>JADMNL010000033.1:46482500-48952500 GCA_016271365.2 Neoceratodus forsteri
TCACTCCTGTTTACGGTCATAAGTAGGCCATTCTTTGTTGCACCTGTCAGGCTTTAGTGGGATGATGGCTCGTGTGATACTGGCTCTTCACCAATAAGCTTTCAACCTTTTTTTTATTCTATCCATTTTAGAATCCTCGTTGATTTTTAGGTGTGGGGGGGAGAGAAACTTTGTGTGTGTCTCTCTCTCTCTCTCTCTCTCTCTCTCTCTCTCTCTCTCTCTCTCTCTCTCTCTCTCTCTCTCTCTCTTCCCATCTTTGAAGAAAAGGCATAACTTTAATATTGAATGAATGTGGACTGATGGCCAGATATCTACTACGCCCCCAAAGCACTCTTCGTTTCTATGGAACCCTGAAAAGGAAGTGTGCCACTGTCCTGAGTGTGTTCCATTTTGGTCTTTGCTTATTTCCATAGGCTGACTCGGATGATGGTGAGGGACTGAACGCAGATGAGATGGAACAGTCATGTGAGGCCGTCAAGGAGCAGCTGATACTCTGCATTCGGAAACAGTGGCGCAACCTGAAGAGTCACATGGAGAGACTGGGTAGTCAAGGTAACTCCACAAACCAGCCATAATATGGATGTACTCTGGCTTTTGTGTGTGTGTGTGTGTTTTTTTTTTTGTTTTTTTTGTCTATATACAGTAGTACGAAATAATTTGAGAGTAGGGGAAGTCGATGAGCCCCACTTCATTGCACCACAGAGATCCCCCGGTAGAAGATATAATGAAGGACTCCCTCTGTGCTGACCAGCCAAGACCGCAGCCATGCTGCTATCTGACATTGCTTGGTGGCCTACCCTCACTGTTGTCAAAATTAAAAGAAAAGTGGAACCAGGATCTGGGAAATGAGGCCTTGACGGTGGATGATTGGAGGATGGTTCTGAAGAAGGGGCCGGCTTGCTCTGTAATAATTTACGGGCAATCAATTATAATATTTTACACAGAGCCTATTTCACCCCTAGCTTGGCCACAAAAATTGACCCAAATAAAACAGACCTTTGCCCAAAATGCAAGGCACAACCAGGTACCTTTTTCCATTTAATTTGGCAATGTCCAAGAACCTCTAATTATTGGTCCAGCACTACTGCTGTAATGCAGTCTGCCTTAAAGAACTCCTGTCAGTGGGTCCTAGAGAGGTATTACTGGGCCTTCCGGGCAGATCACGGGGGGGGGGGCCTGGATCATCCCTTGTGGTCGCTTGCAATGGCAGTGGGAAAATCTATCTTGGCATACCACTGTGGGAGAGATTCTAATCTCACAATGGCTGAATGGGCACAAAAGCTACTCCAGGGTATGAAATTAGAACATACTCGATATAAAGCCCAGGGAAGAGAGGACAAATTTGTCTGAGTGTGGGGGCCACTGGAAGAGGCATTGAGGCAGGAGTGGTTCCCTCGGGTCTAAACAATGGAATCCGCACAGTGAGCAGTAACCCAATACATTTCACCCAAAAGAAAGTATCCACCTCTTTGGTGCCACCATTACAGTTGTAAAAAAACACAGGGTCTTCGATGTAAAACAGTAGTGATCTTTAATTCTGGGCTATGCTGTTTGAGTAATTAAGTTGAATGACTCCTGTAATACTATGTATCAGTGTGTCAAGGCACAGAGGTTTCTATATGTATACCCAGAACACCACTGTATGTCAAAAATAAGTGCCACATATCTAAGTGCTATGTGAAGAAAAAAAATCATGGCAGGACCTATTTTCATTAATGTTTAGCAATGCTTTTAATACACACTGTACCCCAGAGTGCTTTACAAATCTAGATACTGGTGGTGCAGTGACTGTTTGGTATTTATACATGTAGCAACCATTTAAAAGAAAAAAATTAAATAAAAATAAATAAATAAATAATAAAATAAACACACACCTGTATTGCACTAGGTCCTATGTTACTTGACAATAAGAATATTGGCTGGAACTTGCCTTCTACTAGGGATGGGCAGAACAGACCTCGGTTTAACATCTTCTCCAAAGGCTGGCACATCCAGCAGTGACACCCCCCCCCCCTTTGCCCCAACTCGTACTAAATAATCTTTGGCTCCAACGACAAGTGGTGGAGCTAGTCTGTAAACATGGAGTCGCCAAGTCTGTACTCCAAAGGGGTTGGATGAATCACTGTTCGTTGTCTCTCATTTGGGCTTAGAACTTTGAATAGTAGAATGCTAATTGTAGTATCATAGTAATGTGTCCACAGAAAAGGATCATCCTGGTCCCTCTGGTCTGTCCATTTCCCACCCGGCCCTACTTGTCTCCACTTTTGTGTCTGTTGCGCACCCTCTTGAATTCCTCCACTGTTTCTGCGTACACCACCTCATTGGGTAATCTGTTCCAGGTTCCACCACCTTCTCAGTGAAATAACATCTCCTTACATTGCTCTTACATCTTTCCCCTTCCAATCTTAAATTATGACCCCTTGTAATCTATCAATCTCCTCACCTATAACCTGTGTCCTACCAGTAGGGCTGTCCACCGCCCTGCCCTGCCCATATAGGGATAACAGGACACTGTTGAATCAATTCCTCCCTCCCCATCTTGGATACCCCCACCTACACACTCTCTCTCCCCACCTACAATACTTCTCTCCCATCACCCTGCCACACTCTACCTCTCCTCCTCCTACCCCCCTTCTGGTTGACTTAGCCTAACACTGGCCTACCGCTACACTCAATTAAGCACTTATAACCTACCCCTATATTCCTCTTGTATGCACTTTAGTCCACCCTGTTGTCTTTGCCTCAAAACTCATGATCTTACTTCGAGAGGGTTCCTTCTACATACAGAACTAGTGCCACCTGGTGTCAGGCTGCACGGCAGACTTTTATAGCAATCCTTGACTGGACCACCCACCCGACATGACGTGACTGACGTCAGCATGGCCGTATATAATGGGTGGTCCCCACACCCACCCTCCAGTTCTTTCCCATCTCATGTCAGTTGCATTGCAGACTTCCATACAGTGATCGTCGTGTTGGTTCGTGCCTCTGATTGTTTTTTTCCTTAGCTAAATTTTTTTCTTAAGAATTCTACATTTGCTTACTGTCTTCACCCAAGAAGTGCTTGCCCTGTGGCACGCAGATCCCTCATAAGGATGGTCATCTAAAGTACATGATTTGTCTGAGCCCAGACCATCCTATCTCATCCTGCTCGGACTGCGAAACATTTAATCAGGCCACCAAAAAGCGGAGACAGCAGGTTTTGGAGGCCCACCTTCTAAAATTCTGCCTAGCTTCATTAGAGAAGCAAATGGACTGCATCAAAGTCCTCTTCTGAGAAATCCTCTTCCTCCAAGAAACACCACATGGAGAAATCTCTATAGCAGGAGTGCTCCAAAGACCAACCTGAGGCCTTGCAGCCCTCTACGAACAAGGCCGCCTCTCAGCCGCTGCTTAAGAAGACTTTGGACAGTAAGTCTGAAATCTTCTATGGGTCAGTCAACAGGCTGTTCCTCCGGCCGCACCGCTGCGGCTGCTAACTCTGCCCCTGGCTCCTCTGAGGACTGCCTAGCCGCCAGTAAAATGGCTCCCCAGCCTTCAGGGACCTGCCTGGCACCAGCCGATAAGTCAGCTGGGGGCTCCTCCACCGACTGCCTGGCTCCATCTGGTAAGACAGCAGTCTCTGACTGCTTGGCCGTGGTTCTCCTGTCACGGCCTAATGGCGCCTCACCCGACATCCGGCAGAACCAGGGGGAGAATGCCCCTCTTCTCCCCCCCTTTCTTCGCCCCTTCCCTTCTCAGACTGGTACCTCAGGTAAAGACAGTGCGGAACCCCTCGACATCATAGACCATTCCTCTGGGTCTGTCCTGTGCTCCCCTGACAGTCACGGGGAAGTAGGCTCCTTCTTGGCCATCTGGCCTTACAGTGGAGCTCTCCCTCCTGATCCCACTGTCTGATCCGGCAATTCCGATGCCAGATAATCAGACTCTTCTACAGCCAGGGCCCAGTGGTGTGCTCCGGCGCCAGACCTGGTCCCGCCGTCTGGGCCCCCTTCGTCCGGCCCTGACACCAGCCCCTCCGACGCTGGATCCTTCTGGTGCGGATCGGGTGGTGCTGGTCCCAACGGCAGCCCCTAACGCTTTATCCTGACGCTGACCCCCCTACCGACGACACTACAGCGGTGTGGCGTGGTCTCTCCCCTGGTCAGATCTGACGACAGGGGATTTATACTGAACCCGGACTGTCTCTCGCTTACCTTTGGGTACCCTGGGGACCATTTCCTGGCTGGTCCTCCTCCTGAGTGGAGTTCCTTCGGACAGTACTACCCTGGTTTTAACCCCTACCACCATTATCAGGGTTACCATTACCCACCACCCATTGGTAATGCCTCCTTCCTCCTCCCTCCCCCTTGGACTTTAAGACCTTAATCCAGCCTTGGTGGCAGGAGGCGTGCCCTGAGTTGGTGTCAGACCTGGGGACAAGACTTCCACTTCCACGCTCTCCAAGGTTCGCATCCCCGAGGAGCTCTTCTCTGTCCATGGTACACGTCTTGGATGGCTCATCAGGACATTGCCCTTCTGGACATTCGTAATCTTCCTGATGATGCTGATGCTGAGTCTGAGGATGAGGATGCCTTGGAGGAACATGAGGGTCTAAAAAGATGAGGTGTTCTTCCCGAGGACCTGCCTTCTTGGATCTTCTGAAGTCCATGAAAGATTTCTTTGACTGAGAGTCTGAGGATCAAGACCCATGAGATAGAGACTAGCCGAACTTCTGGACTTAGAGTCTCTGTCTCCAGTCCCCATTCCTCCCTGGATCAGACCTCACCAGGACTTGGCCTCTACGGTCTGGCAGATGCCTCATTCTCTCCCGGCTGTCCCCAAGAGGGCGGACAGGATATACTGGGTGCCGAAGGATGCTCCTTTTCTTAAGATGCATCCTAATGTGGACTCATCATTTTAGCTGCTTATGATTGCTCCGCTGCACCCAAGCATATGAGCATCTCTCCTCCAGACAGAGTCGAGGCAGATGGACCAGTTTGGCAGAAAAGTTAATGCTTCTGCCACATGTACACTCGGATCCCTCAACTATGTGGCCCATATGGTGTCACACCAAAAGGCTACCTTAGCCAGGTTACAGGCCCGAGTCCGGTCGATGGAACCCTCTGACCTCAAGGAGGAGCTCTCCAAGGATCTTCGCCTCTCTTGCTTCTCCTGTAGGCATGCTTTGCAAGCCATATACGACTCCGTCGATTTCTGTAGCATGCGCCTCGGCAACTGCCATCGCCTTAAGGCAGCATTCCCGGCTCCACATCTCTGGCCTCGACAACGAGGTCCAGTGGTTGATTCAGGGCGCCTCTTTCTGGGGCTCGGTGCTTTTTTTTTTTTTTTTTTTTTTTGGCAACACCAAAGACATTATTATTGATGTCCAAGACAGAGGTCTAGCCCTAAGATCAGTAAGGTCCATGTACCGATCGAGCACTCGGCAGCAGTAACCACCCTCTTGGAAAAGGATATGGAGGCAGAGGAAGTGGACTCCTGCTCGTCGCAAAGGCAAGACCACTGGTTCCATCACTCCTCTGGCCTCCAAGAACCAGAGGTGTTCAGGAGGTCCTCCCCTGAACGTCCTGCCACTTCCTGACTCCCCATCCCCACTAACTCCTCAGTCTCACGATGAGGAGCAGGAGGGCGGGGGGTTCACCCGCTATGGAATAGAAGGCGATAACCTCCGATGCATGGGTCCTGCAGTTGGTGTCTGTCCGGACATACTATAGAGTTTCTGTAAATTCCTCCAGAATCTCTGGCAAAAAAGTCTTCTTACTCCAGGGATCAGGCTCTTCTTGTTTGAGAAGAAGTTGAAAGCCTCTTGCTGAAGGAAGCAATGGAGCGCGTTCCCCTCTGGCAAAGGGGCAGGGGGTTCTACTCCCATTTTTTTTTTTTTTTTTCCTGGTTTCAAAAAGGACTGGAGACTTCAGACCCATTCTCGACTTGAGCAGCCTCAATCGCTTTGTCGAGTACGAAAAGTTCAGGATGCTGACTCTCAAGAGTCTTCTTCCATTCCTTCTGGACAATCATTGGTTGTGTGCTCTGGACATGCAGGATGCTTACCTGCACATCCTGATCTTCCCCCAGCCACCGCCGTTTCCTGCAGTTCCAATTCCAAGGGGAGCACTTCCAATTTCGAGCACTCCCTTTTGGTCTGTCCTCTGCACCAAGTGCTTAGCGGTGGTGGCGGCCTCTTTACGCCACCAGGGTATTGCGGTTTCTCCCTTACCTGGATGATTGGCTGATTTCAGCCCCGTCCAGGGACTCTTTACTGAAGGCTCACTCCATTACCCTGGACCTCTTTGGTAGACTGGGGATTACTGTCAATATTCCCAAGTTATCCATGACACCGTCCCAGAGACTACAATTCATTGGGGTGGTTTTGGATACGGTCCAATGCAGAGCCTTCTTTTCTGCAGACAGGGTGGAGACCCTGATCCATCAGGCTCCGTGGGTGGCTTCGTCCAGGACCATCCCGGCCCGGGAGATCCTCCACCGCCTTGGCCTGATGGCAGCCTCCATCACTACTGTTCCCCTGGCGAGGCTTCACATGAGTTACTCAGTGGGCCTTGTGGATGCAGTGGGATCAACTCCTGGATGACCTGGACCATCCGGTCCTGGTGTCTGCAGTTCAGAAAGACTTGCTGTGGTGGAGGGACCACTGCAGCCTTTCCTTGGGTCTTCCTTTCAGGAGCCCAGCTCCTCTGGCATCCCTAACTACAGATGCATCGAACATGGGATGGGGAGCACCAAGCCCAAGGACTGTGGCCTAACTTGGAGGCATCATTACACATAAATGTTCTGGAGATGAGGGCAGTCTTGTACGCCTTACAGGCCTCCCAGACACTCCTTCACAAGGGATTATTGCTGGTCCAAATGGACAATATGTCGGTAGTTTGATACCTCAACAAACAAGGAGGAACTCTCTCGTACCCCCTGTGCAGGAAGGCGATATGAGTGTGGAACTGAGCGGTCCAGCACGATCTGGCCATAGTGGCCTTGCATGTTCCAGGCATTCAGAATGTCCTGGCGGACAGTCTCTGCAGGTCTCTGACCCTAATTCACGAATGGGATTTAAATCGGGAAGTGGCAGAATCTCTCTTCCTAAAATGGGGGCATCCGGAAATCAACCTTTTTGACTCCCAATACAACGCAAAACTTCTTAGTTTTTGCTTGCTCGTTCCAGGGCATGGTGCTTTCTGGCACAATGCACTGTCTGTCTCTCTCTCTCTCTCCTGGACAGGGAAATTTTTGTACACCTTCCCTCCATTTCCCATTCTCCAGCGGGTCCTTCTCAAGCTTCAGGCAGAGAAGATGAGGATGATTCTCATCGCCCCTCTCTGGCCGAGACAAATTTGGTTCACGCTGCTACAACAGCTATCGAGGGAACCACTGGTACTGGTTCCACTTCCAGTGACCCACAACCTCTTGACTCTGTATCAAGGTCGCCTTGTTCCTCTGAGGCTCAGGACCCTACATCTTCATACGTGGCTCCTGCAGATATAGCGATTTCTCGCTTCAGGGTCTCCTTGAGTAGCTCAGGTTCTTTTTAGAGGCTAGAAAACACTCCACTTATGCCATGAAGTGGAAACGTTTTTCTATCTGGGCGACCTCTAAGTGGAACCCCTTTTCTTCTGCCCCGCAGGTCATGGAATACCTCCTTCATCTGTCAGACTCGGGTCTGTCATATTCTTCCTTGAAGGTCCACCTTTCGGCAATCTCAGCGTACCACGAGCTGGTGGGATGGTAAACCCGTGGCTCAATTGGAGGTCACAAAAACCTTTCTGAAAGGGATTCTCCATCTGAAATCCCCCCCCTCCAAATCCGCAGCCCAACCCCACCTTGAGATTTGAACTTTGTGTTGGAGAAGCTCTCTCCCCCCATTTGAACCGGTGATGAGCTGTGACTTGTGCTTCCTTTCCTGGAAGACGTTATTTTTGATTGCCATTATGTCACCTCGAAGGATTTCGGAGCTTCACTCTGGTTTGTAAAGAGCTTATCTTATTTTCCACAAGGACCAGGCGGTCCTCAGGACAAATCCTAAGTTTTTACCCAAGGTGGTGTCCGAAGCCACACCGAACCCATCAGTAGAGCTTCCTGTTTACTTTCTGTCCCCTTCCAATAGAGGTGAGGCACTCCTGCACACCATGGACGTCCATCAGATCCTTCAGTGCTATACAAACTGAACCAAGAATTTCTATAGCTGCAGTCAGCTTTTTGTTTCTTTTGCCCCCATATCGAAGGGCAAAGCGGTTTTGAAGCAGTGCCTTTCCAAATGGTCAGGCAACTGTATTCGGTATTACCAAAAGTACGAAAAACCTCTGCTGGGTCCCATCAGAGGTAATTCTACTAGAGGCATGGTGGCTTCCGCTGCTTTCTTACGGAACGTCTCTGCGGCTGATATCTGCGTCGCAGCTACTTGAGTTCTGTCCACACTTTTACTAAACACTACAGTCTGGACATTGCTTCAAGGCGGAGGGCTGGCTTCGGCCTAGCTGTCTTGCAAGGCCTTCTGTCCTAGGCTGGGTCCATTCTGGTTCCCAGTTTCCGTTATTTTTTTTTTTTTTCCTCCTCCTCCATTGTTTTTCTCGGTCTCTCTATATGTAATGACCTACTGAAGGCACCCTCTTTAAGTAAGATACAGTACAGGTTACGTAGGAACTTACCATAACAGTAGATCTTTGAGAGAGGTTCCTTCGGTGGGTCATATTCTTCCCCTCATTTCATTTTCTTACAGGGACTCCAAATCCTGTTTGCTCTTGCTGTCAGGCCTCTTCCTAGCTCCGGCCGGATAACTGGAGGGTGGGCGTGGGGACTGCTCATTATATACAGCTATGCTGAAGTCTATCACGTGACATCGGGTGGGTGGTCCCCCGTCGGGGATTGCTAGAAAAGTCTGCCATGTGACCCGATGCCAGGTGGCACCAGTCCTATATGTAATGACATACAGAAGGAACATCTCTCAAAGATCTACTGTTACGGTAAGTTCCTATGTACAGTAACTGTACTTTCTGCCTACATCTCCATAAATTTCCTTTCCCTTCCTCCATTCTGCTCTCTGCAATTTTTCGTTCCCTCTTTCCATTCTTCCTCTTTACTCCAATCACTGTAACTCTTGAATATCTATGTTACACTAATGGCTACCAATTACTATTGGGTCACCTTACCATCTAGTGCTACATACTGTTGCCAAGTTATTATGTGTTCCAGTGTTCCAATTGTTGCCAATTTGCTACGTGTATGTGTCTTCATATCTACTATGCTTAACTGTTGCATTGTTAGCCAATGTGATCCGCCTGTAATCCCTCCTGCTCTCATTGTATGCAAGTAAGCAAATTGTATTCCAACATTGTAACATTTCTCTGTATTCTATGCCATTGTTCCCTACCCCCCAGGTCTCACCGGGAGACGAGCATGCCTTCCTGGTGAAACATTTCATTAAATATTGTGAACTGAAACTTATGAAACACATGGATGATTTGTCAATGAGTCAGTGTTCAGAACCCTGGGACCTCACATCCTGCGTACATTTGTGTGCTTGTGTGGCAGGGTTATAGTGGAGCACTCCAGACAGCCTGTCGCGCTGTGTTGACATTACCGCTTGCAATGCCAGTGACCCACCCAAGTCCATAAATGGACCTGGGTCATTGGAGGCCTGGCAGGGGAGGGAGTATTGATCATCCCAGAGGATACTCTCTTCCACCTGGGGGGGGGGGGAGAACAGGACGATCCACTGTAGCACTGACATCTGGGTAACCATATGTGGCGCTGTAGGCGGGAGTGTCCTGGGGAATCGGGACATCTGGCTGGTCCCACATGTGCACTAATGTGCATGGAGCCCTTGTGCAGAAACATCCTGGGGTGGGTGAAAAGTGGAAATGCCCCTGATCAGCAGTGATGTTACTAGTGTACTTCTTGGGGGCCGCATGGTGACCACCCCCCTTAAAGTCTCTGGATTTGACAGGTCAGTAGGGGTTTGGGATCACCTGGTGTATTTCTCTCTTCCCCCTCCCCCATGGGGGAGGGTGAGTGGACAGTGGTGACACAGAAATGGAACATTTGTCGACAGATAAGGACCACTTAGCCCACCCGTCACCCAGTCTGAATCAGTCTACCACCATGGTTGAGATGGTTACAATTCCCCGTTTACAGTATAGCTTCTACCTTCCCATATTATAATACAAGTGTTTAATTGACAAATCAGGCCATGATTTCAGAGGAGTTGGTGCAGATTCACTTCCATTGTGGAATAAAAATGTCACAGAACAAACTCCTTATCCTGTTTCATAATATATAATACCCAGGGCTGCCATTTAGTTTAAAACTTAGATTGTGTATCATTGAGGTAGGCCATTAATCCGATCCATCTTATATATTTCTTTAATGACCTCTTGCCAAGAAGCACTAGTCGAGGGTGGAGTTTGCCTGCACCATCTAGTAATGACTTTTAGCTGCTAGTATATAGATGAGGGTCATAGATCTTGGCGCAGTTTTAATATGCTGCGGAGGGATCAACATATGTATCCTCATAGGACAAGTCAAATCTGTGTGTATGGAAGGTTGTTCCACTTGAGCTGTAAAGTCTGAAAGTTGGCTACGTAAGGGCAAGACCAGAAAATACATGCAAGGTCAGCATTGTAGGATCCGCAGTTCTGCCAACATGCCCTTTGAGTATGAGGTAAAAAGTTGCTATTTTTGCTGGAGTACAGAAACATAGTGTGACACTTCTAGCGAACTCTCGCCAGATATTAGAGGTGGTAATCTTAATTGCTGTGTAAGAATATGCGTGTCATATGGGACTGGAGACAGCAAGCGATCTTAATTCCAGCTATCCAATATTGTTTGGGTGGAATCCGAAAGATATTCCTGGAGGCTTCGATAGAAGTAAGTTGCTCCCAAAGTGTGCCTGCTTGGGCATCTAATAATAATTGTAACAGTACAGGCACAGGGGTGGTGTGTGTGTGTGTGTGTGTGTGTGTGTGTGTGTGTGTGTGTGTGTGTGTGTGTGTGTGTGTGTGTGTGTGTGTGTGTGTGTGTGTGTGTTTGATTTGATTTTGTTCTTTGCCTGTACTGTCACCACAGACCCTACCTGATCCCTGGCTGCCTCCCCCCCTATGCTGTGACAGGTATACAGTAAGTTGGTTCAGGTTCATAGTTACACTACTCCCATCTATTTTCAGGTATGATGCAGTGGGGATCCTCCATATGATGTAACTTGACTGACCAAACGTAACACGTTGCAATGCTCTGTATCTTGTATTAAAGGTGATCTAATCAATAAAATGTAAGTTTAAAAAAAGGTAATCTCATGGATAAAGGGTACAGCAGTAGAAAATGTTTCTCTCGCCAACAGACAGTTTAGCGGTTGGTACTATGAGCAGGCAAATGTCAGAGTGAAGAAAGCGAGAGGGGCGTGTAAAGATGATTTTGAGTAATTCTTGGTGCATTACTTTGGAGTTTGTTTTTTTTTGTGTTTTAAATACAATAAAACTCCAATTCTAAACTGAACAACCGGTGCTGTGTGTGTGTGTGTGTGTGTGTGTGTGACAGATAACGAGATCATTCTCTAGTGCAAGTGAGGTGGTCACTACTAACCTACAGGGGGACACAAATGCAAAAAAACTTTTTGGTTTTTCTGTTCAGGACGTCCTCTTTCAGATGTCGAGGCAGACCACGTGATCAGCACCACTGACCATGACAAAGAGATAGCCAACCTGAGACAGGAGATCGAACAGAGCAGGGAAGTCATCTGTTTGCAGCAGCAGCTGCTCCAGGTAGGACATTTGTTCTGCTCTCATGAACGGTTACTATTTCATTTTTCCCCAGCACATCTTCCTGCTAGTTAGCCAGCCAAGCAGGTATACGAGCAGAAAAGTTGGCCTCTGTGTGGAAGGGTAGAATAGGACCCTGTCCCATTTGTTTTGGAGAAAGTATTTAAATGCAAGGATCTGTATTCTTTCCTTTTTCTCTCTTCTCTGTCTGTGCAACTAAATTTTACTGTGAGACTTCGAACTTGATCAACCCGTACAGTCTCGCAATCCTTTGCCCCCCTCTCTCTCTCGGTTTTCTCTTGCTGTCTGTTTTTCTTCCTTGCATATCTGTCAACAAATCTAGAATGATGTACAAATCAGTGTATGGAATGAAACTGATATTGGGATCACTTTTGTTTAGAAAATTGTTACTGTTGAAATGTATAACTAAAAAGCTAGAGGTTACTTAGGTGCAAATGTCTGAGCCTTTTGCAGTTGCTGTGTGGACCTTGGGAAGTTCTCAATGTTCTAGCAGCTCCAAAAATTTACAAGGAACAGGATGCTTGCAAAGGATGGGGGTTGAAAGACTTGTATAAAAAAAAAAAAAAACAGCTTAGCTGAGCTGCAAGAGGGAATTTTTCTTACAAGAAAGATTTTCTTTTTGCTTCTGTACATAGTTATTCTGAACAGGTTTGTTTTATGTTACTGCCACAATAAAGTTTTGGTGATTTTTTTTTTTTACAGCTGCTCCTGGGTTTTCCCTATGCTTTCTGACCTGTGCCTCGACAACACTCTACTTCACTTGTAACCCTTTTCTTCCTCACAACTGCAGCTGAAAGATTTTAGTGTCCTGTCACTTGTTCCTTATCACCTGATTGTAACATAGAAACCTAGAATTAGAATTTGTTAGCAGATAAGGACTGCTTGGCCCACCTAACCTGCCCATTTTTCCCTGCCCACAGTATCTCCATAGATCCTACCTTATCTCCAGTTCTTCTTCCCTCCTCCCATTCCTTTCCCCTAAGATTCTCTAATGCCTATCCTACGCATTCTTGAGCCCCCACCACATCAATTGGTAGGCCGTTCAAGAATCCTCCACTCTTTTTGTGAAGAAGTATTTTCTTCGCATCTCTCCTGTATCTACCTCCCTTCATCTTCATAGCTCAAGTTTATTGCAGGGGAAACTCCACTGAGCAAGCTCATTCACAAGGAGGTCCTGAGACATGTATACATACAAAGGAAATTACATGCATGAAATCTTAGTACATAAAAATATATATGGTACATAGTGCTCAGTTAAAACCTACAAAGGTAATTATAAACATAACCTTGAAAAATCATAAGTGGAGAACATGCAGCCAAATAGTTGGGAGCAAAAGGAAGCATAAGGTGAAGGGGGAGTATAGGCAAGGGGGAGGTGGAAGAGCAGAGGGGGAGGATCTTGGGGGGGCAGGAAATGGAGGAAAGATGTGGAGTATTATCAAAGGCAAGGATAACTGAAATGAAAAATAGGGGGAGGGAAGGGAAGAGAACTGAGAGACAAGTAGGAATACAGCAGTAGAATGAGTCGGGGAAGTAAGTAGGTTGTTGATTTTTAAGAAGGTCGGAGGACAAATGGGGTCTAGAAACAGCTGCAAGTATATTTTAGTTTAGTTGCAGCAAAGGTTCTAAAGAGATTGACTGAAACAGTGCTAGAGAGTTTCAGTATAGGCTGGAGCTGGTTCCAGATCATTGGAAGTGCATATGAAATGGCACGTTTACCAAAGGAGGCACGAGTCCTAGGCACGTCTAGGAAAATGGTCAGACTTCCTAAGGGAATATGAACCGTGGGAGATGTGGCTAAGGGATGTAATGTAGCTTGGTAGTTTGTTCAGGAGGATTTTAAGAGTCCAAATGCCGGCATGAAGCAAATGCCTAGAGGCAAACCACGATCAACTGACAGCGGCATACAGATCACAATGGTGGGTTTGGTAAGAAGATTGGGTAGGTATGTCTCTTACTTCAGACAAGGTTGAGCCCGAGGTGTACAGAACCTGTGTCATCAGCAAAGAAATGTAAACTGGAGTTGGATATGTTCTAGTCAAGATTATTAATGTAAAGAGAAAAAGGGATCTGGTCTAAAATGGAGCCTTGTGGCTTTGTAGGATGTCCTTGGTTCTCGAAGCTCTTTTTTTTTTTTTTTTTTAAAGGGAATAATAAAAAAAAATCCCTCCTGTACCCTTGAGGTATTTAAAGGTCCGTATCATATCCCCTTCTCCCTTCCAGGGTATACATATTGAGTCTCTTCCTTGCAGGGTTTTTGATGCAGACCCTGCACCATTTTAGTTGCCCTCCTCTGGACTGCCTCCACTCTTATGTCCTCCTGCAGATATGGCCTCCAGAACTGTGAGTCTGTAGGGCTACCCCAGGTACAACGACTTTACCTGTTCTGAGGAGCCAGTCTCAGTATCTTGCACGGTTCAGCTGTGGTTGGTAGGCAGAATGTTTTATTCCTATTGCCCCCTGTTAACCACCCCCCTTTTTTTACTGCCCCCTTCTTGTCTTGGACAATCCCATAGCAATATCAATCCTCCAGCCAGAATGAGGTGCTTCTGCACTGGGCAGTGTACACCCCAAGTATTGAGGGTATTTTTTTCTTACCCCCATGCCCTAAAATGTATTTGTTTCATTTTGTTAACTTGGTAGGTGCCTAGTTTCAGTATGATGCAGGGGCGTAATGTCTACATGATCAGTACAGGACTGTAAAATACACAAGTGGTAACATGAATGTGGAATAAAGAGAATTAAAAAGAAAAATAAATAATTAAAAGTGCATCAACGATGCAGCAGTTAGGAGTAGAACCCCCCCCCCCCAATCTGGTTGACAGAAATTTGAAGAACCTATGTAATTCAGAAGTTCATACTCCAGTCCATGCCATTGGACTACTGACAATTGAAATCCTGCTCTTTCCACTTTAGGTATATAACTAATTTAAAAAAAAAAATATATATATTTTCATTACTTGTTAGAGCACCCAAGTCTGGTTCCATCAAAACGGAATCTATAGCTACGCTGTTCTAATTCTATCAGTTGGGTGAGCAGGCTGCCTAGCACAACATTCACTTGGCTTTGCCTCTCTCTGCGTTCATCACCTGCTGAGGTGAGTCTGCTCTTTGTTCTGGGGTGTCTTCACTCTTCAGAATGAAATGATTTTCTGAATTCCAGAGCATTTGGCTTTTTTTTTTTTCCTACTGTTTCCAAAGAGTTTTCCCCCCTTTGCTTTTCCTACAGGAGCAGCAGGCTGCCCTGACCCCCTCCGAGCTCCCTGGACAGCTGAGGGGCTCCTATTTCCTGGAGGAGGAGGAGAAACTGAGACAGGACTGGGAGGTGTTTGAGAAACAAAAGAAAAGGTTTGAGATTGAGAGGTGGAATTTTACAGAAGCTGCGATCCGCTTGGGACATGAGGTAAGTCAATGGGCTTGTCGCATTATGAAATGGGACTGGGGTCCCCTGTGGGGAGAGGGAATGTCGAGAGACCCCCCCACTGATTGGTTTCACATTAACCTTTCATCATGGAAAAGCAAGAGATAGAGATATATTTTTTCGACAGGACCCCTGTCACTTGGTCGGCCCTGGTCACAGCTCCTGGAAGCCTCCACCACTGTCTATGGCTGCCGGGGTTCTCTTTCCCAGGCAGGGCCGTGGTCACATACTTCCATGATCACGGAACTAGCATCTGGTCGGGGACCACAGCGCGGTGGTTGGCGAAGTCTTCCGGAGGGCTTCGTTTAGACGGGTAGCCCTCGCCCCGCCTGTGTTTTCTATATTTTCCTCACGGAGGTAGGGATGTGCAATGCGCCAGCGTCTGCCCCACCTCCCAGAGAGACTAAGCGGCAGCCTTGAGACCTCCCGGCCTCCGCCAGGAGTCCTCGGCGCTCAAGTGCTTCCCCACCTCCCGAAGAAGGAGAGCAGTCCATAGGACGTCTCCATCCTCTTTCCCCAGGCTGGCCTTCCGACGACCCGGGTCCATTCCCCGAACCCGGTCACTGGCGTCGCAAGCGGAAAAGCAAGAGTTAAGATCTAGTTTGGGGGGGGGGCCAAGTGAAGGGAGGTCTGTGCCCTCGTTGCATACTTGGGAGATTTTTTGCTGGGACCGCAGAAGTAAGGGACCAAATTATTCCATAGAGCTTTACCTGCTATTGCTGTTTAGGCGGCTTAATGGAATATACAGTTTGCAGGGGGGAAATGTTATATTGCATTGGAGGCTTGGACCAGAATATTTACATTCAGAGCTGTTAAGGTTGCTCTGTTTGTGGGGGAGGGGTAAAAACACTTTTTTGGGCAGGGAAGGAATTAAAGATTAATGCACTTTTGAAGGAGTCGGATCCACTGCAGTTTTTCTGCAAGTTTTCACTGTAGAGGTGCCCCTGGTGAGAACGATCTGACATGCCACTGTAGACTTTCCTATGGTACTGAGATTCGAGTCACAAGTCTGCTGCCTAGTACGCTCCCTCACCAGTTTGCGATAACAAACGTTTGTTTTCTTCGCTCCAGAAGAAAGTGTTTGAAGAAGAACGGGCGTTGGTGCTGAAGCAGCAGTTTTTAAACATGACCCCCTTCACTGAACACAGGAGGATCCCCTTTTGGAAGCAGAGGAACACCCACATCATAGACGGTGAGTTGTCCTTTGTTCAAGGTTCAAAGAACCAAATCCTTCCTTACACCTATGTGTGTAGGGCAAGATGGCGGCTGTGAGTGAGCTGCCTGGATTTTTAGCTCAGCCCGGTATTTTAGCGTTGGCATTTGTGTGTTTTTTTTTTTTTTTTAGCGATTCTGTATTCTGTGTGTGTGTGTGTGTGTGTGTGTGTGTGTGTGTGTGTGTGTGTGTTTTTTATAGTTAGTTGATAGGGAATTTTTAGCGAGTTAGCGTAGTGAGCATTGGGGTAGTGGTGACCCTTATGTAGTTTGATGCCTTATCTGTTTGATTCTTTGGACACTAAAAACTTGTATTTTTATAATAGTCGCTGTTATTTCCCATTCACATTGGGATTTGTTATGCATAGTTACTCGCTATACGTCTGGCTACTAGTAAATATGCCATGAGAGAGTTAATGGATTAATTGCATATTAAAGGTGCAAGTTCTGCTACGAATGAATTTACCGGCATTTTAGTTACCTGAGGTGGAGTGTTGGAAGCCTTCTCAAGTCACCAGTGGGAGAAAGGAGGACTGCCAATTTGCAGTTGGAGCATTGTGAACTGGAGTTAAAATCTACTGCTGCTAGCCTTCTACAGGCTTTCTGTTTCTCGTGGATTACACCTGTTGGTGTGGTGAGAGGATGCCTGAGGAGAGAATGTGGCCCGTGCTCATTTACTACCCCAGGTACCTACTCTGTGTAAAACTTTGAGGGTTTGGGGGGGGGTGATCTGCAGGTCCCTGTGGTCTGCCCATTGTCCCCTTGAGGTGGGTGCAGGGGGCAGTGTTTTCCTGGACCTGGGGTCGTGGTGCCATTCTGGGGCTGGGGCCTGGAGGGTCTGTGTCCAGGTGGACACCCAGTGGAATACGGACCAGTGGGAGCCCAAGGATCCTGTATTGGGGTGGGCATCGGAGGATCCTCTTCCCAGGGACCCTGTGCTGGTAGTTGGCTTCTCGGGATTTGGTCTACCGGGGGCGGTTTGATCTCAGGATTGGTGGAATTTGGCGCCGGGTGAAGATTGGAGGACGGCTGATTTTGAAGCACTGTGTTTCACCAACAGTTATACTTTATAACTGGGTTTTATCATCTGTCCTTGTGCCCAGCGCTTCGAGTCTGCCTTTGGCTCTTTCGGTCTGGTGACTACCTTTTTGCCGTGTTGGACAGTAAGCAGAACTTTATCATCTCATCGGGGAGGTAGTGAGAGTACCGCCAGGAGCTCGGTGTGGAAGTAATTTAATTTTTGTGGTTGCTGATCTGAGAAAGCAACATTGGTTCGGATCATTTGGACTGGGGAGGGTGAGGGCCTCATCCAGACTAATCTTCTTCACGAAGCTTGGTGGGCTTTATAGATAGCAAATTTCATTGTTTCACCGATTGATTTTTATTATTGGAACTCTATGGCACTGAACTTTAGGGACTGTAGGGGTGGGTTTGATTTAGGTTTTGTTGGGGGGGGTTTGGTTAAAGGAGGGTTGAGAGGGGATTGTTGTGGTTTTTTGGTTTTTATAGGTGGGGGCTGGCTTTGGGTGTTAGACAGGATGTGTTGGCAAGGGGCTCTCCCGGTCAGGCGCTACTCCTCCCCAGAGCTTCGGGGCCTTCGCCTGTTTAATTGTCCATCTTTGCCCGCTGAGGTGTACACCCGTTGTAGAGCATTGGGGATAATGGATAGGAGGCATGGTGGGCGGGGTCCAGGATGATGGGGAGGAGAGGAGCAAAGTGGTTGGATTGGAGTTGTGGGGACAAGAAGATGCCCTGGGGTGAAATGAAGACTGGACAGGGATCCTCACTGTCTAGTACTTGTATCCAAGGGCTCCACATTGGGTGGGCAGGTTCCTCGGGCGGCCTCGGAACCCCATCCTACTCGGGTAGTGTTATGCAATGCCAGGTCCATTAAAAACAAGACTGCTTTGATTGCTGATCTTGTGGTGTCGGCGGACCTGGCTTGCATCACCGAGACCTGGCTGGACACGAATGCTGGCCCAGTTCTTAAGGCAGCAGTGCCAGCTGGGTTCTCTGTGATGCACCACCTGAGGTTGGATCGTAGGGGAGGGGATGGGGTGTTGCCATTTGTTTAGAACAGAGCTGGACCTGGTAGAAGTGCCGGTAGGTGAGACCAGATCCTTTGAGTGCATCCTGGGTGCAGATGTGGGGTGCAAAATTCTTTTCATTTACCATCCACCCAGGGATGGGACGCAATTTTTGCAGGAAGTCGCAGACTTCGTTGTCGACCCAGTGTTGTAGTCGCACGGAGTGATGGTACTGGGCCACTTCAATGCCTGGATTGACAATGAACTCTCTCATTTTGGACAGGACTGCCTCCCACTGATGTATATGTTTGGCTTCACACAGGTTGTTTCCTCTGCGACTCATATTTCGGGTCGCTGTCTGGATCTGGTCTTCCTACTGAGTATGGAATGCGCCGACTTGGTGGTGGAACCAGTCTGATGATCTGACCATCATGCTATCAGATTCGGCTTCTAGGCACCCCCCCCCCAATAGGTCTGCCCCTTTGGAGATGGTCCAGTACCGCCCACTGAGGGATGTGGTTCCAGATGACCTAATGGCAGTGCTGGACCTATCTATGTATGAGTGCAAGCATGGGTCCAGAGGTTCTACTACAGACCTATAATAGAGCCATGGTGGTGGCTCTGGACTCCATGGCTCGTGTCTGTGTTCGTGTTCTCTCCCTTCGACCTTGATCCCCATGGTTTGATGGGACTTTGAGGGAGATCAGGAGAGTGGGTCGAAGGCTAGAGCGATGCTGGTGGAAATTGGGCCTAGATGCCGACCAGCTTAGATTGATGGTGCATTATGTGGACTATCAATCTGAGATTTCCTCTAAGAAGGCTGAGTTCCTGTCCGGGGAAATCGCTGCTGCACGGAACCGACCGGCTTAGCTTTTTCGCACTGTGGTCAGACTGTGCAATTCAGCTTTTTGCAGTTGCGAAGAGCGTTGTCCCAGGATAAAGGTTTGCTCGGTTCTTTGCAGATAAGGTTATTGGCATCAGGTCTGAGATCTGTTTGGCATGCTTGGGGTGGGGGGGGTTTGCAGTGACCGGTTGGAGGTCACAGAACCTCTGTCTGGTCGGTCGGTGTTTGGCCAGGTGGCGATCTCTGATGTCACAATGATCATCCAGAGTATGCAGCCAACTTTCTGTAGGTTGGATCTGGGCCTGACCTGTCTCCTTGTGGGGTGTGTGGATGTCATCGGCCCGGTCCTGGCTGATATAGTCTGGAGCTCGTTAGAGACTGGGCTATTCCCTGATTCCTTTGAAAGAGGCAGTGGCGATTCCCCTTCTTAAGAAATCTTCTCTTGATCCAGACTGTCTTGCCAACTACAGGCCCATCTCTAATCTTCCCTTTGTGGGTAAGGTTATTGAGAAGGTGGTTGCACTGCAGCTGGAGGGTCATCTTGCCATCCATGAGATCTGTGATCCCTTCCAGTCTGCCTTCAGGAAAAGGCACAGTACTGAGACTGCCCTTGTTTGGGTGCTCAATGACCACCTTGTTGCGAGAGATGGGAGGAGCCGTACTATCTTGGTTCTCCTTGATCTCTCGACTGCATTTGACACCGTGGACCATGGGGTACTGCTAGAGTGCCTGCGGCTGATCTGTGGACTGTCTGGTACAGTTCTCGGATGGTTTCATTCTTTCCTCACTGGCAGGCCTTGGAGAGTTGTTAGGGATTTTTTACTCTGACTTACTCCCTGCCACGTGGAGTTCTGCAGGGCTTGGTGCTTTTCCCCTATGTTGTTCGCGGTGTACACGTTGCCACTAGGGGACACTGCAAGGCGGTACGGCTTGAGTTTTCACTGCTATGCAGATGATACTCTGCTGTACACGTCCTCTGCACCAGGCCAGGATGTTGCGCTCTCAGTATTTAACTCCTGTCTATCCAAGATCCAAGACTGGATGTGTGCCAACTGGCTGAAGCTGAATTCTGACAAGACTGAGGTTTTGGTGGTGGACCTGGGTTGCCAGGTTGACGGGGTCTTTGGCAGGGTGAGCATCTGGCCTGGTACTGAGTGTCTGTTGGCTGAGGACCTCTGAACGGGTGAGTAGTTTGGGTGTCGCCCTCGACGAGACCTCATTTTACCATCTGAGGAATATTGCTCGGATTAGGCACCTGGTTCTGCCTGGTGATCTTCCAAATTTGGGCCATGCCTTTGAGACCTCTCACCTGGATTACTGCAATGCCCTCTCTCTAAGGATACCAGGGGATGATATCTGCTGTTTGCAGCTAGTGCAGAATGCACAGATCTACCCATATTACACCTGTGCTGCGTGCGCTGCACTGGCTGCCAGTACAATGGCGGATCACCTTTAAGGTCAGCTTGCTGACCTACAGAGCCCTACGCGGACAGGGTCCGAGTTACCTGCAAGAGCTTCTTTGCCCCTACCGCACCCTCTGCTCCACCGACGAGGGATTGCTAGAGGTTCCCAGGGTGCAGCCGAAGACATCTGGTGCTTGTTTATTTGCTTTTGTAGCCCCTACCCTGTGGAATTCTCTACCTCTGCCAGACCGTGGAGAGTTTCAAGAAGACACTAAACTCATTTATTTAATCTTGCCTTTGTGAATTACTGTGACTAATTACTGGTTATGTACATTGGATTTTAACTTGTTTTAAAGTTTTTATTTATCTGTACAGCGCCTTGATATTTTGAATTGCGCTTGATAAATAAAATAATTTTTCATGGAGTGGGGGGGGACACGGATTTGTAGGAATTTACTATTCAGCTTTTTCCTGTTGCATTGTGTTTGGTGGGAGTGTGTTTGAGAAAAGTTGTGGTTGCCATTCTAAAGCTCCATCTTGGCAGACTACAGTTTTATCAGATATGACTAAAAATCTGTGACCTCATAAATTTGCACAATAACCCCTTTTTGTCGTTCAGGCTTGGATCACGAGAATGTGTCACAGTCGCAGCTCAACTTTGCTCCCTACCTGCGCCACTGCAGTGCCAAAATGAAAACTCCTCTCTCCATATCCAAGACCAGCCACCCAGTGGGGCACGAAGGCACTCCAACCACTGCTGAACTATACAGGGTGCTGCGACTGGCTCCTCGGAACAGGTAAAGTGGCCATACTTTGGCTAGCCCTAGAGTCGACAAAAAATGTTTGCCGTTTCCAGCAGGGATCATGTGATCTGGGCTGAGCAAAAGGCAGCGAGCGTGGAGATTCAAACTTCAAGCCTAGTTTGCAAGTCAGCATGATGCAGGGGTTGAAGCTGATAATGGCAAGGATATGCCCTTGGTTTCCCTGTTTGATTTCTGGCACAGCTGTTTGCCCACTATTTGAGCATGGTGAAGTTGCATGACCTCCTGTAGGATGTATATTTGGTAATCTCTTTACCTTCTTTGTGTATGACAGTAATGGTGGCTTTGTGATAAGTACCTGGTAACTGCCCAGCTTCCTGGGCCTCCTGGAACATGCCATGTATGTGTTTCCAGACTGCTCATATTGCAGGGTCCATAGCTTGAGCTACTGTCCCTGCCCTCCCTCCCCACTCCTCCCATCCTCCGTACACATGATCCTTACCTTCCCCCATGCCTATCCCAGCCTCTCTTAAAGCTGCCCACTGTCTTCAATGAGACCACCTCTTCTGGCAGCACATTCCAAGTGTCCACCACCCACTCTGTGAAGAAGTGCTTCCTGACCACCCTCCTAAACCTCCCACCCTCCAGCTTAAGACTGTGCCCCCTCATGTTATGGTTGCCACTCAGCTTAAAGAGACTCTCCTTATCCACCTTATGTATCCTTTTCAAGTACTTGAACCTGGAGGGTGCAATTTGATCTGTAAGCTTGCAAAATCCTTTGCTTGTCCAGGTAATGGTGCAGCTGTAGGATAATCTGCCATGGGGGTGCACCCGCAGTCTGCTTGGGTCCTAGGGTTCTGTGAGCCCCATCAGTTCTTACTGTCCTTAAGTATTTTTAATTTCAGCTTTTTGGGTTGCCACTTTGAGAAGGGTGACCATGTTGAAGCCCTCCACACCCACCGGCAAGACTCTGATACAGAGGTTATTCCTCCTCTGATTATACGTCTGGGCGTCTAGCTGGTCCCTTGGTGCTCTCGGCTCCTTTTCCAATTTGTGGATATGGCTCGGGGAGCTCTCCAACAACGGTCTCGACCGATGCCACACTCTACTCCACCTCCTGGATGCAGTGGGCTTGTTATTGGTTTTGGGCTGCTAGGACATCGGTTGTGCGGGGGGCAGTCTTGAGACCCAGTTGGAGACCATGTGGCCTAGTGCTGCCGGGTGTGTGTCTGTGTGTGTGTCTGTGTGTGTGTCTGTGCGTCTCCCCCCTTTGTTGTTCATTGCAAAATGAAGTTGAAACTTCTTGGTTAAGTTAACACCATTTCTTGACACCTTGCAGTCAGAACTGCAAGAAATTTTTGATAGGCCCCTTCAATTAACCCCGCAGATATTTATTTTGTCAATACTCCCTAAAGGCTATAGAGATCAACACACCTCGGTACCTCTTAGTTATCCTCCTAGCGGCTGCTAAAAAAGCAATCACCAGACTCTGGCTGACCCCTACGATACCATCCGTGCAGGATTGGTGGGCCATAAGCAGGCAAACCTACCAGATGGAAAGAATAACATTCAGTCTAAATGATGGAGACAACCGATTTAGGGCACGTTGGAGCAGATGGCTCCTGTATTACATGCTAAAAGATGCAACCTTTGTGCCGTAGAGGTAATAAAGGCCCCCCCTTTTTTTTTTTTTTTTCTTCCTTTTCCCACCCCATATCATCCCTTTCTTTCCGCCCCTGCATTTACTTTGAAGCGGGTCCCGGGGGGCCCTCCCATGGTCTCCCAGGTAGGGGGCCTGAATGAATGGTTGAGAGAAATAATGCTTTTGTATATATTATATCGAATGTACTCATCTTTCGGTTCGGCGCCCAGGACCTACAAGAATAGCCCTGAAGATGTAGAGACTTTTGATGGTGGGGCCATTGACAAATCAGTCAGCCTCTGCATGGATAATAGGCTCTTGTCACATCTGAATTATTGCATATTATTACTCTTTAGCTTACAATGTACTATGACCATTGTGAAACCAGTAAGTACTCACTCCTTGATGTACTGTGATTACTATTTGGACACAATCTATTGTAAGTAAAAATGAAATAAAGAAGCAATTTAAAAAAACAAACAAAAAAAAAACAAAAAAAACTTCCTGGCTAAATGTGTACACAACTTGTAGACACGAAGACTATTATAATATCTCCACATCCATTGGTACAACACACAGGGGTATCTGGTAATCTTACACCCATTTTGTTGTCTTATTTTATATTCTTTGCTATCCTGAGAAGTTAAAATAATCTATACAGACATTTGTATAATAAATTACATATCAAAATATTAAATTTTAGAAATAAGAGACTATCGTATAAAGCATTTTGAATGAAACAGAGCTGATTAATAAACAGAGTAACATGTTACCCAAAACCATAAATAAACTTTGAAAAGAATACCAAAAGTAAGTGCAGATAGTAGACAGGGGATCAAGAGGGAACCAAATTAAGTACAAGGTCAACAGCTAAGCAGCTGGGAGTATTCAAACAGAGGTTGTGGTTACTTATAACTCCCAAGCTGTTCTGCAGAAGTCTTCAAACAAATGTATTTGTACCTCCTTTCCTTGGGGGAAAAAAAACCATGGTCTCCATCTTGGTTCAAACTGCTGTTCCTCCCCATTACAGCGATCAGTCCGGCACTCCAAGTAGGACATACCATTCACAATTGAATACCAAAGGGCAAGCATGGGGAGACGGTGCTCCGATGCCACATAGAAGTGATGACCTTTTTAGCTGTAAGAATATATGTGTAGAGCATAGGTCGAGGATTTGGGGGAGGAATAGATAGCAAAATGAATTCAGGAGTAAGAACTGCCTCTGGCCCCATTAGGGTGTCTTCTGAGTCCAAAAGGTAGAGATGACTGGGCGGGACCAGGATATATAAGAATGTGTAGCTTTAGTTTAACCACAGCCCCTGCAACAAAATTCATATTGAGGTGGAAGGAATTTAATTAAATGAGAGGAGATATTAAACCTCAAACGGGGGCACTGTGGAGCCAGAGCAGAGAAGCAGCAGATTATTGAGCTCCTGAGAAGTCTCCTCTATTTAGCCTTAAAAATACTATTTAACATCGAGTAAAGTTTAATTTTGATGTTACCAGTAGATCGGGCAACTCTGATATACCAAAATGAGCGACTCCAAAAAAAAAAAAGAAGAAGAAGCTGGGAGTGGATAGAAGCAAAGGATCAGGTGGGTTCGCTGTCACTTTGGACAGGTGGGTTCTCGAAATGGTTGGTCAGGGACTGCCTCTGGAATTCGAGCAGCACCCTCCAAGCTAAGCCCGCGCCCCTTGGGAGGAAAGAGTATCCGCTCTGACCCAGTCGGCTCTCTGAGACGACATCTCTCAGCTCCTCCTCGAGGAGGCAGTAGTGCCAGTAACAGATTTTCCAGCAGAACCAGGCTTTGTCTCCAGGAACTTGCTGGTGCCCAAGAGGATTGGGGGGGGGGCCTGGCACCCCATTCTAGATATGCACAACCTGAAATCAATATCTCGGGTCACGCACCTTTTGGGTGGTCACTGTGTCCCAGATCATACCATCCTTGGAGCCAAACATGAGGTTCTGTTAACGGGATCTGCAGGATGCGTTGTTTCACGTCCCAATCTATCCGTCCCATCAGCAGTTCCTCCGCTTCAGGGTCACAGGGACCCTGTAAGAGTTCAGAGCCATGCCGTTCAGCCCGTCCTCGGCCCTATGGGTCTTCAAATGCATTGTAGTGGTGGCAGTTCCTCTCGGGCGTGGGGGTCAGGATTTATCCTTACCTCGGCGATTGGCTCCTAGCAGGATCCACCCAACAGGAGGTGAGGTCCAAGGATCTGGCCCTCCAGACCTACTTCCAACTCTGCTTCCTGGTCAATGAGGCCAAGTCAGAACTCGTGCTGTCTCAGGCGATGGGCTTCATCGGGGCAGAGCTCTGCTCCTGGCAGACAGGGCAGAGGTTCTTTCCTCCTTTGCCCAGTCATTTTGGGTAGGGCAATTGCACTCTGCTCAGGACTTTCTGCGCCTTCTGGGTTACATGCCAGTGTGCACCTCAGTGGTCCATTGGGCCCGGTTGCACATGCGCCCCCTCCAGTGGGAGCTGGCCACCCAGTAGACTCAGCGCCATGGTCATTTCGACCAGCTGGTCACTGTAACCCAGAAGATGTGGGAAGCTCTCCAATGGTGGACCACCCCATACCGGTTGCAGGAAGGGATCCAGTTTGTCCGCCCCGAGCCAACGGTCGTCCTCATTACCGATGCCTCTCATGGGCTGGGGAGCCCACATGGGGGATGAAAGGGTCCATGGGCTCTGGATCCCTAGAGTCCCAATGCCATATCAACCTATTGGAGCTCAGAGCAGTCAGACTGGCACTGTCTGCTTTCACTCATCGGCTCCAGGGTCAAGTGGCTAAAGTCCAGACTGACAATACCACAACCTTGTACTACCTCAGCAAACAGGGCGGCATGCACTCCGGTCTGCTGTGCAGAGGTGCTCCGTATCTGGACCCTCGTGAGCCGATTTTTAGAGGCAGATCTCCTAGCCATCCATGTGGCGGGAGCCTCAAACCATCCGGCAGATGCTCTCAGCTGCTTAGGCCAGACATCTCTCCATCCAGAGGTAACTTACAGTCTGTTCTCCCACAGAGGCAAACCGATGGTGGACCTGTTTGCCTCCAAGGAAAACACCAAGCTGATGCTGTTTCATGCCCGCCCCCCTCAGCAGGGCTTGCTGCAGGGGGAATGCCTTCTTGAGGCTGTGGACCCCAGGCCTCCTATACACCTTCCCTTCATTTCCCTTGATCCACAAGGTGCTCCTCAAGGTGAGGAGGGACGAGGCGAAGGTGATCCTGGTAGCCTCAGACTGGCCGCGCCAGTCCTGGTATCCAGATCTCCTCAGCCTCAGCTGCAGGCACTCTGAGTGACTTCCAGCATGCTTGGACCTGCTATCACTCAACCAGGGGAAGGTATTCCATCTGGACCTTCAATTCCTGTACCTCACAGCCTGGTACCTGAGCGGCTAGAGTTCCAGGCTTTCTGTCTTTCCGAGGATGTCTACATTGTGGTGGAGGCATCCAGAAAGGAACCGACCAGGAAATGTTATGTCTTCAAATGGAAAATGTTCTCCATTTGGTGTCAGGGCAAGGGTCTGGACCCTTTGTCCTATTCAGTGGCTAACATTATTGACTACCTTTGGGGTGTCTCTCTCTCTCTCGTCATGTACCCTTAGGGTACACCTGGCAGCCATCTCTGCTTACCAGGTGTGGGCCGGTCAGCTGATATTGGCACAGGAGACAATGGTAGGGTGCTTTTTCAAAGGCCTGAATCACATATCCCCACCAGTGCATGAACCTCTACCTCTGTGGGATCTTCTGCTGGTACTGGCAAAGCTCATGGGCAAACCATTCGAACCAATGAACATGTGAGTTGTCACACTTGTCGTGGAAGACTGCCTTCCTGGTGGCTATTAGGTCTGCCAGAAGGACAGGGGAGCTCCAGGCACTTTCGTTGGACTCCCCTTATCTGTCTTCCAGAAGGACAAGGTTGTCCTACACCCCCACCTGAAATTCATTTCCGAAGGTGGTGTCAGTTTCACCTTAACCAGGTGTTAACTCTGCCAGTGTACTACCCTAATTACATCTCTGAGCCCGAGTACAGGCCCCATACTTTGGATCTGAGATGTGCTCTCTTCTACTACAAGGACAGGATGGCGGAAATTCAGGGAGAGGTTCGCCAGCTGTTTGTCACCTACGCTGAAGCCACTTCTGGCAGACCTGCAGCAAAACGGACCATTGCAAGGTGGATCACATCATGCATAGGTCTGTGCGTTGGCGGGCAAGGAGCCTCCCAGAGGGATAAGTGCTCATTCTACCTGTCATACTGCTGCATCAGTGGCTGCTTCCAGGGACATCCCTATCCAGGAGATCTGCTGGGCTGCTACCTGGAAGTCAGCAAACACCTTCATAACCCCTTACCAAATCGACCTTGAGTCATGCTGGGATGCTGGTTTTGGGGCCTTAGTTCTCCAATCTCTGTTCCCTAAGTAGGGGGTGTGCATCTTGAATTCCCCCTCTCGGAGAACTGCTAGGAGTCTGCCAAAGAGTGTGGATGAACATGTCCACGCTCCTAGAAAAACAGGTTACTCACCTGTAACAGTAGATCTTCCACCAAATGGTCTCCTGCAGCAAGTCATTACTTCTGGGAATTCCCGACAGGTGGCACTCTCACGGCAGTTTTCCTCTAGCAGTCTCCACACCAGGGACCACCCACACGACCTCACTTCTGGGCTGTGCCTATAAAAGTGGGTGGTTCCTGGTAAGCTCCGTTCAGTTTCCCGGCGGCTTCAGCTCTGACAGCAGCTAGAACAGTCTTCTGCAAGCAGTCTTCGACATGGATTGAACCCGTAACTTGGGGTGCCTGAACTAAAATACACGGCACCAGATTCCTGTGCTTGGCCAAGAGCATTTAATGATGGAAGATATTTCCCTGTTAGACTTGGGGTACTCTCTCAAAGGGCTCCAAAACTGCAGAGCCCTCTTCAAGAAGTAAAAAGGTGAAGGAAATACCCTCAACAAAAGTCCTGCCGGACCACAGTTCAGTGGTCATATCTACGAAACATGTCTCATCGGAGGCACTCTACGTCAACAGGCTATGCCACCCCCTCCCCCCGTCAACGGCAGGCATTTCTTCTACATCTTCAAAAGAACAAATGAAAGAATATTCCCCGTTGATGTGATGTCATTCTTCAGCTCCTCAGTCATCGAGGCAGTACACATCAGAGATGCTCCTACATTCACCGTTGATGGGAATAACTCCCCTGTTGATGAGGTGTTCAGAATACTCATCGATGAGAATACTTCCTCTGTCGATGGAGTACACTCTACTTACTCCACTGTCGATGGGACAAACTCCCCCGTCGACTGGGCATGCACATAGATCTTCGTCGATGAAGAATATACCACCGTCGATGAGGCATGCACTGGCTTCCCCCATCGACAAGGAGTATCCTACCATCGACGGAGCATGCTCACAGGTCTTCATCGTCGACAAGAAGTATCCCACCATCGATGAGGCATGCTTTTACACTTCCTCCATCAACTGAACAAATCCCACCATCGACAAAGCAGCCTCTACATCATAGAACACAATTAAAGGCATACACTCCATTAATGGGGGATCCTCACAAAATATTGGCCACTCAAAGCCATGAAAAAAATTAATAAAAATGCATCAAAAGATTCCTATGAGGTTGTGTCACCACAAAGTATGGGATCATATACTACTGAACGCAGAGACAAACCTGATTCTTTTGCACTCATGCAAGACGCTCATTAAATACGTACTGGATCACATTATCAGGAGGCACAAATTGACCCTCCGGCTCCAAGTACACATGGCTCAGATCCCTCCTATATGGATATTCCATCCTCACAAGTGCCAAATGTAGAACAGATAAGTTTTACAAACTTTGGGTTTTGATAAACAGACACCTGATTTTATTAAACAGACCTCTCATATATACTTTATCTCTGCTGCCATCAAAACAGGCACATTCAGCGATAGAACGCTCCCCATTCCTGCCTCCTCCTGAACCGTCAGAGGCACATTATTCAGATTCTCATTTCGGAACCTTATAAAAAAATATATACGTACAATTCCCCTACCAGACGAGGCTCAAATTCCCCTTACTCCATACCATCCTATTGGGACAACTTAATACAACCAATAAAGGTAATTTCCCCACCGGAAGATCCGTCATTCCCAGAAATGTTACAGATACAAAAAAACATGGGGTTTACCACAGTGGAACAAGATAAATTAAGTAAAGATATGGTGGACTATCTAGATATCCCAGACGCACCCATCCAAGCATTCCCACCTTTCATACCAATGTTTAAAAATGCTATTTGCGGGGAAGGCCTAGTTAAGAGGGGCTATTATAGGCTATGTGGCAGGATATAAAAACGAGCAGCTTAAGCGTCAAGAGGAGTTGCACATAAAGGTTAGGGAATTGGAGCGGAGAGCAGTTTGGGGGGGGGGAGGTGCTACAGATGCTGGCAACTGCAAGGGGGAACCTTAATATGCTAGCAGAGCAAGCAAGAAATCAGATATTTATGAAACATAAATTCTATGAATGGGGCAATAAACCAGAGCCCATGCTGGTGAACCTTATTAAGGGTAGAAGGGGAAGTGTGAAAATTCGGGAAATACGAGGGGAAGGTGGAGTCCTGATCAGGGAACCCCAAGCTATTGGGGATAGGTTTAAGAAGTTTTTACCAGGCCCTATACAAGGCTGAGTGTGAAGGTACCATGGATAGGGCAAGGGAATTTCTGGATAAGGTCAAAATCCAGGGAAGCAACGGGAAGAGCTAGGCAGGGAAATCTCCAAGGAAGAAATCAGAGTGGCCATACAGCACATGAAGTCTGGCAAAGTGTCTGGGCCAGACGGCCTCCCAGCTGAGTTCTATAAGGAACTGGGACACGGAGTGGTGGACTTGCTGTGCGAATTATTTCGGGAACCTGGGGAGGGAAATCCACTTCCGTACACTATGGAGGTAGCGACGATATGTGTTATACCGAAACCCGGAAGAAACCCCCAGGAATGTGCCCCATATCGGCCTGTATCTCTGAATGTGGATGCTAAGATTTATACCAAGGTTCTGGCTGCCCGTCCGGATGTGTTGCTCCCGCAGTTAATGCACCCAGATCAAACTGGTTTCATATAGAGAAGGCACTCCTATCATAATGTGAGGAAGGTTTTGAATGTAGTGCATTGCTCTTCTCGGTGTCCAGGGATGGTAGCAATTTTGTCCCTGGATGCCGAGAAGGCTTTTGACCGAATTGAATAGGGATACCTCCTTGAGGTATTGGGCCTATTCAGACTAGGGGAAAGATTCATTGATATGATTAGGGCTTTGTATGGCTCTCCACAGGCTGCGGTGCTGACCAATGGGGTGCTGTCGGAGCGGTTCTCCCTGTTCAGGGGTACGAGACATGGGTGTCTGCTTTCCCCACTACTATTTGATTTGGCAATTGAGCCCTTGGCCATGGCCATCAGACAGAATCCACATATCAATGGAGTTGGGGGTATGGGAGACTAACAGAAAATGTCGCTTTATGTGGATGACATGATCTTGTATTTAAGTGACCCAGAGCACTCCATGCCTCCCTCATTAGAACTTAGCGAGGGGTTCGACACCTTCTCAGGATATAAGATAAACCTAGATAAGTCAGAAGTAATGCATCTGGGGAAGGGGATGGTAAGGGGGAAGGAGTTGTGGGGTTAAAGAGGTTCGTTCCTCCTTTAGATACTTGGGGGTAAATATTGGAAAGACCATCCCAGAACTTTACTGTCTGAACTATATCCCATTGGTTAGTAGCACTGTAGCAGACATGCAGGCTGGGAGTTAAGACCTGAGCAGAGGGACCAATAGCAAAAAGAGAAAAAGGATATTATGTGGCATATAAATTTTAAATTCTATGAATTGGTAGAAAGCAGTAGAGTAATAATAGACTAGAGAATATGATTTGTGTGGTATATGTGGACCTTTTGTAAATAGTTGTTAGTTTTAATTATACATTGTATGTGTGTTTAAACAATGTCTGCATATTTTTATATGCACAAAATCTTAATAACAGATTTAAGCAAAACAAAAAAAAAATGCTATCACAGAGGCATGCTGTCAACCCATGACTGCACAGGAGCTGCCTCGAAAAGCACATAGGCTTTATCAAGCTCCTTTAGAACATCAATATTTACCAAATACTCCCACTGTGGACTCTGTGATTACTATAGCAGCTCATGAACATACTGTAAAACCAAAGCGCACAAGTACAGTACCTTCTGATAGACTCCATACGTTTTGATCATATGGGGAAGAAAGTGTTTTCTTTAAGCACATTAATTATTAGAATAATTATATGGGCCGTATGCTGAAGTTTCAGCGCACAGTGGGTGCTTCTGCTTCCGAAGTCCTTGATAAATTACCTACATCCCCTGAAAAACAACTCGCATCAATGATCAAGACACTTACTTCCCTCTCCCAACACTTACTAAGGTCGGGATATATTGCCGACGCTTCGGCCAGCGCCTCGGCCGGCGGAATTACTTTAAGCCATCAGACATGGCTCAGACTCTCGGGTCTTGCACCTGATATCCAACATAAAGTGGCTAACTCTCCCTTTTCGGGCGAAAATCTTTGGGTCAGATACACCAACTATACTGGACAACCTACAAGCCTCAGGGAGACCATTCAAAACTGTTCCAAACCTGTACCATAAACAACTCCCTCAGTATAATTATTCTTACAAGGCTAAAAATTACTATACTAAACAAAAACTTTAGAGTCAAAGAAAGATCAACAAAGGGTACATATACCCCTTATAAATTGATGGACCGCCCACCGAGTCGGGCGGGTGCCTCTGCCTCTCATTAGTTCTCCAGCCCCCGCCCCAGTCTCCTCTCCTAGGCCTTGAAGACTTATTTTTTTATGGGGCTCCATCTGATAATTTACTGAGACCTTTTTCACTCAAGGCTTTATACACCTAGCCACTACAAACAAATGTCTGAGAGGTGTCCTGGTTACGGGTCATTACAACCGTCACAGAAGAATATCTCTCAGCCTGTTCAGTGCTGGACATTCCTGTCCCAACCTCAGACAGTGCTACTACACACATGGTGAAAAGACTCTCATTTCTAATATTATGAGATGAAGCATAATGTTCTTACTAATTGGTACTGCTATGCGCAGCTTTCTTGGCCATACAAAGAGGCCAGTGAGGTGTGTGTGTGTGTGTGTGTGTGTGTGTGTGTGTGTGTGTGTGTGTGTGTGTGTGTGTGTGTGTGTGTGTGTGGTGTGTGTGTGTGTGTGTATATGTGTGTGTGTGTATGTGTGTGTGTGTGTGTGTGTGTGTGTGTGTGTGTGTGTGTGTGTGTGTGTGTGTGTGTGTGTGTGTGTGTGTGTGTGTGTGTGTGTGTGTGTGTGTGTATGTGTGTATATGTATGTAGAGGCACACACACACACACACACACACACACACTATTACTTTCTGCCTTGTATTTATAAACTATACAAGGCTCATTATTATGGCCCACCCTACTTGGACATAACTACTTGGGAATCTTCCAGAAGTAATGACTTGCTGCAAGAGACCATTCCATGGAAGATGGTTCATTACGCAAAGACTCTTGCTGTAACAGTAGATCTTCTAGGAATGTCTCTTGCAGTAAATAGCTTCCCTCCCTCTGACCCCCTGCCAGTCTGTTACAGGGAAAACAATATAGGGTTGGGAGGCCATGGTACCTCAGTTCCCCTCAGTCCCTCACCAATACGAGCTGAAACCGACAGGGAACGGAGCTTACGAGGGACCACCCACTTTTATAGGCACAGCCCAGGAAGTGAGGTTGTGTGGGTGGTCCCTAGTGTGGAGACTGCTATAGGAAAACTGCTGTAAGAGCGCCACCTATCGAACTCCCAGAAGTAATGACTTGCTGCAAGAGATATTCCTAGAAAATATACTGTTACGGCAAAAGTCTGCGTAACGAACATTCTAGGACTGATATATGTTCATCCACACAGACCCAACCGACCTCCCCAGCTGCGGACATACAACCTTGCTTCCAGCAGGCTAAGATTTGGCGTCATGGGGCAGAGCCGAGATATTTACCACCCGGGTTGGTGGGAGGAGTCAGCTTGAAGACTTCTGGCAAGATTTAAAGGGGAAAGGGACATGCCACTGGATGAAGAACATATACCACTCCTAGAACTACTGTTACAGGTGAGTAACCTGTTCTGTGCCTGAGCTCTGTTCCCCTCTGGACCCGAGGAGTTTTTCTTTAAAGTCCACTCACTGCTGTCTAGGACTTGCCCATTGAGGTTTCTGATGTTTTATGGCCATCTTCAAATTGCTGCATCTTTGTCTCTACGATGGTTACCCAAGAACTGAATCCCTCTGCCTTCTTATCCAGCTCTCGGACTGCTGTTAAATGGCTTTCAAAGTGGGCTCGGGGTTCCCTGCTTATATCTGTAAGCATTCCCTCCTTGCTGGTGTTAGCTGCTGGCACTGGAGCTTTCCCTTGCTGCTGTCCTTATTCTGTTCGTGTTATGGCCCACCCATTCTCCAGGCTACAGCAAGCTCACTCAGGTTGTACACACAACAAAAGTCTATCGAATGATGCCAATAAAGTTGATAGTCTTACTAAAAATAAAAATGTATGTGTTTTACCTTTAGAAAGGCTCGGGGGGGGGGAGACAGCGGGTAGAAACTCTGCCCCCTCCACATTCTCTTGTGCAACCTCTGTGCTGGCACCAGCCCTAGTGTGCCCTTCTACTGTCCTTCTTAGTCCTTCAGACAGCCTTGGCCATATTTCCTGCTAGGTATTCATCCATTTCCCATGTGCTCCACGTGTGTTTTGTGTGTGTGTGTGTGTGTGTGTGTGTGTGTGTGTGTGTGTGTGTGTGTGTGTGTGTGTGTGTACGTGCGGGCAATGTTTGTGACTGTTTAGGACATAATACTGTAAATAATGCAGGAGTCGTCAGGAAAGGGTCTAGCCTGGTGAGTTGCGCATATGCCCATGGCACCCTTTGTATTAACATTTTAAGTGAAACAAAAAAACTATCCATGTTGCACCCCCCAAGCACTCTAGGGTCTTGCATCGTGTCTAGACTGGAAGGATATCTTGGGGTGGCAGAGGACTTGACCTTGTCCTTGTGTTATGGAAGGAGATGCAGTTCCAGGTTGGGGAACCAGTTGCCAGGTTTGTGAGTACTTGGAGTGGAGCAAAACACTTACTGGATTTTTGAAAGGTCAGACTTTGGGAGCATTTACCAGATGCTCCTGTGTCTGACAGGCCCGACAGTGCCCAGTGCCGGTTTAGATGCAGTAGGAACTAGTGACAGTCTGCTGCAGTTTCCTGCAGCATGCATCAACAATGGATGCATCTACCACTGGTGACAATAAAATGGGTCTAACCCAAGGGTCACCTGTTGGCCTGTAGCACCACTTTGCCAGCGACCCAGTTTCAGAAATGTGTGCTGAGCAGGTGACTAGGCTTGGAGTGCGCGCTGCTGATGGCTGCGATGCCCATCCTGGAGAGAGAATGGAACTATACCTGCAGAGTGTCTGCTTCTGCCAGAGGCTCTTCTGCAGCTACTGAGGCAACCACCAGGCTGGCAAATGCCATTCAGCAGGTGGGTGGAGGGAGGGAAAGAAAAATGTCAACCTGGTGCCATCTGAATGACAACCAGGGTACACTTTGGGGCTCCCATCCCATGGAGCTGTGGGGAAAAGCCATGGGCCAGTGGTCCAAGGGCTGGGTGGTTGCCCTGGCCTGAGTATGTGCATCACTGGCAGAAGAAAAGGCTAGATTAAACAATAGTCTCTACTGGCCCATTGGTGCAGCGGTAGAGCTACCACTCGTAATGACAACTCGGGTTTGGAAGCGAGCCTGGGCCAGTGGAAAAGTAGGGTTAAGCAGCCCAGAGAATGGTCTCCTCTCGGAGGTCACTGCCTCTGCTGCAGTGCTGCCACCCAGGTGACCACAGGTGGTAGTGCAGTGGAAGGTGGATGTTAGCTGGGCCCTTTGCATGCTAAAAATGCAAGAGGTGGAGAAAAAAACAGGAAAAAGACAAAGTACGGTGGACAATAGGCCCCACAACACCGCCAGCAGAGCCTCCTGATGACACAGACTATTTCATACAGGCTGTTCTCCTCCTTTGCGTCTTGGGGGATGATCAGCCCTGACATTGTCTCCTTCACCAAGCTATGGACTCTCTGGTACTGCCAAGCCCCATTCCCCCAAGGATTTCCCCCTCTGTGGCAGAGCTGAGAAGGGGAGGGCCGTCCTTTTACTCCATGCACCCCCACCCTGTGTTCTTGCATCCAGATCAGGGGTCCAGCGAACCGGCAACAAAGTGGAGTGAAGGCAGGCAGGGCTTCATTGATCCTGAGACAACTCTCTTTTTCCCCTTTCTGTGGCAGCCGTGTGCACGTGGAGGCGCACAAGTGCTATATAACCGCGGCTGTACTCCTGCACTGCTCTAGATTCTGGTACTGCCACCTGGCCTCCACCAGATGGCAGCCAAGGAGCGATACAATGGATTCCCCCACCCTGGGAGTGGAGAGCAGTCTGTGGGATGCTTGACCCTCTCCCTCCCCGCTGACCCCTGGCAACCTGTGCTCGCTCCTGAACATGGGTCACCAGCATGGCGTGATGTGTGGCATCCAGCACCTCAACCCTCAGTGCCACCGGGTCGGCCTTGACGCACAGACTTGATGGTGGGGACTCATTCCCACTTCTCACCCGGGGGTACAGCCAAGCCTTAATGGATGACTGTGATGGCAGGTAGGAGTGTTGGGTTAGGGGGAAGTAGGTGCTGGAGATCTGATGGTGGCATAAAGTTAGTCTTTGGGCTGCTGTGTCAGTCAATCCTGCGCTTGATGATTGTGCATTATGTCCTGGCACAACAGGGCCGACGCAGCCCCTTAAACTGCCCCCCACACAGGGCTTTAAAAATCTAGTCCATCTTTCCTGATGGGATTTCTTGGTTCTAGAGCCTTGGGTTCTGAGAATCTCAACTAAAATGAGCCTATTACAAAGGAGCTCCAAGCCTTGCAATTTGAGTTGTCGACCGGACACTTCGTTCCACTTTGTCATGGTGCCCCTGGCTGACAACTAGCTTAACTCCCTTCACTAATGCTGCCACATTCACCAGTGCTCCCACCAGCCTGGTTACAAACTAACATGGGGCTGTTCCCTTCTTGTCCCACTTTAGACCTTTGTTCACAAAGTGCAAGACCTCTGGGCCTGCTATAGAAACTACCAGTTCACACCAGGCATTTGGTGACTCTGCTTCTGAACTAAAAGCAGTAATACTTGGATTCAGTATGTGACCTCTGAGGCAGATCAAAGAACAGCCAGGAAAATAAATGACTTATGCCAACACTGAGTCAGACATTGGTTATAAAATACAGACAATGGAGAAAGTTATCACACAGTTACACAGTGCTATTACACCATGCAAAATGCAGGATTTGGGGGGGGGGTGCTAAATCTGACTAAAAGACTAAATTATTACCTTGCATTATCTTTCCTTGAAAATAGACTCTGCTAAGGACTTCCACACAGCAGTTTGGAGAAGGGCTATCTGCCTTGCAGACAGCAGTCCTACAGTCCTGTCTCTGGGTAGTTTAACCCCGAGAGAAGATCGTTCCTCCTTTGTGCATCCCCAGTTACAGGATGTATTGAGCTCCCAGAATGTCTCCAAGATGGGACATGAGGTGTATCCATGGTGGCCATTTCATGTTTACCTGTGATACTGGACCAGCTCCCATTTATTTTTATTTGTTTATTTATTTATTTATTTATTTTATTAATTAATTAAATGCATTCCCAACTGGTACAGGAGAGGCCTCCCTACTGAAAAATAATATTGCATTTAAACAGGTTCTCTGGCTATGACCATCACCTACTCCAGCAACTAGCTTGCCCAGCATTCCCCCAGTCTGAATTAAATGGCCACTCTCAAGAGTGTTTAACTGCCAACAGTAGGCTCTCAAGGACAGATCACTGCCCCATAACATGTTCCCCCTTGTGTTAAAGTACAGTTTATAAAGTCTGGAATGGACAGACCCTCCATTCAGTCTCACACCCAGTTACTTATGACTGCTTTCTACCTAGTTATTAAACATTTGCGGCACTCTGATTTGACTGTATTGGCTATGGGGTATGTGCTTTGTGAAAGTACGCAGTTGTCCTGATGCCATCACAGTATTGATCTGATGCACAGTGGCATCTTATAAAGGAAACTCTCTCTGTCTCTCCCCAAAATAGTGACCTCAGAGATGGTAAGGGAGAACTAGGGGGTAGGGAGGGGGCAGAATTGGAACAGAGCCCTGCAAGGGGGAAAACCTGCAGAGAAACTTGGGTACTGAAAATTAAAGCTGTGGTTTTGTCTCCTTTCTGCTTCAGGCCTGCATCTGCCAGACGAGACCAGACATGCCTCCGTGCAAGATGCAGTAGCAGCTCTGCTGGTATTCATAGGAAGAACGCAGCTTGCCAAACACTAGATGACAGCTTCCGGGATGTTCGCAGTGATCTCCTGAACTACTTCCTAGAAGATTCCTTCTAAGCTGCACTGACTGTGCTAGCTGGACACCTGCTTGCAAGTGACTCTGCTGTAACCTACCTTTTTTTTTCCCCCTCACCAAAGCGCCATGCAGGGTGGACAGGACAAGTTGTACAACACACATGATTTTCCAGACTTTGTGCTTTTCAGTTGTGAAGAGGCGTCCAGTAACAAGTGCTATTTTGATGCAGAGAAGAACAAGGATAGCAAATGGTTCTGTCCTGCATTGTTCCCTGATCACGGTCAATCTGGCTGCTTATATTCAAATGCAGTTTACACTTGCCAGGAAAAATGCCTTCCTCAACTGCGCCAAGACTGTTTTATTCTAAATCATATGTACTGTCAACTGCTTCATCGAAGATATCTCCTCCATTGGGCCACACTTTTGGATGGCATTGTCTCTCTGCAGGTCTGACGAGAGGTTGTCGGGAGAAAGAACAGAGTAGCAATGGGGCTACCAATGATTATATAGGCACCAGCACTACACCGGTGGCAGCTGAATTACAGTTTCAAGGGTGTGGCCCAGTGGAAGGGAGTGTCTGTAAGATCGGCTGTTACAGTAACTGTTCTGGATGTCGGCTGACCCAGACATAACTGAATGGTCTGGGCATCCAAACAGTAGTGAAGCTTGTGTGTCTGCTCCTGCAGTGTAAACACTGATGTCCTTGCATCATGGGCTCTAGTTCCTGCAGTGTATGGTATACACGTCCTGGTTTGAAATCTGTGCCCTGAATTGAAGTAATCTGTGCAATAATCCAGTTGCAGACTTTGCCAGGTGTGTGTGTGTGTGTGTGTGTGTGTGTGTGTGTGTGTGTGTGTGTGTGTGTGTGTGTGTGTCTCTCTTTGGCTATTCCCCAAACTAGAACAAATGTTTCATAGGGGATGAGGGCTTCAGCCTCATTATCTGAGTGCAGGCAAGTATCTCTTTGCTGCCATCGCCAACACTCCTCTGTGATTGGCTGGTAGGAGGGGTGTTGATGCTGGACTGCTCGTGCTCTTCTGTTCGTGGAAGTCTATTGCCTCACTTCTGCAATGCTTCTGGAACCTTGGGTCAACCTTGGAGTTCAGTGAGATTTTGTTTAAGATCCAATTCCAGCCTGTGCAATATTTGACTACATAGTCTGATAAACTAATTGTATGTTTTTTTTTGTTTGTTTTTTGTTTTTTTTTTAAATGTCTGAATAAAGCTGATGTTTGAAATACATATTTTTAAAATAGTGTGCACTTTGGAATGTCCTCTTATTCACACTAAAATGAGTGTCCTGTGAATACTTTTCACAATGCACCGCTTCTAAACCTATGCTTAGAAAATCTTGTAACAGATGGTCCTTTTTAAATAAAGTTTACTGTGTTATGTATAAGTATTTATTCAGCTGAAATAAATAGTTTTTTTTCTGACTGATTTTCCTTTTGGAATGGGATGCTAGATCACCAGTGGCTTTGGCTGTTTGTTTAGCGGGTCTGCATCACAAATTACAGTGCGTGCACCACAGTGGTAGCCAGAGACGGATTGAAACTTAACACAGCAACTGAGCGTTTACCAATTACCCCAACTTCTTTTTAAACATACTGCCTTAGCTGCTGAAGTCTGTGGAGAAATCTAGGGCATCCATATACTATATAAAACAGTACATAGGTAACCATACACCTCAAAGCAGCGTTTCCATCTCAGGTTTGTAATGACATCATGGAGACCGCTTGAGCTTCATTCTTGTCCCTATGATGTCATCACAAACCCAGGAGGGAAACGCAGCCTTGTTGTGTATGGTTACCCATACACTATGCTATATACATTTACAGTTGTGTTTTAATAATTTGTTTTTACTTCTGGCATGGTGGTCTAAACATTTTGGATAATACCATACTTTATTTCACTGTGTATTTGGCCCTGTACAGACTACAGTATTAACTGTTTAAGGAACTTAAATTGTTTTTAAGTCACTGCAGCTCGGTTTGCAGTTGCACTATAACCACATTGTGGCATGGTTTCAAAAACAATGTTAAAACTCTGTTATAACCTAAGCTTTAACATGATTTTTTGAAATGTTTAAGATTAGTTTGATTTACCTTGTAGTGTGGATACATCAGTCTGTTCCCCCGATGCTGAGATGCTGCACACAGAAAGTGGATGATAGCAACCACTGTCTGTGGCATGGTATTCGCAGTAGTGTGGATGGTCTGAAATGGTTTTATTGCAGGGTTGCACTGACTGAGATGTAGATGGTACAGCATGGTAAGCTTTAAAAAGTTTTTAAGCATTTCATGCTACTGTGCTGTAGTCTGTACAGGACCCTTCAAATTGTAATGTGGCTAACAAAATATATAATTTAACTGGGAATTGAACCCAGGCCCCCAGCACACCATTCTGGTGCTCTACCACTGAGCTATCATGCTGACATGGAAGAAGCCTGAGCTTCCCCATAACTAATTTTCCAAGAATATTTTATTTTATTTAGTTTTTGTTGACCGGGTAAGTGCACTAGACAAATTCTGCCTATCTTCAGGCATGACCTGGGGGAGGGGAATACAGATGAATGCCAACTGACCTTGAACCAGATTAAGCTGTTGCTGGTATTTTTAGTGAATGTGGGGGGAAATTTGGCCAGGACACTGGGGAAATACCCCTACTCTTTTCGATAAGTGCCATGGGATCTTTAACATTTACCTGAACTACCACCAGAACAGGCAGCTGGGACCTCTGTTTTAACATCTCATACAAAAGTTGTGCCACCCTGCCTTCAGAACTCAATCTACCATGTTGTTTCCCACTTATAAAAAATGTCAGGAATGGCCATGGAAAGAGTCCAAGCCACAAAACTAACTAGTCAGAACACTTAAGTGTTTGTTTTTTAGTTTAGAAATCCTCCTGCTGTCCCCCCCCGAGCTGGTTCCTTCCCCGCAGATATTACAGAGTGTCGAACTCCCTCCAGAGTCGCAACCAGAGCGAGAGTTTCACCAAAGTTGCTACTGCAAATGATAGCATGCTGCTGGCAAGCCCAAAGGAAAATCATGGTCTTACCAGCAGCTTGTTGTAGTGACTTGGTGGCTCTGTCCAGTGCTTCTAGTGACAGCAGTTAATTTAATATTTCCTCAGAGTTCCACAAGTTGCTAAGGACACTATCTGACATGAAACCACAAATGATTTGTTTTTTAAGTAACTAACTTTTAAAAGTTAATCAGCATACAATATACCATTTTTATAAGTGCAATAACACTCTGGGTGTGGGTTATGCTCTGATCAATGCACTGCAGGGGGCAGTAAGGCAGTCAGCCTGGGTGTAGGTTTCAGATCATAACCCACACCCCTTTGTGTGTGTTTGCTTACATGACTGTCCAGCCTGATCTCATAAGTAAGCAATAACACGGACTAGGTGTGCTTAATGCTCTGAAAGACATGACTAGGGGTGTTGTGTGGCACAAGGCCATAGGCCAAATGCCATATTGCCCCTATAAGTGTTTTGTGTATACTGCACACGGGGGGGGGAGAGGGGGTTGCTGCACTCATAAAATGGTATATGTCAAAACTGTAATATTGTTTAAAAACATTTGTGTAATAAAAAAAAAAAAAGTCCAATTTTATTACAAATAGCCCTTCTGCTTCCTTTGTTTTTGCTGTCACCATGGACACTAACAGGATTTCAGGTGTCACTGGGGTGCTGTGCTGAGCCAAGTTATCTTAACAGAACCTTGAAGTTGCAACACCAGGCTGTTGGCAAGACTGATTTTGTTTGGATCTTGCTAGCAGCGTGCTGCCATCTTCAGGAGGGAGTGTCACTAAAGTGCCATCATTCTCACTGTGCTCGAATTGGAAGTTGTGGGAGCATGTGGTCAGATCCAGCAGCGAGCAGTTTGTGTCAGGAGTCACAACCAGTGGGTTGGGAGGGAGAACAGGAAGCATTTTATAACTCTGTATGTAGTTTTACATGTAATTTTGATGGTTTCTGGCTCAATGTGACACTTGCTTAGAAAAAAAGATGGTGGACAAATTGCTTTATGTTGGTTCTAAGTCCACATGTACTGGCACTTTATATTAACACTGGTATACTGAAAAGAAAAGGCATAGGTAGAAGAAGAAGCTGCATTTATCTAGCGCTTTTCATACACCGTGTATCCCAAAGCGCTTTACAAGCAATGCTACACTGATGATGAAGTGACAATGTGTAGTGGTAGCCATATCTCACATCAACACCCCCTGGACAATTGCATTATCTGGTTTATGGGAGGGGGAATGTTGGTCAGGACACTGGGAATGTCCCCTAATCTTTGGAAAGTGTGCCTTGGGTTCTTTTACTTCCACCTGGACACCCACTAGGATGGGTAAAAGGGGCCTCTGGTTAATGCTCAGCCGGAGGATGGCACACCCCAGCAGTACAGCACCCCCCAATACTGCACTTGCATGCCGGCATTTTAAGTAAGGGTCCAATCCCGGTGTGGTATAAGAACCCATGACCTTCTGGGCCAGAGGCAGATGTGCTGCCAACTGAGCCACACTGCCACCTCAGCCAGTGTCAGACTGGCCCACTACAATACCTGTAAATTTCCAGGTGCACTGTGCATACCTCTCAACTGTCCCTGATTTTGTCTCAAAATTTCACTCTGTCCCTCCTAAAAATTGTTTCCTTGACCCAACAATGGGGGTTGTAACAAACCTAACATAATGTCAGATATTAAAGCTGCAGAATTATTCTTCCTTAGGATAAAGGGCCTGGTATAAAATGCATTTTCTATCAGCTTTCTGAGAGGATAGTATCAATTTTGAAGATATGTCCCCGCTATTTTTTTTTTTTTTTTTAAATAAGCCTTGTCCCCGATTTATGAGGCAGGAGGTTAAGAGGTATGGAGGCCCCCCTTTTCCTCTTCCTCCTCACCAGCCACAGTCTACACAGAAACACGGTGCTGCATGGTTAGGGAGCTCTTCGAGGCTAAAGAGTGCTGGCAGCAGGCGGTGGCCTCTGGGTCACTGCCATTTAGCAGTTGCTGGCAGGGAATGTGAAAGTGAATACCCCAGCGTTGACCTCTGGGTAACCTTTCCCAGAACGCACTGCTCGCAGACAAGATGGCGGCCCCTTCTCCATATGATTCATTTGAACCAAAAAAGCTGGACTGAGCGTAGCCCCGCGTCCTAACCAGGGATGAGCCCGGTGAACGCGCTGACCGGGGCTCTGAGGGCCGCAGTGTTGCGTCTCTTCCCCGGCGGACTATACAGGAGCCGGGCCTCGGTCCTCTGCTGGCAGCCGTGCCGGGGTGGGAGCGATGACCGGCGGCGGTGGATGGTGTGCTCCGGGCCGGCCGTTTGGGAGCTGCTGGCAGGGGAGGTGGAGGTGAGAGAGGGCTTCATCAGCGAAGAGGAGGAAGCGGAGCTGCTGAAAGACGTGCAGCCGGCTCTGAGCAGACTGAGATACGAGTTCGACCACTGGGACGATGTGAGTTTACCCTCGCCCCGCGGTCAGATCCGGATTCAAGCTCTCAGATCAGTCTATAAATATTCGTTTTATGAGGGGAAATGACTACTGTAGACATATTGTATACACAGAAAAACAACTCTGGTTCTAAGGAAAACAATGTATAAAGTAAAACATTAGGAAAAAAATAGTTACAGGGAAATAATGACATTATCTGAGAGCTCTGTGTAATTTAAGGTTGGAAGGGATTCTAGGTCCATCATATCTCCCCATAAGACAGGATAACAAAAAAAAAAAAGTTTTAAAACATTTCTGCATTTTATACTCCTTATCAGCCCATGCCCAGCCCTTATACGCCTTCCCCGCGACTTACCTTAACTTCAGTTCCTCTCTGGTTTACCTCCTCTTTGGGTGGAGCTGTCGTGCTGGGGCCTTGACTCGCCTGTGACCTCCCCAGGACCCAAGCAGGCCCCATGGGACATGCATGCAGTGTGTGGCAGTGCATATATCTGCTGGTCCAGGCCCTTCCAATGATCCACAGCTCAGCATGGCATTAGCAGCATGGTGACCGATGGCCTTTCCTCTCTGAAAACAGTGTCCTCTTGGAACCTGGGACTTTACGAGCAGTAGCGTTACTGCTGTGCCAGTGGGCCACCTTTCATTTTAGTTAGCCTTGGAAGCACTGACAACCTGTTTCCTGCAGTGTTAAAGTGCTGTCAGATGTCCAGGTTTTAAAAATAAATGCTGGCGGCTGTGCACCTGCAGGAGAAGGGCATGAGAGCCATCGGAGCTCTCTGCCACATGCACAGTAAGTAAGTACATTTTTGTTTATTATTTATTTTATTTAGTTTTTGTTTACCGGGTTAGGTGCGCTAGCCAAAGTTGACTATTTTCAGGCACGACCCGGAAGAATACATACATAAAATGAGAGGGTCTTACACAGATAGTAACTGAACCCACAAAAATCGGTGCTTCTAACTCTGCCAACAGCTCACTCTTAGATGTCATCTTAACTTCGCATCCCCATAAAATCTCACATTCTGCAGTTTTCCATAACGACATGAGCGACCACAGTATCGTTGTATGTACAAGATTCCAATCTAAAACCCAGCAGCTCCCTAAATTCAGAATCAAACGCTTGTTCCGTAAATTCAACTCAGTAAACTTCCTAACCGATTTAGCTACGATCAGATGGCAAGACCTATATCTTGCCAAATCTGCTGATGCCGCCGTTTTTGTCCTAATTGACAACCTCACCACCCTAATTAACAAGCATGCTCCTCTTATTAAAATGATGGTGCGGAAAATTTCACATCCGTGGTTCACCCAAGAGCTCAAATCTGCACTTACCAATAGAGACAAGCTATGGGCTAGGGCCAGGCACACAAAGAACCCGGCAGACTGGCAGGCGTTTAGAACTGCCAGAAATGCCTGTGTTAAGTGTACATGCTACTAAAGCAAACTTCTACATCTCCACGGTGGAGCAGGCCAAAGAGAACTCCCCAAAAATCTGGAAGACACTGAGATCCATTGAAGTCCATCCTGCTGCTTCCTCCCTCCCTTCCCGCCAAGATTCTGGCCAAGGATGGGATGGTTGAAAATAAACTACGAATCCTCAAAGAACTTAACCTTCACTTTGCCACTGCCGGGTTGGCATTCAACTCTTCCCCATACGCTAGCCGAGTGAATGGCAACACTAGCCCAGATACTACACATGCTACTCCACCTCATCCATTCCAGTTGTGCCTGTTTAGCTACAAAGAAATCTAAGACATAATTCTTAGCCTTGACACCAAGAAAAGTGCAGGGGACAATGGCCTTGAATCATTTTTCTTGCGGTTAGGCTATGCCCAGCTCACAGCCCCCATCCTTCACATCTTCAACCTCTATTACCACAGTCACTGTTCCATCCTGCTGGAAATCTGCCCATATTCTTCCTCTCTTCAAATCAGGAGATCCTTGTGACTTAAACAACTACCATCCTATCTCTATCTTGCCCGTTCTCTCCAAAGTGCTGGAAAAACTTATATACAACCAACTAAAAAATCACCTCGAAGCGCACTCACTCCTAACCCCGGCCCTATCTGGCTTCAGGTCCAAGCACAGTACCATTCCAGCCTTGGCTAAGGTCTCTAATGACTGGATCCATGCTATGGACACCAAGAAGGTTACTGGTGCAGTCTTTCTAGACTTCAGTAAGGCCTTCGACACTGTAGACCATCACCTCCTAATCACCTGTCTTGCCTACATAGGTGCCACTCCACTTACCTTACAGTGGTTTAACAGTTATCTCATGGGAAGGATACAAAAAGTCAAAGCTGATGGCCTACTATCTGCCCCCTTCCAATTGCCAGAGGAGTCCCTCAAGGCTCCATCCTAGGACCAATCCTTTTTTCCCTGTACATCAACAACCTTGGCTCCCACATAAAGAACTCTAGCATACATTTCTTTGCAGACAATACGGTTTTGTATGCATCAGGCTCATCCTTAACTGAAGTCAGAGAAGCACTCCAAGCTGGCTTTATCCAGTTAGAAAACAACCTTATCAATGCCAAGCTTCTCTTAAATGCAAAAAAAAAACCAAGACAATGATTTTCTCGAGACTTGTCTTGTCTGGTGCCCTACCTACCCCACCTAAAAACTTCATAGTTACCTCCCTAGGTGAACCCTTGGAAGTCGTACCTAAATTTAAATATCTAGGTATGTGGATAGACAACAAGCTTTCCTTCAACGACCACATCGAGGATCTATCAAAGAGGCTTAAAGCACGCTTGGGTTTCTTCTGTAGAAATAGGACCCTCTTTTCTCTCGCGACCCGCAAAAGACTTGTCCAAGCAACATTCCTTCCCTTGCTTGACTACGGAGACATTATCTTTATCTCCTCCCCAACCTTGAGCCTATCTAAACTGGACGTACTCTGTCACCATGCTCTTCGCTTCATTACTAACTCTGCGTACAGGACCCACCACTGTGATCTTTATGCAGCAGTTGGGTGTACCTCTCTTGCCACCAGACGCCTCCTGCATGCTGGCATTTGGACCCTCAAATTACTACTCCACAAACTGCCTGTCTATTTAACGTCTCTCATAGCGTCTACTCCCTAAGGAAATCTGACCTTATCCTACTAGATGTTCCCAGGACACGTACTGCAGCTGGCCAAAGAGCTGTCTCATACACCCTCCCAAACATTTGGAACCAACTACAAGCCACGCTGAAGCTAACCAGCATCGTATCAATTAACTCCTACAGAACACTAGCTATCTCTAAATTAAAAGACATGTGTAGGTGCTATTAGGCTCCCAACGCCAAGTCAACTTCCTAGGTACCAACTGGCCCTCTACTTATTAAGCTGAAATGTGTTGCATAATTTAGGGCAAGGTTAAAGCTGGAATGTACTGCATATATAGCATAAGGACTTCTATTGTGTATACCTCTTGTATTATATATATATATATATTTTTTTTTTTTTTCTTTGTTCTACATTTTATGTCTCCTGTCTATGTAAGTGCGAACTGTATGTGTATGTGCCTCAGGACCTCCTTGTGAATGAGCTTGCTCAACGGAGTCTTTCCTGCAATAAACTTGAAAATTAACAATATATAGTAAATAGTACATGTAGAAAAGAATACAAATCAAGACAGTACTTTAGATAATACATATAGTTTAGGCACAAGGTGCCAATTAGTTCATGCAAATAGCAGCTAAAACTGGGCTAAGTGGCAGCTACGAAGACATTTTATGGCTACACAACAGAGACCTGGATGCAAATAGGGTGGCCAGCTGTGAGGCATTAAGTGGGATCAAAGCATGTGCAAGGGTCCTGGGATAGGTGGCGATATAGTTCTTTTTTGAAGATGGGGTGGGAGTTAGCCTGCCTCAGGGTAGGATGGAGGGAGTTCCAGGTGGCTGGGGTGGTGCAGTGAAATGCTCCAGAGCCTTTTGAGGTGAGACACCTTGGTACAGTAAGTAGAGATTTATTTGCCAAGCGTAGTCCATGGGCTGGTGTCTGTGGAACCAGTAGGGCTGCAAGGGAGGAGGGGGTTTGGTTACGGATTAGAGTCTGTGAGGGTCCCTAGGGAGTAAAGTCGGTAGGCACTAGGAGAGAGCCAGCCTAGGTTGCTATACAGTGTGCAGTGGTGCTTGAGGCGGTATGAGGAGGAGGCATACTGACATATGTTGTTACATGCAACATCCCATTTATGGAGAGCAGTCTTATGGGCCTTAGCAAAAGTGGCAACACCATATGTTAGCACTGGAAGCAGAATACCCTTGGCAGTGGCCAATTTAGCGGATGGTGTTAGCAGGTAACTAGTCTAGTAGGCAGTTCCAAGTTTGGCATTTGTAGCTTTACAGTTTGACTGGATGTGTAGACTAAAGTCAAGGGATTTATCAAGGAGGACTCCCAGGTATTTGAAGGATGTGACACAGTCAATGAGAGACCCCCCGGTGTCATGGACTAGGAGGGGTTCATTACAGGCTCTGAGTTTGGGGGCAGTGCCAAATAGCATGGCTTTGGTCTTTTTTGTGTTGAGAATGAGCTTATTAGCATTTCGCCATGTTTGCACATTCCTGAAATTCGAGAAGAGGTTTTCGTTGATGGTGTTGACTTTGTCAGCACTGGAGTAGAGTACGAGATCATCAGCGTAAAGTATCGCTGAGCAGTAGGGTATGGCAGAATCAATGTTGTTGATTAATAGAGAGAAAAGAAGGGGTTCCAGGATGGAGCCCTGGGGTACTCCGATGTCAGTGCTGGCCACATCCGAGAGAGCGGAGCTGAATTTAACAAGTTGTAATGTGTTTGATAGGTAGTTGTTAAACCAGTCAACTACCGAGGCTGAGAAGTTAAGTCTATGCAGGGTTGAGAGAAGCAGGGGATGATCAACAAGATCGAAAGCCTTGGTAAGATCAATAAAAACTGCGCCAGTGAGTAAGCCTTTGTCCATGTTGCAGAGTACATCAGTAGAGAATTTAAGAATAGCAGTTGAGGCACTGTGCCCTTTTCTGAAACCATGCTGAGTGTCTGAGAGGAGGTCGTTTTTTGTGAGCTAGGCAACAAGTTTATCCAGTAGTTTGCTTAGCACAGAGAGTATGGCTATGGGCCTATAATTTTATAAAAGGCGCTCTTTCAGTGTTCAGAGCACCTGTAAAATACAGTACAACGATACAAGTATCTAAAACGGCTCATAATTCACATAAAAACATACATTCGTAAAACAGTTATGTCCCCAAAAAAGCTTTCTCAAAAAATGTTTTGAGGGAGTTTTTAAACCCCTCCACGGTCAGGCTTTCACATATCTGATGAGGTAGAGACTTCCACAGGGTAGGAGCCATAAAGGCACGTGAGGGACAGTGCCTCCTCTGCACCCGATCCCTGACCCACACGTGAGTATGCGGGTGCATGGGACAGGCTAGGGGGTGTTGATGGGTATGTGTCTCATGTATGTTACCACGGCACAAGAGGGCCAATGGAGGGGGCAGCCACTATATCTGCATAGGGGCACCTTTAGCCACTGTGCCTCCCCTCTGCCTGGCTACAGATGTCAAGTCCAGGTGTGATACCCCCCTGTTGACTGGAGGTATCATCAGCACTGGCTGATGTGTTTCACAGTGTTATTTTGTGTTTCATGGAGATAGGGCAGTCCTGGAGGATGGCCGTATCCCTTCAGTTCCTGCACCCTGTGCCAGCAGGGATCCACTTGGGGACAGGTATGGGCATCGATGCATTCGATTTCCACGTATCTTGGCCACCTCTGTGGATCTGGCCTTCAAACTGTCACATTTACTGACTGCAGCTAGTGCACAGCTAAACAAGGATTTCTTTTTAGGTGACCAGCCCTACTTGAATAAATTAACAAATGGATGACAGTGTCAGCAACCTTGTTTTCGAGCTTCACGCCCCTAGTTTATATTGTCTTAAGGTTCTTCTTGATGGTAACACATCCCTGTTGCACATTACTGTCCATCTTTTGTTCTGTATGTAAAATACTACGGGCATCTAGTTGGAAGATGTTTTAAAATGCAGAATATGTATATAATAATCCATAAAGATGAAGTGACTGAGCTGTCTGCTCTGTATTTGTTCCAAGGCAATTCATGGTTATCGGGAAACTGAGAAATCCCAGTGGTCAGAAAGGAGTAAATCAATTCTCCAGCGGGTTTGGGATGTGGCCTTCCCACCTGGAGTCCCTCAGCTCTCCTTAGTACATGTCTTAGACCTGGACAAGAAAGGCTTCATCAAACCGCATGTGGATAGCGTCAAGGTACATGATCACATATATAACATGGCTGCCTGTCAAGGCACACACGAGATGATAAATAAACCTTCCCTGCTGTAGTGGACTCGCAGTATGAACATTTTCCTGGTATGGTGACTTCAACAAAAGTTATCGTGGTTATAATGGCTCAATATTATGCTTGGTTTGGGTTTTGTGGGAGGGATCCTCTGTACCCTAAATTTGTTTGTCAGGGAACTTGGCAACGGGCTGACGCACTCAATTTTTCACAATTTAGTGCAGTATGTCATGCTTTAATGTGAAAAAGGTCATCGAGGGACTACCCAGGGGTAGCGCATCTTGCTACTGTGCCGGCGACCCAGGCTCAGTAATAAGCCCCAGATGCTGGGAAGCAGGTGACCATGGTCGAGAAATGCTGTTGGCATCCATGCATCCCAAACAGGATGGGAGGTGCAGTGCTTCTGCAGCATCAGTGACCATGGCAGTAAGGGTCTGGACTATTCACCCTCCTGCTGTAGGGGAAGCTTCATGTCAGCAAGGCTCCCCAGTTGTTGAGTGTAGCATTGTGGTTGGTGAGGGCAGGTGCAGGTGGGGGGCCCACTGCTGTCTAGATGTCAACTACCAACACCCGGATCCCGCACTTTGAACACACCCTAGCTGTGGGCAGTTTGCATGGCTGGATGGTTACTGGAGAGGGAGACATCCCAGCTAAAGTATAGGAAAACGTACATAGTATTGGTATCACCGGTGAGAATTATTGCATTACTGTGACAAAAAGTTATAACACCCCGAGTGTGTGGAAATGTTTTTTTTGCGTCTGGTCTAAATGTAATGTTATTGTGCCTGTCAGCAATTTTTGATCTTACTTCGAGATACAGCTCTTGAAGCAGGTTACACTATAAGGACTGAAGCCGGCAGGCAGTAGGACCCCACAGAAAACGTCTAGCTGTCTATACCCAGCGGGGGACTGCCCCCGACGTCGGCCCTTCCGCCGTCAGGTGCATCATAAAAGGGGTGGTCCTTCAGCATACCTCCATTCTTTTCCCACCGTCGACTCACAAGCATCCGCTCCACAGACGCCTTCAACCTAAGAATGATGCCAGAACTTTGCCTTTTCAAGATATCTTCAAAAATATCCTCGCATGTCTTCGTCCCAGACCCCTTCAAGCGAAGGACACCCTTCGAAGTGCACTTGCGGCAAGCAGATCCCCTTTAAGGACAGGCATTCGGCTTGCGTGCGGTGCTTAGGCCCAGACCACGATACCAAGGTCTGCACCATCTGCCAGCAGTTTAATAGTCGCACGAGGATCCGCCGCCAGAAGGCCCTTCAGAATTTCCTTCTTGAGGAAAAACTTAAACAAGTGGAGAGAAATCCATCCTCCTGAGGGGAATCGGGGAAACATGAGAAGAGACGGGACTAGGATAGGGAGAGATCCCCCCCCAACCACACCTCGGACTCCCGGGCCGGCTCCGGATCCAACCTCTCTGACAGGTCCCCCTCCTGGGCCAAGTCCCAGCCCCCACCAGTCAAGGTTTGGACCTTGGGTGGGTCAGGTACTTCTGTCTCTTTGCAATCTTTGAAAATTTGACCCAAGGACAGCCGACCGTCCGGTTCAGCTGCATGGTCTGAGGCTTCAGACTGGCACAAACAGCCATCCAAGTCGGCCGCCAAAGCAGGCCCAGACTCTCAGGACTGGCGTTGGGACACTGACTGCAGATTGGTCTCCCAACCTCTGAGGGGCTTCGCTCCTCCTAGACATACCACGGAGCTGACGACCGCCAAACATCCGAAAGATCCAACGCCACCCCTGCCTTCCACACCAGATACCGGACGCCGGGGCACGTCTGAGGAAGACGTGCCAGACGTCGGTACACAACCGACATCTAGACAGGCAAAATGGAGGACCTTGGGTTACTCCAAGACCCAGCTACAGGTCAGACCCCCCAAGGCACTGGTGCCCGATCCCAAGGATGGAAAGACACCGATGCCGCGGCTGTTGTCCGGTTTAAATATAGAAGAGGTGAAGGAACTATTCACATTCTAGTGGGACACCATCAGGAAGGATGATGTCTCCTCAAACCCCCACAGGAGGTTCCCCCTTCTAGGGTGCTGTCTCCCGAGCCGCCCCCTAAGGAGACTACACCACCACCCAGGAGTAGGTCTCGCGACAAGAAACATGGGAACAGTAAGTGGCAGCACTCCGGGACCCCTTCACGGTCTCCTAGTGTACGTGGGCGCAAGAGACCCAGAAGAAGATCCCACTCTTCTTCTGGTGCGGACTCCTGCCCAGAATCTTCAGAATCATCCAGGTCCCCCTCGCCATTCAGTATCCCATCGCATGACCCCAGTGACTTGCCCAGGTCACCACCAGATGATCCCTCATTCATGGCCATGATGAGGCATATTCAGGAAAACATGGGGTGGGATACCGAGGAGTTGGACCCCGAAAGGCAGCGCCTGGCTAGGTACCTCCGGTAGAAGGACCCAAATCCTGTGGTGGACACCTTCCAAGATGCAACTAAGGTGACCTGGAAGCGACCTTACTCCACACCAGCGGTTCCTAAAAAGACAGATCGCCTCTCCAGGGCCCTGTCGGACGACCCATACTTGGGCCAGCAACCAGTGGCAGACTCCCTTGTAATAACAGCCACCCATAATAGATCCCAATGCCCACAGCATCTGAGCACTCAACCTCCAGACCAGGAATCTAAGCAATTGGACTCCATGGGGAGGCGCATGTATGCAGCTGCTTCATGCTCCATGCCATCCCTAAATTACCTTACCCACATGGTGCAATTCCAAAATGCACTGTGGGATCAAGAACAGGACCTCCTTAAGGATTTCCTGGATGGAGACCAGAAGGAGGAATTACTGAACCTCCTTAAAACAGGCTCAGACGTTGGAACGTAGGTCCTCAGGGCAACTTATGACTCTACGGATTCTGCAGCCCGAGGTGCCACAACAGGCGTTTGTCTCCGGAGGCACTCTTGGTTGAGGGTCTCCAACTTTACCCCAGATGTTAAAAAGGGTGTTTTGGACGCTCCTTACAATGGCTCTGTTCTGCTAGGAGAAGAGTCTGAAAAGGTCATCACCAGACTACAAGTTGCTGGGAAGGCCATCAGAATGGTACAGGCTATGTACAAGCTAAAGCCCAGCCGCTTTCGGAAGGGCCAAAATAGTTTTCGTGGCCGACAGGGCAGACAGCAACCCCGTTCAGGTCAGCAACCCACACAGCATGACTCATTCCAGATCCCTGCCCCACCTCTGGATCAGAGAGAAGAACGGGTCGGCGGCCGCTTTGCTTATCACCGTCCAGGGTGGCAGAGGATAATCTCCAACCAGTGGGTCCTGCAACTGATCAGTCGAGGACACTCTGTCGAGTTCCTCGACAGCCCACTGACAAGGCCCCCTTTCTGCTCCCGTTATTTGGGGAAACATGCCTTGCTCATCCAGCAGGAGATCTTTGCACTCCTGGAAAAGGATGCCATGGAGATCGTCCTGTGGAACCAGAGAGAAAGGGGATACTACTCCCACTTCTTTCTGGTTCCGAAGAAAACGGGGGACCTATGCCAGATCCTGGACCTCCGCGATCTCAACACCTCGTTGGCGTACAAGCACTTCCGCATGGTCACCCTTCTGGGCTTCATCCCCATGCTCAGGCAAGGCGCATGGCTAGTGTCACTGGATATGCAGGACGCGTACCTCCATTTCCCCATCACTCAACCACACCGGAAGTTCCTGTGGTTTGAGTTCTTGGGGCACCATTACCAGTTCCGAGTGCTTCCGTTCAGCCTGTCCTCGGCACCACGTTTTTACCAAATGCCTGGCGGTAGTGGCAGTGGCCCTCAGAAGAGAGGGCCACTATGTGTTCCCGTATCTGGACGACTGTCTTCTCGTGGCCTCATCTCGAGAGGCACTGATAAGGGCAATCCAGGATACTTGTTCCCTATTCGAGTCACTGGGTATCACCATTAATCAGGAAAAGTCGTCCCTGATTTCCACTGAAAGGTTACAGTTCATTGGCTCGGTACTGGACACCCGCCAAGGAAGAGCCTTCCTGCCCAACGACAAGGCAGAACGCATTCGGACTCTGATACGGGCCATCACCTAGAAGTAGCAGATTCCTGCACAAACCATGCTCTGCATATTAGGACATATGGAGGCAGCCATCACCACAGTCCCCTTGGCCCACCTCCATATGAGGGTCACTCAGTGGACGCTGAGAGCTCAATGGGACCAACGACAGAATCATCTGGATCAGATCATCAGGGTCATAAAGCCAGTCATTCAGGACTTGCAATGGTGGCTCGTCCGGGAGAACCTCACCAGGGGTGTCCCCTTCTTGGCACCCACTCCATCTCTGACGCTTACCACGGGCACTTCAGGGTCCGGATGGGGAGTTCACTTGAACGAAACCAGGACTCAAGGAACCTGGTCCCCCCCCCCACCCCGGGTCACACCTCCACATCAACATCCTGGAGATGAGAACGGTCCTGTATGCTCTACAGGCCCTGGAGTCAGAAATCCCACCAGAACAAGTGTTAGTCCAGTCTGACAACACATCAGTGGTTCCGTATACCACATCAACAAGCAGGGAGGCACTCGCTCCTACCAGCTTTGCAGAGCGGCAAAGTGAGTGTGGGATTGGGTACTGCAGCATAGTATCACAATCACAGCAGTACATGTTCCCGGTGTCTGCAACACAGTAGCAGACCTGTTAAGCCAGTCACGAGCCAGATCTCACTAATGGGAGCTACTGCAAACTGTCGCAGAGGCTCTGTTCCCCAGATGGGGACACCAGACATAGAACTTTTCGCATCCCCAAACAACGCAAAACTGCCCAATTTTTGCTCGCTAGATCCAGGGCCTGGTGTTTTCTGGCAAGACGCGTTGTCCCTCTCCTGAATGGACGGGTTCCTCTACGCTTTCCTTCTTTTCCCTTTGATCCAGAGTGTTCTATTGATGTTCCGACAAGAGCGGGCATGTCTCATTCTAGTAGTGCCCTTTTGGCCCAGGCAGATTTGGTTCCCTCTCTTACACCAGCTGGCCCAGGAACCTCCGGTGCCTCTGTCATTCAGCTCTCACCTTCTGTCCCAGGAGGCAGGCTCCTTGGTACATCCGGATCTTTGGTCTCTGAACCTACATGCCTGGCTCCTAAGGACATATCAGTCCTAAGATATGGGGTCTCTCAGGAAGTTGCGGACGTACTGGTAGCAGCCAGAAAACCCTCCACTCACGCCACTTACACCATGAAGTGGCGCAGATTCTGTATCTGGGCTCAAGCTCGTGGATTGACCCCATTGGATTGTTCTGAGAGGTCTGTTTTAGATTACCTCCTATCCTCCTTACAAGGCAGGACTTGCCTACTCCTACATTAAGGTGCACCTGTGCACCATTTTGGTGTACCATTCTCCAATAGGTCACCGGTCTTTAGCTCAGCTCGAGGCTTCTCGCGCCTTTTTGCGTGGCATCCTGCACTTGAGATTTCCCATCAAAGACCCAGTTCCACATTGGGATCTTCCTTTCGTTCTAGAGCAGCTTACGCTGCCGCCTTTTTAACCAGCCGTGGATTGCGAGCTGCATCTCCTCTCTTGGAAGACTCTTCTTTTAGTTGCCGTTACTTCTGCCAGAAGAATTTCTGAGCTTCATGCACTTATGTGCAAGGATCTTTATTTGGGTTTTCACAAGGACAGGGTGTCCTTAAGAACGAATCCTAAGTTCCTTCCAACGGTGGTCTCGGCTGTCACTTTCAACCAGGATATAGACCTGCCGGTGTACTACCCAAATCACTGCAACAGGGGGAGGCCCTGTTGCACACTCTGCATGTGCATGGGTGTCTCAGATATTACCTGACCAGAACCAAGACACATCATAAGTCGGACCAGCTGTTTGTTTCCTATGCACAAAGGATGCCTGGTGCTCCTGTTTCCAAACAGTCACTGTCTCGATGACTGGTAAAGTGCATTATGTTCTGTTACCGGAAGCGCAACAAGACTTTACCGGGACTGGTAAAAGGTCATTCTACGAAGGGGGTGGCTACCTCCTTCGCAGCGCTCAAAAATGTCTCCACTTCAGCCATCTGTGCAGCAGCAACCTGGAGCACTGTACACACCTTTATCAGGCACTGCAGTTTCGATATTGCCTCTAGACGCAGAGCTGGTGTCGGCTCGGAGGTCCTTGAAGGACTTTTGTCCTGAAGTCTGAGACATCTCTCCTATCCTCCTCCCGATAACAAATTGTTCCCTTACTGCTTGGGAATCAGTCCTAATGGTGTAACCTGCTGCAAGAGCTGTTTCTCGAAGTAAGATAGTACAGTTACGTAAAAACTTAACCATAACAGTAGATCTTTGAGAACAGCTCTTGCAGCAGGTAGTTTCCCTCCCACCTTCCCCTCTGGAGGTTGTCTTCTGACCTAGTTCTAGGCTGCTGCGTCTTTTGATGCCTATTACAAACCTTTCTTTGGAAGCAGATCCTCTGTCTCCCCTTCAGATGTCACCTTTGGGCCGTGAGTCTCCGGGAGAACTGGGGATGCTGGGGGACTGCCTCCTTTTATGTGAAGCGTGACGTCAGGGAGGGTCCGACATCGGGGGCAGTCCCCCACTGGATACTGTTAGCTAGAATTTTTCTGTGGGGTCCTGGCGCCTGCCGGCTTCAGTCCTAATGGTGTAACCTGCTGCAAGAGCTGTTCTCGAAGATCTACTGTTACAGTAAGTTCTTACATAACTGTACTTTGTGGTAAGTTCTTACGTAACTGTACTTTTCTTCCTACTTTCAGTTCTGTGGGAGCACGATTTCAGGTCTGTGTCTACTGTCCCCGAGCGTGATGCGCTTGGCTAGTGAGAAGAACAAGGCAGACTGGGCCGATCTACTGCTGCAACAACGCTCACTCTACATATTGCGGTAAGGGACTTGAACAAGGTCTTTAGTACACCGGGGTGAAGCCAGCGATCACTAGAATACAGTCCCAGTGTTCACTAGGTATACATACACCTCACTGTTCATGATGCATACAGCACCCTCAACGATCACGAGACGTGAAGCATCCCTAAGTGTTCACTAAAGGTGCAGCACCCCTCAGTGTCCACTAGATAAACATACATCTCAGTCTTCACTCTGCATACAGCACAGTATGGTTCAATCTAAGGATGGCTGCTGAATTGAACCCCACACACGGGGCGGGGGGGGGAGGATCTGGACCTCTGACAGACTTTAGAAAGATGGTTGAACGCCTCAGGGATGACCTGGGGGATAGAGGAACAGTGAACAAAGCTAAAAGGGAGCATAATGAAGGTGACAAACTTCTGCATCAATCAAGTGCACAAAAGACACCACTGTGGTTCTCAAAAGAGGTGGCTGAAAAGGTAAAGGCTAAAAGGGCTGCATTCAGAAGTACAAGGAGACACAGAGGGAGGAGGACAGGGAGTGTATCAGGAGATATAAGGAGACACAGAGGGAGGAGGATAGGGAGTGTATCAGGAGGTATAAGGAGACACAGGAAGGAGGATAGGGAGTGTATCAGGAGGTATAAGGAGACACAGAGGGAGGAGGATAGGGAGTGTATCAGGAGGTATAAGGAGACAGAGGGAGGAGGATAGGGAGTGTATCAGGAGGTATAAGGAGACACAGAGGAAGGAGGATGGGGAGTGTATCAGGAGGTATAAGGAGACAGAGGGAGGAGGATAGGGAGTGTATCAGGAGGTATAAGGAGACACAGAGGGAGGAGGATAGGGAGGGTATCAGGAGGTATAAGGAGACACAGAGGGAGGAGGATAGGGGAGTGTATCAGGAGGTATAAGGAGACACAGAGGAGGAGGATAGGTAGGTGTATCAGGAGGTATAAGGCGACACAGAGGAGGAGGATAGGTAGGTGTATCAGGAGGTATAAGGAGACACAGAGGGAGGAGGACAGGGAGTGTATCAGGAGGTATAAGGAGACACAGAGGGAGGAGGATAGGAGTGTATCAGGAGGTATAAGGAGACACAGCGGAGGAGGATAGGGAGGGTATCAGGAGGTATAAGGAGACACAGAGGGAGGAGGATAGGGAGTGTATCAGGAGGTATAAGGAGACATAGAGGGAGGAGGATAGGTAGGTGTATCAGGAGGTATAAGGAGACACAGAGGGAGGAGGATAGGTAGGTGTATCAGGAGGTATAAGGAGACACAGAGGGAGGAGGACAGGGAGTGTATCAGGAGGTATAAGGAGACACAGAGGGAGGAGGATAGGAGTGTATCAGGAGGTATAAGGAGACAGAGGGAGGAGGATAGGTAGGTGTATCAGGAGGTATAAGGAGACACAGAGGGAGGAGGATAGGTAGGTGTATCAGGAGGTATAAGGAGACACAGAGGGAGGAGGACAGGGAGTGTATCAGGAGGTATAAGGAGACACAGAGGGAGGAGGAGGATAGGGAGTGTGTCAGGAGGTATAAGGAGACAGAGGGGAGGCTAGGGAGGTGGATCAGGAGATATAAGGAGACGCAGAGGGAGGAGGCTACGGAGGCGTATCTGGGGAAGCAGTAAAGAGCACAAAAGGCACAAACTGAAGAGAGACTAGCCCAGGCGGTAACACAAAGGGACATTTTTTTATGTATGTAAGCAAAATGAGGAAGACCAAGGGAGGGCTTGTAAGGTTAAAAAGGGGATGGTGGGCTGTAGGGACAGGAAAAGGCAGACATCCTGAATAAATACTTCTGCTGAGTGTTCACAGAGGAAGGGGAAGGACTGCAAAAAGGTAAAAGGTGCTTTGAAGGGGGAGAGGCGGACAGTAGTCCTTTTTCGGAGGAGTCGGTCCTGCAGGGACTCGCTAATCTGAAAGTGGACATAGCAATTGTGCCTTATGGAGTGCATGCAAGGGTGTTGTGGGAGCTCGGGGAGGTGCTGGCAGCACCTCTGACAGTCCTGTTTACCAGCTTACTGGAAATAGAGTGGTTCTGGAGGGCTGGAGGAGGGCAGATGTAGTCCCAGTTCACAAAATTGGCAGCAAGGAGGAGGCTGGCAATTTTAGGCCAGTCAGCCTGACATCGGTGGTGGGAAAGTTGCTGGAAATCCTGCTCAAGGAAAGGGTTGTGGAATATCTTCAATCCAGTGGGTTACAAGACTCAAGCCAGCATGGATTCATGAGGTGGGGGGTGGGGGTCATGCCAAACAAATCTGATGGATTTATTTGACGGGGTGACCAAGGAATTCGCTCAGGATGGAGCGCTGGATGTGGCCTACCTGGATTTTAGAAAGGCTTTCGACACCGTTCCACATAAGAGACTAGTAAGCAAGCTGGATAGCTTAGGACTGGATCAGAGGTGGTAAACTGATTAAGAAATTGGTTAGGAATAAGCAAGACAACCAACATGGCGGCAAGTTGCCTTTTTAAAAATTCTAGTAGACAATTTATATCGGAACTAAATGAGGCAACAGAGACTAGAACTAGTTATTTCCCGGTCTCTGTTGTCACATACCGGCCCGGTTCATTGGTGCCTTTACCCAGTTAGGATTACGTTTTCCATTTTCCCATTTTCTAACCTTGTATAGGTCATTGGTAAGACCCCACCTTGAGTACTGTGCCCAGTTCTGTAGCCAATATTTCCGGAAGGACATTGAGTGGATGTGGCCCAGAGGAGGGCAACTAAAATGGTGCAGGGTCTGCATCAAAAGCCGTATGAGGAGAGACTGGGGGACCTCAGTTTGTACACCTTGGGGGGAGGGGGAGCTATGATAGAGACCTCTGAATATCTCACGGGGTAAATAAGGTACATAATGAAGTATTTTGAAGAAAAAAAGTGCTCAAGAACAAGGGGACAGGCTGTGAAGCTGGAGGGGGTAGATTCGGGAGATATGTGAGGAAGTACTTAACAGAAAGTGATGGATGACTGGAACAACCTTACAGTGGAGATGGTGGGGGCGAAGACGGTGGGGGCTTTCAAGAATGTATGGGCTAAGCATAAGGGTATCTTGGCAGAGAGGAAGGGGATGAGGGAAGAAGAGCTGGAGATTGATGAGGGTATGCGATAGTACTGTAGGTAAGGAAAAATAGGCAGACTGGATGGGACAAGCGGTCCTCATCTGCCATCGGATTCTGTTTCTTGTGTTTCACTCAACGATCACAAGATGTAAAGCATCCCATTTATAGCACCCCACAGTGTTCACGTAGAGGTACATCTTCCCTTGGTGTTCACTATAGATACAGCACCCCTCGGTGTTTACCAGCGGTACAGCACCCATCATTGCTCATTAGAGATATACAACCCCTCAGTGTTGACTTTAAATACAGCACCCCGCTGTGTTCACCAGAGGCACAGCACCCCACTGTGTTCACTAAAGGTACAGCACCCTTCGATTTCCACTCTTGTACAGCACTCCTCCATGTTCACCAGATGTACAACACCCGTCAGTAGTCCCTAGACGTACAGCACCTCTGTGTTCACTAGAACCCTCGGTGTTCATTAGAGGTATAGCTCTTCTCTGTGTTCACTAGATGCACAGCAACTCTCAATGTTCACCAGATGTACAGCACCCCTCGGTGCTCACTAGAGGTACAGCACCCCTTGTTTTTCACTAGAGGTATAGCCCCCCCCTCTGTCTGCTAGAGGTACAGCACCCTTCAGTGTTTACTAGACGTTCAGCACCCCTCGGTGTTCAGTGGAGGTACAGCACCCCTGATTGTTCATTAGACTTAAAGCCTCCTTTGGTGACCACTAGAGGCATCACCCCTCCTTGTTCACTAGAGGTACAGCACCTGTCAGTGTTCACTAGAGGTATAGCCCCCCTCTGTGTCTGCTAGAGTTATGACACCCCTCAGTGTTCACTAGATGTTCAACACCCCTTGGTGTTCAGTGGGAGGTACAACACCCCTCATTGTTCATTAGACTTAAAGCCTCCTTTGGTGTCCACTAGAGGCATCTCCCCACAATGTTCACTAGATGTAAAGCATACCATGGTGTTCAGTGGAGGTACAGCCCCCCTCAGTGTTCACTAGAGGAATAGCCCCCTCTGCGTCTGCTAGAGTTACAACACCTTTCAGTGTTCACTAGATGTTCAGCACCCCTTGGTGTTCAGTGGAGGTACAGCACCCCTCACTGTTCATTAGACTTAAAGCCTCCCGTGGTGTCCACTACAGATACAGCACCCCTTAGTGTTCACTAGAGGTACAACACCCTATGGTGGTCCCTAGAGATAAGAGCCCCGCTCAGTGTTCACTAGAGATACAGCATCCCTCCATGTTCAGTAGAGATACAGCATCCCTTTGTGTTCACAAGAGATACAGCAGCCCTCGGTGTTCACTAAAGGTATAGCACCTCTCGCTGTTCACTAGAGGTACAGCATCCCTTCGTGTTCACTAGAGATATGGTACCCTTTTGTGTTCTCTAGAGATACAGCAGCCCTCAGTGTTCACTAAAGGTACAGCACTCCGTGTTAGTGGTGCTCAAATAGTGCTTTAGTGGATCTGACTTCTCTGTCTCAGATAGTGCTGGTATCCAGCCTACTGTAGGATTGGACAAAAATCTGACCAAATTTGGATTCGGATCCTGTTTTGGATTGTTGGCTATCTGAGGTCGGATCCAGATGACTGAGGTCAGATTCTGGTCAGATAGTTGGATCTGAGATTGAACCAATGGTTGGATCCCTGAATCTCCTTTGGTTGGAGTCACAGGATCTGTCCTCCTGCTCAGATCCCAGCCTTGGATCCGAGATGGTAGATTATTGGTCACATAGCAGTGCAGTCCGGCCAAAGCTAAAATCCAGCCAGATGTGTGCTATCCAATGTTATCCGACATTTTAGGATACTATCCAAGCATCACCACTCTGTGTTCGGTAAAGTTACATCACCACTTGCTGTTCACTGGAGGTACAGCAGCCCTTGGTGTTCAGTAGGGTTACAGGACCCCTTGGTGTTTGCTAGAGGTGAAGCATTCCTTGGTGTTCACTAGAGTACAGCACCCTTTGGTGTTCAGTAGAGGTACAGCACCCTCCTGCACTAAAGCTACAGCACCTTTTGGTGTTCACTAGATGTACAGCACCCCTTGGTGTTTACTAGAGGTAGGACACCCTCTGTGTTCACTAGAGGTACAGCACCCCTCAGTATTCACTTAGGTTACAGCACCCGCTGATGTTCACTAGAGGTTAAGTACCCTTCTGCAGAAAAGTTACAGCACTGCTTGGTGTTCACTAGATGTACAGCATCCTCCTATGTTCACTAGAGGTACAGCACCTCTCAGTGTTCACTGGAGGCACGCCATCCTTCGGTGTTCACTGGAGGTGCAGCACCCTTGGTGTTCACTAGACATACAGCACCCCTCTGTTCACTAGACATACAGCACCCCTCTGTTCACTAGACATACAGCACCCCTCTGTGTTCACTAGATTTGCAGCACCTCTCTGTGTTCACTAGAGGTACACCACCTCTCAGTGTTCACTAGAAGTACAGCACCTTTCAATGTTCACTAGATGTTCAGCCCCCCTCGGTGTTCACTAGAGGTACAGCACCTCTGTGTTCAGTAGATGCACAGCACCCTTCAGTGTTCCCTGGAGGTACAGCACCATTCTGTGTTCACTAGAGATACAGCACCTCTCTGAGTTCAGTAGACGCACAGGACCCCTCAGTGTTCACTAGACATACAGCACCGCAAGTGTTTACTAGCTGTACAGCATCCCTCTGTGTTCTGTAGAGGTACAGCACCTCAATTTTCACTAGCAATATAGTACCCCTCTGTGTTCACTAGACATATGGCACCCCTCTGTGGTCCCCAGAGGCACAGCACTCCACATTGTTCGCTAGAGGCAACGCACCCCTCAGTGTTCAATAGAGACACAGCACCCCTAAGTGTCCACTAGAGGCAGAGCACCCTTCAGTGTTCAAGAAAGGTACAGCACTCCCTGTGTTCACTTGTGATACAGCACCCCTCACTGTTCACTGGAGATACAGCACCCCTCTGTGTTCACTAGACATACAGCACCCCTCAGTGGTCACTAGAGGAACAGTACCCCTCAGTGGTCACAAGAGGTGCAGCACCCCTCAGGTTTTACTAGAGGCACAGCACCCTCAGTGTTTACTAGCAGCACGACACCCCTTGATGTTCACCAGTGGCACAGCACCCCTCTGTGTTCACTAGAGGCACAGCACTCCTCTGTTGTCACTAGAGGTACAGCACTCCTTAGTGTTCACTAGAGGCACAGCACCACTCTGTGGTCACTAGAGGCACAGCACCCTCTGTGGTCACTAGAGGCACAGCACCCCTCTGTTGTCACTAGAGGTACAGTACTCCTCAATGTTCACTAGAGGTTCAGCACCACTCTGTTCACTAGGGTTTCAGCACCCCTTGGTGTTCAGTATAAGTACAATCATCTGTACATTATTCCCATTTCCCTGCAAGGCCCTGTTTTACCCACCTGTATCCCTGTCACTTCTCTTACTGGTTTCTGATCGCTGTATCACCTATCAGTGTTGGGACGCTTAGGATAAACACACACCTGCCAAAATAGTGTTTTCCCTTTACATGTGGGTACCTCTACACTATCACAAATGTATTTATTTTCTGACGGCTCATGTGTCCCCTAATGTTCTCAATGTCTGTGCCCTCTGGTATCATCTGCACCCACTGTATCCACAAATGTACACAATGCCAGCTGTTACCCAAATGTGTTTACATTCGTTTACCACATAGTTCTGCCTTGTGATTCAATATCCCATTGTCTGTACTATCTTATTGTACTTTGTCTGTAGTCTAACCTATTGTATGCTCAGACATGGAACCTCTGTAAATGAGTCTCTCACTCAAAGGTATTTGTGATTCCAAGAAATAAATGAATAAAATAAATAGAAGGTAAGATGATGTTCTTTTTTGTTGTACAGGGGGCGAGCCCGTTATGAATTCACCCATGAAATCCTGAAGGATGAGGACTCTTTCTTTAATGGAGAAAAGGTGCCCCGAGATCGGAGGATTTCTGTTATCTGCAGGAACCTTCCCATCTCTCAGGATCCGAATCCAGGCTGAAGCAACGCTGTGGAATCGTATACAATATATATAATGTATACATTGATTATCTTTTTGATTATGGTGGACGGCAGCACCTTGTTCAGAGGTAGTGTGATCTGGTAAATAGAACACTGGCTTGGGAACCTAGAGATCACACGTTCGAACCCTGCCAGAGCCAAATACTCATTATGTGACTTTGGGTAAGGCACTTAATCGCTTAGTGCTCCAGTGCACCCAGCTGCAGAAATGGGTAGAAGCAAGCCCCTTATTGGAAACAGGTTGTCACATCTCAGCTGAGCTATCCTGGGCAAATAAAACTGAAAGAAAAAAAATGGCTATAAGAGAGCACTGTGTCTGAGTTTTGGAAGCACAGAAATGTGGAGAAAGGTCGTGCACAGCCATGAAATTGACATTTAGGGCAGTGGCTGCTGTGTCCATCTGTAGACAGAGGTCTCGGTTTGATAAGCTGCACGCTGCACTGGATTTGTACTTTGAGTTAAAAAGAAATGTAAATATCGGCAGATGGCAGTGGTACTGGCCTCACTTCAAGCCTCCAGCCAGATCTGGGTTGTAGAGAGTTGTTCACTGAGTCTTTGTTGTCGCTCAGAACATGGGTGTTGGAGCGCAAAGGCTGACTAACAATTAAAGTTTTTGGGGAAGTGCCACTCTGGGCCCTGGCTCCCACAGCCCCCACCCCAACTCACGTTTATATGATTGTCCTACCTGTTTGAATTAAGCATAACTTTAAATGGATAGAATTAAGTCCCGCTTAATTATTTTGCTCATTTTATGCACTTTGAGTATGGGAGGCAGGGCAACACACACAGCAATTTATACAAGGGGTGTGAAAAATCCTGTAATATCATTGGTGGTGACTGTGCATTATGTTGCTACTACTGCACACCTCAGTTGTTTTGCCCTTTTTTTCTCTCTCATCTTTTTGTTAACACTTCTTTGACACCCGTTTTACAAGAGCAATAACACACTTCAGGGTGTGCATAACTAGAAATATATGCACCTCTCAGGGCGTTGTAGGCACTCTGCTGTGCCCAATGCCCAGCCCCCAAGGCATGGTTATATTTTTTTGCAACTGTATATCAGTCTTCTGTGTTATTGCTTACATATCTAATAGGGGGTGGGGCCAAAGAGGATTTTGGTGTACTAATTAGGGTTTCCTAGCAACACACCAATTTGAAAATAATGAAAGTGGAAATTAAAAAGGAAAATTTCTGCCTGCTGATATTAAAGCAGCAGTGCGTGGTAGCAGTGAAAAGTTTGACCTATACTCTTTCTTCTACTTTAGATTTTTCTTTATCTCCTGACCTGTATGGTACCCTTCTTTCCCCATCTTGAGTCTGCTTTACCACTCTTTACACATTTGAAGTAATAAAAGGAGTGCGCCTTTTAATATGGCTTGGTACAGGTCTTCATCAGTATTCCCTGTTGTATGTGAATGCCCGTTGTTTAACATTAATTTTCTTGTGACTAAAATGAACTGGCATGCAGCAGACACTGTTCCCTGACCTTATGGCCAACAGGTGTACAAAAACAGCTGTGAGTACTGATGAAAACATGGACTGAGCCATATTAAAAGAAGCACTCCTTTTATTAGCTCTAGTGTGGGGGAGAAAAAAGCACTAAAGCAGACTCCAAATGGGGAAAGAAAGCTATCATACAAGTCAGGAGATAAAGGCAATCGAAAATAAAATAAAAGTATAGGTCAGAATTTGCGCCGCTGTTGTGCACTACTGCTTTACAAATCTAAAGCCGGGTGGATCAGATGGCTTGCAAAGCCATGAAAGAGGTCAGAATGTGTCTGTTTTCCTCTTACACCTACTCTGGGAGGGAATGCCACCAGGCAGCAAACACCAGGCTTTTCCCGCTCAGGAGGAAGCAATCATCTCTGCACTCTGGGAAGATATTTTTCTGTCTCGTTTGAAAAGAAAATGTTTCCAGTGTGCACAGTGCCAATTTTTTTAAAACTGCAGAATCTGTTAGTTTGGGATGAAAATCCTCCCTCGACCTGCTGCCAGACAGAGCATTGTAATGATTAAGAAGTCCGTAAAAAAAGTGGATGTTTATGTAGAGGTTGTCCATGTGCTCACTCAGCGTTGTTTTTTAACAAGATGATGACTTTGTGGGATGGGAAATATGAGGAATATGGGAAGGGGACATTAAAGTCACATAGGTTAAAATGAAGTCCTATATCTGGGAGGAACAGGTGAGTCTGTGATGCCTCACACTCTCTCAGAGCTTCCTTTCACGCAAGCCAGGACCTGTGTCCGAGTGGGACTGTACCACTTTGTATTATAGGGATTGCACCCAGATCAGAGTAGGACTGTACCACTTTATAGTATAGGGATGGGACCCGTATCGGAGTAGGACTGTACCACTTTGTATTATCGGGCTGGGACCTGTATTGGAGTAGGAATGTACCACTTTATATTACAGGGATGGAACTCTTATCGGAGTAGGACTGTACCACTTTGTATTGTAGGGATGCAACCCGTATCAGAGTAGAACTACTCTTTGTTGGATTGTTTGGAAATACTGTTAAAGAGCAGCTGATGCCTTTGGGAAAACTTTGAAAAACATAATCCTGTATTTAGACTCAATTCAGCTTGCATTTCGCATATCTTCTGTAGATTTCTCCTTCCCATTATTTATTACTCAAGAAATTCCCACAAAAATAAGATCTTTATCCCTTAGAGTTCATCTGCCTCTGTAATTTATACCCTACTTGAAATGATAATGTTGTGTTGTGAAATCATAGTCTGTTGCCATGGGAATAACTGTGATGTCATAAGCAGAGCACTATGGCATCAGGTTGGGAAGAAGTACTAGCAATTGATGAACCCTCAAGGAAAAACTATCCTGTTTTCATGCGTGTGACCTTAGAAAAAATAAAGGGGATAAAAAATACAGGGCTAATGAGAAATCTAAGCTGCTTTATGTCCAGATATTATGTTTTTCAGAGTTTTTCTTGAGGCAATAGTGGCTTTTTAAATCTTTTAACTATATGTGACGCAAGATGATTGGTAACTTTTTTGAGGCCATTGTAAGGCAAAGGGAAAAAATGGCAGCCCTTCAAAGTCCTAAGTAAAGAAACCGTGATAAATATACAATATCTTGAATGTTGTTGTGTATGGTATGTGTATGTTTTTAATATACCTTTTTGCACTATATTTATTCTTTGTAATGACCTGTGGTGCATCAAATAAAATAACCGAACTACATGTATTACAGAGATGGGAGCCATATCAGAGTAGGACCATAACACTTTGTATTATAGGGATGGGGCCCATATCGGAGTAGGGCTGTACCACTTTGTTTTATAGAGATGTTAGCCTTATTATAATAGGACTGTACCACTTTGTATTGTAGGGATGGGGCTCCTATCAGAAATGGACTGTACACGCTGGCCCATCAGTGCAGCGGTTGGATTTCCGCTCGCAACACCAGTGACTTGAGATTGGAAACAGAACCAGGTCGCTGGAGGGCTGGCTGGGGGAGAAGGATGGAGCGTCTCGAGGACTACTCTACTTCTCCAGGGGGAGGGTGGGGAGTGCCTGCACCAACGGACTCCCTGGCTAAGGCTGGCGACTAGCAAGTCCAGGGGCGGGAGGATGTCATTGCATGTCCCTCGCCCCACAGAGAAAAAACCAGAAAGGGAACAGCTGCTGGCAGCTCCTCGATGATTTCCGCCACGGCTTAATTAACTCCCCAGGCTGGCCTCCGACCTATCCCGGCGTCTGCGTGTTGTGCCATGGGCGCCGTGGCCCCCACCATGGGGTAATCCATGGGGTATCGGAGGGTCGCGGCCGTTGTGAGGGGGGGGTGGAAGTCCGTGGTCCATGACTGGGCAGAGGCACCAGGCGGCTGGCAGTTTGAGGAGATAAAAAACAATGAAAATAAAAAAGAAATGGACTGTACCAATTTGTGTGACAGAGATGAGTGCCATATCAGAGTAGGATTATACCACATTATAATACAGAGATGGGAAATGTATCCAAGTAGGATTATACCACATTGTAATACAGAGAAGGGAAATGTATCTGAGTAGGATTATACCACGTTGTATTACAGAGATGGGAAATGTGTCCGAGTAGGATTATACCACGTTGTATTACAGAGATGGGAAATGTGTCCAAGTAGGATTATACCATGTTGTATTACAGAGATGGGAAATGTGTCCAAGTAGGATTATACCACGTTGTATTACAGAGATGGGAAATGTGTCTGAGTAGGATTATACCACATTGTATTACAGAGATGAGAAATGTCTGAGTAGGATTATACCACATTGTAACATGGCAAAAATCAGAGAATTGGAAACAAGGAACACAGTTGGGTGAATAGGGTCAGGTGGCACAATAGCAACACGGCATTATAGCACGATAATGCCGTGTTGCTTGTGAAGTTCACTAAGTAGCCACCGGCGAGAAACGAGCAGTGTGGGAAAGGAGAACACGTAGAAAACTGCACGTATCTAGTGTTGGACAACGAAGCAGTGAGAGAAGAGGGATAGTGGGAAAACTAATAGTAAGAGACAAAGAGATAGAAATGGCATCGGTGAGAGGGAGGAGAAATGGGTTGTGTTTCCCACTAACCCGAATCACCAGAGTAGTCACAGACCTGGTAAACAGATAGTGCGACATAGGCACTCAGTAGGTGAAAGAAGGATACTAAACAAATAAAGAAGAGCAGCATAAAGTGTAGTGTGTGTGCAGGCATTGGTTAGTGAGCGAGCCACACAATAGGGTGGAACCTGCAGCAGGGAAATGCAGTGCGACCACGGACGAGATAATGGATCGTGCAGTCGCACATGAAGCAAGGGAAACCTCTTTAAATTTTACTCGGTGATGGTCCACGGGACCATCAACTGTAAATACTACAGAGTAGCTAGTGATGTCGGAAGCAACATGTGCTGTCCCGAAAGAACAAGGGGGCACAAACAAATCATGTGAGCGGGAGCAATGTCAGTGAATGAACGGAGGAGCACAGTGACACCGCATGCAAATGAACCAAACTCAGAAGCTGAGTAAACAAAAGTCTCATACCGTGGTCCTTCTCCACAGGCTGCAAGACTAGCAGTCTTGTGTAATCTGCTAAAAGTAACAGTAATCCTTTAGTTACAGAGTTGTGTATTTGTGTGCCAAACCTCTAAATCCACACATCAGTGTGTTAAACAGTGTTATGTTAACTTCCAGAAGTGCATTAAACTTGTCGTTGCACCTGAAATAGAGCAAGTGGTGCATTTGTTCAGAAGCTGAAAATCATTGTGACACTAATAATAATGACAGGCCATAAAGAAAGCGTGACATTACTCTTGAAGATGGCATCTAATGGGGAATTAATGCATGGTTGTGCTGTTGTAGGCACTCTACTTGCGGCCTCGTGCCACAACGGTCCCAACCATGCATTAATTCCCCATTAGATGCCACCTTCGTGTGGCTTAATGCTTACTTGTATTACAGAGATGGGAAATGTGTTCGAGTAGGATTACACCACATTGCATTGCGGAGATGGGAAATGTATCCCAGTAGTATTACACCACATTGCTTCGCGGAGATGGGAAATGTATCCCAGTAGGATTACACCACATTGCATCGCGGAGATGGGAAATGTATCCCAGTAGGATTACACCACATTGTATCGCAGAGATGGGAAATGTCTCCGAGTAGGATAACACCACATTGTAATACAGAGATGGGAAATGTCTCCGAGTAGGATTACACCACATTGTAAAACAGAGATGGGAAATGTATCTGAATAGGATAACACCACATTGTAATACAGAGATGGGAAATGTGTCCGAGTAGGATTACACCACATTGTAAAACAGAGATGGGAAATGTGTCTGAATAGGATTACACCACACTGTAAAACAGAGTTGGGAAATGTATCCAAGTAGGATTATACCACTTGTTATAGTGATGGGAGATCCTCGGGGATATCTCTGTCATCAGGTCATGCCTATGGAACTTAGATGTGAGGATCACAGGTGGGTGGCCCCGCTCCCTCCTCAGTTCTTTCTCGTAATCGACCATTTGTGTACGCACTCCATGGAAGCTTCATTACTCAGTTGACTGCCAACAATTTTACTTTCCTTTTTTTGTTATAACCTTCGAATCACTTTATTTTAAAGTGATTCCTTTTATTTTTGTATGTTGAGAACTACTACTTCGTCAGCTCTTTTCTGTCGCTGTTGCTATGGAAATTTCAATCGACGACCACGAACTTTGTGTCTGCTGTCACAGGCCTGGTCACAACACTCTTGCCTGCAAGCTTTGCTTGAAGTTCAACCTCATCACCCAGCGATGCTGCAAGAAAGCCCTGCAGAACTTCCTAGTGGAGCAACAGGCAGCCAGCGGAAAGCAGGGGTCTTCCGGGGCTCCCCCCCTCCCAGTTGCTGGTACCCTCTTTGAGCTCTTAGGCTGCCAAGGCCCTGGACAAGTCCTTGGAGAAACATTCTGGCTGGGATAAGGACTGATGGCGATCCCAGTCCACGTTGGATTCTTCCTCCTCTTCTACTGGGATTGCACCATCAAACACTTCAGTGTCAATACTTGTCTCCTTGCAGGCCTTTGTTCCTATCAGGCCCCCCACGGTGGAGAGTTCTCCCAGCCTTTTCAAGGTTGCAGAGGGGTCATCAGCCCCAGCCCTGCCATCATGACCTCTCAAATTGCGAGGTCTGTAGGTGGTGGACCCCACCACCTCTACTGTGGCTAATGGTTCATTGGAGCCAGGCTGTTAGCCATCTCTGTCGATATCTGTGTCAACGGTGCTTCCTTATCCTGCCGTCGACCTCACTGTGGTTCTTACTTCTGTAATCTCCGCTGTTATCCAACAGTTTGATCTTACTTCGAGAAACCGCTCTTGCAGCAGGTTACACCATTAGGACTGAAGCCGGCAGGTGCCAGGACCCCACAGAAAAATTCTAGCTAGTAGTATCCAGCGGGGGACGGCCACCGACATTGGCCCCTCCCTGATGCCAGGCATCACATAGTAGGGGGCGGTCCCCCAGAATCCCCAGTTCTTTTCCCGCTGTCAACTTGCCAGCATCGGCCTCACGGACACCTGCTCTATCGATACGACGCGTGAAATCTTTTTTCTACAAAAACCTCAATCCATGTCTGCTTCTCCTACCCCTTGTCTTGAAGGACATCCCTCTAAGTGTGCCTGCGGCAAACAGATCCCTTTTGCAGACCATCATTCGGCCTGTGTCAGGTGCCTGGGCCCGGAGCACGACACCCAGGCCTGCTCAATTTGCCAGCAGTTCAATAGCAGGACCCAGATCTGCCGCCAAAAGGCCCTTCAGGGATTCCTTCTCCAGGAGAAATTAAAGAAAATGGAGAAAAGACCTTCCTCCAAAGGAGAATCTTCCCACAAGTCAGGGAAACACCAGGACAAGCATTGGGACTTGGATAGGGCAAGATCCCCCAGCAGGGCCTCCGAGTCCAAGGCCAGCTCCAGCTCTACCCAGTCCGACAGGTCTCCTTCTCGGGCTTGTTCCCAATCTTCCCTGGTAAAGGTAAGGTCTTCAGGGGCTTCCCTGCTTCCTTACACCCACTCAAGACCACTCGGGCGCCAGACGCCTCCAAGCCTGATTCCTCAGAGAGGAACAAAAAGTCCTCCTCTAAATCAGGGGGTACGTCTGACCGACGCCAGGACACCGACTTCAGGTCTGTCTCCCAACCTACGAAGGCTCCTGAAAGGAAGACTGCTGAGCTGACGTCCCTCAAGCGGATGATGGAGACCAAGAAGGCGTCCAACCCAGCACCCACAAAACGGACTACCCCGACGACAGTAGTACTGACAGTGGACATCGGACGTCAGGGGTCCTTGGGTGAAGAGGCTACTGCGCCACCGGACGACCAGACGGGCGGCATGGAGGATGCTGGCTCAGGAACCATCACTAGACCCTGTGGTTCCCCAGGACCCGGCGCCTGGCCTGGCGGCGGAGGCCCACACGGCCGCGGGCCCGTCGTCTGGTGTGATGTTCAGGAGGTGAAAGAACTGTTCACCTTCTGGTGGGAAACCATAAGAAAGGACATGGTTCCCTCCAAGCCTCAGCCACCTCCATCACCTCCACCTCCTGCTCGGAGCGCTGAAGGTGCCAGACCCCTGACCCCCAAGGAACCAACTCCATCTCCTTGGGGCCGATCGAGAGAGAGAGAAAACACCCATCACGCTCTCCCTCAGGGTCCCCGAGCCCAAAGCCACCCAGGGGCAGACTTCACTCACCAGGAGATGACTCCAGACTGGATACGCCCGACACCAGGTCTCCATCTCCCTTCAGTCCCCCATTACCAGACCCACGGGACCTTCCAGGGTCACCTCCAGATGATCCCTCCTTTTCAGAAATCATGAGGCACATCCAGGAAAATATGAGATGGGAAATAGAAGACTTAGACCCTGAGAGACAACGAATTGTCTGTTACCTCGGGGCAGAAAGACCCAAAGCCCGTGGTGGTCCCACCTTTGGTGGACACCTTTACGGACATCACCAAAGCAGCTTGGAAGCATCCGCATTCCACACCAGCTGTTCCAAAGAAGGCTGACCGCCTCTACAGGGCTCCCATGGAGCACCTATATTTGGCGCAACAACCCCAGGCCGACTCCCTGGTCATCACTGCATCTCATGATAGGTCCCAGCGGCCTCAGCATTTGAGTGCCCAGCCTCCGGACCAGGAATCTAATCAATTAGATTCTAATGGAAGACTCATGTATGCGGCTGCTACATGCTCAATTAGGTCTCTAAACTATCTGATGCACGTGGTGCAGTTTCAGAACACCCTTTGAGAACAGGGCCAAGACCTTCTAAAAGACTTTCTAGATGGCAAAAAGAAGGAGGAGCTGCTGAACCTCCTCCAAACTGGGTCAGATGTGGGGATCCAGGTTCTCCGAACCGCTTACGACTCAGCGGACTTGGCAGCCAGGGGAGCAGCCACAGGCGTTCGTCTCCGGAGACACTCGTGGTTGAGAGTCTCGGAATTTACCCCAGACATCCAGAAGAAAGAACATCCTAGACGTCCCTTATAATGGAGCGGTCCTGTTCGGTGAGGAGTCCAAGAAGGTCATCACCAAACTGCAGGATGCTGGGAAGGCAGTCAGGACTGTACGGGCCATGTATAGACCGAAATCTGGTTCCTTTCGTAGGAACCAGAATCGTTTTCGCGGCCGCCAACAACGGCAACTGCCACATTCCGGCCAGCAACCCAGGGGCAACTTCAGTCGCAAAAATCAAGCCAGGTTCCCCTCGGGCCAGGGCCCAAAGTAGCCCAGCCTGTGGGGTCCAACACCACCGCAGCATGACTCCTTCCCGCCCCCACCCCTCCTCTGGATCAAAGGGTTGAGAAGGTCAGGGGTCACATCTCTCATCACCTCTTAGGGTGGCAGAGGATAACCTCTGACCGGTGGGTGTTGCAATTGATCGAACAAGGTCACCCCATAGAGTTCCTTGATCGCCCACCATCCGGACCTCCCCTGCTCTCCCACTACTCGGATGAGCATGCGCTGCTTATTCAGCAGGAGATCCTGGCCCTCCTGGACAAGGAGGCTATAGAGTAAGTTCCACCAAACCAGAGGGGAAACGTTTACTATTCTTACTTCTTCCTGGTTCCAAAGAAAATAGGGGACTTGCGCCCGATCTTGGATCTCGGCAACCTCAACACATTTGTGTTGTGTTGTGCAAGTGTTTCCGCATGGTGACCCTACCGGGTCTCATTCCCATGCTCAAGGAGGGCACTTGGCTGGCATCACTGGACATGCAGGACGCTTACCTACATCTCCCGATCGTTCGAGCGCACTGGAAATTTCTACGTCTTTAGTTTTTGGGACGCCACTACCAGTTCCAATCCCTCCCTTTCCGGCTGTCTTCATCACCTTAAGTATTCACGAAGTGTATGGCAGTTACGGCAGCAGCTCTCCGTAGACGGGGCCACTATGTGTTTCCTTATCTAGACGACTGGCTCCTCATGGTACCCTCATGGGAGGCCCTGATGTCCGCGATACAAGATACCTGTTCTCTCTTGCTATCACTGTGCATCACTATCAACCAGGAGAAGCCGCACCTTGTCCCATCTCAGAACTTGCAGTTCATAGGAGCACTTCTGGATACCACTCAAGGAAGTGCATTCCTTCCTCAGGACAGGGCGGAATGCATCAGATCCCTCATAGGGGACATAAAGGAAAAGACGACGGTACTGGCCCGGTCCGTCCTTTGCCTGCTCGGACACATGGCAGCTGCCATTGCAATGGTTCCCCTTGCTCGACTTCATATGCAGGTCACCCAATGGATGTTGACAGCACAATGGGACCAGGAGCAAGATCATCTGCAGAATCCAGTCCGGATCACGAATGCAGTCACCTGAGACTGGAATTGGTGGCTTGTCCCAGACCACCTCTCGACGGGAGTCCCCTTCGTTGTGCTACCTCCTTCAGCGAGACTCTCCACGGACACCTCGGGGTCCGGATGGGGAGCTCAACTCAACGGGGTCAGGACTCAGGTTTCCTGGTCGTCTCTGGAGTCCCATCTTCACATAAATATTCTAGAGATGAGAGCCGTCCTTTACGCCCTACAGGCATTCCAGATGGAGATTCCACCGAGTACTCTTCTGGTACAAACAGACAATACCGTGGTGATGTACTATCTCAACAAACAAGGAGGCACTCATTCCTACCCCCTTTGCAGGGAGGCTCAAAGAGTTTGGGAGTGGGTACTGCAACACGGCGCAGATGTCATTGCAGTGCATGTTCCCGGAGTGGACAACACTGTCGCGGACAGTCTAAGCCGATCACAGGCCAGAGTCCACGAATGGGAACTGCTTCAGGAAGTCGCAGAGGACCTGTTCCGCAGAAGGGTGACACCAGAATTAGTCCTCTTCACATCCCCATCCAACGCAAAACTGCCCAATTTCTGCTCGCTAGATCCAGGGCCTGGTGTTTTCTGGTGAGACGCGTTGTCCCTCTCTTGGATGGGCAGGTTCCTCTACGCTTTCCCGCCCTTCCCTTTGATCCAGAGGGTTCTATTGAAGCTCTGACAAGAGCGGGTGTGCCTTATTCTAGTAGTGCCCTTTTGGCCCAGGCAAATTTGGTTCCCTCTCTTACATCAGCTGGCCCAGGAACCTCTGGTGCCTCTGTCATTCAGCTCTCACCTTCTGTCCCAGGAGGCAGGCTTCTTGGTACATCCGGATCTTCGGTCTCTGAACCTGCATTCCTGGCTCCTAAGAACATAGCAATTCTGAGATACGGGGTCTCTCAGGAAGTTGCGGATGTACTGGTAGCAGCCAGAAAACCTACTTACGCCATGAAGTGGCGCAGATTCTGTATCTGGGCTCAAGCTCGTGGATTGACCCCATTGGATTGTTCTGAGAGGTCTGTTTTAGACTACCTCCTATCCCTCTATGAGGCAGGTCTTGCCTACTCCTCTATTAAGGTGCACCTATGCACCGTTTCGGTGTACCATTCTCAAATAGGTCACCAGTCTCTAGCCCAACTAGAGGCTTCTCGCACCTTTTTGCATGACATCCTGTACTTGAGACCTCCCATCAAAGACCCGGTTCCACCTTGGGATCTTCCTTTCGTTCTAGAGCAGCTTACACTGCCACCTTTTGAACCAGCCACGGATTGCGAGCTGCGTCTCCTCACTTGGAAGATGCTTCTTTTAGTTGCCGTTACTTCTGCCAGAAGAATTTCTGAGCTTCATGCACTTATGTGCAAGGATTCTTATTTGGTTTTTCACAAGGACAGGGTGTCCTTAAGAATGAATTCTAAGTTCCTTCCCAACGGTGGTCTCGGCTGTCACTCTCAACCAGGATATAGACCTGCCGGTGTACTATCCAAATCACTGCAACGGGGAGGCTCTGTTGCACACTCTGGATGTGCATAGGTGTCTCAGATATTACCTGACCAGAACCAAGGCACATCGTAAGTCAGACCAGCTCTTTGTTTCCTATGCACAGAGGATGCCTGGTGCTCCTGTTTCCAAACAGTCACTGTCTCGATGGCTGGTAAAGTGCATTATGTTCTGTTACTAGAAGCACATCAAGAATTTACGGGGACCAGTAAAAGGTCATTCTATGAGAGGGGTGGCTACCTCCTTCGCTGCACTCAAAAACATCTCCACTTCAGCCATCTGTGTGGCAGCAACCTGGAGCACTGTACACACCTTTATCAGGCACTGCAGTTTGGATATTGCCTCTAGACGCAGAGCTGGTTTCGGCTTGGCAGTCCTTCAAGGACTTTTGTCCTGAAGTCTGAGATATTTGTCCTGTCCTCCTCCCGATAATAATTTTTTCCCTTACTGTTTGGGAATCTGTCCTAATGGTGTAACCTGCTGCAAGAGCTGTTTCTCGAAGTAAGATAGTACAGTTACCTAAGAACTTACCATAACAGTGGATCTTCGAGAACAGCTCTTGCAGCAGGTAGTTTCCCTTCCACCTTCCCCTCTGGAGGTTGTCTTCTGACCAAGTTTCTAGGCTACTGCGTCTTTTGATGCCTATTGCAAACTTTCCTTTGGAAACGGATCCTTGGTCTCCCCTTCAGATGTCACCTTTGGGCAATGAGTCTCCGGCAGGAGAACTGGGGATGCTGGGGGACCACCCCCTTTTATGTGATGCCTGACGTCAGAGAGGGGCCGACGTCGGGGGTGGTCCCCCACTGGATACTGCTAGCTAGAATTTTTCTGTGGGGTACTGGCACCTGCCGGCTTCAGTCCTAATGGTGCAACCTGCTGCAAGAGCTGTTCTTGAAGATCTACTGTTACGGTAAGTTCTTACGTAACTGTACTTACCGTGGCCTGGGCCTTCATCACCCTTGCTGTTGGGCGCAGCTCTAGTGTCGACGTCTGTTCAACCTATCTGCCCCACACCCTCCAGAGAGCCATCGGTACTCAGGCTGTTGGTCACTGCTGCAGAACAGGCCGACGTAGAGGAGGAATATCACCCTGATCTGATCCTTCCTGAGGAAGAGGATGAAGGGGAAGATATTGAGTTTGACTTTTCTAACAGATCTGTCTCCTCCAGGAGTGAGGACTCAGTCAAACACACCCCACGGTCCCCCATGGAGGACCCCTCCTTCTTTAATATTATGAAACAGCTCTCTTCCACTATGGGGTTTCAGACTGAGCAGGACAACATCACAGGGAGGAACCTGGTGGATTTCTTGGAGATCCAGGAATCTCCACCTAAAGTTATTCCTCCTCTGCTTCTAACAGTGCAGGATGCTGCCAGTACTACTTGGTATAGGCCTAGCTTGGTACCTGCCATGCTCAGAAAGGCGGCTGAGCTTTGCCAAGCACCCTTGGGGCTGCCTTTCCATGCAGCCCAGCCAGAAACCAATTCAGCAGCAATCAAGGCTGCTTATGACAGGTCTGAGGCACCCAAGCATCTTAGCTCCCTCCCTCCTGACTGGAAATGTAGGAGGATTGACCTCTGGGGCAAGAGGACATTTACCTCCGACACTTTGGGCCTTAGAATTACCAGCTGTTTGTCTTGTATGATCAAGTACCAGAATACCCTCTGGAGGAAGGGCAAGGCTGCTGCTCAGGCCCTTCCTGAGGGTTCCCAGAGACAGGAGCTTCTCAAAATTCTCCAGTCCTCAGAACATGTCAGTAAGCATCTCAGAGCCACCTGATATGGCTGATTCTACAGCCAGGGCAGCTGCCACTGGCATTTGCCTTAGAAGGCACTCCTGGCTTAGAGTTTCTGGCTTTGCTGCTGATGTGCAGCAGAAGGTGTTGAATGCCCCCTTTTGTGGGTCACAAACTTTTTGGTCCTGATGTGCAGGATATCATTAATGATCTGGCAGGGCTATTAGGTCTGATCACTCCCTTTATCATACCCAGCCTCGGAGCAGACCAAGGCCCTCCTTTCGTAAGGTCGCTTGCAAGTCTGGTTCTGGAACCAAGCTCCAGGGCACGTGCAGGGCCAGCTCTGCCTTGCCTGCCCCCTCCTCCACCACAAGTACCTCTGCTAAGCACTCCAAGGGAGAAGGAGCGGCTCCAGTATTTACTGCCCTGTTCCCGGGACCCCGATATGCAGTTGTGCATGTGTCCCGGGGCTCCAGTGATGGCCCCATCCTCCCTCCCGGCCTAGCGCTTGGGTTCCCCCTGGCCTGGCACTGCCACCTGGCCTCCACCGGGTGGCAGCCATGAGTCGGGGAAACCTCTTGTCCCTCCCCAGAGGAGAGCTGCCTCATGGCTTCTCGGTCCTGACTCCTCGTCCTCCTCCTCCTCTGCCCTCCATGGCTTGGGTTGCCGGCGTGGCGTGAGGTGTGGCATCCAGCGCCTCAACCCTCTGCGTTACCGGGCTGGCTTAAAGGGAGGTTTCTTTTTTCGCCATCCCGCCCTTTCCTTTGATTCAGAGTGCTAATCAAGTTACAGATGGAGGGTGCCATCATAAATCTGGTGGTTTTATTCTGGCCTCGTCAGATATGGTTTCCATTACTGCAACAGTTGGCTGTGGAACCTCCAGTACCATTGCCCCTTTGCAGGGGACCTGGTCCATCCAGATCTCAAGTCCCTCTGGCTGCATGCCTGGCTTCTGAAGACAGTGTCATTGCTCACTTCGGGGTCTCCCAAAAAGTGGCTGCCAGGAAACCCTCTATCAGTGCCACTTACTCAATGAAGTGGAAGTGCTTTGCTACATGGACTGCTTCACATCACCAGGACCCTTTCCTTTCACTTGTCCAGCTAGTCAAGTTCTCCTGTGTCTGTTGAATGCAGGACTCCAGTAGTCCTCTGTTAAGGTGCACCTGTCTGCTGTTTCAGCCTTTCATGTGACTACTGATGACCATACCGTGGCCCATACTTTTCTGAGAGGCATTCTCCGCATGAGGTCTCCAATCTGTAATCTGGTGCTGGCTTGGGACCTCAATTTCGTGGTCAAGAAAGCTGATCCTGCCTCCTTTTGAGCCAGCCACATCTTGTGAGCTACGCTTTCTGTCATTGAAAGCATTATTTTTAGTTGCTGTTATTTCTGCACGAAGAATTTCAGAGCTACAGGCTCTCATGTTTGAGCAGCCTTATTTGATTTTTTTACAAAGACAGGGTCTCTTTGCTTAGTAATTCTAAGTTTCTTCCTAAGGTGGTGTCTGAGTTTACTGTGAATAAATCTGTCCATCTGCCTGTTTATTTTCCAGCGTATGCCAATCCAGAGGAAGCATTGCTCCATACTTTGGATGCACATAGAATTCTCAGGTACTATACACACTGTACTAAGGACTGCAGTAAGTCCTCTCAGTTGTTTGTTTCTTTCTCCCACAGCAAAGAGGGCGCTCCAGTGCCTAAATGGTGCTTGTCCAAATGGTTAGGCAACTGTGTTACTTTTTGTTCTAGGAAGTGCGGTAAGAACTTCTGGTATGGTTCATGGCCATTCAACCAGAGAGTTTCAGGAATGTGGTGGCTGCAGAATTTGTGCTGCTGCCACTTGGAGTATTGTCCACATATTCACCAAGCACTGCAGTCTGGACATTGCCTGCAGAAGACGGGCAGGCTTTGGCCTTGCTGTGCTTCAGAACCTTCTTTCTTAGGCCTTTGGCCTCCAGCCACCCAGACTGTCTTGCGCTTAGCACTGTTTGGGACTTGTTCCATAGGTGTAGCCTGATGACCGAGATATCCCCAAAGAAGATAGAACAGTTACATAAGAACTTACCGTAACAGTAGATGTTTGAGGGGATCTCTGTTATCAGGTCATGCTGTCCCTCCCTATTTCTCTCTTTCTCTCCAGCTCAGCTGTCCTGTTGCTCTAGCCTTTTTGCTAGCTAGGCACCTTCTCTCTCTCCTCAGTTCCCTGGTGGGACTCCTGTCTCCTATGGCTTCCGGCTAGGGAAAGAACTGAGGAGGGAGCGGGGCTGCCCACACTTATATAAGACTGACGTCGGCATGGGTGGCCCCTGCTAGACTGCTGCAGAAAAGCTTCCATGTGATCCTGACGGCTAAGTTCCATAGGTGTGACCTGATGACAGTGATTCCCTTATAGATCTACTGTTACGGTAAATGCTTACATAATTGTACTTTACATCTCCTGGGCGCCTCTCACCAGCCCCACCTAGAGCTCCACAAAGCCGGGTAAGGATAATAGACTGTCCGAGGAAGCAGCAGGTTGCCGCCATTGGACAATCGCCCTCAACGGTCGGCTGTGATTGGACCGCTGCTTCCCTCCCTGGCTCCCTATTGGACTGAGCTTTCTACTTGATTTTCTCTGTACACTAGAGCCGTGCGCCCATTGACTTACATTGAAAGTGGACTAAATTTTTGGCCCACTCGTTTTACCTGTGCTTTCTGCCAGCACTTTGCTCTAGCCTGTTAACTGTATGGGATACATGTGTGGGATTTCTGTTCGGTATTGTTAGCGCCGATTCCAATTGACCTTTGACTGCACTGTATTTGACTTTTAAAACTGTATTCTTGATTGCTCAAACTCTTCCTGCTCTACAACTTTCTGTCCTTTCGTTTACCTCTGCCTTTTTTTTATTCCTGTATTTGAGTGTTAAAAGTTGTATCTTGACTGCTGAAACTCTCCCTGCTCTACAACTTTTTGCCCTTTCGCTTACCTCAGCCTTTTTTCCTCACTACTGGGCTTGAACTGCCCGCCCCCTCGCTCCTATCCCTGCTTTCTTTTGCCACCAGCCCCCCAATGAATTACCTCTCTCTGCTGTCTCTGTCCCAGCCCCTCCCCCCACAAGACTTAATACCACGCTTCACTTGGCTCTGGTTGCTGACCCCCCCGCCTGCTTTCCTTTGTCTTAGCTCCATGCCCCTGATTTAGCACCCGCGTCACTGTCTTTTGTCCACATACTAAACCACCTCCACTCTCTCTTCCCTCCTGCAGACTTGGACCTGCCCCTGACTGTGCTTCTCTCTTGCCCACACCCAGCATGGAACCAGCCACCTGGGCGCCTCTCGCCAGCCCCACCTAGAGCTCCACGAAGCCGGGTAAGGATAACAGACCGTCCGGGGAAGCAGCAGGTTGCCACCTTTGGACAATCGCCCTCAAAGGTCTGCTGTGATTGGACTGCTGCTCCCTCCCTGGCTCCCTATTGGACTGAGCTTTCTACTTGATTTTCTCTGTACACCAGGACTGTGCGCCCATTGACTTACATTGAAAGTGGCCGAAATTTTACGCCTGCCCCCTCCGACCTTAATTAAATAGACCTTAGCCACACCCACCCCTCTTAGTCCCTCCTCTGCTAGCTCCTCATTGGTTTCAGCTGTAGGCCCTCCCCTCTCTGCCCTTCACCAGTGCCACCCATGATCGCTGCCTACTTAGGCCTTCTTCTTCTAATCTTTTTTTCTTTTTCAGTTTTTTCTCCCTGTACGCCATGCTCTCCCTCTTCTCTACTACCACCCTTCTCCTATCCCTTCTCGCCATCCTCCTGCTCCTCTGTCCTCTCAGTACCTGTTTCCTCTCCACCCCCCAAATCTTCCAACTGAGCCCTGATTATTGCTACCTTGGCACCTCTACATGGATCCCCAGCCTGATCCACTGGCGGCAGCCACCTACAGTTATATTGCCAATTACAGGCTGGTCAGCCGACACTGGCTTACCCTGGTACCCACATATTGAACTACAGATTCCACACCATGGCATGCCCCAGTCACAGAAAAAAGCATAAACTCTCACTGAGGGAACTACGTCTCTGCTCCCTGAAGCTTCTGCTGCTGATCCTACTGATATCGGGAAATGTCCACCCGAATCCTGGCCCATACGCTAGTAAGGTCTCGCCCAAAAACAGTTCGTCCAGCTCTCTTTCCATCATCTGCCTAAATATCTGCAGTCTACTCCACAAGATCGACTCCCTGCAAGCCTTTGCCAGCCAACATAACCCGGACATACTGGCAGTTGTTGAAACCTGGCTCATCCCCCTGGTTCCCAACCAGGCAATTGCTATCTCTGGATACAATGTCTTTAGGCTTGACCGCAAGTCTAAAAGAGGGGGAGGTTGCGCCATGTACTTGAAAGACACTTTTCTGGGCCACCGACCTGAAACAGCCACTGAGACCTGCCCTGCTCAGATTCTCCTTATCAGGATCCTACTAGGGGCCCATAACAAGGCACTCACAGTCATTACGGTTTATATTCCTCCAAGGGAGCAGGTCTCAGGCTTAAACGCCGTCCTGGACCTTGTCAGATTACAACCCCCTTACTCTGAAACCATTTTGCTGGGTTACTTCAACATCAACTGGCTCTCGGCTGAGGTGGATACTTTCAAAGACTCTGTCCTATCAGCCAACCTAATGCAGATGCTAGACTCCCCAACCAGAATGAACTATAAAACGGGGACCAGCACCTTACTCAACTGGATTCTTACCAGCCATCCCCCAAGGATCTCTAACTCTGCCTTCCTTCCTGATTCACTCAGTGATCACTCTTCTATCAGCTGTGCCTGGTCAAACAAATTCCACAACCCCCGAATCACCTACAGCAGAGTCCTCCCCCGTGGCCAATTAACCCACCTCAAAGCCCACCTCCTCCAACAAGACTGGACTCCTATCTTCCAGGTGTCAAATACAAACCTGGCCCAAGACTACTTCATCCTCATCTTCAATAAAGCCTGTAACCTATTTGCACCCCTGAAGAATTGCAAAATTAAAAACCTCTGCAATCCATGGATAACTGGAGACCTTCTAAAAAAGTTAAGTCCAGTGACTGCCTCTGGGAACTGGCAAGATCCACCGGGAAACAAGGAGACATCAACAACTATAAACGAGCAAGCAACGACTGTACGAAAACCATCAGGTTCCAGAAGTCTGACTACTATAAGAAAGTACTCACCGACTCCAGGAGTAACGGGAGAGTCTTTTGGAACAACCTAAATTAAATCTCGGGGAAATAAACCTAAATCCGTGCCAGCCATGCTAAAGGTAAATGGGAATACCACTCTCGACCCCAAAACCATCGCTGACACTTTCAATACCGCCTTCACTGATCTTAGCAGTGTCCTTCCCCCAAACTTCTTTAATGATGATGACCTTCCCAAAACCTCAACTCTCGCCAGTCACCCTCCCTTCTACTTTAAAGCAGTCCATAAGAACGATGTTCGTAAGTACATCACCAAAGCCATCGGCAAATCCAGAGCCAGCAAAGACACACTTGACCTCAAGCTCCTGGCCCTCACCCTTAATGAGGTGCTGGGGCCCCTTACAAAGATTGTCAACCTCTCCCTCTCACTCAACCAATTCCCAGAAATTTGGAAGTCAGCCACTGTCACCCCAATCCACAGAAGTGGTGACAAGACTGACCATGGGAACTACCGTCCGATCTCTATCCTACCCCCGCTTTCAAAGGCCCTGGAGCGCATTGTATCAGATCAGCTTACCGAATACCTAGACAAGCACAACATCCTCTACAGGCAACAACATGGTTTCTGGAAAGGCCATAACACAGCCTCTGCATTGGGCACTGGGGCCATCCACAGCTCCCTGGACAAAGGTCATCTCACTGATGCAATTTTTATCGACCTCACCAAGGCTTTTGATACTGTCCATCACTGCTTTCTTCTTGCCCAGCTTCAAAAAGCCAGGATCTCCCCCGATTCTATCCCTTGGTTCAAAAGCTACCTTGCTGATAGGACTCAACGTGTAAACATTGTGAATGTGCTGTCTGATGCCAAACCTGTCTGCTCTGGTGTCCCTCAGGGATCCATCCTGGGACCACTCCTCTTCAGTCTGTTACTAAATACACTGCCTCCCTCCTGCTCCCAACAGATCGTACTTTACGCCAATGATGTGTTACTACTAGCCTCACACCAGGACCCAAATCACCTGCAAAGCAACCTCCAACATTGCTTCAACACTATTGAGAACTGGTTCAATACACACAAACTGATCCTCAACCAGAAAAAAACTAAGACCATGATCTTCAGCAGCGCCCATAACAGACATAAACTACACCACCTCTCCATATTTACCAGCCAAAGCAACATGCTAGAGCAAGTCCAAGCTTTTAAATACCTTGGAATCACCCTTGACCCACACCTCTCCTACACTGACCACATCAGCAATGTTGCCAGAGCTGCAAACTCCAGATTAGGCCTGCTGTTCCGCCTCAGGAGACACCTTCCCACTGCAGCCCTTGCTGCTGCCGTCCAGAGCACCATTATTGCCGCCATTGACTATGGTCTCATCATCTACAGCTCAGCTACGGTTACTGCACTCAAACGGATAACAATCTCCCTCAACAAGGCCTGTCGGCTAATCACTGGCGATCAACGTTTTACTCACACCTGCGACCTCTACTCCCAAATCAACTGGCTTCAACTTGACAAATGTATTAAATATCAAACCTGCATCATGGCGATGAAATCTCAGATGGGCCTCACCCCACCTGGTGTTGCCTCCCTCCTACATCCTAAGAAAAGCTGCCGGAGCACCTGAGGAACCAACCCGCAGCAGTTCCAAATACCCTACTGCCGCACAACCCAAGGACAAAGAGCCTTTGCCTACCGGCTTAATGGACTCTCTAGTGACATCACTGCAGCCCCCCTCACTTGGGGCCTTCAAAAACAGGCTCTGCCACTCTCTCATTGCCGCCAGCACATGTGACTGTAATGTCTAGCCTCGAATGTATCACTGGGTGGCCTCACCAGACCCGTGAATCAGTCTACCACATCGTGGCTCCACTGCTCTGCATACAACCTCAAAAGACTCGGCCTCCTAGCACTTTGTGGACCCCAGCATGCCCAGTATCTGCACTCTACTTTGTCTTCTCTGACAAAGCCCGCCGGGCTGCCTGCCCCCTTGTCCTTCTCTCTGCCTCTCCTATCTCACTTTCCTCCCACCTCTCTCCCTCCAACCTTTTTTCTTCCTCTACTCGTCTCTTCTTTTTCACCTCATTTTCTCCTCCCTTCCTTGAATGTTTACGTCCGTATATGTTCTTCGTATTTAATATATGTTTGTTACAACAGCTAATTGTACTGCCAATAATGTTTTGTCTATTTTGTACCTTTTAACGTGGAACCCTTGTAAAAGAGCCCTGGCTCAAATGTATTTGTAATCCTAGAACTCAATAAATAAATAAATAAATCTCAGTAGGACTGTACCACTTTGTATTATGGAGATGGGACCTATATCATAGTAGGACTGTACCACTTTGTATTATAGGGATGGGAGCCGTATCAAAAGTAGTACTATACGACTTTGTATTATGGAGATGGAAGCTGTATTAGAATAGGATTATACTCTTTGTGTTATAGGGATGGATGGGATCTGTATCAGAGTAGGACTATGCCACTTTTTTATTACAGGGCTGGGACCCCTAGCAGAGTAGGACTGTACCACTTTGTATTATAGGGCTGGGACCCATATCAAAGTAGGTCTGTACCACTTTGTAATTTAGGGATGGGACCTGGATCAAAGTAGGACTTTGCCACTTCGTATTGCAGAGATGGAACCCGTATCGGAGTAGGAATATACCACTTTGTATTATAGGGATGGTTACTTTACCCAAGGAAAGAGTGACTGTATCTTTTAATGCCATTTATACCACTCTAGTGGAAATATATTCTGCAGCATAAAAGGTGATATTCATGCTGGCCCATCGGAGTAGCGATATCGCTACTACATGTGGCGCCGGCAACCCAAGTTCAGGAACAAGCCTGAGTTGTTGGAGGGATGATTGGGGAGGGAGGATTGACCGTCCCACAGGATAGTATCTGGATGGTCTCAGGTGGTAGCACAGCCGTTAACGAGAAGGAGGGGCAGTTGCCGGCCAAGTGTTGCACGGCAGTATGGAGTAGCTTAAGCATGTTTGACGCTCCTTTAGAGACAGCTTCTGTGTGGGAGAGGATTAAGACCGGCTGGGGGGGGGCCACTGTGGAGCCCAAACAAGATGGACGCCAGGGCTTAGAGTACAGAAGATTGATTGCTTAAGGAGCTCTTTTTTTTTTTTGTTCCTCCAGCTCTGAGCTGGCCTCTCCTTTGGGCATACCTATGCCCTTCGCGGCCACACTGCCCCGACACAGCCACCCATCACCCCACATTGCAACCCGGTAACCAACATAACTCTTCGCCGGATGGGTCCCTCTCCTCCAAGGGGAAAGGCGCTGCTTGGGCAGGCCAGCACACTCATTCTTGGCCCGAGTGCTGCTGAGGTGGTCCATGGACTGCTCAGGGTCTCATGCCAGTGGGAGCCGGTGGCCATCATCTGGTCGAACACGGAGCTCTTTTTTTTTTTCTCCCCAAGGGTGTGGTGTGCCACTAACATCAAGGTGTATGCCGACGTTCTCCATGCCCCATTATTCATTGGGACCCAGTGCATTGCCGTACTCCCAGCCTCTGCCAGGAGTCAACAAGCGCCGGGTCGCCTTCTCACCCCCCCCCGAGAGGAGGCAAGCAGTCATCCAACGCTCGAGCCCCCTCTCCCTGGCTGGCCCTCCAGCATCCTGGGTCTGTTCCTGAACCCGAGTCGATGGCGTCCCAAGTGGAAATCCAACTGCTGCGCTGATGGGCTGGCCGTAACAAACTTTTAAAAGGCATTTCAAAGCTTATGTTTTATAGCCATGATTGGATAAGCATAGTTGAAGACCCCCCCCCCACCACCACCACCAGTAAGATGTGAAACCCTTGGAAAGATAAATCAGCACCAGATGATGCAAAAAGCAAAACTGCATCAGGGGCTCCTACCACGAGGTCAGCGCAGAGTGGAATAGTGGACATTTTGGAGGGATCTCGGGAAGAAACTCTGCAGATGCTTGCTGTCAAAATTAGTCAACTCATTCAATCTGTAACTGGTCTGGCAGATAGACTTGATAATTTAACTAATCCAATGGTGGGACTTGAGATAACCATAGACTCAGTGAAGTTGGCCACAGCGAGTGCCACCTAGCAAGCGAATGCGGCCTTGGGGACAGCTGTAGCCCTTACAAAAGAAAATGTACACCTGTGTTCTCGGATGGAGACACTGGAGAACTGGGGGTGTGCTGCTACTGTGAGGATACTCTGAATGCCGGAGGGTAGTGAAGGGGACACCCTACAACTCTTTTAGAAAGACTGGATGACACACTCCAGCTGAGGGAAGCCATATCACCACAATCACTTGACATCCAGAAGGCTTACAGAGTAACCCCTCATGGAAGGCCTGATAACGCTGCGGTGCCATGGACTATAGTACTGGTAATCGATGGTGTGGGAACACGGGACTTCCTACTGGCCTTGGCTCCATTTAAAGGCACTCTACTTCAGAATGGCCAAACCATCAGTATGTACCCTAATATTAGCTATGCCACTCTGCAGAAGAAAAATAAATTTTAATGGGGTGCAGGCTACGCTTCGTGAGGCAGATGTTAGCAACAGCATGGTATTCCCATGGCTCTGAATTGTTCACCAGGGAAAGGTCTTTGTTCTTCAGATCCTGCAAGTGCCTAGAACTGGGCACAGAAATACGTACTACACAAACGCAGCAGAGATAACTCTGAGATTCCACTGAGGACAACCCCTGAGAGAGTGAACCGTTAACTTTTCCAATAACTCGGTTGTATACATTTAATGGGCTTTATGGTGAGTAAGTGGTAAGAACCCAGACGAGCGATGTTTTATTTTTTTAATTATTTTTATTAATCCAGATGATGGTGCTACATTATGAACCCTAGATCTACCCTCCACCACGCAGCTTCACAACTTACTATTTAATAAGGACTTGGTAAAATCTTCCTCATTATTAAACCGGGGAAGCATGCTGTTCTCTTTTTTTTTTGCAGTTAATTGTTTTGTCCACTCAGCCCTGTCACATGGTGTTGTGCTTCCCCCACAGCTTGCCCCTCCATGGTGGGGGTTGACAGTAGGTGCCTTACCAGGCGGAAGCGGAACTGATGTCAGGAGAGGCTCTACAGCTGGTGCAGAGCCTCTAGAGGTCAGTGTCACCACCACTGCACCCGTCTATTTCAATTATCTCCCCAAAGGAACAGATGTGCAGTGCCGTCCGTACATGCCTACGCTCACTACCGTGCATGAGATGTCGACGGCCACCATCCTTCCACCCCCCAAAGTGGTGTCCCGAGCTGCCCACCCCATGCCTAGATGAGAGGGCAGACAAGCACCGGGAGCAGCAGCCCTCTCTCCCAAGAGGAGGAGAGCAGTCCTCCAGACGCTTAATCCTCTTCTCCCCAGCTGCCCCCCCCAATGTGACCCAAGTCCATTCCTGAACTCGCCGGCATAGGAGAGGGTAAGGTGGCCAGGATGCCACATCCCTCTTCACCAGCGGGCTAGCTGCATGTTGTTCTCTTAGCTCATTACTTCCAGTAGCGTCATATGAAGTCCAAACCTATCCATTGTTTACCTGACATAAAATGGCTGCCCAGGTAATAGAGATAATCAGAAATGTTATGGCTGCGTAAATGTTTTGCAGTGTTTCTAAAACTGTGTATATTGTTAAAGTGTTTGCACCTTAAATGTCGGCTCTTCTAAAGCTGTTCTCCTCCTGTAGAAGGATTAGTGTACAGGATAGTACTCTGCAGTTAGGTATAGCATGGTAGAAGTTTCTTTACCCTCCCATTATGGCAGAGAAGAAATATGTGGCACGGTATGGACTTGTATACACTGGGACAATTACCATGCAGCTCTTGGACTCTTAAAAGCAGCATTATTAAGAGAAACGGTTCAAGTATCCTTTAATGGGGGCTCATTTAAATGGTAAACATTTTAGTGTTATGATATAAATGGCATACACAGTGGTTTGCAGTGGGATAACCATGTGTATCGCCGCTAGAGAGGATTAGACCATCATAATACACTCATGGCTTCCCCACTCATGAGTTCCGGGTCTCGTCACATGCGGGAATAAATATGGCTGTGGAGTGCTCCTTTTCAGTGAAAGCGTTGAGTAAAGTTGACGTGGCCATGTCATACCAATGCAGGGTTCACGTTTAACATTAATTTACTATCTCTGTGCATAGTGCAAGCTGCCTCGGGCCAGTGCAGTTCCCCTCCGACTTGCTCCTTGAGGCTAGTGAAAAAAAAACTCCCTACACCCATCCCAGCGCCTCAACCCTCCCCACCCATGTCCCCTTAGTTAGCAACTCACCAAAAGTTCAAAAGTATACAAATAAAATTCTTAAAAAAAGCACAACTTTGATGGTGTCTTAACAGTCTCATCGGCAGGCCCAAATGCTGGCAGTCTCTCCCTCAAGTGTTATTGCAAAGCACTAATGGGAGGGATTGCCGGCATTTGGGCCTCGTGCTGAGACTGTTACGATATTGTAGGTAGCATACTTCATTAAATATTTTATTCATATGCTTTAGAACGTTTGACGAATTGCTGTCGAAGGGGAACACTGAGAGAGAGGGTGGTGGAGCCAAGATGGGTGGGGGAGGATTTTTTTCTTTACCTTACTTGTGAGAGCTAGTTTGTGGCCGGATGAGAAGGTTAGTGGAGGGTTTATTTCTGCCACTGTCTGGGACCAGTGTGGGGTTCAGGTGCTCTGGGTGGGTGGGAGTTGCCATGGACACCAGGGAGAACTTATGGGGAAGAGGAGAGTGGTGCCACTAGACACCAGTGGGTGCTTATGGGGAAAGGGAGGGGTACCACTGGAACACAGGGACTAAGTGGAAAGAGGTGGGGAGAGGGAGTCCTTCTTGCCCCAAGTAATCCCCACTGTAGCTTGGGGCCAGTGCAAATTAGTACCACTTTCCTAGCTGGACCAGTGCAAAAAAAGTTAAGCATGAACCCCTGCAGTCCATTCATGAATCGAATGGGAAGGATCCTTAAGGAGCATTTGGATGTGATTGGGTCAGACATGGACGCTGATAGTAGGTGGGAAATCATCAAGAGAGGGGTGCAGGATGCTACCAGCACCTGTGCAAGAGTAAGACGAAAATGCGGTAGGGCCCGAAAACCCTGCTGGTGGACCAGGAGGTCCAGGAGGTGGGTGTGGGGAAAGAAGGCAGCCTATAAGCAATTCAAGTGCTCAAGGAGTGAAAGGGATCGAGGGAGTATGAGCTGATGGCTGAAGGGCCACTAGGGTGGTGAGGGTGGCTAAGGCAAGGAAGGAGCAGAACCTGGCCAGGGAAATTAGGAGAGGAACAAGGGGTTCTTTAGATACATTGGGGAAAACGAAGGTGAAGGCAGATTAGCAGGATTAAATCAGGGAGAGATGGGCACAAGACCCGGGAGCAGGCTGAGGTACTAAATGAGTACTTCACCTCAGTTTTCACCAAGGAAAATGGGGTGCTGCATCATACATGGGAGGAGACAGAGATACTGAGGAGGGGACCCTACCGATCGGCGGGTCTGGGGAGAGGGAGGCATCACTGGCAGGAGGGGGGGCTAAGCAGGGAGAAGAGGTACTGGAAGTGGAAATCACAGCAGAGAGAGTGAGAAAGCCCTCAGCTCCCTTAAGACGGAGAAAGCACCGGGGCCAGATAAAATTACATCCCAGAGTGCTGAAGGAACTTGCGGATGTCCTAGCGAAACCCCTGCGGGACTTTTCATCATCTCTCTGAGGACAGGGTGGGTGCCCCAGGACTGGAAGGTGGCGCATATGTGCCTATCCACAAGAGGGATCAAGGAGGTGGCAGGGAACTACAAGCCTGACATCGGTGGTGGGCAAGGTGATGGAGGGCATTGTCAAGGAGAGGCTAGGGGGGGACCTGGAAAAGTCAGGGTGTCTGGATGATAGACAGCATGGATTCGTCCCAGGGAAATCGTGTCAGACAAACCTTGTGGAGTTCTATGACTGGGTGACGAGTGCCTTGGACCTGGGTAGACCAGTGGACATCCTCTTTCTAGACTTCAGCAAGGCATTTGACTCTGTTCCTCACGTGGGCCTGTTGGATAAGCTGGGAGAAATGGGGGTGGGAAACCAGATGATCAGATGGATAGGCAATTGGCTCCAGGACCGGACCCAGAGGGTCGTAGTTGGCAGGATATTCTCATCCCCAAGGAGGGTCATTAGTGGGGTCCCACAGGGATCAGTCCTTGGGCCCCTCCTGTTCAATGCCTATGTCTCTGACATAAGGACAGGAATCAGGACTGAGATGAGTCTCTTTGCGGATGACTCAAAACTGGGGGCGGTGGTAGATGGGAGGAGGGAGGGTGGCCTACAGGGGACCTGGAGGCTCTGGAAAGATGATCTAGAAAGTGAAGCTGAGGTTCAATGCAGGGAAATGCAAGGTACTCCACCTGGGGCAGAAACCCGGCCAAGTGTACACCCTGGGGAGATGCTACAAGTCTCGATGGCTGAGAGGGACCTGGGGTGGTGGTGGATGTCAAGATGAACAACTCGGAGACTTGTAGGAGGGCAGCAGCCAAGGCCAACAGGATGCTGGATGCATCGCTAGGGGATCACCTCCAGAAGGAGGGAAGTGATACTCCTCTGTATAACTGCTTGGTGAGGCCACACCTTGAGTACTGCGTGCAGTTTGGAGGCCACACTTAAAGAGGACATTAAACTCCTGAGAGGGTCCAGAGGAGGCAACCAAAATGATTTGGGGCTTGGGGACAGGATCTATGAGGAGAGGTCGAAGAGCTAAATATGTACACATTGGAAGAGAGAAGTGACCGGGGACATGATAGAGGTCTTCAGGTACATGAAGAGGGTAAATAGGGAGGAACAGTCAGGGTGCTTTGAAGGAAGGAGGAGGAGGGGCCACTAGAGGACATGGGTGGAAGCTGGAGGGGAAGATTCAGGGTGAAAGGAGGTGCTACTTCACTGGAGGAGGTGGTGGAGCCATGGAATGTGCTGCCTAGGGGCTGGTGGAGGCAGAGGCGGTGGAGGGCTCAAGAGGGGTGGGACAGGTACAGGGGAAGGGTTCTGGAAGCAAAATCCAATGCAGCAAGAATATCCGGAACTGGGAAGGGAGAAGCCAGAGAAGGAGATGGGGGCAGCAAGATCAGCACCCAGGGTTGGGGCTGACCAAACGAGCAGACACGAAAGACCGTTAGGCCTATTCTGCTGGCATTTTAGTATGTTAGATGCACACCAAATCAGGTGTTGGACTGTTAAGTGGAGGTGGACAGTGCTTCTTGTATAAATGGCCACTGCTGCAGCCTCCACCCCGCCACACACACTTCTGTTGTTACAGTACATGCTCAGCCCTTGTAATTTACTGATGAACCGTTCAATTTTTGTTGTAATTCAGTTTTGACGTCAAAAATCCCATTTCCCAGCTGTGATGTCAGAACTGTGAACTATGGCTTTTTAAAACCCTCACCCTCTACCCTCCGACAATGGCCTTCCTTCCTGCATACCCCCTTCCCTCTCACCTGCAGTGCTTATTTCTAAGATTGCCCTTGGCTGGTATGTCATGCTACCTAACATCTGGCACATTTTGAATTACTGGAATTTCCTAAGCCTCAGTCTCTTACTTCTTTTTAATGTGTAACTATGTATTATTATGTTGACCTTTGTATGTATGTATACCCCCCATTCCTTTGACGTGGAACCTTTGTAAATGAGCAGTTCCTGCTCAAAAGTATTTGTAATCCTAGATTTCAATAAAATAAAAAAACATTCCCGTTACTCTTCGCTTTTGTGAGGGTAAACAATGCCTGCATGATTCAGATTCTGTTTTAGGACATCCTTCATCTGTGACAGTCTGAAACCCAATAAACAGTGCTTGATCTTATACAAAATAAAACCCTGGCTGTGAGGGACAGGAAGATGAGATGGAGTTGCTGCACCGCTCAGTCTGATTCTGCCTCACGACTTCTGTGTTCCTACAGCTTATTATTATGGGGTTAGCGGGTCAGACGTGTGAGCTACTCGCACTTTGGATGGTGGGAGGGGATCAGGCTTTCAAGTGAGCAGTACATTCTTTCACCATACCATCCTGTTCCGTGTATTACTTGTTAAATTATTTTTGGTGGTTTCAGAAACAAAGCACCAACAAGGAGATTTTGACAGTTTATTGTTTGTTCTTTAAACACATGGACATTTGAAACTTCTTACACAGTTGAAATGGGAAATGAAGTCACTAAAAGAAAATAAATTAAAATCAATGCAGGTAACGCTAAGAAACAAAAACAGAAAGCTCCCACAAATAAATAAATAATTTATAAAGTCCATAAATATCTTTTGTTACAGATTTCCAGATGCATGGCATCCATGCGACTCCGCACCTTTCCTCCAACACTGAACACCTTTTGCAATCCAACGTCCAACATCTTTTGGGGCATGACACCTTTTAATGCCTGATACCTTTGGAGATATGATGCCCCAAACCTTCTGAAATTCAGTACCTGACACCTTCTGGCATCTGAAGCCTTATACCATTTCAGGGACCTGACACCTTGCGCCTTTGCAGAGATCTGACCATGACACCTTTTCAGTGACCAGACCCGAGTAGCTTTTTGGGGTTTTGACCCTGACACCTTTCCGGGATCTGACACCTGGTACTTTTTTCAGAGATCTGATGAACGGCACCTTTTGGTATTCACTGCCAGACCTCTTTGGGGATCTGACACACAGGAATTCCACTTCCTCTTTTTATATAGAGAGACTCTGGGAACAGACAGCCATATTTTTTTGTGCCGTGCCATGCCCACAGAGGAGGGATAATGTCCACGGCACTTTTGGGGCTTCTGTGCTCTCACTGGATTTTCCATTTGTTATCCTAAGGTTTAGCTCCCTCTTTAAATTCTTGCTATATAACATGGTAAAAAAAGTACTTTTGACTGCAGTATTTCTTTAAAAACTTCTTATTAAAAGTAACTCAGTTTAGACTAATGAAATTGTGACTTCTGTGCTTTTTACCTCACAACAATCCTTGGAACAACTTGTAGCATTGTGTAGGCTGTCTTTTTTTTTTTCTTTCCCCGTGGCGTGGCAGTCATGCAGTTCTGAGCTGCTTCATGGACTGTCTCCTGCTCACGGCGGGGGGGGTACTGTCTTGTTGCTAAAGAAAATAATTTGATGACCAAGATATCACAGAAAACTGTGGATCTAGTATTGTTGAAGGAGGCATTAATATTATTTACAAAATGAGAATGTGAAATCCTGTACTATGTTTGGTGGGATCCAGTCACATGACTGCCTTTTCCACAGCATAACTGCCCAGGTCAATAAAATGGTGGGTTTCTTTTGATCATTTTGTACCCATTTTATAAACGAGCTAACACACTCCAGGGATATGTACCATGCTGGGTTAACACATTTCCTGAAAGAGAGTAGGACACTCAGTTGTGCCACAGGCCTCGCACTCGGGAGCGGGTTGGATTCCAGCTCGATGCGTACCATATTGTGCATTTATTTATTATCAGGGCTTTTGCACATTTTATTCACCATCGGATTCGACAGAAGTGCGAACTGTGGCGATTACACTGAAATCTCACTGTTAAACAACCTCTGACACAAGGCTTGTAAACCTTGGCTCTTTGTTACTTTAAAGAGCCCCTGTCATTGTTAGGGTAACTTTGAACAATGTAAGATTGAGACACAATTCAGTTTATATTTCTTATATTTCCAGTAATTATGTTCCCTTTTTCATTATTACTGAGGATAGTTTCATGATAACAAGTTTGCTGTCCTTTAGACTTCATCGAACCTGGCAGCTTGTCTGCACCTGCCATCATAATCCGCAGTTTATGACATCATAAGTATTGCTGCAGCAACAGATTGTGATGTCATAAACAGAACTGTGAAGTCAGGTGTAGGAAAGCAGCCACAGCAGATGGGGCAGAAATCCTGTTACCATGCAAATGTCTTCAGTAATGAATAAATTAAGGGTGAGCATTGCAGAAAGAAACATGAAATATAAGTGGAACTGTGTCTAAATATTACATTTTTTTCTAATGTTGTCCCAGTGGGGCCAAGAGCTATTTAAAGGGACACTGGCAACCCCCTTTAGGCCTCAAACTGTCCTTAGTTTAAAAAACACATTTTATGATTGTTCACATTCTGTAGATATTGCTGATGTAGCTGGCAGTTTGATTCTGATTCCTTTTTTCCTTTTAAAAGTGAAAAACAGACTGTCCACCATACTGGTGTTACCACACCAAAATGTGTTTGTTTACATTCCTTAATCAACTCCCACTGCATCATTCCTGGACTTGGAACACACCCAACACAGTCTAGCCACTTATTATGCAGTGGGAGAAGAGGAGACTAATGCATCCCGAGTGACTACTCTTTGTGGGGTATTCCTAATATTCAGGAAGTGTGCATTAAGAGTAGATCAAGGATTTGAGAAGCAATATGGTCGGGTATAATAACAGTTACCGTGCATTTCAGTCCTACTAAGAAAGGAAGTAGATTAAATCCCCAGCAATCCCAATGAATTTTAGAGAAGGTAAGCAATCATAAAATGTGGGTTTTTAACTAGAAATAGTAGATGCAAAAAAGGGTTGGTAGTGTCCTTTTAAACGTAGTCTACAATCCCCCTCATTGTAAGACAGTGTATAGGGACTGCACTTCAGGACTCAGCACAACAGCATATCTTGTCTGATCTGTTAACTCGGAATTGTTAGTGCGTGTATATTGTACTTGTACCACCTTGGCTGCTGTGACCTGCACCTTTCCTCCAGACCCTCTTGGAAATGAGATGCATCACCTTAACTGGGATATCCTGAGGAGTGACATTCCAAAATAAAATAAATGAACCCCCTTATAGATTGGGTCCAGTGTACTTTGTGCACCCCCGTTGAGTCACAGGCACCCCACTCTTTTGGGCTTGCTTAGTACCCTGCTGACTGCCGGGCTGAGCCCACAGCTTTCCACACTCACTACCTGGCTCCCTGGTTCCACCACCTGCCCTTGGTCCGGGTCTGTCCCTTCCGAGGTGGTCACCCTCTGCTGATAACAGGACAGCATGTAATTGCATTTGCAGCAATGGCTGGTGGAATGGGTTAGGTATTACTAGTGGGTCAGGTGGTGGTGGTGCTGAGAGTGGCAGCCATTATCTGGCATGCCTGCCCCTGCTTTTTGTTTTCTCCCTCTCCCAAATGTTGACATGCATGCATGTGCTTGTGGCAACCCCCATGAGGACCAACACTGTCAGTGGAATCCCTGGCATGCCTCCAGCAGGTAGGTGCAGCTGCAGGAGCAGTGTGTCTCAGCCCAGCCACCCTGGAGGAGAGCGTCCTCATAAATGCTCCATCACCCTCCCTGCCATGGTCCGCTCCTGGTGTCCCGGGCTTGGGGCATGAACCTGGGTCAGAGCAATCCCTTAATGCTCAGTGTTCTGAGCCAGATGGCCATTGTAGGTTTGGTTTTTGTCTTTTGCAGCCATTTTCTTCCTCAGTCGGACAACACTCTAGTCTCCTGTGACAGAGAAAAAAGCTGTCACACCAAAAGATCTAACGGAGCAGGAATTTTACAATTTATTGTCCCGGAATAGCCCACTTCAGATGCAGCATCTCATTTTCAGTGGGGTCCTGCTTCTGCCCAGTGTTAGAGCTGGGTGGGGCTGAGGCACAGGTAGGTCATGTGACTGGCTGACAGTTACACAGTCAGTGACTGGTGGGATTCAAATTTTGGGCCTCCTGGTTCTCAGGTGCTGTAAGCACTGGAGCCCAGTGGGCCTTTCTAAGTGGCACTTGCAGCAGGGTATGGGTAAAAGCTGGACTGCTGGAACCAGACAAGATGGGCAACAGCTGTACTGGTCCATCCAGCCAGAATGGCCAGATTGGCAGTATTCATGCAACTTGCGCCCAGTCCAACCTGACAGACCAGTTCAGATTTTATCTGGTCAGGGAGTCTGGTTTTCATTAAGTCCCCTCTCTGCAGTCAGGATAGATGCATATGTGTACAAGAAACAGTAAGATTTGCTAAAGAATGTAAAACTGACATACCGTCCTGAGTACAAGTCCCACTGACAGACCCATTATAATCTGTGTTGTGCGCCCTAGTACAGGTCTTATTGCCTGCGCACGCATGTGCTACAGGAATACTACAGCCAAAAAGTACACACAAACTCTACCACTGCTTTTACCCTCCCACCAGCCAGCCTCAGCCTACACAGGCACATGATGAAGCGGACAGTTTCTCAACCTTGTGCCAGCGGTTTTGGTTGTCCAGAAAGGCTACGTCTTCATACTGTGTGGGCCGACAGCAAGGGTCACTAATGATCTTCTCCTCTGCCAGTATGGGTATCTCGCTCTTGCGCAGCAGTGCAGACAGGGTAAGGTCGTGGTTGGTTCGTGCCTGGGGGCAGCTCCCACTGCAGTACTTGAATAGGACCGTCTCTTCAGAGTCATAGCCCAGGCCGAGGTCTTTCACCCTCAACAGCAGCATTCTCAGACGGCATTCTCGCTCCTCTCCCCTCTCCCGGGGTGCTCGCCGTTTGCGGAGGGATCGTGCTTTGTCATTCAGGCCATCCTTTCCCAGGACTGGGGAGCGTAGTAGCTGTTGATCCTTCTCATCCGTTGCGTAGAACATGGATCCCTGCCAGAACTGTGCGTGCTTGTCTGAAATTGAACAAATGCATTTAATTTTCAACCGTTTGTATCTGAAATCTTTTTCTTTCACATAAATTTCTATCCCCCTTGTGCCAGTGTTCCCCATTCAGTGTCCATTAGTGACTTCCTAGCTTTGATATCCAGTGACCCCAGTCATCCCTCATGTCTTACTTCCTCACCCCATCGCATAGCCTTCAGGGGGTGCTCACCTTCGGAGCAGGATCCGGTGTGATGGGGAGGGGTGCCAAGAGTGTGAACATTGGTCACCAACATGGCAAATGGCTCCCCAGCCTCTGTAATATGGAATATGCCCACTGCAGTGACCCAGGCTCAGGGCATGAACCCCAGTCACCAGGATGGCAAACAGCTCCCCAACCTGTACAATATCGGGTCGGGCCACCACTGTGTTTTTTTCCTGCAGCTTCTCATTCCCAGCACAGCCTCTAGCTTTTGGCAAGTTTGAAACTTACACCTCAGTTTTAGCCCCAGTCAGCTGAGCCCTGCTGTCATGTTTCTTGACAGGGCTCAGCACACAACGGAACCTCAGACTTGTGACTTTAATTCAGCCATTAAAAAGCCTATCATTATCAACAGCCGTCTATACGAGAGATGTGTACATTTTTTTTTTTTGGTTTACTTTCCTGAAACCTACACACACACACACACACACACATACACACACACATACATATATAAAGTCTGCAGGGATAACAGACAAATAGGCGAACACTACAGATCCATTTTATTTTTTTGAAATTTCTGTTTTTCTCCACCATTCTTTCACTGTCACCCGACTAACTATCCCTCAGATTACCACAAGAAGACCCCCCCAATCCTGCCGTGGATTGCCCCTCAGGCAGGGATGACCCCCGTACCTTCAAATCTCATCAGGGTCTCCTATCTGCGGCAAGCCCAGGGATAGCAAGGAATTTTTCTATGGACGTGGATATGTTGTTCAATCCACACTGTCTGGCAGGTTCCTTGCCACTTTAATTCTTGCTGGAAGGTCTTCAAGCTGGCTCCTCCCACCCACCCAGGTGGTAAAACCCTCGTCTCAGCCCCATGACGCCAGATCTTCCTTACCGCTTGGAAGCTCGGGTTCCCCCCTTAGCGCTCTGCGTTTTAGGCCTGGATCCTACCTCTTCGGGTTTATTGAAAATTGTTTTAAAATTTACAAGACTTCAGTCTCCCCCTTCCCTTGTGGCTGCGATAGACAAATCCACTCCCGGCTTCCATCGGTGCCCTTGCGGGCAGAAGATGTCCTGGACCGATCCGCACTCCATGTGCATTTACTACCTGGGTCTTGCTCATAATCCGCAGGTCTGCGATCTGTGCAAATCCTTCTCGGCTTCGGTTCTAGAGGGCCGCGCTGCCAGACTGCAACTTAGGCGTCCCGAGAAATGGTACCCGCCGGTGAAGTCAAAGGAGGCCCGTTGGGTGGTATCCTTGGCTGCGGGCTCCGCGGAGCAGCTGGAGCAGTTGATCGCCTTCGAGGAGGAGGCGGCCCAGGCCACTTCATCTTCCTCCTCGGTTGTGACGTTTATTCCGCTCTCCTTGGGCTCCACCTATACTGCTTCTTTTAAGGAGCTTTGCCAGTCCCTCTCCACCAAAGGAGAAGGGCCATTGGGACATTCCAGTCAATCTAAGAAAAAAGAACCAAAAGGTAAGTCCCACCGTCGACATTCGTGGGAGTGGGAGAGATCCCCTTCACCGGACCGTCGGCTCTTGACTTCGGTCGAGGTTACGGCTAAGGCCGCTGGCTTCACGGTGTCCCCATCAGGTCAGCCGGCCAAGACATCTATCGACGCGGTCGAGATTTTTCTCGACCCGTTAGGCGGCAATGGAGCTGGAGAAGCAAGAACCCTTCTTCACGGTTCCCCGTTGGTAACGAGGACTTGCCCATGCCTCCTGTGCCAAAGTCCTAGTAAAGGACCCTGAACCAGGGGATGAGCAGGTTTCCCCCGCCCCCTCTTTAACCCACCCTCGGCGACCCCGAAGGTCTCAGCCCTCTTCCAAGTTGAGTAGATCCCACCAGCGTTGGCAGTCTCGATCTCAACACCATGGAAAGTGGCATCGCTGCTCGTCCTCCTTGTCATCTTCGGATGATAGGCTCTGACTTAAGTTACATGGGCGCTATGAGGACATGATGTGGCAGTAATTTTTATTGGCCGGTAACAAGCTGGCTCCATCGCCTTCTCTGGCAATTAAGTGGCTGTCACCGGAGCGACTGAAGCAACCCCTTGTAGTCATTGAGGAGCCGACCCCGGCGCTGGTTGTTCGGCCGAAACTGGCTGCTCCACCCATTGTGGTGGAACCACTGCCTCCTCAACCAAAGACTGGGGCCCCAACCAAGGATTCTTGATCGGGTCAGGGCTTGCCCCCAGAGGTTGTTGGTCACCCTCACTCCCGATCGACCTCGGCAGGTGGAGGGTGGCTCAGGCACTTGGCAGCTGTTTGCAGAATCCTCGGAGTCTGACATTGATTCCTCCCTGTACTCCAGGCCCATTGACCTGGAATCCACTGGGGGTCAGTCAGTGGACGAAAGCCCTTCCTCGTTCCTGGGTATTCTTCGACTCATCTCAGAGTCTACTGGGATGCAGCTCGAACCCGTCCAGAAACAGGCCAGGTATCCCCTCATGGAGATACTGGACCAAGGAGATTCTCCTACGGAGGCCATCCCAGTGGCTGAAGCCATTGTTGGCCCGGCACTGGAGTTGTGGCAGCGGCCTGCTTCTTGTCCCGCGCCTTTGGCCAGGATGGCCCGCAAGTACGCAGTCTCCACCAGTTCACTCTCCGGTTTCTCGGAGCACCCCTCTGCAGAGGGGCTGGTGACTGATAGTGTTTTCTGGCGTTCCAGGAATGCTAGGGATGTGGACAAACTGACTGATAAGGAATCCAAGGAGCTGGGTTACTCGGGGCAGAAGGTTTACGCTGCTTCTTCCCTAGACCTTCGACAGGCTAGCTCTGCTGTACTGACGGCACATTTCTCACATGCCCTTCTGGGTTCCCTGGATAAGGTGATTCCCTATCTCCCAGCTGACCTTCAGACGATGGTCAGACAAGTTTGGGATCAGGGAAGGGCGGTGGCTAAACAGCAGCTCCAAACCTCTTTGGACATCGGTGACTCTTGTGCTTGGTCAGTAGCAGCTGCAGTGGCTATGCATCGCAGAGCTTGGCTGCGGATCTCCACCTTAACGGCGGACACCCAGCACAAGCTGGCAGACGTTCCCTTCCTGAGCACCGACTTGTTCAGGCCAGGGGTGGAAGGCCATCTCCAGAGGATTGAGAACTCCAGTGCCACCTTGGACTCGGTCACATCTGCCCAGAAGGACAAAGGCCACCAGCAACAGTGTAAGCCCTTTCGCCCTTCTGCTCCTGCGGCACGTCCGGCCCAGCAGCACCAGCAACAAGGCAAGCAGGCTCACACTTGGTGCCCTAAGGCCAAGTCTGCCCCTTCCTCCAATAGGAAGCCTGGAGGGAAAGGCCAAGGAGGCCCCTTGGCTGGTCCTTCCTCCAAGCCTGCCCAGTGACGGGTTGAGGGGTGTCACCTCCAGCCTTGTCACGCCTCTCTCTAGCTCCCACAGTCTTCACCAAATGCATGGCAGTGGTGACAGCATTCCTACAGCACCGCGGGGTCCGGGTGTACCCTTACTTGGACGACTGGCTGATAGCAGCCCCTTCCAGGTTGGAGGTGGATCAGTCCAGGGATCTGGCCCTCCAGGTCTGCTCTCAGATTTGCCTCCTCATCAACGAGGCCAAATTGGAACTCATGCCTTCGCAGGTGATTCAGTTCATCGGGGCAGAGCTCAGCTCCCAGCGGACAGGGCTGAGGTCCTTTCCTCCTTTGCCCAATCATTTCTGGTTGGGTGCTTACGCCCTGCTTAGGACATCCTGCACCTTCTGGGCCCCATGGCAGCCTGCACCAGTGTGGTCCATTGGGCCCGCTGGCATATGTGCCCTCTGCATTGGGGGCTGGCTAGCCAGTGGTCACAGCGCTCTGGTCCTTTGGACCAGCCAGTGACCGTGACCCAGAAGATGTGGGATGGCCTGCAGTGGTGGCTTGTCTAAGTTCATCTGCAGGAGGGTATCCCGTTTGTCCGCCCCAAGCCAATGGTCAGTCTTATGACCGACACCTCTCTGATGGGTTGGGGTGCCCATCTGGGGGATTCAGGGCCCATGGCCTCTGGTCCCCTCAGGAGTCTCGATGCCACATCAACCTGCTACAGCTTCGAGCGGTTCGGATAGCCCTCGCCACCTTTGCTCCATTTGTATGGGGTCAGGTGGTTCAGGTCCAGATGGACAACACCATGACTATGTACTACCTCAGCCATCAGGACGGGATGCACTCCTGGCCTCTGTGCAAGGAGGCTCTCTGCATCTGGTCTTTTGTGATCAGCCTGGAGGCAGATCTCCTAGCCATCCATGTGGCAGGAGCCTCCAGCAGTCTGACCGATGCCCTCAGCCGGATAGGCACTGCATCTCACGAGTGGTCACTCCTGCCAGAGGAAGTGCAAGAACTGTTCTCCCATTGGGGCACCCCTCAGGTGGACCTGTTCGCCTCCAGGGAGAACGGGAAGCTGAGGTTGTTTCATAGCTGCCCCCCCTCAGTAGGGCTCGCTGCAGGGGGATGCCTTCTCAAGGCTGTGCACCCCAGGACTCTTCTACGCCTTCCCTTTATTTCCCTTGATTCACAAGGTGCTTCTCAAGGCAAAGAGGGACAAGGCGCAGGTGATTCTGGTAGCCCCAGATTGGCCTCGCCAGTTCTGGTACCCAGATCTCCTCAGCCTCAGCTCCAGGCTCTCGAGGTGGCTTCCAGCCCACCCAGACCTGATCTTAGTTGACAAGGGGAAGGTTTTCCATCCGGACCTTCAATCCCTGCACTTGAAGGCCTGGTTTCTGAGCGGCTAGAGTTACAGGCCTTGGGTCTTTCCGACGAGGTCCTCAACATCGTTGAGGCATCCCTTAAGGAGCCCACTAGAAAATGCTATGCCTTCAAATGGAAGAGAGTCTCCATTTGGTGTCAGGACAAGGGGTTGGACCCCTCTTCCTGTCCCTTGGCTAGTATTTCGGACTACCTGTGGTCCCTTTCTCAGCTAGGGCTTCGGTCGACGACCCTCAAAGTGCACCTGGCAGCCATCTCTGCTTACCAGGCGCGGCCCGACAAGCAGTCAGTGGCGCAGAAGAATGTGGTCTGGTGCTTTTTCAAAGGCCTTGATCACATATCCCCTCCGGTGTAAGAACCTCCACCTCCATGGGATCTACTGCTGGTATTGGCTAAGCTCATGGGCAAGCCATTCGAACCGATGCACAGGTGCGATATCTCCCACCTGTCATGGAAGACCACCTTCTTGGTGACTATAATGTCAGCCAGAAGGATGGGAGAGCTCCAGGTGCTTTCCATTGAGTCTCCTTATCTGGTCTTCCACAGTGACAAGGTTGTCCTTCGCCCCCACCCGAAATTCCTTCCGAAGGTGGTGTTGGAGTTTCACCTGACTCAGGTGTTGACTCTGCCAGTGTTCTACCCCAGTCACACCTCGGAGGCTCAATATAAGCTCCATACTTTGGACTCTAGAAGAGCACTCGCTTATTATAAGGAGCGATCGGCTGAAGTTCGGGGAGAGGTTCTCCAGCTGTTTGTCACTACACTGAAGCCACACCTGGCAGACCTGCAGCCAAGCAGACGATTAGCAGGTGGGTCACCTCCTGCATAGATCTCTGCTATAGGCTGGCAGGCATGGAGCCTCCCAAAGGGATAACAGCTCATTCTACCCGCCATACCGCTGCTTCGGTGGCTGCTTCTAGGGATGTCCCTATTCAGGAAATCTGCAGGGCTGCTACCTGGAAGTCAGCACACACCTTTATTTCCCATTACCACATTGACCTAGAGTCACGCCAGGATGCTGGTTTTGGGACCTCGGTTCGCCAGTCCTTATTCCCTAAGTAGGGGGTGCGCGCCTTGCCTCCCTCCTTCCCCCGGAGAACTGCTAGGAGTCTACCAATAAGTATGGATTGAACAACATATCCACGTCCCTAGAAACACAGGTTACTCACCTGTAACAGGAGTTCTAGGAGTGGTATATGTTGTTCATCCACATGACCCACCCGACCTCCCTGATTTCGACGCGCAACCTGGCTTCCAGCGGGCTAGATTTGGCATCATGGGGCAGACCCAAGGGTTTTACCACCCAGGTGCTTGAGAAGAGCCAACTTGAAGACCTTCCGGCAAGAATTAAAGTGGCAAGGAACCTGCCAGACAGTGTGGATGGACAACATATACCACTCCTAGAACTCTTGTTACAGGTGAGTAACCTGTATTTTTTCGCCGGCCCGGTGGCACTGAGGGTTGAGGCGCTGGATGCCACAACTCACACCACGCCGGCGACCTGGGTTCGGGAACAAGCCGGGGCTGCCGGGGGTCGGCGGGGGGGCGGAGCTTGAGCGTCCTCCAACTGCTCTCTCTTCCCAGGGGTGGGTATGGGGAAGCGTTCACTCCTGTAGCAACCTCGGGTGGTGGCTGGAGATTGCCAGTGCAGTGATGCAGCATAAAGCCTGGGGGCTGGAGCCACGGCAATATGTAGCCTTGTTAGCCGGGCTCTGCGGGGGATTACAAGAAAAAAGCCTCCTATCAGCCAGAAGACGACATTGGCTCCGGTGGACCCTCCCACATCCCAAATACCCGCCATGACGCGCCCAGGATCTCTCTCGGGGTGACCCGATGACTTACAGGTAGGCCCATCATACTCAGGAGGTAGCCGCTGGGGGAGAGTGGAATCAGCCCCGGAGATGGTACTGGGGGTCGGGTCTGCCTGGGGTCGGTCAGGGGAGATGCAAGGGTTCAGGTTGGGAGGAGGTAGGATCCGAGTTGAGCACTCTGAAGGATGCCCGGGATAGGTGAATAAAGAAAGTTTAAAAAAAATGTGTATTTTCCCTTTATCGGTGCCGCACCAGGAATGACTATTTTACTATTCTCCCTCCCCACCCAGGGCGTGGCGTGCTCCGACCACCTAGGCATGTGGGCTGATGTCCATCACAGTCCTCCCTTGTTTCTGGGCTAAGCCATGCCTTAGCACTGGCCTCCTCAGAGGTCTGTCGTGTCCCAAGCCAGGTGCCTGCCTCCCTCCCTCCCTCCCGGAGGAGGCAAGCAGTCCTACGGCTGCTCAAGCCTCCTCCCCCTGGCTAACCCACCAGTAACCTGAATCGGTTCCCGAACCCAGGTCACCGGCATGACACAAGTTGTGGCATCCAGCACCTCAGCCCTCAGCACCACTGGGCCGTACGGATCCATTTTAGATAAACTTTAGTTTTTGCAGCTCCCACATTGAAACACCATTCTTGTTTTTTTTCTTTATGGTTGAAAAAATGATGTTAGAAATATGAGAGAATGCAGAGAAGGTGCACCAGAATTATTATGGTTTGGAGAATGGTACCTCTGTGGACAGGCTGAACAGCCTTAATATGTTCTCACTGGAGTACAAACAATTAAATGGAGACATAATTCTTGTTTATAGAGCAATGCAGGCAAATAGTGACATACAGTGATGCTTGCAGCTGGCTGTAAAGGAAACAGTACAGTGTACAAGGATCCACAGTCTTTAACTAAAAGGGGATACAATCAGTCAATCATCTTTATTTTACCAAGCGAAGCACCATTGAGAGATTCATTTGCAAGGTGATCCTGTCATAACAAAAACGCATAAGCTAAATGTTGCTATAATACAATGAGACAATAGTCCGTGTAGAGCAAATACGAGCTAGGCATAAATAACAGTGCATACAGTGTGGCTAATAGTACAGTAGACCTCAAAAACTCAAATACAACATTGATAAGGCAAGAACAAAAAATATTTACAGACTAATACAAATCAGTATTTATAATATAAACAATACCTGCCCAGTTGTAACAAGACTTACGGGATGGAGGGGGGCTGGGTGTCAGGTATGGGGAAGTCAAGGGGGGTGTGTGAAGGGTGTAGGACAAGGTGAGGGCTAAGATGTCCAAGATGAGGGGAAGTCAAGGGGGGAGGTAGTAAAGGGAGGACAATAGGGTGTTTAAGAAGAGGAGGGTACTGGGTTGGCAATGGGGTGGACAAAGGAAGACTAGCAGGGTGCGACGTGTTGAAGATGTACAAGGGAAGGACAATCTACAAGTAGAAGTACAAGATACAGCAAGAACTAATGTGAGGCAACACATTTTCTCCAAAAGGGTAGTCTCAGTCTGGGACTGTCTGCCTGGGTTGGTGGGTAATGAGCCAGCGGTATCATTCAAATGCAGATTAGATAAATATTTAATAGAAAAAGGGGTCAAATGGTGTAACCGCTGACTGTGGTGGATGAGTCTGTTGGGTCAAGATATGTCCTAGTTCCATCTGTGCAGTCCTGTGTTGTGTGCATACTGAAGTCTGACATCCCTTGTGAGAATCTGGCTCATAGTATTTAAATTGGCTTTGCAAATTGGCTGTTTGATAATTAGTAGCCTTAATTTGATGCAGTGAGACTGGGCCACTGAGCCTGAGAGTTTGCCTGTGATCTAACGTAATTTTTTGACTTCTGCTAACAACTGACCAGTCACAGAAAGCTGTTGTGGTCACAGAACTGGTTACGGGGAATGCCTGTTTTTAGTTTTGATCAAGGTTAGAGAAGGGAAAAGAGTATACTGCTGTTATTAGAATTGTGAACCTCGAGACCCAGGTTTGAGTTCCACAAATGCCATGTATTCACTGCATGACCCTGAACAAGTCACGTAACCTCCCTGCAAGCTCTCTCTAATCTGTCCCTGTGCCATTTGAGTCTCCTGCTTTCTGAAAACAGTAACATTCTCCCCCTCTACTGGATTGTAAAGCACTTTGGGATACTGTTTGTATGAAAGGCACTATAATATAGCGTCTGCCTGGTACTTCATGAATAGCATTTTAATTTTTTTTGTGTGCCGTAAGTCGCAGCTGACACCAGAAATCCTGTAATTCACAAAAGTGATATAAAAGCTATAAATTATGGCTTTTAAGAATGTAAGGTCCCACAGACTGTCTCAGATGTTTCAGTTCCTTTCAAAGGTTTTGAGGTAAAGCATGCTGCATGAGTCACATCCTACTGACAAGAAAACGTCTTCATTCAAATGTGACTGTTTTAAACCCTGTTAATGGTGCTTAACCCTACAATATGCAAAATAACAAAATAGCCCAGCTGTAAATTACAGGCTTGTAATTCTATCTCTGGGTACTGCTGGTATTTACAGACCACTTGAGCTTCACTCTTGGGATTTTTTGACGTTTCCAGAGCCCCTCAATGGAATTCCAGCCTTGTAATACACAGTTGCCTACACGTTTGTTCCCCCCACCTCCCATCACATGGATGGGACTTTCCCCCATAGAAGTGGTTAGCAGTTACTCCCCTGTATACCCTTTCCCTGTATAGGCAAGTGTGATTAAAACCAGCAGTAGCCATACAATGTATGAGGAGATGAATAAGACATGCTAGGGGTTACATTTTTTTTGTGTGTGGCTAAAGCCTCCCCATCATGTTCAGGGGAATTGTTGTTTTAAAACGCAGTTGATGATGTTATGTGTGAACTATAGCATTCTATTTATTGAAAATTTGTGATATTGATGTATCGAGTATGAATTGTGTTTCTAATGAACACTCTTTTGACATTAAAAAACAAACAGTAACCACCCAACTGCATTATATAAAACAAAAGATGGGTAAGTGTGGTAAACTCAGAAATAAACCCATTCAGGGGGATAACCAGATCATAGGATAACGCTTACCCACCATTTATTCTATATAATATTATATGGGTGGAACTTTCCCCCACAGAAATGGTTAGCAGTTATTTCTCTGTATCCCCTTTCCATGTACTGTATATGCAAATGCGAGCAAAGTTAATAGTAACCATCCATATGTATTACATAAAATAAAATACGTGTAAGTCCACTATACTTGGAGATAAACCCATTGAGGGGTAACCAGATCATAGAGCCATATGCCCTTCAGGCTCATGGTCTTACGATCTGGTTTGTCCCCTCAATGGGCTTTCTTTCTTTGTGTACAACACCTAATATATATTCCTTTCCTGTTGGTTAGAGCACTGAACACTGAAACAAGAGATCCAAGTTTGAATCCCACCACAGCTGTGTATTCACTATGTGACCATAAGCACGTCTTTTACCTCCCAGTGCTTCAGGGGTAAGAGCAAAATATCACCCACACACACACACACTGAATAGATCATCATGCAGTTCATCTGGGCTACCCAAAGGAAATCAGTTGTAAATAAAAGCATGAAAAAGCCCCCAATCAGCTTTCAGGTCACCTGCAAAAGATACTAGATGAACTGTCAAACACAAGTCCTGCTGTGGCCCCTGCAGACCCCAAGCATTATTAGAAAGAAACTGAAAATAGTATTGCAAAATAATTCCAAGATTGCTGATGCCTTGTACACCATATTTTTGTTAGTTGAAAAAGTCATTACTTGAAGTGATGCAAGAACAAATTAAAGAGAGGCTTCGGACGGTCACCAGTAAAAAAAATTCTGGTCAGAACCCAATTACAGAACATTTCGAAAAACATTTGAGTTTGGAGCCCTGCTTTTCTTTTTTTATTAAGAAATTCTGCATGAAGACTGGACCTTTGTCCCTTACAATTTGCTTATAGCCGAGTCAGGAACGGAAGTCATAATTCGCTGCATGTGACATCACTGCAGTCTGTTACTACGGAAACAACTGTGGTGCAACGAGCAGGGCATTATGTGACCTCAGCTCTGAATTAGCCCCAGCTGTGCAGAATGGTATGGGTGGAACACTCCTGTTTTACTGTAAATACCCTCAGTTATAAAGAATGGAATGAGTTGAAATTAGTTTTTTGAACTGCAGTAGAGCCGCGTTTTGCAGACACTAGCATGAGACTTTTTGTACAGATGACCAGACCCCCCAATTTAAAAATCACCCTCACACTGTCAGGTATGGTCCCCACAAGCATCGGCAGCACTAGATGCAGATTTAACGTGCAGATGTCTTACCTAGCAATACGTCCAGTAGACTTCTGATGCTTCTAACCTGGGGTGACGTCTGGCCTTCTTCAGGCTGGGAGCTTGTGCTGTGTAACACAGTCAAAACAAAAAAACCTAACAGGAGTCTCATTCTGAAAGGCGAGTACATCACTAACATGAAATTACAGGGAATGACTAGGTAAGGGAGTGGAGTGGAGCTGAAGTTGTGGACAGCAGATTCCCCCTCTCAATTTATATCTTTCTTGTGATGCCTCACTAGGACTGAGGTGAGTGATTAACCCTCATGGTGCCACTGCCTTGACTGATCATACCTTTAGTAACAGACATGTCCGTACATTTTTGCAGAACCAAATTTTCAAAAAAGCAGATTAAACAACAGAACCCTTCCAGATGTGCTGCTTCTTTAGTTTAGTTTTTTAAATGCATTTTATTCAGTGAACATCGAGTGCTGGGTCACCTCCTAACAGGTGAAGTCTCTGCTCCAACCTGTAAAAGTGTTTAGTGATTTTTTTTTTTTAAATATGAGAAATATTGTTCATTACCAAAGGTCTGCAAAATAAAGCAGGGTACAGGCATTTCAATAGATTGACAGGAGGGTTTTTTCCCGCACAGAAAGGTAAGAAACCTCAGACAGATTTGTCAGTCCCTACATGAAGACCGGACCCACAGGGTTAACAGAGAAGAAGCCAAGAATACTTGAATGGAAATTCTTGGACTGATTACACACAGATCTGCTGTTGAAATGCCTTTGAAAAAAAAGTATAAAAAAAGAATTGCATAAATTATGGGATCATGGAAATTGCACATTTTTGTATTATGGGGGAAAAACAACTGAATCTTGAGAAATGAATACTGAAATTGATGACCGTCGGGCAGTGACTGATGCCACTTTACTTTCTCTGTGGTTGGTTTAATTTGCCCACTATGGTGATTGCACAGCCTTTCTCCACTGCCTGTGCATGCCAGTCTAGCAAATGTGCCACTTCCCTGATCCACTGCATGGCACAAAGGGATGGCCAATATAACCATTTATTGATTTTAGAGTGCTGGAACTTCCTGAAGCATACCAGTTAACGCCAGTGTAATACAGAGAGTGACTCCCTCCCAGACAACCAGTTTCACTGGGGACTAATGCTCTTACCCAGCCTTGACATTGCAGAGCAGTGCTAGGCTCCCGCATTGATGGAGGCATCAGGACCTGTATTGATGGAGGTGCTGGGTCTCTCATAGACTGAGGTGTTGGGTCCCTCACTGATGGAAGTGCTGGGATTGATGGAGATGCTGGGTCTCTCATTGATGGAGGTGCTGGGTCCCTCACTGATGGAAGTGCTGGGATTGATGGAGATGCTGGGTCTCTCATTGATGGAGGTGCTGGGTCCCTCACTGATGGAAGTGCTGGGATTGATGGAGATGCTGGGTCTCCCATTGATGGAGATGCTGGGTCTCTCACTGATGGAAGTGCTGGGATTGATGGAGATGCTGGGTCTCTCATTGATGGAGATGCTGGGTCCCTCACTGATGGAAGTGCTGGGATTGATGGAGATGCTGGGTCTCTCATTGATTGAGGTGCTGGGTCCCTCACTGATGGAAGTGCTGGGATTGATGGAGATGCTGGGTCTCTCATTGATGGAGGTGCTGGGTCCCTCACTGATGGAAGTGCTGGGATTGATGGAGATGCTGGGTCTCATTGATGGAGGTGCTGGGTCCCTCACTGATGGAAGTGCTGGGATTGATGGAGATGCTGGGTCTCTCATTGATGGAGGTGCTGGGTCCCTCACTGATGGAAGTGCTGGGATTGATGGAGATGCTGGGTCTCTCATTGATGGAGATGCTGGGTCCCTCACTAATGGAAGTGCTGGGATTGATGGAGATGCTGGGTCTCTCATTGATGGAGGTGCTGGGTCCCTCACTGATGGAAGTGCTGGGTCTCTCATTGATGGAGGTGCCAGGTCCTGCATTGACAGAGATGCCTAGTCCTGCATTGACAGAGGCACTGGATCCCACACTGATGGAGGTGGTGGGTCCTGCATTGACAGAGGCACTGGATCCCACACTGATGGAAGTGGTGGGTCCTGCATTGACAGAGGCACTGGGTCCCTCATTGATGGAGATGCATGGTCCTGCATTGATGGCAGTGCCAAGTACTGTATCTCATTGATTGAGGTACCAGATCCCTCATTGACAGAGGTGCTGTGTTCCCCATTGATGGAGGTACCATGTCCTGCAGTGATGGAGGTGCTGGTTCCCTCATGATGGAAGTGCTGAGTCCCTCATTGATGGAGATACCGGGTCCCTCATTGATGGAGGTGCTGGGTCCCTCATTGATGGAGATACTGGGTCCCTCATTGATGGAGGTGCTGGGTCCCTCATTGATGGAGATACTGGGTTCCTCATTGATGGAGGTGCTGGGTCCCACATTGATAGAAGGGTTGGGTCACATTGATGGAGGTGTCAGGTTGTACATTAATAGAAGTATCGGGTCCCACATTGATGTAGGTGCTGGGTCCTTCACTGGTGGAGCTGTCAGTTCCTGCATTGATGAAAGTGCTGAGTACTTCATTGATGGAAGTGTCGAGTCCCTCACTGACAGAGCCACTGGGTCCCACACTGACAGAGGCGCCAGTTCTCCTTAATGATGGAAGCACCAGCTCCCTCATTGATGGAGGTGCTCGGTCCCATATTGGTGGAGGTGCCAGGTCCCACACTGATGGAGGTGCCAGGTCTCAGACTGATGGAGGTGATAGGTCCCTCATTGATGAAGGTGCGGGGTCCCTCATGGTCCCACATTGATGGAGGCATCAGGTCCCCCATTGATGGAGGTGCTGGGTCACTCACTGAGGGAAGTGCTGGGTCCAACATTGATGGAGGTGCTGGGTCATGCATTGATGGAAGTGCAAAGTCCCTCACTGATGGAGGTGCCAGGTCCCACATTGACAGATGTGTTGGGTCCCTCATTGATGGAGGTGCCAGGGCCACACCAATGGAGACATTATTTCCTTCATTAACAGAGCTGCCAGGTCACTCACTGATGAAGGTGCCAGGTACCTCATTGATAGAGGTGTCAGGTCCCATATGGATGGAGGTGCTGGGTCCTTCACTGGTGGAGGCACTGGGTCCCTCAGTGATGGAAGTGTCGGGTGCTTCATGAATGGACATGCAAGGCCTCACTGGTGAAGGTGTCAGGTTGGATCTCTCATTGACAGAGATGCTAAGTCCCTCATCGGTGGAGGCACTGGGTCTCTGATTGAAGGAGATGCCCAGTCTATTATTGATGGAGATGCCGGGGGTCCCTTATTGATGGAGTTGCTGGTTCCCTTATTGATGGAGGTGATGGGTCCCTCATTGATGGAGACATCAGGACAGGTCTCTCATTGACAGAGATGCCAGGTCCCTAATTGATGGATGTGCCAGGTCCGTCATTGATGGTAGTGTCAGGTCCCGTACTGATGAAGGTGCCAGGTTCTTCAATGGAGATGCTGGCTCCCTCCATCACTGAGGTACTGGGTCCCTCACTGATGGAGGTTCTGGGTTGCTTATTGACAGAGGTGCCAGGTCCCTCATTGATGAAGGTGCTGGGTCCTGCATTGATGGAGTTGCTGGCTGCTGAATGGAAGGAGGTTCCATATCCCACACTGATGGAGGAGCTGGGTCCCCTCTCTGATGGAGGCATTGGGTCCATCATTGAAGATGCTGGGTCCCTCATTGATGAAGGTGCCAGGTTCTGTATTGATGGTGGTATCGGGTCCCTCTTTGATGAAGGCACTGAGTCCCTCATTGATGGAGGCAGCTGAGTCCTGCAAATTAGTGGAGGTGCCAGGTTCAGTATTGGTGGAGGCAGCAGGTCCTGCATTGATGGAGACGCTGGGTCTCACATTGATGGAGGCGCAGGTTGCCTCATTGACAGAGGAACCAGGTCCCGCATTGATAGAGGTGTTGGTTCCCACATTGATGGAGGCACTTGGTCCCTCATTGATTGAGGTGCCAGGTTCCTCATTAACAGAGGCACCAGGTCCCACATTAATGAAGGCAGTAGGTCCATCACTAATGAAGGTGCTGGGTCCCTCATTGATACAGGCACCGGGTCCAGCACTGATAGAGGTGCTGGATCCCTCAATAACTGAGGTGTCAGATCCCTGATTGATGGTGGTGCCAGGTTTATAATTGAAGGAGGCACAGAGTCCCTCATTGATGGAACCACTGGATCCATCATTGACAGGGATGCCAGGTCCCTCATAAATGGAGGTGCCAAGTCCTTCATTGATGGAGGGGCCGAGTCCTTCATCGGTGGAGGTGCCAGGTCCCTCATTAATGGAGTTGATGGATCCTGCACTGATGGAGGTGCAGGGTCCCTCAGTGATGGAGGCTCAGTCTCTCATTGATGTAGACACTGGGACCCTCCTTGATGGATGTGTTGGGTCCCTCATTGGTAGAGGCTTTGGGTCTCTTATTGATGGAGGTGTCGGGTCCCTCAATGATGGAGGTGCTGGGTCCCTCAGTGATGGATGTGCCTGGTCCCTCATTGATGGATGTATTGGGTCCCTCATAGATGAAGGTGCTGGATCCCTCATTGAGGGATGTGCAGGGTCCCTAATTGATGGAGGCACTGGCTCCCTTATTGATGGATGTGTTGGGTCCCTCAGTGGTGGAGGCTCTGAGTCTCTCATTGATGGAGGCATTGGGTCCCTCAATGATGGATGGGATGGGTCCCTCATTGAGGAAGGTGCTAGGTCCCTCATTGATGGAGGTGCAGGGTCTCTCATTGATTGAAGTACAGGGTCCCATATTGATAGAGGTGCCCTTCTCTTCATCAGATATAAGACTGAGGTCCCTTCTACACAAGATTAACAAGTGCCACAACTCCCTTGGTTCCAGTGAATATCTGTGAAGATGCTGTAGTACTGGACAGTGCTCTGCAGGTGGGTTTGACTCCTTGGTTCCCCTGGGTGTCTGTGCTGATACTCTATTACTGGACAGTGCTGAACAGGTAGGTGTGAATCTCCGGTTTCCCCATGTGTCTGTGATAATGCTGTAGTAATGGACTGTGCACAGTAGGTGGGTTTGAATTCTCTGTTTTCCTGTGTGACTATGATGCTGTGGTACTGGACAGTGCTTTGTAGGTGGATTTTGAATCCCCAGTTCCCCTGTATGTCTGTGATGATGATGTATTACTGGACTGTGGTCTGTAGGTGGGTTTGACTCCTTGTATCCCCTGGGTGTCTGTGATGATACTCTAGTACTGGACAGTGCTGAGTAGGTAGGTGTGAATTTTTGGTTCCCCTGTGTATCTGTGATGGTGCTGTGGTACTGGACAGTGCTCTGTAGGTTGGTTTAAATCTCTAGTTCCCCCATGGGTCTGTGATGATGATGATGATGATGCAGTATTGGACAGTGCTCAGTAGGTGGGTTTGAATCCCCAGTCCCCCTGTGTGTCTGTGATGACGCTGTAGTACTGGACAGTGCTCAGTAGGTGGGTTTGAATCCCTGGTCCCCCTGTGTGTCTGTGATGATGCTGTAGTACTGGACAGTGCTCAGCAGGTGGTTTGAATCCCCGGTCCCCCTGTGTGTCTGTGATGATGCTGTAGTACTGGACAGTGCTCAGCAGGTGGTTTGAAACCCCGGTCCCCTTGTGTGTCTGTGATGATGCTGTAGTACTGGACAGTGCTCAGTAGGTGGATTTGAATCCCTGGTTCCCTTGTGTGCCTGTGATGATGCTGTAGTACTGGACAGTGCTCAGTATGTGGATTTGAATCCCTGGTCCCCTTTGTGTGTCTGTGATGATGCTGTAGTACTGGACAGTGCTCGATAGGTGGGTTTGAATCCCTGGTTTCCTGTGTGTCTGTGATGATGCTGTAGTACTGGACAGTGCTCAGTAGGTGAATTTGAATCCCTGGTTCCCCTGTGTGTCTGTGATGATGCTGTAGTACTGGACAGTGCTCAGTAGGTGGGTTTAAATCCCTGGTTTCCTGTGTGTCTGTGATGATGCTGTAGTACTGGACAGTGCTCAGTAGGTGGGGGTTTGAATCCCCAGTTCCCCTGTGCATCTGTGATGATGCTGTTGTACTGGACAGTGCTTAGTAAGTGGTTTTGAATCCCTGATTCCCCTGTGAGTCTGTGAAGATGCCATAGAACTGAACACTGCTCAGTAGGTGAGCTTGAATCTCTTGTTTGGGTGTGTGTCCATGATGATGCTGTAGTGCTGGAAAGTGATCAGTAGGTAGGTTTGAACTCCAGTTCCTGTGTGTCGGTGATGATGCTATAGAACTGGACAGTGCTCAATAGGTGTGTCTGAACCCCTGGTTCCTTGTGGGTCTGTGATGATGGTATAGAACTGGACAGTGTCCTGTAGGTTGCTTTAAATTCCGAGTTCCTGGGTGTATATATGATGATGCTGTAGTACTGGACAGTGCTCGGTAGGTGGGTTCGAATTGACATACCCACTGTAGTACTGGACAGTGCTTGGTAGGTGGGTTTAATCCCCAGTTTTCCTGCATGTCTGAGATGATTCTATAGTACTGGACAGGTCTCAGTAGGTAGGTTTGAATCCCTAGATCTAGAAACCTGGTTGCTTTTCCTATGTACCTAAATTGTCAGCCACGCCACTTTCAAAATATGTCAATTTCACTAATATATATATATATATATATTTGTTATTATTATGAAAACCTAATACTTTTGAGTCGGTCACATGTGTTTGGTTAATTATTGAAATAGTTTCACCAGGAAAGGCACACTGAGCAATAAGATGCTTGTCTCTTGGTGCGACCTGGGGGAAGGGGTACAAGGGGGTTGGATAACATGCAGGTTATCAACTGAGCAAATAACAGAGGGAAATAGCAGCATATGGATACAATTGCATTAACTACAAGCAACAACGCATGGAGTACATTGGATATTGTATGGAACATATAACAATTACCTGACATATAGCAGCAATACAAGGGAAAATTTAGCACACAGTAATATGCAGGTATAAGCAACAAGAGACAATAGAACACATGATGGTGCAGGACAAAAAGGCACAGGACAAAAGTGCATAGGTTGGGGCTATATGCCAGCATTTATAGCATGCTAAGGCCGCTGGTCGAGCAGTACAGTTACCTTGTATTCACTGTCATCCTGCACCATGTGTTATGGCCCGGGTTGGGCCTGAAAACGGTCCCTGGGATCAGTGCACTCACCCGGTTATCAAAGTCATAAATAAATAAACAAATATTGGGAGATGAAATAGCTCAGTTGGGAAAGTGTTGGATTGCAAATTTAAAGGTCCCTGGTTCAGTCCTGGGTTTTGGCACAGCAGTAATTGTAAAGGGCTTACAGAAAATATGCTGCTTATCATTATTTGGTTTCAATATTCCAAGTCAAGATGAAGGGCATTCAAGTCGTACGATCAAAGTGAATGGCCTCTTGCCTAGACTTTTAGTGGGACAAAAACTATGGGGAGCTTCAAGCATGCGAGGGATAGGCACAGAGCATAATAGGCAGAGGAATGAGTAAAGGAGTGACACCTATGACGAACTTGGGTCAGTGGTGATGGAATAGGCAGGAACAAGGGGGCAGACTGGACAGACCTAAAGGTCCTTTTCTGATGACAAAATCTTTTTTTTTTTTATTTTATTAATAAATACAAAGACACACAAACAGCATCTCGATACAGAAAACTGCAGTGTAAATGAAATACTCTCAAAAGGTGGTCTGATTCAAAAGGAAGAAAAGGTACTTTTGGGCTGAAGCATATGTTCAGCCTTTGATAGAATTAAGATAGCTGCAATGTCTGGTAACTTTAATTTTTTGCAGAACACCTCTCCCCAAGAACAACACTGGTCCCAAAGGTAAAAAGGAGTGAACTGATCTTCAATAGGCAGGCGACAAAATCTCTGTTTCTAATAAGGTAGAACATTCCAAAAATGATGAACCATAGTACTGATTTTAAATCAAATGCTGTGTGTGTACTGTCATCTGAGGCACATAGCATTCAAGACATTAACCTACAGTCTGTTCTTTAAATAGAATGGAACAGGAAGGAGTCTGGGAAGGTCAGTTCCATTCTATCGATACCAGCTGCACAGGATGGACAAGTCAAGCATTCCTTTGTGGTGGGTGAACACCTGTGCTGCTTAGGCTTGGCATAGGCAATGTGGATGAGTATTGCTTCACTGAGACTTGACTCCCCTCAGCCTTTATGGCTTATTTACATTTGAAGTTCCGAATATAGACATTGTTTCTTGCTCGGAATGTAATTTGGCTCCCCCCTAGCTGCTTCTTCCCGTAACAAATACAGTAAACATAACCGAAACTGCATTCTCAGATGTACTATATCTCTGGGCTTATGGTAACAAATACAGATAATTTAGAAATGTCAATACACCCACACTGATAAACTCCTTATACTCTACATGTGGGTGAATATTTGATTCCTTTTAAAGATGTATCAGAAATTTGTGCCACATAGATGTGGGGTGGGACATGAGACGCAGCATGATGTTTTCAAGGGGTTGGGGCTTTGGTGTAACCAGAACTGTTAATCACAAGGCAAATCTTGGGGCTTCGCTTGGTTGTTCTGGCTAAGATTCTGCTGCCTTTAAAAAGCTGTACTAGTGCAGTTTATGTATGTGATACCAAGCGTGATGGCAATCATATTTGTTTATGTCCAAATATAGCTAAACGTGCAGTGTGACACTGGATGTGCTTCACCGTAATGTTGACACTTCAATGTTCAGTTTTCCACTTAAATACAGTGACCCTGCAGCAGCGCGCTAACCTGTTGTATATGACCCAAGCCCCTTTGAAAATAGGACCTGCCTAAAGGATCCTGTGTTAAATACAGTGTGCCCAAGGGTAGTAGAACCAGAAGTCATACTGTAAATACCTCTGAAGTACAGTACATTCTAAGTGGGAGCAAACTCTGGGAACGAATTCTCATTGGTGCCAAGTCACACCGGATCGAATAGCCTGTAGCACATTGTTAGCAAATGAACTGACCAGCATGACTTGATGTGTCCCCACATCAGTGCTGGGCAAGGGTGGACTGGGGCAACTACAGCCTGGACTGCCAGATATCTGTGCCAGACAAGGTCAGACTGAGGCAACTATAGGCTGGACTGCAGTGTTGGGCAAGGTCAGGCTGGACTGCCTGACATCGGTGCTGGGCAAGGTCAGACCCAGGCAGCTACAAGCTGGACTGCCTGACATCAGTGCTGGGTAAGGTCAGACTGGGCCAACTACAGGCTGAACTGCCTGGCATCAGTGCTAGGTAAGGTCAGACTGGGCCAACTACAGGCTGAACTGCCTGGCATCAGTGCTGGGTAAGGTCAGACTGGGACAACTACAAGTTGGACTGCCTGACATCAGTGCTGGGTAAGGTCAGACTGGGGCAACTACAGCCTGAACTGCCTGGCATCTGTGCTGGGTACGGTCAGACTGGGCCAACTACAGGCTGAACTGCCTGGCATCAGTGCTGGGTAAGGTCAGACTGGGACAACTACAAGCTGGACTGCCTGACATCAGTGCTGGGTAAGGTCAGACTGGAGCAACTATAGGCTGGATTGCCTGATGTCAATGCTGGACACCATCGGACTGGGGCAACTACAGACTGAACTGCCTGATGACATTGCTTGGCAAAGCTGGACTAGGGCAAATACAGACTGGACTGCCTGACATCAGTGCTGGACATGGTCAGACTGGGGCAACTGCAAGCTGGACTGCCTGACAGTGCTGGGTAAGGTCAGACTGGGGCAACTACACACTGGACTGCCTGACATCAGTGCGGGGCCAGGTTGGAACCAGCAACTGTGGGCTGGACTGCCTGATATCAGTGCTGGACATGATCAGACTGGGTCAACTACAGGCTGAACTGCCTAACATCAGTGCGGGGCCAGGTTGGAACTGGCAACTACAGGCTGGACTGCCTGACATCAGAGCTGGGCAAAGTTAGACGGGCAACTACTGGACTGCCTGACAGTGCTGGGCAAGGTTAGACTGGGGCAACTACTGGACTGCCTGACATCTGTGCTGGGCAAGGTTAGACTGGGGCAACTACTGGACTGCCTGACATCTGAGCTGGGCAAGGTTGGACTCAAGAAACTACAGACTGGGACTGCCTTACATCAGTGCTGGGCAAGGTAGGACTGAAGCAACTACAGGCTGGATTGGCTGACGTCAGTGCTGGACACTATCGGGCTGCAGTGACTACAGGATGGACTGCCTGACATCAGTGCTGGGCCAGGTCAGACTGGAGCAACTACAGGCTGGACTGCCTGATATCAGTGCTGAGCAAGGTCGGACTGGGGCAATTACAGGCTGGATGGCGTGACATCAGTGCTGGGCAAGGTCAGACTAAGGCAACTACAGACTGGACTGCCTGACAGTGCTGGGCAAGGTTGGAATGGAGCAACTACAGGCTGGACTGCCTGACATCAGTGCTGGGCAAGGTCAGACTGGGGCAACTACAGGCCTGACTACTTGAGGTCTGTGCTGGACACGGTCCTGGAGGGCATTATTTGAGGCAGAATAGTGGAGTACTTACTTGAGGCCAGTGTTCTTGCCTCCTCTCAGCATGGCTTTATGAAGAGAAGACTGCGCCAACCTGACCAGTGTCTCTGGGGATGTGAAGGGAGCTGGACAGGGATCCGATTTCTAAAACTTCTAATTAACAGAGAAACACAGATTCTAGGGATGTGGATATGTTGTTCTTATCCTCACTTGTTGGCATGCCTTTACCCTTTGAATCTTGCCGGAAGATCTTCAAGCTGGCTTCTCCCACCCACCCGGGTGGTATAACCCTCGGCTCCACCCCATGATGCCAGATCTTCCTTTCCACTGGAAGATTCAGGTTGCCTCCTCTTTGCTGTCACTTTCTGTAGGCCCTGGCTTCTAACCCTTCAGTTATTCCAAAAATTAGGCTCATTTAAGCTAGCGACTGTGATCTTTGCTACTCAGTCATAGAAGACAAATCTTCCCCTGGATTTTGCTAGTGCCCAAGCGGCCCCATAAAATGTTGCATACCGATCCACATACCGCGTGCGTATACTGCCTGGGTGTTGGCCATGACACCCAGACTTCGGAGATGTGCCTTGCGTTTCACCCGAACGTCCTTGACGATCGTCTCACATGCCTTAAATTGGGCAGGCCCAAGAAATGGAATCCTCCAGTGAAATCCAAAGAGGCCTGGTGGGCGGTCTCCATGGCTGCGGGGTCCACCGAGTAGGTGGAATAGATGCAGGCCTTTGAAGAAGAAGCAGCGCGGGCTGCAGAATCTTCTTGGATGATTTTTGTTCCCCTCAACCTGGGCTCCACGTTTTCTGATTCCTTCCGAGAGCTGTATCAATCCCTCCCCACTAAAGGCGAGGGACCTGCGGGCTCGCATTCCTCTCAGTCCCGTAGGAAGGAAAAGGATCTGAAACACTCTTCGTCTCGGCAAAGATGCTTTTGGGATCATGAGCAATCTCGGTCCCAGGAGCCGGCAGTATCGACTTCAGTCGAAATTGCCTCCTCAGCCACTGGCTTCTTGGCCCTGCCATGTGGCCAGTTGACCGAGGTCTCAATCGATGAGATTGAGATCATTCTCAATTCCATCAACCTGTTGTCGCCTGACAAGGCCAACAACTCTTTGACTAGGACTCCGGTCCCGCCTCTTCCTGATGAGGAAACCCAGCCAGTTAGGATTCCCATCGAGGAACCGGTCCCGGATCCAGGCAAGTCACCGGTTTCCCCAGTGTCTCCCGAGCGACTGAATCAGCCAGTCCAATCGAGGTTGAGATCTAGGACCCCCTCGACTGACAGGCCGAGGAAGGCATATAAGCGCTCCAAAAAGAGGCGATGCCAGCGGTCATCCTCGTCCTCCTCGGATGAGGAGAGGCTTCGTCGGAAAATCCGTTGATGCTATGAGGATTTAATGTGGCACCAGCTGATTCTGTCCAGACAGAAGCTGGCCATGTTTTCTACTCTGGCCATTACTTGGCTTTTGCCTCCTAGGCCAAAGCTGACTCCCTTGGAACCGGTCAGATTGGTTCCCCCGCCCATGGAGCTGGCTAAACCTGCACCGGTTCAGCCAAAATCGGTCTCTCTGCCGATTGTAGTGGAGCCACCATCTAAACAGCCTTCAGGAGGGACTCCTACGAAGGGTTCTCAGACAGTTCCAGGACTCTCACATAGGTTGTTGGTCACCCTTATGCCTGATCACCCCAGGCATATTGAAGGGGACCCTGGTGGCCGTCCGATCTATCTGGATTCTTCAGATACAGAAGACACCGACTTACACTCTCATCCTTGGGATGATGAGTCTATCGGTAGTCTGTTGATGGAGGAGGGCCCTTTGTCATTTCAGGGGATTCACTGCCTTACCTCTGAATCCAAGGGGATGCCCCTTGAGCTTATCCAGAAAAGGGCGGAGTACCCTCTTACAGATATTCTTAAAAGAGGGGATATACCTACAGAAGCCTTTCCTGTGGCCAAAGCCATTGTTGGCCCGGCGTTGGAGCTCTGGCAGCATCCTACCTCCTGCCCAGTGCCATCTGCCCGGATGGCCCACAAGTATGCGGTACCCATTGGGTCCCTCTTGGGGTACACCGAACACCCCTCTGCTGAGGGGTTGGTGACTACCTCAGTGTTCAGACACACAGGCAGCTCTGCTGACACTGATGACCTCCGGACAAGGAGTCCAAAAAACTGGACCACATGGCCAGGAAGGTCTATGCAGCCTCTTCTCTAGGCCTCCGTCAGGCAAGCTCGGACGTCATCATGGCACACTTCTCTCATGCCCTGTTGGGCTGCTTAGATGAAGTTCTCCTGCACCTCCCCGTGGACCTCCAGACTATGGTCAAGCAGGTCCAGGACCAGGGCCATGCTGTTGCCAAGCAGCAGCTTCAGATGGCTTTGGATCTTGGGGACTCTAGCGCCCATTCGGTGGCAGCCACGGTTGCCTCACACTGCAGGGCTTGGCTGAGGCTTTCCACCATTATGGCGGATACCCAGCACAAACTCACTGATGTTCCTTTCCTGGGTACCGATCTCTTCGGCCCAGGTGTAGATGGTCACCTTCAGCAAATCGAGCAGTTCATTGCCACCTTGGACTCAGCCTCTTCTGCTCAAAGCGCCCCTGGTGCCAAGAAGCAGCAGAAAAAGGAAAAGCCCTTTCGGCATCCTGCTCATGTGGAACAGCAGCCATCCTTTCATGGCGGGCAGCAACAGCAGGCACAGGCTTGGCGCCCTTTGCCTAAGTCCGGGCCTCCACCGGCCCACAGACAGGGAGGTCGGGGTTCGGGTCCTGAACCCTCTCCCTTCAAGCTTGCTCAGTGATGGGACAGGGGTTGCCACCCCTATCCCCATCACGCCAGCTCTAGGTCCTCCTGTGGGGGTCCGACTCCCCCACTTGTTTCCCACCTGGTCCCCTTGTTACCATGGACAGGTGGGTCTTAGATGTGGTTGGCCAGGGTCTGCCTCTGGAATTCGAGCAGTACCCTCCCATCCAAGCCCACGCCCCATGGGAGGAGAGAGTATCAGCCCACACCTGATCGGCTCTGAGAGACGATATAGCCCAGCTGCTCCTCAAGGAGGCAGTGGTTCGAGTGGCAGATCCTCCAGTCAAACCAGGGTTCATTTCCAGGTACTTCCTGGTCCCAAAGGGGACAGGGGGCTGCTGCCCTATTCTAGATCTGCATGATCTGAATTAGTATCGCAGGCCACACACCTTCAGGATGGTAACTCTGTCCCAGATCATACCATCCCTGGAGCAAAATATGTGGTTGTGCTCACTGGATCTTCAGGATGCGTTCTTTCACGTCCCAATCCGTCCGTCCCACCAGTGGTTCCTCCACTTCAGAGCAGAGGGAACCCCATATGAGTTCCAAGCCATGTCATTCGGCCTCTCATCAGCCACATGGGTGTTCACCAAATGCATTGCAGTGATGGAAGCCCGTCTCAGGCGTCGAGGGGTCAGAGTGTACCCTTACCTCGATGATTGGCTCTTGGCAGGTTCCACCCAGCAAGAGGTGGAGAGGTACAGGGACTTGGCCCTCCAGACCTGCTGTCAGCTTGGCCCACTGATCAATGAGGCCAAGTCGGAGCTCGTGCATTCTCAGGTGATATGCTTCATTGGGGCAGAGCTTGACTTTTGCCGAGCCAGAGCATGGCTCCCGGCGGACAGGGCAGTTGTTCTCTTCTCCTTTGCCCAATCATTTCTGGTTGGGCACTTGCACCCCCTGCCCTGGACTTTCTGCGTCTTTTGGACTACATGGTGGTTTGCACCACCATGGTCCATTGGGTTCAATGGGAGATGGCTGCCCAGTGGACTTAGTACCTAGGTCATTTCAACCAGCTCATCACTGTAACCCAGAAGATGTGGGACACTCTCCAGTGGTTTACTGTCCTAGACTGGTTGCAGGAAGGGATCCTGTTTGTCCGCCCCGAGCCCACATGGGAAACAACAGGGCCCATGGGTTTTGGACCCCTGAGGAATTTTGATACCATATCAACCTGCTGGAACTCAGAACGGTCAGACTGGCGTTGTCAGCATTCACTCAGCAGCTTCGAGGTCAAGTGGTTCAAGTCCAGACGGACAACACCACGACCATGTACTACCTCAACAAGCAGGGCGACACGCACTCCCGGCTGTTGTACAGGGAAGTACTCCACATCTGGACACTCTTGAGCTGACTGGAGGCAAATCTCCTAGGCATCCATGTGGCAGGAGCATCAAATCAACTGGTGGATGCTCTCAGCCACATAGGCGAAACATCTCACAAGTGGGCTCTCCATCCAGAGGTAGCTTACAGCCTGTTCTCCCACTGGGACAAACCGATGGTGGACCTGTTTGCCTCCAGGGAAAGCACTAAGCTGAGGCTGTTTCACGCCCACCCCCCTCAGCGGGGATCACTGCAGGGGGATGCCTTTTCAAGGCCGTGGACCCCAGGCCTCTTCTATGCCTTCCCTCCATTTCCCTTGATCCACAGGGTGCTTCTCAAGGTGAGGAGGGACAAGGCACAGGTTATCCTGGTAGCCCCAGACTGGCCACGCCAGTTCTGGTATCCAGATCTCCTCAACCTCAGCAACAGGCTCCCGAGGCGTCTTCCAGCCCGCCCAGACCTGATCTCAGCCACTCAGGGGAAGGTCTTCCATCCGGACCTTTAATCCCTGCACCTGACAGCCTGGTACCTGAGCAGCTAGATTTCCAGGCTTTGGGTCTTACGGAAGATGTCTACACCGTAGTTGAGGCATCTAGAAAGGAATTGACCAGGAAATGTTATGCCTTCAAATGGAAAAGGTTTTCCATTTGGTGTCAGGTTAAGGGTCTGGGCTCCTTATCCTGTTCTGTGGCTAACATTCTCGACTACCTTTGGTCTCTCTTTCGAAAGGGGGTATATGATCATCGACCCTTAGGGTGCACCTGGCAGCCATTTCTACTTACTGGGCACAGGCCAGTCAGCTGACAGTGGCACAGGAGACAGTGGTCAGGGGCTTTTTCAAAGGCCTGGATCACATATCCCCTCCAGTGTGTGAACCTCCACCTCCGTGGGATCTACTGCTGGTATTGGCAAAGCTCATAGGCAAGCCATTCAAACCAATGCACAAGTGTGAGTTGTCACACTTATCATGGAAGACAGCCTTCCTGGTGGCTATCACGTCTGCCAGAAGGACGGGGAGCTCCAGGCGCTTTCGGTGGGCTCCCCTTATCTGGTCTTCCACAGGGACAAAGTTGTCCTGTGCCCCCAACCGAAATTCCTTCTGAAGGTGGTGTCAGAGTTTCACCTTAACCAGGTGTTGACTCTGCCGGTATACTACCCTAATTACACTTCAGAGGCCAAGTACAGGCTCCATACTTTGGACCTGAGACATGCTCTCTCCTATTATAAGGAGAGGATGGCAGAAATTCATGGAGAGGTTTGCCAGCTGTTTGTCACCTATGCTGAAGCTGCTTCTGGCAGACCTGAAACCAAATGGACCATAGCAAGATGGATTACATCATGCATAGGTCTGTGCTATGAGTTGGCAGGCAAGGAGCCTTCCAGAGGGATAAGAGCTCATTCTACCCACCATGCCGCTGCATGAGGGTCGCGAGGGCCTCAAAGGAAAACACCCTCCCTGCCGGACATCACCAGGACCCCCCCAGCCGGAGTGCTGAACAAGCGGGTCGCGAGGTGCCAGAGATGCTGCCCTTCCCCAGGAACCCCACGAGGGTCACGAGGGCCTCAAAGACAAATGACCCCCCCAACTGGAGTGCTGAACAAGTGGGTTGCGAGGTGCCAGAGAGGCTGCCCTCCCCTGGGAACCCCACGAGGGTCGCGAGGTCCTCAAAGACAAATGCCCTCCCCATTGGACATCACCAGGACCCCCCCAACTGGAGCGCTGAACAAGCGGGTCACGAGGTGCCAGAGGTGCTGCCCTTCCCCAGGAACCCCACAAGGGTCGTGAGGGCCTCAAAGACAAACCCCTACCCACAGACATCACTAGGACCCCCCAACCGGAGCGCTGAACAAGGTAATGGAGCAGGCAGGAGACCCTCATGCAGGATTCTGATCCCTTTGTGCTTTTGGCGCTAAACCAATTTCAAATTGTGCCGGAGCAAAAAAACATTACTTGCCTGTGATTCTAAAGGACCATACTGTGACTTTAAGTTAAATGATTGGCGTAGCTCTACAGATTGCTTTTTATTGCATTATTTGTCCCTCATGTGCCTTGGTAAATGGAATAATTAGCTTGTTACCTTAAGGGTGTTGGTACTGCGCAGATCACTTTACAGCAGCTGCAGGACTAAGCTGATACTGGGCAGGTAATTACAGTGCATTTATTTTTTAGGCAGTAAAGGGGATTCAAATAATTTTTAGACTCATCTGGTCTCAACTCCGACCCTCCGATTTGTATATAAATTAATTTCTCCTCTCTGTCTTCTCTCACAGCAGGTAGCGAGGTGCCAGAGACGCTGCCCTTCCCCAGAAACCCCACGAGGGTCGCGAGGGCCTCAAAGACAAATGCCCTCCCCACCGGACATCACCAGAACCCCCCAACCGGAGTGCTGAACTAGGTACGGAGCAGGCAGAAGACTCACTCAGCGTGTGATTCTGATCCCTTTGTGCTTTTTGGCGCCAAACCAATTTCCAATTGTGCCGGAGCAAGAAAAACACTGCTTGCCTGTGATTCTTGGCCACGCCCCACCACTACCCTTGGTCAGCACTCACTTAAATAGGTACAATCAGGTGACGCTGAAACCAGGTGACATGCCAGAACCCATCAGCCCACTTTCAGATTAGCAGATTATAAGATCCCACCACTAGCGGCCGCTACACCGAGTCCCAGCTTGCTGCTGCATGCTTCACACAGCAACCATGCTCCTGTACCTAATACCACTCTTTTGCCTAGCTTTTCCTCTTGCCTCTCTCCCCTCAGCAACCCAGTCCCTGCAGGACCCAAACCTCCACCCTCTTTACACCATGTCATCTCTCCTATGCCCCCTATCAACCTCCACCTCTCAGCTCCAGACACACATGCCCACCCATACATGGGCTCTAAGCTCTTCTGTCCTCCCCTCCTCTTTCTCTCCTGGCCTATCCGCCCTACACAACCTAGCTACCTCGTCCTCACTCCACATCTCACAAACAACCCACCCCAAGCTTAAATCCAGAAATCAATGGAATGCCTCCATACACTATATCACCCTGCTTCTCCTCTTGGCGGGGGATGTTGAAACCAACCCAGGTCCATTGCCCCACTCTACCCCCCAAACCCTTCCCAAGGGCCTTAGACTACTTCACCTAAACATCTGCAGCCTCCTGAACAAAGTACCTGAGCTGCAACTTACTGCCCTAACCCTCCGCCCATACATTTGCATAATATCTGAGACGTGGCTGAAACCACACCACGCTGATTCAGAAATAGCCATCCCTGACTACACAGTAATCAGGCAGGACAGACATGGCAAGAAGAAAGGAGGAGGCATCGCAATGTACATATCCACTAGGCTCCAGTTCACCCTTGATCTGGACCCACACCCCAAATAGAATCTATGCTGATTAAGCTTGCTCTACCGCACACTCCTCCCCAGAGTATGTGGCAGGGACATACTGCGCCCCTGCTACCCCTGAGCCCATCGTCCTAGACCACCTAGCCACTTTAAAGTCTGCTGCTGCAGCAGGCGAGCTCTACATCCTCGGGGATTTTAACCACAATTGGCTAGCAAAAGACTGCTCTAAGCTATGGAGTAAAATTCACTCCCTAAACCTCTCCCAACAGATCGAGCAACTCACCCATCTAAACTCAAAAACACATAACCATTCCCTCCTGGACTGGGCCCTCACAACACACCCTCACAGGATAATTAAAGCCAGCCTCCTCCCTGACTCCCTGAGCAATCACCATAAGGTTTATATGGTCAGGAAGGTGCACAGACCTGCTAACCCCCCCCCCCACAGGACACTCCTCATGAGAGCATATAAATCCCTCTGTCTTCATTCCCTACTAAATGACCTCACCCACGTTGACTGGTCATTCATTCAGTTGGCACCCTCTATTGACTACACTTTCGACATGTTCAGAGATAACGTGCTTGCTGTATGGGACTATCATGCCCCCCTAAGATGCAACAGGGTCAAGGGCTCCCATCTCCTATGGGTCACCGCCAACATCATCGGCAGTTGTCGAGCTAGGGACCACGACTGAAAAAAACACAAGCAAACCTGCTCCCTAGAATCCGTGCAGCGATATAGCACCCTCCATAACTCCTGCACTAAATCCATATGGCAGGCAAAAAAGAGCTATTACAGGACGGCTCTCTCCTCCAACCTTAGCCACCCTTCCAAATTCTGGAAATCCATCAAAACCCTACTCACTCCCCCAGCCCAGCCGCCTACCCCAACCCTATCCATCCATGGCAACACTGTCTCAGACCCTAGCGAAGTTGCCTCAGCTTTCAACACCTTTTTTACTAACTGCGCTGCGTCGCTCCTCACAAACCACCTGTGCACCTCACCCACACCCAGTCCCTCCTCGCAACCCCAGCACTCCCCCGGCCCCACATTCTCATTCCATCCAGTCTCCATGGCAGAAGTATTCCTTGCCCTATGTTCTCTTGACCCCAACAAAGGCAAATGCCCTTTAGGACTGGACACCAAACTTCTCCACCTATCAGCCCCTGCCATTGCCGCCCCTCTAGCCGACATCCTAAACCTCTCATTTTCCACAGCACAAATTCCAGCCGCTTGGAAGCGGGCAGTCATCATCCCGCTACCGAAGGGTGGTGATCCATCTGCACCTGGAAACTATCACCCCATCTCCCTTCTCCCAATTCTGGCCAAACTACAGGAACACCTAACCCTTACCCAACTCACAATTTCTCGACTCTACCTCCTTCTTCACCCCTTATCAGTCGGGGTTCCGCAACTCACTCCACCATCACCGCCTTAAGACTCTCAAATGACATCTCCACAGGATGGCAGGGCATATCACCTGGCCATTTTCATAGACCTGGCCAAGGCCTTCAACACCATCTCCCACCCTAAGCTACTCGCAGAACTACGTGACGCAGGCCTCTCCTGCCTCGCCACTAGTTGGTTCCAGGCCTACCTGACTGGCAGACAACAGTCAGTAAAAATTGGTACACAACTATCCCCACCACTCCCAGTCACCATGGGGGTCCCCCAAAGCTCTGTCCTGGGTCCCTTACTTTTTTCCATATTCCTTAAATGACCTCCCACTGACCTGCTCAAACTCAGCCATACAAATGTATGCAGATGACACCGTACTGTATGCCTCTGGCCCCTCCACTGGGGACGTGTATACAGCCCTCCAACAGGACTTTGATGCCGTTCAAAAATGGCTCAGGTCCAATCAACTAGTACTAAACTCAAAGAAAACCGTCTCCCTAACCTTCGGCATGCAACCCAGACTCTCCCACCTAGCTGCTCCCCCAGCTTTCCATACCCTGGACGGGTCCCCCTTGGAGACCTGCACCTCCTTTAGATACCTGGGAGTTTGGCTTGATCAATACCTTGATTTCTCTGTCCACATTGACTCGATACACAAAAAACTGCACCCCAAACTGGGAGCACTTCATCATAATAAAGGGTGTCTGCCCACCACGGTCCGGAGGGAATTAGTGCATAAAATGATTCTCCCTATCTTTGACTATGGCGACGTGGTTTACAACTCAGCACCTTCATCCACCTTGGCCAGCTTGGACATCCTCTTTCACTCCTTCTGTCACTTCATCCTGGAATGCCCCACCACCACCCATCACTGTGACTTATACAGCTCCTTAGCACTACCTTCGCTTGAGTCTCAACGTCAGATACACTGCATAAATGTCATAGCTAAATTCTGGACAAATTCCCTCCCCTCATCTCAGCTCTGTTTTGTCAGCACAACCCTCCCCGGCCTACTCCCTCAGATGCTCCGACTCCAGGCTACTCCAAGTCCCTTTCATGCACACATCGAAGGGCCAATCCGCCTTCAAATATCACCTGCCCAAACTCTGGAATGACCTCCCTGCTGATACTGTATCAGGCTCACCCCCGCCCCAAGACTCCTTAAACTGCTCCTCTATGACCATTTCTCAGACATATGCAACTGCTACCAACTACCCAGACCCGCAAACAAGGGGCATCTAACTGTACCTTGACAGTATTAAATTCTCAGCAAATTTACTGTGTACCTGCATGCTTCTGCCTGTTTATACTCTGCTGTCTTAGGACTAAACCTTGTAATAGCTAACTGAATCAAATGTGAGTCCAGCCTTGTATCTATTCTGGACCTGTTGTCTCACCTCTGTATGTACTTGGCCTGTGTTATCTCTATGTAACTCCCCAGGTTGCATCTGGAAATGAGCAGTCCCCACTCAGTATGCTTGCCTGGTTAATCTCTTAAATAAATAAATAAATTGGTGGCTGCTTCCAGGGACATCCCTATACAGGAAATCTGGCGGGCTGCTACCTGGAAGTTAGCAAACACCTTTATTACCCACTACCACATCGACCTTGAGTCACGCCGGGATGTTGGTTTTGGGACCTCAGTTATCCAAGCTCTGTTTCCTTAATAGGGTGTGTGTGCTTTGCCTCCCTCCTCCCGGAGAACTTCTAGGAGTCTGCCAATAAGTGTGGATGAACAACATAACCATGATCCTAGAAGAACAGGTTACTCACCTGTGACAGTAGTTCTAGGAGTGGTATATGTTGTTCATCCACATGGACCCACCTGACCTCCCCGGCTGTGGATGCACACAACCTGGCTTCCAGCAGGCTAAGATCTGGTGTCATGGGGCGAAGCCGAGGTATATACCACCTGGGTGGTGGAAGGAGCCAGCTTGAAGACTTCTGGCAAGATTTAAAGGGGAAATGGACATGCCAGTAAGTGTGGATGAACAACATATACCACTCCTAGAACTACTGTTACATGTGAGTAACCTGTTTATTTGTCAGCAGAAAAAAATTGCTTGGTGCACCCAGTCTGCCCTTTGTTTTCCCTGGCTATTCTGTCCCAGCAGACCCTAACTGATCTCCAGCAACACTACCCCCCCTTTTATTTACTAGTATTCTCTATGTCTATCCCATGCATGTTTGACCCCTCACACACACACAGTTTTTGCCCCTATTACTTCTTGTAGCAGGATGTTCCAGTTGTCCACCTCTCCTTCAGTGAAATAGCATTTCATCACATCCCTTTTAAATTCCCCCAAAACTGTTTCATGCCCTCTTATACTTTTGCACTTATTCATTTGAAACAGGCTCTCCACCTGTATCCTGTTCACTACCGCAAGGTACTTGTTCTCTACCATGTGCTCCTCTCCCACCTCTCCTCCAGGTTGTACATATTGAGACCTCTTAGTCTCTCTTTATGGGGTTTCTCATGCAACCCATGTACCATTTTAGTTGCCCTCCTCTGGACTGCCTCTTTCCTGTCAAAGTCTTTTCTGGGAAGCAGCCTCCAACTACTACCTTGTTACATTGCCCTCTGACTTAGAAGTAATCAGATATTATAACTCCTCAGTCCCTTTCCCTCTTGGTATCCGACAGTACTCCCCCCCCATTTCATACTCAGCTCCTGGGTTTCTATGCCCTAGGTATATGATTTTACACATTTTTGGAATTGAACCCCAGCTGCCATACCACTGACCACTCTTCAAGGTTTGTATGGTCCTTTCTCATTTTCTTCACCCCTCCTGAGTATCCACCCTGTTAAGGACCTTGGCGTCAGCTGCAAAAAGGCATACCTTCCCCCTTCAAGCTCTTCTGCAATGTCACTTATGAAGATGCTGAACAGGGCCGGTGCCGATACTGAACCCTGTCGCACCCCATCAGTCACTGTCCTCTCACTGAAGTGCCATTTACCACCACCCTCTGCCACCTATCCATTAACCAGTTTTTTTTACCCAGTTAACAACTTTGAATCCCACTCCTAGACTACTCAACTTAACAGTTTCCTATGTGGTATAGTGTAGAAGGCTTTGCTGAAGTCATCATCATCATCTTTATTTTTTTTAAGAGCACAAATCAAATTATCTAAGCACTTGTACAAAAAGTAAAACACAGCAGGATGATACATCTCAGAAATTACAACATATACAACAGTAAAATTCATTGGAATAAGTTATCAAACTTCTGGAAAAGCGAGTCTGGATTAATAGGTCTTCAATGCCGACTTAAAGCTCTCCATGGCTGGGGCAGCAAATGAAAAAGCCCTAGCCCAGATGACTTCAAACAGACCCTAGGAATCTCCAGCAATCCCTTGTCGGCTGAGCGAAGTGGGCAGAGGGGGCAATAAGGATGCAAGAGTTCTTGCAGATAGCGCAGACCATGTCTGTGTAGGGCATTATAGGTCAGCAAACCAACCTTGGAGGTGACTCGTTACAAAACTTGCAGCCAGTGCAGGCCGTGGAGCACAGGCGTGACATGGCAAGACTGAGTTAAGCTAGTCAACAACCTGGCTGCCACATTCTGCACCAGCTGTAAGCGACAAATGTCAACCCTCGGAAGCCCTATGTAAATGGAGTTACAGTAATTAAGGGGCGAGGTCACAAAGGCATGGACCAAAGATGGAAGGTCATCATGTGGGACCAGGTGTTTCACCCGGGCGATATTGCTCAGATGGTAAAAAGAGGCTTTAATGATGGCAGACACCTGTGATTTAAGCATCAGCCCTTTGTCAAAAATAACACCCACATTACGCACCCGGTCCAAGGTCAACAGCTGGCTGCCACTGAACCAAAGCCCGGGAATCCACCCCGTGAGTTGTCTTTCAACCCACCGACCTGGGTTCATGACCAACACCTCGGTCTTGTCCGGATTCAGCTTCAACCAGTTGGCACTCATCCAGTCCTGGATCTCAGTGAAGCAGTTGTTAAACACATATATAGCCCTTTCCTGATCTATTTCACTGGTCACCCAGTCAAAGAAATCTGTCAGATCTGTCGGATGTGAACTCCCCCTCATGAATCTGTGCTGTTTTTGATCTTGTAATCCCCTGGATTCAGGATATTCCATTAGCCTTTCTTTGGTGTTTCCATTAATTTCCCTACCACGGATGTGGGAATGACTGGTCTGTAGTTGCTAGCCTCCTCCCTGCTTCTGCTTTTACGGAGCAGAACTATATTAGCTCTCCTTCAATTTCCTGGAACTTCTCCTGTTACCAGTGATATGTTGAATAAGGCTGCTAGTGGTGTAGTAAGTTCCTGACTTCCTTTAGCACCCGTGGATGTATCTCATCTGGTCCCATAGCCTTGTCCACTTTCAGGTTTGCAAGATCCTTCAAGACTCCTTCCTCTGGAAAATGGATTTGTGTTTATCTCCTCCCTTCTATGTTCCCATAATTAGGGAATTACAGTTAAGGAATTAGTTAATTACTGGCCATTCAGAGGTGGGAGAATGCTTAAGTTACGCAGTGTATGTTGGACAGGATGTGAGGAGTTTCAGGTCACAAATGGTAATAACCTGAATTTGACAAACCTTGGGTGGGTCATCTTTACACCGATGATAATACATGGGCAACAAGATGGTGCTCACCATGTGTACCAGGTGGTGATGATACATGTACACGACAGGATCTCCCACACTCAGTGATACCATAAACACCTCCACTCCATGCTGGAAACTTAGTTCTTTCTGCATAGGTTCTTTATTCCTACATTTGCCTGTTATGTTTTAGAGATGGTTGTATTATGGGATGTGACCCTACCATCTGGCACAGTACAGCATATATACTTGGCTGCTGACTGCTTCTTTCGATCAATTTACATTTAAAGTTTATTGTTCAAACTATACAGCTCTGTTTGACTGTACCACTGATGGATATTTGTCAGCAGTGGTGCAAGTGGTAGACAAGAAGTACAGGAATTCAGGCACTGGCAAATATGAAATGCAGAATGAAGATCCTCAATCTGAAGGATAACTGTGTCAAGACATATCTATCTGTTTAGACACTAGTAGATTTGGTTAAGAGATATTAAAATATTTCTAGCAAAATAGCACTGTTGTACTAGTCAAATGTTGTTATGGAAACACTGATTTCAGGTCACAGATCCAGAATCTGTCACTATGTTGCTGGTTTAAGAATTTCTGCTCCAGTGCCAGTGAGAAGACGTACAGGAACTCCATTCCAGCTGCAAAAAGGTACAGGAACCGAGTTCCTGTGTGTTCCTGTTCACTTTCATCACTGTTTGTCACTCATTAGAAGTTAGCATGTACACATTCCTTTATAGGGTTAGCTTTAATAATGTCTCTGTCTGTGACATATGAGTGAGTCCTGGGACTTGAGATTTATGGAAAGTAACTTTTCGGAACGTGTCCTAAGCGTTACTGCAGTGGCTCATCCTGAGCAATATTATACCTTGAATTGTACAATGACTTTATGGTGTTTATTGTATGGTATATGGTTAGACATAGCCTTTGTTCTGTATAAAAACCAGCCTGTTCACGATCCTTGCTGTTCACATTCTAAACCATTGTGCGCATTCCAAAGTGGTGGTGTGTGCATTCCGAACAGTTACTCAGCACAGTTCAACAGTAATAAAATGTTAAATTACTCATTCACCCCACATCCAACTGCTTATTAACCACCCAGTGCCCACATTTGTACCTTTTAGCTTCTAACAGTCTGTAAATTTAATTAAAATTGTAGAACAGAACAGAGAAACAGCATTTTTTTGTTTGTTTTACTTTGTGGGAGGGATGCTTCTGTGACTCCTGTGTAACAAAACCATAGACTATATAACATAAAATATGGGCACCCCAAACACAACTCGGCATGTGTTCACATATCAGGGTGGAGTTGACAGCGTGGACCTCTCGAGGTTCATATGTTGCCATTTCAACCCCTTGATGGAAACACAGCCTTGCTGTGTATGGCTACCTACACATTATTCTCTATATTGCACATTAAATCATTTTGACAATGTAATAAGTGTTTATGCTTGACCCCTACTATGTGGTACCAAAGGACTCACAGTATGTTTTTCCAGTGCTGAATTTTTTCCATTTCTAAATTTTTGTATATGTGAAAGAGAATACAAATAAATTACAAAAAGTACATTGAGAAAATCTAGAGGGTGCATACATGGCCCCTAAAATGATTAGTGGTAAAGAGACAAAAGCTAGGATGGGAGGCTGGAGGACCATAAGATGCTCATCCTGGAGGAAAGGAAGCTGGGACCCCGGGGGGGGGTATGATCTTAGTCTTTCACTCACTTGGGGGTATCAACAAGATTGAACAGTTGGAGATTTTTGATCTGGTGTCCTGCAGCAGGAGGCAAGGATAACCCTGAAGCTTAAGGGTGGGAAATTCAGGGGGTAGTGTTAGGAGGCACTTTGTCTCCCAGAGGGTGGTGAACCCAGGACATTACATGGAAGGAACAGCATACCAGCAGAGACAGTGGGCATGGAGAAAATACAGGTCTTTAAGGCATTCTTGGACACATTTGTGCTTATGAAAAAATTCCCTGGGTACCATCGGTAGTGGAGTAGTTTAAAGAATCCCTATAAACTGGCACATGTTAACTTAGCATACTTGCTTCACCCAGCTTACGAAGTGGAAAGGAGGCAGACATGATGGATGTAGAGTTCCTTCTTACCTTTAATTGCAGTGTTATGGTGTTGCTGTTCTGTTACAACAGTGGACTTACACTTTTGTCATCTGCTCATCCTACTGTTGCGAAGGACTTTACTGCTCAAACTTGTTATGCAGACTATCTCTTTCAAATTATGATTAATAGGAACTCATCTGGGTTACATCCTGGTGAAGGTTTGAACCTGTAACAGAAATGTGGAGCGCACTAGAACGGTAACAGCAGTCACTGTTATGGCTTACTATTCCTTTTTGCTTTTCAGGTTCTGATTTGAACGTTCCTATGTATGGATACTTAATCTTGATTAAGCCTAGATCATCCACTAATGGCCAAAACTATTGCGACTGTTTTGCTGCATTGTATCTGTTAGTAGGGTGCCTGGTGTGTTTGCTACTTATTGCCTGAATATGAAGTGAGGACATTCCCTGAGTTCTAAAATACACTGACTCCATTTTCTGTCTTATCATCTGGATGGCTCTTTACATTATCGTCACCTGAAGCTGTTTAGTCAGATTAGTTCAACCACAATCTTTTCAACCTGTGTGCATCTGGTACTGAATTACTATGCTATTGTCCCATCATGTACTTACATGGCAAAAAATGTATTTTATATGTAGTTGACATGTCCTAAAATTGACTGGTTTGGGGGATATTTTAAATATATGGAATAGGAAAAATACATGATGCATGTCTGGACAAGACATGAACAATACATAAAACATGCATGTATGCTTTTGCATTTTGATAATGTATTATAAATATATATTGTTTATATAGACACAAGATATAGTTTTCCACTATTTCATATATTTAAAATATCCCAAAAGCCAGTCAATTGTGGGATATCTAGAATAAATTTTTTTGCAATATATAGTGCTTTGGTAAGGAGGTCAGTGTGATATGCATGTAGAGATCTTCACCATAGCCAGCGCTGGTTGGGGGGGGGGATAACAATGGGCTTTCATCAGGTTTCCTTGCCAACAATGCCATTAATGACCCTGAGATGGCAATGTTGTGACGGGAGTCACAGCTCTCTGTACCTGGGGGACAGAGACCTTCCCATGGGATGCGCCATCCTTCAATGGTCCAGATCAATGTCATGAGCTTGGGACAGAAACCCAGGTCTTAGCACAGCAAGTGGCATGCTCAGCTGCTACACTATCAAGCTAGCTAAATGCTCAGTCTTGGCTACTGCTGTTGAGATGTCCTCTATCTTGTGGCAGGCTGTTTCATCTAGCTGGGCTCAGCTTTCAGTCTTTCCTCATTGGAGGAATGCAGTTTGATGCCATCCTTATATGGAATTGAACCCAAAAGACTTCCAAGCAAGACGGCAGCATGAGTCCTGCTGTGCCGGCACACCAGTTTTGTTGAAACTTTTTTTTTTTTTTTACCAGAACCACTGAAAAAAAGATCAACAAACAAGGAAAAGGAATTTCAGAAGTTCTGAGGACGTCTGGTGCTGCTTAGATCGACCACATCGCCGAGGCCTGGCATATTGCAGTCGTCAGACCCTTTACTTGTCGGGTTAATCCCCGGATTGCATGCTTTATTTTTATCCTTTATGAAAGGCTGCATAAATCTGTCTGACAGTGACAGGGCAGCTCTTTGCAGTATTTGAATTCTAGACTGAACTAGTTCTCGCAAACCACATTCTTTCCATTCTCCAACATGAGGTGTGCAGGGGCATCCATGGTGCAGGCGTGCGGCTGGAACGGGGGATGGGTTGTGTCATGATACAGGTTTTGTAGTTGTCAGCCCAGAGGATCGCCACTGTCCTCCAGTCCCAGCCTCTCCCAACAGGGGTCACTGTAGACAATGGTTTATGAGCACTGAATTTGGGGGGGGGGGCTCACTGCTACTCCCAGCTTCTCCCAGCAAGGGTCACTGTAAGTCATGGTGTAGGAGCACTGGCTGTTGGGAACCTTGCAGCTCCTCCAGTCCCAGCCTCTCCAAGCATGAGTCACTGTAGATAATGGTGTAGGAGCACTGTTTGGGGTGCTCACTACTACTACTGTACTTCCAGCCTCACCCAGCAGGAGTCACTGCAGGTAATGGGGTAGAAGCACTGACTGTGGGGGGAGCTCACAGCTACTGCAGTTCCAGCCTCACCCAGCAGGAGTCACTGTAGGTACTGGTGTAGGAGTACTGACTGGGGGGAGGGTGTCCCAGCTCCTGCAATCCCAGCCTCTCCCAGCAGGTGTCACTGTATGCAATGGTGTAGGAACACTGGCTGTGGGGGAGCTCACAGTTACTGCAGTCCCACTTCTCCCAGTAGGATTCACTGTAGGTAATGGTGTAGGAGCACTGACTGTGGGGGAGGTCACAGCTCCTGCAGTCCCAGCCTCTCCTAGCAGGAGTCAGTGTAGGCAGTGGTGTGGGAGCACTGGCTGTGGGGGAGCTTACAGTTACTTCAGTCCCACCTCTCCAAGCAGGATTGATTGTAGGTAATGATGTAGGAGCACTGACTGTAGGAAAATTCACAGCTACTGTAGTCCCTGCCTTCCCTAGCAGAGGCTGTTGTAGACTCATGCGGGATGGGCTGCTTTTGAGGAAATTCTGCTGTCTAAAACAGTTTAATGCCCAAACATGGGAGAAAGATGGGGAGAACCTCGTGGACTGATGGGTCAGGCTTCCGAGGGTGTAAGCATGTCATCCCTCCATCAATTGCCAGCTGAGGTTTTGTACAAAGCACAGTGATGCGTGTGTGTGTGTATGTGTGTGTGTGTGTGTATATTCACTAAGCAAAACATCAAAACTGGGGTTGACTGAGCTGCCTGGAGGGCTGAGGCACTGGATGCCTTACCTCCTGCCACACCAGTGACCCGGGTTCAGGAATGGACGGGTCACTCAGGGACTGGCATGGTGAGGGAGGATTGAGTGTTCCAAGGATGGCTCTCCTCCCTCGGGGTGAGGGGTTTCTGAGTCCCGCCACTTGCCAGACACCAGGTGAAGGCTGGGAGGCAGTACGATGGGACCAGCAAACGTTGGGGGAAATCTGCTGACAACACACATGTGCACACTTGCATCATGTAGACATGCAGGAGCCGAAACAGAGGAAAACACCATGACTTGCTCAGCACCCTCCCGCAGGCACAGCATGACTCTGTGTGGCAGGCCACCCACCAAAATATGGCTCTGTGTAAGTGGTGGTTAACCTGTACACTCACAAGACAGGTCATGTTAAGGCTTGGGGGATGGTACTGGGTATGGGGACCAAAGGCGGGAAACAAACTAAGGAGAAAAAAAAAAGAACTGGTTGACCATCAGTGTATAAGATGCAAACTGCTGTGGAATACCTGGAACCCAGTGTGTTGCCTGAAAGACACACTGCCTCTCCGAATACAATTGCCAAATACATGTACAGTGATAACAGTGCCCTGGCCATGAAACCCTCAGAGCAGCCCAAGTGACTTAAGTCTGTGTGAGTGAGCAAAGCTGACCGGCCAGAATTGGAAGTGACCTTTCATATGCATTTTCTGCTGGTCCTGATTTCATCCAGGACATTTTGCCTATTTTTAGCTGTAACCCAAGTATCAGGGCTGAGCATGTCCGAAGACAATCAATATATATCCTTAGCAGTGCATACCAGCGCTAACTCAAGAAATATGGCCAAAAAGCAGAAAACAATGCCCGGAATTTCAAGGACAGCCAAGCAGGAGTAGAAAAGGCTCAGGACAGCATAAATCATTCTGTATTTAAAAAAATATGAATCAGAGCTCCCCCCCTCCACACGCTCCTGTTCTGTGAGTCTTGAGCAAACATATGAGGTGTCTGTTGACTGTCCAACCAGTAGTTGCGTGCTTGTTTCTTCATTCAAAATCCCTTCCCTTGACTACCTGCAGAATAAGAACAGCAAAGCAGGCTACAGAACACATCTGTAGCTTAATTATTGCAACCCCCCCCCAAAGCAATACTGCAACTGATCTGCTTCATTGCCCTGAATGGGGTTGGGCATGACCCTGGGGACTCCCACGTCTAGGGGTATAAATGCTCACCAGAAGCCCCTTGCACTCAACAGTACAGCTGCTGGCTGGCCTGCCTGCTGGAGTTGTGGCTGTGGACACCTCTGTGTGACTGAACAAAATGCACTGGAGAACAGGGCTCCAAGCACAACTTTTTACTAGAGGGTCCAGCCATAATTCATTGACCCACTCCCCTACAATGGGCCCATGGACCCCTGTTTTTTAAATCACAGGCAATTGATTTCTATTCTTGGGTTTTCATGGGTAACCAACTCCACCCTAGTAATCATACTCCTCGACAGCCAGCAGCTGCAGCACATGGAAATCCTGTCATGCTCCCAGCAGGTTTATCACTCTGAGCAAGGTCTCAACACTTTACATTGTCCAGTTAATGCATACAGATGGCCTATTCATACTTCATGGGCAAATATGCTCAGAGACACCTGACCCTATCCCCATACTGGTGTTTCCAACCCTCGAGCAAGCTTTCGATGGTCCTAGACATCTATACTTTGTATCACTGAGCAGGGCATTGCTCTGTAGTTTAAATCTCCTGCTTTTCACTTTGTACAGTGCGCCAACATTAGTGCCCTACCTGCTTAGGGTGAACACTCAGAGTAGTTCATCAGGAAAGGCACGTCCCTTACTATGCCCACTGATCCTGCTTAATAAATGACACCAGCATGGCTTGCTGGGCATTGCCTATGCTATATCTTGGTGCATTGCCAGGCACACCCTACAGTTGTCCCCACCCCTCCAGGTTTTACATTCTGGCAGTTCAGCTTGTGGGTGCCCCATCTCACTCAGGGATTCCCTCTCCCCCCTTCACCCATCCCAGAGACAGGACTCCTTTTCTTGCTCCTGCTGTTTCAATGCAGTAGCTGCTTCACCTCTTTCTTGAGTTGCTAGATGGTCTCAGACATGAAGGTCTCTGTTTTTGCCCTCCTGGGCATGTCCCACAGTGATCTTCATGAGAATCCACCAGCAGGAGGTCTCCCTTAAGGGGCCACCCCCAGGGTTCTTGCACCCTCACAATGGTCCTAATGAACTCCCACCATGCTCTGAACATAGTCCCTCATTCTCATCCATGTATCTGTGGCATGGGATATGCCCCTGGGTGCCCAAGGCCCCTCTCTAGCAGCCTTCAGGGTCTCTTTCAATTGCATAATGACATCCTCACCATTGTAAGGTGTCACATACCTTGTGTCACTTTCAGGCTCCAAGAGTGACTGGTATCTCTGCTTCTGTGGGAGTTTACTGGGGGGGGGGGGTTTTCTTGTGCCCCTGACATGAATCCTGCAGATAGCCATGGCAAGTACCCACTCCTTCTGAGCATGTAGGAATACCCCTGACATGTGCTTTGCTGGTATTGCTTGTTTGTCCTTCTCAGCTTCCACCCATGCCTCAGGTGTCCCAGCTAGCCCCTCTTAGGGCATTTACCCAGAATCAGCACCTGGAGAACCAATGCTTCCTGCAAGATATGTGCTCCTGACTGACCCCACCTATACCCCAAAAGGATGACACTGAGGCACCAGTCCTCCATAGCAAAATCTGACAACCCCCTCCCCATATTGTAAGGTGGGGTTGTTACACTGCCTTTACCCAATAAAAAACTATTAATTTAAAAAAGTATAAAGATTTTATTTGTAATGCTAAATTTAGCTTCTTATTATGTTAACGGTTTTAATCACAATCAGCTTCTTATTTTTGGGGAAGGAGAATGGGGGCCGGGGTTGCATTTAATTTTTGAAAACAGCTGGGTAAAGTTACCCCCAGATTTATGAAACAAGAATGTTGCCAAACTTCTCTCAGGAGGCCTGACCATAAATTGCTGAAGTTCTGTGTTCAGACTCCTGAGTTAAAGAAAATAACAGCCCTGCTGTAAATTGACTAAGAATGTGACATTATGACAGTGGCTGTGAAACACAGTACGAGAAAGGACCCCTCCAAATGTATTCAAACAATGCAGACCATGCGACGGGAAATCAAAACTCAGTCAGGTGATTGATGTTCCTGGCATCTACAGGCAACATAGCTCTCGTAAAGAAAGACCCAAAATTTAGAAGGCATGACAAAGAATGAAATGCACCATCTCCGTCTTGGATTTCACTTTGCAATCCTACAAATGGGGGGGGGGGGATCTGCAGTGTAAAAGTTTCAGGGATGTGGTGGTTTTGGATGGCGATAGTCTGAATGCAGGTGGTGCTGTGGGGTACAACAGATTTACACAACCATTGGCTGCTGTTTCTAGCAGGGCTCCTTGTTCTCCATGGTGCTCAAGTCTGGATTTCTGTGGTAGGGCCTCCATGGTGTGATTTGCAGGACCCCTAGTTCTCCATAGCGCTTCAGTCCTGATTTGTGGAGCAGGGCCCCTGGGCTTCTGCGGCAACGTTTGTTCAGTGCTGTGGCATGACTTGTTTGTTTCTGTAGCAGAATGCAGTTCTGCCATTAGCTGTATTTATTATGTATGTATTTATTTAAAAGTTTAACCAGGAGGTACATACTGATCTGAAAACAACTTGTTTCTAGATGAGTTGGGGGGGTGGGGAGAGATGGAGAAAGCTAAACAATGAAAATAAAAGGTAAAATGTATTAACAAAGTAAATACAAGCAGAATCATAAATAACGATGGCAAAATAGTAGATAAAGTGAACTAGAAAAGAGACAAACTATAAGAAAAATCAGAGGAAAAGCCTAGAAAAAATAAAGAGGAGGAAAGGTCAAAGGCAGGTGCAGGTAGGATGACAAAAGTCAGAAAGAAGAGACTTAAGGGAGGAAGGAGAAGTAGCTGAATGAATAGAAAGGGGAAGGGAGGACCAAAGTTTTGGAAAGCAGCAAGAAAAAGCAGATTGGCCAATAACAGATTTTCTAGAAGTGATATAGAGAGAATGGAAGGCATTGTTATGAAGAGGATAGAAGGAAGAGGGAAAGAAGAGCTTTGAGATAAGAGGAAAGGGTGCCAAACCAGACTTTGGACAAAAAATTGACACAACGGGAATGGCGCCTAGCATCAAAACAAAAAGGGATGGAGAGATGGAGGGATGTGTGTACCACAGGACACGCTTTATATCTAGCAGTAGCTAGGTGTCGGCACAATCAGGGGCCTCAATTGTAAATGAATGTGCTTGTCACTGTACGTTGGATGTCTCAAGGGAAGACCATAGGAGAATCCCTGGCTAAAGATGAATAATTACTAGCCCCCTGACGGCCTTCTGTAGATGGACAAGTGGCCTCCAGTACCCAGAGGTAGCCCAGGCTGTCATGTAGATGGACAGGTGGGCACCAGTACCCGAGGTAGCCCAGGTCATCATGTAGATGGACAGGGTTCTTTCCCCGCTTGTATAGTCACCTCCTTTCCCCGCTTGTACAGTCTGTGTTAGGACACAGACAGCCCATTACATGATGAAAATGCAGTTGAAATTTGATCCCTAAAAAAACTAAGGAGCCAGGTCTACAACCAATTTAAAAACTTCCACTAAGGAAGCAGTTCAGAAGGCCTTACAGACACAACTCCAAAGCCATGGGGTAGATACCACAAATGTCAGGTAACTTGCAGATTTCAGTCTTTTTTTTTTTTTTAAGCCATGCTTTGTGGCCCTTCGAGCCATCACTCACTCCTGCCTTGGGCCCCTACCAATCCTCAGCCCCATCACTGCTACCTCTCTCCGTCAAGCCAGTGGTGATCCACATAGAGTGGAGCCCAGGGAGTTGATGACTGTCATTTAGCTTGCTTGAGGCACATAACCTTTTTTCCCCCTTGGTTTTCTTCCCTTCCCCAGTCCCTCTCGTATTGCCAAGCAGTATCATGAAGGCTGTGGTCACAGCAACATGCTAAGCAGATGACACCCCCGCTCACCCCGAGGGGCTGCTGTGCCTGCACATGCTGCACTTGGCTACACTCCCCACCCTTGGCTGCACTGATCCTGGCTCTCCAGGCTCACTTTTGAACCCATGGTGCCAGTATGGAAGTTTCTTATGTGTGTGTTGGCCAGCACATCAGGGAAAAATCTGCTGCTCTTATGATAAAATTCATGGCATCTTTTAATGTCCACCTGGATAGGCACTAGAGATAGGCAGAATGCCGGACCATTATATAAGCTTCATAACCCACTCAATGCCACAGGAAGCCCTTGATAGTACTGCAGCCTCATCACACGTGGTGGGCTATTTTCCTGTTTTTTGGGGTGGAGGAGCGGGCAGGAGTAATACAGATTTTGTCATAGATGCCTGGTAAGCAGACACTTTTGTACAGAGTACTGATTCTGGTGATAACTTTCATCTTTTTTATTTAAGTTTTTATCTCATCCTCTGTCGACAATTGGCCCTAGCAAGCAGTGACTTGAGACCGCCCAGCCCTTCCACCACTGCACAGCTACAATAGCAGATCATGACCCAGGAATACCCACAAAGTCATCATTCAGATGACGCGAAGATGTTAGGTACACATTTTCTCCTTCTGATCACTGCCCACCCTATCGGCACCATCACGTTACTTCATTTTTTTTTTTATTTTAGTCTTTGGTAACCGGGTTAGGCCCACTAGGCACAAGTGCCTATTTTCAGGGGTGACCTAGGAGCACTGGGCGGTTAAGTGACTTGCTCAGAGTTACACAGTATGCAAGTGGAGGTTGTGAGAATCAAACTCAGGTCTGGTCTGCTGGAAGTATCAAGCTTGTTCACACCTCATTCCTCTAACCTCTAGGCTACACTGCCAGCCCACTTGTAGCTGCAGATGCCACTGTGGAGAGATGTAGAAAACCACCTCTCTGGCCGACCACTGAGGTTGCTGCAGGAATGAAACTGGGGCATCCTCCACCAAGAAGCTTCAGCAGCAGCAGCTCAAGTCTGGAGCTTCATGACCTGATCATGTGAACCCAAGCACGCTCTCAAACCTGGGTCCCAAGTATGATAGCGTGAGATACTCCCGTTAGGTTGTTAGGGCAGCCCCCATTAGTGTCTCATTTCTAAAGTATTACAAATAATGTTCTACATGGATGTCTGTAAACCAGTGTATTTCTCCATGTGAACTTAATTCATATGCGCTGGTATTCCCCCACATCACTTTAGTTCCAATCCTGACCACACAGACTTCCACATCTAAGTGGTGTGTGTTGAGCAACTTCTCTCTTGCTGCATCCTGTAATACTTCATTCTCTTCATGGGCTCCCCTCTCAGAACATCCACCAGTTCTAACCCCACATCGGGTCACCAAAACATCCACGCACAATGTGGAATACAGAGTGTCATTTTGAACAGAAAGACAGACACAAAAACTGACTGTATTTTTTCTCCCTCTATGCAGTGGCGGCTCTACACTAGGGCCCGCCAGGGCACGTGCCCCGGTAAAAAAATGCTGTGCCCCAGTTGGTGCCCCATATGGTGCAGAGCTTCCCCCATAGTAACAATATATCAGTGCCCTGGCTGCCATCGGTTGTGCCCCAGCTGTGCCCTGGTAACCATTTGTGGCTAGAGCCGCTACTGCCTCTATGAAGAAGAAAAACTCAACAAAAAAAATCTAAAGAGAAGCTAAACTTTCCGTTTCAAGCTGACAGAACAGATTAGTTTTAATGTGGTGGTGGAAAAACAAGCGAGACAGGGCAAAGCCATTCTTTGCACCTGGGGAGCTAAACAACAGCTATCAGTTAGACAGTCCTGTCAGCGACAGCTTACTGGAGATCATTTGTAACCTCTGCCAAGAAAGTAAGCTAGTGGGTGGACATGACCCCTGACCTGAATAAAAAGTCTAAAATGCTACAGTTAAACTTCCTCAACCCTCGGATTGACAGATTACACAAACAATGACTTCCCACCCTGGTTCAAACTGTGCCAAACCAGGGACTGATGTAGTAGGGCTGTGGAGAGAACTGTGAGGGACTAAAAAACAAGCCATATGAATGGCTGTAAAACTGTTTAGGTCACAGTGCCATACCAACTGATATCCTTACATAAACTAGACTAGGGCAGTGGTTACCCATCAAAATTTATACCCGTATAAAACAGACTGGGGTAGTGACCACTGTGCAAGTTACTCATCACAGTTTATTCCTGTATAAAACAAACTGGCACAGTAACTACTGTGGGAGCTACTCATTTACAATTTATACTCATATAAACCAGATTGGAATAATGACCACTGTGTCTTCCTTAAACCCTTATAAAACAGACTGGGGTAGTGACCACTGGAGGTTAGTCATGACACTTTATACCTGCATAAAATGGACTGAGGTACTGACCACCGGGGGGGGGGGACTCATCACAGTTTACACCTATACAAAACACACTGGGATATGGGCCATTGTAATGTTTGTGTTTTGCTGACTTGCAGTTCATTATAATTAAAAATCAAGGTTAGAAATGGAGTATTCTTATTCGCTGTCAGCATTCTAAAGAGCTAGTTTAAGTAAGTGAGTTAGTTTAAGTAAATAACAAGCCACGACACGGTGGTTGTAGTCAGGCACAAGGCCGAAGGCAGAGTGTCCTTACATCCCCTGGGAAATGCATTAAAATCCTATGGTGCACCCCCTGGAGGGACTTATGACGTTTACAAAATGGCTCTAAGTAGGTTTCTGGAGGAGAAAAATGAGATTAGGCACCTGACCCTGCATTTATAGAGATTTAATGCATGGTCCGGTGACCTCTTGGCCAATTAAATTTCTATATTTTTTCTTGCCATTTTATAATGGCTGGAAACTAATGACCAGTATAAATCACTTATGTGGCTTCAGTCAATCAGTACACAGAGCCACTGTACCGCTTATCCTATTTATAGTGGTCTCTCTTGTGCAGAAGCGTTTAGAGGTAGAGCACTCCACTGCAGAATGGGGTTCCTCTGGTGTCTATACTTGGACCAGTTCTGTTCTCCCTCTTTGTGAACCATGACCCCAGGGAAAGCAAGGGTTGCCACATGCTGATGTATACTGATGACTTGATTATCACAGCGCCATAAATCTGAACAAACTATCCTCCTCCCTCTCCAGGGGGTTCCATGGCACCAAGAGGTGGTTTGTCTCAAGTAGGCTTCTTATCAATGCCAAGGAAAACAAAGGTGATGTTCTTCTAATCCAAACCTAAGCTTGCCAAATGGACAGTAGATACAAATGCCCCCATATCCCTAGAACATTCAAACACAAGACACCACTCTAGAGCAAGTAACAATGTTTAAATTCCTTGGGGTCTCACTGGATCCTTCCTAACCTTCTCTGATTACATTGGGGTAATACTAAAATGGGTTATCAGCAACTCTGGTTTTGTTTCAGACTGAAGAATCTCATGACCGCTGAACTATCGTAGGCCATACCCAAGGGTACGGTTCTCCCCTCCTGGACTACTGCTCAACTGTTTTCACCCAAACCTCCAGTCACCCTCTCTACATTCAATTCTACCTACAACAGCATTGGTACATTTGCCTTTCATCACCCCATCATTGCTCCCTTTATCAAACACTGGGTTGGCTCTCCCCACAGGCCTGCTGGGACTACCTTCTGAGCCACCATGTTGAAAAGTCTCTCAGGGAAAAAGAACTCTCCCACCATCAGCACTCCTCAATTCCAAATCAGGTCCTCTTTGCATCTTCTCAATAATCCCCATGCTACCACCTGTATCCGACAAAAAAACATTTTCCATCACCACCCTTAGCTTTGGAAAGGATTGCTGGCTCCACTACCTAGACCCAACCTCCCTCTTCAAATCACGCTTTCAAAGTGTCCTTCTAGCCACCTCGGCATACAGGTGCTCCAGATGAAAAGGAGCTGGGGAAACTTCTTAAGTTTGGATCTTTCACAGCATATTCTGTTCTCTGAGTACATGGCCGGCATCTTTTGTCAGGAATCACCTTCCAGCCAGTCATGTTCATGTTATTTTTCGAGATGACGATATTCCTGAGATGATACATCTGTAATTTTATTTGCCTAATATGTACATCCAATTGGATGAATCAAACTGTATCGATTCATTATATCGTAGTATTGCAATTTAGTTGCGATGTATGTAATTGCTCCACTGTGTACAGCTCGTCTCATATTTTTTGACTATTTTTCCTGTTTGTAATGTGTTCTTCTATGCTAACATGTGCCATCTTGATGACCTGAGTCGAACCTGAAAGAAGACCACTGTACCCACCCAATTATCAAACAAAATACATGTTCTTCCCTCTCCTACCCTATCCAGTTCAGGATCTGGACTATTCTGCCACCTCATGACTCCAGCAGTCTACAGCTACAGCTCCCACCGCCCCTTCATGGTATGCCCCACAAGGCTGTCACAAACAGTGGAACAATATACACACCACCCGTATCTGGGGCATGCAGCTTGAGGAAGGATCTGGGCCTTGAATTTACTGATTTAAATTTTGCTCATGAGAGACAAAAATGGGTTACTTACCTGTTAAGAAGAGTTACTTACTCACCATAACAGTACACCTTCAAGAGAATCTCATCAGGCCACACCCATGGAACTATGAGCCGCCAGGCACTAGGACCCCATGGAAACTTCTGCAAACAATCCACCAGGGGCCACCCATGATGACGTCAGATGTCGGCTCTCCCATATAAATGTGGGTGACCCCTTCCCTACTCAGTTCCCCGCTGGAGATCATGCTCGGAGGAACTCCCTGTAGGGAACCAGGGGAGAACCTAGGGCTCTGCTGACCAAGTGAGGCTGAGAACAGCAGAGAGGCCCTCATGGAGAAGGAGACAGCACTCACCAGAGTATCAGGATCTGATAGGGGGAAGGAGGGTAGTACGGCATGGTCTGATGAGATTCTCTCGAAGATCAACTGTTATGGTGAGTACGTAACTGTTCTATCTTCTTTGAGGATATCTCTTTCATCAGGCAACACCTATGGAATGAGTACCAAGCAGTACTGACCATAAATAGTCTAGGTGGCTGGAACCTACAGGCCTAAGAAAGCCATCCTTGAAGCACAGCTAGACCAAAGCCAGCCCTTTTTCGAGAGGCAATGCCCAGACTGTAGTGTTTAGTGAAAGTGTGGACAGTACTCCAGGTAGCAGCTGAACAGATTTCTGCAGCAGACACATTCTTGAAACAATACAACAGATGTGGCATACCTCTAGTGGAATGGTAGAAGTCGATGGAGGAGGCAAGGCACCCGACATCGATGGCGACGCACCAGCTGTACTAAGCCTGGTGGCGCCTATGGCCTGCCCTGACCTGGAAGTGTGGTCAATGGTCTGGGTAGTTGGTGGCTGTGATAGAAATAGGAAGGAAGGAGTTAATGGTGGATTATGTAGGTGGCTTATTTTTTTAGCAGTCTGGAAAAAAAAACACACAAGCTGGAATTCTCACTGTCCTCCCTAGCTGCTAGATAAGAGCTGTGTCATAAATCTGAGTGGACATGTCCACACACAGACTCACAGTTTAAATGGATTGGATCATTCAAATATAAACCCAAGGTTAAGGATGAATATTAGTGGACACTGGTAGGTGTGCCATCTTTGACGGTCCCTTTTTCAGGGGTGACCCAGGAATAGTTACATGTACCTAAAAGGAGGGAAAAAAACAATGCTTTGAGATGTACAGTACAGCAAGGCTTACATAGAGTAAATGTACATACACTGCAGCACAGAAATATTACAGCAATAATCTGGACCTTTTAGTTAGAAACAGACAATTAACAGTTATCAACCTAGATAAGTGCAAGAATCAGTACTACTTTCAAGCTTTCCATCCCTTCCTCCTTATTGGTTGTGTTCTTTTGCAGAGATAACACCCTTAGTTGGATCCCTTTGGGGGACCTTAAAGGGACACTGTCAACCCCTTTAGGCCTAGTTTAAAGCATATTTTATAATTGTTCACATTCTGTAGAATGTGCTGATGTGGCTGGAAGTTTGGTTCCGATTCCTTTTTTTCTTTTTAAAGTGAAAAACAGACTGCCCACCATACTCGTGTTACCACACCAAAATGTGTTTGTTTACATTCCTTAATCAACTCTTACTGCATCTTTCCTGGACTTGGGAACACCCCCAACAATGTCTGGTCACTCAAGATGCAGTGGGCACAGAGGAGACTATTACATTCTTGAGCGGCTACACTGCTTGATGTGTCCCTAATGTTCTGTAGGTGAGCAATAAGAGCAGATCAAGGATTTGAAACAAAACAAAGTTGGGTGTAATTACATAATTACCTTGCATTTCAGTTCCGATAAGAAAGGAGGCAGATTAAACTACCAATGAATTTTATAGAAGGTAAGTGATCATAAAATGTGGGTTTTCTGCTTGAACTAGTATGATGCAAAAAGAGTTGACAGTTTCCCTTTAAGTGAGGCAGCGGCACCGAGGCCCCTTCCCTAGCTGTAATTTTAGCGCTTTCTTGAAACTCTCAGTAGAGGTGCTATCTTGTAACTGTCTCGGGAGATTATTCCAGAGTTTGGGGAGGGCAACCCTGGCTGACCGTTGACCTAGGGATGATCTAGCTCTAGGTATTTCGAGCAGTGACCGATCGGTAGACCTGAGCTCACGTCGGTTTGTCTTGGGGCAAGCAGGTCTCATCTGATTGGGACAATTAAATACATACATAGTTGGTGCATTCAAAGGGGGGATAGGAATCATCTAATCTCAAGAGAGTATATAAGATGCTGAAAGACAGTGAGGATTGTTGTTGTTGGTTACTCTCTGGGAGTTGAAGGAAGAACTAAGTTTGGGGCCTACTCTTCTAGCTATGTCCGTGGCAGCTGGCAGTTAGCATAGGGTCCAGTGTTCTCTTGAAAGGATAGGAGAAGGGCAAGTTTAATACTAGCATATTGCAGTAATAGCCTTTTTTCTTTTGCCATCTGTTATTTTAAAAACATTTTACTTTTCCTGTATCAGTGTTATTCTCTTGTGTTGTAAATAGATATCCTGTAATGCTCTGTTCACTTTCTGTTAAGTGAAAAGCTATTTATTTACTCAACAGTTGTGATTTTGATGTAATTTTTCTAAGGTAATACATAGTTTTCACTGGCTGAGGTAAACTCTGTTTAGCATCCGCCACCAGAGAGAGAGAGACACACTACCAGACTTTGATTTGTACAATTGCACGTTTGACTATCCAAGTTCGAAAACTTGGAGGTGGGCATCAGAGCGAACTCCAGCTGGTGGCTGAGAATACCCGAGGACAGACACCTCTCTAAAAGCTGTTCCAGCCCAGAGAGAGAGAGAGAGAGAGAGAGAGAGAGAGAGAGAGAGACAGAAAGAGGTGGGTTGTCAGAACTCTTTTGCTGGAGCTCCTCCATTCGAGTTACCTGCTGTTTTAGAAGGTGCTCTTCCAAAGCACCCTTTGAACATCACTGGGTAGCTGTGTTGAACCCTTTGCTAACTGGGCACACTTACACGTTATCATCCAGGCTGAGGCAACACATGCAACATTATGTGAATGTTCAGTGTATATCTTGTCACCACATTCACAATGATGAAACAGCTTTGAAGACGGCTCCTTAGATGACATACACGCTGTCGAAAAGCACTTATGAATGTGACTGCTTACTATGGTGAGAAAAAAAGAAAAGTGGCGACTGCATCATTTCCATGCATGGTCCAACCAGTATGGTCGATGGCAGGAAAAGAACTGAGGAGGGAAGGGGCTTCTCGCGCTTATATGGGAGAGCCAATGTCTTGACGTAGTTGTGGGCGGCCCCTGGTGGATTGCTTGCAAAAGTTTCTGTGTGGTCCTAGTGCCTGACAGCTGATGGTTCCATAAGTGTGGCCTGATGAAAGAGATATCCCTGTAGAAGATCCATAGTTCCAGGAGTGTGTATAGTTCACATCCACACACTGGCACTTCTACTGGAAAGCGCTGATTCACCAGAACATCTTCAAGCTAAGCTCCACCCATCATCTGGGTGGCATATCCCTCGGCTCCACCCTGTGACATCAGATCCTGCATGCTGGGAGCAGGGATCTGTGTGCCACTTGTCAGAGGAGACTGGGTGGGTGGTGTGGATGTGAACTACCATATACACCACTCCTAGAACTACAGTTATAGGAGAGAAACCAATTTTTCTAGGGGCACAGATATAGTTCACTATCCACACACTGGTAGACTTCCAGCAGTCTGGGAGGAAGTGGAAAGGCATGCACCCCTATTTGGTGAACAAAGACTGGAGAACCACAGTTCCAAAAGCAGCATCCCAGCAAGACTTGAAGTCAGTGCTGTAGTGGGAGATGAAGGTGTGTGCTAAATTTCAGGCAGCCCTACAGATCTCCTGTATGGGGATGTCTCTCAAAGCAGCCACCAAGACAGTAGTATGTCTGGAGGAATGAGCCCAAGGTCCTAGGGAAGGCTCTCCACCACCCAGCCTATAGCAGAGGTTGATGCAGGATGTAATCCACCTGGAAATCACCTGCTTTGCTGTCACTCTGCCAGGCGTGGCTTCAGCGTGTCACAAACAGCTGGCGAGCCTCACCCCAAACTCCAGCCCCGTACTCCTTATAATAGCCAGCACCCACCACAGGTTCAAGGTATGGAGCCTGTGGTCAGCCTTCAAAGGGGTTTGTAAAGTATACCGGCAAGTTTATCACCTGGTTAAGGTGAAACTCTGATGCAACCTTCAAGAGGAACTTTGGGTGGGGGTGAAGGAAGACCAGGTAAGAAGACTCCATCGAGAGTGCCTGCAGCTCTCTAACCCTTCAGGCAGATGTGACAGCCACCAAGAAGGTGGTCTTCCACAGCAGCTGAGACACAGCACACCGGTGAACAGACTCAAATGGCTTTTCCATGAGCACAGCCAACACCAGTAGTAGGTCCACTGGGGGTAATGGTTCATGCATTAGAGGGGAGAGGTGGTCGTGACCCTTGAAAAAGCACCTGACCACATTCTCCTGGGCCACCGTTAGCATACCAGCCCATGCCTGGTATGCAGAGATGGCTACTTGGTGCACCTTGAGGGCCGTTGCTTGCAGACCCAACTGGAAGAGGAACCAGAGGTACTCGAGGAAAGTAGCCACTGGGCAGGCAAAGAGAGCAAGCTCCTTGTTCTGCCACCAAATGGAAAACTGTTTCCATTTAAAGGCATAGCACCGGTGAGTCGACTCCTTTCTGGAGGCCTCCACTACGTGGAATACTTTCTCTGAAAGATCCAGGGCCTGGAAGTATAGCCACTCAGGAACAAGACTGTGAGGTGCAGGAGCTGAAGGCCCAGGTGCAGAACTGTCCCCTGTTGTCTGGTCAGGAGGTCCGGGCCAACAGAAAACTGCCACGGAGGCCTGCTGCTTAGGCTGATGAGATCCAGGTACCAGAAAGTACAGTTACGCAAGAACTTACCGTAACAGCAGATCTTCGAGAGAGGCTCTTGCAGTAGGTATTCACATATAGGACTGACCCGCCAGGCGTCAGGACCCAACGAAAACACTTCTAGCTAGCAGTCTCCGGTTGGGGACCACCCCCACATCAGGTGATGGGCATCATACGACGTCAGTATAAAGGGACGGTCCCCCACACCTGCCTTCCAGTTCTTTCCCACCAAAGGCCAAAAGAAGCAAGACGAGAGAGAAGAGGATATTCCCCCCATGGAAATGGAGCCAAAAAAGCTTAGTGGGATGGAGGGTGGGAAGGCAATACCTACTGCAAGAGCCTCTATCGAAGATCTACTGTTACGGTAAGTTCTTACGTATATAGGACTGAGTCCCAAGCAGTCTGGAACAAGGAAGAGTACTTGGGAGGAGGATTGTCATCCATAGCATGGAACCTCAGGCTGAATGGGACTCGGGAAAGGAGACCCTGTAAAACAGCAAACCCGAAGCCTGCTCTATGGCGATCAGGCAGTGTCTAAACTGTAGTGTTTCGTAAAGGTATGGTCAGAAGTCCAAGTTGCGGCTGCACAGATGTCTGCCGCTGACACATTCTTGAAACAAGCCGCAGAGGCAGCTACTCCTCTGGTGGAGTGACCTCTGACTTGACCCGGCAGGGTCCTGTACTTGTCATAACAGAAAGTGATACAATGAGCCAACCATTTTGATAGGCATTGCTTCGAGACAGCATTGCCTTCCCTTTTGTAAGCAAAAGAAACAAAAAGCTGATCAGTTTTTCTGAGATCCTTAGTCTGAGTGGTGTAGTATCTCAGTACTCTGTGGACAACCAAAGTATGCAAGAGGTACACCCCTTGATTGCAGCGTTGCGTAAAGAAAGTGGGTAGCTCAATGGATTGATTCAGCGTAGATTCAGCCACCACCTTAGGGAGAAACTTAGGGTTGGTGCGTAGAGCCACACGTGCCTTGTGAAAAATCAAGTATGGGTTGTACATCAAGGCTTGAAGCTCAGAAATGTGCCGAGCAAAAGTAATGGCCACTAGGAAGAGTGTCTTCCAAGAAAGGAACTTTAAAGCGGCTGTAGCTGCTGGCTCGAAGGAAGGCAGGGTAAGCTTCTCCAGAATTAAATTCAAGTCCCAAGGAGAGGCAGGAATGCGGATGGGGGAGGTCTCAAATGGAGAACCCCTCTGAGGAAGGTCTTGGAGACTTCCAACTGAGCAAAAGTCCTGTCTCCAAAGGGAATATGGTAGGCTGAAATAGCAGCCATGTGGACCTTTAACGAGGAATGGCTAGGACCCAGATTGAAGAGGTGATGCATGTAGTCCAGGACCTTATTGGCTGGGCATGAGAAAGGCTCAAAGTCTTTCAAATTAGCCCAAATAGAAAACTGTTTCCACTTCATGGTGTAGGTGGACCTGGTGGAAGGCTTCCTGGCCTCAACCAAGATGTCCGCTATGAGAGGAGAAACTCCGAAGCGGGCTTTTGCTATGTCTGCAGGAGCAACGTATGTAAATGAAGAGATCCGAGACCTGGATGAACAAGGGTCCCCTGATCCTGGGTCAACAATTGTTGCAACAGAGGAAGAGGAAGTGGAGGTTCTTCTGAAAACTGGTGCAGAAGAGAGAACCAAACTTGCCTGGGCCAGAAGGGAGCGATGAGAATCATTCGAGCTCTCTCCGATCCAAGTTTGTTCAGGACCCTTGGAATTAAAAGAATGGGAGGGAAGGCATAAACGAATTTGTCCCTCCAAGCGAGAGACAGAGCGTCCCACCAAAAATATCTCACCCTGAAGCAAACAAGCAGAAGGTGGGAAGTTTTGCGTTTTGGGGAGAGGCAAAGAGGTCTATCTGAGGCATCCCCCATTGCTGAAAAATGTAATTTACAACTTGTTGATCTAACTCCCGTTCATGGGACCTGGCGGAGGACTGACTGAGTTGGTCTACCAGTGTGTTTTCCACTCCCAGAACGTGAACCACAGTCAAGTAAAGGTGATGCTGGGTTGCCCCAACACCAGACGCTCATCGTTTCCTGGCACAGAGGGTAGGAATGTGTTCCTCCCTGCTGTTGAGATACCAGACTACGCATATGTTGTCTGATTGTATGAGGAGATGACCGCGGAGGATGAAGGAGTGTAGAGCCTGAAGGGCATAAAGGACTGCTCTCAGTTCGAACACATTTATGTGCAGATTTTGTTTGAACTTGGACCAGCTGCCCTGAGTCCTGTGAGACCCTAGATGGGCACGCCAGCCTTCTCATGACGCATCTGTCGTCAACGTCTGGGGTGGGGGAGAGTTTGATGTAGAAGTGAACTCCCAGGCACAGGGTCTCCTGAACCATCCACCATTGCAAGTCCCTGATCATGGAATCGAAAACTAGTACCTCTTGGTCTAAATTGTCCATGGTCTGGTCCCATTGTGACCGAAGTGTCCACTGAGAGATCCTCATCTAGAGCCGAGAGAGTGGGACTGTCAGAATGGCAGCCGTCATTAGCCCAAGGAGGTGGAGGACTGACCTGGCTCCGACCCTCCTGCGACTGGACAGAAGACGGGCCCGAGTCTGAAGGGTATCCACTCTGTCTGGAGGCAAAAAGGCTTTGCCGGTGGTTGTGTCCAGAATCACCCCTATAAATTGGAGATGTTGGCAAAGGACTAAATGGGACTTGGCCTGATTGATGGTGATACCCAGGCTGGTGAAAACCTGCAGGGTAAGGGAAAGGGAGTGCAGGAGTTCCTCCCTGGACGGGGCCACCAGGAGCCAGTCATCCAGGTACGGGAATACCTGAACTCCCTGGGTATGCAGGTGGGCCGCTACCACAGACAGGCATTTGGTAAACACTCGTGGAGGCCGAGGAAAGACCAAATGGGAGGGCCTTGAATTGGTAGTGGTCCCCCTGAAAGCAAAAATGAAGGTATTTGCAGTGGGAAGGACATATGGGGACATGCAGGTAGGCATCCTGCATGTCCAGAGCACATAGCCACTGTCCCTGCCGAAGAAGTGGTAGAAGGCTCTGCAAAGAGAGCATTCTGAAGTGTTTGTACTCCACAAACATGTTCAGGGAGCTGAGGTCTAGGACAGGCCTCAGATCTCCAGTCTTCTTTGGAACTAGGAAGAAATGGGAGTAGTAACCTGTTCTCCAAAGATGGTTGGGAACTGGCTCTATCGCTGCCTTCAAGAGAAGGGAGATGATTTCCTTTAGGACCAGAGGAAGATGTTGCAGGGAGTAAGATGACTGGGGGTGGTCTTCAGGGTGGTTTCTGCAGAAACTCTATTGAGTGTCCTCTGATATCAACTGAGCACCCACTTGTCTGACGTATTCTCTCCCAGCCCGGCAGATGGGGGAGAGTCTTGCCTCTACCAGTTCCTCTGGAACCTCCAGAGGCAGTGGGAGAGGCAGGGAGTCAGGAGGTGGGGCAGCGACAGCCGAGGCTCCCAAGCAGTTTTGTTGGGGAGTCCTTGTTGCTGGAGGGCCAACGCTTGTTGGCCTGCTTGCCCTGTAAGTTTTGTCTGTCGGTTTTGTCTATGAAAAGGACGCTGCTGCCCTTGAGGGGGCCTGTACATATAGTTGACAGACTTGAGTGCAGTGCCCTTCTCCTGCAGTTTGGTAATGATGTCCTTGACATCACCCCTGAACAGCACCGAACCCCTGAAGGGAGCATCCTGGATAGTGGATTGCACTTCAGGGACCATACCTGACACATGGAGCCAGGCGTGACGCCGTAGGCCTATGGCAAAGGCTGAGCTCCTTCCAACGGTGTCCACTGCATCGTAAGTGACACGAAGCATGTGCTGACTGGCCGAATGAGCAGAAGAGACAAGATCTGCCACTTCCTGCTTAGTCTGTGACTCAGGAAAGAAGTCCAATTTAGATTCAACTTGACTAAGGATGATCTTCTGAAAATCCCCCATATGTGCCACATAGTTAAGGGCCCTAATACCAAGGGTAGAAGAGGAATAGATCTTCTTTCTGTATTGGTCCAGAAGCCGGGATTCCTTGTCAGGTGGAGACGAGCTGAGGTGTTTGGGATTTGTGGAATGGCCGTGAGCCGCGCTGATGATGACAGAGTCCACCCTGGGGTGGAGGCTAAGGAAGTCTACACCCTCAGGAGCCTGGTATAGCCTGTCCGCCTTCCTCGGAAGGAGGGCTAACACAGAAGGTTGCTTCCAAATAATGGAAACAAGATCCATGTGAGGCGCCATCCAGGGTGAAATCAGCGTAGGAGTGGTCTCGGGCAGATCCAGATGGGCAGCGAGTTTTTTACGTGGTGGGTCTGGCTTCATTGATTGCCACTGATGTACCTCCTGGATCTTCCTCAATAATTCCAGAAAGGAAGGGTCCTTTGGAGGAGACTTTGGAGAAGTCCTCAGCCTAGGGCGTTCGAGTACGTGGGTCACTTTCGGGGTCAGAGCGGCCTGTCTCTGAGTCTGAGTCAGAAGTATCTGATGAAGAGGAGGAAGACTCCTCCCTGCGAGGGGGAAGGATGACCCCTCTGGGGAGTTCCCTGGGGTGCATATCCTCCCCTCCTTGGGTGCCAGAGGGCTCTTCTCTGGTGTCAGGAAGGGGGGAGGGAGTCTCCCGTCTCCGACTTAGGGGATCCTGTATATGTTCTGGCATCGGCAGATGACTCTCGACCTCTCGAGTGAGCTGAGCCTAGGCCTCAGCCCACCAGGAGGCCATGGTCTCCTTCAGATTCGCCGGCCGCTGGGGAGTGGGCAGCAGAGATGGAAGAGGAGGGGTATACAGATATTGAGGGTACCCGTAGAATGAGTATCCATAACCTCACAGTGGGTAGCCCGGCGTCAGGTACTGCAGTGCCGGATATTGCGGCGTTGGGTACTGGGGAGCCAGATACTGCGGAGTCGGGTATTGCAGTGTCGGGTACCCAGGTGCCAGGGACTCTGATGAAGCAGAGGGACCTGGCAGAGGCCCTGCTGGCAGGCCAGGCAGTGGTAACGCTGGCCTGGCGTGGGTATACCTTCGATAGGGTCCATAGGACCTGACGGAAGGATAGGCCTATCACCAGGTAAGGGGATGCCGTATGGCATCGGGTAGGCCAGCGTCTGAGGGTCCGGCGTCAGGGGATCCATCCCAGAAAGAGGGTTCTCTGATGGCAGTGTCTCAGTATCCTCAGTGATGACCCGGGAAGGAAGAGTATAATCCCCGGGGGTCAGTTGAGGAGATGCGGGAACCTCAGAGGGCAACTTGGAACATTGCGGAGAGCCTGGAGCATTGGACTGTTCCATGGGGTCCGGCGCAGGCTTCTTGGTTAGGTGGGCGTCGGTGGAACCGTGTCCAACTTATCGGCCGAATCTGGGTGGACGTCAGAGGAGCTGGCGTCCGACTTATCAGACTCCCTGCTTGAGGAAGGCCGTGCAGATGCGGCCTTGTCGGGTGGAGTTTTGACTGGGTGTTCCCCCAAAGGGGCAAGTGGCTTAGCAGCCTTGTCCGGGCGAGCATTGGTGGAATCGACGCCCGACTTACCGACTCCATTTCTGACCAAGGCCGCTGTGGAAGAAGCCTTCACGGGAGCGGAGGCCTCCTTGCCCTGGAGGCCTCAAGGCCTAAGCGTGAGCCAGACAGGAGGGGCAATGACTTCTTGGTAACCACCAAGATGGCTGTCGTGGAGTGATCCCCCAGAGGGAATGTTACCTTAAGTGCCACAACTCCGGCCAGAGTCGCGGCTGCTGTGGAAGCCGGTTCCAGCTCCCGGTGCTTCTCCTTGTCGCGTTTTTTCTTGTTACCTTCAGGGGAAGTGGACGCCTGCCTAAGTTTCTTTAGCTCTTTTTCCATGGAAGCCATGTTCTTCTTTAGGATATGGGCTTCCAGGGCCTGCTGCCTTCTTTTGTGGGTAGCCGAGTTAAACTTCTGGCAGTGCTGGCACTTCTCCATGGGGTGGTCTGGGCCCAGATAGAAGAGGCACAAGGAGTGGCCGTCCTTGTGTGGAAGTTGGGAACCACACGAGTCGCACTTATTCTTATGTGATTCGGAGGGCGTCGGGGATGACATACACAGTGAATCATGAAATAAAATTGAAAGACAGAGAAAATAGATCGAAAAAGTTCGAAAACCTAGGGACCGACGAATGACTGACAAGCGCTGTTCTACCGTGAGGAACTTTCACAAGCCAATGACGGGAAAGAACTGGAAGGCGGGTGTGGAGGACCGCCCCTTTATACTGACGTCGTATGATGCCAGTCACCTGATGTGGGGGCCGTCCCCTGCCAGAGACTGCTAGCTAGAAATGTTTCAATTGGGTCCTGACACCTGGCGGGGCAGTCCTATATGTGAATACCTACTACAAGTTCCCTCTTGAAGTAAGATCTGCCATGGCCAGTCTGGAGCTGTTAGGATCATCCACACCTTGTCCTTATAGGTCTTGTCCGCCACCCTGTGGATCAAGGAGAAGGAAGGGGAAAGTGTACACAAGGCCTGGGGTCCAGGGCCTTGCAAAGGCATCCCACATCAGTGTCCCTGACTAAGGTGTGTGGGCACAAAACAGCTTCAGTTTTGCATTCTCCCAGGAGGCAAATAGAAATATAGACTTTGATGGCAGATAAGGACCGCTTGGCCCACCTAGTCTGCCCAATTCCCTATCTATTGGAAAAGCTGCAGATCCTAGTTAACCAACAGCCTACTTCTTCCTACCCCCTCCACCAGAATTGCCTTGTCTATCCCATGCTTCTTTGAATTCCCCCACTGTTTTTAACCCCATTACCTCCTCAGGAAGGCCGATCCATGCATACACCACCCTCTTGGTGAAAAAATACTTCCTCACATTGCCCCTGAGCTGTCCCCCCTCAATCTTCAAATTGTGCTCCCTTGTTCTTGCACAGCTCTTTTTCTGAAAGATGCTACCCTCTTGGACTTTGTTGATTCCTTTGAGGTACCTGAAAGTTTCTATCACATCCCCCTCTTCCTCCTTTCTTGCATCGGAGGTGTGCCCCACAGAAAGAACAGGTGGTCCACCACCTCCTGATTCAGGGACCACTCGTGCAACATCTCCCACCCAGCCAAGACTGTCCACCAGCTGATTATCTGCTCCAGCACATGAATCACCAGGAGATTTGCACCCAGGCTGCACGCGAGAGTCCAGGTGTGGAGGCCCTCCCAACACAAGGAAAAGGAGTGTGTACTATGCTTACCGTTCATGTAGAACATGGCCATGTTGTTGTCTGTCTGGACTTGCACATCCTGACCGCAGAACTCTAGCAGGCTGACGTAGTGACAGAACTCTCTGGGTGACCAGAACCCATTGGCTCTGTGGTCCCCCAAGTGCACTCCCCACCCTACCAGAGACATGTCCATCATCAGAGTGATGGTCAACTCTGGGCAGACAAACTGGACTCCTTCCTCCAGATGTTCTGGGATGGATGGCCCAGTAATCAGCCAGTCATCCAGGTAGGGGTACACCTTGCTCTGCAGGAAAGGTGCCACCACTGCCATGCACTTGGTGAAAAACTTGGACGTGGATGAGAGGTCGAAGGGCATGACCTGGAACTGATACAGAGCGCCTTTTTTAGGAATGGAAGATACCATCAGTAGGATGGATGGACTGGGATGTGGAAGAACATGTCCTGGAGGTACAGGGAGCAGAACCATATGCCCTGCTTTAGGGCTGGTATGATCTGGTTCAAGGTTACCATCCGGAACCTGTGTTTTTTCATGTACTGATTGAGGTTGTGCAGATTTACTATTGGGTGCCAGCCCTCTGTCTGTTTTGGGACAGGGAAGTACTTGGACACATACCCCAACCTGCAAGGGCATCTTGGATATGGGCAATAGCCCCTTTCGCCAGGAGCTGAGTGACTTAGGACAGACAGTGTGTCCTGAAACATGGAGGACTCCCATGAAGCATGGGATTGGTATGGTGGGAGAGTCTCAAAATGTGGAGGCAGCCCTCTGCCTACCACCTCAGGAACCCACTTGTCCATAGTAATTATGGACTAGTGTGGCCACAAGTGGCAAAGCTGACCCCCACAGGTTGCTGGGTCAGGGACTGGACAGGTGGGAGGTTGACACCCCCTGACCCATCACTGGGCAGCTTGGAAGAAGGCTCAGGCTGAAGGGGCACCACTTCCCCTACCCTCACCTCTTTTTGGCCGTAGGCTGGAGAACCTGGCTTTGGGGTACCAGGCCTGGTACTGCCTCTGCTGTGGCTGAAAAGCCCAAAATTGAAAGGCCTTCTTTTTCGGTTTCTGGGTCTTGGGTTCTTCTAGGACAAAGCTGCAGATTTCAGGGTGGCAGTGGACTTCTCATTCCTGGTAAGATGACCTTCCACCCCTTGACCAAAGAGGTTGGTGCCCAAGAAAGGGACGTCGCCTGCTTGTGCCGAGTGTCCACCATGAAGGTGAAGAGCCTCAGTCAGGCCCTGCGATGCATTGCAGCAGCCACTATACCATGGCACAGGTGCAGGAGTCGCCCATGTCTGGGCCATTTAGAGCTGGTGTTTAACCAGTGCTTGACCCTGGTCTCTGACCAACTTCATTGGCAGCTGCTTGTCAGTAGGTAGGTGAAGGAGATCATCCAGTGCTCAAAACAGGGAGTGACCAAAGTTGACCATCATCATAACATAGCTTGCCTGATGGAGACCAAGACAAGAGGTGAAACAGACCTTCTTGGCCATATGGTCAAGATTCTTCAACTCTTTGTCTGGAGACTTGTCCATGTCCCCTTGGTTTCCGGACTTCAAGAAAGCAGAGTCTGTGACCAAACCCTTGGCCGATGGGCGGTCTGAGAACCCATAAAGGGACTCAGCAGGGAGCATGTACTTGCAGACCATATGGGCCGAGGGTGTCAGGCAGAATGCTGAATGCTGCCAAAGTTCCAGAGCCAGTCCCAATACGGCCGTAGCCACAGGAAAGGCAACCCCTGAAGATTTGACCCTATTGAGGATGTATGTGAAAGGGTACTTGACCCTTTTCTGCACAGACTTCAGAGGGATAGGCATGGACTCTGTGATGAATCAGAGTAGAGCCCTGAATGACGCCGGTCCAGTTCCTCAACTGACATGCTGCTGAAAGTATGCATCCTTGACGACAGCATGGATGAGCCATCCAAGTCATCTGAGTACTTGTCAAAAATGGCCTTTGACCATTTGCCACTGTGAACCACCACAGAATAATCCAACTGGGTAACTTCCAATGACTTTGTCAGTGCTCCCACCAAGGGCTGTGGTGGAGACAGCACCACCCACAAGAGTGGCGAGACAAGTGCTGGGGACACCCGTCGAGGATGGACCACTGTGGACATGACCGGCTCCTGCCATTCGACCATGGGTGCTGGAGGTAGAGCCCTCCCCTGCCCCAGTTCCTCACAGCACTGCTTCATTCGGTGGCAGAGCTTCTCCTCATCCGAGGACAAGGAGGTAAAGGAACATCAATGGCAACACCTCTCGTCTCACCCAAGAGCTCGACCTCGCTCAATGTTCTGAGTGCCGATGCCAAGGAGAAGTCACCAGGGGTAGAGACCGCATGTCAAGGTGCGTGGAGAAGCACTGGCTTTGGCGGAATGACTGCCTGTGGAGGTTGTTCCCAAATGCAGCCAGCCAAGGACACTGACCAGTCCACATCGTCCTGAGTGAGGACCAGAAAAACTGGGGTCTTGGAGATAGATGGGATCGATGAGTCTATCAACTGGTCAGCAAGGTTGAGAAAAATCTTGACCACCTGATCTGCTGGTGTCTCCATCGACAAGCCTGATGGCAGCACCATGGAGCTTTTGACCTGGCCTTCAACCACAGAAAGCTCGACCCGGGTCAAGTGCTCAGCCTGAGTTGTGGTGATCGGGGAGTGGAGGGAACAGGAGGACTGAAATCTCTACCGCTCCTATGACTGGCACCACTGGAGCTTGTGTTCCTTATGTTGAAGGCAGGGCTCTCCCCGAAGGCCTGGAGGGCCCAACATATCTCCCAGAATTCTTCAGTGCAGGACGCTCCAATGCTGAACCCAGCCAGAAGCAGTGCTGGGGCTGACGAGGTGCCCGCCACAGCAGTAGCTGCCACCTCTTCCATGGCCACAAGCTGGGAAGCAGCCCTGCCACAGCAGAGGCTTTCTTGTGGCCTTTCAACTGAAGTTTTGGGTCCCTATGGGCCAGTTGGCTGAGAAGAAGGCGGGCTATGCGATCCTCCAAAGAGGAAGGGAGCATCACCTGAAACAGGCCATAGCTCAAAACATTGTGTGCAGTCCCCAGAATATAGAAGTCAGACATATGGGTCCATCTAAAACATTTTTTGGAGGCATGTGAAGCAGAATTTGAAGCTGGGAATTGGCTTCACTTCCTTGTGTTCCATCTTCCATCAACGAGGCTGGAGCTGAACCGATTGTGAAGAGAAAGGGTCAAGGAACTTCTGAAATATCGAAGTAAAAAAGCAGAAATCACGAATGGTGCACTCAGTAGCCTACAGCGTGTAGAGCTGTGTAGGAGGAGACAACTTTTCCAGCGGAAAAGAAGATCTGATGTCACAGTGCAGAGTCAATGGATATACCACCCGAATGGTGGGAGGAGTTTAGCTTGAATACATTCTGGTTAAACAGCATTTCCAGTGGAACTGCCAATGTGTGGATACTGAACTGTATCCATACCCCTAGAATACCTCATTTTTAGGAGTGTCCCAGCAGATATTATGGGCATAGAAGCTACTTGCACTGAAATGTAGTCATGATGCTTTTATATAGACAGGTTGGAAGAAAAAGTTAGTGTAACTAAAATTCTTCTAAATGATGTTTTCATCTGGTAACAGTTTAAGCAGACAGCTTGCATGTGCTCTCTGCCCCAGAATGTTCACAGCAGTGTGAACTAATCCAAGCACCGATTACGAGGACCTATACTGCACAGAATGTGGTCTATGCATTTCCCATAGGTCAGGAATGAGTCAAGCCATACTCTGAGGTAAATAAGCACAGCTGGGGAGGGAGGTTCTCCCCGTTAGGCACCCAGAACTCTGTGGAGGGTCCTTCTTGATGTACTGCCCACCATAACACTACTGGATGGCTGTTGCACTGCTTTCCCATGCCAACAGGGGGCATCTTTGATCCAACACAAGTCATCCACCCCACTGGCATCCCTGGAGGAGGGTCATGTCCACTCAGTCACCCAGCCGGGAGAAGGGCTTGTTCACTCAGCCACCCAGCATGAAGAAAGGTGTGTCCATTCTGTCCATTCAGTCACCCACCATGGAGAAGGAGTGTGTAGTGTTCACTCAGCTGCCTACCCTACAGAAAGGCGTGTTCACTCAGCCATGCACCCTGCAGGAGGGGCATGTTTACTCAGCTGCCTACCCTGGAGGAATTACGCATCCACTCAGCCACCCATCCTAGAGGAGGTAAGGGTGAGTCCACTCAGCCACCCACTGTGGAGGAGGGACATGTCCACTCTACTGCCCCCCCTAGAAGAATGGGCATGTTCACTAAGCTGCCTACCTTGGAGAGGCATGCCCACTCAGCCACCCATCCTGGAGGAGGGAAGGGTGTGTCCACTCAGCCACCCACTGTGGAGGAGGAGCATGTCCACTCTACTGCCCACCCTAGAAGAAGGGGCATGTTCTCTAAGCTGCCTACCTTGGAGGGGCATGCCCACTCAGCCACCCACCCTGGAGGAGGGATGTGTACACTAAATCAACCACCCTGGAGGAGAGGCATGTCCACTCAGCTGCCTAGCCAGGAAGAGGGACATGTTTTTTTTTTTAACCATCCTGTCATGCCAATTTGACAGTAAGCAACAGTAAAATCTATTTTAGAGGTTGTAGTGCGAAAAGAGTATGTTTTAAAACCCTCAGCCTAGAGGTATTGCCCTTATTTTACAAGTTGCTTTGCTAGCTGTAAACTGTATAGTTATATGTGCTGGCTGTATATTTATTTGGTAACTGGGAAAGGGACACTGAACTGAGGCTCATGCCCAGGTGCTACCGGGTGGGGGGGGTACAGAAAGAATACAATTACAAAACATCAGACAACATTACAGATGAAGACACAATGTGGTGACCAAGTACATTAATAACTGTATAGACTAACTCAATGATGTGTGGACAACTGTGCGAGAATATAATAAAGTGCACAGTGCCTGTTGGGGAAGGTGACAGTGCTAGAGGGGTATAGAAACAGACCGCGGGTGTAGTCGCAATTAAAGGATGGTACCTAAGTGGAAGGGGGGGCACGAGAGAGGAAGAAAAGTAAAGAGGAGAGTTGACAGGGACAGGAGGGAGCATGAAGATGCCTTAGCTGGCGACTAAAGGCAGGGAGTGAGAAGGAGAGGTGAAGGGCAGAGGGGCACAGGTCCTAGAGGGAAGGTTGGCAGCCGGAGAAAGCAGTTTGCCCAGCAGAGGTGTGAGGGTGGGGAATGGAGAAGGTACAAGAATCCCTGGAGTGGAGAGAGAACAAGAAGAGGAGGGGACGAGGGAGAGGAGTGAGGAAAGGTACGAGGGAAGGGACCCAACCCAGTATTTAGCAATGAAGGAGGCACAGTGGGACTGGTGACATGAAAGTAGTGGGAGGATGGAGAGGTAGAAACAGAGGGAGCACTGGTGAGTATGGAGGGGAGAGCTGGAAGCGAAACAACAGCACTACAGAGGGTACTCAGTCCGGCAAGGGAACAGGAAGGGGTGGTGCCACTGTGTGGATGGGGTCTATGGCACCACCCCTTCCTCTGTTTCGATGATGTTTGTATTTCTGTATTCATTAATGTGCCCTGAGCATTTCATGATGGTGCTCTACAAATACAACCACCTACCTAATTGGTTTATTAACCACAGGACTTGAATGGTGACAGCGCATTCACCAATTGTACTTGCTATACATGATACTGCTTTAGCTGCCATGTGCCAGGCTAAGGGGCATGCTGGGAAATGGAGACCAGGTCTTCTTTCTTGGACCAGAATGGTGGCAGAGGAAAGACGGGCAACAGCATCATGAACCATGTACACAGCGAGGGCCCCTGACACAACAGGTGCTGGTGTCAAGGATGCTGCACTCAGCTGCAGCCACTACTAGTGCTGCAGGGCAAGAAAAGGAGGAAAAGAGAGAGAGAATTTAGGTCAGGAAAGCCATCGCCCATCCCACATTTTATCCTGCAAGCCACGGTAAACCCATTTATGGCCATGGAGGCTTAACAGCACAGGTGTTCAGCAGCATCCTTAGACAGAGGGCAGACCATATTTTTCTGCCGGGATTTATGTCCTCCCAGAATAGCACAAGTCAGGATCACACTACCCATGTGCATCCAATCTACTCCTGGCCGGAGCGAGAAGGAAAAACCCCTCCGACTGCCAGGTTGGATCAGCATACCTGTTTTGAAAGCAGACATTATATAATCGAACACCTTGAAATGAAGCTCACAGTTTGATAACATCACGTGCAGCTGTGGGACCCAGGAATTTTCTTTTCTAGCTTCTACTGTACCTCTGTTTTTTCTGGGTTCTTCTTCAGCCTATCACATGTCTAGTCCAGGGTAAACCATTCCACACACACACTCTCGAGGAAGCCCTACGCCTGCTCCTCTCAGCTTCTGCAGGTATCCAGTTGGGCCCAACCTGTTCTGTATTCAGCCAGGAGCACAAATCTGGAAACACAGCCCCCCATGGAAAGGTCACTGCAAATATGTGATATTTGCCTGCAATCCACCCCTATTAAAGATGACAGGTAACAGTTATTTACACCTCTAGATGCCCTCCTGTTGTCCTGCTAGTGTCCATCCATTATTGTGATATGTTCTTGACCTTTTTTGATTAACTGGTAATCTAATTTTGGTGCCTTTGTAACTACCCTGAATCCCTGGTGCCTCAGCAGTTGCGTCTCTCTGTTCATATGGTCTGAATATTCTATGACGTCAGTAACACCCATTCTAGGCTATTCAGATGACCAGCACGGAGTGGTGTTATTGATGCCATGGAATGTCTCAGAAATAAGAGTAACTACTGAGGAGAGTGGACCTCTGTGAAGAGCTGAGGGCACCCCAAAGTTATTTATCACAAATTGGTCAAAGCTATTCATAATGCATAACTGGCATGGAATGGAATGGAAGATGGGAGGGCAGTTAAATATGTAAACATCATTTCTCATGTCCTTTAAGCTCTTAAAGACTGGCAGAATGCTGGTATGCATATGGGGGGGGGGTGATCAGAAAGCAGGGAAAGTAACCCTGTCACTTTACAAGGGGTCCTGGTAAGGGCCCCACCTGGAGTATTGTGTGCAGTTCAACAGAAAGAACCTTCAGTTGAGAGGATGCGATGCAGGGATATCAAACTAATCCAGGGTATTGATGACAAGTTATGAGGGGAGACTAGTGGCCCCTGACATGTTCCCACTGGAGAAAAAGAGGCGGGGGAGGAGATATGATGTGTGTTTCGCATACTCAGGGGTATCGACAAGATCGAATAGATGGAAATACTAGATTGTGTGTGCTCCAGCTGGCTCTCCTGCACAGGAGTGTGAGACTCCACAGGTGTCACTGAGCTGGACAAAGGACAGTTTTGAAGCCAAATCAGACACAGCAGGTATCATTGAACCTGACAGTGGACATTTCTGAGGCAAAATCAGGGACACTACAGAGGTCTGCTCTGCATGGTAGCCCTCCAGGTAGCCAGAAGGAAGTGAAGCCCAGTCATCGGTGTGAAGGTAAAGGTGAGCCGTAATGTCATCACACATCGCACCAGGTTGTGGTTGAATGCCTTCATCAGGCACCCTACTGTGTGCTCAGGGCAGGTGTGGCTGTGCTACAAAGGTGGTTCTGGCAGCGTTCCTCCCCTTCCTTAAAGGGGACATTGTGCTACTGTAATCGGCAGCTGTGTGCAGTATTTCTATTTACAAAACTGAAATTTATACTTCCAAATGATCCATATTTAACTGTACCGGAATAAACACAGCTGTGAAAAATGGTGCTTTATCTTTTTTTATGCATTATATTCTATACAGTTCTGTACATTGAAGCAGGAATTTCGCATTTTCACTGTGTCACAGCTTGTGTTTAGAATACAAAGCATGAGCAGTTGATTTAGTGTGTTGCTAAAGTTCTCAGTGCTTGCGAACAGTTCAAACTGCAAGTTAACGGTTCCTTCAAGAGATGCTGCCCGTAAAAAAAAAAAAAAACACAACAAAAATAACTGATTTTCATGCCGGCTCCATGGCGCAATGGGGGATTGCTTTAGCATGCGGGCAACCTGGGGTCAGGACCCACACCTGGGATGGCAGGAGTGGAGGCCAGCAGGGAAGATGAAAGAATATGCTTTGGATGCTCTCCTTCCAGGGACAGAGAGCTTGTAACAGCTCTTGGTGGTAACTAGTGGAGGTGCTGATGACAGCGTGGGTGACCACACATAATCAGGCACCCCCCCCCCCGGCCAACTGTGTGTGTGCACAAGTGATTAGGGTGGAGGGTTGGCAGGACATAAAAAATGGAAATTACGTACCTACCGTAATTCTTGATCTTCTCTTGTACCTTCACCATTCATTACTGCTGAGTATAAGCCGGAAGTGCGCACCCACCATGGGAGTTTTTTTTTTGGGAGGGAGGAGTCAGCACCGACGGCATCACCCTCGAGAGCAATGCACTGCGTGGTGCATGAGGGGCGGCTGTTAGGCACCGTAGACTCCTCCTCCATCCTAGTTCTGTAAGCCAGAGAGGCAAAATAAAAAAAGGAGTTAGAAGAATAAGAGTGAGGCAACAGAACCAAGGGACAGATATAGGAAAGGAAACAAACTTAAAAAGGAATAAGCCGGAAAGAGGACAGGAAAGAGAAGAACCCTACCCTAAGGGGCCACAGGGCCTCCTTCCTTGGGTGGGTCTGAGGTAGGAACAGATAAGGGAAAGAAAGGAAGGAAGGAAGAAGAAAAGGGAAGAAAAAGAGGAGGGGATATTGGGAGGAGGGAAAAATACTGCCACAAATCCCGAGTGAAATTGGCTTGAAGCTTATCAGCTCGGATCTTAGAGCAAGGAAGCAAGGATCCCTTCAGACAAAACTGGTTCAGATGGTTCAAACGAACCTTCTACACAGCTTGAAACAAGAGAGGCAGATTTCCCTACACCTCCCACTATCCCATTGCCCATCACTCAGGCTGAGAGCTCACAGAATGCAAAGGCAAAATCTGTTCTGGAGAGGGAGAGCCCCCAACTACATAAAGGGAAAAAACCCCACTAGCACTAAGATATGCATCAGTGCTTGGGGGAGGAGGAAAGCCCCAAGAGAGGGTGACCTCTTGTTAAGATGGACAGAGACAAAGAAGAAGCTCCATCTGACTCCCTGGAGAAGACAGGGGCCAAAGGGCCGGACCACCTGTTAAAAATATTAATTTCAAATTGGGTTAGAACAATGTTGATTAGCCCCAGTCTGGCACCATAGGGTAATCTAGGGACACCAGCCAAGTCCGAAGACTGAGGATAGAGGACTGTCTCGGAGACCAACCTCATTTTTGGAGATTGAGCTAATCTGGCCTGAAGGAAAGCCCCCGAAGACAAAACCTTCCAGTTAATCAGAAAGAGTTTCCTTAGATGAAAAGGATGAAGTTTCACCCGCTCTCCTTCTTACCTAAATCCTTCGTCATGTTTTTTCTTAGAGAAGAACAGAAGGTCCCAAGGAACAAGAGCATTAGTCCCCGAGAGGAGGAGGAGGGCGAGCAGGATGGGGGAGATGCACAACAAAAGAGACCCATGAGGGGAAGGTGGGAAGGATTCAGTAATGAATGGTGAAGATACAAGAGATGATCAAGAATTACGGTAGGTATGTAATTTCCATATCTTCCCTTGTCAATCTTCACCATTCATTACTGCTGGGTGAGTACCAAGCCCCCCTCCCCCGGAGGGGGCCTGAATTTTGGCCCTGAGGGAACAGATCCCACAGCCTCCTACCAGTGGAGAGCAGGAGGGGGAGACCCTAACTAATAGATAGGTGCAGTCTAAGGTTGCTGAGGGCAAGGGGGTGTCCCCCGTGGCTGGGGGGGATAGAGGATGCCCCTGTAGAATCCTCCTTGCCCTGCAGGAGAACAGGTGGATCCCCTGGAAAGTACAGGAAGTAACCCTATGCTGGGCATTGGGTGACAGTCTGGACAGACGAAGCCATGCTGTCCGCTGTATGCAGATCGCTGTCCCTGCCAGTCTGGAAGCCACCTTATTGGCCCTTGCCTGGTGCCTTGCAAGCTCCAGACCCAGTGCAGAGATGATAATGGCTTGTCTGGACTGCTCCGTATCAGGTATAGACGCCAGAACCTGTGCTAGCATCGACCACAGATGCCTGTTGTAGGCAGCATGGTGTGCCTGATGTGAACCTATGCACATCAACATACGACTTGAAGAGAAGACTCTTCATCCCCACCAATCAAATTCAGAAGAATACGGATCCGGGTGTCTGTCGTGTGCCAGGCGTCGAGGCCCGGAAGGAGTATCTAAGGACATCAGGCCCGAAGATGGGTGAGGTAGAGAACCTAGAGACTCTTGGGGGCACAATACCGTCTCCTGCAGCCTGCCAGGGCTTGAGAAGGGCTGGAGTCTGCCAGGTGTGGACAGATGCCTCCTGGAAGGGGATCAGCCAGGAAGGCACCACGAGGTGGATGCACTGAATTTGCTGAGGAATGCACGCATCTACTGCTTGGTATTGTCCCTGCGGATGAAGGAGATACTAAGCTCTGAAACTAGCCTCGAGAGGAACCGCTGATATTCAGTGAAATCAGTGTCAGAGGATAGATGGACAGAAGGTTCCTCCTCCTCCTCAGGAGAGGAAAATGAGGAGGAGTGGAGCTTGAATGCTCAGAGGTCTCCTGCGGTGGTGGGGACAGGCTGAAGACATGTTTGTCCATGGCCCTAATGTATGAGGGGAAGGCCACCGCAGTAGCTCTGAACGTCTCCCAAGTTAATGGCCCCGTAGGACCCACATGGCCTGGGAGAGGGGGTGGCTGCAGAGGGATAGGTGAAGGGCACATAAAAGCATATGCCTGGCCTCTGCCAGGGCTCTGAGCTCTAGGGAGCAAAGCCACCAAGACTGGAGACCCTGCGATCATACCAGGTTGTGAGGAGGTAACTTGAGGAGGCAAACCCTGGAAGAGCCAAGAAGGGGAATCTCCCGTGATGCGACTGAGGTTGCATGTGTCCAGAAGGGCAACCCTCAGTACTGCCACTAGAAAGTGCCCTGGAGACCTTGAGGGAAAGGTGGGGATCAGCGCTACCACTCCTTCCCACACCACGCTGGGCAGTAGGAATGCACTGCCACTCCTCACCCCGACCTCTCAACCCCTCTGACTCCGAAGCGGCCCTCTTCCTTGACCCCAGTGCCGGAGCTTCCTGCTTTGCAGACCTCCGGCCGCCCCTCGCACACAACACAGTGCATCGCTCTTGAGGGTGGTGCTGTCAGCGTCGACTCCTTCCTCAAAAAAAAAAAAAACTTCCGTGGTGGGTGTGGCAGAAACCTGCCCAGCAGTAATGAATGGTGAAGACTGACAAGGGAAGATAGGGAACATGCTGTGCTGGCATGCTGGATGATGGCATTTCTGCCTGCACCTAGACCCTCCTCGTACGATACCTGACAGACATGCCCCCTCTGGATGCCACACGTATGCAATTCCACCCAGACAGTGATTGTGGCCTAGCAGAACAAGATGGCCAATGGAGAGGAGTAAGGAGCTCCAGGAGCATTCCCCATGATGACAGCCAGGGGAGGGACCTGGCAGGGACAGGGCAGCCCAAGAAGACATCTGGTGGTCTGGACTGGGTGTGACCCAGCAGGGTGCAAGACAAGGGACAAGTCTGGTGGGAGAAAAATGTGGTGAGAAGGAGAGGGGTGCTGGAAGGCATGGTGGGAGAAGAAAAAACGAAGAGGTTTTCAGAAATAGGTAGCTCTAAATATGGATGATGTGGGGGACATGGAGATCCTCTTGTTAAAACAGGAGCACTGCACACAGCTGCCAAGTAGAAGTAATTTCTGTTCTCTAAAATTCTTAAGAAACCACTCAGAAGTGCTAACACCTGATTGGCTGGCCCCTTAGTGCAATGGTACAGCTAGGGCTCATGACACTGGCAACCCAGTTTGGAAATTAGCGTGGGTTGCTGGGAGCTGGCCAGAGGAGGAGGATTGAGCGTCCCATGGACAACTTTCCTCCTTGGACGTGTGTGTGGGGAGGGGATGCGGCATCTCCCTGCTTGATTGTCACCTGGCAGAGGTTAGGTGGTGGCACAAGCAAGCACTCACTGCAGGAAGGGCTGCCTTTCTAAGCATTCAACATGTGTGCCGCCACATGTCTGCTTGCATGTCCCTGCACAATGGTGCCCTGGGAACAAGAAACAGAGGAAAACAGCCCCCGTTTGACATGGAACCCTACTCGCAGACCCATGCATGACCGACATGCAGGCCACTCACCACTATGTGTGGTCTTGGGTAAGTGGTGGATAACGGATAAGCCACGAGAATGCAGCTGACAGGGCGGTGTTTGCAGAAACAGAAGGTGAAAAAAGTGAAAAAAAAAAAAAGGTGCCAACACCTGGGAAGAGCATAGGAGACCCTGTTTGAGGTGTTTATCACTGAAGGAAAATATCAGGTCTTTATTTGAGCAGAAAGGCCTGAAGACATGGAGAGGTTGGTCTCAGCTGCTGGAGTTGTCGTGACCTGGCACTCAGCTTAACTATTTGATTCCCTTTTACTCCAGCAGACCAGAAATTCTTGAAATGGCTTTTCTGTTTGCTTCTGTGGGAGACTGTGATGCCATATTTCTCTGGTGTCGCTACAGAGAGAGAAAAAAAAAACACATTCACACAAAACGTGGGTGGTGTGGTCTAGTGGACAGACCACAGACTTGGGAAATGGGTGACCCAGGTTCAACTCCCACCAGCCATTTATTCACTGTGTGACCCTGACCATCTCATTTAACCTCTCAGTTAATCAGTCCACCCAGTTGTAAACAGAGTTAAAGCAGGACCCCCACTGAAAATAAGACACTGTATCTCAGCTGGGCTGTAATTTGCCTTGGTATTACTACTTGCACTTGGTTGGTCCTAGTGATGTTAAAAAACAACCATCCGGTATTACAACAAATGGTAGTGTTGGCCCTGATGACCTACAGCACGAACTGTTACGGTTAGCATCCAGTACCACTGCTGTTCTGTTAGCTAGAATTTTCAGTTTGTCTCTCATGTCTGGTTCTGTCCCTGATATCTGGAAAAATTGCCAGTGTTCTAATCTGGTGCTTTAAGCTCCACGGACAACTATCACTCCAAAGCAATTCTCTCCACTTTAAGTAAGCTTCTGGAGAAAATTTCCCATCAACGCTGGCCTGGTAGCGTGGAGGGCAGAGGCATTCATGCCTTAGCTGCCGCCACACCAGCGACCCAGGTTCAGGAACGAGCCTGGGCCACTTGGGGGTTGGAGGATTGAGAGTCCTGGTGGACACTCTCCTCCTCTGGGAAGGGTAGGCAGACTGTTTCACTGCACTACAACCATCTAGGTGGCCACAGGTAGCGACACAGCTGGGGCAGCAGTTGTGGGTGGGGGGATGCTCCCTGACAATGAACGTTTGCATGACGTGCAAGCGTGAGATTGCAACCTCCACAAAGCATCCGTGGCATGGTATTCTGCACAGTGGGGAAAAAACGCTGATGGCATGATGATGTTCTGCAGCGCCTCACAGACCCCACACCTCTTACTGTACACAGGGATCACCGACTGACCGTGGCTTCCGGGGGGGGGAAGCTTAGGGGATCCCTGATGGCCTCACCACAAAGGGAAATCTGTAGAGGAATGGCAGCATCTCAGGTAAGTCCCAGGGATGGTGGGTGATGGGGGAGCCATGAGGGCCGAAGGGGGCCTGTCGGCGAGGAGGAGATAACAATGAAAGTTAAAAAAAAAAAAAAAAAAAAATTCCCATCATGAACTCACTCACCACCTTTCACCCTCCTCTCGGACTCTCAACATGGTTTTAGGAAAGATCATGACTCATGAGACTACTGCAACCTTATTAAAGCTACATATACCAGCTGTGGCATGGACAATGGTCTGGCCATTGGGGCAGTACTTGCAGATTTAAGGCCTCTGACCCTGTGAATCATGACTTCCTCATAAATAAAATTCTCTTGAGACAGACATCTTCCATACTGTACTATCATGGTTTATTAGCTACAGTACCTTAGTGATTACTACCAAAAGGTCAAAATTGGCAACTTTGTCTCCAACTTAACCGGAATTTCTATTGTTGTCCCCCAGGGGTCAATGCTGGGACCTCTGCCTTTGTCCCTCTTTATACTGCAGATGACCTCCCTAAGTTCACTGTACACTACGGCAGCCTCCTCTATGCTGACAACTTTGCATTTATTATAGCTATAACAATCTGACAACCCTAAACTGAAGCCTGAACGACTATGGCAATACCCACAGTTGATTGACATACAGCAGGCTAGCTATGACCACTTGGACAACAAACACTTTATTTGGTTCAAAGCACAAACTCCACTCTGGGCCTGGCATTATTGAGGTTTATTGCCTTTATGGTTCCTTCCTAAGTACTTCAGTGTTATCTTGGATACCTCCCTTGACTCTTTATTTACAGATCACTGCAGCCACCTAAAAGGTCATTCAATACCAAATCAGGTCTCGCCTTCCAGATGAGCTCCAACCTAACCCTAAAAGCTAGGCTGGCCACGGCTAACAGGACCTTTCTGCCTAGCCTTATCTACTGTCCTTTCTTACAGGGTCCTTCTGCCTAGCCTTATCTACCGTCCTATCCCACAGCATCCTTCTGCCTAGCCTTATCTACTGTGGATCCCTCTGCCTAGCCTTATCCACTGTCTCAGCCTACAGGATCCTTCTGCTTAGCCCCCAGCCTACAGGATCCTTCTACCTAGCTTTATCTACTGTCCTGTTCTATTGGATCTTTCTACCTAGCCTTATCTACTGTCCTATCCTACAGGATCTTTCTACCTAGCTTTATCTTTTTGTCCTATTTTACAGGATCCTTCTGCCTAGCCTTATCTACTGTTCTAGCATACATGTTACTTCTGCCTAGCCTTCTCTACTGTTCTAGCCTACAGGGTCCTTCTGCCTAGCCTTCTCTACTGTTCTAGCCTACAGGATCCTTCTGCCTAGCCGTATCTACTGCCCTAGCCTATGAGATCCTTCTGCCTAGCCTTATCTATTGTTAGCCTACAGGAATCTTCTGTCTAGCCTTATCTACTGTCCTATCCTAAAGGATCCTTCTGTCTAGCCTTACCTACTGTCGTACAGGATCCTTCTGCCTAGCCTGAGCTACTGTTCTAGCCTACAGGACCCATCTGCCTAGCCTTATCTACTGTCCTCTCCTCTCCCACAGGATCCTTCTGCCTAGCCTTATCCACTGTCCCAGCCTACAGGATCCTTCTGTCTAGTCTTATCTATTGTCCTATCCTACAGGATCTTTCTGCACCTAGCCTTATCTACTGTCCCAGCCTACAGGATCTTTCTGCCTAGCCTTATCTACTGTCCCAGCCTACAGGATCTTTCTGCCTAGCCTTATCTACTGTCCTAGCCTACAGGATCCTTCTGCCTAACCTTATTCACTGTCTCAGCCTACGGGATCCTTCTGCCTAGCCTCATCTGCTGTCCTAGCCTACAGGATCCTTATACCTAGCTTTATCTGCTGTCCTAACCTACAGAATTCTTCTGCCAAGCCTCATCTACTCTCCTAGCCTACAGGATCCTTCTGCCTAGCCTTATCTGCTGTCCTAGCCTATTTGAAGTCCTCCAAGACTACCTCAGTTAAGTGGAACACAGTCTATAACAATATCTGCCACTTTGTGCTGGGTGCTGCCCATCTCATTCATCACTGCACCTTCTACTCTTTCCGGGGTTGGCCTTCTCCTTCCTCCACGTGCTGATTTCTTATGGGCAGCTTTTTTTTCCCATGGCTGTTTATGCCCCAGTACATCGATCATGCCCCTATCTGTTCCAGCCTCATTACCCAGCTTCTCGTGGGCTCACGTTCCACTGTGGGATTCCCCACAGCTATCTCCCAATAGTGGAGGAGGCAGGGCTTCCCCAAACTCCTGCCACCAATCAGGATCCAAGCCTTGAGGAAGGCCAAGTCACCTCTTTTGGGCCTGCAGGTTGGCACGTCATTCTGCTGCAGACGGGATTTACTACATTTTCTCCAGTCCCCACTGGGCTGCCGGCATGCTACAATGTGCAAACTACATACGTGACCAGGCATAGCGTGTCACCAGTGAGTGTCGCCCCACCCTGGAAACTGCTCCATATACACTGCCACTTGTGGTGGCAGCACTGCATTAGTCAGCTGCCCTTCCTCCATGCAGGAGAGTCCTCTGCAATGCTCAGTCTTCCTTGCTCTAACTGGCACCTGATGCCTTGAGCTCGTTACCAAACTCGTGTTGCTGACATTACGAGCAGTAACATTACCTCTGTGTGGATTTCCCTGCCTGCTTCATCAATGAGCTTACCATGTCTGGTACCCCCCTCCCTGTTTTGGCCTTCAGATTTATTTAGTTTTTGTTTACCAGGTGAGTGCACTAGACAATACATGCCAACTTTCAGGCATGACCTGGGAGGATACAATAAGCACTGGTACAATACATTACAAAATGACATAACAGTGGTACATCATGGTGATACAATTACAGTGCATGGCAGCAAGTCTATATGAGTGACATAAAATACAGGGTATAAGAACCAACACCATGCCAGAAGTTACCGTTTCCTGACAGGGAGCCAACAGGCGCCATATACTTGTGCACCATATGGGCCGAAGGTGCTGGGCAGGATGCTTGATGCTACCAAAGCTTCAGGGCTCTTCCCAAGATGGCCTCAGCCACCAGGAAGGAAATCCCCAAGGATGCGTCCTGGTCCAAGATGTCTAAAAGAGGATATGTGACCCTCTTCTGGACTGGTTCTAACTGGACACCCAGGGACTCAGAGATGAGGTGAAGCAGCACCCTGAATGACACCGGTCCTTAGTGAAGGGCTCATCAACCATGTCCCAACTGAAGAGTGGAGCCCCAGAGAAGAACATGGACTCTGGGTTCGAGTCGACCAGAATCTCCATTTTTTTCTCCTGAGTCTGGTAAGGCATTAACCAGCTCTTGTCCCCATTCCCATAATGCATTCTGGTACTGGACCATATGCGTAAGGAAATTAAGGAACCTAACTGAACAGGTGGGGGCAGAATACACTTTCTTGCCCACCTGGTCCAAATAGCGGGATTCTGGGTCAGGAGGCTGTGCGCTGAGGTGTTTAGGCTGCTTAGATTTGTCGTGAGCAGCCGTAATAACTGAAGAGTCCACCTGAGGGTGCTCGGCCAAAAATGATTCATCCCTCGGGGCTCTATACAGCCTGTCCGATTTCTTTGGAACTGCTGGGACTAAAGCTGGACGCTTCCAGGTCACTCTGGTGAGATCTTGGAACGTGTCCACCAAAGAAGGTACCACCAAGGGTTTAGGCTCCTTTTGCCTCAGGTACTTAGCCAAACGTCGGCATTCCAGATCCAGGTCCTCTGTGTCCCACTCATTGGAGTCCTGGATGTGCCTCATGACGTCCATGAAAGTGGGATTGTCAGGAGGTGAGCGGGGCTGGTCCTTCTCTTCCGGGGAACTCCCAATTCCCGGAAAGGAAGAGGTAGAAGACAAAGAGGAGGAATGGCTACTGGGTGACAAATAGCCAGACCTATCCTTATGGCTAGCTCCACTCGAGCATCGGTGGCTCACCGACCGACGGTGGAGCGGAGACCAACGTCTGTCAGGGGACCGACGTCAAGAGCGGTCCCATCTAGCAGAACGGGAACGGCTCCTGGTGTAAGACCTGACCTGGCATCGGCTACCTGATCTGGTAGAGCACCGGAGTCTATCTATGGACTGTGATCAGGAATGAGCCTTGGGAGGAGGAGGTGTAGGCGGTGGCCTCTTGGGGGTCTTCCTCGGGGAAGAAGCACCTCCTGGCTGTGGTTCGCCTGAAGGGTCCGGGACTGGTGATGGGGCTGGCTTGGGGGTCCGCTTCTGGACCTGTCCCCACCAGAAGGAAAACAGATGCTGGAGCTCGTCCTTCAAAAAACAGAGGCCGCCTTCCCTGGAAATGGACTACTTGGAATGGGGGGAGGAGGACTTAGGGGATGGTGACATAGCCCCTTCGGCGGCTGCGTCTGGATCCGTCGCCCCATCACCGGCGTCCGATAAGGGATCGGCGACAGAGTCTCGGCCAGGGGTGCAGGAGTGTCCTTGGACTCTGAGCGTGTGCTCTTGACTGGCGGCACCGGGGGCCTTGGAAGGTGGGGGTCGAAGCTTGCGCCTCCGAGGACTTCACGGTGACCCTTAGCAGAGTCACCTTGGGCTTCGCTGGCCTCTCCCTCGCCTCTCCCTCGAAGCCTAGTCGAGGTCTTAGCCTGGCCTTCAGTCTTTGGATGCTCACCTGAGCCCATCGACCCACAGGCTGTCTTGGGAGAAGGCCGCAAATGGGAGCGGGACCAGGACCTGGAACGGTGCCAGGACTGACTACAGTCCTTTTCGTGGGACCGCTTGGATTTATCCTTTTTCTTCTGCTTCTCCTCTGAGGTGTGCAGATCCATTTTCTGTTCCAGCAGGTATGCTTTTAGGGCCTTCAAGTGGCGGATCAGAGTTCGGCTGGTGAACTTCTTACAGGCTGAACAGGCCGCGGTGTCGTGCTCGGGCCCCAGGCAAAAAACACACTGCCTATGACCATCTTTAGAAGGAATTTGGTGGCCGCAACCGCACTTATTGACGTGGGGTCCCGACGAGGAGACCGAAGACAGCGAAGACATACGTTGGTATGATGAAAACCATCGAAATTGTGGAGAAAAGGAATAATAAAGCAAAAAAAAAAAAGCGAGGTTCTTTAGCTGGGCTGGCAAGCCAAGATGAGCAGGAACTCTTCATGTGCGCAGGACGCGGCGGGAAAAGAACTGGGGTGGGGCTGGGTCCGCCCCCTTTTGTACCAGAGCTGACGCTGGGGTGGAGCCGACGTCAGGGGTGGTCTCTGCTGGCTGAGAAGTTTTCCGGAGGGTCCTAGTGCCTACGGCATAGTCCTAATTGTAATAGCCTGCTGCAAGAACTACCACTCGAAGTAAGATCTTAGGATTAGTGAGCATGGCCACCTGATCCTTGTGGAAAATCAAGTACGGGATCTTACATATCAGGGCTTGAAGCTTGGAAATCCTCAGAGCAGAGGTGATGGCCATGAGAAAGAGTGTCTTCCAAGAAAGAAACTTCAATTCCGCATCCGCTGCCAGTTCAAAAGGAGGCAGCGTGAGCTTTTCTAAAATAAAGTTCAAGTCCCAAAAAGGAAAAGGATTGCGGATAGGGAGTCTCAGGTGGAGAACCCCTTTCAGGAAGGTCTTGGAGACTTCCAGTTGAGCAAAAGTCCTGTCCCCGAAGGGAATGTGGTAGGCTGAAATGGCTGCCATATGTACCTTCAAAGAGGAGTAGCTAAGGCCCAGATCATAGAGATGCCTCAGGTAGTCTAGGACTTTATTAGCCGGGTAGGAGAAAGGTTCTAACTCCTTAGAACCAGCCCAAACGGTGAATCACTTCCACTTCATAGTGTATGTGGACCTGGTGGAAGGCTTTCTGGCTTCCATCAGAATATCCGCTACTAAAGGTGATACACCAAAGCATGCCTTGGCTACATCTGTAGGAGCCACGTGTGAAGATGAAGGGATTTGAGTCCTGGATGGACCAGATTCCCCCGATCCTGGGTCAGCAAATGCTGTGACAGAGGCAGAGGAAGAGAAGGTTCCTCAGAAAACTGTTGCAGGAGAGAGAACCAGACTTGCCTCACCCAGAAGGGAGCGATGAGGATCATTCGCGCCCCCCTGCCTGAAGCTTGTTCAGCACCCTCGGAATCAAAGGAATGGAAGGGAAGGCATAAATGAATCTGCCCTTCCAACAGAGAGAAAGTGCATACTGCCAGAAAACATCTCGCCCTGGAGCGAGCGAGCTAAAGGTGGGAAGCTTGGCATTGTTGGGGGAAGCAAAGAGATCCATCTGAGGAGTCCCCTACTGCTGGAAGATGTCGCTTACATTTTGATCTAGTTCCCACTCATGAAACCTGACCGAAGAGCGGCTGAGAGCATTAGCCAGGGTGTTCTCCACTCCCAGATCATGGACTGCCGTCAGCTGCAGGTTTTGCTGAGATGCCCAGTACTAGACTCTCATTGCTTCCCGGCACAGGGGGTAGAAGCAGGTCCCTCCCTGTTTGTTGAGGTACCAGACTACACACGTTGTCTGACTGAATCAAAAGATGACCAGGGAGCATGAAGGGAAGGAGAGCCTGTAGGGCATAAAGAACTGCCCTCAGCTTGAGAACACTGATGTGTAAATGCTGCTCGAGGTGAGACCAGTTGCCCAGAGTCCTGCGATACCCTAGGCGGGAACCCCAGCCTGCACCTGACACATCCGTCATCAGGGTCTGGATGGGAGGATTGGTGCAGAACAGGACCCCCTGGGTGAGATTCTCCTGAACCATCCACCACTGAACATCCCTGATCATCAGGTCCGACTCTAGGACCTCGTACTCCAGGTCGTCCTGAGATTGGTCCCATTGAGACCGGAGAGTCCATTGGGAGACTCATGTGGAGCCTCGCTAGAGGGACAGTTGGAATGGCTGCCGCCATGAGCCTAAGAAGGTGAAGGACCTTCCTGGCTCTGACCCGTCTGAGGCTGGACAAGAGGCAAGCCTGGTTTAAGAGAGTCTCGACTCTGTCCGGGGGAAAAAAGTCTTGCCTAGGGTTGTATCCAACACTGCCCCTATAAACTGTAAACGTTGGCAAGGGGCCAGGTGGAACTTGGCCTGGTTGACAGTAATACCCAGGCTGGAAAAGACCTGTAGGGCAAGAGAAAGGAAGTGTAAGAGTTCCTCCCTGGATGAAGCTGCCAGAAGCCAGTAATCCAGGTAGGGGGAAGACTTGCACTCCCTGGGTATGCAGGAAGGTTGCCACTACTGCCAGGCATTTGGTAAATATTCAGTGAGCAGAGGAAAGACCAAATGGGAGGGCCGTGAACTGCTAGTGCACTCCCTGGAAACAAAAATGGAGGTATTTGCGGTGGGAAGGGCATATGGGGATATGGAGGTACGCATCCTGCCTATCCAAAGCGCATAGCCACTGCCCCAGTTGAAGCATGGGAAGAAGGCTCTGTAGAGAGAGCATTCTGAACCGCTTGTACTCCATGTACAGATTCAGAGAGCTGAGATCCAAGATGGGTCTCAGGTCTCCAGTCTTCTTTGGTACTAGAAAGCAGTGAGAATAGTAACCCATTCCTCAAAAGGGGGAGAGGATTGGTTCTACTACTGCCTTCAGAAGAAGAAAGCGAATCTCCTTTAGTACCAAGGGAAGATGAATAGTGGAGCATGAGGACGGAGGGGGAGGTCTGCGAGGAAGCCTTTCCGTGAACTCTACTGAGTACCCCGCTGAGACCAGCTGAAGCACCCAAGCATCTGCCGTTATCCTCTCCCAACTCGGCAGATGGGAGGAGAATCTCCCCCCTGCTGGTTCCTCTGGAGCAGACAGAGGAACAGGCAAAAGCAAGGAGTCAGGAGGCAGAGAGCAAAGCAGCGGCTGGAGTTCCGGAGGCTTTCTTGCTGGGGGGGGGGGGGCTTTGGCTGCTGACAGCTCTACGTGTAGTTGGACGTCGGGCCTGCGTTTGTTTTTGGTGATTCTGGTGCTGAAAGGGACGTTTCTGCATGAGAGGATTTGTACATAGTCTGAACAGACTTAAGCGCCAAACCCTTCTCCTGCAATTCGGTTATGATGTCGTTGACATCACCTCCGAATAGTACGGAGCCCCTGAAGGGAGTATCCTGGATAACAGTCTGCATTTCAGGGACCAAACCTGACACAAGGAGCCAGGCATGATGCCGCAAGCCTACGCCGAAAGCCGAGTTCCTTACTTGTAGTGTCCACCATGTCGTATGTGGCATGCAACATGTGCCTATGGGCCAAACGCGTGGAATGAACCAGGTCTGCCAGTTCCTGTTTGGTCTGGGAATCGGAGAGAGTTCAGTTTGGCTTCAACCTGACTAAGAATGGACTTCTGGTAATCCCCCATGTGTCCAACATAGTTTAGGGTCCTCATACCCAGGGTAGAAGATGTATAGATCTTCTTCCCATACTGGTCCAGAAGTTGACATTCCTTGTCAGGAGGGGACGAGCTGAGATGCTTTGGGTTGGAGGATCGGTCATGAGCGGTGCTAATCACCACCGAATCCATCTTGGGGTGAAGACTGAGAAAGTCTTTACCCTCCTGAGCCTGATATAGCCTATCTGCCTTTCTAGGAAGAGGGGCTAGCGAGGCACGTTGTTTCCAAATAGTGGATATAAGATCTGCGTGAGGCTCGATCCAGGGTGGAATCAGTGTGGGAGCAGTTTCTGGGAGATCCAGGTGGGCAAGTTTTTTGAGTTGTGGATCTGGCTTCACTGATTGCTGCTCACAAGCTGCCTGAATTTTCCTTAGCAGCTCCAGAAAAGGAGGATCCTTCGGAGAGTCCTTAGGCCTGGGGTTTTGTGGAGTGTATGGCTCGCCCCCAGGGTCAGAGTGATCAAAATCACTGTCTGAATCTGATGGCTCTGATGATGAAGAGGAAGAGTCCTCCCTGTTGGGTGGATCGACCCCTCTGGGGTTACCCCGGGGGTGCGTGTCCTCCCTGATCCGGGATCCAGACGGTTGAGCTCTGGCGTCGGGCAAGGGGGGAAGAGTCTCCTGTCTCCGACGTAAGGGGTCCGGCGTCGATAAATGGCTCTCGACCTCCCTGGTGAGCTGGGTCTTAGCCTCAGCCCACCAAGAGCCCAAAACCTCCTTCAAGTCCACCTGAGGCTGCGGAGGTGGTGGAGGAGGAGGAGGAGGAGGAGGACTTGGATATGGGTAACTGGGAAACCCATAGAAAACGCACCCGTAACCAGAAGGTGGGAGGCCCAGCGTTGGGTATTGAGGCGCTGGGTACTGTGGTGTCTGGTACTGAGGAGCCAGACACTGCAGTGTCGGGTATTGCGGCATTGGGTATCCAGCGCCAGGGGCTCTGATGGAGCATAAGGGCCTGACGTCGGCCCAGCAGACAGACTGGATGGTTCAGGCATCGGCCCGGAGGGCAGAGGGCCCAGAGTAGGCGGACCCACTGGAGGGTCCGGGAGCCCTACCGGTCCTGAGGTCGGAACGGGTCTGTCATCAGATAACGGTGTACCAGAGGGCAACGCTGGGTTAACTGGCATTGGGTCCGGCGTCAGAGGGGGGCACCCCTGACGGCAGCGTCCCTGTGTCCTCGACCCCAGCTGGGGAAGAGGGAGCAGAATCCTCGGGGGGAGTCTGAGTGGACCGAGGGGCCTCAGACGGCAACGCAGCAGGAGTACGTTGAGGTGACTTCCAGATGTCAGACGTGGTTTCAGAGCCTGATGTGGGATCGTGGACTGGGCAATCATCACAGGGGCCGATGACCGGCTTATAAGCCTTGTCTGGGTGGATGTCGGCGGAGCCGGCGCCCGACTTACTAGACCCACTCTTACTGGCAGGCCGAGAGGGTTGAGCAGCCGCAGCAGGAGTGGAGACCTCCTTTGGCCTGGAGGCTCCTGGTGGGCCCAGTACAAGCCCGTCGGGAAGTAGCATTACTGACGGTAACCTGGTGTGACAGTCGAGATCGGTCCCGGAGGGAAAGCATCTTAATGCGCTGACTCCAGCCAAAGTCGCGGCAGCTGTGACGATGAGGCCCCTCATCTAGTGCTTCTCCTTGTCCCTTTTTCCTTGTGGCCTTTGGGAAGTGGACGCCTGCCTCAATTTCTTCAATTCCTTTTCCATGGATACCATTTTCTTTTTCAGCAAGTGAGCTTCCAGGGACTGCTGCCTCCGTTTGCGGATAGCGCAACTGAATTTTCGGCAGTGCTGGCACTCCTCCACGCGGTGGTCCGGGCCTAAGCAGAAAAGGCACAGAGAGTGGCCATCCTTGTGAGGGAGCTGGGAACCACACGAGTCGCACTTATTCTTATGCGATTCGGAGGGCGTCGGGGACGATATACACAGCGAGATATTCAAAAACTATTTGAGTAGAAAATCGAAAAGTTAAAGTCGAAAAGAGTAATACTCATCCAAAATGGCGAGACGAAAGAGCGCTGTTCTTCCGTGAGGTACTTTCGCATGCCGACGGCAGGAAATAACTGGAAGGCGGGCTTGTGGGACCACCCCTTTATATGGATGTCAGATGATGCCAGTCACGTGATGTTAGGGCGGTCCCCGCCACAGACTGTTAGCTAGAGATTTTTCCGTGGGGTCCTGACACCTGGCGGCTTAGTCCTATATCTGAATACCTACTGCAAGAGCCCTCTCAAAGTAAGATCACTTTTTGGACTTAGTCTTCGTCCGGGAGCCATGGAGGGCAGGGCCCTCCCCCATGGTCTAGAGAGAGACTAGCACAATGCACGGAACTGACCTGTGACGGCACCTCTGATGTTGGACCCAGCCAGGAACAGTGCTGAGGCTGAGGAGCCCACCATGACTGCTGCCACCTCAGCTTCAAGGGCCGCAAGCTGTGCTGCAGGCCTTGCAGCTGCTGAGGCCATTTTATCACCCTCAGAGCGATGCTTTGGATCCCGTTCTGAAGACTGGCCTAACAGGAACCAGAGCTTCCTGTCCTCAAGGGACTCAGGGAGCACAGACAGGCAAAGGCTGCAACTAGGCATGTTACGCTGCCCACCCAAGCAGTACATGAACATGTCATACGGATAGGTGAGCGACATTTTCTGGCAGCACCAAACACAGAACTTGAATCCAGGCTTCTTGTGACCCATTGTGATAATGAGACAGCTTCCAGAAAAATGCTTGAATAAAGAAAGACTTCAAAAAACTTTGAAATAACAGTTTGCCAATGGTGCAGAGAAAATCCTAACCAGCGCGCGAAGGAGGTGACCTGTTTTTCTAGTGGAAAGAAAGATCTGACATCACGTGGTGGAGTCGTAGGATATATCCGCCTGGAGAGTGGGAGGAGCTTAGCTTGAAGATGCCTGGCCAATTGTCGCTTTCCAGTGGAACTACCACATTGTGGATAGTGTACCGTATCCCCACCCCTAGAAATGACAATTCCTCCCTAACAACAGTTATTCATGGTGTTATAATGCGGGGTTATGCCTTATCAGAGATTAGCTTGTGGGCCTAGCTCTTGTTACTAAATTAAGTGGAACAAGTGGTTGGTTGCCACACAACCATAGCTACAGGCATGTACCTGGGGGGCCTCTCCAATTTAGCCTTGGGCTTCACCTCCCCATTGAGGGGAAATTAGGGAATTACAACACATCTTTCCATTTAATGACCCTGCTAGGTAACAACGCCCTACACAGATGCACTCAGAGAACCAGGGCAACATATACAGGTTCCAACATTGTTAACTCATCCTACATGGCAAACAGGGCCTGAGTCAGGTGGTAATACTAATTACCTATACCTGCAGTTACTTTACACCTAGAATGCATAGGATGCATTAGCAACATTATATCGAACTCTAAGCCACTGCTAAGGATGTAGCTGTGAAAGGTGTGCTGTCAAGGGGTGTGTCTAATACCAACTGAAATTTATATCACGATTGCCCTTCAGGAATTTTCACAAGGGCTTCAAGTCAAGTGGGCAGATTTGTTTAAGGTATGTCTGGTGAGTGTTATAATCTTTCCAGTTTGAGGCACTGCAGTGCAGCTATAAGCCTTTCTGCGAGTACCTGGATTGCCAATGTTGTGGGATGGCATGTTTCAACTGGAGATACCTGTAGGTGTCCAACGGTTCAAGTCCATAGCTATGTTGTAGAGTGGGGAATGGGATAAAACAAGTGGGCTGAACAGTGCCCTGTCTCCAAAGTAGGCCTGATCTTTTCCACGGAGTTCACTGTAGTCTGAACCCGTCAATCAGGTTTCCATTTCTCCAGACTAACTGTTTTATTCACTTTTTTCCATCTGTTTATACCTGTCAGGGACACTTGGGTGGCTGCATCCACCCTTGCCCCACCGCTGCACCATAGCACCCATCTCTCCTTGGTGCTTACTTGACTGTGGTCCCCACGGACTACCCCTCCGTGGTAGGATGGAGGGGGAGGGCCTTCCTCCCCCCAAGGCACACATCCAACTCTTGGCCAGGTGCCCTGGAGTGATGTCACGGGCCTGCAGGAAACAGGCAGGACTCCATGTAGCCCAGGTTCCACTATCTTCCTCTTCTCTTCCTTGGCCCCTCCCACCACCCCAAATGGCCGGCACAGCCTCTTTTGGCAACAGTGCGCACTGGGCATGCGCCACGCTTAATGAAGGGCAAGCTCCCAGCTCATACAAGGGCTGCTGCATCGAGCTGGACCATCCCCCTTCCCAGCTGGCTCAGGCTCCCTTCAGGAGCACTCCACAGCTCGACTGCCCGACATGTGCAGACCCGGCTTACTTCCGAACCCAGGTCACTAGTATGGAAGTGCAAAGCGCTTCCACCGAGTCATCAGATGACCCTGTTCTATGCACCTTTTGAAAGATCCTTGCGTATGTTTGAGTATCTCTAGAAACGTAGACTTTGACAGCACATAAAGACCGCTTGGCCCACCTAGTCTGCCCATTTCCCTACTTACAGGATAAGCTGCAGATCCTAGTTAACCAACAGCCTATTTCTTCCTACCCCCCCACAAGAATTGCCTTATGTCTGTCCCATGCATTCTTGAATTCTCCTAGTTTTAGACCCCACAACCTCCTCAGGAAGGCTATTCCATGCTCTCTGTGAAAAAATACTTCACATTGCCCCGAGCTGTCCCCCCTCTATCTTCAAAATGTCCCCCTTGTTCTTGCACATCTCTTTTCTGAATGATGCTACCTCTGGGGCTTTGTTGATTCCACTGAGGTACTTAAATGTTTCTATCATGTCCCCCCTCTGCCTCCTTTACTTAAGGGTATACATATTAAGCTCCTTTAGTCTATACCCTTGAGGAAAGGGGGTGGGAGGAAACATGATTTAGCAGTATGGTCTGGCTGCATCCCATGGGAGAGTCAGCTAGGGAGTGGGGAGTTGGGCCAAATACGAGGGCAGTCAGTTCTGTCTCTGCCTGTCTGCACAGACTGCGTTCAATGGTTCCCCGCTCTGGAGTATTAGGAGATGAAGATTGTTCTTCCTCCACACAGGAACAGTAGGAAACATTTCTTAGTTGGATTGCCCAGTAATACAGGGTGACATTGAGTACTTTCAAACCTCCTTTATCTGCAAGGCCGGCCAATCTCTGCAGTGAGCACTGTTTTTTTTTTTTTTTAATGGGCCCAGATAAAATTTGAGATTAACTGCTGTATATCCACCAGCCATTTGTTTTGAACAAAGGTGTGTAGCATGGACAGGATAAAAAGGATTTTGGGTAAAATGTTCATTTTAATCGAGGATATTTGCTGTCCCATTGAGAGCTGTAGTTTATTCCAGCAATCCATATTTGCTTTGTGCTTGTTGAGACATGCTTGATTTTAAATTCAACAGTTTCTGAAGCGGATATACAAAGATTCCCAACTATTGTACTGAATTTGGTTTCCACCGCATTCCAAATTCTTCCACCGTGTTCATAATGGTGCTCTGACTTGTCAGTTTGTTAAGGGCAGCTAAGCCCTCCTGATAAGAAAAGAATGCTTACTGCCAGGACTCTTGATGAAGGAGAGAAATATTTGGAAGGGGGAGGGGCTGGAGGAGACAGCAAGCTTCATCTAAGACAACTCTCCATCCGACAGGCCAATGGCAGGCGAGCTGCTTGCCATGCCGCTCTTTGGGGGTTCCTGACAAAGAACTGTGGTAACAGATTTGTGAAAATAAATTGTGCTGTTTCTATAGATGACATACAGGCTGCAGGCCCCATGCACGTGCACGTGTGTGTATATATAGGACAACACAGGCAGAAAATACTGAAGGGCATTTTAGTTACGTTTATGGAACATTCTTCAGATAGGGCCCCATTGTATTAGCAGGTCACAAGTGGAAACTGGTAGGGGAAGGTTTAAGAGGGATGTGAAGGAGTTTAATTTTACATAAAGGGTGGTGGAACCGTGGAACAGTCTGCCAATGGAGGTGGTGGGTGCCCGGACCGTAAATGGTTTCAAGCTTGGCTGGGACAGCGTAAAGGGTGTGGTGATTGCTTGAGTTGGTAGCAGTAGGGAGGGGAGCAGGGGTATTAAAACCCCATATGGATACTAGGTTCTGGGTCAACTAGGGAACTCCAGGCAGACTAGATGGACCTTTGCCCTTTTTCTGCCATCATTATCTATGTTTCTGTGTTTCTACCCAACCTCGAAAATGTTGAGTAGGTCACAAGTTTATATCCTGATGAGTGGGGTACATTGTAATGGAAAACGTAACCAATCAAGAGAGCAGCTTTCATAATGCTGCTGCATCACAATGGCCCTGTGCTACATTTGGGTTAGCTGTTGACCTGAAATAGTTAAAGAGCCCTGACGGCACAGCAGTAGTGCAGTGGGCTGCCAAGCAGATTACATGGATTCAGGTGCAGACCACACCACCACCTGTGGCTAGGCCAGGGAGCTTGCTCATGTCACAGGAATGTGCTCTGTGTGCACAAGACCATGAGGATGGATGACTGTGTTCAAATTCGTGGATGAAACACAAGGGAAGAAAAACCTATGTACGATCCATATGACACCCTAGGTTCCTGGACTCCCTCTGGGTCCTAATGCTGGCCTACACTGGATCCTAGTTCATGCAGTGGACTTTTTTTTTTTTGTGAGGCGGGGGTGGGGACCAGAGCCTTTGTCACAGAGGGATGCCATGGTGGTGCTAGATCGGGAAGGGGGGTGGGGGAACCAGTGCCGTCCCAGGAGAAAATGTTGAAAAACAATGTTTGGACATGTTTCGGCCTGTGGGGCAACAGTATAGTGGTAAGGATGCAGGCCCCACCTATGCGGGTGTGTAGGAAAGTATGAGGAAAGAGTGCTAGAGGGGATCTTAGTTCAGTTTATGGGAACACTCTTCAGACGGCTCCCACTGTATTAGCAGCTTGCGCATTCATTTTTGATTACAGCAGTACAGGCATCTGAAGAAGGGAGGGAGAAACCACAATGACATTGTACTGGATGATCCCAAGCTGTGTGTGATGTGCGTGTGTCCTGTGTGCCTTTCTGTATATGCAGACTCCTCAGATGCTGAGCTACTCTGGAGAAATCCCAAGCTAGGCCAAGAATTCAGTCAGCCTCTCTTCTTAATGGGGAGACAAATGCAATTAAAAAGAAAAGAATTTCACTGACAACGGACAGTTTTATGGATGGGCCAGGATCCAACACACAGTATCAATTTTACAGAAGGGTGGGGGGTGGTGGAGAGACAGATTTTTTTTTTTTTACCTCAACCTAATCATCATCCACTATTCATATTCACCATAAAAGGCGATCCTTTCAAAACCTGATAGGGATAGTGAGACAGCCTCCCCTTTGCCAGCCACTGCTGTCCCCCAGGTGATAGTGATTCATAAGAATGTCTGAAGGGGGAGAAAAAAGTTCAGCAGTTAATGCAAAGAATTTGGGGGGGGGAATTCCTTTAGTATCTGAAACACCTCTGAGTGTCTAAGCAGAACTTTGAGTTGTTAGAACGAACCTGCCATGGACTCATGCTTATCAACCACTGCCACAATGCTGGCAGGATGTTGGTTGATCCCTTCTCATGCCAGCTGTTTCAGCTTGAGTTAGGGACCAGCGTGCTGGCACTCATCTGTCTGTGTAGGATGAGTCAGTTGATCAGCTAACTGCACAAAAGCTTTTGCCATCTTGTGATGCCACAGACTCAGATTAACAAACAAGCTCAGGATATCGGGGGCTGCGTGGGGGGTCAGGTATCCCGAGAAAGACGGCAGCAGGCTTTGCTGCAATACTGCCACCTAGATGACCACAGGTGACAGTGCAGTTGGAGCTGCCTGGGATGGAAGGATGCCAACTGACACTGTACGCAACCCAGCACTTGCATGCGAATGTGCACTTAGCGGACTCGCTGTCAGTAACCCCAGGGTGGAAAGGAATACAAGGGAAAACCCAGGACACATGCAGGATGACAACCTGTGCTCTCAAGCCCTGCCCTCCCGACTAGTTGCTCAAGTCCCACACTAGAGGGTCAAGAGAGGTAGCTGAGAGAGAAACCTCCAGGAACCACAACAGACATGAGCTGTCCTGTGGCCATGGAGGTTAAGGTAAGAGCCAGAGATGAGAGACTGGGCTGGGTAGGCAGGCTAAAGTGGGCAGCATCAGTGACTGAAGGGGCAAAAAAGTATAATGCAAGGGGAAAAAAAAGCAAGCTTTTGCCACGATAAACAAAAAATACAGGTTACTCACCTGTAACAGGAGTTCTAGGAATGGTATATGTTGTTCATCCACACTCATTGGCAGGTATCCTTGCCGCTTTAAATCTTGCCGGAAGGTCTTCAAGCTTGTTCCTCCCACCCACCCGGGTGGTATAACTCTGGCTCCGCCCATGGCCGCCAGATCTGGCCGCTGGAAGCTCAGGTTGTGCGTTAAGCGGGGAGGTCGGGTGGAGTCGTGTGGATGAACAACATACCATTCCTAGAACTCCTGTTACAGGTGAGTAACCTGTATTTCTAGGGACATGGATATGTTGTTCATCCACACTCATTGGCAGACTCTAGCAGTTCTCCGGGAGGAGGAGGCAAACACTTTCTAATGCTACTTGGGAAAGAGACTGGAACCGAGGCCCCAAAACCAACATCCCGGCGTGACTCAAGGTCGATGTGGTAGTGGGTAATGAAGGTGTTTGCTGACTTCCAGGTAGCAGCCCTGCAGATTTCCTGGATAGGGACGTCCCTGGAAGCAGCCACCGTTGCAGCAGTATGGCGGGTAGAATGAGCTCTTATCCTCTGGGAGGCTCCATGCCCGCCAACTTATAGAGAGATCTATGCAGGAGGTTACCCACCTGCTTATAGTCCGCTTGGCTGCAGGTCTGCCAGATGCGGCTTCAGGCGTGGGTGACAAACAGCTGGCGAACCTCTCCCGAACTTCAGCCGTGCGCTCCTTATAATAGCGGCGCCCTTCTAGGAGTCCAGTATACAAGGCCTATATTGACCTCGAGGTGTGATTGGGGTGAGAACACCGGCAGACTCAACACCTGGTTAAGGTGAAACTCGACCACCACCTTGGAAGGAATTTCGGGTGGGGCGCAGGACAACCTTGTCCCTGTGGAAGACCAGGTAAGGAGACCTCGAGGAGCGCCTGGAGCTCTCCCATCCTTCTGGCTGACGTGATAGCCACCAAGAAGGCGGTCTTCCACGACAGGTGAGAGAGAGCACACCTGTGCATAGGTTCGAATGGCTTGCCCATGAGCTTTGCCAGTACCAGCAGTAGATCACGGAGGTGAGGTTCCCGCACTGGAGGAAATGTGATCAAGGCCTTTGGCGCCGAACCACCTTCTCCTAAGCACGACTGCTTCCGGCCCGCGCCTCGGTAAGCAGAGATGGCTGCCAGGTGCACCCTAAGGGTCGTCGACCTAAGCCCTTGACTAGAAAGGGACCATAAATAGTCCAAGATGCTTGCCAAGGAACAGGAGGAAGGGTCCAAGCCCTTGCCCTGACACCAAATGGAAAACCTTTTCCATTTGAAGGCATAGCATTTTCTGGTCGACTCCTTACGGGACGCCTCAACTACACTGAGGACCTCGTCGGAAAGACCCAAGGCCTGGAACTCTGGCAGCTCCAGGAACCAGGCCGTCAGGTGCAGGGATTGAAGGTCCGGATGGAACACCTTCCTGATTGACTGAGAGCAGGTCGGGCGAGCTGGAAGCTGCCGAGTCCTGGAGCTGAGACTGAGGAGATCTGGTACCAGAACTGGCGAGGCCAGTCTGGGGCTATCAGAATCACCTCGCCTTGTCCCTCCTCGCCTTGAGAAGCACCTTGTGGATCAAGGGAAATGGGGGAAAGGCGTAAAAGAGGCCCGGGGTCCATTGCCTCGAGAAGGCATCCCCCTGCAGCGAGCCCTGCTGAGGGGGGCGGGCATGGAACAGACTCAGCTTCGCGTTCTCCATGGAGGCAAACAGGTCCACCTGAGGTGTGCCCCAAAGGGAGAACAGATGCTGTACTACCTCCGGCAGGAGAGACCACTCGTGGGATGCAGCCCCTATCCGGCTCAGGGCATCGGCCAGGGTGTTGGAGGCTCCTGCCACGTGAATGGCTAGGAGATCCGCCTCCAGGCTGCGCACGAGTGACCAAATGCGGAGAGCTTCCTTGCATAGAAGCATGGAGCGCGTCCCGCCCTGGCGGTTTAGATAGTACATGGTCGTGGTATTGTCCGCCTGACTCGGACCACTTGACCCGGAGGAGCGGAGCAAAGGCGGTGAGAGCTAGGCGGACCGCCGAGCTCCAGCAGGTTGATGTGGCATCGGGACTCCCTTGGGGGACCAGGGCCATGAGCGTGTGTTCCCCAGATGGGCACCCCAACCCATCAGAGAGGCATCGGTCGATAGAGAGACCGTCGGCTCGGGGCGGACGAACGGGATGCCCTCCTGCAAATGATCTGGAACGGTCCACCACTGGAGAGCGTTCCACATCCCCTGTGTCACCGACGCAAGCTGGTCCAAGGGATCGCAGCGTTGTGACCACTGGCTGGCCAGTCCCCACTGAAGGGGACGCATGTTCCAGCGGGCCCAACGGACCACGCTGGTGCAGGCCGCCATGAGACCCAGGAGGCGCAGGAAGTCCCGGGCAGGGCGCAATTGCCCAACCAGAAATGATCGGGCAAAGGAGGAAAGAACCTCGGCCCTGTCCGCGGGCCGTGCTCTGGCTCAAGAGAGTCGAGCTGCGCCCGATGAATAGAATCACCTGCTTGCTCGAGTTCGACTGGCCTCGTTGATAAGGAGGCCCAGTTGAGAGCAGACCTGGAGGCCAGATCTCTGGACCACTCCGCCTCCTTCCTGGAGGGAGCTGCTATCAGCCAGTCGTCCAGGTAAGGGTACACCGGACCCTCGGCCCAGATGCTGTCACCACTGCCATGCATTTGGTGAAGACCCTGGGAGCTGGAGACAAGCCGAAGGGCATGGCTTGGAACTCGAAGAGGGATCCTTCCGCCCGAAGCGAAGGAATCTCTGGTGAGACGGACGGATAGGGACGTGAAAAAACGCGTCCTGCAAGTCCAGAGAGCAGAACCACACGCCGCTCCAAGGATGGTATTATCTGAGCCAGAGTGACCATCCTGAAGGTTCGAGACCTTAGGAACTTGTTTAGAGTCGTGAGTGTCGAGAATGGGCGCCAGCCCCCGTCGCTTCGGAACCAGGAAGTACCTGGACACAAACCCTGGGTCTGAAGGAGGGTCCACCACCTCTCTTACCACCTCCTTCTGGAGGAGGAGGAGAGCGATGGCGCGCTCGACGAGCGCCAGTGAGGCTGGGGATCCGAAGCCCCCGAGGGGCGACGGCTCTGAAGGGTGGTGCCTGCTCAATTCCAGAGGCAGGCCTCTTCCCCACCTCCAAAACCCACCTGTCCGTGGTAACAGCGGACCAGAGGAGCAGAAGTGCGGAGCCGTCCCCAGAGGCCAGGGAGTAGTGTGAGGGATGGGGCGACACCCTCAGCCCGTCACTGGGCAGGCTTGGAGGGGGACGGCCGAGGGACCTCCTGGGCCCTTTCCTCCTGCCTCCTGTTAGAGGAAGCCGGCGGCTTGGGTTTGGGATGCCAAGGCGAGCCTGCTGGCCCTGGCGTTGCTGGGCCGAGAAGCCCGGGGCCAGGGGACCAAGGGCTTAGGCTGTGGTTCTGGCCTTTGTCCTTCTGAGCGGAAGAGACCGAGTCCAAGGTGGCATTGGACTCTCGATCCTCTGCAGGTGACCTTCCACCCAGGGCCGAAGAGGTCAGTCCCAAAGGAACATCCGCCAACTTGTGCTGGGTATCCGAAGTAAAGGTGGATATCCTCAGCCAAGCCCGCCGCGCGATAGCCACTCTGCGCCCACCCGATCTGGCACATGAGTCCCCTATATCCAAAGCAGTCTGGAGCTGCTGTTTGGCCACTGCCCTGCCCTGGTCCCGCACCTGCTTAACCGTAGTCTGCAGATCGGCGAGAAGATGAGGGATGACCTCATCCAGGGAGCCCAACAGGGCATGAGAAAAATGTGCCATGAGGACGGCCGAACTGGCCTGACGAAGGCCGAGAGAGGACGCAGCGTAGACTTTTCGCCCGACATAGTCCAATTTCTTGGACTCCTTGTCAGGAGGTTTGTCCACATCCCTGGCGCTGCCGGGCCGAAAACGCTGTCGGTAACCACCCCTCAGCAGAGGGTGTTCAAAACCGACAAGGAACGGTGGGACGCGCATACTTCTGGCCATCCTGGCCGGGCGCAGGGCAGGAAGCAGGGCGCTGCCAAAGCTCCAGTGCGGACCCACTATGGCCTCGGCCACGGAAAGGCCTCCGTCGAGAATCCTCGGTCCAGAATCTCCGTGAGGGATACCTGGCCCGTTGGAAGCGGGTTCGAGCTCCATCCCGGTAGACTCCGAGATGAGCCAAGCAGTCCTAGGAAGGACGACGGGCTATCGTCCATTGACTGACCTCCTGAAGACTCCAAGTCCAGTCGCTTGAGAAAAGGAGGAATCATCTTCGGACTCGGAAGAGTCCTCGGAAAAACTGCCTCTGGCCTGAGCCACCCCTTCACCTGCCGAGGTCGGTCGGGAGTGAGGGTAACTGACAGCCGATGGGGTAGACCCTTAGCCGACCGAGAATCCTTGGTCGGAGCCCCAATTGGTGGCTGTGGAGGCGGAGGTTCCACCGGAATCGGTGGAGCAGCTGGTTTGGCGAACAACCGGCCTGGGTATAGGCTCTCGGATAAGTCGAGGGTTGTGTCGGCCGTTCGGTGACAGCCATTAATGGCGGGAAGGCGCGGGTCGGCTTATTCCGGCCAGGAGGGCTGTTGCAACATAAGGAATCGCAAATGCCGTCGGCGTAATTTCGCGAAGCCTCCCTCTCATCCGGAGGAGGGCGAGGGAGCGGCGGCGACCCGCTTACCGCGATGCCGAGACGAGACCGCCTGACGGTGGGATCGGCTGGACGCGAAGAGGTCCGGCCGAGACCGAAGTCCGGAATTTCCGAGGTCGATGGGGGAGTGTCGGCGGAACAGCACTCCCCGCCGGCTCGGTGGTCATCGAGGGCTCCAGGCCGGAGGGCACAAGGCGAGCCACAGGATCCTCAACTCCTCCCGGGGAACCGGAGAGGGAATCTCGGCTGCTAAAGCGACAGCCCGTCAATGGGTCGAGAAAATCTCGACTTCATCGGTCAGGAGTCTCGGTCAACTGACCTGATGGGGACACCTGAGGCCAGTGTGACGGCCAGTCGACCGAAGCCGACGGTCGGCGGCCCGAGGAGAGGACCTTTCCGCTCCCAAGAGCGTCGACGGAGGACTTACCCTGTCCCTCTTTTTGGACCGAGAATAAGGTCCAGCAGGCAGAGCCCTTCTCCTTTAGTGGAGAGGGACAGACAAAGCTCCAAAAAGAAGCCGTGTAGGAAGAACCAGAGAGGCGGGATAAATGCCGCGGCCGAGAAGATCTGACCCGCGCCGCCTCCTCTTCGAGGCGACCATCCGCTCGAGCTGATCCGCCGAGCGCTCGCCCGCCAGGACACCGCCAACCGGCCTCCTTGGACTTCACGGAGGAAGCGCTTCGGACGGCCCAGTTGCAATCGGGCAACACGGTCTTGAGGACGTGGGCGAGAAAGATGAGCACAGGTCGCAAGCCTGCGGGTCGTGCTCAAGGCCTAAGCAGTAGACACAGCGTGGAGTGTGGATCCGTCGAGACATCTTCCCCGCATGGGCATCTCCGAAATCTGGAGTCGATTGTCCATCGCAGCGCATGAGGGATAGAAGACTGAAGTCTTTTGCAAAATTTATTTTAAATCATAAGCGGAGAAATAAAGGAACCAGTCCTGACGCAGGCGTTAAGGGAGGAACCTGAGCTTCAGCGGTAAGGAAGATCTGGCGTCATGGGGCGGAGCCGAGAGTTATACCACCCGGGTGGGTGGGAGGAGCAAGCTTGAAGACCTTCCGGCAAGATTTAAAGCGGCAAGGATACCTGCCAATGAGTGTGGATGAACAACATATCCATGTCCCTAGAATATAAAAATCACTAGCACCGACACACCAATAAATAACAACTACAGAGAAGGAAATCCTGAAGACTCAGATTCCAAGAAGCTTCATTTAACATGCATGTAACTGGAGTGACATGGAAGCATTAGCTAATACTGTCCTAGTACACATGTTAATGGGCTTCTTTAAATGGTACTGGATTGAGATCTGGCTACCTACATCCCCCAATGTACCGGTTTGATGTGAAACCTGTAGGAGGAAGCAGAGACACATGAGGACTCAAGGAGGTTCCCATTTTTCTAGATGCAGATGTTTCCTGCTGCTGCCTGTGGAGCACACTTCTTACTGCTGCTGATCCACAAATCACAAAATTCTAGTGTAACAGATACAGTTTTCTTTTCACCTCTCCCTTTTTTGTCCCCCCTCATTACCCCCACCACCTGGGGGTTGCCCCTTTCTAAAGCTGGAAGGGCAGATAGGCCCACATCCTCCTCCCTGGAAGTCTCACACGTCACCTCTGCAATGGGCTTGGCCCCAGCGTGGGAGTCCCAGGTTGACAGCGCATCACAGTGCTGCCGCAGTAGGGTCAGTTTTCTAACTGAGGAAGGTTCTTTGCAATCAATCATTTTCAATATGGTGGCATAAAGTACAGTTACGTAGGAACTTACCATAACAGAAGATCTTCGCGAGAGGTTCCAGCTCCTTCACTTATCGGACTCGGGTCTAGCCTATTCCTCTCTGAAAGTGCACCTCTCGGCTATCTCGGCATACCACGAGCTGGTGGATGGTAAACCCATGGCTCAGTTGGATATCTCAAAGACTTTTTTGAAAGGGATTCTCCATCTGAAACCCCCCATCCGAAACCCAACACCACCATGGGACCTGAATTTCGTCCTGGAAAAGCTCACCTTGCCTCCTTTCGAACCAGCAATGAGCTGTGACCTACGCTTCCTGTCTTGGAAGGCGTTGTTTCTGGTTGCCATCACTTCAGGTCGAAGAATTTCGGAGCTTCATGTGCTGGTTTGTAAGGAGCTTTATCTCATTTTTCACCGGGACAGGGCAGTTCCCAGAACCCATCCGAGGTTCCTTCCAAAGGTGGTGTCGGAAGCTACTCTGAACCAGTCGGTAGCGCTTCCGGTATATTATCCGGCTCCCGCTAATGGGGTGAGGCACTCCTCCATACGACGGATGTGCACCGGATTCTCCGGTGTTACACACACCGAACCAAGGACTTTCGCTCTTGCAACCAATTGTTTGTCTCCTTCACATCTTGAATTCGAGGCAGACCAGTTTCCAAGCAGGGCATTTCCAAATGGTTGGGCAACTGCACCAGATACTGTTACCAAAAGTATGACAAACCCCTCCCGGGTGTTATCAGGGGTCATTCTACTAGGGGCATGGCTACTTCTGTAGCCTTCCTTCGTAATGTTTCTGCAGCGGATATTTGTGCTGCCGCTACTTGGAGTTCTGTCCATACCTTTATCAAGCATTACAGTTTGGACATTGCTTCTAGGCAAAGGGCTGGCTTTGGCCTAGCTGTCCTGCAGGGTCTGTTGTCCTAGGCTGGGTCCTTTTCGGACCTCAGTCTTTTCTGTGGATTTTGTTTTGCCCCCTTCCTAGTTTCTCATGGTCTCTCCTTAGCGGGACTGCTTCGGACTCAGTCCTACTTGTGATGACCTACTCAAGGAACCCTCTCGAAGTAAGATAGTACAGTTATGTAGGAACTTATCGTAACAGTAGATCTTCGAGAGAGGTTCCTTCAGTAGGTCACATTTTTCCCTCCTTCCTTCCCCTCATTTAAATTTTTACAGGGTCTCCAATCCTGTTTGCTCCTGCTGTTAGGCCTCTTCCTGGCTCCGGTGGGAGAACTGGAGGACGGGTGTGGGGACCGCCCACTATATACCATCACGCTGACATCTGTCACGTGACATCAGGTGGGCGGTCTCCCCATCAGGAACTGCTAGAAAAGTCTGCCGTGCGGCCCGTCAGGCAATGTCAGTCCTACTTGTGATGACCTACTGAAGGAACCCTCTCAAAGTAAGATCTGATCATTTCCAATATGGCAGCATAATAGATTGTTTTTCAATGTGGCAGCTGAAAATACAGTGATCCCATGCTGAGTGGAATGAAGGCTGTTCTCAGTCCTGTAGAACATGTTAAAAATACAAGCTGCTGTGGTGTGCACCACTGGGGTATGGGAAGGGCCCAGAAAAAAATGGAAAACAGTGCCCATGTCGGCCTGCTGGATGACAGCTGCCTAGTCGCCACCCCCCACATGTCCCAGTCCCCTCCAGTGCACCAGTCCTGCCATCCCCAGCCCTGTATGCCTGGAGGACCCCTGGGAATGCTACTCACCTCTCCTGCCCCCTGACAGGGACGAGCCGAACCCTCCAAGATGCAGGGATAGCCTCAGGAGCCAGGTGGCAGAAAGCAACAGTGAAGGATGAGACTGGTAGGCAGAACAGTAAGATAAGCAGCCAGAAGGACTGGCATGTCATGGGGTGCAGGGAGGAGCAAAAAAATAGAAGCAAGTTGTGAACCAGAACTAGACCTGTCCTGGCCTCGGAAGGAAGAGCAAACAAAGTGAACTAGCGTCTGGACTTTTCAGAAACAGGATCTGAATATAGCAATTGGTTCAAATTAGCAACCATAAAGGTGTTCTTATTTACCAAAATACCTTGTTTTCTATGTCTCTGAACTACTCTTCTCAGACACGGCAGTGTAGAAGTTATTTCTCCCATCAACAAGATGTGCTCAATTCTCACTCCTGGGTCCAGCTAAAGTTAAAGTTGTTCATGACGGAAAGATGCAGATTTTGTTTGAACTACAACTAACTGCATGTGTTCATGCACACTGTGCTGAAAGAGAAGTAACATATTTCTTCTATGATCTTGCCTAGTGCTTCCCTCAGACAAGTATTTAATGGAACTGGCTGAACAGCTAAAGCCACGAACCCCTGAATCATTGCAGCAGAAGCCACAAACTCAATCTGTAGTATGGGTAAGAAAGACATAATTTAAAATTTTTTTTTTTGTGTGGTGCTATGGGGCTGTCATAATTTGCCTCACAATCAATTTCTTTACCAGTGAAAAAGTATCCAGTCTCACTACTGTTTCCTGCTTCAACTACCTTGGGAGGTAGGGGGGTTATACCCGACACGTCACCACAATCATATAGCGGCTGTCTGTAAGGCAGTTAAGATCAGGTTGGGGCTCTCCTACAAGATCAGTAACAACCTCCCTTCTACAGACCAAACAGCCACTGCCTGTGTTATTATGCTCCCTAAACCTCCCTACAGGATGTCTGTCTACTAAACTACCAAAACTGTCCTACATAAATGGGATGTAGCCTATGATACTATGTGTATGTTTGCTCTGGCCATGAACAGATAGCCTCACCACTGTACCTTTTACTCCAAACTTGGTTGGTTTCCACCATCTGCCTTGCGCAACGTCACTGTGGGAACTGTTGCTCATGATGCGACTAAACAGACCCCACTGTTGCTGGCCTCACTCCTTACACATGACAGTGTACCCGATCCCCTCAGGTCTAATGTCCCTGGTTCACTAGCCAGCACCAAAATCAAAGGGAACTGTCTTCTTCGTACTCCACCCCTGCACTCTGGAACTTCATCCTGACTGTGATACTTCTGTGTCCATCCAGCCATGCCTTCAAGAGTGCACACCGCTACTTCCTTCTCAACACGTACATGTTTGTAGGTTGCACAGGATCAGCAGTAACTTCTCAGAGTTATTCCACTCATATGAATTGCTGATTATCAACTCTATATTTTAGATATTTTTATACCTTTAAGAGAGCACCTGCTATTTGAAATCTATCATAAGCAGATAAATGCAGTAACTTTTAATGTATTTAATTATCCCAAATTTTTCCCCCTTAATTGCTCCTTCCACTTTGTTTGGATACAAACATTTGCAGTCACTAAATGAACTGTCCAAGTCTGCCATTTCCATTGGAGTTTTCTGCATTCAGTATTGTGCTATGTAGCCTATTAAAATTCTTAAAAATAAAGTTTAAAAAATGAATAGTTTGTTTAATGATTGAGGAAGGTTTATTGCAGAAATAACTGACTGACACAGTCCTGCACAGAACAGAATGTGGCTTTGTATACTACCGGTGGCACAGAGGGTTGAGGCACTATACCTTACCTCGCGCTGCACCAGCGGCCTAGGTTTGGGAACAACCTCGGGTCATCAGGGTGCCAGCCTGGGGGGGAACAGGATTGAGCAGCCTATGGCAGCTCTCCTCTCCAGGGAGGTTGTCGCCCCACCCCAACAGTTCCACTGCCACCGGGTGGAGGTCTCGTGGCCACGTATGCGGGAGGGGGCAGCAAGCTGGGAGGTCTCAGGATGCGCCTCCACACACACGCACTCATGCCAGAGAATGGGGACAGGGCATAAATTGGGGCAAAAACCAATAAAGTGCAAATTTAAAAAAAAATTCTTAAAAAATAAAGTGAAAAATGGACAGTTTGTCAAGTGACTGAGGAAGGTTTACTGCAGAAATAACTGACTGGCACAGTCCTGCACAGAACAGAATGTGTTTTTTTTTTTTTATAGTGCCTGTGTATTGGGACTTTATAGGACATTTGTATAGTACCTCTATATAGTGACTTTATATAGTACCTCTGTATAACACCTTTGGTAAACACTGTATATATGTTGTCATACCGCTAGTGAATGGACTGCACACACAAGAACACAGAAAAAGCTATTAACATCGCAGTGCACTGCACTGCACACTATGAGCACAAGTCTACACCCCTTGTGCGAGACCTGAAGCCCGACCCTCAAAGCCTAGAAGCATGAATCATACCATCTGGTTACTCTGAGTCGACTGGTTTTCTAACTAGCTGCACAGCGACAGCAGTGATGTTCAGTTGTGAACAGTGACGAAAAAAAAACAAACTGTAAACAAATAATCGACTGGTTAACTGGAGTATTTAAAGGCTTTTTAATAAATGTTAATACACAGCAATGTTCTCTCTCACTGTCACACACAAACACGTACACTTCCTGCAAACCCATCACACAGCTTTGAAAATAACACAGGACCCCCTCCAGTTTCATTTGTATATGTGGTCTGGAATGTATGTGGTTGTCGCCTGAGTCACCTGACGATGGTGTATTGCTTTCAGATAGTATGGCTTTGTCCCAACCTCATCTCTGCAATGGTATATTTTGGGGGGGGAGGCATAATCACTGTCTCTTTGACTCCCCCAAAATGAGCTTTTAGCCCACATACTGTTCTACCAACCGAAGACTAGGTTGCAGCTACAACAGAATGAATTTTTCTAAGAGGGTGTCTCAGCCTCAACACTACCTTCAATGAAAAAAATAACTCTAAGGAGGTTGTTTTATTAATCCTTCCTGTGCTACCACATTAGAGACCCAGGTTCAAGTCCCAAGCCTGAGGAATCTTGGCACACCAGGGATGCAACATGCTCAACCTCTGGGAAAGGGGCAGGACTGCGTTCTGTATGCGCCTTCTGCATTGGAAGCTGGGACTGCATGGATACCATGGGTGACCACACAGCCAGTCCCCCAAGGAGTGATGTCATGGATGACATCCAAACAGGGGTGATTGGAAGGTCCTAAAACAAAAGGAAAAATACCAGGTGAGGCCTGCAGCAGATATACAAAGTTCTAGTTTCCAGCTGCAACTCATAAAAATTACAACTGAAATATTGTTTAAAGCTGCTTTGTTGAAGGGTTTTCTATGCTGTGCAAGGCACTTTTTCTTCATTATACTAATTCTCTTCCATTGCAACACCCACACTATCATTCCTAAGCTGGCTAGGGCAGTGCACAGCTGCTGGGACATTTGAACAGCACTGCTCCAATGGTGGCATAGTGAAAATGTGATGATATCCAACCCTGAGGGCAGCAGAGACAGAAATGTAAACAGGACTAGTGGCAGCCATGCTCTCAATATTCTACAACCTTTAAACACACTACTCCAACGCTACTGGAACTGGAGAATAACACAAGCCAATAAAACTGGAAGATATCTGTAATGTTTTATTGTATAAAAATAAAAGGGTAAGGGCAGACTTTTCTTGGGCCAAGCTGCACCGCTACTGTGAGAAGGGGGTGCACTACAGGTACTTTAAATACATCATCACTGCAAGTTACTTTTGTTCCAGAGTCTTGAGAATTCAGACAAATCGACTATAGGGGAGGCGGGGAAGGGGGGCCGGGAGAAGAGGGCAAATGCCTGCCACTCAATGTGACTGACCACCCTTCCAGCCAATCAAAATTGCAGCTGCAGAAGCAGAATTACATGAAGCGTGCTGGCCCACTAGGTCTGTGACAGCTGGACCAAACAAACAAAAAAAGTTAAATACCATACTATCTCTTGAAAGTAAAAACACAATTAGTAAGCTTCTCAACATTATTATTTACAGTTTCTATATGAAAAGGTGAAGGGGTGTAAAAAAACAAAGATGTTATTTAGAACAACTGTCACAGAATAATATGCATTAAAAAGTAAAATACTACAGCAACAGCTCTTAAGGTCACAGACTCCCAGCTCAAAATCCCCACCATCTCCCTCACTGACATAGCCATTAAGGGAGGACAGCAATAACTCACCAGCACAGACAAAGCTCCCCTTTCTTTTGGCTGAAAATGAAGCCGTGGGATAAGATCACAATCCCTGTGCTGTGACCCTGTCGGGGTTCATCCTGCCCTTGTAACTTGTACTGAGTCTACCACCTGATCTGGGCACATCCTGTGGGGACCCCCCAAAATAACTGCTCTTGTTTTACTTTCACTCCTTCAGGAAGAAGTGCATCTTGTCGTTGATCTTCTTACGCTCGGGGTTGAGTCTCTTTAGGATCTGTGCTAGGACGTTGACCGTCTGCTCGCTGCTCAGGCCCGTCTTCTTGGTCTGAAACTTCTTCAGCAGGTCCTTAGTGGTCATGGGCTTCCGGGTCAGGTACCGTCTCACCGCCTCCTCTGTCAGCTGCACATCACTAACGAGGCAGAAGGAGAAAACATCAAGTATATACACATGTAGGTTCTGAGAGAAAACAAGCGCAGTTAGCAGCATCAGCAAACAAAGACTCTCCCGTAGCTTGCTGCAGGGTGCTGTCAGGGGATAAACCCACAGGAACTCTATCCCCTCCCTTATAAAGTTGTATAAGAGTTCCCACTCTTGTCACCTTTTTCCACTGAATACTACAGGAAAGTTCCCACTCCCCCACACATATTTAGGGAGGAGAGTTCTCCCTCCTAAGCATCTATATAGTTTATAGGCACCCTAAAGTCAAAAAATTCAAAGAGATACGTTTCCTGTCTGTCCAATTTCATTTATGTATGCTTTCTGTACCAGAAGCAGTGTTTTTTTTTTTTTTTTAAAGGATGCATATCTCCATTTTTAGTGTAGGGATCGCCACTGCCTCAGTGTTTGTGCTACTGCTGTGTGATCCAGTTGCTCAGGGTGCACTAAATCTCATGAGATTGTGACATAGGCTAGCCCTAGCTTAAACAGCTGTGCAGAGTAACATTACAATATGCCAACTAAGTAGTAAATTCTATCCTTTTTCCACCCAGAAACTTCATCTTCTCATACGCTACTACAGCGGTCAAGAACAAAGAAGATTTCACCAGTCTGGAAATGGTGGCACCTAGGACAGTTACAAACAGCTACTGTCGACAGTAAAAACAAGCCACTCAAACTTTTCAAACCCTTAACAGCTACAGAAATGGAGCCAACTGATTACAAACATACAGAAATCTACCAGAGGTGTGGGTTTAAGTCTCCTTTAGTCTGTCGACTACATGCAGTTGGTGTATCAGGCCCCAGGGTTTAATCCCCAATGTCAGAACTTAGGGATATTTGCAATTGGGGGGGGGTATAATAGTCCCCCCCATTAGCAGGAGAGTCTCCTAGGCACTGCCTAGATTTTAAATCTATGGGAAGGAGAACTGCTATCTGTAGACTGGGGGACAATGAAGAAAAAAAAAAAGTGTCAAAGGTGCAGAAAATCTCACACAAATTTTATAGGGGGCGAGAGACCACATTGGAGTGGATTCCTGTCCGATTCAATCCCTGCTCCTCAGTCCGTGTATAGGCATGAGACATCAGTCATTACCAAGCAGCTAAACTAAGCAGCGGACTCTTATTCCAAATATAAGATTTCCGGGACTTCTGGGCGTGTGGTGGTGCTGGTTGCAGAGAGTCCCTTCTAACCTTAAATTTCTGTGTAACCATGTAAATGCTCACCCCTTCTAGGATGCTCTCCCCAGCCCACGTCCCCCTTTCTCGCCTGCCTATATCCATACATGTTCTCTCCTTTTGAAAAGCATGACCACACTCCCTTGCCCCCCTTCTATGGGCACTACAAACATGTTCCACATATTTATTAGCCATTTTGCAAAATCAGAAAGAAGCCTGCTGTAACTCAGACCGGGCTTAACAGATCATCCTGTAAAATTATCTTCAAACCACCAAATAAATAAGCATCTCTTCCCATCACTGCTCCGGCAAACTGGAGTAAGCCTGAGACTGAATCCAGCAGAGTCCTCAATCCCTCAGGACCTGCTGTGACTGGCACTGATGGAAGGCTGGCCTGAGCTTGGGGTGGCAAGAGGCCAACAGGCAGGTTCTGGGGATGGCTGAAGGGAAGAACAGAAGGCTAGGCAACAAAGTGTGTTTATGTTTCAGTATTTAAAGGCAAGTAATAGAATTTGTTACCAGTTCTGGCCAGCCCGCCGACGCAGCGGTAGCGCTGCTGCTTGCCACACCAGTGACCAGAGTTCAGCAACGAGCCTGGGTTGCTGGGGGAGGATGACTGAGTGTCCCATGGATGCTTGCCTCCTCAGGGGACGGAAAGCTCCTGGTCTCCACTGCAATACTACTATCACCTGAGTGACCACAGATGGCAATGCAGGCTGGAGCTAGGGATAAGGAGGGGAATGTCATCACTTTGATGCCTCGGCATCAGACGCAACGATGTTTGAGGTGGGACAGAGAAAGTAAAAATTCCCCTGAGCGAGCAGGATGCCATCTGTCGCAGGTTCCACACTGCTGATTGAGGCTCTCGTGCGCACATGTGTGTGTGGCCCGGGTAGCCCTTCCCATGGGGCGTCTTCCACGGGGCAAAAAACAGGAGCGAGGTAAGTCCTGCGGACAGGGGAAAGGGAACATTGTTTAACCAGGAGTAGCACACTAAGCCGAAGCTTGTTTCCAGATGTGACCTGGAAGCACAAGGAAGTTAAGTGACTTACTCAGGATCACACAGTATGTACCTAGGCGGCTGTGGGATTCAAACCCAGGTCTCCAGATCTGCAGCTCAGAGCCTTAACCCACTGCGCTATACTGCTGCCCAGTGGGTGATGGAGCTGGGTAGGGTGGAAGGACCGAAGGTAAAGTTATGGACAGAACTCCATGTTGCTGCTGCACCGATATCAGCTGCTGATACACTGCGCAAAAAAGCTGCGGAAGCAGCTATGCCCCTTGTAGAACCTCTCACAGGCCCCGGCAGAGGCTTGCCATACTTCTGGTAGCAAAAGCGTATACAACTGCCCAACCAACTGGACTGGCACTGCTTAGAAACAGCTTTGCCCAAAGACCTCAGGGCAGAGGAGACAAACAACTGGTCATCCTTATGGAACTCTTTCGTACAGTGGGTACAGCATTGGAGAATACAATACACATCCATAGTGTGCAAGAGTGCCTCACATCTATTTGCAGGGGACAGAAAATGTACAAGAAGCTCCACTGATTGGTTCAGTGTGACCTCTGACACTACCTTAGGCAAAAACTTAGGATCTGTCCTGAGGACCGCCCGGTCCCTATGGAAAATTATATAAGGCTCCTTACCAACCAGAGCCTGAAGCTCTGAAATTCTTCAAGCTGGGGTAACTGCAACTAAAAACAATGTCTTTCAGGAGAGGAAGCGTAAATCACAGCTCATCGCTGGTTCAAAAGGCGGGAGAGTGAGTTTCTCCAACACAAAGTTTAAATCCCAAGGTGGTGTAGGGCTGCGGATGGAGGGTTTCAGATGGAAAATCCTTTTCAGAAATGTTCTGAGCCCCGGGTTTACCATCCACCAGCTCATGGTATGCCGAAATAGCCAAAAGACGGACTTTCAAGGAGGAATAGGAAAGGCCCGAATCTGAAAGATGAAGGCAGTATTTCATAACTTGTGGGGCAGAAAAAGAAAGGGTTCCAGTCTTTGTAAGCCACCCAAATGGAAAAAGGTTTCCACTTCACAGCACAGATGGAACAGGCAGATGGCTTTCTAACCTCAACCAGTATTTGGGCAACTCGAGAGGAAACCCTGAAGCAAGAGACTGCTATGTCTGCAGGACCCCCACATGAAGGTGCAGGGTCCTGAGCCCCGGATGAACGAGCCGGCCTTGATTCTGTGTCAAGAGGTCGTGAGCCACAGGAAGTGGAACCGGTGGTTCCTTCGCCAACTGCTGCAGAAGTGGGAACCAAATCTGTCTCAACCAGAGAGGGGCAATGAGGATCATCCACACCTTCTCTGCCTGAAGCTTGAGGAGAACGCTCTGGAGAATGGGAAACAGAGGAAAGGCATACAAAAATCTCCCTGTCCAAGAAAGCACCATGCCCTGGAACGAGCAAGCAAAAACTATGTTTTGCGTTGAATGGGGAGGCAAAAAGGTCGAGTTCCGGATGCCCCCACCTCAGGAAGAGAGACTCTGCCACTTCCTGACTTAGCTCTCATTTGTGACTGAGGGTTCAAGACCTGCTGAGACTGTCTGCCAGGACATTTTGGATGCCTGGAACATACAAGGCCACTAGGGACAGATTGTGCTGGACTGCCCATTTCTACACTCTCATCGCTTCCCTACAGAGAGGGTACGAGCGAGTTCCTCCTTGTTTATTGAGGTACCAGACTACTGACGTGTTGTCCATCTGGACGAGCAGTGATCCCTTGGGGTGAAGGGTCTGGAACGCCTGAAGCGCATACAAGACCACTCATATCTCCAATACGTTGATGTGCAATGTGACCGGGAGCTCCTGCCACTCTTGAGGACTGACCTTTTCTTAAATCTGTTGCAACAGTTCTTCTATTTCTAAGCCTAATCTATCCTTTACTATTTCTAGTCCATAAGGTTGGCTACCTGTGGGCACCCCCTTCTCCCTCCCTTGACTATGCTACAGTGTCCTCTTTAATTTTCATTTTTCCCTCTTAGGTACTCATAGAGGGAGGTGACTGTGGTGACCTCCAAGTGTATGTAAAACAGATTGTGTTTATTGTTGTTGGATTAAGCATGTAATAGCACTATGTTCTAAAATATCTTGATGTATATACCTTATGTTTATGAAATCTGTGGATGTTGAACATACCATGGCACTTGGTGTTTTGATAATGGTAAAAAGTACTAGGCGACTATTATAGAATTTAAGCTAGTTGTGTTATTTAAAATGCATGTATATTGTTGTAAACTGAAGTAAGAAATGTCATGATGATTTGCATATATCCCATGACGCATTGCATCATGGGAGTACTTATGAAGTTGCATTTCTTTGAAACTTGATTTGTTGCCAATGCCCTTTGAGGTAGACCTTCTTTCAGTGATTCTGCACTGAGATTCTTTGTCTATACTGTACCTTGTTTTGTTTTTTCTCTTTTTGGGCCCCACTACCCAAGCAAATGGGGCCTGCATAGAGGTGGTGGCTACATCTCAACTGGTGAATTGGATCAGAGATCAGTGTCAGTAGGTGCTGGCCAAGTGCAGAGAAAGGACATTCATAGTTTGTAGCTGCAAACTGATGTACTGAAGAAGAAATATGCCATTGCAGAAGGTTATTTCTTGTATTCTGAATAAACATCACACAGAGATTGTGTGTTGAACCTGAAGTTTGGTGTCTGGTCCTTCTGTTATCCCACAACCCCTCCACATGCAACAACGCCTCTGAGCTGGACCAAATCCCCTGGGCTTGGTGTTCCCCTAGATGTGCCCCCTATCCCATATTCGATGCATCTGTAGTCAGAGATGTTGAGGGGGCAGGACTCCTGAAAGGGAGACCCAAGGAAAGGTTGCAGGGATCCCTCCACCAAAGCAAGTCTTTCTGGATAGCCGACGATACCAGGACCGGATGGTCCAGGTCGTCCAGGAGTTGATCCCACTGCACCCGCAAGGACCACTGAGTGACTCTCATGTGGAGCCTCGCCAGGGGAACAGTAGTGATGGAGGCTGCCATCAGGCCGAGAAGGCGAAGGACCTCCCTTGCTGGAATGGTCCTGGATAAGGCCACTACTGAAGCCTGATGGACCAGTCTCCACCCTGTCCGGAGGAAGGAAGGCTCTGCTCTGGTCAGTGTGCAAGACCGCCCCAATACACTGAAGTCTCTGGGTCGGGGAAAGAGACGCCTTGGGGAAACCGACAGTAATCCCAAACTTGGAAAACAAATCCAGAATGAAAATCAGAGCTTCTGAGAAAGAGAATCCCTGGAAGGGGCTGAGATCAGACGGTCGTCCAGGTAAGTGAAAACTACTATGCCTTGGTGACACAGAAAGGCCGCCACCACCGCCAGGCATTTGGTGAAGACCCGAGGGGCTGAAGACAGACCAAAGGGGAGGACCCGGAACTGGAAATGCTCCCCTTGGGAACAAAACTGCAGCAACCGGCGGTGGCTGGGGAAAACTGGAATGTGCAGGTAGGCAGGCATCCTTTTTTCTTTTTTTTCCCCTCAATTGTTTAAGCTTGTTTACAGGTGCAACCTGGGAGCACAGGAAGGTTAAGTGACCTGCTCAGGGTCACACAGTATATGCAAGTGGGGGCTGTGGGATTCAAACCCAGGTCTCCAGATTTGCATCTCAGAGCCTTAAACCATTGTGCTATATGAGCCAGGGCCTGCTTCCGCTGCCTCCAGGTATGCATCCTGCATATCCAGAGCACAAAGCCACTGGTTCTCCAGCAGGAGAGGAAGAAGGCTTTGGAGATTCAACATTCTGGATTTTTTGTACTCGAACAGGTTGAGACTGCTCAGGTCGAGAATGGGTCTCATGTCGCCTGACATTTTTAGAACCAGGAAGAAGTGGGAGTAGAACCCCCTTCCCCTTTGCCAGAGGGGAACACTCTCTATAGCTTCCTTGAGCAAGAGAGTTTGGATTTCTTCTCTGATGAGAAGAGCCTGGTCTCAAGAGTAGGTCGACCTGTTTGGCAGAGAGTCTGGGGGGGGATCTCCAGAAATTCTATGGTGTGTCTGGCAGACACCAGCTGCAGGACCCATGCATCGGAGGTAATGCCCTGCCACTCCTGCGCATGGCGGGAGAACCTCCCCCCGACTGGCTCCTCGCACCGAGGCTGAGAAGGGGTGGGACAAGGGAGTCAGGAGGTGGCAGGACGGTCAGGGGGAGGGCCCCCCTTAACGTCTCTGATTCTTGGAGGCGGGAGGGGTGGCGGAACCCGTGGACTTACCCTTGCTCTGGCGACGAGCCAGGTCCTGCTTCTGCTGCCTCCAGGTTCTTTTCCGAAAGGACTGCTGCTGTTGTTGGGCACCCGATCGGTACATGGACTGCAGACTGACCTCAGGGTCTGATCTTTATCCTGGAGGTTGGTGATGATGTCCTTGGGGTTGCCACCAAGGAGCACCGAGCGCCGAAAGGGGATGTCCTGAGTCGCAGACTGAACCTCATTTGCGAGGCTAGAGATGCGAAGCCAGGCCTGTCGTCCCAAAGCAACAGCAGTCGCCGAGGCGCGGGCTACTGAATCCACAGAGTCGTAACTAGCCCGCAGTGCATGCCTGCAAGAAAAGCGAGACAGGCGGAGTTCCTTGGCGAGCTCCTCCTTGAGATCCAAAGGGTGCATAGCTTGGACTCAGGCCTCGAGCCTGGCCAAGGTAGCCTTTTGGTGCGATACCATATGAGCCACATAGTTTAGGGACCGAAGTGCACATGTGGCTGAAGAATAGACCTTCTTACCGAACTGGTCCATCTGCCTCGACTCCTTGTCTGGAGGAGAGGTGCTCATATGCTGACGAGTGGTCATGAGCAGCTGAAATCACGATGGAGTCCGCCTTCGGATGAGCACTGAGGAATGGAGCATCCTTGGGCGCCCGGTAAACTCTGTCTGCCCTCTTGGGGACAGCCGGGATAGAATGAGGCATCTGCTAGATCGTAGAGGTGAGGCCCTGGTGAGGTCCAATCCATGGAGAAACAAGGGATCAGGGACAGAGACTCGAGGTCTAAATGTTCGGCGAGTCTCTGCCGCATTGGATCCTGTTCATCCGACTCCCAATCGAAAAAAGTCTGTATGGACCTCAAGAAATCCGAAAAGGCAGGGTCCTCCGGTTGGAACTTGGGAGAAGCCTTGCCCTTAAGGACCGAGGACATGTGATCCGAGGGCTCCTCCAGTGACTCATCGCTATCCTCATCATCATAATCCCCCACGTCCGGATGGTCTCCAAGGTCCAGGAGAGCTAAATCCTTGGGAGTGGTCCCCATGAGGTGAATAGTAGAAGGGGATGAACTCCTCAGGGATGGAGACCTAGGAGAGCACGGTGGTGGGAGTCTGCACTCTAGGTCTGAAACCAGCTCTGAGCGCGCCCCCTGCCACCAAGACTGGATGAGAGTCTTAAAGTCCAGTTGAACCAAAGCTTGTGGAGGAGGCGGAAGAGGAGGTTTTGGGGAGGGGTGGTGGTGGTGGTGGTGGGGAGGGATTACTGGGGAGGAGGAAGTGATACCCTGGTAACCCAATAATAGCCATACCTCGGGTAATGGATTGTATCCGGGTGGCACGCCCCGTCACCACTCCAGTCTAGGAGGGGGACCGCCAGGTAATGGTCCTCAGGATACCCAAGGGGTAATGCAGGACAGACCGAGTCGAGAATATAATCCTAACGTCCAGGGGACCTGACGGAGGGGTAACCCACATAGGGCCTGCTGTCGTGTAAATCAGCGGCAGGTCTGGTGTCCAGGAGCCACCAGCTGGGATCCGCACCACCCGATCCAGCACCAGAAAAGGGTCCAGCGTCGGAGCCGGGCGAAGGGGACCCGACGGAGGGACCTGGTCTGGCACCGGAGCTGAAGGTTGGGGCAGACGACTGGGCCCAGGCTCGGAGATTTTTGTCAGAGGGTGTGGCATCGAGGGAACCATTGCCAGATCTGGCAGGGAGATCTCGAATGGGACAGGCGCTGGGTCAAGAGTGATCCCACCAGAAGGGATAGGAGAGGCCTCCAGATTAGGGCCAGACAGCTGAGGAGGAGTCTCCTTCCTGTGACCCCATTGAGGGAGTGTGGAACGGATCCAGAGGTGTGGTTGACGTCTAGGGGCTCTGCACTATCATCGCCTGAGGTAGCGGCCCAAGCAGGGGAAGCTACTGGCGGTGGAGAAGGGGAGAGAGGGCCAGTCTCCCCTGGGCTCGTCCGGACGTCAGGGTGGTCTCCACTAGGCCCCAACGGGAGAGCCGTGTCTGAGCACCGGTCATCTGACTGGACAGAGCCGGGCAGGAGGGGGAGGAGCCCCTTGCCGACTTAATGGCTGAGGTCCCGTGCGGGTCCCCGAAACCTGGGGAGTCAACTTACTGGTGGCTGGGCGGTCCCTGGTGGAGACGGGGGGCCGACTTAGCGGCAGGCATGGTGCGGCCATTGGAGGAGCCGGCAGCAGACTTACCCACGGAGGAGGGTTTGCAGGGCTTACCCGAATCCCCCGAAGCAGATTTCTCCTTAGGCGGCGGCTGGGAAGAAGCCTTGTTGGTAGAGGGCCTGAGGCCTCGCCTGGGAACTCTCCGGAGCGCCTCTTGCTCCCTGTGCTTCTCTGTCTAGTGTTCTTTTTTGGAAGGGGAAGAAGATGGAAGATTCGCAGATCTGCTCCATCTGTTTTTCTAAAGATGCCAGCCGGGTCTTCAAGAGGTGGGCCTCCAGAGCCTGCTGCCTCCTTTTGTGTGTGGCCTGATTAAAAGGCAGGCAATCTGGACAGGAAGAAACTGGGTGGTCTGGGCCCCAAGCAGATCACACACTTCACGTGTCTGTCTTTATGTGGAATTTGAGTACCACAAGACTGGCACTACTTCTTCGGTGAAGACATAAAAAGATGTTCGAAAATTGAAGAGAAAATGCATGGTAGAAACAAATGGGGGAAAAAAGTTAACTTTCAACGATGATCACTATGGGAAGTCTGCGATGCGACTGACACCAGGCGATGGCAGGAAAGAACTGGAGAGCGGGCGTGGGGATTGCCCATTATACAGGGTCACGTTGACGTCGGTCACATGTCCCCCATCAGATATTGCTAGCAAAAGTCTGCCGTGCAGCCAGATGCCATGTGGCACTAGTCTGATATGTGATGACCTACTGAAGGAACCCTCTCGAAGTAAGATCCAGATTCATGACCGACCTAGTGGTGGAGTTGGATGGACTTCTTGTTCTGGGTGACTTCAACATTTGGGTCAACGATGAAACTTGTCTGCTTGGAATGCAGTTCCTCCTTCTGATGTCCTCAGTGGGCTTCGTACAGGCTTTTGCCACTAGTACCCATCAGTATGGCCATGCCTTGGACCTGGTTTTCTAGATGGGTCTTGATATTAGCAATTCGAAGTTGATCTGTTCATTTGGTTGGATCATCACGCCGTGCAGTTTTTCTGCACACATCCCTGTTTAACCATGCATGTGAAGATGGTCAGTTACAACCCTGTTCATAATTTGGAGTTGAAACACCCTGACGGTGGTGGACATTTCGAGCATGGAAATGACTTGTACAATGGGAGCCGAGGTGGCTGTGGAGGGCTATAATATGGCTTTTATGGTGGCATTTGACTCCCCAGCAGCTCTCCATGTCCGTCCATTGATTTCCTGTCACAGGTCACCTTGGTCTGATGGTGAACTGAGGAGGTTGAAGACAAAGGGGCAGAGGTTGGAGTGTTGTTGGCAGAGGTTCCGGCTGGAGGACAAACAGGCGCTGCATGCTCATTATGGTGAGTACTGTCACCGGTCAATCACTCTGAAAAAGTCAGCATTCCTGTCACAGGTGACTGCTGCTGGAAAGGACCGGCCAGCAAAGCTCTTCAGCACTGTGAACAGATGATAAAATCTGGTCTGTCTTCAGTCCTGTAGAGCCTTTTGAACAGATAAATGTGTTGAGTTTAATAGATTCTTTGTGGACAAAGTGTCTTTTTGTGCTGGGATATCCCCAACTGGCCTGTCATCGGCTGGCAGTGTCCAGTTTATGATGGGCAGTGGCACTCCATCCATGTGGGTGGAGTATGAGCTGGTGCTGGAGGATGATGTCCTCCAGGTTTCTGGTCTGTGCCCTATGTACTGTTTAATGAATCCAGGGTTGACCTGGCTTCTTTTAGAGTGCTGGGGGATGCTCAGTCTGATATTTGTGGAGATTGTTGGGTGTTCACTTAAGGAGGGGATTTTTCTCCCGCCTTGAAAAGGGCAGTTGTGAAGCCCCTCCTTAAGAAACCATCTTTGGACCCTGATGATCTCTCAAACTACAGGCCTGTATCGAACCTTCCCTTTGTAGGAAAGTTGACTGGGAAGGTGGTAGCAGTGCAGCTGGAACAACACCTGGAGAAACATGACACCTGCAAACCTTTCCAGTCCAGTTTCAGGCCTTGTCATAGAACAGAGACAGCCTTAGTCAAGGTGCACCATGATCTCCTCCTGATGAGGGATGGCGGGGCATCATTTCATCCATGTCCTGCTTCACTTGTCTTTGGCTTTTGACAAGGTGGACCATGGAGTACTATTTGCCCATCTGAGTCATTATGCAGGACTTGCAGGTACAGTGCTGCGGTGGTTTGAGTCCTACTTATCTGGCATGATTCAAGCATATCATGTTGGTTCTCCTTGTTCTGCACTGGTTGCTGGTGCAGTGGCTCATCAGCTTCAAGGTCTGCCTGTTAATTTACAAGGCCCTGCACGGTCTAGCTCTGGGCTACCTGAAAAATCTCCTGGCTCCTGACCGCTCCATCTGGTTAGCAGAGGCGAACCTCTTGCAAGTACCTAGATGACACCTGAAGTCCTTGGAAAACAGGGCATTTGGCATTGCTGCCCCGATCCTTTGGGACGCCCTCCCACTGGACCCACCGGAAGTAAGAGGTGCACCTTCCCTGACCATGTTTAAATCACGTTTAAAAAAATGTATACAGTTTTGGACCTGGCACAGCCAAGTAATTTTGTGCAGTATTATTTATATTATTCTAAATGGTTTTACTGAATGTGTTGTTTTTAATGTGAGGTGCCCAGAGCCTTTGGGATTGGACGCCAAATAAATAATATTGCCTCGCCTTGACTTGATCTAATAACAACCTCTCTCACAAACAGCCACGCACAGCGGCTTGTCACCGTTTTTTCTAAACTCTCTACATGGACTGAAGACAGCAAATGAGGGTTTGGGCAAGCAGGAATAGTGTGAGCACATGCCAAGTGCTTGAATGGTACTATCATCTTACCAATACCATAAAAAATGTACAAAAAGGGTATTCTATAGTAGTCACTTGTTTTCTTTTTTTACAGAACCTGTACCTGATGATGATGCAGCAGATGCCACAGATGCCAACTGCTGAGCCTAGCCGTGATTGGCAGTACAAGGACCTACTGTGCGGACATATTTATTTTTTGGCTTTGTTTTTTTGTTCTTTCCATTAAATTAAACATTTTCAGCAGCAGCAATTATGTGTTAGTCTGTCACTTACTGCATGATCGTATCAAAAGATGCCAAAGTGACCACGCAGTACAGAACAAAGCAGGCAATAAACGCGGTCCAAAAAACAGTTGAGCGTTAAAGGAACCCAGAGTATATAGCGAATATTTTGTGTCAGTGTTTATTTCTAGTTCTACAGCATATTAAAATTCATTTGTTACCAGCACTGTTTAACAGTCGCCTGTCAATACCATTTCTGCTCTCAGTTCTCCAGCTGATGCACTACATTCTCCAGATAATCACATAGTACCAGCCAGCCACACATGATGCATACCAATGTCAGTGATGTGCTGGTGTCCAGAAGTTACATACAAAACTTTCTGTGGGCCAGGATCAAAAGGGTGCATATTATCTTGGGTTTGGGACCGTGGCGACAGCTGCTTATAGGGCCGACACCAACAACCGGGGCGGGGGTCCCAGGGTGACTCCAGCCAAGTCCACATGTACCAGTAGCACTGTTATTTCTTGGGTGCCCAGTCCTGCAGGCTCTGGATGCCTTACAGCAACAGTACAGAATAAACAGCAGCACATACATAAATGCATCATGGTATAGGTTAGGTTTATGTATAGGTACACTATATCTCAGTTGTAGACTGAAAAAAACATGGAATAGATAATGCTCCACAGAAACACAGACAATGGCAGAAAAAGACCAAAGGTCCAGCCACTGGTACTGCCCAACTTCCTATTTATTCCTGGGACCCACTGTTCCTCCAGGGTCCTAGCCCTTCCTATCCCTGATTCTGACACCCCGAACAACCACCATACCCTTCATTCTGTCCCAGTCATGCTTAAAACCACTAACAGTTTTCACACCCACCATCACCACTGGCAGCCTGTTTTATGGCTCCACCACTCTTTCTGTAAAATAGTACTTCTTCACGTTCCTCCCGAACCTCCATCCTGTTAGCTTCCACTCATGACCACAAGACCACGAACTGTTAGTCAAGTTAAACAGTTTCCCGCAGTTCACCCTGTTAATTACTTTTAGGAATTTGAGGTCTGTATCTTATCTCCCCTCTCCCTTCTGGTCTCCAGCGAGTACATGTTCAGTGCCTTGAGGTGCTCCTCAGAGGACATGCCCTTCTGACTCCGAATCATTTTTGTTACCCTGCACTTTCTCTGAGCTCAGTACTCCAGGTGTAGCCTCATCAAGGATCTATACAGAGGAAGTACTACCTCTCTTTATCTGCTATCAGTAGAAACATAGAAATTGACGGCAGATAAGGACCGCAAGGCCCACCCAGTCTGCCCATTTGTTTTTCTACCTTATAAATGTGCCATCGGCCTTTGCTCTGTCAGTGGCCTATCTATTCATAGTCATTTGTATTGCTCCTTATGCCTATCCCATGCCTGTTTGAAGCCCTGCACTGTATTCATAGCCACCACTTCTTGTGGTAAGCCATTCCATGCATCCACCACCCTTTCTGTGAAAAAGAATTTCTCACATTCCCCTTAATCGCCCCCTCTAATCTCATGCTGTGTCCTCTTGTCCTGCTATTTTCTTATATTTAAACATGTTAGACTCTTTCACCTTGTTAATGCCTTTAAGGTGTTTGAATGCCTCGATCATATCACCTCTCTCCTCCTTTGCTCAAGGGTATACATATTGAGCTCCGTTAATCTGTCCTCATATGTCTTCTGATGCAGTCCTCACCATTTTGGTTGCCCTTCTCTGGACTGCCTCAATTTGGTTAATGTCCTTGTGAAGGTGTGGCCTCCAATACTGCATGAGTACTCAGATGGGGCCTAACCAGTGTCTTGTAAGAGGGATTATTACCTCCCTCTTACGACTTGATACCCCTACTAATATACCCTAACACCCCCCTAGCCTTACCTACTGCTTTAGAGGTCTGCTTGGATGATTTCAGATCATCAGTGATGATGATACCCAAGTCTCTTTCTTCCTTTGTGACTGCTAGCAACTCCCCTCCCAGCCTATAGGTGGCCTCAGGGTTTCTCTTCTCTATGTGCATGATTTTGCACTTCTTTGCATTAAATCCCAGTTGCCACTCTTCTGACCATTTTGTCAGTTTATCCAGATCTCTTCTCATTCTGCCCACCCCATCTGGATCATCTACTCTGTTGCAGATCTTGGTGTCATCTGCAAACAGACAACCTTATCCTCTAGTCCATCTGCAAGGTCACTAATGAAGATGTTGAATAGGACTGGCCCAGGACTGATCCTGAGTACCCACTTGTGACCTGCATCTCTTCTGACTGTATACCATTTACCACCACTCTCTGTTTCTGCCCGTCAACCAGTTTGCCACCCAGTTGACCAACTTCTGACCCACCCCGAGCCTACCCAGCTTATTTATCAATCTTTTATGTGGAACAGTGTCAAAAGCTTTGCTGAAGTCAAGGTAGGTGACATCAACTGCTCCCCCTTGGTCCACCACTCTGGTTACCCAGTCAAAGAAATCTATGAGATTAGTTTGACAGGACCTTCCTTTTGTAAACCCATGCTATCTTGGATCCTGTGCTCCTATGGATTCCAGGTGTTGCACTATCCTTTCCTTAAGGAGTGCCTCCATAATCTTGCCCACTATACATCTATACAGAGGAAGTACTACCTCTCTTTATCTGCTATCAGTACCTCTCTCAATACATCCAGACATCCTACCTGCCTTGCCATAAGCCTTGTAGCACTGACTTGACTGCTTTAGGGAGCTGCTGATAGTACCACTGCTGAGGAACGAGACCTTGGAGTTAAGTGTCACCCCTCCAATCCAGTACTCCATCTCTAGGTGTATAACTTTGTACTTTCTGGTGTTCAATTTCAACTGACAAACCTCTGACCACCCCTTCAGCTGTTGCAAGTCACTCTGCATCCCCGATTCCATCACTATCCACACTCCCACAGACCTTAGAGCCATCTGCAGAGACACAACCTGTTCTGAATTCCCTCACCAATGTCACTGAGGAACATGTTACATACATACATACAAAGAAGCCAGCAGAGGAAGGCCATTTGGTCTATCAAGTCTGCTCGTATTGCAGGGTCCACAGCTTGAGCTAATGTCCCTGCCCTCCCTCCCCACTCCTCTCATCCTCTCTACCCATGATCCTTACTTTCCCCCATGCCTATCCCAGCCTCTCTTAAAGCTGTCCACTGTCTTCAACGAGATGACCTCTTCCGGCAGTGCATTCCAAGTGTCCACCACCCTCTCTGTGAAGAAGTGCTTCCTGACCTCCCTCCTAAACCTCCCACTCTCCAGCTTAAGACTGTGCCCCCTAGTGTTATGGTTGCCACTCAGCTTAAAGAGACTCTCCTCATCGAACTTCTTTATTTCTTTCAAGTATTTGAAAGTCCCAATCATGTCCCCTCTCTCTCTCGCCTGTCTTCCAGGGAGTACATGTTCAGTACCCTCAACCTCTCCTCATATGCCTTACCCTGCTGACCCACTATCATCTTTGTAGCCATCCTCTGGACCTTCTCCAGCAGGTTAATGTCCTTTTTGAGGTGTGGGCACCAGTACTGAACTCCATACTCTAGATGCGACCTTACCAGTGACCTGTACAAGGACAGTATAACCTCCTCTCTCCTACTACTGATCTCCCTAGATATGCATCCCAGCATCTTGTCTGCCTTTGCTGCTGCTTTCTTGCACTGTGTGGCGTGATTCAGGTCACTAGTGATCATCACTCCCAGGTCCTTCTCCTCATCTGATGCAGACACTTGGACTCCACCCAGGTACTACTCTGTCCTGGAATTCTTGGTTGTAATATGTGTAACTTTGCATTTCTTGGCAGTGAAGCCCAGCTGCCAGATCCTGGAGCACCTCCCCAGCTTCACCAGATCTTCCTGTAGTCCTGTAACCCTTTAGCTGTGTCCACTCTTCCGCAATGCTTGGTGTCCTCCACGAATAGGCACATTTTGCCCTTACTGCCATCCCCAATGTCACTGACGAAGACACTGAACACCACCGGCCCCAGCATAGAGCCCTGTGGGACCCCACTGGTTACCTCTCTGGTACCAAATAACTCTTCCCCCCACAACCACCCTCTGGGTTCTGTCCCTTAGCCAGTTTTCCACCCATCTTTTCCCAACCCCAAGATTCACCAACTTCCTGATAAATCATTTGTGGGGCACAGAGTCAAAGGCCTTGCTGAAATCAAGATAGAGGATGTCTACCACTTGGGCCCTGTCTACTGTCTTAGTGACACAGTCAAAGAAGTTAATCAGATTCGTTTGACACGATCTCCCTCCCCATGATAGATGCTGCCTCGCATCCTGGAGACCATGCTCCTCTAGATATTCCACCAACTTTTCCTTTAGTATGGTCTCCATGAGCTTGCCAACAATGGAGATCAGACTGAGTGGTCTATAATTCCCTGGGTCATCCTTAGGACCGCTTTTGTGGAGGGGCGCTACATGTGCTGTTCTCCAGTCCTGCGGTACCACACCTGACTCTAGTGAACTATTAAATAGGTCTGCCAGTGGCCCTGCCAGCTCCTCAGCCAGTTCCTTTAGTTCCCTTGGATGTACTCTGTCCGGGCCTGGTGATCTGTCCACCTTCAATGCCAGCAGCCCCTCCCTCTACCCTCCTCTAGCACTACATCTGTGTTCCCCTCCCCCCACTCCTCTTTTCCCTCCTGAAGGCACTGGTCCATCCTTCTCCCTGGTGAAGATGGAACAGAAGTATTCATTAGTATCTCTGCTCCCCCATTATCCTCCACCCACTCCACCCCTTTCTTAAGCCTAACAATCTCTTCCTCCTTGTCTCTTTTATCACTTACATAGCAAAAGTCTTCTCCCCCTTCTTAATTCCTTCAGCTATCTGTAGCTCCTACCTGTGCCTCTGCTCGCCGAACTTCCCTTACTTGCCTCACTAGCCAACTGTATGTAATTTTGCCTATCCAGCTCTTTTTTGGTCTTCCTGAATTTTCTATAGAACAACCTCTTTTCCCTTACTGCCTGGGCTACCCCAGAACTGAACCAGATAGGCACTTTGTCCCTTGTGTTCTTACCCCTGAGCCTAATACACTCATCGGTGGCACCCAGTATTCCTTCCTTAATGACAGACGACCTTTGGCCCACCCCCATATCTGCGCTGATGCCCGCCAGATGGCTCCTTGGCACTCCGCCCATTTTCCTGAAGTCTGACCTCCTGATATTCAAGATTTTGGTCTTAGTCGGGATGCTTTCCCTGCTCATATCCAACTGGAACCACACTGTGCAATGGTCACTTCCACCCAGTGGCTCTCTGACCATTATTTCCTGTACATGCTCCCCATTTGTGAACACCAGATCAAGAATTGCCTCAGCTCTTGTTGGTTCAGTGACGCCTTGAGTCAGAAACCCACTCTGCAGTCCTTCCAGGATCATCTGACTCCTGGTACATGTTGTGGAGGGTATGCTCCAGTCCACCTTGGGCAGGCTGAAGTCCCCCACAATTACCATCTCTCCTTTCCTCATAGCTTCCAGTATTTGTGAGCTCAGTTCCCTGTCCCTCTCCTCATCCTGACTGGGTGGTCTATAAACCACCTCCAACCTCACTTTTCTCCTTCTACTGGACCTTAACTGAACCCATAATGCCTCCACCTCCCCTTCCTCCAACTCCTTCCTCGTGCAAGTTATTCCCTCCCTGATATAAACTGCCACCCCACCCCCCCCCCTTCCCGACTACCCTGTCCCTCCTGTATGGTTTATATCCAGGGATCACAAGGTCCCAGTCACGGAGTGATGTTGCCCAAGTCTCGGTTACTGCAGCTATGTCCACCCTCCTGTCTGCTAATAGTGCCTGCAGGTCATCCATCTTGTTTACAAGACTCTGTGCATTCAAAGACACCACTCTCCACCTAGACTCCGACTTTCCTTCTCTTCCCTTCCCTCTATTCTGCTATTCACATTTATTCCCTCTGTGTGCACCCCTCCACTTACTCTTGTTATGTGTTCCTCTTCCCCTCCACCCTTTGCTGTGTTCTCGGCCCTTCCACCTCCTCCCTCCAGACCTCTTCCATCACTGTGTGTGTGGGGGGGGGGAGTTCACTGACCTCCTCCTCTCGGAGTCTGTGGGCCTGCATTCCCACTGCCCCCCTCGTACTTTAAATTAAGTGTAGTGGTTATGTGTTCCCCCCGTTTGTCCCCGAGTAACCTCAAATCCTCCCTACTGAGGTGTAGCCTGTCTGTTGAAAAGAATGCTTTGTTGACCAGGTCTCCTCCCAGTCCCCAATACAGATAAACATTCCCTCAGCCAGTCATTAAAATCTTCTATTCTTTTTCTGGCTGTGCTGGCCCTTGGTACTGATATCACCTATGAGAAGGCCAGCGAACTTCCTTCCTCCCTGCAGATTTCCCCTAACTCCCCGAACCTACCTTGTACTACCTCAACCTCCTCCCCGACTAGGTCATTGGTTCCCAAATGTATAACTAAATTAGGTTTTCCTCCAACCCCCCTTACTATTTCCCTTGTAGAAGAGGATTAGACCTGGGACAGATCCCTGTGGAATCCCGCTCATGATCTCCTCCTCTTCTGGTTTAACCTCACTGGCCACAACCCTCTGCTGCCTCCCTTTTAGCCAATTACCTACCCCGTTTACTATGACCGTAGCCACACCCAGATCCTCCATCTTCTTCAGCAAGCATCTGTAAGGCACAGAGTCGAAAGCCTTGCTGAAGCCAAAGTACAGCAAAGCCACAGCATGGCTTGTCTGGAGTGCAAGAAGGTTGTTTTCACTAGTTAAATGTGAGGAGTTTGCTCAATTTTTCTCAGTCAGGATGTCCTCTGTTAGGGCCAGGATCTTAACAACTGGGCCATTGAAGCCCAGCTGGGTCAGGCCTTCAGGTTTCAGATGCATTCAGTGGTCATGGGAAAAGTGCATACAGGCTTTTAGGGATGAACTCCCCTATTCCATCCTTATTCCCAGTCTGGTATTTATATACATATAAGCTAATTATTTAGTGAGAGCTGCAGTATGACATAGCACTGAGGATAATGTATGGTCCTCTATCTATAACAACTGTGTGTTGCCATCAAGAGGTTGACAATGGCAACTGTTTAAACCACAAGGGCGAAGTTTGAGAGGTTTTGGTTGCCATGGCAACCTCGAGATAGAGGACCATACATTGTGCTCCGGGTCGCCCCTGAAAAAGGGACCTTTGGGGCCCAGCAGGCCTACCCAGTCATCAAAATTCAATAAATAAATAAAGTGTATGGTCCTCTATCAATAATAAATACAGCAAGGAGGTACACAGCTGTGTCCTTACTTTGTGGTTTTTTTTTTGCCTCTGTGCCATTCTCCTCGTCCGTTGCTCTTGCCGCTGCTGCCGCTTCCTGACTGGTAGAGATTCTAACACGCATGGAATAAGGCGTTCATTGTTGTTATGCTGCAGTAGCTACGTAAAGTACAGTTAAGTAACAACTTATCGTAACAGTAGGTCTTCGAGAGAAGCTCTTGCAGTAAGTAATTACATGTAGGACTGATGCCGGCGGGCATCACGATCCCACGGAACAATTTCTAGCCAGCAGTCTCTGGCAGGGGACCGCCCCCACGTCAGGTGACCGATGTCATGTGACGTCAGTATAAAGGGAAGGTCCCCCACACCCACATTCCACTTCTTTCCTGCCAAAGGCCAAAAGGCGAGATGACAGAGTAGCGGATATTTCCATCCTGGAAAAGGAACTGAAAAAGCTTAGAGGGATGGAGGGTGGGAAGGTATTACCTACTGCAAGAGCCTCTCTTGAAGATCTACTGTTATGGTAAGTTCTTACATAACTGTACTATCTTACTTCGAGAGGCCTCTTGCAGTAGGTAATTACATATAGGACTCAGTCCCAAGCAGTCTGGAACAAGGAGAAGCAAACGGGAGGAGAAAAGCTACTCAGGAGTAGACCCTCTGGCTGTGAAGGTCCTAGGAAAGGAGACCTTGGACAACAGCCAACCCGAAGCCTGCTCTATGGCGAGAGGCAATGTCCAACTGTAATGCTTTGTAAAGGTATGGACAGAAGTCCAAGTGGTGGCTGCACAGATGTTGGCCGCAGACACATTCTTGAAACAAGCCTCAGAGGCAGCGACCACTCTGGTGGAGTGGCCTCTGACCTGACAGGGTTTTGTTGTACTTGTCATAACAGAAAGTGATACAGTGAGCCAACCATTTAAATAGGCATTGCTTGGAAATGGCATTGCCTTCTCTTTTAGGAGCAAAAGAGACAAACAGTTGATCAGTCTTTCTGAGATCCTTTGTCCTGTTGGTGTAGTATCTCAGAATTCGGTGAACATCCAAAGTATGCAGGAGGTACTCTTCATGATTAGAGTGCTGCATAAAAAAAGCAGGCAACACTATGGATTGATTCAATGTAGATTACGCCAACACCTTAGGGAGAAATTTAGGGTTGGTACGCAGAGCCACACATTCCTTGTGAAAAATCAGATACGGGATTTTACACATCAGGGCCTGGATCTCAGAAATCCTTCGGGAGGAAGTAATGGCCACTAGGAAGAGTCTCTTCCAAGAGAGGAACTTTAGGTCTGCTGAGGCTGCTGGCTCGAAAGGGGGGCAGAGTAAGCTTTTCCAGAATAAAATTCAGATCCCAAGGAGGGGCAGGAACCAGGATAGGGGGTCGCAAGTGGAGGACCCCTCTAAGAAAGACCTTGGAGACCTCCAGCTGAGCAAACGTCCTGTCTGCAAAAGGGATATGGTAGGCCAAAATGGCCACCATGTGCACCTTTAAGGATGAATGACTGAGACCCAGATCATAGAGGTGTCAAAGGTAATCCAGAAGCCGCCCAACAGAGCATGAGAAAGGCTCAAAATCTTTGAAGGTGGCCCAAATAGTGAACCGTTTCCATTTCATAGCATAAGTAGATCTGGTGGAGGGTTTCCTGGCCTCCACCAGGATCTCAGCTACTCGAGGGGGGAACCCCGAATTGGGCCTGAGCTACATCTGCAGGAGCCATGCGTGCAACTGAAGGGATTTGAGGCCTGGATGGACCAGGGTCCCCTGATCCTGGGTCAGCAAAAGCAGTGACAGAGAAAGAGAAAGAGGAGGATCCTCTGAGTACTGTTGCAGAAGACAGAACCAAACTTGCCTGGGCCAGAAAGGTGCGATCAGAATCATTCGAGCTCCTTCTGAACTGAGTTTCTGTAAGACCTTTGGAATCAATGGGATTGGGGGAAAGCATAGACGAATCTGCCCTTCCAATCGAGAGACAGAACATCTCTCCAAAAAATTCCACGCCCTGGAGTGAGCGAGCAGAAGTCAGGAAGTTTTGCGTTTTGAGAGGATGAGAACAGGTCTACCTGTGGTGTTCCCCAATGTAGGAAGATATAGTCTGCGACCCCCGATCCAGTTCCTACTCGTGAGCTTGAGAAGACGACCAACTGGGTCTATCTGCCAAGGTGTTCTTGACCCACGGGAAGTGAACTGCCGTGAGGTGAAGGTTGTGCTGCACTGCCCAATCCCAAACTCGCATCGCCTCCCTGCAAAGAGGGTAGGAACGAGTTCCTCCCTGCTTGTTGATGTACCAGACTACACACACATTGTCAGTCTGTACAGCCAAGTGACTGAGAAGCAGATGCAGAGCCTGAAGAGCGTACACAGCACTGCCCGAAGCTCAAGCACACTGATGTGAAGAGATTTCTCGGGCTTAGACCAGGAGCCCTGGGTCCTGTGAGGCCCGAGATGGGCTCCCCAATCCTTGCCTGAGGTGTCCGTAGTCAGCATCTGGGAGGGGGGAGAAAGATAGAAGGGAACTCCCCAGCAAAGGGTCTCCTGAACCATCCACCACTGCAAGTCCCAAGCCATAGGAGTGGAGACCAGAATGAGCCACTTCCCGTTTCACCTGAGAGTCAGGAAGGGAGTCCAGTTTGGATTCCACCTCACTAAGAATCACCTTCTGGTAATCCCCCATGTGACCGACATAGTTCAGGGCCCTAATACCCAGAGTGGAAGAAGCAAAGATCTTCTTGCCATACTGGTCCAGAAGACGTGATTCTTCGTCAGGTGGAGACGAGCTCAAATGCTTCAGGTTAGCTGACTGGCTGTGAGCGGTGCTAATCACCACCGAGTCAGCTCGAGGGTGAGAATCAAGAAAGTCAACACCCTCGGGAGCCTGATATAGCCTGTTCGACTTCCGAGGAAGAGGAAGAGGGGTTAAAGCAGACGGCTGTTTCCAAATAGTGGAAACAAGATCGGCATGAGGATCAATCCAGGGTGGCACCAAGATCGAAGCAGTCTCGGGCAGATCCAGGTGCTCAGCAAGCTTTTTACACTGTGGATCCGGCTCCAAGAAATGCCACTTATGAACCTCCTGGACTCTGCGCAGCAACTCCGTGAAGGAAGGATCCTCCGAAGGAGTCCTAGGCCTGGGCTTAGTTGGAAAGCATTGCTCATCGTCCGGGTCGGAATAACCCTCGGAGTTGTCCGAGGTGGAAGAAGACGACTCCCTCTCCCAGCATAGGGGAGGAACGGACCCCTTGGGAAGCCCTCGGGGAAGCGTGTCCTGCCCTGGAACCAGAGGGCTCGCCTCTGGTATCCGGAGGTGGGGAGGGAGTCTGTCGTTTCGGACGTACGGGAACTGGAACTGGCACAGTCGTCGGGAGATGACGCTCCACCTCTCTGGTGAGCTGTGTTTTGGCCTCAGCCCACCAGGAGGCCAGAATCTCCTTCAAATCCACCAGCGGCTGAGGGGGCGAAGGAGGAGGAGGGGGATACGGATACTGAGTGTACCAGTAAGGCACGTAACCCGTACAGCGGGTAACCCAGCGTCGGGTAGTGAGGCACTTTGTACTGTGGCGGATAGGCCGACGTCGGATACTGCGGACCCGAATAAGAAGGCGTCTGATACAACAGGGTCGAATACCGGAGGGGGGTCTGATGAAGTGGAAGGCCCGGCATTGGAGAGGCATCTGGGAGAGGGATGTCGCCCAGCTTCGGACTGACTGGCATCGGGGCTGACGTCTCGGGAACCAACGTCAGGCCGCCCAGCCCAGCAGGAGGAAGGCCTGACGGGGGCGCAGCAGGAACCTTGGCATCGCCCGGGGACAGAGGGGGAAAATCCATGGGGTCAGGCTCAGGAGACTCAGGGCAGCGAAGGCTGTGGGGAGCCGGGAACAGCAGACTAAAAGAGTCCAGCGTCGGCTCAGCCACCTCGCGGGCGTCGAGCAAGCCGACATCTGACTTATCAGCGGAGTCTGGGCGGACGTCGGAGGAGCCGATGTCCGACTTAGTGGACCCATCGCCTGGGTAGGTCGGCGGAGGGGCGGTCTGGTTAGGCACGGAGTGTGGCTGGCTGCCACTTGGAAGGGGACGAGCGACTTATCGACCGCTCCTTATGAGCATCAGAGGAGATGACATCTGGCTTACTGGAGCCGCTTAGAACCAGTAGGCTACACGGTGATGGCCTTATCGGGAGCGGAGGCCTCCAATAGCCCGGAGGCGCCCAGCACAAGCCAGACAGGGCTACTGCCACCTTGGAAGCCTCTAAGATGGCAGCAGGAGTGGTCTCCAGAGGGGGACGCTATTTGAGAGCACGGCGCATTTCAGCCAAGTCGTGTGGATGAGGAGCCCGTCCCAGTGTTTTCCTGTCATTCTTCTTACAATGACCTTCGGGGGGAAGTGGACGCCTGCCGGAGCTTTTTCAACTCCTTCTCCATGGAGAACATTTTCTTCTTGAGGATGTGGGCCTCCAGGAACTGCTGCCTCCATCTGCGGGTGGCAGCACTGAATTTAAGGCAGTTCTGACACTTCTCCACCTGATGGTCCGGTCCCAGACAGAAGAGGCACTGGGAATGGCCGTCCATGTGCGGGAATTGGGCACTGCACTAGTCGCACTTATTTTTGTGCTCGGAGGGTGTAGGAAAAGACATACACCAACGAAAACCTGACAATTTGGTCGAATAAATCGAAAACATGAGGGTAAAAACTACCAAAGACAGAGCGGACGAGTGTTGAACTTTATCATGGTGATGCCGACACGAGCTAACGCGAAAGAACTGGAGAGTGGCGTGGGGACTGCCCTTTATACTGGACGCCAGATGACGTTGGTCACCTGATGGGGAGGGTCCCCACCAGAGATTGCTGGCTAGAAATTTTTCCGTGAGGTCCTGACGCTCGCCGGCGTCAGTCCTATATGTAATTACCTACTGCAAGAGCCCTCTCGAAGTAAGATCCAGTGCAGCATAACAGCTACGATGATGCAGCTACTGCAGCATAACAACACTATTCTAGGGATGGATTTCCATCCCTAATAGCATTCCACCATACACTATAGCTAAATTGTGTATTTAATGAGGTGAGAGTATTCATTTAATTTGGTGACATATGTATGTATTTTGTGCTACTGGCAATTTTCCCACCTTATTGCTTTTATTGTTAGGGCGCCCAGAGCCTTCAGGGAAAGGCACCAATAATTATAAATAAATCTACTACTACTATCACTACCCAGGCCGAGAAAAGCCTAGAAAAGAATAGATGTTTCAGAAACAACACATGGAGCCAAAAGCAATGGCTGCCTGGGGACTGGAGGGAGAAGATATGAACACTGTAGATTAAAAAAGGATGCCTATTAGTTCACCCTGATGGGCCAGGGGTAGCACATCGTGTTACCATCTGAGAATCTTGGGCTCCAAAACAAGCCTGCAGTTTCGTAGTCAATGGCAACGCTTCCTGCCCGGGGAAAGAGGAGCTCCTGCTCTCAGCTGCAGCGACCCCCAGGAGAATAGTAAAGTGTTAAAGTTAATACTCCAGTTTTTGAATACAATACAAATGCTGCTATAATATGATGTAAGTGATGCTACTGCTAATCTGTGTTTTACAAACAGACATGGATTTGTTACCAGGACTACTGACCCCATTCTGCACCTGTATTCGGTATGTGGCAAATGTGCTTGTGTGTTCAAGATAACCACACATGTAACATCCTTCATGTCCAGGTTGCAGTAAAGGAGATACTGTAAATATTACGTGGGGGTGGGGGAGTTCTGGCCCCCCCACCTCCACAGGGGATGCTGCAACATTGGCTTTATCGTTGAAGATTGAAGACGCCACGAGGCTGGACAGTGAAAAGTCAGAGAACAAATCCAGCCCACTGGTATAAAGAGCACGCCTGTACTCTCTGGCCCTGTGGTACAATGGTGGTAGCACTGTGGCTGTTGCCACCGAAGGGCGACAGCTGTGACCCGACAGGAAAGCTGATGGTGGTGGGCAATAAAAACCAACCCGGAAAAGACGGACCATCTAATACATGACTTCATTAATCTGGGATTTAGCAAAGGAGGTGGTCAGGCAACAGGATCCCACAGGTCATGGGTTCAAGTGCTGCTAAATCTGATGTTTCTGCGCTCCATTGATGCCTCTGCCAGCACGACAATCTTGGCTGCCTGTATTTCACCTGTAGGGAAACCCATGTGGCGGTGAGGAGACTTCCATCTCCTACCGAGGGCATCTTTGCAGAAGTGTACTCAAGTCAACCAAAGGATGAGGTGGCAAAAGCGGGCTCATCTCCACCAGGCAGTGTCCTGAGCACTACCCACACTGTATCTCAACCAAGAGGGTTATTACAGTACGAAGTGAGCCTTAGCGAGGCAAGGCCATGAATACTGAAAAAAAATATTTTCAAAATGTTTGAAATTCTTAGTAATAAAAATTTCATCAGACCCGCAGCCTGACATGTGACTTATTACCAGCATATTTGCTACTCGGAATGCCAGAGGAATTTGTTATTCTCCCCCTAAGCACCTGTGTAATTTACTGATTGTATTGCCTTGGCAGAGTGGTGGAATTAGAAACCTAATCCATAATTTCCGGGGAAAGACTGGAGAGAGAGGTTCCAGTACCCAGCTGAACGTCCAATGTAAACTCTCTATGGAGAGCCATTCATTTTAGTTACAGGGAGAGGTGTTGACAGGTTGGACTGTTTGAGAAATGCGACAATAAAAAGGGGCCATGCTGAAGGGAGTAGTTGTTGCAGACGTCTAGCCAAGAAACCATAATAGGTAAGCCTATACATGGACCTGCATTAAGAAACAGTTAGCAACAAGTATAAAAGGAGTTTGGGGGGGGGGTGAGATCTGGACCATCAGCTGAGTGGCTGCTTGCAACGTTGGTTACCCCGGTTTAGAAACAACCACGTGATGCTGGAGGGTCAGCTACTGGGAGAATGCTCTCCTCCTCCTCCTCCAAAAATGGAGGGTGCCAAGCTCCACCGTGCAACTGCCACCTGGGTTACCACAGGTAGTAGTGCAGCTGGAGTAGCCGTGGGGCGGAATGGATGTCAATGGTCTCTGTGCACCAGCATGCTTCGGCATGTATGCGCGCCTACAGCCCTCAGTTGTCTATGTCCAGCAGGAGGAGTAAGCAGGGAAAAACCCTTGCCCAGCTAAAGAAACTGCGGCATGTTCAGTCCTCAGGCACCACCCGATGGACCGCAACCAGTGATGGATGTTTGTGTCCCAAGGGGTTTGGGCAGACACGAGGTACCCACCATGAGGTTCATTTCATGGGGGATGTTCAGTACAGGAGAACAAGTGAAGGGATAGGACTGAGAGTAGCCAAAGGGATGGGTCTATAACTAGAACCAAAAAATCTGTGGTGGGCTGACAGGTGTGAAAGAAAAAGAGGTGCAAAGCGATAAGATAAGGCACAGAGGGCCAGCATGTAAGAGGGGAATTATCTGGATACAAATATACAATGAGTGACCCCTGAGACAAAAAGCATTGGAGGGGTGCAGTCATAGCAAGGAGCTGGGAAACAAATAAAGGCCTTACCCGCTGCTGGGAGTGGATTTGCCTGACTGAGGCTGTGGAGTTGATTTCCCTGAGGGGGTCTGGGGACCCGTATCCATTTTGAGTCGCTTAGCTGCAGGAGTGTCTCCAGGCGTCCCTTGCCTTTTCCCTATGATACACAAACACATGTATGTTAGCGCTTTGCACAGTGCTGTCCCCAACTCCCACGAAATCGCCACGGTGCCTGCATTACTGTAAAATGATTTGGGAGGGGGCTGCTTTCACTTTTCTTTTTATAAATCATTCTGTTTTTCCAGTACCTGCCATCGTTAATCATGGGGCAACCTTCCAACTCCAATAAAACCTCACTTGGAAGTTCATTTTCCCCATGACACCCGCCACCCCCCGGTGAGGTCATCAGGAAGAGGACTATCCTCTTCAGTGTATGAATTTCAGAAGATTCCAGCTGACTAATTGGGGCCTAAGAACACCGTGGCCTCATCCAGCAAGCTCTATGGTTCCTCTGCATTTTTAATCCTCTCCCACAGGACACTGGGATTCAGGGCCCCAAGTTGCAAGCGCAGAGGCCGTTGCTGTCTTTCCTTATATGTACAATGCCACATCACTGCATCCCACGTGTGGTCACCAAGGTGGTGGTATTGCAGTGGGACACAGATCTCTCCCTCCCACAGAGGAAATCTGCATTGTCTGGGACACCTAATCCTCCTAATAGCCAGTGCTTCAGATGCCCTAGACTCAGAGTGCTAAACTGGGTCACTGGAATCATACCGACGGGTGCATTCATTTGACTAATCACAGCAAGACATGTACAGAACTTCTGCACAAAAATTTAATTATAGAACAATCCTACTTCTCCAGCGCCAGCTGCCATCACAAGTCTGACTGCAAAGCAGTTTCCCCAAGGAGAAAAAAAAGGAAAATGGCTTTATTCTACCAGCATCAGAACCACTGCGATCACAGATCCTATTTAAAATGGAGCTGAGGAGGGCAGTAATGTCTCTTGCTCTCAGAATCTGTAATGCTGCATGCTATGAAGTGCTATATTTTCAGTTTAAAAATTTGGGTCACATCTATGAGGGTGACACAGAGGCTTTGAGTAGGCAATTCAATTGTGCCTGATTGGGGACTGGGAAGGTTTACGCTGCCTAAGGGGTATGCGAACGGGGACAGAGTAACCCAAGACACGTAATCAATTTCACATTTTGGTGAATGGTTAAAATAAAGAGGATGAAGCCAGGCGTTATTACATCATTGGTTCTCCTTCAGGCCCTGACCGGCACCCTCTCAGTCCTGACAACCATGACACGGCTTTGTGGCAAGGCTCCCCCACCGAGTACTGGCAGCCTTCATGGAGACAGTAGCGGGGACTTCTATCCTATTTTCTCCCCTCCTCCCTCATGGTGTCCTGCAGCAGCCTGCCACATGGGTCACTGCAGGCGTGGATACATGAATGCCTTCTCCTTGGCTGGGAAATGCAGCCATCAACAGCACTCCCAACCCTAGCACTGCATGATGAACCAGATCACCCGCATGGAAGCATGACAAACTAACGCTGGGCTGGCCCCCTTCTTTGTTTGGTTAACTTTCCGTCGTCTCCTCCTCCTCCCCATGTGGACCTGGCTCTCCTTCAGCCCATCCGCCAGCCCTGGATCCCACGCCCACTGATGTTGTCACCAGTGGCTCCCAGTGACCCACTGTTTCTTGCCAGTGAGAAGTGGGCTGGGACAAAGTCCAAACACCACACTGTGACCGATACTCATGGGCACCGACTGGACATATATCAATGTGTTCTGCATCAGCATCCTGCAGTACAGCAACGCAAGGATTTCACCTCCCATTCTGGAGTTAGGTATTCCAGCCCACACAACTCCCTCCCTCCTCCTAGGCCACCAGAGTGCAGAAGTGCAATGGTAGTAGCGCCCCACCCTATCTGCGGAAGGAGGCATCTGATATGGACTCTCAGCACAGACACACTGTTGCTCAATAAGTCACTTGAGCTTGGGATGTCAGTATGGTAAGCCGTACCACTTACCAGTAAGTCACTAGACAGCCCCAAGATCTCTATTTTATTTCACTCCCATCTTCCCACCTCCCAGCACAGACAACCCTGTCCAGCCCCCCCCCCCAAAAAAAGCCTTACCCCAGTGCCAGGGCCCTTCAGGAAGTCCCTTCCCACCAACTAGTGGGGGGGCTGCTCAGGGTCCAGAGTGCCAGGACTATAACTCACCACCTAGGGAGAGGTTTCCTGCTAGTTTCTTCCCTCCCCCACAGGCAGCAAATGGCAAGTGTGCCCAGGTGAACATGTTACCGCATGTTGTTGTGGAGCTGGTTGGCACCTTCCCTCCCACATGTTGCCAACTACACTGCCACCTGTGGTCCCCAGCTGGTGGCAGCACTTCTCTCCACCCCCAGAGAAGGACCACATCCATCTGGGATGCTCAGCCAGCTCGCTAGGCTCAGGGTGTGAACCTGGGCCCTCAGTGTCGCGAGCAGCAACAGGCAGGCCCAGCCATCTCACGTTTCGTCTGGCAGCTGAAGGGGTGGCTGGTGGAAGTGTAGGAAGAACCTTTCCGTGTCAGAGAGTTGAGTGCATGTAAGTTCTAATGTGAACAGACTGGCCTTGAACAAAGCAGCGCACCTTGTTCTAGTTTGGAGGCTGCTGCTCGGAGAGTGGAGGACGTGGTGCCAATGTCCACTGTGGGCGTGCCTGGACGGCTGCTTGCCCTGGAGCTGCTGGTCGACCCTTTCTTCTCTTTCTTTGGAGGAGTTCTCTTCTTCTGGAAAATAACAAAAAGAGAATTACCCCTATTAAGCCATCCTGGCCCAAGCCGCAGCATCGGACTGTGAGCTGACAATTCATTTCTCGCCTCGGTTACACATTATTTATCCATAGTACACGTACTATTGCTCATGCTCTTGTTTGTTTGCTGTGACACCACTTTGTTTGCTCACTTTGATCACTGTTTGCTTGTACTTACCTTTAAAGATTTTTGCTGTGTATATTTTTGCCCGTATGTATGTTAACCTGTTGACTGCTGCTATTGTCCCTGGACCCCCCATGAAAACAAGATGCTGCACATGATGGGGTTATGCTGGTTGGAATAATTTCAAATAACTATAAAAGAAACTCGTGTGGGTGGCTAAAGTAGTGCATAAAGCAGGCTCCCCCACTCAGCAGCTTACTACACTGTTCTACATGTTATCATCCTGCAATAAATGCTTGATGTCACATTGTTTCCCAAAGAGTCATAGTACCTACTAATTATGTCACAGCACCCAATGATGTCACGCATTTCACAGTGTCACTGCACATAACGTTACAGCATTTCCCAATGATCACAGCACCTAATGATGTCACAGCACTTCCCAAAAATGTCACAGCATATCCCAATATCACAGCACTTCACAAAAACGTAAGTGTATCCTAATATTACAGCACACCCCAAAGATGTCACAGTGCATCCCAATATTACAGCACTTCCCAAAGAAGTCACAGTGCATCACAATATGACAGCACTTCCCAAAGATGCCAGTGTATCCCAATATCACAGCACCTCCCAAAGATGTCACAGCGTATCCAAATATCACAGCACCTCCCAAAGATGTCACAGCGTATCCAAATATCACAGCACCTCCCAAAGATGTCACAGCGTATCCAAATATCACAGCACCTCCCAAAGATGTCACAGCGTATCACATTACAGCACCTCCCAAAGATGTCAGAGTATCCAAATATCACAGCACCTCCCAAAGATGTCAGCGTATCCAAATATCACTGTACCTCCCAAAGTTGTCACAGTGTATCCCAATATCACTGTACCTCCCAAAGTTGTCACAACACATCTCAATATCACAGCACCTTCCAAAGATGTCACAGCATATCTCAATATCACAGTACTTCCCATAGATGTCACAGTGTATCTCAATATCACAGCACCTCCCAAAGATGACACAGCATATCTCAGTATCACAGCACTTCCCATAGATGTCAGTGTATCCAAATATCACAGCACCTCCCAAAGATATCACAGCGTATCTTACTATCACAGCACCTCCCAAAGATGTCACAGCATATCCCAATATCACTGCATCTCCCAAAGATATCACAGCATATCTCAATATTACAGCACCTCCCAAAGATATCATAGCATATCTCAATATCGCAGCACTTCCCAAAGATGTCACAATGTATCCCAATATCACATCACTTCCCAAAGATGTCACAGTGTATCCCAATATTACATCACCTCCCAAAGACGTCACAGCACTTCCCAAAATATCACAGCACCTAATGATGTCACATGTCCCAGTGTCACAGCACACCTGATGTTGCATCATTACTCATTAATGTCACAGCACCCAATGATGTCACAGCACTTCCCAATGATGGAACAGCATCTAATGATGTCACAGTGCGACGGCCTGCCACTTATTACAAACTGCTCTTTGTTTTTTTCACACACTTCTATGACCAGAAAGAAAAAATACTCACCACAGTAAAGTTGTTTTTTCTTAAGAGATCACTCACTATGTTTACACTCATGCAGTCATCTCAGCCGAAAGTGACACTCCATAGATAGAACCTATGCACATTTTAGAATTTGGAATGTAGTTTCAAATTCTGCATCCACACTCCACTCTAGACATTGCTCAGAGCTGTTTCCAAGCCAGACTGGAGCAGCGGCTAGTGAAACTAGCTAAAAGGCTACCAAAAAAATATTTACAGAATGTTTCAAACACCAAACAAATTGAAGCAGACTTGTGAAATGTTACCATACAAACAATAACAACAAGCTTACAAATCTAGGAACTGCATCAGTAATCCTCAAGCAATCTCAGCGAAAAAAGGAACAGATTTTTGTGTGACACTATTTCAGGTTCTGGAAGGGGAGGCAGGGTTTACAGAGTGTAAACATAGTGAGAGATCCCTTAAAAAGAAACAACATTACTACAGTGAGTAATTTTTTTTCTTCTAACCCCAGGAATCACTCACTTAATGCAGACTCAGTAGCAGTACCTTGGAGGGCTAAGTGCAGAACCTTGGTTCTGCAAGACAGCTGTTCCAAAGCTGGCATCCCTTCTGGACTGTATGTCCAAACAGTAGTGCTTTGTGGAGGTGCTTACTGTTTTCCAGGTAGCTACTTTGCAAATGTCTAACAATGGGACGCCCCTTGAGGATGCCACAGAGGCAGAGGTACCCCTTGTGGAGCGTGCCCTTAAGCCTCTTGGTGGCATTTGTCCAGCTTTTATGTAGCAGAACTGAATGCAAGAGACTATGCAGAGAGCCTGATCTCTCTGTAGTTGGTTTGCCTTTGCCAGTCTCACCATAGGTAACAAAACGGCTGGTACGGTGGGACCCGACATCTTTTGTCTAGTCCATATACAGACAGGCAGGACTTGCTTTAGGTTCAGGCTATGCAACTTTTCCTCACCTGGACTGGAATGCTCTGGATAGAGTACAGGAAGGGTCAGTGACTGATGCAGGTGGAATTCTGATACCACCACCTTAGGAAAGAATTTTTTGTTGGTCCTAAGAATTACTTTATCCCTGTGGGAGATTATGTAATTTAGCTCTGTGCAGAAGGCTTGTAATTCAATCACCCTCCTAGCAGAGGTCACTGCAATCAGGAAAATGGTTTTCCATGCGACATATTTCAGGTCAGCATTTTCCATAGGCGCAAAGGAAGGCCCCGTAAGCTGGGTAAGGCATATGATGAAGTCTCGGGGTAGGACAAGGCCTTAAAAAAAAAAAAAAGGCTTTTGAAAATGGGATGTGAGGCCAGCAAATTTTCCTTGCCGACTAATATGTATGCTTATACTGCTGTTAAGTGCACCTTTAAAGTTGAAGGCCACGGGCCTAAAGATTCTATAGGTGTACTAGGTATTGCAACATTACAGGCAACTCTGCCTCTATTGGGTTTATTTTTCTGGGGGCACACCAGTAAGAAAACCTTTTCCATTTAGAGGAATGAGCTTTCTTGGTAGCAGGTTTCCTTGAAATCTTAAGCACCTTCAGGACTTCTTCTGAAAGGTCCAATCTGGAAAATTCGAACTCCTCAAGAACCATGCCCTCAGGCGGAGGGTCCTGGGATTCGGGAATGTTATTCTGCCCTGGGACAAAATCAACAGATTGTGATCAAGTGGGCAGGCTGACTGGATTCTTGTTGGACAGGACCAGAAGGATCAAGTACCAGGCCTGGCTGGCCCACTCTGGAGTTGTTATGATCACTGTTGCAGGTTCCCTCCTGAGTTTCAGAGTACTTTCTGAATAAGTGGGAATGGTAGGAAGGCATACAGAAACTTCCCTGTCCTGTCCAGTACCAGGGCACGCTCTGGGACTGTTCCCCTGGCTGGTGGTCTGCAACAAAACTGTGGGAGCTGACAGCTCTCCTAAGATGCAAACAGAGGTCCATGTTAGGTGTACCCACGTTCTGAACAGTGTGGCCAGAACTTGTTGGTTTAATGCTCACTGGTGATTGCCCTGGCTGACTGTATCTGCCAGGACACTGCCTGCCTGGCAGATGCACTGCAAATATGTTTGCTTCTAAGGAACAGACCAGGCCCCAGATCTTCACTGCCTCTGTACACAGTTTTGAGGATCTCGTTCCTCCCTGCTTGTTTATGTAATACACTGTTGTGGTGCTGTCTGGCCCCAATACATTTTTATTTTTGATTAGAGTAAAATATAAATTACAGTTTAAAAAATGCAATACGTTACATGTTATGATATAAAGTACAGTTCTTACAGTAAATCACTTTAAATACAAACAATAAGCAAACAGCTATATCTGCTAGTCCTACAATACAAACTACTAGAGCGGGGTCAGAAAGAGAGAATGGTATTCCTATTCCCGGAGATTAGACTCAGAGTCCAGCAAAAATATATATACTATACCCCTATCAGTTTATTACATAACTAACAAAATTAGTTAAGCAAACAAGCTGTTTTGCATCGTTTTTATTTCTCCCCCTGCAAACTGCTAGAAATGGGCCTTGTACAGGACAGTAAGTGCTGGAAATGCCACCAAAATGATGCAGGCTTAGCCCACATGCTTTGGAGTTGACCTTGCTTATCCAAGTTCTGGGCAGATATACATGAAACATGCAGCTCTGTACTCCCCGCTTCTCTACTCTTCTCCCTAGCCATATATGTTTTGGGAATTGATCCATCTAACTCACCTCTTTCACCCCATCAAAAACTAGGTTTCTCAGCTGGTGCCCTAGCAGCCAAAAAGGTAATTCTCAGATGTTGGAAAAACCCTCAAGTACCGTCACTAACTGAGTGGTTCACCCAAATGAGCTTCACAGCAACCAGTGAAAGAGTAGCATACACTCTTTTGGATAAACAGGATATATTCTTGGAAGTTTTGGGCCCCTTTATCCAGATAAATGTGCTGTCTGTCCTGATTTGGACAGTCTGGCCACGTAGCTGGGAGGAGAAAGACTGCATGGCTAGCAGTACAACTGAGCTCCAGGAGGCGTCCATAGTAAGAATGCTTGTTGGTGATTACTGAAGTGAATGCCCTCTCTGTGGTTGCTTTCTTCCTTCCACCACTGTAATGATTCCACTAGTGCTTTTGTCACTGGCATTAGATTTGAAAGTAAACCCCATCTTTGGGACCAGTTGTTTCTTAAGTGGTACTGCGTATCTCTCATTTGGAACCTGGCACATGGAACCACAGCTGTGGATGTAGCTGTGTGACCTAGCAACTGTAGCAAGTCTCCTGCAGGTCTTGGCTGACCTGCTGCGAAATGATCTGCTTTTGTCCCGGGGTCATCTCCCTTTATAGGTAGGAGAACCGAAAAGCGTATTACAGTAACCCCTCGCTATAACAAACCTCGTTATACCAAATACTGGCTATAACGAACATTCGTCATGGCTCCAGACACATCCAGCATTATTTTCAGCCGTCTGCCAATCCCCCTGCAAACCACCACAAAACTCACATATTCTGCAACTCCCAATGATCCAATGACTTTCTACCCACAGCTCCGGATGATGCACACACTTGCTGGGATGCTCAGTATTGTTCAGCTATGCTTCACAGTACAGTACTGTACAACAGAACTTATTATTAGCAAAAAAAAAAAAAAAAAAAGAAATTTCCTTTTTTCCACACACTCCCAAAGATTCGTTCACATATCAGGAAACCTGTCAGCGTTGCTTCCTGAACTTTAGTCGGCACGGCAGCCATCGCTTTAACAAATGACTTGTTATACCAAATGTTCGCTATGGCTCCCAAGCCGTTCTTTACAGCGAGGAGTTACTGTACCACTTCCTGGCTGTAAGCAGGAAGAGGTAGGAACAGCCATATAGAACACACACACACACAATAAATAAACTAAACGCAGCCTAGCTAAATTCACAAAGTGATAAGCAAAGAGAGAAGAGTACAAGGGGTTAGTGCACCACAGTAAATCAGGGGAAACAGGACAAGAAAAATCAAGGGGACAAGGGCAGGTTTTACAGGTAAGAGTTAAGACAATAAAGGAAGAGGGACAATGATGGCAGTGGTGAAGTGGATGCGGAGCAGCTGTGTTCAGGAGGACCTTCTGGACATTGTGGTAGTGCCCCATATGCAGACACCTCTCTGGGTTGAGGACAGAGGTCAACAGTCTGCAGGCTGAGCTAGCTAGGATGCAGAAGGCCTACACCCCCACCCAGAGGCCACCTGCTCAGATTTCACCTCATCAATGGTTGCCTCGCAGCGAGAATGGATGGACTACAGTGGGCTCAGGAAGGATTGGCGGGGGGTCACAGCCAGATCCCCCAAATAGTGAAACTATGAAACCCATACTCTGTCCTGGCAGAGTGGAAAGGTCCCACAGAGCCTCGCAAAGTAGTCTCCAGGGAGGGTGAGTGGGTCCTCCATGATGGAGCCCTAAGGGTGGGCAATAGGGGACCCAGAAGAGGAGGAAGCAAATCTGAGAGGAACAAAGTTGGGGACAGCCAGTGGGGTGGAAAGGGAGGTAATGTGCCTACCTGGAGGCACAGCTTAGTGGCGGGGGGGGGGGGGAGGCAGATCCTAAGGATTGCCAGAGCAGTAGCAGGGAGGGAGGGAGGAGCTGGATGTCATTGTCCACATGGGGACAAAGTGGTGGACATAGGGGCAGTGAAGGAGGACTTTAGGGACTTGGGAAGGGGCCTTAGGCAAGTAGCATGCTCTGTAGCGTTCTCAGAAGTACTGCCTGTCTATGGCAAGGAGGAAGGTAGGGACAGCTGCACCAGGGAATTCCATGAATGGTTGAAGGACTGGTGCAGACAGGAGGGTTTCGGCTTCATTGAGGACTGGGGCCCCACCTGGGGGTGACGAAGGACTGTACAAGAGAGAGGGAGTGAGCTGAGTGAGAGCAGCCTGAAGGCTTCAGAATTTTTTCCAAGGAAGACGCAGGCACATGCCCTGAAAATGAATCAACAGGATTCAAAAAACATGCAAATGTCCACAAAAGTGAAAATAGAAAACAACAACAACATGAGTTAGAAACTCATCAATAAAAAAGTCCAAATTTGGTAAGAGATGTGATAACAGAGCCCTTCTCCTGACAGGTGAATGGGGTAGGAAGGGTGGGAGCTTACCGATGCTAAAGGACCCCTTGGAAGAACAGGTTACTCACCTGTAAAAGATGTTCTAGGAGTGGTATATGTTGTTCATCCACACTCTTTGGCATGTCCCCTTCCACTTTAAATCTTTCCAGAAGTCTTCAAGCTGGCTCCTCCCACCCACCCGGGAGTTATAACCCTCGGCTCCGCCCCATGATGCCAGAGCTTAGCCCGCTGGAAGCCAGGTGTTGTGCATCTGCAGCCGGGGAGGTCAGGTGGGTCCGTGTGGATGAACAACATATATCACTCCTAGAACTACTGTTACAGGTGAGTAACCTGTTCTTCTAGGATCATGGATAGGTTGTTCATCCACACTCTTTGGCAGACTCCTAGCAGTTCTCCGGGAGGAGGGAGGCAAGGCACACACCCCCCTACTTGGGAAACAGAGATTGGAGAACTGAGGCCCCAAAACCAGCATCCCGGCGAGACTCAAGGTCGATGTGGTAATGGGTAATGAAGGTGTCTGCTGACTTCCAGGTAGCAGCCCGGCAGATTTCCTGGATAGGGATGTCCCTGGAAGCAGCCACCGATGCAGCGGTATGGCGGGTAGAATGAGCTCTTATCCCTCTGGGAGGCTCCCTGCCCGCCAACTCGTAACACAGACCTATGCATGATGTAATCCATCTTGCAATGGTCCGTTTGGCTACAGGTCTGCCAGAAGCGGCTTCAGCTTAGGTGACAAACAGCTGGTGAACCTCTCCCCGAATTTCCGCCGTCCTCTCTCTGTAGTAGGAGAAAGCATGTCTAAGGTCCTGGGTATGGAGCCTGCACTCGGCGTCTGAGGTGTAGTTAGGGTAATATACCGGCAGAGTCAACACCTGGTTAAGGTGAAACTCTGACACCACCTTCGGAAGGAATTTCGGGTTGGGGCGCAGGACAACTTTGTCCCTGTGAAAGACCAGATAAGGGGAGTCCACCGAGAACGCCTGGAGCTCCCCTGTCCTTCTGGCTGATGCGATAGCCACCAGGAAGGCAGTCTTCCATGACAAGTGTGAGTGCACACACTTCTGCATGGGTTTGAATGGCTTGCCCATAAGCTTTGCCAAAACCAGCAAAAGATCCCACGGAGGTGGAGGTTTACGCACGGAGGATTATGTGATCAGGCCCCAGCTGGCGCCCAATCACTGTCTCTGTGCCAATGCCAGACTGGCCGTCACGCCCGTAAGCGGAAATGGCTGCCAGGTGCACCCTAAGGGTTGACGACCGTAGACCCTCTTTGGAGAGAGACCAAAGGTTGTCTAAAATGTTAGCCACAGAGCAGGATAAGGGGTCCAGACTCTTACCCCGATGCCAAATGGAAAACCTTTTCCATTTGAAGGCATAACAACATTTCCTGGTCGATTCCTTACGAGATGCCTCCACCAAGGTGTAGACATCCTTGGAAAGACCCAGAGCCTGGAACTCTAGCCGCTCAGGTACCAGGCTGTGAGGTGCAGGGATTGAAGGTCCGGATGGAATACCTTTCCCTAGTTCAATGATATCAGGTCCGTGTGTGTACAAAGCCGCTCTGGGGCCCTGCAGCTGAGGCTGAGGAGATCTGGATACCAGAACTGGCGGGACCAATCTGGGGCTACCAGAATCACCTTTGCCTTGTCCCTCCTCACCTTAAGTAGCACCTTGTGGATCAAGGGAAATGGAGGGAAGGTGTGGAGGAGGCCTGGGGTCCACGGCCTCGAGAAGGCATCCCCCTGCAGCGAGCCCTGCTGAGGGGGATGGGCACGGTACAACCTCAGCTTGGTGTTCTCCCTGGAGCCAACAGGTCCTCGCAGGTTTGCCCAACAGGAGAACAGATTGTAAGCTACCCTGGATGGAGAGACCACTCGTGGGATGTCTGGCCTATGCGGCTGAGAGCATCCGCCAGTTGGTTTGAGACTCCTGCCACATGGATGGCAAGGAGATCTGCCTCCAACCGGCTGACGAAGGTCCAGATCCGGAGCGCCTCCTTGCATAGCAGACGGGGGGTGCATGCCTCCCTGTTTGTTGAGGTAATACACGGTCGTGGTATTGTCCATCTGGAACTTGAACCACTTGACCCCGGAGCTGAGGAGCGAAAGCTGACAGTGCCAGTCTGACTGCTCTGTGCTCTAGCAGGTTGATATGGCATCGGGACTCCTCGGGGGTCCAGAACCCATGGGCTCTGTGATCCCCCATGTGGCCTTCCCAGCCCATGCGAGAGGCATCGGTCGTGAGGACGACTGTCAGCTCGGGGCGGACAAACGGGATCCCTTCCTGCAGACGACCTGGGATGGTCCACCATTGGAGAGCGTCCAACATCTTCTGGGTGACAGTGACCAGCTGGTCGAAATGACCCTGACGCTGAGTCCACTGAGCGGCCAGCTCCCACTGGAGGGGCGCATGTGCAATCTGGCTCAACGGACCACTGAGCTGCACGCCGCCATGTAACCCAGAAGGCACAGAAGTCCCGGGCAGGGCGCAAGTGCCCAACCAGAAATGATTGGGCAAAGGAGGAAAGAACCTCCGCTCTGTCTGCCAGGAGCCGAGCTCTGGCTTGACGAGAGTTGAGCTCTGCCCCGATAAAGCCCATCACCTGAGAGGGCACGAGTTCCAACTTGGCCTCGTTGATCAGGAGGCCCAACTGGGAACAGGTTCGGAGGGCCAGGTCCCTGGACCTCTCCACCTCCTGCAGGGAGGAACCATCGGAGCCAATCGTCGAGTGGGGTATATCCGAACCCCATGACGCTGTAAATGGGCCGCCACCACCGCGATGCACTTGGTGAAGACCCGAGGGGACAATGACAGGCTGAACGGCATGGCTTGGAACTCATACAGGGTCTCTTCCACCCTGAAGATGAGGAACCGCTGGTGGGACGGACGGATTGGGACATGGAAAAAAGCATCCTGTATATCCAGTGAACAGAACAACATGTTTCGCTCCAGAGATGGTATGATCTGATTCAGAGTTACCATCCAGAAGGTGCGAGACCTGAGATATTGATTCAGGTCGTGTTGATCTAGGATGGGGCACCAACCCCCCATCCGCCTGGGCACCAGGAAGTACCTGGACACGAAGCCTGGGTCTGTAGGAGGATCCGGCACTGGAGCTACCGCCTCCTTGTGGAGGAGCTGAGCAATGTCGTCCCAAAGGGCCGACTGAGTGCCAACCGAGATCCTTTCCTCCCGTGGGGCACGGGCTCTGCAGGGAGGGTACTGCTCGAACTCTAGAGGCAGTCCCCGACCGACCACTTCCAGGACCCACCTGTCCGAAATGATACCGGGCTGTTGGGGACCCTGCTTGGGCCTAGAGCGCCAGGTTTGAGCCTGCTGTTGCTGCTGACCTCCCTGGAAGGGGGGCTGTCTAACCGCAGGAGAAGAGTGCCGAAAAGGCTTCTTCTTGCGCTTCTGCTGGTTCTTGCCTGAAGAACCTTTTGCAGAAGTGGCATCCAAGGTGGCACTGGACTGCTCTATGCGCTAGAGGTAACCTGCCACTCCCGGACCGAAGAGATTGGTGCCAAGGAAGGGCACATCAGCTAACCTGTGCAGAGTATCCGCCAGGAAAGAGGATAACCTCAGCCAGGCCCTGCTGCGAGTGGCCACTGCGGCGGCTAGTGAACGGGCACAGGAATCTCCAATATCCAAGACCATCTGGAGCTGCTGTTTTGCAACAGCACAGCCCGGGTCACTGACCTGCTTAACCGTGGTCTGCATGTCCACTGGGAGATGAGGAAGGACTTCATCTAGCGACCCCAAGAGGATGAGAGAGAAGTATGCCATGATCACTGCTGAGCTGGCCTGACGAAGGCCCAAGGATGAGGCCGCATACACCTTCCAGGCAGAATGGTCCATATTTTTTGACTTCTTGTCCGGAGGGCAGTCAGTATCCGCCGAGCTACCCATGCGTCTAAACACTGAGGCAGTCACAAGGCTCTCGGCCGAGGGATGCTCTGTGAAGCCCACCACGGATCCTGTGGGTACAGTGTACTTGCGAGCCACGCGGGCAGACAGAGCCAGACAAGAGGCAGGGTGCTGCCATAGCGCAAGGGCCAGGCCAACAATGGCTTCGGCCACTGGGAAGGCCTCCATCGGGATATCCCCCCTCTTAGGGATATCCATGAGAAGATATTCAGCCTTCTTTTGGATAGGCTCCAAGGGCATACCGGTGGACTCTGAAATAAGTCGGAGGATGCCCTAGAAAGAGGAAGGACCTCCCTCCAGGCCTGTCACTGACAACTCATCATTGAGGTGTGAGTTAAGACCAGTGGTATCAGAGTCTGAGGAATCGGATACAGGGGTCTCCCGCCTATGTCCCCTTCAATACGCCGAGGGTGATCAGGGACAACAGTGGTGGACAGACGATGGGGCAGGCCCATATCTATCCGGTCCTCTTTCGAGGGAGCACCTACCCGAGGCTGCTTAGGCGGTGGCTCCACCAAAATTGGTGGGGAGACCGGAACAGGCCGCCCACCTGGCCTCCTTCGATTTCACCGGTGGGTTGCAAAGCTCCAGTCTCCCTAGTTTTAGGTGCGCCTTGCAGTTGTCCAGGACGTTGGGATGGAAGGCCAGACAAATGGTGCAAGAGGTGGTGTCATGCACGACACCCAAGCAATAGACACATGAGAGGTGGGGATCGGTGCGTGACATTTTCTGTCCGCAGGGACACCGGCAAAACCCGGGGGACGACCTGTCCTCCATGTCCGATGCGCTCGGATCGGAATCGTAAACTCGTACGAGTTTCAAAGAAAGCAAATGCGGCGAAAACAGTCAATTAGAATCCAGGGTCTACGGTACTGCAGAAGTAGCATGAGGGAACCTGAATCTTCCAGCGGAAAGGAAGATCTGGCGTCATGGGGCGAAGCCGAGGTATTTACCACCCGGGTGGAAGGGAGACGCCAGCTTGAAGACTTCCGGCAAGATTTAAAGGGGAAAGGGACATGCCAAAGAGTGTGGATGAACAACATATCCACGCTCCTAGAAATGCATTTTCTGGAGTCCTTATCCGGGGGAAAGGAGGACAAGGAGACCCCAGCTTTCTCGCGAGCTGCCCCATGCACTATACTCATCACATGGTTGGGATGTACAGACAGGCACTCAGGACTGTTAAACAATTGATATATTAATGCATTTATTTATTCACACTTCCAGACCACCTGTAAACCTCTGCCACAGAAGTGGGGGGTTGACTCGGTTTCATTATTGTGTATATATATATATATGTTTTATTATTAGCTTTTAGGATGTGGACCTTTCACCTCCCTATAATTATTTTCTCATCCCTATCTTCACCTTGGAAGGACTCCAGAGGAGGGAGATGCAGGGAGTCCAATATCTTTTGGATAAACAAAGGCATCGAGGGAGAACCTTGGATACGTAGGGCCCACCTCATAAAAATTCTCATATCATCTGTATCACCCTCACAGTCTCTGGGGCCAGAACTGTGGAAGAGTGATGACAGCCCCTGTAAGCAGGGGCAGAATAAAACTATTTACCATCCACTGTATCACCCTCACAGTCTCTGGGGTGAGACCTGTGGAAGAGGGTTAGCAGCCTCTGTAGGCAGGGGCACCCTAAAATTATTTATCGTCAACTGAAGCACCCTCACAGTCTATGGGAAAGAGAACTGTGGAAGAGTGTTTACCAGCCTCAGTAAAGAATGGACCCATCTTTTATAGAATCTGAAACAGTTGTCATGCTTTTTCCATATTTTGCACAGATGGAGTACTGCACAGATTTTCTGTATGCTTTAAGCTGCCTGTTGTCTCTCTATTGGCTTTCCCGGAAGCAACGGGAGCATTTATATCTAGACAGAGTTTCTTTTAGGTCACTTCATCAGTGGCTTGATCAAGCTTCCTTCCTTTGTCACTTCTGTTATTTTTTCAATTGTGAGGAACTTCGTAATTTGGAAGCTTACATTTCTAGCTGGGATCTGGCAGGTTCCTCAGCACCTTCTTACATTTTACTTTGGATGGCCCTTAGTCGGAAACCTTTGATATGTCCTCAGCCCTAATAATCAAAGGTGTCTCTGCTATGTTTTGCCCAATTAAGCAAAGCAAACCAGTCCTGGGCCCGAGTGCAGGTTTCTGTGAAACGCCACCGGCCAGTCCTGACCCAATTAATTAGCTCTGTCTGCTGCCAGTGCGCCCCCCCCCCCATGGTTGTAGAACTGGATTCTATACCAGTGCCAATCTTAATGGAAAACCCAGCAATACTTGTCAACTGCCACAGGAGGCTGCTGGACCCTTACAGACAGTCCTGCGACAGATGATACCTATGTCCAATTCCTTTATGTATAAACATATATACTGAATTCCAACTGAGTGCCTTGTGGTAAAATCAGCGAGGTCCGAGGTAAAAAACAAGGCAACTGTCCCCAACTTGACAGTTTCTCAAAATAATTTGGTTAGAAAAGAGAGGAATGGTTGAAATTAAGCACCTGCGATAATTTTAACCTTTAAAATGAACAATCGTGGTAAAAATAAAGTCAAAACAGTGCAGCTGTGCTAAAAATAGAAAATTAGCGCGGTGCTAATGAATTTTTTAATACTTTCACTCAGCACACTATTAAGACAGAAATATGAGGAAAACTTTACCCAGATAAGCACTAGGAAGTTGTCAAGAAGGAAAGCTGAGACACACCTCAGGGGCAATGTTGCTTAGTCCAGCGGAGAAAAAATTCTGAAGCCTTTAGCAGCTCTCGCAGTGCACTACCCTTCCTGTTTTCTTATTGGCTATGTCCCTAAACTAATTTAAATTTATCTTAAAGGCACACCTCCGGGGTAGTTACACCTAGCCAGCTAACTGCTAATGTTACTGATGTCAAAGACTTCTGGGGGGAGAATAAAAATTATTTTATGAGGAAAACTTTACCCAGATAAGACCTAGGAAGCCTGAAAGGGATGCTGAGGGTATCGACCGTCTGTCAGAGAAATGAGAAAAACGACAATCAATCCTCAATTGACACCTTGGAAAGGGTCTGAAATCTCTCTGAGGTGTGCACTCTGACTTCGTGGGGTCACCTTCCTCCATATGCACATAATATTCTTCCTCCTCCTCCTGCTCTGAAGGCAGATAGGTTAAAGCCTAAGCCTGGGGAAGGGGTGGCAGGTAGTTTGAAATTTTCCATGGCCTGGACTGCATGGAAAAACATCCACATTTTTTGTATGTCCTCTGATGAGGGCATTTTTTCGATGCCATCTGCCTGCTCCTTTCTGCGTGCAGGAGAAGTGGCAGTGACATTATTTTATTTAAATGACTCTTCTGTCATTGCAGTGAGTGCTGTTCACCAGCAGCCTCTGTCACCTATCCGTTAACCAGCTGCTCAGTTGCAGGCTCTGTAACATCTCGCTCAGATTCCCAAAGACAGACCTGCTCCCCTCCTTATAAACTAGTGTTGGTTAGTGACCACTCCTGTCCCAGCATCATGACTCTAGCTCTAGCCACATAACACTGCTTTTTAGGTCTCACTAACCTCTTGCTACGTGGAGGGGGGGAGGGTTTGAAGTGTGCCTCCCTGTTTGCATAATGGTTAGGGGGCATTACAATGGAGGAACTATGCTCTGTCTGGGTTGTGCTGAGCTAGAAACAGCCACTGGTCCATACCTATGGAAGATCCTGTAGTTACTAGAGGTTTGTCAATGACAATGGCACAAAACCATCTTGTGCGGAGGCTGGGGATTAGGTGGTAGCATGGTAAAGCAATCCCAGAAAGTAATTTAAAGGACAAAGTGCATAAAAAGAAGTACCATCATGAAAAGCGCAGATGTGGCTTCATTCTCAATATCACTCTCTTCAGATGTCTCTGATTCATCACTGCTGTCTACAATGGAGGGAAGGAAACAAAACAAGAAATGGTTTTAAGAAAAGACTAAGTTACATGTTACATAGATACAGAATGAATATGGACATGAAACGAAAAAGTTAAAAATGGTCCCCCCCTCTCACTCCAGTGGTAAGACTCAGTTTCCCCTCACTTGTAATATAATTCAAGCTGGTACAATTCCCCCTCAAGGATGCAGTCTGGATTTATTTTTAATGCCCCTCCCCCCAAAAAAACATCCTATTGACGGAACTGTCACAGCTTCGCCCTGGTCAGAAGGGGTGGCTGAGTGACTGCCTTCACAGTCGGCACCAATGCTACTCCTAGACAGCCCACAGGAGGTGTGCAAACACTGGGCAGCCTGCTACGCATCTTCCCAGGAGTGAAGTGCATCACCTCAGACCCCATGGCAGTAGCCTCTGATTTCAATATTTTTTTTCACAACTTGCACGCTTTCTTTGCTTCTTCCCCTCCTCCACACTTCCCTTCGCCTGCTTTCTCCTACTATCCACAGCTTCCCCACCATCTACCCTCCTGGTCCTTGACCCCACTGAATGCAACAGCCCTGACAGTCTAGACCCCAAGCTCCTTCACCTCTCTGCTCCTGCTATTTACATCCTTATCTCTGCCTTTTTAATCCATCTTCTCTCAGTGGTACAGTCTGGGTGCTTGGAAGCAGGCTAAATTTCTTCCCCTGCACGAGAATGGTGACCCCTCTGCCTCTGGTAACTACCGTCTGATCTTCTTTACACCTGCTCTGTCCAAACTGCAGGAGACACTGCTGTTCTTCCAACTCTCCCCTTTACACGGACGCCTGCTCATTCCTCAGCCCTTTCCAGTCTAAGTCTCAGAATGTCCCACACTGTCATCACCTTCCCGCTCAGACTCTCAGATACCATCCTGAAGGGAATGATTACTTCCACCCCTGGCTGACCACCTAGCCAAGGCCTTCAGCACTGTGGCACACCACCTCTGACTGGACAGATATGCTGTCTGACCTATCAGATAAATTATTTGGCTCTTATCTGGCTGGGAGATCCTAAGCAGAGTTTGTAGAAGAGTCTCTTGTTTTCCCATAACCATCGAATCAGGTGTCCCACAAGGTTCTATTATATTTAGTTTGCTGACTGGGAAAGGAGGCTAGACAATGTCACAAACGCACTCAGCAGGTCAGGCCCTCTGCTACCACAATGCCAACCTCCGGGCGCAATAGTGTGAACAGGTAACAGACAGGGTAACCCTCCTGTCTGCTTGTGCGTCCGAATCACCGTTTGTCTCAAGTTCCGGGGGGGGATTCAAACTGTGAACCTTATGCTAGCATACCCAAATGTACAGGCTCAGATAATATTCTCTTCAGGGGATGCAATACATCTTTCGCCTAAGGGCACCTAACCAGGTATCCAAAATGAACTCTTTAAAACTCTATAAAAGACCTTAGGTATATTCTTACCTTTTCCCAGTTTAGTAACACCATCAAGCTCTCCACAACGGCTGTCAAACTTAAACCACGTATACATCACTTGCAAAAAAGAACTTGGACGACACACCCAGGCAGTCTTTCAAATAATAGGTACTTTACTACAAGATGATAAAAATATGAAATATATACACACACAGAGCAATACATCAAAGAGCATACAATCACTTAAAAGAAAACTACACACAAATTCCTACCAACATACAGTTTAGATCTTTTCTAGCTAATGTATTTCCTCTTTAAGTGCTTATCAGAGCTGTGTGCCTTTCTAGAGTGCCACGATGGAATATGAAAGGAGTTCAGACACAGTATTCAGTTTAAAACTCACCCCTTCTATGAGTCATCTAGCTCCTCCTTTTAGAATAAAAAAAAAAATACAAACATGATTTCCTGTCAGGAGATATTTTAAATAATGTGACTTCAGCAAAAACTAATTTCCCATGGGAAATTATGACGGTCTTTAATCAAGACTTTCCTTTGGACTGGTGGCTGGTTTATTTTCCCAAGGAACGTCAAAGGTTTTTACAACTCTGCCATATGTCACTTAACTGCGATATAGCCAACAGGAATCAGCTAAATGTTTCTGAAGTCATAAAATGTATATTTTAGTTTCCCAGTTTCAGAGGCAGGAGGTCATAAAAGACCATAAAATGCAGCTTCTCAAGGAAGTTAATTACATTACAGAGATCTCCTGGTCAGTTCCTGTAGCTGAAACTGGGTTTTGAGGGGAGAGAAGACACCCATACCACAGGCTGTCTTATGTGAGATAATCACATACTAATTTTATATTACAAATATCATTCAATAATCATAACCAGCTGGCCAAGTGTCACAGACAATACTGCCTATTTTCAGCCTTGTACGGGGGGGGGGGGGAGATACAGATGAAAACCAACTGAAATTGAACAGATTAAGCCGTTGGAGGGTATTTTAGTGAATGGGGGAATCTGGCCTGGACACTGGGGGAAATTCCCCTACTTTTTTCGAGATATACCATGAGCGTAACATCTTTCAGAAAAAGAGCTGTGCAAGAACAAGGGGGTACAATTTGAAGATAGAGGGGGGACGGCTCAGGGGCAACATGAGGAAGTATTTTTTCACGGAGAGGGTGGTGAACGCGTGGAACAGCCTTCCTGAGGAGGTTGTGGAGTAAAAAACAGTGGGGGAATTCAAAAATGCATGAGACAGACACAAGGAAATTCTATTGGGGTGGGTAGGAGGAAGTAAGTTGTTGGTTAACTAGGATCTGCAGCTTATCCAATAGGTAGAGAAATGGACAGACTGGGTGGGCCAAGCGGTCCTTATCTGCTGTCAAGCCTATGTTTCTATGCTTCTATGGGATCTTTAGTGCCTACCTAAATAAGCACCAGAACAGGCAGACAGGACCTCAGTTCAAAGTCTCATCCAAAGTACAACACACCCCAACAGTACAGCATCCTGTCAGTATGGCACTCAGGTGCCACCATTTATGTTATAAGCCAAATCGTTATGTGGGACTAGAACCCACAACCTTCTGGCCCAGAGGCGGATGTGCTACCAACTAAGCCACGCTGACACCACAGTCCTGGGCCCCATCCCGATCTTGATCATTCTAAACCCCCATCCCAAAACTGTCTTGCCACATATCCATAGGCACGCATATGATAGTGCTTTATCACAATGGTCCCTACATTTTCGAGTTGGTGACAGAGTTCCAGTGCAACTCTCAGAATGTCCAACAGCTGCTTCTGCATTAACCAAGTCTCCCTCGACACTAAGAAAACGGGCCCCATAACCTTCAGAACCAAGCAATTGCTAAACTCCAGTCTGTTCCAGTCTGCACATCCTTAAATAATGCTCCTCCAGAGGTTGCCTTTAAATGCCTGGGGTCTGGATGGGCAGTCATCTCACTTTCTACAGACACTTGGATGCTTCTCACAAAAAAACTCCTGTGTACGCTCCATGCACAATCAATATTATAATAAATCTGGTATCCCCGCAACGTTATACAAGTATGAAAAAAATATGGCATCATGTAAGGCATAGGTGGATATATAGCAAATTACACAGCCCTTGCTAGCCAGCAGTAATGCTGGGAGGGAGAGTTGGCCATCCTCAGCCTTACCAGAGATGGCACAGCTGTGAATGTGGGAGCTTGGAGCTGTTACCAAGGATAATTAATGGGGTGTTGGCCACCCTCAGCCGTACCAGAGATGGCACAGTCATGACTATCAGATAAACTGGATATGCTGCCAGATTCGCTGGTATTCACCATTTCATCATTGTTCCCTTACCTTTCTTCTTCTTTTTCTCTGCCTGAGGTGTTGTCTTCTTTTCCTCCTCTTCCTCTTCTTTCTCCTCATTTGGCTTCTCCTCCTCGCTCTCTTCACTGCTCTCACTTTTCTCATCGATTCCTGTGCAAAACACACTGCTATATCACTGTCTATAACAAATATAAACAAACAATACCCAAAGAAACACACTACTACCACATCACTGTCTGTAACAAATATAAACAAGCAATGCCCAAAGAAACACACTACTACTTCATCACTGTCTATAAAAAATATAAACAAACGATACCCAAAGAAACACACTACTACAACTACATCATGATCTATAACAAATATAAACAAACAATACCCAAAAAACACACTACTACTACATCATGATCTATAACAAATATAAACAAACAATACCCAAAGAAACACACTACTACATCATGATCTATAACAAATATAAACAAACAATACCCAAAGAAACACACTACTACTACATCATGTCTATAACAAACATAAACAAACAATACCCAAAGAAACACACTACTACTACTATACCACTGTCTATAACAAATATAAACAAACAATACCCAAAGATACATACTACTACTACAACTACAACATCATCATGATCTATAACAAATATAAACAAACAATACCCAAAGAAACACACTACTACAACATCATAGTCTATAACAAATATAAACGAACAATACCCAAAGAAACACACAACAACATCACAATCTATAACAAATATAAACAAACAATACCCAAAGAAACGCACTACTACAACATCACTGTCTATAACAAATATTAACAAACAATACCCAAAGAAACACTACTACTACTACAACAACAACATCAACATCATCACGATCTATAACAAATACAAACAAACAATACCCAAAGAAACACTATGGATAGTGGCCTGCTAAGTTTTAAACGGTACCTTGTGGAACTTCCTCCTTGTTTACTGGCTTTCCTTTTGGCTCTTCCTCTTCGGAGCTGCAAAAGAGAGTCAGCGAATGAATACAGACTACAATACCACAAGTATCGGGGGTGGGGGCCTGGGAGTCCAGGCCCTGTCTAGCACAGTTGTCTGGGTTTGGGTCCTGACATGTTGCTTCAGAGCACTCGACAAACTCATCGGAAACCAAGTCCTACACACAGGCAGGTTTTCCTGCATCGTATTAGCAAGACACAACACAACTGCATGTAGTTTTGGTTCTGAATATGCAATCATTCAAGTTCAGTTAGCACTCCCTGTGGATTTGTTAGACTGCATACTAACGAGGTGTGGAGGGGGAGGCCAAGTGACCCGAGATTCCAAGCAAGGTCAGGTCTACCCTCAGGGGCCAGGCGGACAGCGTGTCATATATAAGGTGGGCTTCTTGGACAGAAGGGTGGCATGAAAAATGGGATATATGTGCCAGTCCTGGAATCCAACACTGAGTCTGGGGGGTAGTGGTGGTGGGGTGGTCAGGCATGTTGCAGAGGCGAGGACCTTGACTCTCAAGAGAGTGTGGGCCATCGAGCATTGCACTCACCCTACAAGGCAGCCTTGGAAGGCCATTAGTGTTGGCTACGAAAGCAGCTACTTGCCTGCATTCTGTCTTGAGTAAACGTGCGAGAGGGCCTCCACACTCCACAACTGCCAACAGCTGTTTTATTACCACTGAAAAGCATGCAATTAACTAAACAAAAATGTTTTAAAACACTTGAATACAAAACTATGGTGCAATCTGCAACTATAGGATTAGTATTACAACTGTGCCCTACACAGCACAGAAGAGTAATGTGTGTAACGTGAATCTACCAGCAATGCAGCAACACCCCCCCCCCCAAAAAAAAATAAAAAATCAACACAAGAATGTCAGAACATGCAGCACAATCCTAATTTTACCCCTTAGGGAAACCATACTGCTACAGCTACCTAGGTTTTTTTTTTGGGGGGGGGGTCGCCCAGACGTGCTATGAAGGAGGCAGCCAACCCCCCTGGGGCCACCCATGCCAACATGCTTTTTCCACACATTACGAGGAAACAGGCCTGTAGCTGGACACACAAGGAGTTTGATGCTGTGTCAAGCTCCCATTGGTTCCGGACCTTTTGAATGCACCAACTGCAATCACCCTTGTGATTTTATCCGCCTTCTTGACACCGACACTATACCTGCGTGCCAGTGTTATTCACTGTACCTTGTTTTTTTATTGTAAAACTCAGTATAAATATATTTACAAACAAACAAACAAAAAAAGATCTGACAGCAAGCACAACGTGAGTGTGTGTGTGTGTGTGTGCGTGTATTGGGGCAAAGCTCTCCATACAGGGGTGGGGGTCACAGGTCGAAGGTTTCAGTTCTTGGTACGGTGGGGTAGGGGGGTATAGAGTTCTCTGTATGGAGGTAAGGATTTGAGTTCTCTGTACAGGGGTTAAAATGGTTCTAGAAATATAGCCCTGTGCTGCCTGTACAGTATACAGCCTGCAACCTCTTATTCCTCACAAGATGGAATAACAAACAAAACAAAGACAACAGAAAGGTCTGCTGACCTGCTCTCATCCGACATGTAATCCACCTCCATTCCCTCAAAGTCTCCATCGTCACTGTCTTCAAAAGCTTCATCATCAGAGCCCTTTTTTTTCCTTTTCTTCTTCTTCTTGTCATCAGCTTTTTTTTTCCTGCTTTTCTCTCTTCTCTCTTCCTTTGCACCAGCTAAGAGAAATTCAGATTTTTTTTTCCAAACTGCACAATCCCCAACCCCTCTCTCAAACCTAGATGCATTGCCCAGTAGCCCAACAGGTCACCACTGGAGCCACTGGGCCTTTTAAAACTTATTAATAACTAGTAGCATACATTCTGCCGAAAATGTGGTGGGCTCTGCTCTACCAACATATTTTAAAAGCTTTAGAAACAAAAAAAGTACATGAACACACACACACCTAAATATCTCTATTTATTTTACATATATAACACACACCTAAATATTTCTATTTATTTTACATATATAATAAATGCATATATTTTATAGTGGCGCAGTAGCGCCACTATTGTTAGGGCTAAGTGTCCACTTCTATGTTAAAGCCACATTTATGAACCTTAATAACTTTGCAACCGTTCAACACATTTGCATGAAATTTTGTATGCATAATCTCTTGGGGTAGGTCTCTTGATGTGGCAAATTTATTGTGTCGTTTCTAAGATACAGTGTCAAAAATCTCTAAATTTACAAGTTTTTTGACGTTTCTTTGTCCACCTGTATCTCAGAAACTGTTTTAGGGTGTGGTCTGAACTTTTCAGGGTAGAAAGTCTTTGCCTCACAGATGAGACTTTTGAAGGTTTGGTGAAAAAATATTAATCCATTCAAATGTTATAAAATTTTCAATTATTTCCTATGGGAAAAGTTAGATGTTCCAGCCAAAAATACTTTTGTTTTCACAGGAGCCACTGTATTTTCGCAGACAGGGTCACATAATGCCGCAGGGAGCCTAGTATATTTTTGCAGAGCTCTGGTGTGTCCACCATCTTGATTTTCAGTTAGCGAAAGACAGAAAATAAAGAAAACATGTAAAAATGAATGGAATACAAAGAAGAAACATCAAAATTTAGCTAAACGGGACCCGTTTAGCTACATTCTGATTTTTGTTTTTTAAAATTGTGTCCAGAAACACCTTTTCTGGGCACCTGAAAACCTGGGCACCGAAGTTAGTGAGAGGACTGTTTCTGCCATGTTCTTTGTATGAGAACAGCAGGATTTTCTTGACTTCTGCAGCCGCAGCTGGAACTCGTGCTGCCAGCTGCAGGGTGAGGTGTGAGCCACTGTCCACCGTGCTCCGCCTCCCCTGGGTGCCACTGCGGCAATGTCGCCAAGTGCCTGGCTACCCCCAACTGATGCCAGGGGTCGCTCAAGCGCGACGTGGACCCTATATCCCCCTGGGAAGGGAAAGCAGTCTGCCGGATGTTCAATCCCTTCCCACCCCTGCCGACCCCCGACGGCCCGGGCTCGTTCCCGAACCTGGGTCGCCGGCATGCCGTAAGGTGAGGCATCTAGCGCCTCAACCCTCAGCGCCACCAGGCCAGCTGATCATGGTCCCTCTTAATTAAATATATATTCCCTGGTGTCTAGTGACACCTCCCACCCTCTGATCTCCGTTCCCTAGACCATTTATTTTTTATTTATACAATAATCTGACAGCAGGATGCCCACCACCAGTGTCGGAAGCCCCCCCCCGAAGTTCACTGTTTTACCTTGTGTAGCCAACATCAGGGGGGCCCAATCCCCATGTCGGCATTTAGAGCCCCTTCCCCAGCAGTGTGGGACACTGAGAACCCCCAGTGTCCCCAGATGGTTTATTAATGTTCCTGAAATAAAAAAAGTCCCCCCAACATCTTTTCCCTGAAACAAAGAAAACAGTCCTCATCGTGGCGCATACCCCCTACCCCCCATCCTGACCCTCCCACTGAGCACCAATCTCCCCATCCCCCCTTACCCTATACTTCCCATCCAATGTTCAATTCTGTCATCTTCTGTGGACCGGGACACATCTGCACTCTTTAAAGTCGAACCGTGAACTGAAGAATCAAGGTAAGTGCCGCATAATGTATTTCAATGGCGTTTTGAACTTAAATTCATAACTTTGCCATTTTTAGGAATTTTTTCACCAAATTTTCAACATGGGCTTTTTGGGACCCCAACTCATGAACACTGCAACTGTCATTTTGTTAATTAGACCCAGAAGGTGATTTCACGGTCACTGCACAAAAGCACCTTTCAGGATCGAATAACGAAATTTCCTGCCAGGTGTTCATGAGGAGTCTAAACGCTATGATAAAGCAGGTGGCACGATGTAAAATAGTCACATTATGACATTCTGCACCCGTGCGTAACTGTTAATTTTTAATACTTTGAGTCCAAATTTTCAAGACAATCCCAGTTTTTCACACTACCTCATGAACAGTACAGCTGTCATTTTCCACATCCTGCCCGAAATGTGTTTTTGCACCAGTGGTGCAGAACGGCATTTTGGCACGGATTTGAAAATTTTCACCTATGGGTTTATAAGGTGGGGTCATAAGAAGGCTATGTTCAAAATTTGGGGTCAAAATATGAAAAAATGCCAAAGTTATGACCATTCGCTGCAATTTCGGTACGCCCACTCGCAACTTTGGAAATTTTAAATATTCTGACCCCAGATTTTCAACATAACCTTCTCATGTATGCCACAGCTGTCATTTTTCAAATCCTGCCCAAAATGTGTTTTCGTACCCGTGGCGCAGAATGGTGCTGCAGCTGCACAGAATTACGTTTTGCCATGCATTCAAAAATGTTCCATACCGGGGTACATAAGGTGGGGTAATAAAATGGCTATGCTGACAATTTGGTCACTGTTGTCCTATAAATGGAAGTGCAGGGCCCTGTGCTTCTACGGCTACACACATTAACGCATCTACAGAGGGATGGGACCCCACAAACAAATAAGGATAGGATAATACTATATGAAAAAGTAAGGAAATTAACTGCAAAAAACTTGGTTAATGTATCAGTTAGGCTTGTTACTAAAGCAACAAAAGCAGGGAAATGTGTTAGGGTTTCCAACCCTGCACACTGACAGATGACAGGGGTGTGCTTTGGGTCATCAGCCCTAAGGTTCACCCCACACTCCCATACTGTACCCATCCCTGTTTATTTACTTACTGAAACACACACACAATGTTTCAAACTGACAACAGCCTACAACATGCAATTTAAATAAAAACAAAAAAAAGTAAGACCTTGACAGACACAAATCCCCATATTTAGTCACTGTAACAGCGTTTTCTCATTCCTATAAGCAAATCTGTATCCTTGTATCCCCTACTCCAGCTTTCCTGCCCACCCATCACGAGTGCTTTCTCCCTCACTTGCCAGTCTCCAACTACCCCCTCCCCCAGTCCCATGCCCATCCTTCTGCCTCAGTACCTTCCTCATCGCTGTCTTCACTCTCGTCAGAGCTCAACTCAAGATCATCCTCCAGATCGTGGATCTTCAAGTCGTTGCTCTTCTTCTTCTTCTTTTTCCCTTTCTTCTCCTTTTCCTCATCTTCATCCAGGTCATCTTTGTCCTGGTCTCTCAGTCGCCTCTGAAGCATGATGCTGAAGTGATTAACCACCTTATTTCGCCTGGAAGGGGAGTCAGATGTGAGCCCCTGCAGTGTAACAAATGTCATCAATATCCCCCCACCTCCCCATCCACAATCCCAAGCGCAACAACACAGCAGGGGCAGGAAAGAAACTAAGCGTTTAAAAATAATGATTAATCAACCACACCCACCCCAGATTACCAAAACACTATTTAATGGTCAGAGGCTACCGGGGATTGTTACCTTGTGGCTACACTGACCATCACATAATTGCAGGTATACACTTGCTATCTGCAGGTACTGTGTTCAGTGGTGGCTTTCGAGTACTATGATGATTTTTTTTTTTTTAAATTAAACATGGCCAGCTGCCTCCTCCCTCCCATCCTGTTTTATCCCTCGCTGACCCTGTCCCTCTCCCCAGTAATCACAGTGCATGTTGTGGCATCTGACTTCAGTGGTGTGGAGCATGGGTGATGAGCTCCTCAGGGACCTCACCAAGTGCTGCCCATTGGTAGAACACACGGGGCACTGCAGACACCCCAAGATACAGCACATCCCCCTCCCTGACACACTCTCCATCCACAAACCCAGTTCGCTCCCAACCCAAGTCTTATCTAAATCACTGACTCTGCCTCCCTCTATGAGTAAACTCAATAACAATAATAATAGTAAATTTTATCTATATGACACCTTTCAAAAAACCAAGGCGCCTTACCAATAATTAGAATCGCAATACACATACAAAACATCTCAGGATAAAACAAAATGGTAGTACTGATTGCAAACTTTTATCAATCACCAAAGGCTTGGTTCCACAACTAGGTTTTAAATGCTTGTTTAAAGCCCTCTATGGTCGAGCACTCACGTAACCAACGGGGTAGAGATTTCCAAAGGGTAGGGGCAGCATACATAAATGTTCTCGCTCCAGAAGATTTCAAACATACCCTCAGAATCTCGAGCAACCCCTCATCGGCTGAGCCAAACAATCGCCCAGGGCAGTGAGGAACCAGAAGCTCTTTCAGCTAGTCCGGGCCCAATCCGTGTAGGGCTTTAAAAGTCAGACCACCGACTTTAAAAGTGATCCGCCACTGAACTGGCAGACAGTGCAGTCCACGCAGCACAGGTGAAATATGACAGGACCGAGAGGATCCCATCAAAAGCCATGCTGCAGCATTGTGCACTAGCTGCAAGCGACGTATTTCCACCCCAGGTAGCCCTAGGTACAAGGATTTGTAGTAGTCCAAACACTAGGTCACAAAGGCATGAATCAAAGTAGGAAGGTCGCCGGATGGAACCAGGTGCTTAATCCTGGAGATATTCCTCAGATGGTAAAACGAGGATTTAACAACAGCAGACACCTGCAAATGCAGGGTGAGCCTCTCGTCGAAGATTACCCCCAGTTGCCACACCCATTCAGAGGTCAAGAGTGGCACGTCCTCAAAGTAAAGACCAGAGGGTGAACCTCCACTCAACACTCCCTGTCCGGCGACCCAGAGCCACAACCAACACCTCAGGCTTATAACCAACCGGCAACCATCCACTCCTGGATTTCAGCGAGGCAGCTATTAAAGACCGAGACAGCTCTATCCTGGTCGGGTGCAAAAGAAAGGTAGAGCTGGGTATCATATTCATAACAGTGAAACCTCAGCCCATTCCTTCTTACAATGTCTCCGAGGGGCAGCATATACACTGCAAACAACATGGGGGACAGCACTGAGCCCTGAGGGAACCCACATGACAGAGGGACTGGGTCCAAGGAAAAAACCCCGGACACCACCTTCTGAGATCTTCCTGTGAGGAACGATGTAAACCACTCGAGGACTGTACCAAACAGTCCGCAAATGAACCTCAGGTGATCAAGCAGGACCCCATGTTCCACAGTGTCAAACGCTGATGAGAGATCTAGGAGGACCAAAATAGAATGGCTCCTCCCATCTCTAGCCATCAGGAGATCATTGAGCACCCGAACCAGCGCTGTCTCAGTACTATGCTTCTTTCAAAATCCGGACTGGAGGGGTTCATGGATGTCATGGATGGTCAAATGGTCCTCCAGCTGCGAGGCCACTACTTTCTCAACCACCTTCCCTACAAAGGGAAGGTTGGAGATTAGTCTGTAGTTTTCCAAGGCAGTCTGGGTCCAAAGAAGCTTTCTTCAAGAGTGGTGTCACCACCGCCTCTTTCAGTGAGCTTGGAAACTCACCCGTCTCCAAGGAGCACCAGACTATCCGAGCTAGGACCAGACTGATACCATCAACACAACCCAGAATCAGGGAAGTAGGTCCCGGGTCCAAACTACAGCATGTAGGGCGCACACTCTGGATGATCCGCATGACATCCAAGAAAGCTGGTCGGACAAAGATACTCCAAGAAGACCGAGGATAAGTGATCCTGAACTGATCCACAGCAACACCCATAGAGCACACTGAACGGCAAGCTGATCTGATGTCAGCCACCTTATTTGCAAAAAATTGAGCAAGTTCATCGCACTCTTCTTGTGAAAAGGCTTTCCGGACTTGTAGACAGGCTGGGTTGCACAGTCTGTCCACAGTTCGGAACAGCTGAGCTGGTTGATTTTGAGCAGCCTCAATCTCCCCGGACAGGAATTCTGCCTTCTTACGGAGACTGCAGATTGACAGACTTGATAATGGTCCACCAATCTAAGGTGGTCGGCATCAAGAGTGGATTTCCACCAGCAACACTCTAACCTTCGTCCTAATCGCTGCAACTCCCTCAAAGTCCCATCAAACCAAGGGGATCGAGGGAGAAGGGAGAGAGGACAAACACGGACCAGAGCAATAACATCCAGGGCCGCTGCAAATGCTGAGTTAGAAGCCACGATGAGGGCCCCGGGGTCACTGTCCGTCTCTGAGAGGGACAGAAGATCCAGCACCACCATTAGGCCTTGAGAGTTTATATCTCGCAAAGGGCAGTACTGCGTCATCTCCACAGGGGTAGACCTACCTGGGGGAGCGCTAAAACTGAACCCCACGGTGTAGTGATCGGACCATCCAACTTGTTCCACCCCCAAGTTGGAGGCTCAATCTCCAAAAGGAAGACTAAGTCAAGCGAGTGACCATGAATATGAGTTGCAGTGGTAACAACCTGAGTAAGGCCCAGAGATGTCATCAACTGGTGGAAGTGCTGACCAAACTGTGAGAGTTCATCGTTGACCCAAGCGGTGAAGTCGCCCAGGACCATCAGCCTGGGCAACTCAAATGCCATGTCATCGACGAAGTCTGCAACTTCCTGAAGGAATCGTTTCTCATCTCCTGGTGGACGGTAGATAACGATCCTACAGTCTACACCTGCTACCACGGTACACTCAAATGACTCAGTCTCCCCAGCTGGTACATTTGTGAGGTTAAGTTCGGTCTTAAAACAGACAATTACCCCCAACCCCGCGATCCAATCTCGGGCGATGTATCACAGAGTACCCGGACGGAATTGCGGCCTCCAAAATGGGGCCAGAGTTCTCATCCAGCCAGGTCTCGGTGATGCAAGCCAGGTCCACCAACTCAACAAGATCTGCAATAATTGTAGTCTTGTGTTTTTTTTTTTTTAAACCCCTAAGTGTCCTAAATACAACCACTCCTTCAGGCTGCTAATGGCCCCCACACCACTCCGTTTCTACCTCGAGTATCCTTACCTCACATCGCAGCTGCTAGGGTAATCCAGTGTATCCCTTCACTGGACGGGTCCCTCTCTTCCGAGGAGGAAAGCACCGGGGGAGGCAAGCCAGCACATACAAATTGGTCCCACGCTGCTGAGGCGGACATGGCTCCACAGGAGATCGGAGGAGGAGCAGGCAGGCTAGCAGCTGTCATCCGACTAAGCTCAGTGCGAATTTTCCAGTTTTCTGATCCCACAGGTACTGTGGTCCTCTTGCAGTGCTCCTGGTCTCTACTGGGGGCTGCTGCAAAGTGACGCATTCCCAGAACCCGCCCCAGGAGAGGAGAGCAGTCCTCCAGATGCTCAATACTCTCCTCTCCTGCCAGCTCCCAGAGTATGTTCCCGAACCTGGGTCGCCGGCGTGGTGCGAGGTGTGGCGTCCAGCGCCTCAACCTTCAGCGCCACCGGGCCAGCTTGCGGGCTTGTTCTTAATGGACCTAGCATTGCATAACACTGCCCGAGTTGGATGAACCTCTCGGGCCACCCGACCATCTGTCTACCATCATTTGTCGTGCCCTTGGGTATGGAAACCAGGCATGGCGACCTACGTTCTGGGTTCCATTTCGCCCTAGGGCGTCTCCTGGACCTCACTACCCCAATGCGGTGGCCCCCCCCCATTCATCCTCCGCTGTTCACACCCCCATGGCCTCCTCCGTCCCCTCCAGACAATACCCAGTGCCCTACAGTGCAGGTATTTTGTAAACTGAAGTGGGTGGAGAAGGTCGAAGAGCGTGAAAAGTGGATGACGAATAGCGCAAGACCATAGGGGCACGACTCCAACACATTTTGGTGATCCAGACAGCACTTTCCAAACTATCCAACTGTGAATTTCAATACCAAAAAAAAATTGAAATAATAAATGTCTTTAAATTCGCTCCTCAAAATAATAAAACATAAAACTCATCTAACAACATATACCTACAATCTAAAACTCTAAAACAGAATAATTCCAAATAAACACACAATATACAAAATTAGATATATCAAATAAACTCAATAGGTACGGGCATGCAGGGTAGGCTGATAATACATTAAACCATTTAGGAAAGAATTTCAAGTGTCCGAGTCCCAATGGTCCTCTCACCACCAGTAGGAAGGGACAGTCCTCTCGGAAGCTCCCACCTCCCAGGGGCAATAGTTGGAATAATCGAAGAACTCTTTCTGAAGATAAAAGAGAGTAACCTCCAGTCCTCGAGTACTCTCACTACTGGAGTCTGATGAATAGTTATTCGACATTCTTACTGTCGACAAGTAAAAATAAAAACAGTCTGCCCGTAGTTCAAGAGAAAAGAAGTGGGATTCCAGAGTTCCTCCAACAAGCCTCTTCAGGATCAGTAACAACTCTGAGACCAGGGCCACCCAGACCAGACCTAACGGCCAGCCTCTGTCTGGGGCAGCTACCACAGAGCTCCCCGGAGAACCCACCAACTGATGGGCTCCCCAGGGAACCCTAGGGATCGACTCTCACCACCGACTCCCCCGTGTATAGGGTCACAAATCCCCGAACTGCCACAGGCCTCCGCATAACCCGCCAGACAAACCAAGGACGTTCACCTGGTCCCAAATCAAATTGCTACCATCCCTAAATCCACTGTATGATCCAACAACAGTTCATCCCCAGCCAGATCCAGTGGGTCTTCAGCTTCACAGTCCATAAACACACAAGCAAACAGTCAGCGGGACAAAACAGTTAAAACTTATGTCCCGAACCCAGGGACGTTCTCCAACTCAGCCCCGCTCTCGACTATAACCCTTTAGTCCATAAACACAAATGCCTACCAATAAACAGAAGGCAATCAATGGCAGATTAAGCCCCTCTCAATAAAATGAAGCAGGTTAACGAACCTTCAGACAAACAGAAGGCAGTCATTGGCGGGTTGAGACCCTCTCAATGGAACGGAACAGTAGAATGAGCAACCATGTACTCACAGTTTCAGCTCCTTGCTCCAAAATAAGTGCACAATGGGCTGATAAAGTCCGGTCGGCAGCAGAAAAGACAAAATCACATTCGGATCCCAGTCCCAAAGACATTCTCCAGCTCTCCAACTCGCCGGACGTTCTTCAGCTCACCACACTTACAGCACTTCTCTGAGTAAAGCAAAGCAAGGTAAAAGGGTAAAAAGAATATAACCCTCAGTCAGTGATTTCCAGTCTTGGCAGAAAAACACATCCAGGGAAAGCCAGAACGAATGGGCAAACTCAGTAAAATCAAAGACACTTAAGCACTTCAGCGCTTAAAACTATTAAAATATAAATTAAAAAACACACAATTATAGAGCAAACAGCTCACAGCACGCCCAGCCTGGTGGCCATCTTGGAAATCAAAGTTACAAAGGTTATGAGATGAAATAACGCCATTTGTGTTAAAAACAGTTGCTGGTGGTCCAAATGGCTTGCAAAGTGGCAGTGCTGTTACATGTGATCCAGATTACCCAGGTTCACGTCCTTGAGGCAGGGCACAGTTGTCTGCCTTGGACAGGGGTGGTAACTCCTGTCCCTGCAATGGCTGCTGCCAGAGTTCCCTACAGAGAAAGGAAAGGGGTCCAGAACATGTGGTCCTTTTTATGGGTGGAATCCGGTCAGCAAGCACTTGCTCGATGATGTTAGATGTGGAGGAGTTAGATGTAGAGGAAGGCGCCAGCTGGGCAGTCAGGGTTGGGGGGTGGACAGTATCGCAAAACAGAAGGAGCTGCTCAGAGTCCATGGTGCTAAGTGATAATTATACATCCGGTAAGACAAAAATGTCATGGCACTCACCATCAGATAATAAAGGGATCCACTGACTGTTATGTTCAACTTCCCTCTTCATTCCAGCAGTGCAAGATGTGCATACAAGACACTCACAGCAGCCAGCCCGCCAGTGCAGCGGCAGGGTTTCCGCTTGCAACACCTACGTCCCAGGTTTGGGAACAGACCCAAGAAGTCAAAGGGCCGGCCAGAGGGAGGAAGACTAACATCCCATGGATTGCTCTTCCTCCGGGAGGTGGGAGGGCAATCGGTGCTTGATCGACCCCTGGTGGAGGCCAAGGGGAGCAGTGACTGAAGCCGAGTTGGTGGGGAGGTGTGCCAGACGTCAGCGCTTTGGCACATTTACGGCACTGCATGTCACGCCTCCTGGGGGACAAAGCACTGCAAAAATGCTGGCCCCATGGATGATACTCCACTCCCTAGTCCCGCTACGCCCGCCGCAACTTTCAGTCGGTGACCAAGTTCAGTCTTCTGTTGAGCACGTATCCAAGTGCAGCTGCTGCGAGCCAAGTGGTGCAGGTTCGGTGCTGTCAAGAGGGCATCCAGCCCAAAAGAAAACGTAGTCCAGAACGACAGCACTTGTAACAATAAAGAGAAATTGACAAAAAAATATAAATGCAAATACAATTTATTAACAGTCTTGAGCTGCTTGCCTGTGCCCCCAGCACTTCGGCTGCTAAGCATTCAAAAACGGGGCATCTGCTGGACACTGCTCGGCCCTCGTGGCCCTGCCCTGGGCGGGGGGTAAGGCAGGGAGGAACACCGGCAGTTGGGAGGGTCTGCTGGGGAACCTTAATGTCAGTCTCCGTTTTGGGCATGCTTGCCCAGCGGCCCCGCCTTGGGGGCAAACCTATGAGGATCACTGACCGAGGTAAGTCCCGGGGGTTGAGTGGGAACTAGGAGAACGGGGGCTGAGCTACAGGGGGTGTGGCACCAAAAAGAGAGATACAACAGCAGGGAGCACAAACTCCAAACATTTCACCTTGTAAAAAGGCCTGTCATTGCTCAGGCATTTTGCCCTGCACATCATTCCACTGCACCACCGCTCTGCAGTTTTGATTTTCTTTTTCAATTCTGATTTGATTGCCATTCAGTGTCACAGCAACACAGTACAATGCCACAGGAATACAGTACATGCGGCCAGTAAACAGATGTGTTTAATACTGTATGTGCAATTCCAGTTTAGGCATGCTTGCGTGACTGTTTTCAAGCTGGCAGTGCACTGGAAATGGAAGCAGAACAGCTGGGATTTCGTATTCGGTCTGCAGCACCACAATTTTCTGTTAATTTCTACCCTGAGTAAGTTACTGGTCTGGGTACTGGATTTAGGGGCTCAGAGTCTGGTTGAACATTAAGACTGCAGAAGGAGGGTCCCAGTAAGATCCGACGTATGTATAAAGTAAGATAAAAGACACAACAGGGTGTTGGTTGTGCTGTCAGAACCACACACCCAGAGGTGTAGTAAGGCAAGAGGCCCAAGGCAGAATGCTTCAGTCCCTAGAAGTGCAGTTCTGACAGCACAACTGACACCCTGTCATGTTTCATTCTGCTTACAAAATGGGTCTTTGAAGAATTTAAAAAAAATAATAAAAAACAGTTCATTTTCAAACAACAAAAAGGCCCTATTCTGGCATAAGAGCTAGCACATCTATAAGTTTCATAATTTAAAAATCAGTGCCAGTTTCCTGCTAGCCAAGTGCCCCCCTCAAAACAATCTTAATTTGGTGAGTTTTATGTTTTTCATGAATTAACTTCCAAACAAACAGACCAATTTATATCAAACTTGATACACAAAACAGCCCCAGGACTTTAAGTTTTAGGGGCTAAGAGAGCAGAGATATCAGCTGTCAAAAACCTTATTTTTAATAATCTGAATGTTAGGTTTAGTACAGCAGAGTAGTGAACCAATCAGCGAGCAGCTTTCACAATGATGATGACATCACAACTGCACAGTGCAGCTCTGAAGCCAGCAGTTGAAATCAAAGAGGAACAGTTCAATCTTCAAACCTATAACTAGTAAATTAATGGATGGTCTGACTCAAAATACAGATTATCATCAGTTGTGAGGGGCAGAAATTTTAATCACTCACTCATTAGGTAGAGTCCTGTTCCCTCACACTTGAAGATAAATTGCATATTTGAAGTAAGGCCATCCCCAATATATCTATAGATCTAAATTTATATCTACGCATACACTTTCCTGATGTTTACCCACCCACCACAACAACACTGAAGGCAATACTGCACTGCAGCACCCACGAAGCCCAATGACTTTTTCTGTGGACTTACACAGATGAGGCAGAAATTTCAAATAACTGACATTTCAACATGGGACTGCACTTTTTTCTCAAGTTTTTAAGATCTCACCTTTCAACAGAACACCTCAGAACCTTCTGCTGTAGTTGGTCTGAGCGCAAATGGACAGGTGTAAAGTGTGCGTATGAATAAATAGGGGTGGATGCATGGAAATGTGAGAGCATGTGCATTACCTTCCCCACTCTTCTTCTGCTTCCTCGGCAGTCAGAGTCCTGTGCTTTGCAATGGGAGTGAAGTTGTACCAGGCGTTCACAGGAAATGCTTCAAAGGCCCCATCGGGACACTGGGTGAAGATGTAGTAAGAAGCGTTCTCAGTAACTCCTCCCTTTTTCACTCCTTTAAACCTGGTTATGAAAAAGTAAACTGATATGAAAGTCATTCCATTGAACACTCAGCTGTGATAAAAAGTCATCCCACTAGGCCACCCAGCAACAGCATGTCACGTTCCGACACAAATGACCCTGGTTAGGGAGCAAGCCTTGGACGCCGGCAACTAGGCAGCCAAGGGTGCTATGAGAGGCAGGCTTCCCCACCCGGGGGAGGTGGGGCCACGTCTCGGGCCACAGCATACCCTGTAGCAGGCCAAGGAAGTTTCACCATTCTACTGAAGCAGGGGATGGCTGTGGCTTGTGAGGTGTCATGACATGGTGCAGCGCCATGAGGATGACTGTAGGTACAAAAAATGCAGTTGGTACTCTTGGGCCCCACACCACTCTGGACTTGCTTCTGTGACGATGGGGCTGGGAAGCTGGCAGAGCCTGAAGATGGCAGGACACCACATGGTGAGGGGGATTCAAACCTTTATAGAAAGGGCTGCTCCGCCATGCTGCTTTGCGGATGACCCCGGTTTGGGAACTAACTCTATGTGTCACACCTGGGGTCAGGCCAGGCAGATAGCGCTGCCATGTGACAGTGCATCTCGGCCAAGCGGCAGGTTCCGCCACACAGAGACATAGAAGTTGATGGCAGATAAGGACCGCAAGGCCCATCTAGTTTGCACATTTCTTTTTCTACCTTATGAATGTGCCATCGGCTTTTGCTCTGTCAATGGCTTATCTATTCATACTCATCTGTATTGCTCCCTTATGCCTATCCCATGCCTGTCTGATGCCCTGCACTGTATTCATATCCACCACTTCCTGAGGTAGGCAGTTCAATGCATTCACCACCCTTTCTGTGAAAAAGAACTTCCTCACATTACCCCTTAATCGGCCTCCCTCTAATCTCATGCTTTGTCCTCTTGTCCTGCTATTTTTCTTATATACTAAAACATGTTAGACTCTTTCACCTTGTTAATGCCCTTAAGGTGTTTGAATGTTTCGATCATATCCCCTCTCTCCCTCCTTTGCTCTAGGGTACACATATTGAGCTCAAGTAATCTGTCCTCATACGTTTTCTGATGCAGTCCCTGCACCATGTTCTTTGCCCTTCTCTGGACTGCCTCAATTTGGTTAATGTCCTTGTGAAGGTGTGGCCTCCAGTACTGCACGCAGTACTCCAGATGGGACCTAACCAGTGTTTTGTAAAGAAGGATTATTACCTCCCTCTTACAACTTGTGATACCCCTACTAATACACCCTAACATCCCCCTAGCTTTACCTACTGCTTTAGTGGTCTGCTTGGATAATTTTAGGTCATCGGTGATGATGATGCCCAAGTCTCTTTCTTCCCTTGTGATTGCCAGCAATTCCCCTCCCAGCCTATAGTGACCACCACAGTGATCCCTGAGGCTGGGCTAGGGAGCTTGCTCCTTCTGCAGTGAGACACGATGCACGAGTGAGGCTGGGGGTTGGGGAACATGGCAGCAAAAAAATGGTTGGCATCTATAAAACGGCCAGGATATCCTTGGCCTGACCTGGTTATCTCCCTGTAAATGGACAGCCAAAACATAAAAAATATATACATACATACACACATAATACATATGTATACATAAAAAACTTCTGTAAAAAAACAAAACTGGTGTCCCATTCTACAGCCAATCTAACAACTGGTTTTGGTTCAGCAGTGTAAAATCTGGCACCCTAGATCACCGCCTGCTTATTATCAATCGCATACTCTGGCAGCCATTAGCAGGCTATCCTCCACTATTATATGGATACTTTTTCCAAAGTTTTATATGGAACACTCCCTTCCCCACCTTGTAAGCACCATGTCCTTGCCATGTGCATACTTACCACTGGGGGTGAGTCAAGAAGTGGTTCCTTCCCATCGTGGAGGTAGAAAATGTTCTACAGCACACACCACCACCTCCTGTCACCAGGATGTGGTACCTGCAGGGTTGCATGCAAACCTGGGTCAACAACATGGTAAGAGGCTCCCAGTCACTGCGCTGTCAAGTAGGTCTTTACTTTCAGTTAACAGGGCCTCTGAGGGGTGTCTTATGGTATACGAGACTCAGAATGTGAGGTTTGGTCAAGCGGACCGTGAAGTGAAGCTGAGCGGTTCTGTCAGCCCAAATCTCATGAGAAGTGTCTGTTATACCACAATATTTTTTACAGTACTGCAGGATGCGCCTAAGATTCCGACCGTTCACTGCTTGAAACCCTTTCTGTCCCAGTGTTTTCTAGAAACTTGTTCCCACTGTGCCCCATCAGTTAACCCTGTTGGACCGTGTAATCCTACAGCACAGAAAGTCCAGGAAACCTAGAAACAAAGTGTAAAACACTGAAGAGGCAGAAAGCAAACGGCACACTGTGGCAAGAAATAAAGTGAAGAAAAATCCCTTTTTGAAAAGGGGGAGGGGGGGATAAAGCAAATCAGAGAATTAACCCTTAGGCTGCTGACAAAATTAGAACGTATAGGAATTTTGGACTCATATCAGTCCACGGCCCTGTAAGGGTTAAATATGACCAAAAGGAACAAGGAATAATTTGAATGCCTGATTACTAAAATCTGTTATCTCACCTTTATAACAAAGGTACAGTAACTCATGGATGTGCAGGTACCTTATAAGTTTACAAAATTTATTAATTTGAACCTACTTCCTGCCAGCTTTTCCATTAACTCTGAGAAGCCAGGGCTGATCTTCTGCTTTGAATTCCTTTGTGACAATCCCAAACTTCTTCTTCCGTGCTTCCTCCCGAAGCTTCCGGCCATACTCACTCCCGGCACCAGCCTCTGGCAACTCTTCTTCTTGGTAAATCTTTTTGTTACTGAGATCTCTTTCCATTTTGGCCTAAAAAATTGTAATGAAATCAGGACAGTAATTATTGAGTGTCTTATTTTTCTAAGGATTTTCATAACCATTTACAAAAGGTCAGACTCTGTAGTTCCTCTTAGTAATGCTTTCTCAATCATTCTTTCACCCATGCACCTGAACTGCAGCGGTAGCTGCTACAGCCGTCCCAAATCACTCTTTCTTTGCACTAAGCAACAACAGTGGCTCGGGAGTACCTGGGTCCATGATGCCAAGTTAATTCTGTCTGCAGCATTGAAGGCCATTATATTGTATTTCTTTGTGGTGTTCCTAAAAATAGAAGAAGAAGAAAGGAATTATCGAATGGATTCATAGAATAACAGGTCCTCACACCCTGTAAGCTATACATAACAATTTGGGTCAGGGAGTGGTTGAATAACAGTTTTATCTTTGGCTGCTGTTCATCCAATTAATAGCACATACATTTATTTTGAGTCATACTTTATTTCCCTGCTGGTTACCTCCTCCACTCCTACTCCTCTGACCATATCCGCAGATACCCCATCTGGACACTGACCTGTGCTTCCTCAGCTACATCCTCAACTAAGCACCTCCACTCCACCCCGGCAGGGCCCAGGCAGATGTCAGACAAGGAGGAGATTTATGCTCGCTTTTTGGGGAGATGCCTTCATGATCTGTGGTCAGGGAGTTTCCCTCATATGAAATGTCCCTTCCACATCCCTGCCTGCAATGCTATGCCTGCCCACAACATCAAGGATAGTCCTCTGGCCACTGGACAACAGTGCCGGTTTCACCCCCCCAACACCAGTATCAGAGCACATTGACTTCACAGCATGTCTGAGGGCTGAGAGTCGGGACTGTAATACGAATCAGAGCCTCCAGCATGGCAGTGTAGGAGAAAACACATTAGTGATTAGAGTGTACTGAAACACAGCATCAGGGAAGGTAGCTACAGGCTGGTTGGGGAAGGGTCAGGTAGGTACAGGTAGGTGAATAAGAAAAGGGAAAACAAGAGACACTCTATATAAAGGTGGGATAACAAATGCATTTCAGGCAGGAAAAAGGGAGAGGTAGGAAAACAATGGGAGTAGAAAGGAAGCAATAGGGTGCAGGGAAGTTTAAACAGACAAACAGTAAAGGAAGAAAAGATCATAGCAGTGGTACCGTGCAACCACTGTGGGGCTGCAGTCTTTTGGGACACATTCTGGAAATCGAAGGGCTGTCCCATTTGTACTCACCTCTCTGGGTTGAGGGCACAGTTTGCCGGACTCAGGGCCAAACTGGAATGGGTGCAGAGGACCTTCTGCCCCATCCAAGGGCCACCAAGTCTGCCACTGCCCCCAAAGAGGATGCCGAGGCAGAGGCAGACCAGTTGGACCTTGGTGGGCCCCGGGAAGGGTACAAAATTCTCAGCCAGCACCACTGCAGAATTCCTTTTCTGTACTGGTGGGAGAAGGCAGCTGAGAGTAGGCATCCATAGCAGTGGGAAGGGAGGAAGTGGGGGTCCTCAGATGGGGAGGCCCCCAGCCAAGGAAGAAGCAGCTGCTGGTGGGGGGCTCTATTGTTAGGGGCACAGACCTGGAAGCAGGGGGTGGGGGGAAGGAGATTAAGTGTCTGAGAGGTACTTTGGCTGGGAGGAATGTACAGCGGATTCAGAGGATCACTAGGCAGTAGTGGATGGAAGGAGCTAGATATCACTGTCCCTGGAGGACAAATGACTTGGCAAGGGACAGGGCAGGGGGAGTGCAGGTAAAGTTCAGGAAGCTAGAGAGGGGCCTCAAGCAGGCGGCACAAACGGTGGCTTCTGCCGAGGTATTACTCATGTACGGCAAGGGAAAAGGAAAGGGCACTCTGCACAAGGGCATTTAACAATTTGTTGATGGTATGGTACTTGGAGGAGGGCTTCAGCTACACTGGGGACTGGGGATCAACCTGGGAGAATATGTGCCTCTACAGTGGAGATGGCCTACATCATTCCAGAATGCGGGACCACAGTGTTTAGCAGGAGGTTTAAATGCTACGGGGAGACTCCTCCTTGATCCCTGACAGCTCAGCGACGAGGTCAAGAAAAAGTTCAACTGCCTTATCAGCCAGTGTCAAGATCGACAAGAGCTACAGTGGCACCATGGAGCTAGCAGCCTGGCCCTCGACCATAGAAGGCTCGACCCGAGTCAAGTGGTCAGGGGAGTTGAGGAAGTGAGAGGAACGCAATCTCTCCCGATTCCACAACCTGTAACACTTGTGTTTCTTACCATGGTGGGTAGGGCTCTCCCTGTAGGCCTGGAGGGGCTGACACATTTCCCCAAATTTATCTGTGAAGGACGCCCTGACGATGGCCCCAGCAGGGAGCAACACCTAGGCCGATGAGGTGCTGCCGCAGCAGCAGCCACTGCCTCTTCCATGGCTGCAAGCTGGGCTGCAAACCCCGCTGCAGCTAAGACCGTCTTGTGTTCGGGTCCAAACTGCCTGGCCAGCTGCCCGAGAAGATGCCAGGTTGCGCAATCTTTTAGCGAGGAAAGAAACATTGTCTGGCACAAGATGCAGCCAAAAACATTATGCGCAGCCTCCAACCAGTAGAGGCAGGAGACGTGAGGGTCCACCCGTGTCATTTTCTGGTGACACGTGACTCCTAATTTGAAGCCAGGAGTAGGCTTCACTTCATGTTCCTTCTTCCACTGACAAGACCAGAGCTGAACCAAGGAATTCAAAAATACAGAAGGAAAAAACTTAGAAATTACCAATGGCACACTTAGTAACCTACAACGTGCAGAGCTGCAAAACAGGAGACAGAATTTTACAAGTAGGAAGATCTGACGTCGTGGGGCAGAACCACAGCATATACTGTCCAGATAGTGGGAGGAACTTAGCCTGAATACATTCTGATTAATCAGCACTTCCAGTGGAACTGCCAATGGGTGGATAGTTTGAACTACATCCATGCCCATAGAAAGGAACTCTATGGTTCTAGTGAAGGAAAAAGGGTGGCATTCAGGAGGTATAAAGAAATGCAGAGGGAGGAGGAGAACAGGAAGACATACCAAGTACAACAGAGGGAAGTGAGAAAAGCAATGAGAGCAGCAAAGGCACAAATGATAGCCAAAGGGGTAGCTAAGCAGGATAAGACTTTCTTCAGGTACATAAATGAGAAAACAAGGGAAGAAATGGTGAGGATAAGGGGGCGGCAGGGGAAGACTGTGCAGAAGAGAAACAAGAAAAAGCTGCCATCCTGAACAGGTACTTCTGCTCAGTCTTCACAGTGGAGGAAGGGGGGACAGACCACCAGGAGTAGCAGGATGGGGGTGGACACAAGTCCATTTCAAAGGAAAGAGTCCCAAAGGGACTTGCAGATCTGAAGGTGGACATGGCTATGGAACTGGATGGGATACACCCAGGGCTACTAAAGGAACTTGGAGGTGCTAACTGCCCCATGGATGGCCTCACTCAACAATTCACTGGAAACAGGTGTGGTTCCAGAGGACTGGAGGAGAGCAGATGTAGTTCCTCTACATAAGTGTGACTGCACGGAGAAGGCTAGCAATGATAGGCTGGTCAGTCTCACTTCAGTGCTGGGGAAGACCACAGGCAGCATGGACTCACGGGGGGAGGGGGGGTCATGCCAGACAAATCTGATTGATTTCTTCGACTGGGTGACCAGGGAACTGGATCAAGGGAGGGCAGTGGACATGGCCTATCTGTACATTAGCAAACCCTTCCAGAACTGTGCCGTTCGGAGATGGGTTAAGAAATCGAGCACCCTAGGAATGGGCTCCAAAGTGGTGAATTGGGTTAGAAACTGGTTAACTGATAGGCGTCCGGTGGTTAATGGCATTTACTCTAACAATGGGGGAGAGACTGGAAGGGTGCCACAGACTCAGCACTGGGACTGGTCCTTGTCAATGTCTTCTTAAGTGATACTGCAGAAAAACTGGAAGAAAATGTATGCCTTTTTGTAGACGATACCAAAATCTGTTAACAGGGTGGGCACTCAGGAAAGGATGGAGAGAATGCGCAGGGATCTAGGGGAACTTCGTGGAGTGGTAAAGATCATGGCAGTTTGGGTTCAATAAGAAAGCACAATGTCCGATGCCAAACCAGACACATGAAAATACGGTATCCAAAGTACATTCACATTTATTTTCTTCATCAAATGCTCTCAAATCCTGGCCCAACGTTACGCCCTCAGGGGTTTCTTCAGAGGAAGAGGGCCTACATAAAAGTTCAACAAAGATGCATTTAAGTACAACGATCACTACTGCTTACAATAAATGCAATAACTAGTCACAAAAATCACTATCCTGCTATATACTGTACATCACAGTTTGCAAGACAGTCATCTAGAAAGATTAGTACCTTAAGAGGCAGACCAGCACTTTCTGAACACCATACCACTGACAAGAGGGATGAAAAAATTACTCACCGCAGTACTCTTCTTTCTTCCAAGGTGTCCTTTAGCATCAGTAACTTTTTTGCACTTAGCTGGCTAGGTGCAACTGTCCCAGAGGTGTGCCTTTAAGAGATATTTAAATGAGCTTAGGGCCCAGCCAATCAAAAGACAGGAAGGAGTGTGAGCTGAGTGAGAGCTGTTGAAGGTTTCAGAATTTTTTTGAGGAAAAACGAGGGCAAATGCCCCGGAAAAAAATCAACAGGATTCAAAAAACATGCAAATGTCCACAAAAGTGGAAACAGAAACAACAGCAACACGAGCTAAAAACTCAGCAGTAGGAAACTCCAAATTTGGGAATAGGTGACATAAAGAGCCCTTCTCTGACAGGTGAACTGGGGAGGAAGAGTGGGAGTTTACTGATGCTAAAGCACCCCTTGGAAGAAAGAAGATTACTGCAGTGAGTAATTTTTTTCTTCTTACCCAGGAGTCCTTTAGCATCAGTAACTTTTTTGCAGACTATCGAGCAGTACCAAGTGGGAGGTGCACAGAGAACCTACTTAGGAAAGAGGCTTTGCAGAACTGCCCCACCAAATTTGGCATCAGATCTGGTCTGCACATCCAAACTGTAGTGTTTCACAAAGGTGTGCACAGATTTCCAGGTAGCTGCTTTGCAGATATCCAGTAGGGGAATGTCCCTTGCTGCTGCAAGCAAGGCTGCAATGCCCCTGGTGGAGTGGGCCCTGAGCCCCCTGGAGGTTGGTGACCAGCTTTCTCATAGCAGAATCTAATACAAAAGACCAACCAACGAGAAATAGTTATCTTGGTAGCTGGTCTTCCTGTGCCTACATTCCCATAGGTGAGGAACAAGCAACTGGAAGAGCCTCTGGACTGTCTAGTATGCTCTAGGTACTGAAAGATGGCTCTTTTGATATCCAAGCTGTGAAGCTTTTGCTCGCCAGGAGTGGATGGCTCAGTAAAGAAGACAAGCAGAGTAATAGATTGGTTCAAGTGAAACTCTGAAACCACTTTTGGCAGAAATTTCCTATTTGTCCTGAGCTCAACTTTATAGTTGTGAGGGATGATGTAATCTGGCTCAGTGCACAGGGCCTGTAACTCTGAAATCCTCCTGGCAGACATAATGGCTACCAGGAAGACTGTCTTCCAAGTTACAAACTTGATGTGGGCCGTGGACATAGGCTCGAAGGGTGGATTCATGAGCCCATCTATGCAAAGGTTCAGGCTCCAAGGAGGAACGGGTCCCTGGTTGGAGGCTGGAGGTGCGAGAGGTCTTTGAAAAACTGTTAAATATGGCGTGGGAAAAAAAAACTGATTTTTTTCTTTCCCATCGAAAGGTAGGCCGAAACTGCCGCCAGGTGTAGCTTGAGTGAAGATGGTTTCAAGCCTGACGCCTGTAGGTGTACCAGGTAGTCTAGCAGCTGAAGGTCTAAAGCTGATAGGGGTTTGACCTTTTTGCTCTTGCACCAGAGGGAAAACCTTTTCCATTTGGCTGCATAAGTCTTTAGTGTTTGTTTCTTTAGCCATCCTCAGTATCTTAAAGACCTGTTCAGAGTATTGTGAGGATGGAAACTCCAACTCCTCAAGAACCAGGCCTTGAGGTGAAGAGAGTGTATGTCTGGGTACTGCACTCCCATCTGAAGAAGGGTCAGAAGAGAGTGAGTTGGAGGCAGGCGAATGGGCCTGTTGCAGGACAATGAGGGGAGGAGAGGGTACCAGGCTTGGTTGGGCCAATCCGGAGCCACTAGGATCATCGATGCAGGTTGCAGTCTGAGTTTCAGCAAAACCCTGAATATCAGGGGAAAGGGAGGAAATGCATATAGGAACCTCCCCGGCCAGTCGAGGATCAGGGCATCCAGAGGAAGTGTTCCCGGAACTGGGGGCCTGCAACAGTACTGAGGAAGCTGAAAATTGAGAGGAGAGGCAAACAGATCCACGTCTGGTGTGCCCCACACCTGAACACTGTGGCTAGTACTTGCTTGTTCAGTGTCCATTTGCTCTGGCCTTTACTGATGCGGCTTAGAGCATCTGCCAGAGTATTGAGTTTGCCTGGGAGGTGAATAGCCAAGAGGCTGACTCCCACTGAGAATGCTAGAGACCAGAGCTTCAGAGCTTCCAAACAGAGTATTCCTGATCTGGTACCATCCTGCTTGTTTATGTAGAACACTGCAGTGGTGTTGTCCGTTTAAATTTGAACCACCTGCCCTTCTATGCTGGGAGTGAAAGCTTTGAGAACTAGGAAGACTACTCCTAGTTTCAAAAGATTTATGTGCAACTGTGACTTTTCGGGAGTCCAGTTGTAGCTTACTGAGGCACTGTCCAAATGAGCTCCCCAGCCCAAAAGGGAGGCATCTGTTTGGTGATCACTTTTGTGGGAAGAGGAGCTTTCAAGGGAACCCCTGCCTGCAAATTTGCAGGGTTCTTCCATCACAGCAAGTTTTGGAGGAACTGCTCCGACACAGGTATCAACTTTGAAAATCTGTTGCTTCTCTGAGACCAGCGAGCTCTAAGGTAGGCTTGCAGGAGTCTCATCCTGTACCTGACCCCTGGAACTACTGCAGTCATAGAGGGCATATGTCTCAGAAGTTTGAGGAAATGTCTGTCTGGTCTTGGCTGTCCCCGGGCGAAAGAATCTACCACTGAAAGGAAACTCTGCATTATTTCCTGAAGGAGGAAAGCATATCCCTTCTGAGTGTCCAGCTGGGAACCTATGAAGGTGAGCAGTTGGGTGGGTTCCAGGTGAGATTTCTTTAGATTTACCAGGAAACCCAGAGACTCCAGAGTGTGTTCTGTGAGGGAAACAGATTCCTTGACCTGGCAAGGGGACTTTGCTACTGTGAGTCAGTCATCCAGACAGGGGTAGAGAGCAACACTCAGTCTTCTGAGATGTGCTGCTACCACTGCGAGACACTTGATAAAAGACTCTTGGGGCTAAGTACAGACTGAAGGGTATTGTGGTGAACTGACAATGACCTGAAGGAAGTCTGAACCTGAGAAACTTCCTGGGAGATCTCCTTATGGGTATGTGGAAGTAGGCACCCTTTCAGTCTAGGGAGGCTAGCCAGTCTCCCTGCTGTAAGGACTGTATGACCAGTGACAGAGTGACCATTTTAAATTTGGGTTCTTTCAGATGTTTGTTTAAATATCTGAGATCTGATAGGTCGCCACTCGTGTTTTCTTTTGTGTCAGAAAACACCTGGAGTAGAGGCCCTTGCCCTTCTCATGGGTGGGGACTCTCTCCACTGCTCGTAAAGCCAGAAGGTTTTGTACCTCCAATTCCAACAGTAGTGTCTGTGTTGGGGACAGAGGTCTTGCCATCTGGGTATGCTTGAGGTCTGTCAGCTGCTTGAACTGTAATGACAGACCTTTCTCCACTATCTGCAGCACCCACTTGTCTGACGTGATGAGGGACTAGTGCTGAAGATAGTGGGACAGTCTGCTTCCAACCAGAAGTGGGGAAGTGACCTGGACACTCACATCAGGACTTAGACAGAGGCAGATGGCTGGGTAGAGGTGGCTCTTCTTTGGCCCCTTCTGCCTCTGAAAGACCCCTGTACTGTCCGAAGTCAGATTGGGGATAGGGACTGTAAGGCCTGGGAACAAAACTTCTGCCCCTACCGCCTCTGGGACAGGATCTCTGAGGGGTGGTGGGTTTAGGCTTGGATGATTGGCTCTGCCCGGAGGCCTTGCACTCACCGACTTTTTTCTTGTAGTCAGTGGTTCTGTAATCAAACAACATATTTTGATCACAGGGAAAATCCATGGCCTTGTTCAGAGTGTCTGTGGTCAGACTGGTTGTTTGAAGCCAGGCGAAGCGTCTGAGAGAGATGGTATGGGCCATCGCCCTAGAGGCTGCATCATTGTTGTCATCTGCCATGTGGAATTGGTACATAGTAGCTTCTAGGGCAGTTTTTTTTTTTTTTTGTACTTTATTTTTATTGAGCTTTTGAAAACTGAACAAATCAGTAGCGTATACAGCAACAGATTCCAGATTTCCACATATACAATATCAAATATTCCAATACCCAGATATCAATCTATTACAGTTGTTACATCATCACCATGTAATCTATACATCATGACATTACATTACGTGCTCACCAAGCCATGACCTGTGGAAGAAAAAACCTAGGTAATGGTAAACTAATGTAATTAACGTGACCCTTAAAGCCACTATTTCCACTCATGTAAGAACAGTAAAAGGTAGAAACACAGGGGTCTGTTACACCTTTTCTCCCTCAAATACCATCGTAAAACTTTGGTTATATAAGGAACATTAGACACCTCCCCCCTCTCCTAGGCCTAGGATGAACTCAAACATTCAGGGCTTATTCTAGCCCCATTTGTGGTTTCTAAAAGCCTCAGGCATAAAGTCCAGGATTTAGCAATATATGTGATTTGACAGACGCCATCTTAAGTCCTCCGCAGATTAGGGGGAAGTTGTCCTAAACTTTACTATGTCTATACTACAGGAACTGCCAAAAAACATTTAAAAGGTCACTGATTTGCACCATTATTAAGCCCAGGATAACTTTAAGATTCAAGTCCTATTAACCGTAAAACAGTCCACAGGCTGAAGTCCCGATTTTGGTGTGCTCTGCAGAAACCCTCAGCACTTCAGAGCAGCAATAATTCAAACTGTAGCACCTTACGGTTCTATCTCCGAGTCCAGATTCTCTGGTGCTGTCTCCAATGCTGTTGGACGAAATTCTGATGCAATTTTATCAGTTTTCTTCTGCGCCTTTTTTGGTTCTGTGAATTGGAGCGTTTTACCACCATACGTTATGCAGAGTCTGGCTGGAGAAAGGAGCGAGTGAACTACTCCTAGTACTCGCAGTTGTTGTCTGATCGGGTCAAACTGCTTTCTTCTAAAGCGAGTAGCGTAGGACCAATCGGGGAGCAGCTGAAGTGCCATATTTTCATGCTGTAAAGGATGGTTTATTCTGGCCAAGTTTAGAATCCTATCCCTCACATCTATCCCCGAAGTAATGATTAGAACTGTACAGGGAGAGTCCTGTTTGAGCTGCTTGGTTCGGAAATTCACTCAGTATGCTCTCAATGTCCTGTAGTTCCACTCCCATTATTTCTGAGATCTCTCCCGACAGCCAGGTTCCAATATAGGTCAGCAGATCTGCTCCTTCTTCGCCTTCAACGAGCCCTATCAACCTTAAGTTCATGGCCCTGGCCCCGTTCTTGAGGGTTTCCAGCCGCGTGCGGAAGTGAGAGTTCTCCATGGTGAGGGTTGCGACAGTCGCTTGGGTTCATATCGAGCGCTCATCTGCCTCTTTAGCCATATTAACTGCACCCTCCACTTTAGCCACCTGAGCACCTAATCTTTCCAGCACGTTCCACTTTCTTGTCCAGGTCACTCACAGCTTTTAGGACCCGATCCCATGGTGGTGACTCCCCCGGCTTATCTGGTTGGCTTGGGCCTGGTTGCTGCGTGGGCTGAGAAGATTTCTGGTTTTGCCCCCCCGTCGCTCCTTTTTTGTGTACCATTATTAAGTTTAGGCTCCTTCTGAAGCAGCAGTCTTCTCTTATTCAGTAGTATCCCGATATTGTACCAAAGTTGACAGGATTTTTAGTTATTTTAAGAGAAATGCAGTGGTATTCTCTGAGCCGAGGTGACCCACGACCAGTCTTGTGCTTGGCTCTCTAGCGCCCCCCGGGCAGTTTTTTTTTTAATCTTTAATTTATCAAGTCAGTATTACAGCAGGAATATACTTATACAGGAAAATTATTGCTTACAATATACAAGTGCAGTAAATAGATATTTACATGCAAGTAGGGAGTTATACATAGTTCTAAATATTTAAGAAACATTCATTTCTTCAGGGGATAAGAGAGTCATCCAGCGTGGAAATATAAAATACCCAGGGCCTCCAATATAGTTCAAATTGAGAAGTACGATCTGTCTTGCATGCCAGTAGCCTTTCCAGATAATAAATCTCAGACATTATGGAATGCCAGTGAGTCAAGGTAGGGGTAGTGGTTGTCCGCCAAAGACAGGTTATCACCTTTTTTTGCCGCAGCTAAGTACAGATACAGTAAACTCTTTTTCAGAGGAACCAAACCATCTTCCCCGATATATAAAAGGATCATTTGATCTGTTAAAACAAAAGAAAGCAGGGTCTATTAAAAGTTGGAGGCTTTTGGAAATGTCCCTCCAGTACTGGGAAATTTTTGGGCACAGACAGAATATATAGGAAATGTTAGCCCTAGTTTGCCCGCATTTTCTCCAGCACCCTCCAAAGCTTTCTGGCAGAAATTTGGTTTAATTTATCGGGAGAAATGAAAAAATGCATACGACATTTTCAAATATATTCACACCAGTAGGGGGCATATAAAGCCTTCATGGAAAAGTTAATTGGTTCTAACCATTTGTCATAAGATATCTGGGTGTTTAATTCATTGTTCCATCTGGTCAAGACATCTCCAGTGGTCTCCTTCCAGTAGTCCCTAAAAGATCTATATAAAAGACCAATTAGGTGTGGGTGAGACTTTCCCCCAATTGCCTCAATAATCAGAGTCATAAAGACAGGCATTGGGGAGGGTAAACTTGATCGAAGGGAACCCTGGCCCACCAGGAAAGAGCGGGTCTGCAAATATCCAAAATGATGTGTAAAAGGGAGTCCAAATCAAGCCTGCAATGTGGCAAAGGGAATTACCCCATGTATATCTAGGAATTGGTGTATCATACATAAGTACATTCTATGCCACTCGTCATATGTGTGGTCTAATCAAGGTGCAGTAAATTGGTTTTCTTTAGTTATCAGTCTGAAATACTAAAAAAAACTTCCGCCACCTCCTGGTTAGCCCTCACCTCATACCATATCTTTAAAGTATTATGAGTTCCCCAAGGGAAATCCTTAAAACGTGGTATGCAGTCCAGAGGGGAAAACAGAATTGGGAAAATATCATATAAATCACGCAAAGTAAATTCTGTGAGCTTCCATGGGGGGTGGTAATATGTCGATTAAGCCATATCAAAACCACCTAACATACCACCGCCGTATGATATTCTTTTAGTTTTGGAAGGTTTAAACCTCCTTTAGCGACAGGTAGTTGTAGTAATGACCATCTTATCCTTGGGTCCTTACCTGCCCACAGAAACCTAGAGAGTATTCTATCCCGCGAACAAAAATAGAATTTTGATGGTATTAAGGGTAAAGTTTGAAAAAATATAAAATCCTGGGGAACTAGGTCATTCGGATTGCATGTATGCGTTGATAAAATGATAAAGAGAGGTGTGCCCATTTCCTGACTAGCTGTTCTATGTCCAATGTCAAGGGCTCTAAATTTAGGAGCTCCAGAAGATCCAGATCCCTAGGGATAAAGACCCCAAAATATTTAAGTTTGTTATGTCGCCACCTGGCTGGAAGTTGTGTTCTCAAACCTTGAGATGGGACAAAGTTGAGAGTTAAAATCTCTGCTTTTGAATATTGATTTTATATCCGGCAACATCCGAAAACCTCTCAATCATTTGTAAGGTGGCTGGAACTGAAATTTCAGGGTCTAACAGGGTCAACAGTATGTCATCTGCATATTCCAGGGCAGTTTTTGACGTATCCACCAGCTCCTGCACCATAGAATCTGATCCGTTGCGGGCAGATTTCTAAAGGGCTTTCTGATATTTACCTGTGAACGCCAAATTAGAAGAAAGTCTGAGAAGCAGGGAAGCTGTGGCATACATTTTCTTTGCTATAAAGTCAATTCTCTTGGAATCCTTGTCAGGGGAAGAGGGGAGAAGGAGACTCCATCTTTCTCACAAGCTGCCTGCTGCACTATACTCTCGTGGCTAGGGTGTGCAGACAGGAACTCAGTACCATTTTTAGACAATTTATAATTTTCTCTCAAGCCGCTTATCAACCCCTGATACTGAAGTGGGGTGTTGAAGTACCTTCATGGTATTTTTTCTAAATGCATTATAGATAGGGATGACCAGGATCTTTGAGAATAAAAGACCTCATCTCCCTGTCCCTGTAATCTTCGTCTTCATCGACATCCTGGTTGGACGCCTACGTAGGGAGGGCCAGGGTGTCCAGCATATTTTGTATAAATGTAAACACAGAGGAAGGATCCTCACGGTCACCCGGGGGATCCCCAAGATGAGTGTCCTGGGGCTCAAGGCCCTCAAAATCCATGTCAGGGGCATCATAAAATTGATCAACATCATTTGTGTAACCCTCAGTCTACAGAAGAGAGAACTGTGGAAGAGTGCTTGCCAGCCCCAGTAAATAGAGGACCCATCTTTTGAAGGGTCTGAAATAGTTGCCATGCTTTTTCCATCTCTTGCACTAACGGAAGAACCTGCGCAGACTTGGTTTGTAAGAGTTTTGTTTTTTCTGTATGCTTCAAGCTGCCTGTTGTCTCACTATTGGCTTTCTCAGGAGCAAAAGAAACATTTTTGTCTTGACAGAGTTTCTTTTTAGCCACTTCATCAGAGGCTTGATAGAGCTTCCTTTTTTTCGACCCCCTTATTATTTTTTAATTTGTGAGGAACTTCATTTTTGGAAGCTTTGTTTTTTGGCTGGGATTTGGAAGGTTCCTCAACACCTCTGCTTTTAGTATTAGTACTTTTGGATGGCCCCTCGTCGGAAGCCTTTGATTTATCCTCGGCCATAATAATAATAATAATAATAATAAAAGGTTTGTCTGCTACGTTTGCCAATTTAAGCAAATCAAACCAGTCCTGGATGCACGAACTGAGTGCAGATTTCTGTGAAAATGCCACGGCGAGTCCTGCCCCAGTTAATAAACTCGTCTATTACTAGTGCCTTTTTTTTCGGTTGTAGAACTGTGATCTATAGCAATGCCAATCTTACTAGAAACCCAGTAATACTGGTCAACTGTGCACAGGTGGCTGCTGGACCCTTACGGACAGTCCTGACACAGATGATACCAAGGTCCAGTAATATAACAAAAAAGGTTTCCTCGTAATTGCCAATCTAGAGAGAAAACTCCCAGGCACTGTTTAATTTGAACTCCACTGCAGGTGCCTTGCGGTAAACCCCACAAAGTCTGAGGTAAAAAACAAGGTAATTGTCCCTAATTCGACTGTTCCCACAAGAATTTGCACAAAAATGAAGGGAACCGTCAAAAATAAGTGCCCGCGATAAAATCAGTTTTAAAATGAAAGTCGCTGTAAAAATAAAGTCAAACTAGAGCTGTTGCACTAAAAATTAAAAAATTAGCGCAGGGCAAACTAAAAAAAGTAAAACTTTCACTCAGTGCACGAACATAATTAATCTATGAGGAAAACTTTACCCAGATAAGCACTAGGGGGCTGTCAACAATGAAAGTTGACGAGACACCTCAGGAGCAATGTTGCTCAGTCCAGCGGAGAAAAAAATTCTGAAGCCTTCAACAGCTCTCACTCAGCTCACGTCCCTTCCTGTCTTTTCATTGGCTTGGCCCTAAGCTCATTTAAATGTCTCTTAAAGGCACACCGGGGCAGCTGCACCTAGCTAGCTAAGTGCAAAAAAATTACTGATGCTAAAGGACTCCTGGGGTAAGAAAACCAACTATTCCTGGGACCTCTTAGCCCAGTATGGCAACTTGTGAAAGATGTACCCAGTATAGCAGTATTTCCTGTAAATGAATATGAACACCCTAGTGGGAACAAATTTGCCTGGCATACTTTTAAAATCACTGGCTCTCTATCTTCATTGGCCAGCTATAGATGCCTTCGCAACACCTGTACCAAAGCTGTCAGACTTGTGAAGTCGGAGTATTTTGCTTCCACACTACAAAACAATATTAATAACCCCTCCAAATTCTGGAAGGTTACCCATTCCCTTTTCACCCCACAGACCCAGCCTCCCTCTCCTATTCTCAAGGTTGGTGACTCCCTTAACTCTAACTCTTCTGCTGCTGTTATGACTTAACACCTACTTTACTACCTGTGCCCTTTCTCTTGTCCCTTTTTTTACCTCCTTCCCTCCATTTCTCTGCCTTCCCCTCCTCCTTTTTCCTTCTCTAATCACTCCCTCTGTCTCCCTAAAGACTTTGCTGCCCTTAATCCTATGAAAGGAGGTAGTGCAGATGGCCTTGACTGCAAGTTTCTTCTTCTCCCTGCACCAGCCATTGCTCTGCCCATTACTCTACTCCTCAATCTTTCCATTATTACTATTCCTGATGTTTGAAACATGTCACTGAATACCTCTTCACAAAGGTGGTGATCCCACCATTCCTGGTAACCCACTGTCATACCACTTCACAAAAGTGGTGAACCCACTACACCTGGTAACCCACTGTCATACCACTTCACAAAAGTGGTGATCCCACCACACCTGGTAACCCACTGTCATACCACTTCACAAAAGTGGTGATCCCACCACTCCTGGTAACCCACTGTCATACCTCTTCACAAAGATGGTGATCCCACCACTCCTGGTAACTCACTGTCATACCTCTTCACAAAGGTGGTGATCCCGCCACACCTGGTAACGTGCACCCTATATCTCTTCTCCCCACTTTGGCCAAATTACAGCAACACATTGTTCTTTCTCAGCTCACATACTTTCTTGACAACTCCTTTTTCACACCTTTCCAGTCTGGTTTTAGGAAATCCCACTCCACTTCTACCTCCCTCCTTTGTCTCACTGACTCCATACTCACAGGTATGGATTGAGGACTGATTACTTCTGCCAGTTTTGTTGATCTTGCTAAAGCTGTTGACACTGTGTGGCTCTTCCCCTCTTTCTGGACCAACTTTAAGCTGCAGGCCTCTCTAACTCTTCAATCAGTTGGTTTCGTTCTTACACTGGTGGGATGTCTCAAGCTGTCTGGATAGGAAAATCCATTTCATCTTCATTTTCCCAGATAGCTCAGGTGTCCCTCAAGGGTCTGTCCTGGGTACTATTCTCTTTTCCATTTTCTTAAATGACCTCCCTACTGTCTGTTCCTCTGTATCCATTCATATGTACGCTGATCACACAGTTCGTTTCTGGCTCCTCTTCCCATGACCTAACCTGTGTAGGTGTGTGCTATGCAGTTTTTTTTTTTTTTTTAACACACCCAAGGTGTGTGATAATATATAAACCTCGAGAGCGAAGCTGGAGATAAATAGGAAGGAAAAAAAGGTTCCCCATCTGGCCTTAGTTGGGGTTCAATGCCAGAAAGTGCAAAATGATGTACCTAGGTTTTAAGAGTCCAGGAGCGGAGTACAGGATAGGAGAAGGTACTGATAAACACTAAGCATGAAAGGGATCTTGGGGGTTATCATATCTGATCACCTCAAAGTGGCAGGGCAGTGTAATAAAGGAGTGGGCAGGGCTAACTGGTTACTAAGGGTGCTTAGGGAGGGGTAGCTCCAGAAGGAAGAGGGACTTGGTGTTGCCACTGTATCATTCGCTGGTGAGACCCCACCTCAGAAAGGACAGACAGGGTGAAGGCAGTCCAGAGAAGAGCAACTAAAATGGTGCAGGGACTGCACCAAAAGCTCTATGAGGAGAGACGGAGGGATCTCAACATGTACACCCTGGAAGAGAAAAGAGCAAGAGGGGATGTGATAGAGACACACAAGTACCTCATAGGGGAGGGGAGTCTCTTTCAAAGAAAAAAGAGGACCAAAACCAGAGGGCTTGTGATGAAGGTTGGGGGGAGTTTAGGAGGGATTTCAGAAAATACTACTTCATTGAAAGAGTGGTGGATGCCTGAAACAGACTGCCAGCAGAAGTCATGGAGGTGAAAACAGCAGGTGGCTTTAAGCAAGTGCGGGACAGACATAGGAGAATATTAGTAAATGCACAGAGAAGAAGTGCTACCAGAGTCTAGTTAGAGAGAAGGACTAGGCAGAGAACATCTAGGCAGACTGGCTGGACCAAACAGTCTTTTTTTTTTTTTTTTTATTTATTGTAAAGAGTTTCTTACCCCATGGGCAGCTCATCTGCTCCTGTCCCCATCTCCCACTGGCCAGCACCCACCTCCACTGGACCTACCTGGAATGAGTCCCCCCATGGATCAGAGTCAAAATGCAGATGCTCGGAGGTATCCGGGTGATGATGTGGGTCCAGGAAGCTGCGCAGAGCATCATTAGCCCTCGGGTCCCTTTTTCCTTTTCTTCCCAAGCCCCTGCCGCAGTACCCCGTCGGAACATGAGAATGGGGGCATGCACATCCTGCAGATCCACTGCCCCACCCATCGAGCCACTCACTACCTGCACTGCCACCAGGTCCCCGGGGACGCCTGATCCCCACCCATCGAGCCACTCACTACCTGCACTGCCACCAGGTCCCCGGGGACGCCTGATCCCCACCCATCGAGCCACTCACTACCTGCACTGCCACCAGGTCCCCGGGGATGCCTGATCCCCACCCATCGAGCCACCCACTACCTGCACTGCCACCAGGTCCCCAGGGATGCCTGATCCCCACCCATCGAGCCACTCACTACCTGCACTGCCACCAGGTCCCCGGGGATGCCTGATCCTCTCCCACCCTGCTCGCCCGCAGCAACCTGAGTTCGTTCCCGAACACAGGTCACCGGTGTGGCAGGAAGTCAGGCTTCCAATGCATTAGCCCTTCATGCCACTGGGCTGGCCCAGAGGTCCTTTTCTGCTGACAAATTCTATATTTCTATGTTACTGTAACAAATTACCGCAGGCGCTGGACTGGGTCTACGGTAAATGTTTACAATTTACTTACCAAGTACAAAGTATATGTGTGGGGGCACTGTGGAGCATGCCTACCGATAAGACGTGCTCAGGGAGAGCTCAGCACAAAGTTTAAAACTTTAATAAACCATATTTTTCTTGCTAAAAATCAAAATTTGCAGACCAGCAGTGAAACCTACTCGACGAGCAGAATCGGAGCATATCATTTTTCTACAATGGGATGCACCAACAAAGCCTCTGGAAGTGGACTGGAGAACCAGCCAGTAGTAGAGCTACAACCTTCGGCTGAACCACAACTTCTGCCGGAGACAGAACCCCCGTGGAGGACCCTGCAAAAATCTATGCAGGCGATTGACACAAAAAATTGAATCGAGGCTGACAGAGCAGGACGCCAAAAATCGACAATGCCACTAAAACAGCTACCTCAGCTGAATCGATGGCTACTACAACCAAAATGACTCAAGAGAACGCCCAGATGCGGTACCACACATAGGCCTTGGAGAATGCGCAGCGGGCCCCACATGTTCATATCGTGGGCCTGCCGGAGAACTGTGAGGGAGAGAATCTCTTGGAATTCTTACAGTGTTGGCTACTAGAAAGTTTCCATTTGGAAATGGCCTTATCACAGAATAGGTTTCTTAAAGCCTACTGCATCTCCACCAGGGCCGCTGCAAGTTGAAGTGAATTGCCTCAGATGGGTTTGTTATTCATGTCTGGTGTTGCCACTCGGGAACTCATTTTGCAGGCTGCCAGAGGATCGGGGTCTTTGAACTTCTATGGAAAGACTGTCCACGTCTTCCCGGACCTATCCTTTGCTACCCGATCTAGAAGAAAGAGGTTTGGTGGAGTACGGGTGAAGCTTCGGAGCCTGGGAGTTGTCCACTCATTGCTAATGCCCGCTCGGCTGAGAATCCATGACAGCGGGCATACCTTTCAATTTACCAAACTGAAGAGGCGGGGAAGAAAGTGGAGGCAACTGACAGAGTTTGCTCGATCTGAGCCCAACAAACCATACAAATCCGATGAGGATACCTAAAGAGAGCTGCTTCTGGAACCGATTTACCACACCTTTAAAAAGTTACAAATGAAAGTTAAAATAGCAGCTAAATGTTAATGGCTTAGCTGATACCATGTTCCAATGGCCCCCAAAAATGTTCACTGTTGGTTTTTAGAACCACAAGGGTTTCACTGTCTGTTTTTTGTAATAATACAATGTTTGATTAGCAAATGTTCATCTGAACGATATAAAGTTAAAAATGTTTCCAAACGTGTTACATGGCTGTATTCGTCAAACAGCATAAATGTTTGTGCCTGAGTAATAGTAAAGCTACGCAGTTTATTTGTGTCCACAAGGATGCTCAGTCTGCAACTGTACTTTAACTTGTGTTTCTCATCAGATATATCCTCAGTGGGTGTTGAGTTTTTTCTCCCTGAGCACTACCGACGTTTTGGAATACAATGTTTGATAAGGGGGTCATATCAACACAGGTTGTTGTGCAAATCTGTTTGCAATTTATTTTTAACTTGAACTGACCACCCAAACTCCTGCAGGGTGCAGCATATCTTTGGACAATATGTGGACTTGATTTATGTGGAATACTCCCACATTCGTAAATCAGATTGCATAGACTGTGTTCTCCTATTACACTGGATGTATCGACTTATAGAATACAGGATCTCTTGCATGAGATAGTTGTATGCTATTTTTTTTATTTTAAAAGCAATAAAATACAACTGAAAATAAAAGTACAAAGTATATACTGGGTTCACACCTGGATGGAACACGGTCAGGGGACTCATAATGCCATCTGCGGTAACTGGGAAAGGACAGGAAGGAGGAGGTGGGAGGAAATAACCCTCTGCGGCACTAGGCCAGGGGTAAGGTGGTAACAACCATGGGCAGACTGGATGGGCCATCAGCCTCCTTCTGCAGTCAGATTCTATGTTTCTATAACCCAAGTGAGATGCGACATCTTGTTTTTGATGGGGTCCTGCTTTTACTATGTCTTACAGCCAGGAAAGCAGGAAGCACAAGGATGGCAAACGATATGCTCAGGGTCACATGGTGAGCCAGTAGCTGTGGTGGACTCAAACCTGGCATCTGCCAATTCACAGTTCTGTTCTTTAATCTCTAGACACCCCCCCCCCCCGGCTTCCCAATCAGACTGCTAATCTAATTCTAATGGCAGGTATGGAAGTTTACAAAGGACTGGGAATCAGGAGATCTCAGTCTTGAGTTTAGCGAATGGCTTAATCAGTAACACTATGGCCCCTGAACATCTTGTTCTTCAGTCTTCACAGTTGTAACACTAGAAGTAGGACCACACTAAAAATAAGATGTTACATTTAAGCTCTACTACTAGAAAAGCAGATTTTAAAAAACATCTCTAAACTGCAGTCTGCATTAGCTTTCAAGTAATTTTAAATAAGAGGAAACGAAAGCCATTTTTATAGAACGCCTTACACACACCACCCCACACTGCTTTACAATCCATGAACAACTGGCAGCAGTTATAGAGCAAGCACAAAGACAGAGGTTGAAAGATCAGGAGGTAGGAACACAGAAGGAAATAAGCACAGGGAGGTTAAGTGACTTGTGCAGGATTCACACAGTAAGCAAGCAACAGTTGTGGGATTCAATCCAGGGGCTGATAGGGCTCCAGTTTCAAAGCTCAGTGCTTTAACCACTAGGCTACACTGCCTCCCATGTGTCTGTCTCCTTCAGAGGAAAAATAAAATTGATGAAACTGTACTTAAAAAAAAAAACAAACTTACTTGGGGACACGGACGATGTACTCTGTAACCGACTGGCTACTTGAACCCTGAAAAAAAAAAAAAAAAGTTAAACAGTGAAACATACTAAAAGTTCATAAACAATAAGACAGAGCCAGTGCAAGTTATGTCCTGCCTTACCAGAGCTGTCATGGTTGAAGAACCTAAACCGTCTTAGCTTGACAAAGATATAATCAACACTCTGTGAAGAACCTAAAATATAAAAATAAAAAAACATAAGATGAAATAAAAAAATATATATATACACACACATACATATACGTACACACACACACACAGTGCCTGCAGAAAGTATTCGCCCCCTTGGATTTTGTCACATTTTGTGATGTTGCAAACTCAAACTAAAATACATTTATATGGGATTTTTGTGTCACGTATCTACACAAATTACTCTATAATGTCAAAGTGGAATGAAACTTCTGGAATTTTTTGTACATGTAATTTAAAATAAAAACCTGAAATGTCTTGATTTGATAAGTATTCACCCCCTTTGCTATGACACTCCAAATTGGGCTCAGGTGCATCCAATTTCCTTGACAGATCACTCTAAAACTTGAGTGGAGTCCACATGTGGTCAGTTCAAATGGTTGACATGATTTCAGAGGAAATACACCTGTCTATATATGGTCCTACTGTTAACAGTGCATGTCAGAGCAGAAACTCTACCATGAAGACCAAAGAGCTGTCTGTAGAACTCCGTGATAGAATTATGAGTAGGCATAGATCTGGGGAGGGGTATAAAAACATTTCTAGGGTGCTGAAAGTTCCCAGAAGCACAGTCAAGTCCATCATTAGGAAATGGAAAGATTACGGAAGCTGTAATTGCTGCCAAAGGCATTTCTACAAAGTATTGACTCGGGGGGGTGAATACTTAAGTAAACAAGATATTTCAGTTTTTAATGTTTCATAAATTTTTGTTACACAATATAAATATTTTTGCCCCTTTAAATTGTTGAGTATGCTGTGTGAATCAAGAGGGAAAAACATCATTTCAATGCATTACAAATTCTGGTAGTAACACAACAAAATGTGACAAAATCCAAGGGGGGGGTGAATACTTTCTGAAGGCTATATACAGCATATATATATGTATATGTATATATGTGTGTGTGTGTATATATATATATACACATGTATACAGTGCAGAACAGTGCAGCTTTTCCAATTCAGGAAACGTAAAAGTTTTTATATATCACATTCAAAACTGTGTAAAGAGAACTTTCACGTACCACTAGTAAACATTTCAAATAATACATGGGAGCCCATTGTTTTGTATGGAAGTCAGTGGCATCCCAGTGTTGCTGTACCATCGGTGTGATGTCAAGAGGTTGTTATACCCTTTTGAGTATGTCACTAAAATGGTACAACATCGAACGTCTTTGCGCATCCACGTTCCTCAAACAGAGGTCGAAATTAAGTTTTGTAGCCACTACCAAGCAGGGCTACTGACTGGAAAAATCCACTGGCCTCACAGACATATCCACTGGACCAGTTGATGTGCATAATGAAGTGCTGATTTCTCCCAGTACAAGCCCACAGGGCTATTGTTAAATGAAAATCTTACTAGTCCGATACAAAATCTACCAGCATTTAGCTAGCAGGCCGGTGCCAATTTCGACCCCTGCTAAACCTCCACTCTTCAAGAAATGGCCGTGGTGGTGAGAACTGGACCCGGAAGAGAGCGGCACTGAACAAAACTGCTAAATTAAGTACACATTTGTGAATGTATGGTTGCCCATACACTAAAAAAAGACCATGTACAAGCGTACACAAGGTTGTTGTGTTTTTTTTTTTTTAATCTCGAGGTTTCCGTGGTAATGAGACCTCTCAAGCTGCCACGGAAATCTCTCAATTGAAAAAAACAGCCTTGTGTGTGATTGCTCATACACAATCCTCTATGCCGTATATAAATACTAAACCTTTTACCCACATTACATGTACTCCACCCACTCACTCACACACATTACTGCTGTATGATCGGATGGAATGTATTACAAAACTGAAAATTACTAATGATGGTAAAAATTAATGGTACAGTGATTTAAACCCTGAAGGGGTCAATATGAGCACAAGGACTCAGTCCAGAAATGTAAGTGGTTTAGCCACTGACTGTTGCTGCTTTAGCCTGCCACTATGCTGGGACTGAGAAGGCTGCAGCTTGGACAGATGCCATGTAGCTAAGGACAGGTAGCTTTAGCATGGTACTACAAACACTTAGCCTTGAACACCAGGGCCCGGATATTCAGACTGCACCAGGCAGTGGCGCAGCGCAACTGTGATGCACTGGGGCCAGGTCCAGGTGATATTCAATGGGGATGCACCATGGCGCAGCACTGTTGAATATGGCAGGGGCAGTGCACATACTGCGCATGGCGCAGTGGCACTGTGCTGGCGCAAGCCACAGATATGGAGCACAGGGAAGTGCAGTTGCGCTAGGTGCATCACCCGCAATATTCAGCAGGGGGCATACAAATGGGTCCATTTGCATGTCATTGTGGCCTTATTTGCATGCCTTGCGCAGAGCAGCCAGGCGACTAGCGCCTGGCGCTCTGCACAACAGGACGTGAGCTGTGGGGATCCCTGGGCATCCCCAACCCGTCGCCCTTAATCCCAATCGCGGTAGATGTATACAAAGAAATCCCTGGTAGTCTAGTGGCCCTCCCAGTCCCAGATAAATAATATACTGACCATCCCTGGTGGTCTAGTGGCCCCGCCCACTGCCACAATTCATGTAAATGTAAATTACAACATTCCCTGGTAGTCTAGTGAACCCCTTCCTCCCGAATCCCGATCGCGGTTCAATGCCCACAAACGTCCCCAGGTGATCCAGTGGCACCTCCCACCCACACAAGACCCTTGCCAACCCCCATCATCGGGGGTGGCTGCATCCCACCCGCCGAATAACAGGTACAGTATTAAGCTCATTGGTCCCGGGTGGACCAATGGGCTTGCAGGGCATACTGTACTAGATAGTCCCAAATATGTACCAATGGACAGATGGCTTTAGCGTGGCATTACAGACACTGGAACACCAGATATGTAGCCCAGGACAGACAGCTTTAGCCTGACTGGCCTGGAACAACATATATGTACTCAAGGTTAGACGGCTTTAGCCTGGCACTACAGACACTGAGCATGAAACACCAGATATGTAGCCAAGAACAGACAGCAAGCCTGAAACACCACATATGTAGCACAGGACAGACTGCTTTAGCCTGGCACTACCGATACTGAGCCTGGTACAACAGATATGTAGCCTGGGGCACACAGCTTTAGCCCTGTACTACAGAGACTGTCCCGGGCTACATATCTGGTGTTCCCTGTTCAGACAGCTATATCCCTGGTACTACACACACACACACAGAGCCTGAAACACCAGATATGTAGTCAAGGACATACTGCTTTAATCTGGCACTATAGGCACTGTGCCTGGAACAACAAATATGAAGTCCAGGATCCATTGCATGAGTCAATGCATACCTCTCAACTGTCCCTCAGAAATGTTTTCTGTCCCTCCTAAATTTGGCATTTCTGTCACTGAAGAGTTGGGATTTGAATCACAAAATAATGCCAGCCATTGGTGTTACAGTCTAGTTCTTATTAAGAAAATACCATTCTCACTAAGAAGCATGTTGTACACAGCTTTTGGAACAAATTACTACTTTTGCAGATGTGTCCCTGATCATTTTAAGCCTTGTCCCTGATTTGTGATGATGGAGGTTGAGAGATATGAGTAAATGCCAGGCATTTTACCCCGGATTAATTTAACCCGAAACAGCAGACACTTAGCTCGGGACAGCAGACATTTAACCTGGACTGTTATTTTTTTTTAGCTCCGTATAGTTTTCCGTATTTCACCCGCTCGCTTTTCACCTGACGGCAGTTCTGGGATGACTCGACCTCGTCCACCTCTCGTTCCGTGTACCCCGTTCTGGCTTCACCCTAGCCACTCTAGTACTGACGAACTTGCTAGCGCCGCGTGAATCCTCAACTACCTTACCGGAAGACGCTGGTACAACAACGGTCCGTCGCTGAACTCGGTCCGTGATGGAACCCCCCACGACAAACGCTCAGGGGTGGGAGGGACTAGCTTAGCGGGACACCGTCAGCCATAGCAAGAACAACAGTAGGTACGTTGTGTGGTATACAGTTACCAGCACTAGGAACGTACTTCATCTTACTCTGAATTGATGAAAACTTTATTTTATTCAGGAATTGCTCTGCCTTTAATCCATCCCCCATGAACAATATGCTGCCCCCACACAGAGAAGGTGCTGTAATCGCGGACTTTAAAGCAGAAATGCATTAATGAAAGTAAAGCAAAATTTAACTTGCACAAGACACCAGTTTCCACAGTTTGCAGGGCTTGTAGCTTAATGGTATGACAGTACCGGGGAAATCACTTTTTCGAATTAAGCATTAATAAAAAAACACACTTACTAATTTAATGCATTGGCAGCCGTTTAGGCTTTGATTAGATCTTGTTATTGTGTCAGATTTTGTTCAGTTTCAGACACAGGAACCGTGGCAGAAAGCACAGTTTATTTTAGCAGTCGGTAACCAGTTTCTAATAACTGTATGTAAACCCCCTACAAATGGGGGTTCCCGAAAAAACTTCTGTGAGCTTACTTAATTGCTCACTGCCAGGCTGGTGTCCAGCGCTATAGCCCTTTAAAAGGGGATACTCGGTCATGTAGAGCCTCTGTGTGCAGTCCCCTTTAAGAGCTGCCTGATTGCGGTTATATTTAACCCAGGAGGGGGGCTGAGTGTTTCCCTAACCAAGTCCTGCCCGGACTGCTGCTAATCGCTCCGTTTTCTGCTATCGCTAATTGCGCAGAGGGAGCGCCATACCTCTCAACCTTTTGTCCCCCAAATGTGGAACATTGCCTCTCAAAATGTGGAACAAATGAGCAAAATGTGGAACACTTAATCAAATCCTTACCTAGGAAGCTCAGAACACTGTTAAAATGTTTGCATTTATGTTCAGAAAGTCTGTTATTACTTGAATAATATAATTTTTGCATCATTTACTAAAGATTTTTGCTTTAAAATCTTAATACTGAATGTGGAACAAGTTCTCACAATGTGGAACAGGGAGCTTTTGTGAAGTAAAATGAGGAACGTTCCTCATAATGTGGTACAGTTGAGAGGTACGGGGAGCGCTGTTAAAGGATGTGCTCGTATACTGATTATTTGTCAGAGCAGTAAGAATATTGTAGTTTGTTCTAACCTGCCTGCTTTGCAGCGAGGGGTTTCTGCTTATCTCCACCATCTTGGTCCCGAACTGCCAAATTGGACCAATCAGTACTTTGGGACTCTAAAATGGAGCCTGCTTACAGGGGCTGTGTGGAGTAAAATCTGTGGGAATTGTAGTTTTGGACTGTTGGTGCCTTTTTGCAACTGAAGGGGGAGCTCTTGCTGTAACTGACAACCGAATCAGCCAACCGAACCTTTGGATCTGAAGGAAATCCCCAAGCTGCCTACTGTTTAGGGCAGATCTGAGTTGGATGCTGAAGGGGGAAGATCTCGAGACAGTGGAGCAGCTGTCAGCGTAGTTTCGAGCGGGACAATTGTGAGAAGGCCTGAGCTGAGGCCTGCAAGTCTGCCCGACACCCTGAAAGAGAGAAGAAAATTGCTTTCGGACTAAATCTGAGGTGGTGAGACTGAAGTGTAGCCAGGCTCAACCTGTAGACAACCGAAGAGTTTGCTGCATGCGATTGGCCTGTCAGGAACTCCAGCTACTTCTGAGCTCCCAGTCTTTGCAGAGACTTTACAATCGTGACTGGAGAGCAGTTTGCCTGGTATTGTAGAACCCTTTACATATAAATGTGCTGTTTATTGATAGTGGGTCGGGTAGTGTTTCCCCTACTGTGCGCACTGTGTTCTACTTGATGGAAGCTGTATCCAGCCCAAATGGACTGAATCCACTGTTAGCTCCATGCAACTGGGCCTTGCCACGAGAGCCCTGCCAGACTACCCTACTGCACAGAGAAAAGCCATTGACAAGAGACCTGCCCGGGGATCAGCCCCCGCTCCACGTTTGAACAGGAACGATGCCTTGGCGAATCGTGTGGGCCATGCTTCTCTTGGCACTCCAGAGAATCCACCTGCTGTCTCGATTTTCGTCCGCCCTGTGTCCAGTCTGGGGTATCGTGAGTAACCATCAGGGTAGCTCCCTGCAACTACAGTTTAATCTAACTATATCAACTGATTGCTTTATTATTTCTCCTTCTTCACGATCTGAGTCATCTGGCTCCGGATTACAAATAGTGTGTTGTGCAAGTTGTTTTTCCATCACAGGGCCCCGCCCAGCTGCAATGCTGGCCTACCGCGGGCAACAGTCCTGGCTAGCCCACCTTTCCTCCACCTGGTTACCCAGAGAGTGTGACTGTGTTAGGGACAATGAATGCATGCACAGCTGTGTGATTGATAGAGCATTTAAGCTAATTAACCTGATTACGCCCCTCCCTTGTTCAAATTCCCTGAATAAATCAGCTCTACCTTTTTCTGCATTCAACCAGACTGTGGTTCCAGTTTGTGCTCGAAGTATTGTACTGGTGTCATTTGCTCTGTCTAACCTTGTTTTACAGGAGGTCCCCAGGGTTGAACCAGAGAAACCAGCTCTGGTGGTAAGTGCAGATTGTGTGGGTACTTGTAAGGTGTATCAGGGGTACTGTGAAAGTAATTATTGTGTACTGTTTAGGCCACTAGCAGGGAAGGGGGGGGGTTACAGTGTCCCAGAGGGCTGTGCCCAGGCTAGTTTGATCACTACCATCCCTGACCTCTGGGTGGAGGCATCCGTTTCAGAACTTAGGCCACGTAACCTGCTACTAGCCAAGCAGGCAGGGGTAGTAGCCCTTGAGATAGCACCACCTAGGGGTTATATCTTGGAGGCACCACTGGGATTAGCGTCCTCTAGTGGCCAAAGGAGGGAATTACCCCGATATTTGTTTACATTTTGTGAGAAAATGGAGGATCTTGCTACGCCCAAGCTCAAAATCGCTCCCCATAAGCTGTTAGTGCACCGAATGATGGGGTGGAGCGAGGCTGAGGGGTTACACCAGGGTCAGACTGGCCCACCTGGATACCTGGAAATTTCCAGATGGGCCCCCCTTAGTTGGGTAAGTGATTACCTTCTGAACTCTGAAAACTTTTTCATTTATCATCTTTTTTTCTAATTAAATGGGGTATCTGGTATACTGTTGATAAATATAAGATGTAAACACAGAGCTAGTGTATCAGATTGAAGTGGAATGTTGATATGAGTGTGTCAACCTGGGCCCTCCTCTATTGATTTTCCAGGTGGGCCCTTGTATCCTCTTTCAAGATGGGCCCTCTGTACCCCAGTCTGACTCTGGGTTACACCCCCAACAGACCCTCCTGTTACTGGATGTCCCATTAGGGACCACTAATGCTGGTATTATAGAAACTGTGGAACATGTCAAAGATTTGGGCAACGTTGAAGTGAAGGGAGGGGATTCAGACTTGTTTAAACAGACTGTGATAGTTTTACTTTCCTGCAGTTCTCCCATAGATCCAGAGAAGGTACCCCCTGTTATTCTCAAGAAGGGACCCAGAAGAGATGGAGGGTCATTCACCTGCTTAGTGATCCGGCTACCCCGGATGGGTCCCCCAGTATAGAGGGGTTTAAGAGGATAAGTTGCTCAAACTATTAGCGTCTGAAGGATGAACCGCTCAAGACCTAGTAAAGGTGCTAGACCTTTCTGAGGATCATACGCTATTGCAGTTCCAGGCCATGTCTCCTGCTTCCCCAAAGAGTTCCCCTGTAGTCCCCTCCCCCATAATAATTCCATCTGTGCATTTGGACGTGTACCGTAAACTCAGACTTTTCTCAGGCACCGTTCCAGTGCCCACGGGGGAGGATGACCTGGAAACATGGATGAACTATGCTACCCCCTTGGTACAGGAATGGCAGTGCTCTGAGAGGGGGGAAAAAGAAAAGAGACTCATGGAAAGCTTAGGGGGGCCCTGCACTGGAGGCCTTTCTCTTTTTATGAGCCACTAGCCCAGAGGCTAGTGCCGCTGAATACCTCTCTGCATTGGAAGGAGTGTTTGGAAGCACTGAGTCGGGGGACGATTTGCTGTGGAAATTCAAGTCTGCCAAGCAATAGAAAAATAAGAAGTTGTCTGTGTTTTTTACTAGAATTGAGAGGGCTCTGCAGAGGGCCCACAGAAAAGGAGGAGTGCCGGCTAAGGAACTGAACCGGGTCAGATTGGACCATATTCTAAAGTCAGCCAGAAACTCCAGTGTGATGATGTTAAAACTTAAGTTGCAAGACAGGAAGGCCAATCCTCCTGAGTACTGTCATCTTATGAAAGAGATTCGTGAAACAGAGAATGATGAAGAGGCCTGGCTGGGAGCCCTAAGCTGGGGTTGTTGGTACCTAACAGACCCCTGAGAGAAGTGACGCAGATGAGGTGCAGCAGCTGAGAGAGCTGTTCAAAGAATTGACAAAGGTGGCCAGGGAACCTGACCTTTATCAGGCACCCACGGAGAAAAAAAAGGGGGGTGGGGTGCATGTTGTTTCTTCAGAAACCGGACTGAGGGTAACGACTAGAATAGTACAAGAGTTGAGAGCCCTGGTGGGGTACCTACTATGAACCACACAAACCCTCAAACCTGGTGGAAGTCCAGAGGATCAAGAACAGAGTCACAAGTCACAGATGAACTGCAAAGTGCCCCGATGTGCCCAAACCGGGAGATGGCCTGTGGCCCCCTAGAGAACCCACCTTTTGCTATCATTGCGGCAAGGATGGACACACCCTTTTTCTTTTGTCGCTCGCCAGAGAATCTGAGGAAGGTCACTACTAGACTATTAGCCATAATTCAACTAAATAACAACCGGCCCACCAAGTGGAGCTGCTCGAAAAAGTTACTCTTCAAAGGCCACTGCCAAATTGACACCTAAGTCTGCGCCACCCGAATGGTCCGAGGTGGTGGGTCCTTCCATGGAAACAACAGTAAAAGTGAACGGGGTGTCCACCGGGGCCGTGCTTGACAGTGGGTCTCAAGTGACTATAATGTTTCAAGACTGGTATCGGAAGCACCTGCCTGATGTGCCCTTACAACCCTTGGAAGGCTTGCATGTCTGGGGGTTGAATGAGAAGTCATATCCGTACTCTGGGTATATTCAGATCTGGCTGTCTTTTCCTACCTCGGTGTTGGAGCAAGTCGGAGACCCTGGCTTTAGTGTGTCCTCCTACTGGACTGTATGATGGGGTTTCCCTGCTAATTGGGACCAGCGCTTATATGTTTGGGAGACTGGCCCAACTCTGCTACGAGAAACAGGGGCACCAGACTGGGAGGGCTCTGAGAATTCCAGCTCTGATCAAGATGGCCTATGAATTGCAGCAGAATCCCGAGGAAGTAGACCCGAAATGAACCGGTAGGGGTTGTGTGGAAGAAGGATTCCGAGTTGATGGAGCTGACCCCTAATGCCCAGTGTACCCTACAAGGGGAGGTCCGCCTACGGAAAGATGTCAAGAATAGAATACTGATGTTGGAGCGCCAGGCGATGGAAAATTGCCAGAAGGATTATTGGTCAAGCCCAGCATCTTGCCGCTCGTGCTCATGCCTATGCACGACGAGTGATGGTCCAGATTCACAATGTGTCAGATCGGGAGATTCTGGTGAACCGAGGTTGCACCCTAACTACAGTACACTGCGCTGACACTGTAGTGCTACCCAGCAACAAGCACCCAGGTGAGACTGATAGAGTGACTCCCGACTTGTTTGACTTTGGTGACTCCCCATTGCCCGCTGAATGGAAAACTAGAACCAGCAGGAAACTTGCTCAGAGTGTTTTCATTGAAGGAATGGGATGTGGGATGTGTCCAGGGTGCGGAGCATCACATATGCCTGCCCGATGAATGGCCATTTCGTGAGAGGTCTCAGCGCCTAGCTCTAGCAGACATAGATGATGTGAGAAGACACCTGCAGGAAATGCTTGCGGCTGGTGTGATACAAGAATCCAAGAGCCCCTATGCTTCGCCCACTGTGGTTGTGCATAACAAGAATGGGTCTGTGAGAATGTACGTGGATTATCGAACCCTGAACCAGCGGACCATCCCCGATCAATACACCATGCCCCGTATACAAGATGCTCTGGACTGTTTGAATGGGAGCAAATGGTTCTCGGTGTTGGATCTTTGCAGTGGATACTACCAGATTCCAGTGACCCCGGAAGACCATGAGGAAATGGCCTTCATCTGTCCATTGGGGTTCTACAAGTTTCTGAGGATGCCACAGTGGGTATTGGGGGCCCCGGCCACCTTTCAGCAACTGATGGAATGTGCAGTGGGAAATATGAATTTGCTGGAATGCCTGGTGTACTTGGACGATGTCATTGTGTTTGGGAGCTCCTTAGAGAAGCATGAGAGTCGACTGTTCAGAGTACTAGACCAACTGGAAGATTTCGGCCTCAAGCTGTCCATTGACAAGTGCCAGTTTTTCCAAACCTCCGTGAAGTATGTGGGGCACATAGTATCTACAGAGGGGATAGAGACTGATCCCAGTAAAGTTGAAGCTCTGACCACATGGCCCCAGCCCCACAATCTGAAAGAACTACAACGCTTCCTGGGGTTCTGTGGCTACTACTGCAGGTTCATAAAAGACTATTCCAAGGTGATTTGCCCACTCTTGAATCTTACCCAGGGTTACTCTCCCACAAATCGTAAATACAAAAAAGGGGTCACCCCAGGACCAGAAAGAGTATACTTTCGCCCAGGTGAACTTTTTGGGCCCCGCTGGACACCTGACTATGAAGCTGCTTTCCACAAAATCATATATCGGCTCACCCATGCCCCCATCCTCCCCTATGCTGATCCTGCCAAACCCTATGTGCTGCATACCGACGCTAGTCTACAGGGTTTGTGAGCTGTGCTGTATCAAGACCATGAGGATGGTTTGAGACCCATGGCCTTCGCTAGTAGGAGTCTGACCCCGCCAGACCGAAACTACCCTGTGCATAAGTTGGAATTTGTGGCGTTAAAGTGGGCCATCGTTGATCAGTTCCATTAATACCTCTGTGGGGCAAAGATACTGGTGAAGACTGACAAAAACCCGTTGACCTATGTGCAGACTTCCGCTAAGTTAGACGCCACCGGGTATCGGTGGCTTTCTGCGTTGTCTACCTATGATTATGCTGTTGAATACAGGTCGGGCCTGAATCACATCGATGCTGATGCTGTATCTCGAAGGCCCACTTCTAAGAGTGACTGGGTTAGGCTGTCTGAACCTGACATCCGAGCACTGTGCCAAAAGTTTGATAGGGATGAACAGCTGTCTGCGGACACAGTGGACTATTTAGTAGATTGCTTGGGCCCTTCTGATACCTGCATACTGGCTGCATACTGTCACTTCTCTGCTCTAGATATTAGTGCACTACCTCAATTTGGCAATGACAGCATTCAGTGGGCTCAATCCCAAGATCCTATGATTCAGCCAGCCTTTGATGCCCTCCGAGCAGGGAAAGATATGTCCAAGTTGCGTTCCTCTGATATGCGAACTGCTTTATTGTTTAAAGAAAGCCCCAGGTTGAAGCTGATTAATCAGTTGTTGTACAGAGAGACAGTAGATCGGGGTGGCCAAGTAGACAAGGAACAATTGGTTTTGCCCACAGCCTTCAAAGATTTGGTGCTGAGGTCCCTCCATAATCATATGGGCCGCCTCAGGATTGACCAAAACCTTGACCTAGTACGATCTCGATTCTACTGGCCCAAGATGGGGGCCGATGTTGAGCACCATGTAAGGACTTGTAGTCGCTGCCTACAGAGAAAAGGCCTGCCTCAGAGGGCTGCCCCCCTTGTCAACATTACCACCAGCACCCCAATGGAACTAGTCTGCATAGACTTTTTGAGTTTGGAGCCTGACCAGCGAAACACTGGCAATGTGTTAGTGGTTATGGATCATTTCTCACGGTATGCACATGCTTTCCCCACCAAAGATCAAAAGGCAACTACCGTGGCTAAGGTGCTAGTGGAAAATTTCTTCGTACACTATGGTGCCCCCCAGCGAATTCATTCTGATCAAGGTAGAGACTTCGAGAGTCAGTTAATCAAAGAAATGCTTTCTTTATGGGGGGGGTGCAAAAGTCAAGAATCACTCCTTATCACCCGCAGGGGAACCCTCAACCAGAACACTTTAACCGCACCCTGCTAGACATGCTAGGCACCCTTCACCCAAAAGACAAGCATAAATGGAGCCAGCAGATTAGCACCTTGGTACACACCTACAATTGCACAAAAAACGATGCTACCGGGTTCTCTCCCTACCGCCTCATGTTCGGGAGAGAGGCCCGACTGCATGTTGATGTCTTTTTTGGGGTCTCGCCAGATGGGGTCCAAGACAATAATTATCTGCAATATGTACAAAAACTGACAGCTCAATTGAATCATGCCTACCAACTGGCACAGACAATGGTCGCGAAGAGAAATTTAGCCAACAAAGAGAGGCATGATAGAAGAGTAAAGGCTCAAGAGCCTCGACCTTGATACCGTGTGTTGTAGTGAAATTTGGGACTGCATGGTAAACATAAAATTGCTGACCGATGGCACCATCTTCCCCATGTAGTAGTAGGCAAGTTGGATGATTTACCAGTGTACAAAGTGTGCCCTGAGAACAACTCTAAAGCTGTCAAGACCATGCACCATAACCACTTGCTACCTATCGGCCAAGTCATGATCGAGGCTAAACCCCCAGAGATCTCCCCCCCCCCCCACACCGAACCGGTGACTCGTGCTGCTGCAAGAAAGAGACAGAGTCAATCAGTGGTGCCGGAACAGTTTGAAAAGTGGTAGGGCCAAGGATGTAAGGGGTAAATTTTCCCCTACTAAATATATTACCATGATAGCAAAAAGTGATAGGGCCACTTATGAAAGTGGTAGGGCCATGGCCCTAGTGGCCCCCCCCTGTTCTGGCACCTGTGGAGTCAATCTACTCCAGTGGTTGCAGATTTAAGATTTTCTCCACAGCAGGCCCAGAATAATAGTGACTGTCAGACCACTTCTGATGAAAGTGATATGACCATGCCTATTACCCCTCTTATGAGCTAAGTCAGCTGTTTCAAGGTAACCCCCTGATAAATTGTGGGGATGAAGCTAGGCCTTCTGGACTGCCTAACCCCCCCAGCTTCGTCCTTGGAGCCAATGCTCCCTGAACGTGAAGTGAAAAGTATCACGTCTGAAGATGTTGAGTCTCTGTGTATGGTGAAACTGTATGATTTGCCTGGGGAGGGGGCTGAGGGTATGAGTTTTTTTGGTGACGTGCCAGAAATTGAAGAATGCCATGAGAGTGCTGACAATTCCCTTTCAGTGCCAGAGTGCTTTCAAAGTGAGCAAAGTGCTGTACAAACAGAGCTTACAGAGCAAAGGGCTGACAGTGCTCCAAGTTTCGACATTCCTACCCAGGCTGAGGCACCCCTCACAAGTGATGAAAGTCCCAGGACCAGTGCTGAGAGTACAGAGACTGTGGCTGTTCCCCCCCAGAAGGACTGGCCGAGCTGTCAAGCCAGTAGTACGCTTCAGTTATGATTCTCCCGGGAGGCCAGTGGATTTGCCTCTCAATGTGATCCACAAGGGGGTTTATGTTTCCCAGAGCTCACTCCCCAAACTGAGTCTAAGTACCAATTCCCGGTTGATTGTTCTACACTCTAGGTATGGTGCCCTTGCCCTGTCTAACTCTAAGTTAGCTGATAGGGAAGGGCCTCCTCTTACACTGTTCAAGGTACAAGAAGTTATTACATGAATCCATATAGTAATGTGTAAATTACCTGTGTGAAATATGCATGATGTAATTTAGAATGGATATAGTATTGTGAAATATAGAGAATATGTATAGTAAAAGTTAAGTATGTTGACTAATGCATCAGATATTACTTGCATAACATGCTAATGGTGTAGATCTATAGTATAGTTTGCATTTATTTGCAACTATTGTGATGGTGCCGGCTTGATGCGGAAGCCAAGTTTTCTCCAGGCAGGGAAGGGTGTAACCCCCTTACAAATGGGGGTTCCCGAAAAGTCTTCCGTGAGCTTGCCTAATTGCTCACTGCCAGGGTGGTGTCCGGCGCTATAGCCATTTAAAAGGTGATACTGGAGAGTGCCTGTAGAGCCTCTGTGTGCTGTCCCATTTAAGAGCTGCCTGATTGCAGTTATATTTGATCCGGGGGGGGGCCCTGAGTGTTTCCCTGCTCGAGTCCCGCCCGGGCTGCTGATAATCGCTCCGTTTTCTGCCATCGCTAATTGTGCAGAGGGAGCTCTGTTAAAGGATGTGCTCATTTAATGATTGTCAGAGCAGTAAGAATACTGTAGTTTGTTCTAACCTGCCTTCTTTGCAGCGAGGGGTTTCTGCTTATCTCCACCATTTTGGTCCTGAACTGCCAAATTGGACCAATCAGTACTTTGGGGCTCTAAAGTGGAGCCTGCTTACAGGGGCAGTGTGGATTAAAATCTGTGGGAATTGTAGTTTTGGACTGTTGGCGCCTTTTTGCAGCTGAAGGGGGAGCTCTTGCTTTGACTGACAACCGAATCAGCCAACCGAACCTTTGGATCTGAAGGAAACCCCCAAGCTCCCTGCTGTTCAGGGCAGATCTGAGTTGGATGCTGAAGGAGCAAGAAATCGAGACAGTCGAGCGGCCGTTGGCGTAGTTTCAAGCGGGAGAATTGTAAGACTGAGTTGAGGCCTGCAAGTCTGCCTGACACCCTGAGAGGGAGAACAAAATTGTTTTCAGACTAAATCCAAGGTGGTGAGACTGAAATGTAGCCAGGCTCAACCTGTAGACGACCGAAGATTTTGCTGCATGCGATCGACCTGTCAGGAACTCCAGCTACTTCTGAGCTCCCAGTCTGTGCAGAGACTTCGCAATTGTGACCGGAGAGCAGTTTGCCTGGTATTGTAGAACCCTTTACATATAAATGTGCTGTTTAATGATAGCAGGTTGTGTAGTGTTTCCCCACTGTGCGCACTGTGTTCTGTTTGCTGGAAGCTGTATCCAGCCCAAACAGACTGAATCCGCTGTTAGCTCCATGCGGCTGGGCCTTGCCACGAGGGCCCTGCCAGACTACTGCACAGAGAAAAGCCATCGACGAGAGACCTGCCCGGGGATCAGCTCCCCTGCTCCACGTTTGAACAGGAACGATGCCTCGGCGAATCTTGTGGGCCCTGCTTCTCCTGGCACTCCAGAGAATCCACCTGCTGTCTCGATTTTCGTCCGTCCTATGTCCAGTCTGGGGTATCGTAAGTAACCCTCAGGGTAGCTCCCTGCAACTACAGTTTAATCTAAGTGTTTTAACTGATTGCTTTATTATTTCTTTCTTCACGAACTGAGCCATCTGCCTCCGGGTTACAAATAGTGTGTTGCGCAAGTTGTTTTTTCCATCACAGGGCCCCAACCAGCTGCAACGCTGGCCTACCCTGGGCAACGGTCTTAGCTAGCCCACCTTTCCTCCACCTAGGTACCCAGAGAGTGTGACTGTGTTAGGGACTCTGAATGCATGCACAGCTATGTGATTGATAGAGCATTTAAGCTAATTAACCTGATTACGCCCCTCCCTTGTTCAAATTCCCTGAATAAATCAGCTCTACCTTTTTCTGCATTCAACCAGACTGTGGTTCCAGTTTGTGCTCGAAGTATTGTACTGTTGTCATTTGCTCTAACCTTGTTTTACAGGGGGTCCCCAGGGTCGAACCGTAGAAACCAACCCTGGTGGTGAGTGCAAATTGTGTGGGTACTTGCAAGGTATGTCAGGGGTACTGTGAAAGTAATAATTGTGTACTGTTTAGGTCACTAGCAGGGAATGGGGGGGGTTTTACAGTGTCCAGGAGGGCCGTGGCCAGGCTAGTTTGATCACTACCATCCCTGACCTCTGGGTGGAGGCACCCGTTTCAGAACTCAGGCCACTTAACCTGCTACTAGCCAAGCAGGCAGGGGTAGTAGCCCTTAGGATCAGCACCATTAGAGGTTACATGTGTCATAGTTTAACCATAGACCATGAAGTAAACATAAAAGCGAGAAAAAAACTCGTTCCTGTTGGCGCCATTCTCCGCAACACCCGCAACTCAATTTCGGGGACGAACTCTAGCTGCGCGGCTATGGCCAGGGTACAGGCAGCCCCACTAATCATAAATAACATACCTCTCAACCTTTTGTCACTGAAATTAGGTACATGCACATTTTGGACACTCAAAATGAGGGACCATGAGGGACACAGACCCTCAGAATGAGGGACACATCTTCAGACATGGAGATACAAGCTCAAAACACTGTGAAAAGCATAGTATTTACTTGTACAAAGTTTATTTTGGATTTAGTATTTTAGAATATCAAGAGTTCTGCTTTAAAGTCTGAATTTACAGCACATTCACTGTGTGGGCAGCACCTTTTCCATGAGGGACAGAGCAATTTTAGGGGGCAAACTGAGGGATGTCTCTCCGAATGAGGGACACTTGAGAGGTATGATAGAGCAACAGATTGGAAATGTGTGTGTGATTTTGGGAGACATTTTCTAACAGCCTTCGTACTCTTTTTACCTCAGACACCCGTGCCCCAAGACGCACCTTTCAAATTCTGTACCACAAAGTAATGTCTCAAGTGCGGCGTGGATGCTGCGCCTGCGCTGTAAAGTCCCCGCCACAGCTCACGTCCATCAGGCCGCCCCGGGTGGCGCATCCAATGTGCATGCGCATCGGCGGCTTGGTACGGAGGCCTGTGCGTGTGACGTGCCGCGGACGGATTGGACGGCGCTGTTTTTACGTGGCACATAGCCGGGGCGGCGGAGAAGCCAACTCGGGGGATAGTGCAAGAGGGGAGCAGGACGGAGAGCTTGAAACATGTCGGCCAGCTCCGATGTGATGGGGGTCGCCGAGGACCTCGCGGACCAGGTACGTTACCGCATAGGAATCTGGGGCCCAGTCAGAGAGACCCATTCGGTTCAGGGCACTACTGCCTGAGGGGTGACACATGGGGTACCAATGGGTCCGGTCACTGCGGCCCCAGAGAGGAGACGAACTGGGCAGCAGAGCGTCCTGGCACTGCGGGCTGAAGGGAGACAGCAGAAGGGCTGGGCAGTACAAGCAGTTAGAGAGTAGGCATTGCGGGCTAAAGGAAGTCAGACAGACGGGACAGCAAAGGGGCCGGGCACGGTTTCCTAAGGGGGGGACAACAGCATGGCCTGCACGTCATGCTGAATGCAGAGGGGCCAGGCAATGCGGGGGTGACATGGGAAGCAGAAGGACCAGGCATTGTGCCTCGGGGTGACGGCTGGAGCAGCAGAGGGGCCAGACACCGCGACCTCAGAGGGAGACATATGGCAGCAGAGGGGCTGGGCACTGCTACCTGCGGGGATACAGAGGGGCTGGGCACTGCGGCCTTATGGGAGACAGACAGGGCAGCAGAGTGATCAGGGACTGTGTCCTCGAAGGCAAACGGAGCCGCTGATGGTCTGGTCGCTGTAGCCTCGGGGAGCGAAAAGGGCCATCTGAAGGGCTAGGCACTGCGGCTTGGGAAGGAGAGGGAGCAGGCACTGCAGCCTGAGGGGGACTCAGAGGGGTCAGGATTGGGACCTGGCATTGCCGAGGAGGGAGGAGTAGGACCGAGCATTGTGGCTTGAGAGGGTGACACTGAGCAGCATGGAGGCAGGCTTTGCTGCTTGAGGGAAAGAGACAGGGCAGTACGAGGTTTGGGCCATACCTCTCAACCTCCTGACTCATAAATCAGGGACAAGGCTTAAAAAAATCAGGGACAAAGGACCAAAATCAGGGACACATCTTCAAAATTAGACATATCCACCCAGAAAGCTGGCAGAACATGGGGCTTAGTGCAAAATGCATTTTCTAAAGAAAAACAAGTCTGTAACTTTAATGTCTGACATTGTTTTGTGCTGATAGTCCCCACTGTTTAGCCACAAAAACACAAATTTTAGGAGGGACAGAGTAAAATTTTGAGGCAAAATCAGGGACACTTGAGAGGTATGGTTTGGGCAGTGTGGCCTATGGGTTGGAGAGAAGAGCTATGCACTGCAGTCCAGGTTTAGGGGAGACAAGGGGCTGGACACTGTGGCCTCAGGAGATAGAGATCGGGCACTGCAGGCTAGGATGACACCAAGGGACTAGGTACAGTGGCCTTGGGTGTGACCAAGGGGGCTGGGTACAGTGGGGGTGCTGTACTTCTGCAGTGTGCCATTCTTTGGATGAGATGTTAAACTGAGGTCCCTTCTACCCATGCTGGTGTTGTCCTTGTGTGTGTCCAGGTGGAAGTAAAAAGAACCCAGGGCACTCTTCGCAAAGAGTAGGGGACATTCCCGGTGTCCTGGCCAACATTCTCCTTCCCATAAACTGGTTCATGCAATTGTGCAGGCTGTGTGTGGGTGCTGATGTGCGATATGGCTGCCACTACACAGGGAGATGGGGAAATAGAGGACCGGCACAGCAGTCTAGATGGGGTGGGAGTACAGAAAGGGTTGATAGTGTTTTTTTTTTTTTTTAATGACAAAGGTGCTGGTACATGTTGGTCTTCCTTGATCTGGATGCAGCTAATCATTGCCCCTGTTGAACGCTACCTTCGTTCCTGTCCGGTTGACTGAGAGACAAGAGAAGCCTAGCAACCTGTTTTCACTTGGATAAACAGAAGTTTGCCTCCATCAGTTCTCATTCATCCTCGGTGTACTGTGTACAGATTGTGGAAATCCTGCAGCACAGCTAACTTTATAGACGAATACTGCTACCATATCAGAAGTGATTTGTACAATCTGGGTCTCTCTTGGTTACTAAGGAAAGTTTTTGGGGGCTGTAGTATTTTTACCATAGCTTCATTTGGCAATATTGCTGTGGGATATTTGCTAACTTGGTGACCTGTAATAGGGAGGAATGTTTCAAAACTCTGGGTTAGTCTAGGTCTTTGCCTTTTATTGTAGCAGTACGGATAAATAATGAAATACTGCATATGATGACTGAAAAGATATTTGAAATTACAATATATGTGACTGGGCTTAAAAGAAGGGGTTCACTATTAGCAAAAAATACTATTGGCACCATCCACGTGTCTCAATTGCAGTATGTTCTAAATAAACGTGAAATTTAAATCACTCCATTTTTTAAATTATGAATGATATTTACAGGGATTGACTTTAGCAGTGGCTTGCCAGTCTGAGATCAGTAATTACTGACTTGGGCGAGAGGATCTCATCTGCTACTGGACTGATTGGCTGGCTAACATCCTATAAAGCCAGTGAACAGGCTCAGATGGGACAGCAGCTGTAGCATAGGTCATGTAGCGTACATAGAAGTCTGTGCCACATACTGAAGTTGGTGTGTGTGCATGATCCGTGGAGTGGCAGCTGTATCGACAGCCTGGCTTGGACTGCTCTTGACTTCCCTAGATGTGCTGGTAAGGAGCAGAATTTGCAGTGGGCAAGTCTTGCTGAACTAGACATCACATGACCATTCATCTAGGGTGACAAGTAATTGGCTGGTGGGGTGTTTTGATGGATGGACTTTTGTACCAAATTATTGATGGTCCAGAGAGGGGAGGAGAAAGAGCTGTGTGTGCTCATTCATAACTAGTTGTTTTGATGTGGGAGGGTACTGTCACGCACACACTGCTACAGACCGTATCATTTTATGTATCTCAATACGTTTTCCAGCTGGCCACCATCATTGTGTCTTACTTGAACTCTGTTACTGTCCTGATGGCACAGCTAATACTACATGGAGGAGCGACTGCACGTAGGTACATTATGGTTGGGTGGCTGCCTGGAGGGCTCAAGATAGATGTCATAAACGGAAAGTAAAAAACCAAAGTGTATTTTGAGTTGGGCCATTGTAAACACGTAGAAACCTAGAAGCTGATGGCAGCGAAAGACTGTTGATCCATCCAATCTGCCTGTAATACCGTATCCTACTAGCGAGACCTGGTATCTATACGGGGTTTATGCTCACACTACCCATCAAAAAAAAGATAACTTCCTGTTGGGGAATTGATCTCCGGTCTGTCATGTGACCGGAGGATACTGCTGACTGATATAGCAGTGATGAAGAGATTGTATGTACCTTGTATGGATATCTGTACATTTCAAGCATGGCAGACCTGCTTGCCCTTTATTTATATAATACATTTGGATGGTTACTGTTGTGTTTTTCACTTGTAATTGCATATACAGGGAAATAACTGCTAACCACTTCTATGTGAGAAGTCCCATTTATGTGTTTAAAAAACAAAAGTGTGCATACCAATCAATGATATCATATCTCACGACTGGCGAGTACATTACCATCCAACACACCACAGACCACTGCAGTAACATTTGTAGCAAGCCCCTTAATGAAACGTAACAGCCACCCTAAAAAGCCACAAACTCTACCTGCAGAAAACTACCATAGACTACACTAGAAACCCACCCAACACCTCCCCCCCCCAACTCACCAGACTGTGCAGTCCCTCAAATCTGCAGCTGTCATGTAGGCCCTCTGTGCTGCTGTTCCATACAGTCCTGGTCCCACGACACTGCCAGTGTGTTCCGCAATTGTGAAGTCTGCTTCTGCTATGCATATAACCGCTTCTGATCACAAACCAGATCACTGCCAAGCAGATAGCAGTATGCTCCCGACTGCACCCCACTTCTGACCTAATGCCGCTTTCACCAAGCTGCCACACACTGCACCCACCATCAAACTAAAGGGAAAGCGACCTCATTCAAAATGACCACTTGGGGCCAAGTGAGTAATTTTAAATCCATTTTATAGAAGGCCCCTGCACTAAGGAAACATTACAGGGACAAAACGGGAAACCACACTAGACTACGGAAAAACACTACCTATATACTGCTACACTACAGAAAATTCTTACACTATAGAAAAACATTGGACACAGTAAACTGTCCAGCAGTGCATTATATAAAATAAATGATGGCAACGATGGGCATACTTGTGAAATAATATTGTCTCTGGGCTCTTAGCTTTAGGGTACATGAAATGACGTATATGAAACCAACCAGCTAATTATACTATGTTAATGTGGTGTTATCACCTTAATACCTAAATACAAACCACCCTATTACACCCACATAACACATGTAACAAGCATCTTAATGCATGTACCACAGAAAATCACTAATGGCCGACTGCAAAAAAAAAAAACCCCACTCACAAACCCCGAACATAAACAAGTGACTAGACATATGCATTATAGATAAAAAACAAAAACAAAAAAAAACTGATGGCAAAATCTGGCATATTTGTGAAATAATACTATCTCTGGATCAAATATGCACATAAAAGCCACCTGCCCTTCGAGCTTGTGTCTTTATGGCTTGTTAGACACTTCAATGGTGGTATTTCCTTGTGTACCACCCTTTGCCATCATTTATTCTGTCCCATTTCAGCTGAAGGAAATGACGAGAAGAGTCACTCGCATGACAGTATGTTAATGCAAAGGATGTGTATTATTCTTAAGATGTTGTGTGCTGAATGCTCTAATTTCATCACTGCTGTGTATTTATTCATAGGTGAAATCCTGTTGCCACAGGGCATTATCCTCAAAAGCCATCTGTTTACATGCCCAAGGAGTTACTGCTGTCTAGCTATACTTACTAAATGAACATAGCCTCTGTCAGGAAACTGCTGGCAGTGATGCAACGCGTGGGAGGAGACAGGCGCTCTCAACTTCAAGCCAAATGAAAAACTTCTTAGCCACATCTTAACAAACGTCGTTAAATACTGATCTTCAGCAACAATTTAGTCACTAGAACAGTACTATTGATAACAGCACAGATGTGCTTAGCAAAACACTATTTGGCCTTTGTGACTGTTCATACACTGTAGCAGCTGGCTACTGTTGTACTGTTAGTCTACCAGAGGTTCAGTTTTGAAAGTCCGCTGAGCTAGTAATCCACCTGATGCATAATTTGTCCCATTTTACACGAGTAATAAGCTGTGGTTGTCTTATCCAGTATGCAATCTTATCAGGGCCATACTCTGTTTCCGCCTTGTAAGTGAAGGCTCTTTCTACAGATGCACAAGTGTGATGTTGTAAGAAAAATAAGAGCCATTTCTTTCTTTTTGGGGAGGTTGATGTTCCCTTTTCTTGTCTCCCCCACCCCCCATCCTTCTGTTCCAGTAGTTAAGTGTGACTGCAGCTGCAGTTTTATCTCCTTGGAGGGTGAGCAAGCATGTTCCTTTTCTGTTGATGCCTGTATTGTTCCAGGTCATCTAGAAGAGGGTTTGGCACAAAGTGTTCTGTAACCTCCCCTAAGGGTTGAGCACCTTAGCTCTGGGATATGCCTAATCTCCACTGGTCCCAGGTGGGAAACTTAAATTTGAGTCTAAATAATCCTGGGTTTCATTGGTGTGCAGAGGGTTACTCTTTCTATTACAGCATTAAAGCATATCAGTGCCCCATGCTTTTTTTTGTTGTTGTTGCTTTTGTTCACGTGTTTGTTTTGAGTGTGTCCACTCTTCTGGTTTAAGCCACCCAGCTTTTGTTTGAAGTTTCTTTGCTTTCAAGCCCCGAAACATTTTGATTTCTGTCCTCGCAATTTTGTCTTGAGCCCTCATATTTTTACTTTGACAGCCCCCCCCCATACTTTTGCTTTGAGATTCCACACTTTCAAGTATCCATGCTTTTGTATTGAACCCATGCGTTTTTGAGTCTACACGCTTTTCTTTTGAGCCCCTGTGTTTATATTTTGAATCGCAACGCTTGTGAGCCACTATGCTGTTGTCCACGCTTCAGGTTTGGGACCGCACACTTTTGCTTTGAGACTCTATATAGTTTTTTTTTTTTTGTGTCCATGCTTTTGTTTTGCGCTCATATGCCTTTGCTTTTAGCCCGCCGCTTTTGTTTTGAGCCTCCCCACACTTTTGTTTTGAGCCTCCCCACATTTTTGTTTTGAACCCCTATGCTTTTTGTTCCGCCCCACAGTTTTGTTTGCAGGCTCCACACTTTAGGTTTTAGCCCCTATGCTTTCATTTTGATCCCCACCCCCCGCTTGTGTATTGAGTCTCCTTGCTTTTGGTCTGAGCCCCCTGTGCTATTGTTTTTGAGCCCTCACTCATTCAGTAAACTACTGTTCTTAGTGCAATAATTCTAGTATTAGTAATAAACATTTTAATCAAGGTAAATTATCCTTGTAATGAACTAGGCTACAGTCTATGGTTAAACGGGTAATAAATCACCACTGACACCAGTACTGGTTGTAAAGTCAGTGTCTCACATAAATGAGAAGGCTTCATCCATTTATGGTGAATTGACACGAAAACATTTTTTTTGGGGGGGGGGGGACTAGCACGGGAAACTACCAGTATCCCAAGAAAAAGATAAACATTTACTAAGTCAAACCAAAGTCTTGGCCTCCTGTAAAGTAACATCGTCAAAAAAAAAAATTAAAAATCTGCAGACATTATAGGAAACTCAGATGTCCAAATCTGAAGTGCACTTCTCCAAGTTCCAAAATCTTGTTTCCCACTTCCTTTGGGTCAACAAAAAAAAATAGCTTTTCCCTGCGTAGCTGACAAAGCTGTATTGGGAGGGGCCCGAAGTATGGGTCTGCATGAGACTCCTGGCCCGATCTTTTCCTGATGGTGCTTTCTGCTTTCACCTGCACCTCCACTCGTATTTCTGCCCATTATTCTGCCAATAAATCACGTAAGTTCAAATTTCAGGCAGAAGGTGATGGCCTGAGTAATAAACGTAATTGAGAGGTGTCGAGTTGTAAACAATTATATTTTAAAGCATAAAAGTTACAGGTTTTAGCACACTACAGACAAAGCTTGAGGAAACATGTGTGCTCTGCCTGACTACTGGCTTTGCCCCCCGAAACATTTTAACACATAGGGTAGAAAAGGGCAGAGAATGAAGCTCCTACTTTTCCATAGCTTGGTCCCGGTTTAGTATAGACCCTCCGAGGTTCAGTACAGACCCTCTGCTGAATCCTTCACCTTTAGTCTGCATGTGTTGAGTCTAAATCCTCGCTCTAGAGTGGGAGTGTGTTCACTATGCTGTTAATTTCCTCCAGTGTAAGAGCATTTTGACTCTTGTCCCCCTTGGAGGCAGTGTGTGTTGACTGTGGTGAATCCTTCCCCGGAGTGGGAGGATGCTGACTGTGGTGAATCCTCCCGGGTGGGAGGATGCTGACTGTGGTGAATTCTCTTCCCCGGGTAGAAGTGTGCTGACTGTTGAATCCTTTCCCCGAGTAGGAACGTGCTGTCTATGCTAACATAATACAACGCCAGCAGAATAGGCCTAATGGTCTCTCGAGTCTGCTTGATTTTTAGCACCCACACTGAGGGCAGATTTTGTGCGCCCCCCTTGGGTTATACTGTCCCCAGTCCCAGATGTTCCACCTGTATTGGGCCTGGTCAATTCCCCTCCTGTACCTATCCCATCCCTCTTAAACCTGTCCACAGTCTCGCCTCTACCAGTTCCCTGGGCAGTGCATTCCATGACTCCACCACCCTTTCAGTGAAATAACATCTCCCCCTCTCCCCTGAGCCTGCCCCCTTCCAGCTTACACCCTTGACCTCTTGTTGCCGCACCCTCCTTCCTTTGGAGCACCCTGACTGGGCCGCCTTTATTGATCGCTTTCATGTACTTAAAGACCTCTATCATGTCTCCCCTCTCCTCCAGGGTGTATATGTCGAGCTCCTTGAGCCTCTCCTCATAGGTCCTCTCCCTCAGGCCCCAGATCATTTTGGTTGCCCTCCTTTAGACCCTCTCTAGGAGTGTAATGTCCCTCTTTAAATGTGGTCTCCAAAACTGTACACAATACTCGAGGTGTGGCCTAACCAAGCAGTTGTACAGTTGAAGGGTCACTTTTGCCTTTCTGGAGGTAATCCCCTTGGCGATGCATCCCAGCATCCTGTTTGCCCTTGCCGCAGCCCTCCTACAGGTCTCTGAGTTGTTCATGTTGACATCTACCACTGCCCCAAGGTTCCACTCACCCTCCTTGACTTGAATCATGTCTCCTCCTAGGGTATACCCCTGGTTTGGATTTCTGACTCCCAGGTGCAGATCCTTGCACTTCCCCACATTGAATTTTTTTTTTTTTTTTTTTACTTTCTATTTATCTCCACCACCACCGCGCCCACCTTTCCTCAGGGACTCCCAAGGCATTGTGCCTGCCAGATCTCGGGATATGAGCCCTCACGTGTCCGTCCTGTCATCGCCCTCTGATTACCCCCCCCCCCGAGTGGGGTGGGAGGCCTGCCCCCAATCATCCAAGTGTTGGCTGGACTCGTGCGACCCCTCTCTGGTCCTGGTCTCATGATGCCGGGGCCCATCTCCAAGCACCGTTGTTCGTGTTTTTCTGCTTTTCTGGGGAGTGGTGTGCGTCCGACGTCAAGTTGCTCCTGCCGACGTCCACCACTCCCAACCCTGTCTGTTTGCTCCGAACGCTTGCTGTACCTCCGGCTTCCACCAGAGGTCAGCCAAGCGCAGAGATTGTACCCCTCCCCCCCAGGGAGAGGAGAGCTGTCCTCCAGACGCTCAATCCTCTCCCTCCCCTGCTGACCCCTGACGGCCCAGGCTCGTTCCTGAACCCGGGTCGCCGGCGTGACGCAAGGTGTGGTGTCCAGCGCCTCAGTGTCCCACATTGAATTTTAGTTTCCACTTTCCCGACCACCTTTCCAGAGCCTCCAGGTCCTCCTGCAAGGCCACCTTCCCCTCCTCCCCATCTACCACTGCACCCAGCTTTGAGTCATCTGCAAAGAATCTCATCTCACTCCTGATCCCCCTCCTGATGTCTGAGATATAGGCGTTGAACAGGAGTGGCCCCAGCACTGACCCCTGGGGAACCAGACTAGTAACCCACCTTGGGGATGAGGCTAACCCTTCAACCACAACCTTCTAAGTACGCTCGAGAGCCAATTTCCTATCCATCTTAACTGTCTCCCTACCCCCATTTCCCTCAGCTTAGCCATCAGGCCACTGTGGGGTTCCAAATCAAACACCTTGCTAAAGTCCAGAAAGAGGACATCCACTGGCCTACCCTGGTCCAGGGCCCTCGTCACCCAGTCATAGAACTCAGCAAGGTTTGTCTGGCACGATCTTCCCGTGACAAAGCCATGCTGCCTATCGTCCAAGTACCCAGTTTGCTCCAGTGACCTAATACTGTCCATCACTTTGACGACCACCGATGTCTGGCTATCAGGCCTGTAATTTCCCGCCTCCTCTCTTGATCTCCTTTCCCCCCTTGTGGATCGGCATGACATGGGTTACCCTCCTGTCTTGGGGCACATACGCAGTCCTCGGAGATGTTAAAAGCTCTGCTAGAGGGACTGCCACTCCCTTTCTCCAGATCCATCAGGGCCCCTGGTCTCTACCAGTCCCACCCCTTGCTCTGGTTTACCCCCGCTTCCCTTGCAAGACATAGCCCTTCCATCTCCCGGTAAAAACTGAGGCAGAGTACTCATTTAGGACTTCTACCTGCTCCCTCGCCTCCTCTGCCCAACCATCCCCTATCCTTATCTTGTTGATCTGCCCGCTTACTTTCCTTTTTTCCCCTATGTATGTAGAGAACCCCTTGTCCCCCCTCCAGATCCCACTGGCCAAGGACTGCTCCTTTTTGCCTTGGCTGCTCTCACCACCCTGGTGACTCTCTTGGCTGTCTGCTGATATTCCTCCTGATCACTTTCACTCCTTGAACACTTCAAGCGCCTATAGGCTGCTTTCTTTTCCCTCACCACCTTCTGTACCTCTCAGGTCCAACAGCAGGGTTTTCTGGCCTTACTGAACTTACGCCTTTCCCTTGCGCAGGATCTGGTAACCTCCTGTATTCCCCTCCTAATGATCCCCCACCTGCTGTCAGCATCCATATTCAGCCTTATCCTGTCCTGTCCATATGATCTTTAAAGAGCCTTCCCATCTCCCTGAAGTCTGCACCCCTAGAGTCGGTTACTACCGTCCTTGTTTGGCACCCCCCATCCAGGAAGTGCCAGACTTTGGAGTGATCATTCCTCATCAACGGTTCCCTCACGTCTAGGCCCCTAATCTGATCATTGTCCACCAGGACCACGTCCAGTGTCCGGGCCTCCCTAGTTGGCTCACCCACCTGTTGTATCAGAAACTCATCCTGGAAGACATCCAGCAGCCTCTGCTCTCTGGCCACTGGTGACGTTATAGTCCCCCCTAGTCTGTTCCTGGCATGTTGAGGTCCCCCATTACCACTACCCTTCTTTTTCCCAGTCTACAGTGTCCCTCGATTTGCCACCAAACTTTCTTCCAGGACTTCTGCTAGTGCTGGTGGTCTGTATACCACTCCAACCTTTACTCTTTCTTACCACCTTGCGTCAGCAAGGTGACCCAAATAGCCTCCACTTCCCCTCTACCCCTTCAATACCCATGCCATTTGTGCTGAATCCTTCTTCTGGAGTAGAAGCGTGCTGACTGTGCTGAATCCTCCCCCCACCGGAGTAGCAGTATGCTGACTGTGCTGAATCCTCCCCCCACTGGAGTAGGAGTATGCTGACTGTGCTGAATCCTTTCTCTGGAGTAGAAGCGTGCTGACTGTGCTGAATCCTACCGCCACCGGAGTAGAAGCGTGCTGACTCCTCCCCCCACCGGAGTAGCAGTATGCTGACTGTGCTGAATCCTCCCCCCACCGGAGTAGCAGTATACTGACTGTGCTGAATCCTTCCCCCACCGGAGCAGCAGTATACTGACTGTGCTGAATCCTCCCCCCACCGGAGCAGCAGTATACTGACTGTGCTGAATCCTCCCCACCGGAGTAGCAGTATGCTGACTGTGCTGAATCCTCCCCACGGAGTAGCAGTATGCTGACTGTGCTGAATCTCCCCACGGAGTAGCAGTATGCTGACTGTGCTGAATCCTCCCTCCACTGGAGTAGAAGCGTGCTGACTGTGCTGAATCCTCCCCCCACTGGAGTAGAAGCGTGCTGACTGTGCTGAATCCTCCCCCCACTGGAGTAGAAGCGTGCTGACTGTGCTGAATCCTCCCCCACCGGAGTAGAAGCGTGCTGACTGTGCTGAATCCTACCCCCACTGGAGTAGCAGCATGCTGACTGTGCTGAATCCTCCCCCTGGAGTAGCAGTATGCTGACTGTGCTGAATCCTCCCCCCACCGGAGTAGAAGCGTGCTGACTGTGCTGAATCCTACCCCCACTGGAGTAGCAGTATGCTGACTGTGCTGAATCCTCCCCCTGGAGTAGCAGTATGCTGACTGTGCTGAATCCTCCCCCCACTGGAGTAGCAGTATGCTGACTGTGCTGAATCCTCCCCCTGGAGTAGCAGTATGCTGACTGTGCTGAATCCTCCCCCCACTGGAGTAGAAGCGTGCTGACTGTGCTGAATCCTCCCCCTGGAGTAGCAGTATGCTGACTGTGCTGAATCCTCCCCCTGGAGTAGCAGTATGCTGACTGTGCTGAATCCTCCCCCTGGAGTAGCAGTATGCTGACTCTGATGAACCCTCCCCCGGAGTTTGAGCGCGCAGACTCTTGCCGAACTCTGCCTCCCCCTTGGAGCACGCTGGCTCTGCAGTGCACTTCCAATTTCTCTAGGCCAGACGAATCCTTATCACCTTTGACCAATAGTATTTTTTGTTTGTTTTTTGGTTTGTTGATACCTGTAATCTCCACAGTTGCCTCCTCCCTCCAGGTAGGGGTTTGGGCAAGTGGCTATCTTCAAAGCAGACGCTAATGTTGCTTGGTGGTTAGCCGACTGGCAGGGTGTCTGCAGTCCACAACCTCACACTTCAGGAGCTGAGTGTCTTGCCTCCACAATACAGCTGGTCCCAATATGGGATTTTGGGGATCGAACACAAGTATATTGTTTCATTTTCAGGGAGGCAGTGTAGTGTACTGGTTAAGAGCACTGAGCGACAAACCGAGGGAACTGGGTTTGAATCTCACAGCCACCACCTTCATACTGTGACCATAAGCAACTTCCCTGGACGCACCTGGAAACAAGCCTCGGCTTAATGTGCATTTCCTGGCCAAATTTTGTAAAATAAAACAGCCTGAGCTGTAGCTCCTCACCGATTTATGAGTGATCTGTCGAATGCAGCCAATATGTTGACTTGTCTGCCATGCACCAGGTTTTTAGGCAGTCATTGTCCTCCCTGAGGAGCAGAGCAGATCTTAAAGGTGTCTCTGTTTGTATACATAATAGCGTGAATTACTGTAATTACAGTAAATGCAAGTGCTTCTCTGCTGTGCTCTGTTTGTGGCACCTTGGGGGCCACAGGTCTCGTCAGCATGTTTACACCCCACCCAATGGGTTAACAAATTACCTGATTTCTGTAACTTGTGCTCAAAATGCTTTTAATTTATAGCTTAACTCTCATAATTTTAACTCGTGTGTTACAACAGAGATTTATTTACAACAAGCCATGTTATTGCTTTTTTTTTTTTACACATGTGGTTTCCCTTTTGTTTCTCAATGCAAAAAAAATTCCACAGTACCTTTTGTTTCCTTAAAGTTGTACTTGTTTGACTACAATACTGTTTTTACTGTTATAATTTTTATTTGTATGAAGGATGACCCCAATTGTTTGACTGGACAAACCAGGTCTCCTGACATGTCTACATTTACGTGTGTGTGTGTGTGTGTGTATGTGTACGGTGCTGCAGCTTCTATGACTAGATTTAAAGTGCTAGGTCATTTTATTACTGCAGTAGCCTGTTCCGGCAAAACATAGGCACTCTTCTGGTGTATGCTCGTGAGGAGCCCTTGGCATATGGCCTCAAGCGGCTTCACTGGGGCGTGACTGCCTGTATCTCCCAGTGAATTCCCACTTATTGCTTTTTAAGTCCACCTCCCACCTTGACGGGGTTGTCATGGTTGCACCTTTCATGCAGCTGAGAGAGGGTGACTAGCTGCCTTCACAGATGAGACAAATGCTGCTCCGAAGTCTGCAGGGAGGGAGGGGTCTGGTGACTGCTCCCACCCTCTCTGGGAGCTGGGCACCTCGCTTCTTGATGCACACAACTCCTTTCTGGCACCAGTACAATGCCACTGGGCCAGCAGCCCAAGTGCTGATCTTATCGCAATCCCTTCATCGTTCCGCTTTATTTTATATATATTTTTTTTTGTTTACTTTCGCATGGATCTCACAAATTTAGCAGCTTCTGGGGAGCCTGTGGTGAAGGAATAACATAAAGGGAATAGACAGAATGAGATGGCTGAGTCCTTTGTAGTTTCAGGAGATGTTGAGCTCAGAAACTACTCGATTGCTCGTATGTTCCAGTCCTCTTACCCCAGGGTGACCACTGTAAACAAGATTCTTGCTACATCTGTGTGTACCCCCAGGTCGCATCTGTATGAGGCAGTATAACATTGCGTTAACAACTTTGAGCCACAAACCTGGAGAACTGGGTTTGAATTCCACAGTCTTCACTTTCGTACTGTGTAACCAGGAGGTGTGCTCCTAGGATACAATTATAAACAGGCCTTGGCTTAGTGTGTGTTTTCTGGCCAAATATTGTAAAATAAATCAATCTGTAAACAAGATCTGTGCTGTGTGTTAATCCCCAGGTCACATCTCTAACTGAGATTCTTGCTGTACCTGTGTATGTTTACACGGTGAAACAGTTTCGGTAAATAAGTGATTGGAAGACTGCTTTGCAGTGAATCTGCTGCAGAAATCCTGCTGCCCATCAATGGAAGGGACACTCTAGCAGATTTCCGCTGTTTTTGCTTCCTTTCAAATGCTGGCTAAACCATGGCACACCGTGCACCTCTTGCCATTTCAGCTTGAGTAAGTATACTGTAGTAGGTGTTTGTCCAGAGGCGAAACACCGTGGGACATAGGCACATAACGCCTTGAGAATGGGTCAGTTGAGGTGGGAGAAGTACAGTCTGAGTGGCAGATGCAGGGCACTGGGGAACTGATAAGGCTGATGCAGAACACAGAGGCAGCCTGGTGGTGAAAGAGAAGTCAGACTCCAGTAATAAGAGTCCTGACTGACATCACATAGGAAGAGCTCGGGATTGGGAGACCAGCCCTAACAAGCTGAAGAGATTATGAAAAGGCTGTGGCATCAAGTGGTTTGGTGTCGAGCTGCAAGTAATTGTTAAAATGGGGAAACATGAAAGCCTCCTCTCTGCATAAGACTGTCTGTGTCATTCCAGGTTTTCAAGACTAAGCAGATGCTATAATTTTCTTAATATGGCTAATTCTAGAGTCTAGGAAGAAAATTTTTATGTTTAGTTTTTGAAGAGACTGTCTAGACTTGTTATAGTGGCTCCATAAGAGTGGTGTTCACGGATGTCAGAATTCTGAACGTTTAAAGTGGTGTTTTAGTTTTTTCATATAGAAACTTTCTCATGGGGCCAGCTGAAGACCATTGGTAAGGCAGTGGTATCTGGCAACAAAAGTCCAGATGGGCATCTGGCTTGGACACCTTTTCTTGGCCAGGGTGGGACTTGGAAGCTCCTACCTTTGCATAACTGGGTCTTGGTGACCCGCTGGCAGGACTGTGTGCCTCATGGTTTTATACTTGCTATTGGCACATTCTCCAGTGGTAATACTTAGACTGGGGGGGAGCTGCCACTGTTTTGACAGACAGAGACTGGTTCCTTCTACTGCCTAGTCAAGTCTTCTTGACACCCAGCCATTCCAGACTTGAGTTTTATCTTGGAGTGCTGCCTTCCCCAGGCCCTTCCACCTGATGGCTTAAACCAGGAGGTGGAAGTAGTGTGTGGAACTGTGAGCCATTGTGGAGATAGTCCCAGAATTTCCTTGGGCAGCAGAAAAGTGGGAATTTGGCCAGGTAGCTGAGGGGAGGGGGAAATAGAAAATACAAAAGAACTTTCTCCAGAATTTTGTGTTGCAGCAGTGAATCATGCAGTACAGAGTTGAACTCTGGGTCTCCAGTTGGACTGCTTTGATTCCCATATTCTTTAATAGAAAAGATTGGGTGTGGACCCCAAGTTTTCAGTTCCTGGCTAACACAACTGGTACTTGAACCCAGGCCTCCTGAGCGTTGTCCATAGCTGCTGCCAGCTGACCTGTCAGGACATCTCTGCTTTGCCTTTGCTCTCTGGCCATTTTTTTTTCCCCTCTTCCTTTCATTATAAATCTGGCAGCTTGGAACTAGGTTTCATTCACGATATACCATGGTATTGAGATGTTATCTTCCCCCTCCCCCTAGACACACACACACACACACACACACACACACACAGTTCCTGATGTTCTATTTTTCAGATGTGTTTTTTTTGTGAAAACCTACATTACACTTTCCGTGTCAGTGGCTCAGTAGGTAGCACACTCTCCTCTGAGGCCGGGAGATCAGAGGGCTGTGAGTTCAGTTCCCACATCTGGCACTTGAGTTAATGTCCCAATACTGACACTGTAGTGCAGCATGAGGGGGGTGCTGCTCTTCTGAGGTGCCTTCTTTCGGATGAGACATTAAACCGAGGTCCCATGTGCCTGGATTGGTGGTAGTTCAGGTGGATGTTAAGTGCCATGGGATCTTTATCAAAAAGAGTAGGGGATTTCCCCGGTGTCCTGTCCAAATTTCCCCCATTCACTAAAAATACCACCAACTGCTTAATCTGATTAAATTTCAGGTGCTTACCATCTGTATCCCCGGTCGCCTACGGCCAAACCATGCTGAATGCGCCCGATCTTGTTTGCTCTCGGAAGCTAAGCAGGGTCGGGCCTGGTTAGTACTTGGATGGGAGACTGCCTGGGAATACCATGTGCTGTAGGCTTTTGCTGCCAGAGACCGCAGAGTACTGCACTCTCAACATGATTTTTGAGGCAGTATAGCGCACTGGTTTAAGGCTCTGAGCTGCAAATCTGGAGACCTGGGTTCGCAGCCCACATCCCTCACTTGCTTACTGTGTGACCCTGAGCAAGTCACTTAACTTCCCTGTGTTCCCAGGTTGCACCTGTAAACTAGCTTTCAGCTTAGCGTGTCTCACCTGGTTGAACAATTGGGGGGCTTCTAGTCCCAGTGGGACTACCGAGCCAACAAAATTAAATTTAAAAAAAAAAAAAAAAAAAAAAAAACACTTGAGTTTACTTTCTTTTCTTTTTGTTGACCACGAAAGGAGGACTAGGTGTTTCTGCCTATTTTCAGCCTCATCTGTGGTGGAGGGAGGGTGGAGAAGGCAGATAGATGCCAGCTGAGATTGAACTAGTTCAGGTTTGGCTCACTTAGTCTTTGTTCCTTTAATAACAGAATTGACACCTTTGACATTATAATACGTCGATGGGACTCCACCCCATGGAAATGGCTAGCAGTTATTTCCCTGTATAGGCAACTGTGATTAAAACTAATAGTAGCCATACAAATGTATTGTATAAAATAAGATGGTAAGTCCACTATACTCTGAAATAAACCCATTGCAGGGGCTAACCAGATCACAAACCACTTGCCTTTCAGGCTTGTGGCTTTATGATCTTAGTCACTTCGATGGGTTTATTTCCTCATATACCACACTTATTTATTCTTTATACACACGCATATAGTGCATAAATGCTAGGAAAGGGTTGTGTACAAAGAAATAACATAGAGGGGGCTAATGAGCTTCATGAAGCCAAAACACAGGCGGGTGTCTTTATAAACTTAACCTCTCCCAAGATAAGTATTATTTCACAAGTGAATATGGGCCTTCCTACCTTTTGTTTTGTGAATAGAATGCGTTTGGTTGGACATGGTTTGCTGTGTCTGTTTTCCTGTAGTGCAGGCCTTTCCGTAGTGTAGGGACTGTCTGTTTTTTACCCTTTATTGTTTATAATGTGGGGAACAAAATGGCAGGATTGCAGTCATTGTGGCAGAGGGAGAGGTGGACATAGTGGCCATTACAGAGACTAAGGTCACACAAAACCACAAGTGGGATCTAGCTGTTCCGGGCACAAAATGTACAGAAAGGATAGGGGAACGGGGGGGAGGGGAGTGGCATTGTACATGAAGAGGGGTTCATTTGCACCAGAGGGGAGGATCCAGAGGACAAGAATGAAGCATTGTAGGTGCAGATTTAATCCATGAAAGGAAGAAAACTAAGGATGGGGTGTGGTCTACAGACATCCTTCCCAGGATGAGGAATTGGATAGGGCTTTGGGGTCCCAGATCATAAATATGTCCAGCAGGGGAGGTAGTAATAATGGGGGATTTCAGTCTGCCTGGCATGGACTGGAAAATGTCTACTACCTCCTGCACTAGGAAACAGGTTACTAGTGGATGCTTACTAGAGTGCTTTCTTGACTCAAGGTGTCATGGATCCTGCTAGGGAGAGGGCCATCGTGGATCTGGTTCCTTACAGCTGTGCACATGTTCAGAAGGTGAAGGTGGACACGCTGTTAGCAGGAAGTGACCATTATATGGTGTGGATTCACCTGGACGCGGGCAGAGGGGTGGTCAGGAACAAGACGAGGGTCTGGGACTTCTGGAGGTGGTTTTGATAGGATGGGAGAAGTTCTGCAAGGACATCTTCTTGGGATCAGAGTAGGGATGGATGTGGAACTGAAATGGGCCATAATAAAGCTCAACTATGAACGCCTGGTTAAATAAAGACTTGATTGATTGATTAAGAAGGATCAAGGGGTGCCACTAGAAAGTGTACCAAAATTAAAAGCAAGAAAGCTAAGGCCAAAAAACCCAGCTGGTTCCGCGGAGAGGTGGCAGAAGCAGTAGGGGACAAAAAGGCAGCCTTTAGAAAATACAAGCATACTCTGAAAGAGGAAGATGGGGTGGACTGTGCTGCTAAGTCAAAAGAGGTGAGCAGGGCAGTAAGGGAGGCAAAGACTACAACGGAGATGCAGCTAGCACAGGGAGTAAGAGAAGGCAGGTCAGAAACTGGTTACATGGGAAACAACTGTCAGTTTCTACTAAAAATTGTTTTTTTATGGTATGATGCCGTTTTATATTTAAAAAAAAAAAAAATGCTAACAATCTGATTCCCAGTACGCCACTTCTGTTGAGATTGCTTTGCCTTTAAATATATTTTATGAGAATTTAGGAGATAAATGTTAAAAAGCAGCATGAGCATTGGTGGTACAGTTCTTCTATGCATGTAATGTGTACCAGTGGATCTGTATGCTTTGCACATTGCACTGTGGTACTGAATCTGCAGAAACGAAGTTGCCACATATGTCTTGTTGAATTACATCTTTGCAGAAGCAAATCTGAATGTGTTTCTCACTGTGCTGCTGTATCTCTGGCTGCAGTAGCAGTGGCCTCACGGGAGCCAGTGCTTCTGCAGCCACAACGTGATGTGTAGTATGTCTTTTCAAATTGCACATGCAGAAGTTTCTGCAGTTGGAAATTAATGTGTTGTATCCATTATACTATGCTACTTCTGGGCCTGCAGAAGTGTGTGAATGCACCAGTTAGGGCTGCACTTACTAACCCTAATAGTCTCTCCCCCAAGCAAGAAAAGGACAGCAACACACAAGCAATCACAAACATACAGCTGTTTCCAGATGACAGAAGTGCAGTAGCACTGATGTGCTGCCTTTGTGGATTTGTATCTGTGGTATGCACAGTGCAAGACATGCACACTCACTTGTCACTGCAGATACAACTCCACGATACTCAAATCGCAACATTGCTTCTGTATGCAGAAGCACATCCCCCTGCAGCCACAGATACAAATCTACAATACCCAACTTAGAAAAGTTATTATGCCTGCAGACGCGCATGCCCTTATGGGGGTAGCACTTATGTAGCCTCAGGTACTCATGCACCCTGTAAGACATACACACACTAAATGGGCCTGCGCTTCTGCAGCTACAGGTGTATGACAATCACACTGACCTCTGGCTGCAGAAGCACAGGCGCTACAGAATCAGTGATACCAAAATTGCAACACTATTTCTGTCTGCAGAAATGGCTTGTGCCTCTTCAGCCACAGGTGTAGGTGTAATACATACACGCTGACTTCTGGTTTGTGTGGGGCCTGCAGTTATGCAGATAGAACTATTGTCGCAATGTGGGTATAATGGTTTCAGTAGCAGACCTACAAATTGGTCAAGGGGATAGCAGTTTTCAGTTGCACTGATGCATATAGAAAAGCATGTACTAACGGATCATGCTGTCTAGCGAGGCACCTTGTAGGGCGTCCATGAGTACAGTGGAGCCAGCAGTAACTTGCAGTAAATGACATGTCACAAGGAGACAGTATAGTGCAGTGGTTTAAGGCTCTGTGCTGCAAACCTGGGTTTGAATCCCACAACCCCCATTTGCGTACTGTGTGACCCTGAGCAAGTCACTTAACTTCCTTGTGCTCCCAGGTTGCACCTGTAACAAGCTTTCAGCTTATTGTGTCTCCTGGTTTAAAAAAAAAAAAAAAAAAAATAGTAAAAAGAGCTTTCTTGCCATTGAATTACAGTATTTTCTGCAGCATACTGCAGCATTTTTGTGATGTATTGCAACATTACTGCATTGTATCTTGGCTGGTGCCATTATACCACTAGCTGCCTTCTGTCTACTTCTGCAGCCACACATGCATGTGTATGGTGTGTGTGTGCATGTGCATGCATATATGTGTGTGTGTGCGCCTGCATGCATATATGTGTGTGTGACTGTGTGTGTATATATGTGTGTGTGACTGTGTGTGTATATATGTGTGTGTGACTGTGTGTGTATATATGTGTGTGAGACTGTGTGTGTGTGTGTGTGTGTGTGTGTGTGTGTGTGTATATATATATATATATATATATATATATATATATATATATATATATATTGTGTGTGTGTGAATTATAATAATATAATTTACATACACACACCACAGGCTATGTGTTGCCTACATAAGCACAGGCCCCGAGGGGACCTGTGCATATGCAACCATAGATACACATCCATGAAGGTAGCACATCCGTGTTACTGCATATGTCCTCTGGAAACAGTTGCATCATGTTTCTTACGTGATGATGGCAGTCTGTGGTTGCTTATGTGGTGCTGTCTTTTTGCTGCTCCTGGAGGTGTGGATGGGGAGTTGGGGTTAGAAATCCTAACGACACATTTCCCTACTTTTGTGGCATAAGTGTAACCCTAACTGGTGCATTAATGCAGTTTATGCACACATTACATACAGTATGCGAGTTCAGCCATTGTCAGTGTTTGGTATCTTAAAGGAGTACTACAGTTAAAATTTGCCAAAATGTATGTTGTGCAGAGTGTTTAGATGTGTGTTTAGTCCGTGACCTTCCCTTTGTCTATTATTAGGATTTTTTTCAAAATTTTTCTGCTAGTTTTATGGCCTCTGGGGATCTTCATGTTAGTATGGTTTATTGCACCTCTTTGTCCTACAATGCATCCTGTCTCATATTACAGTAATGCGTCTGGGACCGCTGAGTCAGTGAGGGAAAGTACTGCAGCAGTAATCTGGAAATAGAAGCCTGACGTTCTGACCTCCACTAAATATCTTAATTCAGTATTTTTGTTTCTGTGTGTTTGTCCAGGTCTAGCCAGCAAGAATAAATGTTTTACTTTTAAAGCTTTTAATTTCATCAAACTACACCCAGTCATAAAAAGCTCACAAATTACACTAGCTCATCAGTGCTGTAATTAGTAAAGACTCTTGCAGTTTTCTTACAGACTAACCACTTGATTAGATCTCGAGTGGGTTGCTAAGTTGTAAATTTAGTCTTCAGTGCCCACTAGAATAGGAAAGTGGCAAAATCGCAGCTGTACTGCTATAAAGCTATACTGCGTACAGCCCCCCAACCCCCCTTTTTTTCAACCATAGTCTATCAATAGACCTCTCGAGGTCTCTAGGGCTGAGCCACCCCTAGAATTTTCCAAGACACAATCTAAATCCTCTTACGATGGATTTGTTTTCCACTACTTGCCAATAAATCTTATATACTATTCTTTAACTGCCTAATGTGCTGAACCCTGTAACAACTGTATTTGTTCTGAAATCTGTAACTACTGTATTGGTGTCTTGTATTATTTGTCCACCCTGACATGGAACCTTTATAAAAGAGCTCACGCTCAAAGGTCTTCCCGATATTCTTAAATAAAATAAAATTGACTATAAACCAGTACTTCCTGAATCAGTGGTCCTGGACGCACCACTGTCATATGGAATAGAAGGCATTGTAGGAAAAACAAGAGCAATACATGATGGTTAATATGGAGATCCCCAGAAGCCATTAAACAAGTCGGAGAGGCCATAAAAACTAGTAGGCAAATTGAGAAACAAACTCCAGATAGCAAACAAAGGGAATGATACACCTGTACTAAACACAAATCAAAACACTCTACACAACATATGTTTTTTGCACACTTTGACTGTAGTACTCCTTTAATTCTGAGCTGGGAGCAGCCTGTTTATCTCAGTGCTTCCAGTGAATCAGTAACTGAATGAATGCCTACTGTCTGCCAGGCCAGCAAGAACCTCCTCAGCTAAATGGTGTGTGTATTGGCATTTCGGGTATTGTATTGTCAGCTTTGCTGGGTAGGGTGTCTGGAAGCAGATCTAAACTTTTGAAGATGGGTATATATGCTTTCCACTTAAGAATGGTCAGAACATAGTCGTGGTCAAAGAATAATCTTTGACCTACAAAGCAGACCTCCTTCATTTGCCATGTTCTGCTTTGAATTTCTTGTTTGGTAGTAAATCTATGAAAGCATATCATAATAGAACGGGGCCTGGGTGTCAGATTAGTGGTTTTTAGCACCAGTACCCACTGTGCCTGCTTGACACCAATTTCAAAGTCCCCTGCAAAATTGAAATTCTCTTGCCACATTGTCTGTATACTAAGCAAAACAAAAAACAAAAATGGAGGTTTGTGGACCTTCCCTGTCTTCAGATAAACCATAGATTTGGAGATTACTGTGCTTGGCCCTGCTTTCCACGTCCTGTCACTTTTCCTGCAGTTTGGTCTGTATTTGCATCATCTGCACCACTAAGGCTTCCAAGGTGTCTCCCTTCAGCCCGCCGCTCCTCCCTCTCTTGTGCATTTTGTTGTAGTTTATTTACATCTGTCCAGAGAGACTGCACAGGTGTTCCATCTCTGTGCGAACTCCTCGCCATTCCAAAATAATGACATCCAGTTTTTTTTTTTGTTTTTTTTTGGTTCCTTTGGCATCTTCTTGCTCTGGAACTTGCTGTCAAATGACGTCTGTGAGCCCTTGCTGCCCAACTTATCCAGCTAGAATATGCTTCCATCCTCTATCTCTTTGCTGGTCATTGCTTTGGAAGGTTTCTCCAACTTGCAGTCCATCACTTGTGATCTCCTTCTGTAAGCCTGTTTGTCTTCTTGATTGTAACTGTGTTAGAAAGGAAATTTAACACGAGATGCAGAGACACCAGCTTCCCTCTGTCCTTCTCATCCTAGATGCTGAACAGACATTTGACCGGGTTTCCTGACTTTTCCTGTATGTGGTCTTGGGCAGGCTGGGGTTCCCTGTCCCGCTCGTCCAGCTGCTACAGAACATATACGAGGCCCCAAGGGCCTGTGTGATGGTCTTGGGTCAATACTGGGTCAACAAACTGAAGCTGAAGATGACTTTATCTGGGACTGGGGGTGGTAGAAAAGCGAGCACCCATTAGGAGGCTGGCTACCGAGCAGACACGACAGACCATCAGGCCTATTCTGCTGGGTTTTAGTATGTTAATATGTAACATTCTGAGGATTTTCCCCTTTACTGGGGAACCTGAAAGGGGTGCCCTGTCTCCCCCCTGCTATTTGCAATCTGCATCAAGCCCCTGACCCAGGCCATTTGTGGGAGCACAAGCATCTTGGGGGTTGGGGGTGCAATTGGGCAGAGAGGAACACTGTATTGCACGGTATGCTGATGGTGTGCTCCTGTATTTAGGTGACCCGGAAAAGTCTTTCCCTGCTGTGTTAAAGATACTAGACTCCTTTGGAGCAGTCTCTGGGTACAAGCTGAATGCAATTAAAACCGAAACTCTGCCCTTCCATTGCCACCCTTCCCGAGAGGAAAGGCAACAATTCAATTTCTGCTGGAACCTGGATAAATTAAAATACCCAAGTATCTTCTTATCCAGGTACCCAGCAATGGCATATCGGAATAACTTCACTCCATTCTTCATACGGGTTCCCCATAGCCTGCAAATATAGGACGGTGGTTGTGGTGATCGGAGCTGAAGGTGTATAATTCCTTTGGCCTCCTAAATACACTGTACATGTACATAAGTGGTTTTAAATAAAGTTTAGAGTACTGGTACTAAAACAAGGGTAGTAGTGCAATAAAGGATGGTGGTAAAAAGCAATTTTGGAGATTTTATAAAAAACAAATTAGGCTGATGGCTACAAATATAGGGTGGTGTTAACAAATCTAGGGAGGTGGGCAATAATAAATGGGGAATGCTACACAGGACCTCGTGGGATGGAACACATTGCCCCTAAGCCTTGCTAGTAGAGCAGAGATGATACAAATAGTCGCCCTGCCCAGGGCACTGTACTTATTTCAAAATGTACCAATCCCAGTTCCACTAGCCAGTTTCAGCAGTGGAATAGAGAAATCCCACTATAGCTGGGCCTGGCAGCACCCCACCCCTCCTCCCCGGGTCAAGCAACAATCCTTGGCCCTCCCTAAGGAGAAAGGAGGCAACTTCCTCTCAGACCTGGGGCTATATTATGTGGTGTCTTTATTATATAGCTGTATGACATCTGGGGACCCAAGTAATCTGGCAAAGATTGGAGGTCTCTTGTCTTCCCCAACACCGAATTCCTAACTGTCACGTACCATACTGATCCATACCCCAAGATAATCGCCAACCTGAATCTGTGGATCAAATATCTGGTCTCTACCTGGATTTCCATCAACAAATTGTTACACTTGGTTCCCTTTCTCCATCTCTTGCGCACATCACACATTTGGAGGATTTCCACCCAGCTCATACTGACCTAGCTTTTTGGGATTGGAAACGCAATTCACTATAATACCTTTACCAACTCATGTTCATAGCTGCACTAAAATCCTTTGCAGAGGCCCAAACAGAGTTTGGTTTCAGACAAGCTGACTTCCCAAGGTGCCTGTGATTGCTTTAATTTATTTTCACTGTTCATACTAGTCCCTATAACTATCCTGGGGGGTTCGCTTTTATGGTGATTGGAAATCTCATTGTCCTTGAGAGCTGCATTAGCATATGCGAACATGATGTCGCATCACCCATTTATACTCTGTCTCTCTATGCTAAAAGTACAAATATCCTGAAAAAAAACTCTGGATGCAGTTTAAAGGGAAAAACTCCATTTGAAAAGCTAACTGAAGGTAAATGTGGTATTTCACACCTTGTTGCAGCTTGCTTTGTTGAACACTAAGCGGACAGGCATACTATGGAGTCTTAAGGGTGATGACACATCATGTTCTCCTGTGCTAATGCAGCTGTCGGGGGGGCAATGAGATTTCGACAATCAGAAAATGCAGGCCCCCCCATAATAGTTACAGGGACTTGTATGAACAGTGAAAATAAACTAAAGCAATTGCATATCTGTAACCGCTACACGAAAAAAGTTCTGTTTGACACGGAAACAAATAAAATTTACAAGATGTGAGGGTGTAGTTTTCCTTTAAAGTAAGCCTGGACACATTTCTGCTTACCCAAGAAATAGCCTGGTGCCCTGGGTAGTGGAATAGGCAGGGAATCATGGTGCACTTAGGTGGTTAGAGAGGGAATAACCTGGTACCCTGGGTAGCACAGTGGGTGCGGAACAACCTGGTACCCAGGGTAGTAGACTGGATAGGGAATAACCTTGTACCTGGGTAGTAGAGTGGGTAGGGAATAAACTGTTACCCTGGTAATAGAGTGGGTACGGAATAACCAGGTACCCTGGGTAATAGTGGTTGGGGAGGAACCTGGCACCCTGGGTAGTGGAGTAGGTAGGGAATCACGGGGTACCCTGGGTGGTAGAGTGGGTAGGGTATAACCAGGTACCCAGGGTAGTAGAGTGGATGTGGAATAACCTGGTGCCCCAGGTAGTAGTACTGGTAGGGAACAGCCTGGTACCCAAGGTAGTAGAGTGGCTAGGGAATCACTGGGTATCCTGGGTATTGGGGTGGGTAGGGAATAACCCTGTGCCCCAGGTAGTAGATTGGGTAGGGGATAATCTGGTACCCCAGGTAGTGCAGTAGGTAGGGAATAACCTGGTACTCTGTGTAGTAGAGTGGCTTGGGAATCATGAGGTACCCTGGATAGAAGAGTGGCTAGGGAATCGCAGGGTACCCTGGGTAGTAGAGTGGGTATGGAGTCACAGGGTACTCTGGGTAGTAGAGTGGGAAGGGAATCATGGGGTAGGTACCCTGGATAGTAGAATGTGTGGGGAATCACAGGGTACTCTCTGTGGTAGTAGACTTGCTAGAGAATCACGAGGTACCTTGTTAGTAGATTGGGTAGGGAATCGCAGGGTACTCTGGCTAGTACAATGGGTGGGGAATCACTGGGTAGTAGAGTGGGTAGGGAATTGCAGAGTACCCTGGGTAATAGTGGGTAGGGAATCACGAGGTACTTTGTTAGTAGATTGGGTAGGGAATCATGGGGTACTCTGGGTAGTAGAGTGGGTGGGGAATCCTTGGATGCCCTGGGTAGTAGAGTGGGTGGGGAATCCCCTATAAATTGCTAAGGGTTTGTGCATTCCTAGTTGTGAAACGGATAGTGGGAGAAGCTAACATTAAAGATCTAGAGTCCTTTCTGACATTCAATTTTTTTTTTTTTTTTTTTTTTAACTGATTTTAGTTGCATAAAACTGATTTCTTTGTGTCTCAGACTTCATTATTGTCTTCCAGCTTTTTCCCTCCAATTAAGTCACAATCCTCTGTTTGTGAGGGCATAATCTGTTGCTGTGGAAATGATTATGAATCATGATGTCACAAACAAGAGAAAAGTGACTTCATGAGAGGAAAAGGCTAGAGGATTTCATGAGTCTGGGCACAAAGACCCTGTTCATGCAGATGGCCTCAGTAATAGAGTGAGGGTTGAGAATTGCATGCGAATATTAGATTGTAAAAACATATTCCTGGATTCTGGAAAATCACTTTAAGCAGCTTGCATGATGCACAGAACTGATGCCGGCTGATATCTTCCATACCTGCTTACTGGCCAGTGCAGGCTGTCTGAGGTTGGGGATGTTAATGTTTTTTCTTTTTTCCTGCAGTTTTTGCGAGTGACAAAACGGTACCTACCTCACGTGGCTCGTCTGTGTCTGATCAGCACTTTCCTGGAAGATGGCATCCGGATGTGGTTCCAGTGGAATGAACAGAGAGACTACATCAACATGTCGTGGGGCTGTGGGACTTTTCTGGCCGTCATGTTTGTATTAATCAACATGCTTGGACAGCTGGGTGAGTGAATTATACCCTGAGGCTGGCAGGATATGGACGTGTGCACCAGGGGTGGAGTGGCGGCTTCAGACTGCAAGACCCCTGACGCACTAACATTGACCCCTGTACTTCCTGCATTGTACAGTCATGTACTCGTGAAAGCCTGGAGGGGTCCCAGGCAGTGAGTGGTCACCCGTGCTGCCAAAGGAACCTCCACTAACCCCACTATTTGTAGGTGTTGTTTTCAAAAATAGCCAGTTTGTGTGTGTTGTTTTTTGTTTGCTTGTTTGTTTGTTTTTTTTTTGGGGGGGGTTCTAAAACTAAGGACAAATTGGCATGTTTTTAACAAAAAATTTTCTCAAAATGGAGGGGTCTTCCCAAATAAATGGTGCAAAAAAAGAAAGGCAAATTCTATTTTTACCAGTGTTTTTCTTTAGTCCCTAATGCTGCTTGCAGAGTAGTGCTCAGAAGTTTTCCATCTTTGGAAGGAAAGTTCCTTCCCCCTCCTTTCTGGTCTCTGATTCTGCTGTTCCTGGGCTCAGGGTTGCGAGCCCTGGTCCTTAGCATGCTGATAGAGTGCCCCGTGCTCTCCGCCATGGAGCCAGCCATGGTTACTTTATTTTGACAACCTATTGTGGCGCTAAACTCTCTTAAAGAGAGAGCCTTCATAATTTGCATTTTTTTTTCACATTATTTGTTTATGCTCTTTGAGGCCTGTTTACCCACTTCAGCTCCCTGCCCAGCCCTGTTGCTTCCCAGATTTACTCCAGGCTTCCCCTGCCCAAGTGGTAGGGGCAGAGGAGAAGCTGGTGTCTCCACCTCTCTCACTTGAGCACAATCTGGGCATGGGAACAGAGCAGGCAGGGCTTGAGGGATGCCTTCATCCAGACAGCTGCCATTTTGTTCCTCCTCCTCCTTCTCTACAGTACCATGCACAGCTACTGTTTGTCTTCGTGCGCATGTAGCATGCACCTGCTGGGAAGGAGACCAAGCTCCTGACCCACTAGCAGGTGTTGGTGCAGCTGAAAAATGCGCTGCCTCGTCCCTTTAGGCTGGTCTGGCCGCCTGATTGGTAGTGCCTTGAGTCAGCTCCCAGACCTGGTTGCCAGCACTTCTGAGCTATCGGGCAGCCCTCCTAAATCTGGTTCACTGGCTTTTCTGGGCCCTCGGGCAGCCCTTCCAAACCCAGGTCATTGACACTTCTAGGTCATCGGGCAGCCGGGTTACTGGCACTTCTGGGACCTCAGGCAGCTCTTGCAAACCTGGGTCGCTGGCGCTTCAGGGCTCACGGGCAGCCCTTCCAAACCCTGGTCTCTGGCGCTTCTGGGCCCTAGGGTAGCCCTTTCAAACCTGTGTCGCTGGCACTTCTCGGCCCTCTGGCAGCCCTTCCAAACACAGGTTCTGGCACTTCTGGGCCATCCAGCCTGTTCAAACCTGGTTCACTGGTGCTACTGGGCCCTCGGGCAGCCCTTCCAAAACCAGGTCCCTGGCACTTCTGGGCCCTCGGGCAGCCCTTCCAAATCTAGGTCACCAGTGCTTCTGAGTCATCTGTCCGCTCTTTCAAACCCAGGTTGCCGGTGCTTCTGGGCCATCGAGCAGCCCTTATGGTTTGCATTTTATTACTGTTTGAACCAACACCAGCCCGATGGTGCTGAGGTTTGAGGTGCTGGATGCCACACCTTGCTTCATGGCAGCAGTCCACGTTTGTAAGTGGACTCTTGATTGCCAGGGTCAGCTAGGGTGGGAAAGGGAAGAGCATCTGGAGGACTGTTCTCCTGTCTCAGGGAGGTGGAATTCAGTGCCTAGCATTTTCCTGGAGCTTGGGGCAAGGCAGTTGGGGACTGTAAACGAAGGGTGAAGGGAGTGGCAGCTGTCGGTGCTACACCCACGGAGGTGTGCTTGAAGATGTCTGGGAGGCACTGTACGCAATCCCTCAGGAAGATGGGGGGGGTGGTTTCCTGAGCTGACGTTGACCCCGACCATCAGGTAGCCCTGTGCCCCTTTGAACACCAAGGACAAACGACATTGGCACAAAGACAAGTCCTAGTGGAAAGTCAGGGGGCCGGGCGAGGCAGGGGGGGCCGGCTTCTGGAGGGCAGCTTGTTGCCAGGAAAGACTAACCATGAACTGCAAAAAATCATTTCAACCATTTGTTGCTGTTCCCCTGGAAAGTGTGGTCCTGGTGGGGAAGGGGGTTTGTGAAATGCACACCATCAGCTGTGTTGTACTTCATGTCTCTCTGAGTGTGCTGAGACTTTCTGTGGGACAGGAACTACATCACTGCTGATGTCATCTGGTTCCAAAAATATCCCCTCACCACTGGGATGAAATTGGAGACCATCCACGAATTTGTTATGAAGCCAGTAATGGCTGGAGCAGTAATAGCATTAGAGTCGGCATGTAGTAGGTACTTCTAGGGAGTAATGCAGGGTCATAGGTAAAGTGCTTCTACTTCCATATGCAAGCCATCGGTGTGGCTTAAAGTATTCCGAACCCTGTGTGGTTGGCTGTAACTGTTCCAGATTTTGTAGCTGGTAAAATACCGAACTGAAGAGACTTTTCTGAAGCTTTTCCCTGCTGTTTCACCCAGCATTTGATTGATTGAATTCATCTTGTTTTCACTTTGGGTCCTGCTTTTTATCCAGTCATACAGCTGGTATGGACCGAAACTTTGGTAGGTAAAATGATGTGTTCAGGGTTACAGGGTTAGTACGTGGCTCCAGATTATTTAAACCTAGAGCTTCTGGGTCACAGTTCTGCACTGTATCCACCAGGCTACACTGCCTGCCGTTTCCCTGTGTTTTGCTTGTCTGTCTAGGGTTGTAGGAGATTACCTCTATAGCAGAGACTGCTTTGTCCCATTTGTCCTTTTCTGTTAAGGAGATTGATTTTTCAGAGAAGAGATGGCAAACTCCTAATGGGAAGTGCAGCATTTGACTGACACCTTAATGTCATCATTCCTGAGAAAGGGCTGGAGATCAGTTTGGGTCTGCAGTGATGCTGTAGGTAGGGAAACCTGGGCAGACTGGGTGGACCAGGCAGTCCTTATCTGCTGTCAGATTCTGTGTATCGGTAGCAGTGGACTTGTCCAAGACTGTGTGTGGGATGTTTTGGGCTCATAATGGCTGCTAGATTGCATACACACAGTTCCTGCACTGAAAGAGTGTAATTCAGTGCTTTGGACCGCACACTGAGATAGTGTGTGTATGAAAAGTGCATTATAATTGTATTTATTTATTTAATATTGATAACCAGGAGAAGCACACTGAGCCAAGGCTCGTTTCCAGTTGTGACCCGGGGAGCGGTTCAGTGGAAGAACATCAGTACAGTACATAACAAATCAGTCGAAACGGCATTCAGTAAAGTTTGTACAAATTAGAATAAATACAGATGTGTGTACAGAAAATAAAGTGTCGTACAGCTCAGTAAGAAACACCTAACAAATTAAAGTGCAGAAGTGGCAGCAATACAGAGTGAGCAAGAACAGTATTGACAACAGGCGATTGGCCTGCAGGACAGGTTATTGCCTGCCCTTGTAATGGTGGGGAAAAAATTGAGGTACAGTAGTGAGGAAGTGAAACCAAAGGCTGGAGTGGGGACCCATCTGGCTGCCTCACCAGGACGGTTAACACTCAGCCAGGGAGGCATCAGGAGGAAGGGGAACAGGTGGGGTCGGGTTGAAGTTTCAGCTGGTGCCTAAGGGAGCCAGGGGAATGGGAAGTTGGTTCCAGAGTGAAGGAAGTCAGTAGAAGTCAGATTGCCCAACAGAGGAGTGGCGAAAGTGTGATGGTTCCTGGAACGGAGGGAAGGGTAAGAGGGAAGGGATCCAAACCAGTATTTAGATATGAAGAGGATGCAGCGAGTCTGGTGACTTGAGGGCAGAGGGAGGAGGGATAGGGATGAATACATAGAAGAGTGGTGGGTACGATGAGGGGGGAGTTCGGAGCAAAGTGGTAGAAGTAGTTGCAGAGGGTGCCCAGTCTGGTGACCAGAAGTGGAAGAGGCTGTCAGACCACATCTGTGTAGTTGAAGACACTGAGCACCATTTTGGTAACAAGCCCCTGCAGACATGTGGAGAGTGTTGCAGGGATGGCATCGATGTGGGCTGAGATGGCAAGCTTACTGTCTAGCCACACTCTCAGGTACTTGAAGGACAGAACTGCTTCAAAAGGCATGCCTTCCAGAGTGGTGGTGGTGGTGGTTGGGGTGGGGGGCGCCTGGCTAGTTTCTGACTGGTACCAAAGGTCATGGACACCGTTTTTTGGTGTTGGGTTGGAACCAGTGCAAAATGCTGTTTTAATCCCTGCTAGAGCCAAGCCTTCCACAGCTGCGGTGGAGGGACCAGAGATAACGACTGTTATCTGCATACATATGGATATGCGAGTTGTCGCAGGCAGAGGAGAGGGTGTTCAGGAAAATGGAGAAGAGGCTGGGACCCACGATGGAGCCATGTGGGCCCCAGCCTGAATAGGAAAGGAGGTGACAGGATGCCTTCTACCTTACAGATTATCTGCCAATGAAATAAAAATGGAATCGAGCAACAGCGGGAGCCGAGAGGTCAGCAGAGCTCAGCTTGTCCAGGATGAGTGGGACACTGAATCGAAGGCGTTGGCCAGATTTAAGACTATTGCAGCTGGAATGTGCCCCGAATCCATCCCAGAGAAGATGGGATCAGTGACACGCAGCAGGGAGGAGACTGGGAATGGTGCTTCCAGAAATCAGACTGGAGGGGTGAGGAGAAGTTGGAGGATGAAAGGAAGATGAGGATTCCAGAATAGACTAGTTGGGGGCCTTCGGGGACGTGGGTACCTGTGTCCTTTATGCACATTTTGTGCATTGGGATGCTGAGGTTTTCTCTGAAAGTCCCAGAGATGCTCCTTCATTAAGCCCCGTGAGTTCATAGTGAGCTGCGCCCACGCAACTTGTAACGTAAGAATCTGTAGAGCGTGAGGGGCGTGCTCCATTTGGTTTCTATGGGGCCGTTTTAACCTACAGTTTTTAATGTTTTAGATGGCAAATTTAAACAAATAATGGCCACTGCTCAACAAACGGGGCCCTTGTTAGTTGAGAGGTGGCTGTAATTTGTTTGAATTCTACCTCTAAAACATTAACAATTCTGGTTTAGAACATGGCCCCACAGAAACCAATGGCGCAAGGCCCCTGCTCTAAAGAATCTTCAACTGTGTACAGTGTATGTGACTCGCATGTATTTAAATGGGGACCCCGGTAATTTACTAGGACTCCCACCTTTGGGGTGTGGACTCCCCTCCCTTTTGTTTTTTTATTAAAGAAAGTCCGGGACCCCAAATGAAAAATCTTACTGAGAGCCCTGCTAGTTTCTCTTGCACCTTAGAGAGGGAGTGGAGGAAGGAGATGGGACTGAAGTTGAAGGGGAGGAGGAGTCGCCCCTTTTATGAAGTGGAATAACTTTGACCAGCTTCCAGGACTGAGGAACAGCACTGGAGGAGAAGGAAAGGATGAATGAGGGAAGCTGCAGTGGCAAGAGCTGAGAAGTGGAGGAGCTTGGGGTCCAGACCATCATGGTTGAACTTTGACTGGTTGAGAGAGGGGAGGGCAAGCACGGTTTCCTGGATGGTAGGGGGTGGAAACCCAGTGAGGGGTGGGGGAGGGGGAGCAGAAGGGGAAGGTGAGCAGCCAGGAGACGGAGAAGAAGGGAGGGGGCAGGTTGAAGAACTCATTTGAAGTGAGCAGCAACAGAGAGGATCGGACACACGTGAACCATCAACCACAAGGAGTGGGGGAACGGATGAGGGGGTCAAAAAGGGAGTGGATAACCTTTCAGAATTTAGTGGGGAAATTTACTTTTACTTTTTTCTGGAAGTTAGCCTTGAAGTAGTGTGATTTTGCATCCTGGATAGCCTTTGTACAGTTGCTTCTCAGAGCCCTGTAAGAGATTAGGTCAAGAGAAGAGTGAGATAATTTTGTAGTGGACCCATGCAGGGTCTCAGGACTTGCACAGATCGATGATTTTGGTGGCAGTCCAGGAGTGGTGGGTAGTTTTGACTCGATTTCCTGACGGGGGTGTGCTTGTCCCAGATGGTGGTAAATTTGGAGTGGAATTGGGCGAGGGCCACGTCAATATCCTATGCAGACAGAATGGGTGACCAGTCTTGCAGTGATTATAACATGTCCTCTACTGTAGTAGGTTGTGTAGTGGGCTTAAATGTCCCATTATTACAGTCGCTGTGAATAGTTACATACTTCTCTGTTACTGGTGGTAGTGTTATAGTGGTTATGTGCTCCTGTAATGGTGATGGTTTTACTTCAGCAATAAACCTTAAGGGGTTTTGTTGTGGTGTAGCATCACACCTAATGTAGTCAGGAGAAGCAGGGTATAGTAATCGTAACTGGTGATATCTTGCTGTGTGCATCCAAGCAGTGCAGGCATAGTGCATATATAAACTGCGTTTTGCCTGGTTTGATATTTTTAATTTAAAATCTGCTGTAACTCTTGTGGCAGGCAGCCTTGAGAAAGCACTGCAATAGCACGGGTGTCAGTGTTGAGGTTTCACTGTGGATAAGATTACTTCTTGACCAATCGGACTGTTGCATGCAGGCAGACCATTTTGCAGTGACCTAAATAAGGAAAGGAGGCCTCATACATTGATGCTTGCCAAAAAGAAGGAATGCCATTGGAAACATTTATGGAAGGAACAGTTTTTAACAATAATACTCCAAAACATTTTGCCAAAGGAACCAATAATTGGAAGGAAAATAAAGAAACTTGAATTCTGATTTTTCAGTACTTCCATTACCAAGGCATTTTTTTACACTCAAAACTGTATTGGATACAGCCCTTGAATTAATGGATTTAAATGAAAGCAATGTTACTGTATTGAAAAAGTCAGTCTGGGGTCCCCCAAGTCTATCCTAGGACCCATTCTATTCTCTGCTTTCCCTAATGCCCTCTTCTCCATTTGTGTTGGATTGAGCATTCGTATGTATGCTGACGACACCGCACTTTTTACCCCTCTTTCTCTCATGTATGCCTTGTAATTCTCCCAGGTTGCACCTGAAAATAGGCACTAGCTGTCTAGTGTGCTTACCCGGGTTACCAAAAGGAAATAAATAAATAAAATAATGCATTGGTCTCTGCCTTGGAAATGTTGCTACATCATGACTTCCAACAACTGACTATATATAGAAACGCACAACACCAGTAGAGATAAAAGTGACAGGCTAATATAGTAAGGTGGGTGGTATTAGGCTGTACTGGACTGCTCGGTGGTGTAATGAGGACTAACACTGCAGGTGAAGGGCCTTATAGCCCCTGGAAGATCCAGTATAGTCAAATACTGTGCCGCCCCGAGGGTAGAGCACCTGACAATGGATTAATTCTCTGTTGTAACATGGCAATAATACATTACATGAAATCAGCAATCATTGGACAAAAAGCATCAAGTGACTAAAGTTGGGAGACGGCATTAATTCACGAATAATGCATCCTCCAACTTGAAGTGCTCATTCTGACCACATTCAAATCGCTACGAGTCTGTTAATATAAAAACACTTTCAGTAACCCACAAACCCGATTGTCCGTTACTATCCTAGCAAACTTGTAAAAAAGAATGAAGTATTGTAATTTTCAAAGTCATCAAATGTACCTGGACTAAGTAATCCACCGTACAATTTTAGCACCTTCACAGTACACGGGACTGTAAATTTCAAGTCTTACTTCGAGAAACGGCTCTTGCAGCAGGTTACACCATTGGGACTGAAGCTGGCAGGTGCCAGGACCCCACGGAAAAATTCTAGCTAGCAGTATCCAGCGGGGGACCGGCCCCACCCTGACGTCAGGCATCACATAAAGGGGACGGTCCCCCAGCATCCCCAGTTCTTTTCCCGCCGTCAACTCACCAGCATCGGCCTCACGGAAGCCTGCTCTACTCTTACAACACGTGAAATCTTCAATTTAAGAAAAATTTACTCCATGTCTGCTTCTTCTACTCCTACTCCTTCTCCCGACGGACGTCCCTCTAAGTGCGCCTGTGGCAAGTGGATCCCCTTTGCAGACCATCATTCTGCCTGTGTCTGGGCCCAGAGCACGACACCCAGGCCTGCTCAGTTTGCCAACAGTTTAATAGCAGGACCCAGGTCTGCCGCCAAAAGGCCCTTCAGGGATTCCTGCTTGAGGAGAAACTTAAAAATATGGAGAAAAGACCTCCCTCTAAAGGAGAATCTTCTCATAAATCTGAGAAGCACCAGGACAAGCATCGGGACTCTGATAGGGCAAAAACCCAAGCAGGGCTTCAGAGTCCAGGACCAGCTCCAGCTCAGCTCTGCCCGGTCTGATAGATCTTGTTCCCGGGCTCGCACGCAGCCTCCCCTGGTAAAGATAAGGTCTTCAGGGGGCTCCTCTGCTTCCTTGCACCCGCTCAAGACCTCTCGGGCATTGGATGCCTCTAAGCCTGCTCCTCAAGACAGACGCAAAAAGTCTTCCTCCAAATCGTGAGGTGCGTCTGACCGACACTGGGATACAGACTCCAGGTCCGTCTCCCAACCTCCTAAAGTTCCTGAAAGGAAGACTTCAGAGCTGACATCCCTTAAGCGGACGACGGAGTCTAAGAAGGCGTCCGACCCAGCACCCGAAAAACGACCGACTACTACACTGGACGTCAGGGGTCCTCAGGCGAAGAGGCTACAGTGCTGCTAGACTACCAGACTGGCGACACGGAGGACGCCGGCCTGCCCAGGGAGCCGGATGCGGTGCTTCCCTTGGATCCGACGCCCAAACCAGACAACAGGCCCACACCGACGCCGGGTCTGTCGTCAGGTATGAACATCCAGGGGGTGAAGGATTTGTTCACCTTCTGGTGGGAAACCATCAAGAAAGACGTGGTTCCTCCTAAGCCTCAGCCTTCTCCACCACCTCCACCTCCTCCTAGGGGTGCCGAAGGTGACAGACCCCTGACCCCCCAAGGAGCCAACTCCGCGTCCTTGTGGCCGATCGAGAGACAAGCTCCAGACCGGATACGTCCGACATCTCCAGGTCTCCATCTCCTTTCAGTCCCCTATCACCGGACCCACGGGACCTTCTAAGGTCTCCTCCGGATGATCTCTCCTTTTCGGAAATCATGAGGCCCATCCAGGACAATATGGGATGGGAGACTGAAGAGCTAGACCCCAAGAGACGATGCCTTGCCCGTTACCTCAGGCAGAGAGACCCGAAGCCTGTGGTGGTTCCACCTTTGGTGGACACCTTTACGGATGTCACCAAGGCAGCTTGGAAGCGTCCGCATTCCACACCTGCTGTTTCAAAGAAGGCTGACCGTCTTTACAAGGCTCCTACGGAGGACCAGTATTTGGCACAACAACCCCTGGCCAACTCCCTGGTCATTACTACATCTCATGACAGGTCCCAGCAGCCTCAAAATTTGAGCACCCAGCCTCCGGACCAGGAATCTAAGCAATTAGATTCCATGTGAAGATGCGTGTGTGCGGCTGCTACATGCTCTATTAGGTCTTTGAACTATGTGACGCACATGGTGCAATTTCAGAATGCCTCTGGGATCCGGGCCAAGACCTTCTTAAAGATCTACCGGATGGTGGAAAGGAGGAGGCGCTGCTAAACCTTCAACAACCTGGGTCTGACGTGGGGACCCAGGCTCTCCGAGTCGCTTACGACTCGGCGGACTTGGCAGCCAGGGGAGCAGCTACAGGCGTTTGTCTCCGGAGACGCTCGTGACTGAGGGTCTCCAGATTTACCCTGGATGTTCAGAAGAATCTCCTCGACATCCCTTATAATGGAGCGGTCCTCTTTGGTGAAGAGTCCGAGAAGGTAATCACCAAATTGCAGGACGCTGGGAAGGCAGTCAGGACTGTACAAGCCATGTACAGACCAAAATCTGGTTCCTTTCGAAGGAACCAGAATCGATTTCGCGGCCACCAGCAGAGGCAAAGCCACATTCCGGCCAGCAACCCAGGGGCAACTTTGGCCATAAGAATCAAGCCATGTTCCCATCGGGCCAGGGCCCGAAGCATTCCAAAGCAGCCCAGCACGCGGGGGCCAACACCACCACAGCATGACTTCTTCCTGCCCCCCCCCTCCTCTGGATCAAAGGGTCGAGAAGGTTGGGGGTCTCGTATCTCATCACCTTTCGAGATGGCAGAGGATCGCCTCCGACTGGTGGGTGTTACAGTTGGTCGAACGAGGTCACTCTATAGAGTTCCTCGATCACCCACCATCCAGACCTTCCCTGCTCTCCCGTTACTCTGGTCAGCATGCTCTGCTTATTCAGCAAGAGATCTTGGCCCTCCTACACAAGGAGGCCATAGAACAGGTTCCACTGAACCAGAGAGGAAACTTACTATTCCTACTTCTTCTTGGTTCCAAAGAAGTCTGGGGATTTGCGCCCAATTTTGGATCTCAGTGATCTCAACAACTTTGTGCTGTACAAGCATTTCCGCATGGTGACCCTGCCGGGTCTCATTCCCATGCTCAAAGAGGGCGCATGGCTGGCGTCGCTGGATATGCAGGACGCTAACCTACATCTCCCGATCACTCGAGCACACCACAGATTTCTATGCTTAGAGTTTCTGGGACACCACTACCAGTTCCCGAGCCCTGCCCTTCAGACTGTCTTCGGCACCTCGGGTGTTCACAAAGTGTATGGCAGTCATGACAGCAGCTGTCAGGAGAGAGGGGGCCACTACGTGTTTCCGTACCTCGATGACTGGCTCCTCATGGCACCATCACGGGAGGCCCTAATGTCCGCAATACAGGATACCTATTCTCTCTTCCTATCGCTGGACATCACCATCAGTCATGAGAAGTCGTGCCTTGTTCCGTCTCAGAACTTGCACTTTATAGGAATGGTTCTGGACACAATTCAGGGAAGGGCATTCCTTCACCAGGACAAGGCGGAACGCATCAGATCCCTTCATAAGGGACATAAGGGAAAAGAAGATGGTACCAGCCCGCACCGTCCTTTGCCTGCTCGGACACATGGCGGCTGCCATTGTGACGGTTCCCCTAGCTCGACTCCATATGCAGGTTACCCAGTGGATGCTGAGAGCACAATGGGACCAAAAGCAGGATCATCTGCAGCATCCAGTCCAGATCACGAACGCAGTCATCCGAGACTGGCATTGGTGGCTCGTCCCAGATCACCTCTCCGGGAGTCCCCTTCACTGCGCCACCTCTTTCATCAACTCTCTCTCCATGGATGCCTCGGGGTCAGGATGGTGAGCTCACCTCAACGGGGTCGGGACTTGAGGCTCCTGGACGTCTCTGGAGTCCCATCTTCACATAAATATTCTGGAGATGAGAGCTGTCCTATGTGCCCTACAGGCGTTCCAGAAGGAGATTCTGCCGGGTACTCTTCTGGTTCAAACAGACAATACCGCAGTGATGTACTATCTCAACAAACAAGGAGGCACTCATTCCTATCCCCTTTTCAGGGAGGTTCAGAGGGTTTGGAATTGGGTATTGCAACACGGTGCACACATTATTGCAGTACATGTTCCCAGTGTGCACAACACTATCGCGGACAGCCTAAGCCGATCACAGGCCAGGATCCACGAATGGGAACTACTTCAGGAAATCGCAGAGGACCTGTTCCACAGATGGGAGACACCAGAATTAGACCTCTTCATGTCCCCATTCAACGCAAAACTGCCCAATTTCTGCTCGCTAGATCCAGGGCCTGGTGTTTTCTGGCAAGACGTGTTGTCCCTCTCTTGGACAGGCAGGTTCCTCTACACTTTCCCGCCTTTTCCTTTGATCTAGAGGGTTCTATTGAAGCTCTGTCAAGAGCAAGCGTGCCTTATTCTAGTAGCATCCTTTTGGCCCAGGCAGATTTGGTTCCCTCTCTTAAATCAGCTGGCCCAGGAACCTCCGGTGCCTCTGCCATTTTGCTGTCACCTTCTGTCCCAGGAGACTGGCTCCTTGGTCCATCTGGATCTTCGGTCTCTGAACCTGCATGCCTGGCTCCTAAGGACATAGCAGTCCTGAGATACAGGGTCTCTCAGGAAGTTGCGGACATTCTGGTGGCAGCCAGAAAACCCTCTGCTCACGATACTTACTCCATGAAGTGGCGTAGATTTTGTATTTGGGCTCAGGCTGTAGCATTGACCCCATTGGAGTGTTCTGTAAAGGTCTGTTTTGGACTACCTCCTATCCCTCTAAGAGGCAGAACTTGCCTATTCCTCCATTAAGGTCCATCTATGTGCTATTTCAGCGTACCATTCTCCAATGGGTCACAGGTCTCTAGCTTGGCTGGAGGTTTCTCGTGTCTTTGTGCGGCATCCTGCACGAGACCTCCCATCAAAGACCCGGTTCCACCTTGGGATCTTCCTTTTGTTCTAGAGCAGCTTATGCTGCCTCCTTTTGAACCAGCCACGGATTGCGAGCTGTGTCTCCTCTCTTGGAATACACTCATTTTAGTTACTGTTACTTCTGCCAGAAGAGTTTCTGAGTTTCATGCACTCGTGCAAAGATCCTTATGTGGTTTTTCACAAGGACAGGGTGTCCTTAAGAACAAATCCTAGGTTCCTTCCCAAGGTGGTCTCTGCTGTCACACTCAACCAGGATATAGACCTACCGGTGTATTACCCGAATCACGGTAACAGGGGGGAAGCCCTGTTGCACACTTTCGATGTGCATAGGTGCCTCAGATATTATCTGACCAGAACCAAAGCCCATCGTTCATCGGACCAGCTCTTTGTTTCCTACGCACAGAGGATGATTGGTGCCCTGTTTCTAAACAGTCGCTTTCTAGATGGCTGGTAAAGTGCATTTTGTTTTGTTATTAGAAACGCAATAAACCCTTACCGGGACCGGTGAAGGGTCATTCTACTAAGGGGGTGGCTACTTCCTTCGCTGTGCTTAAAAAATGTCTCCACTTCAACCATCTGTGCAGCAGCAGCAGCCTGGAGCACTATACACACATTCATCAGGCACTACAGTTTGGATATTGCCTCTAAGCGTAGAGCTGGTTTCGGCTTGGCGGTCCTTCAGGGACTTTTGTCCTGAAGCTTGGAGCATTCCTCCTATCCTCCTGCCGATATCTACTTGGTCCCTTACCTCTTGGGAACCAGTCCTAATGGTGTAACCTGCTGCAAGAGCTGTTTCTCGAAGTAAGATAGTACAGTTATGTAAGAACTTACCGTAACAGTAGATCTTCAAGAACAGCTCTTGCAGCGGGTAGTTTCCCTCCCACCTTCCCCTCTGGAGGTTGTCTTCTGACCTAGTTTCTAGGCTACAGCGTCTTTCGACGCCTTCTGCAAACCTTCCTTTGGAAGCGGATCCTCTGTCTCCCCTTCAGATGTCATTCTTGGGCCAGGAGTCTCCGGCGGGAGAACTGGGGATCTGCCCCTTTTATGTGATGCCTGATGTCGGGGAAGGGCCGACGTCTGGGGCAGTCCCCCTCTGGATACTGCTAGCTAGAGTTTTTCTATGGGGTCCTGGTGCCTGCCGGCTTCAGTCCTAATGGTGTAACCTGCTGCAAGAGCTGTTCTCGAAGATCTACTGTTACGGTAAGTTCTTACGTAACTGTACTTTAATATTTCACTTATTTACTTGGAGAGCCATAGTAAAGTATGAGCCATGTTACTTAATAGTACTTGGCATCATACTAAACAATGGTAATGTTAAGATTTTAGCCCTTCAACATAGTAATAGTTCTCGTTCATTATTTGCCTGGTTTAATGCAGTGACACATAACGTCCTGTTTACTTATGCAAAGTTTCATGGGGAAAAATCCTAGAATGCAAGTTGACAATGTTCATCCATTAGCTGAGAGTGAGTAACGAGTTGTTTTCCGCAATGTTTTGCCACAAATGTACTGCTTGTAAGTTTTTAAAACTAAATCCAAATGTTTTTCCCTGATAATATTATTCTAATTGCCGTATGTGTTTCACATCATAAGTAGATTAGTAAATGTTTCTTGTGTAGTTCAGTTCCCCAAGTATCAGTAAGTTACTCAATATATGAAACTCATTTTGCTCGTGTTTTTTAATCATATAACATAAACTCTGAATAACGGTTGCCATGTTACAAGCACATTAAGCCACTCCGAAGGAGGCTTTTACTGGGGAATTAATGCAGAATGTGTGAGCAAACCCAAGTGTTCAGCAGTTTTAAAACAAAGAAGTGTGTGGGGGTGACAGAATTTTTAAAAATGCCATAGTCTGTGCCACTGTCATTTAGGGACTGCTGTTCGTTGTTTTTTTTGGGGGGTCACTCGCTAGTTTTATTAAAAAAAAAAAAAAAAGCTGCTTTTCAGTTTTAAAAGCTTTTGGGGTGCAGTGATTTACGTGATGGTGAGGCAGGTTAGCATGGGACTTGTTATGTCGTGGTCTCTGTTAGCACATGAATTGTACCCCTTGCTAGGAGTCTTAGCCAATCATGGGCCCGTGAAATTTTCAAGCCATTTTCTGGAAAGTTTTACCTTATAACTAGCTCATAAGAGATGTAATCTTCTGAACTGGGTGTATCGCAAATGGCATCTTGCACTGTTGGGTACGTCATAATGGAACTGAAACAATTTGAGAGCAGGTTTCAGAGTAGCTATGTACAGCACTCAAGCAAACAGTGTAGATCAAAGAGAAGCAGTAATATCTTCATAAAGAACAGCAGATTGAAATGCTGTGACCAGTAAAATGATGTTGTATAAACCGAATGTGCAATGGTCTGACTCAAAGTATGCAGTTTATCATCACTTGTCAGGAGGCAGGATTTTTATAACTTACTTATAACTCTGGCACTCTTGAGTTATGGTTCTGCTCCCTCACACATGAAGATAAACTGCATATTTGGAGTCTGCCTGTTGTGTATCCCATATGCACATTTATACGTGTACAAGATATAGAGTTCTAGATAATGGAGATCTAGATACAGAGACATACAGATATAAAGCTATGTAGAAATTTAGGCATGTGTGGGTACCTTACTAGTGCTTATCGCAGTCTTTTTTTCTCCCCCAACACTGTTTTTACAGCTGGTTGTGTCCTGGTTCTGTCCCGGAAGTTTGTATCCTATGCCTGCTTTGGTTTGTTTGGAATCATTTTCATGCAGGTGAGTGCTGAAGTAGCTTGTCTGGTGTGTTTATCTGTACCTCTACACCCAGAAGGGAAATTCGACAGAGACACTTGGGGTTACTCTTCTGGGCACTCAATATGATGCGAGTCACATGCGTGTTGGTGAACTAACCCAGCTTGGAGTGGCTGGATTACTCGCACGTAGACTTCTGAAAACAAGAGGCAGTGTGGTTTAGTGGTTAGTACACTGGATTGGGACCCAGGAGATGACAGTTGCAGATCTCACTGGGATCATATACTCGCTGTGTGACCATGGGCACATCCCTTAACCTTCCTTTGCACCAATTCAGCCAGCTGGAGAAATGGGCAGAAGCAGGACTCCACTGGAAACGAGATGTTGCCCCTCAACTGGGCCATCCTGGGTACATTTATAAAGAAATACTGCAGTTCGGCATGGTTTCATTGTCCTAGACTGAAAGTTAAAGCTTTTATTTTCTAATTTGTGTAGCCAAGATAGCCCAACTGAGATGCAGAATCTTGTTTTCAGTTGTGTCCTGCTATTTCACAGTTCTGTAGCAAGGTGAGACGGCAACACAGGGAGAGCAAGTGACTTGCACAGGGTCGCGCAGTAAGTCAGTGGTTAGTTGGAGTTTATGTATTTTGTTGATCAGGGACCAGATTCACAAAACTTTGTCCCAGCGCAAACTGAGTTTCGCCCAAGTCGGAATTCGCAAAAGCCCAGTTTGCACCTGCAACTAGGTTTGCACTGGGGCAAAGTGTTGAGGGGCCACAATGCAAATGAGGGGATGGGGCCTGCGTGTCAGCATTCTCCCATTCACAAAGTATTTGCTCCGTATGGGCCAGGAGTCTCAGCAGCAAATACCACCAAGGAAAGCCTCTCTCTAACACCGTGGCAACCTTAGTGGTTCAGAAGACAGTGCAAGGCACCCCCCAAACCTACACTGTGTTCCTGGCAGTCCACTGGTCTCTTCCCCCATTCTCTAATCACCTTCCGCATATATTCAAATTATTCCCCTGGCAGTCCAGTGGTCCCTCCCCCATTCTCCAGTTGTCCTCACCTCGTATTAAAATTATTTCCCTGGCGGTCCAGTGTAAGTGAAGTCCCTGGTGTCCAGTAGTGTCCCCCGACACCCACCCGATTTATACACATACAAGTCCCTGGTGGCTAGCAGTCCCTCCCCATCCAAATCCCCTGTATGGTCTGTAGCAAAGGTTCCTGGTGGTCTAGTGCACCCCCACCATGGCAGGTATTGTCCACTACCCCTCTTCCCCCAATCCCAAACCCAAGCTGGCGATTAGCACAGCCCTCCTCTCACCACCATGGCTGGCCACTGACTGAGTTGTCAGTGAGCGTGTACTGTATACAGTACCTGCTCATTGATACTGATTGACAGAAGGTGATCAGAGAACGGGGAAAGGGGGAGGGACCACTGGACTTCAGGGAAATAATTTTATGAATGCAATTGGGGAGAGAGGGAAGGATCCACTAGATTACCAGGGAGACAGCCTTTTTGTTTTCATGGGCCAGCAATTGGAGAAGGGGACACTAGCCACCATAGACCTGCGTCTGTGTGCTTTTGGGGGGGGGGGGAGAGCGCTAGGTCACCTGCAGCCTATGCAAATGGTTACCTAATGCCTTACATGCCCAATGGCCTTATTTGCACGGCTGGCTTTGTGAAATGTAAATAGCGTAGCAGCGCTATACACTGGAATGCTGTATTCCTGGCTTCAGGTGGGGGCAGCGCTACAGGGGTTAGTGCTGTCTCCACCTGGCTTCTATTCTCAGATAGCACAGGGGCATTATCCAACTGTGAATAGCAACTTTTGTACCCTGGCAATCGTGGCGCAAACTTTTGTGTTGCATTTTTCATTTTTTGGTGAATCAGGCCCCAGGTGCGCCAACTGGGAGAGAGTCCCTTTTCCAGTAGCAATCCACGAGTTGCAGTAATGCCCTGGGATCTCCTGGTCATGAAGCCTGTGCTTCAGCCACCCTGAACCACACTGTCACCCACCCACATGATCTGTTTTGGTAGTTGAAATATTTCAAAATATTTTGGGCAGGTGGAGGCATAATTTCATTTTGACCAACACTGTTTTTGTTCTCAATATAGCTGGCAAGATTTACATTCATAGTTCTTGAAGCTTTATTTAGTGGAGCTTAGAGCCACAGAATTTCTCTTTTCAAAAATGGTCATTCTAGGATCATAGATACATTGTTCATACACACTTATTGGCATGTCTCCTTCCACTTTAAGATGGACCGGAAGTCTTCAAGCTGGCTCCTCCTATCCACCCGGGTGGTATATACCTCAAGTCCGCCCCATGACGCCAGATCTTCCTTTCTGCTGCAAAATTCAGGTTGCCTCCCTCGTGCTCACGCATTTTGTAGGCCCTGGCTTTCAAGTCTTCGGTTATTATGAAAATTCGCATCGTTCGCGTTAGTGATTGCAAGTTTAGCGCTTCGATTATGGAAGACGAGTCTTCCCCTGGATTTCGTCGGTACCCTTGCAGCCAGAAAATGTCACGCACCAATCCCCACACCACGTGTGTCTATTGCCTCGGTGTCAACCATGACACTCTAAATGTGATATGTGTCTTGCCTTTCATCCCAACGTCCTCGACGACCGTCTCACATGCCTGAAGCTGGGGAGGCTGGAGAAACTGAACCCTCCGGTGAAATCCAAGGAGGCTCGGTGGGCAGTTTCCGCGGCTGCGGGATCCGCCGAGCAATTGGAATGCATGCAGGCGTTTGAGGAGGAGGCGGCTCGTGCTGCAGAAACTTCTCAGAGCTTCTTCGTTCCGCTCAACCTGGGCTCTACCTTCTTGGGTTCCTTCCAAGAGTTGTGCCAGTCTCTCCCGACCAAGGGAGAGGCGCCTACGGGCTCACACGCCTCTTGATCCCGTAAGCAGGAGAAAGATCTGGGATCATCTGCATCTCGACGGAGACGTTCTTGGGAGCGGGAGAGGTCTCGATCCCAGGAACATGTGATAGTGACCTCGTCAGTCGACTGAAGAGTCGATAGACTATGCTGAAATCATGATCGATCCGATTTTCGTCGACTCCATCGATCAGACGCCTACCTTGGTATTCCCAGATGACGAGACCTAGCCTGCTGGGACTCCCATTGAAGAAGTGGTCCCTGGTCCTGGGAAATCACCAGCCCCGCCGGTGTCTCCCGGGCGTCCGAGTCGGCCCGTCCGATCTCGATCGAGGTCTCTGACCCCTTCAACCGACAGGCTGAGGAAGAGCCGTAAGCGCTCTAAAAAGAGGCGACGCCATTGGTCGTCCTCGTCCTCTTCGGATGAGGAGAGGCTCCAGTGGAAACTCCGATGCTACGAGGACCTCATGTGGCAACAGCTGATTTTGACTGGGCACAAGCCGACCCCGGTTTCCACACCGGCCATTACCTGACTTTTGCCTCCTAGGCCGAAGCCGACTCCTTCGGAGCCGATTTAAGTTGCTTCCCCAGCTCGCGGAGCCAGTTAAACCACCAGTTCGGCCCCAAATGGTCTCTCCACAGATTGTGTTGGAACCACTGCCCAAACAGCCTGTAGGAGGGGCTCCTTCCAAGGAAGACAGACCGGGCACCGGGCTTCCCTGGCGTTTGTTGGTCACAATCACCCCAGACCGCCCTCGACGAGTCGAAGGTGACCTGGGTGGTCTGCTGTTATACCCGGATTCCTTGTATTCGGATGTCACCGGTTTGCATTCTCATCCAGGTGATGATGAATCAACCTTTGACTTAGAGATGGAGGAAGGTACCTCGTCTTTTCAGGGCATTCTCTGCCTCATCGGAGTCTACAGGTATGCCCCTGGAACCTATCCAGAAAAAGGTGGACTACCCTCTTACGGACATCCTGAAGAGAGGGGATACCCCGACGGAGGCCTTTCCTGTGGCTGAGGCTATTGTTGACCTGGCCCTAGAACTTTTGCAGCACCCTGCCTCTTGTCCATCTCCATCTGCCCGCATGGCCCGCAAGTATGCAGTACCCATGGGGTCCCTTGCGTGGTTCACAGAGCACCCTTGGGCCAAGAGCCTGGTGACCGCTTCTGTGTTCAGGTGTACTGGCAGTTCTGCTGACATTGACCGACCTCCTGATAAAGAGTCCAAGCTTTTGGACCATTTAGCCAGGAAGGTCTGCGGCTTCCTCCTTGGGCCTTCGTCAGGCAAGTTCGGCCATCATGGCACACTTCTTTCATGTCCTCCTAGGGTCACTGGATGAAGTCCTCTCACATCTCCCCACGGACATGCAGACCACACTCAAGCAGGTCCGGGATCAGGGCTGAGCTGTTGCCAAACAGCAGCTTCAGACAGCCCTGGACATTGGGGATTCTTGTGCCCGTTCGATGGCAGCCGCAGTTGCCTCTCGTCGCAGGGCTTGGCTGAGGCTCTCCTCCTTTCCGGCAGATGCCCAGCACAAACTAATAGATGTGCGCTTCCTCAGGACCAACCTGTTCGGCCCAGGAGTGGCCGGTCACCTTCAGTGCATTGAGCAGTCCAGTGCCACCTTGGATGCTACTTCAGGCAAGAACCAGCAGAAGAAAAAGAAGCCTTTTTGGCACTCTTCTCCTGTGGCGCAGCAGTCCTCCTTTCAAGGTGGACAACAGCAGCAGCAGGCTCAAGCTTGGTGCCCTTGGCCCAAGCCCGGACCTCAACAGTCCCGTAAAGGAGGCAGAGGTTCAGGTCCTGGAGCCTCCTCCTCCAAGCCTGCTCAGTGACGGGGCCGGGGCTGTCAACCCCTCTCCTGTCACCTTAGTTCTGGGTCCTCCCGGGGGGGGCCAGCTCTGCCACTTAATTTCCACCTCACTTCGGACAGATGGGTTCTCAAAGTGGTTGGTTGGTCAGGGATTGCCTCTGGAATTTGAGCAGTACCCCCCAAGCTGAGCCCACGCCTCTCCTCGGGAGGAAAGAATGTCCGCTCAGACCCAGTCAGCTCTCAGAGACATCACTCGGCTCCTCCTCAAGGAGGCAATAGCTCCAGTGGCGGATCCTCCAGCAGACCCAGGCTTTGTCTCCAGGTACTTCCTGGTGCCCAAGTGGACAGGGGGCTGGCGCCCCAGTCTAGATCTGCACGACCTGAATCAATATATCGGGTCACGCACCTTTCAGATGGTCACTCTGTTCCAGATCATACCATCCTTGGAGCAAAACGTGGTTCTGTTCACTGGATCTGCAGGACGCGTTCTTTCACGTCCCAGTCTGTCCCATCAGCGGTTCCTCCACTTCAAGGTCGAAGGGACCTTGTACGAGTTCCAAGCCATGCTGTTCGGCCTGTCATCGGCTCCACAGGTCTTCACCAAATGCATTGCAGTGGTGGCGGCCCATCTCAGGCATTGAGGGGTCAGGATTTATCCTTACCTCGATGATGGATTGATTGATTGATTGATTGATTGAGCTCCTAACAGGTTCCACCCAATAGGAAGTGGAGAGGTCCAGGGACCTGGCCCTCCAGACCTGCTTCCAACTCTGCCTGCTGATCAACGAGGCCAAGTTGGAACGCATGCCTTCTCAGGTGATGGGCTTCATCGGGGCAGAGCTAGACTTTTGTCAAGCCAGAGCTAGGCTCCCAGCAGACAGGGCGGAGGTTCTTTCCTCCTTTGCCCAGTCATTTCTGGTTGGGCAGTTGTGCCCTGCCCGGGACTTTCTGCGCCTTCTGGGTTACATGGCGGCGTGCACCTCAGCAGTCTGTTGGGCCCGGTTGCACATGCGCCCCCTCCAATGGGAGCTGGGCCGCCCAGTGGACTCAGCACCACGGTCATTTGGACCAGCTGATCACTGTAATCCAGAAGATGTGGGATGCTCTCCAGTGGTGGACCACCCCAGACCGGTTGCAGGAAGGGATCCCGTTTGTCCACCCCAAGCCGACAGTCATCCTCACGAACAATGCCTCTGTCATGGGCTGGGGAGCCCACATGGGGGACAAAAGGGCCCATAGGCTCTGGACCCCCAAGGAGTCCCAATGCCATATCAACCTGTTGAAGCTCAGAGCAGTCTGATATTTGACTCCCCCTACCTATCTTTTACCGTTGGCATTCAGTGTTTACCTCTGGTGCCACTACTTGTGCATAGTAATGTATTATACTGTATATCTACAAACAGTTTAACTAACTAAATATTTTCTCTTTTTGTTCCCTTTGTTCTGTTAATGAATGTATGTCTAATGCTGCCACTGTAATATGTCACTTTCTGAATTGCTGTAATTGTATTGTATTCTGTTTTCATGTCTTTCCTGGGTCGACCCTGAAAAAGGGACTGCAATTGTCTCAGTGATCCTACCTGGTTACCAAAATTCAAATAAATAAATTTTCACTTAAAATGTAGTGCAGGGCCGGCCCAGTGGCGCTGGAGGTTGAGGTACTGGTCACTACACTGGAGACCCAGGTTCAGGAGTGAGCCTGGGCCGCCAGAGGTTGGCAGTGGGAAGAGAGGATCAAGCATCTGGAGGACTACTCTCCTCTCTCGGGGGAGGGAGACTTGTCGTCCAGCTCTTGATTGCCCTCTGGCGGTGGCTGGAGGGCAGCATGGGTCGGGAGGCACATTCTGACCCCCTTGCGTCTGCAGGGGAGAGGGGATGGGAGAAAACAGGTGGAAAAGAGCCTGGCAGGCTCTGTGATGGTCCGCCGCTCCCGAGGGCTGTTCCCCGGCTTCTGAATTGGGTCTCTGAGGGGGTCGGGTAGAAGCCAGCAGCATCCTCCCTGGCTGTGCCGCGGGGGAATTCCCAGGGGCCAGTGGGAGCGGCAGGACTGGAGAGAGAGAGAGTCCCTCCATTAGAGGGCCATAGCTGCTCGCCAGGGCTCCAGGAGAGGAAAACCTATATGGAAGAAAAATGTAGCACGGGGTTAGACAATTTTGGTCCCAAGTATGATTGTAAATGTGGTGCATGTAGGTTTTTGATGTGAAAAATTGACTTGAGTGGCATTTCAAAATAAGAAATTCCGTCTTTAGTCCCCCCCCCCCCAGTTTTCTCGGAAACAGGGTGGCTCGTGGAGCTGTTTCCTTCCCCTCCGTGCTTCTTATTAATTTCTTAATTTTAATTTTTCCGACAGTAAGCAAAATCCAAAAGTGACATTGTAGTCTGGCAATAGCAACATCATGTTCTTGTGCACCTTTTTTTTTTTTTTTCCTCTGTCTCTCTGTCTCGTAACATTGGTGTAAACCCCGCCTGGCAGCCATAGCAGCATCTCCGTGGCAGAGCATTGCACTGCAGCTTGGGCGAGCCCGATTCGAGACTTGGGTCCCTTGCACTGTGAGAGAGTGTCTAGTGGGCACAGTCGAATGATGTTCTTTGTAGCTGATTCACAGGCGGGACATTGCGCTTGCTGCAAGGAGGACCACTGCCTTTGCCACCAAGTTATGGTGCTGCGACACAAGCAGGGAATGCAAGGATTAAAGATGGACAGAAAGAGAATTAAAAACCAAGGCTTGGTCTGGGCCAGCGGTAGAGTGTCTGGCTTCCACCAGGGAGACCAGGGTTCGTGTCTGACCCCCAAATCGCACACTGGGGATGGATAAGGGGCCAGGTGCATTGTAGAGGGACTTGGCTGTTGGGTAGGGAGGGTATGGGTCACGTGACATTTGCACACCCCTGGTGTCGGTAGTGAAGGCAGCTGCTTGTGTCTGCCACCAGAGGAAGGGTGCAGTCGTGGTGACCCCATTGTCCAGGTAAAGGATAGAAGGACTAATGGGGGAAAAACTGGGAACTGTATTATGCATTTTTTTTTTTTAATTCTGTTTACTCCAGGCCCTCCCTGGCCAGGTGCTCATTCAGCATCTACCAGCGCCACCTCCCATCCATCGAGACCCCTCTTACCTGGGCATCATGAATCTCCTTCTGCCACCCACGAGACACCACTGCATTTCCCTTTGGAATGAGCCCACTCCCCCTCCTCCGAAATGGGGCCTGCCTTCTGCGGCAGCTTCACCGCCTCCCCTATCCGGCTGCCCTGGGTGAAGCCATATAGCAGGGCACGAGAGGAGAGCTGACTAGGGACAAGGGGGCAGATAGGACACCCAGCAGGGGGCTGTTTGTAACCCACTTTATATCCCCTGGGTCTCGGACATGGTGTGATGTGCCTGGTGTGAATCTGCACATGCACAGCCAGTGCCAGCTGCGGCTGTGTTTTCACCTTGCCTCAATGTGTTGACCGAGCTATGCTGCCACCTAGCCTTCACTAGGTGGCAGTCAGACAGAAGGTCATGCAAGCGCCCGAGAACAAACCTTCTTGCCCTGGGTGACCTCTGCATGATTTAAGCTTGTTATTCAGTTCACTGGCATAGTTGGTAGTAGCACTGCCAGCCTAGGGGAACAAAATTAAAAAATAACGGCTGTTTGCCCTCGGCAGTATTGAAGTGCGTACAACAGAATGTGAGAAGTGTCTGATGGGATTGTTTCTGTTTCTAGACAGTCGCCTACAGCATCTTATGGGATCTGAAGTTCCTGATGAGGTGAGTCACACCAGTTTTTTTTTTTTTTTTTTTTTTTTTGGGGGTTGTTTTCTTCCTCCTCTCGAAGTGTTCGATGGCACAATTCTGTTCAACTTCCCTTGAATTATTTGCATTAGGAGATGACAACACCTTTGCCTTTTCTGACCCACTGCTTGACCCTTTCACCTTTCTGTTTTGCAGGAACCTTGCTCTGGGAGGTGGGCTGCTGCTGCTGCTTGCGGAGTCACGGTCGGATGGAAAATCTATGTTTGCTGGCGTTCCCACAATGAACGATAACTCGCCACGGCAGTACATGCAGCTGGGAGGCAGAGTGCTGCTTGTGTTGATGTTCATGACGCTGCTGCACTTCGAGGCCAGTGCCTTCACTGTAAGTAGTATTGCATGTCTCTTTCACAGAGTTTGAGTGGTGGCACTGCTTTGAAAACTGCAAGGCTTGAACTGTTTAAGAAATGAGGCATGACAGGGTGAGCTTTGTGCTGGGATAACTGCACACATCAGGTGTTTTGTAGCATGAGGTCAAAGGCCAAGTGCTTCCTCCGCTTGAAGTGCAGTTATCTCAGCGTAGAGCATTCCCTGGAGCACCTTATTGCAATTATGAACTGGGTCCCTTAGTGGTGTGTGTGTGTGTGTGTGTGTGTGTGTGTGTGTGTGTGTGTTTGTTTGTTTTTTGTTTTTTTAAATAAACAGAAAAAAGTAGTCTAATTGAGCCATTGCAATTTAGCTGTTTGGCCAGTAGATGGCACATGCTGCTCTTTTTGTAATTACAAGTAAGTGAATTAAGTTATATTTTATTCACATTTACACCTTTGAGCTAAGGGCTCTTTTAAATAGGTTCCACATCTTAGTACAGCATAATACACAGTGGGTGAGAAATACAGAAAATATCAACACATAATACACCATTAAAGCATAAAGAACAGTGAGTACAACATATAATAAATGAACAGGCATTCTTAAAACGTGGCAAAGAGGGAAAGGAGTAGAGAAATAGATCAGTACTAAGTTAGAGGTGAGAGGAAAGAGTTTAACTAAATGAAAACTGTACAGTGTATTGATACAGCTGTGCCTGCTTAATGTTAATGGGTCAGTGAAGTGACGGATCGTTGTTCAGGGCGGTTGTGCCAGGATAACGGGCTCAGAGTTCTCTTCCAATCAGGTTTCTGGATTTTTCATATCCATTTCATAACGTTAGATTTAAGCCAGAAAGCTTACCCTTCAGCATTATGGCTACTCGTTGCCTGAGTTTCTTAAGCATTGGGCCGCTTGTGACATCGGTAACGCAGGTTTAGATCCTAAGCCTGGGACACCTGGGGAGCCATCAAAAGGAGGTTTGAGCATTGTAGAGGATGCGCGCCTTCTTCTGGAAGGGAGGGCATCACAGTCTGCTGTGATGCCACCACCGTGGAACTGTGAAGAAGTGATCCAGAATCTGCCTTGTCCCCTTGTTTTGGTGGTGGTGCCAGGGAACCTTGGACCCATTCCGTCTTGAAGTGGGGGTCTCCCAGCAACTTGAGGAGAGCTGACAGACCGGGACAAAGAAATGCAATAGAGTTCTGCATTTCATCTTTTTCTGGGAAACTGACCCAATGCAAATTGTTCCGTTGGCCCTGGTTCTCATGATCATTGACTTTGCCTTGCAGTGCAGTGCTATGATTTTAATTTCCTGCTCCCTCATAATGGCCCGTAGTTCCTGACCGGCTCCCCCAGGATCAGAGTGTTTGTGTTCAGTGGCTATTAGTGTGGAGTCCAGTTGTGCGATGGCTTGTGTTCTGTGAGGTCACTGATTTACTATCCTTTAGCTCCAGCAGTAATTACGAGAACATTGCTTCAATCCTATCTGAAGAAGGAACCAAAGCAATGTCTGTGTCGGGACCTCGTGGGAAGAAGGTCGCTGCATGGAGGAACTTGAGGTGGGTCATACCACTCTGATCTCTCTTGCAAAAAAACAGCACCAGTTGCAGGAGGTTGATGGGGCTTTTGGTTTTGCATATTTTTCTGCTGAGCGTTCCTTCGCCGGCAAGTGGATGCATTTGGATTCGGGTTTAGGGGCAGAGGAGCTCTAAGTGGCCATCTCCCTCACAAGTTGGCCACACAGAAAGGTTTGAATGAATTTATAGCTGTTTGCGTTGTGATACTAGTAGCTTTGAAAAGGAGGCAAGAGCCTGTAATTGATAGTCCAGTTCACTACAGTAGTTGCCAACAGTATTTGAAAAAGTAGCCCTCCGATAACACAGTTGCCAAGTCCCACAGGACTGAGTAGGAAAAAGCTAATGTCTTGTATAACAGAGGATCTGAAAAAGGGCTTTATACTGCAACTGTACAGTGTACCTTTGCCTTGTGAGAAGAAATAAATATTGAACACCTCCCTGAGATAGACTGATTATTTGTTGTTAATCTTGTTGAAAAATTACCTCTCTGTTTTCATGGGCCATTATGCTTCAGAGGAGCATTGTTTGTTGTAAACCGAAAACTGCTGTCATGGCCTCACAGTAGATTTTCACAGGAAGAGTACGGGAAATGATTGCTACTCTTCTACGTTCAAGGAGCTGGTCTCTAACTATGCTTCTCGACCGTTTCTGGAGGAGAGGCAACACCAGTCCCGTCACTTCACCCCATGTCCCTTCTTGCATTTGGGGGTTTCGACAGGAGGAATTGGAGTGGTAGAGGCAGCTCTCTCCATGAGGGTTGAAGCAAGAGAGCAGTCAGCAGTCGCGATACCCTCGAGCAGCCCTCAGGAACATTGGAGGTGTGTGGGAGAGAGAGAGCCTCTTGAACATCCACACTGCTCTTTTGATAAGCTCAGTTATAATTCGGGCACCTCGCAGTTTATCTGTGGAAATTTGCTGCAGGCAGCCAGCACCTGTGAGCTGTGTGGCAGAAATGAAGCAGAGTAGCTGCAGAGATGCTGAGTGGTTCCCCCACTGCACATTCGCAAGGGACTGCTCAGTGGGAAGCAGAACCATCGGTCACCAATCTGTGGCGATGAGGGTTGGAGTAAGGACTGCCCTTTTTTTCTTTTTCCTTTTGGCATTTCCCGTTCAGATCCAGTTACCAGTGTGTATATAGCAGGAGGTCAGTAGAAGAGGAGTGCAGTGGGAGGAGATCCGCACCTCTAATTCCCCACAGCCCTGCACACAGCCGCGAGGATCTGATGACCAGGAGGGTGGACGGGGGGGTTGTGGTTGCAAGTGAGCTTTACGACTCTGCACAACCATGATCACATGGTATAGGAACGGTCATCACTGCAGGTACCTGTGATGTTGCACTCTGGAGGACCTAAACTATCAGACAAAATAAAAAGGTACAGAATTTTGACGATTTTACTGGGGAGTTTTAGCAAACATTGAGGGTTGAAACTCAGTCCCTCAGGGTTGAGCAGCCATCTAGGTGCTGGCCACGTGTGTGTGTGTGTGTGTATATGTATATAGTAAATGGTACAAGTGAGTATGTTGACAGGATTTGCTCAACTCTGCAGATTGTCTCAAATTTCTTTGCACACTCCACCATACCCCTACCCTGTGGCCGTACAACCACACCTCTGTAACCTGTTGAGAGGAGGGTGGCGAGAATGAACACTGCAGACTCCCATTATGGCACTGGTTCACTTGGTCTTGCAACTAATGCCACTTTTATTGTGCTCACTAAGCACCTGCCTGGTAATGTCCCTCTGCACAACCTTGTGCTTAGCACCCACCAGGATGGGACAAATCAGGTTGCCAGGTGCCAGTGGCCACTAAAAAAAATGATCCTGGCTACCAGGCTCTGAAAGTTAGTGGCCACTTGCTAACAAAGTGATCCCCCACAGTGGTAGTAATGCTGAATAGAATTTTAAAAATGATGACCACTAAAAATGTTGGTTTGGCTACCAGAGTTAAAAGCAGTGACCGAGCAGCCCACAGACCAGTTAGTCCCACCCTGGCACCTAGTCACATCCCTGTGCACAGTTCTGTGCTCAGTAGACTGCAGAGTTCTGGGGACATTTATGAAACCACAGGTGTGAAGCACAAGGAATAAAGTACCCCCAGTGTACATATAAGGCTGTAATGGTACTGTTCTGGGGACATTTATAAACTCCGAGTCTGAAGCATGAGTATATAAGGGATGAAGTGCCCCACCAGTGTGTACCTAATAAGGCTGTAATGGTGTTGAGGGGTTCTGGGGACATTTATAAACCATGAGTGCAGAGAATCCCATGATGTCATCAGTTTTGTTTGTACACTTGGGGTGTCTTCTCCAGTCTGTTTGGCTACTGATGGTGTATACTGTCACCTGCCTTACTAATACCTTTACATTTTCATGTTGCATATTGTTTGTACCTCTCTGTATGTTTCCTGGGTCCTGCCTAAAAATTGGTACTCATATGCTTACTGCCCTTACCTGGTTAACAAAAATTACATAAATGTAACAGTTTTTTCAATATCTGTCTACCTTTGCTTGCTTTGGAGCCCACCTGCTTTCATTTTTTGTGGCTGCGACTGCAGTGACATGGGAACCTGCCGATAATAAGGGTGCAAATGCCTGGCATTTATACAGAAATTAACCTTCACAAAAAATTGAGTTCCTGTGTGAAAAGGCATACAGTGCTACTAAACCGGTGGGGGTATGTGTGTCTGTCTCCATATATATTACACACAGATACAGTTCTGGACTGATCTCATTGAACTGCTGTCTGTATTTATTGTTGCTGTGCAGAAATCCTACTCGGATACGGGGGCTTGGGTGTGACGGTATACCCGTGCAGGGGTTGCTGTCCATTACCTATGACCATGACCACTGCATTGTTAGACGTCTCACATTTTAGTGCAGTTGCACTCCCTTGAACTCGTCTGTAACCTTCCTATTATGCATTATTGCTGCTTTTCATCTGAACATTGCTACCCTAATCACTGTACAAATATGGAACTGTCTCCCTGTATTATTTTGCCCTTTAATACATAGAAATATAGAATTTGTTGATTAAAAAAAAAAAAAAAAACCACGTGACCTATCTAGTCTGCACAGTTTTTTCCTCTGCCTGTTCTGTCCCAGCAGACCTTAACTGGTGTTTGGCGACCCTTCCTCCCTCCCTTTTTATTTACTAATATTCCCCTATGTCTATCCCATGCAAATTTGAACCCCCCCCAAAAAAACACACACACACAATTTTACCCCTGCTATTTCTTGTGGCAGGCTGTTCCAGGCATCCACCATTCGTTCCATGAAGTAGTATTTCCTCACATTCCTCTTAAATTTCCCCATCTAGCTTTGTTTCATGGCCTCATGTTCTGTTGCACTTTTTCATTTGAAACAGACTTCCCAAATGTACCCTGTTCACTCTCATGAGGTACTTGTAGGTTTCTTACCATGTCCCCTCTGTCAGGTGTACATGTTGAGATCGGTTTCTTGTCTTGGGGTTTCTCATGCAACCTATGTACAAATTTTAGTTGCCTTCCTTTGGACTGCTTCTGTCCTGTCCATGTCTATTCTGAGAAGCGGCCTTCAGAACTGTATACAGTATTCCAGGTGTGGTCTCGCCAATGATCTATACTGTGGTAATTATCACCACCCTCTTCTCACTTCTCCCTGTGCACCCCAGCAATCCACTGGCCCTGCCCACTGCCTTGTCACACTGCCCTTTGACTTTGGGGTCATCAGATATAACCCCTAGCACCTTTTCTTCTTAGTGACTGACAGTAACCCCCCCCACCGATTTCATACTCTTCTCCTGGGTTTCTATGCCCCAGGTGCATGATTTTGCACTTTCTGGCATTGAATCCCAGCTGCCATACCCCTGACTACTCATCAGGTTTGCTAAGGTCTCTTCTCATTTTCTCCACCCCCTCCTGAGTATCTACCGTGGTACAGAGCTTGGTGTCGTCTGCAAAAAGGCATACCTTCCCTTCAACTTGTGTGATGTCACCTAACGGAGATGTTGAACAGGACCGGCCCTAATCAGATTTGTCTGACGTGACCTCCTCCTCCTCATGAATCCATGCTGTCTTTGGTCTTTCAGCCCCCTGGATTTATTTCCCCACCGCTGATGTGAGACTGACTGGTCTGTAGTTACTAGCCTTCTCCCTGCTGTTGCTTTTATGGAGCCGAACTTCATTAGCCCTCCTCCAGTCCCCCTGAACCTCTCTTGTTACCAGTGATGTGTTGAATAAGGCTGCCAGTGGTGCAGCAAGCTCCTCCCTGAGTTCTTGTGGCACTCTTGGATGTATTTCCTCTGGTCCCCTGGCCTTGTCCACGTTCAGGTTTTTAAGACCCGTCAAGACTCTTTCCTCCTGTAAATGGACTTGTGTGTATCCCTCCATATGTACCTGCTGCTCCTTGTTGGTCCGCACCCCCCTTCATTGTGGAGACCAAATAGAAGTCTGTTCAGGATGTCAGCTTTTTCCTGATCATCATCTACCAGCTTCTTTATTCCCACTATCTCTCCCCTAACCTTCCTGTTCTCACTAATTTATTTGAAGAAAGTCATGTCCCCTTCTTCCACTCCTTTGCTGTCCTTTCCTCTGTTTGCACTTCTGCTTGCTGCTGTCCATGCTTCTCTCTGTTCCTGGTACTTCTCTGTCCTCTTCCCTCTGTTTCTTTGTACCTCCTGAATGCCATCTTTTTTTTTCCCCCTTCAGTTTTGTGCCTGCCTCTCTAGAGTACCACAGTGATCTTTTTTCCTCCTGTTTTCCTCGCTAGTTTAATTCACTATACCTTCCTTAATTTGTCTGCATTGTTTTTCCACCTCACCCTGGTCATCCGCTGCTTCTGGGTTGTTTCTAAGGCAGTTTCCCATTTCTTTAAAGTTTGCCTTTTTTTTTTTTTTTTTTTTTTTTTTGAACTTTCCCTGGACAGTGGCTTCAGGGATATACCCCACCGAATCCTCGGCTGGGTCCCGGCATACTGGGATCTCCAGCACTCGCAGCTGGGTCCTGGTGTACAGCGATGCCAAGGATTTATGCAGGTTTTTTGCCTCCTTAGTTCCAGCCCCAGAAGGCACCGGCGTGAAGGATGTATGTCCAGGCTAGCCACTTGGTGACACACCCTGCAGCCAAGCACCTAACAGCATCTTCCCCTCCTAACTCTTAAGTCCAAGATTGCTACCCATGCTTCCACCAGCAGCAGTGCTAGTTTGGGCATGATAGCAGCCCTTTTTTTCCCTCCCCGGAGGAGGCGTTCTGTGGGACACAGGATCATCCCCCCAAGCTGGCCCCCAGTGACATGGAATTGTCTCGGAACCCAGGTCACTGGTGTCGGGAGCAGTAGCACTACCGCTGTGCTGATTGGCCAGCTATAAAGTTTGCTTTTCTTAAAGTCCAGGGCCTTCGTCTTCGTGTGGTTTGCTTCTATACCCGTCCTGATACTAAATCACACTGTACAGTGATCACTGGCCCCCAGAGGACTGCCCACTGTGTGATATCAGTTACTCTGTCTCTGTTAATTAGCCCTAGCTCCTGTATTGCCTCATCCCTAGTGGGTTCACTGACTAGTTGCCTGAGAAATGCTCCCTGCAAAGAGTCTAGGATTGCCCTGCTTCTAGCTGAAACTGCTGCTGAGAGGTTCTAGTCCACATCAGGGATATTGAAGTCCTTGATCATTGGCATGGGACCCAGCTTTTCCACTAGCCACCATAGACCCTAAATACACGTGCTGGTGAGACAGGGACTAGCCCCCCATTTCAGTTCTTAACCCAAGGGATCCTGCTCGATTTCAATGCATTAAAGCAGGCATTTTGACTGGAAAGCACAGTTCTGTTCAGATATTTTCAGACATGAGCACACCTTCAAACATTGCAGAGACAAATGACAAACCCTGAAGCCCACACCGATCACCCAGTTGAAGGACATAATACAAAATATACTGGGGGGACAATAGCCACATGCCAAGGTTCAGTTTTGTATAAAGCATTCAGAACCTTAGACACTAACCAGGCTGCAGAAATCAAACCAAGCTGGGAAAGAGAGTGACTTGTGCTTCAATATAAGGAATGGTCCCAGATTCTCCAGTCCTCTTTCAGCACAGCCAGCTCCCCCTTTACGGCGGGAGTACAGCTGGAAAAGTAGAACACATTTCTTCTACGCTGCACTAATACAGAACAAGCATTTGTCAATGCCAAAGGTTTGATGCTTTGCACTGGTACATCCTCAGATGTTACATGGGCTGCTAGTGCAAGGAATGTTGGGTACGGCAAACCACTCTCTTACAGGATGCTATGGATAACACTGAGTGGGCAAGATTCACTTGGGGGAAAAGTCCTTTTTTTTTTTTTTTGGCACCTAGACAGATATCCAGGGTACTGAATAGATAGGGCATTTAGGAGAATAATAACTGTCTTGAGGTTAGGAGAGAGCCGGTGCAGAGGATCACCATGAGTAGAAGGTAAATACTGGGATCAGTGCAGGAAGGATGGTAAGGAAAACAGTTGTACACAAGAAAAAAGAGAATACATGTAGGGATCTGCCAGTTATTCATTTTTTTATTGAATTTCAATATGTGTAACATCATAACCATGTTAAAATCTGTGCATCACCCAGATTGTGGCAGGTCTTGGTGTATATGCAAGAGCTAAAAAGGGAGGGGTAAGGGTAGCAGACAGGGGAAGGGTTTGAGTGGCTGGGGCATGGGAACATAAGAGTTGTGGGAGGAAGGGTGGTGAAAAAGGAAATAAGGGGAGGAGCAGGAGAGGATTGCAAAAGTTGGTGACATCCATATACCCACAGTTCTAGAAGTGTGGGTTCACCTTTCAAATTGCATTCATGTAATATAGACACACACACACACACACACACACACACACACACACACACGCGTTTAGAATGAATGTCCAGCCCAGTGGCGCTGAGGGTTGAGGTGCTGGACGCCACACTGGCAACCTGGGTTCAGGAGCGAGCCCGGGACATCTGGGGTCGGCAGGGGAAGGAGAGGATTGAGCGTCCGAAGGACAGCTCTCCTGTCCTGGGTAGGAGGGGGATCCATACTCTGTGCCCGACTGGCCCCTGGCGGAAGCCGGGGGCATGGCAGGTGCAGAGTTGACGGGGATGGGCAGTGGTGACGCCAGCAGCAATGCCGTGGCTTAGGGGCATGCCACTCGTCCACAGTGGAAAACTACTGCAGACGCTTGGGAAGACTAAGTAGTCTGGAGTGTGCCCCGATATGCCTTCGCCTGCCTGACCTACCCCAATCAGATGCCACTACAGTATCCGAGTGTCTGCCGCCCCACCTTGGCCCACTGGGGACAGCTACATGGGGACTGGGTGGTACGATCGGGCAGGGTGAGTGAGACAGGGGATGACTCTTGGCAGCTCCCGAAGGGTCGGAGTCCGCAGGACGTAGGAGGGCTAAATAGAGATTTCAAAAAAAAAAAACAAAGTTTAGAATGAATATGTGCCTTTGCCTAGGTTATACACTTGCTGCTGGAGAGAAATGGAGGTATATAATTATTTTTTCCCTACATTTAAAAGTTGCCACAGTAAGGAGACTAACTTCCATACTACAGAGAGGCAGGCAAGGGTTAAGTTTCCTTTAGGAGACTTACTACTTTAGGAGGAAAAGAGCTGTTATTTGAGACATGGCCAGTTTCAAACTGCCTACAGACTAGGCAGAAATAGGAAAACCTACAACGGTGATAAAATAATAGACTGGCACAATACAGTTTAAACTTTCTGTAGATCTCCCCTCAATTTTCTGATGTAGCCTGGTCTGCTTGTCACTGCTGCTGATTTTAATGACAGGCTGCTGGTGTTGACAGCGCATCAGCTGTTTGTTGTATAGCTTCATTCACATCCAAGGACTGACGTCCTCTAATTTATTGGTTTTGTTTTTTTGAAGTGCATTCAGCGGAAGAAGAGTGGTGTCACAGTTAAACTGCATGGTTATTGGTCTAGACTGCTTTTAACTGCAGTAGGCTCACAGAGGCAAAGTAGTGAAGTTAGAGCACATCACTCGGACATCTTTTGGTCCTCTCCGAAAGTTACAGAATACTAGCAGGAGGTAGAAGATGCTATGAACTGTTTAATTTGGACTCACCACCAACACCAGCACAGGCTATGCTGGGTCTTGTCCCTGACTGGGGTTGTGGCAGGTTTTGATGGTGGCGGCACAGAAAGTCGTCATTAGGAGTTGGTTGAAACTGAATCTACCAGCAGCCCGTCAGTGGAAAAAGACAGTGCAAGAAATTTATAAAATGGAACAACTAGTGTTCCAGATCAGTTTGAGAGTGCACAGTTTCAGGAATAAGTGGCTGAGGTGGGACTTACCTATGCACAAAACTGACCCAGACTCTATTCTATAATGCTTGACAGAGAAGAAGCCCTGAGTAGCTGCCAGAGAGCAGGGAAAACCACTAGAAACCAAAACAGAGCAAGTCCCCCAAACAGCAGTGCCTTCCCCTTATTTGCCATTCTGCCTATCTTCCCCCTAATGCCTTGTCCAGTAATACGTGTGTGCATGTGCTTCCCTTTCACAACTGTTACTTTCCTTTTATTGCACTCTTTTCCCATCCCTTCCGCCGGTCACTTCTGAAAATGAGATTACTGTTTTTCTCTGCATGCTTACCTGGTAAAATAATTTCAGTAAGTATATAAAAAATGTATGTATATATATATATATATTTTTTTTTTTGTTACTCAGATTTTCCAGGACATCGTGGGCATGGTGCTGATCATCCTGGTGGCCATCGGGTTCAAGACGAAGCTGGCTGCCCTCACCCTTGTAATCTGGCTCTTTATTTTAAACCTGATACAGAATGCTTTCTGGACCATCCCCACCTACAGGCCCCTCCACGACTTCCTAAAGTATGACTTTTTTCAGACCATGTCGGTAATAGGGGGCCTGCTTCTGGTAGTGGCCTTGGGGCCGGGTGGGGTTTCCATGGATGAGCACAAGAAGAAGTGGTGAAGACTGGAGATGGAAAAGGCTTTTTTTTTTGTTTTGTTTTTTAAATCAGAGTCCTATTTGTGTATTTTTCCATATATACTGTATCATTGTTCACTGTTGCCTTAGGATAGATTGTTTTCTATCAAATGCCAATTTTTGACATTTGTAAATTAAAATATCCCATGGTCCGTGACACTTCAATGCTGCTGCTTTTATTAAAACTGTCCTGGTCCCTCTGTTTCCTTTTAATGTCTTGCTGATGCCCTAACCAGTTTTGTGTTTTTTTTTTTTTTTGGGGTGGGAGAACGACCCATAGAAATTGCTACGGAATTGCTGAGTGTGAGGTCTGGCTGCCACTGTTGCATTTATTCATACCTCTTCTGGCCTTGAAGATACAATGAACAGCAGGACATTTATACCAACCTGAAGTTCTCTTACTGGATTGGATCAGGAATAAAAAAAAAAACAGTTGGGCTGTACACCAGCAGAAGGCATGGGTAAGGTAATTTTATTTGTAAACTGCCTAATTATAAGGGCTCTGACTACTGTACTTGGGTTACAGATAGCAACTCGATAAATAAACGTTTCCCAAACCACTGTATCTTTCCTGGGAAGCAAGTTCCAGATGATTGTGGCAGCAATTGCAAAAGCATGTCCCCGACTGCTTCGCTTCAGATCAGGGGACAGAAAGCAGGTTAGCCACAATGGAGTGGATGGATTGGGGTACTACAGCATCAAGATTTCCTTCAGGTATTGAAAGCCCAGACTGTGTAGGGTCTTGTATACCAAAAATCTAATCTTGAAGATGATATGCAACTTTACAGGTGAGTGCAGACCGTGGCGCACAGGTATAATATGCTTAAACTTAAGGGCTGGGCAGATCAGTCTTGCTGCTGCACCACCTGCAGGTGGCCCATCAGACCTCCAGAAAGACCTAGGTATAGAGTGTTACAGCAGTGAAGTCACATAGCCACAGAGGTATGCATCTTTCCCTATACACTAGGAACCACTGCAGTGTGGTATTACTGTGGATTGCCACTGACATCTGATATTCCATTGTCAGTTTGCAGTCCACTATGACAAGCAGATTTTTAGCTCTTTCCACAGCCTTCAGCTTGACCCAGTTCAGATATGGCAACCTGAATCAACATACCCTGGCCAACCCTGCAGTATGACAACCTTGTCTGAGATAGAGGACGTCCAGTTTACTTGGACTCTGGCTCAACCAGCGGATAGTCATCCAGTTATTGATCTCGGGCAGACACTGACTCGACTCAGCTATGGGGTTTGTCCTGTACGGCGCAGATGACCGGTATAGCTGAGTATCATCTGCATTAAGTAGTATCCTCTCACAGTCTCACCAAGTGGCAGCATATACACTGCGAACAACATCAGGGACAGCACTAGCTTCTGTGGCACCTTACAGTGCAGGGGCACAGGGTTTGAGCAATTGCCTGGCATCACTTGTCACTCTCTTAAGGACTTAACCCAGCACAGAACTGTGCTGGCAAAGCCTCTGTAGTGCCTCAGGGAGATCTAACTTAGAGGGGGCGCTCTTGCAGCAGGCTATAGCCATTACGACTTGTGCTGCAGGTGTTAGGACCCACCGGAAAAAACTTAGCTAGCAGTATCCAGTGGGAACCGCCCCCTGACGTCTGCTCCGCCCCGACGTCTGTCACGCTATATAAGGGGGTGGTCCCCAGCTCCACCTAAATTCTTTCCTGCTGCAGACCCGCTCTTGTTGGGAAGTTCTTTGCGCACTTTTCATGCAGTTTCAGCAAATCTGCTGGTTTTTCAAACATTTTTTTCTCGCTTTTTTGACTCTGCAGTTCATTTTCTTCCCCTTTTCAACCTTTGTACCATTGTATGTCTCCTCCTCCGGGCTCAGACGTGGGCACGCATGTTCTGCATGCCTTGTACGACACTGCGGATATGGCGGTAGCATCAGGTGTCTGCCTTCCGCGCCATGCCTGGCTTAGTCTCTGGATTCCAGCAGGATCTGCAGGCCGGAATCTGGGACCTCCTGTTCCATGGTTCCGTTCTTTTCAGGCAGCAGACCGAGGGTCTCATCTCCCAAGAGTTGGGCAAATCCATCTGGTCCGTCCGGCAAATGTATAAGGGGGACCAGAAGCGTTTCTGGAAATGGCCCTTTCATAAATCCTCAGGCCAGCAAGCCTGTGGTAACCACTAGGGTCAGAGAGGTGGCTTCAAAAGGAAGGCCAACAACCTGAAGGCACACCTTTTTGAGGCCCGGAGTCCTACCAGACCTCTCTCCCTACTCCCGGCTCTGCCCAATGAATTCCTATTGATCTCCCCCTCCTCTCCCCCGGAGGAAGCACCAGGAGGCAGTAGGTCGCTTCTCCCTCCACATGGAGGGATGGAGCATGATCACTGTGGACTAGTGGGTCCTAGATATTTTAAGGAGAGGAAATACGCTGGAGTTCACCCATATTCCTCCAGAAACTCCATCAAGGTCCTCAAGATATCCTCCTCCTCCTCCTCCCATTCCTCTCATAGAAAGAGAGTCAGGCCCTGTTTCAAAAAAAAAAAAAAGGCAATAGACCCAGTTCCCCCGCAGCAGTGGGGGAAAAGGGTATTATTCCCAATTTTTCCTAGTTCCAAAGAAGACACAAGATCTTTAACCCATCCTGGACCTCAGCTCTCTAAACTATTATATAGAATACCGAAGGTTCAGGATGGTGACCCTTCCCGGTCTTTTCCCGCTGCTGCATCAGGGAGACTGGCTGTGTTCCCTGGACAAGCAAGATGCGTACATGCATATAGGGGTCTTTCCCCTCACAGGAAGTAACTGAGGTTCTGCTTCCAAGGGGAACATTAGCAGTTCTGGGTTCTACCGTTTGGCCTCTTCTCCACTCCTAGAGTCTTCACCAAATGCTTAGCGGCGATAGCTGCGGCTCTGAGTCGCAAAGGGCATTACGTCTTCCCGTATCTCGACGATTGGCTCCTAGTGGCCCCCATCAAAGGTGCGCGTGATTCAAGCTCTCTGAGACACTTATACTCTATTCTGAGACGTAGGGATCACCCTGAACCTACAAAAATCTTCCCCAGAGCCCAGCCAAAGACTCACCTTTATAGGTGCGGTCCTGGATTCAGTCCAGGGCATGGCTTTTCTCCCTCAAGAACAGGGAGATCGCCTGAGAGAGGTAGCCGGTTTAGTACTCATAACCCTGCAGGTCCAAGCCAGGACCTTCCTCTCTGGGGCACATGGTGTAGTTCCCTTCGCCCCCCTCCACGACAGTCCCACAGTGGATACTCTGGGTGCAGTGTGATCAAGGCTCTGATGGTCTGGAACTTGTAGTCAGGATCTCCGAACCAGTCAGGAGGACCCTGCTTTGGTGGGTGGACCCTCAAATTTTGGAGATAAGGGGTCTCATTTCGTCAGGAGCCCCCAAGCTGGACTCTCACAACAGATGCTTCTGATTTGGGTTGGGGGGCGCACCTCTGGGACTGTCAGACTTGGGGCATCTGGACTCCGGAGGAGTGCAGCCTCCCTATCAACATTCTGGAAATGCGAGTGGTCCTGTATGCTCCAAGAGCTTTTCAGGAGTACCTCATGCCAGGCTCTCTCCTTGTTCAGACGGGTAACATGGCAGTTGTCTTTTACATCAACAAGCAAGGGGGAACTCACTCCTACCCGCTGTGCAGGGAGGCCATGAGTGTTTGCTATTGGGTGCTGGAACATTACATCTTGCTGTCTGCCGTCTATGTTCCAGGTGCTCAAAATGACTTGGCAGACAGCCTAAGCGGGTCTCAGACCAAGGTGCATGAGTGGGAGCTACTCCAGTTAGTAATGGATCAGCTCTTTCGGCACTTGGGGTCGTCCAGAGCTGGACCTATTTTGTGTCTCCACCCAACGCCAAACTACCATTCTTCTCCTTGTAAGAGCATGTGCCTGGTCTTTTCTGGCCAGATGTGTTGTCCCTTTTTTGGGCAGGCAGGTTTCTTTATGCGCCCCCCCATCCAGAGAGGCTTATTGAAGGTTCAGGCCGAGGGGAGGTCAGATAATCCTCATTGCCCCACTGTGGCCTTGGCAGATTTGGTTCCCACTCCTTCAGTGGTTGTCCTCAGAACCTCCACTTCCACTGCTGATATGCTTGCAGTTGCTATCCCAGGATCAGGGCAAGCTGGTTCATCCAGATCTCGGGTCCCTGCACCTTCATACATGGCTCCTGCAGATGTAGTCTGATCCACATATGGGGTTTCTCAAGAGGTGGTGGACATCCTCATTTCAGCAAGGAAGCACTCTACACGCTCCACTTATGCTCTGAAGTGGAAGTGCTTTTGGTTAGGGGCTTTATCCCACCGTCTAGATCCCTCTTATGCCTGGTGCACTCAGCATTACAATACCTCCTCTCCTTATACCAGCAAGGCTTGAGCTATCCTTCTGTAAAGGTGCACATGTGTGCTATTTCTGCTTACCACATCCTTTTTGGGGGACAGGACCCTGGCTCAGTTGGACGTGGCCTGCACCTTTCTGCGGTGCATTTTACATTTGAGACCTCCCATGAGGTATCCTATCTCTCCCTGGGACCTCCTTTTTGTGTTGGAGAAGCACCCCCCCCCCCTTGAGCCTGCAGCGGAATGTGAGCTGCATTTTTCTTTCATGGTAGGTTTCCTTTTTAGTTGCTGTAACTGCAACTCGAAGAGTTTGTGAGCTTCAGGCCCTGATGTGTAAGGATCCTTATATAATTTTTCCTTGGGAAAGAGTTTCCCTTAGAACAAATCCTAAGTTCCTTCCGAAAGTGGTCTCAGAGCTGACCCTCAACCAGTCTGACCTTCCAGTCTATGTTTCTACCCCTACCAATAGGGGAGAGGCTCTCCTACATGCAGTGGACGTCTGACAGGAACTTCTTGTTTGGCAATAGTAAGGGAAGGATCACCGAGACAAATTAGCTTCATCAAGTTTGAAGGAACCTAAAAAAAATAGCTATTTCTCCCTCCCCTGGCTGCTGGAGGTCTGAATCTAAGCACAGAATAAGGAGACTACTGAAGACTACAGGAAGTTCCTGTCCCAGAACAGGAAGGGCGAGAGTTGTAAGGGCACATAGGTAGTAGGAAAGTAAGTGTAAAAATACATAGAGGGAGGAGACAGCATACAAAGCAACAGGAGAGGGGATACAAAATAAGTCAAGATGGGAGTGGAGCAGTGCAATGGCTGTGGGCCAGCAGTGTTCCGGGAGCCATTCTGGAGGCTGTGATGCTGCCCTGTTTGCAGGCACCTCTGTGGTCTGAGGTTGCCTGGCTCCAGGCTGTCCTGGCGAGGATTCGTGAAACCTCTTCCCCAACCAGGGACCACCAGGGCCACCACCGCTACCTCAGAGGTTGCCAAGAAAGAGGAGTGGTTGGACCAAGGTGGGCTCAGGGAGAGAGAGGGTGGTGTAACAGGTGCATCTTTCCAGTTGTACCTCTCCACAATTCATATGCTGTTCTAGCGAAGAGGGGTTCTTCGATGGAGACGCCTGCAGTGGAGACCAAGGAGGATGCTGGGCACCTTCACAAAGGAGACCCAAAGAAGAGTGGCACGAGACCCCACAGTGGAAGGAAATGACTCCTGGTGGGGGACTCTATAATTAGTGGGGGAAGAAGGGGATAGGGAGGTAAGGTGCCTGCCTGGTGCCACAGCTCTCAGGGACAGGAATCGAATCCTCAGGATCGCGGGAGCAGCTGCATGAGGGAGGGAGCTGGATCTCATTGTCCACCTAGGGACAAATGACCTGGCTGTGAATGGGATCAGAGCGGTGCAAGAGGAGGTGGGATGGGGCCTTAGACAAGTAGCATGTAGAGTAACCTTCTCGGAGGTGCTGCCTGTCTGTGATAAGGATGATGCTAGGGTATTCTGCACCATGGGATTCAATGAATGGTTGAAAAATTGGTGTGGAGCTCAGGGGTTTGGCTTTATTGGGGACTGGGGAGCCACCTGGAGGGATGCAGGCCTATACTGGTGTGATGGTCTGCGTCTTTCTGGGGGGACCAGGATCCTAGGTGATAGGTTTAAATGCTTCACTGGCAAGCATTTAAACTAGCTAAGGGGGAGGCACTGAAAAGAAGCAGGGAAATCCCAGCCTCCCCCCATAAAGCGCAGTAGTTAGAGAGGTAAACACCAAGGTAGAGCAGTCAGTAGGGAGCAGGACGGGTAAATGCAGAAAAAGGCAGTAAGGACAGGGATGGGGCTAAAAGGGGTAAGGCCATAAAAAAAAAAAAAACTGAAGGTGATGAGTACCAATGCCCGCAGTCTGTGTAACAAGCTCCCTGAACTAGTGGCCTTGATGGAAGAGGGATGCCTGGATATTGTGGCAGTCACTGAAACATGCTACACAGAGAACCATGACTGGGATGTCAGTATACCAGGATCCACAATCTACAGGTGGGACAGGGTGAGTAAAAGAGGAGGAGTAGCTTTCCATATAAGGGAAAGGATTAAAGCAACATAACTAAAGAGGAAACAGGAAGTTGAGTCACCCTGGAGACAGGAAATGACACTGCAATCTGCATGGGGGTTGTGTACAGACCCCCATCTCAGGGGGAGGAAATGGACAAGGAAATGATAGAAGGCATCCTTAAAATGGCAGAAAAAGGAGATATTGTTGATGGGGGAACCGAATATACCAGATGTTTGTTTATTTAGCTTTTGTTAACCAGGTAAATACACTAGACAAGACAATTGCACAATTGCCTATTTTCAGGTACGACCCGGGAGAGTACAGGAATTACAGATTTAGATACATAGGACAACAAGGTACAGATTAAGAACAGCTTACAAGTCGTGAGGGCAACATAATACAGATTAAGACAATTTACAAGTCATCATGAGGCATAGTTTTGTTCAGTAAGTACACAACAGAGTAAGACATGTTACCACTAGGAGCAGCACATAAGGCACAGTTGCAATGCAGCATACACCTCTTTTGTCCAGGAAATATGTCCAGGAGAGAGGAGTGCAATGTTAGATCACGGGGGTTTTGGGCACCCACAGGCCGAAGCGAGTTTGGGTGATTCCATAGGGAGGAGCGAAGGCAGCCCTGTGAGGGGGCAGCGCGGATCTGGGCAGGGAAAGCGTTCCACAGTCTAGGAGCACACGCGGCAAAATCCCTACCTCCCATTTGAGTCCGGGTGGTGGGTACCTTAAGCATAGCAGACCCCCGAGACCTGAGAGGATAGGATGAGGAGGCAACCAGGACAAGGAATTTCGCCAGCCCCAGAGGGGTGCCTGTGCCAGGGACCTTTCCCATGAAGCACCCTAGAACAAAATCAATGTGGTTTGAAGGGGAGAGCTAGTTTAGCTTGCTGTAGAGGTCACAATGGTGGGTGAGACGGGTAACTGGAGTACCTTTGCTGCAGGCACATCCAAGAGCAGGGTCATTCTTGATGCTCTAAAGGGGGCATGCCTCAGACAGCTAGTGTTGGAACCCACTCGGGAAGGAGCAGTCTTAGACCTGGTACTCTCAAATGGGGAAGGAGAAAGGATCTCAGATTTAGAAGTGGGTAGCCATCTGGGAATAAGTCACCACCAAACAGTGTGGTTCACAATAAACACAGCCATATAATCAAGCCATACAAATACAAGAGTATTGGACTTTAGGAAGGCTGACTTTGGGGAAAATGAGAGAGTGCCTCAGAAAAGCACTAGCAGACAGGCAAGAAAGAGAGGGGTTGAGGAACAATGGGGAATAATCAAAACGGCCATCGCAGAGGCAACAAGCCTTTGTGTGAAGCAAATCAACAAAACTAAGGAAAAAAACACTATGGTTCTCAACAGAGGTGGAAGGGAAGGTTAAGGAGAAAAGGATAGCATTCAGGAAATACAAGGAAACACAGAAGGAGCAGGACAGAGAACTTTGTCAGTTAAAGCAGGAGGAGGCAGTCAGAATAGCAAAGGCACAAACTGAATAAAAGATAGCCAACTCCGTTAAGAAGGGAGATAAAACCTTTTATAGGTACATTAGGGAGCGATGAAAAACCAAAGGAGGGATACAGAGATTTAATAAAGGGGAGGGAGTGTGGTTAGAGGGTGACAGTGAAAAAGCAGGAATACTAAACGAATATTTCTGCTCAGTATTCACAATGGAAGAGGAGGGGGAGGTACCTAAAACCAAACAATAAAAACACACTACATAGGGGGATCGATACCAGTCCATTCACAGAAAAAAGGGTTTTGAAAGAACTCTTGAAACTGAGGGTGGACAAAGCAATGGGGCCTGATGGGATTCACCCAAGAATTCTAAAAGAACTAAGGGTAGAACTATTAATGCCACTGACTACTCTCTTTAACAAATCATGGGAGGATGGGGTAGTACCTGAGGACTGGAGGAGGGCAAATGTGACTCCACTTCACAAAAGTGGGAGCAGGGCAGAGGCGGGAAACTACAGACCAGTTAGTTTGACCTCAGTGGTAGGGAAAATGATGGAATCACTTCTGAAGGAAAGAATTGTTGAGTACCTATAGGCCAGTGGGGCACAGGACCCAAGACAGCATGGGTTCACAGCAGGAACGTCATGTCAGACGAACTGAATAGATTTCTTTGACTGGGTGACCAAAGTAGTAGACCAGGGAGGGCTGTGAATATGGTCTACCTAGATTTTAGCAAGGCATTTGACAGTCTCACACAAAAGATTAATATACAAGTTAGCCAGCCTTGGAGTTGGTCCCAAGGTGGTAGCCTGGATAAAAAACTGGCTGGACAACAGGACACAAAGAGTAATAGTAAACGGAGTCCACATTGAAGAAAGGAGGGTAACTAGCGGGGTACCGCAGGGGTCTGTATTGGGACCAGTCCTCTTTAATGTCTTTTATAAGTGACATTGGAGAGCACCTGGAAGGAAAAGTATGTCTCTTTGCAGGTGACACAAAGATCTGTAACAGGGTTGATGCACAAGGTGGGGTGGAAAGGATGAAAGGACTTGGCAAGATTGGAGGAATCGTCAAATATATGGCAGCTCAGAGTCCGTGCAAAGAAGTGCAAGGTAATGCATCTGGGAAACAAAAACCCAGGGGAAGAGTACACAGTGGGGGTTGATAATGACAACAAAAATCGAAAGAGACCTAGGAGTAATTTACATCAGATGATCTAAAGGTGGGCAAGCAATGTGAGAAGGCAGTAAGGAGGTTTGGGGCGGATACTGGGATGCATAGGGAGAGGCATCAACTGTAGAAAACAGGAAGTTATTATCCCTCTGTACAGACGGTTAAGACCCCATCTGGAGTACTGTGTGCAATTCTGGAGACCCCATCTCTGCAAAGACATAGAGTGGAGGCTATTCAGAGCAGGGCAACCAAAATGGTGCAGGGTCTGCACCAGAAGACATACGAGGAGGGACTAAAGCAGCATAATATGTATACTCTTGAGGAAAGGAGGGACATGATAGAAACTTTAAAGTATCTCAAGGGAATTGACAAAGTACAAGAGGGTAGCATCTTTCAGAAGAAGAGATGTGCAAGAACAAGGGGGCACAATTTGAAGATGGGGGACGGCTCAGAGGTAATGTTAGAAAGTATTTTTTCACAGAGAGGGTTGTGGATGCATGGAACAGCCTTCCTGCTGAGGTTGTGGAGTCGGGAACAGTGGGAGAATTCAAGAATGCATGGGACAGACATAAGGCAATTCTAGTGGGGGTAGGAGGAAGTAGGCTGTTGATTAACTAGAATCTGCAGCTTATCCATCAGGTAGGGAAATGGGCAGACTAGGTGGGCCAAGTGATCCTCATCTGCCGTCAAATTCTGTGTTTGAACAGGGCGCTGATGTACTACCTCCAGTGGACAGTGGCACACCGCAAATTGGAGCAATTGTTTGTGGCCTTCCTGCTTCAACACCTGGGCAAACTCGCGTCTAAGCAGGCTATTTCCAGGTGGCTTGTCCACTGCATTGAGTTCTGTTAAAATAAATACAACAAACCTCTACCGGGTGCAGTTAGAGGTCATTCCACTAGAGGGGTCCCTATCTCTTTTGTCTCCTTGAGGAATGTCTCACTTCGAGACATTTGTGCAGCTGCTACTTGGAATTCAGTGCACACCTTCGTTAGGCACTACAGCCTGGATATTGCTTCCAGATGCCGAGCCGGTTTCGGCCTGGCAGTCTTTCAGGGACTATTGTCCTAACGTGCTGACTCCCAGCCTTTAGGCTTGTTGTTCCAACAGCTTTTGTCATTCTACCTTCCGGGGCTAGTCACCTCCTTGGTGTGGGACTGCTTGGGATTCTGTCCTAATGGTTATAGCCTGCAGCAAGAGCTCCCCCTTGAAGTAAGATAGTACAGTTATGTAAGAAGTTACTGTAACAGTAGATCTTCGAGAGGAGCTCTTGCAGCAGGTGCTACTTTTCTGCTCTCCTTCCCCCTTGAGACTTTTTTAGCATGTCTAGGACAGGCTTAGCCTGGTTTGCTTGCTAGGGTCCGTTTGGGGGTGAACTGAGGTGGAGCTGGGGTCCGCCCCCTTATATAGTATGACTGACTGGGCTGAGCCGACGTCAGGGGGTGGTTCCCCCGGGTACTGCTAGCTAAGTTTCTTCCGGTGGGCCTGCAGCATAAGTCCTAATGGTTATAGCCTGCTGCAAGAGCTCCTCTCGAAGATCTACTGTTACGGTAAGTTCTTACGTAGCTGCACTTTTGTCATGCAGAGAGACCCAAGAGAACAAAGTGCTCTCCTCTATCTCTTACCAAGACAGTGTAAGTGAACGGGGCCTCCAAGGGATGTTTATATGTACAGTTACTGTGTCTCTTATGGTTATGAGTACCTGAAATGTTTAGAAATAAAGTCATGCCTGGCTAAGAATAATGTCATGATTGATAATGGTATAAGAGACGCAGAGAGTGAGGTATGGGTACAAGGACCGGAAACCTGAGCGGTTCTGTCGGGCCAAGCCTCATGAGAGGTGTGTCTTATACCATAAGAGATGCCCCTTGGTGGTCCTATTAGCTTATTATTAAATCACTGGAGTTTAGCTGAGTGATTTATAATAGGTTTAGAGCCTTTTTAAAATTTACTTCAGCTGTTCTTGCCCCTGCTTTGGAGCGCTCACGCTGGTGACTGGACACCTCCATATGGATTCTGTGGCAAAGGATCACCAGAGACAAGGTAAGCACCAGAGTTGCTGGATGATGGGCCGGGCTGGTGAATTAATGAGACAAAATACTGATTGAAAAAAATTCCCGGCACTGAAATGTTGAGCAACCCTGGCAGCAAAGTGGAATGTGCAACCAACAGGATCACTGGATAGCTCCGTGAGATGTGACATCTCAGTTTTGTGGGGGTCCTTAGTAACAGTTGATCTTCAAGGATAGCTCTTTCATCAGGCCACACATTTGGAACTTACAGCCACCATGCACTAAGACCACATGGAAACTTTTGCAAACAGTCAGCCAGTGGCCGTTACGATGACTTCAGGTGTCCGTGTATACATAAACGTGGGCAGCCCCTCCTCTCCTCAGTTCTTTTCCAGCTGGCGATCAGACTCATTGGACTACTGTGGAAATTTTACTTCTTTTATCTTACTGAGTAATTACTTTTATAGTGATTTTTTTTTGGGTGCACCTCCCACAACCCCAACCGGCCACTCCTTTGGAGTGCCAGGGCCGTCCCACCACCCTCTGACCTCCTGCCACTTCTGCCACCTCATTGTGGCCTACCTGAGTAGCCCGGCATATACCTGTGCCTCAAGGGTCCCTCTGTTCTGGGAGGAATTAGCCTCATCAGTTTTCTGTGCCCGCCCACTACAGTTCTCGGATTTGCGTGAGTGCAGGGTTGTCCTGGGGTGGGGGCATATGGGAGGGGCGTGTTGAGGCAGCACGTCCCCCCGAGCACGCCGCCAATCTGCCCACAGATCCCCAGGCAGTGCTTATCCCCCCCCCAGGAGGGAAGCATCCAATGGATGCTTATGGAACTCCTCCCTGCTGATCTCCACTCCTGGCACCCGGGGCGCAAACACGGGTCGCCAGCATGCCGAGCGAACCCTTTTGCTTGGCACCACAAAGCTGGCTATAGTGATTTTTTGATGACCTGCATGTTGTCGAAAGGCCCATCTAAACTTTTCTAGTACTATGAGTATGGAGAAAAGATCTGCACCGGAGACCTCTACGATGTTTGTGTCTGCTACCTAGGCCTAAGCCACAATGTGAAAGCTTGCAAAATCTGCTGGGGGTTTAATTTTGCAACCAGGTGATGCAGAAAGGGGCTTTGGAGAAATCTTTGCTCCAAAAGACATTTTAGAGACGATGGAGAATGAGCTTCAGCAAAAATCCACATCATGGGCTCTGTTGACCGAATTGCGGTGGTCCAATCCGGGGAAAAAACATCAGGGAGTCACAAGCAGAAGCACTGGGAAAAGACGACTTCCCCGGCATGCTTTTAGGTTGCCCCTGTGCTCCACAGGTATGGCCTGTGCTTCAGTGTTATCCAGTTCAGCGGTGACGTCAGTGCCCCTCCCCCCCGCCTGTCACCGAGATCGGGGCCTGGCATAAGCACTACTGGGCCTGCTATGGCTGGTATGTTGCCGTCGATGATGGAGACTTGGCCTCCCCTGTTGACTCCTCCAGTTGAGGCTGTCAACCATAGCGGAGCAGATGCTCAGGCAGTCCTTATCACTTTTTCAGACATGATAAGGTGTCTGCTGCCTGGCCTTCCAGTTCCAGGGGCCTGTCGATGGTGGTCTCTACCAATACCCCATCAGTGCTGCAAGGTACTTCCTTGCCACAAAATCCTCCTATGCCACCATCGATGTCACTGGCACAGTGTCTCACTTCCATCGATGACAAATATGAGTGTAACCCTGATCTAATGATGCAGGAAGAGGTGGGAGAAGCTGAAGACTGTGCTGAGAACCAATATGAACTTGGCATCAGCTGTACAGTCTCTACTTGTAGTGAGGACTCTGTGGTGAACACACCAAGGACACCTACAGAAGATCCTACATTTTTTACCATGATGCAGCCTGTCTTGGGATTTGTTCTAGAAGAGCAGGATACCACTAAGAAGAACCTGTTGGGAGTTTCTGGAGTTGCCAGAGTCTCACTCTGTTGTGGTGCCTTCTCTGCTTCCAGCCTTCGAGGATGTCTGCTATCCAGCTTGGTACAGACCAAACAATATGCCTGCTGTCCCTGGAAAGACAGATAAAATGTATTCTTCTCCCCCTCTGGGAAGCCTTTATATGCAACACAACCTGAGACTGATTCTGTGGTGGTTAATCCTGCCCATGACAGGTCTAGGGCACCTGAGCTCCCTTCCTCCTGATAAAGAATCTAGGAGATTGAATATCCTAGGCAAAAGGATATATGCCTCTGCATCATTGGGCCTTCGTATTGCTAACTACCAGGCCCATATGATGCAGTATCAGAACACTGTCTGGAGGAAGGCTAAGGCTGCTACACAGGTCTTGCCTAAGGGCTCCTCCAAACAGGAGTTGTTGAAAGCTGGAGCCAATATGGGCAAGCATTTGCTCCGTATAGCCTATGATGTTTCTGATGCTTCTGCTAGGACTGTGGCCCCTGGCATCTGTCTCAGGTGCTATTCTTGGCTCAGAGTAGCAGGCTTTGCCACAGATGTGCAATAAACCATTCTTAATGGCCCATTCATAGAGCAAAAGTTGTTTGGTCATGAGGTACTGTGATTCTCAAAGATCTCCAAGCCTCGGGCAGGACATTGAGATCAGTGCAGCTCCTCTACAGTACCCAACCCAGGGGTAACAGCAGTGGTACCTTTCACCCAGCTGGCATTAGGTGACAGCGCCCAGTCCCCAGACAGCAGGGCAGGGGTAAAGGAGCAGGTGCCTTGCCAGTCCCTGGCACTACCCCAGGTGCCCGTTCAGAAGCACCCAGAGGTGGTGGAGCTGCCCCACCAGCTCAGCCTGACTACTTATATGCCTTCCAACCACCTTTACCTCCAGGGGTAGTTGTACAGGGTTGCCTCTCCCTCTCCTTACACCAGTGCAGGGAGGCAACTACAGATGCATATGTTTTGGAGATCATAGAAAAGGGTCAGGCTCTCGAACATCTGGACAACCCTCTAGATCATCCTCCACTTGTGACAACATATTCTCCAGGCATCTACCCCTGTTGCTGGAGAAAGTACATACTCAGCTCCAAAAACGGGCTGTAGAGCCTGTGCTGCTAGAACAGAGGAACACAGGATTTTACTCCTGGTACTTCTTGATCCCAAAGTGGACAGGAGATCTGAGGCCTATTCTAGATCTCGGGGATATAAACTTCTTCATAGAATACAAGAAGTTCAGAATGGTAATTTTGCAGAGTCTCCTTTCATTACTGCAAATGGGACTGGATATGCTCCCTGGATTTGAAGGATGCATACCTCTATATCAGGATCCAGAAACCTCACAGAAAATGCTTGTGCATGGGTGGGGGGGCAGCAGCTTCACAGGGAAGGCTTTATGGTTTCCTTACCTGGATGATTGGCTTTTAAAAGCCCACTCCAGGGACCAGCTGTTGAGGACCTTGATTCAAGCCAGACCAGTGCTCTGGGGGTAACAGCATACCAAATTCAATTCTGACATCCTGCCAGCGACTGCAGTACATAGGGGCAGTCCTGGACATGGCCCAGGGCTTGGCTTTTCTGCCTTTGGACAGGGCCGGCCGCCTGATTGCCCAAGTACAGTTGGTGAACGACAGCCATTATGTCTCAGCAAGGATGTTTTTACACCTAATGGGACTCCTGGCAGTGGCCATTGTCACAGTACCACTGGCCACTGTCACAGTACCACTGGCCACTGTCACAGTACCACTGGCCAGGGTGCACATGTGGATTTTCCAGTGGAACCCGCTCAGGGACGATCTGGAACACATAGTTCTAGTCATGTCCCCTGTGCGCAAAGTGGTCGATGGAATGCAGTAACCTGCTCAGGGGGGTTCCACTCCTAATCAACTCCCCTCTTCAGATGCTCACCACGGATGCTTCAGGGCTAGGATGGGGGGGAACATGAGCCCTCATCAGACACAGGCCTCCTTATTTGATTTTTCACAAAGATGGGCTGTCTTTGCGTACTAATCCTAAGTTTCTTCCCAGGTTGTCTAAGTTTACTTTAAATCAACCCATCCACCTGAAAGTTCATTATCCAGAGCATGCCAATTCAGGGGAAGCATTGCCCCATACTATAGCTGTGCTTAGAATACTTGGGTACTGTATACTGCATGAAGCACTGCAGGAAGTCCTTGCAGCGTTTTGTTTCGTTCGCCCCTGGGAAATGGGGTGCCCCAGTTTCTAGACAGTGCTTATCCAAATCTGCAGTAAGGGATTTCCTGTTGTGGTTCGTGGTCATTCCACCAGATGCAAGGCCACTTCTGTTGCTTGTTTCCAGAATGTACCTGCTGCAGAAATTTGCGCAACTGCTATCTGGAGTACTGTCCACACCTTCATTAAACACTGCAGTCTTAATATTGTCTCTCGGAGACATGGTGGGTTCAGCTTAGCTGTACTACAAGGCCTATAGGCTCCAGCTGCCTGGACTGTTAGCTTTTGGTTCTTGTTACAAAGGTGTTGCCTGATGAAAGAGATAGAACAGTTATGTACTTACCATAACAGATCTTCGAGAGAATCTCTTACATCAGGCCCCACCGTCCCACCCTCCTTCCCCTTTTGGGTCTGCAACACTGGATTTCTGTGCTGCTGTCTTCATCACTACATTTTCCAGCCCTCTGTCTTGCCTGGTTTGTGAAGTGCTGGGTTTCTCTTCTGGTTACCCCAGAGGGAGATCCTCCGAGCATGATCTCTGTTGGGAAACTGAGGAGGGGCCACCCATGTTTATGTAGAAGCTGATGCCTGACATCGTGGGTGGCCCCTGGCTGATTGCTTGCAAAAGTTTCTGTGTGGTCCTAGTGTCTGCAAGCTCCAATGGTGTGGCCTGATGAAAGAGATTCTCTTGGAAGATCTGCTGTTACGGTAGGTATGTTTTTTTTTGTTGACCGGGTAAGTGCACTAGACAAATCCTGCCTATTTTCAGGCACGACCCGGGGGAGGGGGATACAGATGAATGCCAACTGACCTTGAACCAGATTAAGCTGTTGGTGGTATTTTTAGTGAATGAGGGAAATTTGGCCAGGACACCGGGGAAATTCCCCTACTCTTTTCGATAAGTGCCATGGGATCTTTAACATCCACCTGAACTACCACCAATCCAGGCAGATGGGACCTCGGTTTAACATCTCATCCGAAAGACGGCACCTCAGAAGTGCAGCACCCCTCTCATGCTGCACTACAGTGTCAGTACTGGGATATTAACCCAAGTGCCAGATGTGGGAACTGAACCCACAGCCCTCTAATCTCCCGGCCTCAGAGGCGAGTGTGCTACCTACTGAGCCACTGACACTGACAATGTAACTCATTTTTATAACTTACGGTGCATTTTTACAATTTATACAATTAACATATAGTACAGATGTATACAGTAAAATAGAAAAACAGCAGTAGGGGAGGTGCCACTGAGATCCGACTGGTGCTGTTGTAATTCAGCACCTTAAGCCCTGCACATTAAAATAAAAGTAACGGCACATACAGAGGGCCTTGCATGAAATCTATAGATTAAGTGCCATATGCACAGGTAGGAAGTGTTCATTTTTTACAACACTGTTATGCTTTTGCACTTTTCTCTGCAGCAGTGGCACTTTTATAAATCTAAGGATTTCATGCAAGCTCCTTTGTGTCCACTGCTACTTTTTTGAAGATTATTTACAGTTACATGCTAAGGTAGAGTAAAAAATATATATTTAAAGGTGGACATGATTATTTAAATTTACTGTGAGTAGGCTATACCTAGGTGTTCAGTTTCTGTGCTGTTACAGGGATCTGAGAGGTGCAACTGGAGCAACATTCTGAAGTTGGATATATTCTGGGTTTTCAGGAAAATGCCTTTCCCTCATCGGCTGCATTGCTTAAATGGGGACAAAGAAAAAAAAAACTATGCAGAAACATGTGTTTCTGACCTCTGAAGTAGTTCATAAACACACCAGCAAAACATGGTTCTAATGCAGGTTAAGAATTGATTTTAATACAAACATTATGAAGCCCTTTGATATTTTTGTTGTTCGTCAAATATTTGAGATGTAACAAAAAAGGGGATAAATTCTGCTATATTTGCTGGAACCACTCAGAATAGTGCTAACAGACCACCTCCTTTCTGGTTGAGAGGGCTTCCACTATCCTCCAAGTGCCCGCTCTGGACCTGCACCACAGTTTCCTCAGTGTTCCTGCCTGAAGGAAGCCATCCTGGGGCTGTAGCTTGGGCTTGTGAAGCAGCCCAATCGCAGAGCCTCCCTGCTGTAGCCACACCTTCAGCTGTACATCCCAGCCAATCAGCAACCACCTAGCTAGCTCCCGGGTCGTCAGCTTCTGTCAAAAGCCTCAGCCTCTAGCGGTCCTCCACACTGCAGCCCAGAGCGCTAAAGACTGCAGTGCAAAGGACAATGCACTGAAGGAGTCTGGACCACAGTGCAAAGAAGAATGTACAGAAGGAGTCTGGACCACAGCACAGAGGACAGTGTACAGAAGAAGTCTGCCTGGAATCATCCATGGGACAGATGTCTGCCAGGTACACTGCCCCCCAGTTCCTACATCTCCAGACCTCCAACAGGACTACTACAAGGACTGCTTTTTCTGCAAGACAAAAATTCTAAGTTGCTACCTGCCCTGGAGACTATGGGACTGATTCACTTATTGGCTTTTCCTGTTAAACTCTAATTAGCAAATTGGGTAACCAACTGCACCTTGTCTGGGTACACCTGTGTTTTTAGATTCCATGCCACCTGCTTAAGGGACTTTGGGACTGCTTTAATTATGGGTCTGTATGCTAGTCAATAGCTATACACTATCAGGGTATTACCTCATTTTCAGTTTCAGCCCCAAACTTTTAATTATAGCATCGATCTGTTGTACTAGTGTACTGCTGTGTGACTGTTAGACTGCTTTTACGTATTGTGGTTTCCTGTTAGTTAACTAATTAGGTTTTGTTGCTGCACCCCATTTGGGTATATCCTTATTTCTGTTTCTAGTTACGGACATAGCTTTTTTAGTATTTTTTTTTTTACTTACGTTTTCTGCCCCCACTTCTTCGCTGCTCTAGGAACCTTTCTTGAGGTTTCCTAGGTCATGCTTTGGCCTCCGTAGTTCTGCCTGGGTACCTCTTATTCTGGGTACCAGCTGCCTACCCCCATCCTGCCGCGGGTTTACTCCCTGGGCGGGAGGAGAGGCCATCCTCACCCTCCTCACACCTCGAGACTCTGTCGGGAGGTCAGCTAGCCCCCATCTCTAGAGCCCAGTTATTGATTTTCGGGATAAGCTGGAACCCGTCTACAGGAACCTGGGACAGGGTATTTCCGTTTTCTGGTCCCAGCCCTCAGAAGCCATCGCTTAAGGAAGTTTAGGGCCAAGCACGCCATGACGCCGCTTTGTGCTCTGCTTCCGGACGGGTGCCTCCCCACCCTTGTCTGCAAGCTACCTTCACTGCACCTCCACCTGTGGTCACCCAGGTGGTGGTATAGCAGCGAGACTTGCATCCCACCCCACCCGGAGGAGGAGAGCAGCCTTTCGACGCTCAATCCTCCTCCCCCTGGCTGGCCCTCCAGCTGCTCGAGTCCGCCCCCGAACCCAGGTCGCTGGCGCCGCGAGAGGTAACCCTACCGCTGTGCTGGTGGGCTGGCCAACTTTTTTAGTATTGAGCAGTTGTATTCTGGGTTAATTCACTGTTTGCTTGTTGCTACTGCTGATAGTTAAAGAGCAAATAGCCTAATCAGCTGGATATACCCTTATTCATAGATTCTGTATAGGGATGGTCCCCATAGGGCAGGCAGGCAGTGGTGATGGCTGTGGGGCACTGTTCTCTAGGGATATGCTCTGAAAAGGGTGGGGGGGGCATGTGGCCCTATCTGCAGGACCTTGGTGGAGCTGCTTGCTTGGCTGGTGGCAGCAAGTGAAGAAATATCTCAGCAGTGTCTCCAGCTCAGATGGAACCCACTCCCCCAGAGGCCCACTGGTCCATGGTAGTGGAAAATGGGGAGGGTGAAGGGAGACAGGGTTAGCCACAGGGAAGTTGTCCAGCCCAACACCATCCCGATGGCGAACTGCTTTGCACCCCCTAGAGAAGGCTTAGGTACCTGATTTTGTTGAGGGGGATAGATGACTGTGAGCCAGTTGGAGGAAGGGGGCAGGACAGTGTGGTGGCACCAGGGGAAATGAACAGGAGCAAGTCTGCTAGGAGAGTCTTAGTGGTCGGGGACTCGATGATTTGGGGAGTTGAGAGGGTGGTTGGAGGCTGGATAGGAGGGGGATGGTCAGGTACCTTCCTGACTGCATCAGCAATCTGGGATTTAGATGGGATAGAGAGAATTGCGGGAGGGGGAGAAAGCTGGGGGTGCTGTTATATCTGGTTACCAATGATCTGGTGAACCAGTTGATGGAGATGGTGAAGTGAAACCTGTGCAGACTTGGGGATGGATTGCTGGCACACTCAGGCTCTCTGGCCCTGTAGCTCCTGGAATGTTCCCCAAACCAGCATGGTGCTGGAACCACCTTGAATGCAGCTGGAATACTTCTAGAACCATTCTGTTTTTCATCTGATTTCAAGTCAGCATCCTTCAAAGAAGACAGATTTTTTTTTTTTTTTTGCATACTTCTAATTTATGTTTCTAATGAGATCTGTATGGCTGTCCATGTGTTCATACAGGCCTCAGCACCACACATTCACCATAAAGGCTTATTAAAGAAAGGGTCCCAACCATATATCTGTTGACCTTGCTATAAAGAGTAGTCAGAGATATGTGCAATTGCTGACTTTAGCAATTTGCAGATAAATCTGTTTTCTCTTATTTAACCACACCCACCTGCGAGAGGTGTGTAACTATGCCTGAATATGGTAGCAGGGAACTTCTTTAAGCCTTCGGCTGAATGGAGTCTGGGTTTAAGGTAGAAAGTGAGTACAGCAAATTAGTTGGAGGATTGATCCCTGGGTGCTGATCCCCTATGTTAGGGCAACCTGGCTCCTGTGCGGAGCAGTCTCTGGTAGTACTGTTAAATATGGATGAGACTGGGAATAGAAACTCAAGTCCTGTGTGGTATCTGTTTATACTAGTTTTTTATGTGCGCCGCAACACAACATCATAAACCAATGTTTTGTAGGCCTCCTCCACTCTCTCAGGGTATGGTGGCCACCATTAATCTTTATTTTATATGCTCACTGCACAAAGTTCATTTTATTTGGGTGTGATGTGTTGCCTCTCTGGCTCCATGCCAAATGTATCGATTAATACTATATTCTGTGATTTACCCAAGAGTAGCGCTTGTAGAGTGAGGAGCTATGGCTGCCCACTTCCTTTAGTGGCAAATAAGAGTAAAAAAACAATAAAAACCTGTACAAATACATATCGCACAGCAGCTGAGTTTGTATTCCTGGTCTCTTCTGTATAAAGTGAGCACAGAATGAGGTGGGGTGTCTCTACCTATGGGGCCTTTCTGACTGTGTGCTTTCCCACAGGAATAAAACACCCCCGTGACCCCAGCAACACAATCCCCTCCTCACTTAGCACTCTAAGCATGCAATTAACAGTTACCGAATATCGGTAAAGTACACAGCGGTTGCAATGAAATAATGAAGGTATGTCTTTAGGGACCCAGAACAGGATCTGGAATAGGGAAAAGCAAAGGTAGAAATCAACAGTATAGATTTTAACAGATCCCTAGCTCAGCTGTCGCCACCACCTAATATGCAGTTTACACAGTCCTCTCTCTCCCTTACTAGTGCATCAGTTAACCACACAGCCCCCCCTTCTTCACGGAGTGCCAGAACACTTCATGTGTGCATGGACAGTAGTCTGAAGGTTGCAGGCCTCTGGAATATGGACCTCTGTGCAGTACCATTAGAAGTTTGGTGGCTGTTAACACTAACAGCAGAAATAAAATGATTGCTCCTGGTTTTTATAATCTGTACTTGTAGTTAGAGTGAACAGGAAGCCCATGGGGTAACTATTCCTTACTAATTGTAAAACATGTTTCGAGGTGACCAAATACTCAAGACCTTCATTGACAGTGCATTACAGGTTTCTTAGGAACATCTCCGATGAACAGGCAGATGTAGGCTGTGTAAATATATGGTGAAACCAATGTGCTCCCAGTGGTGCAGGGTGTGGGCTGTAATGACTTTTTTTGTGGGCAGACTGGATGGGCCTTGCGGTCCTTATCTGCTGTCAACTTCTATGTTTCTATGACTCTTGTGATGTTGACTACTCTTCACCTTACAGGGGTACTTTTCTTCACTCACCCCAAAAAAGGGCAGTCACTCAGGACCAAAGTAGCTTAGTTGGCTGGAGGTGGGCATCTGGTCAGGCTACCGATAGGGTGTTCCAAGTTCGGTGGGGGGGGTTCAGGTGCTGGGAGGGTGGTCGTCTGTGGGTCAGAGATTTTTCCAGGTTCTGGAAGGGTGGTAATCTGAGGAGATGAGGCTGGGTTGGGGGTTGACAGGGTAGTCCAGTGGCAGGGAGGTTGATCAGCTGGGAAGAGGAGGCAGGCCTGGGAGCAGAAAGTAGTTCAGCTGCAGGAAGAGTGGTCAGCTGGGGAGAGGAAACAGGTCTGGGGGCTGGAAGGGTGGTTCAGGTTCAGAGGGTGGCACGGGGATGGAAAGGTGGTCCAATGGGGGGGGATCTGCTGCAGTGGCTAGTCCAGGTGCAGGGATGGTGGCCAGCTATGGCAGGGAAGGGTGGTCCAATAGGGAGGGTAGTTGGGAAGAGGAGGCTAGTTCAGGTGCATGGAGGGTGGACCGAAGTTGGAAGGTTGGGTGGTCCAGCTTCAGGAAGGGTGGTAGGTTGTGGGGAGAATGCTGGTTGGGGGATTAGTAGGTGGTCCAGGTATGGTGGTCGGCAGAGGGTTGGAGGCTAGTCTGGGTCCTGGGTGGGTTTGGAAGATGCAGGTGGGTGGTCCAGGGATCTGACCACTTTAGAAACATAGATTTGTTGGCAGAAAAGGAACCCTTGGCCCACCCAGATGTTCCCTAATTTGTCTCCACAGACCCTAGCTAGTCTCTAATAACCCTCCTCCCTGTCTGTTTTCTAATACATCCCTATGTCTGTTCCACACATGCTTGAAGCCCCCCCACTGTATTCACCTCCACCATTGCTGCAGGCAGTCTGTTCCAGGCATCTACCACCCTGTCAGTGAAGAAATATTTCCTCACATCTCTTTGAAACTTCCACCCCTCCAGCTTCATTGCATGCCCTCTGGTCCTGGTGCTGCTTCTCATTTGAGAGCGACTTCCCTCCTGCACCCTGTTCACCCTTGTGAGGTACCTGTAGGTCTCTAGCATCTCACCTCTACCTCTCCTATTTTCTAGGGTGTACATGTTAAGACCCCTCAGTCTCTCCTCATAAGGCTTCTCATGCAACCCCAGCAACAATTTCGTTGCCCTCCTCTGGACTGCTTCTACTCTGCCTATGTCCTGAGGTGCAGCCTCCAATACTGAACACAGTATTCTAGGAGCATAGATATGTTGTTCATCAACACTTTTTGGCATGTCCCCTTCCTCTTTAAATCTTGCCGAAAGTCTTCAAGCTGGCTCCTCCTACCCACCCGGGTGATATATACCTCAGCTCCGCGCCCCATGACACCAGATCTTCCTTTCCGCTGGAAGATATAGGTTCCCTCGTGCTCTCAGAGCAACTCATAGGCCTTGGATTCTAATTGTTGGTTTTTACTGAAACTTAAACTCGTTTGAGTTAGCAATTTAGCTTTCACCACATCTGTCATGGAGGAAAATGTTCCCTAGTTTACGCTGGTGCCCTACGGCAGAAGATGATGCATACCCGATCCCTACCTAATATGCGTTTACTGCCTAGGTTCAGACATGATACCGCGTCGTGTAGCTTTTGCCTGGCCTTCCATCCCAAAGTCCTGGACGACCGCAAGGCATGTTTAAAGCGGGGGAGACCGGAAAAAAGGAACCTGCCAGTGAAATTGAAGGAGGTGAGGTGGGCGGTTTCCACGGCTGCAGGATCTGCTGAGCACCTGGAAGAAATTAAAGCATTTGAGGAGGAAGCAGCTCAAGCTTCAGCCAATCGAAGCTTCCTCGTTCCACTGAACCTTGGCTCCACCTTTACGGGCTCGTTCAAGAAGTTGTGCCATGCTCTCCCCACCCACGGTGAGGCACCCTCGGGCTCGCACTCCTCCTGCTCCCAGAAGAGAGAGAAGGACCTGTCATCTTCATCCCGACGAAGACGTTCAAAAGGTCCGAGTCCCAGGAACAAGTGCTCTTGACTTTGGTCGAGATCGCATCCTCGGCCGCCGGCTTCACGGACCTCCGTCTGGCCAGGGGACCGAGGAAGTGGAAGATGAGGTTGAGATTGTTCTACGACCCGCGGCCTTGACTCAGCCGTGACTCCTTGGAAAGGACTCCAGTCCTTGTCTTCCCTGATGAGGAGACCCAGCCTGCTGGTGTCCCCATCAAGGACCCGGTTCCCGACCCTCGGGTTTCACCAACTCCGGTGTCTCCTGATCGATCGAGTCGGCTCCCCAATCTTGGTCGAGGTCCAGGACCCCCTTGGCTGAACGACTGAGAAAGAGCCATAAGCGTTCTAAAAAGAGGCGACGCCACAGGTCCTCATCCTCCTCAGATGAGGAGAGGCTTCGGCAGAAACTCCGTCGGTGCTATAAGGACCTCATGTGGCAACAGTAGATCCTGTCTGGGCAAAAGCCGGCTCTGCTGCCTAGCCCAGCCATCACTTGGCCTTTGCCTCCCAGGCCAAAGCCGACCCCCCCGGAACCGACGCCTTTGGTTCTTCCACCCGTAGGGCTGGCCTGTATCCCGGCTCGGCCTATCCAGGTCTCTCCACCGATTAGGGTGGAACGACCGCCTAAGCAGCCTGAGGGAAGGGCACCCTGGAAAGAGGACCGACAGGGCACCGGGCTTCCCCAGCATCTGTTGATTACAGTCACCCCCGGATCGCCCTCGGTGCATCGAGGGTGACTTAGGCGGCAGACGGTTATACCACAATTCTTCAGACTCGGACGTCACCAGACTCCACTCACATCCCGGGGATGATGGGTCGTCCATGGCAGGGTTAGAGGAAGGCTCTTCCTCCTTCCAGGGCATCCTCCACCTCATCTCCAACTCTAACGGAATGCCCTTGGAACCCATCCAGAAAATGGCAGAGTACCCTCTCACTGATATCCTCAAGAGAGGGGATACCCCAATGAGGCCTTTCCAGTGGCCGAGGCCATTGTTGGCCCGGCCTTAGAATTTTGGCAGCGTCCTGCCTCCTGCCCAGCACCATCTGCCCGCATGGCCTGCAAGTATGCGGTGCCCATGGGGTCCCTTGCGGGGTTCACAGAGCACCCTTCGTCTGACAGCCTGGTGACCGCCACTGTGTTCAGGCGTACTGGGAGTGTGGCCGACACTGACCGACCCCCAGACAAGGAGTCCAAATATATGGACCACTCTGCCCATAAGGTCTGTGCGGCCTCTTCTCTGGGTCGTCAGGCCAGCTCAGCTGTCATGGCACACCTCTCTCATGCCCTTCTTGGGTCATTAGATGAGGTCCTCCCTCATCTCCCAGCGGACATGCAGACCATGGTCAAGCAAGTCCGGGACCAGGGTCATGCTGTCGCAAAACAGCAGCTCCAGACAGCCCTGGACATAGGAGATTCCTGTGCCCGCTCTCTAGCAGCCGCAGTGGCCACTCGCCGTAGGGCTTGGCTGAGGCTTTCCTCCTTCTCGATGGATACTCAGCACAAGCTTGCTGATATGCCCTTCCTAGGCACTGACTTGTTCGGTCCAGGAGTGGCCGGTCACCTTCAGCGTATAGAGCAGTCCAGTGCCACCTTGGATGCTACTTCTGCCAAGGGTTCTTCGGGCAAGAACCAGCAGAAGAAGAAGAAGCCATTTTGGCACTCTTCCCCTGCAGTCAGGCAGCCCTCCTTTCAGGGAGGTCAGCAGCAGCAGGCTCAAGTTTGGCGCCCGAGGCCCAAGCAGGGTCCTCAACAGCCCCGTAAAGGAGACCAAGGCGCAGGTCCTGGAGACTCCTCCTCTAAGCCTGCTCAGTGACGGGTTGGGGGTTGCCACCCCTATACCTGTCACGCCAGCTCTGGGTCCCCTCATTGGGGGTTTTCTCTGCCACTTCCTTTCCGCCTGGTCCACCATCACTTCGGACAGGTGGGTTCTCGAAGTGTTAGGTCAGTGACTGCTTCTGGAATTCAAGCAGTACCCTCCCAGCCGAGCCCGCGCTCCTTGGGAGGAACGGATCTCTACATGCACCCAGTCAGCTCTTCGAGATGACGTGGCTCAGCTCCTCTGCAAGGAGGTAGTAGCCCCACTGCTGGATCCTCCGACAGACCCAGGCTTTGTTTCCAGGTACTTCCTGGTGCCCAAGCGGATGGGGGGTTGGTGCCCCATCCTAGATCTCCACGACAATGAACAACTCGGCACAATGTAGGAAGGCAGCTGCAAAGGTCAACAAAATGGTGGGCTGTATTGCAAGGGGTATTTCCTCGAGGGAGGAGGTGATTCTGCCACTGTATAGGTCATTAGTTAGACCACACCTGGAGTACTGCATGCAGTACTGGCATCCGTATCTGAAGAGGGACATTAAGTTACTGGAGGGGGTGCAGTGCAGAGCGACAAAGATGATCAAGGGGCTGGGGGACTTATCATATGAGAGGAGGTTGAAGGAGCTGAACATGTACTCACTGGAGGAGAGGAGAGACAGGGTGACATGATTGAAACCTTTAAATACATGAAAGGAATAAACAAGACAGGTACAGAGGGGCTGCTCAAAGTAAGGGAGGGGAGGGACACCAGGGGCCATGATATGAGACTGGAGCGAGGAAGGTTCAGGAGGGAGATGAGGAGACACTTTTTTACACAGAGGGTGGTGGCTGGGTGGAATGCGTTACCTGCTGAAGTGGTATGCAGTAGAACAGTGGACTGCTTCAAACGAGGATGGGACAGGACAAGGGGGAGGGTTAATGAAGGGGAAGGGTGGAAGGGAGGGGCAGCTGCAGAATAAGGGGCGCTAGCTGCACATTCGAGCAGACTTGATAGACCTCTAGGCCTTTATCTGCTGGCAAATTTCGTATGTTCGTACGACCTGAATCAATATCTCAGGTCCTGCACCTTTCAGGTGGTCACTCTGAACCAGATCTTACCATCCCTGGAGCGAAACATGGTTCTGTTAACTGGATCTACAGGACGCGTTCTTTCATGTCCCAATCCATCTGTCCCATCAGCGGTTCCTCCCCTTCAGGGTCAAAGGGACACTGTACAAGTTCCAAGCTATGCCATTCGGCCTGTCATCGGTCCCTCTGGTCTTCACTAAATGCATGGTGGTGGCAGTCCACCTGCGGCATCAAGGAGTCAGAATCTACCCTTATCTCGATGACTGGCTCTTGGCAGGTTCCACCAACAGGAGGTGGAGAGGTCCAGGGATCTAGCCTTCCGAACCTGCTCCCAACTCGGCCTCCTGATCAACGAGGCCAAGTCAGAACTCATGCTCTCTCAGGTGATGGGCTTCATCAGGGCAGAGCTCAACTCTTGTCAAGCCAGAGCTCGGCCCCCGACGGACAGGGCAGAGGTTCTCTCCTCCTTTGCCCAATCATTTCTGGTTGGGCACTTGCACCCTGCCCGGGACTTTCTGTGCCTTCTGGGTTACATGGCGGCATGTACCCCAGTGGTCCGCTAAGCACGGTGGCACATGCGCCCCCTCCAGTGGGAGCTGGCCGCCCATTGGACTCGGCGATATGGTCACTTCGACCAGCTGATCACTGTAACCCAGAAGATGTGGGACACTCTCCAATGGTGGACCGCCCCAGACTGGTTGCAGGAAGGGATCCCGTTTGTCCGCCTCGGCCTAGAGCCAACGGTCGTCCTTACGACTGATGCCTCTCTCATGGGCTGGGAAGCCCACATGGGGGACAACAGGGCCCATGGGTTCTGGACCCCTGAGAAGTCCCGATGCCACATCAACCATTTAGGAGGCAGTATGGCGCAGTGGTTTAAGGCTCTGAGCTGCAAGTCTGGAGACCTGGGTTTGAATCCCACAGCCCCCACTTGCATACTGTGTGACCCTGAGCAAGTCACTTAACTTCCTCATGCTCCCAGGTTGCACCTGCAAACAAACTTTCAGCTTAGTGTGTCTCACCTGGTAAAATAATTGGTTAAAAAAAAAAAAAATAAAAAAAACCTGTTGGAGCTCAGAGCAGTCAGACTAGCATTGTCAGCTTTTGCTCCTCAGCTCCGGGGTCAAGTGGTTCAAGTCCAGACGGACAATACCACGACCATGTACTACCTCAGCAAACAGGGTGGCATGCACTCCCATCTGCTGTGCAAGGAGGTGCTTCGCATCTGGACCCTCGTAAGCCGGTTGGAGGCAGATCTCCTAGCCATCCATGTGGCAGGAGCCTCAAACCATCTGGCGGATGCTCTCGGCCACATAGGCTAGACATCCCATGAGTGGTCTCTCCATCTGGAGGTAATTTACAGCCTGTGGTGGACCTGTTTGCCTCCAGGGAAAACACCAAGCTGAGGCTGTTTCATGCCCACCCACCTCAGCAGGGCTTACTGCAGGGGGATGCCTTCTCGAGACCGTGGACCCCAGGCCTCCTGTACGCTTTCCCTCCATTTCCCTTGATCCACAAGGTGTTACTCAAGGTGAGGAGGGACAAGGCGCAGGTGATTCTGGGAGCCCCAGACTGGCCGCACCGATTCTGGTACCCAGATCTCCTCAGCTTCAGCTGCAGGCCCCTGGTGCGGCTTTGTACACGCCCGGACCTGATATCTCTGAACTAGGGGAAGGTCTTCCATCTGGACCTTCAATCCCTGCACCTCACAGCCTGGTACCTGAGCGGCTAGAGTTCCAGGCTTTGGGTCTTTCTGAAGATGTCTACACTGTGGTGGAGGCATCCAGAAAGGAATCGACCAGGAAATGTTATGCCTTCAAATGGAAACGTTTTTTCCATTTGGTGTCAGAGTAAGGGTCTGGAGCCCTTATCCTGTTCTGTGGCTAACATTCTTGACTACCTTTGGCCTCTCTCCAAAGGGGGTCTATGGTCATCGACCCTTAGGGTGCACCTGGCAGCCATTTCTGCTTACTGAGCATGGGCCGGTCAGCCGACATTGGCGCAGGAGACAGTAGTGGGATGCTTTTTCAAAGGCCTGGTTCACATATCCCCTCTGCTGCGTGAACCTCCACCTCCATGGGATCTTTTGCTGGTTTTGGCAAAGCTCATGGGCAAGCCATTCGAACCCGTGCACAAATGTGAGCTTTCACACTTGTCGTGGAAGACGGTCTTCTTGGTGGCTATCACGTCTGCCAGAAGGACAGGGGAGCTCCAGGCGCTTTTGGTTGACTCCCCTTATCTGGTCTTTCACAGGGACAAAGTTGTCCTGTGCCCCCACCCGAAATTCCTTCCGAAGGTAGTGTCAGAGTTTCACTTTAACCAGGTGTTGACTCTTCCGGTTTACTACCCTAATTACACCTCAGAGGCCGAGTACAGGCTCCATGCCTTGGACCTGAGACTTGCTCTCTCCTACAACAAGGAGAGGATGGCAGAAATTCATGGAGAGGTTCGCCAGCTGTTTGTCACCTACACTGAAACCGCTTCTGGCAGACCTGCAGCCAAACGGACCATAGCAAGATGGATTACATCATACATAGGTCTGTGCTATGAGCTGGCGGGCAAGCAGTCTCCCAGAGAGATAATAGCTCATTCTATCTGCCATACTGCTGCATCGGTGGCTGCTTCCAGGGACATCCCTATCCAGGAAATCTGTTGGGCTGCCACCTGGAAGTCAGCAAACACCTTCATTACCCACTACCACATCGATCTTGAGTCATGCCGGGATGCTGGTTTTGGGGCCTCGGTTCTCCAATCTTTATTTCCTAAGTAGGGGGTGTGCACCTTGCCTTCCTCCTCCCGGAGAACTGCTTGGAGTCTGCCAAGAAATGTGGATGAACAACATATCCACGCTCCTAGAAAAATTGGTTACTCACCTGTAACAGTAGTTCTAGGAGCGGTATATGTTGTTCATCTACACGCACACACCCGATCTCCCCGGCTTCGGGCGCACAACCTTGCTTCCAGCAGGTTAAGATCTGGCATCATGGCTGAGGTATATACCACCCAGGTGGGTGGGAGAAGCTAGCTTGAAGATGTCCGACAAGATTTAAAGTGGAAGGGGACATGCCAAGAAGTGTGGATGAACAACATATACCACTCCTAGAACTGCTGTTACAGGTGAGTAACCTGTTCTTCCAGGTAGGGTCTCACCAGCGAATGATACAGTGGCAACACCACCACCCTCATCCTCCTAGATACGTCCTCCCTATGTATCCCAGCATCCCACTCTCCCCTGCCCACTGCCTTGTCACACTGCCCTACCTACCACCTTGAGGTCATCATATATGATAACCCCAAGGTCCCTTTCTGTTATGTGACTGTCAGTAAATGAATAAGGCAAACTAGATAAGAAATTGGTTGTGGGATAGGTGACAGAGGATGGTGATAAACAGAGTTCACTCTGAGAAAGGGATGGTGACATGCAGGGTACATCAGGGATCAGTCCTTTTTAATGTTTTTTAAAGTGACATTGCAGAGGAGCTAGAAGGGAAGGTCTGCCTCTTTTCTAATGACACTAACGTCTGCAGTAGGATAGACACTCGGGGGGAGCAGAGACCTGAGAAAACTAGAGGAATGGTCGAGGGCATGGCAGCTGGGTTTCAATGCAAAAAAAGTGCAAAATAATGTACTTGAGGCACAGAAACCCTGGGTGCAGTACAAAATGTGTGGAGAGGTATTGACTACCAAGCAGGAAAGAGACCTGGGAATAATCATGTCAGATGACCTAAAGGTGACCAGGCAGTGCGACAAGGCAGTCGGGAGGGCTAGTGGGATGTATAGGGAGGGGGTATCACCAGCAGGAAGAGGGAGGTGGTGTTCCCTCTGTATAGATACATAGATACTGTTGGCAGATAAGTGCCACCAGGCCCATCCAGTCTGACCATTTATACCACCTGACAAAGCAGCCAGTGACCCTATCTGGTCACTGGCTTTAGCATTTTCTTCCCATCTCTAATATTTCTTTATACCTGTCCCATGCATGTTTGAAGCCTGCCACCTTATGGGCGGCCACCACTTCCTGGGGCAAGCTATTCCATGAATCCACCACCCTCTCTGTAAAAAGAACTTCCAGACATTACCCCTTTTGCAGCCACCCATCAGTCTCATATCTTGCCCTCTTGTTCTGGCACTACTTTTAAACTGGAATATGTTGTCCCCTTCCACCTTGTTCATGCCCTTGAGGTATCTGAATATTTCTATCATGTCTCCTCTCTTCCCTCCTTAGCTCCAGCCTGTACAAATTGAGATCTCTGACTCTTTCCTCGTAAGGCTTGTGATGTAGACCCTTCACGATTTTGGTCACCCTCCTCCGCACTGTCTCTATTTCGCTGGTAAGACCCCACCTAGAATACTGTGTCCCGTTCTGGAGACCACATTTCCAGAAAGACATAGAGTTGAGGCGGTTCAGAGGGGGGCAACTAAAATGGTACAGGGTCTGCATCAAAATTCCTATGAGGAGAGATTAATGGACCTCAGGATGTACACCCAGAAAGAGAGGGGGATATGATAGAGACCTTTAAATACATGTAAAGGTAAATAAGGTACAGGAAGGAAGTATTTTTCAGAAGGAAAGGTGCTGAAGAACAAGGGGACAACCTATGAAGCTGGATGGGGGGGTAGATTCAGGAGAGAGGTGAGGAAGTATTTCTTCACAGAAAGAATGGTGAATTCCTGGAAGGGTGGATTCCTGGAACAGTCTTCTAGCACAGGTGGTGGTGAAAACGGTGGGGTTATTCATACCTCTCAACCTTTTGTCTCCCAAATGTGGAACATTGCCTCTAAAAATGTGGAACAAATGGACTAAATGTGGAACACTTAATCAAATCTTTACCTAAGAAGCTCAGAACACTGTTAAAATGTTTGCATTTGTGTTCAGAAAGTCTGTTATTAATTGAATAATATATTTTTTGCATCATTTACTATATATTTTTGCATTAAACTGCTAAGATTGAATGTGGGACAAGTCCTCACAATGTGGAACAGGGAGCTTTTGTGAAGTAAAATGAGGAACTGTTCCTCATAATGTGGTACAGTTGAGGTGTATGGGGTTAAAGAATGCATGGAACAGGCACAAGGAAATCATAGTGGAAAGGAAGGGGCGAGGGAAAAAGCTGTAGATCAAGTATGGTCTGCAGTAATGATGTAGGTAGGGAAAAATGGGTAGACTGGGTGGGCCAAGGGGTATCAAATTTTATATTTCTAGTACCTCCCCATCTTACACTCAGCGCCTCGGTTCCTATGCCCAATGTGCATGAGTTTACACTTTTTGGCATTGAACCCCAACTGTCATGCTTTAGAACACTCCACGAGATTCCCCAGATGCCTGCTCATTCTCTCACCCCCTCCTGAGTGTCCACACTATTTAAGATTTTGGTATCATCTGCAAATAGGCATACCTTTCCTTCCAGTTCCTCAGCAAAGTCTTTTATGAAAACACTGAATAGGACCAGTCCCGGTACTACATTCTATGGCACTCCACTAGTCCATCCTCCATCATTTGTGTGAGATGTTAACCAGTTTCTAACCCATCACTTTGAATCCTATCCTAGGCTGCCCAGTTTCTTTATCATTCTCCTGTGTGGCACAGTGTCGAAGGCCTTGGTAAAGTCCAGATAAGCCATGTCTACTGCCATTCCTATCTGTTTCCCTGGTCACTGAGTTAAAGAAATCCATCAGATTTGATTGGCATGACATAATAACACACAATTAAGCCAGCAGAAAAAGGCCTTATGGTCTGCTTGAGTTTGCAAGGCCCACAGTGTCTTCTGAGGGATGTACCGCCCCCCATTATTCATTCCTCCCCATTGATGCCCACCCCCCCCATGCAGTCTTCCCTCTTACTCTGTCCCATTCTCTTTTGAAGTCATCCACAATCTTCAGGGAGACAACTTCCTCCGGCAGCTTGTTCCATTTTGCCACCACCCTCTCAGTAAAAAAAGGGTCTCCTCATTTCTCTCTTGCATCATCCTCCCACCAGCTTAAGGCAGTGCCCCTAGTGGTCCTTTTTCAAGTAAGATTGAATGGACCCTCAAAGCTCACTTTGTTGAAACCCCTAAGGTATGTAAAGGTTTCAGTCACGTCACCCCGTTCCCTTTTATCGTCCAGGGAGTATTTGTTTCGATTTCTGAGTCGCTCCTCACATGTTCTGCCTTGCTATCCCTGGATCATCTTGGTTTCCCTTTTCTGGACCACCTCCAGCAAATTAGGTCACCAATACAGCACGCTGTAGTCAAGATGTGACCGCACCAGAGGTCTGTACAGTGCCAGAATGACCTCTTTTTTTTTTTGTACTTTATGTTTATTGGTCTTTCAATAAGCATGCAGTTAAACAATTTTTTCCTGATACAGTTTCTAAGGAGTTATACATAAAGCATTCCAAATGAGGGTGCCACTCCTCTTAATCCATACATTTTAAATAAATCAAACTGTGTCTATAAGATACATCCCCGGTGGGGTATTCAGTATAAACCTTTTCCAACACATAATATTACCAAAACGTTATTGCTATTTAATAAGCCCATGAGCTGCACGTTATTTAAATTCTGTCTCAAGATGGGATAAAAAAAAAAACTCCTTTTCTAAGGAGAATAAGTATACATGCATTTATTGTATAATGGCACTTATCTGGTGACTTCAAAAAATTGTTTAATTTGTCTGAAACTACTATAAAAGCCCTTATAAGGATACTGTAGGGCTTTAACTGGGATTCCTCTACGTTTAAAAAAATAAACTTTCAATTAGAAACTTAGGAAGACACACATCCCGATCTCCCCAACTAAATACTACATCTATAAATATTTGCCATTATATAAGAAATTGAAATAATAGATTCATCACACTCAACGAGCTATTTAAATGATTTAGAACTTGTTCTATTCTTAACTATTTTATCGAATATTAAAGTCTCTCACATTGAACTATCAAGTCCATCGGTACTGCAGTCAGGTTTCCCCGTCTTCGATTTCTTCTGCCTCCGATTGATCAGTGGATTCTCTGCATCTCCGAGGTGGCTTGTGCTTCTGAGCCCATTTCTGAGCTTCCCCAGGGTCCAAAAAAATAAAAACTTTGTGCAGGATTCACAGACGCACAGGGAAAAGCATGTTATGGGGAATTTGTGTCAAGGAGGCCGCCACCCGTCGTATCTTTTTTCTTTTGTCAGGTGGCAAAACTCAAGTCTGGGTATATGTGCACTTGAATGCCTTCACAAAGGAGGACTCTTTTCTGTCTGGCCAATGTCAAAATTAAATCTCTGGACCCGATGCCATCAAGGAACATCACTATTGCTCTGGGGGTTTCTAGATTTGCTTGCCTGCTCCTCGAGGCCACTCGGTAAGCCTTCTGAATTTTTATTTGCCTGTCAATGTATGGTTGCCCCAACTGCTGTTCCAGCCACTCGGAAAGAAATAAAATTAAATGGTCCCCCTCGCTACGTTCCGGGATCCCAATAACATGAATGTTTGCTGCCCTGGTTTGATTTTCAAGTACTTCAAGCTGGCTCCTCAGGTGTGTGTTTTCTTTCACCAGAGTGGCTGCCGTCCCCATGGCTGCTTCTGATCACTTCTATGACTCCGATACTGCAGTCTTTACTACCTTAACCTCTGATTCCATTACATTGACCCTGGTTGTTAAGGAGTCAAATTTTTCCGAAAGTCCACTAAGTGAGCTGATAAGTCGGTTGATTTTATGGCCCAAAGTTTGCAGGGTCTCTTCCCCATTTATATCTTCCTCCGCAACACTGCGGCCTTGTGCAGATCTCGTGGCTGGGGGTCCAGGAGCATTTCTGCCTCTACTTCCATCTTGTAATGCTTTTTCTTTCTTCTGGTTCCCCGTTATGATTCTCTAAAGTTTCCGCTTTTCTGTTTTATATTTTTTTGTTGGTCAGAACCATCCAAAATTAACTTTTTTATAGACTTTTACTTCACTTAAGTAGGAGCTGTAGTTTCAGATGACCGCCATGCTCGGGCTCTCTAGCACCCCCCCCCCAGAATGACCTCTGCCTTCCTACTGGTTATACCCTTGACTGTACAGCTCACCATCCCATTCACTTTGGCTGCTGCTCTCCTGCAGTATGCTGCTTGCTTTAGGTCACTGGCAGTGATCACTCCAAAATCACACTCCTGCTGATTGCACCCACACTTTGAGGTCACTCAAGTGAGGGGTCACTAGGGATTGTGGATATTACATAGTGACTACAGCCATGCTATTGGCCAACTGCTGTCACATGGTTTCGGAGTTCCCGTATGGCCAAGTCTGGCATCCCTTGTCCCCTCGAGCCCTCTCTGTCAGTCCGCCTCCCTTCCCAAATCCCTAACACAGTGCAATCACAGCATAACAGGTATTTCTAATTCACTGCAGTTCAAGCCCCATTAACAGAAAAAATAAAACAATTACTCTTCCCTCTGCCTTAGTACGGGCTCTGCTCTCGCTCACACTGTTCCCTTTAGCAAAAAGGCAGCTGTCTTACTGTAAAAAGAAAGTTATTCCAACAACCTGAGTTAAAACTCACTACGGCTATTGGCCGGCTACTGTCACGTGGTTTCGGTGTTCTCATATGGCAGCCAAGTCTGACATGCTTTGTCCCTCCCCGAGCCTTCCTTCTCAGTCTGCCTCCCACTACCCCCTTCCCAAATCATCAACGTAGTGCAATCACAGCCTAACAGGTATTTTAATTCACTGCAGTTCAAGCCCCATTAACAGAAAAAAAAAATTCACACTTCCCCTTCCCACTTTGCCTAAGGTCTTGCAACTGGTTGGATTCAAGATACAGTCTCTTTCTTTTAGCAGGGCTTCCCTGAATTTTCCCACCAGTGAAGGATAACTGACCAGTCTGTAGTTGCTAGCCTCCTCCCTGCTGCTGCTGTTATGTAGAGGGACAGTGTCAGCTCTTCTCCAGTCCTTCGGAACCACTTTTAAAGGGACACTGTCAACCCCCTTAGGCCTCAAAAAGTCCCCAGTTTAATAAAGACACATTTTGATCACATTCTGTAAAGACTGCTGGTGTAGCTTGTAGTTTGATTCTGGTTATTTTTTCTTTTAAAAAGTGAAAAATAAACTGCCCACCATACTAGTGTCACCACACAAAAACCTTTGTTTACATTCTTTGATCTGTTGCCACTACATGTTTCCTGGACTTGGGAACATCCCCAGCACAGTCTAGCCAAGGAGACTATTGCATCATAAGTGGCTGCACGACTGTTTGGGGGTATTTCTAATGCTCAGTAGGTATGCAATAACAGGATCTGAAACAAAACAAGATTGGATATAATACAGTAGCATATGTTTCAGTTCTACTAAGCAAGGAGGCAGATAATAAAACCAGCAACATAAATTCATTTTAGGGAAGGTAAGCAGTCATAAAATGTGGGTTTTAACTAGAAATAATATGATGCAAAATGGTTGACAGTGACCCTTTAAAGACATCGGAGGGTGCCTGCACTCCCATCACAACATATTGATGAAATTCGGACTCGAGGGACTGGATTGACTGGTAAAATTTGCACAACTTAAACCTGCTTTTACCGGGTGTCTGATTCCGGCAGTCCAGTTTTAACCAAGTGATGCTGCAGTATCTTAATATCAAACTGAAAGTGTGAGAGTTTTAACTACCCTGTTGAAATGCATTATAAATGTCTTGATTTTGGGATGCACAAAATAGGTGATTTGATATATTGGACCAACAGAGATTTACAGAATATCCTTAAGCGTTCAAACTCACAGAGTTCCTCAGAACTCTTCTGAACTTTCTGAAGAACTCTGCGAGTTCAAAAGCTTATAGAGGATTGTGTATGAGCAATCATATACAATAAGGATATTCTTCAATCGAGAGGTTTCCATAGTAACAAGAGACCTCAAGAATGCAGCTCGAGATGTCTTGTTACCATGGAAACCTTGAGATCGAAAAATAGCATTGTTTGTGTACGATTGCTCATACCCAATCTTTTATAGTATATGGACAACCATACTTTAAAATCCTGTGCCCCCAAAAATGGCCCCAGTACTAAATTGCCTTACTTATAGTGCGGACTGTAGCAGTTGTTTCTGGCACCGCTCACTTCCTGGGTCAGCTCTCACTGCCACAGCGACTTCATCACGCCTGTGCAGTAACGTTCGATGCTGTGCTGCAGTAGTGACATCCTCAGTGTAGTACAGTAACATCATGACATTGCTACTGCAGGAGCAGGCATGGATTTCCATGCAAAACAGTGTTCCAGCATACACTGTAAGGATATTCTGTAAATCTCTGTTGGTCCAATAAAAAAGTATCAAATCCACCCATTCTGATTTGATGGCCAAGCTCCAGCCGGACTTTGACAACGTCCAACACTGGTTCCGTTCAAATCAATTGTCCCTAAATGCCCCCCCAAAAAGGGTCTCCTTGACCTTTGGCTCAAGGCAGAAGCTCTCCAGGCTTGCTGCCCTTCCATCCTTCCACACCCCGATGGGTCCAGGACCATGATTGACGATGTCCCCTCATTTAAGTACGTCGGGGTCTGGCTTGACAATCACCTTGACTTTTCTGGTCATGTGGATGCTATCCATAAAAAACTACACCTTAAACTAGGTGTCCTGTATAGGAACCATGGTTGTATCCCCCTGCCGGCTCGCAGAGCCATTATCCAGAAGATGACCCCCCCTGTTTTTGACTAAGGAGACATTGTCTACAGTACTGCTCCTAAGTCAACCCTGACCAGATTGAATTCCCTCTTCCACTCCTTCTATCACTGTGATCTGAACTACCCTCCCTGCACCCACCATTGCTCCCTTTATACCTCCCTCTCAGTTCCCTCCCTTGAAGCCAGGCGCTTCGCTCACTGTTCCTCCTTTGTAGTGAAATACTGGCTAGGCTCTCTTCCCTTGTACCCTTCTCTACCCTCCCCTTCTCACTACACCCTTCAGAACTCTGGCTTTTGATCCATGGCACTCCCTTCTAGGACAGCCTCAGCTGGCTAGGCTGACTTCTCCTACAGCTTCCCCAAACTTTGGAATTCTCTTCCCCTTTCTGTCTGCTCTGCTTCCTCCCTACACGCTCTCTGCTCACTTCTTCGCAAATTCATTTCTCTCTCCTGCAGCTGCACCTGATCCCTGACTATGTTACTCTCTTCTCTTCCTTCCACTCCCTCCCTGCCACCCCCACCTTGTTCCCCCAAACCTCCCTGTCTTAACCCCTGCTGCAACCTCCCCTTTCCACCTCTCCAGTGATATGTCTGAATAGCTTTGCTACCACTGGCTGCGTTTATTGCACTCTGCACTTTCAGTATCATCCTCTAGCTACCCACCTTGATGCATTCTGCTATGTCCCATACCATTGTACATAATGCTTAAATTGTCTATCTACTGTAGCTTGACTGTGATGCTTAGCAAATTGTACTTGTTTATCTAATTACTTATTCTAGCTCGTTTTTGATGCTATGTTCTGTTCCTTCCTGCTATGTAGCTTTGTTCCTATTGTTACTCGTGACCCCTCCCCCAGGACACATCTGGAAATGAGCTGTTATTCAGGTCAGTATGTCTTTCTTGGTGAAACTTTTGAAATCAATCACCCACTCCTCTATCCCTGCCCCAACCCCCACACTACCCAATCAGTTACCCTGCACCTCTTCCCTTCCCCCGCCTTTCCTGTCTCCTCACCCCTTCTTCCCCTACCCCCCTCACCACCCTTTTCAAGACCCCTCACCCTGTAACCCCATTTCTCAGTGCACAATATTTCTGTCTTGCTGTACCCCTCATCATTCTCATCGATTTCACCTACAGCACTTAAGTCCATGCATTTTTCTTTATTTCTTCTGCCCTTAGTGAAAACTTAACTGAATCATATGTGTAGCATTCATGTTTTCATACTAGTTAGTTCCTTCATATGTATTAGCTAATGTATTTGTAATAGTACTAGCTGTACCTCATCTTTGCTATGTACCTGTGCTACCCAATCTGTTTTGTATGTAACCCCGTACAAATGGGGGTTCCCGGAAAGTCTTCCTTGAGCTTGCCTAAATGCTCACTGCCAGGCTGATGTCCTGCGTTTTAGCAGTTTAAATGTGATTGCCAGAGAGTGCCTGTATAGCCTCTGTGTTTTGTCTCTTTAAGAGCTGCCTGGATTGCAGTCATAATTAATCTGAGAGGGAGCTCTGTTAGAAGATTTGCTTGTTTGCTGATCATTTGTTAGAGTAGTAATAATATTGCAGTTTGTTCTAACCTGCCTTCTTTGCAGCATGGACAGTTCTGTTTGTTTCCGTCATCTTGGTCCTGGACTGCAGAATGGGCCAATCAGTACATTTGGGACTCTAAAATGGAGCCTGCCTACAGGGGCTTGGTGGGGCCAAAAACTTGAGGAACTGTAGTTTTGGGCTTTTGGCACCTAAAATAACCTGGAGAGGGAGCCCTTGTTGTGACTGACAGACAGATCAGCCAACTGAACCTTTTGGATCTTGGGAAAGTCCCACACTGCTTGCAGTTTCAGTTAGATTTGAGTTGGGAAGTGAAGAGTAACAGCTCAAGATAGTTCGAGCAGCAATCCATAGTGGTTCTTGGCGGAGAACTAATGGAAAGGCCTGAGTTTGGCCTGCATGCCTGAATGCTGTTCCTGAGAGGGAACTTGTGCTTTTTTTGGACTGAATCCGAACCTGGGGAGCGAATTAAGCCACTGAATTGTGACTAGGCTTTAACCTGAAGAAGACCGAAGATTTACTGAATGCAATCAGCCTGTCAGGACTTCCAGCTACCTCTGAACTCCCGGGTTGCGAAGAGACTCTGTAATTGCGACCTGAGAGCCATTTGCCTGGTACAGTGGAATTTTCTTACATTTGAATGTGCTGTGTACTTATAGTGGGTCGTAATTTGGTTCCCCACTGTGTCTGAACTGTGTTTTGCTTGCTGGAGGCTGTATCCAGCTCCATGGACTGAATCTGTATTTATTTCCATTTGCCTGGGCCCTGCTACATTGGCCCAGCCAGAATACCTGCTACGCAGAGAAAGTCATCGACGAGAGACCGGCCTGGGGATCAGTCCCCTGCTCAACGCCTTGAACAGGAATGATGCCTCAGTGATTCATGTGGGCCCTGCTTCTCCGGGCACTCCAGCTCAACAGCCTACAGTCTCAATTTCGTCCTGCCTGTGTCCAGTATTGGGTATAGTGAGTAAGAATCAGGGTAGCTCCCTGCAACAACAGCTAAATCTAAAAATGTTGTCATCTGATTGTTTTGCCTTTTCTTTCATGAACTGAGACCTCCGGCTCCAGATTACAAATAGTGTGTGTTGTGCATGTTGTTTTCTTCCATCACAGGGCCCCAACCAGCTGCAACGTTCCTGGCTAGCCCACTGTTTTCCTACCTGGGTACCCAGAGTGTGTGACTGTGTAGGGACTCTGAACTGCATGCATAACTACCTGATTAATATAGATTTTAAGCAAATCAACCTGATCACGCCCCTCCCTTGTTCAAGTCCCCTGACTAAGCCAGCCCGGTGGCACTGAAGGTTGAGGTGCTGGATGCCACGCCTTGCTCCACGCCAGCGACCGGTTCGGGAACAAGCCTGGGTTGTCGGGGGTCGGCAGAGGAGGAGAAGGATCGGCGTCCGTGGGACTGCTCTCCTTTTTCTGGAGGGGGCGCCTCGGTGGCCTAGTGGCCTCTAAGCGGTGGCTGGGGGCGATGGCAGGCCATTGACAGACTTGGGGAAAGTGCTGTGACTGATGCGGGAAGGGCACATGCGGTCATCGGCGCTCCCTGTCCCTTGGCGTCATTGCATACCACAGACATCCACGGGGGGGAAGAAAAAAGAGGAAAATGGCTCCAGTCGTGGCGGCATGATGGCCGTTTCAGGGGAGATCGTTCGGCCCCAAGGTGCGCAGCAATACTGGATCCTGGTTCCGGTGGAAGGGCATAGGGTAGGGCTCTCCACCACACCGCCGAGGGGGTAGCAGCCGCGAGACCTACATAGGAGATGGAGGAATTTTTGGGATGGCGACCTGAAGACCGAAGGGATGCCAAGATGACAAGGTAGGCAGACTGGGGTCGGGAGAAAAAGGATAAAAAAAAAAAAAAAGTCACCTGAATAAATCGGATTTAACTTTGTTTGCATTTAACCTGACTGTGGTTCCAGTTTGTGCCAAGAGTATTGTACTGTTATTTGCTGTGCTTAACCATGTTTCACAGGGGGTCCCCAGGGTCAAGCTAGAGGAACCAGCCCTGGTGGTAAGTGCAAACAGTGTGGGTAATTGCTTGGTGAATAAGAGCCATTGTGAAAGTAATTATTGTATATTGTTCAGGCCACTAGAAGAGAAGGGGGGTGTGTGTGTTACAGTGTCCCGGAGGGCTGTGCCCAGGTTAGCTTGACCACTAACAACCCTGACCTCCAGTGGAGGCAGCCGTTTCATTACCCAGGCCCCTTAACCTTCTACTAGCCAAGCAGGCAGGGGTAGTAGCCCCTTGGGATAGCGCCACCTAGGGGTTACATGTACAAGTTCATGCATGTCTTTGTAACGTCTGAAGTCCTCTGGACCTCCTTGTGAATGAGCCTGCTCAGTGGAATAATTCCTGTAATAAACCTGAAGCACCTGTTTTGTGCATCTTGTACAAGGACCAATACGGCAACAGTGTTTTTGATTTTGGGAGTAAGATTCAAAACAGGAAAGAGCGAGACTCTAGCACTGTATTGTTAATATTTTCATTTTTACAGTGAGACAGAGACCCGAGACCAGAATTCCCCGCCGGCGAGTCATCTCATTTGAAATCGGCAGCAAGACTACGTAAATCAACACCATCACAATCTGTAGGCCACCACAGCGCGTAGGACCGAATTCTTGTGCGCACACAGACTGTCGGAACGTTTACTCAGTACACTTCCGGTCCCGACCCAGCGACAAGATAATTATACCTGTAATAGCTGAACAAATCCTGGCTACCGCACTATCAGGCAGCAGACTAGCGGGTGAGTGGAGTTGGGCCGTTGGAGGAGGCAGTCTGGGCTGTTCCTTAGTGGGATAGCAGATGAACGCTGAGCTCGAACCCTGCTGTCCTTTTTTCAAGCACTCGCTTGTGTCTGCTGGCACTCCGCTCCGGGGTCCTATACATGCGAGAGGCATAGCCCTTACCGGCAGATACACGGCTGAATACCACAGTTAGCGGTGGGTGGGAGCCTGGCCGAGGAGGGGAGCAGAGGGTTGTGCCGATCGCGGGGGTGGGGGTCGCTAGACATCGGGGAGTGCTTGCCAGCTTTGCTGAGAGAAAACGTGACGGGAGAAGTGAGGTTTTTAAACGTGAGGTGGAGGAAAGTGCTTAAAATCGAGGATCTTCCCTTTGGCACTGACATGACTGCAGCAGCAATGTGGGTAGTATCACCTAGTATGTGGTGCAGTGCCACTGGCGATTGGGGAAGGTGCAGGGGGAACGAAACTGAAGGCACTGATTACATAGTAGCTAACTGTAGCAGTCGCGACAATATGGAGGCAAGCTCAGAAGGTAAAGTGCTTATCCATAAAGTACGCCGGTGCTTGAAAATGTAAACTCACACAGTTGCTTTACAGAGGCTCTGCATTTAACCGTAAGTCTGCATTTCCAATCACCGAGGGAGGAGGGGACGGGATCGAAATGTTCCGTTTTGGTTGTGAAGTTAATGTGGTTGGATAAGGGCTACGCATGAGCTCGTAGGCAGGCTGGGTCAGCAGTGGTGTCACCTGGTGTGCAGTGGGGGATATGCCATCTGGAGCTTGTGGAGGGAGCAGGGGTTGAGGTAGGTAGGATGCAATGAGGCCGAAGGTTCTCTGGACTTATGTGCCTTTCAAGCCCAGCCTTGGGGCCATGGCATCTGTATGTGGGGCAACAAAGTCCAGTGTGCCTACCCACACCCTAATACTGCCCCAACTGGACATTATTCAAGTTTTTTATTTAAGCAATATACTACAAGAGGGTGTTGGTGATGCCAGGATTTACCCACGCCCTGAGGTGTTGTTTGGCCATGAGGCGAAGCCAAGTGGCCAAAACACCCCAGGGCATAGGTAAACCCTGGCATCACCAACATTCTCGAGTGGCATATTGCGATTATACAATGGATGTCTGTACATTTTCTGTGTGAAAAAGTAAGAAAAAAAAATAAGTTGGTTTAGATGTTTTAATTTTTATTAGATTTGTTGTTACGCGTGGAAAATGGTGCTTTGTTGGTAGGTATGCACATGTGCAGTGATGTCAGCAAGTAGGCGAGGAGGTAGCCTGAATGGTTACAGTTTGGGGAGAACAGAGGCTCGAAGAAACTGCGGGTCCGGAGTCCAGCAATGTAAGGTGTAGTGCATATTTAAATAGAGCAAAAACGAAGAGAGGTAATTTTGTTGTGGGATGTTTTTTACGGTGTCGCTGACAAACTGAGTAAGAGCAGGGTTCTGAAAGTGAAATGGAGAGAGAGAGAGCCCGGGGAAAGAGTAACGTGTGTGTTGTTTTTTTTTTTTTTTTTTTCTTCCCCCGAAAGCCAGAAAAGAAAAATTTTTTTCCCTGTGATTGGAGTTTAATATTCATTGCTGAATCACACTTTTGAAACTTGTGGGATTTTTGATATTGTTTACTGGGACTGCAACATCACAGCTTTGTGGAGGTTTTGCCCTGCGACTGTCGGTGTTTTTGCCGGTTTTGTGTTTGTGATGGTCGCATTGATTCCAGAGGGGCCCTTGATGTGGCTTATTGGTGGCTGGCACCTCTTCCTATGGGGTGATTGTAGCTTTTACAACGGGAGAGGAGTGCCAGGTAGCCAATGACATTACAGGATTTGTGCTTTATTTTAATGCCCATTGTATAATTATATTTATCCAACGCATCACTTTTTGGCATCCTTTAAACAGCGGTACTATGTTTAAAATAAATAAATAAAAAATCGGCTGAGATTTACGATCCTGGTGACCCTGTTCGGTCAGGTCCCACGCTGTTCCATTCTCCTTTTATGCACAGACCACATTCCAGCTTCCTTGTCTCACATTTATAAAGTGCAGCTTGCAGGACCTCGAGTATTGGGGGTGGGGGAGAGTCGCATTGGAATTTTGTTTATTCTGGTCAGCTACTCACCAGGAGCATCCTAATTGCTAAACTGATTTATTTAGCTAGGGTTCAGCAGGTTACATCTTTGTACTCTTATCTCTACATGGGGTAGTTGGGGACAGAGTACTAGTCATGGACTCTGGATATTTGGAAGCTATTGTCAGCCTAATTCACAAAATGTATCTTGCCCCCAGTCTGGTTGATTCCTTGTACCTCACCACAAATGTATAATTGTTTGCTCACCTGCTTTGCTGTATTGATGTACCTGTTATACTCTCCCAGGTCGTTCCTGAAAATAGGCATATAACTTGTCTAGTGTACCTACCCGGTAAACAAAAGCTAAATAAATAAATAAACCAACTGAGTGGGCAGTGATACAGAGATCGATAAGGCAAGGGAATCTGTATTGTTTTACTTGGGTGGGTATTATTGATTTTAAGGGTTATGGGCAACTTCCCTTAGTCCTCAGATTATACCTAGTCTAAAAGCTACATTTCAACTAAATTGAAAAATTCACCACTCAAAAATTTGTCTAGTTGCTGTTTTTGATCTACTCCCATTGCATCCTTCCTGAATATTGAGAGACTCCCTACACACACGCACAGTCTAGGCCCACATGGAGGAGAGTACTGCATTATGAGTGGCTGCACTGTTTGGGGTGTTCCTTTAGTTAAGGAAGAATGCAGTGAGAAGAGATCAAGGACTGCGTAAACAAAACAGGAGTTTGTATGACTAGATAAAATCTTATCAGTTTTACTAAGAAAAAGGAAGCCTATTGAAAACCGCCACTGTCATTAGCAAATTCTGCAGAAGGTGAGCAGTTAAAACCAGGGGCCCAGTAGATAGTTGCAGTTCAGTGACACAGAATCGGAACACCCACTTCGCTCCACAGTTCTAGGTTGAGCCTTATTGTGATATAAAGCCTTTCCCTGTGCTGTCACAAACGGGTATTGCTACAGTACAGGGAAAGGGGCAGTGGCTGGCAGGCAGATTGCGCTATGTACAGATACATGCTGGTCCACTGCTATTACACACAGAACACCACCATCTCTGAAGAACTGTTACGAGTAGTTTTTCAGGGTGGGGTAAGTCTGTGATGGGGCCAGAGAGGATTGGGGCAAGATCAAATATAGACCTCAGAATACATGGGTTTGGCGGATATGTTAGATACTACCCCGGACGTGTAAGTGGGTCCCCTGAACACCCACCCAAAATATGGCTTCTGGTTTGGTGCCATTATGGCCTGTGGTGCTAAAGTTATGGCTAGATGCACTGAAGTAGGCTGTTAAAATGTCGGTCCTCACGCATTCCTGGAAGGTCCGCATTCAGACTTAGTCAATTTTGTAGCAGCTGTGTATGATGGATGGTGGCTGGCCATGGCAGTGAGTGGTAGGTAAGCACCAGAAACTGTCTCAGTGCCATGCCACGGTGGGAGGTGTGCTAAACTACCAAGGATCTGGATTTTTACATGTTGGAACAGTGACGGGGGGTTGAGGCAGCTAGACTTCCAGGGATCAGTAGTTTGACATGTTGGAACTGTGATGGAGCATGAGGGGCTGCTAGACTGCCAGATTTTGGGGGTTACATGTTGAAGCGTCAGTGAGGGGTTGGGGGCCACTAGACTACCAGGGATCCGGGGATTTACCTGTTGGAACAACAGTCACTGGATGGTACCAATGGACTACTACAGGTTTGGTTTTACATGTTGGAACAGCAACGGGGGTGGGGGGCTGCTGGACTACCAGGAATTGGGTATTTTTAAATGCTGGTGTGTCGATTGGGGGGGGGGGGCAGACTGCTGCAGTTGTTAGTACCAGGCTTGTGGAGGCATTAAGTAGTGGGGTGCTAACTTGCCAAAGCATTTGTATGCAAGGCTCAGTCAGATAATTTGCATAGGCGCCCTGGCATATTTAAAGCACTACTTACCAATAGGTTAGTGCCTTGCTAACTGCCTTTCAGTATGGTTTTTCTAGCAATTCCCCTGCTTTAGGGGTGCCCACCCCTGTCAGCTAAGCACTGACTCAGTAAGCATTTACTAACTCTTTTAAATATCCTGCCTCATTACTCTAAGTAGCTCATGAAAATATAGAGATTTACTGATTAAAAAAGGAACCATGGAGGCTGTGCCCCCCAACTGAATGTACTGTTAATCCTTTTGCAGTTTTCAATTCTCGGGTGTCAGAGCACCTGTGGTATTGAGAGGCATCCGGCTGTCCGAAGCAGGACCTTTCAAGATGTGACATCTTAGCTAGGCTATCCCGTGCAAATAAATTGATTGTAAATCACTTTGGGATACAGTATTTGAAAAGCAGTTTATACAGTGCCTTCAGAAACTATTCACCCCCCTTGGATTTTGTCACCTTTTGTTGTGTTACTACCAGAATTTTTAATGCATTGAAATTATTTTTTCCCTTTTGATTCACACAGCATACTCAACAATTTAAAGGGGCAAAAATATTTTTATTGTGTAACAAAAAGTTATGAAACATTAAAAACTGAAATATTTTATTTACTTACAGTAAGTATTCACCCCAGTCAATACTTTGTAGAAGCACCTTTGGCAGCAATTACAGCTTTGAGTCTTCTTGGGTATGTCTGTATCAGCTTTGCACATCTGGATTTGAGGATTTTCGCCCATTCTTCCTTGCAGATTTGCTCAAGCTTTGTCAAGTTGGATGGGGAGCATCGGTGAACCGCAATCTTTAAGTCTTTCCACAGATTCTCAATGGGATTCAAGTCTGGGCTTTGGCTGGGCCACTCAAGGACATTCACTTTCTTGTTCTGAAGCCACTCCAGTGTTGCTTTGGCTGTATGCTTGGGGTCGTTGTCCTGTTGGAACATAAATCTTCGCCCCAGTCCAAGGTCTATTGCAGACTGATGCAGGTTCTCCTCAAGGATGTGCCTGTATTTGGCTCCATTCATTATTCCCTCTAGCCTGACAAGTGCCCAGTCCCTGCCGGCTGAAAGCATCCCCATAACATGATGCTGCCACCACCACGCTTCATGGTAGGGATGGTGTTACGGGTGATGAGCTGTGTTCGGTTTGTGCCAGGCATAGGCTTTGCATTCTGGCCAAAGAGTTCAATTTTTGTTTCATCAGACCAGAGAATCTTTTGCCACATGGTCTCAGAGTCCCACGTGCCTTCTTGCAAACTCCAGGCATGCTATTATGTGGTCTTTTCTCAGGAGTGGCTTCCGCTCTAGCCACTCTCCCATAGAGCTACATCTGTGAAGTGCTGTAGAGATTGTTGTCCTCTGGACAGGTTCTCACATCTCAGCCATGGAACTCTGTAGTTCTGTCAGGGTGGTCATTGGGTTCTTGGTCACTTCCCTGACCAAGGTCCTTCTTGCCCGGTTGCTCAGTTTGGGAGGACGGCCTGCTCTAGGAAGAGTCTGGGTGGTTCCGTAATCTTTCCATTTCCTAATGATGGACTTGACTGTGCTCCTGGGAACTTTCAAGACCCTAGAAATGTTTTTATACCCCTCCCCAGTTCTGTGCCTCCTCACAATTCTATCACGGAGTTCTACGGACAGCTCCTTGGTCTTCATGGTAGAGTTTCTGCTCTGACATGCACTGTCAACAGTGGGACCTTATATAGACAGGTGTATTTCCTCTGAAATCATGTCAACCATTTAGAACTGACCACAGGTGGACTCCATTCAAGTTTTAGAGTGATCTCACAAGAAATTGGATGCACCTGAGCTCAATTTGGAGTGTCATAGCAAAGGGGTGAATACTTATCAATCAAGACATTTCAGGTTTTTATTTTAAATTATATGTACAAATAATTCCATAAGTTTTATTCCACTTTGACATTATAGAGTAATTTGTGTAGATACGTGACAAAAAAATCCCATATAAATGTATTTTAATTTGAGTTTGCAACATCACAAAATGTGACAAAATCCAAGGGGGGGGTGAATACTTTCTGAAGGCACTGTAAATATAAATTCTGTACTTTTGTACAATCTGGGCTTTACCACTAATCAAAGGTGCCAAAGCAGTCTTCCTCAGTTTGCCTTAAATGCCAGTTTGCCTGTGTCCTCGACTGTCTCATATTTTCCCATGCCATATTCTGGATTGTAGTGCAGTACATCATGTCAGTTTGCTTGATCAACAACAGGGGGCAGCAGTGGGCAGTTGTGGTGTGTAATCTCTGCTAGCCACAGAGGACCAACACAGTATTGTTCAATGCACATACTCCTGTTATAAAACTTCCAGACCAATGTAGAAGACCTCTTGTTACATGTGGCATGACATATTAATGAACACCTTTATTGAACAACGGTATAATAATACTAAATGGTCTAATGTACAAAGCTTTCCACACAGTGTAATGGCAACCTTTTTACTTGTTTTAGAAAAGATTTGTCATACTAACCTTAAAAAAAAAAAAAAAAAAAATCTCATTTCACTGAATACCAATGCATACAGTAGCTAACATCTTGAAATTTGTCTCCTGGAATATTTAACAGATGCAACACGATCTCTTAAAACAGATGTGGCCTTCTTACATCTTACACAAGAAAAAACGCGTAAACTCAAAATCATGGGTGGGTAAAGTAGTGGGTAACTCATTCAGTTCAAAAAGCAGGGTAGTGTATATTGTGTTGCACAAGCGCTTGGCCATTAAAACTGAATCGGTTGACAAAAACCTTGAGGGGAGATATATATATATATATATATATATATATATAGCTTACTTTGAGAGGGATCTTGCAGTAGGTAATTACACATAGGACTGAAGCTGGCAGGGGTCAGGACCCCTGGGAAAAAATTCTAGCTAGCAGTCTCTGGTGGGGACGCCCCATGTCAGGTGACTGATATCATACAACGTCAGTATAAAGGGTGTGCCACATGCCCGCCTTCCAGTTCTTTCCACCATTGGCTTCGTGTCAGGCATATGCGGTAAGTTCAGCTCGTCCAGCCTATCGTGGTAGTTCTACTGTTGTTTTTTTCTGTATTTGGTACTTTTTGGGTGGTGTATGTGCGTCCCCTACACCCTCCGAGCACAAGAATAAGTGCAACTTGTGCGGCGCCCTACTCCCGCACAAGGACGTCCATTCCCAGTGTCTCTTCTGTCTGGGTTCAGACCAGCAGGTGGAGAAGTGCCAGCATTGCTTGAAATTCAGTGCCGCTACCTGCAGACGGAGGCAGCAGTCCCTGGAGGCCCACATACTTAAAGAAAATTACCTCCATGGAGAAGGAGTTAAAAAAGCTCCGTCAGGCTTCTGCTTCCCCCGAAGGCCATCGTAAGAAGGAGAAGGATTGGGGCTCCTTGTCCACCGTGACTTTGGCTGGAGTCGCTGTGTTACAGGTAACGCTCCCCGGGGACCGCTCCGTGACGGCAGTCTTGGGAGGCTTCAAGATGGCATTGGCCCGTCCGTCTGTCTCGCGCCCTTCAGGCGCCTCTGAACTAGTGGATCCCCACTCCCCAGTAAGGCCGCCGCCATAAATACTGGTGCGAGTGGCTCTGGTAACGGACGTCGACTCCTCAGGCGCCCGTCCGGAATCGGCCGCTAAGTCGCTCGACCCTTCAGGGCGGTGCATGGCCCCTGTTCTGCTCAACCAGACCACCCCTCCTTCGCGGCCTGCCTTGGGCGAAGGGTCTGCTAAGTCGGACATTGGCTCCTCCGTCCGCCCCGACTCCACCGATAAGTCAGACGTTGGGCTGCCCGACGACTGCGTGGCGGCTGAGCTGACGCCGGACCCTATTCCATCCGTCGTTCCCGGCTCCCCGCAGCCTTCGCTGCCCTCCGGGGACCCTGGCTCTCCTCAGCTTGACCCTGGGGAATTTTCCCCTCCTTCCCTGGGTGATGCTGAGGATCTTTCTGCACCCCCGTCAGGTCTCCCTCCCGCTGGGCTGGACGACCTGACGTCGGTTCTCCAGACGCCGTTCCTGCCTACACCGGGCGACATCCCCCTTCCGGATGCTGCTCCCACACCAGGCTGCCGCCTGCGGGGCCTCCACTTCCAGGCCCGCCTGCTGGGCCGTCTGCCCTGGCAGACCCCCTGGTTCCTGGGTATCTGACCCCGTCATACCCGGGTACGCAGTATCCGGTGCCCCAGTGCCTGATGCCGGCCGGTCCGCCGCAGTACACGGTGCCTCATTACCCGACACCAGGTTACCTGCCGTCTGGTTATGGATACGCACCTTACGGATACAGTCAGTATCCGTGTCCCCCTCCTCCTCCTCCTTCACTGCTCCCACAGCCGCCGGTGGATTTGAAGGAGACTCTGGCTTCCTGGTGGGCTGAAGCCAAGTCTCAGCTCACCAGGGAGGCAGAAAGTCTTCTTTCGACACCGGTCCTGGTTCCGGACCCCCTACGGAGGAGGCGAGACTCCCTCTACTCCGGATATCAGAGGTGAGCCCTCCCAGGTTCAAGGGGTTGGGATACACTTCCCGTGGGCTTCCCAGGGGTCCGTTCCTCCCAGCGTCAGGAGGTAGAGTCTTCCTCTTCTTTATCCTCCTCGGAATCTTCGGATGATTCCGATGGCGCTCCGACTTGGACGGCGAGCCCCGCTCTCCGAATAAGCCCAGGCCGAGGATTCCTCTGAAGTCTCCTCTGGAGGATCCTTCCTTTACAGAGTTGCTGTGCAAAATCCAGGCTATCCATCAGTGGCACTCTTTGGAGCCGGCTCCACAGCGGCAGAAGCTAGGTGCCATTTGGATCTGCCCGAGGTTGCTCCTACCTTGGTTCCATCCTGGATTGAGCCTCATGCAGACCTTGTTTCCACTATCTGGAAGCAACCCTCCGCCATAGCCCCCCTTCCGAGGAAGGCGGACAGGCTATATCAGGCTCCTGAGGGTGTTGAGTTTCTTACCTCTCACCCCAAGGCTGACTCGGTCGTGATCACCACCGCCCACGGTCGGACAGCCAATCCTAAGCATTTGAGCTCATCGCCACCCAATAAGGAATCCCGCCTTCTGGACCAGTATGGGAAGAAGGTCTTTGCTTCTTCCACTCTGGGTATTGGGGCCTTGAACTACATCACCCATATGGGGGATTACCAGAAGGCTGTCTTTAACGAGGAGGAAGCTAAACTGGACTCCCTTCCTGAGTCACAGACCAAACAGGAAGTGGCAGACCTGGTCCGATCTGCTCGTTCGGCCAGTAGGCAAATGCTTCGTGCGTCATATGATGCAGTGGACGCTGCTGGTAGGAGCTCGGCATTCGCCGTAGGTTTGCGGCATCACGCCTGGCTCCGATTGTCAGGTTTGGTCCCTGAAGTGCAGTCTGCAATCCAGGACGTACCCTTCAGAAGTTCGGTGCTGTTCGGTGGTGATGTCAAAGATATCACCAGACTGCGTGAGAAGGGCACTGCTCTCAAGGAGGTTGATGACTGTACAGAGCCCCTCAACCGATGCGCCGTCCCTTTCACAAGCAGGCACGGGCCAAGGCAAAACCACAAAGGAAGTGGGCCAATAAACGCTGGGTCCGTCAGGCTACGAAGCCCCCTCCCCGCCCAAGTGAGCAGCGGGAGCTCCAGCCACGGCGCTGTCTCACACCACCTGACTCCTTTCCTCTCCCACAGCCCCCGCATCTACTGGGTTGGGAGAGGATCACTTCAGATGTTTGGGTGCTCCAGCTGATAGCGGAAGGACACTCAATAGAGTTTCTTCAGAAACCTCCCAGAAAACCCCCTCCAAGGTCGTCTTACTCCCCAGAACACCTTCTTCTGGTTCGGGAGGAAATCTCCGCCCTTCTCTGGAAGGCGGCGATGGAGCCTGTCCCCCTCCATCTTAGGGGGACTGGTTACTATTCTCATTTCTTCCTGGTTCCGAAGAAGTCAGACTAAGTGAGGCCAGTTCTGGACCTCAGTTCCCTGAACCTGTTCGTGGAGTACAAGAGGTTCTGAATGCTCTCTCTGCAGAGCCTTCTGCCCCTCCTTCGGCTGGGACAGTGGCTGTGCGCCCTGGACATGCAGGATGCCTACCTGCATATCCCTATCCGTCCATCCCACCACAAATACCTCTGGTTTTCTTTGCAGGGGGACTGCTACCAGTTCAGGGCCCTCCCATTTGGGCTTTCCTCGCCCCAGTATTTACCAAGTGCTTTTCTGTGGTGGCGGCCTGACTGCGTGCAGGGAGTTCAGGTTTTCTTCCTTACCTGGACGCTTGGCTCCAGGCGCCCCATCCAGGGAGGATCTCCTGCGCTCCTTTTCCCTTACCCTGCAGGTTTTCACCAGCTTGGGTATACCATCAACCAGGCCAAGTCCCGTTTGATCCCATCTCAAAGACTCCAGTTTATCAGGGCGATCCTCGATATGACTTCCGGTATGGTCTTCCTGCCTCTGGACAGGGTGGCCACCCTTCTGGCTCAGGCCAGCCTTTTGTCCAGCTGCAGGTGGGTCATTGCCAGGTCGGTCCTTCACCTCCTCTGGCTCATGGCGGCTGCCTCGTGCTCGGCTCCACATGAGAATCTCTCAGTGGACGCTCCGGTCTCAGTGGGATCAATTGATGGACGACTTGGATCGCGAGATCCTAGTCTCCTCTCCAGTGGTTTGGGACTTGCAGTGGTGGATGGTTCAGGAGAACCTTTGCCGGGGAGTGCCCTTCTCTTTTTCTCCCCCCTCCCAAATCCTAACAGACACCTCGGGCGAGGGTTGGGGAGCCCACCTGGGATCTCAACGGACCCAGGGCTCTTGGTCCAGGATCGAGCAGACTCTTCACATTAATGTACTCGAGTTGAGGGCCGTCTTGTATGCCTTACAAGCTCTGCATCTGTATCTGCTTCCTGGTCATCTGGCTGTTTAGACCAACAACATGTGTGTAGTGTGGTACATCAACAGACAGGGAGGAACCCGTTCCAACCCTCTTTGCAGGGAAGCGATGCGGGTTTAGGATTGGGCAATACTTCACAATCTTCACCTTACGCCGGTTCATGTTCCGGGGGGTCGAGAACACTTTGGCAGACCACCTCAGCCGGTCGTCCTCCCAAGGGCACGAATGGGAACTGGATCAGGGGGTAGTAGAAGACTTCTTCCTACGCTGGGGAACCCCTCGGGTAGACCTGTTTGCCTCTCCTCTCAATGCAAAACGTCCCGTCTTCTGCTCGCTCGCTCCAGGGCGCGGAGTTTTTTTGGAGAGACGCTGTGTCTCTAAACTGGAAGAGCAGATTTGTCTGTTGGGGGGTGAGGATATAGCATGCACCAAGCAGGAAAGGGATCTTGGGGTTGTCATCTCTGATGACCTCAAGGTAGGGAAACACTGTGACAAGGCATCAGGTAAAGCAAATAGGATGCTGGGATGTATAGGCAGGGGCATCACCAGCAGGAAAAGGGAGGTCATAATTCCATTATACAAGACACTAGTGAGGCCCCACCTGGAGTACAGTGTACAGTTCTGGAGACCATACCTAGGTAAGGACATAGACAGGGTAGAGAAGGTTCAGAGGAGGGCAACAAGATGGTGCATGGGTTGCATCACAAATCCTATGAAGACAGGTTGAAGGAACTGAACATGTACTCCCTGGAGGAGAGGAGGGAGAGAGGGATATGATAGAGACATACAAAGTATCTTACAGGGAGGAACAGGGTGCAGGAAAACACTATTTTAAGCGAAAAGATGTTTCAGGACTAGAGGCATGGGATGAAGTTGGAGGAGGACGATTAGAGGAAACATGAGAAAGAATTTCTTCACAGAACGGGTGGTGGACAAGTGGAACACCCTGCCAGAGGAAGTGGTGGGGGCTGAAACAATCACGGGATTTAAGAATGCATGGGATAGACATAAAGGAATTCTAGAGGTCAGGGGTAAGGGGAAATAGACTTCTAGGAAAACAAACTGAACTTACAAGCTCAAATGGGCAGACTAGGTGGGCCATAGGCCCTTATCTGCCGACACTGTCTATGTATCTATGTATGCTTCCCCCCATCCTGTTAATTCTGAGGGTCCTACACAAACTCTGTTCAGAAGGAGCACGCATGATTCTCATCGCTCCATTCTGGCCTAGGCAAGTTTGGTTCTCTCTTCTGTAACAGTACTCAGCGGAACCTTCTCTTTCTCTTCCTCTGTCGCAACTCTTGTTGACCCAGGATCGGGGACCCTGGTCCATCCAGGACTCGAATCCTTTCAGCTGCATGCGTGGCTCCTGCAGATGTGATTCAAACCCGGTTCAGGGTTTCGTTGCAGGTGGTGGAGATTCTAGTGCAGGCCAGAAAGCCCTCCACTCGTTCCACTTACGCCATGAAATGGAAAAGGTTCTCTATTTGGGCCTCTTTCAGAGCTTTCAAGCCATTCTCATGCTTTGGGAGGCTCCTGGATTACATTACACCTCTTTGACCTGGGTCTCAGTCACTTCTCCTTGAAGGTTCACATGGTGGCTATTTCCGCTTACCATGTTCCCTTTGGGGACAGGTTTTTTGCGCAGTGGGAGTCGCTAAGACTTTCCTTAGAGGGATCCTCCACTTGAGACCCCCCATTTGTGCACTTGCCCCTCCTCGGGACTTGAATTTCATTCTTGAGAAGCTTACCCTGCCTCCTTTTGAGCCGGCAGCATCTGCAGACCTTAAGTTCCTTTCCTGGAAGGCTCTCTTCCTGGTGGCCATTACCTCCGCTCGACGAATTTCCGAGCTTCAGGCCTAATGTGCAAAATCCTGTACTTGATTTTACACAAGGAACGTGTGGCTCTGTGTACTAACCCTAAGTTTCTCCCTCAGGTGGTAGTAGAATCTACGCTGAATCAGTCCAAGGAACTGCCTGCGTTCTTTATGCAACATTCCAATCAAGGGGAGTACCTCTTGCATACTCTGGATGTTCACTGGCTTCTGAGATACTACACGAACAGGACAAAGGATCTCAGAAAGACTGATCAACTGTTTGTCTCATTTGCTTGCAAAAGGAAGGGCAGTGCTGTCTCCAAGCAATGGCTTTTGAAATTTTTGGCTCATTGTATTACTTTCTGTTATGACAAGTATCACAAGACCTTGCCAGGTCAAGTCAGAGGTCACTCTACTAGAGGTGTAGCTGCCTCTGCTGCTTGTTTCAAGAATGTGTTGGCGGCTGACATTTGTGCAGCCGCAACTTGGACTTCTGTCCACACCGTCACGAAACATTACAGTTTGGACATTGCCTCTTGCCGTAGAGCTGGCTTCAGGTTGGCTGTTCTGCAAGGTCTCCTTTCTTAAGACCTTCACAGCCAGAGGATCTGTGTATGAGTAGTTTCCTCTTCCTGTGAGCTTCTCTTTGTTCCACACTGCTTGGGACTCAGTCCTATATGTAATTACCTACTGCAAGAGCTCTCTCGAAGTAAGATAGTACAGTTACGTAAGAACTTACCGTAACAGTAGATCTTCGAGAGAGGCTCTTGCAGTAGGTAATACCTTCCCTCCCTCCATTCCCCCTTAGCTTTTTCAGCTCCTTTTCCAGGGGGGAAATATCCGCTTCTCTCGCCTCGCTTTTGGCCTTTGGTGGGAAAGAACTGGAAGGCGGGTGTGGGGGACCACCCCTTTATACTGACGTTGCATGACATCGGTCACCTGACGTGGGGGCGGTCCCCCGCCAGAGACTGCTAGCTAGAAATTTTTCCGTGCGGTCCTGATGCCTGCCGGCTTCAGTCCTATATGTAATTACCTACTACAAGAGCCTCTCTCGAAGAACTACTGTTACGGTAAGTTCTTACGTAACTGTACTTTATTAAAGCATGTTTAGAGGGGCATACCATTTTATTGGTTAATATGTATGCTTCTGACAATGACTAAGTAGAATTTCTAGCTCAAGATAGCTAATAAATTAGTGTCATTTGGAATTCCGAACATAATATTGGGGGGGGCAGGGATCTAAATGCTGTACTAGATAATTTTATGGACAGGAGTGGGGGCATTTAGTCTAATTATTCTCATTCCATACAAGCACTGAATACATTTTCTAACGAATTCAGTCTAACAAATGTATGGAGACTGGTTATGCCTAAAGCAAGGGAGTTTACTTTTATGTCTAAAAGGCATAATAGCTTCAGTCACCTGGCTTATAGATTGGTGTTGAGGCCTATTCTCCCAGGTAGAGCCCCTTCCAGTGCAGGGAATATTGTCACTTCTGATCATGCCCCAGAAATGGCAGGGATTCAAATCGGGAATAATACCGAAACTGAAGAAACATGGAGATTTTAATTGCTCCCTTTTTAAAAGACCAGAGATTTTGCCCAATGGCTAGGTAAGGGAATTAATAGCTACTTTCAACTAAATTACATTGGCTCTGTCTTGGAGGCTATAGTGTGGGACGTTTTTTATGGCTGTTCTGAGAGGGCATATTATTTCTTGCTGTAGCTTCAAATAGAAGGCTAGAATGAGACCACTCCTTGAATTGGAATCTAGTCTGAAAAGTAAAGAAAAAAGATGCATTGATACAAACTGTAAGGACCAAAGTGTACTACACGAAATGCTAGGTCTGACATATAACATTAACTCTGTTCACAATCAGAAGGCAGACTATGCCCCATTTAAATTAAAGCAAGCATACTGGGAGTCGGGGGAAGTCCAGGGTAAGTTACTGGCATGTAAGATTTGAAAAATCTCAGAAAAGTCTAATGTGACTTCTGTTTCTAAAAACAATGGGAACCTGCTGTTATCCTACAAAAATATATCCAGGGCTTTTGAAGAATTCTGTTCTCAGTTATATCAGCCAGAGGCTCTATTCAGCAAAGAGAAGCTGCCCACTTTTTTATCCAGTGTTAAGATCCCCTCTATTGGCGAAACAAATAAATAATTTCTTGAAAGGCCTTTCCTAAGGATGAAATCACTAAATCTGTTCTGTCCACGCCCTCTGGGAAAGCCCCAGGCACAGACGGGTTCACAGCAGCGTTCTGTAGAGCCACTATACATAATATGCTGCCAAGGTTACAAAAGATGCTAACGTACACCTGTGACATGGGCATTCTGGGATATCTGAATTATGGATTAGGCTTTGATAAAACTCAAAAAGTTTGGCATTAAGGGGTGGGGTGTATTAGTAGGGGTATCGCAAGTTGTAAGAGGGAGGTAATAAACCCTCTTTACAAGACACTGGTTAGGCCCCATCTAGAGTACTGCGTGCAGTACTGGAGGCCGCACCTGCACAAGGATATTAACAAAATGGAGGTAGTCCAGAGAAGGGCAGCCAAAAAGGTGCAGGCACTGCATCAGAAAACATATGAGGACAGATTAACAGAGCTCAGTATGTATACCCTATAGCAAAGGAGGGAGAGAGGTGATATGATCGAAACATTCAAACATCTTAAGGGCATTAACAAGGTGAAATGGTCTAACATGTTTCAATATAAGAAAAATAGCAGGGCAAGAGGACACTGCATGAGATTAGAGGGAGGCCGATTAAGGGGTAATGTGAGGAAGTTCTTTTTCACAGAAAGGGTGGTGGATTCATGGAACGGCCTACCTCAGGAAGTGGTGGATATGAATACAGTGCAGGGCTTCAAACAGGCATGGGATAGGCATAAGGGAGCAATACAGATGAGTATGAATAAATAGGCCATTGACAAAGTAAAGGCCTATGGCACATTCATAGGGTAGAAAAAATGAGCAGACTGGATGGGCCTTGCGGTCCTTATCTGCCATCAAATTCTGTGTTTCTGTGGGTGGGCTGGGGAGGCCCTGTGGAGCCTGAGCAGTGTGACAGCAGGCTTTATAGATCCTGCAGTTATTTCCAAAATCCATTAAAATCTCCCTTTTGGACCACTCTAAATGAAAATCTGAATAGTCCAGAGGAAAGAGAAACTAAACCTTGGTCAAGATGGATAATTCTAAGCGAGATAAAGCTACTGGTGGAACAGGGAAAGGGACAAGTTAGGCACAGACCCTTGGCTCTGACGCAAAGGCACAGGCTGCGGCTGAACAGGGTTCAGATGAAACGATGGCATCTTTGGGTCTGATGCTCCAAAAACGTATTGTATCAGTGACTGATCTCGCTCAGAAAGTTGATGGCTTCAACAGCTGAGTGTTGATTCTCGACAGCAATGGAAGGGCAGAAAGGAGAGATTGGAGAGGTCTGTAAATAAACTGATGGTTCCACAAGTGCTACAGTGTTATTGGCAAAAGACACAGCACTTGCTTATCAGATTAGAAACCTTGGAGAACCAAGCCTCTCTGCATATATTCGGTTAATAGGCTTACCGGAGGTGTGTGAGAGAGATCAGCCAGTAGTGTTTGTTAAAGGATGGCTGACCAGGAAGCTGGTGGTAGAAGGTATTATAGCCATCCAAAAAGTGTATAGGATTACCCCTTGAGGAAGGCAGCAGAATTAGGAGGAACCTAGGACACTGTTGGTGGTGACAGTGGGAGTCCGCATCAGGGACTGCATTCGACAGCTCGCTCATGAGCAGGCCCCATTATGCAAGATAACCACTAGGTAACATATTTTCCCCGATATGTTATGCCACAAGGCAGCATTGGAAAAAGTTCTATGGAGTACGGCAGACATTGAGAGACGTTGGAGTACCTCACTCCATGATTTATCCAGCCTAACTGTGGATTGTTTTTCAAGGGAAGGTGTACGTCTTTTCAGACCCCACAGAGGCTGGTAAGTGGGCCTGTTGAATGGCAGCCACAAACAGAAACAGATCTGAGGCAGACGACCAGACCGAGGATGCAGGGGACACTTGAACAAGTTTAAAATGCCTCACATCTAATTTGGACACAGAGTTTAAACAGTAGACTCGTTTTCAGTAACCTTACCGTTTTGATCTAATTTATCATGAGGTGTCTCCAAGCCACCCTGTCTCTGTCTTAATGTTATTAACTAGTTTCTCTTTTTTCTGTTGCAAGATGTTAAACAAAACTTGTAACCCTGAACTGGGTTTAAGTTCAGCGATTTAAAGGAATACTTACAAAGTTAACTTGATTTAGCCTGTAATTTTTCTGACAATTTTGGTGGAGGTTATACATAATGATATAATGCAAGGTTAGATTTTGAATTCTGGAAGATTTGGGGGAATTGGTTTTATAATATTGTGCAAATGTATGCTGCTTAAAAGTATTTTTGACACTCTGTTAACTTTAAGTATCACACATGGCACCATAAGTCCTAGTCGGGATTTTTTTTATTTTTATTTTTTCCCTGTAATTTTTATTGCTGGGCAATCGTAGACTTTTTGAAATAGCCACGTTGCTCTTAGGCTTAGTAACACAGCATAACTTGAAATAATTTTCAGTGTTGTAATATAAAGAGGTTTCCTTCCAATATTGTATCTCTAGATAGGGAATGCATGTTCTCTGTGGTCAAGGGACATCTGTCCTGAAAGGTTATGTACTGATAGTCTGTTCACTATATGTAATAACCATTGTTTTGTACATGGAGAATTCCAAAAAAATAAAGCTAGAAAAAAGTTCGGCATTAAGTTACTATTTCTGGTATTAAATTTCTGGGCATCCTGCTAGGCAAGAATCTAAAATATACTCCAAGAAAAATCCTCTCCATCTGTTTGAGATTAAAATAGACATCCAAAGATGGCTTCTCATGAACTTATCATTATGGAGTAAAATACTTGGCTACGTGATGGGCACCAGTGTGTTTATAGAAAATATTTTCACTCCTTTAGAGTGACCTTTGGATATTCACGAGTGGCGAAGCCACGAGTAAGTATACAGAGGTCACTGTGCAGGAGTGAAATATTTTCCACATTCCACAAGTGCACATCATGTATCCATTTTATACAATAGGGGCCCCTATTGTTGCGCAAATTACCATTTGCGCGGGTTTGTGTGGGTGTGATAACTGGAGTTGTCGCACTGCAGTGAGAATACTTGTTTTTATCTAATGGGTTATCTGCTCACCCCTATTGTATAAAATCAGGTACCATGATGATTGCCCCAAAACTTATTGTCTCTTTCGTCACTTGCCCATACACATTCCCTCCCTCTGGTTCAAACAAATTAATCCGGCATTAAGAGAATTTATTTGGGATGGTAAATCTGCCCGAATTTCCTGGGCCAAATTACAGCAACTGAGGAATTGGGTGGGGGGGGTGTAATTTGCCTCATTTTGCTCTTTGTCATGGCACATTTATGGTGGCCCGGAACATTAGAGTTTTATGGGACGAAAACAGAAAAAGAAGAGAGACGGGCTGGGTCTGAATACGAGTCCCTGCTCAAGGGTAAGACTAGAAAGTGATCTTAATTGATGGACTCCCTAGAATACTTTGAAGCCAAATCCAGTCCTTAGGACCTCAAGTCAAATCCTGCAATAGCATCTCAAATACTCTGGATTGGAATCCATACACTTGTCCTCGCTGTCAAGTATAGGAAAACAAACAAATCCAATATGAAGGGAAAACCCTTAACTGGAATTCCTGGAAGGAAAAAAGGCATATTCTGTCTGGGTGACGTAATGGACTCTTCAAATGGGACTGTTGCTCCTTTCACTGATCTAACAACAAAAGGAAAAATCTCATTCCAGGAATTAATTTCATAGGTATTTACAATTAAGGGACACTCTGAAAGTCAGTATTGACCAAAACCTGTTATTCTCTCCAGCAAACACTTTAGGTAAGATCTTCACTACTACAGACAGTCAAAAAATGTTATATACAACTTAGTGATAGATTTCTGCACCAATCCAGTATTTTTCTGTCCCCGTACATAGTTTGTAGGGTTTTTCTAATTTTCTCCCTATTCCCATTCCCTTGCCTCAGCGTGGACACGCGTGTGGAGGCACACGCACGTCGTGCTACAAGATGTCCTTCCTTCGCTTCACCCCCTCCCGCCTGCGCCATCACTGGGCCTCCACCTGACGACGGTGGAACTACGGAGGAGCAACCACCTCCTCAAGAGAGGAGAGCTGCCATTAGGCGGCTCAATCCTGCTCCCCCCCATGCCAGTTCCCCAAAGACTTGAGGTTGTTACCAAACCCAGGTCGCCAGCGTGGCGTGAGGTGTTCAGCGCCTCAACCCTCTGTGCCACCAGGCTGGCCTTATTGCACAGTTTTTTGTTTTTTTTTAACCTGCAACATTGCTAGTTCTTCTAAACTCAGGCTCAGAACATATAACCAGGAGCAGAACGCAGTGGTCCCTCACAGTGCCTTTCTGACACACAGCTCTCGAGAAGCGTGCCTTCTCCTACAGAGCCCCTCTTTGGCTTAACGAGGTACCCAAGTCCATTCGGAACTCCACTAGCCTGTACAGCTTTAAATCAGACTTTAAGCACTACCTGACCTCCAGCTCTGTGGGCACCTGCTTCTCCAACAGCTGATAGACTCTGGATGACCAGGCCTGGCTCTGCTAACAGCAACTATTCTTAGCACAAGACAGAAGCCACCCTCCCACATGTTCCTTGACAATGCCTCTGAATCAGTCTATAGGGGCTGCTCCCGTACACCCCTGACCCCCCTTCCCCAGTCTTCACACTAGGATGGGTCTCTGCCTCCCCGGCCTCAGCCCTGCCTCCTTGACCACTTTTACTAGAGGGCCCCCCCTTCCCTATCAAAATCCTGTCCTTACTGACCCTCTGCCCAACCTAACCTAACCTCTAGTGCCTCTGCACCTTACCTGCACTTGTAATCAAGTAAAGTTGATGTCAATGTGCTGTATAGTGTTTTAAATGTCTAAGAAACTCTATAACCTTTTCCTGATTGTTGTGCTGTTCAGTGTCTCAAATGTCCTAAAATTCTCTAACCTTCTTGATTGAATGTCTATAGTCTGTTCACATGACATGGAACCTTTGTAAAAGAGCCTTGGCTCAAAGGTTATTTTTTGAATACCAAATAAACTGGTGATGTTGGACATATATCCGGATTTAACTGCTAACAAAAAACTTTGGTTGCACATTGCTCTAGCAAAGAACATTATTTTGAGCCACCAAAGAGACTCTGCAGCATGAAGGGTCATGTTAGGGAGTCCTGAGATGGGAACGAAGAATAATTAGCATTTATATAGCACCCTTTGCACACAGTGTATCTCAAAGCACTGAAGTCAGTGGGACACTGGCACCGAAGTGGCTGTAAACATGTAGTGGCAGCCATTTTGCACACCAACATGTGTGCGCACACAGCCTTAGATAATTGCATGGACAGTTTTATGGGAAGGGGAATGTTGGCTAGGACACTTGGAAAATCCCTAAAAGTGTCTTGGGTTCTTTTACGTTCACCTGGTCACCCACCAAGACAGTACCAGAAATGGGCAGAAAGGACCTCTGTTTGACATTTCATCCAAAGGATGGTGCATCCTGACAATATAGGTGCCAGCGTTTTATAGTAAGAGCCCAGTCCCTGTGGGGGCTGGAACCCTTAATCTTCTGACCCAGAGACATATATGCAATCAGCTGAGCTACTCTGGCACCTTCTAGCATGTCATGGGATGCAGACACAGAAGAAGTGGAGTGGGAGCAGTGATTCAATCCATTATTGCCCATTTTAAAATGACCCCAGTAACTTAACTCCTTTTTCTTTTATGCAGACTAGAAAAAGCGAGACTTTTCAGACGCTGCTGCAATAGAAACATAGAAAGATGGTAAGTATAAAGTGCAGTGTATAAGCGCCTACTAGTTGAACAGCATTTTGTTAAGCATATCGGTATTTAGTTACAAATAACATTTTTTTTTCCTGCTCCTCCCTGCTCCCTGACCGGCCACTCCTTCGTCACCATGGACCCCGCCGGCACTCATCCCTGCCACCAGCCACCACCTCAGATCGCAGTCATTCCTGAGTAATCCAGCATAACCCTTTGCCGGATGGCCCCCAAGGGGGAAGGTGCCAGTGGAGGTGGCCAGCACACTCTACAATTGGCCCAGGGTACTGCTGAGGTGGTCTGGCTGTCCGGAGCTTTTTGCGGCGGCGGGGGCCAGCATCCGTCATCCGGTTGGCCGGGGAGCGTATTTTCCTCCTTTTCTCCCCGCGGAAGCATGACGTGCCACTGACACCAAGGCATATGCCGACGTCCGCCACGTTCCCCTAGGCAACAGGGCCTGCCACATTGCTGTTCTCCTGGCCTCCGCCAGGAGTCACTAAGCACTGTACCACAGACCCTCCCTCCCCCTGGGATAAGGCGAGCAGTTGTCTGACGCTCAACCCTTCGCCAGCCCTCCGACGCCTGAGTCCGTTCTCTAAGCCAGGTCACTGGCGTTGCAGCGGTGAATCTTTCCGCTGAGCCTGGTCAAAAAAACCTTGTTCAAGTAGGAAATTACAGCAGCAGGTCCACAGCCTAATGATCAAAATTCAGTGATTTTATTTTTAAAGTTTGTGTAAGAAGTTTGTCATTGGGCTGAAATGTTCATGTAACAATTAGCAAAATTGGTTATAGGGTTTCAGATTTCCAGCTTAAACACTGGGAGTGTGTTGTGTTTTTTGTTTTTGGTTTTCCTCACTCGCTTCCACTTTCTGACTTTTTGATCATTTGAAAGGCAAAGGTGAAACTAGGAAGAAACTCAAGCTCCACCTCAGGCAAACCCAACTGGTGCTAATTGCTAAATACTCATAGTCCTAGCTTCAGTCTCTAGTATCGCACAACTGTTTGGCTCTGTGCTCATGGTCCCCCATACACTTGTGTTTGTGTGCTTCTGACCCCTGGCCCTGCAGAACTCCACCCCAATCTCAGTGACCTTCTCATGGAAGTACTAATTACACACCATTATCCAGAATTACACGTGGTGGGTTGCTTGCCATATCCGTGGTGCATGACCTTGCAGGAGTGCCAGATCAGACTGAGCTCCCCCCTCCCCCCCGGTTTTCTCCCCAGGGTACAGTCCTGCAGTGATGTGCACACGTGTGCGGCAGCATGCATGGTATTGATGGCTGGCCCTTCCTCTCAGTGAGCGCCTATTGCACCACCGTGGAGCAGTAGGAAGTTGACCCCCCCGAAAGTGCTGTCCCTAGGAAGCCTGATGCTCCCCACCCAAAAGCTGGTTCCAGTGACACAAGCTTGCTCCTCAGCCACTGGCATAGAGACCAGTCACCCTACTGCTGTGCCAACAAGTCAGTCTTTTTTTTTTTTTAATTCCTTGTCTCTGTATTTCCCCTGGTCCCTTCTCCCCACCTCACACTCCTGACAATCTGGGTCACTGTGTTTTAACCCTTCCTATGGGTGGTCAGGTGAGCGGCTGTCTTCTCAAACAGCGATGTGTCACGGTTTGTTTAGCTGGCAGGGTTTGTATGAATGCCAGGCTTCTCACCTCCATGATGTACGTGCCCTGATCCCAGGCTCTCTCATTACCCCTTCTCGATCGCTGGCTCACTCATTGCCTCTCCTCCTGATTGCCAGCTGTTCTGACACTGCTGGATCTGAGCAGTCCCCACTTAGTCCAAAATATACCAGGGCCAGAACCAGAATTCAGACTAATGGGCCATTTTGTGTTAAGCTGGGGGGGTTGAACGAAAAGTGTTGGGGATTTAGGGTCTGTTTAATTTGACCAGAAAGCTTCTTGGGTTAACGGGTCCATCCCAACAACCCCTGAACTGGCTCTGTTGGCTTTTATACCTTCTTGGGGTACAGATTATCAGAATAGTTTGAGAAAAAGCAGTTATGTGAAATCAACTAAATGGTTCCTAAGGAAAATACATATAAGTAAACTTTCATCAATGTACACATGGCAGGCGTACTGTGCGAAACGCCTGGGTGTCCTGTATGACATGCGCATCTGTCGTGGGTCCAGTCCCTATTCTGTGGTGATTTCAGCAAGTGCCCCCCCTTCATTCTCATACCTTTTGGGCATTTGCACCATTTCTGTTTTGTTGTATTTTGTTGTGTATTTTTGCACCGTTTCACTTGTTTAGCATTATTGATGCGCTTTTGAGGTTTTCACTGTATATTTATTTTGTTTTATTCATTGCTCTGCACATCATCTTGTTTCTGTTTGTACCTTTTGCGCCACATGTATCCGTTGTATTACTGTTTCACCTCTCATTATGTATCTCCACCCCCCACCCCGTTCATATCCGGATGTGAACCTCAATGTGCCTTTCTTGGTTAACAAATTTTAAACTAGAAAGGAATGTGTTTATTCTTAACTACTACTAGTATTTTCCGACCATTTCCAAAAAAATCTCGTATTTTTATAATGTTTGAAACTGCATTTTGAAAGCTGTAACATTTGAAAATTTAATACAGTTCTCCTGTGATGCTACATGCATGTACATGTCGATATAATATGTTAAAATGCAGTGAACTATTTTGTTTTTTTATCAGTATATGCTCACTGTGGTGGCATATTAATGATATAACTACTTGACTGACTCCATGTTTTCATTTAAAAAATTTAGTTTCTAGCCCTAATGGTTTCTAAATTATCACATTATAATTACTGGGTCCCATACTTTATTCTATATTTAAAGAAAATATCTTTTGAAAGGTCGTACTCTGGAACTGTTTGGGCGAGAAACTTAATTTTTTTTTTTAACGAAAGCTTGGAGTCTAGCCACTAAGGAATGGTGTCGGCATATTATATTATTGTGTAACAGTAGTAATTATTTATCGATATTAAAAAGGGGCAGTTTTCTGTGCCTGTATCGATGCACATGTTTACACCATGGCAGAACTTTTTTGTAAAAGAAATGTTATGAATATATTTTTTCCATAATGATAAAGTATATTGATATATTTTTTTAACATCGACATGGAAAATTTCATGATAATTTAAAAAAAAAAAATAGTGCACTTCTCGGAATTTGTGTTAGTCTCCATAATGTAAGTGGTATCTATATAACTGTAATACCCACAAACCTTCAGATTACATCTTAAGGCCATTTCCCCAAGTTACAGCTGTTTTAAGTGCCGGTTCCAGTTCTGTTATTGTTCCCTTTATACAGGCCTTTTAGTGAACACAGTGGGTGTTTCTGATTCACGCTCCGATTTAAGGTGCCATTTTGGAACTGTATGATATACTTTATGTCCCTCTCAGCCACAGAGTTCTGTTACAGAACATGGTTCCATTGTGCCAACAGTAGAAGAGCTGAGCAAGGGGACATAAACTATATCATGCAGTTCTAAAATGCTACTTAACACTTGTGTGTGAATCAGAAACACCCACTAGGATAACTAAAAAGCATGTAGAAATGCAACAGTAAAATGCAACTGAAACCAATATTTAAAAATAGGCTTTCACAAGAGTAAATGACATACAGGGTCAGTGCGGTTCTCTTTTAAATTGCGTGGCTAACATTTCATGCTCCTTGCCAGCAGTACCAGTTCTTTCTTGCTTTCGCAGCCTTTGGCTGCAAAAGCATCGGAAGATAAAAAAAGGAAGCCGGGAGGAATGTGGCAGATAACAGATTAAATCCTAATGATGGGAGTGTGTGCCTGTCCACCGAAGGACTGCAAAACTGTTAGGATTTCCTGAAGGCCATGAGCAGCAGAGATCAGCTCATGGTACCTGGGAAATTTGGTAAGATACTGGCTAATGTTTTGTTTTACTCTGTTTTTATAGGGTGAAAGAAAAGGTGTGAACAAGTACTACCCTCCCGATTTCGACCCAGGGAAGGTGAGTTATGACAGCTTCCTGTTGCAAGTACCGCAGTCAACCTGATGACCCCCCTTGGTAAAGTAATGTTCATTTCCAGTTCCTGAATAATTTCCCAGTGCTGAATGTACATGTATAGAGCAGGGTCTAGGGTGTTGCTGGGGACATCAGGGCTGAGACTTCAGATTAGGGTCAAGAGAGCCTCTCATTTTCTCCCAGTTTATTAGTGGTCTACCAAGCAACAGGCTGGTAGCAGCTGCTTTTTTTTAACAGAAGTCTCTTTTTCCTGTCCAAAGCCCTGATCCCTCTCATCATATGCTGTGCTATGTCTCTGTATAAACGTGACTGTAATGTACACATGACCATGGCTGGCTACTGTCTTACACAGGGCATGTTGGAAGGAAGGCATACGCCTCAACACTGTGCCCCTGCACAAATGCAAATAACCATACATGCATACAACTTCAGTTAACAAGATTAAACAGAAATGAGAGGAACGGTAACACATACTCGCTTGAGGAAAGAAGGGAGCGAGGGGACACGCTAGAGACTTACACAAGGTAGATCATGGTGACCTTGTAAGGGTCAGTGAAAACAAGAACATGAGGGGACATGATTTCAGATTTGCAGGAGGAGGGTTCCAGAGGGAGGCCAGTAGGCACTTCTTTAGAGAGAGGGTGACCGGGTGGAATGGGCTTACCAGAGGAGGTTGTAAACCAGAAAACAGTTTGAAGGATTTAAGGGAGTGCACCAAAGTCATGGGGAGGATAAGACTGTTGGGGAGGGGGATGGTGCATCATGTAACACCAGAGAGGGAGAGCTTCTGAGGGTGTGGCTCACGCTCTGCATAGAGCAGACACGATAGAATGTAGTAACATACTTCTGCTGGCAGTTTTGTATGTTTGCATGGAACAAATCAGTATTGACCAGGGGGATCAAACCCTAGTGTCCAGCCATGCCAGCTAAACCAAGGGAAGGTGCAGCCTTTGTGAAGCTGCTGAACACTTGAGTCCCCAACTGAAGACGAGGGTTGGTATCTATTCAAAAAATCCTAGAATCTTTACAGGTGTGGGACATAATGCGATCTCCTGATAAATAGAAAGCATCAAACTCTGTATAAAAAAAAAAAAAAAAAAAAAAAAACTCTATAAAACACTTCTGTAAAACAAAATAGAACTGGCTCCTCCTTGATCCCTGCCACACTTTAGGATCACTTATGGTTTTAGGAACTCCTCCAATGCAGGTGATATTTCAATGCTGATTGGTTGAATCACCACTGATGAGTCATAATGGAAATAATTGATTGGTCTGCTGTTTTAATAAATAAATAAAAGTTAGTGATAGGAACCAATAATGCATTTATTTTGTTAGAAACTTTAGGCATTTTTACTTTTTGACCTATTGACTCGTACATTTATACACAGTTCAGCTTTTAGCATATTTCCCAAGCTTTGCTTTCGAGGTTTATGATATCATCTTACCCCTCAATGGAGACAACAGCTGTGTTGTGTCTGGTTGCCCATACATCACTCTCTACGTTTTTATATGTTGCATTTAGTTTCCCAGTCTGTGTAATAACTCATGAAACAGGATCACTGCCCCCAGACTGCATCTGGTCTGGCTGTTTGTCTGCACCTGACGTAACGATCCTCGACTTGTGACATTAGTCCTTTCCACAGCATAGGGCTGTAATGTTCTGAGCAGGGGATCAAGGACCATCATATTGGCCTCCTGCTAGTCGGGTAGTCACGGCATGCTATAGTTTGACTGTAACTGTTGTTCTGTGGGACATGTCACCTGTAGATTTCATGGAGTCTGGCACCGAAGAGAGGAAAACCACCAGTGTCCGATACATCTGGGCACCGGAGGCCAAATGATCGCCCGTTCCTGCCAGGCATAATTATTCTGACATAATGTACTGTAGGATCCTCGTGACCCAGTGAATTAAATGCTGTACCCAGTAGTGTCCTTTTCCATAACAAAATGATCCACCTTGAGATGACAAGATTCATTATAAAGGAAGCATGTACATGATTTCAGCTAATCGGCATAAAAGTTTTACAAGTTTTCAATTTTATTGATCAGCTATACGCCATTATAATATCACACAATAAAAGAGGAACAAATAAAATTTGGATACATTACACAGCCACATATCTTCACAAACAAGAACCTACAAATTATAAAATTCTTACTACATTTCAACATTAGCACATTTCAAACAGGGCTCTAAAACTCACTTTATATCCTATAAATATACGCTTGTATGTGTGCTCAATTATTAATACACGTATAAGATCTGTCTAATAAGAAGGTCCCCCAATCATCTTAAATTAATCACAGGTGTAAGGTGGCCAAAATAACAGTAATCTTAGTAATGATATCAGTAGCCTGTGTATTAAAAAGGGAAGGATTTGGTCAGGAGGGAGGCCGAGATCACAGAGAATACAACCAAGCCATTCATGTCGTCTTCGCGTATATAATGGACATTGAAGGACAACATGTTTCAAATCCTTCTCATTTTGTGTTACAGTATACTGATGTTATATTTGGCCTTTTTTGCCCAAAATATACATAATTAGCTTTTATAAATTTTTATCTTAAACCTAGTGAAAAGATGTTGTGTTTTCTTTTTCTGGCTCAGATATGAGTTTAATATAGGGTTCCATTTTCTGCTCAGTTTTAAGTATTTTATACCATTTGAAAATTTTCAGAGAACCTAACCTATCAAAATCAGTGCCCACAGCTATATATCTTAATCTTCTTTTGGCTTGATAAGCGACTATTTCTGTTGGTTGTAAATATATTTCATACATCTAGACGGAAGTATAGTATCCCCTAGCTGGTACAGATTGAGGTACCATAATCGGCATACAGAGCTTCTTATCCTTCATATAGTGGGGGGAAGGGGTGACTGATATCAGGATTACAGAGGACAGGGTTCTGGAAGGACTAAGGGTGCTGAGGGTGGACAAGGCACTGGGACCAAATGGCATTCACCCTAGGGTGCTTAGGGAGTTAGTGGAGATCCTGGCAGGACCACTGGCAGACCTGTTCAGTATATCTCTGGACACAAGATGCATGTCACGAGACTGGAGGATGGCCCATGTGGTGCCCATTCACAAAAGTGGCCCAAAGAATGAACCCGGCAACTACAGACCGGTGGGCTTCACCTCAGTCGTGGGGAAGCTCATGGAGACAATCCTGAAGGAGAGGCTGGTGACCTTTTCGGAAGATAATAGTCTCCCAAGATGGTCGTCAACATGGGTTTGTATAAGGCAGATCCTGCCAGACGAACCTAGTTGGGTTCTACGACTGGGTGACCAGGAAGTTGGACAAGGGGCATGCAGTGGACGTCCTACATTTGGACTTCAGCAAGGCCTTTGATTCTGTGCCACATGGGAGGTTGGGGGGAGAGCTGGAGTACATAGGGGTGGGAACAAAAATGGTCCGTTGGATCACCAACTGACTGAGGGGTAGGCAGCAAAGTGTGGTGGTGGTGGTGACTCTCATCACCGAGGGATGTCACAAGTGGGGTGCCACAGGGTTCGGTACTGGGACCAGTGCTGTTTGTGATATTCATAACAGATGTCTCACACGGGGTCCAGAGTAAGATCAGTTTGTTCGCAGACAGTACCAAGATGGGAGCTGTGGTAGATGACATGGAGGGGTGGAAGGGACTGCAGGCGGACCTGACCAAACTACTGCAGTGGTCAGAAATATGGCAGATGGGGTTCAGTGCCAGGAAGTGCAAGGTCCTGCACTTCTGGGCTAGGAACCAGGGGAGGAAATATCAGCTGGGAGGGGTAGAGTTTGTATGCATCATGGAGGAAAAGGATCTGGGGTGCTTATTACGGGGAGCATGAACCACTCGGCTCAGTGCAGGAAGGCGGCTGCAAAAGCGAACAAGATGCTGGGATGCATAGCAAGGACAAATCTCCTCACTTCTCAAGAACCAGGCCTTGAGGTGAAAAGAGTGTATGTCTGGGTACTGCACTCCTGTCTGAGGAAGGGTCAGCAGGGAGTGAGTTGGAGGCAGGTGAATGGGCCTGTTGCAGGACATTGAGAGAAGGAGAGGGTACCAGGCTTGCCTGGGCCAGTCCGGAGCCACTAGGATCGTCGATGCAGGCTGCTGTCTGAGTTTCAGCAAAACCTTGAATATCAGGGGAAAGGAAGGAAATGCGTATAGGAACCTCCCTGATCAGTCCAGGATCAGGGCATCCAGATGACGTGTCCCCAGAACTGGGGGCCTGCAGCAGTACTGAGGAAGCTGAAAATTGAGAGGAGAGGCAGACAGATCCATGTCTGCTGTGCCCCACCGCCTGAACACTGTGGCTAGTACTTGCTTGTTCAGTGTCCACTTGCTCTGACCTTGACTGATGCGGCTTGGAGCATCCGCCAGAGTACTGAGTTTGCCTGGGAGGTGAATAGCTGAGAGGCTGACTCCCAGGGAGAATGCTAGAGACCAGAGCTTCCAAACAGAGTATTCCTGATCTGGTACCACCCTGCTTGTTTATGTAGAACATTGCAGTGGTGTTGTCTGTTCGAATTTGAAACACCTGCCCTTCTATGTTGGGAGTGAAAGCTTTGAGAGCTAGTAAGGCTGCTCCGAGTTCCAAAAGATTTATGTGCAACTGTGACTCTTTGGCAGTCCAGTTGCCGCTTACTGAGGCACTGTCTAAATGAGCTCCACAGCCCAAAAGGGAGGCATCTGCGGTGATCACCTTTATGGGAAGAGGAGCTTGAAAGGGAATCCCTGCCTGCAAATTTGCAGGGTTCTTCCACCACAGCAAGTTTTGGAGGAACTGCTCCGACACAGGTATCAACTTTGAACATTTGTTGCTTCTCTGAGACCAGTGAGCTCTGAGGTAGGCTTGCAGGAGTCTCATCCTGCTCCTCACCCCTGGGACTACTGCAGACATAGAGGCCATATGTCCTAGATGTTTGAGGACATGTCTGGATGGTCTTGGCTGCCCCTGGGCGAAAGAATCTGCCACTGAAAGAAAACTCTGAATTCTTTCCTGCGAGAGGAAAGCATATCCCTTCTGAGTGTCCAGCTGGGTCCCTATGAAGGTGAGCAGCTGGGTGAGTTCTGGGTGAGATTTCTTTAGATTTACCAGGAAACCCAGAGACTCCACAGTGTGTTCTGTGAGGGAAAGAGATTCCTTGACCTGGCAAGGAGACTTTGCTACTGTGAGCCAGTCGTCCAGATAGGGGTAGAGAGTGACACCCAGTCTCCTGAGGTGTGCTGCTACCACTGCGAGACACTTGATAAAAGACTCTTGGGGCCGAGGACAGACCAAAGGACATTGCGGTGAACTGATAGTGACCCGAAGGAAGTTTGAACTTGAGAAACTTCCTGTGAGATCTCCTTATGGGTATGTGGAAGTAGGCGTCCTTTAAGTCAAGGTAGGCTAGCCAGTCTCCCTGCTGTAAGGACTGTATGACCAGTGACAGTATGCCCATTTTGAATTTGGGTTTTTTTCAGATGTTTGTTTAAATATGTGAGATTTAAGATAGGTTGCCATTCCCCAGTTTTCTTTTGTGTCGGAAAATACATGGAGTAGAGGCCCTTGCCCTTCTCATGGGCAGGGACCCTCTCCACTGCTCGTAAAGCCAGAAGGTTTTGTACCTCCATTTCCAACAGCGGTATCTGTGTTGGGGACAGAGGTCTTGACACCTGGGTACGCTTGAGGTCTGGCAGCTACTTGAACTGTAATGACAGACTCTTCCCCACTATCTCCAGCACCCACATGTCCGACTTGATGAGGGACCAATGCTGAAGATAGTGAGAGAGTCTGCCTTCAACCGGAAACGGGGAGGCGACCTGGACACTCGCATCAGGACTTAGACTAAGAGGCAGATGGCTGGGTAGAGGTGGCTCTTCTTTTGGTCCCTTCTGCCCCTGCCTCTGAAAGACCCCCTGTACTGGCTAAAGTCAAATTGGGGATAGGGATTGTAAGGCCTGGGAACAAAACTTCTGCCCCTGCCGCCCTTGGGATGGGATCTCTGAGGGGTGGCGGGTTTAGGCTTCGATGAGTGGCTCTGCCAGGAGGCCTTATACTGATCGACTTTTTCATGTAGTCAGTGGTTCTGTAATCAAACAACATATTTTGATCACAGGGAAAATCCATGGCCTTGTTCTGAGTGTCTGTGGTCAGACTGGTTGTTCTAAGCCAGGTGAAGCGTCTCAGAGAGATGGCATGGGCCATCGCCCTAGAGGCTGCATCATTGTTATCTGCCATGTGGAATTGGTACATAGTAGCTTCCAGGGCAGTTTTTGATGTATCCACCAGCTCCTGCACCATAGAATCTGATCCCTTGCTGGTGATAGCCTGGACAGATTTCCAAAGGGCTTTCTGATATTTGGCTGTGAATGCCATGTAAGAAGAAAGCCTGAGAAGCAGGGAAGCTGTGGCATACATTTTTTTTGCTATGAAGTCAATTTTCTAGGAATCCTTGTCCGGGGGAGAGGGCGACAGGGAGACTCCAGCTTTCTCCCCAGCTGCCTGCTGCGCTATACTTTCATGGCTAGGGTGTGCAGACAGGAACTCTGTACCATTTTTAGACAATTTATATTTTCTCTCAAGCCTCTTATCAACCCCTGATACTGAAGTGGGGTGTTGAAGCACCTTCATGGTATTTTTTTCTAAATACATTATAGATGGGGACGGCCAGGGTCTTTGAGGATGAAAGACCCTTCATCTCCCTATAATCCTCGTCTTCATTGACATCCTGGTTGGGCTCCTGTGTATGGAGGTCCAGGGTATCCAGCATATTTTTTATAAATGTAAACATAGAGGAAGGATCCTCCTGGTCACCTGGGGGATCCCCAAGGCGAGGGTTTGGGGACTCCTGGGGCTCAAGGCCCTCAAAATCCATGTCAGGGGCATCATAAAATTGATCATCTGCATCACCCTCACAGTCTACAGAAGAGAGAGAATTGTGGAAGTGTTTGCCAGCCCCAGTAAATCGAGGACCCATCTTTTGAAGGGTCTGAAGCAGTTGACATGCTTTTTCCATATTTTGCACTGACGGAAGAACCTGTGCAGTTTGTGTTTTGTTTTTTCTGTATGCTTTAAGCTGCCTGTTGTCTCACTATTGGCTTTTCCAGGAGCAACGTGAGCATATCTGTCTTGACAGAGTTTCTTTTTAGCCACTTCATCAGAGGCTTGATCAAGCTTCCTTTTTTCGTCACTCTTATTATTTTCAATTTGTGAGGAACTTCATCTTTGGAAGCTTTATTTTTTGACTGGGATCTGGAGGGTTCCTCAGCACCTCTGCTTTTGGTATTGGCACTTTTGAATGGTCCCTCGTCGGAAGCCTTTGATTTATCCTTCGCCACGATAATCAAAGGCTTGTCTGCTATATTTGCCAATTTAAGCAAAGCAAACCAGTTCTGGACCTATGAACTGAGTGCAGATTTCTGTGAAAATGCCACCGGCCAGTCCTGCCCAAGTTCATAAACTCTATTACCAGTGCCTTTTTTATTTATTTATTTTTTGGTTGTAAAACTGGGATCTATACCCATGCCAATCTTAATAGAAACCCAGTAGTACTCAACTGCACACAGGTGGCTGCTGGACCCTTACGGACAGTCCTGACACAGGTGATACCAAGGTCCAGTAATATAACAAAAAAGTTTCCTTGTAGTTGCCAATCTAGAGAGAAACCCCCAGGCACTGTTTAAATTTGAAATCTACTGCAGGTGCCTCGCGGTAAACCCCGTGAGGTCTGAGGTTTAAAAAAAAAAAAAAAAAAGGCAGCTGTCCCTAATCGGACAGTTCCCACAAGAATTTGACCCAAAAATGAAGGAACCCGTCAAAAATAAGCACCCACGATAAAATTAAGCTTTAAACTAAATAGTTGTGGTAAAAAGTCAAAATAGTGCCGTCGTGCTAAAAATAAAAAAATTTGCACAGCACTAATGAAAAAGTACAACTTTTACTCAGCACACTAAAGGAAATAATTGATGAGGAAAACTTTACCCAGATAAGCACTACGAGGCTGTCAGCAAGGAAAGTTGGGAGACACCTCAAAGGCAATATTGCTCAGTTCAGCTGAGAAAAAATTCTGAAGCATTCAACAGCTTTCACCCCCTCCTGTCTTTTGATTGGCTTGGCCCTACACTCATTTAAATATGTCTTAAAAGCATACCTCCAGGGCAGTTGCACCTAGCCAGCTAAGTACAAAAAAGTTACTGATGCAAAAGGACTCCTGAGGTAAGAAACTTGCAGTTGTTTCTATCAATAGTGTTTGACTGAGTGAGTGGTCTTTGTCTGCTATAGCAGAGGCAGACTTCATGATGTCCTGGTAATCACACTGTAGCGGTCGAGAAATCTAGAAATGTTTGGCACTGTCTGGCTGTTAAAGTTCTGTTCTGTTCCTCTCCTCCCCAGCATGGGTCTCTCAACCGATACCGAAACAGCCACCCTCTGCGGGAGAGGGCACGCAAGCTGTCCCAGGGCATCCTCATTATCAGGTAAGGCTGCATGATTCAGCATTACATTGTGTGTTTGTCTTCTCCTTCCTGAAGTCTACCTCAGGGCTTGCTTTGGTACTCTGCTTTTCTTTTACACTAGTTTGCTTTCCCAGAGGTTGTCTGCCTTGGTCTCTCCTGCCATCTCCCATCCCAACACTGACTGCAGAGGCAGGGGCTTAGAAGGCCACCTCTGGGACATGAGTGGGTGAGGACTTTCTCTATGCCACAGATTCAGGTGAAGAGTCAGGACATAAGATGACCACCCATGATGTCCACTTTCACTGTTAGCCAGTGGAATGAGGTATATGCTGTTGGATGATGCCCCCTCCCTCAGTGCAAGACCCCTCCATCCCAGGGCTGGAAATCTGGAAATGCGACACAAACCGGGTTCTCCCACTTTCCTGTGGTACTTTGTTTTACTCCACCACTCACCTGATTGCCACCATCACTCCTTACCTCTCCTGCCTAGTTGCCCTACCCATTTGCCTCAGTAGTCTGGGATCCCAGCTCTAGAACTGCCTTCTTGGTCCACTCTCTAGGAAGGCCACAGTACCCCAGGCATTTTCTTGTTTGTGGTTGTTGCTGGGAGGAGCTTGATCAGACATAGGGAGGAGCAGACTTGGAGCTGATTTTGCAGCGTATTCCACCAGTCAGAAGTATATTTTATTCCTATTTAAGTTCCACCCTTCACCCAATTCTGGAACCAATCGTGGCTGCTAGAAATTGGGGGTGGGGAGTGTGGCCGAATATCAGATGGTCATCTAGGACCTTAAGTGCCACCCCAGCTCTCCACTGGAGGTGCTAAAGTGCTGGGAATGCTGACTCTCCACCAATACCGATGAAGACTGCCTCCACCATGTCTTCCAGACTCCACTAGCAGTGGGGCAGGCTCACAGCATCAGCAGCACAAGTTGGCAACATTGCAGAATGATGCACTGCTGCTGGCAGCACTATGCCTGCTGCATTGGTACCCCCACACACACACACACACAATTCTTTGTTTCTGCACCTTGGTCCCTGGTCTTCTCCCCCCCTCAGATATCATTAGTTTTGTCATGGACTTACTGGTTATTCAGCACTTACCCAGGATCGCTAAAGTGCTGGGTAGCCTGCCACATCGGTCATATGTGGGACTGGAGGGACCAGGGTCTTTGCTGACCCCTGAGCTGTCTAGGGTAATTCCCGAACATGGGTAATCGGGGTAGCGAGCAGTAACACTACTGAGCTGGCTCCTTATTCTAGTACTTTTAACTAAAATTGGGGGTTGAAGTCCCTGTAACTCAGAATTCGATTCTGTGTACTTTAATGGGACACTTTCCCTATCCCACATTGCAGTTATGGTTGTCAGTCATACCTAATCGCCAGTTGAGAGAGCAGATGGGAGTCTGACTTTCTGGCCAAGCTTAGTTCCTCTCTTTGATGTGTCCAGTTCAAACATAAGTATTTCCCCGTAGCACCAGTTGGTGGTGCCCTGTGGCAGCACTTGAGAGACCTGAGTTCGGGCCTTGTAGTGTGATGCAAAAGCATTGTGCTAACCCTGGGGTAAGGGACAAAAGTGTTCCACTCAGAGTGACACCTGTAGGTGGGAAAAGGAGGTGGCATTGATGCAGTGGGTGAGCACGCAGCGTCCACTGTTCCCCATCTATAGGACAAGCCACGGGATATCCCTAATTAGGGGAGGTAGGAGGGAGAAAAGTAAGGGAGGAAAAGCACAGGAGGCAGTGCATGGGGTTTGACATCTCATCCACCTCGATACCACAGATGGTCCAGGAATATCTTCACCACCTTCCAACCAAGGATGTTCCCTGATGGATGGCGGTGTTTGAGTCTGAGTGGGGTCCCCGCTGTGTGGAGGCAACCAGTGTGGCAATGAAGGAACATTGATCTGGATTGGAGGCGACTACGAGTAGTGTGTGTGTGTGTGTGTGTGTGTGTGTGTGTGTCTGTGTGTCTGTCTGTCTGTCTGTCTGTCTGTCTGTCTGTCTGTCTGTCTGTCTTTTTTTTGGGGGGAGGGGGCTGGGGAGCCGGGACTTGAATGTATGTGTGTATAACTATAGTGCTTCTTGTGACATAAAACGTTAATTTAAAAAAACAACCAAACACAAGTCTGCACACAAACCCTGATCCTCAGGTAGCAATGCTCAGCATTCCTGCCTCTCCAGTGGGATAGCTGTTTATTAATAATTTTCCCTCCTCTTCATTGTTTGCCCCTCAGCCAGACCAAAACCTCCTCCTTCGATGGTCAAGCCATACTTGCACTCCGTAGCCACTCCTCCTTGGTGCCTTGCTCAGTGATACCAGGCCTGCGCAGATTTACTTCCCCTTCACTCAGCTGTCTTGACCCTTCCTCTCTTTATACCCACCATCATCCAGGACAATATATGCTGCTGATTTTTGAGTTGGATAACTGAAGACAGAGAAATAACTGCATTTTTCCCATCTAGGTTTGAGATGCCCTACAACATTTGGTGTGATGGCTGCAAGAACCACATCGGAATGGGTAAGAAGTTCAAAACAGAAAAGGCTTTCTTCTGACCTTTCAATCCTTTCCTGCAGTGTAAATGAGCCATGCTGCAGAGTCCCTGGTGTTATTCAGTTGAAAGTTGGGTTTATGAGGCCGGCCCAGTGGCACACCTCATGCTATGCCAGCGACCTGGGTTCGAGAATGACCTCGGGTTGTCAGGGTACTGGCGTGGCCGGTGGGCAGAATCGGGTATGCTGATGGGCAGCTCTCCTCTCCTGAGGGGGGGTTGGCGCTCCCTTTAGTTCCGCTCCCACCAGGTGGAGGTCCAGTGGGTAGTGTAGGCAGAGAGGGGGCGGCAAACAGTTACAGGAGGTGGAAGGGGCTGAGCTGGCACTACGGGGTGTGTAGCGTGCTTCCACGTTCTCGCACGGCCGTGTGTCGGGGGGCAGGTGAGAGAACCTGTAAAAATACCTGTGTGTCCCCATCGCCAGTTGGCAGGAGGAGGCGACGAGGACCAAATAGCTATATTAAAATAAGAAAATTGGCTTTATGGAGAAGGGATGCTGTGCCCTCTGCCATCCCAAAAGGGGGAGTCTTCAAAGGACTGAGGCCAAATCAGTAGTGCTGCAGAGAGTCCCAGCTTTGTAAGCAGAGGGTGGGTAGAGGGACTTTGGGACTCTTAATATTGAGCATGCTGTGTAGGTCAGGGGCTGGACCCCTGGGGATCAAAGGTGTGGGTTGCCATGCAAACAGCAGCTCCTGCCCTCCAGTCGTGGAACGGCATTGATGTCCGGTATTTTTGTCTTTCTTTTACTTTCTGTTTCTGTTCCTGTCTCTTCAGCTGGCCCCCGTCTTCCTCTCCCCAGCTCCATCACCAGTCTTTTCCTAGGACTTAATTCTCTCATCTTCTTGCCCCAACTGTGGTTTTCCCCCCGTGGTGGGGCTCTTTCATCAGGTCTTTGGGGGGGGGGGCTCGAGAGGAGAGGTGCTGCACTTGATGGTGTAAAGTCTGCATGGAGTGCGAGGAATCATCTTGACACATGAGATTGGTCAGTAGCCCGTGAACATAGCAAAGTACAAAACGACAAAAACGGCGACAGAATACAGTGACTACACATATGGCTATGGGGGGGCAGGGGTTCGCCCGAGTTGATATTTAGTAAGGGGTGTGGGGGGCAAAGCCCCCTGAAGATAGAGATTGTCGTATGTGTAGTCGCTGTATTCCGCATTTTCAGCCATTGCTGTTTTATATTCGCTATTTTGACGTGGAACCAGATTAGTCACCATGGCCTCACCCTTCCTCTAGACAACAAAGCTGCTCCCATCGCGGCTGAGGCCAGTGTGTGAATACTGGCTGGACTGCGCTGTTTCTTCTTGGTGCCAAGTGCCCACCTTAGCAATGTGCCTCATGCTGAACTGGTCTGCATGTGGAATTCTGGGGCTCTTGCACAAACCCTTGGTCCCCCCAGATAACCACTCAAAGTGCTGCCTGCATGCCACTGAGCCAGCCTAAACGTCTGCTTGATAACATTCTAAAAAGTGTACTTTTCAGTTGATGTCAGCTGAGAATAAGATGCTTGACTTTTTTTTATAATTTTTGTTTGTAGGTGTCCGGTATAACGCAGAGAAGAAGAAAGTTGGGAATTACTACAGCACTCCGATCTACAGGTGAAGTTGTTTCTGCATGTATTTTTTTGGGGGCTGACAGGTTGAATTCTAGCACTTATTGGAAGCTGGACTACAGGATTGTCCACATTATTGTACTGCAAGTGTACCTCAACCATGCCCTGGAGAACCACCTCCCGGGTGTCACAGACCAACTCGGATGCCCGTTTAGTCCTTTACGGCATAGTGTGATATGACCCTTGTACTAACACTGGGATCTGAGCTCACAGGCAGGTTGCAGTGTGATATATCACCTGGTACTAACACTGAGATCACAGATGGAGGTAGCAGAGTGATGTGGCCCCTTGTACTAATGCTGAGATCTGAGGTCACAGGCAGAGGTAGTATTGTGACATGGCCCCTTGTAATAACACTGTGATCTGTGTTCAGACAGCGGTAGCCATGTGATGTGGCCCCTATATTAACACTGAGATCTGATGTCATAGACAGAGATAAGAGTGTGATGTGGCCCTTGTACTGTCACTGAGATCTGAGGTCACGACCACAGGTAACATACAAACCTGGGACATTAGAGGGCCAGACAGACTGGTGTATTACAGTGTGACGTGACCCACTTGACTAAGGCTAGGATCTGAGGTCACTTACCGAGGTAACAGTATCATGTGTCCTTTCACACTGATGCTGGGATCTGAGGACATAGAAGTAATGGTGTGACGTGGCCCAATTTTGAGGTCACAGCCAGGTAAAGTGATGTGGTGTCCCCCTGAGCCAACACTAGGATGTGGAGTCTCAGACTGAGGTAACCTGATGTGATATGACACCCCTCCCCCAATGCTAACACTGGTCTTCCTGCTCTCCCTAGGTTCAGGATGAAATGCCACCTGTGTGTTAACTATATCGAGATGCAGACAGACCCAGCGAACTGTGACTATGTAATAGTCAGTGGGGCACGACGCAAAGAAGAGCGATGGGACATGCAGGAGAATGAGCAGGTCCTGACCACAGGTAGGCTTTGTAGAACACACACCTGCACCTGAAGAGACAGTACATCTTAGTAACACCACTATAGCAGTGGGGGAAGCCTTTGAGAATTCTGCCATGGTTCTTTTGTATAGACTTCCTGTATTCCCAGTGACAACAGTTCAGAGCTGAGCTTGGCCTGGTCCCTCAGGTGTAACTGTACAGTTACTGTGCAGGGGAGGGGCAGCTTTTGTATCAGAGTAACTGTACAGTCCAGCTTTTCCTACTGGAACACTGAGAGGTTGCAACTTGCTCAAAACTGCACACGTAAACATAGAAAGTGTCGGCCGAAAAAGACCAGTAGACCCATTTAGTCTGCCCTATTTTCCCTTCCTAACCCTACACCCTGGACCCTACTTGGTCACAGGTGTTCCTCCTTCCTCTCTTATCTCTGTTTATAATACCCATTTGCCTGTCCGCACATGCTCGAAGCTCCCCACTGTCGTTGCCCTTACCACCAGGGAGTACATGCTGAGTTCCTGCAGTGTCTCCACGTATGGCTTGTTGTGCAAACCCCGCATCATTTTAGTAGCCCTCCTCTGGACTACCTTCACCCTGTTGATGTCTTTGCAGAGGTGCAGCCTTCAGAACTGGACAAAGTACTCTGGGTAGGGTCTCACCAGTGAGCGATAGAGAGGCAACACCACCTCCCTTCGCCTGCTAGAGATCCCCCTTCCTATACATCCCAACATCTGGCTCTCATTGCCTACAGCCCTGTCGCACTGTCCTCCCAACTTGAGATCATCAGATATGATCAGCCCAAGGTCCCGCTCTTGCTTGGTAACTGTAAGTACCTCCCTCTCATATTGTACATGGTTCCCAGGTTACCCCACCCCAGGTATATTACTTTGCACTTTTTGGCATTGAAACCTAGCTGTCACTTCCTAGACCATTCCTCCAGTTTCTCCAGATTCTTTTGCATTCTCTCAACTCCTTCCTGGGTGTCTGTCCTGTTGCAGATGCTTGTTTTCTGCAGAGAGACACACCTTCCCCTCCAGTTCCACAGCAGTGTCACTTGGGAACACATTGAAGAGGACAGGGCCTGATACTGATCCCTGTGCTACTTCACTGGTCACTCTTCCGTCCTCTGAGCGACTGCCATTTACCACCACCCTCTGCCTCTTGTCTTTCAACCAGTTTGATACCCATGGATGGGTGAATGTGAGTTTGTGCTCAGGGTTGTTTTTTGCTTTCACTTGCCCCTGGCACCTCACTCACATTAAGACGTTCAGCTGCCCTTCAGGAACCACCTTCTGCTACCCCAGGTTCTCTAGCATCCAAGGCTTTTGATTCATCTCTGCATGGGGTCCCAGCTGCCACCAGGAGGTGCTGGAACCAAAGGTACTATCCCTTACCACTGAGTACCACTCTGCTGCTGTAGGAGGTGCTGGTACCATGGGTACTCTACCTCCCCACTGAGTACCCCTCTGCTGCTGTAGGAGGAGTTGGTACAGTGGGCACTCTTCCTCCACACTGAGTACTTCTTGCGGATGTAGGAGGTACTGGTACCACGGGTAGTCTTCCTCCCCACTGAGTACCCCTCTGCTGCTGTAAGAGGAGCTAGAACAGTGGGCACTCTTCCTACCCACTTAGTACCCTTCGTGGATGTAAGAGGCTCTGGTACAGTGGGTATTCTTCTTCTCCACTGAGTACCCCTCTGCAGCTGTCGGAGGCAGTGGCACAGCGGGCTCTTTTCATCCTCCCAAAGTACTTCTTCAGTGCCACAGTGGGCACACTTTCTCTCCACTGAGTACTCCTCCACTGCTGGAGTAGGCACTCTCCTTCCCCATTGACTACCACTCCTTGGCCATAGGAGGTGCTGGTACAGCGGACATTCTCCCTTCCCACTGAGTACCCCTCCACTGCTGTAGTTCCACTACCGGAACGTGCCCGCGATCCAGCGCCAGGCAATTAGGGTGCCAATCAGCAGTGTCATCAATCATGTTTTTTGCGGGGAGCAGTGCCCCTCAAGCCCCCCCCCCCCACTTATAGATTCTAACTCCAGGGGTGGCAGACCTTGGGGAAGGGGGGCACATCCCGCATTTGGCGCCCTGATTGCCCAACACTATAATGCCGGCGCTCTGAGCACCAGAAGGGCACTGCTGTAGGAGAAGTGTTGAGTGTTTAAATGAGTATACAGATTAGAGTGTGCATGCTGCGGGGAAAGAGATTTGAAATTAATGACTGAGGGAAGAGATTAGCAGGGGTCAAAAGGTCACACTACAGTTTGGTGCAGAAATTCTGGTTCCGCTGTTGGTACCGAACTCTGGAACAGTCAGACTTGCATCAGACAGCAATGGCCTCAGACTCCCCAAGACCCACCAGGCCCTCAGAGGGGTGACATCCGCTCCAGCCTTAGCTGCAGAATTTACTGTCCCTGTGCACCAAATGGTTTTGATTTTCTGCAGTTAAGCTTAAGAATCCTTATTTTTTTTTCTCCTGCATGCCTTGCATTCTTCTCTGATGTAATTTTCTAAGTGTTGATACTTGATTTTCTCTCGTCTCCCATGAATTTTTTTGTATGAAGGACGTGATGGGAAATGAAGGTGTCTTGTGTCTGGCCAGTTAGGACTCCATTAGCTATGTGTGACCCACCTTATGCACTGGGGCCACTGCCAAGCACCGACTGGCAGGAAAATGAAGCAGGTACAGAAGTCTGAAACTGATTAATATTTAAGCCCAAACTGCTCTGTCTAGTACTGCTATGAAAGCACTGTTCAAAATTTCAAAGCGGGACTAGACAGATTCCTGAGGGAGAATGGCGTTGCAGGTTACACAGCATGAGTAGGGGTAACACTGGACTAGACAGATTCCTGAGAGAGAATGGCATTGAGGGTTACACAGGACTAGCTAGGGGTAACACAGGACTAGACAGATTTCTGAGGGAGAATGGCACTGAGGAGGGTTACACAGGATTAGATGGATTCCTGAGGGAGAATGGCATTGAGGGTTACACAGCACGACTAGGGGTAACACAGGACTAGACAGATTCCTGAGAGAGAACGGCATTGAGGAGGGTTACACAGGACTAGCTAGAGGTACCACAGAACTAGACAGATTCCTGAGGGAGAATGGCACTGAGGAGGGTTACACAGCATGAGTAGGGGTAACACAGGGCTAGACAGATTTCTGTGAGAGAATTGCTTCTAGGGTTACACCCCATGAGTAGTGGTAACAGAGGACTAGACGATACCTGAGAGAGAACAGCACTGAGGGTAACACAGGACTAGGAACCTAGAAGCAGCAGCCGCTTCATAATAAACTGTGCTATGTTTCAGCTCACATCCACATCGCAGAAGAGAACATCAACAGCCACCAACTAAGTATGCAGAAACACACATTGACTTGATTAAAGTACATACATTGCAAAACAGAACTCACGGTATGTTTCAAGGGAGACTCCAGCCAGTTCCATTGGATGGTCTGACTGGTTTCATGCATGTGAAGCACACATGCGCAAAACCAGTTGGGCCGTATGTGCGAAACTGGTCAGGCCATCTGCTGGAACAGGTCAGCGTCTCCCTCGACACATAACTTGTGAGTTTTGTTTTGTATTATGTGCACTTTAATAAAGCCAGTGTGTGTTTTTTGCAGACTAAATTGGTGGCTGGTGCGCTGTTCTCTTTTGCGGATTGTAACACAGGACTAGACAGATTCCAGAGGGAGAATGGCACTGAGGGTTACACAGCACGAGTAGGGGTAACACAGGACTAGACAGATTCCTGAGGGAGAATGGCATTGAGGGTTACACAGCACGAGTAGGGGTAACACAGGACTAGACAGATTCCAGAGGGAGAATGGCATTGAGGGTTACACAGCGTGAGTAGTGATAACACAGGACTAGACAGATTCCTGAGGGAGATTGGCATTGAGGGTTACACAGCATGAGTAGGGGTAACACAGGACTAGACAGATTCCTGAGGGAGACTGGCATCAAGGGTTACACAGCATGAGTTGTGGTAACACAGGAATAGACGGATTCCTGAGAGAGAGAGAGAGAGAGAATGGCATTGAGGGTTACACAGGACTAGACTAGGGGTAATACAGGACTAGACATTCCTGAGGGGAAGTGGCATTCGGGGTTACATGTCATGAGAAGGGGTAACACAGGATTAGACAGATTCCAGGTTAAGAATAACACTGAGGGTTACACAGCATGAGTACGGTAACACAATACTAGACAGATTCCTGAGGGAGAATGGCATTGAGGGTTACACAGCATGAGTAGGGGTAACACAGGACTAGACAGATTCCTGAGGGAGAATGGCATTGAGGGTTACACAGCATGAGTAGGGGTAACACAGGACTAGACAGATTTCTGAGGAAGAATAGCACTGAGGGTTACACAGCATGAGTGGAGGTAACATTCCTGTTCCTAAACATGGATATGTGCCTATACTTAAACTGGGTATAGTTGGTCACTTCAGTGCAGCAAAAAGGGGGAGACAGTATGGATTTGAAGTCCTTCCATCATCACAATACATTGTACCAACAACATGGATACAGTTCACTATACACACTCTGGCAATTTTGCTGGAGACAGCTGAGTCTTTGGAAAACTTCCAGCTAAGCTTCTCCCACCACATGGGTAGTATAGCTTCTGGCTCCACCCCTTGACATCAGATCTTTCTTTCTGCTGGAAGGGGCAGGTTTCCTCCTTCACAATTCTGCAGTGTTGACGGATTTTGATTGTTCTAGCGCTTTATTCAGGTGAATCTTGGACGTTTCAGTCCACCTTCAACATTTAAGTTGCTCTTGTGTCTTCCTACTGTGCTCTGCCTCACGATCAAGTGATGCAAGGCAAGAGATTTGGGGGGGGGGCAGGTTTTATACTCTGTGTTGGCAGAAAATGGTGGCTATGGATTTGCACGGCATGTGCCTTTACTGCCCGAGGGATCAACACAATGTTGCAGGCTGCAGTCTTTGCCGGGCTGTGCTGCCAGTGTCCATTGAAGACCGGAAAACCAGGCTTGCCCTATGAAGGTCTAAAGATGGCAAAAAAGTCTCAGTGGCTGCCAGGTTGGCTGCTCAGCTTGGGGTAATGGAAGAGGAAGCAGCTGCTATGAATTCCTCATCAGTGTTAGCGCTGTTTCCGTCCGGGGCCAGCATCGGAGTGCCATTCTCTGATTTCAGAGAAATGTGCATAGCCTTTCTCACCACAGCACAAAGCATAAAAAACTGAACCACTGCAGGTCATGGGACTGAGAAAGATCATGTTCTTCCTGCTCCTTAAACTCCCCAACTGCTCAGCCTTCATTGAGCTTCCTTCGGTCGAGAGCTTCAGAGTAACCCTGTCGGGCCTTTTGGCTTTGACTCTGGTCAAGCAGGCAGTGAAGATTTTCTCGAGCTTGTTGACCAGTTTTTGGAGGAGACTGACAAGGAGTCTGTCTTCCAGACCCCATTTCTCCCGGTCCTCATTCAGGAGGAGGTGGCTTAGTCAGCACCACTGGCTGAGTCACCTCAATTGCCACCTCCACCGGTGGTCATAGCTCTGAAACTTGATTGTGGTTACCCTGCTGAAGCAGGTGGTCTGTAGCAATCCATTGGACGACCCCTGTCGACGTCAACTCACGAGTCAATATGCCGCTCGTGCTCTAGAGCTCACTTGGCTGGGAGGCATCGCCATCAACACTCCTTAACTATCTCATACTTGGGTGAAGGTGGCATTGTCACAAGCACAAGCTGACCAATATCCCGTGATGAAGAGGTGTCCACACCTCCAAGCACTGGGGCTTGCTTGCCTGTCCTCTGGACCTTTGCATTTGTAGCAGCTTGTTGCACAAATAAATGGATTTCTGCTGCAACCACAGGAGTGCTTGCATCTTTGTCTTCTGCTTTTGCACCAGCATTTGGTCTCCTCCTGGAGTATGCACCACTTTCCAGTTCTTGGCTGATGTCCCTTTCCTGGGCATCGACCTCTTCAGCCTAGGGGGTGGAAGGTCATCTCTCTCTCGCATGGAGAAGTTAAGTGCCACCCTGGGTTTTGTGGCTTTGTCCCATAAGAACCAAAACCAAAAAAAAAAAAAAAAACCTTTCAGTTTTGGTCCTTTCAGCTACAACCTCAGAAGCAGCTACAGTAGGGGGCAGTTTCAGCGCTTGGAACCGGAACCCAAGTTTGATGGCCAGGGGCAAAAGGGGGCAGAGGTGGTGGTGGTGCCTCCCTGGCTCCTGTGGCCGGAGCCCCCTCCAAGGCTGGGCAGTGTTGGGTTAGGGGTATCATCCTCCTTCCTGTTCCAGCTCCTGATCGGGTGTCATTTGCGCCACTTCTTGCCACAGTGGTCCACCATTATCTTGGGCAAGTAGGTTCCGGAAGTGGTGGGAAGAGGGTTGCCTCTGGATTTTGAGGCTGTCCTGCTGTACCGACACCAGGCTCCTTGGGAGGCCAGGGTGTCGAAGACTTGTCCGCACTAAGGCCAGCATAGCTCAGCTTCTAGAGCGCGGGACGATGGCTCGTGTTCCTGACACCCTGGCCACTTGGAGGCTGACCAGGCATTGAATTTTGTCTCCTTTGCCCGATCATTTCAGGTTGGGTGCACGCACCCTGCCCCGGATTTCCTGCGGCTTCTGGCGTTCTTGGCATCTTCCACCAGTGTAATCCATTGGGCTCGATGAAGGAGGCACTACCTCCAGTGGGAGTTGAACCAGAAGTGGGCCCAACGCCTAAGTTGACTGGACCAGCTGATTGTATTGACTCTGCCTGTGTAGGATTCCATCGAGTGGTTGCTGACCTCACAGAATCTGAAGGAGCAAATCCCATTTGTCCACCTAGTGTCTATGGTAGGGTGGGGAGCACACCTGGGAGACCACAGAGCCCATGGGTTCTGGTCACTCCAGGACTCCCGACATCACATCCATCCACTGGAGCTCTGTGCAGTTCATCCATCTCTTGACAGAATTTGGTTCATTGATTTGAGGTCAGGTTGTTTGGGTCCAGATGGACAACACACAGGGTGGCATGCACTCCTTTCCATTGTGTCAGGAGGCTCTCCACACCTGGACACTCATGCGCAGCCTGGAAGCAGATCTTCTGGTGATCCTTGCCACGGGAGAAAACCATCAACTAGCAGACACCCTCAGCTAGATCAGAGAGAGACATTGCATGAGTGATCCCTGCATCTGGAGGCGGTAGACCACCTCTTCTCCCAGTAGGCACCCCTCTAGTTGATCTGTTAACCTTGTGGGAGAACAGAAATCCGAGGCTGTTCTGAGCCCACTCCCCGCGGTCCAGAACACTGTTGGAGGATGTCTTCTCAAGGCCCTGGACATCAGGCCTTCCGTATGCCTTCTCTCCCTTCCCGTTTGTCCACAAGTTCATGATCAAGGCACAGATGATCCACAAGGAGATAGATAGGATGGAGGCAGTCCAAAGAAAAGGCAACTAAAATGGTGCAGGGTCTGCAACAGAAGCCATGTGAAGAGAGACTAAAAAGAGCTTAATATGTATACCCTTGAGGAAAAGAGGGAGAGATAGAAACTTTCAAGTACCTCAAGGGAATCGGCAAAGTCCAAGAGGGTAGCATCTTTCAGAAAAAGAGATATGCAAGAACAAGGGGACACAAGTTGAAGATAGAGGGGGGACAGCTCAGGGGCAATGTGAGGAATTATTTTTCACAGAGAGGGTGGTGGACGCATGGAACGACCTTCCTGAGGAAGTCGTGAGGTCAAAAACAGTGGGGGGAATTCAAGAATGCATGGGACAGATGCAAGGCAATTCTGGTGGGGGGTAGGAAGAAGTAGACTGTTGGTTAACTAGGATCTGCAGCTTATCCAATAGGTAGGGGAAATGGGCAGACTAGGTGGGCCAAGCGGTCCTTATCTGCCGTCAAAGTCTGTGATATCCTGATAGCCCTAGACTGGCCAAGGCAGTTCTGGTATCCAGATCTCCTCAGCCTCAGCAGGAGGCCTCTGTAGAGGCTGCCTCTCTTCCCCCAACTTGCTGACCAGACAATAGGGGAAGGTCCTGCACCCAGGCTTTCAGTCCCTGCACCTGTCAGCCTGGTTCCTGAGTGGCTAGAATTCCAGGCTGTCTGAGTCTTTCAGAAGATGTCCTCCATGGTGTGAAAGCATCCCTTCAGGAGTTGACTTGTAAATGCTATGCATTAACATGGAGGAGGTCCTCTATCTGGCGCCAGGATAAGGAGCTTGATCCTCTTACCTGCCCCATGATTAGCATCCTCGACTACCCCTCTCAGTGGGGACTGCGAGCAGTGATGCTTAAGGTGCACTTGGCAGCGATATGTGCATACTGGACATGGGCTGGTGTGTCGACAGTGGCCCAAGAGAATGTGGTTGGGCACTTTTTTAGAGGCCAGAATCACTTGTCCATCCCCCCGGTGTGGGAACCTTTGCCTCTAGGAGACCTGCTGTTGGTATTGGCAGTGCTCATAGGCAAGCCGTTTGAGCCTGTGCACAAATGTGAGATGTCACATTTGTCATTAAAGACTGTCTTCCTGGTGACAGTCATGTCAGCCAGAAAGATCAGTGAGCTCCAGGTGCCCTCAATGAAATCTTCCTATCTGGTCGTTCACAAGGACAAGGTCATATTTTGCCGCCACCCAGAGTCCTCCTAAAGGCTGTATCAGAGTTTCACATTAACCAGGTGATTAACTTACCATTATACTTTGCCAAGCCGATCTTGGAGGCCATTCGAATGCTCCATAACTTGGACCTGCGGAGGGCACTCTCATACTATAAAGGGTGGACAGATGGAGTTTGGGATGAGGCTCACCAGCTGTTTGTAACATACGCTGAAGCCGTGCCTGGCAGACCAGCAGCAAAATGGACAGTTGCCATCTGGATTACATCCTGCATTGACCTCTGCTGTAGGTTGGCTGGTGAGGAGTCACTTAAGGGTCTTGCGGCTCATCCCACCAGACATACCACTACCTTGGTGGCTGCTTCCAGGGACATCCCTATTGCAGAGATGTGCAGGGCTGCAACCTGGAGTAAAGGGCACACCTTCATCTCCCATTGTAGCATCGACATCATGAGTCATTGGGATACTGCTTTTGGATCCACAGTCCTCCAGTCTCTGTTCTCCAGATAGGGGTGCATGCCTCCCCCCCCCCCAAAAAAAAAAAGACTGCTAGGAGTCTGCCAGAGTGTGGATAGTGAACTGTATCCATGTTGTTAGAAATATAGGTTACTTTCTGGGGATTCGCCCCAGAATTAAAAAAAAAAAAAAAGGGGGAGAACTAGTGACACTACTGACTACCCTTTTTAACAAATCATGGGAGGATGGTGTGGTACCTGAGGACTGGAGGAGGGTGGATGTGATTCCCCTTCACAAAAGTGGGAGCAAGACGGAGGCAGGAAACTACATACCTGTTAACTTGACCTCAGTGGTAGGGAAAATGATGAAATCACTTCTGAAAGAAGGAATTGTTGAGTACCTAGAGGCCAGCAGGGCACAGAACCCAAGGCAGCATGGATTTACAGTGGGAAGGTCATGTCAGACGAATCTAATTGATTTCTTTGACTGGGTGACCAAAGTAGTAGACCAGGGAGGGAGGGGCTGTGGACTTGACCTACCTAGACATTAGCAAGGCATTTGACACAGTCCCACACAAAAGATTAATAAAGCCTAGGAGTGGGTCCCAGGGTGGTAGCCTGGGTAAAAAATTGGCTGGACAACAGGACACAGAGGGTAATAGTAAATGGAGTCCACTCCGAAGAAAGGGGGGTTACTAGTGGGGTACCGCAGGGTTCAGTACTGGGTCCGGTCCTTTTTAATGTCTTTAAGTGACATTGCAGGGGGACTGGAAGGAAAAGTATGTCTCTTTGCAGGCAACACAAAGATCTGCAACAGGGTTGATACACAAGGGAGGGTGAAAGGATGAGAAGGGACTTGGCAAGGTTGGAGGAATGGTCAAAAGTGTGGCAGCTTAGATTCAGTGTAAAGTAATGCACCTGGGAAACAAAAACCTAAGGGAAGAGTACACAATGGGGGGTATTAACAATGATGACGACGACGACCTAAAGGTAAGCAAGCAATGTGAGGAAGGCAGTAAGGATGGCTGGGGGGAATCCTGGGATGTATAGGGAGAGGCATCACCAGTAGAAAACAGGAAGTTTGTTATCCCTCTGAACAGACACTTGGTGAAACATTGTCTGGAGTACTGCATGCAGTTCTGGAGACCCCATCTCCGCAAGGACATAGACGGAATAGAGGCAGTCCAGAGGAGGACAGCTAAAATGGTGCAGGGTCTGCAACAAAAGCCATATGAAGAGAGACTAAAGGAGCTTAATATGTATACCCTTGAGGAAAGGAGGGAGAGGGGGGACATGATAGAAACTCAAGTACCTCAAGGGAATCCACTAAGTCCAAGAGGGTAGCATCTTTCAGAAAAAGAGATGTGCAAGAACAAGGGTACATAATTTGAAGATAGAGGTGGGGCCGAAGCAGGGGCAATGTGGAAGTATTTTTCACAGAGAGGGTGGTGGACACATGGAACGGCCTTCCTGAGGAGGTTGTGGGGTCAAAAACAGTGGGGGAGTTCAAGAATGCATGGGACAGACATAAGGCAATTCTGGTGGTGGGGGGTGTAGGAAGAAGTAGGCTGTTGGTTAACTAGGATCTGCAGCTTATCCAATAGGTAGGGAAATGGGAAGACTAGGTGGACCAAGCAGTCTTTATCTGCCGTCAAAGTCTATGTTTCCTGTAACCACACTTCTGCTAGTGGTATGCAGTTCACATCCTTGCCTGGTAAGTGGCACTAGATCTCAGCATGCAAAAGATCTGATGCCACAGGACAGAGCTGGAGGATATACCACCCAGATGGTGGAGGAGCTTAGCTATAAGACTTCTGATAACTCTGCTGTCTTCAGAACTGTCACGGTGTGGATGTGAACTGTATACCATTAGTAGAACTAAGGTTACAGGTGAGTAACTTATAATTTTGTGTAACATGGCACTTAACTTTTGTTTTAAATATAGAACATGAGGAGAAGAAGAAACTGGAAACAGATGCCATGTACCGACTGGAACATGGCACAGATGACCAGCAGAAGCTGCAGAAGGCTATCCCTACACTGCTCAACATCCAGGAGACGCAAAGCATATGGAAGGACGACTTTGCAGTCAACAGCATGCTGCGGAGGAAGTTTCGGGTAGGTGTCCATGAGTCGCCTTTTGCAGGATAGAAACAGATCTCTTTGAAATGTGGCTTACCTGGGCTCGCAAGCAGCTGTGATTTCCATAACATCCCACTGTGGTGAGGCAGTTCCATGCTCAGGAGACGTTCCACCTGGGACAGCACCACGAAACCTGCCAAACCAATTCCCGTTTATCCAATTGTTAGTGTACGTTCAAAAAATTGGGAGGGAAAGCTAAACTTGTTGCATACTTGGGTTGTGAATATAAGGCACATGCGACGATATTAAAGAAATTGCTGACCCCTAACACAGCAGCAGGTGTACTGCCAGTCATGTCCATGACCTGTATTTGCATTCTGAGCCCAGGGCATCGCAGTGGGTCATTCAAGGAGAAACGGGGCCCCTAGGGAGTGAGAGCAGAGGGACGTGGGTGTGTTATGTGCTGTGGGCAAGAACTGCACATTTGGATGGGTCTTCCCAAGTTGACTCTACCTGGGGTGGTGCGTGAAGGGGTTGAAGAAGGGCAGAAGCTCTGATGATTGGACAGGCAAAGTTCTGCATGTCCCTCATGCTCAGTGAGGGTTGCCCCCCATTTATGCATATTGTCCCACCAGTTGGGCAGGGGGCAGTTCGGGGTCCATGTCAGATGAGCTTGGGGGGTAGCCAGGAAATGCACTTAAGGCAGTGGTAGAATGGGGGTCTTGACTAGCTTTTCAAGTGGCAGTAAGTAGGCCACAATGGCAAACAGTCCCAGTAAAGAAGAATCTTAGGAGGAAAAACCGTTTTACCCACATATGTCATAAAAATCATTCTCTGAAGCCAGCTCCAGAGCGCTGAGCAGTGGGGAGCGCTTTTTACACCCCAGTCCCAGGCCACTAGGAGCAGAGACTGCCTGGAAGGCCTCCTTGGGTGGGGAGGGGCACCGTAGCACTGTTCCCTCAGTGACCCCTAGGGGAGGCCTGGCGGTGGTGCAGCTGAAAATGCAGGTGAATATGCAGAGTCTGGCACCTTTTTCTCCCAGGGCAGTCACGCATCTCACAAGAGAAGTGGCTGGGACAGAATGGGGGAACTCCACTCAGTGGCCAAATGGTGGGATGGTGCCGAGGGATGCCCACATCCTAAGGGTGCATGGACATGCCGTCCCTTCCCCCATTGCTGCTGGATTCAACCTACTGACACTTCCTGTGGATTCTGCCTGCTTCACTGAATGAGCGGTGGCTGTGTGAAAAGGGGAAACACCTGCCTCCAAGTTGAAGGCATGGAAGGCGGGCAAACATGATCAGTGGTGTCTGAACTTGAAAGGGCATTGGCACAAGCAAATTGGCTCAAGGCCTGAGGACCAGAACTGGACTGCCAGTGAGTGAAGGACATAATGAATAATTAAATCATTTTTTGCTGGCTCAGTGGTGCCAAGTGGTGGGTGACCTTGGCACACTGACCCAGGTTTGCACCCTGGACGACTGGAGCTGAGACTGGCGGGGAGGGTAAGGAGTATCTGCATGGACACTTTCCTCCCTTGGAGGGAAGGAATGGCATGCACCGCTCCTTGAGCGGTGGCTGGTGGAGGCACACCTGGCGGCATGAGTGGCCATGTGCTGCCATGTGTCCTTCCCAGGATGGTGCAACACGTGCCCATAATGTGGGGAGGGGGAAGGGAAAAAATGGAAGTAGCCTATCCTGGTATGCCTGATGGTGGCCCATTGTTTGGGCCACCCCCACCCCAGCTCTACCTGACTGCCCAGCACACGTGCCCCCCCCCTCCCCAAACCTGCACCCCAGATGTCAGAGGCGCTTCCTCCCAGGTGGCTGTAGAGGAGGCTTCTGGCAGGGATAAGCTGGAACAAAGCGGTGTTGGAGGATCACGGGAGCCTGGCAGTAAGTGACGGCAGCGGGAGTTGAGTCCGGCAGGCGGAGGGAAAACGTATGTGAAGCCTAAAGGAGAGAGGCATCTTGGGAGCTTGGGAAGATGCAAAAAAAAATATATATATTTTCGGACTTGAAACTAGCCACAGCATTTTCCGTGTTAGTGGCTGTAACTGATGGAGGATACAGGATGGGGGAAGGGTTAAGATACTGAAGAGATTTTCTGGTTTCCAGTGAAAAAAATTCTTTGCTGGCATCAGCAGAACTAGGTTGCATAAAATTCTCCACCGAATTTAAATTTCAGGACTTTTAATTACGGAAAACATTTTGAGTTGAAACAGGATGTTTCCCCTTAGATTGTCCATTTTCTGCTGTTTATTGCTGCCTTGGAGTCATAATCCTATGTTAATGACATCCCACGTTGCCATGGAAATTATTCCAGTGTCACAAGCAGAGTATTCTGTCTTCAGTGCATGAATAGCTTCCAGGACAGTGGAGGTCTAATGGCCAGTGAGTATTGTTTCATGAAATGGCATCAGGAATGAAATGTTCCGAAATTGAATGCCATGTGTAATTTTTTATTTTTTGTAGGAAACTGGAAAAAATGTCTTAAATTGTCTGGAATCTCCTTTAAGGCTTTTCTTTTGTCTTTAGGAGGAGAAGAAGATACTGAAGGAGGAAGAGGAGCAGAACGCTGCCCTGCTGAGTAAAGCCTCACTGAACATCCCTCTGATCCCGGAGTCCGAGGAGGATAAACGACTAGCCTCCCTGCTGAAATACCGCAGCCTGGACTGTGAGTCCTACTCTGTACTTCATGCTTTTGTTTGTTGTTAGTGTACTGATCGACATGGAGGCTGTAGGGTGGACTCTGATGTGCCAGGCTGTGAACTGCCCTATGACAAGGTGGGCCCTGATAATCAGGCCCTCCAACAGAGCCGACCATCATATGCCAAGCAAGGTGACTGCCCTCCAGTAGGGTGGACCATAATACATCAGGCCCTCCAACAGAGCAGATATGATATGTCAGGCAGGGGGACTGTCCTAGGGTACAGTAGGTTCTGACATGCCAGGCAATAGGCTGCCTTGAAGCAGAGTGGGTGTGGCTTATTAGAACACTCTGGTAAGGAGGGTTACTGCAGAGGCAGTACTGTGGAGGTAGTGCAGAGGAAGGTAACCAAAATGCTTAAGGGACAACAAGGGAAGACCTGCTTGGAGAGGGTGGAAGACCTCAACATGTACACTGTGGATACAAAAAGAGAGGAGGGGATACGATAGACTTACAATAAACATGGTGGACAACAGAGAGCTGATCACACAGAGTACGCTGGTATCTGGGGGAACTCCATGAACCTGGCAGAAGGGAGATATAAAAAGGATGTCTGGAGGTATTTTTTCACAGAAGGGGAGGTGGATAGGTGCAACAAACTGCCAAAGGAAATTGTCTGTGTGAAATCAGTGGATGGATTCAAACACAAGTGCTACAGAATTATGGTACTGGTAAACGTAGAAGATGACAGCAGCAAAAAGCCTTACAGCCCACTCCTACCAATACTTTGTGCTATCCTAGCGGCCTCTCGCTCCTCACCCCCGCCCTTTACTGTTGTTCTTACTAGTCGCATGTCTGTGCCGCCCATGTTTGAATCCCTCCGCTGAATTTGCACAGATGACTTCCCTTGGCAGGTGCATCCTCTCTGTGAAGAAATATTTTCTGACTTCTTTCCCAAATCTGCTCCCCAGCAACTTCGTTGACTTTCTCCTAGTGCCCGTTTCTCCACTTGGTGTGACTTGCTCATCGCTGTCCACCCTGTTTACCTCGTGATGGTATTTATACATCTCTATCATGTCCCTTCTCTCCCTTGTAGTCTCCAAGATGTCATATTGAAGTCCTGAAATCTCTCGTCTCCGAATCAGCTTGGTTACCATTCCCCGTACCGCCTCCACCCTGTCCCTATACTTCTGTAGTGGTGGTTTCCAGAACTGCAAATAATATTACAAGTGAGGTTGAACTAGGGATCCGTACAGGGATAGGATCGCCTCTGTCCTCTAACTGCTTACCGCCCACCCCACCGAATGCTTCCCAGCATCCTATTCGCCCTCCCCACTGTCTTATTGCTCTACATGGATGTTTTAACATTGTCTGTAATTATCACCCCTTAGTTCTTTTCCTCAGTCGTTCTCTGTACCAACCCCCCCTCATCCTGTAATCTGTTTTAAAGTTCTTACCCCTAAGTACATAACCTTTAACTTCCTTGCAGATTTCTCTAGTCTTTCCAGATCCTTCCTCTTGGTTCTTACGCCCTCCTTACTATCCACTCTTCCGCAGATCTTTGTCATCTGCACAGAGGTAAATCTTACTCTGGATTCCTTCCTCAATGTCACAAATGAATATATTAAAGATAGTATGTTATAAAAGCAGTGAGTTTGGGGGGGGATGGAGTGATTGACCACTGGTGCCATCACATCCCACCTTAATTTGGGTTGGACAATCTGGAGAGGCAGTAGAGCCTTTTTCTGCCGTCTGTTTTTCTTTTTATGTGTTTTGTTTAGCATTTCTTACATTCCCATGTTGGAAGAGGGTACTCAAGGGTGTTGGTGCTGTATGTTTCTTCTACTGATTGGTCTGCACATTATATACTGCTCTCCCAACTATATACCCAATGCCCCAGGACATACCAGGAAATGAGCTGCTTGCAGCTCAGTGCGTTTCTTTTGAACAAAAATTGAAAATGAATAAAAAGAATACATTTCTCTGTGGAGCTTTGGCACCTGGTTTCCAGCTGGGATTTACGCAAGTTGTAAAATCTTAAAGGATAATAGCCCTACTGAAATTAATTTCCTTTCTTGTTTCAGCTTACGAAGATAAACAGAAAATGAAAAGGAAAGCGATTGTTTCCCGTTCCTGGTTTTCCAGTCCACAAACTCCAAACAGCAGTAAGATTGGAGACACCTTGAAAAAGTTAGGGATCAGCTGTAAAGGACCATCGAAGTTGGTGAACGCCTGTGCTGTAGTCTCAGTGGATGACCTGGGAATAGTTCGGCGGAAGTCTGCAGGATCGCCAGAAACACAAATGACCTCTTCATGGAGTGTGAATTTATCGGGAAGTGACAGCAAACCCTGGGCTGAAAATGCCAAACAGATTTGCAGCACACCTCCAGGGGACAGCACAGGTGAAGATGCCGGAGTCTGTGGACAGTGCAGCACAGACTTGAATGTCACAGTAGAACCTATTTCTGCACTTCAGGTGCACAACACGGCAGATTACAGGGGCTCTGGCACTTCCCTAGTTGCTGACTATTCCGACTCCAGTTCAGACACTGAAGCCAGCTAAGACTGCCCCCTGTTGCTTTTCTGAGTGCGCACTACAATCACTTTGTCTTCATGGCTCTCGGATATACTGGAAATGCATAAAAGATCTAATTAGTGGGGTTATTTGCTACCTCCTGTTGGCGGTGGGTCCTACTCCATGGCAGAAGACTTTATCCGTTGGTTTGTCATTACAAATTACCATGCATCTTAGTGGGCACAGTGTGGTCTAGTGGTTATAGCACTGGCTTGGGAACTATCACAGGTTCAAACTCTGCCTAAGATGCATACTCACTGTGGCCTTGAGAGCAAGTCACTTAACCTCCAAGTGCTCCAGCCCGCCCAGCTGTGGAAATGGGAAGAAGCCGGACCCCACTGAAAATGAAATATTACATTTCATCTGGGCTGTCCTGGGTAAATAAATTGTTTAAAACAATGTTGTAGTGCCTGTTCTCCTTTTTCATTCATCTTTTGTTTGTTTGTGTGTGTGTGTGAGTTTTTACTGCTGGTTGTTGAGTTTACATTTCCCCATTTACAGTATAATGCAGAGATGGACAGCATGCACTTACTGCAAGCATTGAAATGGTTCCATGTGACAAAAATGGGATACACATAAAGTAGTACGTACATGTGGTTTGAAATGGTGATGTCGCCGCTTACTTCTCCACCCCAGTGATGATCGGCCATAGCTGCCTTCCTTGCCAACACTAGTCCCGCTGCATGATCAGCCAGCAGGGGAGTGTGAGCGTGTGAGTGGGAGGACCACATCCTGTGTGTTCAGACATGGTCCCCCAGCTATGCCCACTGTGGGATGAACTTATTTCCTTTTTCTTTCAGACTTAACATTCTTTGCATGTTTTAAAACAAAATAAGCAAAGTCGAGACTGACACATCTGATGAGCTAAGATGGAGAAATCTAGTACATATGAAATAATATAGCATTACTGAGTCCCAGATAAAGAACAGTGTAATCACCCAAGGGAAATATCTCCACTCCAGTATTTCATATTGTAACTGTGTATTTAGAATGCAGTATCTCACCCCATAGTGACAATATCATCGGAGTATGAGCTGTTTTATACCCATGCCATTTGCCCGTTAAAACTAAGAACACATTTTAAGTGCACTAGTATAACTTTGCTTTTCAAAAAGGGGAAGGGTAAGACTCATTCACCACACAACTTTTATATCTGTTCAAAAGATACCTTTTTAATTTTTCATTTGTTTACATATTGTTTTTAGCCATTCTAAAACCCACCGTTTCGTAGCAAAAGCAACTTCTCAAGGGTGGATGGCTGCTTCTTTTCTTTTTCTGTAAATGTATTCTTAATGAAACAAAGGCACTTTTCTGGTAGTAGACCTGACAGATTTTTAGGTAGAAGTCCACACCTAATAAACGTGTACGTACCTGCTAAGTGCCCTGTCTGTTTCTGTTACATAGAATTAAACGTCATCAGATTACAGCGGGACTACTTGCCTAGTTAGTATTTAAGACTTAGGTGCAGCATTAATTTGTAGTTAATTTCCTTTTCGTGTTTCCTAAATAGGCATGTGAAATAACAGTTTGAGGAACTGTCCTACTTTGAATACATATACAATGTTTATATCTATACATCAGCATGTAAATAGGCATTCCATTCCCACAGAGACATGATGCTATATTACCTGCTGCTGTATCCTGTATAGAGCCAAGCCTTGAATCTTGAAGCGTCAGTCACACTAGGTTTATGTCGTGAGGTGGAGCTCGGCTGCTGGCAAACCAGACTAGCACTGCTGTTATGATAGAGTGGAAATTATAAAATGGGTTATTTGTATACTACCATCTGATTGGTCAGTGAGGATTAGAACCCTTCAGTAAATCTCTGCAAAGCTCATAGTCTGAAATCTTGCATTGTTAATTCTGTTCATTTGTTTTTCTTTCTCTGATAAAATGATTTATTTTCTTTAAACTTTTGAAAACAAGTGTTAATTTTATAAAAGGATTTATTTTTTTAAACTTTTGAAAATAAGGATTCATTTTATAGTGGCAGTAAGGCACTCTGAGGTGTGCGTTATTGTGAAATTTACCCACTTCTTGGGTGATTTTAGACAGTTAGCTATGTCTCATGTCACACCGCCAAGGTGTGGGTAAATCTCACAACACCCCACACCCTGTTGTGCCTTACTGCTTTAATCAACCAGCAGTTGAGAGCAGGACCAGAACCCCATTCTTTAAAAAGACCTCTCCCTGAAATGTCAAATTCTTATTTAAACTAAAAATGTGTTTTATTTTTTGGGGCGGAAGCTACGACTGATGTTAGCAACATTTGAATTTATTAACTTTCTCCACTGTTGTTCCATACACTGAAGGGACTCTGAAGTTGCCACATTCTGCAGCCGGTGGTGTCATGGTTATCCACTACCTCTGATTTCAGATCCTTGATTCTTGATTCTTTAGATTGCTTTCCTGTTGTTTGTTCACCATGACCCACACCTTTAAAACCATCATAGAGCTGGTTTCCCTCATCCGCTCTGCTGAGATACAGATGAGGCACACTGATGAATCCTGAGAAGAATGAAACACGTGTCTGTATCTTCTGATCTTCATCTTGGGTATCTCTTGCATCAGGCCACACCTGTGGAACTATAGCCACCAGGAACTAGAACCACGTGGAAACTTTTCTAGGTAGCAGTCTACAAAAGGCCGCTCATGACGATGTCAGACTCATCAACATCCCTCCCATATAAACGTGGGTGGCACTGCGCCCTCAGTTCTTTTCCCAATGTCTACCTTCGCACGTTGGACTCCATGGAAACACTGCCGCTTCAGTCATCCGCCAAATTTTCCAGTTAAGCTTTTTTTTTTCCCCCTCACCCTAGTTCCAACGATCACTTTATTTAAAGTGATTTCGAAGTTTTTCCGCTTTATGCCTGCCCATCCTGAAAAATGTTTCAGTTTACTGTGAGTGTGGCCAGAAGATCTTCAATAAGGATGTCCTTGTCTGCTGCCTAGGCCCAGGCCATGACCTTAAGGCCTGCGAAGTCTGCCATAGATTTAACCAAGCCACCTGGCAGTGCCGCCAGAAGGCCCTGGAGAACTTCTTACTTCAACAGAAGGTCACCCAAATGGAAAAGGAGCTCCAGGTCAGAAGCTCCTCTGCCTCCTTGGCCCCGTCCATAGACTCTAATTCCTCTAAAGCATGAGGCAAGGCAGCCAGGAAGCACAAACATTGAGACAAGGACCGGGTAAGGGGTGGTCATCCCTGTCTCGCTCATGGTTGCCGCTTCGGGCGTTGGTCGTGGCTAGGTCATTGGCCACTTCTGCGGTGGCCCCCTCAGCCACCCACACCCCATCTTCCATGAGGTCAGTTTTGGCTGTGCCTCCCGCCAGTCTAATTTTGGCTGGCAGTGGCTCCTCAGCGTCGGGCTTCTCCTTGCCCTCGCTGGTTCTTCAGCCTCTGCTGTTCCAGCCCCTTTTCTCATTGAGCCATCAGACAGGGAGCTTCACCGGATTGCCTTTGTCTGGCGTTTGGTATGTTGTCTTCAGGGCGCCCTCCTCCCCCGACATACTTGGCCTGCTTTTTGGCCTCCTCTTTGACGTTGGGGACCATCCTCCCCATTGTCGCCTCAGGCTTCCATGTCATCCTGGTGGCATCCCTCAGCCCCACCCACTGACAAATCTCAGACGTATGGCTTCACCACCACTTACTCAGCCATGTTTGGCTAGTGGCCTGCCAGGTTGGGTGGGGCCTACGGGTTGTTGACTGAGCCGGGGGGGGGGGTCCTCTCTTTTTCACCCACTGGGACCTGCTTGTGAAGCAACTGTGTGTGCACGCGCCACTTAATGCACTTGTGGGTTGCATCATCACGCTTCCTGTCTAAATCTGCGGTTCCCGCTCTACCACTGTACAGCCTGCGGTGTGTGGCAGGCAAGTAGCAGGATTCTGTGTCCCCCTTCTCTGAGGGAGGAGAGCTGTCCTAAGGATGCTCAATCTTCCCACTTCTTGCTGGCCCTGAGTGACCCTGATCCGTTTCTGAATCTGGATCGCTGGCATTAGTGGGGGTAAGGCATCAGGTAGCGCCTCAGCCCTCCACGATACCGGCTTCCTGGATTTGGCTTTTAATTGTTCAAAAAATAAATCACTTTTGCCTGGAAGTTGCAGAATGTGCCCATTTCTAACATGTGAACTGTCCCCGTGCAACACAGCATTCTGTTGAGCAGCACATACAGCAAATTCAGTTCTTGTCTACCCAAGTGAGGAGAAAAACTGTTGAACACATTTTCAGAAAGGCTTACCAAGCTGCAGCAGAGAAGTGAGACAAGTCCCAGAGATGAACCCCCAGCAGTTCTATGGGGCCCTGCAGCCCTTGAACTCCCTGCATCAGCCTGCTATGAGTGCAGACATGTGAAGGGCCTAACCTTTGCCACACTGCTTGTTGAATCTGCTACACCAGCACATCTCAGTAATGGTACAAACTGCAGGCCCCATCCTAGCCGGGAACAGCAGACCAGTGGCCTAGGATCATACAGACGTTCATGACTTGATGTGGGACACTGTCAAAATGTAGAACATTTGCCACCTGTCAGTGCGGTGGTAGGGCTTCTGCTCACAATGCTGGTAACCCAGATTCAGGAACAAGCCTAGGTTGTTGGCTGGCCAGGGGAGGAGTGAGTGTTCTGGAGGACCCTCCCCTCTGGGCCGGGAGGGATGCTATCCTTACTGCAGTTCTGCCACCTGAATAACCATGGGTGGTAGTGCAGCAGAGCACTGAGAGGGAGGGGAGGATGCTGGATGGGGACTGCGCTGTGCACTCAATGCATGCGCATACATATTGGTCCCTCTCACGTGCCAGTGTCTTCCAGCGGAATCGGGGAAGGAAAATGGAAAGCGTCCCCAGAGCTGACTTCCCCTGGTACATCTAGTTTGGCTCCCATCTGAGTGTGCCACCTGATGCTGTGCGTGCTCGGCGGGGGGGTATGCCCCCCTCCACCCTGTACCCTGCAGAGAGCAAGGAAAGGCACTATGGAAGATGGTGAGCAAAGGTAGTTGGGAGCTAGAGGAGCTGGAGGTGTAGGGGACATAAAATATTATTGCAAAAAAAAAAAAAAGGTTGGAAAAGGCTTTCTCTATGTGGAACAGAGGGGCTTCTGAGTGGTACCAATAGGGCCATTGGAATGCATGCAGGTGTTTAAGGAAGAAGCAGCTCGTACTGCCGACTGTCTTAGCTTCTTCGTTCCGCTCAACCTAGGCTCTACCTTCTCGGGCTCCTTCCAGGAGTTTTGCCAGTCTCTCCCAACCCAGGGTGAGGTGCCTGCGGGCTCGCACTCCTTCCGATCCTGTAATCGGGAGAAGGAACAGAGGAAGTCTTCATCTCAGCGAAGATGCTCTTGGGACCGAGAGAGGTCCCAGTCCCAGGAGCATGCGATCTCGACCTCGGTCGAGATTGCTTCTTCGGCCACTGGCTTTTTGGACCTTCCATTGGGCCAGATGACCGAAGATCCGGTCGATGAGGTCAAGATTGTCATCGACCCCATTGACCCACTGTCGCTGGCTCCGGCCAACGACTCCTTGGAAAGGACTCCAGTCCTTGTCTTCCCCAATGAGGAGACCCAGCCCTCTGGTGTTCCCATTGAGGACCCAGTTCCGGACCCCCGGGAGTCACCAGTGCCGTCGGTGTCTCCGGAGTGACCGAGTCGGTCCGCCTGATCTCGGTCGAGATCTAGAACCTCCTTGACTGACAGGCCAAGGAAGAGCCATAAGTGCTGCTAAGAAGAGACGATGCCATCGGTCGTCCTCGTCCTCCTCGGATGAGAAGAGGCTCCGGCAGAAACTCTGTCGGTGCTATGAAGACCTCGTGGCAACAGATGACCTTGTCCGGGCACAAGCAGACTCCAGCTCCTTCCCCGGCCATTACTTGGCTTTCACCTCCTAGGCTGAAACCAACCCTTCTGGAGCCGAAATCTTTGGTTCCCCCACCCACGGGGCCGGCAAATCCTCCTCTTTGGCCTAAACTGGCCTCTCCACCCATCATGGTGGAACCGCCGCCTAAGCAGCCCGTGGGAGGGGCTCCTTCAAAAGAAGACAGACTGGACACCAGGCTTCCCTGGCGTTTATCGGTCACTGTCATCCCTGACCGCCCTGGGTGTGTCGGGTGATTTGGGCGGCAAGCCGTTGGATCCCGACTCCTCGGACACGGATGTCACCGGGTTTCACTTTCATCCTGGGGATGATGAGTCGTACATTGGCCTAGGGATGGAGGAAGGTCCTTCCTCCTCCTCCCAGGGGGATCCTTTGCCTCATCTCCGAATCCACAGGGATGCCCCTGGAACCCTTCCAGAAAAAGGCGGAGTACCCTCTTACAGACATCCTTAAAAGAGGGGAAACCCCAACGGAGGCCTTTCCTGTGGGCCGAGGCCATTGTTGGTCCAGCTCTCGAACTCTGGCAACGTCCTGCCTCTTGTCCAGCACCATCTGCCCACATGGCCCACAAGTACGCGGTTCCCATGGGGTCCCTTGCGGGGTTCACAAAGCACCCCTCAGCCGAGAGCCTGGTGACTGCCTCTGTGTTCAGGCATACTGGCAGTTCTGCTGACACTGCCTGACCTCACAGCAGATTCCAAGCTCCTGGACCATTCAGCAAGAAAGGTGTATATGCGGCTTCCTCCTTGGGCTTTCGTCAGCCAAGTTCAGACATCATCATGGTACTCTTCTCTCATCCCTTCCTCTGGTCATTAGACAATGTCCTCCCACATCTCCCCACAGAAATGCAAACCACGGTCAAGCAGGTTCGAGACCTGGGCCGAGCTGTTGCTAAACAGCAGCTCCAGACGGCCCTGGACATTGGGGATTCTTCTGCTCGCTCGATGGCTGCCGCAGTTGCCTCTCACCGCAGGGCTTGGCTGAGGCTCTCCTCCTTTCTGGTGTATACTCAGCAAAAAATTAGCTGACGTGCCCTTCCTTGGGACTGACTTGTTCGGTCCAGAAGTGGTCGTTCACCTTCAGCGCATACAGCAGTCCAGTGCCACCTTGGACGCCACTTCTGCCAAAGGTTCTTCGGGCAAGAACCAGCAGAAGAAGAAGAAGAAGCCCTTTTGGCATTCTTCCCCTGTGGCTCAGTAGTCCCCCTTCCAAGGGGGACAGCAGCACCACCACCAGCAGCAGCAGCAGTTCAAGCTTGGCACCCTCGGCCCAAGCCTGGACCCCAACAGGCCATAAAGAAGGCTGAGGCTCGGGTCCTGGAGCCTCCTCCTCCTCCTCCTCCTCTTCAAAGCCTGCTCAGTGACGGGGTGGGGGCTGCCACCACTTCTCCCATCACGTCAGCTCTGGATCCTCCCATGGGGGCTGGCTCCACCACTTCCTTTCCGCCTGGTCCGCTGTCACTTCGGACAGGAGGGTTCTTGAAGTGGTCGGTCAGGGACTGCCTCTAGAGTTGGAGCAGTACCCTCCCAGCCGAGCTCGCACCCCTCAGAAGGAATGGATATCCGCTCACACCCAGTTGACTCTTCAAGACAACGTTGCTCACTCCTCCTCAAGGAGGCAATAGCTCCTGTGGTGGATCCTCCAGCAGACCCAGGCTTTGTCTCCAGGTACTTCCTGGTGCCCAAGCGGACGGGGGGCTGGCACCCCATTCTAGATCTCCACATCCTGAATCAATATCTCAGGTCTCGCACCTTTCGGATGGTCACTCTGTCACAGATCATTCCATCCTTGGAGCGAAACATGTGGTTCTGTTCACTGGATCTGCAGGATGCTTTCTTTCATGTCCCAATCTCTGTCCCATCAGCTGTTCCTCCATTTCAGGGTCGCGGGGACCCTGTACGAGTTCCGAACCATGTCATTCGGCCTGTCATCAACCCCATGGATCTTCACCAAATGCATTGCAGTGGTGGCAGCCCATCTATGGCATCGGGGGATTAGAATTTACCCCTACCACGACGACTGGCTTCTGGCAGGTCACTCCCTACAGGAGGTGGAGAGAGCCAGGGATCTGGCCCTCCCGACCTGCTTCCAACTCCGCCTCCTAATCAACGAGGCCAAGTCGGAACTCGTGTCTTCTCAGGTGATGGGCTTTATCGGAGCAGAGCTCGACTCTTGTCAAGCCAGAGCTCGGCTCCCGGCGGACAGGGCAGAGGTTCTTTCCTCCTTTGCCCAATAATTTCTGGTTGGGCAGTTGCGCCCTGCCCGGGACTTTCTGCACCTTCTGGGTTACATGGCGGCATGCACCTTGGTGGTCTGTTGGGTCTGGTGGCACCTGCGCCCCCTCCAGTGGGAGCTGGCCACCCAGTGGACTCAGCACCATGGTCAATTTGACCAACTGATCACTGCAACCAGAAGATGTGGGACGCTCTCCAATGGTGGACCGCCCCAGACCGGTTGCAGGAAGGGATCCTGTTTGTCCACCTCGAGACGATGGTCATCCTCATGACCGATGCCTCTCTCATGGGCTGGGGAGCCCACATGGGGAACAAAAGGGCCCATGGGTTCTGGACCCACGAGGAGTCCAGATGCAACATCAACCTGTTGGAGCTCAGTGAAGTCAGACTGGCACTGTCAGCTTTCGCTTCTCAGCTCCGGGGTCAAGTGGTTCAAGTCCAGACTGACAATACCATGACTATGTACTATCTTAACAAACAGGGCGGCACGCACTCCCATTTGCTGTGCAAGGAGGCGCTCCGCATCTGGACCCTCGTGAGCCAGTTGGAGGTGGATCTCCCAGCCATCCATGTGGTAGGAGCCTCGAACCATCTGACGGATGCTCTCAGCCGCTTAGGCCAGACATCGCATGAGTGGTTTCTCCATCCAGAGGTAGCTTACAGCCTGTTCTCCTGTTGGGGCAAACCAATGGTGGACCTGTTTACCTCCAAGGAAAACACCAAGCTGAGGCTGTTTCATGCCCACCCCCCTCAGCAATGCTTGCTGCAGGGGGATGCCTTCTCGAGGCCGTGGACCCCAGGCCTCCTCTATGCCTTCCCTCCATTTCCCTTGATCCACAAGATGCTTCTCAAGGTGAGGAGGGATAAGGCAAAAGTGATCCTGGTAGCCCCAGATTGGTCGCCCCAGTTCTGGTATCCAGATCTCATCAGCCTCAGCTGCAGGCCTCCGGAGCGGCTTTGTACATGCCCGGATCTAATATCACTCAATCAGGGGAAGGTATTCCATCTGGACCTTCAATCCCTGCACCTCACAGCCTGTTACCTGAGTGGCTAGAGTTTCAGGCTTTGGGTCTTTCTGAACATGTCTACACTGTGGTGGAGGCATCTAGAAAAGAATTGACCAGGAAGTGTTATGCCTTCAAATGGAAGTGGTTTTCCATTTGGTGTCAGGAGAAGAGCCAGGACTTTCTGTCCTGCCCTGTGGCTATCATTCTCGACTAACTTTGGTCTCTCTCCAAAGGGGGTCTACGGTCATCGACCCTTAGGGTGCACCTGGCAGCTATCTCTGCTTACTGGGCGCAGGCCTGTCAGCCGACGTTGGCACAGGAGACAGTGGTCGGGCGCTTTTTCAAAGGCCTGAATCACATATCCCCTCCGGTGCATAAACCTCCACCTCCGTGGGCCTTACTGCTGGTACTGGCATGGCTCATGGGCAAGCCATTTGAACCTATGCATAAGTGTGAGTTGTCGCACCTGTCGTGGAAGACGGCCTTCCTGGTGGCTATCACATCAGCCAGAAGGACGGGGGAGCTCCGGGTGCTTTCGGTGGACTCCCCTTATCTGGTCTTCCACAGGTACAAAGTTGTCCTGTGCCCCCACCCGAAATTCCTTCCGAAGGTGGTGTCAGAGTTTCACCTTAATCAGGTGTTGACTCTGCCGGGATACTATCCTAATTACACCTCGGAGACTGAATACAGGCTTCATACTTTGGACCTGAGACGTGCTCTCTTCTCTTATAAGGAGAGGATGGTGGAAATTCGGGGAGAGGTTCACCAGCTGTTTGTCATGTACGCTGAAGCTGCTTCTGGCAGACCTGCAGCGAAGCAGACTATTGCAAGATGGATCACATCATGCATAGGTCTGTGCTATGAGTTGGCGGGCAGTGAGCCTCCTAGAGGGATAAGAGCTCATTCTATCTGCCATGCTGCTGCATCGGTGGCTGCTTCCAAGGACATCCCCATCCAGGCAATCCATCGGGCTGCTACCTGGAAGTCAGCAAACACCTTCATCGCCCACTACCACATCGACCTTGAGTCACACCGGGATGCTGGTTTTGAGGCCTCAGTTCTCCAATCTCTGTTCCCTAAGTAGGGGTGTGCGCCTTGCCTCCCTCCTCTCAGAGAACTGCAAGGAGTCTGCCAATAAGTGTGGATGAACAACATATCCATGATCCTAGAAGAACAGGTTACTCACCTGTAACAGTAGTTCTAGGAGTGGTATATGTTGTTCATCCACCGTACCCACCTGACCTCCCTGGCTGCAGAGGCACAACACCTGGCTTCCAGCGGGCCGAGATCTGGCATCACGTGGTGCAGCCGAGGTATATAACACCCGGGTGGATGGGAGGAGGCAGCTTGAAGACTTCCGGCGATTCTTAAAGGGGAAAGGGACATGCCAATAAGTGTGGATGAACAACATATACCACTCCTAGAACTACTGTTACAGGTGGGTTACCTGTTCTTGCAGGCTATACCAGGTTTAGACGGGACAGCGTAAACGATAAAGGAGGAGGCGTAGCCCTGTATGTCAGAGAGAGCATAGAGGCTGTGAAAGATGGAACACAATCACTGTGGGTTCAGCGTATGGCATTCTCAGGCAAGAAACTACAAGTGGAGGTGATCTATTGGGGGGGGGGTAAGGGCAGACTGGATGGACCATGGGGTCTTTTTCTGCTGTCAAGTTCTATGATAGGCTTCCAGGACATAGAAGAGAGGGATAAGAAGCTAGTGACAGAAGTAGAAATGGAAGTGGCAAAGCAGAGGTGGTGGTGGATCTAAACCTGCCAGATATTGATTGGGTCATTCCAGCAATCAGGAGCTCCAGAAGTCAGGCCCTACTGGATACATTGCAGGACTACCTGCTGGTGCCACTAGTTAAGGAACCCACAGGGCAGGCTACCAGTCTCGATGTGGTGCTCATCAACTGGGAAATGGTAGGAGGAGTGGGAGGGGGGCACTAGGGTCCAGCAACCATAACTCTATATGGTTTGACCTGGCCCATGGGACAAGTACATTTTGGCATACCTGGGTGGGAAACAAAACTGTCGTCACTAGATGGGATACAACATCCGATAATGTGTCGCTTTGCCCTGGCCTTTTTGAAGCTCACTGGACTGGGCTGGCCTTCCCCTGCTGGCCAGAGATCTCTTGCTTTGGGCCAATTTGTGGACAAACTCCTTCAGACAGGCTCCCCATCCTCCCTAGCAGGTTATCAGCAGCACCCTTCCCCCACATACTCACTGAGATCTGTGGACTCCCAGCCTCTCTTTGAGTGTCGATACTCAAGTGGCCTGGGGAAAGTGACTTTTGCAGTCTGTGCTCCCTTACCCCAGAATATGCCTCTCTCTCTCCCAGCCACCCGATTTTCTGTAAGGCTCTAAAAGACTCTTTGTATCTACCCAGCCCTTGTTTGTGCAAATGCCCTCAAGACTAGCTGCCCCAGCACTACTTTTACACTATCTGACTCCGTTCCTCTGATGTGTATTTTATCTTTTACACGGAATATTGCTGCACGTTGTATATTTGGTATCACTATTTGCTGACTTCTCTGTTTTTGCTGTATCACTGCCTATTTCATGATGTCTATAGATTGTAACCTTATGATGATGTTGCTCTAACTTTTTTGTTACTGATTGTCACTGTTCCTGCTGTTAGTCTGTAATTCTCCCAGGTTGTGCCTGAAAACAGGCACATGCATGCCTATAGTATCTTACCTGCTATAAAAACAAACAAATAAATAAAATACTGGGGACCCTTTTCGTGGAGCTTGCTGCTGATGTTCGGCACAAGCTGCTATAAATCAAGTCAATTGTCACAGCTGCACCTAAGATACCAAAATTTAGGATAGTTGCTGTAATCATCAAAGCTGCAGCGGCAAAAGATTTGATGCAGTGCTTGGCACACACTGCATCAACATTCTAAAAATGTGGCCCAAGGGGTCAATTATGGTAGCCGCCTCCCACACACTTTAGCGTGAAGTGAGGAACCAGATTATGGGTTTACAACAGGTGGACAATGTACTTTGCAGTCCTTCAGGGCTCTGGCATTGTAATAGGGTACACACACTTTTTTTTTTTTTGAGGGGGAGAGAGAGACCAAGCCCAAAACTGGTACTGGAGAAATGCTTTTAGTATCTCACTAGCCCTTCTGGCTAGTGCTGGGAAAGGTAGCAAGTTTAGTATGTACACTAGTTGAGATAATTGAATATCTGTGGGGTCCAGTTTGGATTTTACTCTTAGCTACTAGCTCTACTGGCTTATGCTTGCAAAACTTTTAATTTCAACTCCTTAGAGTATTATCACTTTCTTGACTGTGACTGTACCCCCTGGCATAAAAAAAAAAATCAGGGCTGATTTACTGTTGCTGTTAGGCCCAGTACCATTTCTTCAGAAGGCATCAGTCACTACCTGTGTAAACTCCTAATGAGTTAATCTTGGTACATAAATTGAAAAGGACTCTGGGCTAATATTTTACAATGAATAATAAACCAACACATTCCCCGTCCTGGTAAGAATTTGCATGCAAAGTCACTGCAAGGTTCTTTATTACTCTGGAGCATCAATATAAATGATGTGGGAGAGAAAATGACGACGGTTGGCGGCAGCGTGAGGAAATTAGGTGCATCACACACTCATTTCTTTTTGAGGTGCCCCAAAGTGCACCAGCATTGCACTGATATATCACAGACCATTGGAGAAATCTTAAGAGCCCTGGGGCTGGATGGGGCAAACTACTAGCACCAGGGATAAACATATTTAAGCCAAGGCTGGGATCGGATGTGGGGGTTACCATTGGCACCAGGGATACAGGTATTTCAGCCAGGGATGGGATCAGAGGGGGAGGCACCACTAGCACCAGGGATAAAGGTATGTTAGCTGGGGCTGGGATGGGGGGTTAACACTGATACCAGGGATAAACATATTTCAGCCAGAGCTGGGATCAGAGGTGGGAGGGTACCACTAGCACAAGGGATAAACGTATTTGGTTGGGTCTGGGAATGGAGGGAGGGGGTTAACACTGGCACCAGGGATAAATGTATTACAGCCGGAGCTGGGATCGGAGGGGGGGAGGGCACCACTAGCACCAGGGATAAATGTATTTAAGCTGGGATTTGGGGAGGGGGTGTTATCACTGACACCAGGATAAATGTATTTCAGCCAGGGCTAGGATCGAAGGTGGGAGGGCACCACTAGCAGCAGGGATACTATTTAATTATAGAATGGGCCAGCGATTGGTGGTGGGTGTACCACTAGCACCCGGGAGCCTTTTAATTTAAAGAATGGGCTGGTGATCAGCTGGGGGGATGTACCATGGATCACGGGGTGGTTGTTCTCCCCCAGCAGCCAACTGACGAGGTGGTTACATTACCTTCAACAGCCGATAGGGTTGCCCGGAGTTAAGTCAGGGTTTTGTTTGGCAGTATTTGTGCTGCGCAAAAGAACAGCGCTAAACCCTTTGGGCAGTGCAAAACTGCTGAATATGGGGTAGCGTGCAGAATCATGGCCACGCCCCTCCCCTTACCAGCATGCATACATTATATTTTGCGCAGATGCTAACCCTGATTTGTGCGGGCAGAGACCGATTAACACCCACACCAATGTTTGAATACCAAGCCCCTGGTGTTGGGAGCTTAACCACCCATCTTGATATGGAAGGGGAATATATATTTATAGAATATTTCAGTAGTGGCAGCAAATGAGGAAGTTACCAAAAAAATGGCTGCAGAAAGAGCCTCCTGTAATTCTGGAATGGGAAATAGTTGTAAACACCATTTACTCAATGGAAAAAATAGCTTTCTCTTTGAATTTTCACACTTCAACATTTATTTACAGGTGGACCAAATCAGTGTTTCAAACAACATGAAGTCTTGCTGTATTCTGACTGTTGCAGTGATATCCAACCTTTGAACTGCCCCGGAGAGGAAAGAGTTAACTTTCCATGCAAGGCATGGAACGCTGAGCTCGAGCTCGGTTGAGAGACTGTCTGTTGTTGTTTGAACCCAAACCGCCAGATTCTTTACTCCACCTCACTGAACAGTCGCTCCAGAGATTTCTCCTTCGCTTGGTTCAATTTAGTCGGTTAAAGTGTAGTTTTTGTCCCTCGGTTTCAACTGAATTTCTTCTTTCTAACCTGTCGGTTCAGTCTCTGTCTGTGGTACCGTGAGTACTAGATAGGTTTATTATTATTAGCTTCTGTGTGGAACGTGTAAGCATCGGATCGGTTCGGTTTGAACCGATCAGGTTTGTAAAAAAAAAGTTTGTTCTGCTTTTTAGAGTGTGGTTACCGGTCCTTATCGGTTCTAAAAAAAACTGATTTCATTACGTTTTTTCCACGACTCGTAACACGGTCAGGAACCGATCAGGGTGTTTTGCCCGGCGGATTGCCAAAAAGGTAAGTTTGCTAGACTGGCCATGTCTGAGAAACCCAAGAAAAACCGGCCCACTGGGTTTCAACTTGTAGTGTGTGTGGGGAAGCCTTTGCTAAGGCTGACCCCCACACCACCTGTGTTTATTGTCTGGGGTTTGACCACCTCGATTCAGACTGCCAGATTTGCAAAAGTTTTCCCACAGCTACCCTGGAAAAGAGAGTAGGTAGGCTGAGGGAAAGGGAGGCCAAAAAGTCCGCTGACCCGGATGGCCTGCCCGGTTCGGTTCCAACCGAACCAGAAGGAGTGCCCTCTGACCAGGGCAAAACTTCTTCGGGCACAAGGAGAACCGACTCTGAGGAGTCGTCAGTTCCGGTTAAAAGAAAAAAGGGATAAGTCAGCTGGTTCGGATCCACAAGTTCTTTCTCTGACCGCTGATGAAATAGCCAAAGTGATAAGGATTGTTCAATCGCTAACTCCGGTTCCGACCGAACTGGCCCCATCGGTTAGGGGCACGGTTATGGTCGGTTCCGGATTATAATTTAGAGGATTTTTATGAACCAGAGGAAGAGGAGGGAGAGTATGAGGATAATGACGGTGATTATGAAAGTCTGGATGTGCCCATTGACCTGGACATCTCCCCAGACAGACCTTCAGGTGTTTCTTCTCCTAGGCTTTCTGAGTCCCCTTCCCACTTTATGTTTTACAAAAAAGTGGCTGAAACTCTCCAGCTTCCTATGGAGGAGGCAGTAGAGGATCAAGAGGAGTCTGATTATGTTGAGATGATGGACATCCCAGAGTCCAGGAGACTGTCTATTCCCCCCTCCATAAGTCTTTTGGGAAACAGACATTTAAAATTTTAAAGACTCCTAATTCTATACCTCCTGTGGACAGAAGAATGGACAAGAGGTATATTCTTTCAGGCTCAGATATGGAGTTCCTTTCCCAGCAATGCAGCCATGTTGGGGTAGTGCAGGCTGCTGCCTGTGATAAGGCAAATATACCCTTGGCTTCATACCCCCCCAGATAAGGACTCCAGGAGGATTGATTCCATGGCAAAGAAACAGTGCATGGCAGCATCTTTGGGACTCAGGCAGGCTAATTATATGACCTACACAGCTAGATACCAGAAGTCTAGATGGGACACTGTGATGGCTCTAGCTAAACAGGTCCCTGGCCAGCTTGCCAAGGAGCTGGAGCAGGTGGCTGCAGATGGTATTGAGGCATCCAAGGTGCAATTTCATGCTGCAGTGGACTCCAATGATGTTTCATCTAGAGTCATGGCTACATCTGTGGCCTTTCGCAGGATGGCTTGGCTCAGATGTACTAGTCTGTCACAGGATACCCAGACTAAGGCCATGGATTTTCCTGTTATTGGTAATTTTCTGTTTGGGGAGCAGACAGAGAACTACATGAAGAAAATGGATGAGTACAGGACCACCTATAGGAGTGCACAGGCCAAGGAAAGGCAAGCCAACCCCCAGAGGCAGCATTCCAGGGACAGGGGCAGGCCTTTTCATAGGCCTTTCTACCAAGCCCAGGCCTCCTCTTCCGCCTTTGCCCAGAGGGGGTTCTTCAGAGGGAGAGGCAGACTGGGTATAAGCAGGCCTGCTACCACCCCTCAGCCTAAAGCCCCTGCCAAACAGGCACCCTGATGGGTTTGCCGGCCGATTCTCCACTACCTGTAGGGGGCAGACTGGCTTACTTAGTCCAGGACTGGATGTCTTTAACATCAGACAAATGGGTCCTGGAAGTAGTAAGCCAGGGACTGGTTCTCAGCTTCAAATAGCTTCCCAAGATGAGAACCAGATCCTTTCCACCTGCAAATCCTTCAGAGGCCCTTGCCCTAGAGGCAGAGGTCTCTTCCCTCTTGGCTCTCAGAGCCAAAGAAAGGGTTCCACCCCTACACAAGGGAAAAGGATTTTACTCCAGGTACTTCCTAACCCCCAAAAAGACAGGAGAATGGCGGCCCATCCTGGATCTCAGATATTTAAACAAGCACCTTTTAAAGGCAAAGTTCAAAATGGTGACTCGGGGAATAATTCTACCTTCTCTAAGGCCAGGGGACTGGCTAGTCTCCCTGGACCTCAAGGATGCCTATTTCCACATTCTAATCAGATGCTCCCACAGAAAGTACCTCAGGTTCGAGTTGCCCTCAGGCCACTATCAATTCAGAGCAGTGCCCTTTGGCCTAACATCAGCTCCAAGGGTGTTCACAAAATGCCTGGCAGTAGTGGTTGCTTTCCTAAGGAGAAAAAAGATCTCCATCTTTCCATACCTGGACGACTGGCTCATAGTGGGTCAGTCTCCAGACCAAGTCAAGTCACACCTACAGATAATTCAGCCATTGCTCACTTCTCTAGGATTCCTCCTTAATCTTTCAAAGTCAGTTCTAGAGACAGTGCAGCTCATCACCTTCATAGGGGCGGAGCTGGATACAATAAGGGCAATAGCCTTCCTTCCCCTGGACAGGGCAAGGACCCTTGTGACACTGGCCTCTTCATTCACCCTTCAGGTGTCTCGACCAGCAAGGCATTTTCTGCAGCTCCTGGGCTACATGGCTGCCTCTACCGCAGTGGTCCAAGGAGCAAGATTTCAGATGAGGGACATCAGTTCCACTTAAGAGCCTTCTGGTCCCAGAGAAAGGATTCTCTGAGCAAGCTAATCCCAGTGACTGAACCCTGATCCAGGCTTTGCAATGGTGGCAGGATCAGGACAACCTAAGACAAGGAGTCCCCTTTGTCACTCAATCTCATTCTCTAATCCTTACCACAGATGCCTCCCTCTTGGGCTGGGGAGCCCACTTGGGGGATCTGACCACCCAAGGGTTGTGGTCACCTCAAGAATCTCTGCTTCACATCAATCTCTTAGAACTCAGAGCAGTGTTTCTAGCACTTCAAGTTTTTTCCAAGTCTGTTCAGAATAAAGTAGTTCAGATCAGGACAGACAATACCACCACAATGTGGTACATCAACAATCTTTTTGCAGCCCCAGACAATCACCAACTTCCTCTTTTTTGCTGCAGACCCCCAGTGTTGGGCTCAGTCCCCCTGGATGCTCTAGTTCTCGATTGGGAAGGGAAATTCCTGTATGCTTTCCCCCCTTTCCCTCTCCTGTTCAAAGTACTAGTCAAGATCAGGTCTTAACCCTGCAAAGTGATTCTGATAGTTCCAGACTGGGCCAGACAGCCCTGGTACCCTCTCTTGCTGTCCTTAGCAGTCCACCTTCCCCTGTCTCTTCCCAGGAATTACAACCTGTTAACATGTTCTCAGGGGAGGGTTTGGTATCCGAATCTCAAATCTCTCAATCTCAAGGCCTGGCTCTTGAAGATTTAAGAGTTTGCTGATTTGCATCTCTCTCAAGGTGTTTTGGATATTCTACAGGCTTCTTGAAAGCCTTCCACCAGAAAGACTTACAACTCCAAATGGAAAAGGTTTACTATTTGGTGCTCTGGGAAGCATATTTCTCCAGAGTCTGCTGGGTTGCCTACAGTCCTGGACTATATGGTTCATCTCAATAGCTTGGGACTCAGACCAGCAACACTTAGAGTGCATCTGGCAGCTGTTTCTGCCTTCTTGTCAGCAGGCAAGCCCTCTTCCCTTTCAGCTCATCCTGTATTCTGTAAATTCTTCGAGGGATTGCTGCATACCAATCCTCCCTTCAGGGACCCTGCCCCTGCTTGGGACCTTAATGTTTGCATTGCTCAGCTTATGCAACCCCCTTTTGAGCCTTTGTCTTCAGCAGAGCTTAAGTACTTGACTTTGAAAACTGTGTTCTTGGTAGCCATTACTTCTGCCAGACTCATACGTGAGTTACAGGCCCTGTCAGTGGAGCCTGATTTTATCTCCTTCCACAGAGATAAGGTGGTCCTCAGGACTAATAGGAAGTTTTTGCCTAAGGTGGTTTCAGATTTCCACCTTAATCAGTCTGTCTCTTCCTGTTTTCTTCACTGACCATTCCTCCTCTGGGGAGAGGAGGCTTCACAGCCTGGATGTGAAAAGGGCCCTTAGCTACTACATAGAGCGCACCAAGGGTCACAGGTTTGACTCCCTCCAATTGTTCCTCACTTATGGTGAGGTTGGTAAGGGAAAACCTGCCACTAAGAGATCTATTGCCAGGTGGATTGTCTCTTGTATACAATTCTGCTATGAAAAATTAGGCAGAATCCCACCCTCAGGCCTGAGGGCTCACTCTACTAGAGGTACCAGCTGCTTCCCTGGCTGCTGCCAGGGATATTCCTATCTTAGAGATTTGTCAAGCAGCCACCTGGAAAACAATACATACTTTCACCAAGTATTACTCTCTGGATATCCAGGCTAGGAGTGATGCTCGGTTTGGCACAGCAGTGCTTCAGAGCCTGTTCCCAAAGTAGGTTCTGTCCCTTCTCCATGGAGGTACTGCTTGGTAGTCTGCAATAGTCAGAATACAGCAAGACTTAATGTTGTTTGAAGAAAAAATTACTCACCTTAGTAATGTTGTTTCTTCTAATGGAGTCTTGCTGTATTCTGACTCCCCCGCCTCCCCTCTCAGAACCTGGGTTTTGGGATGTGGGTGGGCAGGAATAGTGTTGGCACCCTAGAGGTGCCCCCTTTTTCTCACCCTCTTATTTTTGGGGGTGTGTGTGTGTTGTGTTTTTTGTTTTTGGGTTTCCTGACTTGAGTCTTTGCCTTGGAACCAAAAAACCTTTTATTAAATTTAGTTGCCAGTTGGCTAGTGTGAGTTTACAGTTTCCACACAGGACACCCAGTGAGTATAGCTTGTAAAGATCTGGCGGTTTGGGTTCAAACAACAGAGTCTCAACCGAGCTCGAGCTCAGCGTTCCATGCCTTGCATGGAAAGTTAACTCTTTCCTCTCCGGGGCAGTTCAAAGGTTGGATATCACTGCAATAGTCAGAATACAGCAAGACTCCATTAGAAGAAACAACATTACTAAGGTGAGTAATTTTTTCTTCTGTATCAAATGGAGCACCTGGTTTTATCCCCCAAAATGAAGACATGGCAACATAAGAAACAGTAGCTGCAAAAGCGCACTACTCCATGAGGGAATGCATTAGATGTAAAGCAATCTGAATACGGACAGCATTATTAAAAACCCAGGACAACAGAGATATTATTTCAAGTTTTTTTTTTTTGTTTGTTTTTTTTTAGTGCTGTGCATCTTCCACAGTTTCACAGAAGTTGCTTTCAGGCTGAGTTAAAGCCAGTTGAGTGTAGGATTTTTAATTAAAAGATGTATCTAATACAGATGAGGTACAGTACTTCAGCTAGAGAACTGTGTATGTTATTTATCAAAAGGATTATCATGAAGCGATAACAGTTGGCATGTTCTTCTATGTGCTTGATCATTGGAGATGACTTCTGTACTACAGAAAAGAATAGAAGAGCATTAAAAGGAAACTCTCAACCCCCTTAGGCCTTAAAGTATCTTTAGACTAAAAAATGCATTTAATGATTTTTCACATTCTGTAGAGATTGCTGAAGTAGCTGGTAATTTGATTCTGATTCCTTTTTTCAAGTAAAAAAACAAATTGCCTGTCATACTGGTATTACCACACAAAAACATGTTTGTTTAAATTTTTTGGTCAACACTCGCTGCATCTTTCCTGGACCTGAAACACCTTAACAGAGTGCAGCCACTTATGATGCTGTGGGAGGAGAGGAGACTATTGCATCACGAGTGGCTGTACTTGTTTTTTTTTTTGGGGGGGGGTCTAATGCTCAGGGAGTATGAAAGAAGAGTAAATCAAAGATTTTAAACAAAAGGTAGGGTATAATTACACCATTAGCATATATTTCAGTTCTACTAAGAAAGGAAATGGATAAAATAACCAAAAAGCTCAATGAATTTTAGAGAAAGTAAGCAATCGTAAAATGTGGGGTTTTAGCTAGAAATAATATGATGCAAAAATGGTTGACAGTGCCCCTTTAAAAATATGGGGGTTTGATTGTTGTTACTGCACACTAACTAGAATACAATACAATACTAGAATGAGTACTCAAGTCAGCCAGAATTCCAGTCTGTTTTTTTTTTAATTGATAAGATATCCACAGCACCAAGATAGCTAGGGGGAACGCATGACCTTTAACTGAAGGCCTGCTCTGGCAATGTGACCTTGTTATTACTATATGCCTCCTCGGTATCTAGTTAATACCCTGATATTTCTGTTGCACATTTAAAGGATCCCATTGCGCTCTGGATCTTCACTCTTAGGGTGCAGTGCAATTCTCATATTGGTACATTATTATCCTAGGGTATAAAATTGGCACCAGCTCACTGGCCAAATGCTAGTAGATTTTGTACTGTGTTAGTAAACTTCTCTTTTAATTGGCCCTGCTGGCTAGTAATGGAGGCAATGACTTTTCAACATCTACATCACCTAGGCTAGTGGAATGTCTGTGTGGGGCACTGGATTTTCTCAGTCATTAGTCCTGCTGGCTAGTGCCTGAAGCACTTAATTTTGGCCCCTGTCATCCAGCTTTGAGATGACAGCAGGAGTGCCCCAGGGATCCATTGAGGAATCTGCTATTGGTTGTTCTCTAGGATATGACTGTATGTGACCACCAGATGTAATATGAAGCCATGCGTGTCAAATTCACTACCAGCAGCAGTGCTAATGACGCCAGTAAATTCAGCAGTAATTTCGCCACAGAGTCACAAGACGGTATCATTCCTGCATTCAGGAGGGCACAGTTCCCTTTCAGTGCAAACACAAACAGTAGCGGTAACATGACAAAGCTAATAGGGGCAGGTTTAAGAATGCCAAGAAGTACGTTTTTACAGCGAGGGTGGTGGACAGGTGGAACAGGTTGCCAACAAGGTGGCCTGTGCAGAATCAGTGCGAGGGGTCAGGCTTCGGTTGGATAGACAGATGGGTTTAGTGCGGGAGAGGGCAAAGGGAAGAGAGGATAAAGGAGAAGGGACAAGACGAGTGACCACTAGGAGTCTATCTCATAGGTTAGGCTGGGATAAGGGCAGACTGGCTCAGCCAACAGGCCTCCCACTGCTGTCAATTTCTATGTTTCTGCATCTGGCCTTATCTACATTTGTGATTCTGCAGTTGCAGCATTCTGTGGTGCTGTGTCATCACACACACACACACACACACACATGTCACTGCTGTCCTCTAGATGTCACCATATAGCCATGTGATACACTATGGACATGTGCAGGGAGTGTGGATGAAAACTATTAGGATATGTTCAAAAGTGATGTTAACAGCTGGCCAAAATGTCAGTTGATTTTCCCTAGAGGTACTGAGCGGTCAGGGTAGGACTGATTCTTGGGATAGGGAATACAACTTTGATAATTTTTAGTTTTGGTCTTGACATCATTCTCATTTTTTTTTAACAATTTTTATTTTCTTTTATTCTTTGGTAACCAGGTAAGGCCCACTAGGCACAAGTGTCTGTTTTCAGGGGCCACCTGGGAGCACTGGTGGTTAAGTGACTTGCTCAGAGTTACACAGTATGCAAGTGGAGGTTGTGGGAATCAAACCCAGGTCTGCTGGATGTACCAAGCTCATTCACAGCTCATTACTCTAACCTCTAGGCTATATTGCCAGCACAATTAATTTATGCAGGCTAACCCAGCTGAGATGTAAAACCTTGTTTTCAGTGGTGTCCTGCGATTCCGCAATTATACAGGTGGGGGGGAGGTCAAGTGACTTGCACAGGGTCACACAGTGAGCCTGGTGGCTGTGATGAGATTTGAACGTGGGGAGTCCTGGCTCACAGTACAGGCCACTTGATCCATCGTTCTGCCCACTTATGGAGTTACCTGTTCTGTGGCTTCTTATGTCACTGTAGTTGGTAGCAGTGGGTGGAAGAGGCCTGGGACACTGGTCATACTTCCCTGTGTAACCACTTTCTTCCGGTATCAACTCCTGTTTCACCATCCTAGGGCAACTGTCCACCATTGGTGGTTCCTTTTGAGGGGGTGTCAAGGGTTAACCCCCCCTTCCTTTAATAATCACCATTTGTAGCCAGCCTGCCAGCTCAGTGGTAGCTTGTGGCACTGATGACCCGGGTTCAGGAGTGAATTCAGGGCATTGGAGGTTTGACCGGAGAGAAGAGGATCGAGCATCTATAGGACTACCATCCTTGGGGGGGGGGGGGACCTGGCCCCTAGTGGAGGCTAGGGGGTTGGGCAGTTTAAGCTGCCAGCATGATGGGAGGAAGCAGCAGACGTCGATGCATGCCATGTGAGAGTGCATGATGTGTATCATGATGGCATTGCGTGATGGGAGGAGCCACGGACGTCGATGCATGGCATGTGAGAGTGCAAGAGTGCATGACATGTATCATGATGTAATTGAGTGATGGGAGGAACAGTGGACATCGATGCATGCTGAGTGAGGGTGCATAACGTGTGTCATGATGTCTTTGCATGATGGGAGGAGCAGCGGACGTAGATGCATGATACATGAGAGTGCATGACATGTATCATCATGTCATTGCATGTCCGCACCCCCAAGGGGAGAAAACAGGAAATTCCAGCCAGCAAGGTGACTCTGGTTACCCGCAGGCCTTTCTAAGCAGAACTGGACCTGTTTTGATGGTGCCGATCCAGCCAGGGGGTAAGTCCTGGGGGCAAATGCGTCTGATAAGTCCCAGGAGAAGTCAGGGTGACGGGGCTGGGGAGACGTGGCCAGAGATGGGGGGGGCACATGAACCAGGGGGAGGGGGATAAAATCAGGATTAACAAAATAATCACCATTTGTGCAAAATTACACCGAATTAAAAGGGGTTTCAACAAAACTGTCCTAGGGGGACCAGTCTTCTGACCCCCCCCAAGTGAATTCCCCCCCCTTCATTACAAACATATGAAAGAGCCAGCAGAAGAAGGCCAAATGGCCTATCAAGTCTGCTTGTTAGTAAAGCAGTGTCCATGGCTTACGCTGTTCACCCCCGCTAACTCTTTCTTCATAACTCTTCCCCCACAGTCCCATGGGTTCCCTTTTGCCTATCCCAGGCCCTCTTGAAGCCATCCACCATCTTCGTTGAGGCCACCTCTTCTGGCAGCGCATGCCATGGGTCCACCACCCTCTCTGTGAAAAAATGTCTCCTAACATCACTCTTAAACTCCCACCACCAACTTCAAACTGTGCCCCCTCGTGGACCTGTTATCACTCAGCTTGAAGAAACCTTCCCAATCCACTCTATTTATTCCCTTCAGGTACTTAAAAGTCTCTATCATATCCTCTCTCTCCTCTCCTTGAGGGAGTGCATTCTTAAAGTTCCCAGCCTCTCCTCATAAGACTTCCCCTGCTGTCCCCCGATCATCTTGGTTGCCCTCCTTTGGACCTGCTGTAACAAGCTTATGTCTCTCTTTTATGATATGGGTTCCAGTACCTTACCCCATATTCAAAATGTGGTCTCCTAGTGACCTGTACAGGGGCATTACAGCCTTACTCCACCTACTGCTGAATCTGCTGGATATACACCACAACATCCTGTTTGCCTTTGCTGCTGCCTTCTTGCATGGTGAGGAGTGCTTCAGGTCACTGGTGATCACCATCCCCAGACTTTTCTTCCTCCGATGCTGCTACCTGGACCCCGCCCCTCCAAGGTAATATTCAGTCCTAGGACTTCTGGCCTCAGTGTGCATCACTTTGCATTTCTTGGCATTAAAGCCAAGTTGCCAGATCCCTGACTATCTCTCATGTTACCTGAGGTCTTCCTGTAGGTCCTGTATCCCTTCAACTGTGTCTACTCTTTGACAGAGTTTGGTGTCCTCCGCAAACGGGCACATCTTGGCTTTTATGCCTTCCCCAATGTCATTTATGAAGACATCCATGCACTAATCCCTGTGGGACCCTGCTGGTGACCTCCTTGGTACTAGATAACTTTCCCACCACCACCCTCTGGGTTCTGTCACTTAGCTAGCTGGCTACCCACCTTGTCAATTTCTCCCTGACCCCAAGATCCTTCAGTCTGCTGATTAGCCACTTATACAGCACAGAATCAGAGGCCTTGCTAAAGTCTAGGTGAATGACGTCTGTCATACATAATGTTTATAGAACAGCCATTCCATTCGTCTCCCAGGCTTGGCATGAGGAGAAATTGCTGCAAGCCATCTTGAGCACAGCCTTCATGGTGTGCTACTTGCCAAACCATGGTGGAAGTGGACGTGAACGCAGTTATGGAAAGGAACCTGAACTCAGCTATCAGAGAAAAAAATTGGTAGGAACTGCAGCTGTGTGGGCAAACGGTAAAAATAACAAGTAAATGAAAATTCACCAAAAATGCTTTCAAAAATGTATCCTCCCCCTGTATTACTGGACACCAAATAACGTGAATAAAATGCAAATTATAAAGTGGGTAAGATAAACCATGAAATGTGATCACATGATCATTAATTGTATATTCCAGCATAGGTTAGAAAAAATGCAACTGAACTGCAATACTCAGTTACAAAATGAATACATTGCCTGGTCCAGTTATGCTGGCTTGTGATATACTGCACTGTAACATGGAAGACCTGAGATCAACTCAGTCCCACCTCGGCTGGTGGAGCCTGGGCACTATACAGAGGCATTGCTCCCAGACTCCTTGGGGAAGGAGTTGGTCTGTCCACAGTTTGGGCACCTCCTACAGTGGGAGTGGAGATGTTGTGGGCAACCATGTGACGTGGGCTATCCCTTGCCACAGGATGGGATGCAGACCACCATTGCCAGATGCCAGGAGAGGTGGGTGGGCTTTCTAAGGGGGGGACACTGCCCAGTTACTTAAAGTTATTTGAATCCCCCCACCTCAGATTCCTCTGATTACTCTAGGTTGCCCCCCTCCTCCTTCATTGCTGGCTGCTGAGGTGACACGTTAGTGGCTAGTTAGTGCGTCCTGAACACTGGGGTCTGCCATGTGAAGGTAAGCTACAGAGCCCTGGTGGTGGCTGTTGGAGAATCCATTTGGTGCAGCTCCAGAGTCAGTTGGAGTGTGTGAGAAGCCCAGTGATCAAGGATGCCTGACAGGAGGAGAAGGAGGTATGTCATGGTGATTAGGAGGGAATAAAAGAGAAATGGTAGAAAACAAGAATAAATCCCTGCAGTCATTTGAACATTCTCCACAGTGAGTATCATTTTGGGATAATGGCACTTCACAGGTGTGTACGACATAAGGTAAACCAAGAAGTAAGGAATTTACATAACAAATGTGGGGTTATAATGGAATATTGCATGCCTCAGGTGGTTGTTAGGCACAATGTGTAGCCAAGTGCCACACCCACCAGAGAAATGCATTACACTCTTATGACCACATACTCTGGTGTGTGCTATCCCACTTGTAAAATGGGCTTTTATTTGTTCTGGTAAGGTGAGCGATTGTCAGAAAATAAATGGCCATGTGATGTGTTTCGACCAATGAGGGACATTTTCATGTCCCATTTTATATTCCACAGTAATATACACTCTGCCATGCTTTTTTTTTTTTGTTCCTGCTTTTTGTGTCCCCATTTTTGCCTCGCCAGCTGGGACCTCCTTCCACCTACCCAAAGCTTTCTACCCACTGCAGGAATCCTTCAGTGTTCCAGCCTGCCACCAGCCTTTGCTGACCAATCTCCATGGATACCCCGACCATAACCCACGGCTTATCCTCCCCGGTTCCCCCAGGCTGGGAGGAAGATTCTTCATTTGGTGGTCAGGGTGCGTGAGAAGGAGCCGGTGAGGCACAGGAGGAGTTGAAGAGACCCTGCTGTGGCGTGGACTTTACCATGCTTTATTCTATAAATCTTTAAACAGAGCATGGCCCACCCGTAATATCTTGTGTCTCCTTTTCCACTACTGCTCTTTAGCTGAGGGGGAGGGGTGGCCAAGGTCAGAGTTCTTCTCTGCATACGACAGTTGCATGAACAAAAAGCTTAGGGTTCTTCTGCATTCCATGCTTTTCTTCTCAAGGGCCATGCAGGTTTCACTCACTCTGCTGGTACAGAACAGACCAAGAGTCTGGCTCAACACTCCCACCCCTCTACCTCAAAATTATCACCCTAACAGAGGCCAAAAAATACCTCACATAAGTTCTTAGAAAAACAAGAGCTAGCGGTGAAACGTTGGACATCAAACTGGTCGAGCTCACTCTTGATGTGATTCTCCAACCCCTTACAAGTGTCCTGAATCTATCACTTGTATCTGGTAAATTCCCCAGGCTCTGGAAATCTGCAGTGGTAACTCCTGTATACAAAAGTGGTGATAAGTGTAGCAATTCAAATTACCGACCTATCTCTATACCCACCCCCGCTCTCAAAAGCACTGGAATGCATTGTGTGTGATCAAGTTGTCGACTACCTTGAAAAGCACCAGCTTGAATATCCACAACAGCACGGATTCTGAAAGCAGCATAGCACCACTACTGCCTTAGTTGAATTCACTGGGTATATACACAATGCGTTAGATCGGGGGCTCATGGTGGGGGCAACCTACAATCGCCTCACCAAGGCCTTCGACACTGTAAATCACGAGCGCCTCCTGAACCAGCTGTCCTCTACAGGACTATCCCCTGAATCGGTGTCTTGGTTTAGGAGCTACCTCACTTGTAGAGAACAAAGGGTAAAACTCCTGGATACTCTCTCAGAAAATCAGAGCATAAATACAGGGGCCCCCCCCAAGGATCAATCTTGGGTCCCCTTCTTTTTAGTTTATTTTTAAATCAACTTCCACTAGCAACCCAAGGTAAAATCCTACTTTATGCGGACGATGCAGTGCTATACACCAGCCAGTCAGACCCTGTGGCACTAGAAAAACAATTGCAGACTAACTTCGCGGATATTGAGCCATGGTTCATAAAACCTAAATTACTGCTAAATTATAAAAAAAAAAACCTAAAACAATGTTGTTTGCCTCCACTCACAGCAAACATAGGTCCCACCAACAAAAAATACTAAACAGTTAAAATACACCCTTAGAGATGGGTCAAACATTTTAAGTACTTAGGCATAATGCTAGACGGTTCCCTTTCTTTCATACCACACATAGATCTTGTAGCGGAATCAGCAAATGCTAGACTGGGCTTGTTACACAAAAACAAATACTGCCTTACGCAAGAAGCACTAAAACTAGCAGTAACTAGTTCTGTGTTGTTTGTAATTGACTATGGACTGGTGGTACACAGTGCTGTGACCGACACAGCTCTCAAGTGGGTAAAAACAACCCTCAATAAGGCCTGTAGGCTTATACTGGGTGCACACCGCCTAACACACACTTGCGCGCTTTATGCACACTCCGGCTGGCTAAACCTGGACTGCCATATTCATTACCAGGTGTGCCTACCTGCAAAGAAATCCACCCTTGGATTATCACCTCCAGGTATGCGGAATTTCCTCAGCTTGGCCAACAAAACAAGGTGTACCAGAGGAACAAACAGCCAGTCACTTCAAGTCCCTTTCAGGTGGATGTTCCAAGGGCAGCGGTCCTTTGAGTACCGTGCACCCTACTGGCTAAATACGCTCAGTGACAACCTTCTGTCAGAAATGAAACTAGGTCCCTTTAAATTAAAGCTTTGTGTCCATCTCGCATCACACAGTAGTTGTGACTGTAACTCCTAACTGTATCAGCTTGGCCTGAAAACCATATCCTACCTCTGCACTTACTGTTTCACACTTTACTCCCCCCCACCTACCAACTGGAAATTCATCCCCCCAACTCAACACCTACCCCCCACCTCACTGCCGCCTACAGACTACCCTTCCTCACTTCATTTCACCTCCCGAGGACCATACCAGCACATGGTCCCATTCCCCCATCAACTTCAGTACATTGCCACTGAAACTGCAACCAGACTCTCATCTCTATCCATCCAAATGTCCTGTCCTCTGTCCTATCCTTGTAATCCTCCTAGCCCCACTGGGCTGATCTGTCTCTTCATCTGTAAATGTCCACTCTGCTCAGCCAACAGCCATAACTACACCTGAATTCTGAATTGGAGGCAGTATAGTGCAGTGGTCTAAGGCTCTGAGCTGCAAATCTGGTGACATCCAGCAGACCAGACCTGGGTTTGAATCCCACAGCTTCCACTTGCATACTGTGTGACCCTGAGCAAGTCACTTAACCTCCTTGTGCTCCCAGGTCGCTCCTGTAAAAAAGCTTTCAGCTTAGTGTGCTATACCTGGTTAAATAATAAATAAATGAACCGCGTGTACTGCACTTAGACAAAAACTGTTTTCTAACATATTTGCTGTAACTAAGACTTCCTATATATACTGTATGTATGGTTATGTCTTGTATTGTATTTCTGTTTTTCTCATTAGACATGGAACCTTTGTAAATGAGCTTCTAGCACAAAGGTATGTAAATCCAAGATCGAATAAATAAATAAAGATAAGTGCATAAACACAGGCAAGCTTGCTGTAAGATGCCATTACAGTCACGATGAGTGAGCTGTGCAGTAGTTTTCTTTAAATGTCAGTCTATTTTGGATGTCTGCAGATACAAAAATAACATGATGCACTATCTGAGGTACAGAAAAGAAATCAGAAGCTGTCTATACCGTATTTAGAAGGGAATATAATATACAACTGGGAAAAGTGTCTGTTGTACCAATCCTAATCCGTGGCATTCAGAAAACCCTACACACAGCACACTGTGTGCAGATGTTACCAATCTTTACTGGTCATATTTACCTAAATTTTTTCATTTTTTAATCTCTACTCCCTCCCTTTTGTTTTTAGCCTTGCTATGACAAAGTAAAAGGTGAGAGACACTGTTCTTGTTGTGAAGGAGCCCGATGCTTTGCAGAAACACTGGAGAGGAAGTGTTATCTCTGCGTTTGCACTAATGGTTTGCTGTTGTGATTGTAGCAGAGGGAAGGAGTGAGGCCATTTCCTGGCATCCTGGCTCCGTAAGGCCACAGGAGAGAGTATATTATAGGAGGATCTCTCCAACTAGCGCAGCACAGTGAAGCAGCTGTATTAGCTCTGGCAGGCAAACTGCAGTTCCAGCGAGGGTGACTCAGGCTCCCTTACAGAGTCGCATCCCTGCCCTGGAATCCGCCCACATATCTTGCAGTTGCAGAGGTGGATGAGGGGGCTCAACCAGGGGTTCTGTTCATTTGGGGGGGAGGGGAGAGGTTGGTGTCCCAAATCTTCATGGGCCCACGTGTGGAAGTCATTCTGTATTTTTGGAGGTCAGAATACTTCACAGATCTCAAGTTTTGGAAGTTAAGGTGGACAAAACACTGGGGATGGCTCTTAAATATTAATGAAACACCGAAGGGCTAAATCATTGTGTGATTGTCTTATTGGCACAGAGTGGCCAGAACTTGGTTTCTGAAGTTTAAAGGATCTGCCATGGCCTGCTCCAGGGAGACTTGTTAACTGACTGTGATAGTCTGTGGGTTTTTTCATTTGTGTTTCTGTTGTACTTTGAAAATAAAGTTTTGAAGCAGGATCACCATCACCTCTCCTTGAGTGCTATTTGCACCTGGAGGGAGCCTGCCACTGGGGCAGATTTCTGCAGGTGAGGTGCTCAGCTTCAGAGGCAGGGGCACGGTAAGTCACCTAGAAGACTAGGGTCAGTGTGTGGGCACCAGAATCCTACACTGGACCCAGCTAGGAGCCATCAAAAAATGGAGAGCAATGAGTACCAATGCCCGTAGTCTGGGTAACAAGCTTCCTGAATTAGTGGCCTTGATGGAGGAGGAACATCTGGATATCGTGGCAGTCACAGAAACATGGTACACACAAAACCATGACTGGGACGTAAACATACCAGGATACACTATCTACAGGAGGGACAGGGAGGGTAAAAGAGGAGGAGGAGTAGCTCTTTACATAAGGGAAGGAATAAAAGCAACAGAACAAAAGGGTAAACAGGGAGGAGAAGAAGCACTGTGGGTAAATTTGGAGACAGGCAATGGCACCACAATCCGCACAGGGGTTGTATACAGACAACCTTCTCAGGGGGAGGAAATGGACAAGGAAATGATAGAAAGTATACTTAGAATGGCAGAAAAAGGGGAGATATTGCTGATGGGTGATCTGAATGTGCCTGATGTTAACTGGAGTGCAGTTGCAGCTGCCACTTCGAAGAGTGGAGTTATTCTAGATGCCCTACAGGGGGCATGCCTTAGACAACTAGTATTGGAGCCCACTCGAGAGGGAGCAATATTAGACTTGCTTCTCTCAAATGTAGATGGAGAGAGGATCACGGATGTAGAAGTGGGTAGCCATCTGGGAACTAGCGACCATCGAACAGTATGGTTCACAATAAACACAGCAATAGAGTCAAGCCATACAAAGACAAAAGTACTGGACTTTAGGAGGGCTGACTTTGCCAAAATGGGTGAGTGCCTAAGGAATGCACTAGCAAATGGGCAGGAAGGAGGGGTGGAAGAACAATGGGGAATAATAAAAACTGCCATCACAGAGGTAACGAGCCTTTGTGTGAAGCAAATAAACAAAACAAAACGAAGTAAGAAACCACTATGGTTCTCAAAGGAAGTGGCAGTGAAGGTTCAAGAGAAAAAGAAAGCATTCAGGAAGTACAAGGAATCGCAGAAGGAGTAGGACAGAGAACTGTATCAGTTAAAGCAAAAGGAGGCTGAGAAGGCAGTCAGAACAGCAAAGGCCCAAACCGAGGAAAAGATAGCCAACTCAGTTAAGAAGGCGGATAAAACCTTTTCTAGGGACATGGATATGTTGTTCATCCACACTCATTGGCAGGTATCCTTGCCGCTTTAAATCTTGCCGGAAGGTCTTCAAGCTTGCTCCTCCCACCCACCCGGGTGGTATAACTCTCGGCTCCGCCCCATGACGCCAGATCTTCCTTACCGCTTGGAAGCTCAGGTTCCCTCCTTAACGCTCTGCATTTGAGACTGGTTCCTATTTCTCCGTTTGCGGATTTAAAAATAAATTTTGCGAAAAAGACTTCTGTCTTCTATCCCTCGCGGCTGCGATGGACAAATCGACTCCCGGATTTCGGAGATGCCCATGCGGGCAGAAGATGTCTCGGACGGATCCACACTCCACGTGTGTCTACTGCTTAGGCCTTGAGCACGACCCGCAGGCTTGCGACCTGTGCTCATCTTTCTCGGCCTACGTCCTCGAAGACCGTGCTGCCCGAGTGCAACTGGGCCGTCCCGAGAAGCGTTTCCCTCCGGTGAAGTCCAAGGAGGCCCGGTTGGCGGTGTCCGCGGCGGCGGGCTCGCCGGATCAGCTCGAGCGGATGGTTGCCCTCGAAGAGGAGGCGGCGCGGGCCGTATCTTCCTCGGCCGCGGCATTTATCCCGCTCTCTCTGGGCTCTTCTTACACGGCTTCTTTTAAGGAGCTTTGTCTGTCCCTCTCCACTAAAGGAGAAGGGCCTACGTCTGCGGGACCTTATTCTCGGTCCAAAAAGAGGGACAGGGGTAAGTCCCTCCATCGACGCTCTTGGGAGCGGAAAGTCCCTCTCGGGTCGTCGACCGCCGGCTTCTGCCCACGGCTTCGGCCGCCACTGGCCTCACGGTGTCCCCGCCAGGTCAGTTGACCGAGACTCCCACCGACGAAGCGAGATTTTCTGACCCGCTGGACGGGCTGTCGCCTTTAGCAGCCGAGATTCCCTCTCCCGGTTCCCCGGGAGGAGTTGAGGATCCCGTGGCCGCCTGTGCCTCCGGTTCCGGAGCCCTCGGATGGACCATCCGAGCGAAGGAGTGCCAGTTCCGGCCGACACCTCCCGCAGACCGACTTCGAAATTCCGGGACTCTCGGTCTCGGTCGGACCTCGCGGTCCAGCCGATCCCACCGCCATAGGCGGTCTCGGCCCGCATCATGGTAAGCGGGCGCCGCCGTCCCTCGCCCTCCTCCTCGGGACGAGGGAGGCTTCGGCGTAAATTACGCCGACGGCACGAGACCTTATGTTGCAACAGCTTCTCCTGGCCGGAGTGGCCACCCGCCGCCTTCCCGGCCATTAAGTGGCTGTCACCGGAGCGGCCGACACAACCCCTCGACTTATCCGAGGAGCCTATACCCAGGCCGGTTGTTCGGCCAAAACCAGCTGCTCCACCGATTCCGGTGGAACCTCCGCCTCCACAGCCACCAATTGGGGCTCCGACCAAGGATTCTCGGTCGGCTAAGGGTCTACCCCATCGGCTGTCAGTTACCCTCACTCCCGACCGACCTCGGCGGGTGAAGGGTGGCTCAGGCCAGAGGCAGCTTTTTGAGGACTCTTCCGAGTCCGAGATGATTCCTCCTTTTTCTCCAAGCGACTGGACTTGGAGTCTTCAGGAGGTCAGTCAATGGACGATAGCCCGTCGTCCTTCCTAGGACTGCTTCGGCTCATCTCGGAGTCCACCGGGATGGAGCTCGAACCCGTTTCCAAACGGGCCAGGTATCCCCTCACGGAGATTCTGGACCGAGGGGATTCTCCGACGGAGGCCTTTCCGGTGGCCGAGGCCATAGTGGGTCCGGCACTGGAGCTTTGGCAGCGCCTTGCTTCCTGCCCTGCGCCTTCGGCCAGGATGGCCAGGAAGTATGCGGTCCCTACCGAGTTCCTTGTCCGGTTTTGAACACCCTCTGCTGAGGGTTGGTTACCGACAGCGTTCTCGCGGCATCGGCAACGCCAGGATGTGGACAAACCTCCTGACAAGGAGTCCAAGAAATTGGACTATGTCGCAGAAAAGTCTACGCTATGCCCTCTCTCGGCCTTCGTCAGGCCAGTTCGGCCGTCCTCATGGCACATTTTTCTCATGCCCTGTTGGGCTCCCTGGATGAGGTCATCCCTCATCTTCCCCGCCGATCTGCAGACTACGGTTAAGCAGGTGCGGGACCAGGGCAGGGCAGTGGCCAAACAGCAGCTCCAGACTGCTTTGGATATAGGGGACTCATGTGCCAGATCGGTGGCGGCGCAGTGGCTATGTATCGGCGGGCTTGGCTGAGGATATCCACCTTACTCGGATACCCAGCACAAGCTGGCGGATGTTCCTTTTGGGACTGACCTCTTCGCCCTGGGGTGGAAGGTCACCTGCAGAGGATCGAGAAGTCCAATGCTACCTTGGACTCGGTCCCTTCGGCCAGAAGGACAAAGGCCGCAAACCACAGCCTAAGCCCTTTTCGTCTTCTGTGCCCTCGCGCGCCTGCCCAGCAACGTCAGGGCCAGCAGGCTCGCCTTGGCATCCCAAACCCAAGCCGCGCTTCCTCTAACAGGAGGCAGGGAGGAAAGGCCCAGGAGGTCCCTCGGCCGGTCCCTCCTCCAAGCCTGCCCAGTGACGGGCTGAGGGGTGTCGCCCCCATTCCGTCACCTTACCCTGGGTCCCCTGGGGGCGGCTCTGGCACTTCCGTTCTGCCTGGTCCGCTGTTACCACGGACAGGTGGGTCTTGGAGGTGGTGGAAGAGGTCTGCCTCTGAATTGAGCAGGCACCACCTTTCAGAGCCGCCGCCTCGGGGCTTCGGGATCCCCAGCCTCACTGGCGGCTCGTCGAGCCAACATCGCTCTCCTCCTCCAGAAGGAGGTGATAAGAGAGGTGGTGGACCCTCCTTCAGACCCAGGGTTTGTGTCCAGGTACTTCCTGGTTCCGAAGCGGACGGGGGGCTGGCGCCCCATTCTCGACCTACACGACCTAAACAAGTTCCTAAGGTCTCGAACCTTCAGGATGGTCACTCTGGCTCAGATAATACCATCCTGGACACGGCGTGTGGTTCTGCTTTCTGGACTTGCAGGGCGCGTTTTTCACGTCCCTATCGTCCGTCTCACCAGAGATTCCTTCGCTTCCGAGCGGAAGGATCCTCTTCGAGTTCCAAGCCATGCCCTTCGGCTTGTCTCCAGCTCCCAGGGTCTTCACCAAATGCATGGCAGTTGTGACAGCATTCCTGCGGCGCCGAGGGGTCCGGTGTACCTTACCTGGACGACTGGCTGATAGCAGCTCCCTCCAGGAAGGAGGCGGAGTGGTCCAGAGATCTGGCCCTCCAGGTCTGCTCTCAACTGGGCCTCCTTATCAACGAGGCTGAGTCGGAACTCGAGCCGAAGCAGGTGATTCTGTTCATCGGGGCGCAGCTCGACTCTCTTCGAGCCAGAGCGCGGCTCCCGGCGGACAGGGCCGAGGTTCTTTCCTCCTTTGCCCGATCATTTCTGGTTGGGCAATTGCGCCCTGCCCGGGACTTCCTGCGCCTCCTGGGTCTCATGGCGGCCTGCACCAGCGTGGTCCGTTGGGCCCGCTGGAACATGCGTCCCCTTCAGTGGGGACTGGCCAGCCAGTGGTCACAACGCTGCGATCCTTTGACCAGCTTCAGTCGGTGACAGGATGTGGAACGCCTCCAGTGGTGGACCGCTCCAGATCATTTGCAGGAGGGCATCCCGTTCGTCCGCCCCGAGCCGACGGTCTCTCTATCGACCGATGCCTCTCTGATGGGTTGGGGTGCCCATCTGGGGGAACACCGGGCTCATGGTCTCTGGTCCCCGCGGGAGTCCCGATGCCACATCAACCTGCTGGAGCTCCGAGCGGTCCGCCTAGCTCTCACCGCCTTTGCTCCGTTCCTCCGGGGTCAAGTGGTCCGAGTCCAGACGGACAATACCACGACCATGTACTATCTAAACCGCCAGGGCGGGACGCGCTCCATGCTTCTATGCAAGGAAGCTCTCCGCATTTGGTCACTCGTGCGCAGCCTGGAGGCGGATCTCCTAGCCATTCACGTGGCAGGAGCCTCCAACACCCTGGCCGATGCCCTGAGCCGGATAGGGGCTGCATCCCACGAGTGGTCTCTCCTGCCGGAGGTAGTACAGCATCTGTTCTCCCATTGGGGCACACCTCAGGTGGACCTGTTTGCCTCCAGGGAGAACGCAAAGCTGAGTCTGTTCCATGCCCGCCCCTCAGCAGGGCTCACTGCAGGGGATGCCTTCTCGAGGCAGTGGACCTGGTTTTTACGCCTTTTCCCCATTTCCCTTGATCCACAAGGCTTCTCAAGGCAGGAGGGACAAGCGCGAGTATTCTGATAGCCCCAGACTGGCCTCGCCAGTTCTGGTACCCAGATCTCCTCAGTCTCAGCTCCAGGACTCCGCGGCAGCTTCCAGCTCGCCCGGACCTGCTCTCAGTCAATCAGGGAAGGTGTTCCATCCGGACCTTCAATCCCTGCATCTGATGGCCTGGTTCCTGAGCTGCCAGAGTTCCAGGCCTTGGGTCTTTCCGACGAGGTCCTCAATGTAGTTGGAGGCCCCTGAGAGTCGACCAGAAAATGCTATGCCTTCAAATGGAAAAGGTTTTCCATTTGGTGTCAGAACAAGGGCTTGACCCTTCCTCCTGTTCCTTGGCAAGCATCTTGGACTTTTATGGTCCCTTTCTGGTCGAGGGCTTAGGTCGGCGACCCTGCGGGTGCACCTGGCAGCCATCTCTGCTTACACGGGCGCGGGCGGGAAGCAGTCGGTGGCGCAGGAGAAGGTGGTCTGGCGCTCTTCAAAGGCCTTGATCACATTTCCTCCAGCTGGGAACCCCACCTCCGTGGGATCTACTGCTGGTACTGGCAAAGCTCAGTGAGCTTATTCGAACCTATGCACAGGTGTGCTCTCTCACCTGTCGTGGAAGACCGCCTTCTTGGTGGCTATCACGTCAGCCAGAAGGATGGGAGAGCTCCAGGCGCTCCATCGAGTCTCCTTACCTGGTCTTCCACAGGGACAAGGTTGTCCTGCGCCCCCACCCGAAATTCCTTCCGAAGGTGGTGTCGGAGTTTCACCTTAACCAGGTGTTGACTCTGCCGGTGTTCTACCCCAATCACACCTCGGAGGCCGAATATAGGCTCCATACTCTGACCTGTAAGGGCGCCGCTATTATAAGGAGCGCACGGCTGAAATTCGGGAGAGGTTCGCCAGCTGTTTGTCACCTACGCTGAAGCCGCATCTGGCAGACCTGCAGCTAAGCGGGACGTATAAGCAGGTGGGTAACCTCCTGCATAGATCTCTGTTATAAGTTGGCGGGCATGGAGCCTCCCAGAGGATAAGAGCTCATTCTCCCGCCATACTGTTGCAACGGTGGCTGCTTCCAGGGACGTCCCTATCCAGGAAATCTGCAGGCTGCTACCTGAAGTCAGCAACACCTTCATTACCCACTACCACATCGACCTTGAGTCACGCCGGGATGCTGGTTTTGGGGCCTCGGTTCTCCAGTCTCTTTCCCAAGTAAGTATTGGGGTCGTCTTGCCTCCCTCCTCCCGGAGAACTGCTAGAGTCTGCCAATAGTGTGGATGAACAACATATCCATGTCCCTAGAATAAGTTAGGTTATCATCTGTAGGAGTTCTAGGAATGGTATATGTTGTTCATCCACACGACCCACCCGACCTCCCCGGCTTCGACGCACAACCTGAGCTTCCAGCGGGCCAGATCTGGCGTCATGGGGCGGAGCCGAGAGTTATACCACCCGGGTGGGTGGGAGGAGCAAGCTTGAAGACCTTCCGGCAAGATTTAAAGCGGCAAGGATACCTGCCAATGAGTGTGGATGAACAACATATACCATTCCTAGAACTCCTGTTACAGGTGAGTAACCTGTATTTATAGGTACATCAGGGAGCCAAGGAAGACCCAAGGAGGGATAGTGAGGCTTAATAAAGGGGAGGAGGGTGGGCAGAGGGAAACTGTGAAAGGCAGAGATACTAAACAAATATTTTTGCTCAGTATTTACAAATGAAGAGGGGGAGGTGCATAAAACAAACAGTAGAAACACTCTGGATACAGAAGTTGATACCAGCCCATTTACAGAAGAAAGGGTTCTGAAAGAACTCTTAAAACTGAAGGTGGACAACGTAATGGGGCCTGATGGGATTCATCCCAGAATTCTAAAAGAACTAAGGGTAGAATTAGTGACACCACTGACTACCCTTTTTAACAAATCATGGGAGGATGGGGTGGTATCCGTGGACTGGAGGAGGGCAGATGTGATTCCCCTTCACAAAAGTGGGAGCAAGGCAGAAGCAGGAAATTACAGACCTGTTAGTTTAACCTCAGTGATGGGGAAAATGATGGAATCACTTCTGAAGGAAAGAATTGTTGAGTATCTAGAGGCCAGAGGGGCACAGGACCCTAGGCAGCATGGATTCACAGCAGGAAGGTCATGCCAGATGAATCTGATAGATTTCTTTGACTGGGTGACCAAAGTAGTAGATCAGGGAGGGGCTGTGGACATGGCCTACCTAGACTTTAGCAAGGCATTTGACACAGTCCCACACAAAAGATTAATATACAAGTTAGCCAGCCTGGGAGTGGGTCCCAAGATGACAGCCTGGGTAAAGAATTGGCTGGAGAATAGGACACAAAGAGTAATAGTAAATGGAGTCCACTCAGAAGAAAGGAAGGTTACTAGTGGGGTACTGCAGGGTTCAGTATTAGGACCGGTCCTCTTCAATGTCTTTATAAGCGACATTGCAGAAGGACTGGAAGGAAAAGTATGTCTCTTTGCAGATGACACAAAGATCTACAACAGAGTTGATGCACAGGGTGGGGTGGAAAAGATGAGAAGGGTCTTGGCAAGGTTAGAGGAATGGTCAAATATATGGCAGCTTAGATTCAGTGCTAAGAAGTGCAAGGTAATGCACCTGGGAAACAAAAACCCAGGGGAAGAGTACACAATGGGGGGTTAGATACTAACAACAACAAAAATGGAAAGGGACCTGGGGGTAGTCATATCAGATGACCTAAAGGTGGGCAAGCAATGTGAGAGGGCAGCAAGGAGGGCTGGGGGGATACTGGGATGCATAGGGAGAGGCATCATCAATAGAAAACAGGAAGTTATTATCCCTCTGTACAGACAGCTGGTGAGACCCCATCTGGAGTACTGTGTGCAGTTCTGGAGACCCAATCTCCGCAAAGACATAGACAGGATGGAAGCTGTCCAGAGGAGGGCAACTAAAATGGTGCAGGGTCTGCACCGGAAGACATATGAAGAGAGACGAAAGGAGCTTAATATGTATAGCCTCGAGGAAAGGAGGGAGAGGGGGGACATGATAGAAACGTTCAAGTACCTCAAGGGAATCAACAAAGTCCAAGAGGGTAGCATCTTTCAAAAAAAGAGGTGTGCAGGAACAAGAGGGCACAATTTGAAGATGGGGGGGGCTCAGAGGTAATTTAAGGAAGTATTTTTTCACAGAGAGGGTTGTGGATGCATGGAACGGCCTTCCGGAGGAGGTTGTGGAGTCAAAATCAGTGGTGGAATTCAAGCATGCATGGGACAGTCATAAGGCAATTCTAGGGGGAAGGGGTAGGAAGAAGTAGGCTGCTGGTTAACTAGGATCTGCAGCTTATCCAGTAGGTAGGGAAATGGGCAGACTGGGTGGGCCAAGCGGTCCTTATCTGCCGTCAAATTCTATGTTTCTATGGATTTGTGCAAGTGAAGTGCTCAACTCTGAATTTGTTGCCCCCAACTGGTTCTACTCAGCTTCGGAGAATGGATAGTGTAGGCTACCTGGAAGACCAGCATTGGTGTGCGGGCCCCAGAATCCCACACTAGAACCAACTGGGGGCCTGGATTTGTGCAGGTGAAGCACTCGGCTCCAAATCTGGGCCCTCAGATGGTTCTGCTCTGCTCTGTGGAGGGGATGGTGAGGGCCATCTTGAATTAGCCCCTCACCCCCACCCCAACAGTCAATCATGGGGTGGCATTGATGTCAGCGATGAAGGCAGCCATTTACTGGCCTGTCCCGATGGAAGAAGTGTGCAGCCAGGGTGGCCCCCCAGCCCTGGGGTGGGGACAGGGGGAATGGCAGGGGAAAACAGAAACATCAAATTGATTTGGGGGGTTCATTAACTTGACACTTTATATTATCCTTTCCTGTTATTAATACATTTAGATAATAAACTTCTAAATGTTGCTTCTTCAGTAGTCAGAGCAAATTAATCTTAACATGTTACACTCCAGCATCATGTCACCTTCCAGAGGTCCAATCACCAGGTAAAGAATGCTTTGTGAAAACAATTCCAAGTGCCTGGCTGAGCTGTGGGAAATCACTGTGCCTGTCAGATTTTGTTCTCCTGCCAGAAATTCCTGTGCATGCCTGAAGTACAACATATAACAACATACTGATCTGCTGGCTCTTCCATTGGCATTTCACTTTAGACCAACAGACCCCATTTGGACTGTGCATGGCAGTGCAGGTGTTTAGGATGAGCCAAAGGATTTCCAAATTTCCACACCCTGGCCAATTATTTCCCCACTAGCAATACAGACCATGTAATCTAACAAAATTAAAGATGGAACTGACTGATGGCTTTTACAAAGGAAATTGGATAAAAAGCAGAACAAGCTGGGAGATTAGAATACGCGTTAGATTGGGGGGGGGATGTAGTAACTACCACCCTTTGCAGATGCTGATCTCTCTCTATCCTGATGTGCATAGAAAAGCTGCAACACAATTTTGTGTTTAATTCTTACAATTTATTTCCCCAAGAACAGCCTAGCTGAGATGCAACATCTTATTTTCAGTGGGGTCCCAATTCAACCCTAGTGATACTGCTGCAAGGGACGGGAGTGCTTGGAGATGAAGTGACTTGCTCAAGATCACATAGTGAGCAAGTGGTTGTGGTGGGATTGGAACCTATGATCTCCTCATTCGCACTTCAGTGCTCTAACTGTTAGACCACACTGGTCCCAAAAATATGTTCTCCTTCTTTAAAGAAATGCTGTATCCAGCCCTGCCGGGAGTACCCAACATGGGATCTAGATGATGTTCTTGAACCCAGTCAGAATTGAATGTACCTTTCAGGAACCTGACAGACTTGAAACTGGAGCAGCTTTTTACAGAGCCGAGATGAACCTAGAATATGATTTCTTAAACCTGTGGAGATCTGGATAGGCCTTTGAAATCTCATTCTGGGTCCAACCTTTTACCTAGCCGAATCCCATTCTTTAGTCACCCTTTTTCCTGAAGTCCAGTTTCAGATCCCACAAATCCCATTCCAGGTCCATCTCCTAGAAATTGTAACCTGGGTCGTATGCATCCCTGAAATTCCATTCCAGGTATCGGAATACAGTACCTGAAATTCTGTTCTGGATGGGGCCAGATGCCTGTAATTCCATTTGTGATGTATCTAGAGCCATGAAATTCCATCCTGCATTTCACCAGATCCCTGATATTCAACTCTGGATTCATTCAGATTCCTGAAATTCCATTTGGGGACCATGGAGATACTAGAAATTCAACTCTGGGTCAATTTGGGTCCCAAGATGCCCCCACCAGGTCCGGGTTCATCTGGATCCAGGCTACAGATCATTCCTGGAGATGGCACTGTGGTGATAACACATGACAGGGTGTGTGGTTGTAAGACAATGATGCATGCCTTGAGTGCTTGTTAGGCACGAGGTTTGGCCAAGTGGCGCAACCACCCAAGAAGTGTGTTATCTCACTTATAAAATGTGCTTTTATTTGTTAAAAAAATATGAAGGTCAGGTGAGGTGTCCGGTTTTCAGTAAGTAATCAATGAACATGTGATGTGTCTCAACCAAGGAGGTTGTAGGATTTTCATGGCTCAGTTTTGTTCGGTTGTAAGATCATATCAAACAATGTGTTTTCTGTTTCAGTGTGCAGTCAACATAGGTCTTTTGTTCTATTTATGGGCCGCAGTCTGCTGTACCAGTCCCCTTTTTTATTCCAGAAAGATATGATGCTGAGATTTTTTTATATTAATTTCTAGGAATGGGCCAAAGCCTTCCCTTGAAAACCAAGCCACTTCGAACACAAGTGCCTCAGTTTTTGCGAGACTCTAACGGAACACAGCCAGCTTGGCTCAGATCTCGCACTCTCCAGCCTCCCTGTCATGCAGCAGGCTTATTCCTTGTCATGTGACAGGCTTAGGAGGCTGGGGAAGAGGTCAGAGGGTGCTGAGCAGTATGCGCCTCAGCTAAATACTGAGTTTGTGCATGTGCCCAAACTCTGTATATAGCAGATGGCGTGGCTACTTAGCATGCTATTCTGGTAGGGAAGTCGGGATGGAGGGGTTGGGTCTCTTGGCAGCAGCAGCAGAGGCGATAAGATGCACCTCATTTTTTTAATTTTTTTGGCCGCTGGATTACCCAAGCCTGGTGGCCATGCAGCTCTATCTCATCACTGAAATGAGGGACACAGTCATGGACACTCAGAACGAGGGACAATGAGGGACACAGACACTCAGAATGAGGGACACTGACCTTCACAATGAAGAACATATCCTAAAGCACAGAGATACAACCTCAGAAAACTAGAAACCATTGTATTTACTTGTAAAAGTTTTATTTTTGGGTTTGCATCTTAAAATATTGTTAATTTCTGCTTTAAAATCTTAATTTACAGTACAATTCTTTGTGGGCAGCACCTTTTCCATGAGGGATGAATGTAGGTCAGAGCAATTTAGAGGGGTTGAGTGAGGGGTGTCCCTCATAGTCAGGGACAGTTGAGAGGTATGCACACAGACACCCCCCCCCCATTTCATTTTCATCCACCAGGTTGCCCAAGCCTGGTGGCCACAGATGCCTTCCCCCTCTTTTTTGGTCACCAGATTGCCCAAGCCCAGTGGCCATACAGACGCTCTCCAATCTCTTTCGCATTTAGGGTTTTTTCTTAGTTCATTTTATTACTTACACTCATAACTTAGTGATTTTTAAAGATTTTGACCCCAAATTTTCAATATTGGCTCACCTTATGAACTAGACAGGTGTAATTTTTCAAAAACCACCAGAAACATTGTTTTGCCATTGTTCTATGAAATGACATTCCTGGTGGGATTTGGAAAACAACACTTTTTAGTTCATGATTGAAAATTTGGGGTCAAAACATGGAGGTTGGAGCCAGCCTGTTGGGGCAGCAGTAGCACTACTGCTCGCGACACTGGCGCCCCGAGTTTGGGAGCAAGCTCTGTGTCATCGGGGAGCATCCAACGGGAGGAGGATTACAGGACACTCTCCTCGTATGGAGAGGGAAGATTGATGTCCTCACTGCTATACTGCCACCTGGGTGACCTCGGGTGGTAATGCAGATAGGGGATGCCAGGGAAGGGACAGATGTTGGCCAGATCTGGGAGTGGCACCATGCTTCTGCTTGTGCGTGCCCCCTTGGGTCTTCTCTGCATGCCGACATCCATGGGACAGAGAAAAAAACAGGAAAAATGGCCCCTGCACATGAGGATGAGGGCGCGCCCAGCAACACCCCATATCTTCCCTACCTGTCCTGTCATTCAAGGCTTCCTGATGAAATGCAGTAATTCAAGGGTAACCCACTCCACCTTGTCCCTGCATGGGGGGGGGATGGTCTGAGTGCAGGATCGCAGGTAAAGGGGGACAACAGCAGAATCAGATGCCTTGGCAACTCCTGAAGGAGTTCATGTGCAGGAGGATGTAGGGAGCGTAAACAAGAAAAAAACAAACACATGCAGGTTGGTCGGAAGTTAACACTTTATTGCTGTCCCAGTGGCATGGAGGGCTGAGGCATCACTGTCTTACCTCCTACCATGCTGGCGACCTATGTTCGCGTTGCAGGTGGGTCGGCCGAGGAGGGAGAGGATCAAGCATCTGAAGGACAGCTCTCCTCTCTCAGGGAGGATGGCTTGGCAGCCCTACCGAATGGCTGCCCCCAAGTGGAAGCCTGAGGGTAGAACACGACGGGGGCACCAATGGAAGGGTGGGTGCTGCGGGACTCTGCAGCATGCACGTGCCTCTACATAGGCACACTGACATGTCGTGCCCCAGCAATGGGGAGGGCAAGGGAGAAAATGGTGGAAAAACACCTGTGGCAGTGGATAAAGGTCAACCTCCCCCCCACGCAGACTCCGCACTGGTGGCCGGGCTATCCGGATTCTGTGGCCAGGATGGCTCAAGGTAAGCTCCCGGAGGAACCAAGTGGTGGGGCTGGGAGGCATCGATCACATGGGGGCCGCCAGGGTGATGAGCAGAAAGTACATATAGAAGGAAAAAAAGCAATGAACACTTTAAACAGCAGCATGCAATGTATCTCAGGCAGTGGCCCAGCTTTAATATTTCTGTCACCTCACTGACATTTTCTGGTGCTTTTATCTTGATACCCTCCTCTTTTCCATCAATTATACATAAAGGCTGAATCTGGCAAATCCAAATCTTTGCAAATCCAAACTCAGCCTGGGTTTGGCAAATCCAAATCTACCCCCAGCTTTGCCCATCCCTATTAATTTCTTTGTCCCTGTTGATCCCCAACTTCCCGTCTGCAGCCCCAACAGTCGGCTGTCTTGCGACTATATTTCCATCAGCTGCCATCATAGCCGATACCAACTTAATGGTAAGTTGGCATGGTGTGAGTGGGATAGCACCCACCCAACAACAAAGTGCCTCACCTCTGTGGTGACACCCCCAGTGTGGAGTGGCTACCGCCCCTTTCGCCCCCCCCCCGGTTCCGGCACCTATGCCCCAGTTAGTGGCAGTGTGGGACTGTGGGGCTTGCACACCAATCCTAGTTTGTGCCACTCGGCCATCTCTTGAAGTGGAGTGGTGACTCTATGGTCCACATGTGTGGTGAAGAGGAACTGTGCTGGTATGGGTCCTGCAGGAGAGGGTCCCCTATGGTTCTCATGCCAGGAGTGACCCCACATTCTCTTTGCCTCCCTGTTTTCCTCCACCACCATCACCCCATTTGTCTCCTTCCATTCTCATCTGGATTTTCATTGATCAGATGTCTCCTTCTAGATTAATGTTCTTCTGATGTACGCTCACTTCTTTGTGTCAGTTTTTCTCCATTTCATCAATTCCAAAGCAATCTGCTGACTCCTTATTCAGCTTTTTGTGCAAATTGGCTCAGCTGGGAGCCATTCCACACTGGAATGGTGGGGGAGGGTGGAATCACTCTGAATTCACTGAACAAGTTGCAAAACACTTCAGCTTTTATTTACAGCACAGTGACACCCACACAAGGTCAACATGCCATTACTGTTTGCCGCTTCTATGTCGAACGTGTTGCAGTTTCCTTGCTGTTGAGTCTTTTCTCAGGAACACCCAACAAGGTGAAGTGCAGGCATCTTCCAGACTCTTCAGTCAGCCTGTCTGCTAAGTCACGGACGATCTGGACTGGTGGGGCTGTAAGGCTGATGAGTAGCAGTACTTCTGCGAAAAAGGAGTTCAGTGTCATAGGAGGCAGAGTCAGGGGGATCAGAAGACACGTCGTGTTTTGGTTTTTTTTAGCTGGGGGGCAGCCAGTGCATTTTGCTCCCCCACAAACAAACACATTTCAACCAGTGGGGCAGCATTATAAACAAGGCTGGATGAAATTCTGAGGACAGCAGGCAGTCTGCTTTTAAACTTGTACTGTATATGCAGATGGAATCCTGGCCACAGAAAGTATGATTTTGAAAAAAAAAAAAAGTTATTTTGTTTCACAGGTGAGTGGGTTGCACTGTATTGGCATTTGTTTTCCTCGCATCATGCAAAACTCTCTAAAAGCTGGACTTTTTGGTTTGCTCTATCGTCAGTTCTCAGAATGGTGCACCATGTGGTCACCAGGCCTTGTTATGGCTGGCTTGTCACTTTTATCTGACAGGCCCATCAGTGCAGTGGTAGGGCTGCTACCACTCTCAACATTGGTGACCTGGTTTCGGGAACAAGCCAGGGTCATCGGGAGACCAGCCAGGGGGAGAAGGATCAAGCGTCCCAGAGGTGATTCTCTCTTTCACCAGGGAGTGAGAACTGTGCAAGCTGCCACAGCAGCACCACCTGGGTAACCACAGGTGAAACTGTGGGTAGGTGCACTATGAGAGGGAGGGGAGATGCTGGCTGACTCCATGTGATGGTACACCTTGGCTTTCATGTCAACAGATGGCGAGCCAGCATCTTGTGTGGGGGGGAAATGGCCTCGGCGGCTGTAAATGATGGTCCCCAGTACACTGCCACTATACTAGACTTCCTAAGTGAAGACTGTGTGGGTCACAAACTCTGCTCCGCTCAAGGGTCTTTCTATAGTAACCAGTAACTCTGCTCTAGTGAATATTGTGGTTGCTGAGTTACTGTAGTAGAGCAAGTCTGGTAGCTGCCAGCACCCAGATGATTCTGTAGTGGCCTCAGGTTTGAATCCAGGCACTGAGGGCTAAAGGAAAGAAGCCAGTCAGTGATGCAGCTGGCTGCTGTGGGTGTTACATGAAAAGGGATGGTACAACTAGAGAGAGAGAAACTAATACATAATTTGGTCAGCGTTAGGAGGGTAGGGAGGTGAAATGACATCACAGGCTGTTGTGGGAAATGATGGAATGGAGAGACATCATGGGCCGCTGTATCAAAAGAGAAGGGAGAGATAACATCACAGGCTGCTGTGGGGCTGCATTGAAAGGGAGTTATGACATCACAGGCTGCTGTGAGAGGGGTATTGGAAGGGAGTTATAACATCACAAACTGGTGTAGGATCGGTCTTGGAAGAGGGAGAGGACATCGCAGACTGCTGTGGAAAGCCCACTGGAAGAGATAAAGGCATCACAGGTTGCTGTGGCAGGTGTGTTGTAAGAGAGAGACATGACATCACAGGCTGCTGTAGAAGGCATTTTAAAAGAGACAGACAATGATATCACAGGCTACTGTGGGAGGCATTTTGGAAAGGAGAGAGCACCTCACTGGCTGCTGTGGGAGTTGTGTTGGACATGAGAGATGGCATCACAGGCTGGTGTGGGAGCTGTATTGAAAAAAAGGCACAACATCATAGGCTGTTGAAAGATCTGCACAGGGATTTATGACATCAAGGACTGATGTGGGAGCTGTGTTAGAAGAGAGAAACGACATCACAGGTTGCTGTAGAAGCTGCACTGGAAGGAAGTTATATCATAGGCTGGTGTGAGAGCTGCATTAGAAGGGTTATAATGTTGTGCCGGCCCACAATGCAGCAGCAAGGTGTCCGCTGCGACGCCGACATCCCAGGTTCAGGAACGGACCGGGAGTTGGAGGATTGTGCATCCGAGTGGCAGCCTCTCCGCGGGAGGCCTGAGGCACCAGCGCCCTGGGAGACCGAGAGACCGCGCCATGAAACGGGAGGGGACAGACGTCGGCGCCTGCTTGATGCCATTGCACGTCCCACCCCCAGGGAAAGCAGCATACCCTGGCCCCAGATGATGCCCCTGCAGCAGTTCCAGCTGAAGACTCATATCTCGCTGGGAGGTCCTGCTCCCATGGCCCCATCCTGGGGGACAAGCCAGGGGTAATGACTGTGTTCCTTGGGGAAGGGGAGCCCACCTGGCGGCCCTGCCCATGGGGGGTAAGCCTGGATATGGGGAGGTGCAGCTTGTGGGGCAGGAGTGTGATGCCTCTGCCCAGCATACCTCTCAACCTTTTGCCACTGAAATGAGGGACATGGACATTTTTGGACACTCAAAATGAGGGACACAGACCCTCAAAATGAGGGACACATCCTCAAACATGGAGATACAAGCTCAGAACACTGTGAAAACCATAGTGTTTACTTGTACAAAGTATATTTTGGATTTAGTATTTTAGAATATTTAGAGTTTCTGCTTTAAAGTCTGAATTTACAGCACATTCTCTCTGTGGGCAGCACCTTTTCCATGAGGGACAGAGCAATTTTAAGAGGCAAAATGAGGGACACTTGAGAGGTATGCTGCCCAGTATGGGCAGAGGGTGGGGTACCGGGTCAAAAAAGGGTTATAATGTCACAGGCTGATGTGAGAGGTGTTTTGGAAGGAAGAAGTGAGGACATCATAGGCTGCTGTGGGAGGCATGTTGGAAGGAGAGATACCATCACAAGCTGCTGTGGGAGCGATGTCAGAAAGGTGAGATGCTGGCGCTGCAAGCTGCCATGCTTAATGCATTGCATTAAATACAATCAGATAAGATGTAGCACATAGCCTTTTGCATGGAATCATTTTTTTTAAACCTACTGCATCATGCTGTGTAACGCTGAAGATTAGGTGCCGAATTCGAAGCTGAGGTGAGTCTTCCTCCCCCATGCCATATAAAACTGCAGATTAGGTGCAGAATTCAAAGCTGAGGTTAGTGCCTTCCATGCCTGTCTGCCTTTAGTGGCAGAACTATTTAATTGTAGCCCTTCCTCTCAGGCAGAGCAAAAGTAACTAGCAACTCAAGGGACTTTGTAAAATGGAAAGGTTTGATACTGAGCAAACCCAGATTACGTCTGTTTTTAAACAAGCATTTGTCAATGCCGAATGTTTGCTGCTTATGTTGCTGTTGTACTGGGTTCTGCCTGTATACATTTTTATTATATATATTTACCCAAGATAGACCAGATGAAATGCAGTGTCTCATTTTCAGTAGTGTCCTTTTACACATTTTAGACTGTATTTGCTTAGCATATGCCAGCTGAGAGGCTCCCACATTTTGATCCCAAATTTCCAACATAGTCTTTCTATGACCTGACGTTATGATCAAGACGAAAGGTAATTTCACAGTGGGAATGTGAAAACATTTTCCTGAGGGAATTTGAAAAATGACACATGTTCATAAGGTGAGGTAACAAGGTGTATGTTAAATTAGAGGCCAACATCTGTAAAAATCAAGTTACAAGGAAACGTTTGAACAATTCAATGTTTCTTCATAGCTTAGTTTTTTTTTTCACATTTTGACCCCACATTTTCAACAGTCTTTTTAACTTCCCTCCTTCTGAACATGACAGGTGTCAGTTACAAATTATTGTCCAAAATGTCATTTTGCAGCGCAAGCGCAAAAACACATTTTATCCAGGATTTGAAAAACGACACCTGTCACGTTCATGAGGTGGTGTGAAAAAATGGCTGTGTTGAAAATTTGGGATCAAAATACTGGAAACTACTAAAGGTTATGAGCAAGCATTGAAAAATGTCAATGTACTTTCATAACTTTGTTGTTTAATTTTTTTTTTTTTATTATTTCTATTTCTGCGCCTCCAGTCGGCTGCCCCATTCTGACCGACCCCCCCAGCTCCGTCCCCCGGAATAGCTGGTGCCTATTATACCCGGCCCAGGAGCGGAGCCTGCGGAGAGTCGGTCATCATCCTGCTGCCGCCAGCGTTTTCTGCCTCTGGTTATCACCCAGAAGCCCCAGGAGTGGGAGTGCATGCGCGTGGAGGCACGCATGCGCCCTACGGCCCTGGTTATGACTCCTCCCCCCATGGCCTAATGCCCGGTCCCCTCTAAGCCCGTGCCACTCCTAGCCTCCACTTGGGGTCACCATTGGCAGAGGGGTGCCACATCCCCTCCCCGGAGAGGAGAGCCTGCCTGTCAGCAGCTCAATCCAGCTCCGCCCGCTGCCGACCTCTGACTTTCGACCCGAGATGGTTCGAACGGGTTGCCGGGCGTGCTGCAGGCAAAGCATCCAGCGCCTCAGCCCTCAGCACCACCGGCCGTTATTGTTGTTTTATTTTTATATTTTGACCCTTAAATGTTCAATATAGCTTTTCTTATGACCCCACCTCATGAACCCTGTAGGTGAAAATGTCAAAATCCCACCCGAAAGGTGATTTTGAGGAATGATAGCAAAATCCCCTTTTGGGCTGAACTTTATAATTTTTGCCTGCTTTGTTCCTGGGGTGGTGTCCTAAAAAGGCCATGTTGAAAATTTTGGGGAAAAATATTACAAAATGACCAAGTTATGAGTATAAGTTCAAAACGCATTGAAATACAGTGATTGTGCAATACCTTATTTCCTCAGTTCTCCATCCAGCATTGAAGAATGAAGACATGTCTCTGGTCCAGACAGGGTTACAGTGTGGGACCCCCGATAGGTAAGTAAGTGGTGGGGTGGTGCGTGCTGGGTGTGGGGTGGGTAATGATGACAGGGGAATGGCAGTGGCAACAGACATTGATAGGTCATTTTCTTTTTTACAGGTTGTTAAAAAAAAAAAAGACTACAGGGGCCTTTTTTTTTTAATTTCAGGTGCTAACACTGGGGTTTGGGCACCCCATGTAGGTTTAACATTTACAGGGCAAGGGAAGCAACGGGGAGGTGGAGGGATACTTGACAGTGGAAGGGAATTGATGTCACGAACTGGGCACAGAAAACAATGGGGAGACGGGAGAGATACTTGGCAGTGGGAGGGAGTTGCTTTTGTGGACCAGGGCACAGGAAGCAATGGGGAGGTGGGAGGGATATTCACACTGGGAGGGAGTTGTTTTCATGGACTAGGGCATGAGAAGAATCGAGAGATGGGAGGGATACTTAGCAGTGGGAGGGAATTGCTTTCACGGACTGGGGCACAGGACATGACAGGGAAGTGGGAGGGATACTCGCACTGGCAGGGAGTTGTTTTCATGGACTGAGGCACAGGAAGAATCATGAGGTGGAAGGGATACTTGGCATTAGGAGGGAATTGTTTTCACAGACCAGGGCACAGGAAGCAAAGGGGAGGTAGGAGGGATATTTGGCAGTGGGAGGTTGTGTTGGGAGAAGGACAAGGTGCAGGTTGATCATGACACGGAGCAGCTGTTTGCCGGGCAGCATCATGCAGATCAAAACAAAGAGCTTCCCTGTGATTCAGGCGGCTCATTTCTTTCAACTTCATGAAGTTTCCACCCAGCAAGTCCAGAAGAGTGTCATGATTAGTGTGGCTAATAATTGGTCTGACACTGGTGAACCCACTGCAGACTGCCCTGCATTGGACCGACAGTGATACACCTCTCAAATCCACTATCACAGCAACATGTTCGCTCTGCGCAAGCACTAGCGCTAGCATAACAAATGTGAAAAAATACAAAGGCTGTAATAGTCACAATGTTAGATATAAAATCTTTGTAACTTGGATCGATTTTGAACTTACTCGCCATACATTTTTTGAAGTAGTTAAATTTTTAAATTATTTTTTTCTTCTCTCTTATTACTTAACTTATTACTTATGTATTAGCCAAAGCATGTACTTGATTTATCCTGTCAGTTTTTGGAAAAGAATGACACATAAGTTAAAAAAAGGTCTAATACAAAATAGTTTATTGTGTAAACTAAACTGAAAAAAATCTTAAGCTAAAATGATGAATAGGTACAACATCAGAGTGAAATGGAGTTGACGGCTGGGAAATGAAGGTGTCGCTAAAAACAGAGATTCAGAAGTGACAGGCAGGCACTGGGGATGGGTTGCTAATTTTGCAGAATCCTCGCACTGCTGGTCAAACATCCCCTTAGGCACTTTGGGAGTTAATGAAGTGCTTAGAGCTAAGGGTGGCTCACAGCTGTTTCTGTTTATTTTTGAAGTATTGGTCCTCCCAGTCCTTAGTGCCTGCTTAATCAGAGAAATCAGAACAGAATAAAATGCAGAGCAGCCATCTCAGGATCCCAGCCCCCCGATGCACATGCATGCTGCACTCCCATTATCGCCACCCTTGGCACCAGACCAAGGACTCTGCACTGGCAATTTAAGAAGGGAACTGCTTATTATTGGTGTTGGACAAGGAAACTGGTGGCAGAGGTGGGAGTCGTGGGTTCCCATGATTCCGACTCCCAGCCCTTGGTAAGAGGAGTCTTGGACGCACTGCAGAGGCTGTGCACACAGACTTTTTTTTTGGGGGGGGGGACAGTCTGTCCTCTGACTGAGTGCTTATACTGGATTACAGGGGCCCACAGATGTCATAGGTTACCATGAGATAGCTGCCCTCTCAATTCTGTCAGTTGTTTTTTTTTTTTTTTGTAATAAAAGTTTGTTTTCCAAAATATTCAGCGACATACAAACACTACAGTAAGTAAGTAGTTAAACTACTTATGTAAATAAAGTAGTAGGAAACAGAAATAACTGAAATAATGAACAGTCTGAACAAACAATAGCACAGTTTATTTAGTGCACTGGAGTGCTAGTCTATCACAGGTGTATCCTAGGCACAATATTAATTTGTCAGTACAGACTATACCAGCTGCATCCTAAGTCTCCCCAACAATGATCTTCCAATACATTTACTACTCTCTGGGAGTGCTTTCCTGAACACTGCAGATTTTATTCTAGTTGGGCCAGTTGGTCTAGGACCCCTGTCCCCTCCCTGTTTTCAGTACACTGAAAGAAGGGGAGCCAGTTTGACTTCATTTTGTCCACAGAATTACGTAGTTCAGCTGTCATCCATTCCACTTTAAGCAATGACTTACAGTTGTCTACCCAGTGGCCCATTGTGGGTGGGGATGGTTGTAGTCATCTCTGGGAAATAGCCTTAGACGCTGCCACTATGGTTAAGTGGAATAGATATCTCTTTCCTCTAGTCCTCACCCCATCAAGGGGGGGGGGAGGAGTGGCCCACAGCAGATGCTTTATCTGCCTAGGCATTGTGGTTTCTAGCATGTTCCCAATAGCTGTGGCCACCTCACCCCAGAAACCGTCTGTCTGAGGGCACTCCCAGAAAACATGAGTATGATGCGCCCTCTGCTGGCAGGTTTGTCAGCATTTATCAGAGAGTGAGACACCAAGATGTGCAATGATTGCTGGGGTCCTGAAGTACCTACTGAGGACCATCCAGCTGTGTTCCATCCATGAATTGGAAGCTGTTTGACTCATCCCCTTCCAACAACGTCCCCACTCCACTTCCGTCAGAGCTAACCCAGCCTCTGCCTCCCACTTTGGGTGTATTTTTTTGCAGGCTTCCTGATACTGTACCCCCGGATGCCCTGTAACTGGGATACCAAGTGGGGTGTTCCCAGGCTGTCCTAAAAGCTCCCCACCACTGTCTTAATGGTGGTGCTTTGCCTACTTACATCTGACCTCTGGGGTTCAAACTGTAGGTAGTGCCATAACTGCAGGAAGCACTAGAAGTCACTCTGTGTGGGAGCTGGCAATCTCCTTGTAACTGCATGAAGGATTTAACTAGCAGTTTAAGTCTGCTTCTGTACCGTCTTTTATAAGTCGAGTTAATGTTCCCAGGGAGGAGCGCCTCAGCCAGTGTTATAGGGGCATACTAGCGTATGCCTGATGCATCCTGTGCCTGGTACATGATGTTGTACCAGGTCTGTATGAAAACTCTAGACGAGGGATTCCCTTCCTGTTTTGCCACTTGTAGAGTAAGTGTGTTGAATGTTTTCTCCCTTGTCCAGGTCTCTCCCTCTAGGGTCATCCATACTGGAGCATCATGCCCACTCAGAAAGGCATGTAAGTACTGTAATTGGCATGCTTGATAGTAGTGCAATAGACTTGGGACCCTAAGCGTCTCACCCCCTCGGGTAATAGGAGTAGGTTCCATGCCAGTCTGGGCTTACCCCATTCCTTCTTTTATTTGTTTTTCCTCCGGAAGCCTGGCAAATCTATTGCACAGAACTTATGTCCTGCCCAAGAATGAAATGCAGGAGGACATCCCACGTTTTCGGGTCCTCCTCTGTTTGCCATATTTGGGGGGGTCATGTTTCTGCCATAGATTTGGTTTAAATTAACTGGGATTTGTATACCCAGATATTGAAGATGGGAGGTTACCTATCTAAAGGGGCACTTTTGTTTTAATTCCTGGAAAATGACTCGTCCTGTTTGGGATATCTCTGTTTTATCAGTGTTTGCCTCGAACCCTAAGGCTTGGCCATATTCAGTGAGTATGTCCATCAGTGGGCAGATTTATTGCGGGGTTGTCAGCATATAGAGCCATGCGTATCTGTCCTCCATTCACCTTAATCCCTTCAAACATGGGGACCTTTGTGATGTCTGAGGCTAGGGGCTCAATACTGAGCGCAGAAAGAAGGAGAGATGAGGCATCCCTACCTGGTTCCTTGCTCTATCAGAAAGCTTTGAGAAATTGTACCATTCAGCTTAACCCTAGCTACAGGGGAGTCATACAATGCCCACACCCAGCCTTCAAAGTTCTCTCCTGACTTGAATTTTTTTAAGCGTTTCTCTCAGGAGTTGCCGGTTAAGATGGTCAAGTGCCTTCTTGGCATTGATGGCTATGGCCACACTTGCCAGCTCTCTCTGCCCTGAAGCTGTGATGACATTGAGAAATTTGTGTATGTTATCTTGGATGTGGTAGTTGGGGATGAACCCAGTCTGGTCCGGATCAACAGTCCCACCACCTCCTGCAGCCTATTAGCCAGAATATTGGCAAACATCTTGGTTCAGGAGGGAGGTAGGCCTGTATGGTCCACACACCAGAGGATCCTTTCCTGGTTTGTCAGCAACGGTGATTAGTGCCTTTTGCCAGGGGTGTGGGGCATCTCTTGCCACCTGCATGGCCGAAAATATCTGATATAATGGGTCAAACAACTGTGGGATGAAGTCCTTACAGAATTACCCCATAAAGCTGCTGGTACCAGGGGATTTTTTCCCCCCACTTGATACAAGTGAATGTTTTTAGGGGTGACCCGGGAGCAATGGAGAGGCTAAGTGACTTTCTCAGAATAGCACAGTATACAAGTGGAGCTTACGGGAATCAAACCCAGGGCTCCTGGATGTACCAAGATCATTCACGGCTCGTCACTCTAACTTCTGAGCTATACTGCCACCCCCGATTTATTCGAGGGGAGCTGTTTAATGACTGCAGCAATCTCTGCTTCAGTTATTGGCCAGTTATCTTTTATTCTGTGCTCCTCTGGGAGCTCTGGGAGATTAGCTTGGTATAGGAAAGCTTGGACTGTGTTCTGTGTCTTAGCAGTTTCTTTCATTGAGTAGAGCTCATTGTAGAATGTTTGGAATTCAGTTGCCATTTCTGTCAGGTAGTCTGCAACCCGTCTGCCTCTGCCCTAAGCTTGTGAATACATCTATCTGCCTCCTGTTTTTTCAGTATGTATTGTATGCAAGTAGTCTCCCTGCTTTGGCCCTGTGCTCGTAGTAAGTTCTATTTGGCAATCATAGTTGGGTTTCCACCTTGTTAATGTGCAGGGCATTTAATTAATCCCTGACCTCTTTTATATGTTGTAGAACTTCTCTGTTTCCAGTAATTCTGTGTTCTGTCTCTGGATCTAGGAGCCACTTCGTGAGGTTTTTCTGTTGTGCCATCGCCCGTTTCCTTTTATGTGAAGCATGTGATATATGCCCATGGAGCGCCACCTTCAGTCCGTCCCATAGATATTTGGGTGCCGAGCCCCTTGTTGTGTTAAAGTATTCAGTGATAACATCTCTGATTTTAGAGCAGAAGATATCATTCAATAGGCCAGCATGAAGGCACCAGAAGGAGTCCCCTTGTCTTTTGCTATAAGTCAGACCTAATGTTATAGGGGTGTGGTTAAAGAGGGCTATGGGGCCTATGTTGCAGGTGGTCACATTTTCAAAAGACATTTATGGGATATAGAAACGGTCTGTCCATGAACAGCTCTGGTTGGGAGGTGAGAGAAAAAAAGTATAATTTTTTGCAGTTGGATTCTGCTCTCTCCAAGGGTCCAGCAACCCCAGCTCCCCCCTCAGGTTCCTCAAGAGTCAAGCTGCTGCTTTCTTAGAATTCTGGGCACCAGAGAAGTGATCCAACACTGGATTCTCCATTGTGTTCCAGCCCCCCTCCTAGAATAAGATGAGCTGGCAATAGCGTTGTCAATTTTTTTATTTGTTTGTTTTTTAATTCTGTTTATCCCTCCTCACACCATTGGATGAAACCTCTTTTGGCCATCTCCAGCACCCATTTCCTGTCTGGCTGAGACCCTCCTGCTTATGGTAATAGACTCCCTCCTCATTCAACCATGACACATCTGGTGGCTAGACCCCTCAGCTTGCCCACCAAGGCAGGGATGCCTTCAGTGCCTCAGTGAACTCCCCCATACAATCCAGTTTGGCATACAGATGGAGGTGAAAGCCAGGGGCAGTCAACTCAGAGCAGGTCAGATCCAGTGGAGAATGTGGTGGGCAGGAGCAGCATCATACGCTCATCCAGTGGCTGTTTTCCACTGTGATTTCTGCCCTGAAGGAGAGGATGTGCAGTGATGTCCTGGCGACGTCAGAATTGCTCCCACGTCTGACACACCAAGGTCTTCCTCTTTCCCAATCCCCTTACTCCTGCTGTCTAGGGGACAGACTATTGTCGAGCCCTGCTGCCCACAGCCCAGAGGAGGAGAGCTGTCCACTGGATGCTTGATCCTCCTCCCCCCAGCTGACGCTCTGGGTTCATTTCCAGACCCAGGTCATTGGTGTCACAAGCAGTAGTGCTAACTCGTATGCCAGCAGGCTGGTCCTAGCATTGCCTGCTTAATCAAATACTTTCTGGAAGATGCTTGGAGTGGCTATGGTGTGGGGCCATACATGTTGGCAATGTGCAGTGTCAGATTGCCTTGCTTGGTGATAAATTGGCAGATGTTTTGGTGCCCCATTTGCCCATCTGTTTCACATAGGAATTATTACCCATTTTCCTTATGCAGTGGCTGGCCTCCGTGTATGCACCCTCCTGCCATTACCATTGCTGCACGTGGGTCATCTAGGAGACTGCTCCAGTCCTCCAGAGTTGTGACTGTCATTACCCTGTTCCGCTATGTGCCAGGAGATAATAGGAAGGGGAAGTGCATGGGTCTATAAAGGGGGGCTTATGAACTGCCATAGTATTGCCCACCACCGTAGCTATTGTTATACAGTTAGCATTGTCACATACGCAGCTAACTGTTAGAGTGGAAGATCTGTATACTCAGGTCCCTCACCTATGAGAAGCCACACAAAAGTGTGGCTACGCAACAGTCTGTGTCTCTCCAAAACAAATGTAGACAGTGTACGGCTATGCAACAGTCTTAGTCCCTCTGAAATGTTAATAATACATTTAGTAGGGGAAAAAATGGATACCAGGTGTTTTTTGGCCCTTGGTCTCTGCAGTAGAAACTTGGCTGGATATCTGAGCTGGACTTTTATTTGTTTTTCACAGAGCTGTTTGATGATGCTGTGTGTCACAAAACACACTCTGCAGATCTGGCCCTCTGCTCCCAGAGTGCCAACCTCCGAGTGCAATAATGTGAATAGGTAACAGGCAGGGTAACCCTCCTATCTGCTTGTGGGTCCAAATCACCTTTAGTCTCAAGTTCTTGGGGGGATTCAAACTGTGAACCTTATGCTAGTGTACCCAAATATACAGGCTCAGATAATATTCTCTTCGGGGGGATGCAATATATCTTTCGCCTAAGGGCACCTAACCAGGTATCCAAAATGAACCCTTTAAAACTCTATAAAAGACCTTAGGTATATTCTTACCTTTTCCCAGTTTAGTAACACCATCAAGCTGTTGAACAGTTGTCAAACTTAACTATCTATGCGTTACATGCAAAAAAAGAACTTGCAGACACACCCATGCAGTATCTTTCAAATAAAGATTTTACTAGAAGATGATAAAAATATGTAAAACGTAAACACAGAACAATATACCAAAGGGCATACAATCACTTAAAAGAACAAGGGTAAAGTACAAAACATAAACTCCTACCACAATACAATTAGACTTTTTCTATCTAATATATTACCTCTGTAAGTGCCTTTTAAAGTTAGATCTTGTTTCTTAAGAGCCCAAAATGATAGTCTCTCTAAAACAGTTCAGACACAGTATTAGTTTAAACTGTGTCTCTCCACACCCCTTTTATGAGTCATCTAGCTCCTCCTTTTAGAATATAAAAAAAATACAAACATGATGTCCTATCAGGAGGTATTTTAAATAAGGTGACATCAGCAAAAACTCATTTCCCAAATTATAAGTCTTTGATTTCTCAGTTCCTTCTCCCAAGGCATTTCAAAGGGTTTTATAGCTTTTTAACACCAATTGATATTAAATGTTCTTCCTCTTAAGATGTCATGAAAGTTTATGATTTTCATCCTCTGGTAGACTCATAAAGTCCCATTTCATTTCCACTTCAAAGAAGCAACAGGTCATAAAAAGGCCATAAAGTGCAATGTCGCAAGGAAATTAATTACATTACAGAGATCTCCTGGTTTAATATATATCCTGTCATTTCACTGAAACCTGGTGGGGGGGGTCACCCAGGAGCACAGGCTGTCTTATGCGAGACAATCACATACTATATTTTTACATTACAAATATCATAGAACAATCATAACCAGCTGGCCAAGCATCATAGTATGCACCTTCTTTCTTTTCTTCATCCTACCCAGAGGGGAGTCTTGCTCAATGTATACCTTCTGTCTCTTGAAATGGAGGCGTTTTTTAGACCATGTTTTACAGAGCACAAATGGGCACAGTGTAGATATAGGATCAGCAGGCACAGCACAGACATAGGACAGGCAGGCACATTGTAGACCTAGGACAGGCAGGCAGTGTAGATATAGGATAGGTGGGCACAGTATAGACATAGGACAGGTAGGCACAGTGTAGACATACAACAGGTGGGCAGTGTAGACATAGAACAGGTGGGCACAGTGTAGATATGGGACTGGTGTGAACTGTGTAGGTATGGGACAGTGGCACAGTATATATATGGGACAGGCAGGCACAGTATAGACATGGCACAATGTAAGTATGGGACATACTGGATGGGTGGGTGCAGTGTGGATATTCCATGGGTGGGTGCAGTGCGGGTACTGCGTGAGTAGGCACAGTGTAGATATGGCACAGTGTAAGTATGGGACATACTGGATGAGTTGGTGCAGTATGGATGTTCCATGGGTGGGTGCAGTGCGGGTACTACGTGGGCAGGCACAGTGTAGATATGGCACAGTGTAAGTATGGGACATACTGGATGAGTGGGTGCAGTGTGGATGTTCCATGGGTGGGTGCAGTGCGGGTACTGCATGGGTAGGCACAGTGTAGACACAGCACAGTGTAAGTATGGGACATACTGGATGAGTGGGTGCAGTGTGGATATTCCATGGGTGGGTGCAGTGCGGGTACTGTGTGGGTAGGCACAGTGTAGATATGGCACAGTGTAAGTATGGGACATACTGCATTGGTGGTTGCAGTGTGGATATTCCATGGGTGGGTGCAGTGCGGGTACTGCGGGGGTAGACACAGTGTAGATATGGCACAATGTAAGTATGGAACATACTGCATGGGTGGGTGCAGTGTGGGTACTGCAGGGGTAGAAACAGTGTAGATATGGCACAATGTAAGTATGGAACATACTGCATGGGTGAGTGCAGCGTGGATATTCCACGGGTGGGTGCAGTGCGGGTACTGCGGGGGTAGAAACAGTGTAGATATGGCACAGTGTAAGTATGGAACATACTGCATGGGCGGGTGCAGTGTGGGTATTGTGTGGGTAGGCACATAAGGGTACTGTCTGGGTGGGGATAGTGCATATACTGCATGGGTGGGAACAGTGTGGTCCTCTACAGACTCACTCATCAGTGCCAGATTTGATCTGAAGGCTGAGATATTTGTATGTTAGTGATAAGGATTACTAGCCACCTTAGCCTGGACTAAGACAGATAAACTTCTTTCATCCTTACTGGAGTCTGAGGATAGGACATTGTGCATATCAGTGTCAGTTTTATCCTGAAAGTAAGACCCAGCTCTTTCAACCTGTGAAACTCATAAAACTGGATTACTTTGCTCAGAAGGGCTGGGCTGCACATGGCTTGGCAAAGAATGTCCCAATGAACTGCACAGAACTGAATGTGGCTGTACGCACAGCTGACAAAAGGGTAAATGTAGAAGAGTTTATTCATGCACTGGCATTAATTCATGGAGAAGTGAGCAGACATAAATTAGGCTTCCTTCTCTCCTCCTTTCTAATAAATTCATCAAGAACTGGCCCATATGATATTGATTCTGACACTCTGCTGATGACAAGATGTTCTTTCGGGCTTCTCCTGTAGCTGGTTTCGCTTCAGTGCAAATGTAGCCTGGGCTATGGCCCTGCTGAAGGGTGCTGGGTCAATTTCTTGCATGGCAGCTCTATATCCAGCAAGAGGTTTTAATGTATTGGATGCAAAAACACAACTTAACCCTTGCTGCTCTGCTGTGTGCTCTTTACACTTAAAAGAGAACCACATTTATTCTGCAAGCCAATATTTTCTGTAGAAGCTGTTTTATTTATTTATTTATTTATTTTATACTTTCTGTATTAAGGAAAAAAAGGTTGTGGTAAAGATACAACCGTAAATCCATTTATATGCACATACATTGTCTATTATACAATATAGTTATATCACCATTTTCTTGAACCATTGCACTAAGCTAAACGTCCATTGTCTGTTTTTTTCTTCTTTTTTTATATATATGTAATACAACTAACTAACCAATATATAACGTGTCAACTTACTAATTTTAAGAGACATATTGCTAATTTAGGGTAGCTTATTTAATGGTACCTTTTGGTCTGAGGTCTCTGGGTGAGTGGTGTGGGGGCTCCTGGGCGTCTTAAGCTAAGATTACTTCTTTACCACATAGCACTGACCTGTGGCTTCCACTTATCTTGACCTGTGTTCCTGTTCTATGTTTATGCTGGGTTTGCATCCCTGTGTTACTTAGTGTCCCTCTCCTTCCTCCTCCTCCTGCTGGGAAGGGTCCTCCTCCTCCTCCTCCTCCTGCATTATACCCCATCTGGTCCACTGTGCTATGTACTCCTCATTTCTCTCTTGGAGCTGGAGACCGTAAAATCTGTTGTAAATGTTGGTTTCCACCCTGATGTTTTTCTACCTTTACTGGACCTTTAGTAAACTCAGAGGGGAGTTCTGATTTGCACTTTGCTGGTAAGCATAATTTTAGAACTGTATGATGTAGTCTGCATCCTTATTAAGCTCCAATTTTGCTGTCACAATGCATCTTCATTGTATTGTAGAACTCTGGTTCAAAGGGACACAGACTACATCACAGTTTTAAAATGGTGCTTAACACTAGTGCATAAATTCTAAATACCTACTTCAGTTCAGTTTATTGGTCGACCATCTGGTCTTTACAATTTTAAAATTGCACTTTTTAAAATGTTCCAACATACAAAATCAGTTCCATTTTGATTCATAAATTACATTTTTCCCAATTCTAAAAAAAAGCCATTACACAGCAGATTAGTCTGTGTAAAACATGCTTAGATGCAGAATATAAAAACAGACCTAGTTTTTTTGCCATAATAATTTTTTTATTATTTTTCCATTTCAAATACATTACCTAAACTTTTACAATCACAAACATATCTCAGATAAACAATATGACATAAGAGTAAACTAAAAAACAAGATAAAGAATTAATTTAACAAACTGTAACCAATAAAAACAAGGTTTAGCAACTAGTATTTAGTAATATCCAAATTGTATCAGAATATCTAAAACTTACCTCAAATCTCTCTATATCATAGACACCTGCATTTATTGTACTATGAGCCAAAAAGGTGACCAAGTCTTATGCAGTATATCTAACAGTATAGCCTAGAGGTTAGAGGAGCGAGGTGTGAACGAGCTTGATACATCCAGCAGCCCAGACCTGAGTTTGATTCTCACAACCTCCACTTACATACTGTGTGACTCTGAGCAAGTCACTTAACTGCCCAGTGCTCCCAGGTTGCCCCTGAAAACAGGCATGAGTGCCTAGTGGGCCTTACCCGGTTACCAAAGACTAAAAAAAAAACAAAAAAAACCTATCATTCATAGAATAACAGATTCTTTCATTGTTAAATAAGAAAGCCATTTTGGTGTACCATTCACTAATAGAAGGTGCAGAATTGTCTTTCCAGTGTTGTAAAATAAGTATTTTAAGGCTAAGGATGCCTGTGAAATCCATATTTTTTTTATATTTATCCAATTCTAATGATAGTGAATCAGGAACCACTCCAAAAATAAAGATTAATGAGGATAACTGAATGTTTTGTTATGTCATCCTACAACAGATTGTCTGTATTTCCTTCCAGATTGCTTGGATCTTTGGGCAATCCCATAACATATTAGGTAGTCCTGCATTAGTATAATTACATTTCCAGCAGTTGGTGTTACTTGTATAATCCATTTTGAATAGTTTCTCAGGACTCAGATAATATCTGTGTAGGATTTTGAATTGAATTAACCTACCTTGAGTCTCTTTGTGATTTTTGGAAGCAGACTTCCACGCTTGGTCCCACTCCTTCGCTGTTATTATGAGGTCCAACTCTTCCTCCCATTCTCTTTTGGCCTTAATGGTCAAACCTGGAGATGTTAAATTATCAGTCAGTATTTTATAAATGACCCCAGCACCTTTTTTAAGTGACGTTATTGTAATAAGATGTTCCCATTCCTCACATGACGGTATTGTATAGTCATCCCTTAGAATACCTGACCCAATCAGGACTTCTCTTACCTGCAAGTAATGGTGAAATTGGTATCTGTGAATCTTATATTTTTTCCTAAGATCTTGAACTTGAAGAAAGACTCTAGCGCTCTCACTAACTAAATGACAAATTCTGGAAATACCTGAGTTTGTCCACTCTATATTTGAAAGAGTTTTATTTCCCTTCATTATTCTTGGGTTCCCCCATAATGGCATGATGCCCAATGGTGTGTTGGCTGGATTTATAATACTATTAACTTTTTTTAATGCTAATATAGAACCCTCAATACAAGGGTTATCCATTGTCTTCCCTTGTTGTGGAATATATAAGTGATCAAAAAGAGAAATGGGAGCAAGTATATTTCTCTCCATTTGTATCCATAAGGTCTACGATTCACTATTGGGATTAATGTTTGCATTCACATACTGTTTCAATGCATGTTTTAGCATAAAAACAAGTTGATACCATTCCCACCATGGCAAGGCAAAACCTCCATTGCCACATGGCATTCTTAATTTAGATATACCCAACCTTGGTGGTTTTCTTTGCCATGTGAAGTTTCTTATTATTTGGTCTAGCCTTTTGAATATTTTTATTCCAAGCAGAATAGGTAGGTTTTGAAATAGAATAATCTTGGTGCAATGTTCATTTTAATTATGTTCACCTTATCCCACAGTGAAAGGTTCAGTTCCCCCATCTAGTCAGATCTAACTTAGTATATTTTATTAATGGTTCATAATTAAGGCTCACTAACTCTTTTAGGCAGATGGTGATTTGTAAACCTAAGTAGGTAATGCTGTCTTTGAACCATTTCCTGTCTAACACATTCTCCAATAAATTCATGGTTAAAGAGGAAATACCATTTTGTAGTAACTGTGTTTTCCCCCAATTTATTTTCAGCCCTGAAAAATCCTCAAAGACTTTTAAAATAGATTTCAAACATTGGCATGAATGTATTGGATTGATTATTGTCAATAACAAATCATCTGCAAATGCCAAAGCCTTGTGTTCTGTCCTTTGGAGAGTTATACCTTTGATGGGCCAAGAACAAGTTGAATTTATTAAGAACAGATCTGGAGCGGATAGTGTGTGTAGATTATTAAATTTGATTTGATCAGCTAATAAAAGAAAAGTCATATATTATTTTATCGGTTGACATACTCAAAGCTTTTGACTCTGTGAACTGGACATACATGATAAAAACTCTGAAAGAGTTCTGTTGTGGGGAAGATTTCTCTAACTGGGTAACAATGTTATATGACGAGCCAAAGACTCAGATTCTAACGAATGGTATGCTGTCTCCCGAAATTATATTAACTTGTGGTACAAGACAAGGATATCCGCTGTCCCCTTGTCTTTTCATCTTAGCTTTTGAACCCCTTATACAGATAATCAGGGCTCGAAATAACCGGCTGTCCACCCGTCCCGGACAGCCAGTTTTCAATTGGGACACCTGTTTTTTGAAGTTTACCTGTCCCTTGGACAGGCAGCATTTGTGCACACTTTCCCCGTTTAAAAGTATTTACTCGGGCACTAGGACCCATCGGAAACCATGCCGCAGCCAGGATGTCTTGAGTAGCTCTGCCCCCGGTAGCTCCACCCGCCGGAAACTGCAGCTCCGTCTGTTCTGCCCGTCGCTGCCACAGTGGGTCTTGTGACTGCTGGTGCTATATGTCACCTAATCCCTCTGCAGGATTCTGAAGTGGCTGCCAGTGGGAAGAGTCACAGTTGATGGGTACAATACGGCAACCGCGCATGCTCAGATCGTTAGTGAAGCGTGGTTGCCGTCTCATAACTCGAGCTTCGCATTTCTAACACTTGCCATGTGAGGACATCTGAAAGCGAGTTCTTCATCGGCAGCTTGGAGCTATTTCTTGCGTTACTGTGGAGAAAAAAATCATTCACCCTTTCATACAGCAGCCCTTTTCAGGGCTCTGGTTTTGCATATTTTGGGGGAAATATAACTTAAATAGGACTGGCCTGAGGGAAATTAAGGGCTGCAGTCTTGGACCTAAATGAGGAGGATAGTGGGGGGAGGAACGGGATGATAGTCTTGAGACTGGACCTCATCATAGAAATTTATTCAGAACTGAAGCCACAATTCACATAAACACAAGAAAATAAAAGAACACTTTTCTGGGGTTCTGTTTAAAAAAAATAGGCAGCAAGCACAGCACATGGCTCTGTGGTGTTTGTAGGATCTGCACATAGCTGGAGAGAAGGCAGTCACTGTGTTTAAAATACAAAAGAAACATTCCTCTCCACTGTCTCTGTGTGTGCAGATTAAAAAATAGAAAGCCTCTCCCTGGAAAATATTGGAAGCCTATTTTAAAAGGCTGTTTGGGGACAATAAAAAAATGAAGTAAATTAAATATAAACAAGAACTGACTGTGGCAGGCTACTCTCGGGGCTCTTTAATGTAGAGAAAAATAAAGGTTAAGGAAGGGTTGCCTTAGGCTTGCGTGCTACTTGTGAAGGTGGCTTGCATGGGAAGGGAGAGACTACTAAATAAAAAAAAAAAAAAATAGACAAAGGAAAGCAGGCACTTTCAAGGAAAGAGGAGGAAGAGTGAATACATTTAAAGGTTTCCTCTGTGTAGCAGTCACAGACCTCTCCATAGTTTTTTGGGGGCAGAAAGCCTTAGCATACCCAATCCATTCTAAATCCTATATATATATATATATATGTAACTGCCTCACAGGTCTGCAAGTGGAAGGGGACTGAATAAAAAAGTAACCTGGCAAGAAACTGAACCCTGAAAGGGAGAGGAGGGTAACCAAATCTCTAAGCTCAGACTGTACAAAGCCCTCTGCCTGGAATTGTTGAATGCATTTGCAGATAGCCTTGTAAGCAAGCCTGTATTAAAACAAAACAGCTGCTCTGTACAGGATTGTGTGTTGTGCACTTTTGTTTTGCATATATGTGGAATGTGGAGTGTGGAGAGGAGTGGGGGACAGATTCAGAATAAAAAAAAAATTGACAAAAGGCCAGTGGGCTGTTCAAAACAGTAAGTACTATGAGACAAGACGGTTAAGACATTTGAAAAATAACCCCAAAAGCAACATTTTTTTCCTCTTTCCAGTCCATGTTTTCTTACATATTCTCAAAATTCACCTCACAACAGTGTGGACAGGTAAAACTTTTGTCGGACAGGCACAATTTACACACCACCTGTCCCTCGGACAGGCATCCCCAGAAAATTATTTCTAGCCCTGCAGATAATTAACACACATTCCAGACAGTGTAATTGCCCTACCAGGATACAATGTTTTCAGACTTGACAGGACCTCAAAAAGAGGTGGTGGGTGTGCTATCTACCTCAAAGACGCTCTTCTAGGGCACCCTGTACAAATCCCCCCCCCCCGATCTCGACTTCCCAGATCCTACCCATCAGAATTCTATTCAGGGCACATAACAAGGTGCTAACTATTACTGTTGTCTACATCCCGCTGAAGGAACAAGGTAAAGGTCTGAACTCTGTCCTGGACTTTATCCGCTCACAGCCACTAGGCTCTGAGACTATCCTCATGGGTGACTTTAAGATTAATTGGCTCAGATCGGATACAAATGGCTTTAAGGATGCTATCTCAGCCACTGACCTCACCCAGCTAGTCGCCGCCCTCACCAGGCACAACTATAAGACTGGCATAAACTCCTTTCTGGACTGGATCCTGACAAACCACCCACCCCGCATCTCAAAAGTCACCATTCTACCAGACTCGTAAGTGACCACTCCCCAGTCATCTGTGAATGGTCAAACAAATTCAGCCTCCCTCGCCCAAACTTATTACAAGCAGAATCCTCCCACAAGGCAAATTGAAGCACCTCAAATTCCATCTCAGTCAACAAGACTGGTCCCCTATCTACCAAGCATCGGATGTCAACACTGCTCTAGACTTTTTCATCAAAACCTTCAATGCTGCTTGTGACTCCTATGCCCCCTACAAAAAGAAGAAAGTCAAAGGTCTCTGCAACCCATGGCTCTCTGGGGAGCTCCTAGCAATGATGAAATCTAGGGACCACCTCTGGACTCGAGCTCAGGACACAGGTAGGCAAGTAGATATACAAAAGTACAAACGCACTAGAAATGACTGCACTAAAGCAATAAGACTGCAGAAAAGTACCTACTACAAAGCTGCTCTCACTAATACATGGGGTAAGGGGAAGTCCTTCAGGAATAATATTGAAGAAGTTGCAGGGAAATTACCCAAAACATCACCTACCATGCTGAAAGTGGATGGGACTATAACCCTGGACCCTGCCACCATAGCAAACATGTTCAATAATGCTTTCACAGATCTCAGTTGTGTGCTCCCACATGACTTCTTCGACGATGACCCCCCCCCACTGTTCCCCCTCTCACCACCCTGCCCTCCTCCCCGGCTCAACCGCCTTTTTACTTCAAAGCAGTCAGGAAGCATGAAGTGTGTAATTATGTCAGCAAAGCAATCGTAGGATCAAGAACCAGTGGGGACACACTCGACCTTAAGCTACTGTCCCTTACACCTGATGAAGTACTATCCCCACTTACTCGAATTTTCAACCTCTCCCTCACCCACGGCCAATTCCCCAACAGGTGGAAATCTACCACTGTTACGCCAGTTCACTAAAGTGGGGACGAGTCCCATCACGGGAACTATAGGCCTATATCCATACTCCCCCCAAAGGCCATTGAGCGTTTAGTCTCTGACCAGCTGACAGAATACTTGGCTAAGCATGACATCCTTTGTAAGCAGCAGCACAGATTCAGGAAAGGTCACAGCACTACGTCAGCCCTCCTAGAATTCACTGGTGCAATCCACAATTCTCTTGACAACAATCAACTGACTGGATCAGTCTTCATTGACCTAAGACTTTTGACACCATCCATCACCAACTACGCATCACAGAGCTTCAAAATACTGGCGTTTCCCCAGAGGCTATATCTTGGTTTAACAGCTACCTGGAAAACCGCTCCCAAAGAGTGACAATTGCTCACATCCTCTCCGATGCAAGACTCATCCGTTCAGGAGTCCCGCAGGGATCTATTCTCGGTCCACTCCTCTTCAGCCTTTTTTTGAACACTCTCCCACAATCCTGCCCTGAACAAATCCTGCTTTATGCAGATGATGCAGTCATTCATGCCACACACCATGACCCCCTCCTACTCCATAGAAAGCTCCAGATGAGAGTCACCTCCTTGAAAAATGGTTTAATAGACAAAAGCTGTTTCTCAACTCCAAGAAAATAAAATCGATGCTTTTCTGTGGCTCCCGCAACAAACATATGTCTCAACCCATGTCCATCACAAACTGCCTTGGTGCTGTCCTTGTCCAAATTCTCTCCTTTACATACCTTGGAATCACTCTCGACAGTCACCTATCCTATGGCATTCACACTGACACAGTTGCCAATGCTGTTAATAAGCACATAGGTTTCTCTATAGGCACAGGCAATGCCTCACCACAGATGCCATAAGGATAGCTGTGCAGAGCTCTGTGGTTTCACTCATCGATTATGGACTGGTTGTCTATGGCTCTGCTACTGACACGGGCCCTCAGGCGCCTGTCCTTGGCCCTAAACAAAGCCTGCCGTCTCATCACAGGATCCCACCGTCTCACCCATACATGTGTGCCCTATGCCCAAACAGGCTGGCTCCAACTATCCAACTGTATAAAATACCACACTTACCTAATGACAAAGAAGAACATGCTAGGCCTTGCACCCCCTGGAGTCCAAACCCTCCTACGCCCAGTTCGCACCCCCCACCCCACTAGGGAGTTTGTAAATCAAATACTGCACATCCCCAGGTGCCGCACCATGCAGAAACAAAGGTTATTTGCTCACTGTGCACCCCCCTGGTTCAATGGACTCAACAAAGACCTCACCTCTCTTCAAAAGCTGGGCCAGTTCAAAACCAACCTTCGCCTCCACCTCGCTACCTCCAGCTCCTGTGACTGTCACTCATAATCTGCTATTCCCACTAGCACTTACCCCTTCCTCTCTTTCACATCTTTCCCCTTCCCTACCCCCCCCCAGCACTAGCACTTTCTCTAAGTCTGACAAAGTCGACGGCTGCTCCTCTCTCCTGTGTCCGACTTTGTACCCTCCTTCCCTCAACTGTCTGTATCTCAAAGCATTGAGTTTGTTTAAGAATCCCATGCTACATTGTTTATACAATGCTCTATGCTGTTACCTTCCTCCCCCAAATGTATGTATTCAACTGCTCGATTCTGCCAATTGCATTACTGTCATGTTTGTATTTGTTTCCCCACTTGACGTGGAACCTTTATAAAAGAGCCTTGGCTCAAAACTACTTGTAATCCTAGAATAAAATAAATAAAAAAGTAAAAACATTTGGGGATCAAAGGTAGACTTCTAGTGATGTTATCCAGCTTAATGGCCACCTTTGCTACTGTTCCGTTCCTCACCATACAATTTACATCCACACCATCATTAGTACTGGGCTAATTCACATTTCTTGGTCAAGTTACCTTCTGTCCCATATTTACATCCAGAAAAACATCTTTGGGTTCAGCAGCAAGATTTCCATGATCTTTGAAAGATCAAAGGAGCCCTAGCCACACACCCGAGTCTGGCTCTTCAGTTGCCTCCACCTTTTGGCTATGACAAAGATAATGTGTTGAACCCACTACAGTTACTAAATAAAATGTGTGACTAGATTCAAACTTTGGAATGGTTGTGCAGTATGGCCACTTGATCTATGACATGAATTTGCAGACTTAAAACACAAAATTGGGAAGGCCCATTGGCACAGCAGTAGCGCTACTGCTTGCGGCGCCGATGACCTGAGTTCAAAAGTGAACTTGGGGTGTCTGAGGGGCATCTGGAGGGAGAAAGAATGAGCATCCAAGTTGATGCTGCTTTCCTCTGGGTGGGTAAGGTTCGAGTTCTCCCTTACCACACAGTCCCATGGGTGACCACAGGAGGGAGGTGCAGCGGGGAACAGCAGACATGGGAAGGGGATATTCCTGACATTTGCTGGGGAGCTCATCATGATTTTGTGATTTGGGTGACATCCTGGGATGTGGAAACAAGGAGATGCCAGGGTGGGTAGCAGGATGAGCTCAGCATCCTGCAGGCCCCACCCCTGCCGACTAGGCACCACTCCGGACGCAGATATGGACATTTCTTTAGCAATGATAATTTTACTGAAGAAATTTTAGGGAATTGTGTGCAAGGGACTAGAGTAAGTGAATTTGTCTGTGCTGTAATTCAGAAGAGTGAGATTTTGGAGCTTTTGCTGGGTTTGAAGACAAGGAGAAGTAGTGGTTCTGATGAAATCTCCCCAAAATGCTGACATTTGCAGCCCTACAGATAGATGCCATATTAACATTTTTGTGTAACTGGTCACTGCAGTCTGGGGAATTGCCTTTGTAATGGAAAACTGATGAAGGCTGTGCCTGTGTTTAAAGGGTGGAGTCCAGAAAATATGAAAAATTATAGGCCACTATCACTTCTCCCCATGGTCTCGAAGTTGCAAGAGAAAATTGTGGCTTGGCAGCTGAGAGACTGTTTAGGGGAGAGGGGATACTATGATAAGTATTAATCGGGGGTTCCCAGAGGAGCATAACACAATCACAGCTGTGTCAAAGGTCTTGGATTATGTCAACAAAGCAATGGAATCCAGGGCATTTATGGGTGCCATCTTTGTTGACCTCTCTAAGGCCTTCAACACAGTGGACCATGGGATCCTACTGTTTAGACTTGAGACATCATTGATAAATGGGGTATATCTGAGGCGTTTTTTTTTTAATTATTTCAGACTGCGCAAGCAGAGGACTTCTGTAAACAGTAAAATGTCTGGGGATTGGAGATAAGCAGGGGGTGCCAAAGGGTTCCTTGGACTGTTTCTATTTACCATGTATTTGAAGGACTTAGGAAAGTGCATTGCGAGTGTAGACTATCAGCTGTGTGCTGACGACACTGTGGTCTGTGCCTCCGATGCCTCCCATGCTACTGTCCGGTTTAAATTACGAAGAGCATTTGAAGGGTTCTAGAGGTTCTTTAATGCTTTAAAACTGAAGCTGAATGCATGGAAACAAATGCTGTGTTCTTTGGGCCGCAATTGAAGTGAAAAAAAAAAAATCAGTTTCCACAATTGACTTTGAGAACTATGGAAGGTCAGGTTATTAAACAAATGCAAAAGTATAAATACTTTGAGTACTGGATGGAGTCCCTGGGGACAGGGAATGGTCATGTTGAAAAGTTAGTTAAAAAGATATGAACCAAAGTAGAACTCCTGTATCACTACAGGGACTGTTTAGATCCCAGTGTTAGACTGAAGATTATTCAAACCCAGGTGTTACAGTGCCGGCCCAGTGGCGCTGAGGGCTGAGGCGCTGGACACCTTACCTCACGCTGCACCAGTGACCCATGTTCGGGAATGAGCACCGGCCACTGGGGGTTGGCAGGGGAGGAGAAGGATCGAGCGTCTGTAGGACTGCTCTCCTTCTCCGGGGAAGGGGAACACCAGCAGTCGATGCATGACTGGCCCCTAGCAGAGGCTAGGGGCTGGTGCGCTGACACTTCAGAAGGGGGAGATGAGGCAGATGCTCAGAGTAGTGTGTGGACACGTGCGCACTTTCTTCTTATGGCATCACTGCACACCTCATCTTGGGGAGAAATAATGGAGGAGAAAAAGTGTCTGGGCACAGCCAAATTAAGCCGATCCCTGCAGGTGCCAACCCTGTGAATAGCAGTAACCCCCAGCACTGAATCTGTGTGTTTGGTGGGTTGAGGGATCCCCGCCGCCCCGCCACAGGGGGCAAGCCATGGGGAAGCTGGAAGGTAAACTGCGTGTGGGGGATGGGGCTGGGGGATCTGGCGAGATGTACCGCTGCCTGGACCAGGAGCATAAATAAATTAACTGCAAAAAAAACAGGTGTTACCTGTCTCAGACTATGCAGATATTATTTATGAGTATTGTAATATGGGACACAAACTAGAAATCTTGTATAATAGATTGGCAAGATTAGTACTTGAATGCCCAGTGGGTACACACCACTACTGTGTAGAAGATTGGGATAGATTTCACTACCTGAACATAGATTATTGCATAAAATGATGTTTGCTTTGAGATATGTTAAGGGACAGGTCCTGAAATAGCTTTTGGAAAGGTTGTCTATTAAGCAGAGTCAATCTAATTTAAATTTGATAAGTTCCAGTGATATGGAAATGTCCGTGCCTAAGGTTAAAACACAAAGAGCTACAAATTACTTAGTTATAGGGTGCCACGTACATGGAATGCCCTTCCCATAGAATTCCAAAATAGGAATGATAAAATGTGTTTAGCTCAGACAATGAAATCCTGGTTTTTGAAAGGTAGGCCTGTTTGCACACACTTTGAGTTGTCAGAAGAAGATGGGGTAAAGAAGTTAAAATGGATGCCGGCACCTGCCACACCAAGGTTTCAAAATTGAATGGATGCCAAACTGTCACTCAAATGCTTGTTGTTTGTCAAAGGTCAGAACACTGTAAGAGCATGGAATGTATCTGGTCACATGGGCGCCGACCTTTATATGAGGGAGGGGGTGAGAGGATTTAAGGTGTCTGTATGTCTAAGAAGCCTGAAAAAATTGCTCGTGTGCACCTTAAATAAAATGAAGCACTTTTTTGGAACAAATACCAGGTATGCTCTCCTCATATTCCAACAAGCATTTGAGTGACAGTTTGACAGTCGTTTACGGAGTTGGAATCATTTTGAAACACTGGTGTTTTGAGTGCCGGCATCCATTTTATTTATTTATTTATTTATTTATTCAGTTCTTTGATTAATACCTTTGAGCTGTAAGCTCATTTACAAAGGTTCCACGTCAACAGCAAACACAAATACAGCAAAACAATACAGACAGTGGTTACAAAATTAGACATTGGCTATAAAAATGAGTGTTTAACTCTTTTGTAACTGAAATTACAAAATTCAGTCACATTAAGCAATAAGTACATTGCAAGGTGTGAACAGAATGGAAAGGTAGTTTGCTATGGAGAGAGAGAAACTGGTAGCAAGAGAGGCTGGGTGCTGAGAGAGTGCCGAGTAGGTGAGGAAGGTATATGGGAGAATAGGTGGAGAAAACATGAGCAGCCATAGGGCCTTGTCATTGGCTTGCTGGAAGGGGAAAATTCCATGAGGTTTTGGAGTGGGAGGATATGGCGTGGGGAGAAGGGAAGCAGATTAGGTGGGGGAGGGAGGAAAATTCCATGAGGTTTTGGAGTGGGAGGATATGGCGAAGAGAGAAGGGAAGCAGATTAGGTGGGAAGGGCGGAGGGAGGGAGGTGGAAATGGATGAGGAATGAAATGGAGGATGAAGGCAGAGTGGGACAGTAGAGGATGGGTAATTAATAACAAGGCAGTTGGATAGGGGCGATTGTAAGTGCTATAATGAACAGAAAGAAGACAGGAGTTAGCTTGTGCAAATTAGAAGTTACAATCACAACCACCAAGTGTTGCTAGATGGTTACAAAGTTTAGATTTAAAGGGGCCAAGTTTTGACTTCTTCACTGTGACTGTTTATACCAGGTACTGCCTATACCCAGGTGCGTTCCCCGCCTGAAACTTTGCCTTAGAAGATGTGGTAACTTGAATATTATTAATAGTATTGGCAGTTCTTGGGCCGTATTTCACTTGTTTATCTCCTGCTTCCCCTTGTCCTTTTCCCCCTTTCTTATCCTTTTCCACCTTATTTCCGTTACCTTACTTTATTGTAATTAATTGTGATTAATGTGATGGATTCTAATTATTGCATTTTATGTTACTGGTATTGTCTCAATATGTGTATTATGATTGTGATTTAGTATTATGTATTGACTGTTTGTCTGTAATTAATAGTTTATCTAACTATTTTTTATAACAAAATGTCCTGGGTCTTCACTGCAAATAAACTTTGCTCAGTGGATTTTTCCCACAAGTAAACCTGAGACTTGAAACATTCCACCTAGCTTGTTACATCATTGAGGGCTGGAGATAAAATAAGCAGTATATGAAAACCCTATTATGTGTTTTTAATCAGATAGCTATAGGAGGTCCGTAAATTACCAACAAACTCTGGACTGATGTGTAAAATCTAGTGAAAAAAATATTTGTGAATGAGCCCTCTGGCTGCTAACGGTCCGTCAAACAGTATTACATTAAGTCTTATCTTTCGTTCAAGAGCTCTAAGCCCTAGGAAACTTACCATATGCAAGCAAACTTGTAAACTCAGCCCTGACAAACCAGGGTGAACTTTTCAACAAATTATTCATTTTGACCCCTGCACAATTATGTGCAGAAGCCTTTGCCTAAAACAGTATTTGGTGACCCGCTTTTGGAGATTCTGAATTATTTTTAAAAAGAATGCAGTTGGATTAATTATTATTTCAGTACAATATAATATAGCCCCACAAAACCTCCACAACAGCCAAGTATAGTTTTTGTAGTTAAGAACAACATCTCAGTATGTACAGGAGTCTACTACTGCCAAACAGCAAGATATGTGAGGAGGGGGAAGGGACAACTAATGGAGACTGCCATGAGGTCAGTGCCATTTTAGATCTTAAGTACTGGTACTTCAAATGTCCAAAATGTCCTGACTCTGAAAATAAAATTATAATGAATGTACATTAATAGGGAAAACGGGTACTCAGTTAACTAGATTTACACTTTTAACTAAAACCGACCTCAGGCTAGCAATCCCCCATAATCTAACTGCATTGTACTGAAACAGTTCAGTTCAACTCACTTTTAGGTGCTGCAAACTAACCCATGTTGAGTCTTCTTCATCCTCAGACAAGTTTGTTTTAGAGAACGAGTCTTTTTTAATGGCAGTGAGCAGATTCCTTGCTTCTTTTCAATCACTAAATATGTAAGTTTGTCCAGAGTATATCTGTTTTAGTATAGCAGGGAACTGCAAGCTGTGAGAAACTCAGCATTCCCATAGCATGGCTTGGATAGAATCAAAAGCTCTGCAATGCAACCACTCGGCAAAGCTAAGGTTCAGGAACATAGAGAGCTTAGTGCCGTTGTCCAGCATTGTCAGCCCTTGTTGACACTGTGCTTATTCCAGGACTCTGTCCCTGTCCTGAGAGCTCGAAAGTACCACCAGCATGGTCTAAACTCCCTCCAGTCTTTCCAGGACTCTTCAGGGAGTAATGCGATAAGCCATGAGTACAGCAGGAGGAGAGGAAATGCCAAAATACTTAGAAAACTATTCTTTTAGAAATTCAGAAGGATTGCCCCCATCCATTTCCTCAGGCATACCTAGATCAGCAGTGCGCACTTGATTTTCATTGTTTTCTAAGCAAAACCCTAATACCCTGTTTTCATCAGTCCTGTCATCACCGCAAATTGTTTTTCGGCCATGTGAGCCATTTCTTCTGCCTCTGTTTTGGCTTGAGTGCTTTTCTGCCCACACAAGAGTAGCTTAGTTTGTATGTCTGCCACCTTTTGGTGATGCAAGATGAGCCAACCAACCATTGCTTTGACCGCCTGGAAGATGTCTTGTATAATCGATTCCATGATGAGAGAATCTGCTGCTGAAGCTCCTTTTGCTCTGCTGCTCAACAGCTCAACCTGTTGATTTTTCTTGCTGCCCCCATCGATAGTCTGCTTCCTTGGGTTACCCATCTCCAGATAGACCTAAAAGTTCATTTCTGCTCCCAGATGCTCTTGGTGGCTTAATGAAGCTGTTTATGTCAAAATGTTATACAGGATATGTTATTTTTTGTAACTCTATTTCAGCATGCAAATCAGATCTCAAGATCTGTACGTCCGACCATATTGGTAGTTGGCCACGCCCCCATGCGGGATTTTTGTTGTCCACCCCATGTATTATCCATGCTTCACCTTTGCTACACTGGGTGAAAAACCCACGGACCTATCACACTCTGCAAATCTGGCTTTGACTCATGAAAGAACTTCAGCTTCCCAACTCAGTACGTTAACTGCTCTCCTATTCTACACTCCTGAATTTCCATCAAGGAGCAATAGACCTGGGATTTTAAAAGTGCATAAGGCAAGGTCTGAACCCACTGGGTCAGTTATTTTAAGGTATATCATATATGTGTTTCTTGGAACTCTAACAACACTATAATCTCCACAAATTACACTTTTATATATATCTTCAACTTGGACAATATGGCTGTACGACCCAAAAAACACATCCTTGATCCTCACTGCTACATTAACTTTCCAAGCCTACTTTTAAATATGTTTGTTGACAAATACAAAGAGGAAAAAGTATATTTCATTGATGTATGAAGCCTCCAAGTTGAAGATAGTGGTTCAGCAGACCTTGGAATTAGAAGATGGGCAGAAGAACTAAAAGCCACACAATATAAAAGAGGACTGGAGACACATTTGACCAGTGGCCTATCATACCACTGCAGCTATGGACTAGCAAGAATTTGATTGTAAAATTAAATTTTTGCACACCCATCATCACCACACACTTAAACATCTCCTGCATGGGGGCGTGGCTAGCCATCACCTGGAGAAGATGCTCTTTTCAGACTTCCCATCTCGGACTGCCTTCAAAAGATAAAAACTCAACTTTGTTTTCTGGAGTTATTCTTACCGCATAGATCAGTGGATTCATCATTGCAGAACAACATAGGAAAGCCTCAAAATGCTCCTTGGGCTCACAATGACTTTCTGAAACTGAAACATCCATGAGCCGGTACCGGTAAGTAAGATCCCCAGGCAGGAGAGCAGGCCATGACCACAGACATTGCAGGCATAACATATTTTCAGCAATTCGTAAGTAAATCCCTGCAGGCCATAGGAAAAAAGAATGTGACAACTTTGGCACATGGATGCAGAAAGTGGAGCAATCCATCTCACAGTGCTAGGTAACTTGGATATGGCAGCGGCTCATGCAGAGAAAGCCCTTGCAGCAACCACCAAGTTGATTAGAGAAGTCACCATCTTAAAGAAAAGACTTGAAATGGCCAAATTCACCTTGTAGAAGTGCAATTTGTACCTGGTTGGATTGCAAGAGGACCATGAGGGAATGGAACTGGTGGCATTTTTGGAATCCTGGCTCCCTCAAGCACTGCACTTCAACCCTGCACCTGCTTCCAGCTTCATCAGCCAGGCCTACTGGGTCAGTTCCCACAGAGCCCCAGCAAACTCATTACAGCCCCAGGCTGTCTTGATTTCCTATTGTGAGCCAGCATGAGGGATTACCTGTTAAATGCAACCAGATGAGTTCAGGACTTGATGGCAGGAGAGATAACAATGCATCCGTTTCCAGATCTTCCATTCTCCATTCATAATTGGAGGAAGGAATATGACTGAGTTAAAAACAGACTCAAAGCCTTAAAACTTCTATTTGTACTGCTGTTCTGGGGAGTACTTGTCTCTTTAACTGCCTGCAAGATGGAAACAAACTTATGGACAAACTAGAAACCTAGAACTATGCCACAGAAAAGGACGTATTGTTGGAAGTCAGTGCTGATACATGAAGTATGCCCATCTGATGTTCTTTTCCTGAATCGGCACAGAGCGTGACATCCCTTTCCCTCCCTACTAAAGCCACCACGTAAGCTTATGTTAACTACTTTATTTGGGGCAAAAAAATGGTACTTCATGTGGGACCCAGCAGTGGTAAGCACTAGAACTTTGCAGTGTATATACTGTTTGTTTTTGGCTGGATTCAGACTCTGATGGTGGTTACTGGAAGTGAACTTGTTTTCTATTTACAAACTAAGGTGCAGAATTCAGCACTATTGCCCTCATGCCTTGCGACTGTCATACTCAAGGGGACAGGAAGGGAGGAGTGGTGACATTTGTTTCCACCTGAGACTGATACAGCTTGAACAGTTATTCCATGACCAGTTATCCTTTTTCTGCCCCTTATTGGAGAGACTTTCCAATGTTCTCACATGAGTTTTCATTGTGCATAAACTTAGTTTTAAATTTAGTCTAAAACTGTTTCAAGTTCGATAGCAGTTTCTGTCTTTAAAATAAAGTTGGACCCTCTGGGTTCTTCAGTTTTGTAATGCATCCACTTCTCTGAGTTGGTGGTTGGGGCTGCTCACTATCCTAACATCATATTTACTTTGTAGTTATTAATCCTATGAAGCTGTGGCTGCTCTGCCGCAGAGAACTGTGCAGTGCGGTTTGTGACAGTAGCCAAGTGCCCTACCTATGCTGGATAAACCACTGCAATAAAATACACGACCTTGATAGTCTTTGTACTATAGCGCTGACCCATATAATCTAATATCTTGCAACGGTCGTATTCATTGATGACTGATAGCATGAACAGACTATCAGTTAACGTATTTGAAACATTTGGTTGTACCCTACACACTGTAGTATCAAATGTAAGCCTTGTGCACATTCTGGTATAATGCATCTTAATGCTTATTGTTAAAGCATGTTGGATCAAATATGTACCTGTACTTTTATGTTGTGTTCATCTATGATAAAACCAATAAAGTTAAAAAAAAACTTCTACATAGATTTATGCTGGAAAGGGTGTGGGACTGGTCACACACATGTATTTTGGAACTGCCCTTCATGGCACCTCTTTTGGTGTAAAGTCAAGGAAGGCATACAAAGTATTTTAAAAAAATGTGGAGGATTTTAGGAGCCATGCTGATGGCCCAGCAGCAGCTCGTTGTGCTGCCGTATAGGTGGTCAGTGTTTGAGAGCAGGCTCTAGTAACCATGTCAAGTGGCAAGAAATGCCAAGGCAGCTGCCATGCAGTGTGCTCCTCAGTTGGGGAGGGTCGGCAGTGAGTTCTGGCACCACAGCGCTCCCTCTGGGTGGGCCAGGGAGCTTGCTGCTGCCACAGGGTCAGCTGTGTACATGCGAGGCCATGCAGAGACTATGCTCAGATGTCGGAGAGGTGGGAGGGACCAAAAATGAGAGAAAATAGTACTTCTGTATATGTAGTGGTCTGGGCCTTTTGGACTCCCCCTGGGTCCATGTGCCTTCCATTAATGATCCTAGTCCACATACTGGACAGCCTCAAGAGGGAGGATGGCCCTTTCCCCTGGAGCCCCTACCATGGAGTTTAAGCTGGGTGGGGGTAACTGGTGGGTTACCAGGGCCCAGGGAAGTTGGAGGTTGTGGGCCTCAGTGGGATATATCCCTGGGATCAGATATAGCCCTGGTAAAATGCAGGTGGCTGGGGAGAAAAACATCTCTATGAAAAAAATTCATAGAGTTTTTTAGCCACTTCATCTCCTTTCTTCCTGGAATACCTTGGATCCTCAGCTTAAAAACAGTCCAACGTTAATTGTTTTTAAGAAGGCTGTTGAATGGCATCTATCAAAATCACAGTTTGTAATTAATTTGTCACCTAACTTATTGCCTACCTTTTTAACAAGGCTTTTTCTGGTAGTTTTTAATTTGATTTTCAATAAGTTGTTGTTTTAGTGATGAAATTGTATTGTTTTATGCTACCTCAACCTTGCTTTTATCTGTAATGGTGCCCAGAGTCCCGGAACTGGGCGCCAAAACATAAATAAAGCCTAACTTATTTACTGTTGTTTCGTGATGAATAGCTTTGTTGTTTGTGTTTCTAGGTACAACCTGGGGTGTTGTATAAACAAGACTGTAAATTTTAACTTTTAATAAATAAATAAAACTCAATCTTCATCTTGGCTTGACCACAGCAACAGTCACAAAGAGCACTGGACAGTGGACACTGCATTCTGCATATGAACAGCAATAGCTAGTGAACGCATCTTCTTTGTAAATTCCAGTGATGTCATTGTGGGTAAGCCGTGGGGGCGTTCTTGATCCCCCAGGCAATGGGGAGGGGGCTGGAGCTGGGAGGGTGCCAGACTCTGTTGTGAGTGTAACCAATAAATAAAAAAATGCGAATGAGTATCCATGCCATGCACATTGCAGAAGCTTACTGGGCAGCCATAGTTCGACAGCTGGGTAAAGGGACTGATACTTGTTTCCTAGGTGGGTGCTAGCTGAGTGTCCATGAAGGGGAAGTGTGCATGTGTGCCAGAACATGGGGAAAAGGGGGGAGGCTGTAGTAATTACAGAAGAGACCAAGATTGTGTTCCTTATGACCTTGTATGAATTAAAGCAGCACTTTAAATGCTCATGGGCAAAAGTGTTTTGGGGGCTACCGCCAGCCCTCGCCCATAGGTTCTGGTACCTATGGAAGTGTGCAATCTTCTTTTTTTTTTTTTCCCTGGGGGAGGATTGTTTCATAGCATCTCCTGCTTGTACTTTTGTTTGGAGAGGCACTGATGTGGGATACCAGACAGAGGAACAATGACTTGGATGCCCTCTCCTTGGAGGAGCACAGCCAGTGTGACCACTGAACAAGCCAGCAGGGTGGGCTAAACCACAGGATGAAATTGTGAATAACAGTGCAGCTGGGCCTAGTGGGGAGAGGGTAGGTTGATGAAAGCACAGCTGCAGATGGTGGAAGAGCTGCTCAGATGCACCCTATAGAACGAACATACAGCAGGCTATGGTAGCCGAGCCCATGACAGAGATGTGTGTGTGTGTGTGTTGGGGAGGGGGTATGGAGCATGGAAAATGGGAGAAAAATTATGTAGCAAAGAGAAAAGACAATACAAGGAACATGTTTGCTATTTCATTCGAGATTTAAACTCATACAGAGAAGGGAAAAGAATTGTGCCCGGCCCAACTGATCTGTTAGTGTATCACTTTTTTAAAACAAACACTTTTTTTGCACTGAAAAATCATTTTCTTTTCTGCTGAATTTGTTTGAGAGATAATTATTTTTTTCCTTTGCTTAGGGGCAGAGTAGGACCCTGCTGCTGGAGCTCTTGTAAAGGGCAGTACAGCCTTGAGGTTGCTGACAGTATAGCCTAGAGGTTAGAGTAATGAGCTGTGAATGAGCTTGGTACATCCAGACGATCTGGAATTGAGTCCCACAACATTCCACTTGCATTCCGTGTAACTCTGAGCAAGTTATTTAACCTCCCCAGTGCTCCCAGGTTGCCCCTGAAAATGGGTCTTGTGCTCAGTGACCTTTACCTGGTTACCAAAAACAATACAAAAAGGGACATTGGGAACTAGTGATTCCTGGAATGATTCTTGCATTGCCTGCTTCCTGGTTCAATAAAACTCTGCTGTTTAGTACAGCCAGAGAGGATGTGTGATTCTCCAGCGCAGGAAGGCACAGTGCGCCGCTGCTGGACTTGCATCAGCACCTGTGCTCCAAAGCTATACTTTCGTTTCTATTTATTCATCCAATATTGGCTCTGGGATATAACCCAAAAAGACAAATTCTTAACAGTGGGGTTCCATGGCAAGAGGTAGCAGATCACAGATGTTACAGTAATCTATTTATTTAGTTTCTGTTGACCGGAAAAGGAGGGCTAGACAGTACTGCCTGTTTTCAGCCTCATCTGGGGGGGAGTGAGTGTGTGTGTTGGTGGGGGTACAGATGCACAGCAACTGAAATGAACCATCAAGCTGTTGGTAGTATTTTATTGGAATACAGTTAAACAAAGTATATCTTACGCAATAAGATAAAATACACTGACAATACCTAAAATGACATCTGACAAATGTGTCAGTTCTGCTGGGTGAAGGCCACGATAGGTGATAAGTAGGTTGGGGGGTGAGCATATGGCTTCATGCCATTTGAACCTGGGGCTTGCAGCTGGCTAAGCATCAGACATCGCCAAGTAGTACAACACAATTACAGAAGAAATTATCAATGGGGGACACAAAAATAGCTTAAAGCAATTTGCTATACAAAATGTGCCTGCCAAATGTTGCCCAACATGGTCTGTATTTTTAGTTCTTCTGACACAGCTCCAAGGCTGCTTGACACACATCTATCCATTTCTCTTTTTATTCACAAAAGTCTTTTGGTCAGTCTTCAGTTACTCGGATCCAGTTCCCGTTGTACTGAGTTTGTGTCCTATAAATCCAGCTGGTGCAGCCTCAATTAGCAAAAGCTATGCCGAGATGTGGGCATAGCACCCTACAACATTCTGAGGGCAAATTTAATGGGGAAAAAATGAAGAATTAACCCCCATCAGTAATCCTTAGCCAGTTTTCAGACAGCTGGGGTGATTAAAGAACGTGAACAGAGTTTTCCCCAGCACCCATTTTCTTCATGTAACTAACACGCATGCACACACACATACACGCACATTTCAGGCCATGACTGTTTGCCTTTATGCTCACTGTGTTGAACCTACAGATGATTAATAGAATGAACTAGGCCTGATCTAGCAGCCATCAAAGGTACTTTGTATTTTATCTGGAAAAAAGCAATAGAAGTGGGACACCCACACTCACACTGTAGACTTCAGAGATCTCTTTCTCTCTCTCACTCTCATGCTGTGAAATTGTAAAATGCTTGTCTGCACTCTCAAATCAGCTCTTTTACATCCTCAGATGATGACATTTATACCTCTTTCTTTTGTCCATTTTCTGAGTTCAATTGTCTCAGCAGGGAGATCTTTGAAGACTAGTTGTGATTTGTTCCAAGACAGCATAGTGCCCCCCAAAAAAAAAAGCCAGTGGAGGAGCTTCACCTTAACCCTTCCTCTTCCAGGCTTGCCCTTAGCCAGTTCTTCCCCCAAGGGTTGGAAAGAGGTTTGGCTGTGGGCTCAGGTCTTGGCCAGGCCTTGCCAGAAAAAGACATTAGACAGGAAATACAAGACTGGTAGTAAAACTGCCAAGGGCCTGTTTTGGGATACACAGGGCCCCACACATCAGTGATCAGCTGAAGTTCATAATTAATTTGATAGCAGTTCTGTCGGCTGGCCCAGACTATGCAGATGACTTGGGATTACTCTGCAAGCCTGTATAACAGCACACCAGCAGTCCTGGTAGCTGGGCAAGAAGTTGTTAGGTACAGTGTGTATCAGTGTCGCCAGCTGCGGACACATTAGATGGTGGAGGAGGCACCCCAGACATACACGTACCAGTGAACAGGCATGAGCGCATCTGTTTCAGAGCTATGGGCTGAAAGCTCAAAAATCCCACAACCTAGCACTAACCTCAGGCTTTGACCATCACCCTACACTAACCTCAGGCTCTAACCATCACCCTACACTAACCTCAGGCTTTGACCATCACCCTACACTAACCTCAGGCTTTGACCATCACCCTATACTAACCTCAGGCTCTAACCATCACCCTACACTAACCTCAGGCTTTGACCATCGCCCTACACGAACCTCAGGCTCTGACCATCACCCTACACTAACCTCAGGCTCTGACCATCAACCCTTCACAAACCTCAGGCTCTGACCATCACCCCACACTAACCTCATGCTCTGACCATCACCCTACACTAACCTCAGGCTCTGAGTGTCCAAAAGGTGGATAAGCAGAAAAGGGGCAAAATTCAGCAGAAGGGCAGACAGCAAGGAGAACCAGGTATAATTGACAACCAAGGAAGGGGCTGGAGTAGAACAGTGAAGCAGTCTAGGGAGGTCAAATCATGGAAAGCCATGTGTGTAAATGCCAGGAGCCTTAGCAACAAGATGAAGATCTGAGGCCGGTCATGGCACAGTCAGACCTGGACATTGTGGCTATCACTGAAACCTGGTGTAATGATAACCATGACTGGGAGATGGCCATACCTGGCTACAACATATTCAGAAGAGACAGAGCAGGCAGGAAGGAGGAGGAGTGGCACTGTATGTGAAAATGACATAAGGGCCACACAGATCCAAGAGGAACAAAATGGGGAGAGATACTGTGGTTGCTGAAAGGAAAATGGGCCACCCATCCGCACAGGTGTGATCTATAGACCACCAGCCCAGGAGGAAGAAACAGATAGGAGTTGATGCTAGCCATCCAAAGGATGGCAGACAAGGGTGAGGTAGTACTGGTTGAGACTTCAATATACCAGACGTGGACTGGAGCATCCCAGCAGCAGCAGCATCAACTAGGAGCAGATTTCTCCTGGACTCCCTTCAGGGTGCCTTCCTCAAGTAACTGGTCATGGAACCAACTCGGCAGAAGGCAATACTGGACCTTCTGCTCACAAACAGGGACAGTGTGATGGGGTAACAGTGGGGAGCACCTGGGTACAGTGACCACCAGTCATTGTGGTTTGAAATCACAGAAAGAGCAGAACCAAACCACACAAAACACGATCCTGGATTTTAGGGGCAGACTTTGGGAAAATGGGAGATACTTGAAAGAGGCATTAAGGAATGGGACAGAATCAGGGTTGAGGAACAGTGGGCAGTATTTAAAATGGGGATTATAAGAACAACAGAATTATGCATTAAGCAGGTTAGCAAGAGGAAAAGGAAGAGGAGACCATTATGGTTTTCCAAAGAGGTAGCAAAGAAAGTGAAAGCCAAAAGATTGCATTCAGGCAATACAAAAGACACAGGCAGAAGGGGATAAGGAGAAGTACCAGGAGAAACAAAGGGAGGCAGGGAAGTCAGTAAGGGAAGCCAAAGCTCAGACAGAAGAACACATTGCAAAATCAGTGGGTAAAGGGGACAAAACCTTTACAGGTACATAAGGAAAAAAGAAAGACAAAGGGAGGGATAGTGAGACTGAAGGGGAGGATGGGAGCCGTCATGGAGGATGACAACAGTAAGCTGACATACTGAACAGGTATTTCTGCTCAGTCTCTTACTAAGGAAGAGGGGGTAATGGGTCTGAAGGGAGTACAAGGGGTGAGAATGGTGCAGAATGGACACCAGTCCCTTATACGAGAAAGGGTCCTGAAGGAACTGAAGTAATAAGAGTTGATAAAGCAATGGGGCCAGATGGGTGCACCCCTAGGGGTCCCTGAAGAACTAAGAGAGGTGGTGGCTGAACCTCTGGCCATCCTGTTCAGCCAATCACTGGAAACAGGGAGGTACCCAAAGACTGGAGGACAGCAGATGTAGTCCCCTTATACAAAAGTGGGAACAAAGAGGAAGCAGGGAACTACAGACCAGTCAGCCCCACCTCGGGTAGTGGGAAAGATCATGGAAGCACTACTGAAGGAGAGATTGGTGGAACATCTGGTTGTCAATGGACTACAGGACCCAAGACAGCATGGTTTCACCCAGGGGAGGTCATGTCAGACCAACCTCATTGAATTTTTTGACTGGGTGACTAGGGAGGTGGATCAGGGAGGGCAGTGGACATGGCCTATCTGGACTTCAGCAAGGCCTTTGACACTGTGCCACATGAAGACTATTACACAAACTGGGGAATATGAGTGTGGGCAGGACAGTAGTGTGGTGGGTAGGTAACTGGCTGGGTGGCAGGACACAGAGGGTGGTGGTAATGGCTGTCACTCCACAGAGGGAAGAGGACCAGTGGGTACCACAGGATCAGTGCTGGGACCGTCCTATTCAACATCTTCATCAGTGACATTGCACAGGATCTAGAAGGCAGAATTTCACTGTTCGCTGATGACACAAAGCTCTGTAAGAGAGTAGACACACCAGAGGGTGTAGACAGAATGAGAAGGGACCTGCAGAAACTTGAAGAATGGTCAAGGGTTTGGCAGTTGAAATTCAATGCAAAGAAGTGCAAGATAATGCATATGGGGCACAAAACCCTGGTACAATATATCAGTTGGGGGTGAGGATATAGCATGCACCAAGCAGGAAAGGGATCTTGGGTTGTCATCTCTGATGACCTCAAGGTAGGGAAACAGTGTGACAAGGTATCAGGTAAAGCAAATAGGATGCTGGGATGTATAGGCAGGGGCATCACCAGAAGGAAAAGGGAGGTCATAATTCCGCTATACAAGACACTAGTGAGGCCCCACCTGGAGTACAGTGTACAGTTCTGGAGACCATACCTACATAAGGACATAGACAGGGTAGAGAAGGTTCAGAGGAGGGCAACAAAGATGGTGCATGGGTTGCATCACAAGTCCTATGAAGACAGGTTGAAGGAACTGAACATGTACTCCCTGGAGGAGAGGAAGGAGAGAGGGATATGATAGAGACATACAAGTATCTTACAGGGAGGAACAGGGTGCAGGAAAACACTATTTTTAAGCAAAAAGATGTTTCAGGACTAGAGGGCATGGGATGAAGTTGGAGGGAGGACGATTCAGAGGAAACATGAGAAAGAATTTCTTCACAGAACGGGTGGTGGACAAGTGAACACCCTGCCAGAGGAAGTGGTGGGGGCTGAAACAATCACGGGATTTAAGAATGCATGGGATAGACATAAAGGAATTCTAGCGGTCAGGGGTAAGGGGAAATAGACTTCTAGGAAAACAAACTGAACTTACAAGCTCAAATGGGCAGACTAGGTGGGCCATAGGCCCTTATCTGCCGACACTGTCTATGTATCTATGTATCTGACCATCACCCTACACTAATCTCAGGCATTGTCCTTTGCCCAACGTTAACCTCAGGCTCAGCCTAGCACAGACTTCCACTTAAACTTCCACTATCTGGTGAGCCCCTCAGGGAACCACAGAGTGCCAGACCAGGTCAAAACTGGTGTAGTCAGGCTTGGTGGGGCCAAGTATGCCTGCTAGGGGCAGCCTGGGGACGTAAAAAGTATAAGAAAAAAATTGATTAGGTTACATTCTGTGCCATTTGGCAACACATGTAGCCATTTTTTTAACTCCACTTTATTGATCAAAGTTCAATGATACATTATAACAATTATTTTAAACATTGGTAATGGTTTTAATTTAATGAGTTACTGCTAGTGTCCAGCAGAGTACAAGAGATACATAATCATTACTTCAGCATCAGCCTAAAATGGTCTAAGAAAACATGCCCAGCTGGGGCATTCTAAACAACAAAATGCGTCAGGGAAACCAAATGTTTAAATAAATAAAATAATTAAAAAAACAAAGGGTGTAGTCATTTTAGATCTCTTTCAACGTTGATATAATACATGGGTGGGGATTACAATTTACTCTGTGTCCCTTAAGAGGGAAGATCATCCACAATATATTGATCCCAGGGGCACCAGAATTCTAAGAATTTTTCTTGGTGAAATTGAAGTCTAGCTATGAGATAGTCCACCTCTCTGATCTTTTTTACAATTAGCTGTTTTTTAAAGGGACACTGTTAACCCTCTTTGCAGCATATTAGTTCTAGTTGAAAACCCACATTTTATGATTGCTTATCTTCTCTAAAATTCATTAATGTTGTTGATTATTTGATCTGCTTCGTTTTATAGTTGACCTGAAATGCATGCAAATGGTGTATTGATACAAACATTGTTTTGTTTCAAATCCTTGATCTATTCTTATTACGTTCTTTCTGAACATTAGAAACACACCAAACAATGCAGCCAGTCATGATGTAAACGTATCCCATCCTCCCACTGCATCTTGAGTCACTAGACCATATTGGGGGTGCTCCCAAGTCCAGAAAAGATGCAGTGAGAGTGGATCAAGGACAGTAAACAAACACATTGTTGTGTAGTAACACCAGTATGGTGGGCAGACTGTTTTTCACTTAAACAAAAAAATAATCATAATCAAACTACCAGCTACATCAACAAATTCTACAGACTGTAAGGGATCATATTTTTTTAAAAATAATGGAGAATTTGAGGCCTAAGGGGGTTGACAGTGTTCCATTAAATAAACAATATCCCCCAGGTCACGTCTGGAAGCAAGTGGTACTCCACTCAGTACGCCTACCTGGTTAAACTCTTAAATAAAGAAAGAAAGAAATATCCAGCTTTGCTAACTGCATGTCGTAGAGTTTTACAGAACTACTGTGCACGCTGCTGAGCAGAGTTCATGGCAAAAGCTTTATCCTTGAGGAAAAAGGGCTGGAGGGCATATGCAGCTTGGTCCCCCTGCCCTGTCCCTGGGTATATGTTGGTCATACATAAGAAAGCTGAAAGTCACGGCTGCCAGGATTGCCCAGCTACAGCACAAATGACTGATTGCTGTAGGCACAATCCAGTCACTGCTTTGGAAGGCAGGCCACTCTAGGCTGCAGGCTACTACCAGAGGGCAGCTTTCCTCAGCAAGGGAGGGTTGGTGGTGAGCTCCAGTGCATAGCGAACCCTACAGGTGAACCAAGGGAGCTTACTCTTTCCACAGGGGCATTGCCAAGGCTGTAGGGCACGCCCCATTCCAAAGTGGAGAGGGAGGATGAGGGAGAAAATGAGAGCAGAAAAAAAAAATCCCATACCATCCATATGACAGCACTCTATTGAATGAAGTAATCCCTGAATAACAGTATATCCCTGAGTAGTGGCGGGGAAGGGCAGAAATGCAAATGGTAAAAAAAAAATGAAAGCTAAAAATCAGAATCCAGGAAGACCAAGTGGCTAGATCTGGGATGCAGCAGACTACATTTGGTGCAGACTTTGATGGAATACACAACAGGAATAGTTCCCAGTAACAATTTTGCCTCCTGCAACATAGCCGTCCCAGACCAAGAGATGACTGCCTCATGCTGTTTCTTCAACAGGAGGCTAGATGGAGCTACCTATTGTGCTGTGTCAAGCCTAGAGGTTTAAGTGATGTTCTTCACTTCACTCCTGTTTTTTTTTTCATAATTTATCTTAAAGTTGTGGAATCTTGGTAGCACTAACTAGACTCAGGCAAACACATTTATATACCCATGCGCACTAAATAAATATCTATTTTTTTCCTTTACTCTTCCTTTTCCACTTCCCACCCATTCTTTCTGACTCCCGGCCTTTCCTTCCCTTCTCCCTTTTCTGTCTAATATGAATGTTGTCTGATATCCAAATGAAAAGTGAAGTGATTAACTGATTTCTCTGTTTTTTTTTTTGTTTCAGACTGTGACACGAAGATCATCTTTAATTATCAGAGTGAAATGATAGACAAAAGGGGAACAGTTTTACTTTGGGAACCACACAAAAATTGAAATCTCCCTCTGTATCTGAACCATCTCTGCACATTTGAACGCGTTTGCATGTAGTTTAAAATGGACTTTAGTAACTCTAGTCTTTTTTTGCTGCACCTTGTTACTTTCTTATTGGGTCTACTGGTACATGTTTTAAAGATTGTTGCTGTTTTGAACATCAGTGTCTCTAAGAGGTTTCCTTGTGTGTCTCATTGTATTATCAGATCCAGAAGCAATGAGTTGATTTTATTGACTAATAGAATTAAAGTGCTTAAGCTTTGATCTCTACAAAGTCCTTCCCGGAGGCTGCTTATGACCATAAGCTTCCGAGGAAGGACTTTATTAGTCTGAAAGCTTAAGCACTTTGTTCTTTTTGTAACATCTATGTTGGTCCAATAAAAGGTATCAAACCATTTGCTTCTGGATCTGTTCGTTCAAGGACCAATATGGCAAAAACTAAATCTGTATGTCATCTTGTAACATGGGATACTTCAACACTGAGCTACACCAGCTCCCAAATTTATATTGGAGTACAATATCGCTTTAAACTGAGCAGTTATAAACTGCCCCATTCTTGATCACTGTTGCCCCCCTGGTGAAGTATCAGTGCAGTGGAGAAACGTGGACTGGTGATCAGTTCATCCGTTTTCTCCTGCCAGTTCACTAGTGCTCATTAAGGTACATCCTTTTGTTATTTATGCAGTCTTGCACTGTTGCGTGGTTTGCACAATAAATATCCTGTATACTTGCCTATAAGTCGACCTCATATATGTAGGCCTCCCCTGTATGTAGGCCACCTTATCAGTTTTAACAGTATTACAGGCATTGTTTTGCTGACCAAAACTGGGTGGCAAAATCTGCTTTGTGATTAACATCAGGCACATGATCTGTGTTTATGGCCAGAACTGGACACAAAATCAAGTTACATAGCTGCAAAAATGGTTTACCACTGTAAACCTCGCAGACAGGTCGACTTTGCAGGTAAGTCGAGTCCACCTCCTTGGGGGCCAGCTTTTAGCATCAAAAACTAGACTTATACATGGGTCTGAGCTTTTTCATGCTGCTGACTGATTTGGCATGCTGCAGTTTTTTGCTCATTTTACTGTCTGGGACACATTGCCTAGTGTACAGCACCCAAGATCTCAAGTGGCAAGCCTTGTTTTATTCTTTTACTTTTTAGGTAGGCAGGGAGGAGTAAGGACAAGGTCCAATCAGACATTCTTCTCCCAAAGAGGAAAGTGCTGGTCCTTCTACTGTGTGTCTGCCTCCTAGTGTTAACCAGAAGGCAGCCTGCAGCAGTAATACAGCTTGAGAGGCATAAACATGGAAGGGCATCTGGTGACTGGCAGCAGATGCAAAAACATCCCAAGGCATACAGGTATCAAAATCACTGGTAACATAGCTTGCCCTCTTAGCAGCAGTTTCAAGGTGCACTTGCTTGATTTCCGAACCAGTGGAATAGTAGGTTGAGGAGAAAAGACCACTGCTGTGGTTCCAGCTGACTGGCAGGAAGTTCCAGGCAGTGAGTATTGCAAATTACTGCCAGCTAGAATTGCTTTTTACTAGTAAGATTGTGAGCTCATGGCCTGCAGCAGACCTTAGCCATGCACTTGTGATCCAAATCTATTTGTTCTGAAGGACCAGACCAGCAATTATCTGAGGTCACTGGGTTTTACCCTGAATTAAGATAATATGCTAGACCCCCTCCAAAAGTGAACAGTAAGTTTCTGATGGTCACCTGCCTCACCTCCACCAGAACAGGGGCAGCTTTGTGCAAAACCAAACATGATGAATATATACACCCAGAGCAGCACTGTATAATATAATAGAGAGTTGCTCTTTAAAGCAGCAGTGCAACAAAATTGGGCTAAACATTTCAATCTACCTTTTTTCACTATGAAAGATTACAAGCATCTTCCAGTTTTATTTGGTGGTAACATTTTCTAGTTCCATGAAAATGTGAATATTTTATAAATGTTTTAATTTAGTTTTTCTCACGAAAAAAGATGGCTTCCCCATTTGGCTTAGAAATAGCATTGTAGACCTGGCAAGGGAAAGGAGCATGAGAATAAAAACAACTCCTGGTGCACAGCATAGGAAGTACCAGAGAAAAGTGGATCTGACAGGGATGCTAATATCTTTTATTAACTATAGCTGATACTAGCTTTTTGGAAAAACATTTTTCATTGCACTGCTGCTTTAAAGAAGCAGGTATTTCGCCTCTGTTATTTCTGGGATGATAAGATCCCTGTTGAAACTTGTTAAGTAGGCTTACATAGATACATAGACAATGATGGCAGAAAAAGGCTCTTTGCCCATGCAGTCTGCCAACACTACCTATTCTGCCATGCTCTAGTGGCAGTCCTCCCCTTTTTTACAGTCCCCCCCCCCTTTTCATAACTAAACCCAACAGCCTGTCCCATCCCTGCTTGAAACTGTTGATTGACTTGGTCTTCACCACTTCTTCTGGTAGCTTGTTCCACTTTTCCACCATCCTTTCTATGAGGAAGGGCTTCTGAATGTCCTTTTTGAACCCCCCTCCCCCCGGCCAGCTTTGGTGAATTCCCTCTCATCCCTTTGTTTGAACTCAAAGAGTGTCTATATATCCCATGCAGGTACTTGTACATCTCAGTCATGTCACCCCTTTCCCTCCTCTTCTCCAAGGTGTACATGTTTAAGTCCTGCAGCAGTTCTAATGGAAACATTACAGAATGCAAAAATTAAATGCAGGTGGGGATTCAAAAGGACTGACCCCAAGTAGCATAGATACAGTTGTGTTAATCCCAACCCAAATACAACTAGATTCCTTGATGTAGTATTCAGAACCTCCTATCCATAAACTGGATTGCCTTATACTGAACAGATTTAATTGACCTGAGAAAAAGTCATTTCTTCCATTTGTAGTTATGCAAGGTGTACATTATATTGTTGTGCACAGAGCAGATGAAAAACAACAACAAATTCATAGTGGGACCAGCAGGCTAGTCCTTCTAGGAAGCCTTTGCTTTTTTGTCTGCTCAGGTAGATGATTTGAATCCCTGTCTACCTTTGATTTTTGGATTTAGTAATAGGAGGTTCAAAAGTGAATAAAGTAACAACCAGATAGTCCTACATCATGAACAGTGTGCATAGCCCCTTCCATTTGCGGGGGAGCTCATCATGATTTTGTGATTTGGGTGACATCCTGGGATGTGGAAACAAGGAGATGCCAGGGTGGGTAGCAGGATGAGCTCAGCATCTTGCAGGCCCCACCCCTGCCGACTAGGCACCACTCCGGACGTAGATATGGACATTTCTTTAGCAATGATAATTTTACTGAAGAAATTTTAGGGAATTGTGTGCAAGGGACTAGAGTAAGTGAATTTGTCTGTGCTGTAATTCAGAAGAGTGAGATTTTGGAGCTTTTGCTGGGTTTGAAGACAAGGAAAAGTAGTGGTTCTGATGAAATCTCCCCAAAATGCTGACATTTACAGCCCTACAGATAGATGCCATATTAACATGTTTGTGTAACTGGTCACTGCAGTCTGAGGAATTGCCTTTGTGATGGAAAACTGGTGAAGGCTGTGCCTGTGTTTAAAAGGCGGAGTCCAGAAAATATGACAAAATTATAGGCCACTATCACTTCTCCCCATGGTCTCGAAGTTGCTTGAGAAAATTGTGGTTTGGCAGCTGAGAGACTGTTTAGGGGAGAGGGGATACTATGATAAGTATTAATCGGGGTTCCCAGAGGAGCACAACACAATCACAGCTGTGTCAAAGGTCTTGGATTATGTCAACAAAGAAATGGAATCCAGGGCATTTATGGGTGCCATTTTTGTTGACCTCTCTAAGGCCTTCAACACAGCGGACCATGGGATCCTACTGTTTAGACTTGAGGCATCATTGATAAATGGGGTATATCTGAGGTGGTTTTTGAATTATTTCAGACTGTGTCAGCAGAGGACTTCTGTAAGCAGTAAAATGTCTGGGGACTTGGAGATAAGCAGGGGGTACCAAAGGGTTCCTTGGACTGTTTCTATTTACCATGTATTTGAAGGACTTAGGAAAGTGCATTGCGAGTGTAGACTATCAGCTGTGTGCTGATGACACTGTGGTCTGTGCCTCCGATGCCTCCCATGCTACTGTCTGGTTTAAATTACGAAGAACATTTGAAGGGTTCTAGAGGTTCTTTAATGCTTTAAAACTGAAGCTGAATGCATGGAAACAAATGCTATGTTCTTTGGGCCGCAATTGAAGTAAAAAAAAAAAAATCAGTTTCCACAATTGACTTTGAGAACTATGGAAGGTCAGGTTATTAAACAAATGCAAAAGTATAAATACCTTGAGTATTGGATGGGGTCCCTGGGGACAGGGAATGGTCATGTTGAAAAGTTAGTTAAAACGATGTGAACCAAAGTAGAACTCCTGTATCACTACAGAGATTGTTTAGATCCCAGTGTTAGACTGAAGATTATTCAAACCCAGGTGTTACGGTGCCGGCCCGGTGGCGCTGAGGGCTGAGGCGCTGGACTCCTTACCTCACACTGCACCGTGACCCATGTTCAGGAATGAGCACTGGCCACTGGGGGTTGGCAGGGGAGGAGAAGGATCGAGCATCTGTAGGACTGCTGTCCTTCTCCGGGGAGGGGGGACACCAGCAGTCGATGCATGACTGGCCCCTAGCAGAGGCTAGGGGCTGGTGAGCTGACACTTCAGAAGGGCGAGATGAGGCAGATGCTCGGAGCAGTGTGTGCGGACGCATGCACACTTTCTCCTTGTGGCGTCATTGCACGCCTCATCTCGGGGAGAAATAATGGAGGAGAAAAAGTGTCTGGGCACAGCCAAATGAAGCTGAACCCCGCAGGTGCCACCCCTGTGAATAGCAGTAACCCCCAGCACCAACTCTGTGTGTTTGGTGGGTTGAGGGATCCCCGCCACCCCGCCACAGGGGGCAAGCCATGGGGAAGCTGGAAGGTAAGCTGCGTGTGGGAGACGGGGCTGGGGGATCTGGCGAGATGTACTGCTGCCTGGACCAGGAGCATAAATAAATGAACTGCAAAAAAAAAAAACATGTGTTACCTGACTCAGACTATGCAGATATTATTTATGAGTATTGTAATATGGGACACAAACTAGAAATCTTGTATAATAGATTGGCAAGATTAGTACTTGAATGCCCAGGGGGTACACACCACTACTGTATAGAAGACTGGGATAGATTTCACTTCCTGAGCATAGATTATTACGTAAAATTATGTTTGCTTTGAAATATGTTAAGGGACAGGTCCCAGGAGGGATGTGGTGAGCTTCAGGGTTCAGGGGCAATCCCCTCACCCAGTCTGTCTAGTGAAGCTGCCTGTGACAGCTTCAGAAACTGTGAGTACTTTTGTGTCAGCCCAGGAGGGGCACCTGCATTCCTTAGGTGAATTTTCTCTGACAAAAGTGACCCTGTCACCTAGACTGTGTCTGTTTTCTGTTTAAAAGTGTCTGCCTACATTGGAGTCGAGAGAGAGAGAGAGAGGTCGAGAGAGAGAGAGAGAGAGAGAGAGAGAGACTGTCCAAGTATAGAACTTTTAGTCATGTGGTATGTTAAGTGTGAAAAACATTCCAAGATCACATCTACAAGTTTCCTGTGAGGATGTTATTAACCAGATGAATGGGCAAGTATAAACTTGGAAGCAAAAGGTGGGAGACCCCCATCTGGAGTAACCAGTTTACCTCTCCAGGTTCAGTTTGGGCACCAGTTCAATTTTCAGTCAGTGTATTTGGCCAGTGCCTGATGGAAATAGTTACCCAGATGTGGGTTTTGGATTCTCTGTGTTCAGTTCACCTCAGTGTAGTGGGTGCTGGAAGATTTTGAGCCTGTATGTGCTCTTTGGTGGCCGTGTGAGCCACCAGCATTCCTCATGAAATATGGGAAAGTGTCCTAGTACAGGCCGTGTGCACCTAGTTGAGAGGAAAGTGTCCTAGTACTGGCCGTGTGTGCCTAGTCGAGAAGAAATGTACCAGAAACTGGCTGTGTGTGCCAATCTCCATTTCAGAACCTGAGAGTTTGCTCTGTGTGTGTTCAGTATGCTTATGTTAAATGGGAAGTTCAGGAATGTCTGCACCTCAGTAATCTGCATTACCAGTATGAGTAACCCTGTGGGGGTCCATCTTCACTTTGTGATTATTCTCTGTGTATGTGAATAAAAGCCACAGTCTAGAATCCCAGCCTCGTTTGGACAGTACTGTTACTGCTTCCACTGCGTCTGGATTTACTTGTGCCCCTGTCAAGAAGTGCAAACATAGCACAATTATGAGCAAATGTTTTCTCCCAGGGACCTGGGTTGCTGGCCATGGTAAATGGTCCCACCAAGTGTGTACCAGGTAGTTGCCACACTTGGTTGCCTGTGTTATGATAGCAGGCTCAGAGAAATGTGTGTACAATGTTCTGTAAACCCCTATCCTCTCACGTTTGCCCCTAGATGCTATGTGGTAAGAGAAGCATTCCCCAAGATAAACAAGGGCGAAGGGTGGGGGGTTACATTTTATTTGATTGCACCTATTGTTAAAGTTGTACTGCTCTCCCCGCCCCATCCCCCAGGATGCATCCGGAAATGAGCTGTTACCATCTCATTATGTCTTTCCTGTTTTAACTCTAATTAAATAAATAACCAATCCAATAAATAAATAATTGTAGGGGAGGAAATGAGTCGAGGATAAGATCAGTAGTATTGTCTATGTTAGAATATGATAGGGGAAACAAAAGATTGAGTGAGGTTAAGAAATTAAATCAAAGAAAAAAAAATGGAACAGAGAGAGAGAGATATGGAACAGACAGAACAGGGCTCCAGGAGATGCAGGGATGAGGTTAACAAGAGAAAGCAGAAAAAGAGAGAGGTGCTCAAATGCAGAATGGAAGCGTGAAAGCAATATGGTCATGGGGAAAAAAATCATTGTTAAACCACTCCCATGGCCAGCTGAATAAAAGAGCTCAAGAAATGTATATCCAGGTGTGGTGGCATCAGATAAAGGAAGAAGACGATGATGAGCATGCCAGGTTCCAGTAAGAAGACGAATATCAAGGTCAGAATTAGAGATAAGGCCAAAAATAAAGATGGATTTAAGGGAGAGGGAGAGAATGGACATTCTGTTACTTTAGTGTAGTCTGTTGGTTAGAGCCCAGGCTTGGGAACTGCCAGCCAAAGAATAACCAGGTTCAAATCCCAACAAAGCCAGTTACAAACTACGTGACAGTGACCATGAGGAAGTCTCTTAAATTTTCAGTACTTCAGGCATCTCAGCTGTAAACATGACTAAAATCAGGACCCCACCAATAATGAGATATTTCAGCTCAGCTAGGCTATCCTAGGTAAGTAAACCGTATAAAATAAAGGCACACTTAAGAATGGATAGCATATTTTTGAGAGTTTCTTTGTGGGTGAGGTGGGGGGGTGGGAGGTACTGTGCTCATTAAGAGGAAGCAGTAAACCTAATAGATTATTTACTCACTGTTTCAGCTAATTAAAAGGTATGATAATGGGTAAGGAAGCTGGATGGGTCCCTCAAACAGAGATAACCAATTACAGAGCAACAAAGGCAATCACAGCAGGTCGATGGCATCTCATGGACAAGAGATGGAATGCTGCCTGGGTTGATGAGTACCATTCAGTGTTTAGCAACTTGTGAAAAACTCAATAAACAATTACACTGAATGATGGGAGACTACTGGACATTTGGCGAGGCAAGAGGAGTGCTGTCGTTAATAATCAAGTTTATTTATTTATTTGCTTTTACTTAGCTGTTTTGTCTCTTTCCAGATCTCTAGTGTCATGTAACCCCCCAACTCTGTCATCTCAAGCCCCCAGCAGCAACTCAGCAGTTTATTACCTGTGGCAAGGCTCTTGGGGTGGAAGGAACCCTAGCAGAGCTGTATATCCAGCGCTAGCAGGGCAGAATGTGATGCCCATAAGTGCTCTGTCATCACCCCAGTGTCTGAACCACCATCCTTTTTCCTTTATAATTTTCTCCTTGACCCCATCAGAGACACTGGCAATAAAGGTCCCTAACATGTTGTGCAGGAAAAAGACACACTGATGTCTCCCCCTACCTACAACTAGTGTCACTAGAAATCCTGCCTCTTGGGTCGCCAGGATAACCAGCCTCCATCCCCCTTGGACAGACAGTATCCGAGTAGATGCTACCTCGCCATTCTGCTGGACCTTCATGAGATTCAGGGTCTAATATGCAATTGTGGGTGCCAGAATGGCAAGTGGCTCAGGTTCCCAAGCTGCTCTGCTAACCAATTTGCAATTCCATGGATCAGGTTTACAACACAATGCCCTTTGATTGAGGTTCCAAAGCTGCTGTGGTAGCGTACCATCCCATGGATCAGGTTTGTAAAACAGTCCTCTTCGACTGAGGTTCCCAAACTGCTGTGCTAATGACCATCCAGTGGTTCACATTTATAACAGATGCCTTCATCTGAGGTTCCCAAGCTGCTGTGTTAACGTCCACTCCACGGTTCATATTTATGAGTCCCTTTTGACTGAGGTTCCCAAGCTGCTATATTAATGTCCATCCCATGGTTCACATTTTTTCAACTGAGGTTCCCAAGCTTCTGTGCTAACACCAGTCCCATGGTTCATATTTATAACAGTCGCCTTCAACAGAGGTTCCCAAGCTGCTGTGCTAACACTCATCCCATGGTTCATGTTTATAACAGTCACCTTCAACTGAGGTTCCCAAGCTGCTGTGCTAACACCCATCCCGTGGTTCATGCTTATAACAGTCGCCTTCAACTGAGGTTCCCAAGCTGCTGTGCTAGCGCCCATCCCGTGGTTCATGTTTATAACAGTCGCCTTCAACGGAGGTTCCCAAGCTGCTGTGCTAACGCCCATCCCGTGGTTCATGTTTATAACAGTCGCCTTCAACGGAGGTTCCCAAGCTGCTGTGCTAACGCCCATCCCGTGGTTCATGTTTTATAAATACGCTTCAACGGAGGTTCCCAAGCTGCTGTGCTAACGCCCATCCCATGGTTCATGTTTATAACAGTCGCCTTCAACGGAGGTTCCCAAACTGCTGTGCTAACGCCCATCCCATGGTTCATGTTTATAACAGTCGCCTTCAACGGAGGTTCCCAAGCTGCTGTGCTAACGCCCATCCCATGGTTCATGTTTATAACAGTCGCCTTCAACGGAGGTTCCCAAGCTACTGTGCTAACGCCCATCCCATGGTTCATGTTTATAACAGTCGCCTTCAACGGAGGTTCCCAAGCTGCTGTGCTAACGCCCATCCCATGGTTCATGTTTATAACAGTCGCCTTCAACGGAGGTTCCCAAACTGCTGTGCTAACGCCCATCCCATGGTTCATGTTTATAACAGTCGCCTTCAACGGAGGTTCCCAAGCTGCTGTGCTAACGCCCATCCCATGGTTCATGTTTATAACAGTCGCCTTCAACGGAGGTTCCCAAGCTGCTGTGCTAACGCCCATCCCATGGTTCATGTTTATAACAGCTGCCTTCAGCGGAGGGTTCCAGCTACTGTGCTAACGCCCATCCTATGGTTCATGTTATAACAGTCGCCTTCAACGGAGGTTCCCAAGCTGCTGTGCTAACGCCCATCCCATGGTTCATGTTTATAACAGTCGCCTTCAACGGAGGTTCCCAAGCTGCTGTGCTAACGCCCATCCCATGGTTCATGTTTATAACACAGTGCCCTTTGTTGTATAGGCACAGAAGAACTGTTGGACCCCACTCACAAACAGTAGGAGTGCAGCTTAAAATCATTGTTCCATCTCACTGCAGCACAGCACCATAACTGTCACCAAGGAATGGGATTTGGGGTATATAGCACCTTTTATGCACACGGCATCCCAAAGTGCTTTACAAGCCATGAACAGGTCCAACAGACATAAGATTCACATAGAGAAGGAGGCTAAGACAGAGATTGTAAAGCACAGGGTGGGTAAATGACAATCAGGGTCACATGATGCCTAAATGATGGTGGGATATATAACTGGTCTCCATGTTCACAACTCTGAGCTCAAACCACTAGGCTACACAGCCTCTCACAGCAACACAGACACCTGTTCGTAATGAAGAAACACTCAAAACTGACATAATAATGAGCAATAAAGATAAAACCAGGCAGCATACGCATGCAAACTAGACTCTGTCTAAATACAGACATTTTCCCTCGAGGCATCGCTAACTCGTTAATTGATGTGTGTTTAGCTTTTCTGGCAAACTGTGGCAACTCATGTTGCTGCTTTATTTGTTAAAACTAGAACAGCTTGTATGGAGTCAGACATTAAAGAACCGCTGACATAATGGGGGAAACAACACATTTCTTGCTTACATTTCACATATTTAGCACACATGACATATGCTAACCACTCTCTCATAGCAAATGATCCAAACATACATTCATTAAGGGTCCTAAAGCTCTTTTTAGTTCTCAATACAGTCTCCCACCCCTACCCCCACTCCAGAGAGCCCTTACTGCTATGGGTAGTTCTGTGTTCTCCTTAGTCCCAGACACCATCCTCAAAGAGCTGGTTTCCCTAAATTTGCACTCCAGCTGTGTTTCTGATGGTGCATCTCCTAAATTCCTTGCATTAGTTACCACTGCTCTAGCCAAACTGATTGCCCACATTTTCAACCGCTCCTTGGTCTCGAGACACTCCCCTTCCTCTTTGAAACATGCTGTAGTTGCACCCCTTCAAAAAGGGGGTGCAGCTGCTGTGCCTGGCAACTAGCACCACATCTCCCTACTGCTGGTTCTGTTCAAAGTCCCAGAGAGATTTGTTAGTAAGTAGCTTTACAGTTTCTACACTAGCACTGATTTACTCACCACCTCCAATTCAGCTTCCACAGAAAACCACTCCACTGGCACCTCCCTTCTTTGAAGCACTGATCATGTCCATACCCAAATGGACTCCAGCCTTGGCACTGGGGCCTTTTTTGTTGACATGGCCAAGGCCTTCAATACACAGAGTCACTCCCTGTTACTTTCCAAACTAGCCTCCTTGGGACTCTCAGATACCCCTCTCTGCTGGTTTAACTACTACTTTTCCACAAGAACTCGGGCAGTCAAGCTGGATCCTTCCTTCCTCCATGTTCCCAGTTACCCTGGATGTCCGCCAGGGTTCTGCAGTGATACCCTTGTTATTTTCAGTTTTTATAAATGACCTTCCCGGAGCCCTCACTTCATGTAGTGGCCACATGTATATTAACAATACAGTCATCTGTTCCTCTGGACCCTTCACCTCAATTATTGAATACAAACCACAGCTGGACTACAATGCCCATTTTCTCTTTTTTTTGGGGGGGGTATCCCCTCTGCACCCTGTGCCTTCCCCCATCTGCCAACCCCCTCCAGCCCTGTCACCCACCTTGTCCAAGATGTAACTTCCCCACTTGCACAGGACCAGTTTCTGGGGGTTGAGTGCCATGGTTAATGGTGCGGGGCCAGGATATTTTCTGCCAAGTTTTTGCCTGGAGAGCTACCAATTGGGCGGTGATGCACATCCTTGCACGCTGAGGCGGGCATGCATGTGTCAGTGTCTGAGGGCAGCCCTACCTCCCAATTGTGTCTACGTGGTGCTGGTAGCAGGCTTCCACTGGGAGGCAGGCAACCAGTGGGATGCAGTGTTCCCCCTCCCTGAGGGAGGAGAGCCATCCTTGGGATGCTCAGTCCTCGCTCCCCCAGCCAGTCACCAAGCACACCGACTCCATTCCCAAATTAAAGTCATTGGTGCAGGGAGTAGTGACACTGCCAGGCCAGCATTCAGTGATCTTTTGGATAGCTGTTTAATTTATATCTGCTACTGCCAGCTGTTTAAGGGATACTGAGGGGAGAAGAAAGAGAGGGGAGATGAGTGATTAGTAGGGGGCTCAGTCTCGGTGGTTAGGTAGGGCAAAGGGTAGACCAAACAGACCCACTGGCCTGCTTCTGCAACAGTTTTCTATGTTTCTTTGTTTTTTTCTACTAGTAACCAAAGCCCCTCTTTAAATGAACTGAACCTCATTGTTTGCAGATGCAGTGCCCACAGTATTTATTCACCTGCAATGAAGTCAATCAATCAATCAAAATCTTTATTTAACCAGGTGATCACTGTTGAGCAGAGCTAATTTTCGAGGTGGACTTGGGGTGTGCAGTACAAGAAGAAAGGTTCACATAAAAAGAACAACCACGGATACAATGCAGGGACGTAAACAGCAAAAGGCATATGCAAAATACAGATACAGATATAAGTGCAGGATAAAGTACAACAAACATTATACAGTCAATCAATATGTAGCGCCTGCCGGTGCTAATGTGGTAATAACTCAGCCGACAGTCTCCCAGTACCTACCCCTTTCCTCAATTATCACTCCACTGAATATCACGTTCCCCGGGACCACCCCTTGCCCTATTCCCCCTGTAACTAACGATGTCTCCTCATGGCTGAACACTCTTCCCCCCTCCTCTGATCCCCCACCTTCTCTTTCCTTGAATTAAGCTTGTGCAATTAAGTACTAAATTGATGTGGAAAACCTCAGACTTATTCTATTACTGGTTGTGTATATGGGTCAATGTTCCTTTTACTGTTAACTCTGTATTTTATACTGTTATGTCTGTTTTTAACAATTGACGTGGAACCTTTGAAAACGAGTCCTTGACCCAAAGGTATTAATCCCAAACTGAAACTGAAAATGTACAAAGCAATCTGTGTTGAAAAGATGTACAAACAAATAGTGTTGCCAGTGATGGCCAGGCTCAGGTAATTCCATCCAATATGCACCCCCCACCCCCCAAAAAAACTGTGTTGCAGATATATACAAGCAAACAGTGTTGCCGGTGAAGGCTAGGTCCAGGTAGTTTCATCCGGGTCCCCCAGAGGGACATAGTAGGAAGATGTAGTAAGTACGGGGGGAATGGGAGAGGAGCAAGTGGATAGGAAGGGATAAGGATGGGAATGAGAGGCTGCATCATACAAGATTGTGTGGTATAAACTAATTAGGGGAATAAAGTGGAAAGGGCAGGGAGTAGGGGAGAGCAGGTGCTAAGCCAAGTACAGATTTCAGGTGGTTAAAAGGACACAAGGAGTACTATAGGGAGGGTGGGGGGGAAGGGACTAGCGGCAGATAAGCACAGAGCATGAAGAAGCAGAGGCAGGAGATATTCAGGGTGCTTCCAGAAATAGGGGACCCTAGTGTCATGGCTAGCAAACACAAGATTCCTTGTTATGACTCAAATATAGCATTTTGAAGGCTGGTAAGCTAATGGGATGATTTATTTTCATGTTTTTTTTGCAGCTCATTCCACAGTTGAGGCAGCACATCGCTAATAGAAGCTTGGCCAATGCGAGATCTGGCCTTGAGTACCTTGAGCAGAATGTAAGAAGCACTTCTCAGTGCATACTTACTTATTAGGCATAGTGGTAAGCAGTCAGAGATGTAGTCGGGCAGTTTGTTTAAGAGGACTTTGTAGGTTCAAATTGCAGTGTTCATATGACATCTGAAGCTGAAGGATGACCAACCTACTGCAGAATACAAGGAACAATGGTGGGTGTGATAGGGAAGGTCCGTTATAAACCTTAGGGCTCTGTGATAGAGCTTATCAAGTTTGGTGAGAGCACCGGCAGGGCCCTGGCTGTAAAGGAAGTCAACATAGTCTACTAAGGAAAGAAAGCTAGTTTGGACTAATCTCATCTTGGCGTCCCTAGTGAGGAGTTTTTTTATCTTAAAGAAGAGACCAAGTCTCTAAGTTTCTTTGATGGTTTTTTTATATGTCCTAGGAAGGAGCGTTTATTATCAAACCATACCCCCAGATATTTGAATTTAGATACCAACTCCAGCTGTTCGCCAATGATGGTGGTAGTCAGGGGAAGTGTCCCAGTCACAGCTGAGTTTGGTAAGTTGGGAAAGGGCAAAAAGAACATTGCTTTAGTTTTCTTGGCATTCAGGGGCAACTTCTGGTTTAGTAGCTGAAGCTGAAGTAGATTGAATTCATCCTGAAGATCTGTACATGCCACATCAGGGGAGGGTCTACCAACATAGAGCACTGTATCATCCGCAAATAGATGAATTTGGGCCTTTTTTTAAGGTGGCATCAATTCTATTACTATAGATTGTGAATAGCAGAGGACCCAGAATGGAGTCTTGGGGGATGCCCCTCAGAAGGTGTTTTAGTGGCGAGACATCCCCATCAGCCTTTACTTGCTGTGAGCAGCCTGAGAGATAGTTATAAGATCATCTGAGAGAGAGAGCATCTAAGCCGGTATTCCAGAGGGACGAGAGAAGCAGACTATGATCAACGGCGTCAAAGGCCTTACTTAGGTCCAAAAAAACAGTGCAGACAAAGTTCTTATTATGCAGCTCACACTGCCAATTGTTAGTTACCTTGGCTAGAGCTGAGATTGTGCGGTGCTGTGCTCTTAAGCCGGATTGCAATGGGTTGAGCAGCTTCGCAGATTCCAGGTAATTCCTAACCTGAGAATTTGCGATTTTTTTCTAGCATCTTGGACAGGATTGGGAGAAGGGAAATTGGCCTGTAGTTGTTAACGTCATTGGGATCTCCAGACTTAAACAGGGGGATAACAGGAGCTATTTTCCTGATGGGGGGAAGGTCACACTGAGAGAGGGATAAGTTAAACAAGTGTGTAATAGGCACTGCTAGGACACAGTAGACCACCTTTAAGAAATAAGGATCGATGAGATCAGCTCCTGCACTTTTGCTAACATCCGCCTTAAGCAAGAGTTCTTCAACTTCTTTCAGAGAAGTAGGTTGAAGAGAGAAGGTCGGGGTGGAGAAGGTGGTTCCTTGCTTATTGATTCCAAGTTGCACGCGGAAGTATTGGCTGGAGAGATATCGAAGGCTAACCCTGTGGTGGCAAAGTGATTGTTGAATGAATCAAGGATAGTTGGTTTATCGACAATTGTAGTAGTACCAATTGACATTTTAGTAGGCAGGGAGCTACCAGAGGTATGACCTTCTATGCCCTTAATTATTCTCCAGAATTTGGATGAGCACTTAGTCGAGAGATCAAGATGAGAGCAGTAAAAATTGGCCTTTGCTTCTCTTTCTTGGAGCAAAGGTCCCTTGCCTTCCTGAATAGGTTCCAGTTGTTTGGAAGTTTAGTCTTGTGGGCAGTTTTCCAGAGTACATCTCTGTGCCGCAAGGCATCCTTCAGCTTGTTTGTAAACCACTGGCAGGATTTATTTCTGACACAGACTTTTACTATTGGTGCATGTTTATTAAGAGCACCAATCAGGATGTCATGGAAGATGTTGTATGCAGTAGCCACCAAGTTTGCTAGATAAAAGTCCTGCCAGAGCAAGGAATGGCCTAGCTCGGAAATATATGCATGGGGATCAAAGTTGTGTTGACACCCTTTTTGGTAGTGAATTTGTGTGTAGATGGAGGAATATGATTTGACCTTACACAGGCAATGAAACAGTGATCACTGATATCTGAAAAAAAGACTCCAGCGTGGGTAAGTAAATGAGGTTTACTAACTAAGATAATGTCCAACAGGGTGCTGTTAGTGGGGGTTGATCTTGTTTGGTCATGTAGGTTAGTTGATAAGCTGGAACAGTCCAAGTGAGTCACAGAACGTTTTAAGAGGAATGGAAGCACTGGAAAGCCAGTCTAAGTTGAGATGACCCAGTAGTATGGACTCTGAGGACCTGTGGCCCAGGTTATTACTTAGATGACTCAGCACCTGCAGCCCTGCATGTGAGGTCCTGTAATAGCCTGTGACACAAAGTGAGACGCCAGATGAGATCTTGACCTGTAAGGAGAGGCTTTCAAACTCATTCGGAACGGATGATGAGTCAATAATAGAGACAGAGAATTTGTCCTTGACATAAATAGCCACCCCTCCCACCCCTAGTTTGTCTGTCAGTTCGTAACAGAGAGTAGGAGGGGAGGTTCACTTCATGGTTACTAGTTTGCGGATGGAACCATAATTCTGTAACAACTAGTGTAACCCCCCTACAAATGGGGGTTCCCAAAAAGTCTTCCTTGAGCTTGCCTAAATGCTCACTGCCAGGCTGGTGTCCTGCATTGTAGTAGTTTAAATGTGATTACCAGAGCCTGTATAGCCTCAGTGTACTGTCTCTTTAAGAGCTGCCTGATTGCAGCCTAGGTAATCTGAGAGGGAGCTCTGTTGAAAGATGTAACTATTTGCTGAAAATCTTTTAGAGTGATAATGATAATGTAGTTTATCTAACCTGCCTTCTTTATAGAAAGGACTGTTTTGTTTGTCTCTACTATCTTGGTCCTGGACTGCAAATTGGACCAATCAGTTCTGGTGGGACCTAAAATGTAGCCAGACTACAGGAGCTGTCTGAAGTCAAAATCTGTAGGAATTGTAGTTTTGAACTTTTTGAGCCTATTTTGCAACTGAAGGGGGAGCTCTTGCTTTGACTGACAGCCAATTCAGCCAACCGAATCTTTTGGACCTTGGGGAAGTCCCGGGCTGCTGGCAGTTTTCAGTTAGTTCTGAGCTGGGAAGTGAAATGAGAAGAGCTCAAGTGTATTTTTGGGCAGCAATCCTGAGTGGATTCGCATGGGAAAACTGTGAAAGGGCTGAGTTTTTGGCTTGCATGTCTGCCAGCTGCTCCTGAGAGGGAGAGAATAGAATTATTTTCGGCTAAATGCAAGTTTGTGTGACTAAAGTAAGCTACTGAAGTGGGCCAGGCTCAACCTGAAGAAGACCGAAAATTTTGCTGAATGCAGTTCCAGCTACCCCAAGCTCCTGGTGTGTGCAGAGACTTTGCGATTGTGACCGGGGAGCACTTTGCCTGGTACAGTAGAATTCCCGTACATGTAAATGTGCTATGAGCTGCTAGTGGGTTGTGAATTAGTTCTCCACTGTATGAACTGTGTTCTTCTTGCTGGAAGCTGTATCCAGCCCAAAACAGACTGCATCCGAATTTGTCTCCATGCAGTCTGGGCCTTGCCAGACTGGCCCAGCCAGACTACCCACTGCACAGAGAAGCCATCGACGAGAGACCTGCCTGGGGATCAGCCCCCTGCTCCACGCTTGAACAGGAACTACGCCTCTGTGACTCGTGTGGGCCCTGCTTCTCCTGGCATTCCAGATCAACCACCTGCAGCCTTGATTTTCGTCCAGCCTGTGTCCAGTCTTGGGTATCATGAGTAAATTCCAGGGTAGCCTCCTGCAACAACGGCTTAATTTAAGTGTGTCATCTGATTGTCTTGTTGTTTCGTTTCCTTTACGAACTGAGCCCTCTGGCTCCGGATTACAAATATTGTGTACTGTGCATGTTGTGTTTTCCATCACAGGGCCCTAACCAGTTGCAACCCTGGGCAACAGTCCTGGCTAGCCCATCTCTTCTCCACCTGGGTACCCAGAGGTGTGACTTTGTGGGGGGACTCAAAGTGCATGCATAACTGCTTGATTGATATAACCTTTAAGCTAATTAACCTGATTTTGCCCCTCCCTTGTTCAAGTCCCCTGAATAAATCAGAGCTAACTTTTTCTGCATGTAATCTGACCGTGGTTCCAGTTTGTGTTCAAAGTACTGTACTGTTGCTATTTGCTGTGCATAACCTTGTTTTACAGGGGGTCCCCAGGGTTGAGCCAGAGGAACCAGCCCTGGTGGTAAGTGCAAACAGTGTGGGTACTTGTGTGGTGTACCAGGGGTATTGTGAAAGTGATCATTGTACAGTATTCAGGCCACTAGAGGGGAAAGAGAGGGGTTACAGTGTCCCAGAGGGCTGTGCCGAGGTTAGCTTGACCACTACCAACCCTGACCTCCGGGTGGAGGCACCCGTTTCAGAACTCAGGCCCCTTAACCTGCTACTAGCCAAGCAGGCAGGGGTAGTAGCCCTTGGGATAGCGCCACCTAGGGGTACACTAGGATATCAGGGGTAGTGTGGCATATCCAAGCCTGGATGGAAGTTACTTTTTTTTAACAAGCTACACACATTAATGTGCATAAAACTTAGCCCTTTAAGGTTAGGTAGATCAGCAGGGGCTCCAACGGCTGCTGGGGGGCCAGCGTTACGCTCTACATTGCCTAAACACAACAGCAGAAGAAGCAAGAGCTTCGTAGTGACACCTAAGAGGAACTTTAAGAATTTAGCCCGTTCGTACTTGTGGAGAACGTGGTATTGACATTGGGGGAAACCTGAGGCTAATGCCTAACTGGCTTAAAGCTACTTATACTGTAGTAAAACCTTGCCGGCGAACGACAAGGGAAAGTGGGCATAGTGATGGGACAGATATATGTCCTCTGATGTAAGCTCTGCTTAGAGTACCAAAATGCCAAGTCGAAAGAGAGTCCAAATACAAGGTAGGGGAATTGTTGATGCACAAGAGATACTCAATAAAGCTCGAGACTTCAACGCAGCCCATAAAGTTGGTGGTACCCCATATTTCACAAGGAGTGTGCCGTGAGGACGAATTTGTGTGTAAGGAGCATAGTACAATCAAAGAGGAACAGAAGAACCAACATGGCATTCGCATTGTCATGCCTATACCCATAGTGCACTAAGGCATTAGCCAAATGATGTCTCTGTTTAGTGTGTGGAGATCTAAGTTATACAGAAGACCTCATGTTTGTAATGTAGTCTTTTGAGAGGAGAGAAAAGATAAATTAGGCTAAGAGACTGAGCCAATGATAGGAGGCTAGATAAAGTGGGCGGGGTTATAGAGCATTTAATGGTGATTTGGGGTGCAGGAGAAAATATTCAGGCCGGTCCAGACCCAGAAGAGCCAAGACAGAAGCACCTTCCTTCCGTACCTTGTTAGCTGGTAAGAAGGGTGGGTGACGCAGGCTCCTAGCGAAAAGGGGCGCTGGTGGTTCTGATCCTGACTGCAGCAGCGGTCTTAGCCCAAGAGGCTTGGAGTGTGCCTGCTGAGAGAAGGACAGACATGGGTTAGATAAGGCCCTATGATGGAGGGAGTGTTCGGGGAGAACAAAGACACACAAAAGAGTTGTGGCACTTGATTGTGTCCGAAATTGGGTAGAGGTTTCAGACTGCAGCTAGGCGCCGGCTAGATCTGGGTAGTTAGCTAAAACACATAGGGCCAGATATTCAAACTGCGCTATTTTGTGGAGCAAGCCCTTGCGCTGCACAAAATAGTTACGCAAGGGTGTGGCTAGAGTGATATTCAAAGGAGTTGCGCCCTTGAGCAACTCCTTAGAATATCACCCCCTGGCCACAGCCACTGTGCATGGTGCAGTGGAACTTGCGCCACTGCAAGTGGTCAGAGTGGTGCAGTCAACTTGCGTGGCGCAGTACCATTGCGCCATGCGCAAATTCCCTTGAGGCCAGGCAGATATGCAAATGGGGCCATAACTCATGCAAGGCGAGGGGAGGCCATTTGCATCTGATTATGGACCCATTTGCATGCCATTAGCATGCAGGTGCGCCGATCCCGAGGACTTGCGCCTGGCGCCTGCCAGGCTGCAGCCGTCAGGGACCGATGCCCCTGCAGCCTGATCCGGCAAAGGTGTAAATCCCCCACCACCCCCCACTGGCCCCAATTGTGGGCATAACACCCCCACCAGCCCGATCGTGGGCGGCAATGTCTCTCCCGAACATATCCCTGGTGGACCAGTGGACGATAAGCCCGATCGCAGGCTGGGTAGTAAAACACCCCCCGAACACATCCCTAGTGACCTAGTGTCCCCCACCCACCTACCCATGAAGCCCCACCACCGCTCCCCACAGCCGGCGGGCAGCATCCCACCCGCCTGCCGCCCCCGCCATCGCCGACTGCTACGCCCATTGGTGCAGAGCAAGAGCCAATGGGTGCAGCCCATACCGTACAAGACAGTCCAGTTTGTGATTGAATACATTCATTCACAAATCTGGACTGTCTTATCGTATAGACTACGCCCATTGGCTCTTGCTCTGCACCAATAACGGCAACTCCCCGACAGTCAGTCGGCGGCGGCGGGAGGCAGGCGGGTGGGATGCTGCCACCCGCCGCCGCGGGGGGAGCGGGTGGTGGGCTTGTGGGTGGTGGGGTGGGGGACACTAGGTCACCAGGGATGTGTTCGGGGTGATACTCCAGCCCGCGATCGGGCTTATCGGGTCCACTGGACCACCAGGGATGTGTTCGGGAGGGGAGACACATTGCCCTGCGATCGGGCTGGTGGGGGATGGGCAATGCCTGCGATCGGGCCAGTGGGGGTGGTGATTTTACACTTTTTGCCCGCGATCGGCAAGCGGGGGGCACAGGGAGGGGTTGAGGCCAGCCACAGGTGGCAGCTGCTGTGTTGCGCCTGCAATGCGGCAGCTCACCTGTGGGTGGCCTCGACTTGATCCTTTTTTGGCTCAAAGTTGTGCAGGCGCAGGTTGGGGGTTGCGCCTGCACAACTCTGCACAGCCCGGCTGAATATCGGGCTGTGCAGTTTATGCATGGTTCCTCCCCCTTCAGTTCAGCATGCATTCATTTGCATTGCGCTGTTGCTCAGCATGTTTTCAGTGGCGCAACTGCCTCCTGCTGAATATCGCAGAATGGAGCAATTTCAGACTTGCGCAGGCACAACCCTATTGCGCATGGCGCAACCCTTTTGAATATCTGGCCCTCAAGATCAAAAGATGTGGGTGGGGTCAGCAATACCTTGATATGGAGAGCCAAAGTAAAGAAATTAAGTAAAGAACAAGCTTGGCAAGAAACACTTTTTTTTTTGTATTTTCCCCACACAATTTTAATCTATCAAGCCCAAAGAAAGCTAGCAGCACAGCTGCGCAAGGACCTCCCCTTCCCAACAGTCTAGAGTTACTCAGTCAGCTGCAGCCATAGGTGCTATGACACAAGGAGTTCCAGCGCGAATCCAGAACAGCACACCGACTGACTAGGTGCAGGGAAATGGCAGTCGATCCTACTATGGGCTACAAATTACTACACATTACAATCAGTATTAGGCATAACATTAAAATCGAGCTGAAAAACAGTCAGAAACGCGAAAATGCCGGGCAAAGAAAGCGTGTCGGGGAGCACTGCAGCGAAGGAGCCAATAAGCACGTGTCCCCAAGTGGTACAGAGAGTTTGAACTCAAAAGGGAAAATATTCAGGCCGGTCCAGACCCAGAAGAACCGAGGCAGAAGCACCTTCCTTCCGTATCTTGTTAGCTGGTGATGAGGGCGGGTGAAGCAGGCTCCTAGCGCCGTGGGACGCTGGTGGTTCTAATCCTGACTGTGGCAGCGGTCTCAGCCCAAGGGACTTGGAGTGCGCCTGCTTGTTAGCTGGTGATGAGGGTGGGTGAAGCAGGCTCCTAGCACCGTGGGGTGCTGGTGGTTCTAATCCCAACCGTGGCAGTGGTCTCAGTCCTAGGGGCTTGGAGTGCATCAGGTACATAGATATTGACTAGCATGGCACCAGTAGCAGCATGTTGTATTAGGAGTCTTGTTTTGTGAGTGGTAGAGTGTTTTGCAGCCGTGTCATGGGGATGGATGCCTCGCACACAGCATTAGTTCTTCCTTCAAAGACCCATCAGAAGTCTGTCTTGTGGTGACTCTGAAGTGACTTTCAAAAGGCTGGTCCACTGTATTAAACTCTGAACCCTCTCCCCAAGGGAAATCAGGGAAACAACTGCTTTTTAAGCTCTTTGTTCTTAGCTGATTTTTAGAGTTGCAGAGAAAGCTGAAGAGGGTGGGCTAAGAGCACAGTGGCAGGGAATCTGGCTCATGGCCAATGTAGAAGAACATTGGATCATCTTGTTTCTGTTTATTGAAGGTTTTTATTTATTTTATTACAATTCCTTTATCCAGGATAGCCCAAAGAGATGCAGCATTTTGTTTACAGTGGGGTCCACTTTCTACCCAATATTACAGGCAGGAGGGGGCAAAGTACAGGGAGGTCGAGAGTCTTGCTCAAGGTCACATAATGAGCCAGTGACTGTGATGGGATTTGTTGATATAGGACTCAGCCAGGGATTGTTATAAACTGAGGTTTGGAAGACAAAAGTGAACACATCCTGTTTTGGCTACCTCTCATTACTTTTATTTGTGTTTTAAGTATTGTTTTAAAACATCTGGGACTGACAGCGATACAGCATCAAGATTGTTGGATTTCTTTCAAAGTGGTTTCTGTTGCTGGCTCCATGGCACTGAGCATCACAGGAACTGCTGTGACAATCTGGAGACCTGGGTTTGGGCCCCGAGCCCAGGACATCGGATGTTGAGGCAGGCAGGGAGGGATTCAGGGCATCCATTGGGTGATATCCTCCATGGTGGCTGGGTGTTATCACACCACACCGATAGCGAGTCCTGGCGGAGGTGTGGTGGTGGTGTCCTGTCAGCACGGGTTGACCATGTGCTGCCAAGCACTCCCCAGGTCTTCACCGTGTATGTGCCAAAGGGAAAGTGGGTGTGGTAAAAAGGAAAAACACTGAATGATGGCTCCCAGAACTCCTCCATTGCGACTTGACCCTGGAGCAAGCTGGCTCCCTTTTCCCTCATGTCATTGACCCACAGATCTAGATACGACTTTCTTCCTAGTGGCAGCGGGGAGACATAAGCTGGACCCAGCAGATCAATTTGGACCCCAAGGGGAAGAAGTGGCGAATCTCTGGAAGGCACGTGGAGAGACCGGCGGGTAGAGATGACCCCTAGGGAAGACCGAAGGAGAGTGGTGTTGGTGGTTAGTGAAGATGAAATAAAGAGAATTCACAGAAAAATACATTTTCTTTATTGTCTTTGTATCAATCCAGACATATAGCAGAAATGCTCTGACACTTAAGACAAGCAGTTCTGGTACCAGCCAGCCGGACTGATTTACCATGACTGAAAATGGAAGTGCTCTGTTCTGAGTGGTGGTAGGCATCATGGACAATCCATCACGTGAGCACCACCTGCTGACCAGTCTTGGAGTTACATAGAAACATGGAATTTGAAGGCAGATAACGACTGCTTGGCCCAACCAGTCTGCCCATTTTTCCCTACCAACATTAGTATTGCAGACTGTATTTGATCTACAGCTTTCACCCTCCCTCTCTCTCCTTCCTTTCCACTATGATTCCCTCATGCCTATCCCATGGATTCTTGAACCCCACCACTGTTTTTGCCCCCACCACCTCAGCTAGAAGGCTGTTCCAAAAATTTACCACTCTTTCTGTGAAGTACTTCCTCACATCTCTCCTGAATCTACCCCTCCAGCTTCATAGCACGTCCCCCTGTTTTTGAGCACCTTTTTCTGAAAAATACTTTCCTCCTGGACCCCATTCACACCCTGTGAGGTAATTAAAGGTCTCTATCATATCCCCTCCTCTCCCTTCCAGTGTGTGACATAGATACATAGACACTGTCAGCAGAAAAGGGCCTATGCCCCACCCAGTCTGCTATTTGAGCTTGTAAGTTCACTTTATGTTTTTCTAGAAGTATGTTGCCCTTTACCCCTGACCTCCAGAATTCCTTTATGTCTATCCCATGCATTCTTAAATCCTGTGATTGTTTCAGCCCCACCCTTCCTGTGGCAGGGTGTTCTACTTGTCCACTGCTCTTTCTGTGAAGAAATTCTTCCTCACGTTTCCTCTGAATCAGCCTCCCTCCAACTTCATCCCATGCCCTCTAGTTCTGGAACATCTTTTTCATTGGAAAATAGTGTATTCCTGCACCCTGTTCCTCCCTGTAAGGTACTTGTACGTCTCTATTATATCCCCTCTCTCCCTCCCCTCCTCCAGGGAGCACAAATTCAAGTCCTTCAACCTGTCCTCATAGGACTTGTGATGCAATCTCTGTACCATCTTTGTTGCCTTCCCCTGAACCTTCTCTACCCTGTCTATGTCCTTACATAAGTAATGTCTCCAGAACTGTACACTGTACTCCATGTGGGGCCTCACTAGTGTCTTGTATAGTGGAATTATGACCTCCCTTTTCCTGCTGGTGATGCCCCTGCCTATGCATCCCAGTATCCTATTTGCTTTACCTGCTGCCCTGTCGCACTATTTCCCTACCTTGAGGTCATCCCCAAGGTCCCTTTCCTGCTTGGTGCATGCTGTATCCTCACCCCCAACTGATATGTTGTTTCAGGGTTTTTGTGCCCCATATGCATTATCTTGCACTTCTTTGCATTGAATTTCAACTGCTATACCCCTGACCATTCTTCAAGTTTCTGCACGTCCCTTCTCATTCTGTCTACACCCTCTGGTGTGCCCACTCTGTTACAGACCTTTGATTCATCAGTGAACAGGGAAATTCTGCCTTCTAGGTCCTGTGCAATGCCACTGATGAAGATGTTCAATAGGATCCATCCCAGCACTGATTCCTGTGGTACCCCACTGGTCACTCTTCCCTCTGTGGAGTGACAGCCATTTACCACCACCCTCTGTGTCCTGCCGCCCAGCCAATTACCTACCCACTGCACTACTGTCCTGCCCACTCCCATATTCCTCAGTTTGTTTAATAGCCATCTATGTGGCACAGTGTCAAAGGTCTTGCTGAAGTCCAGATAGGCCATGTCCACTGCAATCCCCTGATCCACCTCCCTAGTCACCAAGTCAAAAAATTCAATGAGGTTGGTCTTGCATGACCTCCCCCAATAAAATCATGCTGCCTTGGGTCCTGTAGTCTGTTGGCAACCAGATGTTCCACCAATCTCTCCTTTGGTAGTGCTTCCATGATCTTCCCCACTACCAAGGTCCAGCTGACTGGTCTGTAGTTCCCCACATCCTCTTTGTTCCCGCTTTTGTATAAGGGGACTACATCTGCTGTTCTCCAGTCTTTGGGTACCTCCCCTGTTTCCAGTGATCAGCTAAACAGGATTGCCACAGGTTCAGCCACCAACTCTCTTAGTTCCTTTAGGACCATGGAGTGCACCCCATCTGGCCCCATTGCTTTATCGACTCTTATTCTTTCCAGTTCCTTTAGGACCCTTTTCTGTGTAAAGGGACTTGTGTCCATTTCTGCACCGTTCCCACCCCTTGTACTCTCTTCAGGCCCATTACTCTCCTCTTCCTCGGTAAAGACTGTGCAGAAATACCTCTTCAGTATGTCAGCTTTCCTGTTGTCATCCTCCACACAGCCCCCGTCCCCCCCTTCAGTCTCACTATCCCTCCCTTTGCCCTTCTTTTTTTACTTATGTACTGTAAAAGGTTTTGTCCCCTCTATCCGCTGATTTTGTAATGTGCTCTTTTGTCTGAGCTTTGGCTTCCCTTACTGACCTCCCTGCCTCCTTTTGCTTCTCCTGGTACTTCTTCCTATCCCCTTCTGCTTACATCTTTTTGTAGTGCCTGAATGCGATCTTTTTGGCTTTCACTTTCTCCGCTATCTCTTTGGAAAACCATTATGGCCTCCTCTTCCTTTTCCCCTTGCTAACCTGCTTAATGCATAATTCTGTTGCTCTTGTAATCCCTGTTTTAAATGTTGCCCACTGTTCCTCCACCTCTGATTCCCTCCACATTCCCACTAGTGCCTCTTTCAAGTTTCTCTCCATTTTCCCAAAGTCTGCCCTCTTAAAATCCAGGATATGTGTTTTTGTGCGGTTTGGTTCTGCTCCTTCTGTGATTTCAAACCACAGTGACCTGTGGTCACTGTTCCCTAAGTGCGCCTCCACTATTACGTGTATCACACTGTTCCCGTTTGTGAGCATGAGGTCCAGAATTGCCTTCTGCCGAGTTGGTTCCATGACAAGTTGCTTGAGGAAGACACCTTGAAGGGAGTCCAGGATAAATCTGCTCCTGGTTGCTGCTGCTGCTGCTAGAAGGCTCCAGTCCACATCTGGAATATTGAAGTCTCCAACCAGTACCACCTCACCCTTGTCTGCCATCCTTTGGATGGCTAGCATCAGCTCCCTATCTGTTTCTTCCTCCTGGGCTGGTGGTTTGTAGACCACCCCTGTGCAGATGGCTGACCCCATTTTCCTTTCCAGCTTAACCCACAGTATCTCTCCCCCGTTTTGTTCCTCCAGGATCTCTGTGGCCTTTATGCCATCTTTCACATAAAGTGCCACTCCTCCCTTTCTGCCTGCCTCTTCTGATTATGTAGTTGCCGGGTATGGCCATCTCCCAGTCGTGGTTATCATTACACCAGGTCTCTCTGATGGCCACAATGTCCAGGTCCGATTGCACCATGGCAGCCTCCAGATCTTCCGGCTTGTTGCTAAGGCTCCTGGCATTAGTGCACATGACTTTCCACAATGTGCTTTTTTTTTTTTATTTAGTTGTTTAACCAGGTATAGCACACTAAGCTGAAAGCTTTTTTTACAGGAGCGACCTGGGAGCACAAGGAGGTTAAGTGACTTGCTCAGGGTCACACAGTATGCAAGTGGAAGCTATGGGATTCAAACCCAGGTCTGGTCTGCTGGATGTCACCAAATTTGCAGCTCAGAGCCTTAGACCACTGCGCTATACTGCCTCCTCCCTAGACTGTTTAGCTGTTTAGCTGTTCTACTCCAGCCCCCTCCCCTGGTTGTCCTTTATTCCTGGTACTCCCTGCTGTCTGCCCTTCTGTTGAATTTTGCCCCTTTTTGCCTGTCCACCTCTTGGGTGTTTATCTCCATCTTTTGCACACTGCTTTGTTGAGATATCCACTCCTCCTGTTCACTGGTTCCACTCCTAGGTGTGTGTGTGTGGGGTGGGGGGGGGGCAATTAGGAACCCTCCTTGCTGGCCTGCCACCCCCTTGGCTAGCTTAAATGCTTGTCCATGTAGCATTTAAACTTTTCATTGAGTGCTTGGATTCCCCTCCGGGGCGGATGCAGGCCATCAGACTTGAACAAGCCCCCATCCCTCCAGGTGGGTCTCCAGTCACCAGTGAATCCAAACCCCTTCCTCACAGCACCAGTTCTTCAATCATGAGTTAAAGTTCCTGGTGTGTACACCTCTATGCTCTTCCATGCCTCTTACAGGTAGTACTTCTGAGAAGGTGACAGAAGTAGCTACTTGCTTGAGACCCCTCACCAATTTCCTGAACTCTTCCTGAACTTCCTTAGGCTCCCCGTTTGCCAGGTCATTAGTACCTAGGTGGATAATGACATCCAGCTCACCCTCACGTCTTGCCTTCCCAGTGATCCCCAGGATCTTCCTCCCATCCCTCCATGCCGTGGCACCTAGTAGGCACCTCATCTCCCTGTCCTTCCCCTCCTGTGTTCCTAGCTGGATGCCTCTTATGATAGAGTCCCCCACCAGGATATGCTTCCTCCTCCTCTGGGGTCCACTGCTCTCCCCACTGAGGTCACCTCCTTGGTTGACCTCCACATCCTTCCCTTCCACTTCTCTGGGTACCTCTGTTCAGTTGTCCCCATTTACCAATGCGGCATATGAGTTCTGGAGTGGAATAGGATTTGGGATGTGCATCTACCTGACCGCCCTAACCTCCTTGAGCCCACCTTCATCCAAGTGCTCCTCGTTCTTGGCATTCTTTGAGTCAGCGGTGTTGGACTGGGTGGTCTCTCGATAGTGGCAAAGGTACTTCTGACCCAGTTTACTTCTGCTCTCAGTCTGGCTAATTTGTCCTGCAGCCCAGAGGGATGCCTGCAGATAAGGCAGCACTTCAGCATCCAGAAGGTCTGCCTGAATACAGTTGCCCCGCATCCACTGCAGTACACTACTCCCCACATTATACTGCACTTATACTGTTATTCCAGTACTTGCTGTTACTAAAGCTCTCCTTGTAGTTCCCTCTTTATTAATTTACTGTCTTGAAAATCCTGCCACCAATCCTCAGATACTTTTTTTTAAAGAAGGAAAACAACAACAAAAAAATTAATCAAAAAACTTCTGCCAAGGGCGGGCTTCCTCCCCCTTATGCCCCTCCTACTCCACAACCCCTGCTATTCCCTGTGCTTGGCTCCTGTCAATCAGATTTAGCAAGGCATATAATTGAGTGGGGGGCAGGGGAAGGAGCAAGTTCAACAGACCAAAAACAATTCGAAGCAAAGACAGCAAAGATATAACAGTACCACTAAAAGCCCACAAATCTAGGTTTAAAACAAAAACAGCAAGTAAAGACGGCAAAGGAAAACAGCACCAGTAAAACCACACCAAAGTAGGTTTCAGATTTTCAACAGCCCCAAAACAATTCTAAGTTAAGACAGCAAAGAAATAACAGTACCACTAAAAGCCCACAAATCTAAGTTTAAAACAAAAACAGCAAATAAAGACAGCAAATTAAAACAGCACCACTACAAGCACACCAAACTAGCTTTCAAATTGTCAACAGACCAAAAACAATTCTAAGTAAAGACAGCAAAGAAATAACTACCACTAAAAGCCCACAAATCTAGGTTTAAAACAAAAACAGCAATGAACAGTTATTGTACTGCACTGAAATGAATCTGGATCTGTCCCATTCTGGCCTCTTCATATTGAGGTCATTTAATCTCTCCCCATTGGGCTTTTGATGCAGACCCTGAACCATATTAGTTGCCCTCCTCTAGACTGCCTCCACTCTGTCTATGTCCTTCCTGAGATGTGGTATCCAGAACTGGACCCAGTACTCTAGGGAGGGTCTTACCAGTGATCTATACAGAGGCAACACCTCTTCCCTCTTTCTGCTGGTGATACCCCTCCCTGTGCACCCAAGCAACCCACTAGCTCTCCTGACTGCTTTGTTGCACAGCCTGGCCACTTTTAGGTCATCAGGTATGATTACCCCCCAGGTATCTTTCCTGCTTGGTGGTCATCAACGCCATTCCACCCATTTTGTACTCTGCTCTGGGTTTTTGAGCCCTAAGTGCATTATTTTGCACTTTTTCACATTGAAACCCAGCCACCATACCCTTGACCACTCCTCAAGTTTTCTCAGGTCTCTGCTCATCCTCTCCACCCCCCCATGAAGTGTCCACCCTATTGAAAATGTTGGTGTCATCTGCAAAGACGAGGCAAATCTTTCCTTTCAGCTCCTCTGCAGTGTCACTTATAAAGACATTAAAGAGGACCAGTCCCAGCACTGATCCTTAAGGCACCCTGCTTGTCATGTCCCTTCCTTGGCGTGAACTCCATTTACCACCACCCTCTGTCACCTGTCCCCTAACCAATTTCTTATCCAGTTCACCACCCTTGGACCCACTCCTAAGCTACCCAACTTGCTTCCTAGTCTCCTATGTGGAATGGTGTTGAAAGCCTTACTGAAATCTAGGTAGGCTATGTCCACCGCTCCACCCTGATCTAATTCCTTTGTCACGTAGTCAAAGAAATCTATCCGAGCCATTTGGAATGACCTCCCCCTGTGAACCCATGCTGCCTCGGGTCTTCTAACCCACTGGATTCAAGATATTTCACAATCCTTTCCTTCAGCAGTGATTTCATTAACTTTCCCAGCACCAATGTCAGGCTCACTGGTCTATTATTGCCAGCCTCCTCCCTGCTACCACTTTTGTGTAGTGAGACTGCACCTGCCTTCCTCCAATCCTCTGGAACCACTCCTGTTTCCAGTGAGCTGTTAAATAGGACTGTCAGAGGTGCAGTCAGTACCCCTCTGAGCTCCCTCAGTGCCCTTGGATGCACCTCATCTGGCCCCATTGCTTCTTCCACCTTCAGATTAGTGACTCTCTTGAGGATCTCTCCTCTGAAAAAGGACTAGTATCCACCTCCCTCTACAGCACAAAGCTTCTGTTACTTTTTTGTGACCCGCCCCTTCTCCCTCTTCTGTGAACCCTGAACAGAAAGTATTTGTTCAGGATGTCTGCCTTTTCCTAGTCCCCCTCTGCAAAGTCTCCCTTCCCTTTTTAACCTTATAATCCCACCCCGGTCTTCTTTTTTTTTTTTCCACTTACATACCTAAAAATGTCTTGTTCCCTTTCATTATCTTCTGGGCTATTCTATCTTCAGTTTGTGCCTCTGCATGCTTTACTGCTTCCTTCTGTTTCTCCTGATACACCTCCCTAGCCCTCCTCCCTCTGTATCTCCTTATACCTTCTGAATGGTACACTTTTGACCTTTACCTTTTCAGCCACCTCTTTCGAGAACCATAGAGGTCTCTCTTTCCTCTTGCTTTTGCGTACTTATTTGATGCAAAGGTTTGTTGCCTTTACTATGCTCTCTTTTAGCTTCACCACTGTACCTCTACGCCACCCAGGCTATCCCCCCAGCCAGGTTGTCCCTGAGGCATTCGCCCATCTTTATCAAATCTGCCCTCCTGAAGTCCAGGACCCTTGCCCTTGTGTGGTTCGATTCCACAGCTGTCCTTATATTGAACCTTGCAGATGGACTAGAGGGTAAGGCCTAGTGACCTTGCAGATGGACTAGAGGGTAAGGCTTGTCTGTTTGCAGATGACACCAAGATCTGCAACAGAGTAGATGAGCCAGATGGGGTGGGCAGAATGAGAAGAGATCTGGATAAACTAGCAGAATGGTCAGAAGAGTGGCAACTGGGATTTAATGCAAAGAAGTGCAAAATCATGCACATAGGGAAGAGAACCCTGAAGTCACTTATAGGCTGGGAGGGAGTTGCTAGCAGTCACAAAGGAAGAAAGAGACTTGGGCATCATCATCACTGATGACCTAAAATCATCCAAGCAGACCTCTAAAGCAGTAGGTAAGGCTAGGGGTGTTAGGGTGTATTAGTAGGGTATCACAAGTCGTGAGAGAGTAATAATCCCTCTGTACAAGACATTGGTTAGGCCCCATCTGGAGTACTGCGTGCAGTATTGGAGGCCACACCTTCACAAGGACATTAACCAAATTGAGGCAGTCCAGAGAAGGGCAACCAAAATGGTGCAGGGACTGCATCAGAAGACATATGAGGACAGATTAACAGAGCTCAATATGTATACCCTTGAGCAAAGGAGGGAGAGAGGTGATATGATCGAGGCATTCAAACACCTTAAGGGCATAAACAAGGTGAAAGAGTCTAACATGTTTAAATATAAGAAAAATAGCAGGACAAGAGGACACAGCATGAGATTAGAGGGAGGCCGATTAAGGGGGAATGTGAGGAAAATCTTTTTCACAGAAAGGGTGGTGGATGCATGGAATGGCTTACCACAAGAAGTGGTGGCTATGAATACAGTGCAGGGCTTCAAACAGGCATGGGATAGGCATAAGGGAGCAATACAAATGACTATGAATAGATAGGTCACTGACAGAGCAAAGGCCGATGGCACATTTATAAGGTAGAAAAAGAAATGGGCAGACTGGATGGGCCTTGCGGTCCTTATCTGCCATCAACTTCTATGTTTCTATGTTTCTATGAACCACACCGTATAGTGATCACTGGTCTCAGGTGGCCTCCCACCCTGACTTCTACAACACTGTTCCTGCTACTGAGTACTAGGTCCGGTAATACTCCATTATGAGTGGGTTCACAGACATCACTTGTAGACATCTGCTCAACTTCCTTCCAGGCCATTGGACTCATGGCTGGGGCAGCCCTGAAAGAAAGGTGAGGGAAGGGCAAACATTACCATTTAAGGTCTTCTTACCAACTCCCAGAACTGGTGTTCCTATGCCATTATATACAATGACTCCTGCTAGAAGAGGATGGGACTGCAGTAACTCTGAACTTTTCCCACAATCAGTGTTTTTACACCATTACTTACAGTGACTCCTGCTGAGAGAGGCTGGGACTGCAGTAGCTGTGAGCTCCCCCAAGTCAGTATGCCTACACCATTGCCTACAGTGACTCCTTCTGGGAGAGGGTGGGACTGGAGTAGCTGTGAACTCCCCCATAGTCAGTGCTCCGTTACTTACAATGACACTTGCTGGGAGAGGCTGGGACTAGAGCAGCTGTGAGCTCCCCCACAGTCATTGCTCCTACACCAATACGTACAGTGACTCCTACTGGGAGAGGTTGGGACTGGAGTAGCTGTGAGCAAACCCACAGCCAGTGCTCCTACACCATTACCTACAGTGATGCTGGGAGAGGCTGGAACTGGAATAGCTCTGAGCTCCCCCCTCCCCCCACCCAGTGTACTAGCACCGGGTTTGGGGTGAGTTGAGGGGGAAGTGTACTAGCACACAAACCTGAACAGTGGTGCTGGGATTCAAACTTGTCACCAGGCTGGGGTGGTGGTGGGGGGAAGTGTACTAGCACACTAACCTGAACGTTTGTTCTGGGATTCAAATTTGTCACTGGGGTGGGGTGGGGTGTACTAGCACACTAACCTGAACAGTGGTGCTGGGATTCAAACTCATCACCTGGGGGGTGGTGGTGAGTGTAGTAGCACACTAACCTGTGGGATTCAAACCCGTCATGAGGGGGAGGGGCACTGCACCAACCCATTGACCTGAGCAGTGAAACAGGACTTCAGTCTCCTCATCATGGACAGGTTGCTTTGATTACTGTTTGGATGTACAGTACTTACTTTTACAGTGTATGTCTTTTTTCCAGTGTATATGTCAGCCCACATGTAACTATTCCTGCTTGTCTGTCTTAACCTGTTGACTGCTGCTGTCCTCCCTGGACATCCATGAAGATGAGATGCTGCATCTCATGGGGTTATCCCAGTCAGAGTAATCTCAAATAAATAAATAAATATATATATATATATATATGGGATGCATGATGGGCGAGTGTGGAATATGGAAAATATTTGGCACGAGTGATATTATTGCAGTTCACTCTGCACGAGTGCAAATGTTTGCCATATTCCACAAGTCGCACATCAAGTGTGCGATTTATACAATAGGGTTACTATCCATTGGGAACATTTTTGTCTGTGTTTTCTCCCTGTTTACTCATTTTGGTAACTGGGTTAGTTTTTTTTGGGGGACCTGGAGCATTGGGCAGTTAAGGATTTGTTCAGAGTCACACAGTATTGAAATGGAAGTTGTGAGAATCAAACACTGGACTGGGCTGCTGGATGTGGGAAGTTTGTTCATTGCTTGTTACTCTATACTCTAGGCTATACTGACAGCACTGTTTGTGTGTGGTCTGAGTGTGTGTAAGAGTTTCTGAGTGGGCTGAGACTGTTAGACACTATGAGAAACAGGTCCATGTGATTTGCAATGATAATTGTGTTACCTGCAGCTAGGAGTGAGAAACAGGCTGTTTTTTCAGTAAGTTGCTGGCTTCACTGAGACAGAGAAACTGTTGCAGTCAGCACTCAGAAAGAGAAACTGGTTTATGAAGGAGGCTGGTTTGAAGATTAGAGCAGCACAGTAATGGGCTAGGATTGTCAAAATAACTATGAGACACAGGTGATTGTCTTTTACAATGCTAATTGAGTTAGTTGCAGGATTCAGTGAGAAAGAGAAACTGTGAGGCTATTAAATGCAGGCTGCAGTGTAGATGGTCTCACTCTGGTGACATCACCATTGTTGTATATTTGCTGGTGATGTAGACACTGTGGGTTTATCAGGAAATAAATCCACAGTGGTGATGTCATCACAGTGGTTATACAATGGCTGTGAAAATAACACCATTTACTTCATAGCATATCACTTCATCCCTATTGTATATATATATATATATATATATATATATATATATATTTGTAGTTTTATGTAACCTGCTGAGCAACGCTGCTGGAAGTCATACTCTACACCATCATGGGAGGTGGTCTACCTATGAACTAACCTGAACAATGGTAATGAGATTTGAAACCTCTGTGACTGGTTGCACCCACCATCTACTCGTCTACATTGTATTGTATTGTATTTATTTGAACAGGAAAAGGCTCCATTGAGCAAGCTCATTTACAAGAAGGTACCTGGGTAGGACAGCATACATATATCAGGAAACAGTGGTGTTAAGTACACAATTGTACATGAATTGTAGAGCAACAGCATACAGAAAAATACAGTCACAGCAAAAGAAAAGTAAAATACATTTTGTAATAAGTAATACACAACAGTTTAATGGCTGGCGGGCATTCTCAGTGTGAGCAACACCATATGCGCAGCTACCAATATGAAGGGGACAAGAGTGAATTCAATTAAATGTTTATTCATGCACAGGAGCAGATCTCAGAGCATAGTTTTCCAATGAGGGTTTGAAGGCACTGGGGCTTTTTTTATCAATAAAATTTTATTGACCACAATAATGAAGCAACATTATAATAAACAACAAATAACAGAACAAGAAGGTAATGAAGCATTACAATACATTAAGAAATTTAAAGTATAACCAATGACAATAAAAGATAACTACCAACATCACTAACAAACTACACTATGATTTCTGAACTAATGCTTAACTTGTACCTGTAAAAACACACTTATACAAAATAAAAACAAGGTTAGTGCCAGCCCAGTGGCACTGAGGGTTGAGGCGCTGGATGCCACACCTCATGCCATGCCAGCGACCCATGTTCGGGAACAGGCATGGGCTGCCGGGGGTCAGCAGAGGAGGGGAAGGATTGAGCATCCGGAGGACTGCTGTCCTTCTCTGGGGAGGGTAGGGGAGTTGGATCCAGTGTCGCTCGCCCCGTGGTGGAAGCTGGGAAGCACGGCGTTGCACCACATCGTGGGTGCAGCTGGGACAGATGCTTGCTTTGGCATTTGTATCATTGTACGTACCCAGCTCCTGAGGCAATCCTACAAAAATCTGCTGGCCCCCGTGTATGAGCCAGGACTCCAGTGGCCTGACCCTCCAGCCGCCTTCAGTTCCACCTCGGTGGCCCCACTCGAGGGGGGCATCCCTGGGTGAGGGTATGGGTCGTGGAGCCCAGGGCGAGCCCATTCGTGGGGCTAGGGGTGCTGGAAGGCAAAAACAGCAATTAAAAAAAAAAAAACAAGGTTAGTGCTGTAAGTAAATCCATATATGTAAACAAGATACTTTCCCCTGTATTCAGTCTTGCATTAGAATAGGAAGGAAAGAGAGCAGAGAGGAGAGGAAGGAAGAAACAGTCAACTTGATAGTAATAAAGAAAGCGATATATAACAGTCTTTGGATTAGTGGGGTCTTGTAAAATAGGGGGAAATAGTTTTAAGGTCTCCTGAGAGAGTAGGCACACGTGAGTAACCAGATGCATATCGACAGAAGTGACATATTTATTTATTTTATTTTATTTAAAATTTGATGACTGGGAAAGGCACGCTGAGCCAAGGCTTGTTTCCAGGTGCGACCCGGGTACAGTTTGTACAGGGAGTATCAAGAGAAAAAGGAAGCATAGGCAGTAATCACAAACATTAATTATACAGTACAGTACACTTATTGGAGATGTAACATTTGGTCAATTAGGAGTGTGAGAGGGATGAGGAGAGGTCTACTAGGGGTGGCGTCGATGGTGAGTTGGAAAGGGCTGAGTGGTGCCTCTGTGGCACATTTGGACCAATTGAGCATGTAGGACAATGCGGGTTTGGTAGGAGACTGAGGAGCTGGGTAAAAGCAGAACAAGAAGGGGCCTTGCGAAGGTCAGAGGGCAAAGAGTTACAGAGAAGGAGGAGACAGTACAAGAAGGCAAGTTGGCCAGAAAGGGTGCACAGGCAGGGGAGGTGGATGATACGAGGGTCCCTGTGGTGAAGAGTGTAGTTTGGGGGGGGAGTTTGGTTGAGTAGGGACATGAGGTATGGAGGGAGGAGACCAAACCAGAATTTCGTTAAGAGGGAGGTGCAGTGGATGGCACGCTTGTGGGAGAGTGGGGCGATGGAGAGTGGGGTGTAGAGCAGGCAATGGTGAGTGGGGGGGTGCGGTGGCAAAATGGCAGAAGGCATTGAGCAGGATGTCATGTCTGGAGAGGGATAATGTAGGGGCCTTACCATAGACTACGTCTGCATAGTCTACAATTAGCAAGATTGTTTTGCGTACGAGCTCGCATCAGGTGGGGATCAGTAAGCAGGATTTGTGGTGGTAGAGGATAGCGAGTTTTGGTCGGAGTTTAGTGCAGATTGCCTCGACGTGGGTGGAGAAGTTGAGGTGACAGTCCAGCCATACACCCAGGTATATGAAGGTTGAGACGCTCCTGTGGTGAGCCATCCAGGGTGGAGAGCACTGGGGGGCTGGGAGGGTTGCCAGCTTCTGTCGGGAGCCAAAAACCATGGAGACCATCTTTTTAGCATTAAGAGTGAGTCGGTTCTCGAGGAGCCAGGATTGGACTCTGTTGAAGTCACTTTGCAGAATGGGGAGGACACTGTCATGGGAGGTGCCTGAGGCAAAAATGACTGTGTCATCTGCGTACAGATGGATGTTGGAGGAGAGGCAGATGGAGGAAAGGTTGTTTATGAAGAGAGAGAGAGAGAAAAGGATGGGGCCCAAAATAGATCCTTGGAGAACGCTGGATATGATAGGTGCATAATGTGAATTGACCGAAGGATGTGATAGGCTAGATTTTCTGAGAGTCACGTAGAGGGCCATGTAAACTATTTGAGTCTCCTCTGCTAATGAACTTGTGTTTGGTACCCCACCTTTTTCAGATCTCTATCTGAGGTCTTTTGAACACAGTTCATTTTTCAGTTCCCATAATTTCTATAAAGTTTGAGTTCCATTCTTGAAAGGTAGGCACTTTGTCCTATAGCCAGTACTTAAGGATACTGTTTCTAACCGACCCACCGATCAGTAACAGGGAGTATTTCTGTTTTTGTGAGCAATACTGAGAGTCACTAAAATGCCATAGGCACTGAGGTTGACCAGGGAGTTAAGTGTCAAGGAGGAGTGAGACACGTGCATGCACATGCGTGCAGACACAGTGATTTGATTTGTTTACACCTTAACTTGCATGCTTCACCCTTTTGCGTACTCGTGGCTATCCAGAAAAGCATCAGGTCCCACCTGGCTACAGTAAAAACAAGGCCTATAAAATTAAATACTGTGAATAATAGAGTTCCCAATGAGTAATGCTTTCTACAAAGGTTAGCTGGGTAAGCCAGGGCAGGGGAAATACAAGCTATACTGTTTGAACACTGCAGTAAGTCCAAAGCAATTAGAGATCACTGTCTGGGTGAAGAGCAAAAATTAGCTTTCACGGCAAGTGGCCTGGGGAGGGGGGGATGATGGAATCAGATGAAAATGCTCATAATAAATGGAGATGAATCAACATGAGCTGTGTGTTTTAAACAGATTAATCTGTGATCTGGCAAGCTCCTTCTGTTGTCTGTCTTCTCTTGTTTCTCAGCACCTCGTCCTCTTCCCATTCAGAATGTGAGAAGCAGCTGTTGACTGCAGTGCTCAGGAGATAAGGGAAGTGAGAAGGCCGGGAGATAAAGTGGCTTTATTATTTCACAATTGGACATTGGAGCCTCTGGTCTCTGCCACCTATCCATACGACCACAAACTGAGCACCCAGTCAGAGTTGGTGCGAGGTGACTGCTCCAGCACTTAAATGTGATTCAGCTCAGTTCAATGCATATAACCAGAGAACCAATGAACCATAGAAACAGAATTTGACGGCAGATAAGGACCGCTTGGACCACCAAGTCTGTCCATTTTTCCCAATCTACAGTATCACCGCAGGCCCTACTTGATCTCCAGCTCTTTCTCCATCCCCAATTCCTCGCCACTAAGATTCCCTTATGCCTATCCCATGCATTCTTGAACCCCACCACTGTTTTCACCCCCACCACCTCTGCTGGAAGGCTGTTCTGGGAATGTACCACTCTTTCTGTGAAGAAGTACATCCTCACATCTCTTCTGAATCTACCCCCTCCAGTTTCATAGCATGTCCCCTTGTTCTTGAGCACCTTTTTTTCCAAAAAATACTCCCCTTCTGAACCACAGCACTCTCAACCAAAAATGTTTTACAAACTGGTGCCTGCTCAGTATATTTGTAAAAAATACAAAAGATATAAATGGTATTTGTACAGAGTTCCAGTTCGCTTCCCAATACTTGAAGCTACAAGAGACATGATCCTATACAAAGAACCACAAGTAGGTGATCCCAAACGGTAGGGATTTGCAAAGCTGAAGTCCCCCTTTTATAACATACTTTTTCCTCCTATGGGGCCGGTACTTGGCCAGAACTCCTGTCCCCATCATCACCTTGTTCCCAGCCACAGAGCCCTGTTCCAAATATGACACCCAACCAGGAGCACCTTGTTAGCAGCCCTGGTATTGTCACAGATTCCTACCTTCTGGGAGTAGGCACACCCCACACACACACACCTTCCAGCACTTCAGTGGTATTTGCTCCCAGTGTCTGCATGATGGGGAAGTCTAACTCTGAGGGAGAGGGGTTGGAGACGGCATGAGGGAGGTGGGACCTACTAGTATATCTGTCACCCAGTCACTATGGGTGTAAGTTTTTGGGACATACTAGCTGTTTGAAGCTCTGCTAATTTGTACTCTTGCAGCTACATGCTGCACTTTTTTTATACTAACATACTAAAATGCCAGCAGAATAGGCCTAACAGTCTCTTGAGTCTGCTGGATTTTCGGCACCCACACTAAGGGCTGATTTTGGTGTCTCCCCCACCTCCCCCTTGGGTTATACTGTTCCCAGTCTCAGATGTTCCACCTGTATTGGGCCTGGTCAAATTTACCCTCCCCCTGTACCTGTCCCATCCCCTCTTAAATCCGTCCATAGTCTCCACCTCTACCAGCTCTCTGGGCAGTGCATTCCACGGCTCCACCACCCTTTCAGTAAAATAACATCTCCTCCTCTCCCCTCTGAGCCTGCCACCTTCCAGCTTACACCCATGACCTCTCGTTGACCCACCCTCCTTCCTTTGGAGCACCCTGACTGGGCCTCCCTTATTGATCCCTTTCATGTGCTTAAAGACCTCTATCATGTCCCCCCTGTCCCTCCTCTCCTCCAGGGTGTACATGTCGAGCTCCTTGAGCCTCTCCTCATAGCTCCTGTCCCCCAGGCCCCAGATAATTTTGGTTGCCCTCCTCTGGACCCTCTCTAGGAATGTAATTCATATTTTAATGATTTTCTATATATACACACACAATACACAAAATCACAACAGGACCACAGTACTGGTCATATATACTCACAAAAAAAAAGGTGCTTAAGAACAAGGGGACATGCTATCAAGCTGAAGGCAGGCAGATTCAGGACAAATGTGGGAAAGTGCTTATTCACAGAAAGAGTGGTGGATTCTTGGAACAGTCTTCCAGTGGAGGCATTGGGGCAAAAACAGTGGTAGTGTTCAAGAATGCATGGGATAGGCATAACATAATCTTGGTGGGGGTTGGGGGGAGAAAGAGCCAGAGATGAAGTATGGTCTGCAGTGACATTGTAGGTAGGGAAAAATGAAGACTGGGAGGGCCAAGCAGTCTTTATCTGCCGTCAGATTCTCTGTTTTTCTGTGCTGCACTTTATATTGCCAGCGTTTGCATTTGCTCTTTTGGATGGTTGAGCGGGACTGGTCGATGCCTCACACTGCATGCACCTGATTTACGTGTGTGATGCTGCTAGCAGCACCTATGGATATACCTGAATTTGTATCTCTTAACTGAATCCAGCTGACTAAAGGTCAGACACTTTGCTGTTAATGCATGCTGTAAGAGTGCAATTATTCCGTTTCTGACATACAGAGTGCACTTGATTTCTTTCTGAGATTGTTTGGCATCAAAATGGATAAACATTCATGACGAACCATTGGCTACTGTGATACCTCTTATTGAAACAGCACAGATATCATACATATCACCTGACCAAGGGACCAGTGTGGCTCCAAATGATCCTGCTCCCTACTGTCTCTTTACAATATCTATGTTAGTCCAATCTATGGTATGAAACTATGAAATGAGTCAGAATTCATCTCCTGACCAAGGGACCAGTGTGGCCCCAAAACATCGGTATGGTAACACCTCGGTACAATATCAATGCTGGCCCCACAACGATGATCACACTGTATAATAAGTCGGATATCGTTACCTGACCAAGGGGCCAGTGTGGCCTCAACAAATTGTCTTCAGTAACAACTTTGCACAGTATGTATGCTAGCCCCATGAAAGGTATCAGACTATACAATGAGTCTGACACTGTTACCTGATCTAATATTCCTGTTCTCTGAAATTAAATTTATACCTACGAATGATCCATATTTACTTGTACTTGACTAAAAACAGATTTGAAAAACTGTGTTTTGCATTTTTTTTCCTTTCATGGACAACATTCTATACAGTTCTGTTTCTAGAACCAGAAGTTTGGAGTTGCCAGTGTGTTATGGCTTGTGTACAGAATTCTAAGCATGAGCTGTTGACCAATTAGGAGGATTGTTTAGAGTTTTGTCACCATGCAGTGACATAGTTATGTAACCCCTAGGTGGCGCTATCCCAAGGGCTACTACCCCTGCCTGCTTGGCTAGTTGCAGGTTAAGGGGCCTAGGTTCTGATACGGGTGCCTCCACCCGGAGGTCAGGGTTGGTAGTGGTCAAGCTGACCTGGGCACAGCCCTCCAGGACACTATAACCTCCCTCTTTCCCTTCTAGTGGCCTGAACAGTACACAATGATCACTTTCACAATGACCCCTATTCATCAGGCAATTACCCGCACTGTTTACACTTACCACTAGGGCTGGTTCCTCTAGCTTGACCCTGGGGACCCCCTGTAAAACAAGGGTAAGCATAGCAAATAACAACAGCACAATACTCTTAGCATAAACTGGAACCACAGTCAGGTTAAATGCAAACAAAGTTAAATCTGATTTATTCAGGGGACTTGAACAAGGGAAGAGCATAATCAGGTTGATTTGCTTAAAAGCTATATTAATCAGACAGTTATGCATGCAGTTCAGAGTCCCTACACAGTTGCACACTCTGGGTACCCAGGTAGGAAAACAGTGGGCTAGCCAGGAATGTTGCAGCTGGTTGGGGCCCTGTGATGGAAGACAGCAACTTGCATAACACACACTATTTGTACTCCGGAACTGGAGGGCTCAGTTCGAGAAAGAAAAGGAAACAAGACAATCAGATGACAACACTTTAAGATTTAGCTGTTGTTGCAGGGAGCTACCCTGATGTTTACTCACGATACCCAATACTGGACGCAGGCAGGATGAAATCGAGACTGCAGGCTGTTGAGATGAGTGCACGGAGAAGCAGGGCCCACATGAATCACCAAGGCATCGTTCCTGTTTAAGACATTGAGCAAGGGGCTGATCCCCAGGCCGGTCTCTCGTCGATGACTTTCTTTGCGTAGCAGGTATTCTGGCAGGGCCAGTGTAGAAGGGGCCCAGGCAAATGGAAATGGATACAAATTCAGTCCGTGGAGCTGGATACAGCCTCCAGCAAGCAAAACACAGTTCAGACACACAGTGGGAAACCAAATCACGACCCACTATAAGCACACAGCACATTCACATGTAAGGAAATTCCACTGTACCAGGCAAATGGCTCTCCGGTCGCAATTACAGAGTCTCTGCACAATCCAGGAGTTCAGAGGTAGCTGGAAGTCCTGACAGGCCGATCGCATTCAGCAAATCTTCGGTCTTCTTCTGATTAAAGCCTGGTCACAATTCAGAGGCTTAATTTGCTCTCCAAATTTGGAATCAGTCCAAAAAAAGCACAAGTTCCCTCTCAGGAACAGCAGGCAGGCACGCAGGCCAAACTCAGGCCTTTCCACAGTTCTCCCACATGAATCCACTATGGATTTACTAACATGCTAACATACTAAAACGCCAGCAGAATAGGCCTAATGGTCTTTCGAGTCTGCTCGATTGGTCAGCCCCCACCCTGGGTGCTGACCTTGCTGCCCCCCTCACCTTCTCTGGCTTCTCCCTTCCCAGTTCCGGATATTCTTGCTGCATTGGATTTTGCTTCCAGAACCCTTCCCCTGTACCTGTTCCAGCCCCTCTTGAAACCCACCACCATCTCTGCCTCCACCACCCCCCTAGGCAGTGCATTCCGTGGCTCCACCACCCTCTCAGTGAAGTAGCACCTCCTCCTTTCTCCCCTGAATCTTCCCCCCTCCAGCTTCCACCCATGCCCTCTAGTGCCCCCCTCCTCCTTCCTTTGAAGCACCCTGACTGTTCCTCCCCTATTTACCCTCTTCATGTACCTGAAGACCTCTATCATGTCCCCCCGGTCCCTCCTCTCTTCCAATGTGTACATATTTAGCTCTTCGAGCCTCTCCTCATAGGTCCTGTCCCTCAAGCCCCAAATCATTTTGGTTGCCCTCCTCTGGACCTTCTCCAGGAGTTTAATGTCCCTCTTTAAGTGTGGCCTCCAAAATTGCACGCAGTACTCAAGGTGTGGCCTCACCAAGCAGTTATACAGAGGGAGTATCACTTCCCTCCTTCTGGAGGTGATCCCCCTAGCGATGCATCCCAGCATCCTGTTGGCCTTGGCTGCTGCCCTCCTACAAGTCTCCGAGTTGTTCATCTTGACATCCACCACCACCCCCAGGTCCCTCTCAGCCATCGAGACTTGTAGCATTCCCCCCCAGGGTGTACACTTGGCCCGGGTTTCTGGCCCCAGGTGGAGTACCTTTATCTCTGCATTGAACCTCAGCTTCTACTTTCTAGACTATCTTTCCAGAGCCTCCAGGTCCCCTGTAGGGCCACCTCCCTCCTGCCCATCCACTACGCCCCAGTTTTGAGTCGTCTGCAAAGAGACTCATCTCACTCCTGATTCCTGTCCTTATGTCAGAGACGTAGGCGTTGAACAGGAGGGGCCCAAGGACTAATCCCTGTGGGACCCCACTAATGACCCCTCCTTGGGGATGAGACTATCCCGCCAACTACGACCCTCTGGGTCCGGTCCTGGAGCCAATTGCCTATCCATCTGATCATCTGGTTCCCCACCCCCATTTCTCCCAGCTTATCCAACAGGCCCACATGAGGAACAGAGTCAAATGCCTTGCTGAAGTCTGATTTCTGCTCAAACTATCTTGAGCTGTTACTTTTTCACTTCACAACTCAGATCTAACTGAAACTGCAAGCAGTGTGGGACTTTCCCCATGATCCAAAAGGTTTGTTTGGCTGATCTGTTTGTCAGTCACAACAAGGGCTCCCCCTCCACGTTATTTTAGGCGCCAAAAGCCCAAAACTACAATTCCTACAAGTTTTGGCCCCACTAAGCCCCTGTAGGCAGGCTCCATTTTAGAGTCCCAAATGTACTGATTGGCCCATTCTGCAGTCCAGGACCAAGATGATGGAAACAAAGAGAACTGTCCATGCTGCAAAGCAGGCAGGTTAGAACAAACTGCAATATTATTACTACTCTAATAAAGGATCAGCAAACAAGTACATCTTCTAACAGAACTCCCTCTCAGATTAATTATGCCTGCAATCCAGGCAGCTCTTAAAGAGACAGTACACAGAGGCTATACAGGCACTCTCTGGCAATACATTTAAACTGCTAAAACGAAGAACACCAGAACACCAGTGAGCATTTAGGCAAGCTCAAGGAAGACTTTTCGGGAACCTCCATTTGTAGGGAGGTTACAGTTAAAACATCAAAATAATGGTTCCATTAAATAAACTGTACAGAATGTTGCCAATAAAACAAAACAATACAAAATACTGTTTTTCACATAACTGTGTAGTCAGGTACAGTTAAATATGGATAATTTGGGCATATGAATATATATATATATATATACACCCTTCTTGCTTGTCTCAGTCTGTTACTCCCCCAAGCCGTCACTGTCCTTCTCCAGGATTTGTCTCTGCCTCCACGCCCCCACTGATTTCACCCAATGATGGGGTCTTCGGAGTGGCATGAGCCCCTTTGAATATCCACATCCAGCGGAAGAGGGTGCCTTCAGTCGACGGTGTGGGGCCTGCAGGGAACTGCTACCTGAGCATATTAGTTATTTGCCCCTCCCCATGGATGGCGGTGCAAAATGCTCCCCAGAAGCAAATGTAACAGGGTTGTGTGGGAGCGCAGACACACACACACACACCCCTGCTTCCCACCCCATTGAAGCCCAGCATGTTGCTCCACCTGTGCATGCACAGGTGGCTGTAGATGGTGGGCCATGGTCACCCTTCCTAGGGTGCCTCCTCCCCAACTCCAGCCCTCTGGCAGATCCGACTTTGCTCCCAAATATGGGATACTGTCTAGTGCTGCAAGTGGCATTCCTGCTGCTGTGTCATGGGGTTAGCAATTAATAGAATTACTGAAACTAGGAACCTTACAAACAACTGCCAATTAGAAATACATTTCCTGTCCTTTTTATTAAAACCAGTTATGGGCACCATTTAAGGTGCACTGTAACACCCCCACACGATGTCTCCTTCTATTTAATTCTGTGTCCAGGAATCAGAAAACTGTACAGCCCTGACCACCATGATGTGTCCTGCTCAACCCCATCTTTGGCATTCAGACTCGCTCCAGGGACCCACGGTATCAGGCATGAGGTATCAGGAGAGCTGATGGCTGGTTCGGAGAAGGATGTCAACATTGTCTTTTCAAGCCGGAAAATATTTTTCTCATCAGGTCTGGAGACTGAATATCAGTTGCTTTATTGAAGCAGCAAGGTTTTTAAATTGATGCCTGCAAACAGTCTGATATCAGGAGTTTATTCCATGCCATTTTCTTTTTGTGAGGTCAGAAGAGCTGTGTGAGTGGTGTCACTTCAGTGTAAAGACTAAGGCAATTCACTCAGTCCCCCCCCCCTTGGAATGATGGTAACTCAGACTGATGGACACACTGTGTGGGACATTTATTCCAGTGGCGTACAGACTGTGTATTCAGATTGAAAGAGGCAGGTGACTCCCATCACTAATTACCTGCACTGAGGTAACAGGCTGTTGTTTGGGGAAAGAGAGAGACACAAGGTGCTGAGTGGCAGATTCAATGATTCACATTTGCTGTCTGACAGCAAATCCATTTCCATAAACTCAGGAGAGACAAAAAAATGTGCACACAATAACAGGGATGAGTGACAGGCAGGAAGGCCTCCAGCAACTGTCTCATCAGCTACTCTCATTAGAAAAGTTAATGTTTCTTTTCTGCCACCTTTTAACACATCTATAGTGTGTGTGTGTGTGTGTGTGTGTGTGTGTGTGTGTGTGTGTGAATGGCACTCTTCCACCTTGTGTGCTGCACCTCCACGGCCCAACCTGTGCTGAAACCTGCTTGCCCAGGCCCAGCATGGGTTCCGTGCTTGACACAATACCTAAACTGCCCTCATCAAGTTCACTCACTCCATAGACAAAGCTAACAATGAAGGCCTTTACACCAGTGCTGCATTCGTAGACCTCACCAAAGCCTTCGACCTCGTTGATCATGAAGTCCTCCTCCGTACCCTGGCTGGCCTCCATTTCTCACCTGAGGTCTGCCTCTGGTTCAAGTATTACCTAACGGGCAGATCCCATCGCACCATCATTGGTGGTGTCCTCTCTGAATCCTGCCCCATCAAATACAGCATCTCCCAAGGGTCCATCCTGGACCCTCTTCTCTTCTCTCTGGTCGTTAACTCCCTGCCTGATATTTGCACGGCCTCCAAACTCATTCTCTATGCTGATGATGCAGCCCTTTTCTGTCAGGACAAAAACTCCAACGCTCTCATTAACAAACTCCAATTTGATTTCAGCAGACTTCACACCTGGTTCACATCCAAAGGTCTTGTACTCAACTCTAGAAAAACTAAATTCATGGTTTCCTCTTAGTCTCCAGCTTCCTCCTTCCTGTCTTTGACTATGGTTCACTTGTCTCCTTCCTCCACCTCTCCATCAAAAATGTCTCCAGACTTCAAAGCTCCTACCACAGCGCTATCTGCTTTGCCTCTGGTCTCCTAAACTCGCACACAACTGTGACCTTTATAAGCTCACCAGTGGGCCCTCCCTTGAGTCCCACCTCAACTGCAAGATGGCCACCTTCTTCTTCAAACTCTCCTGTGGACTGCTCCCTGATTGCATCACTTCTCTCTTCCAGACAGCCACCACCACCAGGACCACTAGACTGTGTTCCACTCTCTCTTTCACTGTTCCTTTCTGCCGGACCACTCAAGGCCAGAAAACACTCTCTTTTATGGGACCCATGCTCTTCAACTCTCTCCCTCCAGAACTAAAACTCTGTCCCTCCACAAATGCCTTCAAACACAATATCAGGAGACATTTCTCTCCCACCTGCACCTGCTCGCAGCCCTAATCTGGCTCTTATTCTACACCTTTTTCCCCCTCACCCTCTGGTTATCCACCTCAGGCACTTACCCTCTCTTTCTAGCACTTGTAGTATTGTTAATCCACCTAGGCTAGTTTTTAGATAGCACTTAAATGTTTTTGTTTCCCACTGTTGTATTATTGTTAAACCCTCACTGAATGCTTAATGTGACTTGTATTTGTTAATTCACCAAGGCTAGTTCATGGTTTGCCCTTTAGTCTATTTTATCCCAAATGTATGTACCATTTTATTAACCCTCGCTGTTAGTTAAATGTTTAAGCCTATGTCATGTCTCATGATTGTTGTATGTAACTGGACGCTTGTGTAAACAGGCAGCAATGCTCACATGCCTTTCCAGTATAATCATTAAAAATGAAATGACGAAAAATGCCCAAAGCCAGCAAAACATACTGTAACAGCTTCCAGTATCTCTGAGCCAGTAGATAACTGAGAATAGAAAAATAATTAGATAGTTTTTATAATCAGAGTTTTTTTTTTCTTTAAATGTACTGCCTTTCCAGCAAAGTTCTTTTTTGTGTGGGCAACTTGAAATGGGGGTCGTCATAAAAGAACGAGACATCTTCAAAAAGGCAGACAAACTCTGAAGTCTGATCAGGCAGAGGGTAACTCCCAGTGCCCATCAGGCCCCAAGAAGCCTCTGCATTGAGTTTGTTACCCCAGCAGCATCTAGTTTTCACGTAGGAGGGCAACTCCCACTGTGACAGCAATGAGGCAGGGTGTGGGGTGCAAATGGAAAACAAGGGAAATCAGTGTCAGGATGTGAATGTAACTGGAACACAAAGGGGACCATCAAAGTGTGGGGTGTATATAGCATACAAGAGGTCAGTGATGGGGTGTGGGGGGTGTATATGAAACAGAAGGGGGAGCAATCAGGGTGTGGCATGTGTATGAAAAACTAGGGGACCTGTCAGGGTGCTGGGTTGTATACTGAATACAAGGGGGAATCATCAGAGTGTGGGGTGTATATAAAACATAAGGGGCAGCGTCAGGATGTGGCATGTAAATGGAACACAAGGGGGCAGTGTCAGGGTGTGAGTTGTAAATGGAATACAAGGGGCAGCATCAGGGTGTGGGGTGTAAATGGAATACAGAGGCAGTGTCAGGGTGTAGGCTGTATATTAAATACAAGGGGGGAGTGTCAAGGTGGGTTTATATGAGACACAAGGGGCAGTGTCTGGCTGTGGGGTTTATATGAAACACAAGGGGAAGCATCAGGGTGTGAGGTTTATATGAAACACGAGGGGCAGCATCAGGGTGTGGCGTTTATATGAAACACAGGTGTAACCCCCCTGCAAATGGGGGTTCCCAAAAGACTTCCAGGAGCTTGCTTGAATGCTCCAAGCCTGAATGGTGTTTGGCATTTAAGCCATTTATCAGTGAGTGTTTTAGAACCTCTGGTACTGTCTCTTTAAGAGCTGTCTGCTTGCAGACATAATTAGTTTGTATGGGGGACTGTGTGTTTCTTGATTGAGTACCACTCAAGCTGCTGCCAATTCACTTCATTTTGCAGTCACTAGGAGTGCAAAGGGAACCTATCTGAAAGATGTAACTGTTTGCCAGAAATTATTTAGAGTAATAATGAAATTACAGTTTGTCTAACCTGCTTTCTTTGCAGTCAGAACTGTGTCTGCTAGTTCCCATTCTAGTTTTGAACTGCTGAACTGGACCAATCAGTGGGGTAAGCTAGCTCTAAAATGGTGCCTTGGACGAATCAGAACTTGGACTCATAATCTGAGCCAGCCACAAGAGGATTGTATGGGCAGTGACTCTGGGAGATGTAGTTTAGACTTCAGTGCCTTTTGGACCAACAGCAGCAGTCTATTGTGAGTGACAGCCAATCCAGTCAAGAACTGGGAGGAACTCAAAGGAAGTGCCCGGTTTGTCGGTTGGAGTTCTGTTGAGCTTTGGCAGTGAAGAAGGAAGGAGCCCTGTACTTTTTCAGTGTGCAGTTTTAGTCAAAAACGTGTGTAAGGCCCAGAGTTCCGGTCTGCAGCTTGTTAGGACTGAATCTGTCCTGTGAAAAGAATCAAAGGATCTCTGAAGAGTAGAAACCAGGCTCACCCTGTAGAAGACTGGAAGAATTGCTGAAAATTGCACTCGGTCTGTCAGGAACTGAATCTGCTGTGTGTTCTCCGGGTATTGTGCAGTAGTGCGATCGGGATACAGATGCAGCCTGCCTGGTATAGTGCTTTCTTTTATATGGATGTGTGAAGAGGTTTGTGTACCTCAAGTGAGCCCTGCTGACATTGAAGGACCCTATCTTATTTGGAGGTCGTGGTACTAATTCAGGGTCGCTCCCTGTTGAATTGCCACATTAAATCCAAATGGAATTACTGTACTGCTGACTGTTTAATTCTCCTTTTCTCTGTGTGAAAGGGCCCTACCAGCTGCCACGGTTTGGACTAGCCACTAGGGCTTGGGTACCCAGGGACAGTAACTGATAGGGATAGGCCTGTGCACAGAGCCATAGGTAGATTATTAGAGTGATAAGCTAATTAACCTGATTTCCCTGTCCTTGTTATATCCCCTAAATAAATCAGAGCTGCTTGTTTCAGCAAAGTTATACTGCCTGAGGTATTTGTCTATGTTAAAGTACTGTACTGTGATTGTTGCACTGTATCTCATTTCACAGGAGGTCCCAGTGCCGGAACCAGACCTGGGGGTAAGTGTATACTGTGAAGGTAATTCTGATATATTGTGTGGGCCACTAGTGGGAAGAAAGGGGGGTTGCAGTGTCCCAGAGGGCTGTGACCAAGTTAGTTTAACTATTGCAAACCCTGACCTCTGGGTGGAGGCACACGCCATTGGATCCAGGCCCCTCAACCTGTTAGTGGCAAATCAGGCAGGGGTAGTAGCCCCTGGGATAGCGCCATCTAGGGGTTACATCTTGGAGGCTCACCGCTGGGATTGTGTGTCCTCTAGTGGCCATATTTACGAACCACTGTTAAGAAAAAAATGGGTACCCCGACAGAAGTGGCTGTGCACCGGCTGGTGGAGTGGTGTACTGGGAGGAGATCGACCCCAAAATGCTATGCTTATCCTGGACATCCCCTGGTATCAATACGGACACTGTGCAGGGAGTACTTTCCAAGGTGGAAGGTTTACAAAACCCTGTGGTGGTGGGTCGGCATGCTAATCTGCTCACCCACACTTTCCTGGCCCTAGTAGAGTTTAAGGATCCCATAGATAGCTCCAAAGTGCCACAGACCATTACCCCAGAGGGAGCCCTCACTGCTTGGAGAGTGATAACTAGGACAGAAGACCCGGGGAATCAGCCCCACCACTATCTGAAACTTTTGAGGAGAAATTTGCTGAATGGTTGCTGGGAGAGGGAAAACTGTGGAGGACTTGAAGAAACTATTCTTGCCACCTGGGGTGTTCCTCCCCCAACACCCTCCTGCTCCAGTGCCCGTAATGGTGGCTGAACCAATGCAGACTCCTATTTCTGCACCTGCCATTAGTCACGACTCTTCGAAGGTTGAGGATCTTCTCTGGCACCCTCCCACCCCCAAGGAGGATGACTGGGAGACCTGGATAGACTATGTTGCCCCCCAAGTGCTAGAATGGCAATGCTCGGAAGGCGAAAAGCGAAAGAGGGTTAGTGAGAGCCTCCGAGGTCCTGCCCTGGCTACCATCCGTGCTAAACGGGCCAGTAACCCTGAAGCGACTGCACAGGCCTATCTTGAGGCCTTGGAGAATGTGTATGGGAGCCCAGATTCTGATGAGGACCTATGGTGGAGAGTAAGAAATGCACAACAGTACCAAGGGGAGTTGTTGTCTGTGTATGTATCTCGGCTGGAAAAATTGTTGCAAGAATGCCTCAGAAAGGGTAGTTTGCCAGCGATTGAACTGGACCGAACCAGACTGGACAGAATCCTTAAGTCTGCCCCTTCTCAGAACTGCTGTTGCTTCAGTTACGCCTGGCAAATCGACTGGAATCCCCACCCTCCATGATGAGTTAATGAGAGAAATTGAGGAGTTGAGAAAAAGGCGACCTCGGAGGTACCTGCACCAACAGCTGTGGCTACGACCCGAGTGACTGAGGGTGACCCATCAAGTGAAGTTCAGGGGCAGAGGTTGACAGTCAATGAGTGCTCTGACAAGGAAAAAGATATGCCACAATGGGGCGAACTGTTGAGAGAGATCCGGGAATTCAAAAACAGTCCCTTTATGAAGGCCACGCCTGCAAGTACGGGCCCTGACCTATATCCGACTGCATCTGCTATGGGGGTGGGGGTACCCACCCATGTATCTCCTGCTGATAACAGCTCCAAACTCAATTCCTTGACCATGGAAGTGGAGAAACTGACGAGATGTCTCCAAATGCTTATCACGCCACAGACAGAGATGGCACCCAGGTTTCCAGTTAGTAATACCCCCGCCCTGGCTCCCAGTGTGGTGCTCGGCCAGCTCAAACTCCAGAAAGTATGTTTTGCTATAATTGTGGGAAAGATGGGCACATGAAAGGGAATGCCAGTCCCCAAAGACACTGACAAAGTTGCATATAGGCTACAAGGAGAGCTTCGGAGAAGAAATCAGTGGTTAAGAGGTGCACGACATGATCCCAGTGAGGGCACCAAAATGCTAATTCACGCCTTTGTGGCAAGGTCAGTTGCCCAGGCCCCCACTACCGCCTCCAGACTGGTCCAGAATAGTGGGTCCTCCATGGAGACCACTGTAAAGGTGAATGGAGTGTCTACAAGAGCTGTATTAGACAGTGGCTCCCAAGTGACAATTATGTTCCAGGATTGGTATCAGAAGCATTTGCCAGACGTACCCTTACAACCATTAGAAGGACTGCATGTATGGGGTTAAGTGAAAAGGCCTACCCTATTCCGGTATATCCGAATTTGGCTGTCTTTCCCCACCTCCGTGGCTGGAGTGGCCGAACAAGTAGAGACCCTAGCCTTAGTGTGTCCCCCACTGGACTGTATGATGGTGTCCCTTTGTTGATTGGAACAAATGCTCATATGTTCGGAAGGCTGGCACAGTTGTGTTATGAAAAACAGGGTCAAAGACTAGTAGAGCTTTAAGAGTTCCGGCTTTAATTAAGAAGGCCTATGAGGCACAGAGAGATGCTGAAAAAACAGAACCAGAGGAACCGGTCGAATTGTATGGAAGAAGGATCCTGAGTCTCTGATCCTGGCGCCAAATGCCCAGTGTACCTTACAGGGGAGGTCCGTATCAGAAAGGATGTTAAGAATAAAATATTAATGTTGGATGCACCAGGCGATGGAAAATTGCCAGAGGGACTGCTGGTCAAGCCTAGTATTTTGCCCGCTAGAGCCCATGCTTATGCCAGAAGGGTAATGGTCCAAGTTCATAATGTGTCTGAAAGAGACATTCGAGTAAACAGAGGTTGCATCCTGGCTAATGTGCATTGTGCAGACACTGCAGTGCTACCCAGCAGCAAGAGTTCAAGGAAGAATGACAGAGTAACGCCTGACTTGTTTGATTTGGCGACTCCCGCTGCCAGCTGAATGGAAAGTGAGGATCAGTGAGAAGCTTGCCCAGAGACCAGGTGTTTTCTTTAAAGGAATGGGATGTAGGATGCGTGCAAGGAGCTGAGCACAATATCCGGCTGCATGACGAAAGACCATTTCGTGAGAGGTCTCGACGCCTGGCACCTGCTGACATAGATGATGTGAGACGGCATCTGCAAGAGATGTTAGCTGCTGGTGTAATACAAGAATCCAGAAGCCCTTATGCTTCCCCCATTGTGGTAGTGAGGAAAAAGAATGGAACAGTAAGGATGTGTGTGGATTATCGCACCTTAAACCGGCGGACTATCCCTGATCAGTACACAATGCCCCGCATTCAGGATGCTTTGGACTGCCTAAACGGGAGCAAGTGGTTCTCTGTGCTGGATCTCCGCAGTGGGTACTACCAGATCCCGATGGCCCCAGAGGACCGTGAGAAGACGGCCTTTATCTGTCCGCTTGGCTTCTATGAATTCATGAGGATGCCTCAAGGGATTTCAGGTGCCCCAGCCACTTTTCAACGATTGATGGAGCGTGCAGTGGGGGACATGAACTTACTAGAGTGCCTGGTATACCTAGATGATGTTATTGTGTTTGGCAGCTCACTGGAGGAACATGAGAGCAGATTATTTAAGGTATTGGACCGACTGGAGGACTTTGGCCTTAAACTGTCCATTGATAAGTGTCAATTCTTTCAAACATCAGTAAAGTATGTGGGACACATAGTATCCACTGAGGAATAGAGACCGACCCAAGTAAAGTTGAGGCCTTGACCACCTGGCCACAGCCCAAAAATCTAAAAGAACTGCAAAGATTCCTGGGATTCTGTGGTTATTATCGGCGCTCATCAAGGACTATTCAAGAGTGATCCGCCTTTACTTAACCTTACTCAAGGGTATCCCCAACCCACAAAAATACCAAAAGTCAGCGTCCTCAAGACTGAAAGAGTGTATTTTCATCCGAGTGAAGTATTTGGGGCCCGCTGGACTCCTGATTGTGAGACTGCTTTTCATGAGATCATATATCAACTTACCCATGCTCCAGTGCTGGCCTATGCCGATCCAAGAAAACCTTACGCCCTGCACACTGATGCTAGCTTGCAAGGGTTGGGGGCTGTGTTGTACCAAGAGCACGAGAATGGCCTGAGACCAGTGGCCTTTGCCAGTAGAAGCCTGACCCCATCCGAAAGAACTATCCTGTACATAAGTTAGAGTTCCTAGCTTTGAAGTGGGCTATTGTTGACCAATTCCATGAGTACTTGTATGGGGCTAAAATACTAGTAAAACTGACAATAATCCTTTGACCTATGTGCAGACCTCAGCTAAGTTGGATGCCACTGGCCATAGGTGGCTTTCTGCATTATCTACATATGACTATGCTCTCGAATACCGAGCAGGTCTGAACCACATAGATGCTGATGCTCTCTCCGGAGGCCTGTTCCCCAGAATGATTGGGTCCGATTGGCAGAACCTGACATTCGGGCACTCGCCGGAAGTTTGACAGGGAGGAACAATGTCCACGGACGCAGTGGACTGCATGGTGATTGCTTGGGAGCCTCTGAGAATTGCATACCTGTTGCTTATTGCCACTTTTCTGCAATAGACATTGGTGCACTGCCTCAGCTGGACAATGACAGTATTCGGCGGGCTCAATCCCGCGATCCCATGATCAAAGCAGCTTTGAAGCCTCTATGCAGGAAAAGATGTGTCCAAATTACGCTCCACTGATTTGAGAACTGCACTGTTATACAAAGAAGGTCCTAAGTTGAAACTGATCAATAAACTGTTATACAGAGAAACAGTAGACAGAGGGGACAAGTAGACAAACAACAACTAGTGCTGCCCACTGCCTTTCGAGACTCAGTACTGAGGTCCTTGCACAACCACATGGGGCACCTTGGTATAGACAGAACACTTGACTTGGTGAGATCCAGATTCTATTGGCCTAAGATGGGGGCTGATGTGGAGCAACACATTCGAACTTGTAGTCGCTGCTTACAGAGGAAAGCTTTGTCCCAGAGGGCTGCCCCCCTTGTTAACATCACCACCAGTGCACCCATGGAGCTGGTCTGTATTGATTTTCTGAGTTTGGAGTCAGATCAAAGAAATATCAGTAATGTGCTGGTGGTCACTGACCATTTCACGAGATATGCCCAAGCTTTCCCACCAAAGACCAGAAAGCATCCACTGTGGCCAAAGTACTTGTAGAAAACTTTTTGTTCACTATGGGGCTCCACAAAGAATCCATTCTGATCAAGGGAGAGACTTTGAGAGTCGTCTGATCAAAGAGATGCTTTCTCTGTGGGAGTGCGAAAGTCCAGAACCACTCCTTACCACCCCAGGGGACCCACAGCCTGAACGTTTCAACCGCACTTTGCTAGATATGCTAGGCACCCTGCACCCAAAGGACAAGCCTAGATGGAGCCAACAAATTAGCACCCTGGTACATGCTTATAACTGCACCAAAGTGATGCCACTGGATTCTCCCCTACCGCCTGATGTTTGGAAGAGAAGCTCGACTACCAGTAGATGTGTGTTTTGGGGTCTCTCCTGATGGGGTTCAAGCTGACAACTATTTACAGTATGTGCAAAGTTAAAGGCCCAGCTAACTCATGCGCTACTCAACTGGCTCAAACCATGGCTGCCAAAAGAAATCTGGCCAACAAAGAAAGGTATGATAAAAGGTGAAAGCACAGGAACTCCAGGAGGGAGATCGGGTATTGCTAAGAAATCTGGGACTGCATGGCAAGCACAAGATTGCTGACAGATGGCACCATCTCCCTCACATTGTAGTGGGCAAACTAGATGATCTGCCAGTGTACAAAGTAAGGCCTGAGAATAATTCAAAAGATGTAAAAACAATGCATAGAAATCATTTACTGCCCATTGGACAAATCTTAATTGAGTCTGAGCCCCAGAAGATGCCCCTCTGGACCAGTGACTAGAGCTGCTGCTAAGAAAAGATCAAGAAAGTCTGCACCTACAGAAGCAAAGTTAAAGTGTTCCCTCCACAAGTCCCAGTTGAGCATGACTGTCAGTCCATATCGAAGAAAGTGAGAGTGACTTTGAATACTATCCTTCTTACGAACTGAGTCAATTGTTTCGGGCAATCCCTAGTCAATACTGGAGACAAAGCTGGGCCTTCTGGACTGTCTAAGCCCCAGCTTCATCCCTGGAGCCAATGCTCCCAGAAAGTGAAGTGCAAAGCATCAGATCAGATGAAATGGAATCATTGTGCATGGTTGAACTGTTTGAGCTTTCAGGGGAGGAAAATGATAGATTGGGGCAGACTGGTGATACACCCGAACAAGAAGAGTATTTTGAGTGCCCTGACAGTCCACTGCCAGTGTCCGAAAGCTCTCCATGCGAGCCAAATGTTGTGGACTCAGAAACTGTAACTCCTGGAGCTGAAAGTGCCCCAAGTTCTAGCCTCTCTACCCCCATGGAGACTCCCCTGACAAGTGAGGACAATGCTGAAAATGAGGCTCAGAGTGCAGAGACTATAACAGTTCCCCCTAGAAAGACTGGTCGAGCTGTAAAGCCTGTGGTGCACCTCAGTTATGATTCACTTGGGAGGCCTGTGGACTTGCCTCTCAATGTTGTCCATAAAGGAGTGTATGTGTCCCGAGCTCATTGCCCAAACTGAGCGTCAGTGCTAACTCCAAGTTACTTGTGTTGCCCTCTAGTATGGTGCCCTTGCCCCATCCAGCCCCAAGGTAACTGATAGGAAGGCCCCTCTTCAGGTTTCATGTACAAGAGGTAATAACTTGAGTTATGGTACAATGTATGTAATACTGTGTAAAGAGTGACGTACTGCAATGTTTCAGAAATGTGTTCTTTGGTAAAATGATATATTGACTGATGATTACATGTGCGAGCCTAATGCAAATGTATATGGTTGCAGTTGAAACTTATGGTACTTGCTTGGACGCGGACGCCAAGCTTTCCCAGGCCAGGAAGGTGTAACCCCTGCAAATGGGGGTTCCCAAAAGACTTCCAGGAGCTTGCTTGAATGCTCCAAGCCTGAATGGTGTTTGGCATTTAAGCCATTTATCAGTGAGTGTTTTAGAACCTCTGGTACTGTCTCTTTAAGAGCTGTCTGCTTGCAGACATAATTAGTTGTATGGGGGACTGTGTGTTTCTTTGATTGAGTACCACTCAGCTGCTGCCAATTCACTTCATTTTTGCAGTCACTAGAGTGCAAAGGAACCTATCTGAAAGATGTAACTGTTTGCCAGAAATTATTTAGAGTAATAATGAAATTACAGTTTGTCTAACCTGCTTTCTTTGCAGTCAGAACTGTGTCTGCTAGTTCCCCATTCTAGTTTTGAACTGCTGAACTGGACCAATCAGTGTGGGTGTTAGCTCTAAAATGGTGCCTTGGACGAATCAGAACTTGGACTCATAATCTGAGCCAGCCACAAGAGGATTGTATGGGCAGTGACTCTGGGAGATGTAGTTTAGACTTCAGTGCCTTTTTGGACCAACAGCAGCAGTCTATTGTGAGTGACAGCCAATCCAGTCAAGAACTGGGAGGAACTCAAAGGAACGGTTTTGTCGGTTGGAGTTCAGTTGAGCTTTGGCAGTGAAGAAGGAAGGAGCCCTGTGCTTTTTCAGTGTGCAGTTTTAGTCAAAAACGTGTGTAAGGCCCAGAGTTCGGTCTGCAGCTTGTTAGGACTGAATCTGTCCTGTGAAAAGAATCAAAGGATCTCTGAAGAGTAGAAACCAGGCTCACCCTGTAGAAGACTGGAAGAATTGCTGAAAATTGCACTCGGTCTGTCAGGAACTGAATCTGCTGTGTGTTCTCCCGGTATTGTGCAGTAATTGCGATCGGATACAGATGCAGCCTGCCTGGTATAGTGCTTTCTTTATATGGATGTGTGAAGAGGTTTGTGTACCTCAAGTGAGCCCTGCTGACATTGAAGGACCCTATCTTATTTGGAGGTCGTGAGTACTAATTCAGGGTCGCCTCCTGTTGAATTGCCACATTAAATCCAAATGGAATTACTGTACTGCTGACTGTTTAATTCTCCTTTCTCTGTGTGAAAGGGCCCCTACCAGCTGCCACGGTTTGACTAGCCACTAGGGCTTGGGTACCCAGGGACAGTAACTGATAGGGATAGGCCTGTGCACAGAGCCATAGGTAGATTATTAGAGTGATAAGCTAATTAACCTGATTTCCCCCTGTCCTTGTTATATCCCCCTAAATAAATCAGAGCTGCTTGTTTCAGCAAAGTTATACTGCCTGAGGTATTTGTCTATGTTAAAGTACTGTACTGTGATTGTTGCACTGTATCTCATTTCACAGGAGGTCCCAGTGCCGGAACCAGACCTGGGGGTAAGTGTATACCGTGAAGGTAATTCTGATATATTGTGTGGGCCACTAGTGGGAAGAAAGGGGGGTTGCAGTGTCCCAGAGGGCTGTGACCAAGTTAGTTTAACTATTGCAAACCCTGACCTCTGGGTGGAGGCACCCGCCATTGATCCAGGCCCTCAACCTGTTAGTGGCAAATCAGGCAGGGTAGTAGCCCTGGGATAGCGCCATCTAGGGGTTACACAAGGATAAAGTGTCAGGGTGTAGGCTTTATATGAAACACAAAGGAAAAGTTTCAGGGGTGTGAAGTTTATATGAAACACAAGGGGAAGCGTCAGGTTGTGGGGTCTATATTAAACACAAGGGGGCAGCATCAGGGTGTGGGGTTGGGGCATCGTCAGAGTGTGGGGTTTATGTAAACACAAGGGGAAAGTGTCAGTGTGGGGTTTATACGAGACACAAGGGGAAAGCATCAGGGTGTGGGGTTTGCATGAAATGCAAAGGGCAGCATCAGGGTGTAGGGTTTTTATGAAACACAGGGGGGCAGCTTCAGGGTGTAGAGTTTTTATGAAACACAAGGAGGCAGCTTCAGCATTGGGGTTTATATGAAACACAAAGGGCCAGCATCAGGGTGTGGGGTGTATATGAAACACAAAAGGAAAATGTCAGGGTGTGGGGTTTATATGAAATACAAGGGATCAGCATCAGGGTGTGGGTTTATATGAAACACAAGGGGGCCATGTCAGGGTGTGGGGTTTAAATGAAATGCAAGAAGCAATGTCAGGATGTGGGATCTATATGAAACACAAGGGGAAGTGTCAGGGTGTGGGGTTTATATGAAACACAAGGGGGCAGCATCAGGCTGTGGGGTCTATATGACACTCAAGGGGAAGTGCCAGGGTGTGGGGTTTATATGAAACACAAGGGGCGATGTCAGGGTGTGGGGTTTATATGAAACACAAGGGGGCAACGTCAGGGTGTGGGGTTTATATGAAACACAAGGGGAAGCATCAGGGTGTGGGGTTTATATGAAGCACAAGGGGAAAGCATCAGGGTGTGGGGTTTGTATGAAACACAAGGGAGCAATGTCAGGATGTGGAGTTTATATGAAACTCAAGAGGGCAGCGTCAGGGTATGTGTTTTGTATATGAAACACAAGGGGAAAGTGTCAGGATGTGTGGTTTATATGAAACACAAGGGGAAAGCGTCTGGGTGTAGGGTTTATATGAAACACAAGGGGAAAGTGTCAGGGTGTGTGGTTTATATGAAACACAAGGGGAAAGTGTCAGGGTGTGCGGTTTATGTGAAACTCAAGAGGGCAGTGTCTGTGTGTGTGTGTTGTGTATGTGAAACACAAGGGGAAAGTGTGGGTTTATATGAACATCAAAGGGGCAGCGTCAGGGTGTGGTGTGTATATGAAACACAAGGGGAAAGCGTCTGGGTGTAGGGTTTATATAAATCACAAGGGGAAAGCTTCTGGGTGTGGGGTTTATATGAAACACAAGGGAAGCATCAGGGTGTGGGGTTTATATGAAATACAAGGGGAAAGTTTCTGGGTATAGGGTTTATATGAAACACAAGGGGAAAGTGTCAGGGTGTGTGGTTTATATGAATCACAAGGGGAAAACTTCTGGGTGTGGGGTTTTTATGAAACACAAGGGGAAAGTGTCAGGGTGTGTGGTTTATATGAAACACAAGGGGAAGTGTCAGGGTGTGTGGTTTATATGAAACACAAGGGGAAAGCTTCTGGGTGTGGGTTTTATATGAAACACAAGGGAGCTTTTCCCCAGTTAGGACCCCACTTGTTCTCAGTTTTATTTATCATAGAATGATTGACCCTATTCTTATCACTATCACAGGCTGCCAGCTGGTTATCAGGTCTATTTATTTAATCTTGTCTTACTCCTTTGCTTTTATTTGTTTTTATAAATTAAAATCCACCCTGATGTATTGCAAAATATATTTCCCGTTGATTCTGCCCGCTGATTCTAATAAACAGTAATAGCTAATGTGAACAAAGTCCTGGTTATGACGAGAGACTTTTTACTTCCTAACTCTGCAGTCCCCTTCCAACATACTTACATTTTAATTGAAATTACTTTCAGTTCATAATTTTGATTATAGTAGTTTATTAGCATTTTGCCCAGTGCACTCTGTAACTTGCCCTTTGAATGGTTTTAGTGGATTACATTTTATTTTAATAACTCTATTCATGTTCCGGAATTTGTGGCAGATCTAAGTGGTTATGTGAGGAGTGGGTAGGTATCATGCACATGCCCCCCCCTCCCCCAACACACACACACACATCATCGCCACTAGTCCAAGCATGTCCTATCTGTGATGTAGCCTAAATGACACTGACCCAAAGTGGAAGTTCCAGGCTGAGGCATGAACTTGTGCTTTCCACGTCCATCCCAGTACAGACCACTCTGCTTGCTACAGCGCATATTTCAATATTATAGAACAGACTTTTATTTGTATAATGAAGGGAAAATCTATATTCTCTGATAACTGTTTTTTTTAAACAAAATCCCATCTGTCAGCCTTATATAACCAGCACTAAGTGTTCATGAGTGCAAAATACTCAGTTACTAGGGGCTGCCTGTTAAAGATTAGGGAAGCACACTGCCCCCCCCCCATTTGGGTGGAGGGGCCAGTCCAGTACTCCCCACCAAGCATGTTAGGATATTTTATGAATAAATGGAGCATTTCAGGGTTATTACTAAAAATCTCCAGCAGTAAAATGTCCTCATTCTTTATGCTGGGCTGTACGTAGATAGCGCTTACCAGAGTTTTCTCTGGGCACTGCCAGGTACACAGTGCCCTCTAAACATCATGCTGGTGTGTTGGTTGATAAAGTGTGTCACCTCCAACATCAACCATGCTGGGGTGTTGGTAGGTGGAGTATGTAACCTACAACTGTACAACACCCCTTACACATTGCAATTAGTGATGGTAGAGCGATTGATCCCTCTTCAACAGCACTGTGCCTCTTATACACCATGCTAGCAGTTTGTAGCTGGAGTGCACCACCTTCAGTAGCACAGTGCCCCCTACAGACTGTATCAGGGTGCTGGTAGATGGAGTGCATCACTTCTAACAGCCCAGTACCCCCCACACACCATAACACTATTACTTGTCTTAGATAATCTCCCTGACTGATATCCTGACCCAGGCAAATGGGCTAAGTCACGTGGGAGACAGGCATGGAGTAGCAGGAGAAACGGCACCTCAACAAACCTCATCAACGATTCCTTCTTGGCTAAGCAAAGGACACTATGCAAGATAAACAGAGGCCCTGCAGGAAAGTGGAAATAATCATTTATTTCTGAAGCTTCAGCTGTGCAAGGTTACCAGGTCCCGCAGGCAGACAGCAGTTTAAGTAGTTTCATTTATTGATACAAACAATTTCAGTAGGATAAAAGGAATGAATAAAAATGTGTTTTTCCACACAGGAAGCGGCTTTAGCATTTTGATTCAGTGTGCACCTTAACTGGTAGTGGATCTAGCTATGTAGCAAAGTAAAGTCCAAGGGGTGTAGCTGCGATCGGCAGAAATGAATCGGTGCTCACTGCTACAGGCGGCCAGCCTGCTGGAATTCAATGTAAACAGACCCGGATTGCAATGTCACACGAGTCCTTACAAAGAATTCCAAACAACAAGCTCGTAGCTGGTTCAGAATAAGAAATTTAATGCTGAGCAGCAAAAAATGGAAGGACTAACACTGAGGAAGACTCTCGAGGAGACAAAGCACTGGGTGGTCAGGAAGGAGTACCTGCTGTTAGTCCTTTTTTGCTACTCAGCATTAAATTTCTTATTCTGAACCAGCTGTGAGCTTGTTGTTTGGAATTCTTTGTAAGGACTCGCGTGACACTGCAATCCAGGTCTGTTTTATGTAGCAAAGTGGCAACTGGTGCCCTCTTAGGTCAGCAAGCAGTTGCTGTTTTAGCATAATTTCCTTGTGCGGTAGTTGGGCGCCACACGAATCGCACTTATTTTTGTGCTCGGAGGGTGTAGGGGACGACATACACCGACGATGGAACTGATGTTAGTCGAAAAAAAAAGCAATTATTTCAGTAAAAAACTGACGAAGATAGGGCTGACGAAGCACAAGCTTTTCCACGAGGCACTGCACGAGCTAATGGCGGAAAAGAACTGGGAGACAGGCGTCAGGGACCGCCCTTTTATACCGAGGTCTCCTGATGCCGGTCACCTGATGTGGGGGCGGTCCCTCGCCAGGGACTGCTAGCTAGAAATTTTTCCGTGGGGTCCTGCTGCCTGTTGGCATCAGTCCTATATGTAATTACCTACTGCAAGAGCCCTCTCAAAGTAAGATATGTAGATCCATGACTGACCTGAACTGATCCAACACTGAAGCAGTTTGGCACCGAAGCGGTCTGCTCCAAGCGGATCCTCGTTATTCAGACCCTCCCCTCACAGGATGCAGTTTTACTATTGGATCTGATACCAGAGTTTACATGAAGCTGGCAGTGTGCAGCAGCTACTGGTGATAATTCAGCAGGTTGAATCTCTAGGGCTAGAAAATCAGAACATGTGCATATGCTACTGGCTACCCTGGCAGAACTATTTTACCCTTATCCCAGCACGCACTGTGCACTTTAGAAACATAGACTTTGATGGCAGATAGGGATCACTTGACCTACCTAGTCTGCCCATTTCTCTACCTAATGGATAAGCTGCAGATCCTAATTAACCAACAGCCTACTTCCTCCTCCCCCCCCACTAGAATTGCTTTATGTCTGTCCCATGCATTCTTGAATTCCCCCACTGTTTTTGACTCCACGACCTCCTCTGGAATGCTGTTCCATGCATCCACAACCCTTTCCGTGAAAAAATACTTCCTCACATTACCTCTGAGCTGTCCCTCCTATATCTTCAAATTGTGCCCACTTGTTCTTGCACATCTCTTTTTCTGAAATATGCTACCCACTTGGACGTTGTTGATTCCCTTGAGGCACTTGAAAGTTTCTATCATGTCTCCCCTCTCCCTCCTTTCCTCGAGGGTATACATATTAAGCTTCATTAGTCTCTCTTTGTATGTCTTCTTGTGCAGAACCTGCACCATTTTGGTTGCCCTACTCTGGACAGCCTCCACCCTCTCTATGTCTTTGTGGAGATGGGGTCTCCAGAACTGCACACAGTACTCCAGATGGGGTCTCACCAACTGTCTGTACAGAGGGATAACAACTTCCTGTTTTCTACTGGTGATGCCTCTCCATATGCATCCCAGTTTCCCCCCAGCCCTCCTTATTGCCTTCTCACATTACTTGCCCACCTTTAGGTCATCTGATATAACTACCCCCAGGTCCCTTTCCATTTTTGTTGTTGTCAGTATCTCACCCCCCATTGTGTACTCTTCTCCTGGGTTTTTGTTTCCCAGGTACATTACTTTGCACTTCTTTGCGTTGAATCTAAGCTGCCATAGATTTGACCATTCCTCCAACCTTGCCAAGTCCCTTCTCATCCTTTCCACCCCACCTTGTGTATCAATCCTGTTGCAGATCTTTGTGTCGCCTGCAAAGAGACATACTTTTCCTTCCAGTTCCCCTGAAATGTCACTTATAAAGACATTAAAAAGGACCGGACCCAGTACTGAACCCTGCTGTACCCCACTATTAACCCCCTTTTCTTCACTGTGGACGCTGTTTACTATTACCCTCTGCGTCCTGTTGTCCAGCCAGTGTTCCACCCAGGCTACCACCCTGGGACCCACTCCTAGGCTGGCTAATTTGTTTACTAATCTTTTGCAAGGGACTGTGTCAAATGCCTTGCTAAAGACTAGGTAGGCCATGTCCACAGCCCCTCCCTGGTCTACTGCTTTGGTCATCCAGTCAAAGAAATCAATTAGATTCATCTAACATGACCTTCCTGCTGTGAATCCATGCTGCATTGGGTCCTGTGTCCCACTGGCCTCTAGGTACTCAACAATTCTTTCCTTCAGAAATGATTCTATCATTTTCTCTACCACTGAGGTCAAACTGACAGGTCTGTAGTTTCCTGCCTCTGTCTTGCTCCCACTTTTGTGAAGGGAAATCACATCTGCCCCCCTCCAGTCCTCAGGTACCACACCATCCTCCCATGATTTATTAAAAAGGGTAGTCTATGGTGTTACTAGTTCTCCCCTTAGTTCTTTTAGAATTCTGGGGGGAATCCCATCAAGCCCCATTGCTTTGTACACCTTCAGTTTTAGGGGTTCTTTCAGAATCCTTTCTTCTGCGAAAGGACTGATATCAACCCCCCCCCCCATCCAGAGTGCTTCTATTGACTGGATTGGGTACCTCCCCCTCCTCTTCATTTGTGAATACTGAGCAGAAGTAGTCATTCAGTAGCCCTGCTTTTTCACTGTCCCTCTCTGCCCACCCACCCTCCTCTTTATTCAGCCTCAGTATCCCTCCCTTTGTCTTTCTTCACTCCCTAATGTACCTATAAAAGGTTTTATCCCCCTTCTTAACCGAGTTGGCTATCTTTTCCTCAGATTGGGCCATTGTTATTCTGACTGCATTCCTTGCTTCCTTCAGCTTTAACTGGTTCAGTTCTCTGTCCTGCTCCTTCTGTGTTTCCTTATACTTCCTGAATGCTATATTTTTCTCTCTAACCTTCCCTGCCACCTCTTTTGAGAACCATAGTGTTTTTTTTCTTTCGTTTTGATTTATTTGCTTCACACAAAGGCTTATTGCCTCTGTGATGGCAGTTCTGTTTCCCCATTGTTGCTCCACCCCTCCCTCTTGCCTGTTTGCTAGTGCTTTTCTGAGGCACTCTCACATTTTGACAAAATCAGCCCTCCTGAAGTCCAGTACCTTCACTTTTGTGTGGCTTGACTCTACAGCTGAGTTTATTGTGAATCACACTGTTTATTTATTTAGCTTTTGTTGACCAGGTAGGTACACTAGACAACCTGTATGCCTATTTTCAGGTACGACCTGGGAGAGTACAATGGAAATACAGGTTCAAACAAGGTACATAACAACAAGAGGGGCAATGTACAGAGTTACAAGAGAGCAAGATAAACATAGATAGTATACAGTGAGCAGTAATAGATAAAGTGTACATATACATACAGAATAAATAGACTAACACATTCAGTGGTAATTACATTGCCTGAGTGACCCTATTTACCAGGGCCACTTAATACATAAGCAGATGGCGATCAATCACATGCTACACAGAGATTAAAGGACAGCAGGCAGTGGATCAGAAAGGGACCAATTTGGAGGCCTGGTTAGGGTGGCTTGGGACACCCACACACCGAGGACAGTTTCAAGTGCTCCCACAGGGAATTCTGGAGACAGAGTTGAGAGGGGGGAGAAATGTACATGGTCAAGAAAGGAGTTCCATAGCCTCAGAGCACATGTAGCAAAGTCCCTATCTCCCATTAAGGTTTGAGTATATGGAACTTTGAGCACCGCCAGACCCTGAGATCTGAGGGAGTAGGAGGAGGATACAGCAGGCAGGAGAAGCTGTGCAAGCCCTGGTGGGGTTCCAGTTCTGAGCACCTTTCCTGCGAAGCAGCCCAAACCGTATTTCAAGTGATTGGCCAGGGAAAGCCAGCTCAGTTTGTTGTATAATTGACAATGGTGGGTGAGACGTGGGACAGCCAGGGCAAAGTGACAGATGTTGTTATAGGTCGTGTTCCACCTGGCAAGGTGAACCTTGGAGGTGCCAGGGAACAGGAGAAGGCCATAGCTTAGTGAAGGGGGCAGCACACCTCTGGCCGGTGCCAAGCGAGCTGCAGATGTCAAATTTTTCTTTGCCCTGTAGGCAAGACCCAGTTTGCAGTTTACAGTTCTAGAAACATTTAGGATGTGACTCCCCAGGTCGAGTTGGGGGTCAAAAACTGTTGTTAGGAGGGGAGAGCCATCGACACCACTGACACATAGAGGGACAGGGGAGGCCTTGATCGTGGCTGCTGACCCAAAGAGCATGGCCTGAGATTTTTTTCAGATTGAGGGATGTTACCCAGGCTTGAGTATTCTTAAAGGCCTCACTCAGCTGAAGGTTAAGGACCCCAATGTCTCGGGAATGTGCAAGGATGACAAGATCATCTGCATAAAGGGTGGCACTACAGTTGGAAGCAGCAGTAGGGAGGTTGTTAACAAATGCGGAAAAGAGAAGGGGCCCCAAAACTGATCCCTGTGGGAAACCAGAGGTCACCGGAGTGGGGTCAGAGAGGACCTTGTTGAATTTAGTCTGCTGTGTTCTGCCCTGGAGGTAGTTTCTCAGCCAACTCAAGGCAGGGGGGACAGGCCTAAGGACTGCATCTGTGAGCAGAGTAATGCATGGTCTACAAGGTCAAAGGCCTTGGATAAGTCAATGAATATGGCCCCAGAGAGTTCGCCCTGGTCTATGGCCGACCTGATGCTGGAAGAGACAGAGATAAGGGCAGTGGTCATGCCATACCCTTTTTGATATCCATGCTGTGCAGGGGACAGCAACTGATGAGTCTGAATATACTCTGTAAGCTGTTCAGCCACAGTTTTCTCTAGGAGTTTACTAATGGCCGACAGGATGGCAATTGCACGACAGTTGTCCAGGACTTTGGGGGTTACCTTGCTTTGGAGCAGGGACAATCCTTACTACTTTCCAAATACCAGGGATAACACCAGTGGCAAGGGACAGACTGAAGATATGTGCCACTGGGATGGCAATGTAGGGAGCACCCAGGTTCAGAAGCTTGGGTTCCATGTTATCATGGCCAGCGCTGGAGTGTGAGGAGAGACCAGAGAGAAGTCTCTGCATCTCCTTCACAGACACAGCCCTGAGAGAAAATAATGGGTGAGAGGGGTGAGCCTCCTGAGGGACAGCGGCCGAGGGGCCTCTAATATCTCCTACAGCAGGGAAAGAGGAGGTAAGCGCTGACAAGTCTGAAAAGTGGTAATTTAAAGCATTAGCAATCATGAGTGGATTATTACAACTTGACCTTCCAATGATCATGTCAGAAACTCCCAAGTTGGAGAAGCCGCTGACTAAGTTTTTTATGTTCCTCCAGAACCTTCGTGGGTCCTTAGCAGAGCTAAGCAGGGCAGATTTATAATATTCACTTTTTGCCACCCTGATGGCATTTTTGCACTCATTTCTGAGCTTCCTATACTGTTGGAAGACGGACTGATCCAACGTGCGTTTGAAGTGAGCCCAACACTTGTCCCTTGCACGCATAAGGGCTAGGAGGCTCCCATGCAGCCATTTTGTGGCAGTCCCCCTCACTCTCCATCTAATAAGGGGAGCATGTTTGTCCTGCAGGGTGCCGAAAACAGTGAGAAACTGGGAGACAGCTGTGGACGGGTCATGGGCACTGAGCACTCCTGACCAGTCAGTGGTCCTCAGATCATTATGAAAAGACCCCAGATCAAACTTAGAGAAATCCCTAACATGAATGATTTTGTGGGGAATTTTTGGGGAGGGGGCCTTCCACACACAAAACACTGGGGTGTATAATCTGAGATGGAGTCAGGTAGGGTTCCAGCTGAGCTGATCCTATCTGGGCGGTTAGATAGGACCCAGTCCAGTAGGCAGCTAGTGCCACCTTTAGCAGCCCATCTAGTGGGCTCCTGGATAAGCTGAGTCCGGGCAAGACTCACCAACAGAGGTTCAAACTGCTTGGAGTTACTTCCTGTTCAGTTTAAGTTCACATCACTTAGGATCAAAAGTTCATTATCCCCAATAGAAGGGCCAATGGTATCCAGGAGGTGGGTAAGTCCAGGCAGACCACCCTTGGGGGGATAATACGTATGTGCATATAACATGCAGCTTCTTTGTATTTCCAAGCAGCAGCACAGTGTGCAGCAGCTCGCAGGTAGACAGAGAGGACTGCCGATGGATTACCGCAGATACACTAAGGTGACTCTTATAGTAAATTAGGATACCACCCCCTCACTTTTTTCCTGCCCGATCTTGTCTAATAAACTCATAGCCAGGAAGTGTACAGGCCGAGTCTGGAATTGAGGGTTTCAGCCAGGACTCTGTAATACCTAGTATGTCAGGCTTACAGTGGATGACCCAGGCAGATAGTTCATCATGGTTGGGTAGTAGACTACGAATGTTAAGGTGAGCAATTTTTAGCCCCTTTCCTAATTTCCAGCATTCAGGGATTGAGGAGGCCTGATCTGTGGGACCAGGGTTTAGCTTGATGTCACCCGCAAGGGCCAGTATCACAATGAAGAGCCCGAGGAGAAACCTTATGGGGGGAAGGGTACCACTGGCTGAGGGCCTTCGTGATAGACGTCTTCTCACCAAGGCAGTGCCCAGAAGGCATCTGAGGTCAAGACAGCAGGCAGGCCAGGGAGGCAGTCTGTCTTGAGCTAGAAGGTTAGAGAAGGTGAAATCAAACCCCTTGTGTGGGACAGTAGTTCCCCAGTGGACCCCATGCAACCGAGAAGAGTCTATGACCATTGAGGTAAAAAAGAGGCTGGCGAGGACAGTACAAGGCAAGAAGGGCAGGACACCATTCCTGATAGGCCTTAGAGTATCCATTTCCCCTTTTTCCACAGCGGCAACTAGCGACACCCAGCTCAAGGAGACAGCCGTGACTGGTGGGTCAGCTTGAGAGGGGAGAGACCAGAGTTCTTAGTGTGCAAGTTCAGCCAGTGCGGACAGGGTCTGTCCAAGAGTGTAGGCTTACAGTGTAGACAGACGAACAATGGTCTGGACTAATTGCAAAGCACTCACCCCAATGATACTGACAGTTAGGTAAGGGCAAGTAGCAGACCTGAGAAGCCTAACTTATACCTAGATACAGTAGTCCAGCAAACATTCAAAGCAACATCCCCTGCAGATACTGAACTGCTAGGGTATTTCTAACATGAAACCAGGAGAATACTAACTTATTGCTATTATTAGAAAGGCTAACATCCAAAGTAACAGTTCTGGGTAATTTTAAAGAGTAAACAGAAGCATTCAATAATCACATGAAACCTGGAGAACACTAACATATTGCCATTGTTAGCCCGGGCTAACTCCTGAGGTAACAGTTCTAGGTAATTTTAAAGAGTAGGCAGAAGCATTCAATAATCATATGGTACAGGAAAGTATAAGCAGAACAAGGAAGAAAGCCACATGCAATGTGGTGAAAGCAGACAAAGGACAAGAAACAGGTTTGTTTTTTTTATTTTTTATTTTTAGCCACTCCCAATCACCCAATAGGATCCCCGAAACATTAAGGGAGGGGCTTGCGAGCATTTAAGGGGAGGAGGGAACAGGGTGCGTGGGGGGAGGGGCAGAATTTTTTTCTCTGTCTCTCGCACGCTCTCTCTCTCTCCGCGGTCTGACTCCTCTGTGGCATGTGCCACAGGAGAGCAACACCAGTCCGTGTGGGGAAGGAGGGGGTCCCAGCGAGGACCAGTCCACACCTCCAGCCCCCAATCCAAAAAAGTCCCCACTGTGATCCTGGGCTGAAGCCCTGCTATTTAAACTGCACCAGCAGTTTAAATTTGGCACCCTTTTTCTCCGTCCCTCGCTCACTCTCTCTCTCTCCACGGTCTGACTCCTCTGTGGCAGAAGCCCCGTGGGAGAGCAACACCAGTCCATGTGGGGAAGGAGGGGGTCCCAGCGAGGACCAGTCCACACCTCCTGCCCCCAAGTGGTCACTTGTTCCCAGATGGTTACCCACTTCTAGATCTGAGATCCTCTCTCCGTCCCCATTTAAGAGTACCAGGTCTAAGATTGTTCCCTCCCGAGTGGGTTCCAACACTAACTGTCTGAAGCATGCCCCCTGTAGGGCCTCGAGAATGGCCCTGCTCTTGGATGTGGCTGCAGCAAAGGTGCTCCAGTTAACATCTGGCATATTCAGGTCCCCCATCAGCAATATCTCCCCTTTCTCTGCCATCCTAAGGATGCCTTCTATCATTTCCTTGTCCATTTCCTCCCTGAGACGGGGGTCTGTATACAACCCCTGTGCGGATTGTGGTGCCATTTCCAGTCTCCAGGGTGATCCACGGTGCCTCCTCTCCTCTCCTCCCTGTTTACCCTTTAGTTCTGTTGCTTTGATCCCTTCCCTTACATAGAGAGCTACCCTCCTCCTCTTCTACCTTCCCTGTCCCTCCTGTAGATTGTGTACCTTGGTATGTTGACATCCCAGTCATGGTTCTCTGTGTACCATGTTTCTGTGACTGCCACGATATCCAGGCATCCATCTTCCATCAAGGTCACCAGTTCAGGGAGCTTATTACCTAGACTACGGGCATTGGTACTCATTATCCTCCATTTTTTTATGGCCTTACCCTTTTTGCCCCATCCCTGTCCTTACTGCCTTTGTCTTTTTCTCCATTTACACCTGCCCTTCTCCCTATCGACTTCTCTATCTTGGTGTTTACCTCACTAACTACCCTGATTTTTGGGTAGTTAGTGAGGTAAACGCCACAGTTGTTCACTGCTCGCTACTGTATAAGAGCTGTTATAATACCACACTTACACATTTACTGCTGCCTTTATATGTAACCCATTTATCCTGTAATGTAATTCTGCATCTGTATTTTGTTTTGCAAGTTATTACTCCCCACAACACCTCCCATGGGTCACACTTGGAAATGAGCCTTGGCTCAGTGTGCCTTTCCTGGTTACCAACTTTTAAATAACTAAATAAACAAACTGTTCTTCTAGGCCTTGTACCTTGGAAATCAGGGGCAGGGCTTAAACAATCAGGGACACACAACCAAAATTGGGGACAAATCTTAAAGACTGTACTATCAGCTCAAGGAGCCTCCTACAATGTGTGACTTAATAGGAAATACATTTTCTAATGGAGAACTAGCATGTAATGCTGTTGCAGGTTAGTTGTACCAAATTAGTCTTCGGAAAATCTAGTATACTTTTTTGTTGTTTTCTCCGCACCTGAGGAAGGGACCCGAGAAGTCTTGAAAGCTTGTGTAAAAATTCTTCATTTAGTCTATTAAAAGGTATTATCACAAAAAAGTGTACTAGATTTTCCTGAGACTAATACAGCACACCAACCTATAACAATTTTAGAAGGGACAAAGGAAATGTTTGAGGCAAAATCAGTGACACCCCTGAAAATCAAGGACAATTGAGAGGTATGCTTCTAGGATGTCACATGATTTGTTTTGAGGCAGCAGTAAAGGAGAGAATGGAACAAGTTCTACATCACAGTTCAGTCCAGAATACAGAACCACCACAGAAATCCTGCCACATCGTGGCACAGTCTAGAGATTTTGGTTCCAAAATATGCTCAGGTTGAAATGACCCCCAACCCACAGGTCGCTATCATGGAAGGTACGTTAGTTTTATGCAGCAAAGCCTGGCTGTCTCTGCTTTTGGTCTGCAAGTAAATGGAGCACTTTGGTTTCCAGTATTGTCAACCCCCCCCACACACACACCCTTTCACCAGCACTAAGTTCCTAGCAAATATTGACATTAACAGTGTGCAAACTGCAGCTGCAGCCAGAGTATTTGTTCTTGACACATTCTGCACGATTCTGTTACATACACTCTTCTCCCTGAGAGTAGGTAATGATGGAAGAGTACTTCCCTATTGTCTGTGGCACAGAATTAGTTCTTTACATGCAGACATATGCAGCCACACAGTAACACATGTGAGACACTCAGCAAGGTTCAAACTCACAACCACACAGTCTACATGTGAGAGCTCTTACTGGTGAGCTAAAGGAGCAGCTCGCCCCCGCCAGGAGCAAACTCTGGTCTACTGAATAAGAGTATTTAGTTTTAATTTATTTGTTTAGAATTTTGCAGACCAGGATAGCATCACTTAGGTGAAACCCCTACTTTTCAAGAGGGTGATGGAGGACTGATTACAGCAGCAGAGTCAACAATTAACAGTGTCATAATTAGAGAACAGGAATTCCCAACAATATAAAAAGGTGAATATTTAGAATTCAGTGTATGAACATATTAGAAATACTGCATAATGTGTGCAAATAACTTTAAAGAAGCACTTAAATTAACAACTGATGTTTTTTTATCATAACTTCTTCTTTACCTCTTTCTGCCCCCTTTTATTTATTTATTTAATTACTTATCAGTTAAATGGTTGAAGAAAAATACCCAAAATCAAAAGCAGAATAAATAAAAAGGTTAATGTTGAGAACTTTAACTATAAATGATAAAGTAGCATTGTTTGGTGCAATTTGGAGTATGTAGTACTTGACCTAAGTGTTTTATTTATTTTTAAAGTGAAGACATACAGAAGGCAATTCTTAAGGAGGCTTGGCAGATGTTTGACTTTTGCTGACATTGTTAAAAAGTAAGGCAATGAATTTTTCATGCATTTATATTGGTGGCATCTACTTGGGCAAAATGTATAAGAATTTTATGACTGTTAATGAATGTAAAGGATAACCAGGTGGTTAAAATATAATTTTGGTTTTAATATTGCTTTAATAATTACAATAGAAAGATGGTACGCCAAGTCATTTTTGACTAGCATGGTCTAATATAGAAAGATATTAAACATTGAAAATTAAAACATTTAATATTATTTTCAAATGTGAAATATAGTAAATATTTGTTTATAAATCCTTTTACAGTTCCCCCAGAAGAAGCCTAATACTAGGCGAAACGTTGGGACTTTATAAATAAAAATAACGAACTTTAAAAATACTTTGTGTGTAGTAGCATTCATTGTTCGGGCAGGCCAGAATTTTGTTGTTGGATCTGAATGTACTGGAAACTTGGCGAGCTCCACCAGATACCTTATGGAATCGTTTGTACAAGACTGGTGATTTCCCTGGGCACACAAACTTTTTGCACTGGTGGAAATTGTTGCCAAACGTTATCTCCCTGCTGGAAACATTAACTGCCTCCTGATTCTAATGACAAATAGATAGATAGATAGATAGATAGATAGATAGATAGATAGATATGTACCCCCCCATAGAGGTATACCATTAAGGCTCCCTTTTTTTGCACATTAAAGATGGCAGCGTGTCATCAGCACCTCCGGCTAAATCTGGAATTCCCTGAGTGTTGCCTTAACAGAAATGGACACATAATAGCATCCATGCAGCACTAGTCTGGTGCAAGAAATAACGGGCAGGATTTTCAAAAGTCTTAGACCACCTCAAGCCCCGGTGTGCCAATGATACAGCATATAGGGTTTGCAGTGTACTAACAGGATTTTCTATCCCGTGCGACAATTGCCACAAGTTAGACCAACTTTTTCTGGTCTAACTTGCGGCAATCCTGGGGGCTGTTTTTATGCAGCTTGTGCCAGATATTTGGTGCATACTATCGTAAATTGTGGAAACTGTTGCAACTGCACCTGAGATTGTTAAATCGGGTCCACTTATGGTGAAGGGTTTGGTGCACTGCCAGAACCTAAGTGCCATGGCGCAGAACTGGAAGCAAGTCCTGCGCCATGCTTTGGAAATCCGGCCCATCTTTTCACGCAAGCCTTAGCATAAATAAGGACAGTTTGGGAAGAATGCCTGTGGACTACAAATTCAGCAGCCATCTTCATCACCCCGACCTGAATCGGCATGACCATAGTGCTGGCAGGTGACAGTTCAGCCAATTAGGTTTGAGAGCCTTTAGAGAGTGCCACATAGGGCTCATAGACATGTGATGGACTTAATTCAGGCAACTTAGAAGTGACCTATCACTCTTCTAGTGATGGACATCCAGATCAGTTGTGACTGACAGCTCTGACAGCCAATCAGGAGCTGCAGTTCCCCAGTGACTTGCAGGGGCTATTCCAGAACTTGGTCTGTCTGCTGCTGACCATGGAGGGAGCAGGAATTTTGCACCCTGGCTATCCATTAGCAGCACTAAGTTCTCTAACTTCACTCATTTGGAAAAAAGATTTTATCCAGCTGTCTCTTTCTGAATTGAATTTGACATGAATCAGAAATGAATTTAAGCTGCAACTGGAACTGAATTTCTGTAAGTCAGAGCTCCTGAATTTCTCAGTTAATAAAAGTGAAGTTTTTAGCTGTATTTCAACAGTGTATGTGCTATGGTGTTTACCTCCACAAGAGACCCTCTGGCTGAGGGTAGAGCGGGAGTGAGGTAAGCCCTGGAGATGCTGGATGACGGAGATTGGGGGGGGTCTAAAGAGGATAGCTGGGCAAATTATGCAAGAAACACAGGATAAAAAAACAAGAGAGACAGCTTTGGATGCCATACAAGTGATAAAGATCACTTGGACTGACCTCACTCTTTCGGATTATCTATCTACTTTGGAATGGAATGGATTTTTGGAAGTGTGGAAAAAAAATGGTAAAATTTGCACACAATTATTGCTCCTAAAGCAAAGGGTTTTTTTATTTCATTCTTCAAAGGTTCCATGTCAAAATTTAGGAACATGATTAAATTAAGCAGGAGGGCTGGCCCGGTGGCACAGAGGGTTGAGGCGTGGGTGACTTACCTCTCCCACCCGGGTGACCTGGGTTCGGGAATGGACACGGGCACTGGGGGTTGACAGGGGAAGGGGACGGATCGAGCAGCCTAGGGACTGCTCTCCTCCCCTGGGGTGGGTTGGGGATGCATGGTTGCTCTGCAGCGGCCCCCAGTGGAGATCGGGAGCAGTGCAGAGGGATCGCTACAAGGGGTATATCAGAAAAACTGAAATACCACTCTGGAGACTGGCCGGATGACAGCTGCTGACCCAGGACACCTCCGAAGACTTCCAGCAGGCCACGCAAAGCCTAAGCAGCACCTGGGACCGAAGTGAAAAATAGCATGCTGGTTTCCTCCCACCGGTGCCTTCCCCCTTGGAGGAGAGGGACCCATCCGGTACAGGGTTATGCTGGGCTATTCTGAGGATGGCTGCGGATATGAGGTAAGGTGGCTTTTGTGGGAGATAGTAGGAGGAATGTCTGGGGTCATGGCAGCGAGAAGGAGAGGCAGCTCCTGAGCATGACAGGGTAAATTAGATTAATCAAAAAAAAAAATTAAGCAAGAACAATGAGCATAATTAGGAGCAAGATTAAAACAACAGGTACAATGACAGATAATGATTTAGAATTGGCATAGTAAGAGGTACAGTGAGTATGACTCGTGAAGCAGCTGGGGTTGTAATACAGAAGTTCAAGTGCAAGAACACTGAGACAACAGGTGCATTTGCAATATATGGAAGGAGACAGCTGCAGTTGAAACCATGTGTTCATCATTAGGACTCCAAGGTATATATGAAAACAGCAAGGAAATAGCAAGGGCCGCCTGATAAGGCATTGTCAAGAATTAGGGGTGAGGGGCAGCATAGAATGGTATTAGTTAAGTAGGAGGAAGAAGAGTATGGAAAAGGGAGAAGAGGGAATTAGGAAGAAGAGGATGGAAAAGGGAGATGAGGGTAGGACCAAGAAATGCAGTAGGCCCCAAAGGACCAAGGAGAAGATAAGTGTGAGGACAAGGCTGGGGCAGAGAAAGGGGGAACACATTCATCCCCCGCACCTTGCACTTGTAGGAGAGATCAGCATGGGCTATCTACAAGAACAGGCACCAGTGGTAATGAGATGCTGCTTCAGTTCCATTTTAAAGGCTGGGAGACTGGAAGTGTTAGTTACGTGTGAGGGGATCTCATTTAGCCATAGGGGTGCCCTATAAGAAAAGAACCTTTGGCCAAGAAGGGTTTTCCTGAAAGGGACAGCTAAAGAGCTGCGAGTCATACCCCAGGTGTGATAAGAGACATTTCCAGCCTATATCAGTGGTTTGAGGGGGGGGGGCTTCCCCTAAGAGAAACGCTCAGAATTCTTGGCAGGCACAGGCAGCCTCTCCACTGAAACATGCACTGAATGCATGTGGAACAAGCACTCAAAGGAGCAGTGTACTCTGAACAGAAGTACTCAAAGGAGCAGTGTACTCTGAACAGAAGTACTCGAAGGAGTAGTGCACTCTGATCAGAAGTACTCAAAGGAGCAGTATACTCTGATGAGAAGTACTCGAAGGAGTAGTGCACTCTGATCAGAAGTACTCAAAGGAGCAGTATACTCTGATGAGAAGTACTCAAGGAGAAAAGTAACTCTGATGAGAAGTACCTCGAAGGAGAAGTGCACTCTGATCAGAAGTACTCGAAGGAGCAGTGTACTCTGATCAGAAGTACTCGAAGGAGCAGTATACTCTGATGAGAAGTACTCAAAGGAGTAGTGTACTCTGATCAGAAGTACTCAAAGGAGTAGTGCACTCTGATCAGAAGTACTCGAAGGAGCAGTGTACTCTGATGAGATCCTGATGAAGCTCAGAGGAAGAGGATGAATAATCTACCAGTCTAGGAAGACCTCATTGGTGAAGTCAGGGAACAGACAGAGAGGGACTGCTTTCTGTTGGGACCCCTAGGACTGCCACTCAGATGACAGCCACTACAGTGATGGGGAGTGCACCCATGTTGATCCAGCAAGGACCTAGAAGCAGTGAACTGATGGCACAGATTAAAAAGCTGACAGTTATGGAGCTGTGGATAAGCGGACATCCACAAACCAGAAGGAAACCGCAGACTCAGATGGAATTCAACACCTGGGAAGGTGGAAACTGGACCACTCTATGAGTGATTCCCAGATCCCAAGGCAGGAGGGATGGGTTCATGTGCTACAAATGTGGGAAAGAAGGGTGCTGACAGAGAAGAAGCATTAGTATTTATAGAGTGCTTTTCATACACACATTGTACCGCAAAATGTTTTAGTAGCTGTGAGAGACTGGTAGTGAAGTGACTGTAAATGTTTAATGGTAGCCATTTTGCACATCAGCACCTACACACAGCCTTGGACAGTTGCCTAAACCAGTTTTATGGGAAGTTTTGGCCAGGACACCAGGGGAAATCCCCTACTCTTGTGAAAAGGGCCTTGGGTGGACGCATGGAACCGCCTTCCTGGAGAGGTTGTGGGGTCTAAAACAGTGGGGGAATTCAAACATGCATGGGACAGACATAAGGCAATTATAGTGGGGGGTTGCAGGAAGTAGGCTGTTGGTTAACTAGAATCTGCAGCTTATCCAATAGGTAGGGAAATGGGCAGACTGGGTGGGCCAAGTGGTCCTTATCTGCTGTCAAAGTCTATGTTTCTATGTTTCACAGCATGAGATTAGAGGGAGGTCAATTAAGGGGGAATGTGAGAAAATTATTTTTCACAGAAAGAGTGGTGGATGCATGGAACAGCCTACCTCAGGCAGTGGTGGCTATGAATACAGTGCAGGGCTTCAAACAGGCATGGGATAGGCATAAGGGAGCAATACAGATGAGTATGAATAGATAGGCCACTGACAGAGCAAAGGCCGATGGCACATTTATATGGTAGAAAAGAAATGGGCAGACTGGATGGGCCTTGCGGTCCTTATCTGCTGTCAACCTCTATGTTTCTTCTACTTCTACCATTTCACCTACCAGAACAGCACAAGAAATAGGCAGAAGGGACCTTGGTTTAATGTGTCATCCAAAAGATGACACACAGCGACAGTAAAGCATACCTCTAGGACTGCACTTGGGTGCCAGCATTGATGGTATGAGCCCAATCCCAGTGTTGGACAAGAATTCATAGCCCTCTGTTCTGAAAATCTATGGAAAATGAATGACCAGCTCACTCAAAAACTGGTAGAATAGGGAAATGCCATCAGGGCATGGTAAAGGAGTGCGCTGGAGCCCAGGAATTGAGACACTCCCTGCAAGCGGACACCAAGTCACCTGCCAGGACACATATTAAATTGCTAATTGCACTAATAGAGTTAGTGGACCCTTCATTGTAGATGAAGATAAAGGATGACAGAGTACCTACTTGTGCTATCTTGGATAGTGAGTCGGGGTCCCAAGTAACCGTCATCTTCATGTACTATTACAACAAGTACCTGAACCTAACTGCTGCCTCTGCAAGGACTTGACATAAGGGGATAGAGTGACAAAGCTTTTCCCAACCTCACGTGCATAAAAGTATGTACTGATTTCCAGGCCATGATTGATGGAGTCAGAGAACCAGTGGAGACTCTGGCACTGGTGTGCCCAGAGTCAGGGATATAGGACCTCATCCTATGCTGACTGGAACAAATGTGCATGTGTTTGGGTGATTAGGACAGTTGTGCAAGGAGTGGGTGGCCCAACAGTAAGGACGAGAACTACCTGTGCATTGACTGTTGAGGCAAGCGTACCAAAAGCAGGTCCAGAAGATGCTTGGAGGCAATGAAGACACAGCTGTCATAGCACTGTGCTGGAATACTGAAAAGTTTGCTTTTTTTTTTTACCAATTATTTTACCAGATGAGACACACTAAGCTGAAAGCTTGTTTGCAGGTGCAACCTGGGAGCACGAGGAAGTTAAGTGACTTGCTCAGGGTCACACAGTATGCACCTAGGGGGCTCTGGGATTCAAACCCAGGTTTCCAGATTTGCAGCTCAGAGCCTTAACCCATTGCACCATGCTTTGCCACCCAATGTAGAGTACATAACCAAGGTGTGTGTGTGTGTGTGTGTGGTGGGAGAGGGGGTGAGGATAAAGAAAAAAGTGACCAACCAGATCCTGACGATAGATGCCTCAGAAGAACATGTTGGTCAATATTATTGTGTTACCTGTGCAGCACATGCCTATGTCAGACAATATGGGTTCGTGCCTTGAGCCCAGGACATCTGGTACCGACCAGCAAGCGGAGCTCTGGCGTCCACCTTGGATGCTTCCTGCCTCAGGGAGAGACAGCATCTCCTCTGGCTGCATGACTGCCCCCTTGTGGCCCAGGGGGAGGTTGTGCCATGCAGGAAGGAATAGGTGGTGCCCTCTGGAGTGGCCTTATGTCCACGCCCACCCTCCTCACCTGATGAGTGATGCAGAGGTGTCACATGCTCAGAGTGGGGCTGGCAGGGGAGTTCCAAAGTTTGGACAGGGCTCACACACCCTTTCAGTGGCCGTGACAGGTATCCTGCCATGTTGCTTTTCAGGATAATGCCCTGGGGAGGGATATAGGAGGGCTCAGTGGGGAAACAAAATACCCCCAGAAGCCCCAGGTGGATGAAGCCACCCTGTCCTCCATGCCACAGTAGGGTCCTACCTACTCCTTCCATGCCTTGCTGACTCCTCCCAGACCTCAACCATCAAGCGAGGTATTCTCCTCCCTGCTTGGGGAAAGGAGGGAGGGAGTCCCACCTACAGGGGACAAGCTGTGGCCATGGTCGGAGTTTCCAGGGAGGATGTCGAGCAGAGGCTGGTGGCCAGTTGGACGTTTTAGAAGATGCTTAGAGTGGGTAGAAGGGCTTGGACAGGTGGAAGGAGGACCTGGCAGCTAGCAAGGAAAATTGGGGCAAAAATAGAAAGTATCAAAAAAGTATACCTCCAGGAGAGATATTGGGGGTGGGTTATTTCAGCAGACACTAAACTTCGCTCTCTGTAAAAAAAACTTAAAGTATGTCATTACCTTTTGTTCTGCTGACACATTGACAGCTGTCAGTTTCACACATGTGGGTGGTGGTTATTGTTATGTACATTTATGGAAATGGTGCATACGAACTACACTTTTCAGTCTTTACTGTTCACAAAAATCAAACGAGAATTGCGATATGAAAATACGTGCAATGCAACCTGCAGCAGGCATGCATTTCTAGTTTTTCTGAATATTTTTGAGGTCCCTTGTTTTGGGACCCAAGGGCAGGGAGCTGCAATATTAGTCGGGTTGTGCTGAGGTCAGGTCACTCCACGAGCCGCTGCCTTTGCAAAGGCAGCAGCCTGAGGCGCGGAGAGGAGTCAGCCGACGCTGTACAAACCCCTCTCCATCCCTCCCTCGCTCCCACCCTCCCTGGCTGTCTCTCATTCTCAGTCACACATCACTTTGGTGTGTTGTTCTGCTGCTTTGGGGGACTCGGGCTCCGTCTCCAGGCTTCGGATGGCCTCTTTGGATGGCTGCCTGCTACGCCGCTGATCTCTCACCCTCTGCCAGCCTCTGAAGGCAATGCTGCCTGGGTTCTGGCTGGAGAGTTCAGGACCACACCGCATAGTTCCTTTCCAGTCTGAGGGTCCGGGACTGGGCTGTCCGTCCTGTCGCACCGTCTACCACCACCTCACACTCTTGGTCGCCAGTCCAACAGCCTCGGCAACTACCAAGGGAAGGAGCATCGACTGCAGGAACACAGGTGAGCTGGACTGCAGCCTGCCCGGGGTCAGTCGGACTCCCCACTTTTATTAATTTTTTGTGTAGTAGGGAGGGAACAGCTTCTTGGAGGGCAGAGCAGAGCCACCTTAGCCTAGGACAGGAGAGCTCCAATGTGTGTGTGTGTGTCTATATATGTGTGTGGGGGGGGGTAGGTTGGCAATGCACAGAGCATCCTGGGGACGTTGTATAGACGCCCTGGTTATGTACAATGCAGCGGGGGAGCGAGGGGGCAGGATTCCATGGAACATTGCCCCCGGCGGCGGCACTGCACGGAGCATCGGGTGGAGGCACGGCCAGAAGGAAGCATACTAGAGAAAGAATTGCACGGTGCTGCCCAGGTACCTTAAGTGAAGGACTGCCTGTGTGTGTGTGTGTGTGTGTGTGTGGGGGGATAACGCATATCTGAGGGACATTGCATTAAACACCTTAGGGCACTGCATGGAATACACTGGTGCAGGGGAACACTGCGGGGGAGGGGGTTATTTTCCTTTGCCTGATATTAGTCTGCTTCCTGTGCCCACCTTGCCCGCCCCTCGTGGTAGTTGCAGTTCTAGGAGCTGGGAACAATCTTGCCTTCTCCGTTGCCGCTTTCCTTCCAGCCCTCCCAGCAACTCTGCTTTAACTGAGGTCGCCCTCTCTAATCCCTGGCTGCTCCCCTGCGGATTTATATTTGTTGACATGTTTGTAATTAGAAACTTCGTTCTGGATTTCCATGATTTTGCTTTCATAAGCAGATATAGTAGGTGCCTTTGCCACTGAGAATGTAGGCTGGGTGGATATATTAATACATTTATGTTTCTCAATGGGATCAGAAAAGGTCTTCATGTCTTCAGGAGGAAACTTTGTTTTTGTAGTCTGGGGAAGGTCTGATGTGAAACACATTTTATCGCCGTCAAAAAATGTGTTTTTCTAAAGAACATTTTAAATTACACCAGTCTTCTTAATAGGAACTCAATCTTGTTTTAATTAAACGGGAAATTACATTAGCTATAATTATAATCAGCTGATCTTCCAGTAACTGGAATCTGTGTATTTTCTTTATAATAAAATGTTCTTCACTGGTGAGGATACTATTCAGTTTTATTTATTTTCCATAGGAGTGGTTTTATTTTATAGGATGGCCTCTGGGTGCAGTGGTATAGAGCAGGCACAGGGCTGAATATAAAACGAAATTTAAGTAAAATAACATTTCAATCAACTAGAAATATCCAGTTATGTAAATCCTTAGCCACAACCATGGTGAGGTCTCTGGAACTTTAAATTAAATGTCAAATTGAATTGTCACTGGGGGGCATGAAGACTGTGTGTGTGTGTGTGTGTGTTCATTTATGTAAGTATGTATGTATGTATGGGGGGGGGTCAGTGGTGGCCTCCTCGCATCCCATAACAGAGGAATACTGGGACAGAGAATTCACTTCATGGCTAATTTAGAACATACTCCCTGAGGTGCCCCCCCCATGTTATTCTCTAAAATGCCCCAAAATTGATGTCTCTATGCTTGCACAACTTTACAAAACTTATACCACAAGGTAGGGACACAGATATTGAGAATTTAGGGGATAATAGGGCACATAAAATATATAAGTGCACCAAGGGACCACGTTCCTAGAAATTAAATCCTAAGTGTTCAGACTGGATCGCAAAAGAAATGTTTTCACTGATGGTACTAAGGATCTGGAATAGCTTGCTGCTAAAGCAGGGGCATGCTAGTACTCTGATGAGAATCACAGCTATCTTGACAACTTTCTTAAAAACTTATGGGATAGGCAACTACACTTGGTAAGCTGGCAAGGTGGGGCAAACTTTATAGGTCGCCTCCTTCTGTCTCATTTAATGTAATATAGGGTAAGGGAAGGGATTCATGAAATGGGATTATGTCCCTCCTTGCCACTGTGTGCAGAAGTACAAATGAAGGCAAATGTTATGCCACTAACAGGCTAAATGAACTGCCTGATACACTGTTGAATCTCCCCAAGTTTAATCAGTTTAAGAGATCTTTATCTTCCTTTGCAGTCCCTTGCAATTGTAACTCTTAAAGCAGCAGTGCAACAATCTGGTGCAAATTTTGACCTATACTTTTTTATACTATTTTAGATTGCCACTTACCTCCTGACTTGTGTGATACCCTTCTTTCCACAAGTTGAGTCTGCTTTAGTACTTTTTTTTCATGTCTGAAATAATAAAAGGAGTGCTTCTTTTAATATGGTGCGGACCTGGTCGTCATCAGTATTTTCAGCTGTTTTTGACCATCAGTTGTTTACATATCACTTCTGTTGTGACTAAAATTAACTATTATGCAGCAGGCAGTGCTCACTGGCCTTACAGAACAATAGCTGTTCAAAAACAGCTGCAAATACTGATGAAAACTTGGTCCAAGCAATATTTAAAAGGGGCGCTCCTTTTATTATTTCAAACATGAAAAAAACGTATTCAAGCAGACTCACACTGTGGAAAGAAGGGTATCATACAAGTCAGGAGGTAAGTGGCAATCTAGAATAATATAGAAAAGTATAGGTCAAAATTTTCACCAGATTGTTGCACTGCTGCTTTAAACTATTTTATTCTGTTTCTCTTTGTATATAACCTATGCCTTTATATACAATGATTTGTATGTCTTTTTTTGAAACTGTATGTAATTGTTCTGTCTTAAGTGGTTTGAGCCTGACTCGACTGCATTTCCTCTGGAACTGTTTAATGTACTTGTAATGTATTATGTGTCTATGTATTTGATGTGGAACCTTTGTAAATGAGCACCTGTGCTCAAAGGTAATCTCTTAAGTTTTCAATAAAATAAAAAAATACAGTACATAGGAATAAAGGCATGTGTTACGCACACACACACACACACGCTCTATACAGAAAAATATTCTAGCTGCTTTAAATACAGGTGTGTGTCTTCTGTTTAAACTGCTTGGGTTAATTGTTATAATTGTTTTGCTTCCAGAAGACCATGGTTGGCTGGCCAGTTTCATGGTGCAGTATGCCATGCCCCCCTCACTTGCTCAGCAGGGTGGTGTCTGTGTGTGTGTGTGTGTGTGTGTGTCTGTGTGATTTATAGTTATCTATACAACTGGTGTAGGTTTTCAGATTAGCTGCGAAAACACTGTACTGCATAGACAGTGTAGTCCATGGGAAACAACATAGAGATTTTTTTTATTACTTTTATCATTTCTTATTCCATTTTTGTGTTTGTCATTCCTCACATGGTTCAGGCTGTCTGTAACTGTCAGAGGGCTCAATGACCCAGTAAGGGGGTGGGTGAAGCGAGGCTTTGTGCAGATATTGTACCTTGCTGGCGTTTTGCTTTACCACTGTACGCTATGTGTCTATGCCACTGGTAGGTAGTTTGAGGTACTGGACACAGCACAAAGCCTGCAGGTTTGAATCCCATAATTGGTACTTATTCACTGTGAGGCCCTACGTTAGCCCCCCCGTGCTGCATCCCTTTGCATTGTTTTTCTCTATTCCACTTGTCTCTGTGCTTTTTGAATTTCCTTGTATGCTCAAAATGGCAATGACAAAGCACTTTGGGAAGGTTTATAAGAAAGGCGCAATATGAAGCCAAATTATTTTTCTTTTCTTCTTTAAAGGTAGCAACAAATAATCCAAAATAAATCCTACCTTGACTATTTGTTGATTTAGAAGCTGGTGACCAGGAAAGCTGGCACACTGGTGCAGTGATAGCACTACCGCTCACAATGCTGGCGAGCTGGGTTTGGAAATGAGCCTGGGACATTGGAAGCCAGCTTGGGGGGGAGTGAGCATCCCAGAGGATGCTGTCCTTTCCTGGGGAGGAAGGGTCCCATCTGCCACTACCGCAATGGATGCAGGGGAAGATAGGGAGCGGCATGACCAAGGGTGGGAGGAGCCCTGCTAGCTGCAGACAACATCACACTTGCATGCATACATCCTCGGAGCCCTTGCAACTGCGGCTTCTGTGGGGTTGGGACAAGAAAAAATGGAAAAAGCAGTGCCTTGGGCTGTGCCCGATGAAGAAGGGCTTCTGGCGCCATTGTATCCACCTATCTGGATGGGAAGACATTGCTTCCTGATGAGACAAAAATAAGTTTTGGGGTTAATCCACTCCACCCCATCTCTACCCAGGGTTAAGCCATGGCTCTGTGGAGGATGGCACCTCAAGTGAGCTCAGGTAGGATGAGGATCAATGGTCAGCCTTTGGTGACCGGAGGGAGTTTGGGGACAGAGTAAGATGGGGACAGAAACAAAAATGACAAAAAAAGAAAAGAAATTGGTGACTGGAAAAGGCACACTGAGCCAAGGTTCATTTCCAGGTGGAACCTGGGGATGGCACAAGGAGCAGTGATACAGACAACAATCTGTATGGGCAACAACACAATGCCAATAAACACAATACACCATAGTGCAGGCAATAATACATGGCAAATAAAAACAGTACAGTGTAGGCAACAATGCTCTGTAAATAAACACAATATAGTGCAGGCAACAATTTACTGCAAATAAACAATATAGTGCAGGCAACAATACATGGCAAATAAACACAATGTAGTGCAGGCAACAAGACACTGCAAATAAACACAATATAGTGCAGGCAACAATGTACTACAAATAAACACAATATAGTGCAGACAACAATGTACTGCAAATAAACACAATATAGTGCAGGCAACAATGTACTACAAATAAACACAATATAGTGCAGGCAACAATGTACTGCAAATAAGCACAATATGTGCAGGCAACAATACATGGCAAATAAACACAATATAGTGCAGGAAACAAGACACTGCAAATAAACACAATATAGTGCAGGCAACAATGTACTGCACATAAATACAATATAGTGCAGGCAACAATGTACTGCAAATAAACACAATATAGTGCAGGCAACAATGTACTGCAAATAAACACAATGTAGTGCAGACAACAATGTACTGCAAATAAACATAATATAGTGCAAGCAACAATACATGGCAAATAAACACAATATAGTGCAGGCAACAAGACACTGCAAATAAACACAATATAGTGCAGGCAACAAAGTACTACAAACAGACACAATATAGTGCAGGCAACAATACCTGGCAAATAAACACAATATAGTGCAGGCAACAATACATGGCAAATAAACACAATATAGTGCAGGCAACAAGACACTGCAAATAAACACAATAAAGTGCAGACAACAATGTACTGCAAATAAACACAATATGTGCAGGCAACAATACATGGCAAATAAACACAATATAGTGCAGGAAACAAGACACTGCAAATAAACACAATATAGTGCAGGCAACAATGTACTGCACATAAACACAATATAGTGCAGGCAACAATGTACTGCAAATAAACACAATATAGTGCAGGCAATAATGTACTGCAAATAAACACAATATAGTACAGAAAACAGTACATGGCAAATAAATACAATATAGTATAGGCAACAATGCACTGCAAATAAACACAATATAGTGCAGGCAACAAAACACTGCCAATAAACACAATATAGTGCAGGCAAAAATAAACTGCAAATAAACACAATATAGTGAAGGCAACAGCACAGTGCAGGCAAAAATAAGCTGCAAATAAACACAATATAGTGTAAGCAACAGTGCACTGCAAATAAGCATAATAAAGTGCAGGCAACAAAACACTGCAAATAAACAAAACATAATGCAGACAACAGTACACAACAAATAAACACAGTATGGTGCAGGTAACAAACACGGCAAGACTGAGAAAAAGAATATATACAGTCCAGTATATCTGTACACTCTAGACTCCCTTCACCACCCTCCTTCCGCACTCTCGACGGGACTATCCTTGAGGGCACTTCCTCCTTTAGGTACCTTAGGGGTGTGGCTTGACCGACACCTCAATTTCTCTGGCCACATCAATGCCATCCTGAGGAAACTGCGCCCCAAGCTTGGTAAACTTTACAGGAACTGTAGCTGCCTTCCATGACCGGCAAGGCACGAACTGGTCCAGAAGATGATTTTACCTATCTTTGACTACTGTGATGTAGTTTACAGTGCCGCTCTCAAGTCTTCCCTAACCAAATTGGACACTCTCTTTAACTCCTTCTGTCACTTCGCCTTAGATGCCCCCTTCCACTCATCACTGTAACCTCTATCACCCCCTCTGTTTTCCTTCATTAAATAACCAATGCCACCTTCATTGTGCCAAATTCGTGTCCAAATTATGGCTCGGTACTGTCTCCCCCCCCCTTACCTTGCCACCTCATTATCCCCCCTTCCTCTGCCTGCCCACTCCCTCCGATCCTATGACTCTCACTTAATGGCTGTCCCCTGTCAGTCTTCCATGGTTGGCTAGGCGCCCTTTTCTCATCACCTCCCTAAATTATGGAATGCTCTCCCACACCAGATTCGCCACTCCTCATCATCCTACTCCATCTCCTTGGCGCTTCATAACTTCTTCTCTGTAAATTGTACCTGTGCTTAACCCTTCACCATAGCATCATTTTACTCCCTCCTCTCAAGTCCCTCTAATCCTTTCCCCCATGTTAACTATATCTCAGAGGCACTATCCCACCCCAGGGTCTGTCCTTGCAAGTATTTAACATTCATCGTTCCCTGACTCTCATGGTGACTGACGCTAATGCTGACTCTAATGCTACCTTATAATGTAAGTGTAATAACTAGATTTTTATCAACTTGTGTATATATTTTTATTGCATAATTATTTTTATTCTACTTTTAGCTAATTATGTGTATATATATCCTGCACTCATATGTATGTTGTTGTAACCCTTCTGAACTTCTGTCTATCATATTACTCTGTATAGGTGTTCAACTGCTGATTGTATTTGAGCTATTTTCCCTCAACCCCCCCCCCCCAGGATGCACTGTGAGACAAGCAACTTGTTGTTCAGTGTGCCGTTCCTGTTGAAACATTTAAATAAATAAATATCATGAATAACAGTCATGAGTGATATGTAAATCAACAGCAGCAAGGCTGAAATTATTTATGCGGAGTGAGTGATTAATACTGTATTACAAAGTAGCAGTAATCAGAAGGAGCAGTTATGAAGAGTCATGGTTTATAACCACCAACGAACAGCAAACTGTAGTATAAATAAACCTGACAAAATCAGGTTTGTAACATCCCTCGGAGGGAGTGCATGTGTAATGAAGGTGTTAGTGCAAATAGAGGTTAGAGGCAGGAGCAGAATGGGGGATGTAGCGAGATCTGAGATATAGTGTGTTTGAAAGTTGTTATTTACAAGCCATAATCATTCATTCATTCATTTTTCATTCAAGGCAAATGACTGACTTTTTCTGAAATCCTTCTATTTAACGGCGGCCTACCAGCACAGCAGTAGCACTACCACTTGTGACGCTGGTGACCTGGGTTTGGGAACAAACCTGAATTGTCAAGTGCTGCTGAAGGGGGAAGGATTCAGTGTCCCAGAGGACATACTCCTTCCACAGGGAATGAAGGGTCCCATCTGCTGCTGCTATACTGCCCCCTGGAAGCAGGGGATGGTAGGGCTTGGCAAGACTAGGGGTGAGAGGAGCCGAGCTGGCTGCAAGTGACATTACACGTGTGTGCATGCACTCTTGCAGAATTAAATTCCAAAGAAATATGGTGAGCAAATATTGGTGGTAATGCGTGCATGGCTCCTGAGGGCTGTTGGTGACAGAAAAACATGAAAAAGGTGCACCCTATACCCAATAATGAAGGTCTCCCAGCACCATGAGATCTCTCTGCCTGGAACTCCGAGACTGTCTCCCCCCTAAAAAACAGAACTGTTTGGGGGTATATCCCCCCACATTTGTCCCCACTTGGGAGGGTAAATCTCAGCTCTAAGGGAGATGGCACTTTGTGTTGGACAGGTAAGGGGGACAGACGGCTAGCCTTGGAGAGTGGAAGGAGATTGGACACAGAGTGAAGGGACAAATAAACAGAAATTTCCAAAAAATAAAATTATATTTCCCCTTCCATCTCTGGCTTTGGTTTCCCTCAGGAACACACATGGTGACCCTGATTACCCTACACCTACACCTGGATGCTGGGCCTCCACGTAGCTTTGCTTATACCCCCAGGTGGAGTCAGGGTGAGAGATGCCCCCCAGTTCTTTTGTCATCAGGTAGCATCCAGGCAGTAGTGCAGGGTTTTGATATACTGGGATTCATTGTCCCCAATGCCAGGACCATTTTTTCTGTTCTTGTCCCCGGGGTATCATATGTGCTGACATCAAGGGTGGATGTATGTAAGGTATGAGAGGAGTGTTACAGGATGGAAGGGGAATTGTTGGCAGTTACCAGGGAAGAAAGGGATCTAGGGATAATCATCTCAGATGACTGAAACATGGCCAAACAGTGTAACAAGACTGTGGGGAGGGCCAGTGGGATGTGGGATGTATAGGAAGATGTATCACTAGCAGAAGAAGGGAGGTGGTGATGCCATTGTACAAAATGCTAGTGAGGCCTCATCTGGAATACTGTGTTCAGTTCTGGAGGCTGCATCTTTGCAAGGACATAGAAAGAGTGGAGATGGTCCAGAGAAGGGCAACCAAGATGGTGCAGAGTGGTCTGCATCAGAAGACATATGGGGATAGATTAAAAGACCTCAATATGTATACACTGAAGGAGAGGAGGGAGTGGTGGGCCATGACTGAAACCTTCAAGTATGTTAAGGGTTTGAACAATGTGCAAGTGGGGGACATTTTTCAGTACAAGAGTTGTACAAGGATGAGGGAGATTGGAGGGGGGCAGGATAAGGGGAACTGTGAGGAAGTTCTTCTTCACGGAAAGGGTGGTGGATGCTTGGCATAGTCTACCCCAGGAAGTAGTGGGGAGCTAGTACAGTGGGAGGATTCAAACATGCATAGGATAGACATAGGGGAACCCTAGATGTGGGGAAGGGAGGCAAAAGCCAATGACCACATAGGGCCCCGTGGCCGCTGATGCAGGCAGGGAATACGGGCAGAATAGGTGGGCCTAGTGGTCCTTATCTGAAGTCAGCTACTATGTTACTATGTGTGCTTGCACATTAACGTCCACGACATCCCTGTCTCTCCTTCAGTCTGCCAGCTGCTCTACCACCTGTGGTCACCCACATGGCAGTGTCATAATGGAGGATGCTACGCACTCTCCCTGGAGGAGGAGGAGGAGAAGGAGGAGGAATACATCCTCTGGGACCCTCAGTCCTCCACCCCACCCTGGCTGGCCCTATATAACCCAGGTTTGTTTCGCGGAATCCAAGGTACCTGTGTTGTGATAGCCCTACCACTGCACTGTAGTGTGAGTGGCTCAGTAGGTGGCACGCTTGCCTCTGCGGCCAGAAGATCAGATGGTCGTGGGTTCTAGCCCCACAGCTTGTACTTGGGGGTAATACCCATAACTGACAATGTGGTGCACTACAAGGGGGTGCTGCACTGGTGAGGTGCCATCCTTCGAATGAGATGTTAAACCAAGGTCCCTTCTGCCCATCTCTGATCACTGTCCAGGTGGAAGTAAAAGATCCCATGGCACTTATCGATGAAGAGTAGGGGAACTTTTACTAAAATCAAACCAAAAGAAAAATGATATGTACACTGATAATATGCATTCCAAAAAATTACCAATACAGAGTACCAAAGTGCAGGAAAGAAAAAGCAGAACGAAATCAAAGCCATAGAAAAAAATACAGAAACTTAACCCTTACACCAAATACCTAAAGTCCTATTCGGTCTACTACAGCCAAGGAAAAAAAAAACACCAAGTGTTAAATGTTGTATTTCCCACAAATTTCAATTCAGATTCCTGAATAATTAGATTTTTTTGTAAAATAATGTGGAACAATACAGTCTGAGATAAATATTATTGCTGTAATACCAGTCTAAAGTGACCTTGCCAAATCCAGTATTTTAAACAAACGAAAAGAACCCTTAAACTACTAACATTATATTTGAACCAGACAGGGATAAAAACATCAAGAATGAAATCATAGGATAACTTAAGAAACATTGTTGCTTTAAATCTTGTAGCTAATAGTTTCCAAAAGTCTTGAATATATGGCATTCAAAGTATAAATGTCCCTTTATTTCCAAACAGGTACTGCAGGTTGGTTGTGGGCAAAATCATTCACGAGTGTCTTTATGTTTCAAATTGTTTTTCACATTCAGTTTACCATGGACACACAACCAGATAGTATCCCACATTTTAACTGGTATCCGAGGTTCAGTTAACAGTTTTCAATGTATGTCATCTATACAGAAGAATCTCTGACAAATCTAGCTGTTCAAAATAATGGGTATACAACATTTCTAACTATAAAGCTGTCGTAGGTAGATCCAGAACTTGTTTATGTGAAATTCCCCCGTTTTTTTTTTGTTGTTGTTGGTGAAACAAGCATCCAGATATAGGGGTAATTTCCTAGGCCTTCTAGTCTTTTGTATAAATTTGCTAGATTGCCATTCCTCTATTATATAAAGAGATGTGATACACAAAACAGGGGACCCACAATTAGGATGATTGTAAAACTGAGCATAGATTAAGATACTATAAAAAAAGATGAAGGGTTTCGGCATCTGTAAACCGCCCTCTTTAATGCCGAAATATATAGCACCTCTTTTTATAGGGTTGCACCTACTCCCCACAAACACTGAAAAAAAAAAACAACTATATAATATTGCTTCTAAATTTTAAAAGGGGGGCGGTATATATATTTTAGATATGGGGAAGATCAGGATTAAATATGTTTCGATTATAAAGACCCCTTTCTTCTCACTCTTGGGCCATTTCCTCCACTGTGCAACTTTATTTATCCCAATGTTCAAATGATGTTCCCAGTTTATCTGGGCCATATCTCCAGGTTCAAAATGGAATCTAAAATTGTGCAAGGGCTGGGTTGAGACCTGTACCGCTGCCACTTCAGGGGTCAGGATATCATGCTTCTCTAAATCTATATAAGAGTTTTTCTGAAAGTTAATACCAGAACTGGCAGTTTCAGAGCATCTTTCAAGTACAGTTCGAGCATTCTTGCCCAAAAGCCAATAAGCAGTCACAAGACATAAATCTTTGGCATTTACTAGTGTTTTTACTGGAGGGACCTGGCCTGATAGAACAATACTAGAAATATGTGGTGAAGAAGTAAGTAATCGTATCATAGGGTCTAGAGAAATTATATATAACTGAGGGGGCACACTGGCTGTACTCCTCTTTTCAATAAACATTCTGACCCAGATATTCAAAAGGGTTGCGCCTCGGTGTGATATTCAAATCCCAATGTGCCGGAGCGCATCAGTAATGTATGCTGGCACAGGTGGGGGGGCGTGCCCATACATAACCTGCACAGCCTGATATTCAGCCCGGGATGTGCAGAGTCATGCATGTACAACCCCTACCTGCGCCTGCACAAAGTTAAGCCCCCCAAAAAAAGGAACAAATGATGGCCACCCACAGGTGAGCTGCCGCATTGCAGGGTGCAGCACGGCAGCTACCATCTGTGGGTGGCCACCCGAGTTCCTGCCGCACCTGGCGGCACCCCCCATGCCCCATCGCGGGCATCTGTGTAACTAAACCCCCCTCCAATATCCCTGGTGGTCCAGTGGACCGCTATGTGCCTGATCGCGGGCATCTGTTTAAATCACACTGGTCCCCTGCAGCCCGATTGCAGGCATTTGTCTAAATGAAAACCCCCCTATAATATCCCTGGTAGTCCAGTGGACAGCTGTGTGCCTGTTCGCGGGCATCTGTATAATAAACCCCCCCGTCCAATATCCCTGGTGGTCCAGTGGACCGATCGCTGCCCAATTGCAGGCATCTGTAAATCACAAAATAGTCCTATTACCTGGTGGTTAGTGCCCCTTCCACCGCCACTGAGCCCCACTGCCCCGCTCCCCAGTCAGCCAGTGGGCGGCAGCACCACCCGCCTGCCGCCCGCTGCCCGCCGACTGACAGCTGGTAGGGCTGCACACCCATTGGTTCACAGCTTGAGCTAATAGGCGCAGCCCATACTGTACTACATTCCAGATCGTGGGGCGGCAGGTGGGTGGGCTGCCACCCGCCAGATGACCGGGGAGGGGCGGTGGGGCTCAGTGGGCGGTGGGGAGGGGGTACACTAGACCACAAGGGTAATAAGACTATTTTATGATTTACAGATGCCCACGATCGGGCAGCGATTGGTCCACTGGACCACCAGGGATATTGGACGGGGGGGTTTATTATACTGATGCCCGCGATTGGGCACATAGCGGTCCACTGGACCACCAGGGATATTAGAGGGGGGAGTTTCATTTAGACAAATGCCCACGATCGGGCTGCAGGGGACCAGTGTGATTTAAACAGATGCCCCGGATCGGGCACATAGCAGTCCACTAAACCACCAGCAATATTAGAGGGGGGTTTTCTTTTAGACGAGTGTCTGACACAGTAGGGGCGCCGGTCCTCACGGCGCTGCCTGGCAGGCGTGCGTAAGTCGCTGGGGATCGCGCACCTGCATGCTAATGGGATCCAAATGGGTATAATGACATGCAAATGGCCCCATGTGTGCCTTGCATAAATTATGGCCCCATTTGTATGTCCTTTTGACTATCGTGAGGTGCTGTGCATGCGAGCAATGGCACTTATGGCTGGCGCATCTCCATGCTCCACTTGGCCACTTATGCGGCTACATGCAGTGCCACCGCGCTTACGTGCACAGTGGGTGGCTAGGGTGCGATATTCAAAGCTGCTGTGCCATAGCGCAGCTCTGTTGAATATCGCTCAGGCCACACCCCTGCGCAACAAAGTTGAGCTGTGCCCAGGCTTGCGCCACAGCCTGGAGCAGTTTGAATATCCGGGCCTCTTTTCCTAATGATCCATTAAGACAAGGTGTAACTAATACAGATTTATAGCACAGTTGTGTCCAGTGCAGAAGCCGGTGGGGTACCCCATAGTGTTGTAAGACCTTCCATAGAAAAACGTGTGAGACTCTATCAAAGGCCTTAGTTTAATCCAGGCTAAACAAAACCCCATTGAATAAACCTGTTTCCACATTCTGCAATTTCTCTTAATAGAACCAAGGTACCAGTAATCTATCTATCTGCCAGGCACCGGACAGGACTGAGCAGGACGCATTAACTGTTCCACTGCCAATGCTAGTCATTACTCAGAATTTTTGTAAGAATTTTAAAATCAGAGTTAATAAAGAAATCGGCCACCAGTTAAAAATTACAGATATGTCTCCTTTTTTTGAATAGAAAAATTAGAATACCTTTGTACATATCCTCTGGAAGATATGATATATTTAGAAAGGAAGTAAGTCCAATAGTTCTTGGGGCATATAGTCCCACAACCATTTATAAAATTCACTAAGGCAGCCATCCATCCCAGGGGCAGTGCCTTGTTTTAAGCTTTTTTGTTACTGAATCAAGTTCAGACAAAGAAATCGGGGCAATCAGGGTGTTTGCCTGATGTTCTGAAATTTGAGGAACATGACAGTTCTTTAGTAAAGAATCCATATTAAGATTACTCTGGAAAGCTATATTAAATATTTTTTTAACATGATAGGTGAAGGCCTTACAAATTCCATTTTTATCAGAAACTGTATCTCCATTACTAGTTTGTATGAGATGAATAACCTTATGGTGTACAAGTTGGGTGCTGCTTTCAAAAGGATTTACTTGGAACTTTTTTTCCCTAAGTGGCAAATTTTTGCTCAGTTATAGGGATTTCCTTCTATTGTACTGATATTTCCCCATTTATTTTTTAGTCTTTAATATTTGGGCTGAATAATCATGATTCCCTGTGTAATGTAAACAACTTATGTAAATGAGCTTGTAAATCTAAATACTTATGGTACTTAGATCTCTCTGCTTAGTCTTTTTTAAATCTGAAAATCCTGTTTACTGTTTTCCTACCATTAAGTGGAGAATCATATAAACAAAACACTGACCATCTCGTCTCTATGAGTTGTTTCAGCTCCAGAGTGATCAGAGGATTGTTCCACAGACTGGTGTTCAAATGTTGCACACCTCTACCAGTAACTGAATCAGCAAAATCAGATACCTGCACACCCACCTGAACATGATCAGTTGCTTCAGTTATGGTGACTTCAGTTTTGGCAATAGGAAGGTTAGCTGAAATAAACCGGTATTCGATTCTGGTGGACAAAGTTCCATAAAAATAAGTGTGCTTAGGATTAGCTTCCTTATGGCTATGGGCGTTAACTAATCCTGTCTGGTAAACTAGGGTTTTAAGAAATGCAGTGTCACAAAATATTTTACCAGTTTTTGCTCCTCTATCTGTTCATAACAGGCTGCAGTTAAAATCTCCCCCCAACAAAAGTATTCTACATGTAAATAAATAAGGCTGAATCTGTTTAAACAAATGAATCCTAGCAGCCTTCATTTGGGGAGCATAAATGTTTAGTAGCCTAAAGTTTTGATTATTCAAAGAGATGGCCACCATCAGCGCTTGACCTGGTTGAATATCCACTATTCAAGTAACAGAAATATCTGGGTTCTTGAAACAAATTCCAACCCTGCTACATAGTTCTTCCCCAATTGACCAAAGCGATTCCCCCAAATCCAGGCTTTCTGGGTAGCTTGTATATCAGACACAGGCCGTAATCTAGTGTCCTGTAAAAGGAAAATATTATAAGGTAATTGCTCTTTAATTGCAAAAGTAGTAATTCATCTCTTTAGTGCTTTTATACTATTAATATTAAGAGATGCTAAGGCCAAATGGGAAAGTGATGCCATACAGAGCAAAAAGAGTTATTCGATCTTGAATGCTTTGGACTCCGATCTGGTTTCCCATTTTTTCTTACTCAGCTGCCAAGCTGAGGAGATAACTTCTTCTATATCTGAGGATACACCTTTCTGTGAGGAGGTCAGAGGAGGTATTAGGAGATATGTCTGGATTTTTGTCTTCCTTAGTGTCTCCCCACTGTTGAAGACTGGCAAACGTGTTCTCCAAAGGCACAGGTTCTGTTGCTGAGGTCTTCTTTTTTTTCTTACCCCTTTCTCCACAAACAGTTGAAAAGTTATCATTGGAGGGAGTGGAAGGAGGGGGCATCTCAGGTTGATTTTCCAGGACTACTACAGGTGGTTCAGAGCCCAAAGGTTCCCCCAGGGGTACACTTGGAGGAATGAGTTCAGGTTCCTCTAGATTATCAGAATTATTGTGTGCAGCTCAGGGGCATGAATGAAAAGTATATCCTTCGTCTTTACAAAGGTTACAATGGGGAGGGGGGGTAAGTACAGTGTAAACTTGGATGTCCAAGTTCCCCACAGAGGCTACACTTCATTTGTTCACAGGCACTATCAAGGTGTTGTTGTAAGGAGCCACACTTATAACACGATTTAGGCTGCCCTTAGTAAAAGAGTATCCCTTGTCTCGACCCAGAAAAAATCTGCTAGGTAAATGTTGAATATCTGTGTCTGTAAAACATAGTTTAAATTTCCAGACCCCTGTCCGGAAGGTTTCAGTATCCATAACAGGTTCTGGGGTATTTTGTATTTCACAGTGCTTCTCTAACCAGTACACAATTTGTAAGCTACATTAAGCCCTCATTCTTGAATAAAACTGTAACATATTTGAAGGAAGGCTGAGTAAGGGGGGTAACAGAAAAAGGAGTCTAGAGTGGGGTGTCTTTGAGCAAGTGGTACTGGTTTCAAAAACATTCAACAGATTTGGCAGTTTTAAAGCTGATATCAAAATTGCTGTTGCCTGGGGCATGAATTAAAATGTATGCTTCAGAGGCTGAGAACTGCAAGGATCGTTTGATAATCACTTTTCTGAATTAAGACCTGTCGGGAAACTCCTCCAATTACCCGTTATATTTCAATCTGACAGCATTTCTTCTTTTAGCAGGCTCTACCGAGTAGTGAAAAAGTCCTGCATAGCTGATAGGTTTTGGCTTTTGAAAGTACACTGTATTTTGGTCAGAAAAAGCTGTGGTGTCAGCACCTGTTGTTTGTTGTGCAAAGCGGGAAGTAAAATGTCCTGATGTAGAAGGAACTGGTGATTTGCCAGCAAGAGCATTCAGAGTTATCTTTAGAAGGACAGGCAGAGGTACTGTTAGACAAATTTGGGGGAGGGGTAAAGGGGGTTCCATTTGTATGTCAACTGGTTGTACAGTAGAATGGGTTTCAGTTCCCTGTACAGTTTCAATAGCTGCTACAGTGGTAGACTCTACCTGAATATAGTCATTATCTGAAGCATTTTTAGTAGTATCATTTAGAGGTAGCTCTTAAGAAACATTTGAGCTGACCTGCTCCGTTTCCAAGGTAACTGCACTAGTGGAGTGAAACTCCATTTCATTTATGGGCTCTGTACTGACAGTAGAAACTGAACCATCAGAGGAAGCTTTTGGCAAGGATTTATGCAGTCCTGCCCTTGAGTCCCGAGTTCTCCCTTCTCTTTTCAATCCCTCACTACCAGAAACACTTCTTGGTAGCTGTGTTAGAAAACAAGGAGTGGTGTGACACATACCTTTAGTTTGCATTGTTGTGCCTTCTGTTGTTGTGTGCAGCATGGCTGCAGCAGCTGGTGGCGTCCTTTGATGTTCCAGCAACTCAGTTGAGCTGTTAGTGGCATCTGTCAAATGGCCTGTTAGTCGACTGTAGCCAGGCAGAGGAGTCATGGGATCAGGAATCCATTTACCAGCAGTGTTTTTAATCCATCCAGCCCTTATATGGGCAGCTTCTGGGGACCAGGAGATTTCAGGTACCAGTTGTACAGTCACCATATGTTCTCGATTAGGACTGTGAGTTAGAGAGGCTGAAATGGGGGGTGGAGGGGGGTTTGGCCCTGTGGACTTGCCTTCTAGTTGAAACTTTTTCTCTGGCTGATATTGAGGGCTACAAGGTTGCCTCTTCCATTTTTTTCCCTCCACCAACTTACTTTTCCTTTTGTAACATGGCAATAAATAAATGTTCAAATAACAGTTAGTCATTGGTCAATACTAAACATGTGATCTTAAACCAGCAGGGATTAATTCCCTAGTAGTAATGCCCGCAACTGTAGTACCTCAAAAAGCCACATTAAAATCGCCATCCTTTCTCGTGGCTTAATGGTTACTTGCCATTGGGAGTGCACCGCTGAAATAGTTTAAACAGAGTTGCCATCAGGACTGCACTCGGGAGCGAGCTTAAGAAACTTTCCTCTCAGTCCTCTGTGTTTCACATTATAGTGAGAGTGTATTCCACGGCTTAGTTCCCACCCACCCGCCTGATGGACCTTGAAGAATCGTGCTGTCAGTGTCACTGCTACCAGTGTATGTCTCTGTCACGTTGCCACATTGTCCTACCTCTAACAATAAACAGTTTTACCTTGCAGTGTGATCAGGTGTATTGAAAAGTCCATTTCAGTGCTGTACATGTAAAGATGTCTGTAGTTCCCCCACTGAGCTCACCCATTGCCAGACAGCAGCACAGTGTAGACCTACTGCTAGTGTTCACCCCCCCATTCTTTTTTTCATCCCCATGTTAGTTTTCTGCAGTTTAAAATGACTAAAATATGTGGAACTTGTAATTTTGTGTCGCCGTATGCAAATTACCAAACAGCACCCACAATGCACCACAGCTATGAATGAACCAAAAAAGTTGCAAGTGTTCCTTACACATATAAATGTTTTAGATGAATATGTCACCACCTGCATTTCTTAACAGTGAAAAATATTAGACAACATTTTCAAATGCTGAGGAATTACCCAATGTTTTCACATGTTTTTGTAATTTTTGGGGTATAGTTAAATATGCAAATGTTGTACATTTCCCCCACGATACAGTACTGTGATGCATGAATGTGAGGTAGCAATGGAGGGCAAAACATTAGAACTGTTAATTAGAAGTAGCAATTCTTGACGTTTATCTGTGTTTTCCTACTTAATCTAAAGTTGGTACGTGTTATACTTGTCAGGCACTACGTTAATGTATGTGCATGCACACGTTTCCAGATGTATACAACCTTTGAAACAAACAGAGCTAAAGCATATTTTCTCAAGTAAAATTACTGTTTCTGCTCATCTTTCTTTCATTGTAACGTAACCACTATTTAAACAATACGTGTCTTGCACTTGCCATGTTAAAGCGTATGAAACCACTCCAGAGCTTGGTTCTAATGTGGAATTAATACATGGTTGGATTAATTCCACAGTAGAACCATGCTCTGTCATAGACTTTCATAATTATTACCCAAGTGGCTGGTCTGGAGTCTGAGGGTCTACCCTATAAGTCACAAGTATACTTGGGCCTGGAGGAGGGTAGGGCTTTCAGAGGACTGGCTGAGAAAAAACCTCTAATAGACTGGGTCCTTCAGGGGTTCACATGTGCTGTGTTAGGATCTGGTGGGGGGGGGGGAGGTACTGCTAATGCCCATTGAGGCAAATCCGCACTTCTTGCCTGGGCTGAAAAGTGGAGTTCTCCAAAGTTGAGAGACAAAATGCATACAATGTTAGGGCTGTCTGATAGAGGAGGAGAATCAGACACTTTGAGAAGGTAAAACAGAACTGGGATATCCCTAAGGCACAATTATTTAACTACCTACAGATCAGATCCCACATCCAGAAAGGAGGGAAGAATGACCCAAAGGTTTCCTTGGGGAGGGGAAGAATGACCCTGAGGTTTCCTTGCCATACGCTATAGAAAGGACCATACTAGACAAATGGCTGCAATCCCAAAACACAATGACTCAAGTGGCAGCAAATTTAGGAGTGCAGAGCCTGGACCTATCACTAAAAGCAGTGCAATGCTGGATGCAAGCTCTAGTGATAGACTTGTCAGACTGTGACGGTGCCGTGTTTTGTGAGTCTCACTTGGGGCTCTTACTGTGCAATAAGTTTAAGGAATCATAGTTCAAGTTCTTGCAACACTTGTATCAGCCACCCTGTGTGAGGCATAAATACAAAAAGACTTTATTCCCCTTGTGTAGAAGTTGTAGTATAGAGATGAGCACCTACCTGCACTATTTCGGGGGAGTGTGAGAAGTTACATCCCTTCTGGACGGACACAGCTACACCAATAGGAATTATGTTTCAGAGCTTCTTTGCAGATACAGCAGTCTCAATGTTACTGGGGATAGAGAGGGACAAGGATGAGAAATGGGTCTTATACCCAAGACCTATTAGAATAATGCATACAGACTCATGGGGGACCATGATATTGGTTATATTCAGGAATCTGGGGCGGGTTGTGTCTCTTTCTGGATGACACTAAGCTCTGTGGGAGGGGTGGATAGCAATGAGGGAATCAGAGAAATGCATAGGGACTTATAAAAGCTAGATGGGTGGTATAAGGTTTGGCAGTTGAAATTCAAGGCCAAAAAGTGCAAGGTTATGGACCTAGGGAACAAGAACCACTGGACAGAATACTGGATGGGTGGGGTGAGACTTAGCACTACGGCTGAGGAACAGAGCCTTGGAGTTATCATCAGTGACTCCCTAAAACAATCGAGTCAGTGCAACAAGACATACAGCAAAGCAAGTAGGATGCTGGGTTGTATCAGGAGGGGTACTGATAACAGAAGGGAAGAGGTAATACTTCTATATTGATCCTTAGAGAGGCCACAACTAGAGAACTGCGCCTACGCCCAGTTCTGGAGTTCTCTCCTCAGGAAAGATAGGGATAGGCTGGAGATGGTGCAGCATAGGGTAACGAAAATGATTCAGGGACGACAGGGCAGGTCCTCTGAGAAGTGCCTCAGGACAGTGAACATGTACTCACTGGAGACCGGAAGGGAAGGGGAGATATGATAGAGATCTTCAAGTTCCTAAAATGAATTAACAAAATGAACTGCGGGGAACTATGTAGCTTGAACACTAATGCATGGTCACGTGGATTTGAGTGGAAACTAACAGGTGGGAGGTTCAGGAGAGACACAAGGGAGCATTATTTTACAGAAAGGGTGGAGGAGCCATGGAACAGTCTATCAGCCAATGCAGGAAGTGCAAAAACTGTTGGTGGTTTCAAGCATGGTTGGAACAGAATGAAGGGTATAATGCTTTTTTTTATCTCCCACTCAACTTGGCATGCCCTCTTTGGCCCTTGCAGTGCTCCCAACCCCATCACATGCCATCTCTGGGACTTAGCTGGGTGCCATCAAGCCCTCCACAGATTGTCCCCTGTGGGGAGGGCCATCAGGGGGACCCCAACCCCTCTCCAGTGTCTTCGCTTAGTCCAGTGGTCCCTTTGCCCAGTAGGCAATGCAGGGTCTGCAAGGCACCGTGGGGTGGCATCCTGCTGCCGGTGGTGTTTTCCATTGTTCTTTTGGGCTCCTGACCCATGGACACTCCATGGTGGCGATGGTCATACATGCACACGTCGGAGGATGTGCTGACATCTTCCGTCAGGGAGCATCCCCCACCTGGAACTGCTACTCCAACTCACACCAACACCCATGGTCACTTAGGTGGGGATATTGCAGTGGAACCGTCTGCCCACACTCCGTGGAGGAAGAGAGCACCCACTGGGATGCTCAATCCTCTCCCCAGCTGACTCACGAGCAACGCAAGCTCATCCTCAAACTTGAGTCGCTGGCATGGTGGCAGGTGAGGCATGAATGCCTCTGTCCTCTGTGCCAATGGGTCGTGAAGGGTGTAGTGCATGCTTGGGGCAGCAGAAGTGTAGAAGAGAAATGGGGGTGGGGAGGTCTAGGACCCTGGTGGGACAGTAGGCCACAGGGCAGACTGTATGGACCATGGGTCTTGCAACCCTGCTGAGACTAGGTATACCCTGAAAAAGCAGACAAGTACTATATATGAAACAGTTTAAATGGAGACAAGAAGATGGGACATGATTAATGCTACCCATTATGATGTTTTCCACGAGAAATGAAGTGCTGTTTCATACTATCTTTGTTTTTTCCTTTTCCTTTTATTTTTAGCATGTTATTGTTGTGGCAGTGTTCATTGTTTTTTGTATAACCTGACGATGAGTTTGATGCAAAGCACGAAATGAAGGTAAACAGCTTCAGCCAGTGGGTGGTTGACCTCATATTTATGGCTGGGTCACCCAATAGGAGATGTACATACTACCTGTATTGTAATACCACTATATTGCAATCAATCAAATGCCAAGTCAAGTCAACTTTATTTATACAGCGCTCAATCCCTGGGGCTCTAGGCAATTTACAGATAGGCGACATAGGGAAAATATACAGTTAAAATAAGTATCAGGCATAAACCAACGTACATAAAATAAAATCCACTCTTAAAATATTTAAAAATAATTAAAATTAGTGGACATCAAATGCCAAGTTAAAAAGATGGGCTTTTAGGCCCCTCTTGAGCACCTCTATGGTAGGTGCCTCCCTGAGAACTCTCAGCAAGGAGTTCCAGATCACTGGTCCAGCCACTTCAAAGACAAGGCCTCCAGAGGTTTTAACCATGCCCTTGGGACCACTAGGTGGCCCTCCACGAATGACCGGAGTGAGCGCACTGGGCAGACAGGTGTCAGGAGGCCAGACAGGTAGCCTGGACCCAAGCCATATAGGGCCTTATAGGTGAGCAAGCCCATCTTGAAGGCAATCCTCCATCTGACTGGCAGCCAGTGTAGTTCACACAAAACCAGGGTTATATGAGCAGATCTCGAAAGGCCCGTCAATAACCTGACTGTAGCGTTCTATACCAGTTGCTGTCACTAGTGGTTTCCTTCACTGACCCCGAAGTAAAGAGTATTACAGTAGTCGAGCCTGGATGTAACAAACGCATGCACTAATGATGCCGTGCCAACATGTACTATGAACTGAATAAACAGAATTTACAAAAAGCAGATAACATTTTTGAAAAAATATTGAAAATGAATGAGGTACAATAGCTCTGAATGGGGATCCCATGAATAGCCCCCAAGCTGCAGAGTTTGGTGGTGCCTAAAACAGGCTATCTACATTATGAGCATTTTACAAACCACAAACTATTTCTGCATTTTAACTCACAAATTATCTTGCCTTCCAGTGTGTACTGCATTTAGGACAATATGTGTGTGTGTTCATCTATATTTTGATCCACTCCATGTAATAGTTTACCACTCTTAATGTGCAATATATGAAAATTATCATCTATGTGATACTGGATGTGTGGCATGTCCATCCACTAAGCTGCACAAATGACTCTCAGCACGTTGTCCTTCATATTTGCCCTGGTTTGTTATTTGCTTGCTGTACTGGTATTTACTGCCTTTTAGCTGTTTTCTCATCCTGGTGGAATGCAAAAAAAACATGAAATAAGAGCAGGAGTTAAAAGTGTGTCACTTGGGATGAGAGGCTTGCTCGGGGAGTGTGGCAAAAACTGTTGCTTGGCTGAGCCCTAACTCCCAATCATTAGCATAGTCTTACTCACAGGTCAGAGTAAATTAACCAGTCAATAATAATGACAGACTTGGAATGGGATTGCCTTAATACTAGAGTCAATAACCAGAGGGAACCACAGTCCCAGTGATGGAGTACATTTTGACTGATCTTAAAACACACATCTTTGACGAGGAGCAGAAAAGCTCCTTGACATAATATTACAAGAAAACACACTGGTTTCTATCATACCCTCTCACTTCCCCTGCCAATACTACACAGTTTCAGCTGCTGACCTTGTAGGTATGCTGCATTCCCTGGCAAAAGAGGCAAAACTTCCGAGTCCACCACAGGACTTGTAGTGGCCGTGGATTGCAGCGCTTCCCTCCAAGGCCCTAGTTGAGGAAGTGCTCCCACTTGTCATGTTTGGTTGTCATGGAAACATAGACTCTGACGGCAGATGAGGGCTACTTGGCCCACTCAGTCTGCCCATTTTTTTCCGACTTCATTCTAGTTACTGGACTAAACTCCTTAGTGGGCAACTCTAGATGGTACCAGCTCATATTTTTATGCAACAGGCACCCCAAACATAGTTAGTGCCCTCTGGGACACTTTTTCAACTTTCCCTTTTACTCTCATTTTTTCTGCTGTACTCACTATGCTGTACCTCTTTTGTTTGGCTCCTTCCTGGTCCCCCTCAGTGCACCACTGTTTCCTTTCTCCCTGCTGGACTCACCTCTCACTGCAGTCCTCCACCTCCAAGCTGCCAGAGGTATCCATCTCCCCATCAGCTCTGGCTGGTTCCTGCGAAGGGGACCTCCCTGTGGCCACCAGAGAAGAAGTACCTTGTGATGTTAGAGATGACAATAGGGGTTGGTGCGATAAGGAGTCAGTGGCATGGTGGGGTGCAAATCTTAATTATCTTAGTGGCCATGAAAGTGGGAAATAGAAGGGAAGCTTTGCACATCAGAAAGAATAAACTCTGTCCAGAGCCGGTACGGCTGCAGCAGAGCTGATGGAGGAACACAGCACTGTCTGCTGTGTCCAAGATGGCGGCAGAGTTCTGTGGGCATGCGTGACAACTCGCACATGTGGCGAGAACTCCGGCAGCCATCTTGGAAACAGTGGACTCTGCCGCTATGTCGCCGTAGTTCAGTGTGCATTCTCACAGAACTCCGCTGCCATCTTGGACATGGCGGACAGTGCGGTGTAGTGCAATGAACGCACAGTGATTGCCATTCACCTCCACTATTTAACAAGTCTGGTCTGTATCCGGAAAGCTCCCGTTTCTCCATGTGCTCTCAAGATGGTTGCAGGGCCATACCCACTGCAGCTGTACAAATACCTGGAACTGTGGTCTGAAACCTGTGTGGTTGACTGAGGGGGGTGTAAGGTTAATACTTTTGTGACTCAAAAACCTGTTTCCTGACTGGCAAACCCATTTTTGTGAGGGGCTGCAGTCACAAAAGTGGGAAAAATAATAGAAAGCTTTGCACACTAAAAACAAACAAAAAATGCTTGGAGCTGCAGTATGAAACCTGTGTGTTTGATCAGATAGGGTGTAAGGTTAATTCTCCAAATGTTGTTTTGAAAAAAAAATTGTTTTCAAATTATTATTTCTTTTTTTCCATATTCTGTTTCTTCCTCCTGTGTCTAGCGGCAGCTTATCCGTCCAGTCCTCACCTCCCCAAACCAGTTCCTGCTTCCCCAAACACCTTTCTTTGGTCAGGGTCTCTCCAGGAATTCCCTCTCGTGGCAGGGCTGGAGGAGGAAGGGCTGTCCTCTCCCACAATGTACAATCCGAGGTGAACCAATGGTGGTGTTTAGGTGGTGATGCGGGCTCAGAGACTGGTGGGCTTGCCTTCATTAAGCCTCCTGGTGCTTCCTTTTTCTGTTTCCGCTCCTCGCTATGCTGTGAAGCATTGGCCTCATGCATGGGGAACAATCAGCTGACGTTCCCCACAGCGTCCATCTCTTTGTTGCTGCCTGCACTGCACTGCCATCAGACCTTTACCTGGTGGCAGTCTATGGCCTGGCAAATCTGCCTCCCCACCCTGGGCGAGAACAGTTGTCCCTCAGATGCTCAGTCCTCTCCCGCCCTGGCTGACACCCAATGACCTGAGTCCACTCCCGAACCCAGGTCGCTGGCATGGCTGGAGGAAAGGCACCAGCACTTCAGCCCTCCATGCCACCGGGCTGATCAGTTTTCAAATTATTAATGAAATTAAGTTGTTCAGTGTCACAAAGGTGGGCCTGTTTTCTTGACTTGAAAACCTGTTTTTGTGACTCGCAAACTGGTTTTGGTGAGACACAACTTCCACTTTCATGATAGTCTCAAAGTTAGGAAAAATTTAGATGGCCTTGCACAGCTATGTACAAAGCCACTTACAGGTTTACGACAATGCGTGTGATGATACAGTTGCTTTGCGAGTAGCCTGCAGGTCCACTTACAAAGTCCGCTACAACTCTGACACCATATGTGTGATGATGTAGTTGCATTGTGAGTGGCCAACAGGGCCAGCCACAAGTCTGCTACACTCCTTCTCACTAGGTTCTGTGTCTGACACACATAACTCCAGATGATGGTCGTTGATTCAGTGCTACCCACAACAACCCAGCTGTCTCTGTGTTTTGGACAAGGCACTGACAAACTGATGGCAGCGATGTAGATTGTTGTGTCTATCTGTCTAGCTATATATATTATATTTATATATATAGTAGATTTTTCATTTCATAAGGCGCCCTTCCCCAGAGGCTCATGGCAGCATACAATAACTAAAACAATATAAAAGTTGATCAACATCATAAAATACAAAATAAAATAACCAGTAGCAGAAATGATAATACGTATATTCAGTGTTGTCGAAGGCGTCATGAAACAAAATTGTAGGCCCCTTTTAAAGACCTCCATTGGCGAGGCCTCTCTTAGGGTTCTTGACAGTGCATTCCAAAGTACTGGGGCTGCCACTGTGAATACCCAGTCACCTAAGATTACAAGCTAGTCTGCGGCGTCTTCAGGAGGCCCATATTTGCAGCACAGAGAGGACAGCGGGAGGAATGTGTAGACAGGATTTCAACCAGGTAGCTCAGGCCCATACTGTGTAGGGCTTTACAGGTTAGCAAATCATCCTTGAAGGTTATACACCACCTCACTGGTAGCAGGTGCAGCTCATGCAGCTCAGGGGTCACATGATAGGACCTAGGTAGGCCCATCTGTATCCAAACTGCAACGTTCTGCACCAGCTGCAGGTGACATAGCGAATCTCTATTTACCCCCGGGCACAGAGCATTGCAGTAGTTGAGTCTGGATGTCATGAAAGCATGCACCAGAATCATCGGGTCTTCAGAAGGGATTAAGAGTTTAAATCAAATCAGCTTTATTTATATAGCGCCTTTTACAGCCAAGGCGCTGTACATAAGAACATATACATAAATAGATTAAAACAACATTAAAATATATCAACTATATTTAAATAAAGGCTAAACTAAATAGATATGTTTTTAAGCCAATTTTAAAACTATCGGCGGTTTAATCTGGCTTGTGTTCTTCAGATGGTAAATGCAACTCCAGACAGTTGCTGAGCCTCAAATGTCAGCTTGCTGCCCAGAATGACCCCCAGATTTTCCACTTTTTTCTTCTTTTTCATCTTCTGTTCCCCACCCGGGCTGCTGGCAAGTGGGCTCTGACTCTCTTGTGAGAGAGCTCACATGCACCCTGACACAACGTGTGTCTCTCGACCCCCAGCCCAGATCTCAACGAATCCCCTACAACTTTTCCCCCCATGGCAGGGCCAGGGAGGGGAGGGCTGTCCTCCCCCCCCCTTCTGGTACACAATCCAGCTTGCTGGGAGTTTCAGCTCTGGATCAAGAGCATGGCCAGGCATCATGCAGCCTTCCAGTGCCCCTCCCTTTTTCATTTTCGTCCCTCCCCTTCTGCGGCTGTGAGCACGCGTGTGAAGGCGCGCCACAACGTTTTGCCTCTCTAACTCCAGTGCTGCCACCTGGCCTCCACCAGGAGGCAGCCAAGGAGTGGGACAACATCCCCCCTTCCCAGGAGAGGACAGCAGTCTATCGTATGCTTAATCCTCTCCCTCCTCTGCCAACCCTCAGCAACTTGAGCTTGCTCCTAAGCCTGGGTCGCCAGTGTGGCATCCAGTGCCTCAACCCTCAGTGTCACTGGGCGGCTAAATTTTCCACCTTTATGGAGGCACCCAGCCTTGAGGACCTGAGCCTCAGCCCTATAACCCTCTTCAGCTGCCTCCACGAGCCACCTCAGGCCTAGATTGATCACCAGCACTTCTGTCTTGCGGGTTAAGTCTCAGCCAGCTCTGGATCTGGGTCAGGCAGTTATTAAGCACTGTCACAACATCCTGTGTCCTGGGTACAAACAACAGGCACAATTGGATGTCATCTGCATAGCAGTGAAAACCCAGATTGTACTTCGTAATGGTCTTACCCAGGGATAGCATATATACTGTGAACACTAGCATGGGGATAGAATTGACCTCTGGGGCACCTCACAGGTCAGAAGCAAAGGGTGCAAAGAGAAATTCCCCAGCGCAACCCTTTGAGTCCTATCCTTAAGGAAGGACCCAAACCAGCTGATGATTTTGCCAGTGAGCCATTTGTACTCCTTCAGTCAGTCCAACAGCAACCCATGGTCCACAGTATTGGCAGGTGTTGAGAGATTGAGGAAAATGAGAACTGACAGCTCACCTCTATCTGTCTTCCTGAGCAGGTCACTGTGTACCCTGACTAATACATTTTCAGGGCTATGTCTGGACCGAAAGCCGGACTGGAGGGGCTCAAAGATATCAAAGATCATTTGGTGTACCTCATAAACATAGAATTTATCGGCAGAACAGGACTGTTTGACCCACCCAGACTGCCCAGATGATCCCTGCCTAGTCTGTCTCTGCAGACCCTAACTGGTCCCCAGTGACCCTCCCTCCTCCCTGCCTACTCACTGTTATTCACCTATGTCTATCTCATGCTTGAAGGCCCCAGCTGTTTTTGCCTCCACCACCTCCACTGGCAGTCTGTTCCAGGTATCCACCACTCTTTCAGTGAAGTAATACTTTCCCACATTCCTCTTAAACTCCCCCCCCCTCCAGTTTCATTGCATGCCCTCTGGTCCTAGTGCTCTTTCTCATTTAAAAATGAAACTCCCCTCCTGCACCCTGTTCACCCTCCTGCACCCTGTTCACCCCTGTGAGGTACTTTGTCCCCTCTCACTCTCCTCTCTTCCATGGTGTATTTGTTGAGATCCCTCAGTCTCTCTTCACAGGGCTTTTGATGCAACCCCTGCACCATTTTAGTTGCCCTCCTCTGGACTGCCTCCACCAAACACTGTTGCCCCACACAGCTAATTAGCAGCTTTGTTGGGCCTGGGTCCAGTTCACAAAACATGGGTCACAGTTCCAAAATCAGTGCCACATGTCTCTACTACCATGACTGGCCTAAACTCTCACTGGGCAAGGTGGGTGCTCCTGAGACGACCAGACTTTGACACTGCAAGGCCTGCTTGAAGAAATTCTGGCTCAAACGGAGGACACGCTAACTAAGATAAATCAAGCAAACTCCTTGCATTTTGCAAATGACAAAGCCCTTCCAGATTCAAGACAGGCTGGCTGTAAAAGCCTGTCCACCGTCCAGAAGGATGAGCCTTTTGATTCTTGCCAGTAGCAATCTCCCTAGACATAAATGCTGTCTTCTTCTGGGTGACTGCACTCTGATATTTCTCATAATGAAAACTCAGAGCCAGTTTGTCCCCCTAGAGACTTGGACATCATGCAGTGATGTTCCAACCTCTAGCCCATTTTTTTCTTTAAAAGTTTTACCAGGAAGGCATGCTGAGCAGACTACTGCTCAATTCCAGATGTGTCCTGGGGGGAGGGAATAGGGGAGAATACATGTAGAATAAAGTGTACAGTGAACAAGCAAGCAAAACATACAGATACAGTACAGCAGGTTGTTGTGTGAAGCACAAACAATATAGGTTCATAATACATTACATATTAGCAGAGACGAAAGAAGAAGCCCATGGTCTTCAGCTGCCTTAGCTTGCCATCAGACCATGCCGATCTTCGGTGAGAGACCAGTTGCATATACAGTGCGGTGAGATGGGGTCAAATGAAGCATCAATGGCTCTATTATAGGCCACCACCACTTTGTCCACCTCCCTTTCATGGCCGCCAACATACCCAAGACATCCAGCACTGCCCAGAGTCTTTCAGGCTCCAACCCTTTTAAAGGGTGCTACCAAATCAGCTTCACAAGAGGTGGACCCAAAGGGGAGGCCCAAAGGAGAATGTTACAGTGCAGTGATCTGACCAAATGACTGGATCAGTCTTGAGACTACTCATATCAAGCTCCAGCAAAAAGACCAAGTTCAATGCGTGGCCATGTTGATGGTTCCTAGAAGTAACCACTTATGTGAGGATCTGTGAACCCATCATCCAGAGGAAATCCTGATCAAACCATGAGGATTCATCATCAATCCAGGCATTGAAGTAGCCTAGAATTAATCATCTAAGTGACTCCAACATCCTGTCAGTGGCTAATATCACCATTTCATGCAGGCCCCGTGTCCGGAAGGCCGATAGATAAGAAGGATCCTGCAAACTGCACCTGTAACCCCATGCATGGCCACACAATTGGAATCATAATGCAGAGCACTATAAATACTGAATGAGATATGTATGAATGAAATTTCTTTGAAACCCAATAATGTGGATGCATCCAGGACATGGGTAGTTGATCAAAAGGGCATAAATATATAGATATATACAGTACTGTGTTATATGTAGCTTCATCAGACCAGGGAGCACAAACCCTGAGACATATCATGTGGCCTTAGAGCTCAAGCCACAAACCTGGGACACATCTGAATCCCACGTATCTGGGACGTGGAGCTCTGCACCCCTGAAACTTGCCACACTTGCCAGTATTCAGAGACTAGGCCGGGGGCAGGGGATGGCTGCACCAGGAAGGTGCAGAGGACTTACACTAGGAGTACACTTCACATAGTTGTCATGCTTTCCCAGGATGTTCTGAAGAATGTATACTGCTTGGAGGATCACATGGATAGTGACCCCACTCCCTGCCTGCTCTTGACCCAGCAGCCACCAGTTAGTTCTGCTAGCAGTGTGGGATCACATTGCGGGGTACATGCTCGGTGTGCAGTGCAGTCTGTGGCTGGCACAGAGTGCTCTGCATGTGTGAAGGGTGCACATTGGAACTTTAAAAAAAAAAAATCTGCCAGCCCAGTGGCATAGAGGGTTGAGGTGCTGGTGCTTTACTTCGACCCATGTCGGCGACCCGGGTTCGGGAACAGACTTGGGTCATCGGGGGTCAGCAGAGGAAGGATAGGACCGAGCGTCCAATGGACTGCTCTCTATCCTGGGGTGAGCTAAGGTTTGCCTTAAGCTCATTACAGCAACCCCAATGGAGAGATTGGAGGCACTACATGAAACAGGGGGGAACAAGAAAAACAGAAAAAAAATGCTCTGGATGTTAGCCGGATGACTGCTGCTGGCCTCAGGCATCCACGAAGACTCCCTGAGAGCCACGGAATACCTCAGCAGCTCCCGGGACCGAGAGATAATAGTGTGCTGGTTCCTGCCACCGGTGCCTTCCCCCTTGGAGGAGTGGGGACCCATCCGGTGCAAGGGTTACACCGGACTACCCCGTGGAAGGCTGCAGATGTGAGGTAAGTGGTGGCCCAAGGGAGTTAGTAGGGCATTGTCTGGGACCATGATGGCCCGAGGGAGAGGCAGCTCTGGGGCATGTAGGAGGGGATAAAACAAATAATGCAAAAAAAAAAAAGAAAATCTGAAATGTTGCCAGAACAGTGGCGAAGAGGGCTGAAGCACCTTGAGTGGCTTACCTTTTCCCATGCTAGTGACCTTGGTTTGGGAACAAGCTCGAGTTGCTGGGGTCGGCCAGGGTGGGGGAGAATTGAGCATCCAATGGACTGCTGTCCTCTCCCGGGGTAAGAGGCACACTGTCTTGGTCCTTGGCTGCCACCTGGTGGTAGCGCTGGAATTAAGAACAATGCAGTAAGGGAAGGGCCGAGGTTCTGTAGCATGTGTGTGCCTCCACATGCACACGCTTATGTGCCGCCACGGGTGGGGATGTGGAAGAAAACAAGAAAAGACTGGTGCTGGCTCCATGAAGCCCAGCCTGCCTCCCCTTGTCCTGCACCGCCGAGAAGGACCACCAACCCGGTTCTGGATGTGAGTCTCCAGGTGGGGAAGAGGATGGCCCTCTCCTTTCTGGCCCCTCCATGATGGCAATCCATGGAGGATCTATGGGGAGGTGAATGTCGGGGGGGCAGGGACAGGCCCGAATAGCCTCCCCCAGCATCGACCAATAGGAGAAAAAGCTCTATGACAAAAAAAAAATTGAAATGTTACTGTATTTCATAGCGCACACGTGAACAAACAGACATACGCATATGACAGTGGTATAACCACAGGCAGTAGCACAATGGTCAGTAAAAGTTTACAATATCAACACATATTTCATACACAGATGCTACCTGTCACCTGTAGGACCCATACCACATACTATATTAGTCCAACAATTGGAACCGTAGTGCAGAGCCCTATGAATATCACATAAGCTACATAAGAATGACATTTCTTTGAAACCCATTGATGTGGGTCAATCCAGAATAGGGATAGTTTGTCAAAAGGATATAAAACATAAGACCCATCTGACACACATATGAACTTCTTTGAATCCAGTAAAATCTGTAAGCATAGCAAATAATAAACTGCTTTGTTCGAGTATAAAGGGAATCATATTCCAGGAAACCAGATCTGTTACAGTTAAAGGGCAGAGAAGCTAGAGAAGTCAGACCATATTTTGCTAGAGGAGCTCTCCCTGTGTTGCAGTCTACAGCGGAGTTCTGCAGTTTTACTAAATGTTTATGTCCCTCTCAACCACAGCATTCTATAGCAGAACAGAGATGCACTGCGCCAACAATGGAAGAGATGGGTAAAGGACTCGAAGTACATGATACAGGACTGAAATGGTAATTACTACCTGTGTAAATCAGAAACACACACTAGCATAACTAAAGCGCCTGTAAAAATGGAACAGTCAGTAACACAACTGCAGCCAGTATTTAAAAATCCACTTTCACAGAGGGAAAATGGCTTACAAATTCCACACAGTTCTCCTTTAAGCATGACTGTGTGCACAGCCCCTTCTGTAAGGGAACTGGTGGTCTTTCCCTTCATGGCCCTCTTCAGTTTCACAATGCACTTGTGAAGTCAGCTGCATCTCCAGGTCCATAGAGTAATGTTATGATACAATGGTGGTTCATACAGATCGTCCCACCCAACTGACTACTGTCACCGAGCAATTGCGTTTAAATTCAACCTCCTCACCTTTTACCTTGATCCCATCCCTATGTGTCGATTTCCTAGAGGGAGATTTAAGTGGAAATAACTTTTTTTTTGTTAATTTTTATGTAAAGCTTTTTCTACCCAGGTCACATGTGGACTCTTCAGCCCCTGCCCACCTCCCCTGCCAACTACCACCTCCCTCAGGACTCCCCCACCTTAGAATCTCCCAATGGATTGCCCCCTACCCCTGTGGCTGGGTTGGGGAGGAACAGTCATGCTCTCCATCCAGCGCACACATTCAGATGTTTGGCTGGGGTCCCGAGCAGTGGTGGGGCAGGCAAGTGGGGCTTTGTGTGCCTGCGCCCTGTTTTTCCCATTTTTTTGTTCCCTTCCCCGACCAGCAGCATGCAGTGATGTTAGGCACGCATGTACGTGGAGGCGCACACGCACTTACAGCACCTGCTGCCGGACGTCCTCTTGTGAGTCGCTCCCACTGCCCTGGCACCATGTCTCCACATGGTGGCAGTCTAGGATGGTGTGGCAGAGCCCCCTTCTCAGAAAAGGAGAGCAGTCAAATGGACACTCAATCCTTTCTCTTCCCAGCTGACACCCAGCAACTGAGCTCGTTCCCGGAACCGAGTTGCCAGCGTGGTGGGAGGTGTTACTTCCAGCACTTCAACCCTCCATGCCACTGGGCTTACTCAGAAATAACATTTTTAACAGCAACATTAGCTAAACACTTAAACTTTAAATGAGGAAGCATGATGCAATCTACCCCTTCATCAAACCACACTGATACATGGCCTTTGAGCAGGCCTGATCAAATTCTCCCATTTGTCCACTCCATTGGCCCGGAAGTTGCATGTACAGTTTAGACAGCACATGGCAGTCTGTTAATAGAAAAGCACCTCTTTATGTGTCCATGAAGATGTAGGGCCATCGACAACAATGAAGAGAAAAAAAAAAGACAGCTGTTTGCTTTTGAAAGTTCTGAAGCCTGGCACAAGGATTAGTTTGACGTTGTGCATCCCAGTTCTCAGGACATGTTTCTTGAAGTGGATTGGGCTCTCACAATGCATGAGTCCTAGCCAATCAGGATGCAGGATTTTCCCTACCCTTTTCATAACTGCAAAGCACTGTTTAAGCTGCCACTCACCAAATCATATTTTGCTATTCATTTCTGGATTTTTACTATTTATTTCTGGGCTCCGAATCACCAAAATGTGATGCTGATGGCTGCTGTGCACGTGTGTCTAACTGAAGGAAATGTTGGGGTTGTCTATAGATTTGAGGATTTCACAACAACATTTCAATTAGCAGTTAGCCAAAAAACTGCAACTTCCAAGCTTCCAGCTAATATCCTACGAAATGTTTCTTGGGCTTACTGGACTACTGAGGAGGATGTTGAGAGGATGAATTGAACCATGTTTTCAGAGGACCAGGGGCGGCCCACTGATATGTATGATGACACTGTGCCATTACACATACATGTCTATGGCAGTATTCAGGGTCATTACCATGCGCAAATATCTGGGACCTTAATTTGCATCTTTTGATCTGTATGGGGAAGGGGGTATCTGAGCTGTACCTGGCATAGATCTTACCTTCTCAGTATAGCTGGCAGCACATATTTATTTATTTATTTAAAATTGGCGACCGGGAAAGGCGCGCTGAGCCGAGGCTTGTTTCCAGGTGCGACCCGGGTACAAATAGTACAATGTGGGAGACAGAGAAATACAAATACAGCAAATATCAAGTAACAGACAAGTAATACAGTACAGTACATTACATGGAGTTTGGTGGTGAGGTTACACTTTTGTATGAACAGCAGAGTTTAAAAAAAATGTATTCATTTCATTTCTAGACCATTTATTACCTTAAATTTCAAGTGCGTGTCTTTGCATATTTACAGTAGTGGATTTATCGAAAAATTGAGTTTTTGGGGAGAGGGTGCCGGGGGGTGATTTAGCAGTAAGAGCTGGCATGAGGTTAATTTTTTACCTGGCAAGGCTATTGAGGGTAGTATGAGGACCGGGTAAGGAGGGATTGGGTGCATAGCTGCGGCAGGGAGTGGGAGGGAGAAGCCTGAGGATCTGTTTGAAGGCTGACAGGGAGGGGGACAGGTAGAGGTTGGGAGGGAGGTTGTTCCATAGGAGTGGGAGCCGGTAGGAAAAGGCAGCTTGCCCAGAGGCTGAGCGGGGGCGTGAGAGGTGGAAGGTATGTGCATGTCTGTGGCGAAGTGAGTAGCCAGAGGGGTTGGCTTGAGAGAGGCAGGAGGAGAGGTAGAGGGGAAAGGAGCTGAGCCAAGCCAATATTTCACTATGAGTGAGGCGCTGTGGGTGGTCCGCCTATGTGAGAGTTGCATCAGAGATAGAGTTGGGAATAGTTGGCAGTGCTATAGTATACCACTATTATGTGCTGGCACATGTGGACGCACTTTTTGTGCCATTTTCTGGCGTGGTGAAAGTCTACTTGAGAATTAGGTCCATGCGCTTTGCAGTCACTCACTCCTGATTATACGCTCTAGTATTAGGGATGGCAAAACAATCCCCGAAGTTGCTCATAACACATACATGTCTGTGACAGTATTCAGTGCCCTTACTGCGCACATTTCTGGGAGTCAGTACACACTTTTTGTGACTTTTCCTGGTGGGTAACAGTGTGCCTCAGAATTGGCCCATGTTCTTTGTAACTGCTCACAAAAGGGTCAGCATAGTGTCCACCCAGTAACATGGTGTCAGTGGTAGAGGTATCGCCTGCTACGTAAGTGACCTGGGTTTGGGAACAGATGTGGGTCACTCGGAGGCTGCCGGGGAAGGGTAGATTGAGCGCCCCAGGGCAGCTTTCCTTCCTCAGTGGGGGGAGTGTTAATGTGTCCTGCTACGTGGCTTCCCCCTGGAGGTATCTGGGTGGCAGTACAATGGAACATGAGGGGAAGGGATACCACCCACATGACACTGGGGGGGGGCATCTCCATGCAGGGGGAGTACCCACACTGTGTCACTGCATGTGCTGTGGGCCTGGGGGAAAAAAAAGACAGTAGAAAAAAACCTCAGCCATGGCTGAATGATGGCCCAGTTCCCCACAGGATCCACACCAATGACTGGGCATCTCCAGTTCTTGTGGCAGAGGACAGAGCGGAGCACAAAGGTAAACCCTACATATGTCGGGTTATTGGGCTGGGGGGACCGATCCAGATGGGGCAAGCTGGGAGATGAAGGAGATAAAATATTGATTAAAAATAAAAAATAAAAATCGACGTGCTAACGGTGGCAATGCTGATGTCTTCTTCCTGCCAGACTTCAGTTATGCTGGTGGACTGAAATCGAAAACATGCTCTTGTGTCCTGCGCGACAGAAACAGCAGCCCTTGGGCTGGTAATCATCACCACTTAGGCCTGCCAGACAAGAGGTGGATCATCACAGGTAGTTGTACATCTTGCAAGACCCACAAGCGGACACAAAATTGTTTTAGAATCAACAGATTACCCATGGCTACTGGTGCAAGAAAAGGAGAAGATAATGCTGTCACATTAACAGACTGATGTCTGGATTATGCTTCCTCTTGTCCCTCTGGAGATATGTTTGACAGGGCAGTGATGTATCATATTGACTGTTTTTAATGAAACACCTATAAATATCTGTCAGTTCTATATGTCTGTTTTAGTACTGAATGACTTTTCCTACAGGCTTTACACTTGACCTTACTTGAAATAAAGAGAGTAAACCACTTCAGTTTAATACATCTGTCTGAATACCAAATCTGTGTAATACAAAACAAGCCAGAGAAGGACCATTGTTTGATAGCCCAGCTGTGATGCAGTATCTTGTTTTCAGTGGGGTCCTGCATTTGCCCATTTTTACAACAGGTTGGCCTAAAGTACTGAGGCACTAAGTGACATACTTAGGGTCACACAGTGTGTAAGTGGCTCTGGTGGGATTTGAACTGGCATCCAGTGTGGTCTCCAGGACCCTGTGGAAGATAATAAAAATTGGGAGGGGTCTGTTCCAACACAGTCTATATACTAGCAGCAGAGGTACTGGAAAAGTGAAACAGCACAGACTGAGCCTGGCCCGCCAGCACACCAATGACCCAAGTTTGGGAATGAGCTCCAGTCATCGGAGGGTTGAACGGGGAGGAGGATCCATTGCCCCAGGGACTACTCTACTTCTTTGGGGAGGGAGTGGCACGATGCTTGGAGCAGCATTGTCCCCTAGAGGAGGCTGGGGGCAAGTGCCCCAAACAGTGGAGGAGTGACAGGTGTCCAGCACACTATGCACGGGAGTATGCATGGCACTACACTGACGCCATTGCATGCTGCTCTTCCATGCCACAAGAGGAGATGGGGGATGAGAAAACAGGAGAAAACCTCCTGGCTGGCAGAATGATCTCCACCCCTTGCAGGCCCTGCACCCGGCAACTCAGGCACAGTGCTGGATCCTTGACAGGCGGGTCAGTGTGCTCCCCACCACCTCACTGCATGGGGCCACAGCAGTAAATGTGCTGTAAGTCCTGAGAGAAGCTGGGGTGATGGGGCTGGGGAGGGGGGGCATGATGGGAGCCATGCCAGGAAGGGAGAAAAAGGACCAACTGGAAAAAAAAAAAAGAAAACAGCACAGGAGGGCCTGCACTCTGTACCCAGGGACTGAAGAACCGATCATCCAATAATGGAAATTTCAGTCAAAATGCAGCACGTAGTACACAGCAGTGTTTTGTCAAGGAGGGTTGTGACGATCAGAAAAAAGCACAGTGACTGTGACTGGTAACCCTTTACTGACTTGTGTACTGGAGATGTAAGACTCAACTCACCAAAGATAGGTTCTCAAATGTAATTTTTGTTTATTCAGAGACAAAACCACCAGTACTGTTGGCAGTACAAATGGTTTATGGGTTACAGATCCTCTTCCTTGGGCTCTATGAAGGTCCAGTAGTAGCATATTGGGCTTCCATGCAGGCAACCTTTTTTTGGAAGTGATCTGGGGATGCTGCACTGGGAGGTAGTCCAGACTGCAGTAGCTGCTACTGCAATTGGGAAGGATGTTGTTAAGCATTCGGTACCACAGTGACCCCAGCAGCTGACCACAAGAGCTTTTTTCCCCTCCACAGGATGTTGCTGCATGCAGCCAAGGCTGTCAGAAGGCTCTGCCTGTGCCAGGGACAGAGGGAGAACAGGGGAGAAGACCAGGGAGAAACAAATGCATGTACCTTCTGTATGACAGCCTGGATTCTTGGATTCACCTGGATCCTTAGTGCCTGCCCATACTGTTCCTAGTCCACACAACTGGCCTGCCTTGTTGGGGAACAGGGTGACCCTCCCATGGGAGACATCCAGGTGGCTGCAGGACTCAGAGGAATGGGGGATCAAAAAACCTGAACAGGGTATATCTCTGATGAACATGGCTGGTGAGGAAAAGCTCTATAGGAAAAACACAAAAAGAGATCTTCTTTCTCAAGGTGTACAGTTACTGTAGGGTACTGTCTCTTGGTCTGGCAAGAATGCTGCGCAGTCATGCTAGGCTACTTCACTCTTAGTTAAGGCTATCTTTAAACACTTTATTCCTTTTAGACATTACACCTTCTACAGTATCATAAAAACCATATGAATTTATTAAAACTCTTCTGTGAGAGAGAAAACTTCCAGTTACTCTACATCCCGAGGAACTGGATCTTTAACTCATGAAATACTGGTATTGTTATCAGTACTTGTAGATCTTCATCAGGGGTATCTCAGTCATCAGGTCACACATATGGAACTTCACCATTGGTGAAGCAGGATCCACATGGAAAATTTTCAGTGGTACCACTGGGGACGCCCACGCCGATGTCAGCTATCGACATCACCAACCCTAAAAAATGATTTCTCTTTGTCGACTCTGTTCACATGGGTCTCTGCAGAAGCTGCGACACAGTCAGTGCAATTTTCGCCTACGACTTTTATTTTTTCTAGTTCTTTGGAATCTTTTTTATAAGAGATTCCTTTACCCTGTTTATGTTGAGAGTTAATTTTTGCACTTCCCTCTTCTGTTGCTGCCACTGCAGAAAGAATATTGCTTCCTTAGAGAGATTCCTCCAGTTTCTTATTCAGGGTGAGCACTACCAACTCAAAGTATTTCCCTTTGGCTTATCCTCTGCACCACGGGTCTTTACAAAGTGCTTAGCACCAGTAGCTGTAGCCCTCAGAAGGGAGAGACTGTGTGTTTTCCCCTACCTGGACTGGCTCCAAAAGGCCCCATCCAGACAGCAGCTCCTTCAGACTCTGGAAAGAACCCTTCAGCTGTTTCTCTCCCTGGACATAGCTGTCAACCTGCCCATGTCTGTACTGATCCCATCCCAGAGACTGCAATATATAGGGGTGATTTTGGACTCTACGCAGGGCAAAGCCTTCCTGCCTCAAAACAGCACAGAGTGCCTCATTGCCCAGGCTCAGAAGGTCACCCAGAGCCATTACATCCCTGCGAGGGTATACCTGAGGCTATTGGGTCTGATGGCTGGGGCCATTCCCATGGTTCCCTTGGCCAGGCTGCCCATGTGAGTTCTCCAATGGACTCTCAGAGTCCAATGGGACCAATGCACAGATGAATTAGATCAGCTGGTGCTGCTCTTCTTTCCAGTCTGCAAGGTGCTCCAGTGGTGGATGGACCCACAGAACCTCTCAAAAGGGGTCCCATTCCATATTTCCTCCCCTCCAGCAGATCCTCACTACAGATGCCTCCAGTTCGGATTGGGGAGCACATCTGGGTCCCTTTCAAACTCAGGGGTCTTGGTCCCAGATAGAAGCCTCCCTGCATATCAATGTCCTGAAGATGTGGGCAGTCCTGTATGCCATGCAGACCTTTCATAACCATCTCCTCCCAGGTCAGCTGTTGATCCAGTTGGACAATCTTAGTGTTGTCTATGACATCAACAAGTAAAGGGGCCACATTCATACCCCCTGTGCAGGGGGGCCATGAGAGTATGGTACTGGGCAATAAACCACAGTCTGGTCCTCTCAGTGGTCCACATCCCTGGCATGCTAAACACCCTGGCCAACAGCCTCAGCAGGACACAGTCCAGCATGCACGACTGGAAACTTCTCTCATCCATCGCAGAAGATCTGTTCACCAGATGGGGACATCCAGAGTTGGACTTTTTTGCATCCCCACTCAATGCAAAACTGCCCAGTTTTTGCTCGCTAGAGCCAGGGCCTGGAGTTTTCTGGCAAGACGTGTTGTCACTCTCCTGGAGCGGGAGGTTCCTTTATGCCTTCTCTCCATCTCCTCTGATTCAGAGGGTGCTAATCAAACTGCAGATGGAGGGGGCCATCATGATCTTGATAGCCCCATTCTGACCACAGCAGATATGGTTTCCATTACTGCAGCAGTTAGTGGAGGAACCTCCAGTCCCTCTGTCTGATGCAGGCTCAGGGGACCCTGGTCCATACCAATCTCAAGTCCCTTTCTCTGCATGTTTGGTTCCTGAGGACACAGCCATCGCCTAGTTTGGGGTGTCCCAGAGGGTGGTGGGCATCCTTGTGGCAGCTCAGAAACAGTTCACTAGAGCCACATATGCCATGAAGTGGAAGAGGTGTGCCATCTGGGCTGCCAACCACCATCTGGACACTTTCATGTGTCCGGTGAGCCAGATTCTGGACTACCTGATATCTCTGTTGAACTCAGGTCTCTCGTACTCCTCCCTCTAGGTGTACTTTTTGGGTATCTCTGCCTTTTATGAGCCTATGGGTGGCCGCACCGTGGCTCAGTTGGGTGCATCCCATACTTTTCTCAGGGGCATCCTGCATCTGAAACTTTCAATCCATCCCCGTCCCAGCTTGGGATTTGAATTTTGTTTTGGAGAAGCTGACTGTGTCTCTGAGCCAGCCATGACTTGCGAGCCTTGCTTTCTCTCTTGGAAGGCATTATTTTTGGTTGCTATTACTTCTGCACAAAGGATTTCTGAGCTTCAGGCTCTCTGGTGTGAGAAGCCTTTTTTGATTTTTCATAAAGACAGGGTGTCTTTGCGTATGAATTCTAAGTTTCTCCTTAAGGTGGTGTCTGAGTTTACCCTGAACCAATCTATCCACCTACCAGTTTATTTTCCCTGAGCGTGCCAGTCCAGGGGAAGCACTGCTCCATACTTTAGATGTGTGCAGAATTTTGAAGTATTATCTGCTCTGAACTAAGGAATGCAGAAAATCAAAGCAGCTTTTTGTTTCTTTCACCCCAGATAGAGAGGGTGTTCAGGTTTCTAAACAATGTTTGTTCAAATGGTTGGCACATTGTATTGTGTTCTGCTACAACAAGCATGGCAAAGAGTTGCCGGGGCGGTGTAAGACCATTCCACAAGGGGCATGGGTACCTCTCTGGCTTGTTCCAAAAGGGTCTCAGCTGCTGACATTTGTGCTGTTGCCACCTAGAGTACCATCCATACTTTCACCAAGCATTGCAGTCTGGACATTGCTTGTAGAGCCAGTGTGGGTTTTGGTAGGGCTGTCCTGCAGAGCCTCTCGTGCTAAGCCTTGGCTGACCTTCCTCCGAGACTGTTCTGTAACTGCTTGGGACTCATTCCATATCTGTGACCTGATTACTGAGACACCCCCAATGAAGATAGAACAGTTACATAAGAACATACTGTAAGAGTAGATCTTCAAGGGGATCTCAGTCATCAGATCTGCCTTCCCTCTCACCATCCCCCTTTAATGGGGCTCTCTTTTCAGAACTGGCTAACTGGTGTATCCAGCCTTTTATTTTGGTCTGGGCACCTCTCTCTCTCTCTCTCCCCAGTTCCCCATGGCGTGGGTTTGCGCCTTTAGTTTCTGGGGGAAAGAACTGAGGAGGGAGCGCAGCCATGTGGGCGCCCACCAGTGGTGCTGCTGAAAATCTGCCATGTGGATCCTGCTTTACCGACAGTGAAGTTCCATATGTGTGACCTGATGACCGAGATCCCCTTAAAGATCTACCATTATGGTAAGTTCCTATGTAACTGTTCTATTTGTCTCTAATAAAAAAATTGCATCAGAGAAACTTTCTTTGGTGAGTTGAGCCTCACAATCCCAAAGCCTCTGCTTGGATTTGAACCTGGGTCTCCTGGTTCCCGAGCCTGTGCTTCTGGATAAGGCATAGTGTGACACATTGATGTGTGTCTGTAGGAATGCTTAATAGAAAAAACTGATTTTAAAAATGATATGTCATTAGTGCTGTTCTAGCCAAACATGCCTTATGCATGAAGACAGCTCATAAGGAGGCCCTTAGGTGCAAATTTTAATATATAGAGTAATCTACCTCAAACAGTAGGATGAAGAGAATCCCTTTTTTAAATAGTATTTTTTAGTTTTTAACATTTAAAAAAATTATTTTAAATGATTAATAATTTATGGTTCTTCTGTGTATGGCTTTCATGGGTATGGGGGCATCACATCTTACATCCCTACAGCACTCAAACTGCACAGCTTCTCAGTTCTTGCACCCTAAGGATTAGTGTCAGAACACTCCTGTACCTCATGTGCTTTGTCACAACAGGGTTCCACTGGTAGGGTGGAGAGAGCCCATTTGTGGTAGAACCCCCATGAGGTACTGCGAATTTCCTGAAGACATGCTGTGGGCACACTCATGTATCTCATCAGAGACAGCCTTGTCACATGAGGGCTCCATTGGGAGGGCGGAGAGAGCCTATTTGTGCTAGAGCCCCATGGGGAAATGTAACTTTCTAGAGACATACTTTTGGCTCACATCATGGTCCCCATTCACAGGGGCTGGGTGGGGTCTGATTATTCCCCATGTCAGCTGCTATCTGGTGGTTGGGGGGATCTGATTATTCCCCATGTTAGCTGCTATCTGGTGGTCGGGGGGGGCTCTGATTATTCCCCATGTTAGCTGCTATCTGGTGGTTGGGGGGTCTGATTATTCCCCATGTTAGCTGCTATCTGGTGGTTGGGGGTCTGATTATTCTCCATGTCAGCTGCTATCTGGTGGTCGGAGGTCTGATTATTCTCCATGTCAGCTGCTATCTGGTGGTCGGGGAGTCTGATTATTCTCCATGTCAGCTGCTATCTGGTGGTGGGGGTCTGATTATTCTCCATGTCAGCTGCTATCTGGTGGTGTGGGGGTCTGATTATTCTCCATGTCAGCTGCTATCTGGTGGGTGGGGGTCTGATTATTCTCCATGTCAGCTGCTATCTGGAGTTGGGGGGTCTGATTATTCCCCATGTTAGCTGCTATCTGGTGGTTGGGGGTCTGATTATTCTCCATGTCAGCTGCTATCTGGTGGTGGGGGTCTGATTATTCTCCATGTCAGCTGCTATCTGGTGGTTGGGGAGTCTGATTATTCTCCATGTCAGCTGCTATCTGGTAGTCGGGGTCTGATTATCTCCATGTCAGCTGCTATCTGGTGGTTGGGGGTCTGATTATTCTCCATGTCAGCTGCTATCTGGTGGTGGTGGGGGGTCTGATTATTCTCCATGTCAGCTGCTATCTGGAGGTCGGAGGGTCTGATTATTCCCCATGTTAGCTGCTATCTGGTGGTTGGGGGTCTGATTATTCTCCATGTCAGCTGCTATCTGGTGGTTGGGGGTCTGATTATTCTCCATGTCAGCTGCTATCTGGTGGTTGGGGGTCTGATTATTCTCCATATTAGCTGCTATCTGGTGGTTGGGGGTCTGATTATTCTCCATGTCAGCTGCTATCTGGTGGTTGGGGGTCTGATTATTCTCCATGTCAGCTGCTATCTGGTGGTGTGGAGGTCTGATTATTCTCCATGTTAGCTGCTATCTGGTGGTGGGGGTCTGATTATTCTCCATGTCAGCTGCTATCTGGTGGTTGGGGGGTCTGATTATTCCCCATGTTAGCTGCTACCTGGTGGTGGGGGTCTGATTATTCTCCATGTCAGCTGCTATCTGGTGGTTGGGGGGTCTGATTATTCTCCATGTCAGCTGCTATCTGGTGGTTGGGGGTCTGATTATTCTCCATGTTAGCTGCTATCTGTGGTTGGGGGGTCTGATTATTCTCCATGTCAGCTGCTATCTGGAAGTCGGGGGGTCTGATTATTCCCCATGTCAGCTGCTACCTGGTGGTGGGGGTCTGATTATTCTCCATGTCAGCTGCTATCTGGTGGTTGGGGGTCTGATTATTCTCCATGTCAGCTGCTATCTGGTGGTTGGGGGTCTGATTATTCTCCATATTAGCTGCTATCTGGTGGTTGGGGGGTCTGATTATTCTCCATGTCAGCTGCTATCTGGTGGTTGGGGGGGGTCTGATTATTCTCCATGCCAGCTGCTATCTGGTGGTCAGGAGGGTCTGATTATTCCCCATGTTAGCTGCTATCTGGTTGTTGGGGGTCTGATTATTCTCCATGTCAGCTGCTATCTGGTGGTTGGGGGGTCTGATTATTCGCCATGTCAGCTGCTATCTGGTGGTCGGGGGGGTCTGATTATTCCCCATGTTAGCTGCTATCTGGATGGTTGGGGTCTGATTATTCCCCATGTTAGCTGCTATCTCTGGTTGTTGGGGGATCTGATTTTCGCCATGTCAGCTGCTATCTGGTGGTCGGGGGTCTGATTATTCCCCATGTTAGCTGCTATCTGGTGGTGGTGAGGGGTCTGATTATTCCCATGTTAGCTGCTATCTGGTGATTGGGGGTCTGATTATTCTCCATGTCAGCTGCTATCTGGTGGTGCGGGATCTGATTATTCCCATGTTAGCTGCTATCTGGTGGTGGGGGGTCTGATTATTCCCCATGTTAGCTGCTATCTGGTGGTGGGGGTCTGATTATTCCCCATGTCAGTTGCTAGCTGGTGGTCAGGGGGTCTGATTATTCTCCATATCAGCTGCTATCTGGTGGTCGGGGGATCTGATTATTCCCCATGTTAGCAGCTATCTGGTGGTGGGGGGTCTGATTATTCTCCATGTCAGCTGCTATCTGGTGGTCGGGGGATCTGATTATTCCCCATGTTAGCTACTATCTGGTGGTTGGGGGGTCTGATTATTCCCCATGTTAGCTACTATCTGGTGGTTGGGGGGTCTGATTATTCCCCATGTTAGCTGCTATCTGGTGGTGGGGGTCTGATTATTCCCATGTTAGCTACTATCTGGTGGTTGGGGGGTCTGATTATTCCCCATGTTAGCTACTATCTGGTGGTTGGGGGTCTGATTATTCCCCATGTTAGCTGCTATCTGGTGGTTGGGGGCTCTGATTATTCTCCATGTTAGCTGCTATCTGGTGGTCGGGGGTCTGATTATTCCCCATGTTAGCTGCTATCTGGTGGTTGGGGGTCTGATTATTCCCCATGTTAGCTGCTTATCTGGTGGTTGGGGTCTGATTATTCCTCATGTTAGCTGCTATCTGGTGGTCAGGGGTCTGATTATTCCCCATGTTAGCTGCTATCTGGTGGTTGGGGGGTCTGATAATTCCCATGTTAGCTGCTATCTGGTGGTTGGGGATCTGATTATTCCCCATGTTAGCTGCTATCTGGTGGTAGGAGGTCTGGTTATTCTCCATGTCAGCTGCTATCTGGAAGTTGGAGGGTCTGATTATTCCCATGTTAGCGCTGCTATCTGGTGGTCTGAGGGGTAGATTATTCTCCATGTCAGCTGCTATCTGGTGGTTGGGGGTTTGATTATTGTCCATGTCAGTTGCTATCTGGTGGTTGGGGGTCTGATTATTCTCCATATTAGCTGCTATCTGGTGGTTGGGGTCTGATTATTCTCCATGTCAGCTGCTATCTGGAGTCAGGGGGGGTCTGATTATTCTCCATGTCAGCTGCTATCTGGTGGTGGGGGGTCTGATTATTCTCCATGTCAGCTGCTATCTGGTGGTCGGGGGGTCTGATTATTCTCCATGTCAGCTGCTATCTGGAAGTCGGGGGGTCTGATTATTCCCCATGTTAGCTGCTATCTGGTGGTCGGGGGTCTGATTATTCTCCATGTCAGCTGCTATCTGGTGGTTGGGGGGTCTGATTATTCTCCATGTCAGCTGCTATCTGGTGGTTGGGGGTCTGATTATTCTCCATATTAGCTGCTATCTGGTGGTTGGGGGTCTGATTATTCTCCATGTCAGCTGCTATCTGGTGGTTGGGGGGTCTGATTATTCTCCATGCCAGCTGCTATCTGGTGGTCAGGAGGTCTGATTATTCCCATGTTAGCTGCTATCTGGTTTTGGGGGGTCTGATTATTCTCCATGTCAGCTGCTATCTGGTGGTTGGGAGGTCTGATTATTCCCATGTCAGCTGCTATCTGGTGGTTGGGGTCTGATTATTCCCCATGTTAGCTGCTATCTGGTGGTTGGGGGGTCTGATTATTCCCATGTCAGCTGCTATCTGGTGGTGGGGGTCTGATTATTCCCCATGTTAGCTGCTATCTGGTGGTCGGGGGTCTGATTATTCTCCATGTCAGCTGCTATCTGGTGGTTGGGGGTCTGATTATTCCCCATGTTAGCTGCTATCTGGTGGTTGGGGGTCTGATTATTCTCCATGTCAGCTGCTATCTGGTGGTTGGGGGGTCTGATTATTCTCCATGTTAGCTGCTATCTGGTGGTTGGGGGTCTGATTATTCTCCATGTCAGCTGCTATCTGGTGGTTGGGGGGTCTGATTATTCTCCATGTCAGCTATCTGGTGGTTGGGGGATCTGATTATTCCTCCATGTCAGCTGCTATCTGGTGGTGGGGGGTCTGATTATTCCCCATGTTAGCTGCTATCTGGTGGTTGGGGGTCTGATTATTCCCCATGTTAGCTGCTATCTGGTGGTTGGGGGTCTGATTATTCTCCATGTCAGCTGCTATCTGGTGGTTGGGGGTCTGATTATTCTCCATGTCAGCTGCTATCTGGTGGTGGGGGGTCTGATTATTCCCCATGTTAGCTGCTATCTGGTGGTCGGGGGTCTGATTATTCTCCATGTCAGCTGCTATCTGGTGGTCGGGAGGTCTGATTATTCCCCATGTTAGCTGCTATCTGGTGGTTGGAGGTCTGATTATTCTCCATGTCAGCTGCTATCTGGTGGTGGGAGGTCTGATTATTCTCCATGTCAGCTGCTATCTGGTGGTGGTGGGGAGTCTGATTATTCCCCATGTTAGCTGCTATCTGGTGGTTGGGGGTCTGATTATTCCCCATGTCAGCTGCTATCTGGTGGTTGGGGGTCTGATTATTCCCCATGTTGGCTGCTATCTGGTGGTGGGGGTCTGATTATTCCCCATGTTAGCTGCTATCTGGTGGTTGGGGGTCTGATTATTCCCCATGTTAGCTGCTATCTGGTGGTTGGGGGTCTGATTATTCCCCATGTCAGCTGCTATCTGGTGGTTGGGGGTCTGATTATTCCCCATGTTAGCTGCTATCTGGTGGTAGGAGGTCTGATTATTTCCATGTTAGCTGCTATCTGGTGGTTGGGAAGTCTGATTATTCCCCATGTTAGCTGCTATCTGGTCGGGGGGGGTCTGATTATTCCCCATGTTAGCTGCTATCTGGTGGTCTGGGGGTCTGATTATTCCTCATGTTAGCTGCTATCTGGTGGTCAGGGGTCTGATTATTCCCCATGTTAGCTACTATCTGGTGGTTGGGGGGTCTGATTATTCCCCATGTTAGCTGCTATCTGGTGGTTGGGGGTCTGATTATTCCCCATGTTAGCTGCTATCTGGTGGTTGGGGGGTCTGATTATTCCCCATGTTAGCTGCTATCTGGTGGTTGGGGGTCTGATTATTCCCCATGTTAGCTGCTATCTGGTGGTCGGGGGTCTGATTATTCTCCATGTCAGCTGCTATCTGGTGGTTGGGGGTCTGATTATTTCCATGTCAGCTGCTATCTGGTGGTTGGGGGTCTGATTATTCTCCATATTAGCTGCTATCTGGTGGTTGGGGGTCTGATTATTCTCCATGTCAGCTGCTATCTGGAAGTGGGGGGGTCTGATTATTCTCCATGTCAGCTGCTATCTGGTGGTCGGGGGTCTGATTATTCTCCATGTCAGCTGCTATCTGGTGGTCGGGGGGTCTGATTATTCTCCATGTTAGCTGCTATCTGGTGGTCGGGGTCTGATTATTCTCCATGTCAGCTGCTATCTGGTGGTTGGGGGTCTGATTATTCTCCATGTCAGCTGCTATCTGGTGGTTGGGGGTCTGATTATTCTCCATGTCAGCTGCTATCTGGTGGTTGGGGGGTCTGATTATTCTCCATGTCAGCTGCTATCTGGTGGTTGGAGGTCTGATTATTCTCCATGTCAGCTGCTATCTGGTGGTTGGGGGTCTGATTATTCTCCATGTCAGCTGCTATCTGGTGGTTGGGGGTCTGATTATTCTCCATGTTAGCTGCTATCTGGTGGTTAGGAGGTCTGATTATTCTCCATGTCAGCTGCTATCTGGTGGTTGGGGGTCTGATTATTCTCCATGTCAGCTGCTATCTGGTGGTCAGGGGGTCTGATTATTCCCCATGTCAGCTGCTATCTGGTGGTTGGGGGTCTGATTATTCTCCATGTCAGCTGCTATCTGGTGGTTGGAGGTCTGATTATTCCCCATGTCAGCTGCTATCTGGTGGTCGGGGGTCTGATTATTCCCATGTTAGCTGCTATCTGGTGGTTGGGGGTCTGATTATTCCCCATGTTAGCTGCTATCTGGTGGTTGGGGGTCTGATTATTCCCCATGTCAGCTGCTATCTGGTGGTCGGGGGTCTGATTATTCTCCATGTCAGCTGCTATCTGGTGGTTGGGGGTCTGATTATTCCCCATGTTAGCTGCTATCTGGTGGTGGGGGGTCTGATTATTCTCCATGTCAGCTGCTATCTGGTGGTTGGGGGTCTGATTATTCCCCATGTTAGCTGCTATCTGGTGGTTGGGGTCTGATTATTCCCCATGTCAGCTGCTATCTGGTGGTTGGGGGGTCTGATTATTCCCCATGTCAGCTGCTATCTGGTGGTGGGGGTCTGATTATTCCCATGTTAGCTGCTATCTGGTGGTTGGGGGTCTGATTATTCTCCATGTTAGCTGCTATCTGGTGGTGGGGGGTCTGATTATTCTCCATGTCAGCTGCTATCTGGTGGTTGGGGGTCTGATTATTCTCCATGTTAGCTGCTATCTGGTGGTTGGGGGTCTGATTATTCTCCATGTCAGCTGCTATCTGGTGGTTGGGGAGTCTGATTATTCCCCATGTTAGCTGCTATCTGGTGGTTGGGGGTCTGATTATTCTCCATGTTAGCTGCTATCTGGTGGTTGGGGGTCTGATTATTCTCCATGTCAGCTGCTATCTGGGGTTGGGGAGGGTCTGATTATTCTCCATGTCAGCTGCTATCTGGTGGTGGGGGGTCTGATTATTCTCCATGTCAGCTGCTATCTGGTGGTGGGGGTCTGATTATTCCCCATGTTAGCTAGCTATCTGGTGGTTGGGGGTCTGATTATTCCCCATGTTAGCTGCTATCTGGTGGTTGGGGGTCTGATTATTCCCCATGTTAGCTGCTATCTGGTGGTGGGTCTGATTATTCTCCATGTCAGCTGCTATCTGGTGGTAGGAGGAGTCTGATTATTCTCCATGTTAGCTGCTATCTGGTGGTAGGGGTCTGATTATTCCCCATGTCAGCTGCTATCTGGTGGTTGGGGGGTCTGATTATTCTCCATGTCAGCTGCTATCTGGTGGTTGGGGGTCTGATTATTCTCCATGTTAGCTGCTATCTGGTGGTTGGGGGTCTGATTATTCTCCATGTCAGCTGCTATCTGGTGGTTGGGGGTCTGATTATTCTCCATGTTAGCTGCTATCTGGTGGTGGGGGGTCTGATTATTCTCCATGTTAGCTGCTATCTGGTGGTTGGGGTCTGATTATTCTCCATGTTAGCTACTATCTGGTGGTGGGGGGTCTGATTATTCCCCATGTTAGCTGCTATCTGGTGGTTGGGGGTCTGATTATTCCCCATGTTAGCTGCTATCTGGTGGTGGGGGTCTGATTATTCCCCATGTTAGCTGCTATCTGGTGGTTGGGGGTCTGATTATTCCCATGTTAGCTGCTATCTGGTGGTGGGGTCTGATTATTCTCCATGCTAGCTGCTATCTGGTGGTGGGAGGTCTGATTATTCCCCATGTTAGCTGCTATCTGGTGGTGGGGGGTCTGATTATTCTCCATGTCAGCTGCTATCTGGTGGTGGGGGGTCTGATTATTCCCCATGTTAGCTGCTTATCTGGTGGTCGGGGTCTGATTATTCTCCATGTTAGCTGCTATCTGGTGGTTGGGGGTCTGATTATTCTCCATGTCAGCTGCTATCTGGAGTTGGGGCAGGGTCTGATTATTCTCCATGTCAGCTGCTATCTGGTGGTTGGGGGTCTGATTATTCTCCATGTCAGCTGCTATCTGGTGGTCGGGGGGTCTGATTATTCTCCATGTTAGCTGCTATCTGGTGGTTCGGGGGTCTGATTATTCTCCATGTCAGCTGCTATCTGGTGGTCGGGGGTCTGATTATTCCCATGTCAGCTGCTATCTGGTGGTGGGGGTCTGATTATTCCCCATGTCAGCTGCTATCTGGTGGTTGGGGTCTGATTATTCTCCATGTCAGCTGCTATCTGGTGGTGGGGTCTGGTTATTCTCCATGTCAGCTGCTATCTGGAGGTGGAGGGGTCTGATTATTCCCATGTTAGCTGCTATCTGGTGGTCGGGGGTCTGATTATTCTCCATGTCAGCTGCTATCTGGTGGTTGGGGGTCTGATTATTCTCCATGTCAGCTGCTATCTGGTGGTTGGGGGTCGATTATTCTCCATATTAGCTGCTATCTGGTGGTTGGGGGTCTGATTATTCTCCATGTCAGCTGCTATCTGGTGGTTGGGGGTCTGATTATTCTCCATGTCAGCTGCTATCTGGTGGTGGGGGTCTGATTATTCTCCATGTCAGCTGCTATCTGGTGGTGGGGGTCTGATTATTCTCCATGTCAGCTGCTATCTGGAAGTTGGGGGTCTGATTATTCCCCATGTTAGCTGCTATCTGGTGGTTGGGGTCTGATTATTCTCCATGTCAGCTGCTATCTGGTGGTTGGGGGTCTGATTATTCTCCATGTCAGCTGCTATCTGGTGGTCAGGGGGTCTGATTATTCCCCATGTTAGCTGCTATCTGGTGGTGGGGGTCTGATTATTCTCCATGTCAGCTGCTATCTGGTGGTTGGGGGTCTGATTATTCCCCATGTCAGCTGCTATCTGGTGGTCGGGGGTCTGATTATTCCCCATGTTAGCTGCTATCTGGTGGTTGGGGGGTCTGATTATTCCCCATGTTAGCTGCTATCTGGTGGTTGGGGGTCTGATTATTCCCCATGTCAGCTGCTAGCTGGTGGTCAGGGGGGTCTGATTATTCTCCATGTCAGCTGCTATCTGGTGGTCGGGGGATCTGATTATTCCCCATGTTAGCAGCTATCTGGTGGTTGGGGGTCTGATTATTCTCCATGTCAGCTGCTATCTGGTGGTCGGGGAGTTCTGATTATTCCCCATGTTAGCTGCTATCTGGTGGTTGGGGGTCTGATTATTCCCCATGTTAGCTGCTATCTGGTGGTTGGGGGTCTGATTATTCCCCATGTTAGCTGCTATCTGGTGGTTGGGGGCTCTGATTATTCCCCATGTTAGCTACTATCTGGTGGTTGGGGGTCTGATTATTCCCCATGTTAGCTACTATCTGGTGGTTGGGGGTCTGATTATTCCCATGTTAGCTGCTATCTGGTGGTTAGGGGTCTGATTATTCTCCATGTCAGCTGCTATCTGGTGGTGGGGGATCTGATTATTCCCCATGTTAGCTGCTATCTGGTGGTCAGGGGGTCTGATTATTCTCTCCATGTCAGCTGCTATCTGGTGGTTGGGAGGTCTGATTATTGCCATGTCAGCTGCTATCTGGTGGTCGGGGGTCTGATTATTCCCCATGTTAGCTGCTATCTGGTGGTTGGGGGTCTGATTATTCCCCATGTCAGCTGCTATCTGGTGGTCGGGGGGTCTGATTATTCTCCATGTCAGCTGCTATCTGGTGGTGGGGATCTGATTATTCCCCATGTTAGCTGCTATCTGGTGGTCAGGGGTCTGATTATTCTCCATGTCAGCTGCTATCTGGTGGTTGGGGGTCTGATTATTCCCCATGTTAGCTGCTATCTGGTGGTTGGAGGTCTGATTATTCTCCATGTCAGCTGCTATCTGGTGGTTGGGGGTCTGATTAATCTCCATGTCAGCTGCTATCTGGTGGTTGGGGGTCTGATTATTCTCCATATTAGCTGCTATCTGGAGTAGTTCGAGGGGGTCTGATTATTCTCCATGTCAGCTGCTATCTGGTGGTTGGGGGTCTGATTATTCTCCCATGTCAGCTGCTATCTGGTGGTCAGGGGGTCTGATTGTTCCCCATGTTAGCTGCTATCTGGTGGTTGGGGGGCTCTGATTATTCCTCATGTTAGCTGACTGTGGTGGTGGGGGTCTGATTATTCCCCATGTTAGCTGCTATCTGGTGGTTGGGGGTCTGATTATTCCCCATGTTAGCTGCTATCTGGTGGTTGGGGGTCTGATTATTCTCCATGTCAGCTGCTATCTGGTGGTCGGGGGTCTGATTATTCCCATGTTAGCTGCTATCTGGTGGGTGGGGGTCTGATTATTCTCCATGTCAGCTGCTATCTGGTGGTGGGGGATCTGATTATTCCCCATGTTAGCTACTATCTGGTGGTTGGGGGTCTGATTATTCCCCATGTTAGCTGCTATCTGGTGGTTGGGGTCTGATTATTCCCCATGTCAGCTGCTATCTGGTGGTGGGGGGTCTGATTATTCCCCATGTTAGCTGCTAGCTGGTGGTCGGGGGGTCTGATTATTCTCCATGTCAGCTGCTATCTGGTGGTCGGGGAGTTCTGATTATTCCCCATGTTAGCTGCTATCTGGTGGTCGGGGGGTCTGATTATTCTCCATGTCAGCTGCTATCTGGTGGTGGGGATCTGATTATTCCCATGTTAGCTGCTATCTGGTGGTTGGGGGTCTGATTATTCCCCATGTTAGCTACTATCTGGTGGTTGGGGGTCTGATTATTCCCCATGTTAGCTGCTATCTGGTGGTTGGGGGTCTGATTATTCCCCATGTTAGCTGCTATCTGGTGGTTGGGGGTCTGATTATTCCCCATGTTAGCTGCTATCTGGTGGTGGGGGTCTGATTATTCCCCATGTTCAGCTGCTATCTGGTGGTTGGGGGTCTGATTATTCCCCATGTTAGCTGCTATCTGGTGGTGGAGGGTCTGATTATTCCCCATGTTAGCTGCTATCTGGTGGTTGGGGTCTGATTATTCCCATGTTAGCTGCTATCTGGTGGTTGGGGGGTCTGATTATTCTCCATGTCAGCTGCTATCTGGTGGTGGGGATCTGATTATTCCCCATGTTAGCTGCTATCTGGTGGTCAGGGGTCTGATTATTCTCCATGTCAGCTGCTATCTGGTGGTTGGGGGGTCTGATTATTCCCATGTCAGCTGCTATCTGGTGAGTTGGAGGTCTGATTATTCCCCATGTTAGCTGCTATCTGGTGGTGGGGGTCTGATTATTCCCCATGTCAGCTGCTATCTGGTGGTGGGGGTCTGATTATTCTCCATGTCAGCTGCTATCTGGTGGTTGGGGAGTCTGATTATTCCCATGTTAGCTGCTATCTGGTGGTCGGGGTCTGATTATTCTCCATGTCAGCTGCTATCTGGAGTTGGGGGGTCTGATTATTCCCCATGTTGCTGCTATCTGGTGGTCAGGGTCTGATTATTCTCCATGTCAGCGCTATCTGGTGGTTGGGGGTCTGATTATTCTCCCATGTCAGCTGCTATCTGGTGGTTGGGGGTCTGATTATTCTCCATGTTAGCTGCTATCTGGTGGTTGGGGGTCTGATTATTCTCCATGTCAGCTGCTATCTGGTGGTTGGGGGTCTGATTATTCTCCATGTCAGCTGCTATCTGGTGGTCAGGGGGTCTGATTATTCCCCATGTTAGCTGCTATCTGGTGGTTGGGGGCTCTGATTATTCCTCATGTTAGCTGCTATCTGGTGGTGGGGGGTCTGATTATTCCCCATGTTAGCTGCTATCTGGTGGTTGGGGGTCTGATTATTCCCCATGTTAGCTGCTATCTGGTGGTTGGGGGTCTGATTATTCTCCATGTCAGCTGCTATCTGGTGGTGGGGGTCTGATTATTCCCCATGTTAGCTGCTATCTGGTGGTTGGGGGTCTGATTATTCTCCATGTCAGCTGCTATCTGGTGGTGGGGATCTGATTATTCCCCATGTTAGCTACTATCTGGTGGTTGGGGGTCTGATTATTCCCCATGTTAGCTGCTATCTGGTGGTTGGGGGGTCTGATTATTCCCCATGTTAGCTGCTACCTGGTGGTCGGGGGTCTGATTATTCCCATGTCAGCTGCTAGCTGGTGGTCAGGGGGTCTGATTATTCTCCATATCAGCTGCTATCTGGTGGTGGGGATCTGATTATTCCCCATGTTAGCTGCTATCTGGTGGTGGGGGGTCTGATTATTCTCCATGTCAGCTGCTATCTGGTGGTGGGGATCTGATTATTCCCCATGTTAGCTACTATCTGGTGGTTGGGGGTCTGATTATTCCCCATGTTAGCTACTATCTGGTGGTTGGGGGTCTGATTATTCCCCATGTTAGCTGCTATCTGGTGGTCGGGGTCTGATTATTCCCCATGTTAGCTACTATCTGGTGGTTGGGGGGTCTGATTATTCCCCATGTTAGCTGCTATCTGGTGGTTGGGGGTCTGATTATTCCCCATGTTAGCTGCTATCTGGTGGTTGGGGGCTCTGATTATTCCCATGTTAGCTGCTATCTGGTGGTCGAGGGTCTGATTATTCCCCATGTTAGCTGCTATCTGGTGGTTGGGGGTCTGATTATTCCCCATGTTAGCTGCTATCTGGTGGTTGGGGCTCTGATTATTCCTCATGTTAGCTGCTATCTGGTGGTCAGGGGTCTGATTATTCCCCATGTTAGCTACTATCTGGTGGTTGGGGGGTCTGATAATTCCCCATGTTAGCTGCTATCTGGTGGTTGGGGGATCTGATTATTCCCCACGTTAGCTGCTATCTGGTGGTCGGGGGTCTGGTTATTCTCCATGTCAGCTGCTATCTGGAAGTCGGAGGGGGTCTGATTATTCCCCATGTTAGCTGCTATCTGGTGGTCAGGGGGTCTGATTATTCTCCATGTCAGCTGCTATCTGGTGGTTGGGGGTTGATTATGTCCATGTCAGCTGCTATCTGGTGGTTGGGGGTCTGATTATTCTCCATATTAGCTGCTATCTGGTGGTTGGGGGTCTGATTATTCTCCATGTCAGCTGCTATCTGGTGGTCGGGGGGTCTGATTATTCTCCATGTCAGCTGCTATCTGGTTGGCGGGGGTCTGATTATTCTCCATGTCAGCTGCTATCTGGTGGTGGGGGTCTGATTATTCTCCATGTCAGCTGCTATCTGGTGGTCGGGGTCTGATTATTCCCCATGTTAGCTGCTATCTGGTGGTGGGGGTCTGATTATTCCCCATGTTAGCTGCTATCTGGTGGTTGAGGGTCTGATTATTCTCCATGTCAGCTGCTATCTGGTGGTGGGGGTCTGATTATTCTCCATGTTAGCTGCTATCTGGTGGTTGGGGGTCTGATTATTCTCCATGTCAGCTGCTATCTGGTGGTTGGGGGTCTGATTATTCTCCATGTCAGCTGCTATCTGGTGGTTGGGGGTCTGATTATTCTCCATATTAGCTGCTATCTGGTGGTTGGGGGGTCTGATTATTCCCCATGTCAGCTGCTATCTGGTGGTTGGGGGTCTGATTATTCTCCATGTTAGCTGCTATCTGGTGGTCAGGGGGGTCTGATTATTCCCCATGTTAGCTGCTATCTGGTGTTGGGGGTCTGATTATTCTCCATGTCAGCTGCTATCTGGTGGTTGGGAGGTCTGATTATTCTCCATGTCAGCTGCTATCTGGTGGTGGGGGTCTGATTATTCCCATGTTAGCTGCTATCTGGTGGTTGGGGGGTCTGATTATTCGCCATGTCAGCTGCTATCTGGTGGTTGGGGGTCTGATTATTCCCCATGTTAGCTACTATCTGGAGGTTGGGGGTCTGATTATTCTCCATGTCAGCTGCTATCTGGAAGTTGGGGGGTCTGATTATTCCCCATGTTAGCTGCTATCTGGTGGTCAGAGGTCTGATTATTCTCCATGTTAGCTGCTATCTGGTGGTTGGGGGTCTGATTATTCTCCATGTCAGCTGCTATCTGGTGGTTGGGGGGTCTGATTATTCTCCATATTAGCTGCTATCTGGTGGTTGGGGGTCTGATTATTCTCCATGTCAGCTGCTATCTGGTGGTTGGGGGGTCTGATTATTCTCCATTCAGCTGCTATCTGGTGGTTGGGGGTCTGATTATTCCCCATGTTAGCTGCTATCTGGTGGTTGGGGGATCTGATTATTCTCCATGTCAGCTGCTATCTGGTGGTGGGGGTCTGATTATTCCCCATGTTAGCTGCTATCTGGTGGTTGGGGGTCTGATTATTCCCCATGTTAGCTGCTATCTGGTGGTTGGGGGTCTGATTATTCTCCATGTCAGCTGCTATCTGGTGGTTGGGGGTCTGATTATTCTCCATGTCAGCTGCTATCTGGTGGTTGGGGGTCTGATTATTCTCCATATTGGCTGCTATCTGGTGGTGGGGGTCTGATTATTCCCATGTCAGCTGCTAGCTGGTGGTCAGGGGGTCTGATTATTCTCCATGTCAGCTGCTATCTGGTGGTGGGGATCTGATTATTCCCCATGTTAGCAGCTATCTGGTGGTAGAAGTCTGATTATTCTCCATGTCAGCTGCTATCTGGTGGTGGGGGTCTGATTATTCCCCATGTTAGCTGCTATCTGGTGGTTGGGGGTCTGATTATTCCCCATGTTAGCTACTATCTGGTGGTTGGGGGGTCTGATTATTCCCCATGTTGCTACTGCTATCTGGTGGTGGGGGGTCTGATTATTCCCCATGTTAGCTGCTATCTGGTGGTTGGGGGTCTGATTATTCCCCATGTTAGCTGCTATCTGGTGGTTGGGGGTCTGATTATTCCCCATGTTAGCTGCTATCTGGTGGTTGGGGGGTCTGATTATTCCCCATGTTAGCTGCTATCTGGTGGTGGGGGTCTGATTATTCTCCCATGTTAGCTGCTATCTGGTGGTTGGGGGGTCTGATTATTCTCCATGTCAGCTGCTATCTGGAAGTTGGGCGGGGTCTGATTATTCTCCATGTCAGCTGCTATCTGGTGGTGGGGGGTCTGATTATTCTCCATGTCAGCTGCTATCTGGAAGTTGGGGGGTCTGATTATTCCCATGTTAGCTGCTATCTGGTGGTCGGGGGGTCTGATTATTCCTCATGTTAGCTGCTATCTGGTGGTCGGGGGTCTGATTATTCCCCATGTTAGCTGCTATCTGGTGGTTGGGGGGTCTGATTATTCCCCATGTTAGCTGCTATCTGGTGGTTGGGGGATCTGATTATTCCCCACGTTAGCTGCTATCTGGTGGTTGAGGGTCTGATTATTCTCCATGTCAGCTGCTATCTGGAAGTCGGAGGGTCTGATTATTCCCCATGTTAGCTGCTATCTGGTGGTCAGAGGTCTGATTATTCTCCCATGTCAGCTGCTATCTGGTGGTTGGGGGTCTGATTATTGTCCATGTCAGTTGCTATCTGGTGGTTGGGGGTGTCTGATTATTCTCCATATTAGCTGCTATCTGGTGGTTGGGGGTCTGATTATTCTCCATGTCAGCTGCTATCTGGTGGGTGGGGGTCTGATTATTCTCCATGTCAGCTGCTATCTGGTGGTCGGGGGTCTGATTATTCTCCATGTCAGCTGCTATCTGGTGGTCGGGGGTCTGATTATTCTCCATGTCAGCTGCTATCTGGTGGTCGGGGGTCTGATTATTCCCCATGTTGCTGCTATCTGGTGTCGGGGGGTCTGATTATTCTCCATGTCAGCTGCTATCTGGTGGTTGGGGGTCTGATTATTCTCCATGTCAGCTGCTATCTGGTGGTCGGGGGTCTGATTATTCCCATGTTAGCTGCTATCTGGTGTTGGGGGGTCTGATTATTCTCCATGTCAGCTGCTATCTGGTGGTTGGGGGGTCTGATTATTCTCCATGTCAGCTGCTATCTGGTGGTGGGGGGTCTGATTATTCCCCATGTTAGCTGCTATCTGGTGGTTGGGGGTCTGATTATTCCCCATGTTAGCTGCTATCTGGTGGTCGGGGGTCTGATTATTCTCCATGTCAGCTGCTATCTGGTGGTCGGGGGTCTGATTATTCTCCATGTCAGCTGCTATCTGGTGGTCGGGGGGTCTGATTATTCCCCATGTTAGCTGCTAGCTGGTGGTCAGGGGTCTGATTATTCTCCATGTCAGCTGCTATCTGGTGGTCGGGGGATCTGATTATTCCCCATGTTAGCTGCTATCTGGTGGTCGGGGGGTCTGATTATTCCCCATGTTAGCTGCTATCTGGTGGTTGGGGGGTCTGATTATTCCCCATGTTAGCTGCTATCTGGTGGTTGGGGGGTCTGATTATTCCCATGTTAGCTGCTATCTGGTGGTCTGGGGGTCTGATTATTCCCCATGTTAGCTGCTATCTGGTGGTTGGGGGTCTGATTATTCCCCATGTTAGCTGCTATCTGGTGGTTGGGGGTCTGATTATTCTCCATGTCAGCTGCTATCTGGTGGTCGGGGGATCTGATTATTCCCCATGTTAGCTGCTAGCTGGTGGTGGGGGGTCTGATTATTCTCCATGTCAGCTGCTATCTGGTGGTGGTTGGGAGGTCTGATTATTCTCCATGTCAGCTGCTATCTGGTGGTCTGGGGTCTGATTATTCCCCATGTTAGCTGCTATCTGGTGGTTGGGGGTCTGATTATTCCCATGTCAGCTGCTATCTGGTGGTCAGGGGGTCTGATTATTCTCCATGTCAGCTGCTATCTGGTGGTCGGGGATCTGATTATTCCCCATGTTAGCTGCTATCTGGTGGTCAGGGGGTCTGATTATTCTCCATGTCAGCTGCTATCTGGTGGTTGGGGGGGGTCTGATTATTCCCCATGTTAGCTGCTATCTGGTGGTCGGGGGTCTGATTATTCTCCATGTCAGCTGCTATCTGGTGGTTGGGGGTCTGATTATTCTCCATGTCAGCTGCTATCTGGTGAGTTGGAGGGTCTGATTATTCTCCATGTCAGCTGCTATCTGGTGGTTGGGGGTCTGATTATTCCCCATGTCAGCTGCTATCTGGTGGTGGGGGGTCTGATTATTCTCCATGTCAGCTGCTATCTGGTGGTGGGGGTCTGATTATTCCCCATGTTAGCTGCTATCTGGTGGTTGGGGGGTCTGATTATTCCCATGTTAGCTGCTATCTGGTGGTCGGGGGGTCTGATTATTCCCCATGTTAGCTGCTATCTGGTGGTTGGGGGTCTGATTATTCCCCATGTTAGCTGCATATCTGGTGGTCGGGGTCTGATTATTCTCCATGTCAGCTGCTATCTGGTGGTTGGGGGTCTGATTATTCCCCATGTTAGCTGCTATCTGGTGGTTGGGGGGGTCTGATTATTCTCCATGTCAGCTGCTATCTGGTGGTGGGGATCTGATTATTCCCCATGTTAGCTGCTATCTGGTGGTTGGGGGTCTGATTATTCCCCATGTTAGCTGCTATCTGGTGGTGGGGGTCTGATTATTCCCCATGTTAGCTGCTATCTGGTGGTCGGGGTCTGATTATTCCCCATGTCAGCTGCTATCTGGTGGTCAGGGGTCTGATTATTCTCCATATTAGCTGCTATCTGGTGGTCGGGGATCTGATTATTCCCCATGTTAGCTGCTATCTGGTGGTGGGGGGTCTGATTATTCTCCATGTCAGCTGCTATCTGGTGGTCGGGGATCTGATTATTCCCCATGTTAGCTACTATCTGGTGGTTGGGGGTCTGATTATTCCCCATGTTAGCTGCTATCTGGTGGTTGGGGGGTCTGATTATTCCCCATGTTAGCTGCTATCTGGTGGTCGGGGGGTCTGATTATTCCCATGTTAGCTGCTATCTGGTGGTCGGGGGGTCTGATTATTCCCCATGTTAGCTGCTATCTGGTGGTTGGGGGTCTGATTATTCCCCATGTTAGCTGCTATCTGGTGGTTGGGGGTCTGATTATTCCCCATGTTAGCTGCTATCTGGTGGTCGGGGTCTGATTATTCCCCATGTTAGCTGCTATCTGGTGGTTGGGGGTCTGATTATTCCCCATGTTAGCTGCTATCTGGTGGTTGGGGGCTCTGATTATTCCCATGTTAGCTGCTATCTGGTGGTCAGGGGTCTGATTATTCCCCATGTTCAGCTAGCTATCTGGTGGTTGGGGGTCTGATTATTCCCCATGTTAGCTGCTATCTGGTGGTTGGGGGTCTGATTATTCCCCATGTTAGCTGCTATCTGGTGGTGGGGGGTCTGATTATTCTCCATGTCAGCTGCTATCTGGAAGTTGGAGGGGTCTGATTATTCCCCATGTTAGCTGCTATCTGGTGGTTGGGGTCTGATTATTCTCCATGTCAGCTGCTATCTGGTGGTTGGGGGGTCTGATTATTCCCATGTCAGCTGCTATCTGGTGGTTGGGGGGTCTGATTATTCTCCATGTTAGCCTATCTGGTGGTGGGGGGTCTGATTATTCTCCATGTCAGCTGCTATCTGGAAGTCGGGGGGGTCTGATTATTCTCCATGTCAGCTGCTATCTGGTGGTCGGGGGTCTGATTATTCTCCATGTCAGCTGCTATCTGGTGGTCGGGGGGTCTGATTATTCTCCATGTCAGCTGCTATCTGGTGGTGGGGAGTCTGATTATTCCCCATGTTAGCTGCTATCTGGTGGTGGGGGTCTGATTATTCTCCATGTCAGCTGCTATCTGGTGGTGGGGGTCTGATTATTCTCCATGTCAGCTGCTATCTGGTGGTTGGGGGTCTGATTATTCTCCATATTAGCTGCTATCTGGTGGTTGGGGGTCTGATTATTCTCCATGTCAGCTGCTATCTGGTGGTTGGGGGGTCTGATTATTCTCCATGTTAGCTGCTATCTGGTGGTTGGGGGTCTGATTATTCTCCATGTCAGCTGCTATCTGGTGGTTGGGGGTCTGATTATTCCCATGTTAGCTGCTATCTGGTGGTTGGGGGTCTGATTATTCTCCATGTCAGCTGCTATCTGGTGGTCGGGGGTCTGATTATTCCCCATGTTAGCTGCTATCTGGTTGTTGGGGGTCTGATTATTCTCCATGTCAGCTGCTATCTGGTGGTTGGGAGGTCTGATTATTCCCATGTTAGCTGCTATCTGGTGGTGGGGGGTCTGATTATTCCCCATGTTAGCTGCTATCTGGTGGTTGGGGGTCTGATTATTCCCATGTTAGCTGCTATCTGGTGGTTGGGGGTCTGATTATTCCCCATGTTAGCTGCTATCTGGTGGTTGGGGGGTCTGATTATTCTCCATGTCAGCTGCTATCTGGTGGTAGGGGGTCTGATTATTCCCCATGTTAGCTGCTATCTGGTGGTCAGGGGTCTGATTATTCTCCATGTCAGCTGCTATCTGGTGGTTGGAGGTCTGATTATTCTCCATGTCAGCTGCTATCTGGTGGTTGGGGGTCTGATTATTCTCCATATTAGCTGCTATCTGGTGGTTGGGGGGTCTGATTATTCTCCATGTTAGCTGCTATCTGGTGGTTGGGGGTCTGATTATTCCCCATGTTAGCTGCTATCTGGTGGTTGGAGGTCTGATTATTCCCCATGTTAGCTGCTATCTGGTGGTTGGGGGTCTGATTATTTCCATGTCAGCTGCTATCTGGTGGTAGGGGTCTGATTATTCCCCATGTTAGCTGCTATCTGGTGGTTGGGGGTCTGATTATTCTCCATGTCAGCTGCTATCTGGTGGTTGAGGTCTGATTATTCTCCATGTCAGCTGCTATCTGGTGGTGGGGGTCTGATTATTCTCCATGTCAGCTGCTATCTGGTGGTTGGGGGTCTGATTATTCTCCATGTTAGCTGCTATCTGGTGGTCTGGGGGTCTGATTATTCCCATGTTAGCTGCTATCTGGTGGTCGGGGGTCTGATTATTCTCCATGTCAGCTGCTATCTGGTGGTCGGGGGTCTGATTATTCCCCATGTTAGCTGCTATCTGGTGGTCGGGGGTCTGATTATTCTCCATGTCAGCTGCTATCTGGTGGTGGGGATCTGATTATTCCCCATGTTAGCTGCTATCTGGTGGTTGGGGGTCTGATTATTCCCATGTTAGCTGCTATCTGGTGGTTGGGGGTCTGATTATTCCCCATGTTAGCTGCTATCTGGTGGTCGGGGGTCTGATTATTCCCCATGTTAGCTACTATCTGGTGGTTGGGGGTCTGATTATTCCCCATGTTGCTGCTATCTATCTGGTGGTTGGGGGTCTGATTATTCCCCATGTTAGCTGCTATCTGGTGGTTGGGGGTCTGATTATTCCCCATGTTAGCTGCTATCTGGTGGTGGGGTCTGATTATTCCCCATGTTAGCTGCTATCTGGTGGTTGGGGGTCTGATTATTCCCATGTTAGCTGCTATCTGGTGGTGGGGGTCTGATTATTCCCCATGTTAGCTGCTATCTGGTGGTCAGGGGGTCTGATTATTCCCCATGTTAGCTACTATCTGGTGGTTGGGGGGTCTGATTATTCCCCATGTTAGCTGCTATCTGGTGGTTGGGGGATCTGATTATTCCCCACGTTAGCTGCTATCTGGTGGTGGGGGGTCTGGTTATTCTCCATGTCAGCTGCTATCTGGTGGTTGGGGGTCTGATTATTCCCCATGTTAGCTGCTATCTGGTGGTCAGGGGGTCTGATTATTCTCCATGTCAGCTGCTATCTGGTGGTTGGGGGGTCTGATTATTCTCCATGTCAGCTGCTATCTGGTGGTTGGGGGGGTCTGATTATTCTCCATATTAGCTGCTATCTGGTGGTTGGGGGTCTGATTATTCTCCATGTCAGCTGCTATCTGGTGAGTCGGGGGTCTGATTATTCTCCATGTAGCTGCTATCTGGTGGTTGGGGGTCTGATTATTCTCCATGTCAGCTGCTATCTGGTGGTTGGGGGGTCTGATTATTCTCCATGTCAGCTGCTATCTGGTGGTTGGGGGGTCTGATTATTCTCCATGTCAGCTGCTATCTGGTGGTCGGGGGGTCTGATTATTCCCCATGTTAGCTGCTATCTGGTTGTTGGGGGTCTGATTATTCTCCATGTTAGCTGCTATCTGGTGGTTGGGGGTCTGATTATTCCCCATGTCAGCTGCTATCTGGTGGTGTGGGGGGTCTGATTATTCCCATGTTAGCTGCTATCTGGTGGTTGGGGGTCTGATTATTCTCCATGTTAGCTGCTATCTGGTGGTTGGGGGTCTGATTATTCCCCATGTCAGCTGCTATCTGGTGGTCAGGGGTCTGATTATTCTCCATGTCAGCTGCTATCTGGTGGTCGGGGATCTGATTATTCCCATGTTAGCTGCTATCTGGTGGTTGGGGGTCTGATTATTCTCCATGTCAGCTGCTATCTGGTGGTTGGGGGGTCTGATTATTCCCCATGTTAGCTGCTATCTGGTGGTGGGAGGTCTGATTATTCCCATGTTAGCTGCTATCTGGTGGTTGGGGGGTCTGATTATTCTCCATGTCAGCTGCTATCTGGTGGTTGGGGGGTCTGATTATTCTCCATGTCAGCTGCTATCTGGTGGTTGGGGGTCTGATTATTCTCCATGTCAGCTGCTATCTGGTGGTTGGGGTCTGATTATTCCCCATGTTAGCTGCTATCTGGTGGTTGGGGGTCTGATTATTCCCATGTTAGCTGCTATCTGGTGGTGGGGTCTGATTATTCTCCATGTCAGCTGCTATCTCTGGTGGTTGGGGGTCTGATTATTCTCCATGTTAGCTGCTATCTGGTGGTTGGGGTCTGATTATTCTCCATGTCAGCTGCTATCTGGTGGTTGGGGGGTCTGATTATTCCCCATGTTAGCTGCTATCTGGTGGTTGGGGGGTCTGATTATTCTCCATGTTAGCTGCTATCTGGTGGTTGGGGGTCTGATTATTCTCCCATGTTAGCTGCTATCTGGTGGCAGGGGGGTCTGATTATTCTCCATGTCAGCTGCTATCTGGTGGTGGGGGTCTGATTATTCTCCATGTCAGCTGCTATCTGGAAGTCGGGGGGTCTGATTATTCCCATGTTAGCTGCTATCTGGTGGTTGGGGGTCTGATTATTCTCCATGTTAGCTGCTATCTGGTGGTGGGGGATCTGATTATTCCCCATGTTAGCTGCTATCTGGTGGTCGGGGGTCTGATTATTCTCCATGTCAGCTGCTATCTGGTGGAGGGGTCTGATTATTCCCCATGTTAGCTGCTATCTGGTGGTCGGGGGGTCTGATTATTCTCCATGTCAGCTGCTATCTGGTGGTTGGGGGGTCTGATTATTCTCCATGTCAGCTGCTATCTGGTGGTTGGGGGTCTGATTATTCTCCATGTTAGCTGCTATCTGGTGGTTGGGGGGTCTGATTATTCTCCATGTCAGCTGCTATCTGAAGTGGGCGGGGGGTCTGATTATTCTCCATGTCAGCTGCTATCTGGTGGTGCGGGGGTCTGATTATTCTCCATGTCAGCTGCTATCTGGTGGTTGGGGGGTCTGATTATTCTCCATGTCAGCTGCTATCTGGAAGTAGGGGGTCTGATTATTCTCCATGTTAGCTGCTATCTGGTGGTCGGGGGTCTGATTATTCTCCATGTCAGCTGCTATCTGGTGGTTGGGGGTCTGATTATTCTCCATGTCAGCTGCTATCTGGTGGTTGGGGGTCTGATTATTCCCCATGTTAGCTGCTATCTGGTGGTGGGGGTCTGATTATTCTCCATGTAAGCTGCTATCTGGTGGTTGGGGGTTCTGATTATTCCCCATGTTAGCTGCTATCTGGTGGTGGGGGGTCTGATTATTCTCCATGTCAGCTGCTATCTGGTGGTCGGGGGTCTGATTATTCCCCATGTTAGCTGCTATCTGGTGGTCGGGGGTCTGATTATTCCCATGTTAGCTGCTATCTGGTGGTTGGGGGTCTGATTATTCTCCATGTCAGCTGCTATCTGGTGGTTGGGGGTCTGATTATTCTCCATGTTAGCTGCTATCTGGTGGTTGGGGGTCTGATTATTCTCCATGTCAGCTGCTATCTGGTGGTTGGGGGGTCTGATTATTCTCCATGTAGCTGCTATCTGGTGGTTGGGGGTCTGATTATTCTCCATGTTAGCTGCTATCTGGTGGTTGGGGGTCTGATTATTCTCCATGTCAGCTGCTATCTGGAAGTTGGGGGGTCTGATTATTCTCCATGTCAGCTGCTATCTGGTGGTGGGGGGTCTGATTATTCTCCATGTCAGCTGCTATCTGGTGGTCGGGGGGTCTGATTATTCCCCATGTTAGCTGCTATCTGGTGGTCGGGGGTCTGATTATTCTCCATGTTAGCTGCTATCTGGTGGTTGGGGGTCTGATTATTCCCCATGTTAGCTGCTATCTGGTGGTGGGGGTCTGATTATTCCCCATGTTAGCTGCTATCTGGTGGTTGGGGGATCTGATTATTCCCCATGTTAGCTGCTATCTGGTGGTCGGGGGTCTGATTATTCTCCATGTTAGCTGCTATCTGGTGGTTGAGGGGTCTGATTATTCCCCATGTTAGCTGCTATCTGGTGGTTGGGGGTCTGATTATTCTCCATGTCAGCTGCTATCTGGTGGTTGGGGGTTCTGATTATTCTCCATGTTAGCTGCTATCTGGTGGTTGGGGGTCTGATTATTCTCCATGTTAGCTGCTATCTGGTGGTGGGGGGTCTGATTATTCTCCATGTTAGCTGCTATCTGGTGGTCGGGGGTCTGATTATTCTCCATGTCAGCTGCTATCTGGTGGTCGGGGGTCTGATTATTCTCCATGTCAGCTGCTATCTGGTGGTCGGGGGTCTGATTATTCTCCATGTCAGCTGCTATCTGGTGGTGGGGGTCTGATTATTCTCCATGTTAGCTGCTATCTGGTGGTCGGGGTCTGATTATTCTCCATGTCAGCTGCTATCTGGTGGTTGGGGGTCTGATTATTCTCCATGTCAGCTGCTATCTGGTGGTTGGGGGTCTGATTATTCTCCATGTTAGCTGCTATCTGGTGGTTGGGGGGTCTGATTATTCTCCATGTCAGCTGCTATCTGGTGGTTGGGGGGTCTGATTATTCTCCATGTCAGCTGCTATCTGGTGGTTGGGGGTCTGATTATTCCCCATGTTAGCTGCTATCTGGTGGTTGGGGGTCTGATTATTCCCCATGTTAGCTGCTATCTGGTGGTCGGGGGTCTGATTATTCCCCATGTCAGCTGCTATCTGGTGGTCGGGGGTCTGATTATTCTCCATGTCAGCTGCTATCTGGTGGTCGGGGGTCTGATTATTCCCCATGTTAGCTGCTATCTGGTGGTCAGGGGGTCTGATTATTCTCCATGTCAGCTGCTATCTGGTGGTCGGGGATCTGATTATTCCCCATGTTAGCTGCTATCTGGTGGTTGGGGGTCTGATTATTCCCCATGTTAGCTGCTATCTGGTGGTTGGGGGTCTGATTATTCTCCATGTTAGCGCTGCTATCTGGTGGTTGGGGGGTCTGATTATTCTCCATGTCAGCTGCTATCTGGTGGTTGGGGGTCTGATTATTCTCCATGTCAGCTGCTATCTGGTGGTTGGGGTCTGATTATTCCCCATGTTAGCTGCTATCTGGTGGTGGGGGTTCTGATTATTCTCCATGTCAGCTGCTATCTGGTGGTTGGGGGTCTGATTATTCCCCATGTTAGCTGCTATCTGGTGGTCGGGGGTCTGATTATTCTCCATGTCAGCTGCTATCTGGTGGTTGGGAGGTCTGATTATTCTCCATGTTAGCTGCTATCTGGTGGTCGGGGGTCTGATTATTCCCCATGTTAGCTGCTATCTGGTGGTTGGGGGTCTGATTATTCTCCATGTTAGCTGCTATCTGGTGGTGGTTGGGGGGTCTGATTATTCTCCATGTCAGCTGCTATCTGGTGGTCGGGGGTCTGATTATTCTCCATGTTAGCTGCTATCTGGTGGTTGGGGGTCTGATTATTCCCCATGTTAGCTGCTATCTGGTGGTTGGGGGTCTGATTATTCTCCATGTCAGCTGCTATCTGGTGGTCAGGGGGTCTGATTATTCCCCATGTTAGCTGCTATCTGGTGGTCGGGGGTCTGATTATTCCCATGTTAGCTGCTATCTGGTGGTTGGGGATCTGATTATTCCCCATGTCAGCTGCTATCTGGTGGTTGGGGGTCTGATTATTCTCCATGTCAGCTGCTATCTGGTGGTCGGGGGTCTGATTATTCCCCATGTCAGCTGCTATCTGGTGGTTGAGGGGGTCTGATTATTCTCCATGTCAGCTGCTATCTGGTGGTGGGGAGGTCTGATTATTCCCCATGTTAGCTGCTATCTGGTGGTTGGGGGTCTGATTATTCTCCATGTCAGCTGCTATCTGGTGGTGGGGGGTCTGATTATTCTCCATGTCAGCTGCTATCTGGTGGTCGGGGGTCTGATTATTCCCCATGTTAGCTGCTATCTGGTGTTGGGGTCTGATTATTCTCCATGTCAGCTGCTATCTGGTGGTTGGGGGTCTGATTATTCTCCATGTCAGCTGCTATCTGGTGGTCGGGGGTCTGATTATTCCCCATGTTAGCTGCTATCTGGTGGTCGGGGGTCTGATTATTCCCCATGTTAGCTGCTATCTGGTGGTTGGGGGTCTGATTATTCTCCATGTCAGCTGCTATCTGGTGGTAGGGGATCTGATTATTCTCCATGTTAGCTGCTATCTGGTGGTCGGGGGTCTGATTATTCTCCATGTCTAGCTGCTATCTGGTGGTTAGGGGGATCTGATTATTCCCCATGTTAGCTGCTATTTGGTGGTTGGGGGGGTCTGATTATTTGCAATGTCAGCTGCTATCTGGTGGTCCTATTGGCACTGCCAACAGTGCCTTGGCTGTGAGGGGTGCAGACGGGTGGTCACTTCTGAGATAAACACCAACTTCTATTTGAGATCCTGCCAAAGAGGGTCACTATTTTATCAACATGCACTAAGCGTTAATCCCCAGAATAAATGCATGATCTCAATGATGTATCCATTGGCCACAGGCCCAGGAAGCTAGAATCCTTTTTTTTTACAATTAACCTTTTTATTGCTTTAAAAGAAGGTTAACACTGGTCACAGTTAGTAAACTGAAAAAGGAAAGGAAAAAACAGTCTGATTTATACAGAAAAGTGTCAATTACCATTTCTTAACTAAAGTTTACATTTAAAATACAAGCGGAGAAAGAAAATATCTAACTTTACAGGCATAGATACAAGGAGTTCAGTGAGGAAAATGAATTGTGTTATACAACAATGTAAATAAAGGCTGTACAAATTTTTCTGTGCCGATCCAGGAGCCATGTTAAGAAAAGGATTCCAGATCTTATAATACATTTCTACTTTGCCAGACAGTAAATAGCAGATCCTCTCATTATTCGCTAAGCTAGCTATATTATTGAACCACTTTGTAAGACTTGGGGGAACTGGTTCCTTCCATTTGGAAAGGAGTAAGTGCTTTAAAACCAGTGCAGCTGCTAGAACCTAGTTTGCCTTGGACGTAGGAAGCTAGAATCCTAAGATCACTCCTCAGCAGGGTCTTCCAAGCTACATGGCCTGCATACCTCATGTTCTTACTTCTTCCGGTGTTCCTTTTTTCATCATTTCTTTAACTTCTAGTTCCTCCCAACCAGCCTCCTTCTGACAGCAACCCCAGCCTCATCACCCACCTTACCCGGGACTTGTGCCGTCTGCTTTTCACCTCCATGGGTGAGTGAGTGCCTCTGTTGGTGGTGTGGAGCCTGCAGGGCCACAGTCATCGTCCTGTCAGTCGAGGTACTTCTCTTCGATTTTAAACCAACCCCGGGCCGGCACTCGTGCAGTGGTGCTGATGTACTGTGTAGAAATGCAGTATGCCTCAGCATTTGTGCTCGTCCAATGAGATGGATTACTGCTGCTGCACCACCTAGCCTCTGCTATGTGGCAACCAAGCAGTGGTACGGGCTGCCCCAAACACACTGCAGGAGAGCTGTCTGTGGACACACAATTCTCCTCGCGCTGGCTGGTCCCCATGTGATCCTGCTTTGTTCTCGAACCCAGGTCACAAGTGTGCCAGACAGAAGCATTACCGCCATGCCACTAGGCTTGTTGTCTTTTGTGATTTTATAATATCAGGGTCTGTTCCTTATGTAATACTACGTGATTTTATGTGCTGTTCCATAACCTTTTAAGTTCATTGTGTTGCACATCTAGGTTTGTGACCCTGAGTGTTTTTCCTTCCTTTTGTGTGAACTAATTCTTTTTCTGTGTGATTAATTTGTGACTCTGGTTCTCATTGAGGAGCTTTTTAAGGACCCTGTTATTAATCATCCCCATATCACGGCTGCCCTTTCAGATTAATTTACCAAACTCCAGGGTTATTAATTTGATGTGTTTGATGCAATCTTCCCAAATTGTGCTCTGCTATACTGTTTAGGGATGTATCAGAGAAGCATTGTCATGATCATAGAGCCTTTTTGGACCAACTCAGATGAAACTGCCTATTCGCAACATAAAATCTGTGGTTTACTAACCAGTCCTGAATTCCCATGGGCAGTTTTGTAATTCCTGAAATGTTTCATTTTCATGGGGTGTTTTTTTTTATTTTTTTTATTTTTCTCCTTCCCCTCAGCCAGCTCCCTTCTGCCTTGCTACTCCCCAAGCCCTGACACCCATTATCTGTGGGGCATACAATCCCACTGCCTTGCAGTGCCCCATGGATCCCCCCCTGTGGCAGAGCTTCCTGGATTCCCCAAGTCCGGGCAGAGAGTACGTAATGGATGTGGCAGTGGGCAGCCCAGTGGATGGTGCAGAGCCTGCAAAGGAGTGCAGCATCATCCTGCAATGGCCTCGGCTTCTTCCACCATTTTCTCCCCTCAGGCACCCTGTGGGTGATGACTGAGCAGACGTACACATGAGCGTGGGTCCCAGTCAGGAGGCACATGCCCTTCCCTTGTGGCTTTGCTTGCACTACCTCCTGTGGCCACCCAGATGGTATCACAGCAGAGTCAGCAGACCTCCCTCCCTGGAAGAGGACAGCATCCTGTAGGTTGCTTAGTCCTTCCCCCGCTTCAGGCCGACCCCCAAGTGACCCAAGTCTGGTCTTGAACCTGGGTCACCAGTTTGGCAGCAGGTGAGGCACCAGCACCTCAGCCCTCCATGCCACTGGGCCCCCTTCATGAGTGTTTTATTTCAGGACTATCTGTAATTGCTGAAATGAATGGTGCCAACAGCTGCCAATGTGGGTCTAGAGTCAGTTTGCATCATGGGAGGATGTCTGCTACTCATAAACAGACAGGAGTTTAAGCCCCACAGTCCCACACTGGGGCTAGCTGAGGTCAGCTATGGCACTGAGGTGATGGGCTTGGCCCTTGAGGGGATAGGGCATGAGCCTCCTGGCCTACAAACACCCCTGCCAGGCATTGATGTTGTCTGTGAAGGCAGTCACTCCCCCCCGAAGGCACGGTGCAGGCATGGAAGACATGATTTTTGAGGTGGGGGGACAGAGGGAAAATGAGTAAAAAAGAATTTGTAAAAATGGAACTGCCTTACCAAAGCAAACAGACTGACAAACCAATATTTAAGCAATAAAACCCACAGGTGAGGACTTTATTGTGAGATGATTCCCTTTCAGGCAGTTACAAATCCCCAGATAACGGCAAGTGTTCCAAACCTACAGGAAGGCATTACCTCAGTATATATATGTACAGAGACTCCCTTGAATCAGAATTCAGGGTTACAGTTTATCTCACTACTAGGTGGTCACAGGCATCTTATCCACAGCGGAAGTGACCATGATGCCAGTCCAGTTGTGTGCTAGGAGCACATGCACTTAAACACGATAAATTGGAGTTCACATGCCAACTCCATAATCCCACACTGCAGCCAGCTGGGGACCAGGCACATCATGAAGCTGGAGATTTTTGCTGCTGTGGAGCTAAGATATGAGCCACTTGGCATTTGGGTGCATTCTGCTGGGCAGCCAAGGTGCGGCTTTAATTAACGACCATGAAAGCAGTGCTCACCCACCCTCACGGCTTGAAAAACATGTCTCTTTGGGGACCCTGACAGGGTGGGGGACAGGAGGAATTATGAGGAAAAATAATTATTCTGTGTTGTGCTACATTGTCAGTGAGATTAATTGCAATATGGGTAATGTGCACCCCGACCAGGGGCTCTCTGGCTTTTTGATCTTTTTATTGAATTTTTTTTATAAAGGGCATACATAAAACAAAAAGGGATATATTACATAGACAATACAGGGGTTCAGCATAATTAAATCATTTAGCCCTACGGTTGCGTGCATAGGTTAGCAGTAAATAATATATAGTATATACTGTACAGTAAGACTTATGACAATATACAATCTGAATCTAGCAGTATGTGATGCTGGTATGGTAAGTGTTCCAAGTCTCCCTTTTAGTAAGTCTTTAGTACCAGTGTTCTAAGGGCAGCAGCGGCAGCACTGTTGAGTAGATCCTGATCTGATCACATTCAAGATAGAGTTCCTCTGGTCCAGTATCAGGGCAGTGTAACTGAGGGACTACCTGGCATCCATCTGTCTGTTGAGTGCCTATGTTCATTGCTCAGTCTGTTCCTCATATCAGACGTTTCCGAGGTCTGTCACTCAGAATCAGCATTTTTTTTGGCCTTAACTGTTTTTCCACCCTGCCACTCCATCAGGCTGTACAGTCCTGCTACCTGCCAATCTGACCCTTGCTGCCAGCATCCACCACCGAAGTCCCACTAGACCTGCATCTGGAAGGTTCAAACTCTCACCCTACCAGAAGGGCCCCCCCTCCCTGCAAGGGGGGAGCATGAGGGAGAGGAGAAGTCTGAATGCTGCCTGCCCAGAACATCAGCTGCAGGGGATGGGAGTGGTGCGCACTGGGGACTGCGGCATGTGACATGGTGGGACAGCGGCCGTCATCCAGCAGAGCTTGAATGGGACATTTTTCGGTTTTCTGTTCCACACACCTCCCACTGCAGCGGTGGCCTAGGGCAGGGACATCCGATAGCATTTGTTCACCCAAGGACATCGCCATAGACAATAGACAATACTTAAGGAGCGGTGCTATGCAGCCCCCGGGAGGGAAGTGTCCAAAGGACACTCTTGACTCCCTCCCCGCCAGTCTCCACTCCTGACGTCCTGGCTCAGGGCGTGAACCTGGGTCTCCTGTGTGCTGAGCAAACACCCATCACTCAGCACCATGGGAACGACTGAATCAGCATTTTAGTACCAAGCTCTCCCCTTTGACCTGGCTTCTGCTACACATTTTTTGAGGGACTTGTAGTAAATGTCACCTACCTCAGATAGTAAGGTCACCAAGTTGCTGTTTTTTTACTTTCTTCTTATTGCCTTCAACAAAATCAGTACAAAATATAGAGAAGAACCATTCAAAAATACACACATTTTTGTTGTCATTTAAAAATGATTAAGTAAAACCCTTCTAATGTTGTGAGATGAAGGGGATTACCGATAATAATCTATAGTTTATGAGTACTACAGCCTTGCAGCTATATACTTTTTAAAACGTTTCAGGCCCACTTGCCTTTATATTGAAAGTCTGAATTAAAATCCTTCATAGCAGAGTCCTGTCAGTGTATAAAACTATGTTTACAGTCTGAAAAACATTTTGCAGATTTGTTCCCCAAATTGCATAATACAGTGATTATCAACCCGTTTTTCAGCAACTGAAGTGGTTCCCCAAATGTGTCAATTATACCCCAAAAACTTCTTATTGCTGGCTCTGTGCTATTCATTATTTTGTGAAACAACAACCAATCCACCATCTCTGGAGGCTTGGACTCAGAGGGTGGATAACACAGAAAGAATGGAAAGCCTCACAGCAAAGCTTAGGTTTCTGACAGAGAAACACTGTGACATATGGAGCAGATGGCTAAACAACTCTTGACAGGCACAGGGAGAAGAACTGGGAGAGGGTTTGCCAGGAATGTAGTTCCCAACATATAGAGCAGGACCACAAGTACACCGGGGGTCACCTTTCCTAACAGAATAAAACAAAGTTGGGGGGATAAACAGAACAAAAACACAAAACTAAAGAAACACACAGACCAGTGCAGAGTTGAGTTGAACACAGTTTTTTTTTTTTTTTTAAATTATTGATGTTCCTCATTTGTTTTGAATGTTCTTGAGGCATAGGAGGCTGTGACAGATGAGGCCAAACCTGTTAGGCCAAAAAGAGTTAGAGAAAAGGCGGAATGTACTGAGCAAGGGCAGCTAAATTCAATAGAACTGAGCCTATTTTAGTAGTATTATCAGTGTTATTAAGCCTGAAATTTGAGAGATGCTGAAGTAGAGTGACCTTTTAACTGCTGTACCTTGCTCAAATGCTGTTAATGTATGCCTAATGTCAAGCTGTTGAAGATTCTATGTACTGCACAAATATTTCTTCAATAAAAATAAATAAATAAATAAATAAAACATAATAAACAGCCTACAAACAACTAATGCTAGATGGGAGAGAAATTTAGGGTTCCTACATAGATGCAGCCCTTACCCCTCCAACCCAGCTATCCTCATATTGCACACAAAAAAACAGTGTACAACAGGTAACCCAGTACAACAATTGTCTCCCTATATACATTTCACCTGAACCTTTTATGTGAATCAAAAAGCAGTAAGGGTCACCATGTTTACCCTTACTTGGGTGATCTCCTGATCAGAACTTTGTCAGACTAGGCAGTAAAATCCTCTGTAGTCAGAACATTACAGGTCCTAACACAACACAGCTGGATAGTCAGCAGAGAGAAAAACTGCCTTATTCTCTCTTAGAAACTGGAACACCTGGAAGCCTATTTCCAAATGTATCTGCAGTGGGTCTTCTTTACTCCTCCAGAGTGAAAACTCTTGCTTAAGATAGTAAGATCTTACATCTCAGAAGGTGGGTTCTACTCTCTCATGCCTTCAAACCTTGGGTTTGATAACAGTTGCAATAGAACTAGTTCCATATGAGACCACTTCAATACCACCTTCTATTGTTTTGGTCTCCCCCGCTGGAGCAATATCAGACTCCCATTTGGATTCCCTAATTTGTTCATCAGTCACTTGCCTGGTGGGAAGATTTGAGAAATCTGATGAAAGGATTCCTGGCTGTCTTCTCTTCTGGACAAAATTTTGACAATGAAGTAAGGAGGCAGTATAGCGCAGTGGTCTAAGGCTCTGAGCTGCAAATCTGGTGACATCCAGCAGACCAGACCTGAGTTTGAATCCCACAGCTTCCACCTGCATACTGTGTGACCCTGAGCAAGTCACTTAACCTCCTTGTGCTCCCAGGTCGCTCCTGTAAAAAAAGCTTTCAGCTTAGTGTGCTATACAGGACTCCAAGTTTGACGTTGACAGCCCTGACTATGCTGTCAGTATGTAAGGAGAGGGAGTCGTCAATATGTACTCCGAGGTACTTGAATGTTCATACTTGTTCAAGGGCTTTGTTTATTTTTACTGATTATGTTGAGACTGAGGTTTTTCTTTTTGGAGTGTGGGCAGTGAACAGCATTATTTTAGTTTTTTTTTATAGTTGAGCAGCAATTTATGACTGGTGAACCAGTCCTCTAATTGGCAGAAACTGTTTTGCAGGTCCTAGGAGAGAGGGCCTAGTTGGCTGCAATTAATGATTACAGCATCATCCGTGTAGAGGATAATTTTGGATGTGCAAGCTTCAGGGAGGGTATTTAGAAATTGACTGAACATCAAGGGTCCCAGGATGGATCCTTGGGGAACCCCTTGTGAGATCTTCCTGGGGCTGGACAGCACAGAGCCTATCTTCATACACGGTGTTTTGTCTGAGAGGCATTCAGAAAACCAACTGACAGAGGTAAGGGACAGACAGAGTTCTAGTAACTTTTCTAGCAGTAGGTGGTGGTTTACTGTATCAAAAGCTTTTGTGAAGTCAAAGAAAATTGACCCCACTAGGTGGCCGCTGTCAGCTGCATCATGTGCAAGAGGCTTGAGAACTCAAGTAAGGCTGTGTTAGTACTGTGGCATTTGTGGAACCCATGTTGTTGGGAGCATTGCAGGTTGTATTTATGTAGATACTAATTCAATTGGTCTGCTACTATCCTCTCCAGGGCCTTTGACAATGGTGATAGGATGGAGATGGGACGGAAGTTGGAGGTACTTGTGTGGTCCCTGCTCTTGCGTACTGGTTGGCTGTGATTAATGATTACAGCATCATCCGTGTAGAGGATAATTTTGGATGTGCAAGCTTCAGGGAGGGTATTTAGAAGTTGACTGAACATCAAGGGTCCCAGGATGGACCCTTGGGGAACCCCTAGTGCAGTGGTGGAGCCAGGTTTGGGAGCATTTGGGAGCCAGGGGGGACCAGTCAGTCAATCATGGCCTCCACAATGGGCACTAAACAGTGAATAAAGATGGTGGTGGGGTACCACTACCCATGCTGGGGCAGTCAGGAGGGGCGACCGCCCCCCCAGCCCCTCCTCTAGCTCCGCCATTGCCCTAGTGAGATCTTCCTGGGGCTGGACAGCACAGAGCCTATCTTCACGCACAGTGTCCTGTCTGAGGGGTATTCAGAAAACCAACGGTGTGACAAGAGCCACTTTCCAGAGGTTGGGGAAGTTACCAAGTGTGAGGACTTATTAGAAATGTTGGTAATTGGGGTCATTATCTCATCAAGTGCAAGCGCCACCATTTTCATATCTATGTTGTTGCTGGCCAAGCACGTTTCCCCCAATACCCTTTTGATGTATTTCTGGCCTCAGAAACAGTTATGCATTTGAGATAGCACTGTGGTACATTGTTCACTGGCTGGGTTGACGGGTGGGATCTAGGAGTTGAGGGAGCTTGTGGTGACCGATAATCAGCCGGTAGGATGGAACTGAGGTCTGTGAATGCCACATTAAAGGCTTCAGCAATGGAAAAGAGGTCCTTAGTGAGAATGCCATTGACATTTGGAAGTGATGGGGGGGGGGGGTTGATCCTTCCCAATCAAGTCTTTAATGTTACCTCAGAAACCCTTACTGTTACCCCAGTTCCTTTCTAATTGGCTTTTGTAAAAATTAGCCTTAGCCAGCATGATTGCTGTTGTACATTTCTTTCTGGCTGTCCGGTAATTTTGAAAATCATGCAGTGCCCCTGTGACCTTTGCCTTATGCCAAAGGTTGTCTCATTCTTTCATTTGTTCAAGCAAGGTTCCCTGATGTTTATTCTACACTGCATCACAAGTTTCGTGGATTGACTAAAATGAAGCATGGAACACTCACCATACCAACCTTCTGTGTTATTAGTGTAACCCCTCTTTGGAAGGTAGAGTCTAAGGCCGGATACAATTCGTGTCCCAGGAGATAATTAGCTGGAAATGGTGGTATGGTAATGAAAGGGTTAATCCCGGGCTATCCTTGGGACCTGCTGCAGGTGGGAGGTCGCCAGGAGGCAGGCATGATATAAGGGAAGGACATAAGAGAGAGAGAGAGGAGGAGGAGGAGGATGAGAGTGGGGGAGATTGCTCACTCACGTCAACTGTAATAATTTTGCAGGCCGAGGTGTGAGAGAAAGCCTGAGGAAGGACGTGGCAGTGGCTGTTGCTTGAGCCCTGTATGAGACCCCTGTGCTATGCTACCTCGGTGGGACTGGAGGGAGATGCCCCGCTGTGACCATTGCTCAAGAGTAAGGTACAAAGTCGAGTCAAATAGTCAAGCAGTAAGAGGGGTTCTGTTGGAAGCTTCCAGTCTTGAAGCCCTGGTGAGAGAAAGAGAGAGAGAGAGAGAGAGAGAGAGAGAGAGAGAGAGAGAGAGATGATCGAGAAGAGATGAGGTATTGCTGGCTTCCAGTTGGGGTTGTGTTGCCTGTAAGTCATAGGGACAGTCACCTGTGGGAAGTCACGAGAAGCTGAAATGAGAGGTGCCGTAGTATGCCAGTGAGATGGGACCCAGGAGGGAGTTGGCAGCCCTGAGGTGAGAGGCCAGTCAGTTCCATTGGAAAAATATGTCAGAGAGTGCTAGGAGAAGAGGAGCTGTGGGGCCATATAGGCCCGGAATATCAGGGGATCCTGAGCTGCCTAAGTTGTGGGGACATCTGAATCACACCCCGTGAAGTATATGCGAACTGTATGAGCTGTTTGACTATGTGAACTGCTGCTAATGTGTGCCACAGGATCATAGTGGTCCAAGACTACATGTGCTGCCTACGTTAAAACCATTGTTTTTTCATTCCATGGAGAGTTCATCAATTTGTTATTAAACGGGATCCCCAATGTTTGTTCTAAAAAGTTGTGGTTTGCAGTTATTTAACTGATGGTTATTGGGATTAACTTTGATTGTTCTTTTTGCCCAGCACCCGAACAGCCTTGCACCTCGGTATGACTGTTATAACCTGCAAACACTAGCCATCTCTGGAACAGTACTTCTGGTGGCCGCCTCTCTCCCCACAGACAGTGACCATCAGCATACCCCTAGACACTGGGGACGGGGTGGGCTACATGTGGGGGATTGTCTTGGATTGTGTTATGGGGTGCTTGGACTACATTCGTGACCTCCTTGAGGTGCTGGGCAAAGAAGTTTCTTATATGGACTTAATGGACTGGCATTTGAGACTGAAAAAATATGGAGCTGGAGGTCTGTGAAAATTCTCACTTTTGGATGGAGGTGGGTGCCTGGAAGTCTGGAAATAAGTGATCATCATGTCTGGATCCTGTGCAGGATATGTAAATGAAATGGGACCAGATCGAATGAGTGGATGAGACGGGTTGCTGGGAAGAAAAGTTTCCCCCGGGCCACGTGTTTTGCTGTTGTGGGGCAGAACTGTTTGGGACTGAGCAGAGATAGCATTGTTTGTGTAACTGTGGTGTCTGCCACCTTTTGGAGAATGTTTAAGTGGCGAAAGATGGCCCATGCTCCAGCAGCTTCAGACATTCCTGTTTCAGCCAATATGTTTAGGTGGATGTGTGAGATGCTGGCTAAGACTTCCACTGCCAGTGAGTGTGTGTTAGGCCAGAAGAAGGATTGTGGGGTTCAGCTGCACCCAGTCTGTTACCAGTGTAATGATGATCATTCCAGGGGTCACGAGTACCAGCTTTCATCGCCAACCCACCATTGGGCCAGCCCGTCTTTACCGCCTTAGAGACTGAGGGATGGGAGAACATGTTGCAGCATGCCAGCTGGAGAGATGAAGCGGAAGCCACCGCTTTGAGTACCCCACAGGAGAGACCTGAGGTGCCTGCCCAGCCAAGGGCCTCTGTTGTACAGCCATTGGAGTCAGTAGGACTCATGACCCCAGAGGACTCTTCCAGGCCTATACAACTTACTGATGATGAGCAGCCAGGGATATCAAAGGCTGCCAAGGTCCAGTCGCCCAAATTGAAAGAGCCAGTTGTACAGCCCGACTCAAGACCGCCAGCAGAGACCCAGCTGGAGTTCTCTGTGGAGAGAACCCCCAGTGAGCAAGGGGAGTGGAGAGCAAGCTGACCAGAATAGCTTCTTAGTGTTGGATGTTTGAGAAGAAGAGGGGAATGATGATCTCCCACAGGACTATGCAAGAAATTGCCCAGTTGGGCCAGCCCGGTGGCACTAATGGTTGAGGCACTGGATGTTGCACCTCGCGCCACACCAGTGACCCGGGTTTGGGAGCAAGCTCATGCTCCATGGGTCGGCAGGGAGGGAAAGGATTGAGCGTCCCCAGGACAGCTCTCCTTTCCCGGGAGAGGGTGTTGTCCCAGTGACCCCAGGTGGAGACCAGGGGTACTGCAGGATCCCAGACTAGCAATGAGGGGAGCGTGGCATACGCCGGCGGGTTGCCGTGCGCCATGGCGTCACCACATGTCATGTTCGGGGATCCAGGAAAAAACATTCAAAAAAACCCTGAGGGCCAGATAGGCGATGGCATCCCAGTGCCTCGACCGCCACATACCCAACACTGGGCCTCTGCCTCTGCCCCTTGATCTCCTTGCGGGTTTGGGTTGGGGGCCTGCAGGGAGCGCTAACACCTTTGAGGGGGCAGATGGTCACAGTGGGTGGTAGAAGCGGCAGGTGAGTGGACTGCCCGAGAGAGTTCCGGTCCTCGGGTGAGATAAATAGGTTCAAAAAAAAAAAAAGAAATCACCCAGTTCCCCATCGTCCCATGCTACCCTGCCTGGTCCCATGGAGACGCTGTGACAAATATGGGCGCAAGAGTGTCAAGAGAGACAGTATCATGAGAGCACATGGCTGCCAGAAGGGCAGGCACCCAGAGTCACCATAAGAAATCTGCCTGAATGGTCACAAGCTGAGAGAATTGTGAGACATCATGCTCATGAGGAGTACCCTGAGTATGAGTACCCCTATCTGCCTGAGCCAGCGTGGGACAAGACTGAAAAGAGAAAAAGGGACTTGGTGTTTCGAGGCATTTCGGGCAAACTGTATCAAAAGCATGGACTGGAAAGTTGCAGCAGTACTGTCGCATTGCAGGAGGACTAGCGAGTTGCCCACCAGATCTGTGCAAAGAGTGCATATGAGGGACTGACCATCACCAAGAACTGTGTAGTACTGCAGGACATTAGTGGAGGGCATACTAAATATGCAGTGGAAGCGATCAATTCCTTTGGCCAGCTCTGCGCAAAACCGGACCCCCGATTTTACTTTGGGTGGCGTGAACGGTAAAGTGGACTGGAGTTTCCTCCAGGAGCTCCTGGTAGTGACTGCTTTGGACTCATATTATGTTATTGTACATTGGGGAAATGGGGATGGGTTCTGGAAGCAGTTATAGGATAACCCAATGTGGCATGCCCTGTGATGATATACTGTACCATGTATGTCACAACTATGAAGCGTATTCTCACTCTGTGCCAGGTTGGGCTGTATTGTTAAAATGTTTCAGGCAGTATCCTTGTATTGTTATACTAGTGGGTGGGTTACTGCGCAGTAGTTTGAGCATGGCATTAGTTAGGCAAGTGAGCTGAACAGCAGGGGGCTGGCGGCTGTGCTAGGCAGGCAGTTGGGGCAGGCAGTACTAAGTAGTAGTGATGTAAGACAGTTTAGGCTTGGGACACTGTCCCTTCAGATCTTGGGCAAACTGCCCCAAGGATCCAGGAGGGTGGGTGGCCAAGCAAAAGCTCGAACAGTTTTGGAAAGTTGAGCTTCAAGGGGCCCCTGTTTCAGCTTTTCTTAGTTACTGGACTGGACCACCCCGCAGTGGTGCAGCCTGTAGCTCCTTGGGTTTTTGGGGGAGGGGAAGTGTGCATACCCATTACCCAGGGGCCCTGTGGAGTGGCTGAATGGGCTTTGGGTGCTCGCCGAGGATGGCAAAGGTTTAGCAGGGGGAGAGCTGTAACCCCCCCTTTGGAGGGTAGCGTCTAAGGTTGGGTACAGTTCGTGCTCCAGGAGATAATTAGCTGGAAATGGTGGTATGGTAATGAAATGGTTAATCCCAGGCTGCCCTTGGGACCTGCTGTAAGCGGAAGGTCACCAGGAGGTGGGTGGGATATTAGGGAGCTACGCAAGAGGAGGAGGAGGAGGAGGAGGACGACAGTGGGGGAGATTGCCCACTTGTGTCAGTCACAGTAATTTTCCTGGCTGAGTTAGAGAAAGCCTGATGGAGGATGTGGCGGCAACCATTGTTTAAGCCCCGTATGAGACCCTCTTGCTATGCCACCTTGGTGGGATTGGAGCGAGATGCCCCACTGCGACCATTGCTCAAGCTTAAGGTACAAGGTCCAGCTGAATAGTGAAGCAGTTAGAGGGGTTCTGTTGGAAGCTTCCAGTCTTGAAGCCCCAGTGAGAGAGAATGAGATGATCTAGAAGAGGCGAGGTATTGCTAGCTGCCTGTTGGGGACATGTTGCCCATAAGTCGTGGGGACAATTGCCTGTGGAGCGCTAGAAGGAGATGAGCTGTGGGGCCAGATTGACCCAGAATATCAGGGAATCCTGAGCCGATGGACTTGTGGGGACATCTGAATCACACCCCGTGAAGTATATACAAACTGTGTGAACTGTTTGCTTATGTAAACTGCTGCTAATGTGTGCCAAGGGATCGCAGCAGTCCAAGACTACATGTGCTGCCTTCTTTAAAACCATTGTTTTTCTCCTCCATGGAGTGCTCATCAGTTTGTTAATGTTTGTTCTATAAAGTCGTGGTCTCCTGTTATTTAACTGATGGTTATTGGGATTAACTTTGATTCAATGGCCTACGCATTCAGTATAGTGTTATGCTTGTGCAACTGTGTTATTTTGGTTTTGGCCATTCGCACTCTCTGTTCCAGAGGAAATACCACCTCGTAGGGGTACCAAAGGCAAGGAACCCTCGTGGAGGGTTCTACCCCTAGAGGTGTCGCAGGATGATTCCCTTGGCTAAAGGTAGCTTAGGAAGGAGTCCAAAAAGAATTGTAGTAGTATGAAGCATGTTAGCAATCAGCAGCTGTGAGGCATAGTAGTAGGATAAGGCATCAGGCAGCTTGATAATGTAATGAGATGTGCAGGTTAGCAATGGCATGAGTTTGATGGGTTGCACTAGAGATTGAGGGGACTCCTAAGGAGAGAGGGAATGGCAAGTAGGGACACCATCCACCTCCATCCAACAGCAGAACGTACCTAAAGGAACTATTGAACATTTACTATGGCTAACAGTTATAGGCACGGAGGAGAGAAGAAAAAACCCTCTGAGGAGGAAATCTCTGGGGATCCAAGGCCTAGGTTGCCTTCCCGCCAGGCTTGGGATGTTTATTTTGTGATGGCTCTGCTGCTGCAATTTAGAAACCCAATAAAAAGGGGGTGGAAAATATTCCAATTTAGAAGAAAGCTCTCGCTCAATCCCTCTAACAGGAAAACCGTGGAAGGTTGCGAGAGCGTTCTGCAACATTGGGGCAACCAAGGCAGGAGGAGGAGAGCAACAACTGCTGAGGCACTCACCTGACCTACTCACACTAAAAACAAACCAGGTGAACCAGAGGCAGTCATGGGTAGAATAGCTTTGAAAGGCACCTCCAAACCTGCTCAGGCAGATAAAGGGGCCCTGTAAGAGCCCCACCCCTCTTTGCCGCTGAGTCATAAATTCTACAACTTGAGGTGCCGTTGGTATGGTTGATGACTGAAGGTCCACCCAGAGAGAGGACATTCCCAGCTATGGGCCAGGTGAGAAGGACCCCGCCCCAAGTTTCACATGCTCAAGTTGCGGACTCTGGGTGCAGAGTGAGACCGTCGGCTGTAAGGAGGCCCTGTGCCAGGAATGATATGGCTGGCATGCCCCAGAAAACTGAAGAGGAGTAGAATGAGCGGTGATTATTTGGACCTCATGGAGGTCAGATGGTACTAGTAAGCACTGAGGAATGATTGCATAAGCAATGAGTGGACCTGCACATAGGTCATTAAGAAAAGTAGCAATAGTTGGACCTGCATGTAAGTCTGTAAGACAGAGTTGCAATGGTTGGACCTGCACAGAGGTCGGAGATGCAGCACATATGAATAGTGAGGCAAGCCAGCTAAGCATGCAAGGAAGCCAATGAAAGTGACAAATACGCTGAGGATTTTAGGCGGAGGAGGCAGGACTAGAACATAAGTAAGTATGCCACACGGGGCCACGACTCCCCCAACACCTCTAAGTCCCCACCATAGGAAAAACAAGAAAGTGATGGAAGGGTCCGAGACCCACATGCAGATATAAAACAAGTTTAAAGCATCAGCGGTAGCTTAGCTGACCTCAAGAGTATAATAGCAGTATACAAACAGAGAGCAGCATCTGTATGGAGTAACTGAGTTGTAGGATCGATGAACATAGACTGAAGAAAGGCAATACTGAAGCAGCTAACATCAGGCAGTGCAGTGAAACTGCAGCAATGAGGTATGTGGTAGCAGCTGAGGAAGCAGGATTAAGCTGCATAGCTAGTGTTCAGTGCGAGCCTGAACCAGGTGAACACAATAAAGGTGCAGAACATGGAGAGCAGCTATGTGGTTTGAGTTGAAGCACACAGATAATGATTGAAGCTGCATTTTGAGTACATGAGAGCAAGTAGCATGAGTTCTGAATTAGCAATATACAAAGTGTTTTAGAAACAGAAGCCCCCCCCCAAAAAAAGAAAAATGAAAGACAGACAAACACAGAGGAACAGAAAACAAACAACACAAAGAAGCACACAGCTGGAGGCAAAATACAAACCAAATGCAGACAACAAAAGTCCAGCAGAAATAAGCAGAAGCCAAATAAGCAAGGTGGAGGTGGAGGGGGGGGGTAGGCCCCAGCCAGCAGCAGAGGACAGACTGACAGAGCCTCGTGCCGCAAAGAAAAAATGCTTCAGAAGGAGGCTGAGAGGAACTGCTTATATAGATCAAGAAGTTGGGGGTGGCTGGCTGCTTGTCCATTGAACTACAGGCCCAGCCTTCCAATTGTTCTTTTCTCACTGCACCCGAACAGCTTTTCACCCTGGTGTGACTGCTACGACCTGCAAACGCTAGCCATTTCTGGAACAGTACTTCTGGTGGCTGCCCCTCTTCCCATGGACAGTGACCATCAGCATACCTCTAGACACCTGGAAGGGGGTGGGCTACACTAGGTTCGTTTTTTTTGATTGTACTGATGTTCTAGAGTCATGAAGGAGAAACATGCATCCATAGCCACAAGCTCCTTATACTATTTGATAGAATACTTACATGTATAAAAATATATATTTTTTCTTGTTAGGATAATTAAGATAGATTTATGTATTTAATAATTTGTTTTTCTCACCTTACTAGAATGTTAGAAAATTGAATAGCACTTAGCAGTTTTGTACCTGTGTGTGATTGTTAAAATGACATACTGCATTTACCTGTACCTGCTTTTCAATATTTAAAATTTATTAAACTATATTCTGGGAAATCATATAGCTATATCAACGAGCCCCTTGCCAAGGTGCACATTATCCATATTGTAAGTAATTTCCATTGACAACATTGGAGGTAACAGAACAATACATTTTGTTAAGTCAGATAGAATTCATCCTATTATTTTTAAACAACCACATCACATCATCAACAGTCTTATTATCCAGAATAAAATGACTGGGGATATTAGCTTTCCTTCTGTTCCAAATGTGCACAGTCACAGTAAGTGTGAGAAAAATTGTGTGACATCTTTGTTGCCGTGTGTGTGTGTGTGGGGGGGGGTCTATTTCTCCTCTGCTGGTGCTCCACAAGTAGTAGAAATCAGAGAAATAACACAGCACAAGGAAACCATCTGCTTCCAACATATATACATAATACTGCTCAACAACTATTTGGAAGTACCCTCGCCGGTGTGCGTGGGCGCGGTGGACCACATAAGTGTCACGGAGTGCACAGGCGTCTAAGCTTACCCCAACTTGCCTAAATCACCTTCTATGTTTTGTGGGCAGGCTGCAGACACATATATATTACCAAGGAAACTGTAAGTAGTACGAAAACTTCATAGTTTGGGGGTGGCAGAGAACAACCATCTACAAAGCATTTTACATGCCAGTACCGCGCTGACTGGGTGTTAAAACACATAGGAGACTGATGATTAGACTTAAGGCCCTTACTGTAGGGTTGCTTGTTTTAATTTTTTCTGATTAATTTCCTTTTTGAGTACTATTGACTTATAAACTTTAATTTATAACTCAGTCTTTAGAACAATGCCGTACCTCCACTGTACTCACGTTAAAAGCACCGGTTGGTAACTCAGAATGCAGAAATAAGAAAATGGCTGTCGAAATAAGGAACCGACTGCAGCCATATAAAAATAATTCGGGAAGAAGTGTTACAGTTATTGCATCTAAGAGGCAGCTATGTTCAGAAATATTTTTCTCTTCAGGCGGGAAAATGATTCATTCACGTCAGCGGCTGGCTCGAGCCGGTGTTGAGATAACTCCGCGCCATTGGTCAGTTCAGTCTGTTGATGCAGTGTGGCCAATCAGGCTTCGAGTTTGGTGCCTGAAGTGCCTTGTCTGGCAACACTTTGCCTTTTTCGCCCGTGAAGGTAAAGAGTAGAGTTTTCCTCTGAGCTTCGTGACTCCGCTAACTTCAGCATTTAAATGTATTTAACTGGGAGGTTGTGGTGTTGTAAACACTGTGGGGTTTAATTGAGGCGTTCCTAATGTTAGCCAGCGATAGTTTACTTTTAGTCAAAGACACACGTTTAGTGTTCAAGTCTGTAAATATTCCTCGATGCGTATATGTGGGGCTTGGGTTACCGGTAAGAAGCGTAGCTCTCTATTAATGCGCAAGTTAGCCGGTAAAAGACGCTCCATGTACACGCGGTGAGAACTGTGTAAGGCAACCTGAGAATAACATATTTTTTTGTTTTTAATAAATTGCCCCGACTTTCGGAGACGGGTGTGGCTGGTAAAGGGGCCGGCATGAGCCTCTCCAAGGAGCCAGGTGTGTGTGGCTTTCCCCATTACACATCTTTCACCCCGCAGCTTCTGTTGGGTTTCCTAGGTTTAACCATTACAAAACTATTGTTCTATGACACATTGTTTCTTGAGTTATTGTTTTATAGGTTAAGGATACAAAGTAAGAAAAGAGGAAACTGAAAAAAATAGGCGAAGGCTAATCATAGGACGTCTCTGATTTTCTGAGTTCAGGACAAGAGAAGAGTTAAACATGAGACGAGGTATTTTTGAAACTTAAATTTTATTCCTTTCTTGTATGATACAGTATGCAGCATCCTGGGAGGGGTGACAGAGAAGATTCATAGAAGTGAGACGGCAGAAAAGGACCGAACCGGGCCCACCAAGTCTGCCCATTTGCCCAGCTATGTGCTTTTTCGGGCTATTGTGAAGAGAGACGGACCAGCCAGATTGCGTAGCGTAAAAGGCTATGGGAATCGCACGCCGCCTTCCGCTGAAAACGTAGGTTCAGCGTCACACACACACACACACAATAGCAGACTTAATCAATGAACATAAGCTTTCATCAGGGGACTGTGCCCCCCACAACCCCCCTTCGAGCTCTGTCCATCCTTACATCCTTCACATAAGGTATGATCTGTGTCAGTTGCACAGACAGCGAGTTACGCAGTAAGCGTAGCTCCTCGGCTGGTCCGAGACTCTTCACAATCACCCTTTTTTGTTACTAGCGCAGGAGTGCATGACAGCTGACTGCTAAGGTACCTATAGATTGTCGCTATGGGGAGGGGTAGCTCTGAACCACACAGGCACCAAGTGTGACACAGCATTTCTTTTACCAGGGCACATGCCCTGGTGTTGCACTGCCTGTGGTGGTAGTGTTACCAACAGTTATGCTGGCAGTCAGGAACTGGGAAAAGAGCCAAGGATGTTGAAGGGCCAGTGGGAGGTCAGGCTTCAACATCCCAGTTGACACTCGCCTCCTCTGGGATAGGAGGGTGTTTGACGTACACCACAAGAGGGTTACCACTGGGGTTGGCATTGCGTGGCAGCGTGTCTGGAGACAGTGGTGACATGTCATCAGGTCCTGAGCATGCCCACTGCATACACCCATGGAGCAGGTGGCATTGCCACGGGGAGGGTCTGAAAAACTAAAAAAATTGCAGCTAGCAGCAGGGTGAAAGGCTTCATCTGCAGGCTTTACCTGAGTACTTCTCTCTCACTGGATTCAGTCTCTGAAGGGGTATGCATCATCCAGAAGGTCCTACCAAGGAGTAAGCCAAGGGGGCTCTGGAAGGAAGGTAAGCCCCAGGGAAGATATGTGGTGGGGCTATGAAGACGCAGAGGCTGACCAGTTGAGAGGTTATATGAAAAAAAAAAAGGATGCATTTAAAAACCTGTTTGTTAAGGTTGTCCAGCTAGCACAGCGATTGTGCCACTGCATGCCATCCAGATGACAGTGGTTCATGTCCTGAACCTGGGATGCCTGGTGCCAACCGGTAAGGTTGGGGTCTAGCATCAGTCTCGGACGCCTCCTGCCTCGGGAAAGAAGAGCACCTTCTTCTGCTGTGTTCATGTCCCTGGTGGCCCAGGAGGAGGGGTGTGCAGTGTGGGAAGGAATAAGTGATCCTTCTGGAGTGACTTTTACGCTGGCTTGCATCCATTCACCTGTCAAGTGACACAGAAGTGTCACTTGACCACAGTAAGGCTGGAAGTGGAGTTCTGATGGTAGGATGGGGCTTACCCACCCTTCTGACCCTGAATGCCATCCTACTGGGTTGCTCCTTGGGACCAGGCACTAGGGAGGAATAAGGGAGGGTTAAGTGCGGAAAAAAATAAACCATCAGCCTCAAGCAGTTGAAGCTGCCCCCTCCATGCCACAGTACGGCCTTACCAACTTCTACTTCCCCTTGTCGAGTCCTCCTCCTGGGCTGTCAAGTAGAGTTTCCCCCTTCTCCCACTTAGGGAACCAGGAGCCCCGGCCCACGGGACAAGCTGTGGGTTATGGCCAGGATTCTAAACAGGATGTTGGGCAGAGGCTGGTGGTGGGTTGGACCATCAGAAGACTCCAATGGCAGGCAGAAGGAGGACCTGGCAGTTAGTGAGAAGAAATTGGGTAAAATAGAAAGTAGAATATAAAAAATACTATTTTTTTTACATAATCTGGATTCCAAAGCATGTATAAAATGTAATTTTAACATAAGCATTTGCTACCAGGGCAAAAGGACATGTCTAGCATTATATACTCATAACTTCAGCTGTCTTGGCCTTAAAAAAATGTTTTTACCTTGTAAAGTTTTATTGAAATGCGGAACAGTGACACTCAACATTTTGGAAAATGTTGGACAAATCAAACATGGAGATACAGGCTCAGAGTATTGTGGATATGGGTGACATCTGGACTACTGGACTGGACTCAAAACAGTAAAAACTGGACCAGCTGGTCCAGCCAGACTGGGCGCAGTGTGTGCAGTCCAACTGTTCTGGCTGGACTAGTTGGTCTGGTTTTTACCATTTTAGTCCACCCATTCCGGCTGGTCCAGATTTCATCTAGGGTGAGGATATGAGTGAAATCCGGACTGCCGGACCTGGACCAGACCAATCCGTCACTGCAGATTTCACCCATACCCTCAGACTAGATGAAATCCAAATCAGCTGGAATGGACAGCCCAAAATGGTAAAAACTGGACTAACTGGTCTGGCCATAACAGTGGGATAGCAGAAGTTGCTCCTGGTCCAGCTTGTCTGTCCGGACCAGCCGGTCCCGATTTTACCATTTTGGGTCCAGTTCAGTGGTCCGGATTTATATCCAGTGTTGTGGAAACTAGTGCCTTCATTTGCACAAAGTTAAATTGGATTTTACTGTAACAGCCAATAATGAATTATAATGAATTTCTCCTTCATTGATTTCAGAATGTGAGACAGGAACTTCTCTGCACGGGGCAGCACTTTTTTCATGTGTACAGAACAGTTCTGAGAGGTAGAATGAAGGGCATACCCTAAATGTAGGAAAGCTATGATCAAGTAGGGTAGGATCCTTTATTTTGAAGTGGTCTTCTAAAAACTGAGAGAACTGTGCAATGCAGCTGAGAGGTATAGTTTAATTCTCCAGAAACACAGATTTAGGGAAAGAAGACAATTTGTACATCAGGCTCCTCCTGCCAGCTCAGTGGGAATTGGTACTGTCACTCCTTTGAAGCGTTGTTACTGCCTATCGGAAAAGTTTGAAAAACAAAATGTTTAGAGAGAAATCAGTTTGTGTTTTATATGTCTTCTGTAGATTTCTCCTTCTTATCTATTATTAAGGACATTTACATGAAAATAGTGGTGCCTATGCACAAATGGGTGGGAAGTACGCACCTGAGGCACATACCCCACAGGACTGCGCAGGGCAGATTGGGTGGAGTAGCAGACCCAGGCAGGCATCCAATTGGATGCCCATCCTGGGTTCCACAGTGGATCACCTGCATGGGAAGGCGTGGGTCCGGGTGCATGAACAGCTATCACAGGTACCTGTGCCCGAGTGGCCATGCCCCATTGTACCGTGCTTCCCCCACCTGATACCCATCCCCATGGCACCTCTGGCACACATCAGAACCCCCCCCCACAGCTGTTCCAGATCCCCACACATGTGTGTAAACCCCACACCACACAGCAGAGCCATCTCCGTATGTGTTGACCATCCCCCAGCACTCCTCTGTGCCCCTTCCCTGTATTTAATGGCAACCCCCCCAACGTGACAGTCCCAACCGTGTACATCAATGCTCGACCACCCCTGAACCCGGCTCCTCAGCCAGTTCATTGGTGGACAGTGGCCACTCCCCCTGCTGCACAGACAATGCTCCCCCATCCCTGTACCTGCATGTTGGTGCCACAGCAATGGAAGGCCAGCAGCACTTCCCTCCGCACACCTCCTCGGCCGACGGCCATCCAACTGATGCTGGGAGTGCGCTGCTGTAAATAGGGAGCGCACTCCCTACATCAGTTGGACAGCCAGTGGCTGAGGAGGTGTGCGGAGGGAAGTGCTGCTGGCAGTCCATTGCCACAGCACCACCATGCAGGCACGAGGTACGACGGGTGGTGTTGTCGGTGCTGTGGGGGGTGAGCCACTGTCCACCAGTGAGCTGGCTGGGGAGCTGGGGTCAGGAGGTGGTCAGGCATCGATGTACATGGTTGGGACCTTCACATCGGGGTTCCGGGGGTGGGGGTGGGGGGTGCCATCAAATACAGGGACAGGGCACAGAGGAGTGCGAGGTGTGTGGTCAGCATATACGGGGACAGGCTCTGTTGTGTGGCGGGGGGTTCCAACATATTCAGGGACAGGGCTCTGCTGGTGGGGTTGTCTACCTGCAGCCAGGATGGGCGAGGGCACAGATGTGTTGGGTGGGGAGATGCCATCCTACTACTGGGACTGGGGCATGGCTGTGTGTGTGTTTTTTGGGGGGATCCATACTGTTGCTGGGTCCAGATGGTGGTCTGTTGTGTGCACGTGTGTATGTGTGAGGGTTTACAGGCAGTTTTTGGCACCGGGCAGGTGGTCTGTGTGTGTGGGGCTTGGCATGTAGGGCAGTTACAGCAGCGTCCCCACTGCCACAACCAGTGCCCTCCTATGCGCCTCCTGTGCACAGCACTATGCGCCATTGTGAATGGCACATAGTGTGGGCATACCCCGTCCCTCCCCCAGACTGCCCAGGCATGGAGCTGCCCATGCAGCCAGGGAATTGAGTGTGCACCTGGCGCTGGTGTGCGCACCTTTGGCGAATGCCACCAGGGATCCATGGGACCCCTGCTGTGCAGCATTCCCGTGTATCTATGCTTATGTGCCCAGTTTCCACAGCGCATTGGCATAGTACATAGGGCCCAGTTAGTATTTGTATCGCTTTGTGTTCATCTGGTCCTACTGCTTATTCCCCACTTGATGTCAAATCCTCTGGTTGTGAGGTCACAATCTGTTGTCATGGAATAACTGTGTTGTCACAAAAAGGGTACTTTGACATCAGGTAGGGAATAAGAAATAGGAGCTGATGCACTTCAAGGAATAAAGATCCTGTTTTCATGCATATGACCACAGTAATAAAATTATTTGGTGGAGAAATACAGAACTACTACAGTGTGAAAATTGAGGCAAACGGGTAAAGGGCCACCGTTCTTAATGATTACTTTTGCTTAGTCTTCACTAAGGAGGACGGTGGGCCCTTGCCAGAGAGTGGCATCAAAGCGGCCACCAAGGGGGTCCCGGAGAGAAGGAAACCAACATTTATTAGAGAAAGGGTCCTGAAAGGGTTGGCAACCCTAAAATTGATAAAGCCCCTGGTCCAGATGGGTTGCATCCAAGAATATTCGGAGAATTGGCAGCGGAATTCGGTTATCCCCTGATAGGGCTGTTCAGCAGTTCTCTAAGAACAGGGGAGGTTCCAGGGGATTGGAGGGAGGCAGACGTGGTTCCACTTCATGGGGGGAAGGGGACAAGGAACAAACAGGGAATTACAGACTTGTCAGTCTAACCTCTGTCATAGGGAAACTGATGGAGTCTCTAGTCAAAGAGGACCTAGTGGACTATTCAGAGAGCAGTGGCCTCCAGGGTAGCAAACAACATGGATTCGTGGCATGGAGGTCTTGTCAGACTAACCTGATAGTGTTCTTTAACTGGGTAATGAGGGAAGTTGATAGGGGCCACGTTGTGCATCTGCTCTACTTTGACTTCAGCAAGGCTTTTGACTCGGTAAAGCATAGATGCTTGCTGAAGAAGATGGAGGATCTAGGTACAGCTAGGGCCATAGTAAACTGGGTTTGTAACTGGCTAAAGGGGAGGCAACGGGGGGTGGTCAACGGGGTTAAATCAGAAGGAAGGGAAGGTCACGAGCAGGGTACCACAGGGATCTGTCCTGTGTCCAGTCCTCTTCAACATGTTCATCAATGATATTGGTGAGGGCATCCGAGGCAGGATGTGTCTCTTTGCTGATGACACCAAGTTCTGTGGGAGGGTGAATAGGGATAAGGGAATACAAGAAATGCAGAGAGACTTGCAAAAGCTAGAGGGGTGGCCAAGAGTTTGGCAGCTGAAATTCAGTGCCCAAAAATTTAAGGTTGTGCACCTGGGGAACAAGAACCCCAGGACGGAGTACTGGATGGGAGGGGTAAGACTCAGTACCATGGCTGAGGAACGAGACCTTGGGGTTATCATTAGTGACTCCCTAAAGCAATCAAGTCCATGCAGAAAGCTTACAGTAAAGCCGATAGGATGCTGGAATGTATCGGAGGGGTATTGACGGCAGAAAAAAGAAGGTAATACTTCACCTCTATAGATCCTTGGTGAGACCTCACTTGGAGTACTGTGCCCAGCTCTGGAGTCCTCACCATAGGAAGGATAGGTTTAGGCTGGAAACGGTGTAGTGCAGGGTAACAAAAATTATGGATTAGGGAAAACCAGGCAACTCACAGTGCTAAACAGAACTTTCAAGGCTAAAGTTCCAAGATAAAAAGCATTTCTTCAGCATATCAACTCAAGGAAAAATAACTCAACGTTTCACTTCATGAAACAGAAGCTTTGTCAAGAGTGAGGGGTGTGCAAACATGCTTCTCTTTTTAAACCCTTTCTAATTAATTATTCCAGATTGAAACATGCATGTTGCAACAATCTCTCTACTGCATCATTAAAACTACATACACACTTAAATTACTTACCAAAATAATTACATAGTGAGTTACTAAAGAGAGCAGTCATTTGGTTAATCATTAGAGTGCAATGCAAATAACTCTATTACATGTCAGTCAAGGTGCTCGCCATCTAAAGTGCAACCAATGTAAATCACACATGATGAATAAATACATGATACAGATTACCAAAAATACATTACACAGTATGTGAAAAAAAGTGCAGTATCTAAAAAAAACAGCCTAATTTACAATAAATCAGTGATTTCCATGCGGTCATTTAATCCTGGGGGATACATAGCTCGTGTTTTAAAAATCCATAAAGTCTCCCTCTTTGACAGCAGGATATTGATGTTCCCTCCCCGAGTCCCAAACACACTTTCTCAATTCCCTTGAATGAAATTCTATGTTCACCTGATGACCGCATGGTTTTAATGTGGTATGCCAAAATATATTCCATACTACCATTTATTATGGCATGCATGTGCTCTCCTACTCTCTCTTTTAGTTTTCTTTTTTGTTTTACAAATATAGAATTTGCCACAGGAGCATGATGCTTATAAACAACATAAGTAGTGTCACAATTAATGAAATGATGAATGTTAAAAGACCGACTCAAATGTGCAATATCAAAACTATTTCCCATTTCCGTAACGTTACAATATTTACATCTCCCACAACTATGGCAACCCTCAGGTAAGGGTGGTAGCCATGTGCCGGGTTTGCTGTAAGGATACAGACTATGGGTAACTCGATCCTCCAAGTTCCTACCCTAGAGGAAAGACATTTGTCGATACTAATCAGTATATTCATCCAATTTCGATTCGGTCCTTAGGATCTTCAGTTTTTCCTAATAGTTGCTTCAACTGCAGCTGATTGTGTACTTTAGGTAGTTACAAAACTGAGTCATTTCCTATTTCTTCCCGAGCTCTGTTTGGATAGAAGGAGCTCATTCCTATCTGTTGCAGCCGCTCTCTTCCGTGCAGCATCAGTGTCTACACTATCATATCCCCCTAGCAATGAATCTTTCAGTAAATTCTGCTGCATGTGCAGTGAAGGAGGCATCTTGGCTACAATTATGTCGTACCCACAGGAAAGTACAGTTACGTAAGAACTTACCGTAACAGTAGATCTTCGAGAACAGCTCATGCAGCAGGTAACACCATTAGGACTGAAGCCGGCAGGTATCAGGACCCCACGGAAAAAATTCTAGCTAGCTATCTTCAGCGGGGACCGCCCCCGACACCGGTCCCGCCTCCGACGTCAGGCGTGGTACATAAGGGGGCGGTCCCGCCAGAATCCCCAGTTCTCCCGCCGGAGACTCCCGGCCGCAGGATGACATCAGAAGGGGGAGACCGAGGATCCACCGTCAGAAGACAATCAGGGAGAAAATCCCGATACAAGCAGGAGCAGAGCCCTGCCTCCTCTAAGGGGGAAGGTGGGCGGGAATACCTGCTGCAAGAGCTGTTCTCGAAGATCTACTGTTACGGTAAGTTCTTACGTAACTGTACTATCTTACTTCGAGATACAGCTCTTGCAGCAGGTAACACCATTAGGACTGATTCCCAAGCAGTAACGCTACCAGAAGATCCAGGAGGAGGTAGAAAGACAAAAAATAACCTTCCAAGCCCTGACTCAGGACAGGAGACCCTGCAGCACCGCTAGGCCGAAACCGGCACTTCGCCGAGAGGCGATGTCCAGACTGTAGTGCCTGATAAAGGTATGCACAGAGCTCCAAGTGGCTGCAGCGCAAATAGCCGAAATGGAGACATTCCTAAGTGCTGCAAAGGAAGTGGCCATACCCCTGGTAGAATGACCCCGGATAGAACCCAGGAGGCGCTTTTGTTTAATCTCGTAACAGTACGAAATACACTGGACAAGCCAGCGGGACAAAGTCTGTTTGGATACTGGTTGGCCCTTCAATCTCTGGGAGAAGGAGACAAAAAGCTGGTCAGAACCCCGAGAGGGTTTAGTTCTGTTAAGGTAATACCTCAGGCTGCGGTGAACATCCAGGGTGTGGAGCAAAGCCTCTCCTCCATTAGAGTAACTCGGGAAATAGACCGGAAGGTCGATATCCTGGTTTAAAGTGAGTGTCGAAACCACCTTAGGCAAAAATTTAGGGTTCGTCCTCAGGGATACTCTGTCCCGGTGAAAAACTAAATAAGGCTCTTTGCACATGAGAGCGTGAAGCTCAGAAATCCTTCTGGCTGAAGTAACAGCAACCAAAAATAACGTCTTCCACGACAGAAAACGTAGCTCGCAATCCGCGGCAGGCTCAAAGGGGGGGAGTGTAAGTTGTTCCAGGACAAAGAGCAGATCCCATGGAGGCACTGGGTCCCTGATGGGAGGCCTAAGGTGTAACACTCCTCTGAGAAATTCCCGAGAGGTGTCTAATTGCGCAACAGTACGCTGCCCCACCGGAAGGTGGTAGGCAGAAATAGCGCAAAGGTGCACCTTGATGGAGGAGTAGGCTAGTCCTGAATGAAAGAGAGAAAGGAGATAGTCTAAAATTACTCCCACAGGACAACCTAAAGGGGAAAGGTCACGAGCCCGTGACCATAGACAAAAACGGCGCCATTTCATGGCATACGTAGCATGCGTTGCCGGCTTTCTGGCTGCCGAGAGAACCTCTGCAACCTCTTGCGAAACCCGTTGACGCAAGATGGCTATGTCTCTAGGAGCCAAGCATGCAGGTTCAGAGAATGCAAATCTGGATGGAGCAATGAACCTTTCTCCTGAGACAGTAGGTGGGAGCTGAGCGGCAACGGGAGTGGGGGTTCTCGAGATAGCTGTGCCAGCAAGGGGAACCATATCTGTCTGGGCCAGAACAGGGCCACCAGAATCATTCGCGCATGCTCCCTGCGCAGTTTGAGAAGAATCCTTTGATCAACGGGAAGGAGGAAGGCATGAGGAATCTGTTCACCCAGAGAGGGACAACGTCTCGCCAGAAAACACCAGGCCCTGGACCTAGCGAGCAAAAATTGGGCAGTTTTGCGTTGGATGGGGATGCGAATAAATCCAGCTCTGGAGTTCCCCATCGAAGGAATAGATCCTCTGCCACCTCCTGAAGAAGTTCAGCCGTGGACTCTGGCCTGGGAGCGACTCAGGCCGTCTGCGATCGTGTTGTCCACCCCGGGAACGTGAACTGCAGTCAGGTTTGCGCCGTGTCCGATTACCCAATCCCACACTCTCATGGCCTCCCTGCAAAGGGGGTAAGAGTGTGCGCCTCCTTGCGTGTTGAGGTAATACATTACCGCCGTGTTGTCTGTCTGAAGCAGGATAGTGCACGGTGGAATTATCGACTGAAAAGCCTGAAGTGCATAGAGGACCGGCCTCATCTCTAGGACATTGATATGAAGATGAGCCTCCAATGGGGTCCATGCACCCTGAGACTTCACCCCATCTAAGTGTGCCCCCCACCCAAGACCTGAAGCATCCGTGGTGAGGGTTATCTCCGGGGACGGCGCTGCAAACGGGACGCCCTTGGAAAGCAACCCAGGGGCTAGCCACCACTGCCAGTCGCGGATCACGGATTTCGTGATCCTGACCGGATGCTGCAAATGGTCTTGCCTTTGGTCCCATTGCGCCTTGAGCATCCACTGGGTTATTCGCATGTGGAGTCATGCGAGAGGGGACTGTAGGAATGGCCGCAGCCATGTGTCCGAGCAGACGAAGGACCGACCTGGCCGGTACGGTCTGGTTCGATGATAAGGCCCCTATGAGGGACCTGATGCGTTCCGCCCTGTCGGCCGGAAGAAAAGCTCTTCCCTGGACCGTGTCCAGTACTGCGCCTATAAACTGCAGCTTCTGCGACGGTACCAAGAGGGACTTCTCGTGATTTATGAGGATGCCCAGTGATCGGAACAAGTCCTGAGTGTTCTGGATCGCGAGCAAGAGCGCCTCTTTGGAGGCGGCCATGAGAAGCCAGTCGTCTAGGTACGGGAACACGTAGTGGCCCTGTCTCCTTAGAGATGCTGCCACGACTGCCATGCATTTGGTAAAGACTCTTGGTGCGGATGACAGCCCGAACGGGAGAGCCCGGAACTGAAGATGGTGGCCTAGAAACTCGAAGCGCAGGAACCTCTGATGCGCTTGAGCTATGGGGATATGCAGGTACGCGTCCTGCATGTCTAGGGACGCTAAAAAGGCGCCTTGTTTCAGCATGGGGATAAGACCCGGAAGGGTCACCATGCAGAATCTCTTGTATGCGACCGACATATTGAGGTCGCTTAGGTCCAGAATCGGACGGCGGTCCCCTGTTTTCTTGGGAACCAGGAAGAAGTGAGAATAATATCCCTGTCCTCTCTGGTTCCCCGGGACGTACTCTATCGCCCTTTTCTAGGGCCTTGAGTACTTCTTGCTAAATGAAGTTCCGTGCTGACCCGGATACCGGGAGAGCAGAGGAGGCCCTCGAGGTGGCTTTCTGCGAACTCTATAAAGTGGCCGACACTGACCAATTCAGAACCCACCTGTCGGTGGTGATCGCCTGCCATCCGGCAGGAAGTTCATAATCGACCCCTGACCATAATTTCCCGTTGATCCTGGGGAGGGCGGGAAAGGAGTCATGCTATGGCGGCAGATGGGCCCGTTGGCTGGGTCGGCCTAGGGGTGCGCTGACCTCTGCTAGCGGGCTGTTTACCCTGGGTTCTGCGGAAACCAGAGCCCCTCTGTTGTGTGGCGGAGCGGGGCTGTTGCCTCTGTGTCCGCCCACGAAGACGGCTTTGGTTCCTACGAAAGGAACCAAGCCTAGGACGGTACATGGCCTGTACCAACCTCACCGCCTTCCCGGCCTCTTGTAGTTTGGTAATAATCTTCTCCGAAGGATTACCAAATAAAACATCTCCCTCGAAAGGGGCATCCATAATGTTCTTCTGGACGTCCGGGGTGAAGCCGGAGACACGAAGCCAGGAGTGTCTCCGGAGGCAAACGCTGGAAGCTGCTGCTCGGGCCGATGAGTCCGCGGAATCGTACGCGGCTCTAAGCACTTGGGTCCCCACGTCTGAACCCGAGCGGAGGAGCTGGAGCATCTCCTCCTTCTGCTCACCTTCGGGTAGTTTCTCAGCTACCTCCAGACCCTGTTCCCACAGAGCGTTCTGAAACTGAACCATGTGGGTCAAGTAATTTAAGGATCTGATGGCGCAGGTAGCGGAAGCATACGTGCGCCTGCCCAGAGAGTCCAATTGCTTGGATTCTGGATCCGGGTGGCAGGGTGCTCAAATGCTGCGGCCTCTGTGACCGGTCATGTGAGGCTGTTATGACCAGAGAATCGGCCTGAGGTTGATGCGTCAAATACTGGTCCTCCTTAGGAGCCTTGTATAGACGGTCAGCTTTCTTCGGCACCGCCGGTAACGAATGTGGACGCTTCCACGCGGCCTTGGTGACGTCCACAAAAGTGTCCACCAAGGGTGGCACCACCACAGGCTTGGGGTCCTTCTGCCGAAGATACTTGGCAAGGCGTAACCTTTCGGGGTCTAACTCTTCCGCATCCCACCCCATGTTCTCCTGGATATGGCGCATGATATCCATGAACGAGGGGTCATCCGGAGGAGACCGTGGCGTCTCACATGGGTCTGGAGAAGGGATGGAGATTGGAGATGGGGATCTAGAGGTGGAGTAAACTGATCCCGTGTCCTCCGTCGACAGCGAACGTCGGCGTCTCCTGGATCTCTTGGGGCTGGGTGAACCAGAAGAAGATCTTGACGGAGGTCTCCTCTTTGTTGATCGAACCCCGGGAGGAGATCTGGACTCCCTGGGGAGAGTTGAACGGCTAACCAACCCTACAGGCGAAGGGGGTGCCGGAGCCGTAGGAGGAGGAGGAGGAAGAGCGGTGGGCGCCACGTCCTTCCTGATGGTGTCCCACCAGTATGTGAAGAGATCCTTCACATCCGCTAAAGACAATCCCGACGACGGCCCAGGTGCCGGGGGGCCGTCGTCGGGTCCCGGCGACGGCTCCACAGAGACCTCGGGCGGCGGCGAGGGAGCCCTGGGAGACTGCACGAGGCCGGGGTCGCCCGTCTGGTCCTCGGGCTGCGTAAGATCTTCCTCCATTAGTGACTCCTGCTCAATGACGGTCGGAGGCACAGGAGTCCTCTTCTCAGGCGTGGCGGACGTCGGTCCCCCAACCGCGTCCGATGGGAAGACTTGGCCGACGACGGTTTCACGGCTGACGACGGCTCCGAGGAGGGGTGACGGGCGGTCGACGGAGGTCGAGACGGCGTTAGGACTACCGGCCTCTTCAGAGGGGTAAGTTCCAAAGTTTTCCGGGGCGGAACTGAAGAGGACCGGACGTCGGGTGCCGACGGGCGGGAGCCTGACTTATGGTGGTGGTGGTGGTGGTGGTGGTGACGCTCCCTGGACTTCGCCGAGGCCTTGGGGGTGGAGGACGACGACGGCCTGGCGGGAGGGGCCTGAGAAGAGCGAGAAACTGGAACCGCAGCCGGGGGGAGAGAGGCCCTGGATGGAGACCGGTCTGACTTCGACCCGGAGCTGCGGGACTTGGAGGCCCGAGTTGGAGACCTGGAAGGGTCCTTCTCCCTTCTCTTCTTTTGGCGTGCTTGTGGGTTTTGAAGATTCCCCTTAGAGGACATGGCTCTCAATTTTTCTTCTAGCAGGAGCATGAAAAAGCCTTCTGTCGCCGGATCCTCGTGCGACTATTGAACCACTGGCAGAGGAGGCCAGGCCTGAGTATCGTGCTCTGGGCCCAGGCACCGGACGCCAGGCGTGTGGGGGTCCTTAAAGGGGATCTACTTCCCGCAAGCACACTTCGATGTATGCCCAGAGGTCGGAGAGGACATCAGCGAAAAAATATCCGAAGTAGGTAGTAAATTCCCGTAGGAAAGTGCAGCAACCACGCGTCGCGCGCTAGACTAAGACCAGAGGGTCGAGGCATGCAATTCGACGGCGGGAAAGAACTGGGGATTCTGGCGGAACCACCCCCTTATGTACCACGCCTGACGTCGGAGGCGGGACCGGTGTCGGGGGCGGTCCCCGCTGAAGATAGCTAGCTAGAATTTTTTCCGTGGGGTCCTGATGCCTGCCGGCTTCAGTCCTAATGGTGTTACCTGCTGCAAGAGCTGTATCTCGAAGTAAGATCTGTCCTGCGGGTGCATTCCTGACAGTGTTGCAGGGATGGCAGCAGCTGGCAAGCAGTACAGTATTTCTATTTGTAGCTGTTCTATATACAATGATATCAACCCCACACTCCTGGTTCTTGATTATACAAATATCCAAAAAAGAGGTACTGACCAGACTACTTGATACCGAAAAACTTACATTGGGATTACTGTCATGTAGGTACTCAGTGAACAGGTCAAGCTCATGTTTGGTTCCCTGCCACACCATCAGGATGTCATCAGTATAGCACCTCCACAAATCGATTTTGAAATAAAAAGGGTTTAAAGATTCCTGAATATTGTAGACTCCTCCCATAAACCCATGTACAAATTTGCAAAGTTCGGGGCGAACGTTGCACAAATAGCGATCCCACTTACTGTATTTGTAAAAAATATTCACCCATAAAACAGAAAGCATTGTACTCCAACACAGACTTGGCAAGTGTCATCAGGAATTCAGTGGGTGGCAAAGCTCCCTCACCTCTTCTGTTCAAATACTCTGCCATGGCTCAAAGCCCTTCAGTATGTGGGATATTAGTATATAAAGACTCTACATCGAGGGTCACCAAAAGCTACAACTCCTTGATGTGAAGATCCTTCGAAACAGTCATAATATCGATTGTGTCCCTAATGAATGAATGTAGACTCAAAACAAAAGGTTTAATAAAATAGTCTACATATTGGGACAAGGGTTCTGTAATAGAGTTGATCACTGAAATAATGGGCAACCGAGATGTACCATGACCTCTGAGCTGCCTTTTCCTTTTTCACAGTAATAAAAATGATTCAAAACCAGCTGGGCAAGTTCTTTGAGGAGCACCTCAGGGCACTGAACATGTCCTCACTGGACACCAGAAGGAAGAGGGGAGATATGATAGAGACATTTAGATTCCTAAAAAGAATTAACTGGGTGAAGCTGTGGGGAACTATTTAACTTGAATAACAGCTCTTGGTCAGGAGTGGAAGCTCACAGTGGGGAGGTTCAGGAAGGACGTGAGGAACTACTGTTTTACGGAAAGGGTGATGGAGCCATGGAATAGGCTGCCAGCTGAGGTTGTGGGTGCAAAAACCGTTAGTGGTTTTAAGCATGGCTGGGACAGAACGAAGGGTATAGTGGTTGCTGGGGACATCAGCATTGGGGGAAGGGATGGGGGAGAGCCAAGGCCCTGGGCAAATGTTTGGTCCCGGGGTATATGGGGAACTTGGGCAGACTAGATGGATCTCTGTCTTTTTTGGCCATCATTTTTCTATGTTTCTATGTAAAAAGCCGAAATGTGTCCAAATACTATGTTTTGTCAAAGTTCTGGAGGCATCTGCTTCTTTTTAATCTTAATGAAGTGCAAGAAAGATACTGAACAGAGGACATAGATGAAGAAAAACAAAGTTAAGTACATTGACTACGTGCTACTTATGACCAGGTTATTTAAAGGTAATTTAATTCAGCCAAATCTTTTTAATTGTCAGTGTTAGTGGCTCAGCAGGTAGCACACTCACCTTTGAGGCTGGGAGATCAGAAGGCTGTGGGTTCCATCCCCTCACCAGGCACTTGGGTTAATATCCTGACACTGCAGTGCAGCATGAGGGGGTGCTGCACTCCTGAGGTGCCATCTTTCGGATGAGACATTAAACCAAAGTCCCATCTGCTTGTTCATGTGGATGTTAAAGATCCCATGGCACTTCTTGAAAAGAGTAGGGGAATTTTGTTTTTGTTACAATTCATTAGACACCAACAACAAATCAAGACAGCAACACACTATGCTATACGTCTTCAATGTCATTAGATAATAGGAACATCTGAACCAGTAATCCGTACAAGGTTTCTCCATACATTTTCCATATACTGAACAGTTTGAACCTTTTTTCTGAAAAATAAATTTCCCATAATTCTTTAGTGATATTGTTTACAGGTTCTTCACAAGATATCTCTTTTTGCTGCAATGTGACTATTCCGTGGGTGGGATATTCAGAAATGCGCCAGACACCAGCACAAGGCCGGGGCAGCACAAATCCATTGAGCCATGGCGCAGTTTGCACGATATTCAAAGGTTGCGCATGGTGATGTGTGCCAGCGCAACATGACTGAATATCGCATGAATGCGCCAGAGCGCAGTCAGAGGTGCGCCAGGGAGCAGCCCAACATGTGCAATAGCACAACCATGGATGCGCAAGGGGCCGAGCACAAATGGACCAGCCACAGGCACAGCAGGCAGCAAGACACGAGGGAAGGGGGGGTGGCCGCTGGGGAGGCAGTGGAGCCAGGCCGAGAGGCAGAGCCGGCCCACAGTGGAACACCGCCCAAGGAGCACGGGCATTTAGCCAGCCCCCATCCATGAGCACCAGAGCGGTGGACATATGAAAGGCAGCACCAGCGGCCAAGGGTGGCCCACCACCGGCCACCCCCAGCTGGACGGCACGCCCCTACCCACCCAGTCCACAGCCAGCCACACCCTGGTACACGGCACCCAACACATACGCCACAGAGCCCAAACAGCCAGCCCATGGCCACCCTAGGGCACAGCCACTGACCGATGGGCAAACACCACCATGCGTGGCCCACAGAACAACACAGGTGCAGCACACAGCCACCCACCACACCACTGCAGCATGGCTCCACTCGCCAGCTGCAAAGCAGACCCAGACACAGATGAGTAACCATATAAAACTGTATTAAATAACAATATAAAATACAAAACAGGGAACAAGGCACAGTAAACTATGTACAGAGCAGGAACAGGATAGGTAAGGGAGGGATGGGGATGGGGACAGGGCTATACAAAAGGACAGGGGAAGGCAGGGGAAGGTTGGTCAGGTGCAGGAACAACAAGATCAACAGATCCTATGGGTGGCCACGTTCCGCCGCCACCTGGTGCTGACCCCTGCGCTGCCCCCTGCAGCAGGAGCTGTCTGGTCAGCCTTGCTACCTCCAGGGTGGTGGTGGTGATTGTGATGATTCGCCGCAGGAGGCAGCCGTAGTGTGGCAGGCGAACACCCCATTGGACACATATGGCAAAGGAAGGAACAGGTGATCAGTGCATGTCCAGGGCACCCCAGCCCACCCACCGTGTGCAGCGGACAGTGGGGACACACGCCCCTTGGGTGGCACCCTGGCCACCCACAGTGGGTAGGCCTAAAACTGCTGCTGACCCGGCATGCCACGGCTATGCAAAGTGCTGGGCACTGCTGCCCATGGGCCAACCACCAGCACAGTGTCAGGCAGGTGGCGTGGTGCAGTAGCGGAACTGCAGCAGCACTGATGGCAGCCGGACACACCCACAACCCACCAACAGCTGCCACACACGTGCAATGGCCACTCCACGGCGCCACACACACCACAAGCTGAACAAAGCTGCCACGGCTCAGCGCACAGGGGGCCGAGGCCGTACCCCCACCCCTGCTGACCACCCTGCATAACAATGTGTAAATGCACAGTGCCTACCTACCCACCATGGTGCAGCGCACGCTGGTCCAGCAGCTCCACCCCTCAGTCCCGCAACTCCAGCCGAAGGACGTGCAGCAGCCTGCCACGGCCCGCCAGATGCCCCTGCCGCCCTGGCTCTCCTCTGGTCCTCAGGGCCTAGGACGGGAACACAAACAAGCACACATCAGTACACAGCAACGCCATGAGCCCACTGCCCCCTCACCCCCCAAGCACAGAGTGCACTCCGGCCTGGCATGGCCGCAGGGCAGTGGCGCAGCGCACCCAGTGATGTGCAATTCCAGGCCACAGGGCACGCAGTGACAGGGCTCCCCCCGGCATGGCATACAGCCCTGCCAACCCCATGGAACACTGGATGTGCACAGACGCAGGCGGAGCACACTTACCTGGCCGTGGCACGGCCCACCTCCGGACGCGCGCCTGCAGCGACCTGAGCCTCTCCGGTCCCGCCTCATCAGGTCCCCATAACGGTGGCGACACTGCTCCCTGCTGCACCACACACCGGTTGCCTGTTCAAGGCCATCTGCCACATCCTGCCAGATCTCAGTCCTGGGCCTGTTGAGGGGCTGCTGCCCAAATAAGCTGGCAGCATGGGGCTCCACCTGGGCAATCAGGTTCACCAACTCTACTTGGCTCCAGTTCTTTGCTCGGGGTACTGCGTGCTGAGGCATGCTTACTCTGCAATGTAGCAGTTCAAAACGGCGCCCTGTAGTGCACGAGCTCCATGTGCTCGGGATGCATACCTCGCCCGGAGATGCGCTGCCTGCGTCAATCGTGCATCCCCGGGGATGCGCGGCATGGGCATGGCCACACTGGCATGTGGGGCAGAGGTCCCTGGGGGGCATAGGGCAGGGGTCAGGGGTCAGCACGCACAATGTGCATGTGTGTGCTATTGGGGCCATGATGCATGTTGCACATGAGGGACCGAAAGGCACCATGCACAACAGGCCCTACAGCACCTGAGCACCGTAGACCCTATAGCACCCGAATGCCATAGGCCCTATAGTGCCCAAGCACCATAGGCCCTACAGCACCCGAGCGCCATGGGTCTAATAGCACCCGAGTGCCATAGGCCCTATAGCACCCGAGTGCCATGGGTCGTATAGCACCTGAGCGCCATAGACCCTATAGCACCCAAGCACCATGGGTAGTATAGTGCCCAAGCGCCACAGGCCGTATAGCATATGGGTGCCAAAGGCCTTATTGTGCATAGGGCAAGGTGGCCGCCAATAGCGCACGTAGCACATGCTGCGCAATAGGCAGTGGTACATGCCATGGCACATGTGTGGTGATGGGCGCACTGCGCATATCATAGCATTACGCCATGACTTGTGCCGGCACAAGTCCTTTGCGCAAGGTGCAACAACACGATATTCAGCCGGCATATGCAAATCAGCTCATCAGCCTATCCGCGGCACACTGGAGGAATTAACATCTCATTACTGTTGCACATCAGCCCATTTGCATGCGATGCGCTATAAAGGCGCCGCAGGAATGCACAGGCCATGGACCAGTATTGCAACCAACCGAGGTAAGTTGCGCCCGCCGAGGGGATGGTCAGCTGGTGTGGGCCGCTGCTGCCACTAACCACATGCAATTGCCCACAGGTAGCAGCATGTCCGAATGTGAGGAGGGAGAGGAGCGTGGGCCTGCCCGCAAGTGCAGGCCCAACTTTACAAAGGCGGAGGCAGATGCCGTGTTCGAGGCGTACCTCGACAGGGAGCCTCTGCTGAGTGGTGCAGCTGGCACACCCCAGGCCAGGGCCGCAGCCTGGGAGGAGATGGTGGAGGCTGTGAACCAGCAGGGCAGCCACCAGTGATCTGCACAGAAGTGCAAGAAGAAGGTAGGCACGACAAGCGTCGGATCAAGGAGAAGGTGGCGGCCATTCGGGCTGCAAGGGTGGCCACAGGTGGGGGCCAGGCCGACATACCACAGCTCACACCACAGGAGGAGCTGGTGGTGGCCACCATGCGGTGCAGCACTGTTGAGGGTGTGCTGGGCAATGGTTTCCAGACTGGTGGGAGCCCATCACTGCTTGGTAGGTACAGCGGTGTCGGGGGTAGGAATTGGGGAGGGCCATTGCATCGGCAGCACTAACGCGTCTGCATTCCCTTTCAATACCAGAATGCCAGCATGCAGTGGCAGGGGCAGTGGTGACTGTCGTGGGGGCATGCCCAGCCCTGGAGGACTAGCCATCCACCTCCACTGGTGTCCAGAGGCCCGATCGGCTGCAACACACCGTCGCCGTCTGGCTGGATGACCTGGGCGTGATGGTGGACAATGCCCTGGCTGTGTTCCAGCGGGATGCCAGCCATGGCGTGCAGTGTGCAGAGACACAGATCGGGGCAGGGTCCAACACCGATGATGATGATGATGTGACCATTGTCCTGAACAGTGGGGGTATTGTCGAGGGGGAGACACCCATACCATCCACCATCCCTGGCAGCGCAGCCAGTGGCCCATTGGCGGTGGGTCTGCCGCCTGCCACCACCCCGGTACCTCTGTGTGCGATGGAACAGCGCTGGGGGATGGTGGTGGTAGTAGTACAGTCACACAGGCGCTGGCCAGTGCACAGCGGCCAGAGGGGCAGCAGCGGCAGAAGGCTGGGGACGTTGGGCCGGACACAGCGTCCATTGCTGGTGCGCCTGTCAGTGAGCAGCCACAGGGGGGCCCCGCTGTGCATTGCCCACCTGAGCGAGGTGCAGTGCGGTTGTACACCACTGGTGGGTTGGCGAAATGCCCATGCGCCCCCGGGCACCGACCCCATTCACGAGCACACCCGATTGCTGCGGGCCTCCATGGACCAACAGGTGCTGTTTGTGGCTGGGGTGCATGCAGTACGCGCAGAGGTGTGCCAGGGTGCAGAGCAGCGTGAAAAGGGCTTCGCGCAGGTCCAGGATGCCATACATCACCTGCGGGAGGACACGACTGTGGGCCTGGATCGCTTAGCCACTGCAGTCACGGTCGGCTTTGCCACACTGGCTGGCATGGGGTGCGGCCGGGCGCCGCAGACCCCACAGAGTGCAATGTCCACCCCATGGACCTGGCATCGGGCGACCCCCTCGGTGTCGAAGCCAGGCTCCGTTGTAGGCATCCCAGGCACGCCAGGAGTGGGCCTGTTCGGGAGCCCGCAGGCCCCTGTGAGAAACGGTCACGTTCTCACAGTTCCACCCCTGGGGAACAGTCGCAGAACCCCCCTGTGGCTGTTGCGCAGCCTGAGTCTGCTGGGTGGCCGTGGCGCGGCTGTCCACATGTCCGTGGCGGCCGTGTGACCGTGTGGCACAGCTGATGTGCCTGCCACCCTGTCAGCTGCCACTGCCGTATGTGCACATGGGCATTGTGTGTGTGTGCATGCCACAAACGTGGCATCCTTGGGATGCACCACACACTGGCCATGTGCGCACCTGCCTAGCCGCTGGCCTGTGCGTGATGATGCCACCACAGCACTGTATGCACATGTGCACTGGTGCCCTGCGTCTGATCCATGGCAGCTGCCCGCACCTGGGTGCGTGCCTGCCGGTGCCAGTGTGTGTGTGGGTGTGGTGTGCTGTGATGCGTGTTTTTGCTTATGGCCATGTGGCATGGCCCCATGCCTGCCCCTGCCCCCCGCCTGTCTGTGCATGCCACCGGGCATGCCCACTCATGCCTGCGTGATGTGCCACTGCGGCCATCCCATGCATGGGTGTTTGTCCACCTAACTGCGTGTGCCATAGTGCTCCTCTGCGATCGTGTCTCAGTGCTGGTGTGCCATCCTCATCAGCCATGGATCCCTCCTCCCAGGTGGAGGGCTGCCCACTGCCACACGGACCATCGGCTGCGTCGTCCCCACTGCTGTTCCCCTCTTCGACCTCGACAGCTATCCCACGGTCAGTGGCCATGTTGTGCAGCATGCAGCAGGCCAGGATTAGGCCACAGGCCTTCGAGGGGCTGTACTGTAGGGCACCGCTAGACCTGTGCAGACAATGGAAACGTGCCTTCAGCAGACCAAATACACGCTCAATGATGTTCCGCATGCTGGCGTGTGCCTCATTGTACTGCTTCTCCACAGTGGACGCCGGGGCACCGGTAGGGGGTGAGCAGCCAGGGCCAGAGTGGGTAGCCTCTGTTGCCTGTGTGGATGGAGATATGGTTAGCCTGGTGTCCTCTGTTGCTGTGCCCCTAGTCCTTCCCAGTCACACTCCGTGGATCCCCTGCCCTGGCCGCTCCCATCCCATGCCCTGGTGTACCCAGCTGCCCGTGGTCTTGGCATACTCACCCACTAGATGACCGGTGGGGATGTCCCCACTCTCAAACCTGTGGCACAGTGCTGAGCTGTGCTAGATGAAGGCATCATGTGCTCCCCCAGGGTGTGTGGCACAGACATTGGTTATGCGCCCCCTGGCATCGCACACCACCAGGCAGTTGATACTGGGGTAGCCCTTTCTGTTGATGTAGGCTACCCCCTCCGGGCCAGGTGGCATGAGGATGCCCAGATGGGTGCAGTCGATGGCCCCTAGCACGCCAGGCATACGTGCTACCCTGTGGAACTCCTGCATGTTTGCTGTACTCTCTGCCTGTGTGCTGGGAAAATGGATGTATTCCGCAGCATGTGGCAGCAGGGCGTTGAGGAATTGTGTGAGGAGCCGTGATGCGGCTGACTGGGTTATGCCTGTAGTGTCCCCTGTTGGTCTCGAATGTGCCCGTGGCGAGCAGGCACATGACAGCTGTTACCTTTGTCTCCACTGTCAGGTTGTGGCTCCGTCTAGTAGGTGCCTGCATCTCTTCACTTCACAGCTCACAGAGCTGCCTCAGAATTGCCTGGTTCAGTCGGTACCGGCCCACGATCTCAGTGTCAGCGTAGGTCTCACAGCTGATGTGAGGTCGGTACCGCCTGTTCTGGGTGTACTGCTGATGGTCCTTTCCATGGCCGCGGTGCACTGCCTCCTGCCTCCCCACACCCCTCATTACGGCCTCCATCTGGAATATCACAATGGCCTTGGCCCCTGTTGTCCTGTCCCCCCAGGCGTCTGGCTATACTGGCCCACCCAACTGTGTGTGGCGGTGTGTGCTGCTCTGCAGGGCCCACACCTGTGTACCCTGCCCCCGGCTGGCTGGCTGTTGCCTGCGGCCTCTATCTCCCGCCTCTGTGGGTGCCTGTGTCACTCCACGTGGGCCTGGTGGCACTGTGTCACACCCACACTCTCTCACACACCCGCTGTCGCCTCCCTGTCTGTCACACTCTCACATACACACACTCTCTCACACTGTCTCTCCTTCTCTGTCCTGGTCTCTGTCTCCTTCTCTCTCACTGTTCCCTTCTTTGTGGGCTGACGGCCTATCTGTCTCCCTCTGTTCTGCTCCCCTTTGGCGCAAGTGCCCTCCTCCTACTCGCTCCCTGTTTTATAGGCTCAAGTCTACTCTGCACAACTGCCGTTTGCTCCTCGCTTGTGCAATTGGTTGGGGGTTGCATATCGCACTGTGCTGCATATTCATGAGTACGCCACCTGCCTTTGCACATGCATACATTGCCATTGTGCATTGGCGCACTGCTACTTGTGTTGCACAGTTGCTGCCGCTGAATATCGCTCTCTGGTTCATTCCTGCAGTTGCGCATGTGCAACCTAGTTGCACAATGCACAACTGCTTTGAGTATACCACCTCATATGTACATAGGTGTCAGCGTGGCTCAGTTGGTAGCACATCCGCCTCTGGACCAGAAGGTTGTGGGTTCTCGTCCCACACCGGGATGGACTTGCACCTAAAAGTTGCTGGCATCCGAATGCAGTATTGGGGGGTAGTATACTGCTGGGGTGTGCCGTCCTGTGGATGAGACATTAAACTGAGGTCCCTTCTGCCCATCCTGGTGTTGTCCTGGTGGGTGTCCAGGTGGCAGTAAAAGAACCCAGGGTACTCTTCATAAAGAGCACTGAACATTCATGGTTTCCTGGCCAACATTCCCCTTCCCATAAACCGGTTCATGTAATTATCCAGGCTGTGTGTGGGGTGATGATGTGCGATATGGCCGCCACCACACAGTCACTTCACTACCAGTGTAGCATTGCTTGTAAAGTGCTTTGGGATACTGTGTATGAAAAAGCACTATATAAATGCTGATTCTTCTTCTTCACTTAATGACTGAAAAAATTGCATTCAATTTATTATGATTCCATTTGTTCCATTGTTTCCCATATATGCCATAAATCAATTCATCATATGTGACCTTATTCATAATCTTCATTCTCTATTGCAAAGCTATATAGTTCCAAAAGGGTGCAATATTTGAGCAAGTAAAAAATAAATGCCTCATTGTTTCAAATGTAACAATACACCCTGGTTGTGCACAGTTCCTCTCCCCCATGGTTTTATGTTTCTGGTTCGCCTTAATGTTTAATTTTTCATGACAACATAGCCGTAAAACATCTTTGAATTTCATTGGTACTCTCCTGTCTATATTTAATTTGTCACCGTTTTCTCCTATGCTAATAGGCAATTACTAAAGGTCCTAGGTTTAATGAAGTAGGTTTCCATAACCCGTCTATACAGTTGCTTCTTAGTTTTTGATACATCTGTATACTTAATCCCTCAATGATGTAATTTCACAAAAAAATCTCTGAGATATGATGAGCACACGGCACAGTTTTGAAGATTTTCTGTGTTTGCACCCTCCAACTTGGATACCAATATTTTAATTTGTGCTCTAGCATAGGGATCCACCTTTGATCATCTTGCAAGCACAGGGGACATAAATTATTCTGAAAAAAATGATTAAAAAAGAATAATATCAGGTTTACCATATTTATTCCTCCCTTTTCTATTGGCAAATACAAAATGTTCCTTTTGATAGGGTTAAATCTCCTGCCCCAGATGTCCTAAAAAAACATACTTAAAATCGTTGTCTCCCTTTCCTTTGGGGAGGGGAACACTGAACTGATGTAGAGAAAAATAGGAATTAAATAAGTTTTTACCAAATACACCCTTTTTAATTTCCCCATAGAAACCTTATTCCATCTGCCCACCATGGCTTTCCCTTGTTGTATCTTACTATCCCAATTCTGCAGGTCTTGCCTGTCACCCCCAAAGTCAGTACCTAAAATTTGTATTGATGTCCCTACTATCGGAATAACTGCTATGTTTGTATTTGTACACTCCGATGTACCTAGTATTTTCCCTTTACTTTTTTCCCTGTTTACCTGTACCCCTGAAGCTGAGCCATATAAGAAGCAAAATTCTACTACCTTTTCTACTGCTGTCGCGTTTTTTATTATTACACACAGGTCGTCAGCATATGCTATGGCTGTGATAGGAAGTCTGTACTGTGGTAAGGACAATGGCGTAAAAAAATCTGACATCATTCAGTAACCGGAGTAAGGGATCTATGGTAAACACATAAAGGAGGGGGCTTAGGGAGCAACCCTGTCTTACCTCTCGTTTCACTGGTATCATCGACCCTATATACCCATTCACTAAGGGTTGCACTACTGCTGTGTTGTATGTAGCTTTTATCCAATTTATAAAGGTTTGAGGCAACCTGTACTTTTCCAAAGTGTCCCATAAGAGAGCATGGCTAATTGAATTGAAGGCCTTTTTTTGGTCTAGTGTCAAGATGTAGCGTTCTATGTTTAGTAGTTTTCCTGTATCCACTACTTCCCTGAGCAGTAATAAGTGTTCTGTGATTGATCTACCTGGGATACCACAAGTTTGAGCTTTCGAAATAATGTGAGTAGCCACCTTTAATAATTTGTTATTCAGGACCTTCATTAGAATTTTAAAGTCCATATTTAGCTGACGTATTGCCCGCCAATTATCTAAATTCTTTTTTCTCCACTTTTTAAAGATATATGTCACTATACCCGCAGTCATTTCAAGGGGGAAATTACCAGTGGTCAAGACATAATTGTAAATAGCTGTCATTTATTTTGTTATTACTGGGCACAACAGCTGATAAATCTCTACCGGGATACCATCCTTCCCCGGCATCTTCCCCTTTTTCAAAGTTAGTATTACATTTGTGATTTCCTGTATTGTCAAGTCCTGAGTTATTTCCTGCAGAAGTTCTTGAGGGTAGTCCGGAATGTTAATTATCCCCACTAGCTTTGAACATTTTGTATTAGTTAGCTTTTGTTGACCGGGTAAGTGCACTAGACAAATCCTGCCTATTTTCAGGCACGACCCGGGGGAGGGGGATACAGATGAATACCAACTGACCTTGAACCAGATTAAGCTGTTGGTGATATTTTTAGTGAATGAGGGAAATTTGGCCAGGACACTGGAGAAATTCCCCTACTCTTTTTCGATAAGTGCCATGGGATCTTTAACATCCACCTGAACTACCACCAATCCAGGCACATGGGACGTCGGTTTAACGTCTCATCCGAAAGACGGTTTAACGTCTCACCTGAAAGATGGCACCTCATAAGTGCAGCACCCCTGTCATGCTGCACTACAGTGTCAGTACTGGGATATTAGCCCTAGTGCCAGATGTGGGAACTGAACCCACAGCCCTCTGATCTCCCGGCCTCAGAGATGAGTGTGCTACCTACTGAGTCACTGACAATGAGGCTGTTTGTCCTGCATATCTGAAGCTGCTCTCTTAAGTAGTTAGATACCATTTCCAAAATTTCCCCGTGTTGTCTGTGTTACTCTGTTCAAGTCCCACACCTCAGTTAAATTTTTTTTCTGTATCCTCTCAGTACAGCTGAGGAATGGACAGATTGAGTCCACCTTTTCTTGTGTGCCATATGTTTGCTGCATCATCAATGAAGCTACCTGTCTGGCATGAAAATCTTTCATCCCTTGCTGTTTATTTTTTATGCAAGTAGTATAATTATGCTTAGTTGTCTGCGCCTAGCTCATGACATGTTGTAACTGCTTACGGAGAGTTTGGTATATTATTCTATCCACATTTCTATTTTGCTTACTTAATGTTACCAATAGATTCTCTAAGTCGGTTTTCAAACTATCCCACCACTGTAAAGCATTATCATATAGCTCAAAGAATGTTTTTGTTTTCCACCTATTAAGTGTAAGATCTGTTGCTGTATGCTTTCATATTGTAGCAGCATGGTATTAAACTTCCAAAGCCCTGGCCCCAAATGTTTATCTGGTTTACCGATTACAAGCGTTAATTCTTTATGGCCAGTGTATTCTACTGCCTCTACATACACTTTCTGAATGTTAATATGGTTGCTAATAAAAAAGAAATCAATTCTGGTAGCATGCTTTCCCCTTTGGAAGGTGGGAGACCCCTTACCATTTGTAGTTTTACAAGCATCCACTAATGCTGCTAATCTGACCATTGAACCTAGAAAGTTCATATCACTAAATATCTTAGTTGTCCTTGTATTACTGCTTCTATCACTATCGGATAACCTCTAGTTAAAGTCTACCCCAAAGATCACATTTTGGGCTGAAAATAGGTATGGCCGTATTGTACCAAATGTCTCTACTCATTCTGCTTTTGATTGTGGTGCATATACGTTGATCAATCTATAATGCTTTGAGTCATATTTAATATCTAGCATTAATACTCGCCCTGGTACTAACTCTTATATTTTCACCACATGAATTGGGATTGTAAATAAAATTGCTACTCCGGTACACCGCTCTATTCCTAATGACCAGTAGGAGGCCCCTCTATACCATTCTTTCGATGCTTTTAGTGTTGCTCTAGTCGTATGCAATCTTGTGTCTTGAATCAAAATAACATCTGCAGTATTGTAAAGTAATCGAGAAAACACTATCCTTTTTGGATTTATTCTTGATGCTAGTCACATTTATCGTTAGGAATTTTACTTGCTGCATAACCTGAGAGTATTTGTACCTCACTTATTTTTTCCTAACATGTTTACAGATATTTCAGGTTTACATTTTGGCGTATTCTTCCTCCTAGATTTCCCTGCTGACTAAATATCATCCCCATTTCACTCAACTCCGAGTCGGACGCCACCCCTATGTGACTTTGATTCTCAGAAGAAATTTCAGACTCAATCTCCTGTTTTTCATTTAAATCCCGTAATAGGCCATATTTATTAGAGAGTGTAGTCTCTGAGATTTTTTGCACTTTAGATGCTGGCTGCCTCCAGGCCTGTCTACGTCCCGTTACCCTTTTCCCTATCTCTGGGACAGGAACAGGTGGGGGTGGGGGAAGCATCTCGGCCATCCCAGAGTCAGTTTCCCTGAATTCAGTGTCTGCCCTGGGCTCCTCCGGTGGCCTTGTTTCTTTTGCTAAAGTCTGATTCTCAGAAAGTGCTTCCTGTACCTCCCTAATCTGTTCAGTAGTATGCTGGGGGGGGGAGAGTGGCAGGTACAGGAGGGGGTCCTAAAATAGTTTCTTGAGTATATCTAACATTCTCCCTTTGGGCCATTGCTACAATCAGCCTTTGTTCTTCAGAATCTCCTGATCCTGCATTCTTATGAGCTGCATGTGTACAATCAGTGTAATAATGTCCACTTTTCCCACATAAATTGCACCTTTTTTTATTTAGTTGTTTAACCAGGTATAGCACACTAAGCTGAAAGCTTTTTTACAGGAGTGACCTGGGAGCACAAGGAGGTTAAGTGACTTGCTCAGGGTTACACAGTATGCAGGTGGAAACTGTGGGATTCAAACTCAGGTCTGGTCTGCTGGATGTTACCAGATTTGCAGCTCAGAGCCTTAGACCACTGCGCTATACTGCCCCTTGCCTCACTGGTGCATTGTGTACTGCTATGCCCCAGTAAACCACAGAAGACATTTGATTTTGTTACAGGAATTATGTGTCCTGGGAACTACACTTATAATGTTTTAGGTTGCCCGAGATAAAACAGTACACAGCTATCACCTCTAGAAAGAAGGAGTTAGGTAAGTGTTACATTTCACAATCCATAATTTTCAAAGAAACCCGCATCTTCCACCCTCCTGTCCATATATTCTCAGAGTCAAATATGGCTTCTGGATGCCCCAGGACTGTACATTTTTGCTTTAACCAAAACAATAAGTCTGCTATACTAACGCCTTCATTTCGAAAGAGGATAGTGACTGTTTTTTGGGTGGGTTTTGACAGTGGTATTATCTCAAACGGAGCCCATAAGGGGTATTTTTCGACCTCTGGTACCTGACCCAAAACTGTTCAAGGCCACTTTGCATTTTAAAGCTTACATCGAAAGTATTCTCCTCTGACACATGGATCAGGGCATGTAACTCTGCTGCATTAAACTTTAAGTTTTCTTTTAACAACACATGTCCCACGTACACTCTATCCGGGAATATGTCTAAACCCCCTTTGTAAACCAATCTCACAGCATTATGCCTCCTGGCTTGAAATACACGCTGATGGAAAAAAGAAGCATAAGATTTTGACTGTTGCTCCACGCCCGACCCAGTGGTCAGAAGTGTCAGTATTATGCTCATCCGCATCACTGGGTGCACCCTGTGTAAAAGCTTCTTTGGGTCCAGTTGTATTATTGCCATCACTGTGACCCTTGTTTGTCTCTAACATGGTTAGTTGTTTAAAGTCCAAGGTCGGATTTTGGGTCAAATGCAGTTCAGGTAGTAGTTGCAAATCATGATTTGGTTCTACAACAGTCACAGTATCATTATTTTTATCCTGCTGTGTAAGATTATCAGGAGGTGCAGTTTGCTGCCTTATCTCAGGAATCTTTAGTGGAGAAAATCCTGAAGTCCACTTTTGAGTAGTCGGCGACTGCACCCATCCTGCCGCTTTCAGCGAACTTTGAATGGACCACGGCTCTTGCGGTGCTGCCGATACATCATCCCAGGATTTTTTTACAGATGCTTTTTTCGTAATGCGCTCTTTTGAAGAATTTGCAGAGAAGGAGAACACTGTAGCGATCTCCTGGTTGTCACCATCAGTCTGAAAAAACACCAGTCTGGTTGTTGCTGTGGCAGCCGTCGTTACGGTACCTGGCATATTCCGGGATGTAGCCTGACAACTCCCGCCATTTGCCAATGGAGTTTCTTCAAGGGCTATATTTTCTCCTGAAGTAGTCACCATTTTTGCCAACTCCAGCGCTTTGCACAAATCTGCTTTTTTTTGCCTGTACTGTTCTTCCATGGAATTTAATTCGATTAATTTTTCCACAACCTAGTTCTGCTCACACAAAGCCAAATTTAGAGCTGGTCATGAATCTTGCTGTCTCTGGATCTCCACTCCCTCAGCCATCTCGGGTTCTGTTCCTCTTGTTCAATCGTAGAAAGTGTCCGACTCCATGTGTAGCACCTGTGGAGGAGTCTCCTGCTCCCCAACCATCCACACCTCCTTCTCCATTGATTCTCAGAGAAGGAATGAGTCAGCCATCCTCAGCACGGCCCCCTACTGCTCAGTAGGGGAATCTCCCTTGTGCCCTGGACAAATTTCCCCTCATTCACTAAAATACCACCAACAGTTTAATCTGATTCAAAGTCAGTTGGCATTCATCTGTATCCCCCTTCCCTGGGTTGTGCCTGAAAATAGGCAGAATTTGTCTAGTGCACTTACTCGGTCAACAAAAACTAAATAAATAATTGGTGTTGAGTATTAGGACAATAATTTTTTTTTTACCTGCTCAGTTGGGCCTACAGGCAGTCCACTCCTTCAGGCCCTCCAAGGGTGACTCCTTCTATCAGTCAGTCTCACTTTTGTGTTAATTTCACTTGCCACTGGGCTCCACAGGGTATCCATTTCCTAGGGTTTACAGTAATCCCACTCCCAGAGGGCCCCATCCCCTCTGCTGCCACTGGAGGGCAGAGAGTAGCACCATTTTGTCTGGTACCAAGGCAGCATTAATATTTGGGTGCCGTAGGGAGAGCTTGCATGAAGGCTGTCATCTGGAGCCTTCCAGATGGGTCAGCTTTTGCCTTTTCTCTCCGCCTGTTCCCACATCAGCAAGCAGACAGCTGGCCATAGTGGGGGGGGGGGGCAATGGCACATGGCAGTCATGCCGTCAGTGGCACTTCCACCATGCCACCATCTAGAGCCACTGTTCTGGCAGTGGATTGTTCCCCCTCCTTGGGGAAGAGCAGGTGCTCTGAGTTCTCCCTGCCAACCACCACTCCTGACATACTGGGCTCAGGGCATGAACTCAGGTTGCCATTGTGTCAGAGCGGTCCCTCACTGCTGAGCACCACTGAGCAGGTTCTGAAATCCTTATTTGGTGACCTATTTGGTGTTTTTTTTTCCATATAGATTTTTCTCCCTTCAGGGCACTGGGCAGGTTCTGCTCTGGTCCTCTCCTCAAGAGGATTTGCTCTGGCCCCCAACTCAGGGGCATCATCATCCTACCTGCCCTGGTGATCCTTTTTTTCCATTTTCTCCCCTTACCCTAAGACCCTGGTACACAGATGCGCATGGAGGCATGCATGCGCTCCGAGGCTGTGGTGACAGCCTCTTCCTCCCACCCAGCCTAGCACCAGGTCCCCCTCTTGCCTTGGCGCTGCCACTGAGCCTCCACCTGGTGGCAGTCAAGAGCGGGGGAAAACCCACATCCCTCCCAGGAGAGGAGAGCTGCCTGGCAGCAGCTCTATCCAACTCTTCACCCTCCCCCCGGCCGACCCCCGGTGACCCATGCTCATTCCCAAACACAGGTTGCTGGCGAGGAAGGAGGTAAGGCGCCAGCACCTCAGCCCTCTTCACCACTGGGACAGATCTATTTGTCTTTTAATTAAGCTTTTTGGCCCATTGAGCAGTTGTCTGGTTTGTTTTAACAAGCCCCTGCCAATCCCCAGCGCCGTCACCTGCTTCCTCCAACATGAGGCTGATGGGATTCACATGATGTGGAGCCCGAGCAGCGGATGACTATCATACAGCTGGCTTATGGTGCATGTCTTTATCTGTTTTCACCGCTTCCCTCCAAACTCCTGTGATGTCGAGCAGTGCCTCTTGCAGCCTCAGCCACCACAGCACACTCTGGGCTGATGCCACCACCTACAAGGGAGCAGGCTCATCATGAGGGGCTGCTGCTGCACTGGAGCATGCATGTCTTCCACCCTGGGCTGGTTCATACTGTACTCAGGAGCACTCTGTTGCCCTGGCTGCACCGATCCTGGCTCCCTTGGCTCACTTCTGAAGGAGGTAGGTTGCTGGTACAGAAGCATGACACATTTCCGCTGAGCCATTGGTTGGCCTGTGACCTATTTATTTAACGTTGTTGGTAACTGCATAGTTTAGTTGGTACATGGTAGCACTCTCTGTCCTCTGGGCAGAAGTTCCATTCTACACACACACACACACACACACACACACACATACACACACTACATTTTGAATATTTATCTATGTGGGACACTGACCCACTGAGTATAAAATGTAAGGGTCAAATGAAAAAAATAATGGGTCATATTGTTCAACCGAGCCCAGATTCATAACACAGCACTTTAACACATCTATAAAAGTGAGCAGGTTGTCCCCAAGGTAGAAGAAAAGGTGGGTCAAAATTAAAATCTGTGTGCCAATTGTCCCAATGCCCCACCCAAAAATGAACCCTGCACACATGCACACACACACACACATATGCACTAACTGTAGTACTACGGAGTAGATGTGCTGTCGGGTGCTTTCCTTTGAATGAGATGTACTGTAAAGCTGAGGCTGTTCCCTGACCAGCTGGAAGGTAATGATCCCACAGCACTATTCAAGAAGATTCGAAGATAGACCTGGTGCCATGACCACCATACACCCTCTTATTAAAATAAGTTCTCATGCAGTTGTCCATGGCCGTGAGTGAGTTGTATGGTTATTTGAAAATTGGTAACCAGGAAAGGCACACTGAGCCAGAGCTCATTTCCAGTTGCGATCTGGGGTAGGAAGAAAAAGGGGGTACAAAGTCAGAACAGGCAAGTAGCAAGGCACAGTTATTGCAGGACAAATAAGAATGAGTTGCAGGTGGGGGCGTGGCCAGCAGCCGAGTGGGGAAGTCGCATGCAGCATGAACTCCATCGGTAAAACTACAATGAACCTAAATTAACTCAACTAAACTTTAACATTTTGGTACTGGAATTGAGGCAGAGAATCCTAGAGGTGCTTAAAGTGGGACAATCATTTTACTTGGAAATGGGATGCCCCAGAGGAGCAGGGAAAACGGATTTGAACAGCGGGACAACAGGGCTGCAGAATCCTCCAGCTAGAACACTGCTCCCAGGGAGCGAAATAGAAGACTCAAAAAGTGCATCCTTGCAAAAAGCTATTGCTATGCAGACTCAAATGATACAAAAACTAGACAAGGAACTGGACCAGCAGAATGAAAAAATTGTTATCCTGGAAAATCGAGCGGAAGCCATAGCGAACTCAGTGGAAGAACACGGCTGAGTGGCAGGGAAAGTGCTGCTAGTGCAGTTACCATCAAGGAGCACACTGTAATACAGAGCTGAATTGAACAGCTAGAAAACTTGGCCCGATCAGTGAATGTCCAACTCCTAGGTATAATCCCAGTACTGACACTGTAGTGCAGCATGAGAGGGGTGCTGCACTTCTGAGGTGCCGTCTTTCGGATGAGACGTTAAACCGAGGTCCCATCTGCCTGGATTGGTGGTAGTTTAGGTGGATGTTAAAGATCCCATGGCACTTATCGAAAAGAGTAGGGGAATTTCCCCAGTGTCCTGGCCAAATTTCCCTCATTCACTAAAAAAATACCACAAACAGCTTAATCTGGTTCAAGGTCGGTCGGAATTCATCTGTATCCCCCTCCCCCGGGTCGTGCCTGAAAATAGGCAGGATTTGTCTAGTGCACTTACCCGGTCAACAAAAACTAAATAAATAAAAAAAATAAATAAATAATAGAAGGGATGGAGGAAGGAGACTTACCCACCTACCTAGAGAGATGGCTCCCTGAGGCTTTAGGTTTGGAATACGCAATCCCCATCATCAAGGCATACAGGATCACTCTGCGCAGAGTAATCAGCAACTCCAAAGGACCGCAAACAATCCTGCTTACCACAGCCACTTCGTGCTGCTGGACCAGATTCTGAGGGCTGCTAAGGAGGCATCCCCAGTCTTAATTGGAGAACAAAAGGTACTTTTTTTCACAGATTATTCTTGTGCTACAAGGCAAAGGCTTTGTAAAGCCTTTGATGGGGTAACATGCAAGCTCAGAGATACAGGGATTGTTTATAGACTGTCTATCTCGGCGCGCTTGCAGTTTGTCTCAAGGGTATCAGTAAGGTACAGGAGAGTGGCATATTGCACAGAAAGAGACGCTCAAGGACGAGGAGGCATGATAATTTGTCTATCTGGACAAACGATACTCTTTTTATTGATGCAAAAGCAGCTGGGGTCTTTGCAGCAAAGTTAGCTACTGCAAATTCCAGGGTGGAGATTTCGGATGGAGAGGCTGACAAAGATGAGGATTAATATATGTTGGAGGACTAGTCTGCATCTTTTTGCTAATGTTTTGGTGATTGTTGGGTTGTAAAAAAGAAAGCACAATGGTTAAAATGGAATGGGCATTCTCCTTTACCTGCTGTTGTCCTCCTTAATCTTTATCCAAAATTCCATTTGGTCAGAATTTTGTGGCAGGGGGCAGGCGGGAGAGGAAAATAAACAGGTTACTCACCTGTAACAGTAGTTCTAGTAGTGGTATATGTTGTTCATCCACACTTCTTGGCATAGTCCCTTTTCCCTTTAAATCTGCCGGAAGGTCTTCAAGCTGGCTCCTCCCACCCACTCGGGTGGTAAAACATTCGGCTCCGCCCCATGACGCCAGATCTTAGGTGTGTGCGTCGCAGCCGGGGTGGTCGGGTGGGTCTGTGTGGATGAACAACATATATTATTCCTAAAACTACTGTTACAGGTGAGTAACCTGTTTTTCTAGGGACATGGATATGTTGTTCATCCACACTTCTTGGCAGACTCCTAGCAGTTCTCTGCAAGGAGGGAGGTAAGGTGCACACCCCCTCGGTACTTACTTGGGGAGCAGAGATCGGAGAACTGAGGCCCCAAACTAGCATCCTGGCGTGACTCAAGGTCGTTATGGTAATGGATGATGAAGGTGTTTGCTGACTTCCATGTAGCAGTCCGACAGATTTCCTGTATGGGGATGTCCCTGGAAGCAGCCACCGATGTAGCGGTATGGCAGGTGGAATGAGCTCTTATCCCTCTGGGAGGCTACTTGCCCGCCAACTCATAGCATAGACTAATGTAAGAAGTAATCCACCTTGCGATTGTCCACTTTGCTGCATGTCTGCCAGAAGTGGCTTCAGCATAGGTGACAAATAGCTGGCGAACCTCTCCTCGAATTTCCGCCATTCTGTCCTTATAATAGGAGAGAGCTCATCTTAGGTACAAAGTATGGAGCCTGTACTCAGCCTCTGAAGTGTAACTGCAGTAGTACACCAGCAGAGTCAACACCGGTTAAGGTGAAACTCTGACACCGCCTTCGGAAGGAATTTTGGGTGGGGGCGCAGGACAACCGTGTCCCTGTGGAAGACCAGATAAGGGGAATCCACTGAGAGCGCCTGGAGCTCCCCTGTCCTTCTGGCATACATGATAGCCACCAGGAAGGCCATCTTCCACGACAAGTGTGACAACTCACACTTGTGCATTGGGTTCGAATGGCTTGGCCTTGAGCTGTTCCAAGACCAGCAGTAGATCCCATGGAGGTGGAGGTTCATGCACCGGAGGGGATATGTGATCCAGGCCTTTGAAAAAGCACCTGACCACTGTCTCCTGCGCCAGTGTCTGCTGACCAGCCCGTGCCCAGTAAGCAGAGATGGCTGCCAGGTGCACCCTAAGGGTCGATGAATGAAGACCCCCTTTGGAGAGTGACCAAAGGTAGTCTAGAATGTTAGCCACTGGGCAGGACAGAGGGTCCAGGCCTTTGCCCTGACAACAAATGGAAAACCTTTTCCATTTGAAGGCATAACACTTCCGGGTCTGCTCCTTCCTGGATGCTTCCACTACTGTGAGTACATCCTCGGAGAGACCCAAAACCTGGAATTCTAGCCGGTCAGGTACCAGGCTGTCAAGTGCAGGGATTGAAGGTCCAGGTGGAGAACCTTTCCCTGATTTACTGAGATCAGGTCCGGGCATTCTGGAAGCCTCCTCAGGGGCCTGTTGCTGAGGCTGAGGAAATCTGGATACCAGAACTGGCGTGGCCAGTCGGGGCTACCAGGATCACCTGTGCCTTGTCCCTCCTCACCTTGAGGAGCACTCTGTGGATCAAGAGAAATGGAGGGAAGGCGTAGAAGAGGTCTGGGGTCCACGGCTTTGAGAAGGCATCCCCCTGCAGCGAGCCCTGCTGAGGGGGGTGGGCATGAAACAGCCTCAGCTTAGTGTTTTCCCTGGAGGCAAACAGGTCCACCATTGATTTGTCCCAGTAGGGAATGAAGTCATTCACATATTTGGGACTGTCTAGTACAGTATGCCCTGCAAGCCCATACTGTACCTGTCATTTAGCGGGTGGTCGGGCGGTATGCGTGGTGGTTGCAGCCGCCCACCAAGATGGGGGGTGGGGTGGGGGGCAAGGTGGCCTGTGGGTGGAGGGATGGGGAGTGCCTCTGGTTCACCAAGGACATATGATGCAGCGATTTACTGTGATCCGGGCATCGGGTGGGTGGAGGTCCACTAGACTACCAGGGGGTGTCTACAGCTACATATACTGGCGATCGGGGAATCGGGAAGGCGGGAGGTCCACTGGACCACCAGGGAATGGGTTAATATACTGTAGAACTAGAAATAAGCACGTAAACTTTATATCACGCTTTGAAGTCACGTCACCTGATCGCGCCTTAAAAAGAATCGCGTGCTGATCTCTTTAGGATGTTGATATTTTTTCAGTGATAACTGTTGTCTCTTGTTTTCAACCACACCTTGCCAAAACCTGAACTTGCGCCATTGTCATTTTGGCTGTTTTTATTTTTTCCAGATGATACTGGAGGTGAATGATGCAGCAAAATGCAAGCCGCAATGCTGCAAAGAGCTCTGTAGCTGAAACTAAGTCTGGAATTGGAAAAATAATTTTTTTTTGTGTGTTTTGCTTTCTTCACTGTATTTTTGAATAAAGTTTGACTCACCTTACCACTTCTCTTGTTTTTTGGGTGTATTCCACTTCATAACGTAGTAGAGATTCAACATTTACATGAAAAAGTTTTTGCCGGTAACCAGGAAGTAAAATTTACCGACCATGCGGTCCCGATTACCGAATCCCATCGATGGGTTTAGTCCTTACCCCTCCTTACCCCCGTAGGTGGATGATAACGCAGAAGTCCAATCTAAAGTACAAGTACACTTTAATTATTCACAATTATTCTCTTCTAACACTTTAGACCCAGTAGTATACCACTTTGTACCGGGGTACTCGGACTGTGGGCTTGAGTGGTGGTGGCGTGCCATGTCGAGTCACTGAATATGTATCGTGTGGTTATTCGGCAGTTGCTCAAACTTGTTCAGTTGCTCAAACTTCTCTAACTTCCACACTGGTATACTTGCTTGTGAGTACTTGTATGTAAGTCATTACAGCAGGTAAACGGAATACAAACTTAAAAATACAGTAATTTAATGTAAATATTGAACTATATGCTGCCGTCAGCTACTAATCTTCATTGTCAAAATAATTTCGCTGAACAGCACTCACCAGCGAAGATAGTGAAATTATTTTTACAGCGAATCTTTCTATTTTTACAGTACATTGCTCGGGATTCGGGCGGGGGCACTAGACCAACAGGAATGGGTGAATATACATAGCCCGGGAATCGGGAGGAGGGGTACCACTGGACTACCAGGATTCTGTGTGTGCTTGTGGATGGTGTTCTGGGCAGGCGGGTGGCCACCCATGGGTGGCGGCTGCTGTGTTGCGCCCTGCAATACGGCAGCCCTCCTGTGGGTGGCCAGGAGTGGTTCCCACTCTTCATGGGCTCAACTTTGATCCCCTCTATGCGGCGCAGTGCAGGGTTGTGCCAGCATATGTGCCGCACATCCCGGGCTGAATATCGGATGCGTCGCATATGCGTGGGCACGCCCCCCTGCATCTGCACCGCATACATTATCATTGCACGGCGCATCGGGAATTGCGCTGCACCGCGCCTTTTCAATATCCCACCAGGGCATAATGCAGGGTTGCGCCGGTGCAGCTCTTGTTACGCCATGCACAACCCCTTCGAATATCTGGGCCATAATGTATTATGTTTTTGTATTTTTTTCTAATTTCCTTTGTGTTATTATATTGTGTTATCGTTGTATACCCGTGTATCCCTATTCCCCTTCCCCCAGGATGCACCTGGAAACGAGCAGTTTCTTACCCCAGGAGTCCTTTAGCCTCAGTAACTTTTTGCACTTAGCTGGCTAGGTGCAACTGTCCTGGAAGTGTGCCTTTAAGAGATATTTAAATGAGCGTAGGGCCAAGCCAATCAAAAGACAGGAGGGGGTGTGAGCTGAGTAAGAGCTGTCGAATGCTTCAGAATTTTTTCTCCGCTGGACTAAGCAATATTGCCTCTGAGGTGTCTCCCAACTTTCCTCATTGACAGCCTCCTAGTGCTTATCTGGGTAAAGTTTTCCTCATAAATTATTTCCTTTAGTGTGCTGAGTGAAAGTTGTACTTGTTCATTAGCGCTGCGCAGATTTTTTATTTTTAGCGTGACGGCGCTATTTTGACTTTATTTTTACTGCAACTATTTAGTTTAAAGCCTAATTTTGTTGTGGGTGCTTATTTTTGACGGTTTCCTTCATTTTTGGGGCAAATTCTTGTGGGAACTGTCGAATTAGGGTCAGTTGCCTTGTTTTTTATCTCAGACCTCGAGGGGTTTACCGCGAGGCACCTGCAGTAGATTTCAAATTTAAACAGTGCCTGGGGGTTTTCTCTCTAGATTGGCAATTACGAGGAAACCTTTTTTGTTGTATTACTGGACCATGGTATCATCTGTGTCAGGACTACCTGTAAGGGTCCAGCAGCCACCTGTGCACAGTTGAGTATTTAAGCAATAAGGCATGACAAGGTGTGTGTTATCGTGTAATAACGTCACTCCTGGGGTGGGTTGAAACACGAGGTGAAGCCGAGTGCTTTCACCACCCCAGGAGTGACGTTATTACATGATAACACACACCTTGGAGTGCCTTATTGCAATTATACAATGGCTCGATGTTGTAGAAAACAAAAAATAAAATAAAAAATGTTTTTAGTAGATTTTTAGTGAGGCAGTGTATCTTTGTTTCTGAAAAAAAAAAGGCTCCATAAAATCAGCACAGTGATGTTATTGTGTAATATCATCACTGTCTCAGGCACACACTGACCAATCAGAGTCCAGGAAATTTTCTTGCCATTGTATAATACTGAGTTTCTGTTAAGATTGGCACTGGTATAGATCCCAGTTTTACAACCCAAAAAAAAAAAGGGCACTAGTAATAGAGTTTATTAACTGGGGCAGGACTGGCTGGTGGCATTTTCACAGAAACCTGTACTCAGTTCGTAGGCCCAGAACTGGTTTGCTTTGCTTAAATTGGCAGACATAGAAGACAAACCTTTGATTATTATGGCTGAGGATAAATCAAAGGCTTCCGACGAGGGGCCATTCAAAAGTACTAATACCAAAAGCAAAGGTGCTGAGGAACCCTTCAGATCCAAGCCAAAAAGTAAAGCTTCCAAAGAGGAAGTTCCTCAGAAATTGGAAAATAATGAGTGATGAAAAAAGGAAGCTTGATCAAGCCTCTGATGAAGGGGCTAAAAAGAAACTCTGTCAAGACAGATATGCTCCCGTTGCTCCTGGGAAAGCCAATAGTGAGACAACAGGCAGCTTAAAGCATACAGAAAAGACAAAGCACTTACAAACTGCGCAAGTTCTCCCGTCAGTGCAAGATATGGAAAAAACATGGCAACTGTTTCGGACCCTTCAAAAGATGTGTCCTCGATTTACTGGGGCTGACAAGCACTCTTCCACAGTTCTCTCTTCTGTAGACTGTAAGGGTGACGTAGATGATGATCAATTTTATGATGTCCTTGACGTGGATTTTGAGGGCCTTGAGCCCCAGGAGTCCCCGGACCCTCACCTTGGGGATCTCCCGGGTGACCACGAGGATCCTTCCTCTATGTTTACATTTATACAAAATATGCTGGATACCCTGGACCTCCCTATGCAGCAGCCCAACCAGGATGTCGATGAAGACAAAGATTATAGGGAGATGAAGGGTCTTTCATCCTCAAAGACCCTGGTCGTCCCTATCTTTAATGCATTTAGAAAAAATACCATGAAAGTGCTTCAACACCCCACTTCAGTATCAGGGGTTGATAAGCGGCTTGAGTGAAAATATAAATTGTCTAAAAATGGTACCGAGTTCCTGTCTGCACACCCTAGCCACGAGAGTTTAGTGCAGCAGACAGCTTGTGAGAAAGCTGGAGTCCACTTGTCGCCCTCTCCCCTGACAAGGATTCCAAGAAAACTGACTTTAAAGCAAAGAAAATGGGGTGCTGTGGAGCACGAGCAAGACAGCTGAATAGAGGAAAAGTTCTACAACAAAGAAGAGTATTTTTACTTTTTAAGAGCATTCTGCACTACTGGAAGTGACCCAAAGTAACTTAACCCAGTGCTGGAAACCATCGGTATTAACATGGGAAACCCACGTAAAGATCAATCGCAGGGAATGGGAGCAAAATCAAAGAATTCCTCATCGGCTCTAGCCACACAGTCGACACAGGCCTGATCGGAGGAATCATCAGATGTGTCGGGTGAAGAAACACTTCAAACCATCGGACTTAAACTTACTCAGCTGATTGCATCTGTGTCCATTTTAGCGGACAAGTTTGATGGGCTTACCGGCAGAGTGTCAACACTGGAGACTGGCTTGGAGCAAACTCAGACAGCAGCTGTGGATGCCTTGAAATGTGCCGACACAGCTTTGGGAGCGGTGAACACTGTCATAAAAGAGAGCTCTCACTGGAAGAACCGATTGGAAATGCTGGAGAATCAGGTCAGAGCCCCAGATATTACAGTCTTGGGGATGCCTGAGGGCAGTGAAGGGGACCGCCTCTTATTTTTCATGAAAGAATGGTTCATACAGCAATTAGGGGGTGAAGCAGCTCTTAAAGTTCAATTGTTTCAGAAAGCATATAGAGTAATGCCTCAGGGCAGATTAGACAACCCAGAGACACCCCGAACTATCATGGTCATCACCGATGGAGCTGGCACCAGGGACTTTCTGCTGGTCTTAGCTCAACGCAGTAGGGATGCCTTGTTGCAAGATGGTCAAAGGATACAACTCTTTCTAGATATCAGTTTTGCCACTTGGCAAAAAAGAAAACGCTTTGATGGCGCAAGGGCTATGCTGCCCGAGGCCTCCATTCAGCACGGCATGATTTTCCCGGCTCGCCTGAGAATCGCCCATAACGGGAAGATATATTTGTTCAACGACCCTGCAGAGGCAATGAAGTGGTGTCGAAGCCATGCCTTGAGACGGTCTGAGGAGGGATTAGAAGCCTGTCTGTCAGAGGATGAGGATACCTGAACCTGTCTTTCTCGGTCTTTTAAGCACTGTTCCTTAGTTAGCTTGATGGGTGAGTGCTATGAACCTAGAAACGAAAGACTGGGAAGGGATAAATATTTTCAAAATAAATCTTGGACTAAAAGTCTAGTTTGCCTTTAATTTTCCCTCTCCCTCTCACAATCCATATTTCAGTGTTATTAAAGTTAATACTTTGAAATTATTAAAGCATTCAGGGTTCTAGAAAGCACAATACCTGTATAGAAATTAGAATGCAGATTATTTTTCTTTTTAAACTGTTTAAACTGCATAACAGCTACTTAAAATATTTGCTTTAGTGCCAGCAGTTCATTTTTTCTATATAGTTGTAGGAATAGCTTTCTCACGTTGTAAGTTTGCACATTTTGTGCACAAAAACGTAATGCATGGTTATCCATCCCTCTGGTTGGGGGCTTGGAGGTTGTGGACAATATATCCTGGACTTAACGGACGGGACAATGCACCATGCAGCTCATGGGCTAAATTTACACAGCTATCTTTGTTTTTTAAACTATAGCTAATGATTCTTTTGTTTTCCTCCCACAGATGTATCTGCAAGTATAGGATGGACTAGGTGTGTTTATTAAGAGGAGTGGAGCCCTCATGTGTTATATTGATGTATTACATCATGTCCTTACTTGTGTTTTCAAGCTGTATGTTTGAAAGAAAAAATAAACAAAATGTGAAAAAAAAAAAAAGGCAAAGAAAATGTATGCAACAGCTTCCCTGCTTCTCAGGCTTTCTTCTTACATGGCATTCACAGGCAAATATCAGAAAGCCCTTTGGAAATCTGTCCAGGCTATCGCCCGTAACGGATCAGATTCTATGGTGCATGAGCTGGTGGATACGTCAAAAACTGCCCTGGAAGCTACTATGTACCAATTCCACATGGCAGATGACAACAATGATGCAATCTCTAGGGCGATGGCCCATGCCATCTCTCCGAGATGCTTCGCCTGGCTTAGAACAACCAGTCTGACCACAGACACTCAGAACAAGGCCATGGATTTTCCCTGTGATCAAAATATGTTGTTTGATTACAAAACCACTGACAAAGTGAAAAAAGTCGATGAGTACAAGGCCTCCTGGCAGAGCCACTCATCCAAGCCTAAACCTGCCACCCCTCAGAGATCACGTCCCAGGGGCGGTAGGGGCAGAAGTTTTGTTCCCAGGCCTTACAGTCCCTATCCCCAATCTGACTTTAGCCAGTACAGGAGGTCTTTTTAGAGGCAGGGGCAGAAGGGGCCAAAGAAGAGCCACCTCTACCCAGCCATCTGCCTCTCAGTCTAAGTTCTGATGTGAGTGTCCAGGTCACCTCCCCATTCTGGCTGGAGGCAGACTCTGTCACTGTCTTCAGCTCTGGTCCCTCATTACGTCGGACAAGTGGGTGCTGGAGATAGTGGAGAAAGGTCTGTCATTATAGTTGCCAGCCCTCAAGCATACCCAGGTGTCAAGACCTCTGTCCCCAATAGAGATACCACTGTTGGAAATGGAGGTACAAAACCTTCTGGCTTTACGAGCAGTGGAGAGAGTCCTCACCCACGAGAAGGGCAAGGGCCTCTACTCCAGGTATTTTCTGACACAAAAGAAAACTGGGGAGTGGCGACCTATCTTAGATCTCAGATATTTAAACAAACATCTGAAAAAAAAACAAATTCAAAATGGTCACTCTGTCACTGGTCATACAGTCCTTACAGCAGGGAGACTGGCTAGCCTCCCTCAGCTTAAAGGATGCCTACTCCCACATACCCATAAGGAGATCTCACAGGAAGTTTCTCAGGTTCAAACTTCCTTCGGGTCACTATCAGTTCACCACAATGCCCTTCGGTCTGTCCTCGTCCCCAAGAGCCTTTACCAAGTGTCTCGCAGTGGTAGCAGCACATCTCAGGAGACTGGGTGTTGCTCTCTACCCCTATCCGGACGACTGGCTCATAGTAGCAAAGTCTCCTTGCCAGATCAAGGAATCTCTTTCCCTCACAGAACGCACTCTAGGTTCCTGGTAAATCTAAAGAAATCTAACCCGGAACCCACCCAGCTGCTCACCTTCATAGGGGCCCAGCTGGACACTTGGAAGGGATATGCTTTCCTCCTGCAGGAAAGAATTCGGAGTTTCCTTTCAGTGGCAGATTCTTTTTCCCAGGGACAGCCATGACCTGCCAGACATTTCCTCAAACTTCAGGGACATATGGCCTCTATAACTGCAGTAGTCCCAGGGGTCAGGTACAGGATGAGACTTCTGCAAGTCTACCTCAGAGCTCACTGGTCTCAGAGAAGCAACAGCTTTTCAAAGTTGATACTTGTGTCGGAGCAGCTCCTTCAAAACTTGCTGTGATGGAAGAACCCTGCAAATTTGCAGGCAGAGGTTCCCTTTCAAGCTCCTCTTCCCACAAAGGTGATCACCACAGATGCCTCCCTTTTGGGCTGGGGAGCTCATTTAGACAGTGCCTCAGTAAGTGGCAACTGGACTCCCAAAGAGTCACAGTTGCAGATAAATCTTTTGGAAGTCAGAGCAGTCTTACTAGCTCTCAAAGCTTTCGCTTTGAGCATAGAAGGGCAGGTGGTTCAAATTCAAACGGACAACACCAGTGCAATGTTCTACATAAACAAGCAGGGTGGTACCAGATCAGGAATACTCTGTTTGGAAGCTCTGAAGCTCTGGTCTGTTGCATTCTCCCTGGGAGTCAGCCTCTCAGCTGTTCACCTCCCAGGCAAACTCAATACTCTGGCGGATGCTCTAAGCCGCATCAGTCAAGGTCAGAGTGAATGGACACTGAACAAGCAAGTACTAGCCACAGCGTTCAGGTGGTGGGGCACACCAGACGTGGATCTGTTTGCCTCTCCTCTCAATTTTCAGCTTCCTCATTACTGTTGCAGGCCCCCAGTTCCGGGAACACTTCCTCTGGATGCCCTGATCCTGGACTGGTCAGGGAGATTTCTATACTCATTTCCTCAATTTTCCCTGATATTCAGGGTTTTGCTGAAACTCAGACATCAGCCTGCATTGATGATCCTAGTGGCTCTGGACTTACCCAGGCAAGCCTGGTACCCTCTCAGTCTCTCAATCTCATGCAATAGGCCCATTCACCTGCCTCTGACTCACTCCCTGCTGGCCCTTCCTCAGACGGGAGTGCAGTACCCAGACATACACTCTTTTCACCTCAAGGCCTGGTTCTTGAGAAGTTAGAGTTTCCATCCTCACAGTACTCTGAACAGGTCCTTAAGATACTGAGGATGGCCAAAAAAATGAACACTAAGAAGACTTATCCAGCTAAATGGAAAAGGTTTTCCCTCTGGTGCAACAGTGAAGAGGTCGAACCCCCATTAGCTTCAGACCCTCAGCTGCTAGACTACCTGGTACACCTACAGGCGTCAGGCTTGAAACCATCTTCACTCAAGCTACACCTGGTGGAAATTTCAGCCTACCTTTCGGTGGGAAAGAAGAAATCATTTTTTTCCCACGACATTTTGAAACAGTTTTTCAAAGGCCTCTTGCACCTCCAGCTTCCAACCAGGGAGCCTGTCCCTCCTTGGAGCCTGAACCTTTGCATATATGGGCTCATGAATCCACCTTTCGAGCCTATATCCACGGCCCACATTAAGATTGTAACTTGGAAGACCGTCTTCCTGGTAGCCATTCCATCTGCCAGGAGGATTTCAGAGCTGCAGGTTTTGTGTACTGAGCTGAATTACATCATCCCTCACAAAAATAAAGTTGCGCTCAGGACAAATAGGAAATTTCTGCCAAAGGTGGTTTCAGAGTTTCACTTGAACCAGTCCATTACTTTGCCTTGTCTTCTTTACTGAGCCATCCACTCCTGGCGAGCAAAAGCTCCACAGCTTGGATGTCCAAAGAGCCATCTTTCACTACCTAGAGCATACTAGACAGTCCAGAGGCTCTTCCATTCAGTTGTTCCTCATCTACGGGGATATAGGCAGAGGAAGATCAGCCGCCAAGAGAACTATTTCTCCTTGGTTGGTCACTTGTATTAGATTCTGCTATGAGAAAACTGGTCAACAACCTCCAGTGGGGCTCAGGGCCCATTCCACCAGGGGCACTGCAGCATTGCTTGCAGCAGCAAGGGACATTCCCCTACTGGATGTCTGCAAAGCAGCTATCTGGAAATCTGTGCACACTTTTTTGAAACACTACAGTTTGGATGTGCAGACCAGATCTTATGCCAAATTTGGCAGGGCGGTTCTGCAGAGCTTCTTTCCTAAGTGGATTCTCTGCCCGCCTCCCACTTGGTACTGCTGGGTAGTCTGCAAAAAGTTACTGATGCTAAAGGACTCCTGGGGTAAGAAGAAAAAATTACTCACCGAAGTAATCTTCTTTCTTCCAAGGGGTCCTTTAGCATCAGTAACCTCCTACCCTTCCTCCCCAGTTCACCAGTCGGAGAAGGGCTTTTATGTCACCCTTTACCAAATTTGGAGTTTCTTATTTTTAGTTTTTAGCTCATGTTGTTGTTGTTTCTATTTCCACTTATGTGGACATTTGCATGTTTTTGAATACTGTTGATTCTTTTTCAGGGCATTTGCATTCATTTTTCCTTGAAAAAATTCTGAAGCATTCAACAGCTGTCACTCAGTTCGCACCCCCTGCTATCTTTCGATTGGCTTGGTCCTACGCTCATTTAAATATCTCTTAAAGGCACACCTCTGAGGTAATTGCACCTAGCCAGCTAAGTGCAAAAAAAGTTACTGATGCTAAAGGACCCGTTGAAAGAAAGAAGATTACTGCGGTGAGTAATTTTTTCTTTTGCTCAGTGTGCCTTTCCTGGTGAAACTTTTCATTAAATAAATAAATAAATAAATATTCCATATAGAAATTATGAGTAACTATAAATTAAGACTGTAGTTAAGATGCAGGTCAGAGGAAGTGGAGTAAAATGAACTGCACAGAGCCAGCCCGGTGGCGCTGAGGGCTGGGTTGCTGGACGCTTTACCTTGCATCATGCTGGTGACCCGGGTTTGAGAACGAGCCCAGGTTGATGGAGAGCTGGCACGGGGGGGGGCATGGCACGGGGGGAGCAGGATATTTTATTATTTATTTGGATTCTGGTAACCGGGTAAGCCCACTGAGACCATGGTCCCTTTTTCAGGGGCGACCCGGAATTAGTTACAGAAAAAGACGCCATAATAGCATTATTTACAGGAGTTACAATAGGTACACAAATATACATTAGCAACAGGTTACAGCGGTAGAATCAGGTTAACATTCAGGCTCTTATTAGCAGTACATGACGTCAGGTTACACATCAGTTTAGTAGGGAATTGAGACAATAACAGAAAATTGACATCATAGTAGGGAATTGAGAGAATTGAGCAGCCAAAAGGCAGCTCTTCTCTCCTGGGGAGGACTCTGTCACCCACCATAGTTCCAATGTCCCCAGATGGAGGTCCGCAGCCGCAGGCAGTGCAGACGAGCGGGTGAGCATCCTGGTACCACAGCTTGCCTGCCACCACACGTTATGCATGGCCGGGCAGGCGAAACAGGAAAAACCGGGAAAAAATATAAATAAAAAAAAAATAAATCAACTACTCAGGCAGGTCAGGAGTTCCGTAGGGTAGTCAGCCAGCAAGGGCAGCACAAGATGGACTGCTAGGTCAGGGAAGGGACTAGCGGCAAAAACAGAAGGGAGAAAGGAAGTTTAGAAACAAGAATTTGAGGCCCTGTCCACACTGCACACGGTTGAGCGGTAACAATTTTAAAACCGGTATGGTATGTACCGTTACCGTCCATTCGCATTGACGATGAACCGTTTCTTGAAACGGTCACCTCCCATCCACACTGCTGCTGTTTTTTGGAGCTCCATGCAAACCGAATCAAGGGGCTATCCCACAGTGCCTTGCAGGGCGTCCTCATACACACATACATAAAACATTGAAATCAGTACAGTCACGCGTCCGCACTGGTAAGAGAAACGTTATAGAAAATGAACTGTTTCAGATTCCGACCTAAAGAACGGTTTTAAAATCGCATGGTAAACTGTTACCAGTGTGGACGCGACCCGTTTTTGGAGTTCACGGTAATGGTTCAAGCACCGGTAATGGTTTATCATGTGCAGTGTGGACAGGGCCTAAGAGAGCACTAGGAGAAAGAGAGGCAGATGGGGACTAGAAGTTTGTTCTAAACAGTGGGGAGCTTAAAGGAGAAAGCCAATTGCACAGAGGTAGTCCAACAGGCAAGACAAAAAAAGGAATCAAGAGAAGTTGAGGGACTAATTTGGAGGGAGGGAGAGCCTCAGGATGTTGCTGGTATGTGGTCACTACACTGCTGTTAAAGTGCTGTTCTCCTTGTGAAGTGAGTTGGACTCTGCTGTGGCAGAGTGGGCATGGGGTGATGTGGAGTCCATCAGAATGGTGACAAAGATCTCAAATGGGGAGTTGTGATTGTATGGTCGTACAGGAGGATCAATAAAGACTGTACCATGGGGAGAAAAATAGGACGAAACATGTATGGGCTGTCCCACACAAAAGATTAATAAACAAATTAGCCAGCTTGGGAGTGGGTCCCAGGGTGGTAGCCTGGGCAACAAATTGGCTAGACAACAGGACACAGAGGGTAATAGTAAACAGAGTCCACTCCGAAGAAAGGGGGGGTTACTAGTGGGGTACCGCAGGGTTCGGTACTGGGTCCGGTCCTTTTTAATGTCTTTATAAGTGACATTGCAGAGGGATTGGAAGGAAAAGTATGCCCTTTGCAGACGACACAAAGATCTGCAACAGGGTTGATACACAAGGGTGGGGTGGAAAAGGATGAGAAGGGACTTGGCAAGGTTGGAGGAATGGTCAAAAGTATGGCAGCTTAGGTTCAGTGCAAAGAAGTGCAAAGTAGTGCACCTGGGAAACAAGAACCCAGGGAAGAGTACACTTTTGGGGGTATTAACAACAAAATGGAAAGGGACCTGGGGTAGTCATATCAGATGATCTAAAGGTAAGCAAGCAATGTGAGAAGGCAGTAAGGATGGCTGGGGGATACTGGGATGTATAGGAGAGGCTTCACCAGTAGAAAACAGGAAGTTGTTATCCCTCTGTACAGACAGTTGGTGAGACCCCATAGGGCAACTAAAATGGTGCAGGGTCTGCAAGAGAAGTCATACGAAGAGAGATTAAAGGAGCTTAATATGTATACCCTTGAGGAATGGAGGGAGGGGGGGACATGATAGAAACTTTCAAGTACCTCAAGGGAATCAACAAAGTCCAAGAGGGTAGCATCTTTCAGAAAACGAGACACAATTTTTTTTTTTTAATTACTCTTTATGTTCCCCCCGCACACAGTCTCCACTCCTTCGGGAGACACACAGTGCGGTATCCCCGTACACATGGCCTACCTGAATCCCGGTCAGTCCCCACGGTGCCTTGGCTGTATCCCCCAGGCGGGTATGGGGTGGGGCAGGACACCCCAATGCTGCATATTTCATCAGACCTGTTCCAGGCAATCAGGCAGGTACATGGACCATCAGGGTCTCCACTACGGTGCTCTGTCATTTAGGAGACTGTGCGCTATTTTTTCTTTGTTCGGGGAGTGGCTCATACCCAACGTCATGGCCTCACCACTGACGTAGCCACTCCCAATCCCCCTATGTCTCACCCCTGGAGTTGATTGGTCCACAGACCTCCGCCTGTGGCCAATCAGACCCTTGAGGTGCCAACATGCCAACACGCCCCCAGCCTCTGCCAGGAGTCGGCCCACGCCGGGATGGATCTCAACCCTCCCCCAAGAGAAGGTGAGCTGTCGTCGGACGCTCAAGCTTGTCTCTCCCCGGCCAACCCCCGGCGATCTGAGTCCGCTATCGAACCTGGGTCACCAGCATGCTGTGAGGTGTGGCGTCCAGCATCTCAGCCCTCAGTGCCACTGGGCCGGCAAAGGGACACAGTTTGAAGATAGAGGGGGGACAGCTCAAGGGCAATGTGCGGAATTATTTTTTCACAGAGAGGGTAGTGGACACATGGAATGGCCTTTTTGAGGAGGTCGTGGGGTCAAAAACAGTGGGGGAATTCAAGAATGCATGGGACAGACATAAGGCAATTCTGGTGGGGGGGTGGGAAGAAGTAGGCTGTTGGTTAACTAGGATCTGCAGCTTATCTAGTAGGTAGGGAAATAGGCAGACTAGGTGGGCCAAGTGGTCCTTATCTGCCATCAAAGTCTATGTTTCTGTAAGCTTGGTACATTCAGCAGACCCAGGTTTGATTCCCACAACCTCCACTTGCATACTGTGTGACCCTGAGCAAATCACTTAACCTCCTCAGTGCTTCCAGATCACCCCTGAAAACAGACATTTGGCCTGGTGGGTCTTACCCGGTTACCAAAGATTAAATAAGAAAAAGTATTGAATTTGTTGCCCTTGAAGAGATTTCCCAGTTTCCAGCAGAACTCAAGTGCACCGCATTCCCCAGAAATCAGAATTTCGGAGAACTCCCCTTTTTTTATCACTGAAGAGATTTTCATAAAAACAGAATATTTTCTGCTTGACTTACTCTGCCCTTGCTGTTTATACCTGACTTGAAGTCATAATCCTCTGCTTGTGACATCAGAATTATTCCCACAGCAACAGACTGTGATGTCACAAGTACAGGATTATGACTACAGGGCAGATACTGTATAAAATGCATGAAAAGTGTAAAGTAAGGTAAAAGGTCATGTTTTCCAGAAAACATCTTTAGTAATAAACAACTGGATGCCCAGAAATTGTTTTTTAATGTTACAGGATTTGAGTCTTTCTGGCGCCACATGTGAGTTTTACTTTTCAGGAAACTAAAAAGTCAGCTTAATTTTAGATCTTTTACACTTCTGGGTTCTTCAGTCTGTATAGTGTGCATTGTTGACTATAATAAAGTAGAAACCGATAAATACATTAACCTTGCTCTAAGAAGCTGCTGGTAACACAATTCTCCCTCGCTCTTCTGCAGTTGTGTGGCAACAAGACTCAAGGCTGACAGCTCCATGACCGGGGAGGAGGCTTTGTGGATGGACAGACAACAAGGTAGGCAAATGACCGCTGGAGGAACCTGCTCATCCCCTCCCAACTATTACGATGCCATCTACGACGTGACCATGGAAGCCTGTCTTAAATCTTCTTTCCCGAGAAATGGGTTCTACGAGGTGCAGTATTGCCAGATGAGTGAGATCCAGGAATCCCCACCCTACAAGAGGAGAGGTGGGTTGGTGGACCACCGTGATGTCGTCAAGGCTCATGAGGCGCACAAGATGCGCAGCACACCTCAGGCTCAGCGTAAACAATGGGAGTAAGTGCATGGCACTACTTTGTTTTTAAAAAAAGTTTTTATAACAAGTGGTTCAGATTTCTGAGATGTATAAAGCTGGGCTGTGACAGTATGAAAACAGTGAACTGTGTGCAGTGCAGGACTGTGTGATCTGCTAGTGTGCCCCAGTGGTGAGAGGAATTTCCCATTTTCCATGTCAGCCATCCAGGGAGACTTTTTGTTTTCCTCCGCTATGCTGTTGGAGCACTTGAATCTAAGCTGACTCCCCCCCCCCAACATTTTCATGCTAAAGCATAAAATATTAAACTCAGTGCTATGCTTAGCATCATCCTGGTGAGAGCACCTACTGCTGGCATCATTGTGACATTTTTTTTCTCCACACTACATTCAGAAAGGTAACAAACCTGCATGCTGTTTTTTGAATAATGCTTTCATTATATTTTACGCATCCCTATGGGCAGAGTGAGTACAATAATTAGTACCGGGGATGGGTGGACTATGCAACATTGCACCTGATTTTAAGTGTCTGAAACAGTAAGGTAAAGAATAATGAAATCCAAAGGGAAAACACATACCTGTGATTCAATGAAGTACCACATGGTGTCACCATAATGCCATTCTGGGCTACCAGGAGCGCCTTAAAGTTGTGCTTCAGCATTGACCCCCGTATATTGAAAGGTTTGCACCTGTTTTATCAGAAATGAAAGTGTTGGGTAATGTAGTACAGAGACACTCCAGCAGATTTCTAACCCCTGAAGTTTCCAGGCTGACCACCAGTGTTTGAAGTAGAGGGTCAAACTGACATCATTTTGCATGTGCTACTGCAAACTGCTTTTTTAAAAAATGTTTTCACTCCTGTGTTGTGCTGGTATCCCAAGTATTCAGCTGCTCCTTCTGCATTCAGCTCATGGTCTCCTCCTAATTCGACTGATATCCACATCCACGTTCCAGACCTGACTGGTCTGATGCTCTGGACCACCCTGACTTGCCCACGGGGACAGGGTGCCCCCTCCATTCGGCTTGCAGGCAGCCAGTTTAGAAGAGGTGAAGGCAGGATTTACACTAGAGTGTGTGTGTCAGGGCAGGGGTTGGGGGACCAGCCTTTTCTGAGTGCCGTTGAGCGTGGGCGTTTTTTGGTTGATGCCATCATGCTACGGCCAGTTATGGTATTGTATCCCTTTTTTGTACTCTCCCACCACCCCACTAGGGGAGAAAGACCTGGTCACTTATGCCTACAGTGGCACTTTCAAAGACACACTTAGGTGTTGCCACATGTGCACATGTTGCCACATGTCCACTTGCTGAACCTTCCCACTGTGGGAGAAGAGTGTCCACACAGATGATCTGAGCCCTCTCAACCAGTCTTTGCTCCTGCTGTCCCAGGCTTGTGTAATTAATCTGGGCTTCCCTACTTAACCTGTGAATTAGCTGTAAAACGAAAAAGTAAAGAGGTTAAAGTCTAACCCCGAGACAGATTTCTATTCTTAAATGAACTCTATCACCAGTTAGCACTCTAAACTTTAAATCAACCTGAGCATTTATTGGTGGGAGGGCAAAAATACCATGGGCTGGATATTCATACTGTACTGGGCAGGGGCGCAGCGCAACTGGGCTGCGCCAGGTCATGGACCAGGCGATATTCAATGGCGCTGCGCCATGGCACAGCACCGTTGAATATGGCACTGATGGCGCATGCACTGCACACAGCGCAGTGGCATTGCGCTAGCGGCAGAACGGGAGCAGGGGGATGCGCCAGCGCAAGTGCTGTTGCACTAGGTGCATCAACTGCAATATTCATCACTGGGCATGCAAACGAGGCCATTATGCATGCAAGGCGCAAATGGAGCCATTTGCATGTGATTATGCCCCATTTGCATGCGGTGCACCGATCCCCGGCGTCTTGCGCCTGGCGCACTGCCAGGCTGCAGCCATCGGGGACCGACGCCCTGCAGTCCCATGGCAGTTCCCCCGCTCCCGTACGCCCGATCGCGGGCATATATAATATTAAAGTCCCTGGTGGTCCAGTGGAACCCCCTCATTGCCCGATCATGGGCATATGTAATATGGAATTACTTGATGGTCCAGTGGAAACCCCCTCCCCATTGCCCCGATCGTGGGCATAAGTAAAAGTTATTCTGGATTCCTATATCACCCCAGCTGCGAGCATCTCCTTCAGGTGTCGCCTCACATCATCTATATCTAGCTAGGGGCTAGGCGTCGAGATCGCTCACGGAAAGGTCGCTCATCCTGTAGCCGAATGTGATGCTCAGCTCCTCGCACACATCCTACATCCCACTCCTTCAAGGAAAACACCTGTTCCCTCTGGGCGAGCCTTTCACTGATCCTTTTCTTTCACTCTGCTGGCAGGGGGAATCACCGAAATCAAATAGATCAGGGGTCACTGGATCACTTCTCCTAGGAGTCTTGTTGTGGGGCAGGACAGCAGTATCTGCACAGTGCACTGTGGCCAGAGTGCAACCCCGGTTCACTCGAATCTCTCGATCAGACACATTATGCACTTGAACCATTACTCTTCTGGCAAAGGCATGGGCTCTAGCAGGTAAGATACTGGGTTTAACCAACAACCCCTCTGGCAACTTTCCCTCGCCTGGTGCATCCAGCATCAATATTTTATTCTTATCATCCTTTTTAATCCGGACTTCCCCCTGTAGAATACACTGGGCGTTTGGGGCTAGTAGTAAGGGTTCTGAATCCTTCTTCCAGTCGACACCCACCAGGCCTTCGGGTTCCGCCTGGCTGGCCTTTCTCTGAGTCTCATATGCCTTCTGAATCAAGGCGGGTATCCTGAGGGCTCGCCCAGTCCTGGACATCTGTTTTTCAGAGCACAGCTGCGCTAAGCGACCAAACGTGAGCATTGGTTCCATTTAACAAGGGCACCCCATCATGCTGTTCAGTGGGGACACACACCAGGGCCAAGGTTTCCACTTGTTCAGCCACCCCAGCTACAGAAGTAGGAAAAGACAACCAGATCCGGATATACCCAGAATAGGGGTAGGCCTTATCACTCAGCCCCCACACATGTAGGCCATCCAAAGGCTGCAGAGGCACCTCAGGCAAGTGCTTCCGATACCAGTCCTGAAACATAATGGTCACTTGGGAACCACTGTCCAACACAGCCCGGGTGGGTACTCCATTCACTGTCACGGTAGTTTCCATTGAGGGACCCACACGTCAGACCATTCAGGGGGCATGGTTTTGGCTGTCGCTTGGGCATTGGCCCGGGTAACAAAACTCTTCTGAGGAGGCCCTCCCTGAGGTCTGGCATAGGCCTTTCGATGCCAAGCTACTAGCCTGCTGTTGACCCTCCTTAAGTTCTCAGGTAACCGGCACTCTGTCTGAAAGTGTCCATCCTCCCCACAATGGTAACAGAACTTAATATCTCGAGAGTCTTTGTTGGAAGGAAAATATCTCGCCTGCCGGGAGGCATATGGGGCTCTGGAGGGCTCCTCTTGGCTAAGTCGTTTATTTCTGGATAACTCAGGTTCCCCAAATTTGGGGGGGTTGGTAGTATTGTGTCTCAATTCTCTCACCAATTCCCGTAGGTCTCTAATCTCAGCCTTCAGATCACTCTCTACCTTGGGATCAGAGGAGACAGCATGCACCCCCACTCCACCCTGGGTCTCTGGGGGCACGGGAAAAGCGTCCGGCCCCTGGTTCAATCCCCTCGAGGGGTGGGTCTCCTCAGGTTCACTGGGCTCAGGGGTCTGGCATAGATTCATGGCCCCCACACAGGGTTCCCACCCCTCTTCATCGGTCTCAACCTCTCGAATCTCTCTCATCAATTGGCAGTATTTGGGAGGGAGCAGCCCGTCGGTCATGTAACTTGAGTTTTAACAATATCACACTGGAAAACCTAGCCGACTTCAAGATATGCTCCAGCCGGACCTGATTCAGTGCTGGGGCAGTTACCCCCCCCTTTCGATAAGCTTTTTGCAATGCCCTTTTCATTCTGGTGACAAAGGCTGACAGTTTCTCATTCCTCCACTGTTTAGCCGACTTGAACTTCCACAAGTCTTCCCCAGTTTCTGTACTCCCAAACACCCCCTCTAGGGCAGAAAGGTACTCTGTTGCAGTGGCTTCGGGGCTAGTAGACCGCAAGAAATGAATAGCTTCCAAAGCTGGGCCCCTGAGGCTTTCCATCAGTCTCTTTCGTTTCTCCCCCTCGGAGCACTGCCACTCTTGGACTAAAGGGGTACCATAGTCCATCCAAGTTTCCAAATCATCTTCTCCTGAGGGCACAGGCACAGTACCAGAAAAAAGTTTTAATCTTCGATAGGAGTCTTAACTGTATGAGGGGAACAACTATAGGTGGGGAAGCCAGGATAGAACTCTTGGAGGACCCAGGAGATGTACCCAGGGATGATTGAGGGGTGGGGTTACCGGAAAGGTCTAACACCTATAGTAATTCCTGAGTGGTCCTCCCTTCTGCTGCTAACAGTTTGAGCAACTTATCTTTAAAGCTATTAGTCTTGGGGGACACCCCCTGGGGTGACTGAACCACTCCGGACATGAATGACCCTCCACCCCTTTGGAGCACCTTCTGGGTAAATCACTGGGGGCACCCTCTCTGGGTCTATAATTACACTGCATAACAGCAGCACCTGTAAGGTTTGGTCGAGTAGGTCGGCCATTCGCCCCTTCACCTCTACCTTGCCCAAACATTTAACACGCTCAACTGCAGAAACAAGGTCAGCGTTCTTTATCCCCAGAGGTACATCCAGTAGTAACACAATTTTCTGGGAATCCAACTCTTCAGCTTCGCCCTTCCCCCCAGCAGTTTATGCATCAGCATCTTAACAGGGTCTAACTTAATTTTAGTCGTGATATCCCCCTTCAGTTTTTCCTTAGGTTTAGCTATGGTGGGGTAGTTAATATATTCGGCCACTAGGGGACCCTAATCCCAGCGGTGCCTCCAAAATGTAACCCCCAAGGAGCGTGATCCCAAGGGCTACTACCCCTGCCTGATTTGCCACTAACAGGTTAAGGGGCCTGGATCCGATGGCGGGTGCCTCCACCCAGAGGTCGGGGTTAAGACAGTCTGATATAACTTGGTCACAGCCCTCTGGGTCACTGCAACCCCCCTTTCTTCCCACTAGTGGCCCACCCAAATCAATCACAGTACCCTTGCAATATACACTTACCCCTAGGATTGATTCAATCAGCGTGACTCTGGGGACCCCCTGTAAAGTAAGATGCAGTTATACAATAACCACTGTACAGTAATTCAACATAGACCACACAGTTCAGTCAGTATACCTTTGCAAAACAACCAATCTGATTTATTTAGGGGGAGATAACAAGGACTGGGGGAGATCAGGTTAATTAGCTTACCACTCTAATCCATATATTATATATATATATATATATATGTATATGTGTGTATATATATATATATATATATATATATATATATATATATATATATATATATATATATGGGCACTGTGCACAGGCCAACTCTATAAGTCACTGTCTCTGGGTACCCAGGCCATAAAAGGCTAGCCTCTCGATGCAGCTGGTTGGGGCCCTGCCGCAGAAAACAAGCACTTGATTCCCAAGAGGATTAAGTAGAGCAAGCAGACTCAGTTTGTGTAGCCAATAAAGCAGCCAAGCAAATCATGCCCTCACTATGAACATCTGACAGGGAGCTACCCTGATTTAGTACTCACAACTCCAGCCAAAAGAGCGCTTTCACACCACTTGCAAGACCGAGCCTGGAATTTGGACACTTCTCCACACATTTATATGAAGAGCAGAGGGGTACCATACCAGGCAGCTGCTGTACACTCCTGATCGCTTTCACGGCACAACACCAGGCCCAACGACGCAGCTTCACTTGTCCTGACAGACCGAGCACGACTGAAGCAGATTCTCTAGTCCTCTACAGGGTGAGCCTTGTAGGTAGCTGTGCACTTGCACAGCCTCCTCTGACTGTGGCCTAGCATATTTAGTCCGAGCTGTACGGCGATACAGTGGCCCGACTCTGGCCTTTCACATGCGCTTCCCGCGTGAAAACTCAACGCTGCAAGAGCCCAGAGCTCCTTCCTCACTCTCAACCACAACGACTCTGACCCTGGGCAGTTTTGGGCAGGGAACTCAGTTCGGGCGCCAACCGATCCCATTGGTGGAATGTAGATGCCAGTTACTCACTACTGCCCTCATTGGTGCAAACCAGGCGCCATAGTCCAGAAATTCACTTCCCAGAATTACTAGCTGTATCCCCATTAGTCAACCAGCTCCATTTAGAGTCCTGATTCTGGTTGGTCGCTTCTTACTCCATTTTAGATACCCCCTGGCTCCTATTGGACCCCTCAAACTGTCCTGGTCCAAAATGGAAGGTCACAACACACAGAGTCCCAGCTGCAACAAAGGCAGGTTAAACAAACTGTATTTTCACTATTACTCTAAATAACAGCAGACAAATAATTACATCTTTCGAGGGGGCTCCCCTTGCGCTTTCAGTGACGGCAAAGAGGGCAAAGAGCAAAGAGTTTACAGCTCGAGCAGGACTCGAGCAAGGAAACACACAGTCCCCCTCATAAGCAATGATTATGTCTGCAAGCAGGCAGCTCTTAAAGAGACAGTACGTGGAGGCTCTACTAGCACTCACAGAGCCATTCAAACGGCTTAAGCGCTGAACACCCACCACCAGGGGGGCCATTTAGGCAGCTCCTAGAAGGCTCCTAGGAACCTGCATCTGTAGGGGAGTTACACATATGCCCTAATCGGGCGGCAGAGGCCTAGCAACTCCCAAGGCAGGGGCTTGTGGTCAGTGTTCTGGGTGGGCGGGTGGCAACCCATGGCTGGCGGCTGCTGTGTTGCGCCCTGCAATACTGCAGCTTGCCTGTGGGTGGCCAGGACGTGTTCCTTGTTTTCCCTAACACATCTTTGCTCCTCCCTGAGTGGCGCAAGGCGGAGTTGTGCTAGCATATGTGCCGCACATCCATGGCTGAATATCAGGATGTACCGCGTATGCATGGGCATGCACCCCGCACTTGCGCCGCTTACATTACCAATGCACCCTGGCGCATCGGGAGTTGCGCATCGCAGCTGAACCCTTTGAACATCATGCCAGGGAAGACAGGCTGCGATGGTGCATCCTGTTGCACCATGGCGCAACCCTTTTGAATATCCAAGCCCATATGTCTACACCCCCAATGCATGGCTTAACGATAATAAATCCAAGGGCATCACATTGAGAACATAATGTACAGCTACTGGGCTGTCCCAACACAGTTTAAATTAAGTATATTTTATCCCAAGTTTGTCTGAGGATGACAATTTCAGACCCTGTTCTGAAGGCCCATAGTTGAACCATGCCCAGGTGGGTGAGATGTATGGGGCTAGAAACAAAGGATAAAAGCTTCAGTGTTAAACTATAAGGACACCGGAAATGTTGCTGATATTTCCTGCAATCATTTAGGCTTGAACCAGTTGTAAAGAATGATAAAGAATGTTTTGACTTATTTTGCTTATTGCAAGAGATTCTCATTAAAGCTGGACCTCTGTATTTAAATGCTGGTCGTTTGGCGTGGCCTTTTGGCTCCAAGGGCAGCTTTTTTGCACTGCTAAATGGAAGACCTGAGTTTGCATCCCAAATCTGACTCTCAAATCAAGCTGGAAGAGTCAAGGGCATGCTGTAGAGGCAGTGCAATCAGATTTTCTGGGAGGACACTGCTTTAATTGCTACCATAGCAAATCCTTCAAAGAATGATAGGAATGGCTGGTCCGCTGAGGGAAATACTGACTGCACCTCTGACAGTTCTATTTAATAGCTCACTGGAAACAGGAGTGGTTCTGGAGCAGGACGGTTGTAGTCCCACTGCACACAAGTGGTAGCAGGGAGGAGGCTGGCAATTATAGGCCAGCCAGCCTGACATTGGTTGTGGGAAGGTTAATGGAATCACTGCTGAAGGAAAGGACTGTAGAATATCTTGAATCCAGTGGGTTACAAGACCTGAGCAGCATGGGTTCACAGAGAGGAGAGCATGTCAAATGAATGGGACAGATTTCTTTGACTGGGCAACAACGGATTGAGATCAAGGTGGAGTGGTGGACGTGACCTGCCTAGATTCCAGTAAGGCTCTTGACACCGTTCCACATCGGAGATTAATAAGCAAGCTAGGTAGCTTAAGTTTGGCTCCAAAGGTGGTAAATTGGATAAGAAATTGGTTAGGGGATAGACGACAGAGGGTGGTGGTAAACAGAGTCCACCCAAGGAAGGGGGGTCATCAGTGGGGTGCCTCAGGGATAAGTGTTGGGACTGGTCCTCTTTAATGTTTTTATAAGTGTCATTGCAGAGGAGCTGGAAGAGAAAGTCTTGCTTTTTGCAGATGACACCAAAATCTCCAGTAAGATAGACACTCCAGGGAGGGTGGAAAGGCTGAGAAGAGACCTGAGAAAACTAGTGTAGCGGTCAAGGATATGACAACTGGGGTTTAATGTGAAAAAGTGCAAAATAATGCAGTTAGGGCACAGAAACCCAGGGGGTGAGTACAAAATTGGTGGAGTGGTATTGACGACCAACAAGCAGGAAAGAGACCTGGGGGGTAATCATGCTGAATGATCTAAAAGTGTCCAGACAGTGCGACAAGTCAGTTGGGAGGGCTAGTGGGATGCTGGGATGCATAGGGAGGGATATCACCAGCAGAAAGAGGAAGGTTGTGTTGCCTCTGTACAGATCACTGATAAGACCACACCTAGAGTATTGTGTCCGAGACCTCATCTCTGGAAGGACATAGAGTGGAGGCAGTCCAGAGGAGGGTGAATAAAATGGTGCAGGGTCTGCATCAAAAGCCCTATGAGGAGAGATTAAAGGACCTTAATATGTACCCCCCTGGAAGAGAAAAGAGAGGGGGCATATGATAGAGAACTTTAAATACCTCACGGGGGTAAATGAAGTACAGGAGGAAAGCATTTTTCAGAAGAAAAGTTGCTCAAGAACAGGAGGACAAGCTATGAAGCTGCAGGGAGGTAGATTCAGGAGAGAGGTAAGGAAGTATTTCTTCACAGAAAGAATGGTGAATTCCTGAAAGGGTGGATTCCTGGAACAGTCTTCTAGCAGAGGTGGTGGGGGTGAAAACAGTGGTGGGTTCAAGAATGCATGGGATAAGCACAAAGGAATCATTGTAGAAAGGAAGGTGGGGAGGGAGAAAGAGCTGTAGACTGGGCACGGTCTGCAGTAATAGTGTAGGTAGGGAGAAATGGGCAGACTGGATGGGCCAAGTGGTCCTTATCTGCCATCAAATCCTATGTTTCTGTGTGATGCTGGTGACCTGGGTTTGTGAATGAACTGAGAGGCCAGCATGGGGGTGGGGAAGGATTAAGCATTCCAGAGGGTACTCTCCTTAGGACGTTCCCCTTCTCTGGGGAAGGAAGGGCTACAGTTTCTGCTGTACTACTGCCTCCTGATTGACTACTGGTGGCAATCCAACTGGAGCTGACTGGGTGGGAGAACACAGGCTAGCCCTGGTGCATGTTGGCACGCTCCTGCATGTGCATGTGTGTCTACAGTCCTTCGTTGCCTGTGTCCTGTGGCTGGGGTGAAACAACAGAGGAAAACCCAGCAGTAAAGCAAGAATAATGGAGGCACTGTTGGGCCCTGGTAAATTGATTGCCCACCTCCTCCCAGACTGTACAATCCAGCTTTGTGTACTGGTTGTCTGCTGCCCTCAAATTGGAGTGGTAAATCCAGGGTAAAAGGAGGTGTGTAAGAGACGGTAAGTACACGGCTAGGAGGTCACCTACCAGAAGAAGGGCTGCTGTAAAGAGCAGGAGGAAAAAATAAATGTAGGAGTGGCACTGACACTAAAGAGTACCTCACAACTTCACCCCAAAGGTTGGACATCGTAGAGGCATTCTCACACATGGAAGTGGGAGGGTAATAAAAGGTAGGAATAGCTTTGGCCAGTGCAGGGGCAGCGTTGCTGGTCATAATTCCAATGGCCTGATTCATGCCTAAGCCTCGGGCACCAGGTGAACTGAGAGGGAAAGGTCAAGGATTTCAGTGGATGCTTTCTGGGGAGAGCAGTGCAGTTCGCTTTGATATTGCCACTTTGGTGACCACAGGTTGTGGTGGTGGTGGTGGGGGTTGTATTCATGGTACATTCCAACACGTGCACACCTCTGTGTCCTTGATGGCAGGCATGGAGTTCCTTCCTTCCTTCCTTCCTTCCTTCCTTCCACGTGCATCCTGGGGGTTGAAAGAGGAGAACCCATCTCAATGGCAGAAGCCACTCAACCAACAGGCCACCTTCTTGGAGCTCACAGATCTTACATTTCATCTCCCTCTCCACTCCTAATGCTAATTTTATTCAAATGGGGCACATCAAGGAGCAGAAGCCCCTGAGGAAGCCTTGCTTTGACAGGAACATTTCCAGGGGCTAAAGGAGTTGTGGGAGCAGCAGCCTGGAGCTATTATGATTCCCCTTTCAGAGGTGCAGCAGCCCATAGCATTTAAGTAGGTGGAAGGAGTTTCATGTGAAGGTAACTGGGGGACCCCAAAGAGGGAAATGGGGGGAGGGAGTCGCAGGGGCAACATGGGGCAGAATCCTAAAGTACCTCACCCCAGGCCTGGCATGAAGGTGTTGAAACAGGAGTTGGACCTGTGGCCCAAGATAGTTAGCTTTCTCCTCTGGGGGTAAAAATGCATGAAATGATTAAAAAAAAAAAAGATATTAAAAAAGATATTTCATAGAACAGTCAAAATCCCCAGTTGAGTTTTGAAACACAGGGTAGTAACCAGAAATACTATTCTTTTTTGAGCATAAAGAAATGATGCTTACACTGGCAAAGTATATTCAATAACCTATGTGCAGGGGGAACTTTGTTTCTGCTGGGAAGTAATGTGATGTCTCATGTAAATTTCTTTGGTTTTCTCCTCCTGTCTGGTACATTAAGTAATCAGGGACCATAGAGCCTCATCTGGAGCTCAGAAGGTTGGTCCATATATGTTTTTATCCCCCCCCCCCCGTATATCCCTCAATTAAGAACACCAGTGAACTCCTAACCCCGATACTGCAGTACAGTAGTGCGGGATCCCAAGAGTACCAGGGCCCGTGGTTGTTTCTCCCCATTTACTCCCTGCCCTCTCTAGCGTATACAGAGTCAGTGGCCAGATGCAGAGTGCAACGTGGTGGAGAAAGTGAACACTGCAACATACAAAAACAACAGCCAGTATAACACCTTGGCTAAAAGGATAGTTTCCTTTTAGCTGAAGGGTTAGAGTTGCTGCCTCTGAGATCAGAGTTGCAGGGATCGGTCCCTTGGTCGCCTGAAACATGCAAGCCTGTAATTCAGTTTACAGAAGATGTCTCCCTATGAAGCTGGGAAGAAGACATTATACCCTCCCTCCCACCATGGATAAAGCAAAGTCTAAATCGCTGCTGTACATTAGGCTCTGTCAGCATCCCTCTCTCTCCCTGACTACCAGCTCTACTTGCACTATCACCTGTGGTCATCCAGGTCGCAGTATCTCAGTGGAATATGGGAAACCTCCCACACTGAGGGGAGATTGTTTTTTGGGATGCTAAATCCTCCTCCTCTGGCCAGCCCTCCAGTGCCTTGGGCTCATTCCCAAAGCCAGGTAGCTGGCCTTCTAAGCAGTTGTGCTAGCTCTGCACAGACGGGCCAACCTTTTGAAAAGTACAGTGTAACCTCCCCCACACACACACACACAAATGAGGGTTCCCAAAAAGTCTTCCTTGTGCTTGTCTAAATGCTCACTGCCAGTCTGGTGCCCTGCATTTTTGCAGTTTAAATGTGATTGCCAGAGAGTGCCTATATAGCCTCTGTGTACTGTCTCTTTAAGAGCTGCCTGGATTGCAGTCATATTTAATCTAAAAGGGAGCCCTGTTAGAAGATGTGCTTATTTGCTGATCATTTGTTAGAGTAGTAATAATATTGCAGTTTGTTCTAACTTGCCTTCTCTGCAGCATGGACAGTTCTATTTGTTTCCATCATCTTGGTCCTGGACTGCTGAAATGGGCCAATCAGTACATTTGAGACTGAAAAATGGAGCCTGCCTACAGGGGCTTGGTGGGGTCAAAACTTGTAGGAATTGCAGTTTGGGGCTTTTTGTGCCTAAAATAACATGGAGGGGGAGCCCTTGTTGTGATTGACAGACAGATCAGTCAACTGAACCTTTTGGCTTTTGGGGAAAGTCCCAAACTGCTTGCAGTTTCAGTTAGATCTAAGTTGGGAAGTGAAGAAGTAACAGCTTGAGGTAGTTCGAGCAGCAATCCATAGTGGATTCGCACAGGAGAACTGTGGAAAGGCCTCAGTTTTGGCCTGCATGCCTGCCTGCTGTCCCTGAGAAGGAACTTGTGCCTTTTTCGGACTGAATCCGAACTTGGAGAGTGAAGTAAGCCACTGAATATACCAAAGATATGCTGAATGCAATCGGCCTGTCTGGACTTCCAGCCACCTCTGAACTCCCGGATTGTGCAGAGACTCTGTAATTGAGACCGGAGAGCCTTTTGCCTGGTACAGTGGAATTTCCTTACATGTGAATGTGTTGTGTGCTTATAGTGGGTTGTGATTTGGTTCCCCACAGTGGTTTAAATTGTATTCTGCTTGCTGGAAGCTGCATTAGAATTTCCTTATGTGTAAATGTGCTGTGTGCTGCTAGAGGGTCATGTTTTGGTTCCCCACTGTGGTTTGAATTGTATTCCGCTTACTGGAAGCTGCATTATAATTTCCTTATGTGTAAATGTGCTGTGTGGTGCTAGTGGGTCGTGATTTGGTGCCCCGCTGTGGTTTGAACTGTATTCTGCTTGCTGGAAGCCACATCCAGCCCTACAGACTGAATCCAAGATCATCTCCATTGGGCCTGGACCTTGCCACACAGGCCCAGCCCTACTACACGCTGCACAGAGAAAGCCATCGACGAGAGACCTGCCTTGGGATCAGCCCCTACTCAACACTTGAACAGGAACTACGCCTCAGTGATTCGTGTGGGCCCCGCTTCTCTGGGCACTCCAGCTCAACAACCTGCAGTCTCGATTTTGTCCTGCCTGTGTCCAGTATTGTGTATCATGAGTTAACATTAGGGTAGCTCCTTGCAACAACAGCTAAATCTAAAGTGTCATCTGATTGTCTTGTTGCTTTTTCTTTCATGAACTGAGCCCTCTGGCTCCGGATTGCAAGTAGTGTGTGTTGTGCATGTTGCTTTGTTCCATCACAGGGCCCCAACTAGCTGCAACATTCCTGGCTAGCCCACCATTTTTCTATTTGGGTACCCAGCGTGTATGACTGTGTGGGGGCTTAAAGCGCATGCATAACTGTTAGATTAATATAGCCTTTAAGCCAATCAACCTGATTACGCCCCTTCCTTGTTCAAGTCCCTGAATAAATCAGATCTGCCTTTTTTTTTATTACTGCATTTTACCTGACTGTGGTTCCAGTTTGTGCCAAGAGTACTATACTGTTCCTATTTACTGTGCATAACCTTGTTTTACAGGGGGGTCCCCTGGGTCAATCCAGAGGAACCAGCCCGGGTGGTAAGTGCAGACTGGGGGGGTACTGGTATGGTGTACAAGGGGTACTGTGAAAGTGATTATCGTATATTGCTCAGGGCACTAGAAGGGAAAGAGGGGGGTTACGGTGTCCCAGAGGGCTGTGCCCAGGTTAGCTTGACCACTACCTGCCCTGACCTCTGGGTGGGGGCACCCATTTCAGTACTCAGGCCCCTTAACCTGCTACTAGCCACGCAGGCAGGGGTAGTAGCCCTTGGGATAGCGCCACCTAGGGATTACATAGTCATGTTACAACAGGAAACTAATTATAAATAATTTGGAACTTAAGTGAGTAGATGCATATAAACAAGAAACAGACAGGAGGGACTGAAGCAGAGGAAAGTCAATTGTGTTGCTTAAAGTCACACTGTGAATAATGGCTGTGGTGGGATTTAACTTTGAGATCTCCAGATTCTGTGCTCTGACCAGTTGAATAACATTTCTGATGAGACTATCTGTATTTTCCAATTCTTTGCAGAGTGTTGTGGTCTGAGATCAGGGTGTGGGCAGTTGTCTCACTCGTCGAAGGCTGTGGAACCAGTACAGTCTTTACTCTTCCGTACACGCCCCCTGTTCCCCTATGATCAGGGTCACCACACCTCTACCCTTTCTCCAGGAGGGAGGGCGACCAACAGCCTTCACTGCAGTCATCACTTTTGATCTGTGATAAGCTGACGTGGTGTACAAAATCTGCATGGCTGCCCCACACCCTGTCACCCTGAAAGCTAAGCACCTCACTCGTGCAGCACACTCAGCTCCTAGCCGACTCTAGTATGGGATTCCGAGATTCACATTTTGGGTCATACCACTGGGTCAGCCCTCAATCCCACTTTTTTTTTTCCCAAATAGCTCTTTTAGCCTCTTCCCCTGCAGTTATCCCAGGGATTGACCCTGCTGTCAGGGATATATCCTGATCAGGCAGATTCATCATCATTCAGATGGCGGGGGGGTTTACTTCCCCATTCCCCCCTTCCAGTCCCTATCCCCATCCCTTGGCATGAGCAGTGCCATGTTTTAGTCTTGCACACCTGTAGTGTCCCTGCGGCAAGAGCAAGCTCCCTGGCCCTGCCGCAGGGGTTGCCATGGTGCTGGAACCTGCTACAAATCCTCCCTGACTGAGTCATACTTTCGCGCAGCAGCTACCCTGGCCTGGCCACCCTCCTGACATGGTGACCAAGCTTCCTTCCAGACTCAGGTCGCCTACACGGCAGCACAGCACACTTAAGCAGGACCATAAGGGTGACCCCATCAGTCCCTCTTCTTTTTTTTCTTCTACTTATTCTTTTTACCGCCCCCCCCCCATGTGGTGGATATACTGCCTTCTGTCCGGGTATACCGGCCTTTATGGAGCTATTGGTGGAGGGTGAATTTACCTTTATTTAGTCTGCCCCTTCTTCTGTTCTGTGCTCCCCTGAGCCTGCAGGGACACCGGCATTTGGGACTAGGTCTCTGACGTGAGCATGCATTAGCACACTCATGTGATATGCAGTGCGGCAGCCCTCCCTGCTTATGTCCTGAATGCTGTGCCGCACATATGTCTACAGGTGTCAGTAGTGCTGCAGGATGTGGCTCTGCCCCCCAGAGGAAGAGAGTGTCCACTGGGAAGCTCAGTTCTCCTCCCCATGGCCGACCCTGAATGACCGAGGCTCGTTCCCAAAACCAGGTTGCTGGTGTCATAAGCATTAGCCCTATGACTGTGCCGACTGGCTGGTGGCATCAGTCCATCTTCTTAACCTTGCAGCGTTTAGCTTTCCCTTCCAGCTGACAGCATTGCCTTCCATCACTTATCTTAGTGACTATTCAAGGAAGATCTTACTTCAAGAGGGCTCTTGCAGTAGGTAATTACATATAGGACTGACGTCGGCAGGCGGCAGGACCCCACGGAAAAACTTTTAGCTAGCAGTCCCTGGCGAGGGACCGCCCCATCAGGTGACCGGCGTCAGGGAGGCGGTATAAAGGGGCAGTCCCTGACTCCTGCCTTTCCAGATCTTTCCCGCCGTTAGCTCGTGCCAGCGCCTCGCGGAAAAGTTCTTCGCTCATCAGACTCCCTTCGTCGGTGTTTTACCAAGTATTTTTCGCTTTTCTTGATAAATGGTCAGTCATCCGTCGGTGTGTGTCGTCCCCTACACCCTCCAAGCACAAAAACAAGTGCGACTCGTGCGGCGCCCAACTCCTGCACAAGGACGGCTATTCCCTGTGCCTTTTTTTGTCTAGGCCCCGATCATCCAGTAGAGAAGTGCCAGCACTGCCTCAGTTTTTTTGTTTGTTTAACTCTTTTTATTAAGTTTTCCAACATAAAGGACAAGATACAGTCACTAAATAAAGGCATCATAGATCATACATCAATACAGTGCATTAAGGCAATTAAATCTTTAGCCTATCTCAACCTCCCATCTTATTTAAAAAAAAAAAACATAAAAAAGGAAGAAAGACTAAGAACAAAAGCCAAGAAAGAGTAGAAGGGGTAAAAGAAAAAAAAAACAATATAAGAAGAAAGATATTCTAGTCTATACAGATAACTTAACCTATATACAAATATACCAAGGTTTTTTCACAGTATCCACATAATTTAATCATTTCCCTCACCAGAGGTATTAGAGGATGGGGCCTATCACTCAAACCTCCCCCCTACAGCCACCTCTTTACCTATCCAGTATTCAGCATCATAAGCTCATCTGCCGAGAGTGTTCCCATAAAATGCATCCATTGATTCATAAATGTATCTATCTTATCCTGTAGTTGATGCAACCTCTGTTCTAGGGCAAGCGCCCGAATAGATAAAAAGCGCCCGTGTGCCACAGTGGGGGGCTCTCCCGACACCCATGTATTAAGGATCACCTGCCTAGCTTGTACCAATAGTATTCTAAGCCATCTCTGATATGGCATCCAGCTTTCTCCATCCCACTCCTCCATGCCAAACAATAGACTAAGGGGAGAAGACAGTAACTCTCTGCCCTGCATAGCACTCAGCTGCCACCCTACAGCTCTCCAGTATCTCGTCAGAGAGGGACAGTCCCAGAAACAGTGGAAATAGGTGCCCCGTGCATCTTGCTCCTTCCACACATCTCTGATACCTCTGGGCGCAGCCTGTGATTCACCACCGGGGGGCAGTAGAGTTTGTGCACAAATTTGTATGCACTTTCTTTATATTTATTGCAAGCCAGGAGCCCTACATGTGACCCCAGTACTAATCCCCAGTTATCCCGGGATATGGCCAGACCCAAGTCCCTTTCTCACAGCTGTCTTGTCTTATCCGATAAATCTTTGACACTCTGCCACGGGAGGCGTACCGCCTTCCTTAAAACCCTGGAAGGATCCCTTCTTGCCACCCCTATTATCCCCTCCAGCTGTTCCAGCCCTGAGATACCTTCTCGTTGCCTTTCCATCTCCTTGGTCAGATTCCTGACCTGAAAGAATCTGTAGAGGTGAGTGGCCGGAATCCTTAGCTTCTCCTGTATCTCCTGGAAGGACAGCAAGGTGCCCCTCCTACACAAATCTCCTAAACACTGCGCACCCCTCCTCTCCCACTCCTGGAAGCCCCCATCCTCTATACTGGGCCTGAAAAAGGGATTTCTAGCAATAGGCAGCAATAACGTCTCCTGTTCCGTGCTGCCCATAGCAGCTTTTATTTTGGCCCAGCTATTTAGTACCGAAAAGACCAAGGGATTAGGACGCCCCAAGGATGCATACCCGCTTCTACCTCCACTAGATAAATAGGTGGTTAGCCGACCTCCCGGCCCTCTCTCTTCTAGTCTAGCCAGCTGGCGGTATCCACCTCACTGAGCCAGTCCTTAATAATCCTGACCTGTGCCACCATAAAATAATGCTTCAGGTCTGGGAAATTCAAACCCCCTCCCTCGGTGGTCGCCTTCAACCTCTTCAGGGACGTCTGCATCCACTTCCCCCTCCACAGAAACTCACCAAACCCTCTTTCCAGGGTCTTCGTGCCCCTTTTGTTAAGGCCCACCGGCAGCATCTACAACAAATACAGAACTCGGGGTAGGATATTCATTTTAATAGGGCACGCCACCTTCTCATCTCCTTCAGCAGCCTCTTAATCATGGGGGTGTAATTCAGACGGTACAGGTCTTCTTTCCGCTTTCCTATCACTACTCCCAGATACTTAAAGAGGAGGACACCACCCGCAGGCCCCACTCTCCTCCCCCCACCTGTTTCCCAGAGTCCCCTACCAAAAGCAGTTCTGACTTGTCTATATTGATCCTGTATCCAGAGAACTCTGCGAAGTCGGCTACAATCCTCAATAAGGCCAGCACAGAATTCCCTGGGTACCTCAGGCAGAGGATCATATTGTCTGCGTACAGAGACAGCTTGTGCTGTCGCCCTCCCCTTCCCAACCTCAGGACTTTGTCTGATTGCAGTAGCAAGGGGTTCAATTGCCAAAGCAAAGAGGAGGGGTGACAGCGGGCACCCCGCCTCGTTCCCCTTTGCAGGGAGATCCATTCCGACAGACCGCCATTTACTAATATTGAATCCCGAGGAGAGGCATACAGGGCCCTCACCATCCCTGTAAATTCCCCTCCAAACCCATATCTCTCCAGTACTTCAAACAGGTAGTCCCACTCAATGTGATCGAAGGCCTTCTTGGCATCTAAAGAGATAATCGCCGTGGGCCCTGGTGTTCTCGAGGCGTTCTGTATCACATTCAGGACCTTCTTACATTATGGTACAAGTATCTTCCTCGGATGAACCCCGTCTGATCTACATGTATCAGGTTCGGGAGAAGCTTGTCTAATCTAGATGCCAATATCTTAGCATAAATTTTCGAATCGGCATTGAGGAGAGATATGGGCCTGTAGGCGGCACAGTCCTTCAAGTCCCTCCCCTGCTTCGGGATAACATAGATGGTCGCCTCACTCATAGAGCGAGGTAACGGCCTCCCCTTCCTAACTTCCCTAAAGAGGGCCCAGAGGTGTTCCACAACCTCCCTCCCCATCACCTTGTAAAATTCAGTGGGTAGACCATCCAGCCCACATGCTTTACCCGACTTCAAGCAGGCTATGGCCCTAGAAAATCTCTTCCCTCGAGATCTCCTTGTCCATCCGATTCCTCCAGGCTTCAGATATCTTAGGCGCTGCTATACCTTCCAAGAAATGCTTCATCTTGTCTTTCACATCCCCCCCTTCCGACCTATACAACTGTTGATAAAAACTAGCAAAACTGCCCAAGATACCATGAGCATCCTTGTGCAGCACTCCCTTCCCATCCTTTACTTCATTGATCCTTTTACAACCTCTCTTCCCTTTAATCAAGTTAACCAGCAGGGGCCCCGGCTTATTGCCCCACTCATACAATTTGTGCTTTCAAAGAAAAAGTTGTGTATGTACTTCATCCATTAATGATTTATTCAGGGCTTCTCTGCTGGCTGCCAACTGTCGGGAAACATCCCCCCCCCCCCACCACCATCTGGCGCTCCAACTCTCTCACCCGGTTTTGTAATTCTTCCTGCTTCTGAAGCTTGCTTTTTTATACCTGCTAACATACCCAGTGACAGCTCCTCTTATAAATGCCTTCCCAGCATCCCAAAACACCTGGATGGACAGGGCAGAGGCCATATTCGTGGAGGTATACAGTTCCCATTGTGCCTTTAGATGCTCCCTAAAGTCCTGAGAGCTGAGGAGGTAGGATGGGAAACGCCACTTATTGGTTGTCACCTGTTGGGAGGCCAATTCCAGGGACGAGATAACCATTGCGTGATCAGAGACGTATATGGGGCCATGCCTAATGACTGCCAACCTAGAGTACCAGTCCCCCGTAATATATATATGGTCTATCCACAACCATGTTTTGTGCGGGGGGGGGGGAATAGAAAGTGAATTCCTTTCCCCTGGGGTTCACAGCCCTCCAAGCATCTAGGATATCCAGCTCATTCAGTCCCTCTCACCATTTGCGCATGCAGTCCCCCCCCACCTTCCGAGTGGTCAAGGTTCCTGTCTGGGGTGCAATTAAAATCCCCCCATCACTAACCCTTGAAACTGCTCCCGGATCAATAAATCCAAAACTTTCTGGTAGAAAGCTGGGTCAAACACAGCTGGAGCATACACACTCCCAGATGTAATGGGCTCCTCATATAGCATCCCCTTCACAAAAATACATCTCCCTTCCCTTCCATCCCTAATCACACAGTTATCTTAAATGGCAAACCCCTGTGCACCAGAACAGCAACTCCCCTTTTATGGGATGTAAAGGAGGCAGCATAACAGGCCCCCACCCAGCCCTGTACCAGCTTTTGGTGTTCTGACTGTGTCAGGTGTGTTTCCTGAACTAAAACTACCTGCGCGCCAGCTGTACGTAGCGCCGTCAGAACAGCCGTCCTTTTAATGGGAGTGGAGATCCCTCTGATATTCCAGGATATGATATTCACTCTTTCCCTACTCATCAAAGCAGTCTGTCCTTCCCCTGAACAGCATCCTTCCATCCTCCTCCAACCTCCTCCAATCCCATCCGACCTCCCATTCCCCCCCCCCGTCATACTACATATGTTAAGACCTTGGTAGCTACAATAATAACTATAGTAACCATAATAGACAACCCATAAACAACTACATAACCTATTTACAGCTATTTTCCCTGATTCCCCCACCCTTACAGCACATAACATTCTCAGAATCAAATTAGTATACTACCCCCAAGTAAGACTCGTAATACCTTGTGGGCTTGAGGCAAATCAATCCCCCAGTCCAACAATCTATTTCCTCCTTGCCATCATTTCTTTTAGATCCAAGTCTTGTGGGGTTTATAGGCACATGTAGTTTACCATCGGGCACTTCCAAACAAGATCCCCTACCCATATAGTTTATCCCTCCAGTGCCTGAATCCTCGGTAGTGTCCCTCCTCGGGAATAGCTTCTACCACCATCCTAATTACTATTCAACCCGGTTAGTTTTTCTTCCCCTTAAACCCATTGCTTCAATTACCTCTGCAGAAATGCCACAACCCTCCTTCTCAACAGTCTCTCTTTTTCTGCATCGTCTAGACCAGTCCCAACTCAGTAGTGAGACTACATTAACCAGCGAAGCATACTGATGAAGCTCCCCACTGCCTCAGTTTTAATGCGGCTACCCGGAAAAGGCAGCAGCAGTCCCTGGAAGCCCACATTCTAAAGAAAAGATTAGCTCCATGGAGAAGGAACTCCAGAAAACTACGGCAGTCGTCCACTTCCATGAGGCCAATAGGAAAAAAAAAAGAACACAGAAGCATGGGGACAAGGGCTCATCGGCCGCGACTCCTGGAAGTCCACCATGTTACAAATAGCGTCCCTCCGGGGACCGCTCCTCGCCCGGCTGCCTCAGGGCTTCTGGGGGCATGGGCTCCCACCCGTCTGGCTCATGGGCCCCTTGGATGTCTCCGGGCTATTGGGGCCTCTGCCCCAGTATGGCCCTTAACCCATGGCCCTACTGGCACAGGCGGCTCTATTAAGCTGAGCGTCCAGCTCCTCCGATACCCTCTGCAGGAGAAGGCTGGTAAACCCGTACGACCCTTACCCCAGGGTGGCTGGCGGCCCCTCTTCCGTCAGACCAGGCGGCTCCTCCATCACAGTCCGCCTCCGGCAATGGGTCCCATAAGTCAGATGCCGGCTCCTCCGGCGCCCGCCCGGATACCGCTGATAAACTGCACGTCAGTTCACCCGATGTCCGTACATTGGAAGAGCCGACGCTGGACCCTCCCACGTCCGTCGTCCCCGGCTCCCTGCAGCCTTCGCTACCCTCTGGTGACCCTGAGTCTCCCCAGCCCGACCCTGGGGATTTCTCCCCCCATCCCCAGGTGACGCTGGGGTTCCGCCGCCGTCAGACTGCCACCTGTGGGTCCACTGGATCTGACGTCGGTTCTCTGGACACGGCTCCGACGCCGATACCTCAGACGCCAGTACCTCTGACGCCGGCTCCGACGCCCACTTTACTGACTCCGGACGACATCCTGCTTCCGGATGTCACCCCGACACCGGGCCCTCCAGGCCTTCCAACCCGGACCCGCCCGTGAGACCTCCGGCTGGGCCATCTGCTCTGGCAGCTTCTCCAGCTCCCGGGTACCCTCCGTCGTATCCGACACCGTCGTACCCGGGACCACAGTATCCGGCGCCAAAGTACCCAATGCTGGTCTACCCGACGCCGCAGTACCCGGTGCCACAATACCCAACTCCTGGTTTTACGCCGGCGGGTTTCGGATACTCTCCTTATGGATATAGTCCATACCCATATCTTCCTCCTCCTCCTCCTCCTCCACTGCCCCCTCAGCCACCGGTGGATTTGCAGGAGACTCTGGCCTCCTGGTGGGCTGAGGCCAAGGCTCAGCTCACCAGAGAGGTGGAGAGTCATTTACCGGCAGCGGTGCGGTCCCGGTTCCCGTCGTCCGCGACGACCACTCCTCACCACCTCCGGACCTTCGTCGCGACCACAATGCAGTGGACACTGCTGGGCCAGACTCAGCTTTGCGCCCGTGAAGCTTTCGTCACGCTTTGCTCCATGTGTCAGAGTTGGTCCGGAAATGCTCCGCTGTTCAGGAAGCACCCTTCCGGGGGTCGGTGCTCTTCAGTGGCGATGTCAAGGACATCATCACTGATTTTCAGGAGAAGGGGATGGCACTAAAGTCTGTCGACTCTATGTACCATCCCCACCAGCCGCAGCACCGTCCCTTTCGCAGGCGGAATCGGCCTAAGGCGAAACCTCGGGGAAAGCGGGCCACTAAACGCCGGGCCCCTACAGCTGCTAAGCCCCCCCGCCCAAAAAAGCAGTGGTTGCTTCAGCTGCGGCGCTGCCCCACACCACCTGACTCCTTTCCTCTCCCACAGCCTCCGGACTCCCCGGAGGAACCGGTTGGAGGGAGGTTTTCCCTCCACCTTCTGGGCTGGGAGAGGATAACATCAGATTCTTGGGTGCTCCAGCTGATTGCAGAAGGACACTCAATAGAGTTTCTACAGAAACCACCTCGCCACCCTCCCCCCCAAAAGGTCATCGTATTCTCGGGAACATCTTCTCTTGGTCCAGGAAGAGATTTCAGTTCTGTTGCTGAAAGAAGCGATAGCACCTGTCCCTCTTCACCTTTAGGGGACAGGTTACTATTCCCACTTCTTCCTGGTCCCTAAGAAAAACAGGAGATCTAAGACCCATTCTAGATCTCAGTTCCCTGAATCTTTTTGTGGAGTACAAAAGGTTCAGAATGCTCTCCTTGCAGAGCCTTCTGCCCCTCCTCCGTTCGGGCCAATGGCTGTGTGCTCTGGATATGCAGGATGCTTACCTGCACATTTCCATTCACCCGTCTCACTGCAAATATCTCCGTTTTGCGTTCCAGGGGGACCTCTACCAGTTCAAGGCACTTCCTTATGCCTATCCTCAGCTTCCCGAGTATTTACCAAATGCCTTGCGGTGGTGGCAGCCTTCCTGCATACTCGGGGGTGCAAATTTTCCTGTACCTGGACGATTGGCTCCTGGTGGCCTCGTCCAGGGAGGAACTCCTGCACTGCCTCGCCCTTACCCAGAAGGTTTTTGCCTGCCTGGGTATTACCATCAACCATTCCAAGTCTCACTTGATCCCATCTCAGAGACTACAGTTTATAGGGGTGATTTTAGACACGACCATTGGCAGGGCCTTCCTGCCACCGGACAGGGCGTCCACTCTCCAGACTCAAATAAGTCTGTTGTCTGGCTGCAGGTGGGTCAGTGCAAGATCGGTCCTTCGCATACTTGGGCTCATGGCGGCTGCTATCCCGACAGTCCCTCGCGCTCGACTCCACATGAGGTTTTCTCAGTGGACGCTCCGCTCCCAATGGGATCAGTTGGTGGACGACTTGGATCACTTGATCCTAGTCTCCTCACCGATGCTTCGAGACTTGCAGTGGTGGATGGTTCGAGAGAACCTGCTTCAGGGAGTTCCTTTCTTCCTTCCTCCCCACTCCCAGACTCTAACCACAAACGCCTCGGGCGAAGGTTGGGGAGCCCATCTCGGTCCCCATCGGACCCAGAGCTCTTGGTCCAAGCTCGAACAGATACTCCACATCAATGTACTCGAGCTTCGGGCAGTTCTGTATGCTCTCCAAGCCCTTTACCTGTACATTCTTCCCGGCCACCTAGCCGTCCAGACGGACAATATGTGCGTGGTTTGGTACATCAACAAACGGGGGGACTCAGTCCTACCCTCTTTGCAGGGAAGCAATGAGGGTTTGGTAGTGGGCAGCATAACACGACCTTCGCCTCACGGCAGTTCATGTTCCGGGAATCAACAACACCTTGGCAGACAAGCTAAGCCACTCGTCTGCTCTGGCTCATGAGTGGGAACTGGACCACGGGGTTCTAGACGGTATCTTCCGACACTGCGGAACACCACAGATCGACCTGTTCGCTTCCCCTCTAAATGCAAAGCTTCCCGACTTCTGCTTGCTTGTTCAAGAGTGAGACATTTTCTGGAGAGATGCTGTGTCTCTAGATTGGAAGGACAGATTCGTCTATGCCTTTCCCCCAATTCCTCTGATCCCACAAGTCTTACAGAAACTAGGTTCAGAAGGAGCACGAATGATTCTGATCGCTCCTTTCTGGCCCAGGCAAGTCTGGTTCTCTCTTCTACAACAATACTCAGAAGATCATCCTCTTCCTCTTCCTCTTCCTCTATCACGAGGTTTGCTGACCCAGGATCAAGGGACTTTGGTCCATCCAGGTCTCAAGTCACTTCAGCTTCATGCATGGCTCCTGCAGACATAGCTCAAAGTCACTTTGTGGTTTCTCCCCAAGTGGCGGAGATTTTGGTGGAGGCTAGAAAACCCTCCACTAGATCTACATACACCATGAAGTGAAAAGGTTTGCTATCTGGGCTGCTTCGGAAGACGTGGACCCCTTTTCCTGCTCGGCTGGGCTACTGCTGGAGTACCTACGCCATCTTTTTGACCTGAGTCTTAGTCACTCTTCTCTGAAAGTTCACATGGCGGCCATCTCGGCCTATCATGTTCCCTTTGCAGACAGGACATTCACTCAGCTGGAGGTCTCTAAGACTTTCCTCAGAGGGGTTCTCCACCTGAGACCTCCTATCCGTATTCCCGGCCCTCCTTGGGATTTGAACTTTGTTCTTGAGAAACTTACTCTGCCTCCTTTTCAACCGGCAGCTTCCGCAGACTTGAAGTTCCTTTCATGGAAGACTCTCTTCCTTGTGGCCATTACTTCCGCTCAGAGAATTACCGAGCTCCAGGCCCTGATGTGTAAAATTCCATACTTGATTTTTTCACAAGGAACATGTGGCTCTGCGCACTAACCCTAAGTTTCTTCCTAAGGTGGTAGCGGAGTCTACTCTGAACCAGTCCGTAGAGTTACCCACCTTTTTTATGCAGTACTCCAATCAAGGGGAGTATTTACTACATACTATGGATGTTCACCGGATTCTGAGATACTGCACTAACAGGACAAAAGATCTCAGGAAGACCGATCAACTGTTTGTCTCTTTTGTACCAAAAAGGGAAGGCAGTGCTGTTTCTAAGCAATGCCTATCTAAATGGTTGGCTCATTGTATCACTTTCTGTTATGACAAGTACAACAAGACCCTCCCGGGTCAAGTAAGAGGCCACTCCACCAGGGGAGTCGCTGCCTCAGCAGCTTGTTTCAAGAATGTGTCAGCGGCGGACATCTGTGCTGCCACCACTTGGACCTTCGTCCATACCTTTACAAAACATTACAGTTTGAATATTGCCTCTCGCCATAGAGCAGGCTTTGGGCTCGCTATTCTGCAAGGCCTCCTCTCTTAAGGCTTGCACAGCTAGAGATTCTACTTGGAGTAGATTTCCTCCTCCTGTGTGCTTCTTCTTGTTCCAGACTGCTTGGGACTCAGTCCTATATGTAATTACCTACTGCAAGAGCCCTTTCGAAGTAAGATAGTACAGTTACGTAGAACTTACTCGTAACAGTAGATCTTCGAGGGCGCTTGCAGTAGGTAATACCTTCCCGCCTTCCATCCCCCTAAACTTTTTCAGCTCCTGTTCCATGGGAGGAAATATCTGCTTCTCTCTCGTCCGGCCTCCTTTGGCCTGCGGCAGGAAAGAACTGGAAGGCAGGTGTCAGGGACCGCCCCTTTATACCAACGTCTCCTGACGCCGGTCACCTGACGTGGGGTCGGTCCCTTGCCAGGGACTGCTAGCTAGAAGTTTTTCCATGGGGTCCTGCCACCTGCCGTCGGTCCTATATGTAATTACCTATTGCAAGAGCCTCATTCGAAAATCTACTGTTATGGTAAGTTCTTATGTAACTGTACTTTCAGAACACAGAAGTTTGTGGTGAACAGGCCAGACATTAAATCAAGGAGCAGCTGGTGCTTTTTATTGTATTGTCTACACTACACAGGCTGCCTGTGTCCTGACACTACATACATATACATATTTTTTTTGCCCACTGCATTTCTCAACGTAGACACATCGACCTGCGTTTTTCTCTGTCTCTCTCACTGTGCCATGCTGTCCCTCTCTTTTGTATCTACTGCGGGTACTTACCTGCATGATTCGATTGTCTATAGCAGGCAGGAGCTGCTGCAATCTCATTCTGGTGAGACACTCAGACACTGTTACTGTGCACAGTACCATCGATGTGAACAACCGGAGCACCGCACATTGGAGAGACACACAATTTTGGACACACAGAAAGAAACATTTTTGTGTTGCATTACTGCCTCGCTGTCTCTCTCTCTCATGGTCCACTTGGTCGCACAGTTAGGCAGCGGAATGGAAGCAGCGCAGTGAGGAGCTGTCACAGGGCATCTTGGCTCTCGGCTTCCTGGGAAGTGCAGACTACGGGACACGGCTAGTTACTTTAGCAGTCCACAGCACTAACTTCCCATGCAGCTGAGAAGAGAAGAGTTCTCAGTTTCTGCGACCAGTCTGTACTGGTAGATGTACACTATTCTGGTTATTTAATTTCTGCCTCTTACAGTTGTACAGAATTTTACTCATACTAAATTACATTTTTAGTTACACATACTGAATGCTACAATTCTCACAGGTTTCTGACTGGTTAGGTGGCTACACTCCAGATTATGTGACTGATGCCACTGGTCTACTACATATGCACTTGTCTAGTATTTCATTCATTCGTTTAACACTTCTGTGTAGTTTTTGTTATACGCAGGTCTATTTCTGCTAATAAGCACGTTATGGTGTGACTTTTTGTGTCCTCCGGGTGGGTGGGTACCCTCGCTAACCTGGTTATCAACATGGCTACCGCTCACATTTTCCAGTACTGCTTAAAATTAGTTCGGTTCTGTGTCTCACGTTTTTCTTGGGTGCCTTTTCACCACTTGCAGCAACTGTTCATATCTTAGGAATTAATGAATGGTCACCTGATTATGATTGACCAATCATTTTCCTAATATAAAGATGCCCATGTTATAACATAATGTATAGTATTTGAAAAGAAGCACCCAGAGCATAAAAAGTTTAATGCAATACACACGGTGCATGTAAGAGACAGGACACAAGTCTTTAAACACATGCCAGTGAGCCTAAGGACAGGAACAGTGAGCATTCTTTAGGAGATGCTTGTAGTATCTGTTATAACAAGCATTTGTCAATGCCGAATGTTTGCTTGCTGGCATTGGCATTGGTAGTGTAGAAGTTACAGAGCTGCATAATAAGAATGGCAACGAAGTATTGAACTGAAGCCAACTCCACCACCTCCCTGCAGAGAGTGACAGGCATTGGGGTGTGCCTTTGGGTCGTCAGGCATAACGACCATGCCATTTCACCACACCCTACCCTGCAGACACTGACAAGTGTCACGGTGTGCCTTGGGGTCTTTGGCCATATGCACCCATTCCATCAGGAAATACGGTGAGATGGGTGCAGTATAGGAGAATGGGGTAGCGTTGGGCCCAAAGGAGTCCGAGGCACACCTTGACGCCTCTCACTGGCTGCAGGGTGTGGAATGAGGGTGGAATGTATGAGCATTACGAGCAGAATCCCAAGTCACACCCCTGATGCCTGTCATTCTCTGCAGAAGTGAAGTGATATAATCGGAAACCCTAGCATCTCGGCATTCGTTGGTATTTTCACTCCAAATTTTCAACATGGTTTTTGTGACCCCCACAACGCGAATAGTGGCAATATCAGTTTGTTGGCGAAAACTGCATTTGCACAGTGACTACGGCATTTGGCACCACAGGTGCAAAAACACATTCCGAACAGAATGTGAAAAATGACAGCAGTACTGTTCATGGGGAGGTGTAAAAAATGGCAATGTTGAAAATCTGGTGTGGAAATCTTGTGTAAATGTGAAAAAACTGGTGAAGTCACGAGCATGCATAGAAACTGTGCAACGCACACCCGTAATGTAACTAGTTTGGGGATTTTTTTACAGCAGATTGTTAACACAGGCATTTTGGGACCTCCGATCATGAACAGCGTCAGTGTGATTTTCTTTATTTGTCCCGAACAATGATTTCCCACAGCGACCATGCATTTCTACGCTGAAAGTGTGAAAACACATTTTGGCCATGTTGTGGAAAATGACAGCCATACTGTTCATAAAGAGGTGTGGAAAAATGCCACTGGTGAAAATCTGGACTGAAAATATTACAAATTCATAAACTTATGAGGGTGCGTGGAAACTGCGTAATGCTCACTAAGTAACACAGTCATTTATGGAGTTTTGTCACCAAATTTTCAACATAGCCATTTTAAGACCTCTGCTCATGACCAGTGTCACTGTGATTTTCTTAATCTGTCCCAAACATTGTTTTCGCACACCGACTGTACCATTGTGCGCAATACATGCGGAAACAAATTTTGAGCGAGATGTGAAAAATGGTAGCTGTACTGCTCATAAGGAAGTGCGGTAAAATGGCACTGTTGAAAATCTGGTGTGCAAATATTACAGATTCGCAAACTTGCCAGCGTGCGTAGGAACTGCGCAACGTGTGTTCCTAAAACAGTCATTTTTGGGAATTTTTTCACCAAATTTCCAACATAGCCATTTTAACACCTCTGCTCATGACCAGTGTCACTGTGATTTTCTTAATGTGTCCCATGCATTGATTTCGCACACCGACTGCGCCATTGTGCGCAACATGGGCAGAAGCTGCACGTGGGTGAATGTGAAAACGACAGCTGGCCTGCTCATAAGGAGGCGTGGTAAAAATGGCATTGAAAATCTGGAGTGAAAATAATGAAAATTCTCGAACTTACGAGCATACGTAGGAACTCTGCAGCGCGTAGCACAAGTAAACAATCATTTTGAATTTTTCACAAATTTTCAACATAACCATTTAAGACCTCTGCTCATAAACAGTGTCACTGTGATGTTCTTAATGTGTCCCGTACATTAATTTCGCACACTGACTGCGCCATTGTGCGCTACATGGGTGGAAACACATTTTGGGTGAGATGTGAAAAATGACAACTGTACTGCTCATAAGGAGGTGTGGTAAAATGGCAATGTTGAAAATCTGGAGTGAAAATATTGAAAATTCGCGGACTTACAAGCGTGCGTCGGAACTGCGCAATGAATGATCATAAACCATTCATTTTTAGGAATTTTTTCACTAAATTTTCAACATAGCCATTTTAAGACCTCTGCTCATGAACAGTGTCACTGTGATTTTCTTAATTTGTCCCGTACATTGATTTCACACACCGACTGCGCCATTGTGCGCTACATGGGCGGAAACACGTTTTGGGTGAGATGTGAAAAATGACAGCTGTACTGCTCATAAGAAGGTGTGGTAAAATGGCAATGTTGAAAATCTGGAGTGAAAATATTGAAAATTACTGCGAACTTACAGGCGTGTGTAGGAACTGCGCCAGCATGCTAAATAAAAACAGTCATTTTGGAATATTTTCACCAAATTTTCAAAATAAACTGCTTGAGAGCCCACCTTTATGAACACTGGCAGTGTCGTTTGTGATCGGTCCCGAAAGGTGATTTCGGCAGTGACTGCGGAAATCACCCTTCGGGCCCAGTAACGCTGCATGACAGTGACAGCATTCATGAGAAAGGGTCCCAAAACCCATTTTGAAAATTTGGTGCATAAATTCCAAAAATGCCCGAGATATGCAGCAAAGTTGAAAAACCTATCTATTACATTATACAGCTTACGGCATTTCCTCAGTTCACGGTCGGCTTTGAAGAGTGCAGGCGTGTTCCCGGTCCACAGAATCGTCGCGCCAGACTCCAGAGGTAAGTATAGGGTGGAAGTGTGGGGAGGCAGGGTGCGCAGTGGGTGGATCGGGTGGGGCAGGGAGACAGCGAGGGACCGTTTTTAATTTACAGTTTGTTTTTTAATTATTAAGGCGACAAGGGACGTTTGCCACACTGGGGTGGGCTCCCAGCGTGGCAGCTGGAAAGGATGTTTGGGGGTCTGGAGCTGACGGGGATTGGGCACCCCCCGGCCCATCTGAGTTAGTGCCACGCTGGGGTGGGCTCCCAGCGTGGCAGCTGCTATGTTTGGGGGGCTGGAGCCGGCGGGGTGGGCACCCGTGTCGGCCATCTGGATGCGTGCCACACTGGGGTTGGCTCCCAGCGTGGCACCAGGAAGCTTTTTGGGCGGCATGGAGCTGACAGGGCATTGGGCACCCGTCGGCTATACTGTATATTGCATGGGGAGCACGTCAGCCGCGCCAATATGCGTCGCGTGCGTGTTGAGGGGAGCTCTGCTCATTAGTGGAGCTCTCCTTTCAACTGTATGCCACTGCATTTTCAGCTGTCATAGATAGCTGGAGCAGTGATTGGCGCACTGCGCCCGCGCCTGCAAACACACTGACTGAATTGGAAGAGGCTGACACACCTCTGGAAAACTTGGATGATGGCACTATGTTTCTTGCACATGCGTGCAAGCAAACATAAAAAGAGGCCACTGAGGGACATGATTGCGGCAGCATATGCAAAGGAAGATTCCCAGTCTTTGTAGTGAGTTTGGGGACAGACATTGGGGTATTCTTACAGGATCTGAATGGATATGTGTTTTGTGCAGGTTGAAACGTGTAGATAGGCATAATGGAAGGTAGTTTGACAGAGTGCTAAAGATGACACCCCCATGCATAGGGTCCCTCAGTGAGGGAGGGGGGAATCTGACAACTTTTTCATAAAGGGAGCAGTGATAGGTGAGATGATGGGATACAAGTGCCAAGCAGTAGATATTATTGTACGTGATGTCCCACCAGTGGAGGGTAGTCTTAGTCACAGCTGAGAAAACCAGGGCACCATAAATAAGCCTGGGGAGCAGCTGGGCCAGTGGCATGGAGGACTGAGGTTCTGGAGGACTTACCTCCTGCCATGCCAGCGACCTGGGTTTGGAAATGGACGTGGGTTGCTTGGGGTCTGGCCGGGTGAGGGAGGATTGAGCGTCCATAGGACTATTCTGCTCCCTCGGGGAGGGGGTTGACATGGCTCACTGTCTGACTGCCACCTAGAGATATGTGGGTGGCAGTGCAAGCGAGTTATGCACAGGGAAGGAATCCCATGTTCAGAGCACTGGGGTTGTCTCTGCAGAGGCACAGGCCTGTACATCGTGCTCATTGCGCGTCCAGTGGGCCCGAGGAGAAAATAAGTGGAAAACACCTCCAACTGTTGGATGAAGACTGACCCCTCGCAGGCACCCCCACAGTCCTGTGGCAGAGGATGATGGTGGGAAGGTAAGTCCTGGAGAAGCTGGGTGACAGGGCTGGGGGGGTCAGAAGGGGGTAGCTGGGGCAGTTCAGGAGTTAGAATATAGAAAAAAACATGGGGAGCAGCATCCCACGAGCAATGGCCAGTCTGGCTTTGGGGATATGGTTGTGACTCAGTTTATAATAAACACCCATCACAGAGTTACCAGATTTACAGACTCCTGTCACATGGAGTGAGATGTCAAGTGAGGAGTTCAGGTGACACCCAGGTAGGTGCAAGAGGTGACGGTGGGGACTAGAGCTCCAGCTTGGTAGGCAGTAGATAATGAGGATGGCCAGTGCTTTGGTCTAGGAGTCATACCAAATAGTATGGCCTGGATTTTGATCATGTTCAGGATCAATTCATTCAGAGACATCCACTTACAGGGTATGTACAGCTTATAGGTCCATGGATACATTTCTTTTTTTTATATTTAAATTTTATTAACACAACAGAGAACATGAGTGAGCAAACAACAGATACAGTATATGGTACACTAGATAGTTCAGAAGGAAAACCAAAAAAAAAGAGTAGGGGAATTCACCACAGACTTGCTATAGGTACCAAACATAAACATGGGAAAATTAAATTAATTGAATGAGCCCATTATCTAAAGATTTTCAAACATTATATCTCAATCAAATGGAGGGGGGGGGCAGGGGGCACCCCCCCACACATAGGGCCATCAACCAGAGCAAGAAAAAAAATAAAGCTCTGTGCAGAACAGATCCCATTATAATATACGCCCTTCAGAATAAAAACAAATCATGGATCCAGAACTTCTGTATGGTCTTAAGAAAGCCAATGTTCATCTACAGAGGCATAATAAAAAACCCAGGGTCTCCATCTTCTCTCGAAGTGCTCCATGCATTTTCTGTTGAGCTGCTATAAATTTTTCCATGAGGTATATCTCCAACATAATAGAATGTCACATCTCCAGCGTTGGCGAAGCAGGTTTCATCCATAAAGTGAGTATTTACAGGGTAAACATTGATTAGGAGGGAGTACCAACATCAAAATAAATTCAGGAGTCACCTCAAAGGATCAGGTAGTCACCAGATCTATCTGAGTCAGCACAGAAGACCAGAAAGGATGCAGGATGGGACAAAAATAAAAAAATGTGAGCTTGGTCTGCTGGATTGCACCCACGATGCTGCCAACAATCCCCAAAATGATGTGGAAGAAAATGTAGAATAGCAGTGGTGCAGAAGTACTGAGAATGACACTTCCATACAAATTTGAGCCATAGGGGAGATGAGGTAATCTTGTAGGCTGCGATAGCTGAACTTTCCCATTGGGCATAATCAGTGGAAACTTGAAGTTCCTGGGTCCATTTGTCCAGGATCAACCGCAATCCCTTATATACATTCCCAGTCACATGCTCCCAGGGGTGGTCATTCTAAAAGTCAATTATCATGGCTAACAGAATAGGGAGTACAGTAGGAAGTTTAGTATATTCTTTGGCCCAGATATTCAAAAGGGTTGCGCCATGCGCAAGTCCAAAACTGCGCCATTTTGCGATATTCAGAAGGAGGCAGTTGTGCCCCCGAAAACATGCTGAGCAACAGCGCGCAATGAAAATGAAGGCATGCGCGCAGCGGAAGAGGCGGATCCATGCATAAAGACTGCAATCGTTATTCAAAAGACTTGCGCGATGCGCAATAAGCGCTGGCGGAAGTGCGCACTAGAGGAAATGAGCCAAAATAAAGGCTCAAGGAAGTGGGCGCAAGAACGCTACCAGGTTGCCAAGTGGGGAGAGGAGAAAGAGACAGACAGACAGACAGCAAAGGGCAGGCAAGGAAAGTGTGTCCCATAGTCTGTAGAGGCCAGCGGGGGTGCCGGTGCAGTGGAAGTAGCAGTCAGGACAGTGGGGTAACACAGCAACACCAGCCAGGGGGTCAGAAGCCAGGGAGATGGACAATGCCAGTTTCCACATGGAAGCTGTAATGAGGAGGGTGAGAATGCATGCTGCAGGGGGACGTGGCCGTGGAAGGGTCCGTTGGCAGTACGCCCCCGACAGGCGGTACCGTGCCCGCATCAACTTTGAGCTGTACACTGATGTAGAGATCGTGGGCCGGTACAGCCTGAACAGGGCAATACTGAGACGGCTCTGTGAGCTGTGCAGTGATGTGATGCAGGCATCCTCACGACGGAGTCACGCTCTGTCGGTGGAGACCAAGGTGACAGCCTGCATGTGCCTGCTCGCCACGGGCAGCTTCCAGAAGGCCGACAGGGACACCACAGGCATCACACAGTCGGCCACGTCACGCATCCTCACCCAATTCCTCAGCACTGCTGCCACATGCGCGAGTACATCCATTTCCCCAAGCACCGTGGCAGGCGTAGCAAACATGCAGGAGTTCCACAGGGTATACGTATGCCTGGCGTGCTAGGGGCCATAGACTGCACCCATGTGGCCATCCGCCGCCACACCGGCCCGATGGCCACGCATATCGGAACAGAAAGGATTCCCTAGTGTCAACTGCCAGGTGGTGTGTGATGCCACTGGGCGCATAATCAATGTCTGTGCCACACACCCTGGAGGAGCACATGATGCCTTCTGTGGTATCAGTCTGCACTGTGCCATCGATTCGAGTAGGACATCCCCACAGGACATCTAGTGGGTGAGTACACATGTATGGAATGCAAACTCTGGGCAAGGGTGGAAATGCCACAGGTGCCATGGTAGTGGCACACAGGGAGATGGCCAATATGGACCTGAACATGACACTGATCTCCATTATCTCCACACAGGTGACTGCGGATACCCACTTTGTACCTGGCTGCTCACACCGTACCGGCGCCCCATGACCCCAGTGCAGCTATGCTATAATGAGGCACATGCCGCAACATGCAACATCATAGAGCGGGTGTTTGGGATGCTGAAGGCACGCTTCCGATGCCTAGACACCTCCGGTGGTGCCCTACAGTACAGCCCCCAAAAGGCCTGTGGGATATTCCTGGCCTGTTGCATCCTGCACAACATGGCCAAAGACCATGGGATAGCTGTACAGGTCGAACAGGGGGACAGCGATGGGGACGCCAGTGGCGCCGGTGATGATGGTAATGAGCAGCCCCCCCTAGGACGGAGGGACCCCCGACTGATCCGGCAGGCCCAGCTGCACCGGGACACCATCACAGAGGAGCACTATGCACAACACAGGTAAGTCAAGGGGACATGTGCAACCAACACTGTCCATGCGCAAACCACAGGCACACAGGGGGACACACCAGGGGTGCATGACGGTCAGGGGAGTGGAACGGTCCAGGCATACAAACACACCATCAGGAAGGGGTGAGCACTCGTATGGACACACACACACACCAGGCACAGGCGTACATGGGCAGATGCAGCACTGCAGAAGCCGACATTGCTAACACACAGCACCACCGACCACCCGTACTGTCCAGTAGTGGCAAAGTCGAAGGCACCCTTGCGCCGCGTGCAGTGCAGTGCAGGCATCATCATGCACGCACCTGTGGACAGCAGTTGGGAGGGTGTGCAGGTGGTCCGTGTGTCGGCGTGGTGAGCAGAGCACCCAGCAGTGCACTGCCCACCATGACACACATTGCACACATGGCAGCACCAGACAGGGCCGCACTGGGAGACAGCTCAGTCATGTAGCACTGTCCCACGGCCACTGCGGATGCGTGGGCGCCCGCCGTGACCCAACAGCATGGGCAGGCTGAGCAGGGGCCACATGGGGTGGCACTGTTGCACCACCGGGTCCCACTGCTGACGACCTTGCCCGCACAGGGGTCTGCAGCATGCGAACAAACCTGCAGGGGTGCTCGGGATGCCGCAGCAGAACCCGGGCTCCCACAGGCCTGGTGTCGCATGACGCCGGGAATGGGGAGTGGAGAGTGCACTGTGTGGGGTGTGCGGTACAGGGGCACCTGACTGTGTGCCCAATGCGTCAATGACAGAGACCACTGCCTGGGTCAGCCTGTCAATGGCGGCGGTCACATCCGTCCGCATACGGACCAGCTCGGCTCGGTCCCGAGCACACTCCCTGCTGTGCCGCTCCACGGACACAGACAGTGCCTCCACGGACCTTGCAACCTGCCTCTGCAGCTGTACTGATTCCTGCAGCAGGCGGGTGTGCTCGTCAATGGGTACTGTGCCCCAACGCATCCTGACCCCCAGGGTGTGGACGGTCTGATGCACAACACCCTTGAGGGGGGCGCTGTTCGCCAGGACCAGGAATGGGCAGATCAAGGGGCGGCGGACATGTGCCACTGCTTGACACTGTACCCCAGACCTGGTGGGCGCTGCTGCTGCTGCCCTGCAACCGCTGTGCCCCGGGTCCTCGTTCCACCGCTGTGCTGGCAACAGTGCCAGACACCTGCACAGCCACCGGTGCTGCCCCACGGGTGCTGACAGGCACAGCCTGGGACCGTGCCAGCATGCTGGTACACAAGTTGGAACCAGACAGGCCCAGGGGCACGTGCTGGCCTGCCGTGTGTCCGTCATGGGACACACAACCATCACTACCCATTGCAGGCCTTCTATCATCAATGGTGCAGGTACGTGCTACTGCCATGGTCACAGCGTGCTGGCATGCTTGCATGCCAGACTGCTGAGACACAGGCTGTGCACCCCCGCACCCGTATCACTGACACCAGAGTTGGCGGCCCAGCGTGCATGCTGCTGCAGTGCCTGCTGGCTGGTGGTGGAGGTGGATGGACCCTCCTCCATGTCCAGCAGGTCAGCATCACTGTCTGGACCCACCACCACCGTCTCCTGAAGACGAACAGGATCTGTAACAGAAAGAGAGTACATGTGAGTGCATGTGAACAACCGCCGCCCCCAAACACCACCACCATGTCATACCGTGCAGTGATGGGCTTCCACCTGTCTGGAATCCTCCACCAGTGCGCCCTCAATGGCGTCGGCTGCATGGCTGCAACCAGTGTCTCCTCAGTTGGGTCAGCTGCAACACCACTGGAGGCCCCGCCAGTGCCAGCGCGTGCGCCCTGAAGGCTGCCACCTTCTCCTTCAACCTCCTGCGGTCTGTCCCCATCTTTCTTGCATTCCTGCGCGGGCTGGTGGCTTCCGTGCAGGTTAATGGCGCAACTACCCCTCCCATGCAGCCGCCGCAGGGACTGAGGGTGCCCTCGTCCACTCAGCACTGGCTCCTCATCCAGGTAGGCCTGGAAGAGAGCCTCCGTCTCTGCTGCTGTAAAGTTGGGCCTCCTCCTACGCCCACCGTCCTCACCCTCACAATGACTCTGCTCGGTCATGGCGATCTGTATGGGGGGAAGTGGACACCTGTAACTGTGCAGTCTACAGCATTTTCCCATGACCATCGTCCTGAACATCACACAGCATGCAACTCACCTCTCACCTGCAGTAACCGAATCTGGCCAACGCAGCCCAATGTCGCACATTTATAGCGCAATACATGCAAATTAGGAGTGGAACAACTATAATGACATGCAAATCGCGCCACTGCGTCGCATGAATAGTTGATCAGATGATTTGCATTGTCGGCTGAATATCGCGAATCTGCGCTGCGCATCTGGAAGAAGTCGGCTGGCCAATGGCGCAGATCTGTGCCTGTGTGATAGACTGCATTGCGCATGCCCAGATAGCTTACGTGAGGCATCTGTCGCGCTGCTGGCGTGCTGTTGCGATCGGCAATTCAGGCCATGGCCACCATTGTGCCAGTGGCGCTACAGCAATGGGCACTATGGTGCTGTGGCACTACTGCGCAATACTCCACTGTTGCGCACAATGCGCGGCTGGTCGGTCCGCCAGGATGCCTATCGTCAGATGGCGTGTGCATAGCCTTGCGTCATTGCCCATGACCTTGTGTATGACCTTTGCCCCTGGCACTGTTAGCCTGCCTGTATGCGTCCCTATTGCGCTGTCTGGTGACAGCGTATAATGTGTATGGCGCTGTTCGAAGCTGCGATTGGAGCCTATTGGTGGTCTTGTGAGCAACATCTCCCGTGGGTTACGCGCTAGCTGGGCGCCATATTGCCTGCTGTAAAGTTGGTGCCATGGCTAGGAGGAGGCGGTGTCCTGGAGCCAGCTTGAAGTGGCCAACTTGGTGGCCCTAGTGGAGCCCACTATGGGGCACTTTATGGTGGCGCCCCTCACCATTGCCCGGACCAGGTGTGGCAGCAAGTGGCCACTGACCTGGTGGGGGTCACTGGATGGTGCCGGTCAGCTGAGCAGTGCCGGCACCGGTACAGTGACCTCCGCCGAGGATCCTGATCTGCTGGATCGGCTGCAGTCACGTGCCAGGCGGGCGTGGTGCCTAGGCCAGGTGGGTGTGCCATATATGCACCTGTATTATCTGTAGGGGTGTGTGTGTGTTTTGGTGGCTGTGCATAGGTAATGGCTCGGCACGGTTGGCTGTGTCAGTGTGTGCAGCTGTGAGATGACTGGGTATGGCTGTGTGGGCAGGCACTGTCACTGGGGCAGGGGGCAGTCTGCTTTTGAGTCACACTGATGTTTGTCTCAACATATGTCTCCCACAGGCCGGGATGTGAGGATACGGGGCAACAGTGAAGAGGGCCGTGTCAGGGACCCGTTGCCAGCAGGGGTTGGAGCCCACCAGCAGCAACAGCGCCAGTCGGAGCTGCTTGAGCAGTGTGAGTATCATGACTTCATGGATGCTATTGCATGCTGGGGGGGGCCGTAGCCATGCACAATACAAACATGCAGGAAAGGGGAGGTCATAATTCCACTATACAAGACACTAGTGAGGCCCCACCTGCAGTACAGTGTACATTTCTGGAGACCATACCTACATAAGGACGTAGAGTGGGCAGAGAAGGTTCAGACGAGGGCAACAAGGATGGTGCATGGCTTGCATCACAACTCCTAGGGAGACAGGTTGAAGGAACTGAACCTGTACTCCCTGGAGGAGAGGAGGGAGAGTGGGGATATGATTGAGACATACAAGTATCTTACAGGGTGGAACAGGGTGCAGGGAAACACTATTCTGAAGTGCAAAAGATGTTCCAGGACTACAGGGCATGGGATGCAGTTGAAGGGAGGACGATTCAGAGGAAACATGAGCAAGACTTTCTTCACAGCATGGGTGGTGTACAAGTGGGACACCCTGCCAGAGGGAGTGGTGGGGGCTGACAGTCACGGGATTTCAGACTGCACGGGATAGACATAACGGAATTCTTGAAGTCAGGGGTAAGGGGCAACAGACTTCTAGGTAAACAAAGTAACTTGCAGGCTGAAATGGACAGACTGTGTGGGCCATAGGCCCTTATCTGCCGACACTGGCTATGTATCTATGTCTGTAGGCACGACACATGTGACATGCATCACTGTCCAGTTTCACAGCACGTCTGTGTATGCATCACTGGTGGTCCATGCATGCACTGGGCACATAGCTGTGTAACTGGCATCGCACCACGTTGCCACGTCACTTGCCAGCTTTGTTTGTGCTGTGATGGACATGGGCAGTGTGTGTGTACAGTGGTGCGCATAGCTGGTGCCGCCTGTTTGTGATGGCCATGTGCATGTTCACTGTGGGTGGGTGCATGCCATCACAGGTGCGGGACATTGGGCTATATGGCTTGCAGGTTGGGTGGTGTTCAGGGTTGTGGTCAGTCATAGCCATTGACTGTGTTCCCATTTTCCCAGGCCTCGAGGTTCTCCAGAGGATGGCGAGGGATGTCAGGGCCATCCGACGGCTTGTGGGCCATAATAGCGACATCCTGCAATACATTCACCGCCATGGTGTGCGGAGGAGGCGGCAGAGACCTGCAGGACACCGGCAGGAAGACAGGCGGCCAGCTGGCCCATGACATCTCTACCCTTCCCACTTCTCCCATCCCTACCACCCTGCCTTCCCTCTCCAAGTTTGTCATCCCTACCCCTTGACCAACCCTACCTTGTACCCGTCCCCCCCCTTGTAAATAGTTGTACTTGTTTTGATAATGTTTGTTGCTGTGAAATACATTTTTATATTTTTATACGAATAATGTGTTGCTCTCTGACTTGCAGCTGCCTATGGGTGCTCAGTTGCAGGGGTGTACATGCCATCTGGGCTGGTATGGTCTTGGGTATGTGTGTGTGTGCGTGTGTGTGCATGGGGAGGGATCTCCAGCATGGCAGTGACTTTTGGTTGGTCTTGCCGTCTGCTGCCACCCACTGCTGGGTGCACAGGGTGTGTCTGGCTTGTAGGCTTCTGTGCTGCACGGGGTTGACGTGTGCTGGGGGATGCATGGTTTCCTGCAGTGCCAGTCACTGCACATAGGTGGTGTCTTGGGGTCACAGTGCAGGGTGTGCTGTGCGTACAGGGGGCTGATGTGCACTGTGGTTGTCAACCCCCTGTGTGTGGCACTCTCAGCCTGCCAGTGGTTGTGCTGGGGTGTCATGGCTCTGCTATGCTTTGTTGGCTTGTCCCCATGGGCAAGTAGATCATCCGTCCCACCCCCAGTGATGCTGTGCTTGGGGTGTGCAGGTGTGGTGTGGGTTCTGCAGTGTGTTCCTGTGCCCATGTGTGGCATGGCTGGCGGTGGGCCCCAGCCTGCCTCCCTGGATGTGCAGTTCCATTGCTTTGGGGGGGGCTCTGCTTGCGCTATGGCACCTCTGGAATGCTCAGCTGGGCTGCCCTGGTTGCGCCATAGCGCAACATTTCGGCTCAGCTTCTCCTTCCTGGTTGCGCTATGGTGCAGTATGTGCGATATTCAGACGTTGGTTGCTTGCGCAATTTGTTCTGCTCCATGTTTGAATATCGCACCTGTTGCGCATTTGCGCAACTGGTTTGTGCTTGCTCCTGCTGTTGCACTCATTTTGAGCGCAGTTTGAATATCTGGGCCTTTATGTTTATGTAGCAGGTACGTGCGTACTTGTAAGTGTCGGTAATGTCCTCTATTTGTAAGACCATAAGTCTGCTGTCATTTTTCAAATGGAACGACCCCTTGGATATCTAAACATTGATATGTGTGTGAGAGACCACAGCATCTCCCTCTGCAAAATGTGAGATTCATAGCTGAGGGTAGAAAATCCTCATCCATAGCCAGAATTCTACAAAAATAAAAGACCAGGGCAAAGGAAGGATGATGCTTAATGCTGAACCAGACCTTCAAAGTTTGGGCAGTGAAAAAGGTAAAGGGAGTAAGGGCGGGAGTGAAGGTCCAGGCGGAAAAAAAAGAGGACCCAGATCAAAGAAATCATTTATGATCTGTTCTATATTTTTACAGGCAGGGGTAGCCTGGGGGAGAAGCCATGTGAAAATAATATTTAAATGAGCGGCTCTTGCGTAAAAAAGGAGTTTCGGGAGGTTCAGTCCTCCTTTCGACAGAGGGAGTTGAAGGATAGAGTAACGAAGCCGAGGATATGAACCGCCTCAAAGAAATCTAGAAATCCATTTATTCCAAAAAGAAAAATAAGGTTCGGGGAAAATCAGGAGAGTCTGAAATAAGTATAGTAAGCAGGGAAGAATATTCATGCGAATAGTTTGTATTTTAGAAGAGAAAGGAAGAACTAATCTACTCCAAGGAACTAGGTATCTTACTTCAAAAGGGCTCTTGCAGTAGGTATTAACATATAGGACTGACCTGCCAGGCATCAGGACCGCACGGAAACATTTCTAGCTAGCAGTCTCTGGCGGGGGACCGCCCCCATGTCAGGTGACCAACGTCATGTGACATCAGTATAAAGGGGCAATCCCCCACACCCGCCTTCCAGGTCTTTCTGCCGTCGGCGTGTGAAAGTTCCTCGTGGTAGAGTTCTCATCAGCGTCAGTCTTCTGTTGGGTCAGTTTTTAGGCAGTTTTTTCTCGATATTTTCTCTTAATTACACCGTGTATATGGTCCCCGACGCCTTCTGAATCGCATAAAAATAAGTGCGACTCGTGCGGTTCCCAACTGCCGCATAAGGACGGCCACTCCCTGCGCCTCTTCTGCCTAGGCCTGGATCGTCCTGTGGAGAAGTGCCAGCACTGCCAGAAATTTAATTCAGCTACCTGAAAATGGAGGCAGCAGTCCCTGGAGGTCCATATTTTAAAGAAAAAAAAATGGCATCCATGGAGAAGGAGTTGAAAAAGTTGAGGCAGGCTTCCACTTCCCTGAAGGCCACAAAAAGAAGGAGAAGCACCGGGACTGGGATCTGACCTCCACGGCCTCTGCGACTCTGGCTGGGATCGCGATTCTGAAGGTAACATCCCCTCCGGGGGACCGCTCCACGAAGGTGTCACCCCTCCCGTCGGGTTCGCGCTCGGACCCCTCGGGTACCTCCGGGGTAAAGGAGGCCTCCACTGCCAGGAAGGCTGCTACCACGTGGCCCTCAGGTACGAGCGGGTCTGCTAAGTCAGATGCCGGTGTCACCGACGTCCGCCCGGACAAGACTGGTAAGCCGCTTGCACCTTTGAGAGGGCGCACAGTCGTTCGTTTGCCCGACAAGACCTCATCTCCAGCGCGGTCTTCTTTGAGCAAGGGATCCGATAAGTTGGACGGCGGCTCCTCCGATGTCTGCCTGGATCCGGCTGATAAGCTGGACGTGGGCCCCTCCGACGACCACCCAGCCAAGGAGCCTGTGTCGGACCCCTTTGACCAGTCCGATGCCCCAGGCTCCCCGCAATGCTTGGTGTTGCCCTCTGAGGTCCCTGTGTCTCCTCTACTGAACCCTGGGGATTCCAGCCCTCCCTTCCCGGTCATCACGGAGGACCTGGACATGCTGCCATCAGGGCCCCCCTTTCCTGCTGGGCCAGACACCCTGATGCTGGACCCTCAGACCCAGCTCCGACGTTGGCTTACCCGACGCCAGTCGATGTCCCCCTATCAGATGGCACTCCCTCGCTGGGCCCTACGCCCACAGGGCCACCTTTACCTGGCCTGCCAGCTGGGCTTCTGCCAAGTCCCTCTGCTCCATCAGAGCCCCTGGCAGCCGGGTATCTGACACCACTAAACCCAGTGCCATCTTACCCGGTGCTACAGTATCCGACGCCGCTTTACCCAACACTGCAGTACCCGGCACTTCAATACCCGATGCTGGGCTTCCCGCTCTCAGGTTATGGATACTCGATATACAGATACCCTCAGTATCTGTATCCCCCTCCTCCTCCTCCGCTGCCCACACCCCAGCCGCCGGTGGACTTGAAGGAAACTCTAGCTGCCTGGTGGGCTGAGGGCAAAGCTCAGCTCACCAGGGAGGTAGAGGGCTATCTACCGGCACCAGACCCTGCAGGGATCCCTCACCGGAGCAGGAGACTCCTCCCCTTACCCGACACAGAGGTGAACCCTCGGGCACCAGGGGTGGGAGGATACGTGTCCCAGAGGGCTTCCCAAAGGGACCGTTCCTCTCCCACGTCGGGAGGAGTCTTCCTCTTCTTCATTGGAGTCCTCTGATTCGGACTCGGGGGATGCTCTGACCCCAGATGACAAGCCCCATACTCCAGACCGACCCAGGCCAAGGACCCCTCCAAAGTCTCCTCCGGAGGATCCTTCTTTTCTGGAGCTACTGAGAAAGATCCAGGAAGTTCATCGGTGGCAATCTCTGGAGCCAGATCCACAGCGTAAAAAAGCTTGCTGCCCACTTGGATCTGCCAGAGACTGCTTCTACATTGATTCCACCCTGGATAGAGCCTCATGCAGACCTTGTTTGCACTATTTGGAAACAACCATCTGCGTTAGCCCCCCTTCCGAGGAAGGCAGATCAGCTGTACCAGGCTCCTGAGGGAGTAGATTCTTTGAATCTACACCCTAAAGCAGACTTGGTCATATTAGCGCCACTCACGGCTGTTCCGCTAATCCTAACCATCTCAGCTCATCTCCGCCTGACAAGGAGTCTCGGCTTCTGGACCAATATGGGAAGAAGGTCTATGCATCTTCTATCCTGGGTATTAGGGCTCTGAATTATGTAGCTCATATGGAGGATTACCAGAAGACCATCCTTAGTTAGGTGGAATAAAAGTTAGACTCCCTTCCTGCGTCTCAGACAACACAGGAAGTGGCAGATCCTGTCCATTCTGCTCATTCGGCCAGTTGGCACATGCTTTGTGCCACTTACGATGCAGTGGATGCAGCTGGACAGAGCTCGGCTTTCGCCGTGGGTCTTTGGCATCATGCCTGGCTCAGAGTGTCAGGACTGGTCCCTGAAGTGCAATCTGCTATTCAGGATGTGCTCTTCAGGGGTTCGGTGCTGTTTGGCGGTGATGTCAAGGACATCATAACCGACCTGCAAGAGAAGGGCACTGCACTGAAGTCCGTGGACTCTTTGTACAGACCCCCTCAGGGGCAGCGGCACCCTTTTCGTCGATGTAACCGACAAAAACCAAAACCACAGGGCAAGCTGGCCAACAAGCATCGGGCCCCTCCAGCAACCAAGACTCCCCCTCCCAAAAAAGCCGTAAGTCTTGTCTGCTGTGCTGCCCCAGACATCCTGACTCCTTGCCTCTCCCACGGCCTCTGGACATACCAGAGGAACCAGTAGAAGGGAGGTTCTCCTTCCATCTACCGGGTTGGGAGAGAATAATGTCGGATGCTTGGGTGCTCCAGCTGATTACAGCAGGACACTCAGTAGAGTTTCTTCAGAAACCGCCCCAAAGACCACCCCCCCAGTCGTCTTACTCCCCAGAACATCTTCCTCTACTCCTAGAAGAAATCAATTCCCTTCTTTTGAAGGCGGCAATAGAACCAGTTCCCATCCACCTTTGGGAAACGGGTTACTATTCCCATTTTTTTCTAGTTCCAAAGAAAATGGGAGATGTGAGGCCTATTTTAGACCTCAGTTCCCTGAACATGTCCGTGGAGTACAAACGCTTCAGAATGCTTTCCCTGCAGGGCCTTCTGCCTCTTCTTTGGCAGGGACTGTAGCTGTGTGCTTTGGATATACAGGATGCTTACCTGTATATCCCCATATGCCCTTCCCACCGCAAATTCCTTCGATATTGTTTTCAGGGGGACCACTACCAATTCAAGGCCCTCCCATTTGGTCTTTCCTCACCCGCCCTAAGTATTTACCAAATGCCTGTCTGTGGTGGCGGCCCACCTGCGTAACCAGGGAGTGCAGGTATTCCCATACTTGGTCGATTAGCTCCTGGCAGCCCCGTCCAGGGAGGAACTTCTGCACTCCCTTTCCCTTATCCTGCAGGTTTTCACCAGCCTGGGTATCACCATCAACCAGGCAAAGTCCCATTTGGTCCCTTGCCAAAGACTTCGATTTATAGGGGTGATCCTGGACACGACCATCGGCAAAGCCTTTTTGCCTCCGGACAGGGTGGACACCCTTCAGACTCAGTCCCGTCTTCTCTCCAGTCGCAGAAGGGTCGGAGCCAGGTTGGTCCGTCGCCTCCTCGGGCTAATGGCGGCTGCCATTCCGACAGTCCCATGCACTTGGCTCCATATGAGAATTTCTCAATGGACGCTTCGGTCTCAATGGAACCAAACACTGGAAGACCTAGAACAGGAGGTACTAGTTTCTGATCCCATGATCAGGGACTTGCAATGGTGGATGGTACAAGAGAACTTTTGCCAGGGAGTTCACTTCAATATCGAACCCCCCTCCCAGACGTTGACAACAGATGCCTCAGGAGAGGGCTGGGGAGCTCACCATGGTTCTCAAAAGACTCAGGGCAGCTGGTCCAGGTTCGAACAAAATCTGCACATAAATGTGCTTGAATTCAGAGCAGTCCTGTATGCCCTCCAGGCCCTGCACTCCTCCATACTTCCCAGTCATCTACTCATACAGACAGACAACAGGTGTGTGGTCTGGTACATCAACAAGCAGGGAGGAACACGTTCCTACCCTCTATGCAGGGAAGCAATGAGAGAGTGGAGGTGGGCCACCCAAAACAACCTTTACCTGACGGCCATTCATGTTCCGGGAGTAGAAAACACACTGGCAGACCACCTCAGTCGGTCCTCAGCCAGGGCCCATGAATGGGAACTGGATCAAGAGGTAGTAGACAACATCTTCCTGCTTTGGGGAACCCCTCAGGTAGACCTGTTCGCATCTCCTCAAAACACAAAACTTCCCGCCTTCTACTCGCTCGCTCCAGGGCGAGACATTTTCTGGTGGGATGCTCTGTCTCTCGATTGGAGGGACAGATTCGTCTATGCCTTCCCTCCTATTCCCTTAATTCCGAGGGTCCTGAACAAGATCAGAGCAGAGGGGGCATGAATGATCCTCATCACTCTATTCTGGCCCAGGCAAGTTTGGTTCTTTCTTCTGCAACAATTTTCAGAGGAACCTCCGCTTCCTCTTCCTCTGTCGCAACACTTGTTGACCCGGGATCAGGGGACCCTTGTCCATCCAGGTCTCAAATCCCCTTCATTTGCATGCGTGGCTCCTGCAGACGTGGCTGAAGCCCGTTTCGGAGTTTCTTCGCTCGTAGCAGACATTTTGGTGGAGGCCAGAAAGTCTTCCACCAGGTCCATCTACGTCATGAAGTGGAAACGATTCTCTATTTGGGCCACATCAAAGGACTTCAAACCTTTCTCTTGCCCAGCTGACAGAGTCCTGGACTACGTGCATCATCTCTTCAATGTGGGTCTCAGCCATTCCTATTTAAAGGTCCGCATGGCAGTGATTTCAGCCTACCATGTCCGCTTCGGAGACAGGACTTTTGCTCAGTTGGAAGTCTTTAAGACATTCCTCAGAGGGGTCCTCCATTTGAGACCCCCATCCGCATTCCTGCTCCTCCTTGGGACTTGAATTTTGTTCTTGAGAAGCTTACTCTGCCCCCTTTCGAACTGGCAACCTCAGCAGATTTAAAGTTCCTCTCTAGGAAGACTCTCTTCCTAGTGGCCATTACTTCAGCTCGATGAATTTCCGAGCTTCAGGCCTTGATGTGCAAAATCCTGTATTTGATTTTTCACAAGGAATGTGTGGCTCTGCGCACCAACCCTAAGTTTCTCCCTAAGGTGGTGGCAGAATCTACACTGAATCAATCCATTGAGCCACCTGCTTTCTTTACGCAACACTCCAGTCAAGGGGAGTACCTCTTGCATACTTTGGATGTTCACAGGATACTGAGATACTACATCACTAGGACTAAGGATCTCAGGAACTCTGATCAGTTTTTTGTCTCTTTTGCTCACAAAAGAGAGGGCAATGCCAATTCCAAGCAATGCCTATCTAAATGGTTGGCTCATTGTATCATTTTCTGTTATGACAAGTACAGCAAGACTGTGCTGGGTCAAGTCAGAGGCCACTCCACCAGAGGAGTAGCTGTCTCTGCGGATTGTTTCAAGAATGTGTCAGCGGCAGAAATCTGTGGAGCTGCAACTTGGACCTCTGTCGATACCTTTACGAAACACTACAGTTTGGATATTGCATCTCGCCGTAGAGCAGGCTTCGGGTTGGCTGTGCTTCAAGGTCTTCTTTCTTAAGACCCGTTCAGCCGGAGGTTCCATACCATGGATCGTTTTCCTCCTCCTGAGTGCTTTTCCTTGTTCCAGACTGCTTGGGATTCAGTTTTGTATGTAAATGCCTACTGCAAGAGCCCTCTCGAAGTAAGATAGTACAGTTACGTAATAACTTACTGTAACAGTAGATCTTCGAGAAAGGCTCTTGCAGTAGGTATTGCCTTCCCCCCCTCCATCTCCCTTAGTTTTTTAGCTCCTTTCCCAGGAAGGGAAATATCTGCTTCTCTCTCGTCTTGCCTCTTTAGGCCCTTGGCGGGAAAGAACTGGAAGGTGGGCGTGGGGAACCACCCCTTTATACTGACGTCGGTCACCTGACGTGGGGGTGGTCCTCCGCCAGAGACTGCTAGCTAGAAATGTTTCCGTGGGGTCCTGACGCCTGGCGGGTGAGTCCTATATGTAAATGCGTACTGCAGGAGCCTCTCTCAAAGATCTACTGTTACGGTAAGTTCTTACGTAACTGTACTTTTCTCTGATCTGCTCTGTAAGGGGTTCGTAATTTAAAAGACTAAGATTATGCAAGTCTGAAGGGACAGTTATCCCGAAATATTTAAATTTTGTCTTCAGCCAGTTCCAAGGGAAGGATGCATGGACTTGGGGGGAGGAAGAATAATTATAAAGTAGAGTTTCTGTCTTGTGCAGGTTGAGCTGAAACCCCGAGAGTGCCACAGAGGTTTCTGTAAGAGACCATGTACCTGGAATAGAATGATCCGGATCCAATAATGTGAGAAGAATATCATCTGCGTACAAAACAATTTTATAAACCATGACACCTAGTGGTGCACCTTGTACCTGGTCGCTAGTACGTATGACTATGGCTACTGGTCCTAGAAATAAAGCAAATAATCATGGAGACATCGGAAAGCCCTGCCGAGAGCCCCATTGTAAAGCAATGGAAGTGGAATAGTCTCCATTAATACAAATATAGGCAGAAGGGCAGGAGCAGAGCTGCTGAAGCAGACAGTATAGCGAAGTGGTTTAAGGCTCTTAGCTGCAAACCTGGAGACCTGGGTTGAATCCCACAGCCCCCCACTTGCATACTGTGTGACCCTGAGCAAGTCACTTAACTTCCTTGTGCTCCCAGGTTGCACCTGTAAACAAGCTTCAACTTAGCGTGCCTCTCCTAGTTGAAAAAAAAAGAAGCCATAACAAGAAAGAGTCAGAAAAGGCAAAGGGCGGACAGGATACCTCAAAGAAACCCCCAGGAGACCCTGTCAAATGCTTTCTCGGCATCTAAACTAAGTAAAGCCACAGGAATTTGACAGGAGACAACATGCTCAATAAGAAGGAGAGTATGACGGATGTTATCTAAAGTGTGTCATTTACAAATTAATCTGGCTCGATCAGGGTGAATAATGGTTGGGAGAATTCTTTATAGTCTTTTGGCCCAAATGGCCGTATAAAGTTTGTAGTATGTATTCAAAACTGAAATGGGCCTATAGGATGAAGGGTTAGAGGGGCCTTTTCCTGGTTTAGGAATTGGACTAATAGTAGCATAAAGCCAAAAGGGTGGGAGGGGGGATTCTGCCTCCACTACCGCATGGAAAACATGAAGTAAATAAGGACAAAGAAACTCAGAAAAAGTTTTGTACCATTCATTGGTATAACCATCAGGGCCAGGACATTTTCTTGATTTCAGAGATTTTAACTAGGTGAGAGGTTCTTCACCAGAAATAGGAGTTGTGAAACGCTCTTGTTGAGCAATAGTCAGTTTATGGAGGGGAAGTGTACTAAGAAAGGGTCAGCTGAAGTGGTGGAAGAGTATAGTAATTTTTACAAATTTGCTGAATTTTAGATTTCTCATATGTCATATGCACCGTAGCAGGATCCCGAATCTGTAGAATGTGTGCAGCATGGCATTGTGCTAGAAGCTTGTGGACCAGCAAATGAGAGCCTTTAGCCCCCCCAAGTATGATGTGACAAGCAAAGGTATTTGAGGGCCTGTTGAACCTTGTAATCCATTATCGATTGGAGCTTGCATTTTATCGAGTTAATCTGGACTAGAAGGGTGGCATTGCTTTCTCTGTAAAGGGCTTATACAAATTGTATTTGGTCTATAAGAGCAAGATATTCCTGCTCCAGGTGACATTTTTTATAAGATGCATTCCCATAGAATAGCCTTTAAAGTAGCCCATAACGTAAGTAAAGTAAGAAAAAATTTATTTATATATGGCACCCAATCCCTGGGCTCTGGATGCCTTACAGGTAGTACAATGACATATGAAACAATACAAACAAATAAATAGAAGGGTCAATGAATCAGTAAATTACCACCAATAAATAAATTACAATAAAATCAGTAAAGCAAATTAACTATAAAATGCTTGATTAAAAAGGTGCGCCTTTAGACCCCTTTTGAAAACCTCCACTGAAGGGGCCTCCCTTAGTGGCTGGGGGAGTGAGTTCCAGAGGGCTGGGCCGGCCACCTCAAACACTCTATCTCCTGAGGTTTTCAGCTTGGCCGTCAGAACCACTACAAGGCCCTCAGTGGAGGAGCAGAGTGAGTGCACCGGGGCGGCAGGGGTAAGTAGATCATTTAGGTAGCCAGGGCTTGACCCATATAGGGTCTTAAAGGTGAGCAAGCCACCTTGAAGAAAATCCTCCGTCTGACAGGCAACCAATGCAGGTCATGCAGGACCAAGGTCACATGACTTGATCTCGAAAGGCCAGTCAGCAACCTGGCCGCTGCGTTCTGTGGAAGCTGAAACTGAAGGGGAGTAATTCAAACAACTTGAAATCTTGCTGTGTTCTGACAAGTGCAGTTAGCCCCAGCCTTTAAACTGCCCCGGAGAACAAAGGGTTAACATTTCTATGCAGAGCATAGAATGCTGAGCTCGAGCTCGGTTGATGTCTCTGTCTGTTTCCCTTTGAATGCTAACCATCAGATTCTTTACTCCGTCTCACTGAACAGTCGCTCCGGAGATTTCTTCTGCAGCTCGGTTCGAAAGTCGGTTTAAGTGTCGTTTTTTTCGTCGGTTTCCAACCAAAAAAAGTTTCCCGCATAACTCGGTTCAGTCTCTGTCTGTGGTATCGTGAGGGAGTACTAGATAGTTTTGAACTGTGTTTCTGTGTGGAACTTGTAAAAAGTGTGGATCGGTTTGGCCGAAGCGATCATTTGTTTAATTCTTGTGTAAATTTTAGTGTGTGGTTACCGGTTCTTATTGGCTCTAAAAAAAACGTGTTTTGGAACATTTTTTTCCAAGACCCGTTACACGGTTAGGAACCGATAAGGGAGTCTTGCCTGGCGGTTGCCGAATAAAGGGTAAGTTTGGTTAGGTTGGCCATGTCTGAGAAACCCAAGAAAAAAAATGGGCCCACTGGGTTTCAACACTGCAGTGAGTATGGGGAGGTCTTTGCTAAGGCCGATCCCCACACCTCCTGTGTTTATTGTCTGGGATTTGACCACCTCGATTCAGACAGCCAAATTTGCAAAATTTTCCCAAATCTACCCTGGAAAAGAGATTAGGTAGACTGAGGGAAAGGGAGGCAAAGAAGTTCGCTGACCCGGATGGCCAGCCCAGTTCAGTTCCGACCGAACCAGAAGGAGTGCTCTCTGACCAGGGCGATACTTCTTCGGGCAAAAGGAGAGCCGATCCCGAAGGGTCAGTTCCGACAAAAAGGAAGCGCAAAGAAAAATCGTCCGGTTTGGATCCAGAAGTCCATGTTCCAACTGCCGGAAAAATAGCCAGAGCGATTCAGATTGTGGAATCGCTTCGCCTGGTTCCGACCGATCCAGCATCTTTTGGCAGGGTATCGGTTCGGTCGGTTCCCCTGGTTCACGATTATACTTTGGAAGAATTTTATGAACCGGAGTTTGAGGAGGAAGGGAATTTGATGATGATGATGGTATTGGTGAAAGTCTAGATGTGCCTGTGGAACTGGACATCTCCCCAGACAGACCTTCATGTGTAACTCCTCTAGGCTTTCTGAGTACCCTTCCCACTTTATGTTCTACAGAAAGGTGGCTGAGACCCTCCAACTTCCTATGGAAGCAGCAATGGAGGATCAGTAGGTGCCTGATTATGTAGAAATGATGGACATCCCAGAGTCCCGGAGGCTGTCTAAACCCCTCCACAAATCTTTTGGGAAACAGACAACAAAAAATTCTGAAGTCTCCCAATTCTATACCTCCTGTGGACAGAAGAATGGACAAGAGGTATACACTCTCAGGCTCAAAAACAGTTTTTATACCACCAGTGCAGCCATGTTGGGGTTGTGCAGGCTGCTGCCTGTGATAAGGCAAGCATTCCCTTGGCTTCACACCCCCCAGACAAAGACTTTAGGAAGGTTGATGCCATGGCAAAAAAGCTGTACGTGGCATCTTTCCTCGGACTCAGACAGGTGAATTATATGGCCTATACAGCCAGGTACCAGAAGTCCATAGATTTCTTTGACTGGGTAACCAGAGTGGTGGACCAAGGGGGAGCAGTTGATGTCGCCTACCTTGACTTCAGCAAAGCTTTTGACACTGTTCCACACAGAAGATTGATAAATAAGCTGGGTAGGCTCGGGGTGGGTCAGAAGTTGGTCAACTGGGTGGCAAACTGGTTGACGGGCAGAAAACAGAGAGTGGTGGTAAATGGTATACAGTCAGAAGAGATGCAAGTCACAAGTGGGGTACCTCAGGGATCAGTCCTGGGGCCAGTCTCTTCAACATCTTCATTAGTGACCTTGCAGATGGACTAGAGGGTAAGGCTTGTCTGTTTGCAGATGACACCAAGATCTGCAACAGAGTAGATGATCCAGATGGGGTGGGCAGAATGAGAAGAGATCTGGATAAACTAGCAAAATGGTCAGAAGACTGGCAACTGGGATTTAATGCAAAGAAGTACAAAATCATGCACATAGGGAAGAGAAACCCTGAAGCCACCTATAGGCTGGGAGGGGAGTTGCTAGCAGTCACAAAGGAAGAAAGAGACTTGGGCATCATCATCACTGATGACCTGAAATCATCCAAGCAGACCTCTAAAGCAGTAGGTAAGGCTAGGGGGTGTTAGGTGTATTAGTAGGGGTATCACAAGTCGTGAGAGGGAGGTAATAATCCTCTTTACAAGACACTGGTTAGGCCCCATCTGGAGTACATGCGGCAGTATTGGAGGCCACACCTTCTCAAGGACATTAACCAAATTGAGGCAGTCCAGAGAAGGGCAACCAAAATGGTGCAGGGACTGCATCAGAAGACATATGAAGACAGATTAACAGAGCTCAATATGTATACCCTTGAGCAAAGGAGGGGAGAGGTGATATGATCGAGGCATTCAAACACCTTAAGGGCATTAACAAGGTGAAAGAGTCTAACATGTTTAAATATAAGAAAATAGCAGGACAAGAGGACACAGCATGAGATTAGAGGGGACGATTAAGGGGAATGTGAGGAAATTCTTTTACAGAAAGGGTGGTGGATGCATGGAATGGCCTACCACAAGAAGTGGTGGCTATGAATACAGTGCAGGGCTTCAAACAGGCATGGGTTAGGCATAAGGGAGCAATACAAATGACTATGAATAGATAGGCCACTGACAGAGCAAAGGCCGATGGCACATTTATAAGGTAGAAAAAGAAATGGGCAGACTGGATGGGCCTTGCGGTCCTTATCTGCCATCAACTTCTATGTTTCTATGACACTGTACTGGCACTGGCTAAACAGACCTTCCCCCAGCTGGCCAAGGAGCTGGAGGCGGTGGCCGCAGATGGGATTGAGGCATCTAAAGTTCAGTTTCATGCGCTGCTGTAGACTCTAATGATGTGTCATCAAGAGTCATGGCTACATCTGTGGCTCTTCAGAGAATGGCTTGGCTCAGATGTACTAGCCTCTCACAGGATACCCAAGCTAAAGCCATAGATTTTCCTGTAGTGGGTAATTCTCTGGGGAGCAGACAGAGAATTACATGAAGAAAAAGGACGAGTACAGGACCACATACAGGAGTGCTCAGGCCAAGGAGAGGCAGGCAACTCCTCAAGCAGCAGTCTAGGGGCAGGGTAGCTTTTTCAAAGGCCTTTACCGCTATCAGGCCTCTTCTTCCTTTTCACATGGGGTTCTTTCAGAGGAGAGGCAGAAGGGGGATGAGCAGAGCTGCATCCACTCCTCAGCCTAAAGCCCCTGCCAAGCAGACACCCTGATGGGCCTGCCCGGGTCGACTCTCCTATTCCAGTAGGGGCCAGGCTGGCTTATTTTGTCCAGGACTGGATGTCTGTTACATCAGACAAGTGGGTCCTGGAAGTGGTAAGCCAGGGACTGGTTCTCAGTTTCAAGAAATTTCCAAAGATGAGAGCCAGATCTTTTCCACCAGCAAATCTCTCGGAAACTCTTGCCCTAGAGGCAGAGATTTCTTCTCTTCTGGCCTTAAGAGCCATAGAGAGAGTACCTACCCTACACTGGGGCAAAGGGCTGTACTCCAGGTACTTCCTGACCCCAAAAAAGACAGGTGAGTGGCGACCCATCCTGGACTTAAGCTATCTGAACAAACATCTTTTAAAGCCAAAGTTCAAGATGATTACTCTGGGAATAATCCTTCCCTTTCTAAGGCCAGGGGACTGGCTAGCCTCCCTGGACCTCAAAGATGCCTACTTCCACATTTCCATCAGGTGCTCCCACAGAAAGTACCTCAGGTTTGAGTTTCCCTCAGGCCACTATCAGTTCAGAGTAATGCCCTTTGGCCTAACCTCAGCCTGAAGGGTTTTCACAAAGTGTCTGGCAGTAGTAGTTGCCTTTCTAAGAAGGCAAAAGATTTCCATTTTTCCTTATCTGGACGATTGGCTAATAGTGGGTCAGTCTCCAGACCAAGTCAAGTCTCACCTGCAAGAGACCCAGCAAGTGCTCACTTCCCTAGAATTTCTCCTCAACCTTCCCAAGTCAGTTCTCGAACCAGTCCAGCTCCTTACCTCTATAGGGCAGAACTGGATACACTCAGAGCAAGAGCCTTTCTTCCTTTAGAAAGGGCAAGGGCTCTAATGAAACTAGCTTCTTCCTTCAGCCTTCAGGTATCTCGACCAGCAAGGCATTTCCTCCAGCTCTTGGGCCACATGGCAGCTTCAACAGTAGTGGTCCAAGAGGCAAGATTCCAGATGAGGGATATTCAGTTCCACCTGAGAGCTTTCTGGTCTCAGAGAAAGGACTCCCTCACCAAACTGATTCCAGTGACTCTGACCTTGATCCAGGCCCTCCAGTGGTGGCAGAATCAGGACAATTTAAGGCAAGGTGTTCCTTTTTGTTGCTCAGCCTTGTTCAGTGGTCCTTACCACAGATGCTTCTCTTCTGGGCTGGGGAGCCCACCTGGGCTCCCTTACTGCTTGGGGCCTGTGGTCCCCCCAAGAATCCCTTCTCCACATCAATCTTCTAGAGCTCAGGGCAGTTTTCCTGGCTCTAAAAGCATTCTCACAGTCAGTTCAGAACAAGGTGGTTCAAGTCAGAACAGACAACACTACCACCATGTGGTACATCAGCAAGCAGGGAGGCACTCGGTCCACGGTCTTGTGCACAGAAGCCATGAAGTTGTGGTCCCTGGCTTATTCCCTGCAAGCCTCTCTTGTAGCAGTTCACCTTCCAGGCAAGGACAATGTGCTAGCAGATGCACTGAGCAGGATTTCCCAGGACCATCACGAATGGTCCCTGGACCCTCAGGTGTTGAAAGTGATTTTTTCATGGTGGGGCACTCCAGAGATAGATCTCTTTGTAGCCTCAGACAATCACCAACTCCCTCTCTTTTGTTGCAGACCTCCAGTCTTGGGATCAGTCCCCCTGGACACCCTGATTCTGAATTGGGAAGGGAAGTTTCTGTATGCCTTCCCCCCTTCCCACTCCTGTTCAAGGTTTTAGTCAAAATAAGGTCTCAACCTTACAAGGTGATTCTGGTTGCTCCAGATTGGGCCAGACAGCCCTGGTACCCCCTGTTGCTGTCCCTAGCAGTCCATCTTCCCTGTCTCTTCCCAGGAATTACAACCTGTTAACATCCTCTCAGGGAGGATTTGGTACCCCAATCTTTAGTCTCTCAATCTCAAGGCATGGCTCTTGAAGAGTTAGAGTTTGCAGATCTGCATCTTTCCCAAGGGTTCTGGACATCCTCAAAGGCTTCTCAAAGCCCTCCATAGAAAGACTTACAACTCCAAATGGAAAAGATTCAGCATTTGGTGTTCTAAGAAGAATATTTCTCAGACACTGCTGAATTGCCTACGGTTCTGGATTATATGGTCCATCTTAATGGCCTAGGCCTCAGACCAGCTACTCTCAAGGTACACTTGTCAGTTGTTTCTGCATTTTTGTCTGTGGGGAAGCCTTCCTCACTATCTTCCCATCCTGTGTTCTGTAAACTTTTTAAAGGATGGTTCACACCAATCCTCCTTTTAGAGACCCTGCCCCTGCCTGGGATTTGAATGTTTGCATTGCTCAGCTTATGCAACCCCCCCTTTGAGCCTATGTCTTCAGCAGAGCTTAAGTACTTGACTTGGAAAACCATGTTCTTGGTAGCCATTACCTCTGCCAGGCGTATCAGTGAATTGCAAGCCCTGTCAGTGGAACCTGATTTTATCTCCTTTCATAGGGATAAAGTGGTCCTTAGAACCAATAGAAGGTTCTTGCCCAAAATGGTTTCAGACTTCCATTTAAACTAGTCTATGTCTCTCCCTGTTTTCTTCACTGATCATTCTTCCTCAGCAGAGAGGAGGCTACACAGTTTAGATGTCAAAAGAGCCCTTAGTTACTACATAGAGCGTACCAAGTGTCACAGGTTTGACTTCCTCCAGTTGTTCCTCACTTATGGAGAAGTGGGAGAGGACAAACCTGCCACCAAAAGATCTATTGCCAGGTAGATTGTGTCTTGTATACAATTCTGCTATGAAAAACTGAGAAAAACTCCACCCTCAGGCCTGAGGGCTCATTCCACAAGAGGTACAGCTGCTTCCCTGGCTGCGGCCAGGTATATCCCTCTCCTAGAAATTTGTCAAGCAGCCACCTGGAAAACAGTCCATACCTTTAGCAAGCATTACTCTCTGGATATCCAGGCTAGGAGTGATGCTCGGTTTGGGACAGCAGTACTTCAGAGCGTATTCCCAAAAGTAGGTTCTGTCCCTCCTCCTTGGAGGTACTGCTTGGTAGTCTGCAACTGTCAGAATATAGCAAGACTTCATGTTTGAAGAAAAAAATACTCACCTTAGTAATTATATTTCTTCTAATGGAGTCTTGCTGTATTCTGACCTTCCTCCCTGCCTCCCCTCTCAGAACCTGTTTTTGGGAAGTGGGTGGGCAGGTGCAGTGTTGCACCCCAGGGGTGTATTTGCTGGCACCCTCCTCCCCGTTTTGTTTGGGTGCTTATTTATTATTGTTATTTTTGGGTTTAGTTTTTGGGTTTCCTGACTTGAGTCTTTCTTGGGAATCCAGAACTTTTCAGCTAGTTGGCTAGTAGAATTTTTACAGTTTCCACATAGAATTTTTAGTTTAGTTGGGCTCGTAAGAATCTGACGGTTTGAGTTCAAAACACTCCAGACAGAGACTTCAACTGAGCTCGACTCAGCGTCCATGCCCTGCATGGAAAGTTAACCCTTAGTTCTCCGGGGCAGTTCAAAGGTTGGGAATCACTGCAATTGTCAGAATAGCAAGACTCCATTAGAAGAAATATAATTACTAAGGTGAGTAATTTTTTCTTCTGGCCCTCTTTATGGGATTGTTCATCCCATAGATATTTTGGGAAAAAATCGTAACTGGGGTTACAGCCATAATGAAATAAGAAAAGTAACAGATTTTTGCAGATGCCCTGGGCCACAGAGATCCTCGCACACCCCTACAAAACACAAGAGTAGGACCAACACTAGAGGCCCCCCTGCCACCCATCCTGAAGGACCCAATGCAGCAGGATGGTGGAGCAGAGGCACCATAGGGAGGCCCACCAGTAACCTTCAACATGCTGGATTCGTCTAAGTGTATAACAACTAGTATATGAAAATAGAGTATCAGTTTACAAATAAAAGTCTTCTCTGTGTGTTTCTTTGTACCATAAAAAACAAAAACAAAATATATCATCATTCTGAAAAAACTGAGTTACACTAAAAGAAAATAGTATAGTGAATGAGCCATAAAAATAAATAAATAAATAAATAAATAAAACAAGTAAGTAATCCCATAAAACCCAAGAACTAAAAGACAATGAAAAATGGACTAACTGCCTACGGGACAGAACTATATACAAAAAAGGATATATTTCAGTTTAATGGTATCAGTGTCATTCAAGCTAATGTGATGAACCAGATCATCGGTGTACAGGATAGCAGAGCAGTAGGACACACATTGGTTTATAGAATTAATATGCAGGGCAAATGGAACTCCAACAGAAGATTTGCTGGCACACAGAGAGAGGAGCCGAACTTGACCCTCTGTGGTCTGTTATAAAAAACATAGAAAATGACAAAAGAAAAAGACGACTGGTCTATCCAGTCTGCCCATGAAACCCTAACAAACCCTAGACCTATTGTCCATACAGGGTTCTAACCCACACTATCCACCCCCATGCTCCCCACCCCACTGCTACCACCCTGAGCAACTACTAAGCCCTTCAATCTGTCCCAGCCATGTTTGAAACCACTGATGGTTCTGGCACCTAGCACATCAGCTGGCAGACTGTTCCACAGCTTCACTATCCTTTCTGTAAAATAAAACTTTCTCTCGGCCCACCTGAACCTTCCCCCATCAGTTTCCACTTGTGCTCCCATCTTCTTGATCCACTACTTATGCTAAATAGTTCCTCACAATTTACATCGTTAATTCCTTTCAGGAACTTGAAGGTCTCTGTCACATCTTCCCTCTCTCATCTGGCCTCCAGTGAGTACGAGTACAAGTACTGTCAGTGAAGTAGCTTTGTAACCAGGGAGAGCCTTGGATGAGATGTCCATTCCATTTAGTTTAGAGCAGAGCAGGGAGTGATCCACCTGATCAAAGGCCTTATTAGGATTATGAAAACTGCAGCTGTAAGGACACTCCTGTCCATGGCTGATGTGTTATTGTTCGTAAGTATGAGAATGGTGGTGGTAGTACTGTGTCCATTTCTAAAGCCATGTTGTGTGGGAGAGAGGACGTCATGAGAGGACAGGTAGCTATTAATCTGGAAGGCGACAATTCTAGCAATTTGTTCAAAATAGGAAGGATAGTGATAAGTCTGCAGCTGCTGCTAAGTTTCTGGTTCCTGTTTTACGGCTGCATGGTGATAGCCATGCTGACGTATTGCTGTTGCGTAACAGAAGAAGGGGCTCTGGAAGCATGTGACTGGATACGTAGACTGTGTCCTTTCACAGTGGAATTGAAGTGCATGCAGTTCACTCCATTCATCACAATGCTATTTCTTTATGTCTGTCCCCCTTCCCTCTGCCTGGCACTATTTTATTTTATTGTCGTGTCTGTGTAGCATTGTACAGCATGAATTATGTGTGCCACACAGTTTACTATATGGACATTGTGCATATTAATAATTTTACACTATATCCATTTGAATCACATAACCTCACTTACATAGAAACCGATGGCAGATAATGACCGCTGAGCCCATCTAGTCTGCCCATTTTTAATTATGAACACTTTTGCTGCAGACCCTCCTTGATCTGCAGCACTGTCTCTTCCATCCCTTCCTTCCTCTAGGATTTCTTTGTGCCTATCCCAGGCATTTTTGAAACCCACCATTGGTTTTGCCTCCACTGCCTCAGATGGAAGGCTGTTCCAGGAATCCACCACCCTTTCTGTGAAGAAGTACTTCCTCACATCTCTCCTGAATCTACCTCCTTCCAGCTTCATATCACAACCCCTTGTTCTACAGCACCTTTTCTCTGAAACTGAAACTTATCTCCCTCCTGTACCTTATTCCCAGTGAGGTATTTAAAGGCTTCTATCATATCTCCACTCTCCCTCTTCTCCACCAGCGTTGTACATATTGAACTCTTTTAGGATCTCCTCATAGGGCATTTGATGCAGACCTTGCACCATTTTGACAGTCCTCCTCTGGACTGCCTCCACTCTGCCTATCTCTTTCTAGAGATGTGATCTCCAGAACTGGATACAGTACTCCAGGTGGGGTGTTACCCAGTGACCTATATAGGGGCAACACCACCTCTTCCTGCTGGTGATACCCCTACCTTTACACCCCAGCATCCCACTACCTCTCCCAACTGCCTTGTCACATTGCCTGGCCACCTTTAGGTTATTCGATATGATTACCCCCAGATCTCTTTCTTGCTTGGTCATTGTCAGTATCACTCCACCCATTTTGTACTCTGCCCCGGGTTTCTGTGGCCCAAGTGCATTACTTTGCACTTTTTTTTGGCACGACCTTCCCCTCTGTGAAACTGTGCTGCCTCGGGTCTGGTAATTAATTGGATTCCAGATATTCCATAATTCTTCCCTTTAATAGTGTTTTCATTAACTTCCCCACCACCAATGTCAGGCTGACTGGCCTATAATTGCCCACCTCTTCCTTGCTACTTCTTTCATGAGTGGGACTACATCTGCCTTTCTCTAGTCTTCTGGGATCATGCTGGTGTCCAGTGATCTGTTAAATAAGTCTGTCAGAGGTGCAGCTAGTACCTCCCTGGGCTCCCTCGGCGCCCTTGGGTGCATCTACTCTGGTCCCATAGCTTTGTCCACATTCAGATTAGTGAGTTCTTTCTGGACTCTCTCCTCAGAAAAGGCACTAGTGTCCATTTCCCTCCCCTCAAAGCCCCTGGTGCATTTGTTTGGTCCCTTTCCTTTACCTTCTACTCTGATCAGTGAGCAGAAGTATTTGTTTAAGATGTCTTGTCTTTTCTTGGTACCCCTCCATAGTGTCAGTGGCTCAGTAGGTAGCACACTTGCCTCTGAGGCCGGGAGATCAGAGGGCTATGGGTTCAGTTCCCACGTCTGGCACTTGGGTTAATATCCCAGTACTGACACTGTAGTGCAGCATGAGAGGGGTGCTGCACTTCTGAGGTGCCGTCTTTCGGATGAGACGTTAAACTGAGGTTCCATCTGCCTGGATTGGTGGTAGTTCAGGTGGATGTTAAAGATCCCATGGCACTTATCGAAAGAGTAGGGAATTTCCGTGTCCTGGCCAAATTTCCCTCATTCACTCAAAATACTACCAACAGCTTACTCTGGTTCAAGGTCAGTTAGCATTCATCTGTATCCCCCTCCCCCGGGTCGTGCCTGAAAATAGGCAGGATTTGTCTAGTGCACTTACCCGGTCAACAAAAACTAAATAAATAAAAAAATTAAAAATACAGTCCCTCCCCCCTTTAACTGTACAATCCTCTTTTGACTTCCTTTTCTCGCTAACATACCCCAAAAATATCTTGTCCACTTTTGATACTGCCTGAGCTGTTCTTTCCTCAGTTTGTGCCTTTGCACTCCTTATTGCTTTCCCTGCCTCTCTCTCTCTGTTTTCCCTGATACACTTCCCTATCCTTCTCCTCCCTCTGGGTCTCCTTGTATCTTCTGAATGCTACACTTTCAGCCTTCACCTTTTTTGCCACCTCTTTCAAAAATCATAGTGGTCTCATCTTCCTTTTGCTTTTGCTCACTTGCTTGACACTGAGGTTTGTTGCCTTCACTATGCCTTCTTTTAGTTTGACTCACTTTTCCTCCACCCCTCCCTCAGGTCATCTCCATGTAGCAGGTCATTCTTGAGGCATTCAGCAATCTTTGTACCATCAGCCCTTCTGAAGGCCAGGACCCTTACCCTTGTGTGGTTGGTGTCTGCTGCTGTTCTTACATTGAACTACTCTGTATGATGATTACTGGTCCCCAGATGTCTTCCAACCATGATATCTGCAATACTGTCCCTGTTAGTAAGAACCAGGTTCAGTATTTCCCCATCATGAGGGGATCACTGACTACTTTCCTGAAGAATACCCCTTGCAGGGAGTCCAGGATGTCCCTGCTCCTAGCTGATGCTGCAGCAGAAAGGTTCCAAACTACATTTGGCAGATTGAAGTCCTCTACCAGCAGCACCTGCTCCTTTTTTTGCCATTTTACCAGTTACTTCTAACATTTCTTTATCTAAGTCCTCCCCTGTGTTGGAGGCCTGTAACGCTACAGATTGCCAGCCGGCTGGCGGTAGGTTACGTAGTGTTTAGCCCCGGCACCTGGAGGATAAAATCATCGAAGAGTAACAGACCGGAGCACCTCTCTGTAGACAAAAAGCATTTTATTAGGAGCGTCGCAGTGCTCCGCGTACTTGGATTACATGTTCTCCCAAAGCTTTAGGCAGTGGGCTTTATATACTGTGTAACAAACAAGTATAGGATGTGACAGTGAAACAGGCAAGTACAGGATGTGTTTTAGTAGTCCTTATATGGTAACAGGCAGTATATAAAAACTGGCAGTTACATAAATGCAGAAGTTGTTAGCGTCAACATGTTTTTACAGTCCTTTTAAGTACAGAGTCTCTGATAGGCTGGTAGCCTAGTCCTTGGTTGAGGCTTGTGTTGATCAGGCTCTGATCATGCATAGTGACGTGTACTCATGCGTTGTGTTTATGGTTGTGGTATAGCAGTCTTTAGGCTACGTGACAAATATGAGCTTGTAAATGGATTCAGCAACATGTGTACAATTACTGTTATGCTTGTAAAAGGACTTGTTTTAGTCACATATACTTAGCTGTGTCAGTCTCACTACACATGTACACTTGTTATTTAGTCAACCTGCACATTTACATGTATATATGTGTGTGTATATATATATATATATATATATATATATATATATATATATATATACTGTAAGTGTTTTGTTATAATCCCCCCAGGTTACTAAAACAATACCTAATTATTTACATATTACTTATATTAGACTTTGCCTTTCCCTTCTGTGTACTAGTTTGGTTATCATTTTTTGTCTGGTTTGCAGGGCATCCACCTTGACTGTTAGTCGGATTAGCATTCTAAGTAGGAAGCATTGCCAAAGTATTAGTATTATTAAGTTGAGAGCAACTGCTCCTACTTACAGTGAGTGTTGGACTTATGCCTACAACTTTAAATGTCCAATTAGTAAAAAAGTCCCACCAGGATATAGAGGGCAGGTACTTAGCGCCCACTTTTACCTCATTAGTGGCGATTTTTTGTAGTATAATTTGCTGCCCTGACTTGGCCTTACGTTTTAGAGCCTCCACTTGTAGCGACTTTAACTCGGGCATTATAATCTCTGGCTGGTCAAAGACAGCCTCCCATCCTTGTAACCACTCATCGGTTAGGTTGAAATAAGTGGTATTTTTGGGGCCGCCCGGGGAGCCTCTTTTGTAGTAGGTATGGTTATTTACTGTCCACGTTTTGAAGTTACATCCCCATATTTTGACCTTTGTATCCAGGACACACCACGAGTTGTTATGCCTGCCTGCCCTATGGATATACGACTCCTTTTCAAAGACCAAGTTAATTTGACTTAGGGGCCAACTATGGAAGACCACCTCATCTCCACATATTCTGGTTGAGGGAGTGTTGTAGCAGGAGCTACTGTTGAACAGCACATATTGGGGGGGTGTTGTGTAGTGGCCATAATGGTATCCCTGGTACTTCCACGTGCACCACGGTTTGGTTACCAAAAAAGGTTCCTAGATTAAAAAGGCACCATGTGGGGTGGGGTTTAGCGTTCATACACACGGGGACCACAAATATGGCAGGGACCAGGTGTGTATGAGTGCTGAGGCCTGTGTATGGCACGAGTTGGACCTGTACCAGGTGGGTGGAAGGAAGCTCCCCCTTTTCACCCATGTTAGCCAACATTAGGTTAAAATATTTTCTGGAGATATTGAAGGGTGGATGCCCAGCCTTCAGCTTTTCCAGCTCAAGTTTTAGCTGGGCCCAAGAGTGCATTTCTAAAGCCAGGCACATACTTTTAGTAACAGCTTGTTGTATTTGCCTATTCATATTTACCACTTGCTGATTGAACTTGTCTATGATAATAAAATTTGTGTAAGATTCAACTAAAGCCATATATGATAATTCAGAATTTGTGACTATTGTACTTAGGGCCCGCCCACTTTACTTCCGACTAAGGCTTCCATGGCATCTCTTAGGCTGGTTGATATGGTTCCTTAATGCCACCGTATTGGTAAAGTTTGCTAGGCCTAAGCCTGCCCCTAGCCATCCTGTGAAGTCCTTTAGGCCTCGGGTTTGGTAGGGGGCGTTGCCTGCTAAGTTATTTTTTTCAAAGAAGAGACTTAGCGTCTTTTTATATTGTGTTTTGTATTCCATGGTCTCGGGGAGCCCTGTACAGTTACTGGGCAACTCTGGGGCGGAAAAATTAAGGATTACTGGGTAATACTGGTATTGGCATGGGTAGTTTGTATTTACGCCTTTACACTGCTCCAACAAGCCACCGCTGGGGGGCATGTCTTCCATTTGAGTCTCTCCAAAGGGGTCGAAGTGAACTGTAACAGCCCTCATTGGGTACTAGTGGGGAATGCCCTTTGCATTATGCCTTTTATCGGTGCATGAGGTGTTGGTGGTTATATAACATGGGCGCCCTGGGAACCACCCCATGGGGCTCCAGAATCGGGAGACCACCAAGTTATACATGTGACCTCGTGGCAAGAATACTCGTATAACCCTTTTCCACGCTGTTACAGTTAGATTACTGTTTGCCCCAGTACTACAATTTAACCATCTTTCCCAAGTTTTATAATGATAACTGGTGGCACTATAGTTTCCTGTCCAGTGTTTGAGCCTTCGGTCCGTCCACCATTTATCCTGTAACCTTTCTTTTACCGCCCTTTGCAACTGGGGGTTTTGAGGGTCTATTGATTTTACATTTTCTATGGACACCCACGAGATGAATGACCCACATATGGTTGGGGGCTCCTCTCCTGGCCACACGTATTCATAGTGGCACCCCTTTTTTTCATCCTTTCACACGGTGAGATCTGGCTGGGTATCTGTCCATGGCCCTGCCATGTCGTTCAAGGGTGTGGCGCACAATGAACCGGCTCTGGGTGACTCCTTAAATTCATTAATCATATTGCCATAATTAGGATTTGTGCATTGACTTCCTACACATAAAGCATAAATGTCTACGTACAGTATTTCACTATGAGTCCCATTTCTTTGTGCATGCCATAGGAAACCAAAATGGGTTTGGTGTTTGTTGTTGTCACAGATTCTTCCTGTCACAAGTGATTGGAAGGCTAAGATGATTGCCAGCCAGGCCCCGAGTGGACCTTTATTTGTCTTCATGGTAGATTATCTGTAGAGAGATCAAATGTAGTATCACTGTTCAGTCAGCTTTGCTTAATATCTGTTTACACTGATCTACATGTACCCAAAGTTTGGGCTGTGCCCCCTTTTCAGTGCGTTTTACATATAGGGCAGTGTCTCCCAACTTTCTGATCACTGTGTATGGTCCTAGCCAATTAGCATCTTTCCATGGCTGGCTTTGTTTCCAGTTTCGGACCATTACAGTGTCCCCTTCTCTGATTGGTGGCTCCCACCCGTGGTAGGGCTCCCTGTATTTTAAGTTTTTTTTATGCGACCTTGCCATGGTTTGGGCCGCAAATCCTAGGTAGGTTTTAAGTTGTGTTTGAACATCATTTAAGAATTTTTTATGTTTTACTTTATTACTAACAGGGGTGCTCGGAGGCGATACATCTGCAGGGTGTGTCAACCGCATCTTCCTCCCTGTCATCAGCTCATAGGGGGAAATCCCGGTGTTTGCCTGGACTGTGCCCTTGATGGCCATTAAAATGCTGGGTAAATGCTTGACCCAGCTGTTACCTGTGTCCATTACGCATTTTTTTAGGGCATTTTTTAAGGTACAGTTCATCCTCTCCACCGTGCCTGATGACTGTTGATGATAGAGGTGGTGAAACCTTTGTTGGACACCAATAATTTTACATAGATGGCTCATGACCTCATTAATGAAGTGGGTCCCCCTATCAGATTTAATTATATTGGGGAATGCCCACCTCGCGCATACCTGAGTGTACAGGATTTTTGCTGTGGTCAAGGCTGTATTGTTGGTAGCAGGAAAGGCCTCTACCCGTTTGGAAAACATGTCAATGATGACTAAGAGGTATTTGTAACCCCTGTTTGCCGTTGGTAGTGGGCCCACATAGTCAATTTGGACGGCATCCTAGGGCCATCTGCCAAAGGCAAACGTTGCATTTTTGGCTTTCCCCTGAGGGGGTCTTGTTGTAGGCAAATTAAGCAATTTTGTAGCGTGCTTTCAATGTGTTGTCTCATTTTAGGCCACCAGTATTTGCCACTGATCAACTCAGGGGTCTTTTGGACACCTCTGTTTCCAGAAGCCCTATAGTTTTTCATGATGATGTCTGCTCTTAGGCCGCTTGGTGGTACCCAATTGTGGGTGTTATTAGTTTTAAAAAACAAAAGTTTGTCCTTGAGGACAAGGTTAGGGTTCTCAGGTATACCCCCTGCGTTTATGATGTTGACTTGTTTTTGGATCCATTGCTCAGACTATTGTAGTTTATCTAGTTTAACAGCTTGGTCAGCTGGCATTGGTTTAGCTATATTTACAGATTTAGTTGTCCGTATTCCTTGCCATGATGAGCCCTCGTATGCTGCTTGTTTAGCTAGAAGATCTACCTTTGCATTGTGTTGCTCATGTAAGTTTGGATTTTTAGTAACGTGAGCTTTAACTTTTTGTATGGCTATTCTACCTGGGGTGGTGTTACCTTCCTCTAGTATTGCTTGGAGTAGCTCTTGGTATTTAACATGCTTTCCATTGGCATTGATCATTCTTCTATTTGCCCAGATATGTAACCATGTGGTTAGCGCCCCCACTACAAACTGGGAATCTGAATGTATGGTTATATGTCCATTTGGGATTAGTAAGATAGCCTCATATACGCCCACAAGTTCTGCGAATTGGGCTGAGTCTGATGGGGGTAGCTTAATAAGGGTTTTTTTGTCCATTTTGTGGGGACTTATAAGGAGAGTACACGGCTGCACCTGTATGGTAGTCTCCTTTTTCCCAAAACCTTGATCCGTTTATGTATAAGTGTATACTATCCCCCAGGTGGTTTTCCACAAACGGGGATAGGGCCAGCATTTGCTTTTTTAGCTCCCCACAATCATGTGACTCCCCCTCATAGTCTAGGTATTGCATCATGTGGGGTTTGTCTAGCTTTTCCACTGAGATTTGTTTGGATTGCATGGCTAGTAGCCACCATGCCTGACGTGTCGGGCTAACTCCTTGCACTCTGTTTTCCATTAGTAGTTTTAGGGGCATGTGGGTTGGACTACCCAGGCGATGGCTAGGACATTTTTTTCACATGCTCCGGACCCTTATTTAACACTAGACAGTTGCCTACCAAGGTAACTGACTGGTATTAGTTTACAAAATGACCACTGAGATGGCCCTTTCACTTGCACGTGCCTGGGGGTATGCTTGTAAAAGGACTTGTTTTAGTCACATACTGTATACTTAGCTGTGTCAGTCTCACTACACATGTACATTTGTTATTTAGTCTACTTGCACATTTTACATGTATATTTATAAAAAAACACTAAGTATTTTGTTATAAGGCCTGTACAGCACTCCTTCCTGAATAGCGGCTCTGTTTCTTGACTCGAGGGTGACCCACATCACCTTGGCCCCCCCCAAATTCCTTGTACCTCCATTTCTTTTATGTTTTCCTTCGCATAAAGCACCACTCCCCCTCCCTTCTTCCCTACCCTGTCCCTTCAGAACATTGTATAGCCTGTTATGATCCTGTCCCAGACACAGCTGTCAGTACACTGTGATTCAGTAATGACCACAATATCCAGATCTGCCTCCGCCATGATGGCCTCTAGGTCTAGGATCTTATTTCCCAGAATCTAGCATTGGCACACACGGCCTTTCATATTTTGATGGGACTCTCTCCCCTCGAGATCTCCCCACTCTCTATCTCAGCCTGTAGTGGGCCACTTTCTGCCTTCCCTATTTCTTCCTTCACCCCCTCAGCTAGTTTAAATGTCCATCAAAGTAACATTTAAACAGTCCACTGATGACTACGGTTCCCTCCTGGATGACAGCAGGCCATCACCGTGGTATAGGCTCTTATCCTTCCAGGTTGGCCCACAGTCCCCAATGTAGCCATACTTCTCCTCTCTGCACGATATCTTCTACCATTACTTGGAGGATGCGGTGCAGAGCTCCCTCTCCTTCCCCTTATAGTACAAGATGCACTTGCCGCTTGCATTTTAAACACATGGGAAACACAGGATCAACCAGATAAATTATCTGACTTTACCAAAAATGAAATTTACACACGGAGCTGACTACGGCAATTCATCTTTATGTTTAAACCCATGAAACACCCATATCAAGTTAATGCATTAGCAGTCATAGTGGCTGTGACTAGAGTTTGTTTAAATACAGGGATTATGCGGGGGGATTTCCATAGGTTAGGTACTATACCTGTAGACAGGGATAAGTTAAATAATCTGGCTATAGGGGAGGCAAGTTTGTGTGCCACAATCCTGACCTTATGTGGTTAGTTGAATCTAGATGCTAGAAAACCTCTTTTTTTTCTTCTTCTTGTATTTCTGCGCTTCAGGGCTGATAGACGGCTCTGGCCCCCTCTCAAAGTGCTCGTCTTCTGGGCCTGGTCATCCTGATGTAGCCCTACCCCGGTGGTTCTCCCATGCATTACCCCCTGTGGCGGGGCCGAAGGGAGGAGTGCCAGCTACCCCCCAGCACAATCTAGATGTCGGGGCAGTCATTACTTCACACAAAGGGCAGTTAACATGTGGCATAGCCTACCCGATAAAGTTGTGGAAGCTAGCAATGTTTAGGCTTTCAAATCAGTAGTAGACAGATTCCTGAGGAGAAGGAATTTAGGCTACACAGCATATGTAGGGGTACCATTCCAGCTGATATGCTTGAATGTGTACCAGTACTCAAATTGAGGATAGTGATTGCCGTTTGGTAGCGGGGGAGAGCAAGATGGATTGTAAGTTCCTTCTGTCACCAAAATACTATGCTACTGCATGCACCATCACTGATGTACAAATTGAAGGGCATGCAGGAGGGTGGAGGCAATTTTTCCACCCCTTTTGTGACATGGCAGGAGGAGTGTTGCTTGCCATCTCAGGGGTTGAAGTTGCGTTTTGCAGTCACTAGTGACTGGGAAGATTCATTAGTTCCACAGACTTTTCTGCTGGTTCAGCTGGTTTACTTTTTGAAATATTACATTCTCCAGTCAAGTTCACAGGGCTACTTAAAATATTTTTTTTTACTAGCATGATACAAAATCTACCAGGATATGGCTAGTGATCCAGTGCCATTTTCAACCCCTGCCATCAACGAGCTGGATAGGAGATTGTAACTACCAAACTCTGCTGTCAGTTTTCACTATAATAACAAAAGAAATCGAACAAATCTGATGAAAGTAGCACAATAGATGGTGCCACTGTGACCACTCTACAGCTCAGTTCTTCCTCCTGAAGAATAACATTACTGGATACAGCTTTAAATTCAGTAGAGAAGGGCGGGGCATGAAGAACATTCCTCACAGCAGAATTAGTATGCCTAAGAGGAAAAGGAAGACTGTCTGGCCCAGATATTCAAAAGGGTTGCGCCATGCGTAATAGGGTTGCGCCTGCACAAGTCCGAAATTGTGCCATTCTGCGATATTCAGCAGGAGGCAGTTGCGCCACTGAAAACATGCTGAGCAACAGCACAATGCAAATGAATGCATGCTGAACTGGAGGGGGAGGAACCATGCATAAACTGCACAGCCGATATTCAGCCAGGGTTAGCGTAGAGTTGTGCAGGTGCAACCCCAACCTGCACCTGCACAACTTTGAGCCAAAAAAGGATCAAGTCGAGGGTCACCCACAGGTGAGCTGTCAGACAGGGCGCAACACAGCTGCTGCCACCTGTGGCTGGCCCTCAACCTACTCCCTGTGCACCCCTGCAGCCCGATCGGGGCAAAGTGTAAAACATCCCCCCACCCCCGACTGGCCCGGGACAAGGCAAAAGCAGAAAGTCCCTCCCGACTGGGCCCGATCGCGGCATGTTTACATCCCCCACCACCACCACCAGCCTGATCGCAGGCAGCAAAGTGTCCCCCCTCCGAACATATCCGTGGTGGTCCATTGGACCGATAAGCCCGATCGCGGGCTGAAGATGTGTAAACCCTCCCCGACATGTATCCCTGGTGGTCCAGTGGAAGCCCGATTGCTGGTTGAAGTATAATAAACCCCCCTGACACATATCCCTGGTGGTCCAGTGGACCGCTAAGCCCGATCGCGGGCTGAAGACGTGTAAACCCCCCCGACACGTATCGCTGGTGGTCCAGTGGAGGCCCGATCGCGGGCTGAAGAAGTATAATAAACCCCCCCGACACGTATCCCTGGTGGTCCAGTGGACCGCTAAGCCCGATCGCGGGCTGAAGATGTGTAACCCCACCCAACACGTATCCCTGGTGGTCCAGTGGAAGCCCGATCGCGGGCTGAAGAAGTACAATAAACCCCCGACCGCGTATCCTGATGGTCCAGTGATGGAAGCCGATCGCGGGCTGAAGAAGTATAATAAGCCCCCGACCGTATCCTGGTGGTCCAGTCAGTTCGATCACGAGCTGACGGCGACAATAAACCCCCTGAGGCGATCCTGGTGGGTCCAGTGATCAGCTAAGCCCGACTCTGGCTGCATATCGAGTGAACCCCCCACCCCCAAGACCCTATCCCTGGTGATCTAGTGTCCCCCATCCCACCACACCACGAGCCCCACCACCCGGCCCCCACCCGCCTGCCGCCCGCCGCCCGCCAACTGACTGCCGTGGGCTGCACGCCCATTGGTGCAGAGCAAGAGCCAATGGGCGTGCAGCCCATACCATACAAGGCAGTCCAGATATGTGAATGAATTATTCGGGCTTAGTGGTCCACTGGACCACCAGGGATAATTGTCGGGGTTTATTATACTTCAGCCCACGATCGGGCTTCCACTGGACTACCAGGGATATGTCGAGGGGGTTATATTTCAGCCCGCGATCGGGCTTCTACGGACCAGCAGGATACATGTTGGGGGTTATTACTCTTCAGCCCGCGATCAGGCTTCCACTGGACCACCAGGGATAGGTGTCGGGGATTTATTATACTTCTCAGCCCGCGATCGGGCTTCCACTGGACCACCAGGGATACGCTCAGTGGGGGTTTAATACGCCTTCTGCCCGCTATCGGCTTAGCTGTCCACTGACCACCAGGGATATGTTCTGGGAGGGGACACTTTGCTGCCCACGATCGGGCTGGTGGGGGTTATCTAGGCTGTTGCCTGCATCGGGCCAGTCGGGGAGGGGATTATGCTTGCCCGCAGTCGGGCCAGTCGGGGTGGGGTTTTATACATCTCTTTGCTGACTCGAGCTGTAGGGCGCCGGTCCTCGACGGCCGTTGCCTGGCAGAGCGCCAGGCGCAAGTCCTCAGGGATCGGCGCACTTCAGCATGCTAATGAGCATGCAAATGGAATATAAACAGATGCAAATGCCCCCGCGCTTTTGCATGAATTATGGCCCCATTTGCATGTCACCTTTTGAATATCGGAAATTTGAGCATGGCGCAATGGTACTTGCACCACCGCAAGTTGAATGCTCCACTCTGACCACTTGCGGTGGCGCAAGTTCCACTGCGCCATGCACAGTGGCTGTGGGGGGGTGATATTCAAAGGAGTTGCTCAATAGCGCAACTCCTTTGAATATCACTCCGGCCACACCCCTGCGCAACTGTTTTGTGCAGCGCAAGGGCTTGCGCCACAAAATAGCGCAGTTTGAATATCCAGCCCTCTGGCTTCTGGTCCCCAGGCTGTTTCATGCCCCAGGAATCTCTCATTATGCTTAACAGTTGCAGCTAGCCTGATGGTTCGAGCTGCCCTGGAGCAGATGGAAAAGAATAGGTATGCAAATTAGCCACGTGGAATGGAAGTTCAGCTCATGGAGGCGCTGTGCTATGTAGCTTGACAGCAGATCTTTTTCTCCGCCTGAGCAAGTAGCTTTGCCCCGAGTGCTCTCATTTTGTTTTGTGTCATTTTCTTAGTTTTTTTACGTGTCAGTAGTTAAGTCGCGGTATTTTCCATCTCTGTGATGTGTTGTCTCATCAGTAGTGAAGTATTTGATTTGATTTACCTCAGTTTTTACACTTTTTCTCAAGTTCCATTTGATTCCCGGGAAATGGAGTTACTTTTGATTTACCTCAGTGGTCTGAGAGACCGTGTCATTACTTTGTTCTCAGCCTTTTGAATTTCTCCTTTTTCTTAAAAAAAAAAAAAAACAACCAACACTTATTTATTCGGGAAACATTTTTTCGTGGTCTGTCTCTGTTTTCGCAGGACAGGAAGACCTATTTACTGTTGAGGACTGAGAAAAAAAAAAGAAAAGGGGTATTTAGCAGGTATACCTGCATTTTATGTCTACTCCTGGTGAGAGCAGATAGCCAGGAGTTGTGTTTCCTTGTTTGTTTGTTTTTTTGTTAATTTAGCTAGCTGAGTGTGTAATCTCCACAAATTTTGCCCAGGTTACTTAAAGGGCAACATTGCTGTTTTAAGTATGGCTTCTCCATCTGCCTCTGTGTCATAGAAACTTATTGCGATGGTCCTTCTTCTCATAACGGACATAAGGAAAGACCCCCCCCAAAAGATTTAAATGAGAATAAAACTTCTAATAAAGGGAATCCAGTGTTTCTAAACATAAAAGACCCCTGGAGTAGGCTCCAGATTCGGGATCTGCATAAAAGAAACAAAAAGAAAAGCATGTCGCTGCCCCTCCTGCTGAAGAAGCAAAGGAGCCTGCAGTAGACACAAAGAAAATGCTGTCTGTGATGGACATGCCTAAGTTGTGGCAAATTGTTAAAGCTTTCAAAGCCATGGAATCCCTCTTGAATGTGCCTCCTCCGGTTCTTGTTCTCCCCTGCCCCTGATGCACAGGGAACCAAATTTTTCTATGAAAAGGAGCAGGATGGTGGGGGATCCCTTGGACCCTGAGGGCTCTTCGACGCATGAATTGAGTTCCACTACTTGTGAGATGGAGGATTTTTCCTCCGACTATACTTTCATGAAGCAGATGGCTAATATTCTCGACATCTCGGCACTCTTTACTACGGGGTACTGTGCTGTGACTTAGTAGGGAGTTGTTTGCACAATAAAAACTAATTTTGTTATTTGGGAGGGATGATCTGGGTGGTGACCTCTGCCACAAGGCTTCTGGGTCAAGGCTCACTATTTTAGGCTCACCAGCTGCGAGAGCGAGCAAACATATATATAACTGCTGCCTGTAAAACACTAAATCCAATAGTAGGAGAGAGCTGAGACTATTTTAAAATTTTATTTATTTCAGCGTTTTTTTAATGCAATTAGCTGGGAGCCCTGGTCACGTATGACGCTACGTCCAACCAGGAAGAGAGACAGTAGTTCAGTGCATGTGTAGCCCGAACTACAATCGTCTATAATTCCACCTTATTTTTAATTTGTATGTTTTTCGGGCACTCGTTACTATGAGGTACTGTGCTGTGACTTAGTAGGGAGTTGTTTGCACTATAAAAACTAGTTTTTTTATTCAGGAGAGATGATTTGGGTGGATGACCTCTGCCACAAGGCTTCCAGGTCAAGGCTCGCTATTTTAGGCTCACCAGCTGCAAGCGGGGCGTGCGTCTAGCGCACGGAGATGTGCCCAGAGTCATGCATTGTACGCGTGTCAGCTGTGTCCGCTGGAGATGCTGGAACACTGGGTGACAAAATAGGCAAAGGAGCGGGTAAGCGAAACATAGTTTATTAAGTGATTAGTGCCATAAGTGGGTTGATTTTATTTGCTTAAGGAGCATAATGTCTCAAGGGAAGAGTAAACGGGGGAAGGGCTAAGAAATCGTGTTCCAGTTGCAAAATATACACTGAGAAGCCCTGCATTAAGGAGTCTACCTGTGAGAAATGTTTGCTAGTCACGTTACTACAGGATGAAATCAGGCACTTATCAGCTTGGTTGGAGACTAAAAAGGAAACAAGCGTACTGGAGGATTACATCAGCGCAGTAGCTAACAGTGTGTTAGAACCATCAGGTATTATTGAAGACAAGGCTAATGACTTAATGTTGGTGAATAAAACAAGTGATGAAAATGAGTACTATGCACAAACACTGTGTAATAATGGCCCCATATGTTCTCCCTTACCTCTACACAATAAATTTGAACCACTCACACAGGAACATGTGCTGACTGATGATTGTATGAATGCTGAGCAGCAGGCTGCGTTTATTGAAAAGCAGAGTGGAGATGATTCTAGAAGTATAGACTAGGGACATTGTGGTTATTGGAGATTCCATTATTAGGGGCATCGATTCGATAGTGTGCTATGGACGTAAAGCTAACACAACAGTTAGCACTCTTCCTGGGGCTAAAATGAGCGACATTCCTAGATTATTGAAGGGGCTTCTTGAGGGTACAACCGCCCCCTTGGTAGTTTTATATATGGGTATCAATGACGTTGTTGCAACCAATTTTAAATAATTTCAGACCAGTTTAGGAGAGATAGTCAGTAGGATTAGGGAAAAAGAAGGTGAGATTATAATTTCAGGAGTCTTACCAACATTTGCATATCATGCTAATAAAAATGGAACAATGATGGATATCAACAAATGACTTAGACACTTCGGTGTAAATGAAAAAATAGGTTTTATGGATAACTCCATAACTTTTAATAAGAAATCCCTATTTAAATGGGTTGAGCTCCATTTGAGTTATGCAGGCACTAGAATTTTAAGTAAAAGGTTGAATGAAGTTATTTTGTTCCATTTAAACTGGCAAATGGGGGGTGAATATGGTGACAGTCTGTAACAATGCTGTTGAACATCCTATTTGGGCTGTTAATTCTTCGGAATGGAAGGGGTTCTTATAAATGCTAGGAGCCTTGTGAATAAATCTGAGAAATTTAAAATATTACTATATTCACAGAAAATTCAACTTGCACTGATTACTGAGACCTGGTGGGATGAAAATGATTCGTGGGCATATTTATTATACGGGTATACCCTATATTTTAAATCTAGAGCATATAGGAAAGGTGGGGGAGTGGCTGTTTATATCCATGAATCTATAATTAGTGAGGAATTAAAAAATGGAGAGCTACACTTAGAATCCCTACTTCTGCCTGATGGAGCCAAAATTGTTATGGAGTTAGTATATCGTCCTCCTTCCAGTTCAGAGGCCCATGATTTGGATTTGATTAAACAAATTACCAGCCTTGACCCAGCTAATAATATTCTAATATTGGGTGATATGAATTTGCCCAGTATTGACTGGAAGTCATGGCAGGGTTTCAACAAAACAGATAAAACCTTTCTGGATGCTTTAGACCAACTTGGGCTCGAGCAGAAGGTAGACGAAAACACTAGAGGTAATAACATCTTTGGATGTTATTTTAACTAATATGGGAATTATATCACTAATGTCTGTGTTAATCCTCCTTTGGCAATAGTGATCATTGTATGGTTCAGTTCAATATTAATAAACCCCATGTTCTTAATGAATCCGCTACTACAACCAAACTTAACTTTAGTAAGGCTAACTTTTCCCAGTTCAGGATGAATTTCTCCTGCTGGGATTGGGGTACTGTCTTCCATAGCAGCACTGTTAATGAGATGTGGGACTTGTTGCTTGCACAACTTAAAAAACTCAGTGTAAAATATATATCTACTAGTAATAAATATAACAAAGGTAATAAAAAAAAACACGTTGGTTCAGTCCTTATATTAAGAGACTGATTAATAAGAAGAATAGAAGCTATAAAAAATATAAAAGGGGTAGAACAGAGTCTAACCATCTAGCTTTTATAAACACTGCCGCTAGTGTAAAAACAGCAATTAGAAAAGCTAAAGCACAGTTTCAGTTCAGGCACTATAGGTTCCTTTAAGGATGTTATGGGTCAGGCTGTGTCAGGAAAAGAAATGGTCGATATCCAGAATAAATACTTCTGTTCTGTGTTTAATAATCACACCTTATCCCAAGATAGTTATAGGAATTTTCCCTCCTCAGGTGCTATAATAATTGATCCTTGTGAAGTATTGGATAAACTTAGTAATGTGGATATCAGTAAATCTACTGGTCCAGATTATGTCCACCCTAGAGTTTATTCATGAACTGGCAGATATTTTGGTAGCTCCCCTTACCTATATTTTCCAGGCTTCCTTGGACAGGGGCGAAGTTCCTAGGGATTGGAAAGTTGCAACAGTCGTCCCTATTTTAAAAAAAAGGCTCTAGAACTGTACCTTCTAACTTTAGGCCAGTTAGTCTGACATCACTTAAGGGCAAAGTACTAGAAAGTATATTGAAGGATAAAATATTGGCTTCACTAGAGGAAAATAATATGATGGATTCATTGCAGCATGGGTTTACCAAGTCTTGAACTTATCAGACCAATCAATTGACCTTCTATGAGAATGTTAATCGAGAACTAGACTTGGGTAATTCAGTTGATGTTGTTAGTATGGACTTCACAAAAGCCTTTGATAAATTGCTGCACAGACAGTTGATTGCTGTCCTGAGGGAATTTAAATTAGAGACTAATGTAGTATGTTGGATCACAGACTGGTTGAGGGATAGGAGCCAGAGGGTGGCAGTCAATGGGGTTTATTCAGACTGGGCCCCTGTGACAAGTGGCGTTCTCCAGGGTTTGTGTGTTGGGACCTTGCCTGTTTAACATTTATATTTCTACTTTGAAAATAAATACCCCTAATGTTTGGTTATCTAAATCTGCAAATGACCGCAGATTAGGAGTCATTGTTAACAACCTGTCCGATGTAGCGTCCTTACAACTAGCTATTTGTAACACAGAGACATGGACAGAGTCAAATAAACTGGAATTGAACTCTGCAAAATGTAAGATTATGCATTTGGGGAATAAAAACATTAGAGTGGTTTACAAAATTGGGAGCGATATGCTATCTGTTACTGCACAAGAAAGGGATTTGGGCATTATGATCACCTCTGATTTTAAATTTAGTCATCATTGCTCAACTCAGATAAGAAAGGCGAATCAAAATTTAAATAGCATCCTTAGAAATATATCCAGTAGGGATGCCAGTGTTCTGATTCTATTGTATAGTTCCTTAGATCACATCTGGAGTATTGTGTTCAGGTGTGGTCACCGTACTAAAGGGAAGATATTTTTAGACTAGAGGGTATTCAAAAAAGAATGACTAAAGCTATAATAGGAGTTGGGACTAGATCTTATAGGGAAAGGATGGAACTCCTGGGCCTGTATTCACTACATTATCTAAGGTTCAGAGGGGACATGTGTATGCTTTATAAAGCTATTGGGGATTCTTCATTGCGTGTGGAGATGGGAATTATATTCAACACTCATCGGACAAGCTATAGGAAACACTCTAAACAACTTTTTCAGTCCAGGTGGAATTTAAAAATAAGAAAACATCGGTTCAGCCAAAGGGTGGTTTCATCCTGGAATGATCTCCCTGTGTTGGTTATAGAGAGTCCTAATATGGATACTTTTAAGTCTAGATTGGATGCGGAGTTCATGGATAGGGTTTATGAATTTTAAGCATTTAAGTAATTAGGGATAGGGCAAGCTATAAGGATGGAAGTCCATAATTGCTTGAATTCTTTCCTATGATTTCCACCCAGAAGGATGAGGAGAAAGAGTCTGACTATTTGCATATGATGGGGTTGCCTTCCACTAAGAAATTGGTCCTGCCTGTGCACAAATCTTTTAGGAGAACAACCTGCATGGGCTTGCAGAGCCCCACTTCTACCCCAGATATAGACGAAAAAGTTGAGAAAAAGTACCAGCTGGTCAGGCATGATGCTGAGTACCTCTGCATGCACCCAGATCGTTAAGGTGTAGTCTAGGCGGCCGCCTAAGATAAACCTAGGGTTGCCCTCACTGTTCAGACTCTGGAGAAAGACTCCAAGAAGCTGGACAGTATGTGTAAAAAGGTGTATATGTCTGCCTACTTACTGTTAAGGTAAGCTACTTACATAGTTTACACTGCCCAATACCAGAAAGCACTCTGGAATTGTGCTGTGGCTTTCAATGACAGGATTTCAGGTGATCCAGCAAAAGATCTGATGGAACTGGCCAAGATTGCCATTGAGGCCACCAAATACCTTTTCCACGTGGCAGTGGATGTGAATGACATCTCCTCTAGGGTTATGACACGTGCTATGCTCTTAAGAAGATTTGCATGGCTAAGGACCACTAACTTGTCCCAGGATACCCAGACAAAAGCTATGGATTTTCCATGTGAAAACAATTCCCTGTTTGGGGATAAGACAGTGGCTTATGTGAAGAAGGTGGGTGATTACAAAACCACCTACAAAAGCAGTGCACAGAAAGAGAAGGCCTCCACTTCCTACAGACCTAAGGGGAGGTAGAGGTAGGGGGTATTTTCCCGTCCTTTCTATCCTATGTCCCTGCCCTATGACTACTCTCACATGAGAGGCTTCTTTAGGGGCAGGGGTAGAAGAGTTTCCAAATGGGCTGACCCAACCCCAGCCACTAAGGCCCAGGCCAAACAGAACCCTGACGGTCTTGCTCAAGTCGCCTGTCCATTTCCAGTAGGAGGAAGGGAAGGCTGAGTCATTTCTTCCAAGCATGGAAAAACATCACCACAGACAAGTGGATACTGGAAGTGGTGGGTCAAGGGCTCACTCTACAGTTCCACCCAGGAGGATGTGGGGGAAGAGGAAGATTCTGATTATTTGGATATGATGGGGTTGCCTTCCACTGAGAAATTGGTCCTGCCTGTGCACAAATCTTTTAGGAGGGCGACCTGCATGGTCTTGCAGAGCCCTACTTCTACCCCAGGTGTAGAAAAAGTACCAGCTCGTCAGGCGTGATGCCAAGTACCAGTACATGCACCAGCACAAGATCTGATGGAGTTGGCCAAGACAGTTCCATGTCATAACAGCGATCACTAAACAGCGATCGCTGTTACAGCGAGTGTACATCGCTGAAAATCAAAACAGTGTTGTACACTCCCCAGCGAATTCAACAACAGCGACAGAAACTCAGTGTATCTATGTGTGGGTTGTGCACTGACTTCGAAATTATGATTCTCAACTCCAGGGGGTGCATGTCGGAGAGGGGAAAAGTCGGACAGAACAAAAAAAATTAAGTGCTGCACACATTCAAAAAAATAGAAACCCTACCCAGTCCCAAACCCTGGACCTCCCTCACTGTAGCCCGCCACCCTTGCCACCACACCAGAACGATGGCTCGACAGCACACCACCACACTGCACCCCACATACCTTCTCCTTCCTGGACCTTCCTCTTCTGGTCCTTCGCCCTCCTAGTATCTCGCTGTTTTTACCTGTTCCTTGGCGCTATAACTGCGCCTCTCTACCCTTTCAGAGTAGCTCAAATCACAGGTGCTGAAACTGAGTTGCTCAAAACTGAGGTGGAGCTCAATTTCAGTTGCCATTATAACATGCTACCACCAAGACTGCCATTGAGGCCACCAAATACCTTTTCCACATGGCAGTGGATGTGAATGACACTGCCTCTAGGGTTATGGCACGTGATATTTCCTTTAGAAGATTTGCATGGCTAAGGACCACTAACTTGTCCCAGGATACCCAGACAAAAGCTATGGATTTTCCACGTGAAAACAGTTCCCTGTTTGGGGATAAGACATTGGCTTATATGAAGAAGGTGGATGAGTACAAAACCACCTACAAAAGCAATGCACAGAAAGAGAAGGCCTCCACTTCCTACAGATCTCAGGGAATGGGAGGTAGAGGTAGGAGGTATTTTCCCCGTCCTTTCTATCCCATGCCCCTGCCCTATGACTACTCTCACATGAGTGGCTTCTTTAGGGGCAGGAGTAGAAGAGTTTCCAAATTGGCTGACCCAACCCCAACCACTAAGGCCAAGTCCAAACAGAACCCCCGACGGTCTTGCTCAGGTCTCCTGTCGCCTGTCCATTTCCAGCAGGAGGAAGGGAAGGCTGAGTCATTTCTTCCAAGCATGGAAAAACATCACCACAGGCAAGTGGGTACTGGAAGTGGTGAGTCAAGGGCTCACTCTACAGTTCAGCAGATTCCCCTAACCGCAGAACCTTGAAGTCTCAGACCCCAACAGGAAGGGTACTGTTGCAGTTGGAGGTCGAAAAGTTGCAGTAGACAAATGCAGTGGAGAGGGTTTCTCTCGAGCAGAGTGGGAAGGCCTCTACTCGAGATACTTCCTCACTCGAAAGAAAAATGGGGAGTGGCGACCCATTTTGGATCTTAGATTTTTGAACAAGCATCTGAAAAAACCCAAGATCAAGGTAATCACCTTAGCCATAGTGATCCCCTCCCTGCAGCAGGGAGACTGGATGGCTTTTATGGACCTGAAGGACGCCTATTTCCGCATACTAATCAGGTCCAGTCACAGAAGCTACCTAAGGTTCAGACTAACATCTGGCCATTACCAGTTCACAGTCCTTCCCTTCTGTTCAGCTCCCAGGGTGTTCATAAAATGCCTGGCAGTGGTGACAGCACATCTTCGTAGGCAGGATGTGATGGTCTTTCCTTATTTGGACAACTGGCTAGTCGCAGGATAGTCACACCAGCAGGTCAAGGACTCCCTTCAGCTAACTCAAAGTGCTCTGGAGTCATTGGGATTTCTCATAAATGTACAAAAATCTGAAACAGAACCAGTGCAGCTGCTGGAGTTCATAGGAGCACAGCTGGATGCCCTGCAAGGTAAGTCATTTCTTCCTCAGGAGTGGGTGGAAAATCTCCTAAGCTTGGCAAATTCCTTTTCGCTGGGTCAGCCCAGGCCAGCAAGCGTTTTCCTATGGCTGTTGGTCACATGGCCTTCACCACAGGTGTAGTTGCAGGCGCCAGATTCCAAATGAGGGACATTCAGTACCATCTGAGGGAGCAGTGGTCTCAGAAAAGGCACCCTCTTTCAAAACTGGTACCAGTCTCAAAGATGCTGTTACAAGGTCTTGATCAGTGGAAGGAAAGGGGCAACCTCAGGTAGGGGGTTCCTTTCAAAGAACAATCTCCCACTGTGGTGCTGACAACAGATGCCTCTCTGCTAGGCTGGGGAGCACACTTAGGTGACCAGGCAGTAAGCGGGTCTCCTCAGGAGTCCAGGCAGCATATCAACCTACTGGAGCTAAGAGCAGTCTATCTCGCCCTGTGCTCCTTCACCCCTCAGGTGAAAGATCAAGTCTGTCCAAATCAGGACAGACAACACCACCACCATGTATTACATCATCAAACATGGGGGCACCAGATCCTCAGGGCTGTGCACTGAAGCCATGAAGATTTCGAGTCTGGCTTATTCCATGGATATGCTGTTTCAGCAATCCATCTCCCTGGAAAGGACAACATCCTAGCAGATTCCTTCAACAGAATCATCCAGGGGCATCACTAATGGTCCCTAAATAAAGAGGTGCTGGCCATAATTTTCAACAGGTGGGGCACACCAGAAATAGATCTGTTCACTTCAGAGGAAAATCACCAGCTTCCCCTGTTTTGTTGCAGGCCTCCGCCAGTGGATTCAGTGCCCATAGATGCCCTGACCCTGGACTGGACAGGGAGGTTCCTATACGCCTTCCATTCATTTCCTCTGCTGCTACGAGTTCTTCTGAAATTAAGGAGTCAGCCTGCAACCATGATACTGGTGGCCCCAGATTGGGCCATGCATCCCTGATACTCCCTGCTTCTGGCCCTCTCCATTAAACGACCCAGCTGTCTGCCTCAGAGACACAGCTTGCTGACCATGTCTGAGGGCAGAAAAACTTTTCTGAACCTCAGGGCACTATGCCTCAAGGCATGGCTCATCATAAATTAGAGTTCTGTAATTTTTGGTTTTCAGAGGAGGTCCTTGAAGTCATTAGGGTTTCTAGAAAGCATGCTACCAGGAAGACTTATGCCTCAAAGTGTAGAAAGTTTTCTCTATGGTGTGTCCCTACTAGGCAGCTCAGTCCTTTGCATGCAAATCTGCTCATACTCCTGGACTACTTAGTTCACCTTCAGACTCTGGGTCTCAGGCCTCCACCTGGTGGCTATCTCCACATTTATTTCTGCAGGGAAAGAGAAAACAGTGGCTTCTCACCCCATTTTCAGGAGTTTTTTTAAGGGCCTCCTTCAACGTATCCACCTGTTAGGGACCCAGTTCCTCTGTGGGATGTGAATTTGTGCATAGCCAAGCTCATAAAGCCCAAGGCTACAGCAGATTTAAAATATGTCATTTGGAAAACAGTCTTCCTTGTGGCCATCACCTCTGTCAGAAGGGTGTGCGAACTGTAAGCTCTTTGCACTGACCTTAACTACATCATCTTCCACAGGGACAAGGTAGTCCTTAGGACTAACAGAAAATTTCTCCCTAAAGTAATGTCCAAGTTCCATCTGAATCAGTCCATCACTGTCCCAGTGTTCTTCACATAAGGGTCCAGTCCTGGTGAGCAGATGCACAGTCTGGATGTTAAGAGGTCACTTGACACTATCTAGATTGTACTGAGGACCTCAGATCCTCTCACTCACAACGGTTCCTCACATATGGTGAGGTGGGCAAGGGTAGGCCAGACTCCAAGAGATCTATTACTCGCTGGATAGTAGCTTGCATTCAGTTTTGCTACAGCAAGGCAAGCAAGCAACCGCCACATTCCACTTGTGGCACTGCTGCCTCGGTGGCAGCTGCAAGGGATATTCCCTTGATAGAAATTTGTAAAGCAGCTGCCTGGAAAACTGTACACACCTTTACAAAGCACTATTGCTTGGACGTGCAGTCTAGAAGGGATGCCAGATTTGGCACTACTGTCTTGCAGAACCTTTTCCCTAAGTAGGTTCTGTATCCGGCCTCCCAAGGTATTGCTTTGTAGTCTGCACGATGAGGGATTCCTGGGGCTTGAAGAAAAAATTACTTACCATAGTAATATTGTTTCTTCCAAGGGATCCCTCATTATGCCTAACCCCCACCCCTCACCCCTCCAGAACCTGGAAAAAGATCTCCAAGAATCAGTGTTTTTACTGCTTGGGCATTTCTTGTTGCTCCACAATCAGTTGGCTATACTTTTTGTTTAATCTGCCATAGACTGGACTGAGAGGTCAGTCTATTTTTTTTCCTTCTTAGGGTGCTTGCTTAATGTGCTTTTATTGCAGTATAGGTTAGGTCGGTGAGTTCATATTTTTGCTTTCTTTTTCTCTGGAATAGATCTGCCGTTGAGCTACACAGCACAGTGCCTCTGCGAGCTGAACTTCCATTCCACATGGCTAATTTGCATACCTATTCTTTTTCCATGTGATTCAGGGCAACTTGAGCTAGCTGCAACTGTTAAGCATAATGAGAGATACCCTGGAAGAAACAATATTACTATGGTAAGTAATTTTTTCTTTCCTCGCCGTACAGCCTAAGTCTGTATGGTTGGGTATGGGTGAAAACTAGAACCAGATCGGTGAAACCATTGGTGTTGGCAGGCATACTTATTGTACTTTGCTGAGTACAGTAAAATCTGGAAAATCTAGTGACAACAGGAACGTCTGTCCAGGGCAACAAATGCAAACAGAGCCTAATGTACATGAAGTACTTTTTTCCCCTCCTTGGATGCTTTAGTGTGAGTTTGTGAATGATCTTTGGAAGATTTGTGGGTGCTAAACTTAGAGGCCATGATTATGTGAGTGACCTGCTCGAGTATGTCTTTTTTTTCCCCCCAATTTCTTTTTCCCTCCGGTCGCAGTCTGGGGGGCCTCTGTCAAGCATCCTGCCTGCTCCTCCCCTGCCTGAAGTCCTCCTACCTGTGCCTCCTCTCTCCCTCCTCTGTTCATGGTCATCACCCCAGCTTAACCCCTCTGGGGTGGGGCCGCCCCTCCTCTTGGGTGCACTTTTTTATTCAGACTCTGATGTGGGCGAGAACCCGGATGGAGGAACCTGGAAGGCCAGGCAGGATGGACCCAGCCGTGGGCATGTGCCGTCGCCTACCACACAGACTGGGCTTTTCCTTGTTCTGGAGATCTCCCCCCCCCCAATGCATGTGTACGTTCCACGACGCTAGGCATACAGCGACCCCTGACTGCATCAGGGCATGCTGATTACGTGCAGCCAAGTGTGCTGCAGCACCCACGGTCTCCACTAGGAGCCGCTGGCATGCCGATCGATCCCCAACCCCGGAGGAGAGCAGCCCAACAGGCGCGCAATCCTCACCCATCCCTGCTGTCCCCCAGCGGCCCGAACCTGGATCACCGGCGTGGCGCGATGTGTGGCATCCAGCACCTCAACCCTCAGTGCCACCAGGCCGGCTTGATTATGTTTGCATGAATACATTAATACTGGTGTGAGTAGTCTTCTGTAAGGTTGGCTACCTTGATGTGGTACATTGGCTTATCATAATGTATCTTAACATTGTAACTAAAAGCCAGCCAATTTCTGTCTGATTGGCAGTAGGTGTGGTAGCTAAATAAAATGTGAATATATTATGTGTGGTTCATAGCTCAGTGCTTATGTAACATATAGTGGAATGATGAAGATGGTTGTTGGATACAGAGGCCAGGATTCAGAGGACAATGTTTATAGGTAGTAGTGTAGAATGTTTGTGCTTAGGTATTTGGATGCTTGAATTGAGTTGTTTGATAATGTTTGATGGTTTTGGCCTTTCTCTGTATCCCACCTGTAGGTAGTAAGCTTGGTTTTAGAATTATGAAAGCCCCCAGGTGGGATAAGAGTGCTGCAGAAGGAGGAGGTGTTGGGGAGGATAGTGGGTGAATGCGACTCGCTCTAAGCAGAGCAGGAGTCAGCTGCTTCTGTTAAATAGGTTGTGGGGGAGGAGCTCTTCCCCCACATAATCCCGGCTACTCCTGCAATTATGCGTGGTTCATAGCTCAGTGCTTATGTAACATATAGTGGAATGATGAAGATGGTTGTTGGATACAGAGGCCAGGATTCAGAGGACAATGTTTATAGGTAGTAGTATAGAATGTTTGTGCTTAGGTACTTGGATGCTTGAATTGAGTTGTTTGATAATGTTTGATGGTTTTGGCCTTTCTCTGTATCGCACCTGTAGGAAGGAAGCTTGGTTTTAGAAATATGAAAGCCCCAAAAAAGAATAATATATAAACGATTGATCTTTAATTGAATGCTGGAGAAGTCGTGCATGACAGCTGCTAATAATGATAGGAATAGATGATCATCTCCTCCAACTCCGGAGAGTGTGACCAGTAGCACTCAGGAGAGGAAAACCCCCCTTGGGGGGAACCTCTGAGGACCCATGGCTACTGACCTGCCCGTCCTTCTGGGCATACTAAAGGAGAGAGATCCTAATTAAACTAAATTAATCAGCTAAATCTGAATTCTAATTTGTAGAATTCAATCCAGATGAACGGAGCTTAAGAAAGAACTGAATTGTAATGTCCAGTGAAGTAATTTCTTCCTAATAAAGTCTGAGTCTGAGAATCCCTGTATAATTCAGAATGCTGGAGAGTGGAAATATGCAGAACCTTCTTCTGGACTTCAGTTGATAGAGGGCATAATCCATGAAATGTATGATGGTGGACATGAAGTTGATGACTGACGACTTCAGTATGGGAGACCTGACGCAAATAGTTGCATCCAAACTTGACATCAACAAGGCAGGATGAATAGAAGTAGTATGACTTCCTGATTTCTAATAGAGAGCTTGTATAGTACGTGTCATGAACGAAGGCTTGTAGCCAGACTACCGACTGATGAATCCAGTTCTGATAAGTGAAGTATAGTGTAACCCCTAGATGGCGCTATCCCAGGGGCTACTACCCCTGCCTGATTTGCCACTAACAGGTTGAGGGGCCTGGATCCAATGGCGGGTGCCTCCACCCAGAGGTCAGGGTTTGCAATAGTTAAACTAACTTGGTCACTCACAGCCCTCTGGGACACTGCAACCCCCCTTTCTTCCCACTAGTGGCCCACACAATATATCAGAATTACCTTCACAGTATACACTTACCCCCAGGACTGGTTCCGCACTGGGACCTCCTGTGAAACGAGATACAGTGCAACAATCACAGTTTCACAGACAACACTTTCAGGCAGTATAACTTTGCTGGAACAAGCAGCTCTGATTTATTTAGGGGATATAACAAGGACAGGGGAAATCAGGTTAATTAGCTTATCACTCTAATAATCTCATTTATGGCTCTGTGCACAGGCCTATCCCTATCAGTTACTGTCCCTGGGTACCCAAGCCCTAGTGGCTAGTCCAAACCGTGGCAGCTGGTAGGGGCCCTTTCACAGAGAAAAGAAAATTAAACAGTCAGCAGTACAGTAATTTCAATTGGATTTAATGTGGCACTCAACAGGAGCGACCCTGAATTAGTACTCACGACCTCCAAATAAGATAGGGTCCTTCAATATCAGCAGGGCTACTCTTAAGCTCCAAGAGACTCTTCACACATTTATATGGTACAAAAGAGTACTATACCAGGCAGGCTGCTTCTCTATCCCGAATGCACATTGCACAATACCGGAGAACACACAGCAGATTCAGTTCCTGACAGACCGAGTGCAATTCAATAATTTCTCCAGTCTTCTACAGGGTGAGCCTGGTTTCTACTCTTCAGAAATCCTTTGATTCTTTTCACAGGACGGATTCAGTCCTAACAAGCAGTTTCACAAGCTGCAGACCGAACTTGGGCCTATACACGTTTTTGACTAAAACTGCACTGAAATAGCATAGGCCTTCCCTTCTTCACTGCCAAAGCTCAACTGAAACTCCAACCGACAAAACTGGCACTTCCTTTGAGTTCCTCCCAGTTCTTGACTGGATTGGCTTCCACAATAGACTGCTGCTTGGTCCAAAAAGGCACTGAAGTCTAAACTACATCTCCCAGAGTCACTGCCCATACAATCCTCTTGTGGCTGGCTCAGATTATGAGTCCAAGTTCTGATTCGTCCAAGGCACCATTTTAGAGCTAGCTTACCCCACACTGATTGGTCCAGTTCAGCAGTTCAAAACCAGAATGGGGAACTAGGTAGACACTGTTCTGACTGCAAAAGAAAGCAGGTTAGACAAACTGTAATTTCATTATCACTCTAAATGGTTTCTGGCAAACAGTTACATCTTTCAGATAGGTTCCCTTTGCACTCCTAGTGACTGCAAAAATGGAGTGAATTGGCAGCAGCTTGAGTGGTACTCAATCAAAGAAACACACAGTCCCCCCATACAAACTAATTATGTCTGCAAGCAGACAGCTCTTAAAGAGACAGTACCAGAGGTTCTAAAAACACTCACTGATAAATGGCTTAAACGCCAAACACCATTCAGGCTTGGAGCATTCAAGCAAGCTCCTGGAAGTCTTTTGGGAACCCCCCATTTGCAGGGGGGGTTACAATAGTCTTAGGAATTGATGTGAAGGCAACGGCTGTAGAGCTGAGCTGAAATAATGGCAAGTTGTAGAGGATAATCGGAGACACTGGTGCGAGGTATGAAGCATCCAAGTAGTAGAATATGGTGAGCCCAAAAGGTAAGCAAGTCAGTTGGACTGGTAATCTGAAGTGAGATGTAGAAGGAGCAGGGATTGTACCCACGAAGGCAGATGAGAAGGAACAAGACGTGGCAATCAGACCCTGAAGAAAGCGCAGCTGAACTGACAGCTGGTGAGGTAGAAGAGAAAGGCGGCTGATTCCAGATATGAGAAGCACAGACAGACCCATGGAAGTCTGCTGGTAGAAGAGAGCGTGGCAGGCAGGTAGTCCCTCGACGAGAAGCGCAGCCTTTCCATCACCTGAAGAGGTAAGTAGAGAGACAACTAGCTCCAGGTAACAAGAAAATGCAGCCAGACCTACGGAGGTCAGCTAGTAGGATAGCTCGTAGCATACAGCCTCCAGGAGACGTATCTTGAGTTAGTGTAGAGCAGAGTAGTACTGCATTTTGTAAGGCAGATGTATAGAATAGAATGGTGCTGAGGACTGACGGATCCAGTAGATCAAGGAAGGCAGGGATCGTTATTGAAGAGACCGTGGCATAGAGATGGCAACTTGATGAGGAATAGCATTCGAAACTGTAGGTATGCAATGGTTGAGGCAGCAACAATGAGACAAGACCTGAATAGTCGAGCATAAAAGTCCTGGATGGAGATAACTGAAGAGGCTGAGTCAAATGGAGTGCGTAGTCACAGGTTCAAAGCGGTAGAGCACAATCAGGATAAGGTCTTGATGAGAGGTGCAACTAAGTGTCCTGGAAAGGATGAAGCAGCAGCAGTTCCACACGGCTGAAGCAGCAGGGCACAGCATCCAAAAATAGAGGAGGAACGAAGAAACAGCCAGATGCGGATCCAATAAAGGAGCTTCCGGCTAGAAGACACGGCAGCAGGGAAGCGTAGAGTAGAATGCGGGAAACTCCAGGCCTCGATCATGCGAAGCAGAAATAGAGCAGAAGTAAGTAAACCTTCCATCCCGATGGGCGAAGGCAGGTCGTAGAAGCAGGCGATTATGGTGCAGCAATATAGTAGCAAAGGACCTCCGGCCCGTAGGGCGTAGGTCCGGCAAATGCGATGGTGAATGTCTGGCTCTGTGGGGTGAAGCAGGTTGCAGAGCAGTGGTGGACAATGGAATGGAAATGTTGAACAGCATGCAATGCAGAAATAGCAGCGAAGTATTGAAGAATAATGGTAGATGGTATCGTAATGGCGGCATATCCTGAGTCAGTTAGTGCAAAGTAGTACTGTAGTTTTAAGGCAGACTTATGAGAGTAGAATGGAGCTGTAGACAGTCGTATCCAGAAGATCGAGGATGCTAAAGGATTGCAGTGAAGAGACTTAGGCTGAAGAGGTGGCAACTTGATGAGGTAATAAGCATCCTGAAACTGTAGTAAGTTATGTCAAGAGTAAGCTATAAATAGGGAAGGCAGTACGTAATGATAGTGAATTCTAAGGATTCGAAGCATTAAGACAAGAAACATCCCAGGAATGTAAGGCAAATATCCGTTGTAATCAGAAGTAAATCCGATGGAAGGTAGAAGAGCATCTTGATGGAAGGGGATGCGAGCAGCAAGGTGAGAGCTGCAAATCCAGGAGCAGAGTAGTACGATAGGAGGCGAGGTATAACTGCCAGTGTATCCAATCCCAAATGAAGTGAGTGGAGAGTGGCAGCCAAGCCACAAAGGCTAGTATGGCAACTGAACCACACGTAGGTCAATCAGTAAGAACGGAAGGAATGAGCTAGGCCCCACATAGGCTAGCAAGAGCAAATGTACTGCCGTGAAGGGCTGCCGGATTGATGAGCTCCTGGCGAGTGTGAACATGAATGGGACCAAGACATGCATGGAAGACAAATCAGAGTAGACAAGATCCATGACAACCACGGGTAACTCAGAAATGCTCACATAGAATGAATAGGAGCAGTTACAAATTAGAAGGCATAAGGCAATATGCTCATACCACTATAGTCAAGTGTGAAGAAGGTAATGGAGGGAATGCAGGCCAGGAGCAGCTGTTAAACAAAGGAGTAGTAAGCGTCAGGATCGCCTGAAGGAGAAACCGAATCAAGCCAAGTATGGTACAATGAGTAATAGGGAATAGCTTCAATGCTTACAGTGACGTCAACTTTGGTTGCAGGTAAGAAATTGAGGTAGCCGGAGGATTTATGTTTTGTATCAGATTAATTAGCCAGAGAAGAGGAGTTTTGCAAGCATCCAGTTAGAGCAAGCGGGCAAGTCCCAAGGCGTCCGGAGTTACGTAGATTCTTCTGTAAGGGGCTAACAGCTACATGCTGAGAGCTGCAAGCGATGTGACTGCTATAAAGAAAGCTGACTGTCGGTGCAGTGAGCAAAGTGAGGCACCAAGACAGGAAATTCGAAATGCAGCTTTGAAGTACTATGCAGATGGAAGGTCTGAATAGTAAACAAGTAAGCTAGGTGGCGAGCATACTGATAGGATAGTCCACAATGCACTGACTCGCCACAGCCTTCCCCATGATGCCATCCTGGTACAACAGGGTCTTCCTCAGTGAGGGATGGGAGTGCAACTCGGCGCTGCAGGGTCGGGGAAAAAACAGTAACGGCAAACATGGACGGCTGCAAATGAGCTACGAGGTTGACGCACGAACAGTTGCAGAAGAAGTACTGTAAATGTAGTCATGGTTTCCCCGGACATGTATGCAGCTGCTGTGAAAGACAGGAGAAGCTCTGCTGTTGATGAGTTGTTGCAGTAAATAGGAACTGGAGGCAGGCAGCAAGCATATGGAAGGTCCTGTAAGAGAGGCATAGTCCGAGCAATGTAGGCTTGCAGATGAGGTAGACATTGCTGAAACGAGGGTAGCGGCATCGGAGCAGTGCGGCGGCATGCTGACTGAAGGAGGTGGCGGTAGCGAGGACTGTAAAGCCAGCGGAACAGGGCGAGACAGAGGCGGACTGAAACAAACTGAGTGATGTCGCGGCAAGGGCCGGAACTCCCCCAAAGAAGGAAAACACACACAAGGAAGGGATGGCTGACGAACGGAGAAGCAGGGCTACAGGTGGGGGGGGGCTGACCAACTGGGAGGCCTGGGAAAAACAGAAGGGAGAGGAGGAACCCAGCCCCAGCAAGTGACAGAGTGAATGTGACTTGCTCTAAGCAGAGCAGGGTCAGCTGCTGTTAAATAAGGCTGTGAGGCTCTTCCCCCATAATCCCAACCTCCTGCAGTTAGGATCATTGGCTCACTACATATTGTTGACTGAAATGGGGGTGGCGCATCGTTTGTGTGGCGGGGCAGCACATCTTTGGTTTGTGTTTGGGGGGGCAACAGTTCCATGAACTCTTGAGTACAGGTTTGAAATTCCTGGCTACATCCCTGGGTGAAACCCAGACAGGCTGGTCCCATTAGACCGGGCACAAGTTGTGTGAATTTTGCCGATCCAGCTTTTACCAGTCTAGTTTGGTCTGGTTCTGGTGGTCCAGTTTTCACCTGTGCCTGGGACTTGATAAAAACCAGAGCACTGGAACTGGACCAGAATAGACCAGAAAAAAACTGGACCGGCCCATCCATCCAGACTGGCCAGACCAGCAGAATTTGTGCAACTTGCACCTGGTTTGGTGAATCCAGGTTTTACAGATCTGGTCTGATCTGGTTCCGATGGATCATTTTTTACTAGGTCCCCATATAATTTACTGGTAACCCTTTTTATTTAACAGTGGCTACATATCTTTCACATGATTCTGAATGCTGCAGTTGCCTGAATGGTAGGAGACAAACACAATCTATGCCCCTTCTTTTGTCTTTTTTGTTTAGTATTTCCCATGTTCACGCTGATGTATCCAGCTTTTCGCAAGTCACGTGTTTGCCTGTGGCCCTAACTCTTCCTCTGTTTCTTGTTGCCATCTTGTTTTCATTCCCCATTGCAGTGGGATCTAGTGGCTAGAGAACTGGAGTGTGAAACATGGGATTACGGTCTTTTGACCCTTTGTGTTGTCCTCCTATCTGTAAAACTGGGTAGAAGCAAGCCACCCTCCTCTGCACTAAATTAAATGTTACATCCCAGGTGGGTTCTCTGGGGTAATTAAATTGTAAAAAGAATACAGTAAATAACTGTAACTGGCAGCATAGCTTTGAGGTCAGAGTAATGAGCTCTGAATGAGCTTGGTACATCCAGCAAACCTAAGTTTGATTCCCACAACCTCCACTTACATACTGTGTGACTCTGAGCAAGCCACTTAACCTCCCCAGTGCTCTTGGGTCACCCCTGAAAACAGGCACTTGTGCCTTGTGGGCCTTACCCGATTACCAACAATTAAAAAAGTTTGCCCTACCTGAGGATTTACCACATGCAACATCAGTGAGCTAGCAGTAGAGGGCAGTAAGGTTTGTGGAGAAACAAATTCAGAAAACTGACAGGTGGGCATATCTCTCAACTGCTATGAATTTTGCATAGTGCTGTTTTTACACTCAAATTTACCCTTGCTCTGCCATGGTTTACTGATGTTCTTCATAATGTTAGAGCTATTTCTGGACATACAAACTATTAAATCATTGAGCATTTGTAACCCCCAGATGACGCTATCCCAAGGGCTACTACCCCTGCCTGCTTAACTACTGACAGGTTGAGGGGCCTAGGTTCTATGACAGGTGCCTTCACCCAGAGGTCAGGGTTTGTAGTGGTTAGACTAGCTTGGTCGCAGCCCTCTGGGACACTGAGACACCCCTTTATTCCCTCTAATGGCTCACACAGTACACAGCAGTTACTGTCTCAATACCCCACATATACACACTGTTCACTCATAAGGTACCACTTACCTTCAAGACTGATTCTGCAACGTGTCTCTGAGGACCCCCTGTAAAACAAGGTTAATCAACATCCACAACCCAATACAGTGCTTGTTCTATAGATACCGACACTTCAGACAGTATAAAGTTCAATAACATCAAATCTGGTTTGTTTAGGAGAATGGAACACAGGAGGGGGAATCAGGTTAATTTGCAATATTAAAATCACAGTACTGTGCACACATACAGGGTCTGAAAAGTCACACTCTGGGTACCCAGGTTGGGGGGGGGGCTAGCCAGGTCCGTTGCCCAGGGTTGGCCGGCAGGTGCAGATGGATGGGGCCCTTTAGAAGAAAATATATGCACAACACCCAATTGTAATCCGGAGCCGGATGGCTCAGTCCATGAAGAAGTGAAACAACAAGAATTAGATGATACACTTGTAATTGATAACCAGCTGCAGGGGAATACCTTGATTTGTACTCACAATACCCAACCGGAGAACCGGATGGTGGATGTGCTTCTGGATTGCCAGAAACAACAGGGCGTTGAGACAAGGTCCTTGTGACTGGACCCCAAGGCGGTTGATAGCAAACGGATTTAGTCCGAGACAAGCTGGGGTTTGCTTCCAGCTTCAACACCCAGCACACAGTACAGGGGACAGTAAATAGCGATTCCCCACCAGCACTACGCACATTCATACGTTAAAGGAAAGTACTGTACCAGGCAGGCTGCTCCTCGATCCCGATCGTAATTACTGCAAAATACCCGGGAGCACGCACAGCAGATTCAGTTCCTGACAGACCGAGCGTGATTCAGCAATATCTCCAGTCTTCTACAGGGTGAGCCTAGTTTCCACTCTTCAGCTTCCTTTTCCTCAGTAACTCGGATTCAGTCCTACTATCACTTACAGCGGCTGTAGGCCGACTTCAAGGCCTCTCATGCGCTTCCCGCGCGAACTGTACATCGCAGAAAATATAGCGCTCCTACTCCTTTCGCTGCCACTAACGATCTGCTTCTCCAGCTTCAGTACAAGGCATTTCCCTTAGGTTCCAACAGGTCCAGTTGGTGGATTCGGCTGTCAGTCACTCCAGAGCTCTCTCTGTTGGTGCAAAAAAGCGCCAAGGTCCAAACTACAATTCCCATAAGCACTAGCCATACATTCCCCTTGTAATCTGGCTCCAATGAGAGTCCCAATTCTGGTTGGCCCACGCAGTCTCCATTTTAGGGCTCCCGTAACCCAACTGGCCCAGCATAGCAGTTCAAGTCCAAAATGGAGGGGCAACACACACAGCGTCCCAGCTGCAATAAAAGTAGGTTAGACAAACTGCAATTTCATTAATGCTTTAAATGATTACAGGCAAACAGTTACATCTTTCGGATGGGCTCCCTTTGCGCTTTCAGCGACTGCAAAATGGAACGATTACACCGCAGTCTAGGCGGGATTCAAGCAGGGAAACACCAGTTCCCCTCCATAAGCATTAATTATGTCTGCAAGCAGACAGCTCTTAAAGAGACAGTACGTGGAGGCTCTGCAAGCACTCACAGTGCCATTCAAACGGCTTAAACGCCAAACGCCAACAGGCAGGGGAACACTTAGGCAAGCTCCTAGGAGGCTTTTAGGAACCCTCATTTGTAGGGGGGTTACACATTCCTTAATACTAAACATATGGGGCCCACTATCTGTAGACATATCATTCTTTAAAATAAGAAGGGCTGCAAGTTCTGGTCATTTGCTCTGAATTTTGAAGGCCAGTGCTATGCTTTTTAATGCTGAGAGGTTGAAAAGCATGCAGGCAGAGACAGCATCAGTTTTACTGTAAATAGGGGGAGGTGGCATGAAAGGAAAAAGAAGAGAGAATGAGAGAGATTGGTCAAAAACAGCACTGGTTTGAACTGGAAGTAGCAAGACTGAGGATGGAACAAGGACAAACCCCTGGAGCTGTTGGCTTAAAAGTCAGTTAAAGCAGAACGCTGAACAAGCTACATAACACGGGCTCCGGCCCATCATGATGGCCCCCCTTCCCACACTTTATAAGCAGCGATGAATAAGTATGCTGTGCAAGTGTGTACTAATTACTTTCAGTTTCCCTCAGGGACACAAACCTTGTCCAAGGAAGCCGGAGCAGATGAAGTAGGTGCGATAAGAGAGGGATCCTAGAAGGGTGAGAGGGAAGGGAGAAAGGGTACACCACAGGGGAAGGGAGACTGCTGTGGCAGCTAATGTTAATTTAGCATCTAGAAGTGGACACCTTATGGGAAGAGGTCAAAAGGGAAACAAAAGGAGATGGAGCGAGATCAATTGCTAAGGGGACAGGAAAGAAAAAACTGAAGGAGATGGCACTGGATAGGGATTCATGAAGCAGGCCAACTGAGGGTGGGGAATGGGTGGCATTGAACTGATGGATTCGATTCGGCTGTCTTGTTTTGACTTGATCATCCATTGATTAGCTCAGAAACAAGGGGATCCAGAAATAAGGCCCAATATTAAATTTTGTGGTGCCAGAGGGTGGGTGGATGGGGGTGAGGGTAAAGTGTAATACCTTTTGTGTTGTCCCAACCTATTGCCTGTAGTTCATGGTTACATGACACACAGCTTTTTACTGTTTGTCTTGTTTTAACTAATCCAGATTCCTATCCTCTGCAATTAGAAAATCCCTTAGAAAAATGTAAGATATAATTAAGCAATGAGGCATGACAAGGGGCACATTATGGTTGGATAATGGCCCACCTTGGATGGGTTAAAGCACAAGGCGAAGCCAAGTGCTTTCACCACCCATAAACAGCTGTTAGCTCATCATAATGCACCCCCTGGAGTGCCTTAATGTGATTATGACTAGGGTTCTTTTTAGTGAATTGGATGATTTTTTTTTAATCTATTTTTGTTAAGCTATTGTGGCAGTCACAGAAACATGGTACACACAAAACCATGACTGGGACATAAACATACCAGGATACACTGTCTACAGGAGGGACAGGGAGGGTAAAAGAGGAGGAGGAGTAGTTCTTTACATAAGGGAAGGAATAAAAGCAACAGAACAAAAGGGTAAACAGGGAGGAGAAGAAGCACTGTGGGTAAATTTGGAGACAGGCAATGGCACCACAATACGCACAGGGGTTGTATACAGACCCCCTTCTCAGGGGGAGGAAATGGACAGGGAAATGATAGAAAGTATACTTAGAATGGCAGAAAAAGGGGAGATATTGCTGATGGGTGATCTGAATATGCCAGATGTTAACTGGAGTGCAGTTGCAGCTGCCACTTCCAAGAGTGCAGTTATTCTAGATGCCCTACAGGGGGCATGCCTTAGACAACTAGTACTGGAGCCCACTCGAGAGGGAGCAATATTAGACTTGATTCTCTCAAATGGAGATGGAGAGAGGATTACAGATGTAGAAGTGGGTAGCCATCTGGGAACTAGCTGCACCATCAACAGTATGGTCTACAATAAACACAGCAATAGAGTCAAGCCATACAAAGACAAAAGTACTGGACTTTAGGAGGGCTGACTTTGCTGAAATGGTGAGTGCCTAAGGAATGCACTAGCAAATGGGCAGGAAGGAGGGTGGAAGAACAATGGGAATAATAAAACTGCCATCACAGAGGTAACAAGCCTTTGTGTGAAGCAAATAAACAAAACAAGACGATGTAAGAAACCACTATGGTTCTCAAAGGAAGTGGCAGGAAGGTTCAAGAGAAAAAGAAAGCATTCAGGAAGTACAAGGAATCGCAGAAGGAGCAGGACAGAGAACTGTATCAGTTAAAGCAAAAGGAGGCTGGGAAGGCAGTCAGAACAGCAAAGGCCCAAACCGAGGAAAAGATAGCCAACCTCAGTTAAGAAGGGGATAAAACCTTTATAGGTACATCAGGGAGCAAGGAAGACCAAGGGAGGGATAGTGAGGCTTAATAAAGGGAGGAGGGTGGGCAGAGGAGACTGTGAAAAGGCAGAGATACTAAAATATTTTTGCTCAGTATTTACAAAGGAAGAGGGGAGGTACATAAAACAAACAGTAGTAACACGCTGGATACAGAAGTTGATACCGCCCATTTACAGAAGAAAGGGTTCTGAAAGAACTCTTAAAACTGAAGGTGGACAAAGCAATGGGGCTTGATGGGATTCATCCCAGAATTCTAAAAGAACTAAGGGTAGAACTAGTGACACCACTGACTACCCTTTTAACAAATCATGGGAGGATGGGGTGGTACCCGAGGACTGGAGGAGGGCAGATGTGATTCCCTTCACAAAAGTGGGAGCAAGGCAGAAGCAGGAAACTACAGACCTGTTAGTTTAACCTCAGTGATAGGGAAATGATGGAATCACTTCTAAAGGAAAGAATTGTCAGTATCTAGAGGCCAGAGGGGCACAGGACCCTAGGCAGCATGGATTCACAGCAGGAAGGTCATGCCAGACGAATCTGATAGATTTCTTTGACTGGGTGACCAAAGTAGTAGATCAGGGGAGGGGCTGTGGACATGGCCTACCTAGACTTTAGCAAGGCATTTGACACAGTCCCACACAAAAGATTACTATACAAGTTAGCCAGCCTGGGAGTGGGTCCCAAGATGACAGCCTGGGTAAAGAAATTGGCTGGAGAATAGGACACAGAGTAATAATAAATGGAGTCCACTCAGAAGAAAGGAGGGTTACTAGTGGGGTACCTGAGGTTTCAGATGGCCGGTCTCTTCAATGTCTTTATATGCACATTGCAGAAGGACTGGAAGGAAAAGTATGTCTCTTTGCAGATGACACTAAGATCTGCAACAGAGTTGATGCACAGGGTGGGGTGGAAAGGATGAGAAGGACTTGGCAAGGTTAGAGGAATGGTCAAATGTATGGCAGCTTAGATTCAATGCTAAGAAGTGCAGGTAATGCACCTGGGAAACAAAAACCCAGGGAAGAGTACACAATGGGGGTGAGATGCTAACAACAACAAAATGGAGAGGGACCTGGGGGTAGTCATATCAGATGACCTAAAGATGGGCAAGCAATGTGAGAGGGCAGCAAGGAGGGCTGGGGGGATACTGGGATGCATAGGGAAAGGCATCACCAGTAGAAAACAGGAAGTTATTATCCCTCTGTACAGACAGCTGGTGAGACCCCATCTGGAGTACTGTGTGCAGTTCTGGAGACCCAATCTCCTCAAAGACATAGACAGGATGGAAGCTGTCCAGAGGAGGGCAACTAAAATGGTGCAGGGTCTGCACCAGAAGACATATGAAGAGAGACTTAAGGAGCTTAATATGTATAGCCTCGAGGAAAGGAGGGAGAGGGGGGACATGATAGAAACTTTCAAGTACCTCAAGGGAATCAACAAAGTCCAAGAGGGTAGCATCTTTCAAAAAAAGAGGTGTGCAAGAACAAGAGGGCACAGTTTGAAGATAGAGGGGGCGCTCAGAGGTAATTTAGGAGTATTTTTCACAGAGAGGGTTGTGGATGCATGGAACGGCCTTCCGGAGGAGGTTGTGGAGTCAAAATCAGTGGTGGAATTCAAGCATGCATGGGATAGTCATAAGGCAGTTCTGGGGGGTGGGGGTAGGAAGAAGTAGGCTGCTGGTTAACTAGGATCTGCAGCTTATCCAGTAGGTAGGGAAATGGGCAGACTGGGTGGGCCAAGCGGTCCTTATCTGCCGTCAAATTCTATGTTTCTATGTTACTTTCAGACAGGCTGTTATGTGTTGGGGTACTGACCCGGCTGAAAGTATCTTTCAGCCAATTGGGTGCCGGCATTCTTTCTGCGCATTTCATAATTTTAAAGCAGCACTACAATAAAAAATGTTTTTCCAAAAAATCTTGCTTTAGCTACAATTAAGAATAATATTAACATAACTCTCAAATGTACTTTTCTAAGTACCTCTTACGCTGTGCCACCATAAGTCTTTTTTATTGTTTTATCCTAACCCTTCCCAGGTCTGTAATACTATTTCTATGCAAAATGTGGTGGCCATCTTTTTTTCTTGAGACAAAACTAAATTAAAACATTTATAAAATACTCAGATTTTGGTGGAATTAGAAAATGGCATCACCTAACAAAACTGGAGGATGCCTGGAATCTTTTATAGTGAATAAAAGGCAGGGTCAAATGTTTTGCCCAATTTCGCTGCATTGCTGCTTTAAATAATTTATTTGTATGTTGGACTTGATGACTGAGTGGTATATTATAGGAAGGTAGTACAGTGGTTGGACCACAGGGTTGGGGAAACAGAAGACCCCGGTTTGAATCCCAGCAGACACTTAGGGCTTTGTTCTTGAAGCTTCTGCACTGCTCAAACTTAAAGTAAGCCCCTTTATGACCCTTTGTCATGCAATAGGGGGCCAGAGAGGCCTCCGCTAGACTTGTGAGCTCTCTCTGACCTGAACTGGGCACTTCTGCAGAACTATGTGGGTGGCTGGGTCAGTGAGTGTGCCGGAGGCTACCACCACCCGCTTCATTCCTGAAGCCACTGACGTGTGGCTGCTGGCGGTTGCGGGAATGCAAAAGTCAGGACTGGGAGGAGGCCTGCTGCAAATTCTGCATCTCCCCCCCGGCTTATCATTGTTCAGGTCTCAGAGCACCCTCAGTGGAGGAAGTCAGCCTGTGCCTTGCCTGCTTCCTTGCCGTGGTGGACTAGGGGCAGAGGACAAGCAATCAATCCATCTTTTTTGTGTGCATTATTGAATTCCTGTGTGGATACAGCAGTCATGTACACAGACTCCTGTGTCCTATAACCACCTTCTGCTGTGGAGCAGGGTATCCACTTAACAGCTGGCCCAAGCTCCCAATTAGAAACCTAGTGCCAGGCATGGCTCTGCCTCTGCCCCCCACCCCACCCCGTCTTGGTGTTCTGTATGTATGTGGGTGGCTGGGGTCTGTGAATGTCACCGGAATGTAGAGCAGTTTCACAGTGTGTAGCTCTATAAACAGGCAACATGCAACTTGTGTGTATGCTGGGCTGCCATGGAGAATAGGCCATTACTCTGTGACCTTGAGTTGGCCTCTCTTTGCTTCAGCCCATCCCAACTATAAAACTGGACAAAAGCAAGACGCTTTTGAAAATGAGATACTGCATCCCAGCTGGGCTGTTCTTCGCAAATAAGTAGTGGAAAGACTAATTACATTTTCCTAGTTTTCATACAGCAGCAGCGTGGTCTAGTGGTTAAAGTATTTACTTGGGACTTGGAGGTTGCAGGTTGAAACCCCACCAAAGCCAAATACTTGCTGTGTGACTCGAGCAAGTCACCTCTCAGTAGTTCAGTCCACTCAAATGCAGAAGTGATTAGAAGTAGGACTCCACTAGAAATGAGGTGTTGCATCTCACCTAGGCTGTTGTTGTAAATAAATAGTTAAAAAGAAAAAAGCTTGCTGTAGCTTTGACCATTCTGAAGATATGGGAGTTCAGAAAATGTAATTTTGTATAGATGTTGGGTACTGGTCCTATCATAAAATGTCTACTGCCACTCTAAAATGAGGGTAACCAAATAAAAGTAGTACCACCAGATGCCAACAAAGTACTGTTTTTATAAATAACATTTTAGAAAGATCAGGTGAGCGGTAGCAGGGATCGTCTTCAGCCTTCTGAGGGACCACATTTCACATGTCACCTGCATCGTTTCACCCCCTTCTGACTAAGCATGGAGCAGCATTGTCATCTGCGAAGGCAGACGTCCACCCTCCAAGATGGAGGACAACTTGCAGCAGTGATGGCCACAACATCAGAGCTGGATACCATCAACTTCCGCACTTGCCCTCTATTGCACTTCTAGCCTTGTTCTCTCTGTCTAATGTGCTCTCCATAGAGTACTATGGCTGTCAAACACAGTACTGTGCTAGCCTAAACTATGTTGAACCATTTTGTTGAAGATAACCTTATGTATGTAACCTAATTCACTCTATGTCATAATTCATTGCACAATGTAACTCCTATTCTATGTATCGATGTGTGCAACTGCTCTCCATCTGTAACCCCCTCCTCCCCCCCCCACAGGTTGCCCATGAGACGAGCATCTTGTTGCTCAGTGTGCCTTTCCTGGTGAAACATTTCAATAAATAAAAATGGGGAAACCCAGGGAAAAGATGGATGTGCTCCCTCATATTTTGTGCTGACTTTTGTTCTGATTTTCCAGTGGTTTGCCTGTAACCATTTACTTTGGCACTGTCTGCCTTAACCTGTTTTGAATGTCTAACAATGTATTTGGTCTTTTTTAATCTCTCTGAGGTGTTTGACACTGTGGACCATGGCGTCCTTTTGGATACCCTGCAGGTCCTTTGTGGCCTATCAGGTACAGTCCTCAAATGGTTTTGATCTTTCCTAACAGGAAGTCTTAGAGGGTGGTCACTGGACTTTATTCCTCTGATGCCCTCCCCCTGTCCTGTGGGGTACCGCAGGGCTCCATATTAGCTCCCATATTGTTCGCAGTGTATATGCTGCCTTTAGGAGATATCATTTGGTGATACGGTTTGAGTTTTCACTACTATGCAGATGATACTCAGCTGTATATGTCTTTTATGCCCGAACAGGTTGATGTGGTTTCCATGCTAAATAGCTGCCTCTCTGAGATTAAAGACTGGATGAGTTCAAGTTGGCTGAGATTAAATCCGGATAAGACTGAGGTGTTGGTCGTGGAACCGGGTAGTCCGGGGGTAGGTTTTGGTGCTGGGCACATGTCAGGCCTTTGGCTTGATGGTGTCCAGCTCATTACTTCAGATCGGGTGCATAACTTGGCTGTTGTTTTTGATGATGGCTTGACCTTGAAGTGTCAAGTGTCAGCTGTGGTCAAATTCTCATTTTACCACCTGAGGAACATTGCCCGGGTGAAACACCTGATCCCTCCGGATGATGTTCCAACACTGGTCCACGCTTTCATTACTACCCATCTAGTCTACTGCAATGCCCTCTACCTAGGGCTATCTGGGGTTGATAGCCGCCGCTTGCAGCTGGTGCAAAATGCTGCGGCTAGACTACTGACTGGTACCCCTAGGTCCAGTCATATTACTTTAGTTCTGCGCGAATTACACTGGCTGCAAGTTCAGAGATGAATCACCTATAAGGTAGGCTTGCTTACCTTTAAAGCCCTACACAAACAGGGACCCAACTACCTAAAAGATTTCCTCGTTCCTTACTCCCCAAATTGTTCCCTCCAATCCGCCGATGAGGGATTGCTAGAGATTCCCAGGGTTCGTCTTAAAACATCTGATGCACGTGCTTTATCGTTTGTGGCACCGACCCTGTGGAATTCTCTACCTCGTCAGTTATGAGAATGCCTGACCATTACAAATTTTAAAACAATATTGAAAACTTACTTGTTCTCATTAGCCTTCCCTGATTAATTATATGATATTTATTTTAATATTTTCATATTGTGTTTTAATGTATTTATGGTCTGTGAAACGCCTTGGTTCCGAAAGGCGCTATATAAATAAAGATTGATTTGATTTGATTTGTAACATGTGCTACGCCTGCTGCCCGCCTCCTCGGACCCTCCCGTAAAACAATCTGTTGCACTCAATGAGGCTGTTCCGGTGTGAAAATAAAACACTTAGAACTTTAGGGAGACAGTTTGGTCTAGTGTTCAAAGCACAGGGCCTGGAGACCCATGTTTGAATCCTACAACTGTCACTTACTCACTGTGTGATCCTGAGCAAGTCACTTAACCTCTTTCTGCTTAGCATCTCCGTAATCTCTCCTAAATCTTTGTATGTGTGTTGTTTGAATCTCCCTGTGAGCCTGAAATGACAGTAGCAGTTTCTCTCACTCCCTCTTCTGGATTGTAAGATAAAGTTCATATAAAGCCAAATGCCTTTCCTTCTTAAGGCTTGCACTTCAGTTGATACCCATGAGACCTATATGGTTTGTTGATGGACAGCTGAATGTTTTTTTTCCATTTATAGAACAGGTTTCTAAAATATATATATATATTGTTTTTTTTTTACCACCTTGCATTTGTTGCCTGGTCTGTCCAATCAGCCCTTATCTGACCGGTTCTCCCCCCCCCCCCAACAGTCCCTTCACCCAATGTCCCTGGGATTTACCTTCTCCACTGGTATCCAGCCTCAGGACCTGGCCGGAGGTGCTCAGTCATTGGTGCCGGGCTTATGAAGGACTGGGTCATCACCACACCACAGTTGGAGGGTTTTCCCTCAATTTTCTCTGCGAATACAATGACATGACATGCATGCTTCACCTCCACGAAGACACCACGGAGAACAGACGTTTGTTGCCTCTCCCTTGCTGTCCCACAGTGCTGCCACCTAGATTCCTCTAGGTGGCAGTCAAAGCTGTGGAACAGACATTCCCCAACTAGCCCCCACCCACCCACCCACCTGCCCCAGGTCCATTCCTGAACCTGGGTTGTTGGTGCAGCAGGTGGTGAGGCAGTTAATGCCTTGGCCCACCTCGCCACTGGGTCAGCTTCTAAAATATGTTTTAAGCACTACCAAACCATGAGCAAATTCTGAACAGATTTGACTCCATGTCTCAGAAGGCCTGCAGTGTAGAACTTAAGTTAGCATTCCAACAGGTAGGAAGGGGTGGAGCCTCAGAGGATATGGTTTGCTGTTCTCACTGTGAATTGCAGAGCATATGCATCTTTGGCTAGCTTCATTGTAGGGGTGTGGGGGCAATATCTAGCGCCTGCCATCATTAGACGGATTTGCTCACTTCAGCGCAGGACTCTGGCCAGGAGGAGATAGCTCTAAACTTCACCAGCTGCATTATTCCTTATTATTGGCTGTTTGTTTAAAGATTTGCTGACCTGTCTGGCAAAGTGCTTACACATCAGCCTGCACACTGCAGACGACATGGCTTGCAAAGTAAGCCAACAGAGAGAGAATCAATTAACAAATCAAGTAATACTTTTTGATCTTTGTAACGAGATGGACCCAATTACTGTATCTGAGGAACTGTAGGACTCAGCGAGATATACTGTAAGTCGCAGTCTGAAAAAATCAATCTGCAAACAGGACACTGCAGAGTAAGAGCTGGAAAAGTGCATAAAATGTCTCTGGCAGCCAGACATTTTAGTGGTCAGCACACCTGTGATGGTAGCCTTTTCATTTCATTGTACAGGATAGACACCTAAACCTTAGTGACCATATTTTTAAGCAGCCACTGGAGGATTTTTTTAGTTGTCCACTGGATATTTTACTCCCAGTGAGACCACTTGGGAACCCTCAGCTTTTAGTCCAGAGCACATGTCAAGACATAAACCTGCTCTCAGCAGCTTGAGATCATGAAACCATAAATTGGGTAGCCCAAATCTCAAAGACAATAGCCAGCTTTTCTTGTGCTGTGAAGCCCTTGCAATATGACCTAAATTTGGATGTCTCACTAGCCAGATGAGGCAGTTGGATTTCTGTATATCCTTTGTGCTTCCATGCTTTATAGTACATTGACAAGCCTGCTGACATCATGGCACAGCTACCACCTCTGACTTTTTCTTTTTTTTTTTTTTTACTTGCTGTTTATGTCCCCTCAACACCACATCTGCTCCTTCCATCAGGGATTCTCTAGGTGTCCTGTAGGACTCTGCCAGGCATCTCAGGGTCACTGCAGTGGACTGATCCCCATCCAGCCACGGATTACCCCCGGGCGTGGAAAGAGGGAGACCCCAGGTCATCCCCTCCAAGCCAATGTGTCGTGTTGAGTGGTCCAGCTGAATTCCCCCTGGAGTCCGGTCATGTGGCTAAGGCACCAGGGCCCATCTCCAGGAGCAGATGTGGTGATTTTCCATGTTCCAGGTGTCCCCCTACCCCGTGAGGATGATGGCACTCAGGGAGGTCCAAGGAGATGAGGGTACGCTGAGATGTTCCACCGCTCCGGACCTCAGCTGTCATCCTCCCATTCCTGCATTCTGTGATCCTGATTTGCACCTCCACTTGTGGTCACCCAAGTGATGGTATTGCAACAGGACCCGCAGCCTATCCTCCCCAAAGGAGGAGAGTGGCCCGCCGAGTGCTTGATCCTCCTCCCCCCAGCCAGCCCTCCAGCAAACTGAGCTCGCTACTGAACCCGGGTCATTGGTGTCGCAAGCGGTCGCTCGACCAAAGTATTCAAGTATTCTTATCAGAGACTCAGAAATGACTCTCGACCCTTGAATACTGGTGAGTCTGTGACACAGAACCTTTAGAACTGAGACAGCCACACTTTATTGCTGCAGTGGAAAAGGCCTGCCTGTGGCTTGTAGACCAAACCCTGACCCTATGAGTGTGGACAGAGCATGCAAGAGAATTCAGAAAATGGAATATATTACTTATACTATAGATCAAGGGAGTTCTCTCAACCAATAGGAGTGCTCCTTTTCCCTGTGCATGAGACACTCTTATTCTGTAAAAAGCATCTCCGGTATAGCTGCCATGGAGACAATCACCTTTGGGAAAAGATAGTCATACCACAGCTGAGACCACTCTTAGGATTTAAAGAGTCGTTGCACATTCTGAGGGTATCAGAACTGACCATCTTCATTCTGTTCATGGTTGTCATACCTTACGAAAGCATGAGACCACCCTTACAACCTTAAGAGGGATCTCGGAAGTGGTATTAACGTATAAACTTAGGCTACACAAAAAACAATATAACAGCAGATGGTTGCCCTTATTTAAGTTCTTAGAGAGGGATGCGGGGAAAACAGCATTATGCCATCTCCTGGTGTAACGAAGGCAGGTTGGGGTGGTTGGGCAAAGACAGATTTATCTTAACAAAGATGTTCATTATAAAATGAGACTAAAGATGCATGGCCTTTAAAAAATATTTCTGTACAAAAATACATGAGGCTGAGTCTGACATTTAGGAACCTCCCTTGTTCTTAAACAATTCATGATGTGTGTATATATGTCTACAAAAAAGGGGAAAAGATATGTCTTCCTAAAACATGGATTAATTTCATAATTGTACCTCCTGTAGCATATTCAGCTAAAAATGTCAATTAAAAAAAAAGACTGAGCGGTGCTACAGCGTAGCTGTTGAGGAAGCAGCACAATACTTGAGCTCCCGTGAATAATCGTAATAAATTACCTAAAACTTGGAAATCTCCTCACAAAAAGGACAAGATTTGGTGTATGGTGCATCTAAAGTTGGTAGATTGGGTAAATCACATGGAGCAAATGCCCCTTCAATGGACTTTTGTGCTCGGCAGCAACAACGCAAGGATGCCTTCATACTACCTGGCAGAGCTACGGAATTGGCTGATCTACCAATTGGGGCATCCCTAACCTCGATCCAGGCTACACTGCACCAGCTCATTAAGTCTGTACAGGAGCGGGATAAAAAGTTTGATACTTTGACTCCCAGAATCTCGGCTCTGGAATCGAGAGTGGACCTATGCGAACAGATGGTTCAGCGATCAGAAGTCTTGGTCCTCAAGTCCTCTGAGGCGACGGCAAAGCTGATTAAAGAAAACTTATTGTTGCGATAGCATCTTAAAACCATAGAGAATCAAGCCAGGGAGAGGAACTTTAGAGTAGTTGGGCTATCCGAGGCTGCAGAGGGGGAGGATTGTCTCAGTTTTGTAAGAACTTTTCTAAATACCGCTTTGGGGCTTTCCGAAGGCGATTCCCACCCCCACCCATTTATTGAAAAAGCTTACCACACTACTCCACGCCGGACAGTAATGGACCCCATGGCTCCTCGAACACTGATGGTGGTGTGCACGGGCATTAGGGACTAGCACCGAGCACTAGCGATTGTCAGGAGGCGGAGGACTTTGAAGTACAGGGAAGATACTCTTATGCTCTTCACCGATCTTTCATACAACACCAGACAATCGTGTTAAGAGTTTGACGGGCTCAGGAGCTGTCTTTGTCAACTGAAAGTCCAACATCAGTTACTGCTCACTGTGAAACTCTGCCTAACATGGAAGCGTCACCAGTATCAGTTTAATGAATCTAAGGACGCTGAAAAGGTGGTCTGTTGTATTGAACAGGAGCTGGCAGCAGGAGTAGAACATGGGAATTCTTCAGATGAGAACTGATGTTCTCGGACGAGCTGAATTGTATGATTGGGACTTGGTTTTCGGTTTACCTTGTATATTTGGTCGTAATAAAGTGGACGTAATTGGTCGGACTGTGACAGGCTGAGTTATGATAATGCTCCTGCCGGTTTCTTCCTTTATGTGGGAGCTACACACAGCTGATATTTTGTAAGTCCCAGCTACCGCTCTTTGATACTGCTGATAGAATGCCTACAGTACTGGGAACTATTTTTACTGGACTCCACTGGGCTATATTGTAGGCTGCTTGGGGTGCTGTTCTATATGTTAAGCCTGTTTGTTCTACTATGGTTCTTTTAGCTTTATTCTGCCATTACCGTTTCTTTGTGAGTGCTTTTGATGATCTAAGGTATGGGCATGTTTGAATGTTGTGTATGTCTTATCCTGTCCGTCTATCCATCTGTCTGTCTATCTAGCTATCCATCTATCTATCTACAGGTATCTATCTATCCATCTATCTATCCAAGGTGGTACATGGAATGCAACAGAAGCCCTATGAGGAGAGGATGAAAGAGCTTGATCTGTATCCCTTGGAAATTAGGAGGGCAAGGGGGGATATGATTGAGACATTTAAATATCTGAAGGGGATTAACAAGGTGGGGGAAGGGAGCATATTCTGGAGGAAAGAAAGTCTAAAACCAAAGGGCACAGTTTGAAGTTGGAAGGAGAAAAGTTCAGAGGTAATAGGAGAGGTTACTACTTCACGGAGAGGGTGGTGGTCCTCTGGAACAGACTACCAGAGGAGGTGGTGGGAGCCAAAATGGTAGGTGAATTTAAAAGGTCGTGGATAAATACATGGAATACAGAAGAGGAGGGAGAAACATGGAAAAGAAAGGGACTGGAGCCTTCATCGGGGAGACCAGGGATGGGTGCAGTGAGGGGGTCTAGGGTTACCTATGGGAGGTGTTACAAGGGCAGACAATGGGCCAAGGAGACCTTTTCTGTCATCAGATTTCTGTTTCTGTGTTCGTCCTGTGTTTGATTTCCCTTTGTCCTTCCTCCGCTGCATGCAATGGAAATGTCCGTTGTACTGATGTTTATTGTGGGCATTCCCCCTATGATATAACTCGTGAGGAGGTGTCCTATAAGGATCCTTTGAAAGTGAATGTTTGGTTATATGATGTACTTTTGCTATCCTCCTGTGTACTCACTGTTTTGTGAATTTTGCTCGCAAAATCAATAAATATAAAAATACAAAAAAAAAAAAAGACTGAGACAGTTGGGACTGACCCTGTGGTTCCATGTTCTGGATCAGACCTGGGCTCAGAGACTATGGGCAAATCAAAAGATCACAAACTCTAACTTGTGCATTAAAGTTTTGCCCACTTTTTTTTTAAATGCTTGTGACAGATTTTTATAAAAACCTCCACACTTTGTTCTAGCCACTTCTAAACCCTTTATGGCATACTTGTTCCCATGGGGGATCAAAACATGTCACAGACAGCAGAGGACAACAACTTGTCTGTCACCTAGCAGTGTTGCTGTTTTAAAAAAAAATGATTCTGCCACATTATGTGATGGTGGCATTTTTGTTTATAACATTTAAATCAGGAATGGGTCACAGAACCCCACTGCCCCCATCAGACAAAGTAGCTGGTGTTTCAGTGAGCACCTTAGCACTCTGGTCCTGTAACACACTCCAGTGGCCAGCTACTGGAGCTCCTATCTTGGCATATACAACCCTGCTTGACTTATGATGTCAGTATAAGCGTGGTTCTGGGTTTCCTGCCTGAGATGCAGTGTTTTAAGCTGGTGCTCTGATGCTGGTAAAGCAGTCTAGGAGATTGGGATTTGGAGACTAGGGCTGACGAGCTGAGTCAGAGTGATGTAGACATTTTTTAAATAGGCAGAATTGGGCTCTCTTATTGGACCAACATAGACAGTGAACATTTGTCACTTCATCATGTATTTACGTAGTCTTGAGTAGAGGATGACAAATGTTTGGTGCAGAGACCTAAGTGGCCTTTTGGTCCAATAAAAGCTATCAAATTATCAGCGTGTGATGCTTTTACCTGACAAAAGAACCTGTGTGACCCAGAAAGCTTGTGTACTGCAAATGTACAGTATCTCTTGTTTGCCTAACAAAAGGTATCACAGTTGTCAATGTATCCAGTTTTCCAAGGACTATGCAGATACAAAAACTCTCTCCTTGATAGAAGAGTCACAAAAATAGGGCAAACTTTATATCTGTAGGCATCAACAGCTCTAGTGATCCTTGGGCCCTGTGCAGAATCTTCTGTCTGGGAGCCCCATAGTGAGAGTGAAGAGCCCATGAAGCATACTCATCTCTGCTACTCCCTCCTCATGTATTCCTGCACAGTTTAATAAAGAGTATCTTAGTAGTTCTTACATGCCTCCTGTGCCAGAATGATACTGGGTCATAATGTCGCACGCTTAATAGCGTATGACATTATGGCTAACCCTGTACAGCGCTGCACCAGTGAGCGAATGGTGCAATATCGTGTATACTGCTGTACACGGTATTGCACCATTCTCTTCTCCCAGGCAGAGGATAAGACCTCTAGCTGGGGTGGTTCCATGATACAACTGCTGTGGCTCAATGGACTGAGCCACAGCAGCAGGGAACCCAGGAATGCTTCTGGGACCGGGTTTGATTCCGGTCCCAGAAACTTTTTTAAACTTTGTGCGCTTCTCCAACTTGAACCCCCGGAGTTAAGAATCTATATTTGGGTTAGTCCGGGGCACAGCCCCTCTACAGAAAACAGACATATGCCGCATGGCAAAATCACGCTGCATTGCAGTAGCGATCTTGCCGTGAGGCATAATGTCGTGCGACATTATGACCCCGTGCCTATTGGAATGTAGTTGCTAATACAAAAGAGAGACTAGATCCTGACCAACTATCAGGGTTGAAAACAGAAGTAAGTAATAATGGGTTAAAGCAGCAGTATTTGTTAAGTAGCAAAAAAATGTCATTATGTAGTTGTTTCTAGCAAAAAATATATTTCTGACATATTTACATTCATTCTCATGTATTTTTAGATCTTCAAGGGTATCTCAGTCATCAGGTCACACCATATGAACTTTACAGTCGGTGAAGCAGGAGCCACATGGAAGATTTTCAGCAGTACAACTGGGGCCACCCGCACTGTCGCTGTCTGTTGGCGTCACCAACCCTATAAACGCATGAGTGGCCCCGCACCCTCCTCAGTTCTTTCCTGTTGTCGACTCACTCGCATAGGTCTCCATGGAAGGTCCAACACAATGCCTATGGCTTTTTCTTCTTATAATTTTCAGAATCTCTTCTATTAAAGAGATTCCTCCAACTTGTTTATGTCGCGAGTTAATCCTTTGACTTCTCTCTTCCGATGCTGCCGCTGCAGAAAGAAGATGCCTCCACAGACAAACATTCTCTCTGTGTCTGCTGTCTTGGGCCTGAACACGAAGTGAGCTCTGCCAGAAGTTTAACCAAACAACCCTCAGGCGACACAGAAAGGCTCTTAAAAATTTCCTTATGGATCAACAGGTAGCCAGCTCTGGGCAGGTGTCCTCTGAGGTCCCAGCCTCTCAGTCGCCGATGGAGTCATCGAGCTCCCAGGCCTGCAAGGCCTGAGACAGATCCTCGGGAAAAGTCATAAAAAAGACCGAGATCGCAACCGTGTGCCACTGGTGGTGATCTCATTCCCTGACGGCCTCTTCTTCCTTCCTCCAGGGATCATCGTCAGCTGTGGCTGCACCAACATGCAAAACCACTGTCCAGGTGTCTGTGCCCTCTAGACCCATACTAATAGCATCCCCACCCAATTCAGTCTGTCAAAACCTTACCCTTCTCCCTCCAGGGCCACAGGCTCTTTGGGTTCACAGGGCTCATCAGGCAGGTCGTTGGTACCTGTGCTGTCGACCCCCCCTCCGTTGACAGATGTTGTCGAGCTAAATGACATTTTGCCAAAATTCACTTAGGTAATTGTGCAGCAGCTGGGTGCGTACAAGGGTAGTCCGTGACCATAGCGACCGGGATTGAGCACCTAGAAAAATGGTAACTCAGTCTCGGCAATCGTGATCATGGCTACCTGAGGAGGAGGGCGATCGATACTGCAGTCGCTTAAAACTGACAGGACTCACACTTTATGCTGTGTGTGCCTGCGGGGTGGGAGAGACTGTGGAAGGATGGCATGTGGAGGGATTGTGCGTGCAGCTGCTAAGCCGGATCGCTGGTGTCATGGAGAGGGGTGTCCGCTGGAAGGCATGGGGTACTGGTTCTGTTCTGGCATGGTGCGGATTTTTTTCCACCTGGCGGCATGTATTTCCCTAGGTTCCCTCCCCCAACATGCACCCTTCCTGGAGTTGAGAATCCATAAGTAGGGGGTGCAGGGCGGTGCCCCCACAGGGCGGTGCAGGGAGCACAGCCCCCCGCATTAAAAACGAGACCTGTAGGTCTCGGGCGCCGTTTTTCAGTGCGCTGCCAGTGTGCATTGCTGAAATTATTTTTTGGTGCTGTGCACTTGCCATAATAGCAATTGCTGTTGTTTGATTGCTATTATGACATGGAACTGCATACAGGTCCACCTCACTGATGCCGTCTACAGCGGCTTCATCAGCGATGCCCACACATCAACTGTGGGAAGCTCCCCGCAAACCATCGTCGGCGCATCCGATGCCAGACCTGGATTTGGAAGAGGTTGATGTCGAGGAGGAGTACCATCCAGACCTCATTCTTTCTGATAATGAGGAGGAGGAAGAAGAGGAAGAGATCCTGGTCTCTGACAGAGCCACAGCCTCCTCTGTCAGCGAGGATTCAGTTAAGCATACTCTCAGGTCTCCTCCTGAGGACCCCACATTTTTCAATGTGATGAAACAGCTGTCCTCAGCCATGGTCTTGCACACTGAGGAAGAGGATGCCACCAGGAAAGAGCTGGTGGACTTCCTGGAGGTCCCAGAATCTCCCCCCAAAATCATTCTTCCAGTCTTGCCTGCCTTGAGGAATGCAGCCATGGCAGCTTGGCACAGACCAGACATGGTGCCAGCTATGCCCCGCAGAGCAGACAAACTTTACCATGCCCCTCCGGGGTTCCCCTGCTATGCTGCCCAGCCAGAAACAGGCTCAGTGGTCATTAAGGCAGCCCATGAGAGGCCTAAGGTGCCTAAGCATCTTAGTTCCCTCCCCCTGGATAAAGAGTCTCACAGAATTGACCTATGGGGTAAAAGGGCATATGCCTCCTCTACACTGGATTTGAGCATTGCAAGCTACCTGTCTCATATGGTAAAGTACCAGAATGCCAATTGGGAAGAAAAGCAAGGCTGCTGCCCAGGCCCTCCCAGATGGCACACAGAAGCAGGAGCTTCTTCAGTGCCTTCAAGCAGCTCGGGACATTAGCAAACACCTCTTCAGGGCCCTCTGTGACATGGCTGACACTTTTGACAGGGCTGCTGCAATGGGCATAAGCCTATGTAGGCATTCCTGGCTGAGGATATCTGGTTTTGCTGCTGATGCTCAGCAAAAGGTGCTTAATGCCTTTTTCAGTGGCACTAAGCTGTTTGGTCCTGACGTTCAGGACATTATCAACAATCTGCAAGCCTCAGGCAGGGTGCTTAAGTCTGTCCACTCTCTCTACCAACTCAACTGAGAGGTAGACAGGCCCCCCCTTTCGCAAAGCGACCAGTAGACCAGGTGCAGACTCTCACCTCCAAGAGAAGCGCAGAGTCCCAGCTGCCTTGTCCACCCCCTCCCATGCTGAAGCTGCGGCCCAGCGTCCCAGAAGTGAGGGAGTAGCCCCCTCAGCTGGATCTGCTTCTGCTTGATTCCTTGCCAGACCCCCCCCACCGGTCCCTGATCAAGAGGTGGTGGTCGGAGGTCAGTTTTCCCTTCATCTCAATCAATGGAGAACCATAACTTCGGATGTCGGGAAGGTATAGGGTGTGAAATGAGTCTCTTTGCTGACGACTCCAAGATGGGAGCAGTAGTTGAGGGGGAAGAGGGGAGGTTGGCCTTGCAGTGGGACCTGGACACCATGGAAAGGTGGGCTCACACATGGAAATTAAATTTCAATATCACCAAGTGCAAGGTGTTACATCTTCGGCGAGGAAACCCTAAACACAGTCACACCCTGGGAGGGGAGGCGCTGGAGGCCTCAACAGGGGAAAAAATACCTAGGAGTCATGGTAGATGCATGTATGAATAACTCCGAGCAGTGCAGAAGAGCGGCTAGCAAAGCAAATAGGATGTTGGGATGCATCATAAGGGGATCACCTCTAGGAGCAGGGAAGTGATTCTGCTGCTGTACAATGGATTTGTTAGACCACCTTGAGTACTGTGGCACAGTGAGTGGGAACCACACTTGAAGAGGGACATACAGCTCTTGGAGAGGGTACAGAGGAGGGCAACTAAGATGATATGAGGACTAGGGGATTTGACGTATGAGGACAGACTTGAGGAGCTCTGCCTGTTTTCATTGGAGGAGAGGAGAGACGGGGAGACATGATTGAGGTCTTCAAGTACCTCAAGTGAATAAATAGGGTAAACACGGAGGGGAACTTTAGACTAAAGCAAGGAGATATCACCAGAGGGCATGGTTTGAAGTTGGAAGGGTATAAGGGTGGGGGGGAAAAGAGGAGGAGGTTTTTCACTGAGAGGGTGGTGGATCCTTGGAAAGTGTTGCCTGGCGAACTGGTTCAAAGATCCACAGTGGAGGGCTTCAAGAGAGGGTGGGACAGACACAGAAAGCGGATGTATCAGATGATGGCCTGGTCCAGGGGGGTTGGGATGGATGATAGGGGTTTCTGGAACACGAGGGGGCAGCCTCGGTACCGAACTAGGGATGTGAGATAGACCGTAAGGCCTAATCTGCTGGCAATTAGTTTGTTAGTATGTCTGCATTTTGCAGATCATAGAAAGGGGTCACACCCTGGAGCTTATTGAGCAACCTCCAGAAATGCCTCCCCACCCTCCAGTTACTCCCCCCCCCCCGGCTAACTTGTCTGTTCTCTGATAGGAAGTACAGTCCCTTCTGTGCAAGCAGGCCATTGAGCCAGTACCCAGGTGCTAGAGAAACAAGGGGTTTTATTCCAGATTTTTCCTGGTCCCTAAGAAGACCGGAGATTTGAGGCCCATTCTGGACCTAAAGAACCTCAATCTGTATGTCCAGTACAAAAGTTCCGGATGGTAACTTTGCCAGGCCTGCTGCCCCTCCTCAAGGCCGGAGACTGGCTTTGCTCACTGGACATGCAGGATGTTTACCTGCACATATTGGTCTTTCCTCCTCACAGGAGGTTTCTCCACTTTGTGTTTCAGGGTGAGCATTATCAGTTCAAAGTGCTGCCCTTTGGCTTGTCTTCTGAGCTGCAGGTCTTTACCAAGTGCTTAGCAGCAGTAGCAGTAGCTCTCAGAAGGGAGGGAGTGTACATTTTCCCTTATCTGGACGATTAACTTCTAAAGGCCCCGTCCAGGTAACAGCTTCTGCTGACTGGAGAGAACTCTCCAGCTGTTTCATTCCCTGGGCATCACTGTCAGTCTGCCCAAGTTGGTTCTGGTACCATCCCAAAGGCTGCAATATATAGGTGCGGTTCTAGACTTGGCATAGGGGAAGGCCTTCCTGCCTCAGAATAGGGTGTAGTGCCTTATAGCCCAAGCTCAGGAAGTCACCCAAAACCGCTATATTTCTGCCAGAGTTACCTGAGAATGCGGTGTCTGATGGCAGCTGTAATACCCATTGTTCCACTGGCTAGACTTCATATATACATTCTCCAGTGGACCCTCTGGGTACAGTGGGACCAGCATATGGGTGAGTTAGATCATCTAGTCCTGGTCTCTTCCCCAGTTTGCAAGGTACTGCAGTGGTGGATGGACCCCTTGAATCTACTTTAAGGTGTTCCATTCCAGATCATCTTCCCACAGCAGATCCTCACCATGGATGCATCTGGTCTGGGCTGGGGAGTGCTCCTGGATCCCTTCCAGAACCAAGGATCTTGGTCCTGGTTGGAAATCTCCCTGCATATCGATGTCCTGGAGATGAGGGTGGTGCTCTACGCCATGCAGGCCTTCCAGGAACACCTTGCTCCAGGTCAGCTGCTGGTACAGTCAGACAATCTCAGTGTAGGGACTGCATCAACAAGTGGGGGCTCATTCATACCCCGTATGCAGGGAGGCCATGAAAGTGTGGTACTGGGCATTGGCTCACAGTCTGACACTCTCAGCAGTCTACATACCAGGCTTGTTAAACACTCTGGTGGACAGCCTCAGCCAGACACAGTCCAGCTTGCATGAATGGGAGCTTCTGTCATCAGTCGCAGAAGACTTATTCAACAGATGAGGTCATCCACAGTTGGACCTTTTTGCATCCCCACTCAGCACAAAACTGCCCAATTTTTGCTCTCTAGATTCAGGGCCTAGAGTTTTCTGGTGAGACGTGTTGTCCCTCTCCTGGAGCAGGAGGTTCCTTTACACATTCCCTCCATTTCCTCTAATTCGGAGGGTACTAATCAAGCTGCAAATGGAGGGGGGCCAGCATGATTTTGGTAGCTCCATTCTGACCTCAGCAGATATGGTTTTCTCTGCTACAACAGTTGGCGGAGGAACCTCTGGCCCCTCTCTGCCTCTGCAGGAACCTGCTGACCCAGGATCGGGCATGCTGGTCCATCCCAACCTCAGGTTCCTCCATCTGTTTGTTTGGCTCCTGAGGACATAGCCATCGCCAGGTTTGGGGTCTTTAGCAGAGTGGCAGACGTCCTAGTGGCCACCCGGAAGCTTTCCACTTGAACCACATATGCCATTAAGTGGAAGCGGTTTGCCATCTGGGCTGCCAAACATAGCCTGGACCCTTTCACCTGTCCGGTGACCCACATCCTGGACTACCTGATCTCTCTGTCTGACTCAGGTCTCCAGTAGTCCTTCCTCAGGGTGACCTTTCAGCTATTTCTGCCTTTCATGAGCCCATGGGTGAATGCACGATTGCTCAGCTGGATGTCTCCCATACCTTTCTAAGGGGCATCCTGCATCTGAACCCCCCAGTCTGTTCTCCTGTCCCAACTTGGGACTTGAAGTTTGTTTTAGAGACCGTGTCTCCCTTTGAGCCAGTCGCGACTTCTGAGTTATGCTTTCTTTCTTGGAAAACTTTATTTTTAGTTGCTATTACTTCTGCTCAAAAAATTCAGAGCTTCAGGCCCTCTGGTGTGAGGAGCCTTATTTGATTTTTGACAAAGACAGGGTGTCCTTGCGCACAAATCCTAAGTTTCTCCCTAAGGTGGTCTCCGAGTTTACACTCAATCAGTCTGTCCCACCTTCCTGAGCAAGCCAATCCAGAGGAAGCACTGCTCCATACATTAGATGTGTGCAGAGCATTGAAGTGCTCCCTGTTTCGCATCAAGGAATGTAGAAAGTCAAAGCAGTTGTTTGTTTCCTTCACCCCAGGCAGAGAAGGCATTTCAGTTTCTAAGCAATGTTTATCCAAATGGTTGGCAAACTGCATTGTGTTCTGTTACAAGTACGTTAAAGAATTGCCTGGAGCTGTCAAAGCTCATTCCACAAGAGGCATGGCTACTGTACCTCTGTGGCTTGTTTCTGAGGGGTCTCAACCATTGACATCTGTGCGACTGCCACCTGGAGTACTTTCCATACCTTTACCAGGTACTACGGTCTGGACATTGCCTCTTGAGCCATACAGGATTTGGCAGGGCAGGGCTGCAGGGCCTCCTGTCTTGATATGCGTGACCTTCCTCCCAGACTGTCTGTTTGCACCTGTAACTGCTTGGGACTAGTTCCAACGGTGTGACCTGATGACTGAGATACCCCCGAAGAAGGTAGAACATTTACATAAGAACTTACCGTAACAGTAGATCTTACTTCGAGAGGGCTCTTGCAGTAGGTAATTACATATAGGACTGACGTCCGCAGGCGGCAGGACCCCATGGAAAAATTTCTAGCTAGCAGTCCCTGGCGGGGACCGCCCCCACGTCAGGTGACCAGCATCAGATGACGTCGGATAAAGGGGGGTCCCAGACGCCCGCTCTTCCAGTTCTTTCCTCGCTCAGCTCGTGTAGCACCTCATGTAGTTCGTTAAGCTCAGTCCTGTTGCTTCGTCGTTTTTTCCCGAAAAGTATCAGTATTTTGTTTTTTCTTCGTCAGGTGAACGTCGGTATATGTTGTCCCCTTCAAAAAATAAGTGCGACTTGTGCGGTGCCCAACTGCCTCACAAGGACGGTCACTCCCTCTGCCTTTTCTGTTTAGGCCCTGACCACGCGGTCGACAAGTGCCCGCACTGCCTTCATTTCAACGTGGCCACCCGCAGACGATGCCAGCGGTCTCTAGAAGCCCATCTCTTCAAAAAGAAGATGTCCGCAATGGAGAAGGAGTTGAAGAAGCTTCGACAGGCATTGACCTCCCCTGAAGGACATAAGAAGCGGGACAAAGAAAGGCACCGGGAGAAGGCTTCTCTCCGCCGACTCCAGCCGGAGCTGCTGCTAAGGTAACGGCCCCTCTGGGGGATCGTCTGACTGCAGCCTCCAAGGCTTGGGAGGAGGCGTCGGCCCGCCTGGGTTTGGCGCCGAGCCCGCTGGGTGCCTCCGGCAAAGGAGGCTTTGCCTCAGTACCGCCGCGAGGCTTGGCGGCTCACTGGTGCGGGTGCCTCCCATAAGCCGGATCGCCGCCCTCCGACATCCGCCGGAGAAGGCCGCTAAGTCGCCCAACCTTTGGGGCGGCGACGGCAGTGTCCCCTCGGACCGGGCTCTTCCCATCTCGGCCCACCTCCGATGAGGGACCCCAAGTCAGACGCTGGCCCTCTGGCGTCCGCTGATTGGCCCTGTCGCACGCCGGCCCTCCGATGCGCTGGCCTCGGAGCCTACGGCAGACCCTGCCCTCTGTCATCCCAGGTTCCCAGCAGCTTACCGCCGTCCGGGAGCCCAAGTCCTCCCTGCCTGACCCCAGGGACTTTTCCACTGGCCCCGGTGAGGCTCGGGATGCTGTCCGCCATCGATCCCTTTCTACAGAGCCGGACCTGACGCTGGTTTCCCAGACGCCGGTTTGCCGATGCCGCCCCTGCCGACACCGGCCCGACGCCGCCCCTCCGACGCCGGGGGATCTTCCTCTCCATCGGGCCCTCCACCCCATGGGCCTATCTACGCTTGATCCACCCGTGGAGTTTCCTACTGGGCCGGCTGCCCGCAGTTTCCTTCTGGCAGCTTGGCATCCGCCACTCATCCGACGCCCGGTTTACCCAGGTCCACAGTATCCTGCACCGCAGTACCCGGTGCCGACTCCACCGACGCCGCTGTACCCGACACCTCAATACCCAGCTCCGGTATTCCCGCAGCTGGATTACGGATACCCTCCTTACGGATTTCATCCGTACAACTATCCCCCTTCTCCTCCACTGCCCCCTAGGCCGCCGGTGGATCTCCAGGAGACTCTGGCCTCCTGGTGGGCTGAGGCCGAGGCTCAGCTCACCAAGGAGGTCGAGAGCCATCTTAATGGCGATGGTGCCACCTCCGGCTCCCGTACACCCCAGATGGCACACTCCCTCTCCGCCTCCGGATTCCGGGCTCTGCCTGGATCCAGAGAGGGCAGGATACGTCCCAGGATCCCCCAAAGGAACCTGCTCTCCCTAGACAAGCTAGGGAGTCTTACTCTGCTTCAAATCCCTTCTTCTTCTTTCGACTCCTCCGAGGGGTTGTTCCGAGAAAGACGACGAACCTCGCTCTCCGTCTAAGCCCCGGCCGAGGACTCTTCCGAAGTCTCCTCCGGAGGATCCTTCCTTCACGGAGTTGCTCAGTAAGATCCAGGAAGTCCATCAGTGGCATTCCTTAGAGCCAGATCCTCAGCGGGTTAAACTCGCCGAACATCTGGACTTGCCCATTACGGCCCCTACTCTAGTGCCACCCTGGATCAGGTCCTCATGCCCACCTTGTTTCCACCATTTGAAACAACCATCGGCTTTAGCCCCACTTTCTCGAAGTCCAACAGGCTATACCAGGCTCCGGAGGGTGTAGACTTTTTAGGCTGTCACCCCCGTGCAGACTCGGTTGTGATTAGAGCTGCTCACGGCCGGTCAGCACATCCGAAACATTTGAGCTCGTCTGCCCCGGATAAGGAGTCTCGCCTTCTGGATCAGTATGGAAGGAAGATCTATGCTTCTCACACACTGGGGATTAGGGCCCTTAATTATGTAGCTCATATGGGGGATTACCAGAAGGCTGTCCTTACCCAGGTGGAATCCAAGATTGATCCTTGCCTGACCTCAAGTCAGCAGGATTTAGCCGACCTGGTCCGGTTTCGGGCCAGTTGTCATATCTGAGGATGACCTACGATGCAGTGGACACCGCGAGACGGAGCTCTGCTCACCATAAGTCTTTCAGTCACGCATGGCTCCGTGTGTCAGGTCTGGTCCCGGAGGTGCAGTCAGCAATCCAAGAGGCACCTTTAGAGGTTCTGTGCTGGTGGTGATGTCAAGGACATCATCACTGACTTTAGGAGAAGGGGACGCCCTTAAATCTGTTGATTCAATTACCGCCCCTATCCCCTCAGCGCCGTCCCTTTCGCAGACGCAGCCGCCTCAAACGAAACCTCAGGGAAGGCGGCCACCAAACCGCCGGGCCCCCACAGCTGCCAGACCTCAGCCGCCTAAAAGCAGCGGAGTGCCCAAGCTGTGACGCTGCCTCACACCACCTGACTCCTTCCCTCTCCCACCGCCTCCGGACGCCCCGGAGGAACCGGTAGGAGGGAGATTCTCCCTCCACCTTCCGGGTTGGGAGAGGATAACATCGGATTTATGGATGCTTCAGATCATAGCAGAGGGGCACTCCATGGAGTTTCTGCAGAAACCTCCACGTCACCCTCCCAGAACTCCTCTACTCAAGGGACCATCTTCCTTGGTCAAGGAAGAAATTCTGCTCTCCTCGGCTAAGCAGGCCATAGACCCCGCCCTCACTATCACGGGATGGGTTATTATTCCCATTTCTTCCTTGTACCAAAGAAGACGGGAGATCTCAGACCCATTCTCGATCTCAGCTCCCTGAACCTATATGTGGAATACAAGAGGTTCAGGATGCTCTCCCTTCAAACCCTCTTGCCCTTGCTCTGACCGGCCAATGGCTTTTGTGCACTGGATATGCAGGATGCATACCTGCACATCCTCATTTGCCCTTCGCATCGAAGTACCTCAGGTTTTGCGTTCCAGGGGACCACTACCATCCTGGGCACTCCCTTTGGTCTTTCTTGGCTCCCGAGTCTTTACCAAATGCCTGGCAGTGGTAGTGGCCCACCTGCATACTTTGGGAGTTCAGGTTTTTCCCTACCTGGATGACTGGCTCCTGGCGGCCCCATCCAGGAGGAACTCCTGTATTTTTCTCCCTTACCCAGCAGGTTTTCACTGGCCTGGGTATCACCATCAACCATTCCAAGTCTCACCTGGATCCTTCCCAGAGACTTCCAGTTCATCGGGCAATCCCGATGCGACAATGTGCAGGGCCTTCCTGCCCGGGAAGGGGGCTCCCTCCAGTCCCAGTTTCTACTCTCGGAACCAGGAGGGTTCCGGAGTCGGTGCTCCATCTTCTGGGGCTTATGGTGGCTGCTATCCGTGACGGTTCCGCTGCTGGCCTCCACATGAGATCCTCAGTGGACCTCCGCCTCAGTGGGATCATTGGTAGACCCACCTAGATCATCTGGTTCTGATCTCTGCCCTGATGATAAGAGACTGCAATGGTGGATGGTTCAGAGAACCTTTCCGGGTTCCTTTCATCCTCCCCGCTCAGACTCTCACCACGGACGCTTCAGGCGAAGGTTGGGGAGCCCATCTGGGTCCTCACCGAACCAGGGCCTATGGTCAAAACTGGAGTTAGTTCTCCCCATCAATGTGCTTGAGCTTCGAGCAGTGCTATGTTCTCCAGGCCCTTCACCAATACATCCTTCCCAGTCACCTAGCCTGTCCAAACAAAACAACATGTGCGTGGGTGGTACATCAACAAGCAGGGAGGGACTCGGTCCTACCCGCTATGCAGGGAAGCGATGAGGGTTTGGGAATGGGCAGCCTTCACAACCTTCACCTCCACGGCGATCCACGTCCGGAGTCGACAATGTCCTGGCAGACAAACTAAGTCGTTCTTCGGCTCCTGCACAAGTGGGAACTGGACCAAAAGTTCTTCAAAGCATCTTCCAGATTTGGGGACTCCACAGATAGACCTGTCGCCTCCTCCCAAAACACAAAGCTTCCAACCTTTTGCTCGCTCGCTCCAGAGCGAGGTGCTTTCTGGAGCGATGCTCTATCTCTAAACTGGAAGGACAGATTCATCTATGCTTTTCCCCCAATTCTTCTGGTCCCTCGTGTGTTGCAGAAACTGGCATTGGAAGGGGTGAGAATGATTCTGATCGCTCCTTTCTGGCCCAGGCAAATCTGGTTCTCTCTTCTACAACAATACTCAGAGGCTCCTCCTCTTCCTCTTCCCTTATTTTGAGAATTGCTGACCCAGGATCAGGGGACCCTGGTCCATCCGGGACTCAAGTCTCTTTCTCAACTTCATGCATGGCCTGCAGACCCAGCCCCATCTCGCTTTGCATCTTCCTAAGGTGGTCGAGATTCTGGTGGAGGCTAGGAAACCCTCCACTAGGTCCACCTACACCATGAAATGGAAAAGATTTTCCATTTGGGCTGCTTCCAGGAATATGGAGCCCTTCTCCTGTCCTGTAGCCGTTCTGCTTGATTACCTGCATCATCTTTTTGACCTGGGTCTCAGTCACTCCTCTTTGAAAGTCCATATGGCGGCTATTTTAGCCTATTATGTCTCTTTCGCTGATAAGGCTTTTGCCCAACTGGAGGTATCCAAGACTTTTCTTAGAGGGGTTCTTCATCTCAGACCCCCTGTCCGGACTCCGGCTCCCCCCTGGAACTTGAACTTTGTTCTCGAGAAACTTACCTTCTTCCTTTTGAGGCCTGCGGCCTCCATGAACTTGAGTTCTTATCATGGAAGGCGCTCTTCTTGGGGCCATTACTGCTGCTCGCAGAAATTCTGAGCTCCAGGCCCTCATGTGCAAAATCCCTTATCTGATCTTTCACAAGGAAAGAGTAGCTCTTCGCACGAATCCTAAGTTTCTCCCAAAAGTGGTAGCGGAGTCTACCTTAAATCAGTCTATTGAATTACCTGCCTTTTTCACGCAGTACTACAACCAAGGAGAATACTTACTCCATACCATGGATGTCCACAGGATTCTGAGATACTACATCGATAAGAGGAAGGATCTCAGAAAGACTGATCAGTTGTTTGTCTCTTTTGCTCACAAAAGGGAAGGCAATGCTGTCTCCAAGCAATGCCTCTCTAAGTGGTTAGCTCATTGCATCACTTTCTGTTATGACAAGTACAACAAGACCCTACCGGGTCAAGTCAGAGGTCACTCCACTCGAGGAGTAGCAGCCTCTGCGGCTTGTTTCAAGAATGTGTCTGTGGCAGACATCTGTGCTGCTGCCACTTGGACTTCCGTCCATACATTTACTAAACATTACAGTTTGGACATCGCCTCTCGCCGTAGAGCAGGCTTCAGGCTAGCGGTCTTGCAAGGCCTCCTATCTTGAGGTTCACAAGATTATTTTCTACTTCTTGGAGTAGTTCCTCCTCCCGGTGCCTTTTCATTTGTTCCAGACTGCTTGGGATTCTGTCTATATGTAATTACCTGCAAGGAGCCCTCTCGGTAAGATAGTACAGTTACGTAAGAACCACTGTAACAGTAGATCTTCGAGAGAGGCTCTTGCAGGTAATATCTTCCCTCCATCCCCAGGCTTTTTCTCCCTTTTCCATTGAGGGAAATATCTGCTTCTCTCTGTCCGGGCCTTCGGGCCTGTGGCGAAAAGAACTGAAGGTCGGGCATCTGGGACCACCCCTTTATACTGAGCGTCGTCTGATGGGGTCACCTGATTGGTGAGGTGGTCCCGCCAGGGACTGCTAGCTAGAAATTTTTCCATGGGGTCCTGCCGCCTGCCGATGTCAGTCCTATATGTAATTACCTACTGCAAGAGCCTCTCTCGAAGATCTACTGTTACGGTAAGTTCTTACGTAACTGTACTATCTTCGAGGGGATCTCAGTCATCAGGTCTGCTTTCCCACCCACCATCCCCCTTCTTGGGGTTGTTGTGTAGAAACTAGCTGTCTGGTGTATCCAGTCTTTCATATAGGTCTGAGCACCTCTCTCTCTCTCTCTCTCTCTCTCTCCCCACCCCCCTCGGTCCCCCATAGCTAGAGCTATGCTCCCTTTGTCTCAGGGGAAAAGAACTGAGGAGGAAGTGGGTCACTCACACCTTTATAGGGTTAGTGACGGCGTGGGTGGTCCCAGTTGTACTGCTGAAATTCTTTTGTGTGGATCCTGCTTCATTGACGGTGAAGTTCCTACGGTGTGACCTGATGACTGAGATTCCCTCGAAGATCTACTGTTATGATAAGTTCTTACGTAACTGTTCTTTACTTTCTCTCAGTTTCCATTGGCTGCTGCCATCTTATCTGACTGCACATTGTCAGTTCAAGATACTTTTACTCAGTTTTCCTAAGGCTCCTGCCATTTTGTTTTTTGAGTGTCTGTTTTCAGAGCATCTGGGCATGCAGAGGGTGTCAACTGGCTTTTACTGTGCACAACACGTAGAGAGAATGAGCAGGAGAAGCAGAGCACTCAAGGAGACCAGGAATTCCTATTAGCTGCATAAACATTTTATTTGCCCCATTGGCAAAAGAAAAACAGCACACACCAGGACTTCAAGCTAGATGTCCCTTATACCTTGTGCTGTATTTCTGTTTTGCACAAAATCATTATGAAAAACTTGCTGCAATGCATATGTGCGAAGACATTACAACTTCTTTATGTTAATTTATATTTTTCATTAAAAATACAAAATACAAGTGACACGTGGATAAATAAAAACCTAAAAGTTTGTTGACAAAAATTATTAAATATGAACATTTTTATTTTGTGACCCCTTTTAACATTAAAACAACTCATACTAACCAGCTTGTCACACACAGTAGTAAGGCTACCACTCGTGACACCAGAGACCTGGTTCAGGAATGAACCTGAGTTATTGGGGGCCGGCTGGGGAACAAGGATCAAGCATCCCAGATGGCGCTGTCCTTCTCCAGGGTGGGAGGGTTCCTGTCCTCTGCCACAATACTGCCACCTGGCTAAACATAGGTGGCAGTGTGGCTGAAGGGCTGATGGGAGGGAGCAATGTCACTGACATCGGGGCATCATCACACTTTGCGTGAAGGATGACCCCTTGCACAGGACATTCAGTGGGAGGAGTGAAAATGGAGAAAGTTGGCCCTGTTATATTTTTTTTCCTCTCACTCCACTGGCATGCACCCTTCAGCCCTTCTGGTTTCTCCAGCCCCATCACCCACCATCCCTGGGACTTAACCTGGCAGGGCCATCGAGTGCTCCACAGATTGCTCCCTGTTGTGGTGCCATCGGGGGTGTCTCCCAAGATCCCCTTCTGGTGTTGCACTGAGATCAGTGGGCCCTGTGTCCAGTAGGCAGTGTGGGGTCTGTGAGGCTCTGCTGGGCGGCATCCTGCCACCAGTGATGATTTTCCATTGTTCTTGTTCCCCTAACCAATGGACACTCCATGGAGGCAATGGCTGGACGTGTGCACATCAAAGGACTTGCTTATATCTTCTGTCAAGGAGCACCCCCCACCCAGAACTACCTCTCTGGACCACATCGCTGCCCATGGTCACCTAGCTGGCAATGTTGGGGCAGAGCAGTCTGCCTTTCCTCCCTGGAGGAGGAAGAGTGTCTGCTGGGACACTCAGTACTCCTTCCCCGGCCATCCCTTGAGTGCCACAGGGTTGTTCATGAACCCAGTTCACCGGCGTGATGGCAGGTGAGGCATGAGTGCCTCTGCCCTCTGCGCCACTGGGCCAGCAGTTGGCCCTGCTGTTTGCCAGTGAAGGACACTGGTACATCCAGGGCCAGACCTGCCTCGCTAGCACACTTCCTGATGAAATGAAGCAGCTCAGGGGTTAATCCCCTTCTCCATATCCCCACTCAGTATGCAAACCATGGCAGCGTGGAGGATGATGGCTGGTTGGAAGGTTAAATTCAGTGGGGATCATTTCTTATGGATCTGGAGGGAGAGTGAAAAGTAGTGGACGGAAGAGGGCATAAAGAAAGACAAAAAAACTCTTGCTCAGTTGCTTATAAATACTTTTGACTACTTGTGACTGTGGGGGAGCAGTTCAGAGACTGTTGACTGCTATGGGTATAGCGCATATGATTTTTGGGCATGCGGATATACTTTTGCTAATTAGACTTGAAACTTAAAATTGAAGGGGTGGGTTTGTGTCTGTTTATGTATCTGGCTATCATCTGTCTGTCTGTCTGTCTGTCTGTCTATCTATCTATCTCAACTTTACCCTAAAGCATTTGTGCACGGGGTGTCCTCATGCTTTTGTTTTGAGCCCCTATACTTTTTCAACTCACCCTCTCCCCGGAGAGTCCTGGTTCTCAATACTGTTACAGAATTTGCATGAAAAGAGAGGAAACACAATAAAAGAATTGAGACATGGTGAGAAAAAGAAAAGCATAAAAATGAAAATAAAAGTATAAGGACTCAGAGAAATCAATTGGTTGAAAAACACAGAACAGAGAAGAGGCAGTACATATCATGCCTCTGTTGCTCAACAAATGACCCCATCCTTATTTGTCCCAGTACAATACAGATGAATTAAGTAGACACTGGAGTACCTTTACCTTACTGCAGTACATCAACACACCTTAGTTTGCTGACCCTGGTATACCAAAGACTTTGACTAGAATTTGGTTGTGCACAAAACCTTGTATACACGCTGTGTATCTCCAAGGGCTTTACAAAGAAATGAGTCAGACACTGATAGAAAAGGGGCTGAGGTAAAACTACACACACAGCTGTATTACCATTAGCATGTTTTGGAGAGCAGAAATGCTGGCCACGACACTGGGGAAAATGTCCTCATCTCTTTTAAAAAGTGCCACGGGATCTTTTACTTCCACCAGAGGCAGGCAGAGGGGACCTTGTTTAAAGGAGACCAGACCCCAGCACCCCACCCCCCAAACCACAACTCCCTGATTAGTTTTCTAAGCCAAAAATATATATATTTTTTTAACACCTGTGTTTTTTTTTTTTTTTTTTGAAATAACAATTTTATTTTATTAAGTCTTAATATACAGACAATACAGATAGTCTGATCAACATTCATACATTGTAGAAGTACTCATATCGTGTCTGGAACTATACCTTTAGTATTGTTAACCATCTAGTTAAGTATGGTACGATATCCGCTCCGTAGTACTTTATTAATTCGTTCCTTTCATGTCCTCTCCACACCTAATAAATGTCCAGACCACTTAGTTTCGAATAACCATAGAAACAGACAGCTCCCTCACATAGGGACCCGACAGTAGAAGAGAAGAAAGCCAAGAAACGAAACTTGAGGAAGAAAAAACCAAAAGAAGAGAGAAGAAGACACGGACGGACTAATGCCATCTACGCTATACCCTATACCATGCGTAGTGTGTACAACCATATGACTTTTCCTTATACAGTGGATTATCATAAAGGATTACTCTCTACCTTGTGAATGCCAGGAAGAGGATGGCAACGGACCCTTCCTATCATCTTACTGACATGTGTACTTAACCAAAATTTCTAACACATTGATTTGGTCCTTTTGCGCTTGAAATTTAAAAAAGGGCATCCATCTGGATTTAAATTTCTCTTTTTGCAATCTCACCTTAGCAGTAAGATACTCCATTTCTAGAACCGATAAGCAATTTCTGTACCACCCCTCCAATGTTGGAGAAACTTTAGCTAGCCAATGTTGAGTTATTGCCTTGAGAGCAGAGGCCACCAGCACATAAAAAAGGTATCGTTGAGTTCTTAATTTAACCAAATCCGGGTACTGTCCCAGGACCCAGTATAAGGGATCACTGGGGCTCCCCACCCCCAGAATAGTACTTACTCGATCCCTCACCTGTACCCAATAGTTACTGATGTGAGGGCAATCCCAGAAAATATGTTTGTACGTCCCTTTGCTCCCGCATTCCCTCCAACAATGGTCTGTAAAATATTGACCAAAATGTTTAGTGATTACCGGAGTCTGGAAATATCTGGCAACTACTTTCCATCTGAACTCTCGCCAACTGTTAGAGGCGGTGGTTGTATGTACAGCCTCCCATATCATATCCCAACCAGGGTCAGTTATAACTTTACCCAGCTCCCTGGTCCAACTTGCCTTAATTAAAACCAAGGAATCCGGTTCCAGGTCCAAGAGTTGACCCACCATCCTAGAGATAAACCCCTTTGACTCTGCTCCTCTAACCTCTGCTCCCAAAGCCTCCACCAGTGGATTATTGCCTATATCTCTAGGTCTTCCCCTTTCTGGAAACTTGCCCTGTAAATAATGCCGAATTTGCAAGTATCTAAAGTAATCGGAAGTGGAGAGGGAAAACTCTTGTGAAAGCATCTGAAATGTTTTGATCCCTTCCCCCGAATATAACTGTCCAATTTTAGATAGTCCCCTTTGGCTCCATCTTAAAAAGCCCATATCCCATACCAAGGGTACAAAATCCAGGCAGGCCCTGATCGGAGAATCCATCCCAAGGGAAACCTTCAAGCCATATGTTCTATTGATCTCCTGCCAAGCAGAAATTATCCGATCAGACCATGGGTTACCTCCCTTTAGTCTCTGCATCCCCTCCTGGTCCATAAATATCAAATCGCTGATATCCCCTCTGGAAGATTCAGGCCTCTCCAATTCAGCCCATAAAGGTGTGTTCCTATCCCCCATGAGAGAAGTCAACGGCTGAATCTGTGCAGCCCAATAATATTCCTAAGGTCCGCAAACCTAGTCCCCTTTTTTTACTTCTGAGAAGAACATTCCATTTTACCCTGGAGGTCTACCGGACCAAATGAATCGGGACAAAACCGTTTTAACTGACTTCCAAAAGAGGGCTGAGAGCTTAAGCGGCAGTGACTGAAACAAAAATAAGAAACGAGGCAGAATGTTCATTTTTACACAGTCAGCTCTGCCCATTAAAGTAAGGGGCAATTCCACCCATCTATGCAGAGCCTCCTGGACACTCTGCAACAGCCTACCATAATTGGCGGCATATAATGTAGATATATCTTTGGTAATTCTAACCCCCAGATATTTAATCCCCTCCTTTGCCCACCCATATCTACCTATTACGGGGAGTGCGTCATCCCTCGGTCTCCCTATGGGTAATAAAGCTGATTTAGTATCATTTATTTTAAACCCTGAAACTTCACCAAATGCTTGTATTAAAGAATCAATCAAAGGCATCTGCCTCTCCGGGTCCGAAATGTACAATAAAGTACCATCAGCATATAATGATATTCTAATTTCAATTCCTTGTACTTGAATGCCATTATAATCTTTCGATTGCCTTATGAGGGCCGCAAGGGTTCCATACACAGCTTGAATAATAGAGGGATAACGGGCATCCCTGCCTGGTCCCCTTTAATCATTATTATGTCTGAGGTTGTCCCATTCACCTTCACCCTAGCCCGAGGATTTCTATATAAATTTGCTATCCACTTTCGGAATTTTTCCCCTATTCCAAACTTCTCCAGGACCCAGTCCAAGAAGTACCAATCAATCCGGTCAAAGGCCTTCTTCACATCCAGAGCCATCACCGCTCTCAAAGCGCAGGAGGAATGACCTGAGGCAGCCAAGACATTGAGCAGCAGTCTTATATTATCTTGAATATGACGCCTGGAATAAACTCGCCTGATCTTTGTGCACCAATTCGCACAACTTCCTGCAAACCGAAAGCTCAGAATCTTAGCAAATATTTTGGCATCTTGATTAATTAGCTGAAATTGGTTGGTAACTCCCACATTCTGTTAGGTCCTTCCCAAGTTTTGGCAACAGGGTGATTAATGCATCTTTCCATGAGGCGGAGATTCGCCTCTTCTTGTGCTGCATTGCACACTCTGGTAAATAGCGGACTAACTCATCGCTAATGCCCGATAAAACTCTCCTACAAACCCATCAGGGCCTGGGGCCTTTCCCCCCTTAAGATTTTTAATAACATTCTTCACTTCTTGTTCTGTAATTTTCTCACCCAGCTTATTTCCCTGAGGTTCATCGAGCCTCGGTAGTGCAATACCCTGCAGGAAACTCTTCACCCGCCCCGGATGATTTGGTCCCCTCTCAGAGGTGTACAGCTCCCGATAATATTGACAGAAACTACCCGCAATCTGCACTGGATCAGAAGTGATATTCTGGGTGCCATATTTTTTTAGTCGCGGGATGTATCTCTCCGCCTCCTGCTTCCTGAGCCTAAGGGCCAACAGGCGGTTCGCCCTCCCCCCCGATTCATAATACCTTTGTCTGGTGTATCTCAAAGAATTTTCAGTTCTGATCATCATCTCCTTATTATACTGTTCCCTGGCCTCTTGTAATTGTTCTAATACCCGCTCATCTTTATTTTTTTTATGTTCCTGCTCCAGAGAATTTATACCTCCCAGTAACTTACGCACCTTCTCTTGAGAACACTTATGTTTATAAGACGAGAAACTTATGATTTGCCCCCGGAGGACTGCTTTTAACCCATCCCAAATAAAGCAAACGTGAGTGTCCTCCTCCTTATTTTCCTCTAGATATAACCTAATAGATTCTTTCATTTGATTAACAAATCCTGAATCATTCAGGAGGCCAGGATCAAATCTCCACCACCCCTTAGCCTTTATCCCAGGCCATCTTACCTTCGTGCTAATCATTGCGTGGTCCGAAAAGGTCACAGGGTGTATAGTTAGCTCTGTTAAGTCTTTAGCATGTATTATTTGGGTATAAAATCTATCCAGTCTGGAGTAAGAATTGGCCGCCGCTGAGTAAAAAGTAAAATCCTTAACCAATGGATTTTGCTGCCTCCATGGATCTACCCAACCTCCTTCCAATACCAAGGTTTTGAGGAGCCTAGAACAGGCAGTCCTACCTACCCTTCCCCCTTCACTCCTGTCTAGCCCACCGTTTTCCACGCAGTTCCAATCCCCTGCCATTATCACTCTGCCCGAGGGAAGGGAATCCACAGTAGAGAAAAACTGCCTGAAAAAAGTACCCGGGGAGGGGGCGGGGGCATATACTGCTGCCAGATGGAAACTCTGCCCCATGAACTCTCCAGATATTATCACATAGTGGCCTGACCCGCTTTTTTGTACCCGATGAACCTTAAAGGGAAGACCTCTACGCGACAATATCACCACTCCAGCCCTAGAAGCCTCAGAGCAGGAGTCCGCATATACCTCTCCCACCCAGGATCTACGTAGTTTAGAGTGTTCATATTCTGACAGCTTAGTCTCCTGAAGACAGGCCAAGTCACATTTTAACCGTCCCAGCTCTTGTAGAATTCTTGTCCTTTTCACCACCCCATTTATTCCTTTAACATTGACCGAAATTATTTTAAGTGATGCCATTTCGATAATTGACAAAACCAGTCAGACCTCTTCCCTTAAATCCCCCACGCCACCAAGGTGGCCTATATACCACATAAGAGAGCATATCCGTCCAATATAGAAAGCTAAAGAAATCAGAAAAGAGAGGGATAGACGTGAAACAGCATATAACCATACAAACATCAAACATCATGCAAATTCTTATATCCTCAACCAAACCTATCTACAAAAAGGGAGCGGGAGGAAGAACAACCCCCCCGAGCAAAGAAGTCAAAAACCAAAAAACCCTAAGAGGGACAAGAAAAAATAAAAAAAGACTGGGTTGCAGTCAATACTGAAACCCACCAGCTCAACCAGAGCTAGAAGAAAGCCTGAGGGTTAAGGTGTCAACTCCCCAGCTGCTAGAGCGTCAAGCCCTAGCTAGATAGGAGAAAAGTGTCTCCTAACACTAAAGAGCCGGCTCAGAAGTCCCAAGAGAATAGCCCTCTCCTACCAGTAATAGAATGGATCCGGTTAGGACAGCTCTAGGAGTTAGGTGCCCGGTACAGATCCTCTGTAATGTGAGAAAAAGGAGAAAAAAAGGGGAACCCAATTGCCCAGAACAAACACCAGAATCCCCGCTGTTCATCCTTGCATTTCACTTAAGCCCTGTTACCTCAGGACCACCTCCAAGATACCAGGACAGGAGTTATCCTCGTGCAAGGCCCACAGCGGCCCCCTTCCCCGCAATGCCCATAACATAAGAGCAATCATGAAACCCGCCTTTCTTCTTCTAGAAGTTGCTTCCCTTCCCACCCCTCTCAATACAATTCGCAACTGTACTGCATTTAAACCTAATAATTAAATCAGGTTGTATATCTACCTTCCTTTTTCCTCCCATTCACGATTGCGTTTCTTATCCGGAGGGGACTCCTATCCAGGTTACCCCCAATGTCGTGTTCCCTCTCCGAATACCCTCCCCCTGGAAACACCCATCTAACCCTATCAGGGTTCCTAAAACTTACTAAGGGACCATCTACAAATTCAGGCCCTTACTCCCTATAAATATTAAAACTTTTGGAGGGGGAACCCAGCTAATCTGTCTGCAAAGCGATAAAAAAAAACTTTTCCCCCGTCTAAATCCAAACACCCCCTCCGATCACTACCCTTCCCACTGCATTTATTCGGGCCAAGACATTGACCCAGGACTAGTATCCTCACATTTAACACAACGCCCACAAACAGTACTTTATTCAAGTCTCTTTAGCTCGCAGCCATCTCGATATGTCCGCATGCAAGGGAAGCAAGGCCTCTTCTCTCCTCCTCGTGCGTCTCCTAGGGCCTGGAGCGATTGACCACAGCAACTCTTTGATCTCCTTCTCCGCCTGCTCCTCCTTCACGTCGGGGATCGGTACATCCTGGGAAGTGAGAAACGGGACCGCGGCTAACAACGAGTCAAAGATCTTGACTCCATCCTTACTCTGCACCCAGAGCTTCGCAGGGTATCTCAGGTACGCTCTGAATCCTTTCTCCCTCAGGATTTTGACCACCTGTAACACTTTTTTTCATTGGGTCATCATTGGGAGTCCTGGTCAACGAATAGCCTCTGACCATCCAGATTGAGATTCTTTTTTGCCCACGCCAGCTTTATAATCTTTTCTTTCGTCGTAAATCTCAGAAATTTCACAATTATAGATCTGGGGTGCTCCCTCTTTTGGCTTCGGAGCGATAGATCTATGGGCTCTTTCAATCTCCGTTCTAAAGTCCTCCTCCAAGTTCAATTCCGTTTTTAGCCACGAATCAATAAAATCCTCCATGCATGGGGGGGTCCACTCCTTCCGGAATGCCAAATATTCTGATGTTATTGCGACGGGCTCTCACCTCTGCATCTTCCGCCCTCGCAGTTAGCTCTTTTTCCCTTTTGTGCAGATAGGCCAACGACCTCCCGAACGCCATATGCTCTGCTTGCAGCATTTCAACGTGTGTCTCTACAGAAGTCGTACGCGCTTCCAGCTTTTTAAAATCATTCTGTAAGCCTAATATTCTGGCGTCTATTCTATGTAGAATTTTTAGCATTCTATGCCCATCTGCTTTGGTGAATGTGGAGGTTGCATCCGATCCCGATCCATCAGAATCCTCCCCCGAGGCCATGATCAAGGAGGAACGCGACTCGGCCGGACTCAGAGGCCTCGAGTTAGACCGACCTCTACCACCGTCTTTTCCGTCCTCAATGTGCTTCTTTTTTGTACGTCCCATTCTACAGACTGTTACAGGGACTAGGATGATTTAACTGGCGTGTTCTGGCCTCTCGATGTCTAATGATGCACTTATCTGTGTAACCCGGGGCACCAGAACTCCGAATTAGGCTGCCATCGGTGTTGTGACGTCACCGGAAGTCCACCTGTGTTTTTTAATATCTGTTTGGATGTACCAGCCGTAATGTAAACATCCCCCAGATCTGCGCAGCCATTTGACATTCTCAGTGCGGTGCTCACTGTATTACTATATGCACTGAGTGGTGTGGCACCACACTGAAAACCTCAAATGGTGTCATGCAGGTTTACATTGCGGCTGGTACATCCAAACAGATATTAAACAACACGGGTGATTAGAAAAAAGTATTTATTTGGCTTAAAGAGCAGATCTGCATTAAAGCCCTATTTTGTAAGAAAGGAAACTGAATAACACTGGTTTCCAGATGATGTACTGAAATGTAGCTATACTTACCCTGTTTAATCACCCTTTCAGTAGTTTTTGATGTTGCCGCTGAGTGTTGTAGAAATCTTCACTCTGAGATGCCGAGGCAGTTACTGAATGGGAGGTGACGTAAGTAGGGATTATTTGAATATAGCATGCAAACCACGATCATTCAGAGTCTGCCTGTCAACAGCAGCTGTAGAAACTCAGCAGGCACATTGTCAGAAGGCCACTAGGCGTACCAAACAAAAACTCGTTCCACAAGCAACAACCGTGCTTGGTCAAGAACGAAACCGCAAACCATAAAAAGAAGACTATCACCGGTATGAGCTGCCATAGCAATTTATTTAGTGCAAAAACAATTTGCTGAAAAATAATCAGACAAAATCTACTCACAACATGTATATCTAGCAACTGCAGCACAACAGGAAGCTACACACGTAAACCCTGGTGCTAGTCTTCTTTTTGTGGTTTGCAGTTTTGTATTCCTGACAACTGGTATCTGTGGAGACCACAAGCCCAGTTAGCGGGCCCACACCTTCTTGTTAAAATGTAATATGTTGTGCACATACCCTAGAGTGTGGACGTTGTCAAAAACAACACAAGGACCCCGCTAGGGGAGTTGGGTCAACACCAACACAAAACTAAAAACGGACCATAGCCACAAAATACTTTATAATAAAGTTCAAACAAAGTTTTCCTTAATGCATCCAGATAGGGTAAAACTTGGCAAACACAGATGGCAACATGACCAGTAACTCATGGGCAAGTCCAGCTACAACCTGGTGGTTGTGAACATGCTTACTGTATGTATCGATGTGTATTGCATCATCTTCACAGTGTGTTCACAACCTTTTAAGATCTTTGTCGGAGACACTGCGTACACAGACAAGACTGACATCCTGGAGCAACTTAATATCCACTTTGCCACAGCAGGCCTAGCATTTGACGTCTCTCTAATAGTCTCCTGACTCAACCCAGAGCCAAGGTCACGCCATGCCTTGATAGTGCGAAGAGCCAGAAAGTCTCATCCTTTGGTTTGAGCCCAGTTACCTTTAAGCAGGTTGAGGACCTACTACTGTCACTGGACACTAAGAAAAGCACTGGCACCGATCTTCTAGAACCCCTATTCTTGAAAATAGGTTACTACCACCTGACTGCCCCCATTACGCATCTTTTCAATCTATCCCTAGCACCAGGTGACCTACCAGCAATCTGGAAAGTTGCACATACCATCCCACTTTTTAAGTCTGGGGTACATGCGATCTTAACAACTACCGACCAGTTTCGTTTATTCCCATCCTATCAAAACTGCTAGAAAAGTTAGTTAATAACCAACTGAGACATTTCCTGGAAGCTGAAGACTTGCTTAACTCCATACAGTCAGGATTCAGACCAAAACATAGCAAGGTATCCGCCCTGGCCAAAGTAACTAGTGATTGGCAAAACTAATTGGACTCAAAAAAGTACATCTGTGCTCTATTTTTAGACCTAAGCAGGGCTTTCGATACCGTCAATCACGACCTGCTACTGTCAACCCTGCGCCACCTCGGCCTTGACACTATTGGTATGAATTGGTTCAGTTGTTATCTTACTAACAGGATGCAGCAAATCAAAGTCCAAGGGGACCTTTCCCTGCTTAAAATTCTTCCACAAGGAGTGCCACAAGGATCCATTCTGGGCCCTATTCTCTTTGCAATTTATATCAATAACTTAGACTCCAAGGTTAGTATGGCAAAGGTGCATCTCTTTGCAGGTGACACTGTGCTTTACATGGCTAGTTTCCCCCCTGAGCTTGCATATAAGGAGCTGAAGAATGATTTTGACATCCTGCGACATACCCTGCTTCATCTTAAACTGCTCCTTAACGCTAAGAAAACAAAAGCTATGCTTATCTCCTTCCTTATGCACTCCCCACCTGCGGCTATTCATTGCCATGTGATCCACACCTTGCATGGCAAGTCTTTTGAAATGGTGGACAGGTTTAAATACCTAGGATTTTGGTTAGACAGCAAACTTAGTTTCACAGTTCACTTGGACGAATTGGCTAAAAAACTGAGACAGCGCCTGGGCGTCTTTTATCGCATCCGACACCTCCTCACTCTCGAGTCGAAGAGGAACTTAGTCCAATCTACATTTCTCCCCATTAGATTATACTGACATACTCTATAGCCACTGTCCTAAATTAACTCTGTCTAAACTTGACACCCATTACCATCGAGCCTTGAGATTAATCTCTAATGCCCCTCTAAACAACCACCACTGCTTACTCTATGCAATGACAGGCTGGACCTCCCTGTCTGTTAGGAGGCAGAGAAATGCGTGATTCTGGATTCACAGGGCAATTACTAATAAATTTCCCTTGTATAGCTCCAATCTCTTTACACGCAGTTCGAGGTCGTACGGCTTGAGGCGCTATTCTTTTGTAATGTTGAAGGTCCCCAAAGTCAGAACTCGACATGGTGCTGCAGCAATCACTTTTGCTCTTCCATCCCTTTGGAACACTCTGCAGAATTCTCTAAAGCTCACCACCATTCCAGGGCTACTTACTCTTAAGTACCTGTTATCATCCGCTCTGAAGGAAAACTGTTCCTGCCACCGCTAATTACCTAAAGCCACAGCTGACAACTTCCCACACTTCAGACAGTTTCCCATCTCTTACACTTCTCCTACAACCCTGCTATTACCCCTTCCCCCCCCCTCTCCTTACTCCCTCATCCTTCAGTGTAATGTTCTGCATGTGTACCTTCTAGTTGTTATGTCTTTGCAGTGTAATATGAATATCATTGCATTGATTCTATGACATAAAATACGTTCTCTTTAAAATATATGTACTCGATGTAACACGTGTACTCTTTAAATTATATGTGCAAGCTGTCGGATGCTGCCATGCTGTGCCGCTGACTACAAATGCCTTATCTTTTCTACTTGGAGATACAATACTGTGTATATGCCTTGTCTGTATTGTCCCCATTAACATTGCATTGTAATTGCTCATCATGTCATCCAGGACCCTCTTGTAAACAAGCTCGCTTAAAGGTGTATAGCCTGGTGAAATAAAGTTGATTGATTGATTGACTGATTGACAACCACCGGGGTTGGCATGACCAATGGATGTACGGTGCTACCAGTTTGTTATTTTAGATGCTCTTGGTTTCTTTATCAAAATACATAGGAACGTTTCAAGTGCTTTTGCCCATGATGTTCTGTGAACCGTCACACATTTTGGCTGAAGATAAACTGTAGTGCATGGTAGCTGGACTCGCCTGTGAGTTACTGGTCATGTTGCCATTTACGTTTGCTAAGTTTTACCTTACCTGGATACACTAAATAAAACTTAATTTGCACTTTATTAAAGTATTTTGTGGATACGGTTCAGTTTTAATTTTGTGTTGGTGCTGACCCGACTCCTCTAGCAGTGTCCTTGTGTTGCTTTTGATCTCTGTGGAGATGTTTATTTAGATGTAGGTTTCTGTTGAACTCATAGACATTCTGAGACATTGTGAGGGGTTGGGAAGTCCTTTTTTGTAAGTTTGATGGATCGAGATGTTGGGGGTGGGACGAGAGCTGGATGCAGGCAGATTAAATGGTAGGCTCTTATTTCTTGCTGCTGACAATAAGTTGTGGGACAGGACATTGAATTAATTTCCTCCATCTCCAAGGCAAAAAATAAAATGCTTAATGAATGTGTACTGGCTCAGTCTCTTCCTTCACAAACTGAACTGTTTGCAAGTTGCACTTCCATTTTATACAGACAAACAATAACCACTAGCTGTGGCAACAACACATTCTAGTCAGCTTGTGAGTTACCCTTACTGACTAATACTGTGCAGGCTTACAGAAAAGAGCAAAGCTGATTTTTCATGCAAACTGAGCAGTGCCTACCACATATTGCTCAGTGGCAGACCCTGGTTCAATACCAGTAAGGACACAGAATTCATTTCAGAAGAGAAATGCTACCACAGACACGTTTGTGAGATGGGAAGTATTTTATTTTAATAACCATAACACAAACAACTGAAATACAGATCTGCTCTTTGAAAGCCTAATCGGGAGGTTGTGTGTGTGTGGTGTTGGGGTGGGGGGACTGGTATTCTCCTTTAGTGCCTAATCCGAGGATGGTACTTCCAGCAAAGCAGTAACAGCCACCCCCCACCTTACTGCAGCACTGCAGTGCCAGTGCTGGTTATTAGCCTAAGTACTTGGTGCAGGACTGAACCAACGACAATTGATCTTCCTGGCCCAGAGGCAGGAGTGCTTCTAGTCACTGATACTTTAACATTATATTAATAGTACCTAACACATCATGGCAGAATAACCACAGTATATCACTGTGCACATCTGTTAGGACACACCTTCCTTAATGTGTCATAGTGTGCATATACAGTATAAAGGTCTGCCTGCATTGAAAACAACCCCAGAATGCTGCAGGAAGCCCTATCTATGTACAAATTCCAGAGATAAGATTGACCCTCTTAATAGTATTATATTATGGTGAGGTATTATAGTATTATATTATAGTGAGGTGCCGGGAAGCGTACTGTTTTAAATTTATTCAGTGAAAACGTCGCAGATTCATCAACAACACATGCCATTTTAAATTCCCTCTTCTGTCAAGATGCCTTTTCCTCTCCTTTCTGCACAGGGATCAGCAGAGAGTGCTCGCTCAGCAAAATCCACAGCGCGTTGGTGATAAATATGTCCCCTTTATTCAACTGGGATTCATTTATCCATTAGTCTGTTAATTATAGTAACACATTGGTCATTCAAAAAGACACATCTATTACTGTCTTGGAGAACTGATTAATAGAAAACAGACTCGATTTTCTCTGCCTTTTGTTTCTCTTTCTCTGTGTCTCATGTCTCCTGGCCTCTCTTCTCCTCACTAGAATTGTATTTATGAGACTAGAATACCACAATAGCTGCAGATTTTTTTAAAGCCACAGGTCCTGCTTTGTACAGCTGCACTGTGATCCGGTAGTTAATGTAGTCCTACTTTAGTGCCCTAGATCCTGGATGGCGTACAGTAATGAAATAGAGGTAACACTGTAATGTTTCAGGTTTGTAAGATTCCTTGATACCTTTGTCCAATATATAAGGAGAGGTAATGCAGTCTTCTGTAAGTGTTGTAATGTTCCTGGACACCCTGCTGGACTGTATCAGAGATACACAGAACAATAGATAGGGGATTGTGTAGTACCAATAGATAGGGGATTGTGTAGTACCATTATCATATCTGTCACCCTTGAGAGCGAAGGTTGATAGATTCCAACATGTCCCCAGAACCTCTCAATGGTATTTTAGCTGAGTAACTACAGTCCCCTTTTTTTTTTTTTTTGTTTTTTAATATATGAATCCGAGCTTATTTAATTACATTAAGCCCATTCGGGCACTTTAAACTTACCTACAGTGTGGCTTTCATTTGGCGGCTCTCGCTGTCTCCCCCTGCACTGCCCACCCCGGACCTGCATATAAAGCCCTGTGAGGCATTTTAATAAACAGCCAATGGAGCAGCTTTACTGAATGGCATTTTTGTCATTTTGAGCCATTTTAAAATCTGTACTTGTGCTGGCTGTGGTGACGACTGACTTTTGCTGTACATGATGGTTACAGTAAAAGCTGTCTCACGGGCAGCTGTGGAGAGTGTGTACGCAGTGCGAGGGAAACAGGATTCTCATGGCAGTGTGTTAGGAAATCCATGGACAATATTAAGAGATCATGTAATACTAATGATGGATTTCTTCAATAGTATTACAGGAAATTTATTGTATACTTTTCAGTAGTATTATTGGCACTATCCATACATTACAGTGCATGCAGTCCTGTCTCAGCGCTGTAGATTCCTGGATGCCCTGCTGTAACATAGCAGGGTACTGTTGGGTCTACAACGAACTGCAGCAAGAGCCAGACTTGGTGATCGACTCCTCTCCCCTTATCCCCCTTTATAGACAGGGGACATTCACTTTCAAAAGGAGTAGGCAGGGGATCTTGCACGTCCCAGTTCAGCAGGATGGGGGGCAGTTGGCCCTGTGGAGGGTGTCTGTCAGAGGCTGCGAGAGAGAGAGACTTGCGCTGAGAGTGGGCAGGTCCCCTCATGGGCCTGCAGGGAGGGAGGTTGGTGCCTGACTCATGTCCTGTTTGGATGGATTCTGACTCCCCTCCCTTGGGTCAGTCTGGGTGAGTGAGAGCCGGCCTGGCAGGTGAACCTTGCCCTTCATCAGTTGAGGTCTGGAGACCCTTTCAGTGGATTCCATTCTTCTACAGTTGCAGAGCTTGGCTGGGAGGGAAACAGGGAGATGGACAGCCAGAAGGGGGCTATCTTTCCTCCTTATCCCCCCTTAGCCATGGAGGATTCCCCTCCACCTTGGGTGAGGGGTAGGCAGACATGGTCCCGCCTACACCCCTCAGGTGAAGAAGGGACAGTTGCTGTGCCTGGTTCCCTTGTTGGGTGGGCAGATCAGTGATTGTCTAGCTGTGCATGTCTCCCCTCAGTGTTGCTTCTGGTGATGTCAATAAATGAATGGCTGTGGACATTTAACTCCACATTTGAGTGTGGGTAGCTATTAACGGGAAAATGGGGAAGGGACCTGACTCAACAGTACAATCCTGTCTCACTGCTATAGCTTCCTGGGTACCCTGCTGTAATGTAGCAGTGCTAATGCAAACCTTTCTCCATTCTGTATGTTCCTGGATACCAGGCTATAATCTGGAAGTAGTGGAATCTGTAGTGTGGAAGAGAGCGGATATGGTCCCACGCTACAAAGATGGTGATAGGGAAGAGGCTGGAAATTACAGGCCAGTCAGCCTGACTTCAGTAGTGGGCAAGGTAATGGAATCACTGCTGAAGGAAAGGATAGCTGAATACCTTGATACGAGTGGTCTGTTGGACCCGGGACAACATGAATTCACCAGAGGGAGGTCCTGCCAGATAAACCTAATAGAGTTTTTGACTGGGTGACTAAGGTGGTGGACACGGCCTATCTGGACTTCAGAAAGGCCTTCGACACCGTCCCCCATGGAAGACTGATAAACAAACTGTGCAGCCTGGGGTAGGTCCTAAAGTAGTAAAATGGGTGGAGAACTGGCTTACTGACAGGAGCCAATGGGTGGTGGTAAACGGGGAACACTCTGGTGCAGGAGAGGTGATGAGCAGGGTGCCACTTGGGTCGATATTGGGGCCATTCCTCTTCAGTGTCTATATTGGTGACATAGCGGAGGGGCTGGATAGGAAGTTATGCCTATTCATGGATAACACAAAGGTATTCAATAGGGTGGACACATGGGGGGGTTGAAAAGATGAGGGAGGACCTTAGAAAACTGGAGGAATGATCTGAAGCATGGCATCTGGGATTCAGTGTAAAAATGTGCAGGATCATGCACATAGGGCACTGGAACCCAGGGGCAGCATATGAACTGGGAGGGGGAAAACTGTCAGTCACAAAGCAGGAAAGAGATCTGGGAGTTATTATCTTGGATGACCTAAAAGACGCTAGGCAGTGTGACAAGGCGGTTGGAAAGGCTAGCCGAATGCTTGGATGCATAGGGAAGGGTATCACCGTAGAAAGAGGGAAATCATTTTACCCCTATATTCCACACTGGTGAGACCTCACCTTGAGTACTGCATCCAGTTCTGGAGGCCACATCTGAGAAGGACATAGAAGGGATGTGTACTACATCAGTAGATAGCAAGTGGACAAACAATCCATCTCACCCATCCCATCAGATGGCTTCTTGGTCACAGCTCCCCTAGAAAAGAAAAACATACTGCATATTGTATTATCCACAGATGGACCTCTAGGACCTATCTGTACCAGAACACCTATAGTTATGAAATCATTTCCACAATCTCCAAAGAGCACAAGGGATGCAGGGAAGGTGCTTAGCCTCAATGCCAGATGTTTGAAAAACAAGATCAGTGAGCGCCAGGCACTGTTGGTCAAGTCCAATCTAGGCAATGTGGCAATAACAGAAACTTGGGCGTCTGACTCCAATACATGGGACCTTAACATGCCTGGTTACTCACTCTTTAGAGTGGACAGAAAGGGCTCAAAGGGCGGGGAGGTTGCACATTACGTAAAAGAAGATTTAAGGGTAACATCACTCAGTAGTATAAAGAAAGAAGGTTTTCAATCCCTATGGGTTCATACTGGCACACCCTTGGAAAAGAAAGTCTATATAGGAGTAATATATAGACCACCCAATCACACTGAAGCCCTGGACAACCAACTGATTGAAGAAATCAAGGGGGTCACTTCCAAGGGAGACAGTATAATAGTAGGGGACCTAAATATACCAGATGTTGATTGTCTTTCCCTGCTGCCAAATCCTTCAGGAACCAAAACGTTGTAGACGCTATACAGGACTGCCAACTTGCGCAGTCAGTAGGATAATACAATACTAAATGTAGTCCTTACTAATTCTGACCTAGTGAACACTACATCTGTGAGGGAACCCCTAGCAAACTGTGACCACAACACTATATGGTTCACTGTATGCCTTGGAGCAGCTTATTCTTAATCTTGGACATCAGTAATCAGTTTCAAAAGGGCAAACTTCGCTAAGATGAGAGAATTCACTGACAAGAGACTATTATGCAATTTTCCAATGTCAATGACCTCTGGATGGTAATCAAACAAACTATCACGTATGCCACAACCACCTTTGCAAAGACAACAACCAAAAAGAACAAGCATAAAAACACTATATGGTACAACATGGAAGTTAAGGCAGTTATCAGAGACAAATGCAGAGCATTCCTCAACCATAAAACAAAACCTACCAATACCTCCTGGGAAGAATATCTGGAATTAATCAAAAAATCCAAAAGCACCATAAGAGAAGCCAAGACAAGCACAGAGTTTAGCATAGCTGACAACGTCAGTAATGGGAGCAAGCAGTTTTTTAGATACATCCGGGAAAAAAGAAAGACTTCTCAAGGTATGGTGAAACTAAAGGACGGTGAGACAGTGGTCAAAGATGATACTCAAAAGGAGGAAATTCTCAATAAATTCTTTTGCTCAGTCTTTACCAGGGAGCGGGATGGACCATGCCAGTAAGTGGCATTTCAAGCAAACTGGAATTTATGGGAACTCAAGCTTTTATCACAAAAAGAGTCATGGAAGCTCTCAAAAGTCTAAATCAAGATATGGGATGGGATATCTACAAAGCAAGGCACGAAGGGGATAGAAACGTCAGTAAGTGGGATCAGGGGAGCAACAGAAATGGAGCAAGAGGGAGAGAGAGGTACCCCAAGGGTGTCACATCTGGGTAAGGATAAAAAGGCCAGTAAGGTGGAGGGGACAGATGATGCTATCTCCGCCAAAAGGGTGTGGTTAGCCCTCAAGGCCCTAAAGAAAGACAGATCTCCTGGGCCGGATGGCATTCATCCGAGAGTACTATGGGAATTGGCGGACATACTAGCTGCACCCCTGGCGGAGCTTTCAGCAGGTCACTTGAGACAGGGAGGGTACCTAGGGATTGGCGAGAGGCACATGTGGTACCAATCCATAAAGGGGGATCGAGGGAAGTACCAGGTAACTATAGACGATCAGTTTGACCTCAGTGGTGGGAAAATTAATGGAGAGTATACTAAAGGAACGATTGGGGGTGTACTTGGAGGAGGTGGAGGTCTGATAGTCAGCAACATGGGTTTGTGCCAGGTAGATCATGTCAAACCAACCTTGTGGAGTTCTATGAATGGGTAACATCAGAACTGGACAGGGTAAGCCTGTGGATGTATTATTCTTGGACTCAGCATGCTTGACTCTGTCCCCACAATGGTCTGGTGGAGAAACTGATGGGGTTAGGAGTAGGCCCTTTGATGGTCAGATGGATTGAAAACTGGCTAGCTGGGCCGCTCAGAGAGTAGTGGTCTGTGGGAGCTCTAACCCCAGAGAGGTTGGTAGTGGGGCACCGCGAGGTTTGGGTCCCGAGTCCCATCCTGTTTAATGCATACATATCGACATCAGGGAGGGTATAGGGTGTGAAATGAGTCTCTTCTGTGGATGACTCCAAGATGGGAGCAGTAGAAGGAGGGAGAAGAGGGGAGGTTGGCCCTGCAAGGGGACCTGACACCCTGGAAAGCTGGGCTTACACATGGAAATTAAATTTAATATCACCAAGTGCAAGGTGTTGCATCTTGGTCGGAAAACCCGAAACACAGGTACACTCTGGGAGGAGGCGCTGGAGGCCTCAATAGGGAAAAAGACCTAGGGGTCATGGTGGATGCATATATGAATAACTCTGAGCAGTGCAGGAGAGCGGCTAGCAAGGCAAACAGGATGTTGGGATGCATCAAGGGGATCACCTCTAGGAGCAAGGAAGTGATTCTGCTGCTGTACAATGGACTGGTTAGACCACACCTTGAGTACTGTGTACAGTACTGGAGACCACATTTGAAGAGGGACATACAGCTCCTGGAGAGGGTACAGAGGAGGGCAACAAAGATGATAACGAGGCTAGGGGATTTGACCTATGAGGACAGACTTAAGGAGCTCTGCCTGTTTTCATTGGAGGAGAGGAGAGGGGGACATGATTGAGGTCTCTAGTACCTCAAGGGAATAAATAGAGTAAACATGGAGGGGATCTTTAGACTAAAGCAGGGAGGTATCACCAGAGGGCATGGTTTGAAGTTGGAAGGTGGAAGGGTGAGGGGGGAAAAGAGGAGGAGGTTTTTCACTGAAAGGGTGGTGGACCCTTGGAATGCACTGCCTGGTGAGCTGGTTCAGAGATCCACAGTGGAGGGCTTCAAGAGAGGGTGGGACAGACACAGAAAGTGGATGTATCAGATGATGTCCTGTCCCAGGGGGGTGGGGATGGATGATACAGGTTTCTGGAGCACAAGGGATGGGAGGGTCTCGGCACCCAACTAAGGATCTAAGGTTCGAGCAGACTCGATAGACCGTAAGGCCTAATCTGCTGGCAAATAGTATGTTAGTACGTTAGTAAGATAAATCACCCAGTCCAGATGGCATTCACCCTAGGGTCCTAAAAGAATTAGCCAAGGAATTAGCGGAACTATTGTTCAGACTGTTCCACCTCTCCCTCCAGACTGGGGTAGTGCTGGAGGATTGGAAAAACACCAACGTGATCCCCTGCATAAGAGTGGGAGCAAAGAGCAGCCTGGAATCTACAGGCCTGTTAGTCAGACCTGAGTGGTGTGCAAACTGATGGAAACACTGATTAAACAAGACATAGTTGATTACCTGGACAAGAACAACCTCCAAGACTCCAAGCAACATGGATTCATGGCAGGAAGATCATGCCTGACGAATCTCATATCATTCTTCGATTGGGTAAACTGCTAAATTAGACATAGGGCACCCAGTGGACCTGCTTTATTTCGACTACAGTAAAGCCTTCAGCTTCGTTCCACACAAGCGTCTGCTAGCTAAACTAAAGACACTGGTATTTCAGACCAATTTATCAAATGGATAAAAGCGTGGCTCCAAGATAGAAGCCAAAGGGTGGTAATCAGTGGAGTGGGTTCAAGGAAGGGAGATGTTATAAGTGGGATTCCCCAGGGTTCTGTCCTCGGTCCTGTGCTTTTCAACATCTTCACTAACGACATAGGCAAGTATATAAAAGTGCAGATTAGCGATGTTTGCTGATGACACTAAATTGGGAGGAAGGGTGGATACCGCAGAATCCATCAGCAAATTTCAAGCTGACCTAGGAAAACTTGAGGCATGGTTCAACCAATGGCAACTCTGCTTTAATGCAAAGAAATGTAAAGTGATGCATTTGGGCAAAAACAACCCTAGAACGGGATATTGGTTGAACAGGGTGCAACTTACTACCACATCAGAGGAAAGGGACCTATGAGTGTTAATTCATGAGTCCCTTAAGGCAACCAATCAGTGTAACTCTGCATGTAGCAAGGCCAACAGCATGTTGGGATGGATCAGTGTTGTGGTTTGTGGGTGTACTGATGGACACTGACACAGAGATGTAAGGTGTTGGAAAGGCAGTTGCCAGACCAGAAATTTATTGCAGACAAAAAATAACTTAAAAAGCCACCAGAATCAACTGTATTTCGGCAAATAAAATACAAAATGAACAAAAACAACATCAAATAGTATTCATCTCCTGCTTTCTTGAGGTACAGGCAGCAATAGTCACCTCACCAGCACATAGAGTTGGCTACAGGTCTGAAAAGGAGCAGACCTAAACAGAGGGGTCAGTAACCGGCTGATCCCAAGATGAATCTGAGGTCTCCTAGAAAGGATACCTCATTTATAGTAAAGCATAAACATGTGACTATTGCTGACTCCTCCCTCAAGCCAACTATTGCAGCAAAAAGCCCACAATCATTTTATTATTTTAATACCATTAGCTCAACTGAGTGAATTACCTTTATACATGTTTGCTAATGTTAAAGTTCATAAAACAAAACAATATAACAGAAAAACAGCTTTGCTGCAGGAACAGGTGGCTGCTTCCATTCCCCCAGCTATAACTAAGAGAAGGAAAGGGCCAGCTGCCTCCTAAGGAGACAGCAGAAAAAATAGCCTCAGTGTGAGCACCACACCCAGTCCCTGTGTTTTCAGGTAGGAGTGAACTTCAGGTTCTGATAGTGTGAAAGGCTGTTTGTTTACAGTGGGAGCAACCCCAAAATAGAAAAGGGCTAAACTATCTTATGCTAACTAACCAAAACCACAGACAGCATGAGCTTTGGGGACAATATTGCAGACTGCCTCACACAGTGTCTCAGAGTGTGCAATATTTAGCAGTCTCACAACATGGAACACACAACTTCTGAATTCTAACTGCCCATTAAGGTGCTTCATGCTTTAAACGTCATGCTCTAAACTCTAAAAAGTGTACTCATATCTTTTTATAACCACAACTGAAATTTTCAAAACAGTGGCTTTAAAACCCCTTTGTAACATTTGCTTTTGAGCTATTTACAAAGGGAATGTGCACCCAAGACTGAGTCAGTGTGTCCAAGGTGCTCTGTACAGCACTGCATACTGAAACAATAGCAGACAGGATTAGCTGTGGTGTATCTACACTTGAAACACTCAAACTACTATACTTTTTAATGGTTCTTACACTTAATTACCTGTTCCCAGACCTTATCCCAGTGTGCTTTATTTAATAGTCTGGGAGCAGGGCTTTCTAAACAAACACAAAACACATTAAGACCAGCAGTTACACCCACGGTCTAATGCGCAGGTTCGAGTAGCTCCAGCCCAAGTTCCTGTGCTTAAGCTATGATTTTGAAACAAACTATACCTCAATGAATGAGACAAGGGAAGGCTGGTGTGTGTTCCTATACAGAGCAGAAAGAAAAAAATAAAAGCGCTAGACCGCTAGAAAATGAAGAATACAGCAAAGAAGCACCCATTTTGAGCTCAGGTGGCCAACCTGAAAATGGGGCACTACAGAAAGAGAAAAAGCAGAGAAAAGACAGATATGCTACTGCAGTAGACTTTTTAGAAAACAGTGAGCATATGAACACAATTACCAGTCATCCTTCCACAATCAGCAAAAGCTTTGGCAGCAGGAGCAGAAACGTTATACTGCCTCTTTACAGATCCCTGGTGAGACCTCAGCTGGAGTACTGTGTCCAGTTTTGGAGCCCACACCTAAAGAAGGACATCGGCAGACTGTAGACGGTTTAGAGAAGGGCAACAAAGATGATGACAGGACTACATGACCTCGGCTATATGAGGAACACTGAAGAGCTGAAGTTACAGCATTCTCGCTGGAGGCCAGGTGGGGCATGATCAAAACATTTAAGTACCTGAAAGGCATCAAGAAAGTGCCATACTCAGAGCTGTTTACTAGGTCTCACAACTCTAATACTAGATGGCACAACTGGAAACTCAAAGGAGGGAGGATCAGATGTGATATCAGGAAGTTATTTTTCTCCGAAGGGGTGGTGGCAGCTTGGTACAGTTTACCTGCCGAGGTGGTGGAAGCAAAAACAATCACCTCCTTCAAACTTGGTTGGGACAGGACATACATGCAACACAGGGTCAAGGGTAGGGACTCATCTTGAGGAAGAGATCAGTGCTAGCAGGCATGGCTCAACAGGGGTCCATGCGAACAAATGGGCAGACTAGATGGACCTTTGGTCTCCTTCTGCCGTCACCGATCTATGTTTCTGTGTTTCTAAGGGTGGATATGGAGGTGGTGCATAGGAGGGCAACTAAAATGCTGCCAGGACTACATGGGAAAACCTATGAGGAAAGACTAAAGGAGTACCCGCCTCCAATCGATGAGGGATTGCTAGAGGTCTCAGGTCTGTTTAAATTCTGGGGCTCACTATGCGTTTCTGGCCCCGACCCTGTGGAACTCTCTACTTCATCAGATACGAGACTGCCTGACTGTGGAGAGTTTTAAATCTGCATTAAAGATGCACTTGTTTAATCTTGCCTTTGCTGAGTACTGACTAACCATTTACATGTAGTTGAAATGTATTTTAATACTTTTTGATATTTTAATGTGATTTTATGGGTATTGTATAAGCACAAGCAATCTTTTGCGAATAGCGCTTTTTTACAAATTAAAGTTGATTGATTGACTGAGTTGAATACTGTATGTATTCCCTGGAGGTAAGGAGGGAGAGGGGGGACATGGTAGAGACATTCAAATACCTCACTGGTATAAAAGAGTACAGGAGGAGAGCATTTTCCAAAGTAAGATGCTCAAACATTGGCAAGCAGTATGGTTGGAGGGGAACGGCCCAGGGGTAATTCGAGAAAGTATTTTTTCACAAAGAGGGTGGCAGATGCTTGGAACAGACTCCCAGAGGAGGTGCTGGGAGATAAAACTTTCACAGTATTTAAGAATGAATGTGACAGACTTAAGGGTGTCCTGGAAGCAAGAGGAGGGTGCTCAGTGTTCAGTTTGGGCATTGGGTCTCATAATAGGTAGGAATTGATAGGGCAGACTAGGTGGGCCAAGGGGTCCTTATCTGCCAACAACTTCTATTATTCTGTGTAATACAGCAGAGGTAATGCAGTCCTGTCTCATTGCTGTTGGTTCCTGGATGCCCTGCTGTAATTTAACAGAGGTAATGCAGTCCTGTCTCAGTGCTGTAGGTTCCTGGATACCCTACTGTAATATAACAGAGGCAATGCAGCCCTGTCAAAATATTGTGGGGCCCTGGATACCCTTCTGCAGTATAACAGAGATAATGCAGTCCTGTCTCAGTGCTGTAGGTTCCTGGATACCCTACTGTAATACAATAGAAGCCACTTAATTGGGACAAGCTTTAAGGGGACGTTCGGTTTAAGGGAGCATCATTCAGGTCACCTATTAAGTGGCTGTGCAATCCAATTAGGATTGCTTCTGGTATAGGAGACAGCATTTTCTATTAAAAGGGATAATTGGAGGTCCGTGAGGCACACCTGCCCTCACTTACTGAATGACTAATCCCTCATTAATCCCCTCCGCCTCATCGCGGCTTATTTCAGAATTCACACTTCATCCAGTTATCAATTGGAAAACAATTAGATAAGCAAACTTGTAAGAGCAGCTCAGTAACTGCTCAGTTAATTGTTTGCTCTACTGGAAATCCTCTGCTTTGTCTCTACCTTTTCTCCCAATTCTGTGCTCCCTGCCATTCCTCAAGGAGAGGAAAAGGGTTGATCTGCCTCTCGAGGAGAAGGTGTTAGAGGCATTGCAACAGTCTGGTGCCTCCATGGCTACAGTTGCGACACAGTTTGGAATTTCCAAGAGCCAGGTTGGATGCATAAGCAAGAAAAAAGATGAACTGCAGTCCAACTGGCTAACAAACAGCAACCCTTCACGGAAAAGAAAACGCAAGGGCTAAGACACACCTGTGGTTTACAAATGCTGTCACCAAAGGAACTCACATATCTAGCCCGGTTTAAAAAAAAAGAAAACGAGATACCCACCCATCTACACCCTGAGGACTTTGAAGCAACAGATGGGTGGCTGTCTCATTGGAAGGGGCACTGGAACATTGTGAGCAAGAAAGAGCAGGGGAGCACATAGATGCAGATGATGCATCGGCATCACAGTGGACTCAAAATGTGCTCCCTACCCTGCTTTCTGATTATGCCCCTACAGACATCTTTAATGCTGATGAGACCAGCATCTTTTACAGGGGTTATCCTGACAGGGAGCACATACAGAAAGATTTAGAGTTGCTTGGTGGAAAAAAAGCTAAAGACCAGATGTCTTTACTGTGCTGCTGCAATATGGCAGGCACAGAGAAATTGCCACTCGTCGTGGTTGGGAAGAGCAAGTGCCCTTGCTGTCTCCCAAAGGATCTAACAATGCTCCCAGTCACCTACATTAGTTCTGCTAACGCATGGATGACTTCATTTATTTTTAATGAATGGCTGGACATATGGTATGAGAAGCTGAGATGCCGTCATCGGAAGGTACTGCTGCTCGTGGACAACTACAGTGCCCACCCTTCCAACATTGTTGGCAAGTTTAGCCACATTATGATCCACTTCTTGCCTCCAAACACGACAAATTTAATTCAGCCCCTGGATATGGGGATCATAAAGAACTTGAAGGGACATTACAGGTCCCTATTTTACGAGCGCATAGTTGGTATAATTGACAGCGGATCCACGTCTCTGGCCTCCGAGACTGCATGCAGGATCAGTCTCCTTGATGCCAGTTTCATGCTGCATAAGGCCTGGACCGCTGTCAAAGAGAGCACAATAGCCAACTGTTTCAAAAAAGCCTTTTTTTTGACCAGTCCAGTGGCACTGGAGGTTGAGGTGCTGGATGCCACACCTCACACCACGCTGGCGACCCGGGTTCAAGAATGAGCCCAGGCCACCGGGGGTCGGCAGGGGTGAGAGAGGATCCAGTGTCCGGAGGACTGCTCTCCTCTCTTGGGGAGGGAGGGATTATTGTCCCGCATGCCGATTGCCCTCTAATGGGGGCTAGGGGGGTGATGCAGGTCGGGAGGCACGTGGCCAGCAGGCGTGGCATGCGGCTGCCCCCATATGTGCATGCTCACGCAGATGCTGGAGGGGACATAAGAATAGTGGAAAAATGGCAGCCAGGGGCTCCATGAGGCCCCGACTCTGCACCGCTGGTCTTCCGCGCCACCTGCCCCGGATTTGGATTTGTGCTCTGGGGGGTGGGGTTTTCCTGCCCCACCACAGGGGGGCAGTCCATGGGGGTTCTGGGAGAGTGGGCGGTTCGGCTTCAGGTATAGAGCTACAGGGCTGAAATACTGCCCGGTCGCACAGAGGAGAATAAAATATATATATAGAAAAAAAAAAAAACGTTTTTTATGTGGCCCCCATTGATTCAGCTGAGGAGCCAGCAGAGGGTGCTGATGCGCAAGACAACCCCCTGGCTGATGTTCCCTGACCTTCTACATTCACTGAGGAAGAATTCCTTCGTTTTGTGGAGATCGATGGCAAAGAAGAAACAGAGGGAGAGCTAACATTGGAAGCCATCTGTGACTCCTTGTCACAAGAAGAACCTGCCGAAACCAGAGAGGATCCTGCCGGTGTAAACAACCTCCCCCCACCCCCACACCGATCACGAACAAAGAAGCGATTGCTCACATCGGTCCCTTCCATGATTGGTGTTTGCATTGGTGGGATAACCCCACAGACTGCTAATCTAACACCTTGTTATGCCTTTTTTCTTAATTGTTGCCAAGCAAATATCTAGTACCCTTTGTGAACCAGGGAAACCAATATGCTAGTAATTCACGTGTACAGAAATTGGTCCGTTGCATTGGAAAAAAGTCACAAAAAACATGCAGCAGGCGCAGGATGGGTACAGCTAATGCAGAAATGGACAAGATGGTGGTCGGCCATGAATTGCTGAAGACAGGAGAAGAAATAATAGCAATGAATGGTTACACTTTGTTAGAAAGTGGAATATATTGAGGACCATACGATAAAGAATGGTAGCAAAGAATAATCATGAAATTGTTAAGGAATGGGGATATCTCTCAAGTATGACAAGTGTAGTGGAGGTGTGACGTGTTTTTGTCTAGAGGACAGTGTTCAACATGGTATTATTCAACACATTGGATACAGTTTTAGGAAAGCAACAATCTGAAATTCACCCTCAAAAGTCATGCGGAAGCCAGTTTCTGGATTACCAGAACAGCAACACATGAAATGAAACTGCACCAACATTGTTGGGGTAGTCCCAGTTGTGGGATCTGAGAAATTTTTTGTAGCTCTTTCAAGTAATGTCAACATTTTGCAGCTGTAATTGGCTGTTTGTGGGACAATTGGAAAGATGTCATAACTGTCATAGAAGTGTTTTTTTTTTTATCTACCCTGTTTGACAGAATAAGTGCTGCAGCAGCTGCTTGTGGTGGTTTGGGGGCTACTGAACAGCCATCCCGTCATCCTGCCAGTCTCTGCCTAGAGAAGGAGAATTGTATAGAGCATTGAATTTCTCAAATATCAGAATTCTGTAATTTTGCAAAAAGCTTTTGATGGTTTCTATCAAGACTCTCCCAGAAACATCTTACCTAGTATGGAATCTCTCCAAAGATGGCTAACATCATTATGAACCTGTACAAAGACAGTAGCTGCTATATGTGGACAATGTATGAATTGTTAAATGGTTTGAAATTACAAGAAGTGTTTCACATGGGCATGTTTGGCCCCTTGTTTGCTTTCCCACTTCAGGATCTGTTCTCGGGTAGGGCAGTTGATGACAGTAACATCAGGATTAACTGGCTAAATAACACCAGACTTAAAAGTCTTAACTCGGTGGACGGTATGACCCTACTGTTGCTAACCACAGATGACCTTGAAGAGCTAACCCATGATTCAACAGCAGCAATGGGCTGTTAATCAATAGATGAAAGTCACAAAGGTTGGCTGTGAAGGAAGAGCTATTAGTCGTCATGGAACCCAAAGGAGGAAGATATCTCTTATTTCTGTATGGAAAGTATGACAGATGATGGCAATTTCAAAAATGAAGCTTTAATGCAAGAAATCGGTAGAGTTACCAATGCTTTTTTTGTCAGCTCTCTAGGGGACCCATGTCCAAAATAATTTCTCCCGTTCTGTGGCTCTGGCAAACAATTCTTGGAAATATGTTACTGTGTTACTAGGGTCCTAATGTGGAGCTCACAACAGATTAATCTCAGGGCACAACCACAGATGGGCAGGCAGACATGTGAGTTGTATGCTGCTGACCTGCCTAGCTCAGCCTTAGTGTCAAACCATGAGCCAGGATTGCGGGCAGCAGCATCCACATCCTTTGGCCACTCTTGTCCACTACTATGAAGCTCCTTGTGAGGACAGGGAGGTTGGTGGTAATGGGGGCAAAGATGGGCCAGACTCTGGGCTTCGAATCTGAAGCCTGGATTGGTCTTCTAGTGGATATTCTGATCTGTGTGAGAGCAAGAGATTGTAGGGTGTGCATATCCACTTGTCAGTGGAACAAAATTTTACAAAAGCGGAAAGTCCGTCCTGCTGAACCCTCCCAGCCCACCATGTCCTTTTGAAGGGCAGATGGGGGACTGTTAGTGTCTGAACACTTTTGAAGCCTGTGGCATAACTGATTTTGGGCACATTGGCAGAGTATAGCTCCCCCCATGGCTTCTATCATGGGGCCTGCTTCTGTCAGTTGGTGTTGTTGAATGGGTCATAGGAACCATGAATCAAAAATGCTTGGAAGGCTTTGCAGCAGGGTATTCAGCATATGCGAAGAAGCAATCTCTTTGAAGTCAATAAAGATAACTTTACAGAGGCATTGTAGTGGGGCTTCTGTTTTTGTGGATGGATACTGTGGAGGCAAGTGCCTTTATTTGTGCAAACTTAATTTTGCTTTAACTTTGTGAGATAATCCAAAAGGCAATGGCCAAAGGAAATATAATGCTCATGGAATATTTTGATTACCCAGATATAGACTGGGAGGAGGGAGTTGCTAAGACCAGGTGTAACCCCGGTGCCATTATACTAAGGGCTACTACCCCCTGCCTGCTTCTTTGACTGCAGGTTGAGGGGCCTGGGTTTGGAAGTAATGGTTATTGGGGGTTGCCCACTACCAGTAGAACTAAGATTATGGTGCCTCCACCCAGAGTGATATTTAAGTGGGTAATTTGTAGAACTAGTACAGCCCTCTGGGAAGCTATACTCACCCGCACCCCTGACTAGTGACCTTATATGATAAAGACAGCAGTTACTGTATGTAGCAATCAGCAGACAACTAGTGGCAGGTGCTAATAATATGTTCGTAGACACCACACTTACCAGTGGAGTTTGGTCGTCTGGCATATACCCTGTGCCCTCTACAAGGAAACAGTTTTAGCATCAATACACTTTCACAGTACTTTCCAAAATGGGTCAGTTACTGAAACCCAGGTAATGATATGCTCATAAGCCAGGTTATCATTAAACAAGAAATCTGATTTATTAAGAGGGCGTGAACAAGGGAGGGACAAGAATTTAGATTAATTATTGTAGCACTGTGTTCAGCCAAATAGCATTTATCCCCCCCCCCCACCTAGTCTCTGGATTTATCAATCTAAACAGCTGCTGGGTAACCAGAGTAAGATAGATGGCAGGCCTGAAGTGCTGCTGTGGAATGGTCGGCGTTGCAGCTGGTTGGGGCCCTTGATGGAAAGAAGGCTGGTTACTGAATAGATAAAGTACTTGCAAATGATTAAATAAATGTAACTCCTGGCCGGATGGCCTACATTCACAGCTGGAATCAAGCAAAACTTATAGGACAAATCAGATGATGAAAGCATTTATTTGATGGTTGCAGGGGGCTACCCTGATTGTACTCACTACATCCAGACAGGTTGATGAATGGCAGGTGACACCATAGACCTTCCGGCCTTCCAGGATTCTGGCGGGGACTGGGGCCAACACCACTCACCTCCGCTTCACATCCTTTCTCTGTAGGTGGCAGCAACCTGCAACTTGCTTCTTCGCAGGAGCTGACTCCCCAAGGCAGGTTTCTGGTCTAGCAGATGCTGCATCAGATGTAGGCACAGTCTCTAGGGCCACAGATGGCACAGGCCCAATACATGAATTTTGGATTGACTTGTAGATTGGAAAAGTCACTTAACTTGCAGCTAACCGGCTAGCATAAGGAGCAAACAACAGAAACTGGAAACAGGTCTCCTTTCTTCCCAAATGGGGTAAGAGGCAGACGCACCATTCAACAGCTCTACACTGGCACTGGAGTCCTTGAATTGAGAAATCCTCTCACAGTTCTTTCAGATGCCCTCTCTTCAGGCAAAATGTTCGTTCCGGTTTCAAAGTCTCTGAGCTTAGTCAGGGCAGAAATGGATTGCTTCTTCAGTTCTGCGTTTTGGCAGTTTGAGTCCTGCCGGATGGCAATGCAGGCCGAAATTCCCCACAAATTCTTTCAGCTCACAAAATCGAGCTCCCTGTTCTGACAGAGCTTGAATCAAACCACTCGTTTCTGCTTTCAGGCAGTCTGCTAACTTTAAGTCCTCCAGGGAGGCAAAACAGGCCTTTCCCCTGCTGTTTCTCTCAGCCCACACACAGGCTGCTTCCTTCTCTGTGGCTTGAGCTGAACACCACTGGAACTGCAGCTACGCACACTTGCTCTCCTCAGCTTTTTTTTTTCTAACTATTTGTATCCTTCGCGGCAGACGCTGCTAATCTTCGCCACCCTACAGGACCCAGGGTCGTTCGGGACTTTCCAGCGCTATGCGCATCCCAGCAGAACTCCTGAGCCGGCCAGGAGGCATCATCGAGTGGGGTTCCCAATTTTCCACCATTTTTCCTCCCCTCCTATCTTCCCAGGACCCCCGAAGCGGCTCCACACAGGTGCGGAGGCACTTATATGTGCTGCAGCTCCAGATGACAGCCCCTTCTGCCCTCCCTCGGTCTTGCGCCCGGGCTCTCGGAGGCGGCACCACCATCCAGCCTCCACTGGGTGGCAGTCAAGCACTGAGAGGCCTGACGGATCCCTCCTGAGGTGGAGAGCTGCCTGCCGGCAGCAACTCACGTTCCTCTCCCTTCCCCTAATGACCTCCGATGACCTGAGTCCGTTCCCGAACCAGGGTCATCGGCATGGCGTGAGGTGTGGCGTCCAGCACCTCAGCCTTCTGCGCCACCGGCCACCTGCTCTCTTCAGCTTGAGAGCTTGAGCTGGACAGAACTGCTGTCCAAAAGACAGGGATTCCTGCATTCTGGTTGTCTACCTTTATTGTCAATCACAGTTTGAGAGCCCTCATTGGTTAATTTTAGGCGCCAACAAGAAAGTCCACAGTTTTACCCACAACTAAGTGTAGTGAGGACACCTAAAGGACCCCTTTGTTCTAGTTGGTCCAATTACAAAGTCCAGGACCAAACATGGTGGCTCCCATTCCAGAGGAATAGATAGGCAATGTGAACAACTCATTTACACAACAATCAGAAGGAGTTAGAAATAAACATTTACAGTACTTTGCAAGGCTCCTTTAGCACTACTGAGCAACTGCTAAATGGAGTCCATTAAAGTTGTGCCTAGCTGGTCACGAGCCTTGATGTACTGGGACCCAGCCCAGGCTATGTACACTAAGAACTGGATGTCTTAAAGAGATAGTGCAGTGGCATGGCTCTGCATACTCACGCAGTACAGCATCAGAACATCACTGTACATGGATTTCAACCTCTCTACTGGCGTCAGCCAGGCAGTGGGCATCAGAGTATCCCAGGGAGATAGTCAAGGTAACCCCCCCCCATTTTTTTTTTGGGGGGGGGGGTTACACGGGCAAAGTAGACAGTTTCTGAATATTATGAAAAACTGCTATCCCATACACGCCGACAAAGGAACCAGTAGGAGGCAAACAACATTTGACCTGATCTTTAGCAATAACGATGACTTGGTGAGAGACGTGAAAATTGGAGAGACAGTAGGGAACAATTATCATAACATTAGAGTCAGCACTGGAAATAATGGGAAAAATGAAGGGAGGGACATTCACTATGCTCCTACAGAAGACATATTTTGGAAAAATGAGAGAGCACACTGCACAGATACCTTGGAAAACAAACTCATAGGCAGAAGTGTTCATGAACAATGGGACATACTTAACATACGTCTAAACAGAGTGAATCAAGAATGCATCTCATAAAAGTGAAAGTAGAATAGTAGAAGACATTAGCCTATGTGGGTAGTGAAGGAGGTACTCAACATAATTAGGGAAAAGGATACTTGATGAGTAAATCGCAAGACAACAGCAAAAACAGAAAGTAAACTCGGAGAGTGCAAACATAGAATCATGGATGCAAAATGAATTGCAGAACAGATGGTGGTTGATATCAAATCCAGTACGTTAAAATTCTTCAGATATGTTTACAACAAGAGAAAAAAACACTAACAGCTAATTTCACCATTGAAAAATCAAGAAAGTGGTGACATAAATCAAGGAGGAATAGACAGCCGAATACTTAAATGAGTATTTTGCATATGTATGCACAGAAGAAAGAGATGGTATAATTTTGGATAGTATAATGTTGTTCAGGGGAGCAGCAGGATACACTACAGAATGTGTGTGTTTGTGTATCAGCTAACAGGGTTGAAAGAATGCTGAAGATTTTAAAGAAAGCAGTGAGGCCTGATGGAATACAATCAAAAACCCTGAACTGGAACTATCCATCCCACTGCAATAATATTTGACAAGGCACTGAGCTCTGCAAACATGCCTGATGACTGCAGGGTGGCCATGCGGTACAAATATTCAAAAAAAGGCTCCAGACCTGGTGCAGGGAACTATGGGCCAGTCAGTTTAACGTCAATACAAAGAAAAAAATTAAACTTTAATCAGCAGTAAGCAGGGCCATAATTCAATTCAGTTCAATTCAATTTTATTTTACCGGGATAACACCATTGAGACAACTCATTTGCAAGGAGGTCCTGAAGGACACAGGTACATATTTTATTTATTTAGTTTTTGTTAACCGGGTAAAGTGCACTAGCCATAGAAATGACTATTTTCAGGCACAACCCAGGAGTGTACAGAAACAATTACATTATTAAAACAGAAACAGTACAATCATTAAACAGTAAAAGTTTAGACAGTTATAGTACAGTTCAGGCAAAAGAAAACAATAAGTACACTAGATTCAACTACAATATATAACATAAAAAGAATACGAGAGCAAAAGTAAAATAAAGCCATCAGGCAACATTCAGGTAGCGGCCAGGATGAGATTATACAATGACAAGTACCAGTATAATAGCTGTATAAGATGGATATAGGAGAGACAGGAATTAGGAATAGGGTAGGGATGCAAAATAAGGAGGGGAGGATGGGATAGGAAATTCAGGTAGGGGATGAAGACACAGATAATAAGAGAAAGGCAGAGAGGGGAGAGGTGGAAAATGCTGAGCACAAAGGTGTTGAGGAAATGAACTCAGAAAGGAAAAATTAGGGGGTGAAAGGTAAAAAAGGGGGGAGATGAATGGGCTAAGGGGTTTGAAGCAGGAGCAAGTGCAGGAATCAGCGAGATAGTCATGTAGCATTTTTTTGAAGGAGGAGTGGGATGGAGCTAGTCATATTTTTAGAGGGAGGGAGTTCCAGTGCTGTGGGGCATGGCAGGCAAAGGCGCTAGTGCCTTTGGAGGAGTTGTGTCTAGGGATGAGAACATGGACATTAGCAGCCGAGCGAAGACCATAGCTGGATGTCTGGTTTAGAAATAGACCCGCCAGGGGCTTAGGTATTTGATTACGGATGATATTATCTATGACCGAGCTGTACATAAAGGCTCTAGAGGCTGCAGGGGAGAGCCAACCAAGTTTAGCATAGAGGAGGCAGTGGTGTTTCATCCTATGCAAGGATGACACAGATCTACAGATATTATTATAAGTGACATCCCAGTTCTGAAGGCTGGCTTTGCCCGCAGAGGCATAAGCTGCGACCCTGTATGTGAGTGACGGAAGGAGTAAGCCATGTGCAATAGCAAGCCTTGCTGAGGGGGTGAGCACATAGCTGGAATAGTAGGCCATACCAAGTTTCATGTTGGCTGTCTTGCAGGTTTGCTGGATATGAAGATCAAAAGTAAGAGCAAATTCCATTGTTTAACAATCATGTTACAGAGATATAGTTAGTAAATATATTGTATTCATAAGCATTTCATTTGACTTGTGACATGTCCGGGGCATGTGACATACCAACTTAAAAGGGGGTAGCAGCAGGACATCTACTAGTTCTCACATGCCAGTTTGCCCTAATCTACAGCTAGGGCAATTTCCTGTGTTTAACAGCATATATAAAAGAGAGGAGGAGGGAAAATTTATTATCCATCAACATATCAGCAGGGAGAAATCAGAAAGATTTTATCTACTATGCTGATTTCTGTTATACATCATATGTCCTAGTTTCTAGGTTAGAGATCCTAACCTAATACGCTGTGCACCAAACTCATCAGGGAATCAAATCAGGTCTCACCTCCGCCATGTATAGAACCCAATGCCTCCACAGAATCTCAAACTGAGGAACCCTTTTATTAATGGAGGCCGTTAATGCTTCCATTCTATATATATATTGATCATAAGCTCTTGCCACATGTTTAAGGTGATAGGTTTTTAAGATAACCAATTATTAGTTATTGCCTTCTGAAACGCTAGGAATGATATTTTCAGGAGCTTAATTGTAAGGGGGTCCCTGTGTTCCTTTGGTAATGCCAAGAAAAAGTAACAAGAGGGGTTAAATTCAGGCCAGTGTCTACTACCGCCTGTAAGGCTTGATGCAAATCTTGAAAAAAGGGGGTCAATACATGGCAACTCCACATTATATGTACTAATGCTGCTGGAGAGTGCCCGCAATTTCTCCAACAAGTTGAGAAACCACTACCCTGAAATTTCATCTGAATTGCTGGGGTCCGGAAGTATCTAACAAAGATCTTCCAAGAAAACTCCTGCCAGCTAATTGCTGATAGGCCGGAGTGAATCCTTGTTTGGGTCCAAGCCCAAAATTCCTCCGAAATCTGAATCCTCAGATCACTTTCCCAAGCCTTTTTTTATAGAAGAGGAAGTATCCCCTTTCCACGCAAGAAGAGCTTGATATAGATTAGAAATAATATGTGATCTGACAGGAGCACCTTCTATTGCCTTCTTAAGTATGATTGCAATCTGTGGAGACATTGAGCTCCCAACACCCAGGCGTGCAAGAAGGTTTCTAATATAGTTTCTAATTTGAAAGTATCTAAATCTGTCCTGCCAAGGAATTCCATATTTATCCACTAGTGTTTCAAAAGACATAATCTCATTTCCTTCTAGAAAATGCCATTTCAGGTGTAAACCCCTCTCTTCCCACCTCTTGAATCTCGCATCCCATTTGGCAGGGAAGAAGATATCCAAGTATGGGATAGAGAATAAGAGACCCCTATACCCATCAGCCTTCCTGTCCCTCAAGGTTCCAAACCATATGCTCAAGGTGGAGGCTGTGTACGGGTTGTCTTCTTGACATGTATTTAATCTCTCCCTCTGCCCTAGAAGTGTGTCATTCAAATTTGTAAGGGCCCCTTCCCTTAATTCCAAGTTCTTCCATTTGGACAGATAAGCTTGGTCCAGCCAATACATGATTTGTCCGTAACTGTGCTGGCCGATGATATAGTTTGAAGTTTGGTAATGATAAGCCTCCTTCTTTCTTCGAATTTGGAGAGCTGGGAGATGGACTCTAGGTCTTTGTGACCCCCACAAAAAGCGGGAGATCGCTGTATTAAGCGAGTTGAAATATGAGTCTGGGATAAGAATAGGGATTGTTTGGACCAGGTATAAAAACCTACGGAGGACTACCATTTTTATCGCCTCCACTCTCTGCACCAAGGGGATGGGGATAGGGGCCCACTGCTCTAATTCCAATTTAATGCTTTTTAGAATTGGAATAAAATTAAGAGAAAACAATTGGTCTGCCTGAAAACCCATCTGAACTCCCAGGTATTTAATATGGGTTAGATTCCACCTAAACGGGAATCTCTGTTGAATCCATTCCGAGGGCTCGTATTGTATTTTTAAAACCTCAGTCTTAGATGAGTTCACTTTATATCTGGCCAGGAGACTAAATTCTGTCAGGCGTGCCCAAAGGTGTTCCAATGACTGTTCTGGATTTTGAAGATAAACCAGCAGATCATCCGCATATAAGGCTAACTTATGTGTTTCCCCACCAAAATCCCACCCCTGTATTGTCTCATATTGTTTCAATGCCTGAGCTAAAGGTTCAAGGTATAGGACGAAAAGAAGGGGGGAAAGGGGGCATTCCTGCCTGGTGCCACGTTGCAGGGAAATCGGGTGGGAAACTCTGCCATTGATCTTTACATAAGCTTTAGGGCTGGTGTAAATATTATTTATGATTTTAATAAAGGATTCTGAGAAACCAAACCCACGCAGGGCTAGGCCCAGGAATTTCCATGCCACCTGATCAAAGGCCTTCTCAGCGTCCAGGCGCAGTAACATGCAAGGTACCCCCGACCGGGCGGCATGGAATAACACATGCAATGATCTTTTAATATTATCCTAGGTTTGTCTACCTAGGATAAAGCCTGTTTTATCATAGTTAATTAGCCTAGGCAGAACCACCTCCAGGCGTTTTGCCAGGATTGAGGCATATAGTTTATAGTCAATGTTCAGAACGGATATAGGGCAGAAGTAACTGCACTGTGTGATATCCTTCCCCGGTTTGGGGATACTTGAAATAACTGCGTAGTTCCAAGCATCTGGAAACACTTCCCCTAGTTTTGCCATCCTACAGGCCTTCAACAAAGGACTTTTAATCTCCTTTATAAAAAACTTAAAAAATTCTGGGGTGTACCCATCAGGGCCAGGGGATTTTTCTGTTTTCAATCTTTTAATCGCAGATGCCAATTCTATAGGAGTTATAGGGGTATCTAGAGAGTCTCTAATTTCCTGTGTCAGTTTCGGTAATCTTAGCTTAGCTAAATATGATTCTATTTGTTCTCTGGTGAGTGTTCTGACATATATAGATTTGTATAGAAGTCCCTAAAGCCAGATAGAATTTTTTCTGGAGATTTTAAAAAGTGACCAGTCCTGGGATCTCGGATCTGCGTGACCGTAGTCCGAGCAGTTTGCTGTCTCAGACGATGGGCTAAGAGGCGGGAAGCCCGAGGTCCGGACTCATGATACCTCTGGCATAGGTGTTGTAATGCCTGCTCCTTCTTCACATCGATTAATTTTTGGATCTGTTGTTTAATAGTTTGAATATCTAGCAGTACAGAACTGTCCCCCTTAACATGTCGACCCTGTAAGGCATGCAGCTGTCTTTGGAGATCTTCTAGTTGTTGGTTTTGTTGTCGTTTAAAATGGGCAGCATATTTGATACAATCCCCCCTAAATACTGTCTTGATAGTATCCCACAACACAGTGTCAGAAACCTCAGGGGACTCATCCTGCTGAATTTGAGCCAGTCTAGCGGTAGCCATATCCATAAATTCCTTTAAATTTAGGAAATAGTTATTGAATTTCCAGAGGGACTGACCTTTCTTGACCTTCCAAGTCAACCTCAACAACAGTTGTGTATGATCGGAGAGAACAGACGGAACATGCCTACATTCTAACACCTGGTCTTGGTGTTCTCCAGAGATCAGCATGTAGTCAATTCTGGCATAAGAACCATGGGGAAATGAATAGTGTGTGTATTCTTTTATTCTTATTCTGCCTTCTCCAGGCATCAACCCAGAAAGCCCCCTTTAAATGGTCTCTAATTAGTCTGCTAGCCGGGTTCTGCCAGAAGGACTTAATTTTAGAGTTATCTTTTTGCTCCCAAACCTGATTTAAGTCCCCACCTACTAGTAACAGTCCCTTGTGATGTTCAATGATTTTGTGTAGTAAAGAACGGATGACTTCCTTTGTAGAGTCTGGGGGGGCATACAAGGAGGCCAGTGTGATAGAAGCACCCTCCAAATTGCCTGAAAGTATAGCCAGGTGGCCCTCTGGATCCATGTAGCTGTCTGTCTTTTGAAACTGGGTTCCTCTGGAGACCAGTATAGCAGAGCCTCTTTTTTTTCCCTTCCCAAATGAGGCTGCTATCACTTGGTCATAACCAAATTTCCCCAGCTTCTGGTGTTCAGATTTATTAAGATAGGTTTCTTGTAATAAAACAAAAGAGGGGCTTTGTCTTTTTATGGTAGACATAACCTTGTATCGTTTTACCGGATTGTTTAACCCATTAACATTATGGGAAACAATTTTAATAATATTATTATCCCCCATTTATGAACAGAAAACTATATTCCCTCAAATATACGAGACCAAGCCCTCCGATCCTCCGCATCTTGCCTAAGATTCTCCACATTCCTCTCCCCCTTCCTTTCCCAGTGTTATTCCAGGTACCCCTAAAAAGTTGTAATAAACTGTGCCATCCCCTTTGATGTTCATATGTAAATTGCCAGTGAAGGCTTTTGTCTCAAACTTTAACAAATAACCAAACACCAACATAGACATAACACATAAACTTTCAACCCCTATGGGGAGGTGCTAACTGAGCAGTCCTCACCCAGGAGAAAAAATTATTTACAAAGTGACTCCCAAGGTAGGGGAACAAAAGATAATGTTCCCTAAGTGTTTGAGTAATCAGAACTTGAAGGGGAGGAGAAGGGGCCAAAAAGATGTCTTGTTCCTCCTGGACCCTGAAACTAATGGGTCCTTGCCAGATGACGTGGCTCGTTGTCACCAACACCATACCTGCCAGGATACATGATGCAAGGAGCACCACATGACTCCACAACATCTGCAGTAATTCTGAAACTCTGTTCCCCCCCCCCACCAAACCCATCAATATTTTATACTGTGACCCCGAAGTTCTAAAGTCCCTGTAGACCCATTAATAATCCATAGGTAATAGCCTGCCTCTCTGAAATTGGTGAAGGAGTGAGAATTTTCTATTCCCCCACCAGAGGGCATCTAGTAGCCGGTTTATGGATTTATAAGCATTTGCATAGACTATACAATCAATAACATTTTAAATCACTGTAAAAATTGCAGCATTAGCCTGAAAGTACAACAAACTGAGAGTTTCAACTCAGGGGTGATCCCCAGCTGCAACTGTTTGTGATCACTCAAACACAACCTCACCCCAATAACGAGTATCATCATGGGAAAGCAAAAATAAGGGGTAAAAAGGACCTGGAGCTCCCTGCATCTCGCTGTAACTTGGTGCAGGCTCCTATTCAGGAAAAATTGTCCCTCCATACGGACCGCCCACTTCGCTGCCATGTTCTCTGTAAAAGCACACATCAACGCAGAGCCTCAGCAGCGCAACCCACCCTCTCACTCCATGCCGAAGGGAGAGGAAATACCTAAGGGACCAAAGGGACCCCGACACATGGAGAGATCTTCCCTAATGCAAGGGATGTTATTACTACCCAGAAAGGCTGCAGCATTGCTTTTCATCGCGAGTCTATGGTTCGCGTTGAGTAACTTAAAACTTTTCAGTTCTGTGCATGTTTTTTAACGTCAGCCCAGCAGTACGCCCAACTAGACACAGGGCGGGTGTTGTTACTTATATATTACACTGTGGGGAGGTTTATAGCACCTGAGTGGTCCACGGTTGCAACCGTAGGTGATCCCTCCAACAGGCATGTTTATCCCTCCAAGCAAAACCCCGCCCTGCTGCCATGATCCCTACGAGTACATATATCAGCGCGGAGCCTCAGCAGCACTGCCCGCCCACTTAATCCACAACAAGGGGGGGTGGAATCACTAAGGGAGCCCCAACATATGAAGTGACTTTTCTTTATACCGGCTGTGTTATTAATACAGGTAAGCTACAGCTCTGCATTTAATCATGAATCTTTAGCTTGCGCTGGATTAGCCTAACACCATCAGATCAACACTGGCATTTCAGCATCGGTTCAAATGTACACCCAACCCAGCACAGAACGGGGAATATTACATGTAGATTAGGATGGGAGAAGGTTCACAGCATATGGGCAATCCCTTATTGCAGCTGTTAGTGCTCTCACAGGAGTAGTCCCACATCCGAGGAAGGCGTCCTCTCAAGAGGAGCATATTAAATACCAGAGACCCCCAGCGATCCTTGGAAAATATTGTATTTTGGCCCAAGCTACTATTCAAAAGGGAATTATCCCTCCATGCAAAAAGCCCACCCCACTGTAGTGTTCCCTGCAGATTTAGGCCTCAGCATAGGATTTTAGCCTTAAAGCCTATCCCTTCCATCCGCTCCAACGGGAGTGGAAACCCCGGGGAAGCCACAATGTACAGGGTGCACCACCAATGCGCGAGGGGGCAGCGCATCAAGGTCCCCCCCCCACTTCCCTGCCAAAGCTTTTACCATGTACTAGTAGATCGCAGTTCACTGTACTCTGCATTCAGCGACATGAGTCCCATTGAGTTAAATGATTAGTGCATACATCAGTACTCCCTCACGGAGAAGGAGATGCAGGAGGGAAGGTTAGCATAACGATAACAGTCACTAACGGTTGGTCTCCACTCTCAGGTGCCATCTACTCTTTCCGACAGTGTCTCCCCAGAACTTTGGGAATGGGTAAGCTTATACAGCATATTCTTGATGTCTTGGAGCATGGTGGTAGCCGCCTTCTTCCCTATTCCGTTAGGATTTTGGTGCTTAGCTGGATGCCAGGGATTCTGTGGGGTGGCGGGTTGTTCTCTGTGATGGGAGGCTTCTGGAACTTCGTGCCCTTTGTTTTTCAAAGCCTGGAGGGCCTCTTCTAAGGAGTGATGCATTTCGGTGCCTGTTTCCGAATATACCCGCAGGCGAGAGGGGTAAGGTGTCTGGAATTTGACTTTTAGTGCTTTCAGCTTCCGGAGTAGTGGAGCGTAAGCCAGGAGCTGTTGTTGTATCACAGGAGGGTAGTCCTGATCAAAAAGCAGTCGGGCACCATTATATTCTACATGGCCCTGCTTCCAAGCTGCTCGAAGGATCCTCTCTTTCTCACGGAAGCTCGAGAATTTGGCCACTATTGGTTGGGGCCTGGCAGTCGACGATGTGGTACTTAGGCACCAACGCATGGTGTGCTCTTTCAGTTTTAAACAAAAAGGCCTGTGGCAGGTCGAGCACATGGCGTAGCTGATCCTCTAGGAACTCATTCATGTCCCCAACCTCAGCTGACTCAGGTAGACCATAAATTCTTAGGTTGTCTCGGTGCGACCGGGCTTCTAAATCCAGGTGTTTGGCCAACATGATTTCTTTTTGCTGCACCAAGTATTCAATCGCTTTTGAGATTTGTATAAGGTCATCTTCAGCAGTTGATATGCGGTCCTCCGCATTGGATACTCTAGCCTCCAGTTTGTTCAACTCTGAATGCAATTTACTGAATTCAAACTTCGTCTCGGTCCTAAATTGTTTAATTTCTGAGAGTAACGTCTCGAATCTGGATCTTGACAGTGTGTCCATTTCTGACTCGGTGTCTCCTCCCGCCATATTCGTAGGCAACTCTCTCCCACTTGCAGCTGAGCTTGCAGGACTCAATCCGGGCTGATCGCGCTTCGATTTCAGGTTTTTCGATCGGGATCTTCTCACAGGTGTGTTTCCACTTTGCGATTTATGCATATTTTAATGAATTGTTGTTGTCAGTGTTGAGTGGAACCGAAATCTGTTGTTGGTGAAGAGGAGAACTCCCCGATTAGGCAGCCATGATGCTGATGACGTCACCGGAAGTCACTGAGCAGATTTTTAAGTAGAAAACGTGTTTTATTTTATCAGGTTCAGTTTTTTTAAAAATAATGAGCAAACTCACAGTCATTGCACAGTCATTAACTCACCTGTGGGGGGGGGGTACCAGTTCATGAAATAAAGTGCACTCGAATCAGTTTAGAATCCAAAAAACTCCTCACCCTCCTCGTCATCCAATTGGAACAGCATGTGGAGTTGTAGCTCTGACAGTGGTATGTCGTCATACAGATCGTCTAGCTCTCCAGGCTCAGGCACGGTTAAATCGTCAGCTAGTTCAGTGGTTGAGGCAACGCTTACATCAACGAGGTCTGCAAACAGCAATTCATCTTCTGTCCCACCCATTAAATTTGAAATGCCGCATGTTTTAAACAATTTCTCTACAGCTGTGCTTGGAACAGCGTCCCATGCCTCCTGTACCCAGTTATACACAAGTCCATAATTAGGCTTTTTCATATTAGCCCCCAGGGTAAACTCCGTGCTGCCATTGACCATCCACTCCCTCCAAAGCTCCCTCACATTATTTTTAAAAGGCTTGTTGAGATTTACGTCGAGAGGCTGAAGAAGCGACGTACAGCCTCCTGGTATTACAGCTTGCCAGGTGCAGTGAAGGCATCATTTTTTTTGACAGAGTCCAACAAATGAGCACGGAACATGTCCCAGATAAGAATGCTTTTTCTGTTTAATAGTGCACCTGGTCGTTTCGCCCAAACCTCAGTTATCCATTTATTTACAAGGACTTCATCCATCCAACCCTTAGGATGTGCTTCCACAAGGACGTTAGGAGGCATCTTTTCCTTAGGGAGCGTTTTTCTTTTAAAAATAATCATCGGTTTTAATTTGGTGCCGTCTGCTAGGCAAGGGAGCATTACAGTAAAATTAGATTTTTCCCCTCCACAAGTTCGAACTGTGACTGTCCTTTCACCTTTAAAGTGAACTGTGCGGTTTGAAGGAAGATCAAAGCTGACTGGTGTCTCATCCATGTTGCCAATTGATATTAGTTGGTAATCGTACAGCTCTCTTTCTTTTATAATAAATTTGTGAAAGCTGTCAACCTTTAGCTGCACATCTGCAGGGAGTTTCTGTGCTATATGTGTCCACTGTCGCAGTGTGAGACTATGTCTCTTCATAAATTTGGTACACCACCCCGCAGATGCACTGAAGTTGCTAGCACTCCCTTGATTCTTTGATATAGCAAGCGCTTGAAGCCGTATAGCCATTCTGGATACAATGTAACCTTGCTGCCTTAGTTCGCTGACCCAAGCGCTCAGTTCTTCTTCAATAGCTGATACAGGAGAAGGGTTTGCACGAATGCGTTTGACATTTCTGTCGGCACACAGTGCCGAATCTTTTTTCTGTTTCCAGTCACAGATTAATTTTTTGTCGATAATGAATTCTCGCTCAGCAGCAGCATTTGTATGAGTCTCAGCATACCGAACAATTTTTAATTTAAAATCTACATTATATGCACTGCGTTTTCGTTTGTGAGCCTGCATCTTGGGCAGAGGGAGCAGCAATAGCGAACTGAGGAGGGACAGAAGATTTAACTACAGTGAAGTAATCACAGGCAAGTAACAACCTGCAGTTAGCAATTAAACATCAAGCGGTGTTAATCATTTCGAGTCAGTGACCTAAAACATGTAGCAAAGTGCAGAGGGAGCAGCAATTCCGAACTGAGGAGGGACAGAAGATTTAACTACAGCGAGGTAATCACAGGCAATTAACAACCTGCAGTTAGCAATTAAACATCAAGTGGTGTTAATCATTTCGAGTCAGTGACCTAAAACAGGCAGCAAAGTGCACGTTTTGTTCAGATCAGTTATAGTCTCTAACAAACCAGCGCTATATCTCACGTATAAGTTGGATGGTGAAACAACATGTTGATTTCAACTCCCCAAAATCCGACTTATACGCGAGTATATACGGTAGGCACCAGTCAAAATAAGCAGGGGCCAAACAGTCCAGAAAATCAATGCTATCTCAATGTAAAAGACACACCAATTGGCAGAGGCTTGGGAGGCAAAACGGACCAGTCGGAGACCTCGGCACCGAAACTTTGGCTTGCGGCAGTACCTGGGGTTGGGATCCGGGCAGGAGGACCATGAGGGCGGCAGAGAAAGTCGGTGGCAGTCAGGCGGCGGCAGCCGGAGGTGGCAAGAGAAACGCCTCACGCTGTGGATTGCGCTGCTTCTGGCGCAGGTCCCTGGGGTTGGGATCCGGGCAGGAGGACCGTGAGGGCGGCAGAGAAAGTCGGGCGGCGGTGGCCGGAGGCAACATGAGAACCGCCTCATGCTGTGGATGACACTGCTTCTGGCGCAGGTCCCTGGGGTTGGGATCCAGGCAGGAGGACCGTGAGGGCAGTAGAGAAAGTCTGTGGCAGTTGGGCAGTGGCGGCCAGAGGTGGCAAGAGAACCGCCTCACGCTGTGGATGGCGCTGCTTCTGGTGCAGGTCCCTGGGGTTGGGATCTGGGCAGGAGGACTGTGAGGGTGGCAGAGAAAGTCGGTGGCAGTCAGGCAGCGGTGGCCAGAGAACAGCCTCATGTTGTGGATGGTGCAACTTCTGGCGCAGGTCCCTGGGGTTGGGATCCGGGCAGGAGGACCATGAGGGCGGCAGAGAAAGTCGGAGGCAGTCAGGCGGCGGCTGGAGGTGGCAAGAGAACCGCCTCATGCTGTGGATGGTGCCGCATCTGGTGCAGGTCCCTGGGGTTGGGATCCAGGCAGGAGGACCGTGAGTGCGGCAGAGAAAGTCGGTGGCAGTCAGGCAGCGGCAGCCGAAGGTGGCAAGAGAACCGCCTCATGCTGTGGATGACACCGCTTCTGGCGCAGGTCCCTGGGGTTGGGATCCAGGCAGGGGGACCATGAGGACGGCAGAGAAAGTCCGTGGCAGTTGGGCGGTGGTGGCCTGAGGTGGCAAGAGAACAGCCTCACACTGTGGATGGCGCTGCTTCTGGCGCAGGTCCCTGGGGTTGGGATCTAGGCAGGAGGACTGTGAGGGTGGTAGAGAAAGTCGGTGGCAGTCGGGCAGCGGTGGCCAGAGAACCGCCTCAGGCTGTGGATGGTGCCGCTTCTGGCGCAGGTCCCTGGCGTTGGGATCCGGGCAGGAGGACTGTGAGGGCAGCAGAAAAAGTCGGTGGCAGCTGGGCGGCGGCGGCCGGAGGTGGCAAGAGGACCGCCTCATGCTGTGGATGGCGCTGCTTCTGGCGCAGGCCCCTGGGGTTGGGATCTGGGCAGGATGACCATGAGGGCAGCAGAGAAAGTCAGTGGCAGTCGGGCAGCGGTGGACAGAGGCAGCAAGAGAACTGCCTCGCGCTGTGGATGGCGCCGCTTCTGGCGCAGGCAGGTCATACACGAAAAAAACAAATACGGTAGTTATGGATACTTATAACTACAAGATTAAAAAGCACTCAGATACAACAATTATACATTAAGAGACTAAAGGCATACACAGATGCCAAGTCAGCCAGCTACAAGGGGGAGAATAAAAGGAAGAGGAATAGGGAAGGAGCAGTAGAAAGTAGCCAGACAGTATGAGATAAAGCAGTAGGACAAGATGTATTAACAAAAGACAAGGCAGGAAAGAAGGAGACGTAGCTGATAGGAGGGAAGCGAAAGAAGGCAGGAGGAGCTTCACAAATAGGTTGGGGAGAGAGAAGGGAGAAAGTAAGAAAGTGCAAATCACAGGGTTGGAAGCTAGAGGGAGCACAAGATTAGGGGGGAGGGATGGGGGAAGAGTAAGTGCCATAGAAGAGCCAAAGGGTATGGATCAGAAATCAATATGAGGACTCATAAAAAGTGACGTGAAGAAGCAGCACCTTAAATATCAGCTAATCACAGTAATCAACACCTTTAAATGGTCAATCAAGTAGTCCTGAACTTCCCAGGTGTCTGCTATACATCTAACATTTGCCATGGAGGTATGTTTTAATTAGAAACCAAAAAAGGCTGTGTGATGACTATATTGGTGGGTGAGTGCCCATCTTTTACAAAGTGAAGGTATGTTTTAATACTGCAGTCATTGGGGTGGGTTTTGGATGGTGTCTTTTCAATCAATCAATCAATCAATCTTTATTTAGCCAGGTGAAACTCTATTGAGCAAGCTCATTTTCAAGGAGGGCCTGGTAGGTACAGAATAAATGATACAGTAGCACAATAGACATAGTAATACAAAACATAGCAATAAAAACAAGGTACAAGTGTAACCCCTAGGTGGCGCTATCCGAAGGGCTACTACCACTGCCTGCGTGAATAGTAGCAGGTTAAGGGGCCTGAGTTCTGAAATGGGTGCCTCCACCCGGAGGTCAGGGGTGGTAGTGGTCAAGCTCACCTGGTCACAACCCTCCAGGAAGTGTAACCCCGCCCCCCCCCTTACTAGTGGCCGGAACAATACACAGTATTCACTTTCACAATACCCCTGATACACCACACAAGTACCCACACTGTTTGCACTTACCACCAGGGCTTTCCTCTGGCTCAACCCCTGGGGACCCCCTGTAAAACAAGGTTATACGCAGCAAATAACAGCAGTACAGTACTCTTGCACAAACTGGAACCACATTCAGGTTAAATGCAAAAAGAGTTAGATCTGATTTATTTAAGGGACTTGAACAAGGGAGGGGTGTAATCAGGTTAATTTGCTTAAAGGCTATATCAGTCAAACAGTTGTGCATGTACTTCAGGGTCCATAAACAGTCACACACTCTGGGTACCCAGATGGAGAATGGTGGGCTAACCAGGAACGTTGCAGCTGGTTGGGGCCCTGTGATGGAAGAAAACAACATGCACCACACATACTAATTGTAATCCGGAGCCGGAGGGCTCAGTTCGTGAAAAGAAAACAACAAGACATCAGATTACACATTTTTTGATTAGGCTGTTGTTGCAGGGAGCTACCCTGATGATTACTTATGATACCCAAGATTGCATACTAAGGCTGGATGAAAATTGAGACTGCAGGTGGTTGATCTGGAGTGCCAGGAGAAGCAGGGCCCACACGATTCGCCGAAGCATCGTTTCTGTTCAAGCATGGAGCAGGGGGCTGATCCCCAGGCAGGTCTTTTGTCGATGGCTTTCTCTGTGCAGCAGGTAGTCTGGCTGGGCCAGTGTGGCAAGGCCCAGGCCAAATGGAGACAAATTCAGATATAGTCCATTTTGGGCTGGATATAGCTTCCGGTGAGCAGAACACAGTTCACACAGTGGGGAACCAAATCACGACCCACTAACAACTCACAGCACATTTACATGTAAGGAAATTCTACTGTACCAGGCAAACCACTCTCCGGTTACGATCACAAAGTCTCTGCACAAACCAGGGATTCAAAAGCAGCTGGAAATCCTGACAGGCCGATCGCATTCAGCAAAATCTTCAGTCTTCTTTAGGTTAAAGCCTGGTCATAGTCCAGTGGCTTAAATAGTCCTCACAGCTCGGATTCAGTCCGAAGAAACTCTGTTTTCCCTCTCAGGGACAGCAGGCAGACAGGCAGGCCAAAACTCAGCCCTTTCACAGTTCTCCCATACAAAACTACAGAGAGCTGCTGCTCAAAATCACTTGAGCTGTTACTTCTTCACTTCTCAGCTCAAAACTGAACCTAGCTGCAGCAGCCTGGGAAATTCCCCAAGATCCAAAAGGTTCGGTTGGCTGATCCTCCTGTCAGTCACAACAAAGGCTCCCCCTTCAGGTGCAAAAAGGCGCAGAAAGCCCAAAACTACAATTCCTACAGATTTTGACTCCAGACAGCTCCTGTAGTCTGGCTTCATTTTAGGTCCCACCAGTACTGATTGGTCCAATTCTCAGTCCAGGACCAAGATAGTGGAGATAAACAAAACAGTCCTTGCTGCAAAGAAGGCAGGTTAGAAAAACTACATTATCATTATCACTCTAAATGATTTTCAGCAAATAGTTACATATTTCAACAGAGCTCCCTCTCAGATTACTTATGACCGCAATCCAGGCAGCTCTTAAAGAAACAGTACACAGAGGCTAGATAGGCAGTCTCTGGCAATCATATTTAAACTGCTAAAACACAGGACACCAGTCTGGCAGTGAGCATTTAGGCAAGCTCGAGGAAGACTTTTCGGGAACCCCCATTTGTGGGGGGGGGGGAGAGTTACACAAGGATAATCAGTGAGGCCCGGTCGTAAGGTGAAGCCTCATCCTGGTAAACAGTACAGCAGAGGTGAAAGCAAGTCAGCTCCAATGTGCCAAACCTGTGATTTTAGACACTGATAGCTCTAGTAGAGCAGAGTTAATGTTAGTGACAGTGCAAGCTGGGGGCTCAGTAGCAAGCAGAAAGCAAGGATGAATCCAGGAACATGGTTTATGGTAATTCTAATGCGAGGATAGAAAGTGTAGAGGGTTGACTGTAAGAATAGCAATGTATGGCTACAGTTTAGCGACAGGGAGGGCATTGACAAGGCTCCAAGAAGTATCTTGAATAGTGTGACCTGAATTCTGCAAAACCAATAGGATGCACCAATTTTATGGATTTCTGGATGTTGTTCCACAGCTGGGGCAGCACATAGCTGAAGGAGGCTCTGCCAAAATGGGAAAAGACTTTAGGCACAGCTAGTGAGATGTACAAACGGCTTCTCAAGGCATAGTTTCGTAAGGTGCAGGAGGGCAGACAGTCAGAAATGTAGGAGGGTAGCATCTTAGATAGAGATCTGTAGATCCATAGTATAGCGTTTCTTTGCCTCCTGAACGTAAGTGAGGTCCATCCTACCATGGAATAGAGTGCACAGTGATGGGTATTATATGCCGCACCTGAGATGAAACGTAAGGCCCTATGATAAAGAGTGTCAAGCTTAGATAGGGCGGTTTTGGGGATTTGGCCATACAGGAAGTCTGCATAGTCCAAACTAGCTAGGAACATGGTTTGTACTAAGCTTTTTCTGGCCTCCTGGGTAAGCAGATGCTTGATTCTAAAAAAAAAAAGTCCAAGCCTCTGTCTAAGTTTTTTTGAGAGCTCGTCTATATGATCAGCAAAAGAAAGTCTGTTGTCAATCCACATACCTAGGTACATGAACTTGGTCACATAGTCAAGTGACTCGCCAAGCAGGGTGGTGATAGTGGGAATATTGTCGTGCTTAAGGGAGTTTATGGACTTGGTCATTGGGGATAACAGCACAGCCTTGGTCTTTTTACATTCAGTAGGACCTTTTGACTCAGGAGGTTTTGTTGCAGCGTAAGGAAATCTGCTTGCAAGTCCGAGCAGGCACCTTTGGAAGTAGGCCTGGCAGTGTAAAGGACGTGTCATCCGCAAAGAGATGTACACTGGAAAGTTTGACTCCATGGTTGATGTGGTTGATATAAAGTGAGAAAAGTAAGGGCCCCAAGATGGAGCCTTGAGGTACGCCTCTGCTAATCTGTTTTAGAGTGGAGAGATCTCCTACTGATTTTACTTGCTGCATCCGCTCTGCCAGGTAGTATGGGAACCATTTTAGGGAAGGTGCATTCAGGCCAATGTTGCGGAGAGTAACTAAGAGCAATGCATGGTCGACGGTACCAAAGGCCTTGCTTAAGTCAAGGAATACCATGCATATGTGATTCTGTAAGTCAAGGGCAGTCGTTTGTGACTTTAGCCAGAGCTGTGATTGTGCTATGGCATGGCCTACAGCCTGATTGCACAGGATTTAGCAGGTTTGAGGCATCAGTGTAGTTTCTAAGCTGGAAATTCACTAATTTCTCCAGCTGTTTTGATAGGGTGGGGAGTAAGGAGATTGGCCTGTAGTTATTTGGGTTTCTGGGGTCTCCTGATTTGAAGAGTGGAAAAACCTGGGCGGTCTTCCAGACAGAAGGGAGTTTCTAGGGACGTGGATATGTTGTTCAGTCCAGACTTATTGGCAGGTTCCTTGCCGCTTTAAATCTTGCTGGAAGGTCTTCAAGCTGGCTCCTTCCACCCACCCGGGTGATAAAACTCTTGGCTCCACCCCATGACGCCAGATCTTCCTTACCGCTTGGAAGCTCAGGTTCCCTCCTTAGCGCTCTGCGTTTTAGGCCTGGAGCCACACTCTTTGGTTAACCCGAAACGAATTCTAAAATTTACAAGACTTCGGTTTTCTTTTTCCCTCGCAGCTGCGATGGACAGATCGACTCCCGGCTTTCGTCGGTGCCCCTGCGGGCAGAAGAAGTCCCGGACCGATCCGCACTCCACGTGTGTCTACTGCCTGGGGCTTGGCCACGATTCGCAGGCTTAGGACTTGTGCAAATCCTTTTGGCTTCGGGTCTTGAGGATTGCACTGCTCGACTTTTTCGGGACGCCTGAAAAATGTTATCCGCCGGGTAAAGTCAAGGAGGCCTCATGTGTCCGCAGTGAGGCTCATGAACAGTTGGAGCAGATGATCGCCTCGAGGAGGAGGCGGCCAGGCTGCATCTTCTTCCTCCTCGGTCATGACATTTATCCTGCTCTCCTTGGGCTCTTCATATACAGCTTCTTTTAAGGAGCTTTATCAATCCCTCTCCACCAAGGGAGAAGGACCTTCCGGACATTCCAGTCGGTCCAAGAAGAAGGACTCAAAAGGTAAGTAAGCGGGAGAGATCTCCTTCACCGGATAGTCGATTTTCGACTTCGGTCGAGGTTGCGGCTAAGGCCGCTGGCTTCATGGTGTCCCCGTCAGGTCAGCCGGCCAAGACACCCGTTGACGCAGTCAAGATCTTTCTCGACCCGTCGGACAGTTTGTCGACTGCCACTTTTCACATGCCCTTTTGGGCTCCCTGGATGAGGTGATTCCTCATCTCCCGGCTGACCTTCAGACGACGGTCAAGCAGGTGCGGGATCAGGGAAGGGCGGTAGCTAAACAGCAGCTCCAAACTTCGTTGGACATTGCTGATTTCAAACAACATGAAGAGGAAGGGGAATTTGAGGATTATGATGCAAGTGAAGGTCTGGGTTTGCCTGTGGAACCGGACATCTCCCCAGACAGACCATCAGGTGTTTCCCCTCCTAGGCTTTCTGAGTCCCCTTCCCATTTTATGTTTTACAGGAAAGTGGTTGAAACCCTCCAGCTTCCTATGGAAGAGGCTGTGGAAGATCAAGAAGAGCCTGATTATGTAGAGATGATGGATATCCCAGAGTCCAGGAGACTGTCTATTCCCTCCATAAATCTTTTGGGAAACAGACACAAAAATCTTAAAGTCTCCTAACACTATACCTCCTGTGGATAAAAGAATGGACAAGGGTATACACCTCAGGCTCAGACACGGAGTTCTGTGTAACCCCTGCAAATGGGGGTTCTAAAAGACTTCCAGGAGCTTGCTTGAATGCTCCAAGCCTGAATGGTGTTTGGCATTTGGCCATTTATCAGTGAGTGTTTTAGAACCTCTGGTACTGTCTCTTTAAGAGCTGTCTGCTTGCAGACATAATTAGTTTGTATGGGGACTGTGTGTTTTTGATTGAGTACCACTCAAGCTACTGCCAATTCACTCCATTTTGCAGTCACTAGAGTGCAAAGGGAACCTATCTGAAAGATGTAACTGTTTGCCAGAAATTATTTAGAGTAATAATGAAATTACAGTTTGTCTAACCTGCTTTCTTTGCAGTCAGAACTGTGTCTGCTAGTTCCCATTCTAGTTTTGAACTGCTGAACTGGACCAATCAGTGTGGGGTAAGCTTTCAAATGGTGCCTTGACTCATAATCTGAGCCAGCCACAAGAGGATTGTATGGGCAGTGACTCTGGGAGATGTAGTTTAGACTTCAGTGCCTTTTGGACCAACAGCAGCAGTCTATTGTGAGTGACAGCCAATCCAGTCAAGAACTGGGAGGAACTCAAAGGAAGTGCCCAGTTTTGTCGGTTGGAGCTTCAGTTGAGCTTTGGCAGTGAAGAAGGAAGGAGCCCTGTGCATTTTCAGTGTGCAGTTTTAGTCAAAAAGCGTGTAAGGCCCAGAGTTCCGGTCTGCAGCTTGTTAGGACTGAACTGGCCCTGTAGAAAGAATCAAAGGATCTCTGAAGAGTAGAAACCAGGCTCACCCTGTAGAAGACTGGAAGAATTGCTGAAAATTGCACTCGGTCTGTCAGGAACTGAATCTGCTGTGTGTTCTCCGGTATTGTGCAGTAATTCGATCGGGATACAGATGCAGCCTGCCTGGTATAGTGTCTTTTATATGGACGTAAAGAGGTTTGTGTACCTCAAGTGAGCCCTGCTGACATTGAAGGACCCTATCTTATTTGGAGGTCGTGAGTACTAATTCAGGGTCGCTCCTGTTGAATTGCCACATTACATCCAAATGGAATTACTGTACTGCTGACTGTTTAATTCTCCTTTTCTCTGTGTGAAAGGGCCCTACCAGCTGCCACGGTTTGGACTAGCCACTCAGGGCTTGGGTACCCAGGGACAGTAACTGATAGGGATAGGCCTGTGCACAGAGCCATAGGTAGATTATTATGAGTGATAAGCTAATTAACCTGATTTCCCTGTCCTTGTTATATCCCCAAATAAATCAGAGCTGCTTGTTTCAGCAAAGTTATACTGCCTGAGGTATTTGTCTCATGTTAAAGTACTGTACTGTGATTGTTGCACTGTATCTCATTTCACAGGAGGTCCCAGTGCCGAACCAGTCCTGGGGGTAAGTGTATACTGTGAAGGTAATTTGATATATTGTGTGGCCACTAGTGGGAAGAAAGGGGTTGCAGTGTCCCAGAGGGCTGTGACCAAGTTAGTTTAACTATTGCAAACCCTGACCTCTGGGTGGAGGCACCCGCCATTGGATCCAGGCCCCTCAACCTGTTAGTGGCAAATCAGGCAGGGTAGTAGCCCTGGGATAGCGCCATCTAGGGTTACATCTTGAGGCTCACCGCTGGGATTGTGTGTCCTCTAGTGGCCATATTTACGTAACCACTGTTAAGAAAAAAATGGGTACCCGACAGAAGTGGCTGTGCACCGGCTGGTGGAGTGGTGTACTGGGGAGGAGATCGACCCCAAAATGCTATGCTTATCCTGGACATCCCCTGGGTATCAATACGGACACTGTGCAGGAGTACTTTCCAAGGTGGAAGGTTTACAAAACCCTGTGGTGGTGGGTCGGCATGCTAATCTGCTCACCCACACTTTCCTGGCCCTAGTAGAGTTTAAGGATCCCATAGATAGCTCCAAAGTGCCACAGACCATTACCCCAGAGGAGCCCTCACTGCTTGGAGAGTGATAACTAGGACAGTAAAGACCTGGGGAATCAGCCCCCACCACTATCTGAAACTTTTGAGGAGAAATTGCTGAATGGTTGCTGGGAGAGGGAAAACTGTGGAGGACTTGAAGAAACTATTCTTGCCACCTGGGGTGTTCCTCCCAACACCCTCTCCTGCTCCAGTGCCCGTAATGGTGGCTGAACCAATGCAGACTCCTATTTCTGCACCTGCCATTAGTCACGACTCACCGAGGTTGAGGATCTTCTCTGGCACCCTCCCCACCCCCAAGGGAGGATGACTGGGAGACCTGGATAGACTATGTTGCCCCCAAGTGCTAGAATGGCAATGCTCTGGAAGGCAAATGCTAAAGAGGGTTAGTGAGAGCCTCCGAGGTCCTGCCCTGGCTACCATCCGTGCTAAACGGGCCAGTAACCCTGAAGCACTGCACAGGCCTATCTTGAGGCCTTGGAGAATGTGTATGGGAGCCCAGATTCTGATGAGGACCTATGGTGGAGAGTAAGAAATGCACAACAGTACCAAGGGAGTTGTTGTCTGTGTATGTCTCTGCTGGAAAATTGTTGCAAGAATGCCTCAGAAAGGGTAGTTTGCCAGCGATTGAACTGGACCGAACCAGACTGGACAGAATCCTTAAGTCTGCCCTTCTCAGAACTGCTGTTGCTTCAGTTACGCCTGGCAAATCGACTGGAATCCCCCACCTCCTATGATGAGTTAATGAGAGAAATTGAGGAGTTGAGAAAAGGCGACCTCGGGAGGTACCTGCACCAACAGCTGTGGCTACGACCCGAGTGACTGAGGGTGACCCATCAAGTGAAGTTCAGGGGCAGAGGTTGACAGTCAATGAGTGCTCTGACAAGGAAAAGATATGCCACAATGGGGCGAACTGTTGAGAGATCCGGGAATTCAAAACAGTCCCTTTATGAAGGCCACGCCTGCAAGTACGGGCCCTGACCTATATCCGACTGCATCTAATAGGGGGTGGGGGACCCACCATGTATCTCCTGCTGATAACAGCTCCAAACTCAATTCCTTGACCATGGAAGTGGAGAAACTGACGAGATGTCTCCAAATGCTTATCACGCCGCAGACAGAGATGGCACCCAGGTTTCCAGTTAGTAATACCCCCGCCCTGGCTCCCAGTTTGGCGCCTCGGCCAGCTCAAACTCCAGAAAGTATGTTTTGCTATAATTGTGGGAAAGATGGGCACATGAAAAGGGAATGCCAGTCCCCAAAAGACACTGACAAAGTTGCATATAGGCTACAAGGAGAGCTTCGAGAAGAAATCAGTGGTTAAAAGTGCACAACATGATCCCAGTGAGGGCACCAAAAATGCTAATTCACGCCTTGTGGCAAGGTCAGTTGCCCAGGCCCCCACTACCGCCTCTCCAGACTGGTCCAGAATAGTGGGTCCTCCATGGAGACCACTGTAAAGGTGAATGGAGTGTCTACAAGAGCTGTATTAGACAGTGGCTCCCAAGTGACAATTATGTTCCAGGATTGGTATCAGAAGCATTTGCCAGACGTACCCTTACAACCATTAGAAGGACTGCATGTATGGGGGTTAAGTGAAAAGGCCTACCCTATTCCGGTATATCCAATTTGGCTGTCTTTCCCCACCTCCGTGGCTGGGTGGCCGAACAAGTAGAGACCCTAGCCTTAGTGTGTCCCCCACTGGACTGTATGATGGTGTCCCTTTGTTAATTGGAACAAATGCTCATATGTTCGGAAGGCTGGCACAGTTGTGTTATGAAAACAGGGTCAAAGACTAGTAGAGCTTTAAGAGTTCCGCTTTAATTAAGAAGGCCTATGAGGCACAGAGAGATGCTGAAAAACAGAACCAGAGGAACCGGTCGGAATTGTATGGAAGAAGGATCCTGAGTCTCTGATCCTGGCGCCAAATGCCCAGTGTACCTTACAGGGAGAGTCCTATCAGAAAGGATGTTAAGAATAAAATATTAATGTTGGATGCACCAGGCGTGAAAATTGCCAGAGGGACTGCTGGTCAGCCTAGTATTTTGCCCGCTAGAGCCCATGCTTATGCCAGAAGGGTAATGGTCCAAGTTCATAATGTGTCTGAAAGAGACATTCGCAAACAGAGGTTGCATCCTGGCTAATGTGCATTGTGCAGACACTGCAGTGCTACCCAGCAGCAAGAGTTCAAGGAAGAATGACAGAGTAACGCCTGACTTGTTTGATTTCGGCGACTCCGCTGCCAGCTGAATGGAAAGTGAGGATCAGTGAGAAGCTTGCCCAGAGAGACCAGGTGTTTTCTTTAAAGAGAATGGGATGTAGGATGCGCAAGGAGCTTGAGCAATATCCGCTGCATGACGAAAGACCATTTCGGTGAGAGGTCTCGCGCCTGGCACCTGCTGACATAGATGATGTGAGACGGCATCTGCAAGAGATGTTAGCTGCTGGTGTAATACAAGAATCCAGAAGCCCTTATGCTTCCCCATTGTGGTAGTGAGGAAAAGAATGGAACAGTAAGGATGTGTGTGATTATCGCACCTTAAACCGGCGGACTATCCTGATCAGTACACAATGCCCGCATTCAGGATGCTTTGGACTGCCTAAGCAGGAGCAAGTGGTTCTCTGTGCTGGATCTCCGCAGTGGGTACTACCAGATCCCGATGGCCCCAGAGGACCGTGAGAAGACGGCCTTTATCTGTCCGCTTGGCTTCTATGAATTCATGAGGATGCCTCAAGGATTTCAGGTGCCCCAGCCACTTTTCAACGATTGATGGAGCGTGCAGTGGGGACATGAACTTATAGAGTGCCTGGTATACCTAGATGATGTTATTGTGTTTGGCAGCTCACTGGAGGAACATGAGAGCAGATTATTTAAGGTATTGGACCGACTGGAGGACTTTGGCCTTAAACTGTCCATTGATAAGTGTCAATTCTTTCAAACATCAGTAAAGTATGGGGACACATAGTATCCACCGAGGAATAGAGACCCACCTAAGTAAAGTTGAGGCCTTGACCACCTGGCCACAGCCCAAAAATCTAAAAAGAACTGCAAAGATTCCTGGGATTTTGTGGTTATTATCGGCGCTTCATCAAGGACTATTCAAGAGTGATCCGCCTTTACTTAACCTTACTCAAGGGTATCCCCAACCCACAAAAATACCAAAAGTCAGCGTCCCTCAAGACTGAAAGAGTGTATTTTCATCCGAGAAGTATTTGGGGCCCGCTGGACTCCTGATTATGAGACTGCTTTTCATGAGATCATATATCAACTTACCCATGCTCCAGTGCTGGCCTATGCCGATCCAAGAAAACCTACGTCCTGCACACTGATGCTAGCTTGCAAGGGTTGGGGCTGTGTTGTACCAAGAGCACGAGAATGGCCTGAGACCAGTGGCCTTGCCAGTAGAAGCCTGACCCCATCCGAAAAGAACTATCCTGTACATAAGTTAGAGTTCCTAGCTTTGAAGTGGGCTATTGTTGACCAATTCCATGAGTACTTGTATGGGGCTAAAATACTAGTAAAACTGACAATAATCCTTTGACCTATGTGCAGACCTCAGCTAAGTTGGATGCCACTGGCCATAGGTGGCTTTCTGCATTATCTACATATGACTATGCTCTCGAATACCGAGCAGGTCTGAACCACATAGATGCTGATGCTCTCCCGGAGGCCTGTTCCCAGAATGATTGGGTCCGATTGGCAGAACCTGACATTCGGCACTCTGCCAGAAGTTTGACAGGGAGGAACAATGTCCACGGACGCAGTGGACTGCATGGTGGATTGCTTGGGAGCCTCTGAGAATTGCATACCTGCTGCTTATTGCCACTTTTCTGCAATAGACATTGGTGCACTGCCTCAGCTGGACAATGACAGTATTCGGCGGGCTCAACTCGCGATCCCATGATCAAAGCAGCTTTGAAGCCCTCTATGCAGGAAAAGATGTGTCCAAATTACGCCCACTGATTTGAGAACTGCACTGTTATACAAAGAAGGTCCTAAGTTGAAACTGATCAATAAACTGTTATACAGAGAAACAGTAGACAGAGGGACAAGTAGACAAACAACAACTAGTGCTGCCCACTGCCTTCGAGACTCAGTACTGAGGTCCTTGCACAACCACATGGGGCACCTTGGTATAGACAGAACACTTGACTTGGTGAGATCCAGATTCTATTGGCCTAAGATGGGGCTGATGTGGAGCAACACATTCGAACTTGTAGTCGCTTTACAGAGGAAAGCTTTCTCCAGAGGGTTGCCCCTTGTTAACATCACCACCAGTGCACCCATGGAGTTGGTCTGTATTGATTTTCTGAGTTTGGAGTCAGATCAAAGAAATATCAGTAATGTGCTGGTGGTCACTGACCATTTCACAGATATGCCCAAGCTTTCCCACCAAAGACCAGAAAGCATCCACTGTGGCCAAAGTACTTGAGAAAACTTTTTTGTTCACTATGGGGCTCCGCAAAGAATCCATTCTGATCAAGGGAGAACTTTGAGAGTCGCCTGATCAAAGAGATGCTTTCTCTGTGGGGAGTGCGAAAGTCCAGAACCACTCTTACCACCTCCCAGGGGACCCACAGCCTGAACGTTTCAACCACTTTGCTAGATATGCTAGGCACCTGCACCCAAAGGACAAGCCTAGATGGAGCCAACAAATTAGCACCCTGGTACATGCTTATAACTGCACCAAAAGTGATGCCACTGGATTCTCCCCTCACCGCCTGATGTTTGGAAGAGAAGCTCGACTACCAGTAGATGTGTGTTTTGGGGTTCTCCTGATGGGTTCAAGCTGACAACTACTTACAGTATGTGCAAAAGTTAAAGGCCCAGCTAACCCATGCGTACTCAACTGGCTCAAACCATGGCTGCCAAAAGAAATCTGGCCAACAAAGAAAGGTATGATAAAAGGTGAAAGCACAGGAACTCCAGGAGGGCTATCGGGTATTGCTAAGAAATCTGGGACTGCATGGCAAGCACAAGATTGCTGACAGATGGCACCATCTCCCTCACATTGTAGTGGGCAAACTGATGATCTGCCAGTACAAAGTAAGGCCTGAGAATAATTCAAAAGATGTAAAAACAATGCATAGAAATCATTTACTGCCCATTGGACAAATCTTAATTGAGTCTGAGCCCCTAGAAGATGCCCTCTGGACCAGTGACTAGAGCTGCTGCTAAGAAAAGACCAAGAAAGTCTGCACCTACAGAAGCAAAGTTAAAGTGTTCCCTCCACAAGTCCCAGTTGAGCATGACTGTCAGTCCATATCGGAAGAAAGTGAGAGTGACTTTGAATACTATCCTTCTTACGAACTGAGTCAATTGTTTCGGGGCAATCCCCTAGTCAATACTGGAGACAAAGCTGGGCCTTCTGGACTGTCTAAGCCCCCAGCTTCATCCCTGGAGCCAATGCTCCCAGAAAGTGAAGTGCAAAGCATCAGATCAGATGAAATGGAATCATTGTGCATGGTTGAACTGTTTGAGCTTCAGGAGGAAAATGATAGATTGGGGGGACTGGTGATACACCAACAAGAAGAGTATTTTGAGTGCTCTGACAGTCCACTGCCAGTGTCCGAAAGCTCTCCAGCGAGCCAAATGTTGTGGACTCAGAAACTGTAACCCTGGAGCTGAAAGTGCCCCAAGTTCTAGCCTCCTACCCCCATGGAGACTCCTCGACAAGTGAGGACAATGCTGAAAATGAGGCTCAGAGTGCAGAGACTATAACAGTTCCCCTAGAAAGACTGGTCGAGCTGTAAAGCCTGTGGTACCCCAGTTATGATTCACTTGGGAGGCCCGTGGACTTGCTCTCAATGTTGTCCATAAAGGAGTGTATGTGTCCCCGAGCTCATTGCCCAAACTGAGCGCAAGTGCAACCCAAGTTACTTGTGTTGCCCTTCAGTATGGTGCCCTTGCCCCATCCAGCCCCAAGGTAACTGATAGGAAGGGCCCTCTTCAAGTTTCATGTACAAGAGGTAATAACTTGAGTTATGGTACAATGTGTATGTAATACTGTAAAGAGGACGTACTGCAATGTTTCAGAAATGTGTTCTTGGTAAAATGATATATTGACTGATGATTACATGTGCGAGCCTAATGCAAATGTATATGGTTGCAGTTGAAACTTATGGTACTTGCTTGACGCGACGCCAAGCTTTCCCAGGCTAGAAGGTGTAACCCCTGCAAATGGGGGTTCCTAAAAGACTTCCAGGAGCTTGCTTGAATGCTCCAAGCCTGAATGGTGTTTTGGCATTTAAGCCATTTATCAGTGAGTGTTTTAGAACCTCTGGTACTGTCTCTTTAAGAGCTGTCTGCTTGCAGACATAATTAGTTTGTATGGGGACTGTGTGTTTCTTTGATTGAGTACCACTCAAGCTACTGCCAATTCACTCCATTTTGCAGTCACTAGGAGTGCAAAGGGAACCTATCTGAAAGATGTAACTGTTTGCCAGAAATTATTTAGAGTAATAATGAAATTACAGTTTGTCTAACCTGCTTTTGCAGTCAGAACTGTGTCTGCTAGTTCCCATTCTAGTTTTGAACTGCTGAACTGGACCAATCAGTGTGGGTAGCTAGTTTCTAAATGGTGCCTGTGGACTCATAATCTGAGCCAGCCACAAGAGGATTGTATGGCAGTGACTCTGGGAGATGTAGTTTAGACTTCAGTGCCTTTTGGACCAACAGCAGCAGTCTATTGTGAGTGACAGCCAATCCAGTCAAGAACTGGGAGGAACTCAAAGGAAGTGCCCAGTTTTGTCGGTTGGAGCTTCAGTTGAGCTTTGGCAGTAGTAAGAAGAAGGAGCTCTGCATTTTCAGTGTGCAGTTTTAGTCAAAAACGTGTGTAAGGCCCAGAGTTCCGTCTGCAGCTTGTTAGGACTGAATCTGGCCCTGTGAAAAGAATCAAAGGATCTCTGAAGAGTAGAAACCAGGCTCACCCTGTAGAAGACTGGAAGAATTGCTGAAAATTGCACTCGGTCTTGTCAGAACTGAATCTGCTGTGTGTTCTCCGGTATTGTGCAGTAATTGCGATCGATACAGATGCAGCCTGCCTGGTATAGTGCTTTCTTTTATATGGATGTAAAGAGGTTTGTGTACCTCAAGTGAGCCCTGCTGACATTGAAGGACCCTATCTTATTTGGAGGTCGTGAGTACTAATTCAGGTCGCCCCTGTTGAATTGCCACATTACATCCAAATGGAATTACTGTACTGCTGACTGTTTAATTCTCCTTTTCTCTGTGTGAAAGGGCCCTACCAGCTGCCACGGTTTGGACTAGCCACTAGGGCTTGGGTACCCAGGGACAGTAACTGATAGGGATAGGCCTGTGCACAGAGCCATAGGTAGATTATTAGAGTGATAAGCTAATTAACCTGATTTCCCGTCCTTGTTATATCTCCTAAATAAATCAGAGCTGCTTGTTTCAGCAAAGTTATACTGCCTGAGGTATTTGGTTCATGTAAAGTACTGTACTGTGATTGTTGCACTGTATCTCATTTCACAGGAGGTCCCAGTGCGGAACCAGTCCTGGGGGTAAGTGTATACTGTGAAGGTAATTCTGATATATTGTGTGGGCCACTAGTGGAAGAAAGGGGTTGCAGTGTCCCAGAGGGCTGTGACCAAGTTAGTTTAACTATTGCAAACCCTGACCTCTGGGTGGAGGCACCCGCCATTGGATCCAGGCCCCTCAACCTGTTAGTGGCAAATCAGGCAGGGTAGTAGCCCTGGGATAGCGCCATCTAGGGTTACACTTGTATCAGCAATGCAGCCATTTTGGGGTAGTGCAGGCTGCTGCCTGTGACAAGGCAAATATTCCCTTGGCTTCACACCACCCTGACAAGGACTCCAGGAAGCTTGATGCCATGGCAAAGAAGCAGTACATGGCATCTTCTTTGGGACTCAGGCAGGCGAATTACATGGCCTATACAGCCAGGTACCAGAAGTCCAGGTGGGACACTGTACTGGCACTGGCTATAATAGGCCTCCCCTCAGCTAGCCAAGGAGCTGGAGGCGGTGGCTGCAGATGGGATCGAGGCGTCTAAAGTGCAGTTTTCTGCTGTTGTGGACTCTAATGATGTTTCATCAAGAGTTATGGCTACATCTGTGGCTCTTCGGAGGATGGCGTGGCTCAGATGTACTAGCCTCTCGCAGGGCACCCAGGCTAAGGCTATGGATTTTCCTGTAGTGGGTAATTCTCTTTTTGGGGAGCAGACAGAGAATTACATGAAGAAGATGGACGAGTACAGGACCACTTACAGGAGTGCTCAGGCCAAGGAAAGGCAGGCAACTCCTGAAAGGCAGCAGTCTAGGGTCAGGGGCAGGCCTTTTCAAAAGCCTTTTTACCAAGCACAGGCCTCTTCTTCCTTTTCGCAGAGGGGGTTCTTCGGAGGGAGAGGCAGAAGGGGGATAAGCAGGCCTGCATTCACCCCTCAGCCTAAAGTCCCTATGCCAAGCAGACACCCTGATGGGTCTGCCGGGGTCGACTCTCCTATTCCAGTAGGGGGCAGGCTGGCTTACTTTGTCCAGGACTGGAAGTCTATTACAGCAGACAAGTGGGTCCTGGAAGTAGTAAGCCAGGGACTGGTTCTCAGCTTCAAAAAATTTCCAAAGATGAGAGCCAGATCTTTTCCACCTGCAAATCTTTCGGAAACCCTTGCCCTAGAGGCAGAGGTTTCTTCTCTCCTAGCTTTAAGAGCTATAGAGAGAGTACCTACCCTACACTGGGGCAAAGGACTATACTTCAGGTACTTCCTGACCCCCAAAAAGACAGGGGAGTGGGGACCCATCCTAGACCTCAGATATCTGAACAAACATCTTTTATAACCAAAGTTCAAGATGGTAACTCTGGGAATAATCCTTCCCTCTCTAAGGCCAGGGGACCAGTTAGCCTCCCTGGATCTCAAAGATGCCTACTTTCACATTCCCATCAGGTGCTCCCACAGAAAGTACCTCAGGTTCGAGTTTCCCTCAGGCCACTATCAGTTCAGAGCAATGCCCTTTGGCCTAACCTCAGCTCCAAGGGTTTTCACAAAGTGCCTGGCAGTATTAGTTGCCTTTCTAAGAAGGCAAAAGATTTCCATATTTCCTTAACTGGACGATTGGCTATTAGTGGGTCAGTCTCCAGACCAAGTCAAGTCTCACCTGCAAGTGACCCAGCAAGTGCTCACTTCCCTAGGATTCCTTCTCAGCCTTCCCAAGTCAGTTCTCGAACCAGTCCAGCTCCTTACCTTTATAGGGGCAGAACTGGCACACTCAGAGCAAGAGCCTTTCTTCCTCTAGAAAGGGCAAGGGTTCTTATGGAACTAGCTTCTTCCTTCAGCCTTCAGGTATCTCGACCAGCAAGGCATTTCCTCCAGCTCTTGGGCCACATGGCAGCTTCAACAGCAGTGGTCCAAGGCAAGATTCCAGATGAGGGATATTCAGTTCCACCTGAGAGCTTACTGGTCTCAGAGAAAGGACTCCCTTACCAAACTGATTCCAGTGACTCCGACCTTGATCCAGGCCCTCCAGTGGTGGCAGGATCAGGACAATTTAAGGCAAGGTGTTCCTTTTGTTGCTCAGCCTTGTTCATTGGTCCTTACCATGGATGCTTCTCTTCTGGGCTGGGGAGCCCACCTGGGGTCCCTCACTGCCCAGGGGCTGTGGTCCCCCTAAGAATCCCTTCTCCACATCAATTTTCTAGAGTTCAGGGCAGTTTTTCTGGCTCTAAAAGCATTCTCACAGTCAGTACAGAACAAGGTGGTTCAAGTTAGAACAGACAACACCACCACCATGTGGTACATCAACAAGCAGGGAGGCACTCGGTCCATGGCCTTGTGCACAGAAGTCATGAAGTTGTGGTCCCTGGCTTATTCCTGGCAAGCCTCTCTTGCAGCAGTTCACCTTCCAGGCAGGGACAATGTGCTAGCAGATGCACTGAGCAGGATTTCTCAGGGCATCACGAATGGTCCCTGGACCCTCAGGTGTTGAAAGTGATTTTTTTCAAGGTGGGGCACTCCAGAGATGGATCTCTTTGCAGCCCCATACAACCACCAACTCCGTCTCTTTTGTTGCAGACCTCCAGTCTTGGGCCCAGTCCTCCTGGATGCCCTGATTCTGAATTAGGAAGGGAAGTTTCTGTATGCCTTTCCCCCCTTCCCACTCCTGTTCAAAGTTTTAGTCAAAATAAGGTCTCAGCCTTGCAAGGTGATTCTGGTTGCTCCAGATTGGGCCAGACAGCCCTGGTACCCCCTGTTGCTGTCCCTAGCAATCCATCTTCCCTTGTCTCTTCCCAGGAATTACAGCCTATTAACATCCTCTCAGGGGAGGATTTGGTACCCCAATCTCCAGTCTCTCAATCTCAAGGCGTGGCTCTTGAAGAGTTAGAGTTTGCAGATCTGCATCTTTCCCAAGGGGTTCTGTATATTCTCAAGTCTTCTCAAAAGCCCTCCACCAAAAAGACTTACAACTCCAAATGGAAAGGATTCAGCATTTGGTGTTCCAAGAAGAATATTTCTCCAGACACTGCTGAATTGCATACGGTTCTGGATTATATGGTCCATCTTAATAGCCTGGGCCTCAGACCAGCTACTCTGAAGGCACACTTGTCAGCAGTTTCTGCATTTTTGTTTGTGGGGAAGCCTTCCTCACTATCTTCCCATCCTGTGTTCTGTAAATTTTTTGAAGCATTGTTTCACACCAATCCCCCTTTTAGAGATCCTGCCCCTGCCCCTGCCTGGGATTTGAATGTTTGCATTGCTCAGCTTATGCAACCCCCCTTTGAGCCTATGTCTTCAGCAGAGCTTAAGTACTTGACTTGGAAAACTGTGTTCTTCATAGCCATTACCTCTGCCAGGCGTATCAGTGAATTGCAAGCCCTGTCAGCGGAACCTGATTTTATCTCCTTTCATAGGGATAACGTGGTCGTTAGAACCAATAGAAGGTTCTTGCCCAAAGTGGTTTCAGACTTCTATTTAAACCAGTCTATGTCTCTCCCTGTTTTCTTCATTGATCATTCTTCCTCAGGAGAGAGGAGGCTACATAGTTTAGATGTCAAAAGAGCCCTTAGTTACTACATAGAGCGTACCAAGGGTCACAGGTTTGACTCCCTCCAGTTGTTCCTCACTTATGGAGAAATGGGAAAGGGCAAACCTGCCACCAAAAGATCTATTACCAGGTGGATTGTGTCTTGTATACAATTCTGCTATGAAAAACTGGGAAAAACTCCACTCTCAGGCCTGAGGGCTCATTCCACAAGAGGTACAGCTGCTTCCCTGGCTGTGGCCAGGGATATTCCTCTCCTAGAGATTTGTCAAGCAGCCACCTGGAAAACAGTCCATACCTTTACCAAGCATTACTCCCTGGATATCCAGGCTAGGAGTGATGCTCGGTTTCACAGCAGTATTTCAGAGCCTATTCCCAAAGTAGGTTCTGTCCCTCCTCCTTGGAGGTACTGCTTGGTAGTCTGCAATTGTCAGAATACAGCAAGACTTCATGTTGTTTGAAGAAAAAATTACTCACCAAAGTAATTATATTTCTTCTAATGGAGTCTTGCTGTATTCTGACCTCCCTCCCTGCCTCCCCTCTCAGAACCTGTTTTTGGGAAGTGGGTGGGCAGGTGCAGTGTTGCACCCCAGGGGTGTATTTGCTGGCACCCTCCTCCCTTTTGTTTGGGTGCTTATTTATTATTGTTATTGTTTTTAAGTACATTGGGTTTAGTTTTTGGGTTTCCTGACTTGAGTCTTCCTTGGGGATCCAAAACTTTTCAGCCAGTTGGCTAGTAGAATTTTTACAATTTCCACATAGAATTTTTAGCTTAGTTGGGCTTGTAAGAATCTGATGGTTTGAGTTTAAAACACTCCAGACAGAGGCCCAGATATTCAAAAGGGTTGCGCCATGCGCAACAGGGTTGCGCATGCGTAAGTCCTATATTGCGCCATTCTGCAATATTCAGCAGGAGGCAGTTATGCCACTGACAAAAGGTTGAGCAACAGCGCAATGCAAATGAATGCATGCTCAACAGGAGGGGGAGGAACCATGCATAAACTGCGCAACCCGATATTCAGTCGGGTTGTGCAGAGTTGTGCATGCGCAACCCCCAACCTGCGCCTGCACAACTTTGAGCCAAAAAAAAAGGATGAAGTTGAGGGCTACCCACAGGTGAGCTGCTGTATTGCAGGGCGCAACACAGCAGCTGCCACCCGTGGCTGGCCCCCAACTCAGTCCCTGTGCCCCCACACCAGCCCGATCGTGGGCAGAACGTAAAAACAACCTCCCACACATCTCCCAATGCCCGATCGCGGGCAGAAAGTAACTGTAAAACCCCCCACACACATACTCCCGATGCCCGATCGCTGGGCAGAAGTAACATGAAACACCCCCACACACTCTCCGGCAGATCGTGAAACAAACCCCCAGTGCCCGATCGCGGGCAGAATGTATAAAGCCCCCACCAATATCTCCCTGGTGGTCCAGTGGACCGTAATGCCCGATCGCGGGCAGAATGTCAGGTTACCCCCAAACATCTCCCTGGTGTCTGGTGTCCCCCCACCCCACCCACCACAGCTCCCTCCACCCCGCCCCCGCAGCCGGCGGCGGCAGCATCCCACCTCGTCCGCCCTCCACGACTGACCGTAGGGCTGCATTGTTGCAGAGCTAGAGCCAACGGGCGCAGTAGCCCATATCATACATGACAGTCCAGATTTGTGAATGTTCATTCACAAATCGGACTGTCATGACGGGGGCTGCACGCCCATTGGCTGTAGCTCTGCACCAACGGGCGGCAGCCCTACCGACAGTCGTCGGCGGGCGCGGGCGGCAGGCGGGTGGATGCTGCCGCCCGCCGCTGCCGGGGAGCGGTGGAGGGGCTTCGTGGTGGGTGGGTGGGGGACACTAGACACCAGGGAGATGTTTGGGGGTTGTAACTGACATTCTGCCCGCGATCGGGCATTACGGTCCACTGACCACCAGGGAGATATTCGGTTGGGGGGCTTTTATACATTCTGCCCGCGATCGGGCACTGGGGGTTGTCCACGCTCTGCCCGCGATCGGGCATTGGGAGATGTGTGTGGGTGTTTATGTTACTTTCTGCCCGCGATCGGGCATCGGGAGATGTGGGGGTGTTTATGTTACTTTCTGCCCACGATCGGGCATCGGGAGATGTGTGGGGGTGTTTCATGTTACTTTCTGCCCGCGATCGGGCATTGGGAGCTGTGTGGGGGAAGAGTGTATTCAGACATACTGCCCGCGATCGGGCTGCAGGGTGAGTCGGTCCCCGACGGCTGCTGCCTGGCAGGGTGGCCAGGCGCAAGTCCTCGGGGATCGGCGCACCTACATGCTAATGGCATGCAAATGGGGCCATAAATAGATGCAAATGGCCCCCCCTGTGCCTTGTATGAATTATGGCCCCATTTGCATGTCACCTTCTGAATAATGGAAATTTGTTATAGTACTTGGCGCCACCGCAAGTTTAATGCTCAACTCTGGCAACTTGCGGTGAGCGAAGTTCCACTGTGCCATGCACAGTGGTTGTGGTTGGGGTGATATTCAAAGGAGTTGCTCAATAGCGCAACTCCTTTGAATATCGCCCCGGCCACACCCCTGCGCAACTATTTTGAGCAGCGCAGGGGCTTGCGCCTCAGAATGGCGCAGTTTGAATATCTGGGCCAGAGACTTTAACCGAGCTCGAGCTCAGCGTTCCATGCCCTGCATGGAAAGTTAACCCTTAGTTCTCCGGGGCAGTTCAAAAGTTGGGAATCACTGCAATTGTCAGGATACAGCAAGACTCCATTAGAAGAAATATAATTACTAAGGTGAGTAATTTATTCTCATGTGCCCGGTCAGTAGCGGCAGCAGTGGCCATGCACTGCAGAGCTTGGCTGTGGATCTCCACCTTTACGGCTGATACCCAGCACATGCTGTTATACGTCCCCTTTCTGGGTACCGACTTGTTCGGGCCTGGGGTGGAGGGTTATCTCCAATGGATTGAGAAGTCCAACGCCACCTTGGGCTCGGTCACGTCTGCCCAGAAGGACAAAGGTCGCCAGCAGCAGCGTAAGCCCTTTCGTCCTTCAGCCCCTGCAGGACGTCCGACCCAGCAACACCAGCATCAGGGCCAGCAGGCTCGTGCTTGGCACCCCAAAGCCAAGCCTGCTGCTTCCTCCAGCAGGAAGCCTGGAAGGAAAGGCCCAGGCAGCTCCTCTGCTGGCCCTTCCTCCAAGCCTGCCCAGTGACGGGTTGAGGGGTGCTGCCCCCAACCTCGCTACTCCTCCCCGGTTACCCCATGGGGGATCGCCCGCCACTCTTTCTGCCTGGTCCGCTATCACCACAGACTGCTGGGTGTTGGAAGTGGTAGGCAGGGGTCTGCCTCTGGAATCGAGCAGTTCCTCCTATCGAGCCGCCCCACTGGGGCTACGGTTCCAGCTCTATGTCGGATCGCTCGAGCCGACATTGCCTTGCTCCTCCAGAAGGAGGTGATCATGGAGGTGGCGGACCCCCCTCCAGACCCAGGGTTTGTGTCCAGGTACTTCCTGGTCCCAAAACGGGTGGGGCTGGCGCTCCATTCTCGACCTACACGACCTGAACAAGTTCCTAAGGTCTCGCACCTTCAGGATGGTCACTCTGGCTCAGATCATTCCATCCTTGGAACGAGGCATGTGGTTCTGTTCTCTGGACCTTCAGGATGTTTTCACGTCCCCAATCCGCCTGTCTCACTCAGCGATTCCTCCGCTTCAGAGCAGAGGGATCCCTTTACGAGTTCCGGGCCATGCCCTTCGGCCTCTCTCCAGCTCCCAGGGTCTTCACCAAATGCATGGCAGTGGTGACAGCATTCGTGCGGAGCTGAGGGGTCTGGGTGTACCCTTACCTGGATGACTGGCTGATTGCAGCCCCCTCAAGGTTGGAGGTGGAGCGGTCCAGGGATCTGACCCTCCAGGTCTGCTCTCAGATTGGCCTCCTCATCAACAAGGCCAAGTCAGAACTCATGCCATCGCAGGTGATTCAGTTCATCAGGGCAGAGCTCGACTCTATTCAAGCTAGAGCATGGCTCCCGGCGGACAGGGCCGAGGTCCTTTCCTCCTTTGCCCAATCATTTCTGGTTGGGCAATTGCTCCCTGTCTGGGACTTCCTGCGCTTTCTGGGCCTCATGGTGGCCTGCACCAGCGTAGTCCGTTGGGCCAGCTGGCATATGCATCCCCTGCACTAGGGGCTGGCCTGCCAATGGTCACAGCGCTCTGGTCCTTTGGACCAGTCAGTGACAGTGACCCGGGAGATGTGGAACGGCCTCCAGTGGTGGCTTGTTCCAGCTCATCTGCAGGAGGGTATCCTGTTTGTCCGCCCCGAGCCGACGGTCACTCTGATGACCGACGCCTCTCTGATGGGTCGGGGTGCCCATCTGGGGGAGCTCAGAGCCCCGGCCTCTGGTCCCCTCAGGAGTCTTGATGCCACATCAACCTGCTGGAGCTTCAAGCGGTCTGACTAGCCCTCACCGCCTTTGCTCCGTTTGTACGGGGTCAAGTGGTCCAGGTCCAGATGGACAACACCACGACCGTGTACTACCTCAACCGACAGAGCGGGACGCACTCCTTGCCCCTGTGCAAGGAGGCTCTCCACATTTGGTCTCTCGTGATCAGCCTGGAGGCGGATCTCCTAGCCATCCATGTGGCAGGAGCCTCCAATAGTCTGGCTGATGCCCTCAGCCGGATAGGCAATGCATGTCACGAGTGGTCTGTCCTGCCGGAGGTAGTACAAGATCTGTTCTCCCACTGGAGCACCCCTCAGGTGGACCTGTTCACCTCCAGGGAGAATGCGAAGCTGAGGCTGTTTCACGCCCATCCCCCTCAGCAGGGCTTGCACAGGGGGATGCCTTCTCGAGGCCATGGAACCCCGGGCCTCTTCTACACCTTCCTTCCATTCCCCTTGATCCACAAGATGCTTCTCAAGGTGAAGAGGGACAAGGTGCAGGTGATTCCGGTAGCCCCAGACTGGCCCCGCCAGTTCTGGTATCCAGATCTCCTCAGCCTCAGCCTCAGCTCCAGGCTCCCGAGGTGGCTTCCAGCTCGCCCGGACCTGATCTCAGTCAACAAGGGGAAGGTACTCCATCCGGACCTTCAATCCCTGCACCTGATAGCCTGGTTCCTGAGCGGCTAGAGTTCCAGGCCTTGGGTCTTTCTTACGAGGTCCTCAATGTCGTTGAGGCATCCTGTAAGGAGTCGACCAGAAAATGCTATGCCTTCAAATAGAAGAGATTCTCCATTTGGTGTCAGGAAAAGGGGTTGGACCCTTCCTCCTGTTCCTTGGCTAGCATTCTGGACTACCTGTGGTCCCTTTCTCAGCTAGGGCTTTGGTCGACGACTCTCAAGGTGCACCTGGCAGCCATCTCTGCTTACCGGGCGTGGGCCGGCATGCAGTCAGTGGCGCAGGAGAAGGTGGTCGGGTGCTTTTTCAAAGGCCTTGATCACATATCCCCTCCAGTGCGAGAACCTCCACCTCCGTGGGATCTACTGCTGGTATTGGCTAAGCTCATGGGCAAGCCATTCGAACTGATGCACAGGTGTGACATCTCTCATCTATCATGGAAGACCGCCTTCTTGGTGGCTATCATGTCAGCCAGAAGGATGGGAGAGCTTCAGGCGCTTTCCGTCGAGTCTCCTTATCTGGTCTTCCACAGGGACAAGGTTGTCCTGCGGCCCACCCAAAATTCCTTCCGAAGGTGGTGTCGGAGTTTCACCTTAACCAGGTGTTGACTGTGCCGGTATTCTACCCCAATCACACCTCGGAGGCCCCAATCACACCTCGGAGGCCGAATATAGGCTCCATACTCTGGATCCTAGAAGAGCGCTCTCTTATTATAAGTAGCGGACGGCTGAAGTTGGGGGAGAGGTTCGCCAGTTGTTTGTCACCTATGCTGAAGCCACACCTGGCAGACCTGCAGCCAAGTGGACGACAGGCAGGTGGGTCTCCTCCTGCATAGATCTCTGCTATAGCTTGGCGGGCATGGAGCCTCCCAAAGGGATAAGAGCTCATTCTACCCGCCATACCGCTGCTTCAGTGGCTGCTTCTAGGGATGTCCCTATCCAGGAAATCTGCAGGGCTGCTACCTGGAAGTCAGCACACACCTTCATAACTCATTACCACATCGACCTAGAGACATGCTGGGATGCTGGTTTTGGGACCTCGGTTCTCCAGTCCTTACTCTCTAAGTAGGGGGTGTGCGCCTTGCCTCCCTCCTCCCGGAGAACTGCTAGGAGTCTGCCAATAAGTGTGGATTGAACAACATATCCACGTCCCTAGAAATACAGGTTACTCACTTGTAACAGGAGTTCTAGGAGTGGTATATGTTGTCCATCCACACAAGCCACCCAACGTCCCCGGCTTTGACGCGCAACCTGGCTTCCAGCGAGCTAGATCTGGCGTCATGGGGTGGAGCTGAGAGTTTTACCACCCAGGTGAGTGGGAGGAGCCAGCTTGAAGACCTTCTGGCAAGATTTAAAGTGGCAAGGAACCTGCCAATAAGTGTGGATGAACAACATATACCACTCCTAGAACTCCTGTTACAGGTGAGTAACCTGTATTTATCCCAGCTGAGGGACATATTAAAGAGGTGCGTTAATGGAGCTGCCAGCACTTGGTGACCAAGCTTTAGGAAAAAAGGGCCAATGAGGTCCATTCCTGCGCTTTTTCTGGCATCCAGCTGAAGGAGCAGGTCATCCACTTCTTTGTAGTTACCGGTTGGAAGGAGAAACCCGTGACAGGAGTACTGTGAACAGGAGGAGGGCTTGCTGGTCCTTGTGATAAGAACTGGGTAAGTAGTCTGTTATAGTATATACAAAAAAGTCCATTATAAAGGTGTCCAGTGTATCTGGGTTTGACTGTACCAGGAAAGCTGACTGAGATGATCATAAGAAACAGAATTGTTGAGCACCTACAGAAAAACACATTGGACTCGGTGGCCCAGTATAGAAGTGGAGTCTGTAAGGGGAAACAGTGTCAGATCAATTTTTTTTACCTTTTTTGATTATGTCACCAAAGAGCAGGATGTGTGGAAACCTGTAGATGCTGTATATAACATATGTGTGGTGGGTGTTCGAAGTACCCACTTCTGTGTTCATGGGGGTGGTATCTAAGAACCTCAAGTCTGACGACATTACTATTGACTTTATAAAAGTTATGCCTTGAATAAAAGTGTAGTGAAATAAGTCCTTGCGCATACGCAGTGAGACTGTTACTGAACTTCTATTGCAGTAATTGTGTACAGCAGATGACAGCTGGCAGTGGGTGTGACTGGAGGGCAAGTGACAGCTGCCATCTTAGGGCCACAGCGTGTGGGGAAGGGGTACCTTCAAATGGGTATAGGGATCAGGGGTTGGTGACTTACTTCATTGTTGTTTTGTTACTTCCTGGCACCAGTGCTGCTGGTGGGGTGGCACACCAATGTGTGCCTCCAAAACCACTGTGTGCGTTTTTGGAGGTATTAACTAGCATAGCACTAAATGCCAGTTAACAGTTCTAAAAAACTTCCAAAATGCCACCTTACCTGCATGCAGGGTACTAACTGGTGATTTGCCACCAGGGTTGGTCGGCATTGGTGCATGTTCACAGACAGGTAATAGCATGCTAACTGCGACTTCGAGGATGACCCTTTTTTTGCCTACTCAGTTTTGCAGGTGCACATGAGTGTTACTGCAGTTTTAAAACCGTTAGCACTGGCACTATCCGTTCAGACACCCTGCCTGCCCAGTGTGTCTTAATGCACCTTACAAAGCAATTTGTTACAGTGCAGGGACCGTATACAGTCATTTGCAGCCCTTTGGCACTTGACATTTGCCTACAGACATTGACGGTTGCATTACAATCTGTTTTATGGGTGGGAGGTGTAAGACAGGGCAGCGGGTGTAATCCTTTATTTGTACAAAAAAAGCCGCAAGATCTTTTACATCCTCCTGGACAATCACCAAACATGGGCAAAAGGTATAACGCATTATCTGAAGTGCAGAAAGAATAAAGGAAAGACTCTATGTTGTAAGCAACTTAGCAAGATGACCTGTAGTCTGGACCTGGTGCACAACTTAAATACATAGAAAGTGAATTAGTCCTCACCGAAGGGGAGGGGGGCCAACCACACTAGGTTTTAGGGGTAGCCCACACTGTACCTAACCTGCTCCATCAGCCTCACACTGTTCACCAGCACTAAAATAATCACCTAGATTTCAAGCAAGGAACCCCCTCACCAAAAAAAAAGAATGCGGCCACCCAACCGTAACTAAACACATTGTGTGTTGAAGTCAACAAAGTTGAAAGATTGCAGCCCAGAGGCTGTGGGTTGGCCCCTCATGTAGTCTTTGTTAACACGGAATAACAGGTGTCAAATTGCTTTGTTGTCTTTGGATTTCGGCTCACAGAACAGATTAGTGATCTGGATGCAATTTAGTGGACAAGGGCTGTACCATATTTTTCTGACCAACCCTTCATTTTGCCATGCAAGGATGGGGAAGTGGGGCTGTGTGTGTGTGTGTGTGTTTGTTTGTGTGATTTGGTGTGAATGGATGTCACGAGAGAGGAGATGGAGCACTTACGTTTCCATCAATTCCAGTAAATGGACCTGCCTTCTGTTTTACAGGGCTGAGTTGCCACAGAGTGCTGAGTGCGAGTTGTTTTGAGTGAACATCAGCACATGGGTCTACTTGCTGCTGTGAGAAAAATCTTTTAATGTAAATTAGCTCCAGGAAGGAATGACGAGAACATGTTTTCCTTAAAGAAACATAGCCATCTCCTTCTGAGGCCTTTCTCTGACCATTTACAGATTTCCAATACCTTTTTAGCAGGAAACTCCCTTCAAAGTGTCTGGGTAATATTCTTTATTTCTCACCCTCCCGGCTAGGGTTACCGCCTTTTAAGAAGCCCAAAGTGGGACATTTCTTACTGAAACATGATTTTTCACAGGACAATATGTTACCTCAACCAACACAGCAGATTTTTTCTCCGAATAATCAGAATTAAGACTTAAGTGTTGCAGTTTTTCAGATGTTCTCTAGTGTTTCTAATCATTTTAAGGTATTTTAGTTAAGGTACTGTAGTTTTTGCCACATTTAGAGGAAAGTCTGAAAATATTCTTTAGTACTATAATGTCAGGAGATTTAGTATTTTTCATGTTTTTTGCAGGACATAGCTGCCCAAATCAGGACTGTCCTCCGAAAGTAGGGACAGGTGGTAACCCTGCCCTTCCCCTACCACCACCAATTTTCCACATCCTCCCAACTTAACAGTCTGGGACCTGGAGGCTTCACCCTTCCTTTGGTGTGGGGGATGCGCATCAGTCTGCTTTCAAAGGCAGCACCAGTATTGCTCCTTGTGTAGCCAGCAAAAGGTGCACCAGTGCCAAATGGCTCACCCCCCTCCCCAGGAGGAAAGGGCCTTAACTTTGCTACATGTTAGGCCCCTAGCTGACTCTAGAACGTAAATCTGGGGCTGGTCACTGAGGTGCGCATCTCTTGGCTGGCCTGTGTCTGACTGTTTTCAACAGTTGTTGTGAAGAGCCCACTTGAAAACCAAAAAGAACAGCATTTTTGCCCGCTGCAGATGGGCTTAGTAAATGTGGCAGATAGATTTGGTAAGATGGCAGACAAGCTTGGTAAATGTAAACGTGACAGACAGGCTTGGTAGTGTGGCAGACAGACTTGGTAACATGACAAACAAGCTTGGTAGTGTGCAGACAGACTTAGTAAATGTGGCAGACAAGTTTGGTAAATGTGGCAGATAGACATGATAATGTGGCACACAGGCTTGGTAATGTGGTAGACAGACTCGGTAATGTGGCAGACAGACTTGGTAGTGTGGCATACAGTTTAGATAATGTACAGAAAGATTTGTTACTGTAACAGACAGATTTGGTAATGTGGCAGACAGACTTGATAGTGTGGCAAACAGACATGGTAAATGTGCTTGCAGGCTTGGTAAATGTGGCAGACAGACAGTAATGTGGTAGACGGGCTTGGTAATGTATGAGACAAGCTATGTGATATGGAAGACAGACTTAGTAATGTGGCAGAAGAACTTGGTAATGTGGCAGACATGTTTGATAATGTGGTGGGCAGGCTTGGTAGTATGGCAGACAGACTTGGTAATGTGGCAGACAGACTTTCTAATGTTGCAGACAGGCTTGGTAGTATGGCAAACAAACCTGGTAATGTGGCAGACAAACTTTCTAATGTTGCAGACAGGCTTGGTAGTATGGCAAACAAACCTGGTAATGTGGCAGACAAGCTTGGTAATGTGGCAGACAGACTTTCTAATGTTGCAGACAGGCTTGGTAGTATGGCAAACAAACCTGGTAATGTGGCAGACAGGCTTGGTAATGGGCAGAGATCTTTCTAATGTTGCAGACAGGCTTGGTAGTATGGCAAACAAGCCTGGTAATGTGGCAGACAAGCTTGGTAATGTGGCAGACAGACTTTCTAATGTTGCAGACAGGCTTGGTAGTATGGCAAACAAACCTGGTAATGTGGCAGACAGGCTTGGTAATGTGGCAGACAGACTTTCTAATGTTGCAGACAGGCTTGGTGGTGTTGCAAACAGACTTGGTAAAGGTGCAAACAGGTTTGGTAAATGTGGCAGACATACTTGGTAACATGGCAGACTTTGTAATGTGGTGGACAGGCTTGGTAAATGTGGCGGACAGACTTGATAATGTGGCAGACAGGACTGGTGGAGGTGGTGCACTTTGCTTATCTGACAGAGTACAGTCGTCTCATAGTACAGGAGCAAATGTGGGGTCTGGTCTCTGTAAATGAAATAATGCTTTAAAAAATTACAATAGAGAAGAATTCATCATTTAATAAGGGGTTAAATTTCCTGGTGCCCAATATTCAAAAGTCATGCTAAGTAACATGCAATGGGCTGTGTGCTCATGCAATTGTGCATATGACATGACAGGATGTGTACTGGAAACTGAGTGCTAAAGTTTAATTCAGTTCTTAGAGGTTACTAATATTCCTCTTGTGAGTACTGTGCAAAGCACTAATCCTTGTGTGATTACAAACTGCAGTGGTGACCACCTGCGCTAAGCATCACTTCACTCCGAGCAAGCTGAGAGTTCATGAGACAAAGCCCATTAGCGCTTCAGCGTAGAACTGCAGTATTGTTCCATAACATGCTAATGTCCCTACTCAACATGCAAGGCTCTACCACCTCGTTACCATGTCATTGCCTGACATCTGTATGTCATTATCAAGCCAAATTGCTCTGCACAGTGAATGGAGACAGTGGGCTACAGAGTACAACAGATCACTCTAGTTCCATATGTGAGAAGCGTGAGACATACGAATGCAGCACACCTTTTGCCACAGTTAAGTAGATGTATTGTTATGTTTAGGGTGGTCGGCATGTAATTTTTAATGTGCACAGAGCTGTTACATGAGTATGACATCATATTTGGTCCTGGTCCATGTGAGGTTCAAATCAAGTAATCCACTTCCATAAACAGTAATGCTGAAAGCACCATTATAAGTGCTCATCTATTCCCTTGGTTCATCACTGCAGCACAACTGGCTTTTACAGGGCCCTTTTTATTTATTTAAATTTTGGTGACCGGGTAGGACCACTGAGACTGTAATGGTCCCTTTTTCAGGGGTGACCTGGGGTTAATTACAGTCAACAGTACAGTAAGAAGTAGGAGCAATTCAAGGGAAAGTGCGCATATACAGACATTAAAATCAGAACATATAGTACAATCACAGGCAGGTTAGGTAACGTTTAGAATAACATGGGGTAAACACTAGTTTCACAAGAGTGGTAGTTACATAAGGTTCTTTTATCAGGTCAGATCTTTTACAGTGTTTTCTTTTGTCTGTGTTATTTGCATACCATTAAACATGCTTTTCTTGGTTATTAAATAGTGCCACACAAACAGCCAGTTAGTACAGCCACCAGGGTTCCAGTATACCATTGTGCCATGTCTGCAAGGCTCCAAAATTCATTTGTGTGTACTCAAGGCCTGCCTTTGCACTGATGCACAAAATACTTTGTGCCACATAAACTAAGGCCTTGAATATGGCACCTGGAGTGCTGCGTGCATCTCCAGTGTGCAAAGCCATGTTATAAAGTTACTATAGAAAGGATTACACCATTGTGGTCTAGGCGCTGTGTGTGCTTTTGATCCTGCTTGATTGGGAGATGCCACTGTCAGTGTTCTTTAACCTCCTAACCCTCAGGCAAGGAGAGGCACTATTGCAGGATGCACCGGAGCTTTGAGGAACCTCTTTTGCAGCAATGGACCATTGCGGGGTGGGGTAGTGCACTACTCCCTGGATCTGTGGTCAACTGGCAGGTGCAAGTGATGCCCATGCCAGTCCACTCAATAGATGCCCCCAACATCCCCCTGACCGTGTTTTTCAGAGAGTCCTTGGATAACTCAGATGGGTCATCCATGTTGTTCTCGAAGAGCCATACCTTGATCATGCCTTGGTCGAGGCCCTCCCGACTGACCATGGGCTGATGTCGCATGGGGCTGTCCTCTACCTGATCTCGGAGGATATCCATGTGTTCTTGGAGCAGTCCAGAAGAGGGGTAAATACCCCTTCACAGACATTTTTGACAAGAACAGCTCCCCTGGGGTTGCCTTTCCCATGGCTGAGGCCATTTTGGGATCGGCCCTTGAGCTTTGGCAGCATCCAGCATCCTGCCTGGCACTCTCCACCCACATGGTCTGCAAACACAGGGTCTCTCTCTGGGTTCTCAGTCTCAGACCATCCCTCAGCCAAGGGCCTGGTTTCAGACTCAGCCTTCCGGAAGTCAAGGGGATGTGGATAAGCCCCCAGACAAAGAGTCTGAAAAGCTTGACCACATGGCCAAAAAAGTTTACACTGCTTCTTCCCTTGGTCTCTGCCAGGTAAATTACACTGGTCTGACTTTGAGGTGGAGCTCTTGGAGCAGGTAATACACATAGGACTAAAGCCTCCAGGAGTTAGGACCCCTCAGAAAAATTTTCTAGCTAGCAGTCTATAGCGGGGGACCGCCCCCAACATCGGGCACGCCAGACGTCAGACATGGTATAAAGGGGGCAGTCCCCTGGCGCCATCTCAGTTATTTTCCCGTCATCAGCCCGCTTAGTTTGGCTCCTCAGACGCTTTACTTCAGCAGTCGACCACAGTTAAATAGTCGCTTTTTTCGACAGTTTTCAATTTGTTTCTTCAAGATTCGTTCCAAGTTCACATTTTCTTGCATGTCTTCGTCCTTACCGCCTCAGCGAAAGTCGAAGTGCCAGTGTGGCAAGCAGATCCTGGCAAAGGACAGCCATGAGGCTTGCTTGATCTGCCTAGGCCCCGACCATCGGCCCAACGACTATCAGCATTGCAAGAAATTCAACAGTAAAACAAGAATCAGAAGGGCTAAAGCTTTAAAGGCTTATCTCCTCAAGCAGAAAGTAGCAGCCATGCAAAAGTCCCCATCGGGTCCTAATTCCTCTTCACGCTGCAAGAAGTCTCCCCAGAGAGAGAGAGAGAGAGAGAAGCCCTCAAGGAAGCACCACTCACGGGATAAAGAAAGGCCCAGATCGGAATCCCGCCACGTCTCCCTCCAGGCTTCTGTGACCTCCAGCGGGAGGTCCAGGTCAGTTCCTCTGACTCCCGCAGGAACCAACACCCACAAAATGTCCTCTTCCTCTGGTCAGAAGCTAAGGATCATTCGACAACCTCGGGGCACCATCATGCCCAAGTCCCCCTCGCTCACTGACCCCACAAATCCTCCCATGGGTCGATGCAGGAGGGGCAGTCGCCCGCTGCTAATCCTAAGGAAGGCCGCAGTTCTACCGGGTCATCCAGCAAACACAAAAAGTCTAACAAACCCCACAAGCAACAGGAGGCCATTCACCTGTGGACACCTCCACCTCCGGCTCAGGGGACGCCACAGAAGACAGACAAACATCCTTCAGCACCAGACATCAGGGCTTGTTCACCTGACAAAAGGCAGTCACTAGACAGAAGGCGACCAAGCGTCCAACCTCCCACCAGACGATCGGTCACCTGATCAGGCGAAAGTCACCGAGGACGTCGGGTTGGACGACTGCTCTCCCGCTCACAGGGAGCTAAGCCCCCAGCTGGACGCAGCAAGGACAGGCTCCCCAGAAGGGACTCTAATACCGGACGACACACAGATGCCCAATCCATCTGCCCCGCCGCTGCCTTCCGCAGTCGTCCCCTTGGTGGACATTGGAGCATTATTCAATTCCTGGTGGAATACTATAAAAGGGAATCTCTTATACAGACCGCTTCAGCCATCCCCAAGAGACATTCTGCCGCCCCCTCCTCCGACCCCAGACAAGGGGGCAGGTGAATAGTCCCACCCATCCGAAAGTCCCAAAGGCAAAAGAAAAAGGAGGCCTTCTAGGGTTCCTGACTCTAGTGGCCGTTCCACACCCATCTCTGGGGATGACGCAGGAGATTCATCTTCTGAGTCATCGGAAGATGAGTACTTCTGCCCACCTTCTCCAGATGCCCCCGGGCCCCACTGGGCGATCCTTCATTCCTGGACATCATGAGGCATATACAAAATATATACCAGTGGGACACTGAAGAATTGGTCCCTGAACGTAAAAGGCTGGCAAAGTTCTTGGGTGCCAAGGACCCAAAGCCTCTGGTGATCCCACCACTTGTGGAACCCTTCTAGGATGTAGCCAGACGAACTTGGAAGAGAACTTCCTCTACTCCAGCTGTGCCTCAAAAGGCAGACCACCTGTACAAGCCCCCAAAAGATGAACCTTTTTTGGGGGAACAACCAAAGGTGGACTCCATGGTCCTGACAGCTGCCCACGGCAGGCAGTCCCAACCTAAACACCTCAGCTCCCAGCCTTCGGACCCAGAATCCAAGAAACTGGATCATTGGGGAAGGAAAGTATACTCATCAGCCACGGGGACCATCAGATCTCTAAATTTCTTGGCTCAAATGGTCACTTATCAAAAATCTTTATGGGAGAAGACCATGGAGCTAAGTAAGACACAACCGGACTCTTGACACCAAAAATTAATTGCTGGCCTACGCACAATCCGGCTTGGATGTCGACAAGCATGTGCTTTGCTGCTTATACGATTCTGCCGACATGACAGCGAGAGCATCAGCATCAGACATCTGTCTACGCAGGCATGCGTGGCTCAGAGCAACATCCTTTAGACAGGACCTCCAAGATGCCATCTTGGATGCTCCTTTCCAGGGCCCGGTCCTTTTTGGCCAAGAAGTGGAAGGAGTCATAAAGGGCCTTCAAGATTCTGGTAAAGCAATTGCAGATGTGCATAAGATGTACAAGTCTGAACCGCAGCAGGCTCAAAAGTGCCCTTTTTGTCAGCAAGGCCAACAAGGAAGCTGTCAGTTCTACGGCAAGGGCTTCAAGCACCATGGCCAGCCCATACAACCTGGAGACCAGGGCCCAAAACAGCCTAAGGCCCCCAGACATCCAGCCACCACCCCCCCAGAGCACTTCATGACTCCTGGCTGTCTCCCCCAAGTCATCAGTCCTCAAGGAGGGGAACAGGTTGGGGGGGGTTCTCCCTTTACCTGCCAGAATGGAGCAGCATTACCCCTGACCAGTGGGTGCTGCAGGTAATTCAGAGGAGCTACGCCATAGAGTTTCTCAGCATGCCATAGGCCTAGGTTCTATGGCAGGTGCCTCCACCCAGAGGTCAGGGTTTGTAGTGGTTAGACTACCTTGGTCACAGCCCTCTGGGACACTGAGACTCCCTTTTATCCCTTCTAGTGGCTCACACAACGCCCAGAAGTTACAGTCCCAATACCTCACATGTACACACTGTTCAATCATAAAGTACCAAATCTCCAGGATTGACTAAGGGATTGCCCCGAAACAATTGACTCAGTTCGTAAGAAGGGTAGTATTCAAAGCCACACTCACTTTCCTCCGACATGGGCTGACAGTCATGTTCAACTGGGGCTTATGGAGAGGAACACTTTAACTCAGCTTTTGTAGGTGCAGGCTTTCTTGATTTTTTTCTTAGCAGCAGCTCTAGTCACTGGTCCAGAGTGGGCATCTTCTGGGGGCTCAAACTCAATCAAGATTTGTCCAGTGGGCAATAAATGATTTCTGTGCATTGTTTTCATATCTTTGGAGTTATTCTCCAGCCTTACTTTGTACACAGGCAGATCATCTAGTTTGCCTACCACAATGTGGGTGCCACCTATCAGCAATCTTGTGTTTGCCATGAGGTCCCAGATTTCTTAGCAACACCCGATCTCCCTCCTGGAGTTCCAGTGCTTTCACTTTTTTATCATACCTTTCTTTGTTGGGCAGATTTCTTTTGGCAGCCATGGTTTGAGCCAGTTGGTATGCATGATTTAGCTGGGCCTTTAACTTTTGCACATACTGTAAATGAATAGCTGTTTGAACCCCATCAGGGGAAACTCCAAAACACACATCCACCGGCAGTCGGGCTTCTCTTCCAAACATCAGGCGGTAGGGGGAGAACCCAGTGACATCACTTTTAGTGCAGTTGTAGGCATGTACCAGTGTGCTGATTTGTTGGCTCCATCTAGGCTTGTCTTTGGGATGAAGGGTGCCCAGCATATCTAGCAGAGTGCGGTTGAAATGTTCAGGCTATGGGTCCCCTTGGGGTGATAAGGGGTGGTTCTGGACTTTTGCACTCCCCACAAAGAAAGCACCTCTTTGATTAGATGACTCTCAAAGTCCCTTCCTTGATCAGAATGGATTCTTTGTGGTGCCCCATAGTGAACAAAAAAGTTTTCTGTAAGCATTTTGGCCACAGTTGAGACCTTCTGGTCCCAGGTGGAGAAAGCTTGGGCATATCGGGTGAAATGGTCAATGACCACCAGCACATTTCCAGTGTTTCTTTGATCTGACTCCAAACTCAGAAAGTCAATACAGACCAATTCCATGGGGGCACTGGTGGTGATGTTAACAAGAGGGACAGCCCTTTGTGGCAAAGCTTTTCTCTGTAAGCAGCGACTACAAGTTCTAATGTGTTGTTCAACATCAGCCCCCATTTTAGGCCAATAAAATCTGGATCTCACCAAATCAAGTGTTCCGTCTATGCCAAGGTGCCCCATGTGGTTGTGTAGGGACCTCAGCACCAAATCTCGAAAGGCAGTAGGCAAAACTAACTGTTGCTTGTCCATTTGTCCCCCTTTGTCTACCGTCTCTCTATATAACAGTCCATTGATCAGTTTCAACTTAGAGCCTTCTTTATATAACAATGTAGTTCTCAAATCAGTGGAACGTAACCGTGACACATCTTTCCCTGCTTGGAGGGCTTCTGGAGCTGTTTTGATCATGGGATCTCGGGATTGAGCCTGCTGAATACTGTCATTATTGAATTGAGGCAAAGCACCAGTGTCCAAGGCAGAGAAGTGGCAATAAGCAGCTGGAATGCAATTTTCAGAGGGTCCCAAACAATCCACCATACAGTCCACTGCTTCCATGGACATTTGTTCCTCCCTGTCAAACTTCTGGCAGAGTGCTCGAATATCAGGTTCTGATAGTCTGACCCAGTTATTCGGGGAGACAGGTCTCCGTGAGAGAGCATCAGCATCTATGTGGTTCAGGCCTGCTCTGTATTCAACAGCATAGTCGTATGTAGATAATGCAGATAGCCACCTATGACCAGTGGCGTCTAATTTAGCTGAAGTCTGGACATGAGTCAAGGGATTGCTGTCAGTTTTTACCAGTATCTTAGCCTCATACAAGTATTCATGGAATTGGTCCACAGTGGCCCACTTCAGAGCTAGGAATTCTAACTTATGTACAGGATAGTTCTTTTTGGAAGGGGTCAGGCTCCGGCTGGCAAAAGCCATGGGTCTTAAACTATTCTCATGTTCCTGGTACAACATAGCCCCCAACCCTTGCAAGCTAGCATCAGTGTGCAGGACAAAGGTTTTGTTGGATCTGCATAGGCCAATACTGGAGCGTGGGTAAGCTGATATATGATCTCATGAAAAGCAGTCTCACAATCAGGAGTCCAGCGGGCCCCAAATACTTCACTTGGATCAAAATACACTCTCTCAGTCGCGAGGGACGCTGATTTTTTGAATCTTTTGTGGGTTGGGGGATACCCTTGAGTAAGGTTAAGTAAAGGGCGGCTCACTCTTTATTTTATTTTTTATTTATTTTATTGAAATCTAGGATTACAAATACCTTTGAGCAGGAACTGCTCATTTACAAAGGTTTCACGTCGAAGGAATGGGGGTATACATACATACAAAGGTGAACATAGTAATACATAGTTACACAATCAAAAGTAGTAAGAGACTAAGGCTTAGGAAATTCCAGTAATTCAAAATGTGCCAAATGTTAGGTAGCATGACATACCAGCCAAGGTCAATCTTAGAAATAAGTGCTGCAGGCGAGAGGGGGGTATGCAGGCAGGAAAGCCATTGTCGGAGGGTAGAGGGTGAGGTAAGAGCTCTAAAGGGGAGGAGGGAGGGTAAAGTCAGGAAATGCCTGGGGAGGAAAGGGAGAGGGGGTGGAGGGGTAGGTAGAGGGGGCAAGGCGGGAGAGGTAGCTGTCAAGACTGAAGTGGAGGGCAGTGAGCGTGGGCCCTGATTAGGCGAGGCAGTCACAACGACTGGTTGAAATGAGATGAAGTCGGAGTTGTCTCTAAAGGCCAAGAGCAGCAGCAGTAAGAGTTTCTTTGTTGAGAGTATTGTACCACTATGGTGCTCTCAGGGCAAAGGCCTCTGGCCCATGGTAGTCCGGCATCTGGGGACAAGGAAGGTTAGTTGTTGTGAACTTCTAGTTCATTGGGTGCTGTGGTGGTCAATAAGGAGCTTTTCAATGCCCAGGGGCATGGCCCCGAGGAGGACTTTTTTGGCTAAGAGGCAGGTTTAATACTGTATCCGCCTGATGAGAGGAAGCCATCCTGCCCAAGTGTACAGGTCACAAGTGTGTGTAAGTCGGTCAGCCCCAGTTAGCAGCTTGCATGCTTTGTTGAGTGCAACTGTAATTCTGTGGAGGGCAGAGGCGGAGGCAGAGCCATAAATTGCTAGTCCGTAATCGTTGATGGAGGTGACAGAGCTGTTGATAGCCAACCGGAGAGTGTCAGGAGTCATGCAGTGTTTGTGCCTATAGAGCAGGCCTATACGGATGTTGGTGGCTTTGACAGAATCTATGTGCCGATGGTAGGAGAGTGAGCTGTCCAATGTGACACCTAGGTATTTAAAATCAGGAACATGTTCAAGTAAGGTCCCTGTTTGGTTTAGGATGGTGAGGTCATGGGATGTGTACTTGCTCCTGGCATTGTAGAAGGTCATAACCTTTGTTTTGCTGTAGTTCATGACCAGTTTGTGTGACTTGAACCATTATTCGATGCACATGAATTCAAGCTGTAATTGTTTCTCAAGGAGCTCTGCATTTTGGTGGTTGGTGAACATGACTGCGTCATCAGCGTAGAACAGTAATTTCTGGTGGCAGACACTGGGAAGGTCGTTGAGAAAGAGGCTGAAGAGTAGTGGCCCCAGGATGGACCCCTGAAAGGACTGGCTTTTCTTCCGAGGTGACACCGGCAATCCTAACCCGCTGGACCCTCTCCCCAAGGTAGCTTGAAAACCAGAGCAGCGCTTCATTGGAGAGCCCAATGTTTGATAATTGCTTGAGTAGGAGTGGGTGATTCACAATATCAAAGGCTTTCGTAAGGTCGATGAATACTGCCCCTACACAGTTTCCTTGATTGAGCGTGGAATGGATGAAGCCCGTGAATTCTAATAGCGCAGTGGTGGTACTGTGCCCTTTTCGGAAACCATGTTGCTCAGGACACTGGATGTCGTATTTTTCCAGGTACTTGACTAGTTGGTCTGAGGCGATGCGCTCCAGGGCCTTAGACAATGGAGGGAGAATGGAGATAGGTCTGTAGTTGGAGTGCAGTGATTTGTCTCCACTTTTGTGTACTGGTGTGATGGTCGCCTGTTTCCAGCGAGATGGGAACTGGGACATCCTTAGTGATAGATTGAGGACCTTTGTCAGGGGTTCAAGGACTTCTTCAAGGACAAGTGCTAACAACTTCAGGTCAAGGGAGTCACTGCTGTAGCCTGCGTTGTGAATGGCCTTCTGAATATAGGTTCTGGCTTCATGCACTGGGATCTCCTTGAAGTAGAATTGTGGGACAGGTGTGTAGGAGAGGAGAAGTTGCAAGGGTTACTACTAGAGGGGCATCAAAGAAATTAGAAGGGAGAACACTATCCAAGTTGGAGAATGCATTGTTAAAGGTGGTGGTGATTGTGTACAGGTCAGATGTTGGTGTTCCATTTATGCTGAGCATGGTGGGTGGTGACTTAGGGTCCTTGCCTGTAAGGTCTTTCAAATTACTCCAAAATTTTTTCCATCACCCGGAGTTGAGAGAGCTTCCTTGAAGTATTTGCTTTGATGCTCTAACTGCCCGCATGCACTCATTTCTGGCAGCTTTATACTTTGAATATCCCCAGGTTTGGATGTTGCATGGGCACAGTGCCAGAGATGATCCCTTTGTTTGAGTAAAGTGATTAGATCGGGGTTATCCAAGGGTAGCTCTGCCCCTGACCTTCAGCTTTTGAGAGGTGCAAAGATATTGCAGGTCAGTGAAGTGGCTGATGAAAAGGTCTAAGGCTTGGTTTACATCAATGGCAGAGTCGATTGGTGTCCAGTCCAGGTGGCTTAGGTGTGTCTTTAGTAGCTCAAGGTACCCCTGCTGTAACACTCTGGTGTAGATTATTTTAGGAGGGGCTTAATGAATTTGTTTGTCCAGGTACATGGACCGTGAGTGGTCACTGATCCCATCAGGGAGCACTGAGACTTTTGAGATTCGTTCAGGGTGATTAGTAAGGATCCAGTCCAGAAGTGTGTGCACCCTGTCCTATAGTTGCATCTGTGGGGTGGTAACAAGCTGGGTGAGGTTCTGTGGCGTGACAGCATCCTTGTAGTTTCTGGCCTCAGCGATAGCCAATTTATGTTGAAGTCGCCTAGTACTATGAGTTCAGAGTTATGGTGTAATCCTGTAGGCTTTCCAATATGCTCATAAATCCATTGGGCTGATCTTTAGGGGTAGGTACACAGAGGCAATGGTGAGCTCCTTGTTGTGCGCCCAAGTAGAACTTTAATAGCGAGAACCTGTGAGGGTGGTTTAGGTTTGAGAACGGAAGACTCACCCAGATAGGAATTCCAGGTAGATGGCACAGCCTCCAGCTCGCTTGGAAACCCTGTCCTGCCTGAATATAGAGTATCCAGGGATGGTGACTGTAGCATCTGGTATCTTGGGTTAAGCCATGTTTCACAACAGAGAGTACATCAGGGCTATGTTGCTGGACCCAGGTTTGCAAGATGTCAAGTTTGTTAAGGAGGCTGCAGACTTTGATTGAGGCTAATGTGAGGACCCCTCCCGCCTTTTTGTGGCATGGTGCTTCGGCTGGTAGGCCCCGGTTAGGATGAACATTTCCAGATATCAGAAGTAGCATAAGAAGTATCCTAGAAGTACGCTTTAATAATTTTGCAGACTAGTTATGTTGTAGGGCATCTAGTCCTCTTGGCCTTGCTGGTCTGCGTTTGCCCCGTGATATTGCAGAGCACAATATATAAAGCCATGTTCTCAGAGGTGCCACGTGATTGATGAAAAGTAATCAAATCCACAGGAAATGGTGAACTACCAGGGACCAGAAAACTGTTATTGTAGCTCAAAGACCCAGAATGTGATAAATTCCTGAAGGGGTTAAATTCCTGAAGGTGATGAACACTGGCCTGGGGCATATGCAGGATGTAAAAATCCTTTGTTAGTATCTAGCCTTTGTTCTCCAAAATGGTTGTGAATAGACCTCAAAGACAAGTACACATCTTTTAAGAACAAGTCAGACGGAAATGTGGATTCAATGCAGCACTCCACAACTCAGTGCTTATATAACAGATTTACTGACCTTACTTTTGGCTTTGATGGCTTCCAAAAAAGTTGATTTATGATGAGAATGTCAGTACCTGGTGGTGATGTTTTGCAGTTTCTTAGTCCAGAAAATGTTCATAGATGTTATGTCCAAGAATGGTCCAGTTCCTCCAAGCAGAAACACAGGAAAATCCACAAAAACTAAACTACTGACAGAGACAAACACACACAGCCAGCCACACAGGGGGGTGTTGGTATCTTCACTCACTCTTGAATAGTCCTTGATGAAACGCAGATGATAACCACAGAAACCCAGGAATCTTTGTAGTTCTTTTAGATTTTGGGGCTGTGGTCAGGGCCTCAACTTTACTCGGGGTCGGTCTCTATCCCTTCAGTAGAAACTCTGTGCCCCACATACTTTATGGATGTTTGAAAGAATTTACACTTATCAGTGGACAACTTCAGGCCAAAGTCCTCTAGTCGGTCCAACACCTTGAACAGTCAACCCTCATGTTCCTCCAGCGAGCTGCCAAACACAATAACATCATCCAAATACACGAGGCACTCTAATAAATTCATGTCCCCCACTGCACACTCCATCAATCGTTGAAAAGTGGCTGGGGCACCGGAAATCCCTTGAGGCATCCTCATGAATTCATAGAAACCCTTTGGACAGATAAAGGCCGTCTTCTCACGGTCTTCCGGGGCCATCGGGATCTGGTAGTACCCGCTGCTAAGATCCAGCACGGAAAACCATTTGCTATCGTTCAGGTAGTCCAAAGCATCTTGAATGCATGGCATTGTATACTGATCAGGGATAGTCCACTGGTTTAAGGTGCGATAATCTACGCACATCCTCACAGTCCCATTATTTTTCCTTACTACCACAATGGGAAAAGCATATGGGCTTCGGGATTCTTGTATTACATCAGCAGCCAACATCTCTTGCAAATGTCGCCTCACATCGTCTATGTCAGCAGGTGCCAGGCGTCGAGACCTCTCACAAAATGGCCTATCATCCTGCAGCCGGATATGGTGCTCGGCCCCCTGCATGCAGCCTACGTCCCACTCCTTTAAAGAAAACACCTGGTCCCTTTGTGCAAGCTTCTTACTGATCCTCACTTTCCATTCCGCTGGCAACGGGGAGCCACCGAAATCAAACAAGTCAGGCATTACTCTATCACTTTTTCCCGAACTCTTGTTACTGGGTAGCACTGCGGTATCCTCACAATGCATAGTAGCCAGGATGCAACCTCGGTTTACTCGAATCTCCCTGTCAGACACATTGTGAACTTGAACCATCACTCTTCTGGCAAAAGCATGGGCTCTAGCAGGCAGAATACTTGGCTTGACCAGCAGCCCCTTGGGCAGTTTTCCATATCCTGGTGCATCCAGCATTAATATTTTGTTCTTGACATCCTTTTTCATACGAAACTTTCTTTGCAGGACACATTGGGCATTTGCTGCCAAAAGCAGAGACTCAGGATCCTTCTTCTAGACAACCCCAACCGGTTCCTCTGGTTCCATTCTATCAGCATCTCTCTGTGCCTCATAGGCCTTTTTAAACAAGGCCGGAATTCTTAGGGCCCTACCAGTCCGGGACCCTTTTTTTTATAACACAACTGCGCCAGTCACCCAAACATGTGTGCATTAGTTCCAATCAGCAACGGAACCCCATCATATAGTCCAGTAGGGGGACACACCAAGGCTAAGGTCTCCACTTGCTCTGCCACTCCATCCACAGAGGTGGGAAAGGACAACCAAATTCGGATATCGCCAGAGTAGGGGTAGGCCTTCTCACTCAAGCCCCACACATGTAGTCCTTCCAGGGATTGATTAGACAAATGCTTCTGATACCAGTCCTGAAACATAATTGTCACTTGGGAGCCACTATCTAACACAGCTCTTGTGGGTACCCCATTCACTTTCACAGTAGCCTCCATGGAGGAACCCACCACCTCGGACCATTCTGGGGGCATTACTTGGGATGTCGATCGGGCATTGGCCCTGGTGGCAAAACTTTTCCAGGTGGCTCCCCCTGGTGACCGGGCATAGGTTTTGTGATGCCAGGCCACTAACCTGTTGGAAACTTTTCTCAAGTTCTCTAGCAGCCGACAAGCAGACTGAAAGTGTCCATCCTCTCCACAACGGTAGCAGAACTTAGTATCTCTGTTGTCCTTGGAGGGAGGGGGATCTCTTATCTGGTTGGGCATCTCGGGGGCCCTGCAGGACTCTTCTTGAACTGGGAGTTTATCCTGTTGGACCTCTGGGTCTCCACTTCTACTGGGGGTGAGAGCAGCCTGTTGCAGTTCCCTCACCATCTCTCTTAAGTCCCTTATTTCTGCTCTCAGGTTGCTCTCAATCTTGGTTTCAGGGGAAACGACATGCACTCCCACTCCACTTTTAGGTTCGTGGGAGCATGATAGAGATCTGGTTCCCGGTAGGTCTCAGTCAACTCCTTAATCAACCCTCTCAGCTGCTGAGTCTCATCTGGCTCACTCTTCTCAGGGGTCTGACAAGGGTTCACAGCCCCAGCATAGGGTTCCCATCCCTCTTCGTCAGTTTCAATCTCACGGATCTCTCTCTCATCAAGTGGCAATACTCAGGAGGGTTGGCCCTCCTGTCTTGCAATTTGAGTTTCAGCAATATTACACTTAAAACTCTTGCTGACTTCACTATATGGACTAATCGGACCTGGTTTAGCGCTTGGGCAGACACTCCCCCTTTTCAGTGGGCCTTTTGGAAAGCCCGTTCTATCCTGGTAACAAAAGTAGACAACTTCTCATTTCTCCACTGTTTAGCTGACTTGAACTTCCATAATAGATCCTCTCCGGTTTCCGTGCTGCCAAATACCCCCTCTAATGCGGAAAGATGTTCTGTTGCAGTGGCCTCCGGACTAGTGGCCTGTAGGAATCGAATGGCTTCCAGTGCAGGACCCCTCAAACTTTCCCTCAACCATTTTATCTTTTCCCCCTCGGAGCACTGCCACTCTTGTATTAAAGGGCTAGCATAGTCCATCCAGGTCTCCAAATCATCTTCCCCTGAAGGCACTGGAACAGTACTGGAGAAAAGTCTCACTCTCCGATTGGAATCCAGTTGAATGGGGGGAATAACCATAGGGGGTGGGGCTAGTATGGAGCTCTTAGAGGACCTGGGAGATGTACCTGGGGAAAGCAGGGGAGTATGGTCGCTCAAGTTGTCTAATACCTTTACCAGTTCCTGAGAGGTTCTCCCTTCTGCGGTTAACAGTTTGAGCAGTTTTTCCTTAAAGCTATTAGTACTAGGGGACCCACCTGGGGTGGCCAAACCACTACGTGTGTGAATAACCCTCCATCCCTTCTGGGCACCTTCGGGCAAAATCACAGGGGGCACCTTCTCAGGGTCTATCAGAATACTGCATGAAAGCAGCACTTGCAGGGTTTGTTCGAGCAAGTCGGCATATCGGCCTTTTACTTCCACCTTGCCCATACATTTGACATGTTCTACAATAGAGACAATGTCAGCGCTTTCAATCCCCAAAGGGACATCCAGCAATAAAACAGCCTTTTGGGAGTGCATTTCCTCAGCTTCGCACCACCCCGTCAATTTGTGTACCATCATCTTAAGGGGGTCGAGTTTTAACTTGGGCGTGGTACTCCTCTCCATTTTCTCCTTTAAGTTAAACATAATGGGGTACTTCCTTCACTTGGCCACTACAGGATGCTAATCCCGGTGGTGCCTCCAAGATGTAACCCCCAGGTGGCACTATCCCAAGGGCTACTACCCCTGTCTGCTCGACTACTGACAGGTTGAGGGGCCTAGGTTCTATGGCGGGTGCCTCCACCCAGAGGTCATGGTTTGTAGTGGTTAGACTACCTTGGTCACAGCCCTCTGGGACACTGAGACCCCTTTTATCCCTTCTAGTGGCTCACAAAATGCACAGAAGTAACAGTCCCAATACCCCACATGTACACACTGTTCAATCATAAAGTACCACTTACCCTCAAGACTGAGTCTATGGTTCGTCTCTGAAGACCCCTGTAAAATAAGGTTAATCAGCATATACCAAGCAATACAATGCTTGATATGTAGGTACTGACACTTCAGACAGTTTAAAGTTTAACAACATCAAATCTGGTTTATTTAGGGGGACTAAAACACGAGAAGGGGAGATCAGGTTAATTAGCAGCATAAGGTCACAGTACTGTGCATATTACGGGGTCTAGAAAGTCACACTCTGGGTACCCAGGTTGGGGGGCTAGCCAGGTCCATTGCCTGGGGTTGGCCGGCAGGTGTAGATGGATGGGGGCCCTGTAGCGAAAAATATGCACAACACCCAACTGTAATCCGGAGCCGAATGGCTCAGTCTTTGAAGAAATGAAGAAAAGAAAATCAGATGAAACACTGCTGATGGTTAATCAGTCACAGGGGATGCCCTGATTGGTACTTGCAATACCCCACACTGAAAATCTGGTGCAGATGGTTCTGGATTGCCAGACACACACAGCAGGGAGATGAGATTCTACAAGCCAGGCACACGGCTTTGATCAGCAGACGGATTCAGTCCACATACATTCAACTTGGCTTTCAGTCTACACCGCATGGGGACAAGAGAACCCGTTTAGCTATTCCTCACAAGCATTCCATACATTTATATGTAAAGGAAATTACTATACCAGTCAGCTGCTTTCAGGTCCCGATCGCACTTACTGCTAACACCTGGGAGTTCACACTGCGGCTTCAGTTCCTGACAGACCGAGCGTGATTCAGCTATTTCTCCAGTCTTCTACAGGGTGAGCCTGGTTTCCACTCTTTTAGCCTCTCTTCCTCTCCGTAGTCTTGGATTCAGTCCGAATTAAATTGGCAACGCAACAGCCCCGACTTTAGTCTCCCACGCTCGCCGAACTATACAGCGCAGAAGCTCGGAGCTCCTTCTCTCGTCACGGTCACAACGGATCTGATCTGTCCAGTCGCAAGGCAGAGCATTCTCTTCGGGCGCCACCCAGTCCAATTGGTGGATTCAGCGGTCAGTCACTCAGAACTCTCCCCGTTGGTGCAAATAGACGCCAAGGTCCAGAACTTCACTTCCCAGAACTACTAGCTGTATCTCCTCATGGTAAGCCAGCTCCCAAGGGAGTCCTAATCCTGGTTAGTCTGAACAAACTCCATTTTAGAGGCCCCCCCCCCCACTGATTGGACCCATTCAGCAGTTCAGATCCAGAATGGAGGGGCCAAACACACAGAGTCCCAGCTGCAAGAAAGGCAGGTTAGACAAACTGCATTTTACTTACTACTCTAACTGGTTTCAGACAAACAGTTACACCTTTCATTTAGGCTTCCTCTGCGCTCTTAGCGACTGCAGAAACTGAGCGATTTGACAGCAGCTCGGACAGGATTCGAGCATTAAATACACAGTCCCCCCATACAAACTAATTAAGTCTGCAAGCAGACAGCTCTTAAAGAGACAGTACGTGGAGGCTCAAACAGCACTCACTTGGAACCACATTTAACGGCTTAAACGCAGAATGCCAGCAGGCAGGGAAACACTTAGGCAGGCTCGATAAAGTCTTTTCCAGAACCCCCATCTATAAGGGGGTTACACCACCTAAACAAATTCATCCTGTACAAGAGATTTCGGATGCTCAGCCTAGCAAGCCTCTTCCCCCTTCTACATCAAGGGGATTGGTTATGCTCCCTGGACATGCAGGATGCTTATATGCACATAAAGATCCTGCGTTCTCACAGAAAGTTCCTCCACTTCCGGTTCCAGAACAAATATTACCAGTTCAGGGTGCTCCCCTTCGGCCTGTCATTGGCCTCAAGAGTCTTCACCAAGTGCCTTACAGTGGTAGCTGCAGTGCTGAGGAGAAGGAGTCACTTCGTATACCCCTACCTCGACGACTGACTGCTCACTGCACTGACGGAAGATCAGCTAATGGGCACTCTTTGGGAGATGGAGCAACTGTTTCTTTGTCTGGGTGTTACCCTGAACTGGCCAAAATCCCAACCCTGGCCCTCCCAACGGCTTCAATATATTGAGGCAGTGCTCGACACTCTACAAGGCAGAGCTTTTCTACCTACGAACAGAGCACATCGGCTTTGTGCTCTAGCTCAGAGAGTCCAGGCCGCAGACCAGGTCTCTGCCAGAGTGGTCTTGCAGCTGTTGGGACATATGGCAGCTGCCATAGCCACAGTTCCCCTGTCACGACTCAACATGAGAACCCTCCAGTGGCAACTCAGGGTCCAATGGGATCAGGATTTGGACGATTTAGAACACCCCATCAGAATTTCGGAAGCAGTTCACCGCTCCCTGCAGTGGTGGCAGGATCCAGCTCATCTAGAGTTGGGTATCCCTTTTCAGAGGCAAAGTCTGATTCAGACTATAACTACGGATGCCTCGGGACTTGGCTGGGGTGCTTACCTCGATGAGCATCAGACACGAGGATCATGGTCTGCCATTGGAAGGTCCCTCCATATCAAAGTTCTGGAGATGAGGGCCGTTCTGTACGCCCTCCAGGCCTTCCAGGATCAGCTGTCCCAGGGTCTACTGTTGATTCAGTCGGACAATAACCCGGTAGTCTTTTACCTGAATAAGCAAGGAGGAACAAAGCCATACCCTCTTTGCAGAGAGGCCATGAGAATCTGGGACTGGGCAGTAGAATGCAGTCTATTCCTAGTAGCGGTCCACGTGTCAGGAATTCAGAACGTTCTCACCGACAGTCTGAGACATTCTCGGTCCCTGAACCATGAGCGGGAATTGCTCCAGTACGTAGCAGATGATCTGTTCGCAAGATGGGGTCATCCAGAGATCCAGGGCCTGGTGTTTTCTGGTGAGACGCATTATCCCTCTCCTGGGCGGGAAGTTTTCTCTATGCCTTTCCTCCCTTCCCTCTGGTTCAGAGAGTACTGCTCAAGCTGCAGTCAGAGGGGGCCAGGATGATTCTGGTAGCCCCTCTTTGGCATCGACAGATTTGGTTTCCACTACTACAGCAGCTGGCAACGGGCCCTTCCGTACCACTGCCTCTCTCCACCCGCTTGCTCTCCCAAGATCAGGGGACGCTGATACACCAGTCCCTGTGATCCCTCCACCTGCGTGCTTGGCTCCTGCTGTCCTAGCAGAGGAGATACTGGGAGTTTCCAAGAGAGTGGCCGAGATTCTAGTAGCAGCAAGGAAACCCTCCACTAGGGTGACCTATGCCATGAAGTGGATATGCTTCTATCTGTGGGCAGCACCCCTATCCTTAGACCCACTTCAGTGCTCAGTTAAGTATGTACTGGAGTACCTTCTCCACCTCCTTGATCTGGGGCTTAGTTACTCATCTATCAAGGTGCACCTGTGTTCAGTTTTGGCATACCATGCCGCAGTAGGAGAAAGGACTCTAGTGCAATTGTATGTATGCAAGACATTCCTTAGGGAAGTCCTGCATATCAGACCCCCAAGGAGGGATCGTGTCCCTCCCTGGGACCTTCTTTTTGTTTAGAAAAAGCTCATCCTGCCCCCTTTTGAAACAGCCGTGACGTGTGAGCTACGCCTTCTCTCTTGGAAGGCATTGTTTTTAGCTGCCATTGCTTCAGCTCGGAGGATTTTCGAGCTTCAGGCCCTGATGTGCAAGGAGCCTTATCTTGTTTTTCACAAGGACAGGGTGCAGCTACGTACAAACCCCAAGTTCTTACAGAAAGTGGTGTCAGCCTTTATGCTGAACCAGGACATTCAACTTCCAGTCTATTACCACTAGTTCTCCAATAGGGGAGAGACATTGTTACATACTCTGGATGTTCACAGAGTCTTACGTTTTTATCTCGACTGGACTCGTCCTGTTAGAAAAACAGACTAGTTGTTTGTTGCTTTCGTAAAGCTTAAAACAGGGGATCCTGTTACTAAAACAGACACTAACCAAATGGTTAGTTCACTGCATCTCCTTCTGTTATCAACATCATGGCAAACCCTTACCGGGCTCAGTTAAGGGTCATTCCACCAGGGCTCTTGCCACCTCTTTTGCCTCAATGAGGAATGTTTCTGCAGCAGATCTATGTGCCGCAGCCACTTGGAGCACTGTCCATACCTTTATTAGGCACTACAGTCTGGACATAGCCTCTAGGAGGAGAGCAGGCTTCGGACTGGCTGTTCTACAGGGACTGCTCTCTTAGGAGAGTGGAATTTCTTTCCTGTTTCAGTCAATCCTCCTCCCTTCTGATCTGGGCCTATTTGGGTTACTGCTTGGGACTCAGTCCTATGTGTATTACCTGCTGCAAGAGCTCCATCTCGAAGTCAGATAGTACAGTTACGTAAGAGCTTACCATAACAGTAGATCTTCGATAGGAGCTCTTTCAGCAGGTTGCTTTCCCACCCTCCATCCTCCAGTTCAGTTGTATTGGCATAATACTTCTCTCCAGTAGGGGAGTTCCTTCTCGGCTCTCCATTATTTACCAACTGGATCTCCAGCCTGGAACTGAGATGGTGCTGGGGGACCACCCCCTTTATACCACGTCTGATGTTGGGCGTGCCTGACGTTGGGGGTGGTCCCCCACTACAGACTGCTAGCTAGAACATTTTTCCAAGGGGTCTTAATGCCTGGAGGCTTTAGTCCTTTGTGCCTGAAGGGAGTGTTGGATGAAGTCCTCCCTCACCTTCCTTCGCTGCCCGTGATGTTGGCCAAGGAGCAGGGTCAAACACTGGCTAAACACCAGCTTCAGATAGCCTTACACATGGGCGACTCCTGTGCCCATGCCTTGGCGGCAGCCGTCACAATGTGTCGCAGTGCCTGGCTGAGGCTGTCCCTCTTTATAATGGACACTTGGCACAAGCTGGATGATGCCCCTTGTTGGGCAGCAAACTATTTGGTCGGGGTGGAGGGACATTTCACCACGACTGAGAAGTCCATCACCAACTGGGACTCTGTGGCTTCATCCCAAAATGACCCTAGAGCCCAGAAACCTAACAGGAAGGCCTTTCAGTTCTGTCTGTTTCAGCCACAATAGCCTCGGCAGCAGCCCCAGCAGGAGCAATTTGAAGCCTGGTATCCCAAGGCCAAGATTTCTGGCCAGGGCCAAAAACGAAGTGAGGATAGGGGAAGTGGTGCCTCTCTGACCCCAACGGGCGATGCCCCCTCCAAAGCTGCCCAGTGATGGGTTGGGGGTGTCAAGTTCCCACCTGTCCAGTCCCTGATCCAGCTTCTGGTGGTGGTGGGGGGGGGGACTTTGCCACTTCTGACCATATTGGTCCATCAATACCATGGACAAGTGGCGTCTAGAGATGGTAGGCAGAGGGCTGCCTCTCAATTTTGAGGCTCTCCCGCCTTACCGATCCCATGCTTCACATGAGTCTTCAGTGTCAAAGGACATGCTGTCTGCCCCGAGGGAGGATTTCACTCAGCTCCTTGCGAAAGGGGCTACAGCCCATGTTCCAGATGTCCTGGAAAGCAGGGGTACATGTACTTCCTAGTCCTGAAATGGATGAGGGGCTGACGCCCCATACTGGATCTGCATGATAGCAGCCAGTTCTTGTGGAACTGTGAATTTAGAATGGTCATCCTGAGTCAGATTATACCATCCTTGAAGCAAGGCATTTGCTACTGCTCCCTGGATCTCCAGGATGTGTTCTTCCACATCCTAGTCCATCCATTCCACTGGCGGTACCTTTGGTTGCACCAGAGGGGTTCTCTATCAGTTCCAAGTCATGCCCTTTAGCCTCTCGTCCATGCCATGGGTCTTCACCACCAAGTGTATTGCAGTGGTGGTAGCCTTCATGTGGTGCAAAGGTATCTGGGTTTACTCCTACCTGGACGAATGGGTGATTGCCAGGCTGTCCAAGGAGGCTATGAAGCAGTCCAGGGATTTGGCCCTCCAGACCTGTAGAGACTTGGGCCTGCTTGTCAACCCGGTGAAGTCGTAACTGATTCCCTCACAGGTGATCAAGTCATCGGGGCAGAACTAGACTCCCTGAGGGCCAAAGCCTTCCTCCATGCAGACCAGGCACTTGATCTTACCTCTTTTGCCCAATCATTTCGGTTTGGGCGTGTGGAGGGGTTGTGGGATAACAGATGGACCAGACATCGAACTTAAAGTTCAACACACAATCTCTGTGTGATGTTTATTCAAAATGTAGAAGATAACCTTCAGCAATGGCATATCCCTTCTTCAGTACATCAGTTTGTAGCAACAGACTATGCAAGTCTTTCCTCTACACTTAACCAGCAGCTACTGACTCACTGATCTCTGATCTAACTTATCAGATGCGATTCAGTCTCCCCTGTGCAGGCCTTGTTTGCTTGGGTAGTGAGGGCTCAAATAAAAAAAATGTAAAAAAAAGCTAAAGACAAAGAACCTCAGTGCAGAAGCACTGAAACAAGGGTTACCCCAAAGCCCATTGACAATAAGCCAAGTTTCAAAGAAACACAACATCACACATACTTCCATAATGCAAAGCATCATGGGATATATGCAAATCACCATGGAATTTCAGACGTGTTCAGTTTACAGCAATTTACATGCATTTTAAATAGCACAACTAACTTAATTGTTATAATACAGTCCCATAGTAACTTTTTACCTTTATCAAAAACACCTAGTGCCATGGCATTTTCAACATTTATAGGTTTTATACACATAAGATATATACATTAAAGTATTTTATGACATAGTGCCATTGCATCCTAAATCCAACAACGAGGAACACAGCCTGTTGTTTTATATCAGCTCGGAGGTCACTACAATAACCTCCTTGTATGAGGATCTGAGAGGAAAAAGGAAAATTAAAGAGGACACTATAGCATAATCAAGAAAGGGGAGGGGGTGCCCACAGGTGGCCAACCTTATGGACTAGAAATTGTAAAGACTAGATTAAGCTAAGAACTAGAAGAACTGTTGCAACAGATTTAAGAAAAGGTCGGTCCTCAAGAGTGGCAGGAGCTCCCTGTCACATTGGGCTATTGCGCCCTGCCTGGGATTTCCTGTGACTGCTGGGATACATGGAGTCCTGCACAGCATGGTCCATTGGGCCTGCTGACAGATGCACCACTTGTACTGGCAGTTGTGCTGGCTGTGGTCCCAGCACCTCGGCCACTTGGACCAGCCGGTCACAGTGACCCAGATTATGTGGGATGCCATCCAGTGGTGGCTGATTCCAGAACATCTGGAGGAAGGAGTCCCATTTGTTCACCCAGAACTGACCATCACACTTACAATGGATGCGTCTCTGGAGGGATGGGGAGCACACCCAGGGGACCATAGGGCCCGTGGGCTCTGGTCACCCAGGGACTCCCATCGCCACAGAAACCTGCTGGAGCTTTGTGCAGGGTGGATGGCTTTGATGGAATTCGCTTATCTTCTCTGGGATCAGGTCATGCAGATCCATATGGACAATACCACAAACCATGTTCTAGCTAAACAAGCAGGGTGACATGCCCTCCTTTACCATATGTTGGGAGGTCCTCCACACCTGGCCCCTCATGGGCAACATAGGTGATCTATGTTGTGGGAGTGAACAATCAGTTGGCAGACACTCAGCCAGGTGGGATGAATGTTACATGCATGGTCCCTGAATCAGGAGGTGGTGAGACACCTGTTCTCCCAGTGGGGCACCCCTGTGGTACATCTGTTTGCCTCCTGGGAGAATGCCGAAATGAGGCTGTTTTTGTGCCCACCCCCACAGTTCACGACACTGTTGAGGGATGCCTTCATGAGGCTCTGGACCCCAGGCCTTGTGTACACTTTCCCCTCCTGTCCCCTTGATCCACAAGGTAGTGGTCAAGGTCCAGAAGGATAAGGTGCAGATGATCAGGGCAGTACTGGTACCCAGATCTCCTCAGCCTCAGCAGCAGGCCTCCGTGGCAGTTGTCTCTTCATCCAGACCTGCTGACCAGACAACAGGGAACAGTCCCACACCCAGACCTTCAGCTCCTGCTCCTCACAGCCTGTCTCTTGAGCAGCTAGAATTCAAGGCTTTGTGCCTTTTGGAAGAGGTGTGCCATGTTTTGGAGGCTTCCCATAAAGAGCTGACTCTCTGGTGCTGTGCCTTTAAATAAAAAGGATTTTCCAATTGATGTCAGTGCAAGGTGCTTGATCTCCTTGCCTGCCCTGTAGTTAGTACCCTTGAGTACCTTTGGTCCCTCTCTCAGCTGGGACTGTGGGTGACAACCATTGAGGTGCACCTGGCAGCCATTTCTGCATACCTGGTATGGACTGATATGTCAACAGTGGCTCAGAAGAAGGTGGTTGGGTGCTTTTTCCAAGGCCTTGACCACCTGTCTCCTTCAGTGCATGAACCACCATGACTGTGGGACCTACTGCAGGTGCTGGCTATGCTCATGGGCAAACCATATTCGCCTGTGCACAGGTGTGAAATGTTACACCTGCCATAGAAGATGGCCTTCTTGGGAACCATCACATCAGCCAGAAAGATCAGTGAGCTCCAGGTGCTCTCGATGGAGTCTGCACATGTGAGCTTCCACAGAGACAAGGTTGTCCTTCACCCCCACCCAAAGTTCCTCTCAAAGTTAGTATTGGAGTTTCACCTTAATCAGGTGACGAACCTTTTGGTATATTTTACCAACTCATCTTCGGAGGCTGACCACAAGCTCCATACTCTGGACTTGTGTTGTGCGCCGACTTCTTATTAGGAGCGCACAACTGGAGTTTGGAGTGAGACTCATCAGCTGTTTGAAACATCCGCTGAAACTGTGCCTGGCAGACCAGCAGCAAAGAGGATGATTGGCAGGTGGATGACATCCTGCATCGACTTCTGCTATAGGTTGTCTGGTAGGGAGCCTCCTGTAAGATTTAGGGCTCATTCCACCAGTGATCTATCACTGCTTCGGTGACTGCTTCCAGAGACATCTCTATCCCGGAGATCTGCAGGGCTGCCACCTGGAAGTCAGCACACACCTTCATTTCCCAGTACAGCATCAATCCAGAGTCTCTGCGGGATGCTGCTTTTCGAACCTCCATTCTCCAGTTCCTGTTTGCCAAGTAAGGGTGCACCGTACATGCTTTGTCTCCTTCTCCCAGAGAACTGCTGGAAGTCTGCCTATGTGTGGATAGTGAACTCTGTCCACACCCCTAGAAAAATAGGTTACTCAGCTGTAACTGTAGTTCAAAGAGTGGTATATAGTTCACATCCAAACCACCCAACTGACCTGTCCTGGCAAGTGGCACACGGATTCCTTTGGAGCCGGAGGATATACTGCCCAGGTGGTGGGGAGGAGCTTAGGTTGAAAACATTCTGACAAATCAGCATTTCCGGTGCGACTACTAGTGTGTGGACGTGAACTATATACCACTCCTAGAACTTTGGTTACTGGTGAGTGACCTATTTTTTCTTTATCTGTAGCCTCCTTCCGTCTCCCACCCTGTCATTTGGAGCTGCCACTGCTACACTTTTCCTTTTGCTAGGTGGGCAGCAGAGCCGGCCTTAGGGGGATTGCTAACTGTGCATTCGCACAGGGCCCCAAGAGCAGAGGGTCTCGCCAAAAAACTCAGCTGTTCAGTTGGTCTGCTTCTTCCTGGTGCTGTATGTACTAATTTAAACAGCTGGTGACACGTTAAGGTGAGCTTTAATAAAACAAAATGTTTAGATACAGTCCAGTTTGTATTTCCCATTAGTTCTGTATTTCTCCTCGCCAATTTTTATTACTGAGGTCATTTGTATGAAAACAGGATTTCTGCCCCGAAGAGTTCCATCTATTCCTGCTGTTTTCTCCCTGCCTGAAGTCATAGAGCACTGCATGTGACATCACAGTTACTCCCATGGCAGCAGACTGTGATGTCACAACAGAGGATTATGATTTGGGAGTAGGGAGTAAGCTATAGAGGCAGATGAACTCAAAATAAACTCTAAGGGACAGCGATCATATATTCATACACATTTCCTTAGTAATAAATTATGGGGAGGAGAAATATATAAAATACAAATGGAATGTAAGCAGAATTGTACCTAATTATTATGTTTTTAAAATTTTTCTTTGAGGTGTCAGTAGCTCTTGAAGTAAAGTGCAAATATGGCACAAAACTAGCTAAAAATTAAGCTACAGGGAGGCCATGATAGGGATGAGGATATTCCTCAGGGGCTTTGCAACTTCTGATATGGGGCCCCAGCAAGGAGGTTCGCACAGGGCCCCCAGAATAGCTAGGGCCAGCGCTGGTGGGCAGGCAAGCAGCTGACACCAGTACCTCTTCATGACTGGCGGCAAGGGGTAGGGGTGCCTGGATGCTGGGTGGTCTGTGCTCTCCTTCCCTGGAAGTGCCTCACCTTCGGGACTAGCCTCAACCCCAGCAGACTTCAGTGTGGGACTGCGAGGCTCATGCACAATCCATGTCCCCAGCTGGCCTCAGCAAGGGAGTCTAAGGCTCTTGCATGAATCCTGGTTCACAGGTGACCTCAGTGTGAGGACTCGAAGTTCATGCATGAATCCCACCTACCAGCCAGTCATGCACGAACTCATGCCCACAGCCGGCTTCACCGTGAGACTTGGAGGCTCATACATGAACCCTGGCCCCTAGCCTACCTCAGAGTGGGACTCCAAGGCTCATATATAATCCCCAAGTGGCTATGTGGTGCACTGTGGCAGCACCACTGGGACCGCCCTGCCTGGAATTTCAAAAGCTGATACTGGAACAAAAAGAAAATTGCACCAAAATGTTTGCACACTGTCATCTTGCTCAAGTGCTGGGAGTTTCATAGAACATACGGCATCTTCAAGTGGTAGTTTTATTAGTTTTAGGTCTCTTGGAAAGGGCTGTAAACTAATGATAATTGTCATGGGTATAATGTTTTAAAAAGAATATAATATCCAGAAGTGGAAGAAAAACTGATCATAAAAAGGCTGTGGTTTTCCCACTGTAATGACGGCTTCATCATTGTTCAGTATGCTGTGTTTAGTAGATTTTTTTTTTTTGTAAAGTGTAACCCCTAGGTGGCGCCATCCCAAGGGCTACTCCCCTGCCTGCTTTGCTAGTAGCAGGTCAAGGGGCCTGGGTAATGAAATGGGTGCCTCCACCCAGAGGTCAGGGTTGTTAGTGGTCAAACTAACCTGGGCACAGCCCTCCGGGACACTGTAAACCCCCCCCCCCCACTTCCCTTCTAGTGGCCTGAAGAATATACAATGAATCCTTATTCACCAGGCAATCCTGTAAAACAAGGTTAAGCACAACAAATAGCAACAGTACAATACTTTTGGCACAAACTGGAACCACAATCAGGTTAAATGCAAACTAAGTTAAATCTGATTTATTCAGGGGACTTAAACAAGGGAGGGGCATAATCAGGTTGATTTGCTTAAAGGCCACAGGTGATTTCAACGCCAATTGGTTAGGTGCTGATAAAACCCTCATGAAAACCAAAATAAAGGCCCTGAACCTCACCCAACTCATTCAAGAACCCACCAGACTCAACCTTAAGCCAAAAAAACACTCTCTACTGGACTGGGCTCTCACCTCACACCCGCACAGAATTCTGAGCGCAGGTCTGCTGCCAGACTCAGTAAGTGATCATCATATGATCTACCTGATCAGGAAGGTACATAGCCCCCCAGCCCCCCAAGACACTACAGACCAGGTCCTATAACTCCCTAAACCTTGACTCTTTCCTGGCAGACCTGAGATGTGCAAACTGGTCCGGCATCACCAGACTTCCTCCATTGACAATGCGTATGACACGTTCAAACCAGATTCCTAGAAGTATGGGACAACATGCACCTCTGTGTACAAAAAGGGTAAGAGGGCTCATCTCCCATGGATCACGGCTGATAATTAGAAAATACCACTCCAGAGACCATGCATGGAAGGCTCATAAGAAATTGGGCACCCAGGCCTCCCTTGTTAACTACAGATCCCTGCGAAATGCTTGCACAAACATCATCCGTCAAGCCAAAAAAAGCTATTTCCTAACTGCCTTTAGCAAAAACCTTAACCAACCGACCGATTTCTGGAAATCTCTCAAATCCCTGCTCTCCCCCCCAACCCAAACCCCATCCCCAACCCTATCAAATCAGGGCACCCTCATCTCCGACCCCATCAGCGTAGCCAACGTTTTTAACTCCCATTTCGTCAGCTGCACAGACAAACATCTATCCTCCAAGCACTCCCCAGTTACCCCCCACCGTCCACACAAGCCTCTCACATCCCCCCAGTCCAGCCATTCTCATTTCAACCAGTTTCCCAAATGGAAGTCCTCCGCCATCTACGGGCACTGAACCCCAATAAAGGCAAATGCCCGACGTCCCTGGACGCCAAGATGCTATTCCTGTCGGCCCCTGCCATAGCCGCCCCCGTAGCTGCCATTCTAAACCTCTCCTTCTCACTGAGCAAGTTACCAACGGCATGGAAACTGGCCACTGTTATTCCTCTCCCAAAAGGTGGTGACCCCTCCTCCCCAGGAAACTATAGACCAATTTCCCCTACTCCCTATTCTAGCCAAACTCCAGGGCCATTGTACTGTCCCAACTGACTCCTTACTTAGGCGCAACCTCCTTTTTACGCCTTTCCAATCCGGCTTCCTAAACCCACTCTACTATCACCTCCCTACTGAGTCTCTGGGGACATTCTCACGGTATCGATAAAGGTCATGTCACTCGGCTATTTTTATTGACCTAGCAAAGGCCTTCGATACCGCTCTCTAACCCCTGCTCCTCTCCAAGCTTACTGTTGCAGGGCTAGCTCTCTCAGCAATCGAATGGTTCCAAGACTACCTTGTGGGCAGGAAGCAAGCTGTCAAAATTGCATCTCACACCTCAAACCCCTTCCAGTCACATCAAGGCCCCCAAGGATCGGTCCTAGGACCATTACTTTTCTCCATTTTTCTAAATGACCTCCCTCTGCATGCTCCCATTCTTCCATCCAAATGTATCGGATGATACCGTCCTGTATGCTTCTGGCCCCTCGACTAGCAGTGTGGCATCTCTCCAGGAGGATTTCTGCCATCCAGCACTGGTTTAGGTTGAACCAGTTATTTCTAAACCTGAAAAAGTGTCGGTCACCTTGGCTCCCAACAACGACTCTCCCGCCAATCCCCCTGCCCTCCGTTCGCAACCCTGGACGGGACTACACTGGAGCAATGCACTAGTTACAGATATCTAGGCATCTGGCTTGACCAGCACCTTGATTTTGCCTCTCACATTGACTCCCTACACAAGAGGCTGCTCCCTAAACTGGGCGCATTATATCGTAACAAAAACTGCCTCCCCATACAAGCGAGGCACGCTATAGTCCAAAAAATGATACTTCCCGTACTGGATTATGGTAATATAGTATACACTATCGCTCCTGCGTCTGCCCTGGCATGCCTATACACCCTTTTCCACTCCTTCTGTCGTTTCATCCTTGACTGCCCGCAATCCACCCACCACTGCACTCTATACAGCTCCTAAACCTGCCATCCCTTCATGATCGGGCGTAATAAACTGTGCCAGGTTCGCTGCCAAATACTGGTCTCTCTCCTCCATCCCTACCTGGCGCTACCATCTCCCCAACAACCCCTGCATACTCCCTAAGAGGCACGGACCCAAGACTACTCCACATCCCATATATGCGCACTACCAAGGGGCAGGCAGCTTTTAGCTACAGAATACCACAGAACTGGAACGCCCTACCTATCCCCATAAGACACGCACAAAATCCCTATCAGCGATCCCGACTACTCAAGGCACATTTCTCCTCCAGCTGCTCCTGTCTAAGCTAATGTAATCAATCTCTCATTCTGTTATGTAGTTATAAAGTTTCGTTCGTGATGTTTGTATTGTGCCACACAGCTATCTCCTGTATGTAAACTCCCGGACCTAAGGCTCCAGGTGTACACTTTTACTGTATCATAATTGCTATTGTAATGCACTATTTTCAATGTAATGCACCGGGCCTCGGCCCCCAGGTCGCAACTGGAATCGAGCATGTTGCTCAGTATGCCTTCCTGGTAAATCTCATAAATAAATAAATAAATAAATAAAATATTAATCAGAGTTACGCATGCAGTTCAGAGTCCCTACACAGTCACACACTCTGGGTACCCAGGTAGGAAAACGGTGGGCTAGCCAGGAACGTTGCAGCTGGTTGGGGCCCTGTGATGGAAGAAAGCAACATGCACAACATACACTATTTGTAATCCGGAGCTGGAGTGCTCAGTTCGTGAAAGAAAAGGCAACAAGACAATCAGATGACAGCACTTTTAGATTTAGCTGTTGTTGCAGGGAGCTACTCTGATGTTTGCTCACGATACCCAAACCCCAATACTGGACACAGGCAGGATGAAATCGAGGCTGCAGGCTGTTGAGCTGGAGTGCCTGGAGAAGCAGGACCCACACGAATCACCAAGGTGTCATTCCTGTTCAAGGCGTTGAACAGGGGGCTGATCCCCAGGCCGGTCTCTCATCGACGACTTTCTCTGTGTAGCAGGTATTCTGCCTGGGTCAGCATAGCAAGGCCCAGGCAGACGGAAATGGATATGGATTCAGTCTGTGGAGCTAGATACAGTCTCCAGCAAGCAAAGTACAGTTCAGACACAGAGTGGGGAACCAAATCACGATCTACTGTTAGCACACAGCACATACATATGTACGGAAATTCCACTGTACCAGGCAAATGGCTCTCCGGTCGTAATTACAGAGTCTCTGCACAATCCGGGAGTTCAGAGGTAGCTGGAAGTCCTGACAGGCCAATTGCATTCAGCAAATCTTCGGTTTTCTTCAGGTTAAAGCCTGGTCACAATTCAGTGGCTTAATTTGCTCTCCAAATTTGGATTCAGTCCGGAAAAAAGAAACGCAAGTTCCTCTCAGGAACAGCAGGCAGGCATGCATGCCAAACTCAGGCCTTTCCACAGTTCTCCGGCATGAATCCACTGTGGATTGCTGCTTGAACTATCTCAAGCTGTTACTTCTTCACTTCCAACACAGATCTAACTGAAACTGCAAGCAGTGTGGGACTTTCCCCAAGATCCAAAAGGTTCGTTGGCTGATCTGTCTGTCAGCCAACAAGGGCCCCCCAGGTAATTTTAGAGCCAAAGCCCAAACTACAATTCCTACAAGTTTTGGCCCCACCAAGCCCCTGTAGGCAGGCTCCATTTTAAAGTCCCAAATGTTCTGATTGGTCCATTCTGCAGTCCAGGACCAGGATGATGGAAACAAACAGAAGTGTCCATGCTGCAAAGAAGGCAGGTTAGAACAAACTGCAATATTATTACTACTCTAACAAATGATCAGCAAACAAGCACATCTTCTAACAGAGCTCCCTCTCAGATTAATTATGACTGCAATCCAGGCAGCTCTTAAAGAGACAGTACACAGAGGCTGTACAGACACTCTCTGGCAATACATTTAAACTGCTAAAACGTAGAACACCAGCCTGGCAGTGAGCATTTAGGCAAGCTCAAGGAATACTTTTCAGGAACCCCCATTTGTAGGGGGGGTTACAAAAGTCCCCCCCCCCATAGATTTTCAAGGATTCTACCCAAAGCTTTAGGAGTCCTTTCCTGACATAAAATTGTATATGGAAATGATGGCTAGGAATGGTAGTTCAAAAGGTTAAGATGTGAAGAGTGGTGCTTTATCCATCCCATAGCGGACAAAAGGATGCATATATGGGGAGGTGGGGAGCATGAATGTGGGGGGAGAGGGTCTTACCCCAGGCCTTTTTTCCAGGCTCAGGCTTCGCAGGCCTACAAGCAGCCAAGAGGTTATTTCAGAGGTAGGGGGTAGAATGTCTATGAGACGGGCTTCACCCTCACCACAGTCCCAGGCTCAGCCCACACAGAATCCCTGATGGGCTAGTACAGGTCGCCTTTCCATCATCATCTCCACCACCACCCCCAGTGGTGGCAGATTGGCTCACTACCTCCAGGTTTGGCATACCATCACCACAGACAAGTGGGTCTTGGAGGTAGTGAGCTAGGGGCTGTCACTCAGTTTCAAATCACTTCCCAAGCTGAGGGCAAGAACTTTTGCTCCAGTCAGCTCTGCAGACAGAATCCTACTGGAGGCAGAGGTAAAACCCCTGCTTTTGATCACAGTAGTGGAACCACTGCCCCAAAACAAAGAGGCAAAGGCTTCTATTCCAGATACTTCCTTACCAATAAGAACAAGCATTTGTCAAAGCCAAATGTTGGCTTGCTGGCACTGGCATTGGTAGTGCAGGAGTTAGAGGGATGCATAATAGGAATGGCACTTAAGTACTGAACTGACGCTAACCCCACCCCACCCTGCAGAGACTGACAAGCATTGGGGGTGTGCCTTTGGATCATCAGCATAACGCTCATACCATTTCATCTCACGCTACCCTGCAGACACTGACAGGTGTTGCGGTGTGCTTTGGGGTCTTCGGGCCTTACACTCATCCCATTTGATAAGGAAATATGCTGAAGTGGGTGCTGTACAGGAGAATGGGGTGAACGCTGGTCCCGACGACCGCAAGACACACCTCGATACTTGTCAGTAGCTACAGGGTGGGGGTGGAATGGCGTGTGTATTACGGGTGACGATCCCAAGTCACACCCATTGGGTGTCAGTCTGTACGTGAGTAGGGCATTATGGTTGAAACCGCAACGCCTCTTATATGCTTGAGTTGTTATTTTTGCTCCAGATTTGAATGGGATTTTAGATTCCAAGTCATGAACAGTGGCACTATAATTTATTACTCAATCCAGAAAGGTGGTTTTGCACAACAACTGTACCATTTGGTGCCAAAGGTGCGAAAACACATTTCTGGCAGGATGTGAAAAATGACAGCTATACTGTTCATGAGGCGGTGTGAAAAACTGGCAGTGTTGAAAATCTGGAGTAAAAATATGAAAAATTGGCATAGTTATGAATGTGTGTAGAAACTGTGCAACGCACACTTGTAATGCAATAATTTTTTGGATTTTTTTCACCAAATTTTCAACATGGGTATTTTTGAACCTCTCCTCATGAACAGTGGCACTGTAGTTTTCTTACTCTGTTCCAAACAGTGATTTCCCACTCTGTCCCAAACAGTGATTTCCCACAGCGACGGCACTATTCTGTGCCGTAAGTGCGAAAACACATTTTGGCCAGGAAATGAAAAATGACAGCTGTACTGTTCATAAGGAGGTGTGAAAAAATGCCAATGTTGAAAATCTGGAGTGAAAATATTACAAATTTGCGAAGTTACGAGTGTGTGTGGAAACTGCGCAACACACGCTTATAACACAGTCATGTTTTGGAATTTTTTCACAAAATTTGCAAGATAGGCTTTTTGAGAGCCCGTCTCATGAACAGTGACACTGTCGTTTTGTTAATCGGTCCCAAAAGGTGATTCCGCGCAGTGACCGCAAAATCACCTTTTGGGACAGTTTAATGAGATGCAGTGACTGAATTCATGAGGTGGGGTCCCAAGGACCCCATGTTGAAAATTTGGTGCCAAAATTTCCCAAAATGGCCGAGATATGCACCAAAGTTGAAAAAAAAAACATTTATGCCATTATACAGCTTACCGGCATTTCTTTAGTTTGCGGTTGGCTTTGAAGAGTGCAGACATGTTCCCGGTCCACCGAAGATTGTTGTGCCGGGCTCCGGAGGTAAGTATGGGGTGAGGGGAGGTGTGGGGAAGAGGGTGCGCAGAGGGTGGGTGTAGGTTGAGGGAGGGACAAGAGGTCACGAGGGACCGTTTTCTTTTTCTCAACAGTGTTTATAAAAAAAAAATGCGGACTTTTCCATGCTGGGGTGGGCTCCCAGGGTGCCACCTGGATGTTTGGGAGGGGGAGTAAAGCTGACGGGGATTGGGCACCCCGTTGGCCATACAGTGTGGGGTTGAGCCGAGGGGAATTGGGTACCGGCACACACAGATGGGGGAGATCATCATGCCGACGGGATTGGGTTACCCTGTCGGAAAAGGAACTGGGGAGGGGGCATGCCTATAGGGGAATTGAGCACCCCTGTTGGCTTTCATGAAGACAGAGAGGCGGCTGACGACAGCCGCTGCTTGCTGACACGGGCCGTATGCAGATTGCAGTGGTTTCCTTTCAGCTGCACGCCACTGCATTTGAAGTGTTGTCATAGACAGCTTGGCCATTTATTGGTGCTGTGGTCCGCCTGCACAATGGAGGCGGGCATTAGAGAGCAACGGCACACATCGAAAATCAGATGGAAAGTATTTTGTTGCTTGCACTCATGCGCAAGCCAACATAAATGAAGATTGCTGACCTATCCTGGATCTAAGGCTTCTAAAGACACATCCTAAAGCCAAAGTTCAAAATGTTGACCCTATCATTAATAATTCCCACACTGCAAAAAGGGGATTGGTTAACTAGATTTAAGGGATGCCTATTTCCACATTCCTGTCAGGTTAACTCACAGAAAGTACTTGAGGTTCAGATTAGCCTCAGGTTACTACCAATTTGCAGCACTCCCATTTGGTGTAACTTCTGCTCCAAGGGCATTCATGAAATGCCTAGCAATGGTAGTCGAATACCTGAGAAAACAAGGTGTGACAGTCTTCCTTTACTTGAACGATTGGTTGGTAGTAGGCTAGTCCCTGCAGCATGCCGAGCAGTCATTGGCTCTCACAAAATCTACTCTGGAATCCCTAGGCTTCCTCATAAACAAGCAGAAACCACATCAAGAGCCAGTTCAGGTGCTGGATTTCATAAGAGCAGAGTTAGATACTACCCTGGGCAGAGCCTTCCTGCCCAAGGACAGAGTGGACAGCATCATACAGGTCACAAGTTCCTTCATGTTGGGGAAAACCCAAACCAGCCAGGGACTTTCTCAGGTTGCTGGGACACATGGCAGCTGCCACAATAGTGGTGCCAGGCTCCAGGTTCCAGATGAGGGACATCCAGTTTCATTTAAGACAGTACTGGTCACAAAGGACAGACCCACTGTCCAAACTGGTACCAGTCACGCACAGCCTATTGCAGGCACTTCAGTGGTGGCTGGATGAACACAACCTCAGGGTAGGTATACCTTTTCTAAAGGAACAACCATCCATAATTCTCACAACAGATGCTTCCCTTCTCGGCTGGGGGACGCACATGCTGGATCACACAGCAAGTGGCACATAGTCCCCTCAAAAGTCCTTATTGCACATAAATCTGCTGGAGCTCAGGGCAGTGTACCTGGATCTGTTGGCTTTTGCCCCCCCCCCCATCTGCAAAAGAAAGTGGTGCAAGTCAGGACAGACAACACCACAACCGTGTATTACATCAGCAAACAGGGAGGAACCAGGTCCACACCACTTTGCACAGAGGCAATGAAACTGGTCCCTGGCATCCTCCATGCAAGTGTAACCCCTAGGTGGCGCTATCCCAAGGGCTACTACCCCTGCCTGCTTGGCTACTGACAGGTTGAGGGGCCTAGGTTCTATGATGGGTGCCTCCACCCAGAGGTCAGGGTTGATGGTGGTTAAACTAACTTGGGCACAGCCCTCTGGGACACTGTGACCCCCCCCTTTGTTCCCACTAGTGGCCCACACAGTATACGGGAGTTACCTTCCCAGTACCCCACATATGAAAACGTTTTACACATATAGATATCACTTACCCTCGAGATGGATTCGGAAGCACGTCTCTGAGGACCCGCCCTGTAAAACAGGGTTAAGCAACATACACAAAACAATGCAATGCTGGTTCTGTATGTACTGACAACACAGACAGTGTATAGTTCAATAACAACAAATCTGATCTATTTACGGGACAGTAACATGGGAGGGGGCAATCAGGTTGATTTGGTTTGGCAATGTTCATATCACAGTACTGTGCATACATATAGGGTCCATAAAGTCACACTCTGGGTACCCAGGATGGGGGGCTAGCCTGGTCCGTTGCCCGAGGTTGGCCAGCTGGTGCAGCTGGATGGGGCCCTGTTGGAAGAGAATATATGCATAACACCAACTTGTAATCCGGAGCCGGATGGCTCAGTTCGTAGAAAGAAGCACAATAAATCAGATGGCACACTTTTGATTTACAAGCTGTTGCAGGGGGTTGCCCTGAATTGTACTCACAATACCCCACACGGATTTCAAGCTGGAAGGTGTTGTTTCTGGGTTGCCAGCATTCAGCACACAACTCACAGTACAGGGGAAATGGGATCGTGGTCCCCACAAGCACTAGACACATTTATATGTAAAAGGAAAGTACTATACCAGGCAGGCTGCTCCTTGATCCCGATCGCAATTACTGCAAAAATACCCAGGAGCACACACAGCATCAGCAGTCCCTGACAGGCTGATCGCGTTCAGCAAACTTTCGGTCTTCTTCAGGACAAGCCTGGTTCTGAACACTTCTTCCTTCTCTTCCACAACTCGGATTCAGTTCGAACTGGCACTCACAACGGCTGCAGGCCAACTTCAGGGTCTCACACTCGTTTCCCGCGCAAACTACACACCACAGCAAGAGCAGAGCTCCTTCTCTCTTCACTGTCACTACCGAACTGGCTTTCCAGCAACAGTGCAGGGCCTTTCCTTTGAGTTCCCTCCAGTTCGGTTGGCTCGATCTGCTGTTAGTCACAGTAGGGCTCCCTCTGTTGGTGCGAAAAAGCTCCAAGGTCCAAACTACATTTCCTAGAGGCGCAGGTCATATATTCCCCTTTTGTAGCAGGCTCCAGGTGAGAGTCCAAGTTCTGGTTAGCTCAGGCAGTCTCCATTGTAGGGCTCCCTTAAACCGAATTGGCCCAGCTCAGCAGTTCAGGTCCAAAATGGAGGGGCAAACACACAGAGTCTCAGCTGCAAGAAAGGCAGGTTAGACAAACTGCAATTTTACTAACACTCTAAATAATTTCGGGCAAATGGTTACATCTTTCACTTAGGCTCCCTCTGCGCTCTTAGCGACTGCAGACATGGAGCGATTAGACGGAAGCTCGGGTGGGAGTCGAGCATTAAATACACAGTCCCCCCATTCAAACTAATTTAGCCTGCGAGCAGGCAGCTCTTAAAGAGACAGTACCAGAGGCTCTAAAAGCACTCACAGTTAAGCGGCTTAAACGTCGACCACCATTCAGACTGGGAGCACTTAGCCAGCTTCTAGAAGACTTTTAGGAACCCCCATTTGCAGGGGGGTTACACCAGTATCTCTGTCAGCCATACACCTTCCAGGGAAGGACAGTGCACTGGCAGACTCTCTCAGCAGGATAAGTCAGGACCAGCACGAGTGGTTACTGAATCCTCAGATCCTCAGCGCAATTTTCAGAAGGTGTGGCACTCCAGAGGTGGATCTCTTTGCCTCTGCAGAAAATCACCAATTGCCCCTGTACTGTTGCAGGACCCTAACAAGGGTACAGTTCCCTTGGATGCAATGGCCCTGGATTGGTCAGGGAAGGTCGTGTATGCCTTCTCACCTTTCCCAATGATTCTCAGGACCCTGGTGAAATTAAGGTCCCAACCAGCAAGGATGATACTGGTGGCACCAGACTGGGCAAGGCAACATTGGTATTTGCTCCTTCCGTCACTATCAGTGACCTCACCAATTCACTTGCCCAGGAGACACAACCTGCTGACATCCTCCCAGGGCAGGATCCTGTATCTCAACCTCAAATCACTGAGACTTAAGGTGTGGCTCCTGAGGACTTACAATTTGATAATCTCAAGCTGTCTGAACAAGTCCTGACAGTGCTCAGGAGTTCCAGGAAACCTTCCACTAGAAAAACGTATTCCTCTAAGTGGAAGAGGTTTTTCATTTGGTGCTCAGGTAAGGATATTGATCCCTCCAGGGTGGACCTTGCTGCACTGCTGGATTTCCTGACACATTGTCATTCATTAGGACTGAGGCCCTCGACCCTTAAGGTTCACCTGGCTTCAGTTTCAGCTTACCTGTGAGCTGGTAAGGAGAGGGCCATTGCCTCTCATCCAGTTTTCAGAAAGTATTTCAAAGGTCTTAACCTCCTCCACCCTCCTCAGAGGGAACCTATTCCAGCCTGGTATTTAAACATTTGCATTGCCAAGCTGATGAAACCACCATTTGAACCCATGGCAACTGCAGACCTGAAGTATGTCACATGGAAGACAGCATTCCTAGTGGCCATTACCTCAGCCAGAAGGATCAGTGAATTGCAAGCCCTGGCTCAGATATTCAGAGCTGCGCAACTGAGTTGCGCCGGCGCAACACTGGAGTTACACCTCAGAGTGATACTGAAAGAGAGCGGCTGCGCATCGCAAGTACCATTGCACCATGGCACAAACATAATGTATGCAGCGCAAGTGTAGGGGGCATTCCCATGAATACGCGGCGTAATGGGATATTCAACCATGAAGCCATGGCACAAGTCCGGAGCAAACCCAAGATGCGCCGGCCAGACTTGTTCCTATAAAAACATGGCTCAAACACACAGACAGCAGATGCGCAACTCCGTGCCCAGTGACAGAGAGAGGGCGGGAGAGAGACAGAGTGAGATATATATATAGAGAGAGAGACAGGTGGAGAGAGAGAGAGACAGACAGACACACAAACAGTGACACAGACAGACATAGAGGCTGAGAGACAAACAGGCACCCAGCCACCCAGGGGGACAGCCACACGGACAGAGGGATGGAGTGTGCCCCATTTATAATGGAGGCAGTAATGAAGGGTGTGAGGAGGCAGGAGGGACACCAACGTGGTCAACGAAGGGCCCAGTGGCAGTATGCCTGACACAGGTGGTAGTGTGCCCGCATCACATTCAAGAACTATGGTGACACAGAGATTGTGGGCTGTTACCTGAACAGGGCCATTCTAAGGCAACTCTGCGAGCTGTGCAGTGAGGAGATGCAGGCACCCACCAGACGTAGCCATGCCATGTCTGTTTAGACTAAGGTGACTGCTGTCATGTGCTTGCTCGCCACGTGCACCTTCCAACGACCAACAGGGGACACCATGGGTATCACCCAGTCAACCACGTCCCACCTCCTCACCCAATTCCTCAACGCTCTGCTGCCACGTGCTTCAGAGTTCATACGTTCCCCCAGCATACAGGCGGCGTGTACAGCAAACATGCAGGACTTCCACATGGTAGCACGCATGCCTGGCATGATTGGTGCCATTGACTGCACCCACGTGGGCATCCACATGCCACCTAACCCTGAGGACAGTGTGTACATCAACAGGAAGGGGAACCCGACCATCAACTGCCAGGTGGTGTGCGATGCCATGAGGCGCATCATGAATGTCTGCGCCACACATCCTGGGAGTGCACACAACGCGTTCATCTGACACAGCTCTGTGCTGTGCCACAGGTTCGAACATGGGGACATCCCCACAGGACACCTAGTGGGTGAGTATGCCACTGGCCAGGGGCCATGGGCATGGCAGCCCTGGAGGTGGGGGCAGACATGATGGGTGTGGGTATTGAGGACAGGGCAGAGGGTGCAGAGCAGCATGGCACAGGGCTAACCATGTCAGTCTCCACACAGGTGACAGCACGTACCCACTGAGGTCCTGGCTGCTCACCCCCTACCGGCGACCATTGTCCCCAGCAGAGGAGAGGTACAGTGAGGCTAACACACCAGCACGCACAGTATCATTGAGCGTGTCTTTGGCATGCTGAAGGCACTATTCCATTGTCTAGACAAGTCAGGCGGTGCCCTACAATACAGCCCCTCCAAAGCCTGTGACCTATTCGTGGCCTACTGCATACTGCACAATATGGCCATTGACCATGGGATAGCTGTTGAGGCAGATGAGGGTAACAGTAGCAGGGACGACGGTGACAGTGGGCCAGAGGGAGGTGGGCAGCCACCCCCTGGGTAGAGGGACCCTTGCCTGGAGCAGTTGGCATGTTGCCACTTCAGCACGATCACCCAAGAACACTATTTCGAATGCAGGTAAATGCAGTGACACATGCACGGGGCACATAGCCACCACACAACACACAGGCAGGGACGTGCATGGTGGGATGCATGCATGGAATGGGCTGCACAGCAGGGATGGCGGAGGCACTGGCACATGGCTGCACACACACGCAGCACAGGCACGTGCAGACACACACACACACACACACACACACACAGGCAGTGGAACAAGGCATGGATCAGAAGCATGACAGGCACAACTGGCGCAGGCCTGCCCTCGTCACACCCATGTCACACGTCCTAGCAGCCCGATAAGCACACATGGGAGGCATGCAGCACAACACACATACGTGCCACCGCATGCATGCTGCACCAACACCGCACATGTGCGCACAGGGCAGCAGCAGCGGACAGCGGGTCAAGGCAGCACACACCTCAGGCCAACCGCGCGGTCCCTCGGCCGCCATGGCCATGTGGGCGGCTGCGCTTGGGCCAATTGGCAGACACAGGCTGCGCATCAGCCATGGGGGAGTGTCAGATGCCCCCTCAGGGGTTGATGTGCAGGACTGTGACCGTGTCCTCGCAGGGGTATGTAGGTGGCCAAACAGGCTAGCCCCAGGTATGCCTGGGATGCTGATGTCGGAGCCCAACGTCCACTGGGATGGTGTTGCCAGACATCGGGACTGTGGGGTGGACTGCGCACTGCAGGGAGTCCTCTGCACACTGCTGAGCCCAGTGGCAGCCTGTGACGCAAAGCCAGCCACAATGGCACCGGCGATGTGGTACAGAGCCGCAGTCATGGCCTCCTGCATGTGGCACAGCCCATTCAGGATCTGCACAGTGCCCCTGTCCTGCAGCTCTGCCAGCTGGAGCACCTCCAACCACAGTGCCTGCACCCTAGTGACAAGCAGCACCTGTTGCTCAATGGATGCGCGCAGCAACCAGGTGTACTTAGCCAGCCGCTCAGCCTCCTCCGCCTCCTGGCTGGGACACCGATCGGCTGTGGGTGACCTGCCACGCTGTCCAGCTTCCTGCTCTGGTGGACGCTGCACAGTGGGCCGTGGGGGGAGATAAGGGTACAGCAGGTGCACCGGCGACGGGACCCGTGTCATGCTGCCCAGTGACACCCGCATCCTGCTGCTGCCGCCCGTCCATCTGCTGGGTAGTGGCCTGTACCATCGCAGCTGCAACAGCACTACCATCCACGGTGGAACAGCTGTTCCAGAACACTCCACTGCACCTGCGGGGATGGGAGGCAGCTGTGCAGCTGTGGGCACAGTGCTGGGCCCTGATGACGCCGGTGAGGCAAGCAGTGAGGCAAGCAGGGGCGACCTCCACAATGTCCCCCACATTGTCCAGGACCAGGGTGATGTCATCATTGGATCCAGACCCTGCTCCGAGCTGAGTCTCTGCACACAGCACCTCCAGGCTGGCATCCTGCAGGAACTCATCCAGGGCCTGGTCCGACCCCAGGCCAAGAACATCCACCGGCACCGCAGTGCTCAGCCGCAGCCTGTCCAGGCCACGGACACCAGTGGACATTGAGGGTCTATCCACAGCAGCTGTGGATGCGGCCGCTGTCCCATCCTCTGCATGGAGGCGTGACAGTGCTGCAAGAGAAGATGGCATGGTCAGTGGTGCGGTAGCCCCCATGTGTCCCCCCGGGTGCATGCCGCTGGTACCACTGGCCGGCGGTGTGGCATGTACAGTGGTGGGCACACGCACATGTGGCATGTGGATCAGCGGCATGCACACCGGCATGTCCTGGCACACCCCTGCCAGGACAGTGTGTACGTTAGTAATATACATACCATGCAGTGTTGGGCTGCCACCTGTCTGGATTCCCCCTCCAGCCACACTCTCTACTGCAGTGCAGCGTATGGTTGCCACAACGAGCTCCTCCATGGCCGTCACTGTGGGTGCAATAGATGGCCTTCCACCAGTGGTGCTGCGGGATGTTCGTATGGCTGCCACCTTCTCCTTGATATGCCACTTGTCTGTCTCAGTCTTCTTGCGGCACTCCTGAGTAGAACACTGGTGTCTGCCGTGCTGGTTCATGAAGGCCGCAACCTCATCCCAGCCGACTGACCTGTCAACGGTGTGCCCGTGGCACAGCTCAACAGGGGCTCCCTGTCAAGGTAGGCCTCGAACAGGGCATCTGTCTCTCCCTTAGTGAAGTTTGGCCTGCGCTTGCATGCAGGCCCACACTCCTCACCCTCCTCATGTCCCGACATGTTGCCACCTGTGAACATTGACAGCACAGTGTGTCAGTGCCAGCATGTCCATCGACAATCCTCCATTGCCATGCTGATGCATGGCTGTGTGTGCCTGCACCAGCATCCACTTACCTAGAAAGGTTGCAATACTGGTCCGTGGCCTGTGCCATTCCCTGGCGCTTATAAGGCGCATCGCATGCAAATGGGCTTGTGCGCTACAGTACTATGTTAGTGCACCCTACTGCGCGCGCATTAGCTGATGAGGTCATTTGCATATGGCAGCTGAATATCATGATCTTGCGCCATGCTCAACTGTGTTGCGCCAGAGCAACCCCATGCACATGTCCCATGCATGCACGGTGACGCAGTGCGCATGTGCACACCACGACATGCCCATCACGCGTCTCGTGATATGCATGATACAGCACTATTGCACATGTGTTGTTGGGGTTGCATCGCTGCGATGCTCCACGAGACTGTCACTGGCCCCAATCACGCATATGCGCGGCGCGCCATGTGGCGATGTCCGCACGCATGACCTCGCGAGGGTCGCGACCCGTCACCACCTGCTCAGGTTGTACACCATGCAGTACAGGTCATGGCGTGGTGCACATACCCGGTAACCTACTGTGCACCTGCATTGCGCATCAGAAGCGCACACATCTGAGTTGTGCGATTGCAGCATGCCACCCCCATCGCGCATTGCACTCGTGCTGCCCCCATGTGTGATTTCCACTGCAAATGTCCAGAACTGCACAGCATGTGGAAATGGCGAGCAGGCGAGACCGTTGGGTGCTCAATTGGATGGATGTAAAGCTGGTGAACATGATGGCAGTAGTTCAGCCATATATGGCCCAGTTCTGTGGGCAGGTGCCACTCCAGCAGGCGCAGAGTCAGGTTTGGCACAGTGTGTCAAGGGCCCTGGAGAGGCGCACGGGTGTGGCCATGTCTGCAGAGCAGTGTCACCACAGATATGGCGACCTGCGGAGACGGAATCCGGATGACCTGTGCCAGATGCAGGTGTGGGTGCAGCGTGGGGCTGTGCCACAGCCAGGTAGGTGTGTGCATGTGGTGTGCATGCCCACGTGCCCACCCATAGCACGCTATGTTTGCGCAGTGTGGTCTGCTGCTGGGGGGTGCCTGTCCCCACAACCACAGGCATCATGCATGTCCACAGCACGTGTTGCGGGCATACTGGTGTGTGGGCCGGGGGACTGCTGGGTGTAGGCCAGCGCACAGCGGGCTGTGGGGTGGCGAGGGGCCATCCATGCATGTGTACTTATACCCCCTTCTCTACATGTCTCCCACAGGGCCAGAGGACTGGAGGTGGGCCTGGGAGGCCACGGATGACTAGAGGGGCCTGGGTAGGCCACAGGGTGCAGCGCATAGGGGTTGGCGAGGGGTAGGTAGGTGTGGTCACACCGGTGTTCACTGTCAGTGTGGCTTGGCAGTGGGTGCAGGGTACAGGCATGGGTGCCCTGGCCATGTGTCAGGTCGGCTGTGTGTGGCGCACGGTCTGTCTGACGTTCCACTGTGGCATGTCCGTTGGCGACATGTGGCCAGCCATGAGGGGGTTGTGCGCTGCCACCGCCCTGTGTGCAGTGACAGTGCTGCTGCTCTGGCCACAGTATGACATACTGTCCACCTGTCTGCACCATTGTGGTGTGCCATTTGGATTGCTGGGGTCCATTGTGGTCCCCCTGTGGTGTGTTTCCCCCACTGTCCACTGCGCGCTGTGTGTGTATGGTGGTAATTTGTGCAGTGCAGTAATTGCCCTCTTGTCCCTTCCCCTAGGTGCACGTCAGCCAGCGGCCAGGAGGGGTGCCATACAGAGAACGCAGGGCCTGGGACTGGTGGTGGCACTCCAGAGGAGAATACTGCGGTTCGCAGTGGGCATCAGGAGCACCCTGCAGGGCCTGGGGTGGTCCCTGCATCATCAGTGATGGATTCCAGTGTCTATAGCCACCTCCCCTTCCATTCCTGTTCCTCTGCAGTGACACCTTCAATTGTACAGACCCCTCCCATGTCCCTGTCCCCCTATCACTCACCCCCTCACATGCTCCGCTTTACTGTTTGTACGGTTCACCATTGTGTTTGATAAACCTGATCTTTTGCTACATGCCTGTGTCTGTGTCTGATTTGCAGGTGGTGTGGGAAGCCATGCTGCAGCTGTTGTTTCCTTGTTCATGGGATCACCACCGGTGCAGGGTGGGTCACTGGCACCGGCCACGTGGGGACTGTGGGGTCTGTGTCAGGCATACCACTGTGTCCCATGGCCTTTGCGCGTGTACCTGGGTGCACACAGGCCAGGTGTGTTAGTATGTGGACATGTTGGGTTGCTGCACTGTTGTGTGCAGACATGGGGGTGGGGGTGACATGCATGAGGTCCAGGTCCCCTTGGAGGCATGGCCCCCCCTGGGGTAATTTGAATCACACCGTCCACGGGTGCACTGTCCTGCACATGGGGGGGTTGCCTGCCTGTGGCATACTGCAGGGGCGTATCATCTATGATCATGTGGGGTGGGACCAGGACCTGGGTGTGATTGTGCCAGGGACCTGTGGGTTGCTGCATCTGCTGGTGGACAGTGTCCATTGGCTGCATGGGGTGTGGTGTCCTTTGCAGGTAGGTTGGGCACACCGTCCCTTGTTCTCCACTGCCAGACCAGCTGTTTTCGTCTGTGGGGTGGGTGTCTGGGGACAACTCCAGTCCACGGGGCATGTGTAGGCTGGTGGGGTGAACGGTGGGGTGCCTGGGCAGGTGTCTGGGCTCCATTGCTAGCGTGCAGGTGTTGTTTGGGTGTGCATGGTCCGTGGCCACCGGTCCATGTTTGGGCTCTGGGGATTATGTCCTGGGTACATTGCGGTCCAGTGTGGTTGGGCTTGGATACATGGGCCAACCGGCTGTGGCCACGGGGACGCAGGTTGCCTTGGGTCCTGTGCTGTTGGTCGTGATTGCCTGTTGTGGTGCTCCCATTGTGTGTGTCCCTGCACTGCCAGGGTGGTGGGTGGCCGTTATGGTCTACCATGGTATTGTTGTGGGGTTACATATATTGCCTTGTGGGTGCAACTGTCAGCCACGTGAGGTGGGGATCAGGTGGTGCTGCAGGTTTCCACGGGGCCAATGTGTTGTTCTGTGTGTGCGGCCCTTCGGCTTCCCACTCTGGGTGGCCCTGCTGTATCTGGCAGCACTGCTGGATGACATGTCTGCGGTGCAGTCTGTTCGTGTTGCTGCCTCTGTTCCACTGGGTGTGGCCATTGTTCTGGCTGTCCTCCCCCAGCCACATGGGCCATTGACCTGCAGTTGCTGGACATGTGTGCCATGCCCCTGCCCTGTGTGTGGCCCAGTGTAGCCTGTGTCCCGGTGCAGCCTGTGGTGGCACATGCGCATCATGCTCCTGTCTGCCAGGGCTGCCTTCTGCTACTGGTGTTGCTCACGTCCACCGTGGCCGGCACTGTGGTCCCTCTCACCAGTACTTCAGCTGACTTGTGTGGCGCTGTGTGGTGCATGGGTCGCCTACTACCGGGTTCATCCTCCTTGTGTTTGGCCAGTCCACTGGCACCATGCCCTATGCACAGTGTGTGACCGTCCAATGGGTGTCTGTCGCTTGACACTTCTGTTGGCACGGCTGTCATGTCACGGTTGTGGACCAGTGCCTGTCACATGGTCATTGGGGTGGGGTTGTCTGTTCACTGTCCCCTGGTGCCCTTTGGTCCCTGTGGGTTCCTGCTTCTGTGTCTGGAGTGTGCCCTGGTTGGGAGTCCTGTGCCCCTTGCCCTATGCTGCCCTGGTTCTGTGTCCCTTCTGCCTGTTGCTCTTGCCCTGCTCACAGGGTTTGTGCTCAGGTCTGCTCTGTGCATCCCTGGCAAGGTTGCACCGGTGCATCCTTGGTTGTACCATGGCGCATCTTTGCCATATTCAGCCACATTGCGCTGCTGCTTTTCAGGTGGCGCATCTTCTGAATATGGCTCCAGGTGTGCCATGGCACATTATGAGGGCACTTAGCCACTACATTGACAGAACCAAGGCATGCAGATCAGGGCAGACACAGCTCTTCCTCACTTATGGGGAAGTTAGCAAGGGTAGAGCTGCCACAAAACGCACAATTGCTCACTGAATAGTGGCATGTATAAGGTTTTGTTACGAAAAAGTGAATAAGCAGGTGCCCTTTGGCCTTAGGGCACATTCCACAAGGGGTACAGTTGCGCCAGTGGCAGCTTCAAGAGATACCCCACTACTGGAAATCTGCAAAGCAGCTACATGGAAAACAGTGCACACCTTCACAAAGCATTACAGCATGGATCTACAATCCAGAAGTGATGCCAGGTTTGGCACAGCAGTTCTGCAGAACCTGTTCCCCAAATAGGTTCTCTGCCCAACCTCCAAAGGTACTGCTTGGTAGTCTGCATTAGTTTAATCATAATGAGTGATTCCTGGGGTTAGAAGGAAAAAAAATACTCACCACAGTAATCTTGTTTCTTCAGTGGGATCACTCATTATGATTAAAGCACCCACCCTGCCTCCCCTACTAGAACCTGAAAAAAAAAACATTTTTTTTTAGGGGTTTTTGGTTCTGCATCTCTGCTTGAGTGTTACATATAAGACAGGTTAGAGACTCGCTCTGTTTAAACCCATTGGTTTCTTTGTTTTCTCATATTAGGCCTGTTTCTGGGGGATTTTTAACCTTGGTGGGGTAGCTCATATTTATTATAATATTATTAGCTAGGGGGTCTGACACCTAGTTAGGCTCTGAAAGAATCTGAAGTACTCTCAGTGCAGCAGTTGCTAGGGCAGCAATTTGAAACTGGCACGAGCCAATTAGAGTTCTATCATTTGCATAGCATTCTATTCTCTCCTGGCAGTCAAACACTGGAGGCTGACTGCATTCGTTTAATCATAATGAGTGATCCCTTTGAAGAAACAAGATTACTATGGTGAGTCATTTTTTCTTTTCTGCTGTCAAGCTTCTATGATTCTATTATTCATCAGACCACACCTATGGAACTATAAGCCATCAGGCGTTTGGACTTCATGGAAACTTTTGCAAGCAGTCAGCCTGGGGCCGCCCATGACAATATCAGACATCGGCTCACATATAAATGTGGGCAGCCCATCCACTCCTCAGTTGTTTTCATGCCATCAACCATTCTTGTCAGACCACTGAAGGAAATGCTGCTGCAATACTGGCCATTTTATTCCTTGTATTAGAAAAGTAATTACTTTTATAGTGATTTTCGACAACCTGTATGTCATTGAAGGAACCATCAAAACTGTTCTGGTACTGTGAGTGTGGAGAGAAGATCTACACTGGCGACTCCATCCACGTCTGTGTCTGCTGCCTAGGCCCAGAACACAACATGTAAACATGCAGAATTTGCCGGTGTTTTAATTCTACAACCAGGTGACACTGTAAAGGGGCTCTAGAAAAACACCTCCTCGAGCAGAAGGTGGCCAGAATGGAGAAGGAGCTCCAGCACAAGAGTACCGCAATGTTGCCAGCCCAGTTGAGTGAGTCCAGGTCCTCCAAATTCCAGGACAAGGTGCCAGGAAGTCACAAACACATACACTGGGACAAGGAAAAGGAGAGAGCCTCCCTCGTTGCATTCCAGGTCCTCCTCTGCACAGCAGATATGACCTCCTCAGCACCATCTTCCGCTCACCGTCCCCCAGACCATCAACATGATACCAAGGTCGGGGCTTGGCATGGGCACTACCAGGCCTAGTACGGTTAATATGTTGCCATCGATGTCGAGGACTCAGCCTCCCCCCTTGACTGCTCCAGTTGTGCCCATCAACCATACAGGTGCTGATGCTCAGGTGATACTGTCCTCCTTCTCAGATATGATTAGGCATGTGCTACTTAACCTCCCGGTTCCAGGGGTCTGTTGATGGGGCTTACTACTAATCCCCCCTTGACGCCGCAAGGTACACCACCCTTGCCACAGCTGCCTCCTAGAGCACCGCCGACGTCACTGGCTCGCTCTCTTCTCCCTGTTGACTTGCTATATGACAAGTATGAATATAATCCTGACTTAATAATACAGGGTGAGGAGTAGGAGGCTGAGGACCATGCTGAAAGCCCCTAAGACAGGGGCACTAACTCCACGGTGTCCACTTGCAGTGAGGACTCAGTGATCAACACACCAAGTTCCCCTCCAGGGGGATCCCACTTTCCTCACCATGATGCAGCAGTTGCAAGCTGCCATGGGCTTTGATCTGGAGGAACAAGACATTACTAAGAAGAATCTTATAGAGTTCCTGGAGTTGCCAGAATCTCCTGCAGTAGGGGTGCCACCTCTGCTCCCTGCTTTAGAGGATGCCACCTTTGCTGTCTGGTACAGGCCTAATAATATTCCAGCTGTACCCACAAAAGCAGATAAGATGTATATGGCCCCTTTGGGGAAGCTATTTTATTCCACCCAGCCTGAGGCAGATTCAGTGGTCATCAATACTGCCCATGATAGGTCTAAGGTACTTAAGCACCTGAGTTCCCACCGTCCTGATAATGAGTCCAGGAGCTTGGATGTTTTAGGCAAAAGGACCTTTACCTCAGTGTCATTGGGCCTTTGCATTGCTAACTGCCAGGCCCACATGATGAAGTACCAGGACATTCTCTGGAGGAAGGCCAAGGCAGCTGCAAAAGCCTTGCCAGGCCAAAACAGGAGCTTCTCAAAGCCCTTACTACTGGGGCAGATTTAGGCATTTGCTTTGCACAGCCTATGATGTCTCAGATGCTTCTGCCAGGGCTGCAGCCTCTGGCATCAGTCTCAGGAGATATTCTTGGCTCAGGCTGTCAGGGTTTGCGAATGACATGCAACAGTCCATTCTCCGTGCCCCATTTACATAGAAATATAGAATTTGATGGCAGATAAGGACCACTTGGCCCACCCAGTCTGCCCATTTCCCTACCTACTGGATAAGCTGCAGATTCTAGTTAATCATCTACAAATGCTTATAGTATGATAAGTATTATAGAGTGAGCAAATACAAACAGGGAGAAAACGGACAGATTAACGTTTCACCTAGACTCTGCTAGGCTTCATCCTGTTTGTATTTGCTGCACTTTTGATATTAAACGCTATCATACTTTTTATAGCGTTTTGCCTCTTTTCCTTAAGCTGTGTGGGTGCTTATTTGTATGTATTGATTGTTTGGAATATACAGCACCACACAATTCCTGGTGCTCCTGCTTTTTTCTGTTTTTTAGATCCTAGTTAACCAGCAGCCTACTTCTTCCTACCCCCAACCCCTAGAATTGCCTTATGACTGTCCCATGCATGCTTGAATTCCACCACTGTTTTTGACTCCACAACCTCCTCCGGAAGGCCGTTCCATGCATCCACAACCCTCTCTGTGAAAAATACTTCTAAATTACCTCTGAGCCGCCTCCCCCCATCTTCAAATTGTGCCCCTTTGTTCTTGCACACCTCTTTCTTTGAAAGATGCTACCTCTTGGACTTTGTTGATTCCCTTGAGGTACTTGAAAGTTTCTATCATGTCCCCTTTCCTCCTTTCCTCGAGGCTATACATATTAAGCTCCTTAAGTCTCTCTTCATGTCTTCCGGTGCAGACCCTGCACCATTTTAGTTCCTCCTCTGGACAGCTTCCATCCTGTCTATGTCTTTATGGAGATTGGGTCTCCAGAACTGCACGCAGTACTCAGATGGGGTCTGACCAACTGTCTGTACAGAGGGATAATAACTTCCTGTTTTCTACTGGTGATGCCTCTCCCTATGCATCCCAGTATCCCCCCAGCCCTCCTTGCTGCCCTCTCACAATGCTTGCTCACCTTTAGGTCATCTGATATGACTACCCCCAGGTCTCTTTCCATTTTTGTTGTTGTTAGTATCTCACCCCGCATTGTGTACTCTTCCCCTGGGTTTTTGTTTCCCAGGTGCATTACCTTGCACTTCTTAGCATTGAATCTAAGCTGCCATACATTTAGAGGACATAAATTGTTTGGTTCTGAGGTCCAAAAACTCTTCAGGCCTCAGGCAGAACCTTGAAGTCTGTGAATTTCCTCTACCATACCCAGCCTAGATGTAGGAGCAGGGGTCCTTTTCATCCAGCTGGTGTCAGACAGCACCCAGACAGCAGGGCAAGGGAGCAGGAGCCTTGCCAGCTCCCAGTACCACCCCAGCTACACATTCAAAAGCCCCTAGAGGTGATGACATGGGGAGGGCAGCCCAACTGGTTCTACCTGACTCCTTGTACACCCCCAACCACCTTTACCTCCGGGGTGGTTGGGGGGGTCACCTCTCCCTCCCCCTAAAACAGTGGAAAGAAGTGACAACAGATGCATGGGTTCTGGAAATCAGAGAACAGGGCCATGCTCTAGAACTTCTAGACATACCTGCAGATCATACCCCACTAGTGACCCACTATCCTCCAGAGTACCTATGTCTGCTTCTGGAAGAAATAACAGACTTTGCTACAAAAGCAGGCCATAGAACCTGTGCCCTTAGAACAAAGACACTCAGGTTTTTACTCTTGGTACTTCCTGGTCCCAAAGTGGACAGTAGATCTGTGGCCTATCCTGGATCTCAGAGAACTAAACCTCTTTACAGAGTAGAAGAAGTTCAGAATGGTCACCTTGCAAGGCCTACTCCCACTGCAGCAAACAGGGGGCTGGATCTATTCCCTTGATATGAAAGATGCTTACCTCCATATCAGAATCCAGAAGCCTCACAGAAAATACCTGAGATTCCTGTTTTAAAGCAAACATTACCAATTTGGGGTGTTGCCTTTTGGCTTATCTTCTGTGCCACAGGTCTTTGCCAAATGCTTGGCAGTAGTGCCAGCAGCCTTGCACAGGGAAGGCCTTATGTTTTCCCTTACGTGGACAACTGGCTATTGAAAGCCCACTCTAGGGATCTGCTACTGCAGACCTTAACTTGAACCTGCCAGATGTTCGATGCTCTGGGGGTGACTGTCAACATACCAAAATCAGTGTTGACACCTTGCCAACGACTGCAGTGTATAGGAACAATCTTGGACCTGGCCCAGAGCTTATCCTTCCTGCTTCTGGACAGGGCCAACTTCCTGATTGCTCAAGCACAGCTAGTGCACAACAGCAGTTATGTCTCAGCCAGATGTTCCTATGCCTGCTGGGCCTCATGTCAGGGGCAAGAGTGGCAGTACCCTTGGCCAGTCTACACATGCAGATTCTGCAGTGGAGCCTGAGAGTCCAGTGTGATCAGCTTATAGATGACCCGGAACAAATGGTTTTAGTCATGTCCCCTGTGAAAATATAGAAAACATAGACTTTGACAGGAGATAAGGACTGCTTGGCCCACCCAGTCTGCCCATTTCCCTACCTACTGGATAAGCTGCCAATCCTAGTTCACCAGCAGCCTACTTTTTCCTACCCCCCCTCCAGAATTGCCTTATGTCTGTCCCATGCATTGTTGAATTCCCCTACTGTTTTTGACCCCATGACATCCTCAGGAAGGCCATTCCATGCATCAACCACCCTCTCTGTGAAAAAATATTTCCTCACATTGCCCCTGAGCCGCCCCCCCATCTTCAAACTGTGCCTCTTTGTTCTTACACATCTCTTTTTCTGAAAGATGATACCCTCTTGGACTTTGTTGATTCCCTTGAGGTACTTGAACATTTTTATCATGTCCCCCCTCTCCCTCCTTTCCTTGAGAGTATACATATGAAGCTCCTTTAGTCTCTTTATGTGGTTTCTGTTGTAGATCCTGCACCATTTTAGTTGCCCTCCTTTGGACTGCCTCCATCCTGTCTATGTCCTTGCGGAGATGGGGTCTTCAGAACTGCACGCAGTACTCCAGATGGCATCTCACCAACTGTTTGTACAGAGGGATAACAACTTCCTGTTTTCTACTGGTGATGCTTCTCCCTACGCATCCCAGTATCTCCCCAGCCATCCTTACTGCCTTCTCACATTGCTTGCTTACCTTTAAGTCATCTGATATGACTACCCCCAGGTCCCTTTCCATTTTTGTTGTTGTTAATAACTCCCCCACCCACTGTGTACTCTTCCCCTGGGTTTTTGTTTCCCAGGTGCATTACTTTGCACTTCTTGCATTGAATCTAAGCTGCCATACTTTTGACCATTCCTCCAAGCTTGCCAAGTCCCTTCTCATCCTTTCCACCCCCCCTCCCGCGTATCAACCTTGTTGCAGATCTTTGTGTTGTCTGTAAAGAGGCATGCTTTTCCTTCCAGTCCCTGTGCAATGTCACTTATAAAGACATTAAAAAGGACCGAACCCAGTACTGAACCTGCAGTACCCTGCTAGTGACCCCCCCCTTCTTCGGAGTGGACTCCGTTTACTATTACTCTCTGTGTCCTGTTGTCCAGCCAATTTTTTACCCAGGCTACCACCCTGGGACCCACTCCCAGGCTGGCTAATTTGTTTATTAATCTTTTGTGTGGGACTGTGTCAAGTGCCTAGCTAAAGTCTAGGTAGGCTATGTCCACAGCCCCTCCCTGGTCTACTACTTTGGTCACCCAGTCAAAGAAATGTATTAGATTCATCTGACATGACCTTCCCGCTGTGAATCCATGCTGCTTTGTGTCCTGTGCCCCACTAGCCTCTAGGTACTCAACAGTTCTTTCTTTCAGAAGTGATTCCATCATATTCCTTACCACTGAGGTCAAGTTAACAGGTCTGTAGTTTCCTGTCTCTGCTTTGCTCCCACTTTTGTGAAGGAGAATCATATCTGCCCTCCTCCAGTCCTTAGGTACTACACCATCCTGCCATTATTTGTTAAAAAGGGTACACCAAGTACTCAAGTGGTGGATGGAACCCAGCAACCTATTAAAGGGGGTTCCCTTCCTGATCCCTTCCCCTCTCCAGATTCTCACAACAGATGCCTCGGGGATGGGCTGGTGTGCCCACTTAGGCCCGCATCAGATGTAGGGTATGTGGACCACAGTGGAAAGCATCTTGGACATAAATGTTCTAGAAATGCAAGGTGTCCCGGATGGGCTTCAGGCTTTCCAGAACCATATGTGCCCAGCTCCTCTGATGGTACAGATGGACAGTGTCAGTGTGATGCATTACATCAGCAATCAAGGTGGGACTCATTCCTATCCCCCGTGCAGGAAAATAATGAGAGTTTGGTATTGGGCTCTGGAACAAGGTCTAGAACTGTCAGCAGTACATGTTCCAGGCATCCAAAACATCTTACCAGACAGGCTAAGCAGGTCACAGTCCAGGATGCATGAGTTGGAACTGCTAACCTCAGTAGTCGAAGACCTGTTTGACAGATGGGGTCATCCAGAATTGGACCTTTTTGCATCCCCACACAACGCAAAACTGCCGCTTTTCTGCTTGCTCGCTCCAGGGCCTGGAGTATTCTGACAAGATGTGTTGTTTCTCTGTTGGAAGGAGTGGTTCCTGTATGCCTTCCCTTCCTTCCATCTAATTCAGAGCATGCTACTGAAGCTACAAATGGAGGGGGCAACTCTGATGCTCATTGCTACCCTATGGCCTCGATAGATCTGGTTACCCTTATTGCGACAGCTAGTGATGGAACCCCAGTGCCGCGCTGCCCCTGTGCAAGGGTCTGCTGTCACAAACAGGGAGCCCTGGTCTGTCTGGACCTCAGATCTCTCTATCTGCATGCATGGCACCTGAAGCATAGCTATTGCACATTCTGGGATCTCCCAAAAGGTGACTGATTTTCTAATGGCTGCTAGAAAGCCTTCCACCAGATCCACTTATTCTATGAAGTGGAAGCGGTTTGCTGTATGAACCGCTTTCCTCCATCTGGATCCGTTCACCTGTTCAGTAAATCAGTTTCTAGAGTATCTGCTGTCCTTATCGGATTTAGGTCTACGGTATTCTTCTATCAAGGTGCACCTGGCTGCCATATGTGCTTTCCACGTGCCTATAGAGGGTTGTATAGTTTCCCAGCTGGAGGTGGCCCATATGTTTTCGAGAGGCATTTTACATCTGAAGCCTCCCGTTTGTAATCCAGTCCTGGCTTGGGACCTAAATTTCGTTTTGGAAAAGTTTACATTGGCTCCTTTTGAGCCAGCCATGACTTGTGGCTTACGCGTTCTTTCTTGGAAAGCGTTTTTGGTTGCAATCACTTCTGCTTGAAGGATTTCAGAGCTACAAGCTCTAATGTGTGAGCCTCCTTATTTAATTTTCCACAGAGTCTCTTTGCACACCAATCCTTCCTAAGTTTTACCAACGTTGGTGTCTGAGTTTACTTCGATTCAAAGCATCCACCTGCTCTTTTATTATCCTGAGCATGCCAATTCAGGGGAAGCATTGCTCTGTACTCTAGATGTACATAGAATACTTCAGGTACTGTATACACCACATGAAGGACTGCAGAAAGTCCTCACAGCTTTTTGTTTCGTTTGCCCTGGAAAAGAGGGTGCTCCAGTTTCTAAACAGTGCTTGTCCAAATGACTAGCCAACTGTATTATTTTTTTGTTACAGAAAGTACAGTTAGGAACTTCCTGGGGGTGATTCGTGATCATTCCAGAAGGGGCATATCCACCTTTGTTGCTTGCTTTAAAAATGTTTCTGCTGTAGACATCTGTGTAGCTACCACCTGGAGTACTGTCCACACCTTCACTAAACACTACAGTCTGAAAATTGTCTCTCGTAAAAGGACTGGTTTTGGCCTAGCTGTGCTACAAGGCCTACTTTCTTAAGCTAGTAGCCTCCAACCACCCAAACTGATCACTGTCAGTATTACTTGGTACTCATTCCATAGGTGTGACCTGATAAAAGAGATATCCTCGAAGAAGTTAGAACACTTTCGTACTTACCATAACAGTAGATCTTCAAGAGAATCTCTTTCATCAGGCCATGCCGTCTCACCCTCCTTCCCCTAATGGGCCTAAAACTCTAGCCTGTGTTGCTCCTATCTCCATTCTAGTCTACTCATATACCTCTGCCTCACCTGGGTTTGCAGAGTATTGTGTTCTCTCATGATTCCCTACAGAGAGGTCCTCTGAGTATGATCTCTGGCAGGGAACTGATGAGAGGAGGGAACGCCCATGTTTATATGTGAGCCAATGTCTGATGTCATTGTCGGTGGCCCTGGCTGACTGCTCGCAAAAGTTTCCATGTGGTCCTAGTGCCTAACAGCTTATAGTTCCATAGATATGGCCTGATGAAAGAGATTCTCTTGAAGATCTACTGTTACAGTAAGCAACTGTTCTTTTCTACTGGTGACCATCCACTTGCCCCACTTCACAGGTTCTAACTCCATCTGTGTCCCGCCTTGATGCTGCACAATGTAAATTAATTTCCCTGGGTCAATGCCTATCCTATCATGAGCGACCTGAAGAAATCTAGCTGTAGCCTAAGACATGAGGGGAAAAATGCGAACTAACAACAAAACAAAAACAGAAGTAACCCAACCACTGCAGAGCCTTAATGCAGTTATAAAACTAAAATAGTTTTCATTTGGTTAAACTAATACTTTTTCTTAGTGTAAATTGTAATTATTCTATTGTACATGAATGTTTTCGGTAGTTAACCTAACCCTTTAGAATGTGAGTGAGCCAATCCGATTGCTCCATTTCAAGCCACTGTTGTATAATATAAAATATCTCTAAGAGCTGCCCAGAATAATAACCAGTCATGGCTGTTAACAGAACATATGACGTAACAATAAAGTATCACAAAAATCATAAAATTGTAGCTACAGAAAAAACACTCAGGTAGGTCTAGCCAGGGCAGAAGTAAGCGAACCAGGTGAATCTTTAATAGTTTAAGGGAAAAGCAATACATAGTCTAGGTCACTGAATGTAGAAATGTACTTTCACTCATTTTCTTCCTCTGTAGACCTCTTTTCCTAAGCCAACACATACATGCCTCTGAATATTCCATTGCTCAACCTTAATTTAAAATGGTCGCCAATGGAGAGAATCAGTGGAATCACAAGGAAAAGATGTCTCACTGAGGAGGCCAGAGAAAGAAGCTCCAAACTATATGCTGGAAGCATGCCATGTGGTTATTTATACATGATGATCAACATATTGAACATGATCTCTGTCGGACTGGAAGTCAATGTCATGAGCAGTGAAACTGGCAGAATACACTGGCGAATCTAAGTACGAGTTAGAATTCAGGCTGCAGCATTCTGGACTAGTTGGAGATGCAGTAAGATGGAAGCTACAGTACGCAGTACTAGAGATAACGGAATGGGTTAAGAAGATATTTTCAAACTCTGGATATATTGTACATATGATAAAAGGGCATTTTTTTCTGCCATCATCCAAGTATACATTAAAGGGACTTAAGTACAGGAGATCACCAAGATTTATAATTATTTATTGTGATTCAGTGCAGACATCGTCAAATGGCAGAACGACATTCAGAATATTCTTTGCTAACTGCAGAACGTCAAAATTGATCATTTCAGCCTTGGACTGGTTCAACCGGAGGAAATGTGAACTCATCCAGAATATGATGTCTTGCCAGTGACAATGAAGAAGTGAAGCAGTTTACTCCAGCGATTTAACAGTAATATGGATTTCCATACCATCATCATACACATGGAAAGGCAATAATATTAACGTACCTAGTCAGCTAAAGGCTCATTATGGAGCCTTGCATTACACCTTCTGTTGACTGGGCATTAGAGGAACAGTAATTAACTATGGACACAAAGAAGTGCCTGTCAAGTAAATAAGATTTTAACCGAGACAAAACTGTCACTGACAGATCAACATACGTCTTCAACCTTTGCATTAATTAGAGTGACTATAAAAAGGCCCCAAGAAACTTAGGGAGAGAGAAAGAGGCCAGAGAGCTGAGAGATTTCTCTGATAGAGAGAGGCAGGAGATTACTGCATGTGATTATTGTATAAGTTTTCTGTTTGTTCAGCTGTAAATAGTTACATTTTTCTTTTATATGAATAATTAAATGTGCACCAAAGCAAAGCATTTTTTTAACTGGACATTTTTTGTCTTGGCTGACTACTAAGCTCACTGTGGACTGCAGGCCTTTATAAAAACTGCTTTAGGACAACCAACCCCAAATACACAAAACAAAGTACTGTAAATACTGAGATACAGGCCGCAGAAATCGGGCTCATAGTACATAGGGGTACAGGAGCTGGAGCTATAGTCTACATCCCAAAACTGGTATTTACAAAGCAATTGCTAACAGACCTTTTTGTTAACATGAATACCGGTACACACCAGTATAGCAGAAATGTATATGAGTCAATGCACTTTGCTGCCTTTATAGTACACCCTAGCTCAATTAAAATATATTTAGCAGTAAAACACCACATTATATGTCTTGCTGTGCACACAACACACACACGCGTGTGCACACACACACACACACACACTCTCTGTCTGTTCTGCTTTGGATTGAATTATAAGGATGTTTGTTTCCTCCTGGGTTTGCAGTGATTGATGGCTGTTCAGGCTCAAAGAATTGTAGGTCACAAGTTCATAGTGAATTCCCAGATGTGCACCAAAACACCTGAATCAAATTACTGCTGTAGGATGGGGATGTGAGTCACACCATCATATATGGAAATGAGATACAGTGCAAAAAGGGCTTCTTGGCTGCTGTTGAAGCTGTCTCAGTGATCAGTTTTCATCTGGGCTGAAGCAGAATCCCTGGACCGATCAAGCGGTGTGGCAGAAGCGCATTACACTGCCACATGGAGGAACTGGTTCTTAAGCCCCTTGAAACCCACACTATTACTGGCTGGGGTTGAGTAGATCTCTAGAAGTGAGATGCTTGGCTGCCATGGGGGAAAGGAGGTTGTACGCTACCTGGTGTTCATGTGCCCCTTGCTGACCTAAAATGGAGCAAAAATTGTGCCAACTGCATAGACATTGGCTCTCACAGTCAGACAGAGGGTGCACCAGCAGTGGCCTTTGACTGGTTGTGTACTTGGAGGAAAGTGGGGGATACAATGGAAAAATACACAAAAAAATGACTTTCTTTCACAGAAGAGAAGGGTTGTTGGTTTGATGCTTTCTGCTATGAAGTAGACCAGCAGCTTTGCACTGCACATCACAGAACCACAGTAGAATAAGGATCCCCAGGAGAAGTCAGTGATCTTTGTTTAGTAATAATTATGTATGAATGTTTTGGTACTTAGATTTAATGTACCGTAGTGGCAGTCATGGCGATGTCACCAGAAAATCACAATATTCAATCACCTCCCCTGCAGGTTGGCACAAAAAAAATTGCACACAATCTCTGTGCCCTTCGCTTTCTTGTTGCCAACCTGAAGACCACGTAGACGTCACAGTGATTCATTGTTCACATTCAGTGCGCAGCTGGCAAGGACCTAGGTAGGAAATGGGCAGATTAGATGGAGCACAAGTCGGTTTCTTCCCATAAACATCTGTGTTTCTGTGATCTGTGCAACTTCTTTGACTTTGCTTGAGTATTGTTTTTCTAAACTGTATGGTCCTAGATATTGTCATTGATAATTTTATCTACACCTCACCCCACACACCACTAAATGGGCTAGTCAAGTGGTTTTTGAAGTGGTGTTTCACAGTAAAAATCACAGGGCCACTTCTTGAAGACAGGACTCTCAGTTGCTGAGCTGTCTGAGGCTGCACACAGTATGGGACTAACAGTTCCTGCTTCAGAGGTGCGGTGGGATTTGACCCCCTTGCTAGTTGACCAGAAAGTTCTAAATAGTGGAGGAAACATGCAGACAAATTGTTGACCAAGTACGGGAAGGATGAGTATAATTTGAAGTTCAATGGGTCGGCAGACAACTGAGAAAATGTGTATGTTTGCAAACTGCTTATGCATGGTTACACTTCGTCTGTCATTGATTCTCTTCTTGTCTCATGACTGAGACTTCCATCCGCTTGGAGAGGTGGCAGAAGGATACTGCCCATCTGCCTAAAGGAAAGAAGGGAATGAGATGACCCCCCCCCCCAAGATAAGAAAGCCACTGGAAAAGGAAGGGATGATAGAAGGATGAGACACCTGAACAAGTTGTTGCTGTTTACCAAGCATGTGTCTGTACTGCTCTCTCAATGGAGCTTGTGGAGAATGTGTTCCATGCTACACCCTACCCCACCCCAACCTCAAGATGCTCTTTGCAATACAGTGGAATAAAAAAAAAAAAACCATCAAATTCAGTGAGTCTTCCTGGTGTAGAGAGTTACACGCTGCAGGGACACTGACAGTGCCAGCTATGAGTATACGGAGGAATCCTGAGTAACTGTCTCATGTTGCACAATCCCCCTGGCCACGTTTTGTGGTGGCACGTGAGGGAGCACACTCCAGGTGATATGTGCCAAAATAAACTTAAAAAAAAACATATCTCTGCTTCAGATCTGTAGCTTGTCATATATTTCTTAAAAATCTGTATGACGGTTGGTGGTTCTGGATACCTGGACCTATAGTAAGGCCTATAGCCAAACTGTAGGTGGGGAGTCTTCCTCAAAGATGTTAATCAGATAGCATTTGCAATAAAGAAGGGAGGACAGACTCAAAACCCAATTAATGTAATTTTAATAGTAATTTTGTATTAGTCTCAAACCACCAAATCTTGATACCGCCAACCTTTTGTAATCCCACGTCACTTCCTCAGGACTTACTGTGGTCTTAGGTTATAATGCCTATTCACAGAATTGTTATTGTTCAAATAGGGGGGCATACCCCCCTTTACCTTAGTTCATTCTTGGGCAAACTATCAAATCCATTTTTCCTTTACTAAGTGAGGGCTCCAAAAGCTGTCTTCATTGATAAGACATACAGTCTGAAGCTATCACACGTGTGATCTGTACTATGAATCAGGCTGGTTGAACCTATCAAATCGTCTTATTTATCTCACCTGCACAATGGCAAAAAAATCTATCTTGGGACTGACTCCATTATGTATTCAAAACCTACTCCGACTGAATCCTGGCTCACGACCCTCCACCAGATCTGAACGCCAACCTTTCCTGGTTCCGAGATGCCGGACTGCACAGGGACAAAGATCTTTCAGATACAGGGCCCTGACATGGTTCAATGCTTTAGTCCACCTACTCTATCCTCAGCCTCGCTTAGCTTTCAAATCCATGCTCTATGCCCACCTCACCACCACTAGCAACTGTGATTGCGCTAGATAAAGACTACTACTCCTCATGTCCATCCTCACATCTGAGGCCTCTTCCTCCCTGACTAATGAACCCTCTGGTACCTCTACTACTTCCTGTCTCCCACCCAGACTCACTCCCCCCCTTTTTTCCTGTCCCCTCTCACTTACTCTCCCGCTCACCACCTTTCCCTCCTCTCTAGCCTCCTTTTGGTGCCTAATGATCACCTTCTCCCTGGAAGTTTCCTTAACCTCGAAATTGTCTACTCGCTTGAACCTGTTATAGCTTGTTTTTCTATGAAACTTAAAAACGTTACTGCCTTAAACTGTTAATAGCAAATTTATGATGTAACTTTCCTGTCTGGTTTTACCTGTAATGTGTATCGTGCTTTGTTAAATGTTCTTTGTGACGTGGAACCTTTGTAAAAGAGCCCTGGCTCAAAGGTATTAATTCCTAGACTAATAAACTAAACTAAACTATCTTGTCCTATAATAGTGGTCTGGGGCTACAAAACATTGGCGGTGATGAAATTTGATGGCTTGTGACTAAAAAAAAATATTCACATGACATTACTTTTAACTGGGTTTTGAGTCTGCCCTCCCTTCTTTGTTGCAGATATATTTCTTAAAAAAAATTACAATATATGTATTTTAAGTTTTCTACACCAGGATAGCCTCATTTAGGTACAGCACCTAGTTTGCAAGAAGGTCCCGTGGGTCACGAACTACGGCAAAGGTTACAAAGGTACCCAGTAAATTAAGCAAATGACGTTGAAAATGAAGAGGAAATAAATACATTGATTTAAACTCATGCAAACCTGTAGCTTGGGGCTGGCAGTATAGCCTAGAGGTTAGAGTAACGAGCTGTGAATAAGCTCATTACATCCAGCAGAACTGGGTTTGATTCCCACAACCTCCACTTGCATACTGATTTCCAGTCCCCCTTTCAGTCTGGCTTTAGGAAGCACTACTCCACCATATCTTCTTTGCTGAGGGTAACTGACTGTCCTCACTGGGATAGATCAGGGACATATCACCTCAGCTATATTCATCGACCTGGTCAAAGCTTTTTACTTGGTGTCCTACCCTTTCCTTAACAAGCTGAGCTTTGCAGGCCTTTCAGTGTCTGCTCTTGGCTGGTTCCATTCAAACCTCATGGGCCATCAGCCGTAAGTACAAGTGAGTAGTGTCCTGTCTCCCATTCTCCCCATCCTAACAGGTGTCCCTAAGGGCTCCATTCTGGGCCCTATTCTGTTCACCATTTTCCTAAATGACCTCCCCTGTGCCTATGTGTCTTCGTATATCCAAATGTATGTGGATGATATGGTCATTTACATCTCCAGCCCTTCAGCTTCAGCTGTTGAAGTTCCACTCCAAAATTACATCCACAATGTCCTGCGTTGGTTCCACACCAACCAGCTCAGGGTCAACGCAAAGAAGATGGACACTATGATCTTCGGTATCAGTCAGAATCTGGCTAGGCTCTCAAATCCCCCTGCTTTCTCCACGCTTGATGGCACCTCTCTGGAGGCTGTCCCCACCTTCAAATATCTTCGAGTCTGGCTTGACAGCAAGCTCGATTTCTCCGTCCACATCGATGCCATTCATGCCAAACTCCACCCAAAACTTGGTGCCATCCTCCCAATCTTTGATTAGACTGACATGGTCTATGGTACTGCCCCTTCCTTCTCCCTTGGCAAACTGGATACCCTCTGTGATGCCTTCTGCCATTTTGCCACTAACTCTTCCCTTTACACTTACCACTGCTTCCTTTATTCCTCTCTCTCCGTCCCTCCTCCCCCTCCCTTCATGTCACCTGTCCCACTGAGCCACCTATGTTGCCAAATATTGGCTCGGATCCATCCCATCCTACCTATCCTCCATCATCTCCCCGTTCCCTGCTTTTCCTACTCCCTTCACACTTGGGATTCCACCTTCTCCATTCCCCCTTCACTCATCTGCTTGCCAAGCTGCTTTCTCCTACTGCCTCCCTCCCTCTGGAATCTTCCCCTTCCCCGCCACCTCCTCCCTCCCTCTCTCTCTCTGCTTTAGATATCGACTAAGATAACACCTTGCACCCTCCTGTTTGTGTAAATCCCTTTCTAGGACATGGATATGTTGTTTGTCCACACTGTCTGGCAGGTTCCTTGCCGCTTTAAATCTTGCCGGAAGGTCTTCAAGCTGGCTCCTCCCTCCCACCCGGGTGGTAAAACTCTTGGCTCCGCCCCATGACGCCAGATCTTCCTTACCGCTTGGAAACTCAGGTTCCCTCCTTAATGCTTTGTGTGTAGACTGGATCCTAATTCTTCAGTTCACCCGAAACTTATTCTCAAATTTTCAAGACTTCGGTCAAACTACTCCCTCGTGGCTGCGATGGACAAATTGACTCCCGGTTTTTGGCGGTGCCCATGTGGGCAGAAAATGTCCAGGACAGATCCGCACTCCACGTGCGTCTACTGCCTTAGCCTAGACCATGACCCGCAGGCCTGGAGTTATGCCCGTTCGTTTTCATTAGCGTCCTTGGAAGACCGCGCTGCCCGGTTAAAGCTTTAGGCGCCCAGAAGTGCTACCCGCCGTGAAGTCAAGAAGGCCTGTTGTGGTTACTGCGGCGGCTGGCTCGGCTGAGCAACTCGAGCAGATGATCGCCCTCGAGGAGGAGGCGGCACAGGCTGCATCATCCTCTTCCTCGGTCGCGGCATTTATCCCACTCTCTCTCTGGGTACCTCATATTCAGCTTCTTTTAAGGAGCTTTGCCCATCGGGACATTCTTCTCGGTCCAAAAAGAAGGACTCGAAAGGTAAGTCCTACCGTTGGCATTCATGGGAGCGGGAGAGGTCCCCTTTCCTGGACAGTCGACACTCGACTTCGGTCGAGGTTGCGACTAAGGCCGCTGGCTTCATGATGTCCCCGTCAGGTCAGCCGGCCGAGACACCCATTGATGCAGTCAAGATTTTTCTCGACCCATCGGACGGGCTGTCGACTGGTGAAGCCGACAACCCTTCTTCACCGGTTCCCCCAGTGGTGACCAAGGACTTGCCTGCGCCTCCGGTGCCGGAGTCCCCAGTCAAGGCTTCCGAGCCAAGGGAAGCATGGGTGTCCCCTGCCCCTTCCCAGACCCGTCCTCGGAAACACTGAGGATCTCGGTATCGGTCTCGGACTTCATCTCGGTCCAGCCGATCCCATCGACATCGGCGGTCTCGGTCTCGGCACTGAAGTAAGCGGCGCCGCTGCTCGTCCTCGTCTTCCTCCTTGGAAGAGGAGAGTCTTCGGAGCAAATTGTGTCAACACTATGAGGACCTGATGTGGCAGCAGTTACTTCTGTCTGGGAACAAGCTGACGCTGTCGCCTTCCCCGGCCATCAAGTGGCTGTCACCCGAGCGGCCGAAACAACGCCTTGCTGTAGTCGAGGTGCCCAGGCCTGGGCCAGTTGTTTGGCCGAAACCAGCTGCCCCACCGATTGTGGTGGAACCTCCGCCTCCACAGCCGAAATTGGGGGCTCCGACCAAGGACTCTCGGTCGGGTCAGGACCTGCCCCACAGGTTGTCGGTTACCCTCACTTCCGACCGTCCTTGGCAGGTGGAGGGTGGCTCAGGCCCCAGGCAGCTCTTCGCGGACTCCTCGGAGTCCGACAACGACTCCTCCCTGTTCTCCAGGCCCATCGACCTGGAGTCCTCTGGGGGCCAGTCGATGGACGAAAGCCCATCGTCCTTCATGGGTCTGCTTCGGTTCATCTCAGAGTCCACCAGGATGCAGCTCGAGCCCATATCCAAGCGGGTCAAGTATCCCCTAACGGAGATACTGGACCGAAGGGATTCACCCACGGAGGCCTTTCCGGTGGCTAAAGCCATTGTTGGCCCAGCCTTGGAGCTCTGGCAGCAGCCTGCTTCCTGTCCTGCTCCTTTGGCCAGGATGGCCAGGAAGTACATGGTCCCTACCGGCTCTTTGTCCGGTTTTTCGGAACACCCCTCTGCCGAGGGGTTGGTCACCGATAGCATTTTCCGGTGTTCCAGGAATGCTAGGGATGTGGATAAGCCCCCCGACAAGGAGTCCAAAAAGCTGGACTATGCCGGGCGCAAGGTGTACGCTGCATCCTCCCTTGGCCTCTGCCAGGCCAGCTCAGCCGTGCTGATGGCACACTTCTTCCACGCCCTCGTGGGCTCCCTGGATGAGGTGATCCCTCATCTCCCGGCCGACCTGCAGACCACGGTTAGGCAGGTTCGCGACCAGGGAACGGCGGTGGCAAAACAGCAGCTCCAAATGGCTGTGGACATTGGAGACTCCTGTGCCAGATCAGTTGCGGCCGCAGTGGCCATGCGCTGCAGAGCATGGCTGAGGATATCCACCTTCATGGTAGATACCCAGCATAAACTGGTGGATGTCCCCTTCCTGGGGTCTGACCTCTTCGGCCCTGGAGTGGAAGGTCACCTCCAGCGGATCGAGAAGTCCAATGCTACTCTGGACTCGGTTACCTCCGCCCAGAAGGACAAGGGCCGTCAACAACAGCAGCATAAGTCCTTTCGTCCTTCTGCGCCTGCGGCACGTCCGGCCCAACAGCACCAACCCCAGGGCCAGCAGGCTCGCGCTTGGCACCCCAAAGCCAAGCCTGCAGCTTCCTCTAATAGGAAGCAGGGAGGAAAAGGCCCAGGAGATCCCTTGGCCGGTTCCTCCTCTAAGTCTGCCCAGTGATGGGTTGAGGGGTGTCGCCCCCAGCCTCGTCACTCCCCCCTGGGTTCCCCCATGGGGGGATGGCTCCGAAACTTCCTTTCCACCTGGTCCGCTATTACCATGGACCGTTGGGTGTTGTAGGTGGTAGGAAAGGGCCTGTCCCTGAAGTTCAAGCAGGCCCTGTCCTTCCGAGCCGTCACCCCTCGGGGGGGCTACGGGGTCTGCAGCCTCTCTGTTGGCTTGCCGAGCCAATATCGCCCTGCTCCTCAAAAAAGAGGTGATCAGGAAGGTGGCGGATCCTTCTCCAGACCCGGGGTTTGTGTCCAGGTACTTCCTGGTCCCAAAACGGACGGGGGGCTGGCGCCCCATTCTCGACCTGCACGACCTGAACAGGTTCCTAAGGTCTCGGACCTTCAGGATGTTCTCTCTGACCCAGATAATCCCATCCTTGGAACGAGGCATGTGGTTCTGTTCTCCGGACCTCCAGGACACGTTCTTTCACGTCCCAATCCATCCGTCCCACCAGAGATTCCTTCACTTCAGGGCAGAGGGATCCCTCTATGAGTTCTGGGCCATGCTCTTCGGCCTTTCCCTAGCTCCCAGGGTCTTCACCAAATGCATGGCAGTGGTAACAGCATTTCTGCGGTGCCGAAGGGTCAGGGTGTGCCCCTACCTGGATGACTGGCTGATTGCGGCCCCCTCCAGAGTGGAGGTGGAGCGGTCCAGAGATCTGGCCCTCCAGGTTTGCTCTCAGGTTGGCCTCCTCATCAACAAGGCCAAGTCAGAACTCATGCCAAAGCAGGTGATCCAATTCATCGGGGAAGAGCTCAACTCTCTACGAGCCAGAGCACGGCTCCCGGTGGACAGGGCCGAGGTTCTTTCCTCCTTTGCCCAGTCATTTCAGGTTGGGCAATTGCGGCCTGCCCGGGACTTCCTGCGCCTCCTGGGCCTCATGGCAGCCTGCACCAGCGTGGTCTGTTGGGCCCATTGGTACATGCGTCCCCTTCAATGGGGGCTGGCCAGCCAATGGTCACAGCACTTTAATCCGCTGGATCAGCTAGTGACAGTGACCCATGGGGTGTGAAATGCTCTCCAGTGGTGGACCGTTCCGGCACATCTGCAGGAGGGCATCCCATTTGTCCACCCAGAGCCGACAGTCTCTCTATCGACCGATGCCTCTCTGATGGGTTAGGGTGCCCATCTGGGGGAGCACAGAGCGCACGGGCTCTGGTCCCCTCGGGAGTCCCGATGCCACATCAACCTGCTGGAGCTTCGGGTGGTTCATCTAACCCTCACTGCCTTCGCTCCGTTTCTGCGGGGTCAAGTGGTTCAGGTCCAGATGGACAATACCACGACCATGTACTACCTAAACCGTCAGGGCGGGATGCGCTCCATGCCCCGGTGCAGGGAAGCTTTCTGCATTTGGTCACTCATGCACAGCCTGGAGGTGGATCTCCTTGCCGTCCATGTGGCAGGAGCCTCCAACACCCTGGCCGATGCCCTAAGCCAGATAGGGGCTGTGTCCCATGAGTGGTCTCTCCTGCTGGAGGTAGTACAAGATCCGTTCTCCCACTGGGGCACGCCTCAGGCGGACCTGTTTGCCTCCGGGGAGAATGCAAAGCTGAGACTATTTCATGCCCCCCCCAACCCAGCAGGGCTCGCTGCAGGGGGATGCCTTCTCAAGGCCATGGACCCCGGGCCTCTTCTACACCTTTCCCCCATTTCCCTTGATCCACAAGGTGCTTCTCAAGGCGAGAAGGGACAAGGCGCAGGTGATTCTGGTAGCCCCAGACTGGACCCACCAGTTCTAGTATCCAGATCTCCTCAGTCTCAGCTCCAGGCTCCCCGAGGCGGCTTCCAGCCTGCCCGGACCTGATCTCAGTCAATCAGGGGAAGATATTCCACCCGGACCTTCAATCCCTGCACCTGACGGCCTGGTTCCTGAGCGGCTAGAGTTCCAGGCCTTGGGTCTTTCTGACGAGGTCCTCAACGTCGTTGAGGCGTCCCATAAGGAGTCGACCAGAAAATGCTACGTCTTCAAATGGAAGAGATTCTCCATTTGGTGTCAGGGCAAGGGCCTGGACCATTCCTCCTGTTCCTTGGCCAGCGTTCTGGACTACCTGTGGTCCCTTTCTCAGCAAGGGCTTCGGTCGATGACCCTTAAGGTGCACCTGGCAGCCATCCCTGCTTAGCGGGCGTGGGCTGGGAAGCAGTCAGTGGCGCAGGAGAAGGTGGTCGGGTGCATTTCAAAGGCCTTGCTCACATATCCCCTCTGGTGCGAGAACCTCCACCTCCGTGGGATCTACTGCTGGTATTGGCTAAGCTCATGGGCAAGCCATTCGAACCGATGCACAGGTGTGACATCTCTCACCTGTCATGGAAGACCGCCTTCTTGGTGGCTATCATGTCAGCCAGAAGGATGGGAGAGCTCCAGGCGCTTTCCATCGAGTCTCCTTATCTGGTCTTCGACAGGGACAAGGTTGTCCTGTGTCCCCACCCAAAATTCCTTCTGAAGGTGGTGTCGGAGTGTCACCTTAACCAGGTGTTGACTGTGCTGGTGTTCTACCCAAATCACACCTCGGAGGCCCCAATCACACCTTGGAGGCCTAATATAGGCTCCATACTTTGGACCCTAGAAGAGCGCTCGCTTACTATAAGGAGCGAATGGCTGAAGTTCAGGGAGAGGTTCGCCAGCTGTTTGTCACCTACGCTGAAGCCGCATCTGGCAGACCTGCAGCCAAGCAGGCGATAGGCAGGTGGGTCACCTCCTGCATAGATCTCTGCTATAGGTTGGCAGGCATGGAGCCTCCCAGAGGGATAAGAGCTCATTCTACTCGCCATACCGCTGCATCGGTGGCTGCTTCCAGGGACGTCCCTATCCAGGAAATCTGCAGGGCTGCTACCTGGAAATCAGCACACACCTTCATCACTCACTACCACATCGACCTTGAGTCACGCCGGGCTGCTGGATTTGGGGCCTCGGTTCTCCAGTCTTTATTTCCCAAGTAGGGGGTGTGCGCCTTGCCTCCTCCTCCGGAGAACTGCTAGGAGTCTGCCAGAAGTGTAGATGAACAACATATCCATGTCCATAGAAATACAGGTTACTCACCTGTAACAGGAGTTCTAGGAATGGTATATGTTGTTCATCCTACATTCCCACCTGCCTCCCCGGCTTCTCGCTGACGCGACAACCTGGTTTCCAACGGGCTAAATCTGGCGTCATGGGGCGGAGCCGAGAGTTTTACCACCCGAGTAGGTTGGAGGAGCCAGCTTGAAGACCTTCCGGCAAGATTTAAAGCGGCAAGGAACCTGCCAGACAGTGTGGATGAACAACATATACCATTCCTAGAACTGCTGTTGCAGGCGAGTAACCTGTATTTCTAATCTCATATCCTCTTCCTTGACCATCTCCTGTCAGCTCCGCTTTGTCTGAGACTCTTTAGCATAGTCCCTGCCCCAGCATGCATTATGCACTTTGTTTCGCTTATGTCTTGCCACTGTATCATTGCTGTATTTATGCTGCTATTTTATGTTTCCACTCCATTTGCTGCTACCAGTGTATGTTTTATGCCTATACCCATATTTTTGATGTGCAATTTGTATCCATGTTTTGCTAAGAAATGTGTTCCTCCTTATTTCCCTTCCCCTTCACACCTGGAAACGAGTTTCGTCTCAGTGTGCCTTTCCCAGTTACCAGCCTTTAAATAAATAAATAAATACTGTGTGACTCTGAGCAAGCCACTTAACCTCCCCAGTGCTCCTGGGCTGCCCCTGAAAACAGGCACGTTTGTGTAGTGGGCCTTACCTGGTTACCAAATTATTAAAAAAAAAACAAAAAAAAAAAACTTAACATGTTGATGAGACTGGAAAACTGTATCATGAATAAGGACAGTGACAGGGCATCCTTTTTTCCCCCAAAGTGTGTGTATTCATTACCCTAGGATAGCCCAGTTGTGATACAACATCTCATTTTCATTGGGGTTCTGCTTCTACCCGTGTTTACAGCTGGGAGAAGCTAAAGCACAGGGAGGGTAAATTATTTGCTCAAGGTCACACTGTGGGCTTGTGGCTGTGGTGGGATTTAAACTGTGGCATCTTCTCTTATACAGTTCGTTGCTTCCAACTGCTGAATCACACTTCCTCCATTAATATAAATGGCACAGTCTTGATCAACCTGTATATTTGACTGAGAGATATTGATAACATTGGCCTTTATTGATCCCTTATTACATTAAACAACAGATAAAGGAATCCATAGTTGCACCCTGTATTCTGAAGGTTACTAGTTCATGCTGTTTGTGTTTTATAGTCTGCCACATATGGTAATTTACAGAGATTAAATTTGTTGAGATTTAACTACTGGGAATATTGCAAGGCATTTGTTGGTAATTTTTTTAAATGAAATTAGTCTGTCTAGCAGAGGGCTGGGGGAAGTGATAATGAGGATTGATACAAACCAGTCTTTTAGCATGGCCAGCTGAACACGAATTATGCCTTTCTGATAAGCAATGAAGGGGGATGCTAGTTGCAAAGGACTTATTTTCAAGGAAGATGTGAGGCATAGTCAATAAAAACACTACTATCTTGTTCCATTTGTGATCGTGGACTGCTGGGGGCACTGACCTATGGCATCCGCTGGTCATGAAATTCTTTTACAGCTGAGCTCTTCTAGTTTTGTTATAACCATAACCCAAGCGCCCCATGTACAATTCAGTAACAACAAACCCAGGTCCCACATTGCTTGCTGTTCCATATCATGAAAAAAGGTGGGAAAGGGGATCCCTATTCAGTTACTGGGATTTTTTCAGTCATTAAGCAGTTGTTGCCCAAAGACTGTGATTTACAAAAACTGTGTTGTAGTTTTGTCCTTACAAATTCTGCACAGTGCCACAGGGGCTGATTTGCTCTTGATGTTCAGAGCACCCCCTTCACCTGTTCAGATATTTTTGTTTTGTTTAAAAAATTACACTTTTTTTGTGAACTCCTATTGAGGCCATCCAAGAGGGCAGAGAGAAATCAAGCCCAGTATGGTCGTGGGGAGCCAGTGGGGCATTATCTGCCCAGCTGGTGCCACTTTTTCCCTTTTTGTCCAGCTTACTTCAAAGTGTGTGACGGGGGGCTGGCACACCTGTTGCACTGACACATGTGCTGTCCCCTCCATGTATATGCAGTAGGCACCTGAGACTGCACCACGTACTATGGTCACTCGGATAGTGGTAATGTAGCAGGCTGCACAACCCTCCCCTACCATAGGGCCTCTGGGACACTCAGTCCTTCTCCCCAGCTGGCCCTGGGCTCATTCCCGAACCTGGGTTGCCAGTGTTGCAAATGGCAGTGCTGCTGGTGCACAAATAGGCTGGCACAGTGACATTTTTTTGGACCAGTATTCGCTGGAGGTCTGAACTGTGCTTCTCCTAGTTTCTACTGAAACAGCTACTTGTGTTTGTCACCTTTACAAAATTAGTTATTCACTAAAAGATTAAATGGTTCAAACACAGAGTCTGCCAATTCATGGAATTCAAGAGTGTTGTGCTTTGCCTCTGAGTCACCAGCAGTAGGATTGACTGATCAAGTCAGCGATGACCCCATTGGCATTTTCATAGACTGAGGTGGCAGAATGTGATGAGAGTTGTGCAGTATCCCTTTTCACACAGAAGGCAAGCTACCACCCTGAGGTTGTTCTTGAAGGCCCTGACAGTGCTGGCACTGGCCCACAGTAAATTCTACATGTTCATTCCCACCTTGACAACTGCCAGATCTGGTCAGGCACTCTCTCTATTAGTGCAGAAGTTGCTCTTCAGAACGCTTGAGATGCCAACAGCACATGGATGGATACTGAACTACAAAAATAGTTCCCCTCGCTCCATCACAGTGCTTGAGCCACCTTAGTTCTTTATTCAGTATTATTCTGGCAATGCTCTTCCTAGCTCAGAAGTGCATGAGAAGCAGATGACACTCTTAGCATCTCTGCTAATTTTGCTGTAAAAGTGACTTGAAGTGGAGTAGAGTGATAACATCAGGTTTGACCTGGTTTCTTGGGCTGGTCTGCAATTATGCTCCTTGCAAAGTCATTTTTGAAATATATGGGACAATATGTTTGCTACTCTCTCTTTCCAATGTACCCATCTTCAGGACACACAGGAAATGAGCTGTTCACAACATAGCATGTTTTTGCTGGGACAGAAATATTAAATGAATAAATGAATGCTGGGAGACTTTGAATCAATGTTTTCCTTTCCAGGGAAAGAAGTGAAGGAACTAAGGCTGCGTACTGGGGAGAAGAACCTTTTATGGTTGTGCATCAAAGGAACAAGACTATACCAACTGAGATTGTCCCCTTGGGGTCATCAGAGTTTTAAGATGTTTTAAGATGGAACAAGACTTTTAATCTATTGAGATCGTCCCCTTGGGTCATCGAAATTTAAAGTGGCAGCGGGCCTTTTATCCCTTTGAGACTGTCCCCTAGGAATATCAGAGTTTAAGGCTGCAGCAGAACTTTTAACCCACTGTGACCACTTCCTAGGAACATCGGAGTTTAAGATGAAAGAAGGCCTTTTAGCCAGTTGAGACTGTCCTCTAAGAACATCAGAATTGAAGATGGAAGCAGGCATTTTAGCCCATTGAGACTGTCCCCTGGGAACACTGGAGTTTAAGATGGAAGCCAGCCTTTCATCCCAGTGAGACCATTCCCTAGGAACATCAGAGATGGAAGCAGCCTTTTTTTAGCCAGTTGAGATCGTCCGCTAGAAACATCAGCGTTTAAGGTGTAAAGATGACTTTTATCCTTTCGAGACTGTCCCTTAGAGACATCAGAATTTAAGGTGGAAGCAGGCCTTTAAGCAAGTTAAGACAGTCCCCTAGGAACATCAGAGTTTAAGACAGAACAGGATTTTTATCCCATTAGGACCATCCCTAGGAATATCAGAGTTTTAGATGGAACAGGCCTTTTGACCCTATGAAACAGTCCCCTAGAAACATCAGAGTTTAAAGTGGAAATTATCCTGTTAGACCATTAAGAACATTTCCTAGGAATTTCATAGTATAAGGTGGAAGCAAACCTTTTAGCACACTGAGATCGTCCCCTAGAAGCATCAGAGTTTAAGGTGTAAGCAAGGCTTTTATTCATTTAAGACCACCCCCTAGGGACATCAGAGTTTAAGGTGTAAGCAGGCCTTTTAGCAAGTTAAGACAGTCCCCTACAAACACTGGAGTTTAAAATGGAACAGGACTTTTAGAAACATAGAAACATAGACTTTGACGGCAGATAAGGACCGCTTGGCCCATCTAGTCTGCCCATTCCATCTAGTTAGCCCATTAAGACCATCCAGGCAATGTTATTTTCTTCTAGGAAAAGAAGTGAAGGAACTCAGGCTGTGTACTGGGGGATAAGAATCTTTTATGGCTGTGTATCTACAGGAATAAGATCATACTAATTGAGACCATCCTCAGGGTCATCAGAGTTTAAGATGGAACAGTACTTTTAGTCTGTTGAGAGCGTCCCCTTGGGTCATCGGAATTTAAGGTGTAAGCTGGCCTTTTACCCCATTGAGACTTTCCCCTAAGGACATCGCAGTTTAATGTTGAACAGGATATGGAACCCAATGAAACAGTCCCCTGGAAATATCAAAGTTTTAGATGAAACATGACATTTACCCCATTGAGACCGTCCACTAGAAACATCAGAGTTTAAAGTAGAAATTGGCCTTTTAGCCCATTAAGAAATGTCCTGGGAATATAGGAGTTTACGATGGAAGCAGGACTTTTAGCCAATTGAGACTGGTCCCTAGGAATATCTGAGTTTAAGATGGAACAGGACTTTTATCCTATTAGGACCATCCCTAGGAATATCAGAGTTTTAGATGGAACAGGCCTTTTAACCCTGTGAAACAGTCTCCTAGAAACATCAAAGTTTTAGGTGGAACAGGACATTTACCCCATTGAAACTGTCCACTAGAAACATCAGAGTTTAAAGTAGAAATTGGTCTTTTAGCCCATTAAGAAATGTCCTAGGAATACAGGAGTTTATGATGGAAGCAGGGCTTTTAGCCAATGGAGACTGTTCCCTAGGAAAATCGGAGTGTAACATGGAAGCAGGACTTCTAAATCACAGAGACCATCCCCTAAGAATATCAGAGTTTAAAGTGAAAGCAGATTTTTAGCGAATTATATAATAATATAATAATAAACTTTATTTATTTATAAAGCGCTTTTCCAAGGATCAAAGCGCTGAACATGTAATTCAATAAAACAAATACAAATAAATAACACATCTACTAAACATATTCAGAAAATCAGATATATAAAATCAAATATTCAACTCAGCATAATAACCTTGAGAATTGAGACCATCTCTTAGGAACATCAAAATTTATGATGTAAGCAGGCCTTTTATCCCACTGAGACTATTCTTTAGGAGCACTGGCTTTTAAGGTGGAAGCAGGCCTATTAGCTCATTGAAATTGTCTACTGGGAAAATCAGAATTTATGATGGAAATAGGACTTTTATCTGATTGAGACCATCCCTTAGGATCATTGAAGTTTAAGATGGAAACAAGTCTTTTATCCCATTGAGTCCGTTCCCAAGCAATGTCAGAGTTTAGGATGGAAGCAGAACTTTTATTCTATTGAGACCATTCCCAAGGAACATCAGAGTTTAAGGTGGAAGCAATCCTTTTATCCCAATGAAACAGTGCCCTAGGAACATTGGAGTTTAAGGTGGAAGCTGCCTTTTATCATATTACGACCATCCCCAAGGAACATTGGAGTTTAAGGTGAATTCTTGCATTTTTTGCCAATTGAGACCATTCCCTAGGAAATTCAAAGCTTAAGGTGGAACAGGCCTTTTAACCCATTGAAACAGTCCCCTAGGAGCATCGATGTTTAAGATGGAACAGGTCTTTTAACGCAATGAAACAGTCCCCTAGGAACATTGGAGTTAAAGTAGTGTTGCTCAGATAGTGCTTTTGTGGATCCTACCACCTTCTATCAGATAATGCTGGTATCCTACCTAGGATCCTACCAGAAATCGTACCAAAGATGTATGTCGGATCTGGGGTCAGATAGCGATGGATCCTAGGTTGAATCTAGGGATCCTAGGTCGGATAGTTAGGATCCGAGGTGGATCTGTTGCTAGGATCCATAACATTTGTCGGATCTGTGCACTGGATCCTAGGGGCAGTATAGCACAGTGGGTTAAGGCTCTGAGCTTCAAATCTAGAGACCTGGGTTTGAATCCCACAGCTGCCTAGGTGCATACTGTGTGATCCTGAGCAAGTCACTTAACTTCCTTGTTCTCCCAGGTCGCATCTGGAAACAAGCTTCAGCTTAGTGTGCTACTCCTGGTAAAACAATGTTCCCTTTCCCTTTCCTTCCCTAGAGGGTCAGATCCATGGTCGGATAGCACTGCTATCCTACCACAGCAACTGTCTGGCCAAATGGGAGGTATCTGAGCGAGACAAAGTTAAAGATGGAAGCAGGACTTTTAGCCTGTTGAAACAGTCCCCTAGGAACATCAAGTTTAAAGTGGAAGCGGGCCTTTTAGCCCATTAAGAACATTCTGTAGGATTATTGAAGTTTAAGGTGGAACCTGAACTTTTAACCCACTGAGACCGTTCCCTCGGAGTGTCAGAGTTTAAAATGAAAGTAGGCCTTCAGAGTAATTGAGACCATACCCTGGGAACATTAGAGTTTATGATAGAAGCAGAACTTTTATCCCACTGAGATCATCTCCTAGGAACACTGGAGTTTAAGAGGGAAAGCGGGCCTTTTATCTCATTGAGACTGTTCCCTAGGACTGTCAAGGTGGAAGCAGCCCTTTTATCCCATTGAGACCGTCCTCTAGGAACATTGGAGTTTTAGAAGCGGGCCTTTTATCCCATTGGACCACCCCATAGGAATATTAGAGTTAATGAAAACAGTCTCTTAGGAATATCACAGTTTAGGGTGGAAGCTGCTTTTTATCATATTGCAACTATCACCAAGGAACATCATAGTTTAAGGTGAATGTAGCTCTATCAGCCAATTGAGACCATTCCCTGGGAACATCAGAGTGTAAGGTGGAACAGGCCCTTTAGCCAGTTGATACCATCCTTTAGAAAAATCAGAGTCCAAGGTGTAAGTAGGACTTTTATCCCTTTCAGACCATCCCATAGTGAGATCAGAGTTTAAGATGGAAGCAGGCCTTTTAGCAAGTTAAGGCAGTCCTCTAGGAACATCGGAATTTTAGATGCAACAGGCCTTTTAACCCCATGAAACAGTCCCCTAGGGATTTGGGAGTTTAAGATGGAAGCTGGGCTTTACTCCCATTGAGATATTCCCTTAGAAACATCTGGGTTTAAGATGGAACTGGACTTTTATCCCATTGAGACCATCCCCTAGCAAAGTTTAAGGTGGAAGCAGACCTTTTATCCTATTGAGATCACTCCCTAGGAATATCAGAGTTTAAGGTTGAAGCGGGACGTTTATCCCATTGAGACCACTGTCTAAGAATATCGGAGTTTAAAGTGGAAGAGGATGTTTTAGCTCATTGAAACAGTTCCATACTTATTCAGCCATAGTGGTTATGAAAGGCAAGATATCTCTGTGGTCATGAGAGGCAAGGTATCTCTGTAGTCACTGGCAGATCACACCAGAATGTTAGTTCTTTTATGTACTCTCCTTCTGCACCCAGAGGTCTGACAACTAGTTCATCTCTAGAACTTAAGCCTAGCCCTTGAAGCCCAAACAGAATCATTGTTTGAGCCATTGTACACCTGACCTCCCTGTCCTCGTTCATACCTTTCTCTATGCACCACCCTTTCCACGTCTGCACCCTACCCTATTGGTCTAGTCCCCCAAAACTCATTACTCTTTGGATCTTTTCCCCAGGCCTGTTTCCTCCATGTTTCAGAGCTCTTGATTTCTTGCCATTTGACTGCTGAATTCTATATTATTTCATAGTGCAGATATTTTATTTGTTTGCTATTTATCATTATTCTACTATAATTTTTTTGGCTTTTTTTTTTCAAAATATTTTTTACACATGGATAATTGTTATAATTTTTCAGGGTATAGCTTTTTTCAGTATTCATGATGGGAATATTTATTTATTCTTTTATTTATTTATCTGGAATTCGGAAAATAACCTTTGAGCCAAGGCTCTTTTACAAAGGTTCCACGTCATGTGAACAGAGTATAGACATTCAATCAAGAAGGTTACAGAGTTTTAGGACATTTGAGACACTGAACAGCACAACAGTCAGGAAAAGGTTACAGAGTTTCTTAGACATGTAAAACACTATACAGCATATGGGCATCAACTTTAGTTGATTACAAGTGCAGGTAAGGTGCAGAGGCACTAGAGGTTAGGTTAGGTTGGGCAGAGGGTCAGTAAGGACAGGATTTTGGTAGGGGAGGAGGGGGGACCTCTAGTAAAGTGCTCAAGGAGGCAGGGCTGAGGCCAGGGAGACATAGACCCATACTAACGGGGGGGGTGTACAGGAGCAGCTCCTTAGAGTGTTTCATAGGCATTGTCAAGGAGCGTGTGGGAGGGTGGCTTCTGTCTTGTGCTGAGAATAGTTGCTGTTAGTAGAGCCAGGCCTTGTCATCCAGAGTCTGTCAGCTGTTGGAGAAGCAGGTGCATACAGAGCTGGAGGTCAGGTAGTGCTTAAGGTCTGATTTGAAGCCAGACAGGCTAGTGGAGTTCCGAATGGAATTGGGTACCTTGTTAAGCCAGAGAGGGGCTCTGTAGGAGAAGGCGTGCTGTCCGATAGCTGTGCGTTGGAATGGCACCACAAGGGCCCCCTGCGTTCTGTTTCTGGTTATATTTTCAGAGCCTGGAAGGGAGAAGATGCCTGCTATGCATGGGGGGCTTTTCCCAGTAAGGCTTTTTTTGCCTAGGAGGCAATATGGCCTTCTTGTTAGAGATACACTCACATAGAAGTCTTTTTATCCCCTCTCAGCCCCAGCACTATCACCTGCCTGACCCTCCGGCACTGTTAGCTCAGGAGGCCCCCCACAGTACTTTTGTTTTCCCTCCATGCAGGGATGGTGTGGGAGTGAGAGGCTGACAACCTTAACCCCCTCCGATACCTGTACCTTCATTCGTCTCGTTGGAGTCCATCCGCTGAGCTGCAGCACCGGAGGGTGAGAGCCATATCCAGCCCTCTCATCGGTATCGTGCCAGGCTGAGTATTTTCTGTGTACTTCCCCCAGAGACGCAACGTGCTTGATGCCAAGGCGTAAGCTGGCGTCTGTCACGCTCCTTTCCCATGTACTGTGCGGGTGTGCCAAACCTCCAGCCACCACTAGAGGCTGGTCATGCAACAAGCCAAGGATCCCCCGCCCCCCGGAGGAGACAAGCTGTCCCTTGTACGCTGAAGCCTCCTCCCCCAGCTGGCCTTCTGACAACCCGAGCCTGCTCTCAAACTCAGGTCGCCGGCATCGCAAGTGGTAGTGCTACCGCTGCGCCAGCGGGCTGGCAAACTCACATAGAAGTCTACTTTTTGATGTTCGATACAGGCAACCAAAAAGCAGGACCTGACTTATAGTCTGTTTTGGTTTATTCATTAAGAAAGCAACCTTTCTGCACACAGAAGAGTGCTTTACAGTATTACAGTACCAGATTATGTACCCAAAGTTAGCCACAAAGCAGATCTGGCACCAGATATGGGCCAAAAAATTCTGACTCTTGCAAAGGTATTTGCTTTTGGGTCAAAATTGCTTAGCAAGCAATAAAAATATTAGTAGCTGTTGACCGTGTTCCTGATCCACTGTTGGATCGTGCAGTACCTTTGTGTGTGTGTGAGTACGTGTGTGTTTGTGTGTTTGTATGTATTTGAGTGAGTGTGTGTGTGTGTTTATGTGTTTATGTGCATTTCGTCATTTCCCCTGTTCCCCTCTTGGACTGCTGAGACTACTGCTGCTGCGTCTTATCCCCTAGCTGGCATGGGAAACGTCTGATACCAATGCTGCTTCATGATCAGCCTTTCTCCATCTTCCTGCTCCCTACCTTCCTCCCTCCCCCCTGGGAGCCAAGTGTCTTCCCTCTGTGACATGCCATGGCACCTGCTCTTGCACAGCATTTCCACATTGCACCCAGACATGTACTTCGGAATCTTGTTTACAAAAATTAGTTGTGAATGATGTCTATGAAAAAATTAACAAGAGTGACTCAGGACTGATTACAGGGCAGCAGAGTATGCTGTCTTTTTCTGGAGTCTATCAGAATGTCTCTGTAATGATCTTCATATGGAAGTACATTTTTTCTTTATTTTTATGCATTTCACTACAAAAAACATGTCTTTTTTGCATGGTATTACCATCAAATTCAGTTATCATGGGTTGGTAAATCTTAGCACTTGTTTAACCTCACTAGGAAGCCATATAGCACAGTGGTTAAGAAGAGCACTGAGCTGCAAACTTGGTGAACTGGGTTTGAATCCCACAGCCACCACTTGCATTCTGTGTGACCATGAGCAAGTCACTTAACTTCCCTGTGCTCCCAAAATGAACATGGAAACAATAGTGTGTCCTTCCTGGACCAAAATTGTAAAATAGATAAGTATTAAATAATAGTAATCATAATTTTATAAAATCAATTTAAGTCTTTGGAATTATGTTTTATTTTACAATTTATTATCACAGGTTAGCCCAGCTGAGATTCAACATCTCACTTCCAGTGTAGTCTTGCTACTCATTTCCACAGCAGGGGACTGGAGCACTGGAAGGGTGTGACTTGCAAGGTCACATAGTGAGTGTTTGGCTCTGGTGGGGTTTGAACCTGCAGTCTCCCAGTTCCCAAGCTGGTGTCCTAACTACTAGACTACACCACCTAAAATGACTGTCAAGGAAGCAGTGTCTCATCTTTGGATGGTAAAGAATGACAGCCCTGCATTTTTATAACATGGTGACCTACTTCAAAGGCATGCAGGCTGGCAGGGTCACCTGACTTTTAACCAGGAAAATCCTAATGATGCCATGTCCCCCCTACCCAACTACAGGCAGTTCAACACACATAACTTTGATTAAACTGTGAGATACAGCTCATATCAGAAATGAGCAAACATAAAACAGAATATATTTAGCTTAAAACTTAGACACCATGGCCCAGGTATTCAAACTGCGCCAGGCTGTGGCGCAAGCTTGGGTGCACCTCAACTTGGCCGCGCAGGGGTGTGGACTAGGCGATATTCAACGGAGCTATGCCATGGCTCAGCAACGTTGAATATCGCACCCTGGCCACCCCCAGTGTGCATGGCGCAGTAGCACTGCGCCAGTGCAAGTGGTCAGAGTGGAGCATGGGGATGCGCTAGCGCAAGTTCCATTGCACCATGCACAGCAACCGCGATATTCAAAGTTGACATGCAAAATGGGCCGGTAATGCAAAGGCACACATGGGGCCATTTGCATGTCATATAGACCATTGCATGCAGGTCGCGATCCCCGACAACTTGCGCCTGGCGCTCTGCCAGGCAGCAGCCGCCGGGACCAATGCTCCCGTGATCCTCGATCGTGCATCTGTAAAACAAAAAATATTTCGTCCTATATCCCTGGTGGTCCAGTGGACCGCTATCTGCCTGATCGCGGGCATTAGTAAAAAAGAACTCGTCCAATATCCCTGGTGGTCCAGTGGACCGCTGACTGCCCGATCGCGGGCTTCTGTAAAAAAGAAAAGAACTGGTCCAATATCCCTGGTGGTCCAGTGGACCGCTGACTGCCCGATCACGGACTTCTGTAAAAAAGAAAAGAACTGGTCCAATATCCCTGGTGGTCCAGTAGCTGACTGCCCGATCGCGGGCTTCTGTAAAAAAAGAAAAGAACTGGTCCAATATCCCTGGTGGTCCAGTGGACCGCTGACTGCCCGATCGCGGGCATTAGTAAAAACAAATTAAGAATACCAATATCCCTGGTGGTCTAGTGGTAACCCACCCTCCCACTGAGCCCCACCGCCCCGCTCCCCCCCGGTCAGCCAGCGGGCAGCAGCACCCCACCCGCCTGCCGACTGACACCTCGGTAGGGCTGCACACCCGGGGACTTTTCCCCTCCATTCCCAGACGAGGCTGGGGATCTTTTGCCTCTGTCAGTCCTTCCTTTGCCTGGGCGCTGGACCTGACCTCGGCTCCCCAGACGCCGGCTCCGGCGCGGCCCTTCCGACGTCCGGTACCTCCAGCCAGGCCCCGCTGCCGGGCTCACCGACTCCAGGAGAATTCCGCCCCATCGGGCCCTCCGCCTCCGGGCTCTCCACTATGGACCCACCTGTGAGGCCTCCGGCCGGGCCGTCTGCTCCGGCAGCCCCCCCCCCGGCTCCCGGGTATCCTACATCCTATTTGACGCTGGTGTACCCAGGACCGCAGTATCCGGCGCCACAGTACCCGATGCCAGGCTTCCCGATGCCGCAGTACTCGACGCCACAATACCCGACGCCGGGCTACCTGCAGCCAGGTTTTGGATACGCTCCATATGGTTATAACCCGTATCCTTATCCCCTGCCTCCTCCTCCTCCACTGCCCTCGCGGCCACCGGTGGACCTGCAGGAGACTCTGGCTTCCTGGTGAGCTGAGGCCAAGGCTCAGCTCACCAAAGAGGTCGAGAGCCGCCTTCCGGTGACGGTGCCATCCCAGGTTCCTGTACGTCCGTGGCGGCACACTCCCTCACCACCTCCGGATTCCAGGGTTCTTCCATCTGGATCCAGAGAGGGCCAGGACACGCTTCCCCGGGGACTTCCCAAGGGGTCCGTTCCTCCCCCGGGTCGTGAAAGGGAGTCTTTCTCTTCTTCATCCTCCTCTTCACCCTTGGACTCTTCCGAAGGTTTCTCCGAGAGAGACGACGAGCCACGCTCTCCGTCGAAGCCCAGGCCAAGGACTCCTCTGAAGTCTCCCCCGGAGGATCCTTCTTTTATGGAGTTGCTTAGGAAAATCCAGGAGGTTCATCAGTGGCACTCCCTGGAACCAGATCCTCAGCGTCTGAAACTCGCTGAACATCTGGATCTGCCTGTGACAGTTCCTACCTTGGTGCCACCCTGGATAAAGCCTCACGCCGACCTTGTTACCACAATATGGAAACAGCCATCGGTCTTAGCCCCACTTCCTAGGAAGTCGAACTGGCTATATCAGGCTCCCAAGGGTGTTGATTTCCTGGATTCTCACCCTCGTGCTGACTCGGTCGTGATTAGCGCCGCTCACGGTCCCTTGGTGAACCCTAAACATCTTAGCTTGTCACCTCCTGATAAGGAATCACGCCTTCTGGACCAGTATGGGAGAAAGATTTACACTTCCTCCACACTGGGGATCAGGGCCCTGAACTATGTCGGCCATATGGGGGACTACCAGAAGGCCATCCTGACTCAGGCGGAAGCCAAACTGGACTCCTTGCCTGACTCCCAAGTCAAGCAGGAGTTGGCTGATCTCATCCGCTCTGCTCGTTCGGCCAGTTGACACATGCTACGTGCGACATACGATGCAGTGGACACTGCTGGGCGGAGCTCAGCTTTAAGCTGTGGCCCTCACGCCATGCTTGGCTCCGTGTGTCAGGTTTGGTCCCGGAGGTGCAATCTGCTATCCAGGAAGCACCCTTCCGGGGGTTGGTGCTTTTTGGGGGTGATGTCAAGGACATCATCACCGATTTGCAAGAGAAGGGGACAGTTCTGAAGTCAGTTGATTCCATGTACCATCCCCATCAGCAGCAGCGCCGTCCCTTTCGCAGACGGAATCAGCCAAAGGCGAAACCCCAGGGAGGGTGAGCCACAAAACGCCGGGCCCCCGCAGCTGCCAAGCCCTCCCTGCCCAAAAAAGCAGTGGGTGCATCAGCTGTGGCTCTGCCCCCACCATCTGACTCCTTTCCTCTCCCACCGCCTCCGGATTCCCCAGAGGAACCGGTAGGAGGGAGGTTTTCCCTCCACCTTCCGGGATGGGAGAGGATAACCACAGATTCTTGGGTGCTCCAGCTCATAGCAGAAGGACACTCCATAGAGTTTCTTCAGAAACCACCCCGCCACCCCCCTCTGAAGTCGTTGTATTCACGGGAACATCTTCTCTTGGTCCAGGACGAAATCTCGGCTCTTCTGCTGAAGCAAGTGATAGAGTCTATCCCCCTTCATCTGCAAGAGACAGGTTACTATTCCCATTTCTTCCTGGTCCCAAAGAAGACAGGAGATCTCAGACCAATTTTGGATCTCAGTTCCCTGAATCTTTACGTAGAGTACAAAAGGTTCAGGATGCTCTCTTTGCAGAGCCTTCTGCCCTTCTCCGACAGGGTCAATGGCTTTGTGCTCTGGATATGCAGGATGCTTATCTGCACATTCCCATTCGCCCATCTCATCGCAAATACCTTCGTTTTGCGTTCCAGGGGGACCACTAATAGTTCAAGGTGCTCCTGTCTGGTCTATCCTCAGCATCCTGAGTATTTACCAAATGCCTGGCAGTGGTGGCGGCCCACCTGCGTACCAAGGGAGTGCAGGTTTTCCCGTACCTGGACGACTGGCTCCTGGCGGCCTCGTCTAGGGAGGAACTCCTGCGTTTCCTCTCCCTTACCCAGCAGGTTTTTGCCTGCCTGGATATTACCTTCAACCATTCCAAGTCTCATCTGGACCCATCCCAGAGGCTACAGTTTATTGGGGTAATCATCGATATGACCATGGGCAAGGCCTTCCTGCCTCCGGACAGGGCGTCCACCCTTCAGACCCAAATAAGTCTGTTGTCCGACCGCAGGATGGTCTCTGTGAGGTCGGTCCTTTGCCTTCTCGGGCTCATGGCGGCTGCTATCCTGATGGTACCTCACACTCGACTCCACATGAGGATCTCTCAGTGGACTCTACGCTCGCAATGGGATCAGCTAGTGGATGACCTAGATCACTCAGTTCTGATTTCCTCGCCGATGATGTGAGACTTGCAATGGTGGATGGTTCGAGAGAACCTGTTTCGGGGAGTTCCTTTCTTTCATCCTCCCCCCTCCCAGACTGTAACCACAGACGCCTCAGGCGAAGGTTGGGGAGCCCATCTAGGCCCTCATCGGACCCAGGGCTCCTGGTCCAAGCTAGAGCAAGCTCTCCACATCAATATTCTCGAGCTTCGGGCAGTGCTGTACGCTCTCCAAGCCCTTCACCTATACATCCTTCCAGGCCACCTAGCCGTCCAGATGAACAACATATGCGTGGTGTGGTACATCAACAAGCAGGGAGGGACTTGGTTCTACCCTCTATGCAGGGAGGCAATGAGGGTTTGAGATTGGGCAACACAACACGACCTTTACCTCACGGGAATTCACGTTCCAGGAGTCGACAGCACCCTGGCAGACAAACTAAGTCACTCTTCTGCTCTGACTCACGAGTGGGAACTGGGCCAAGAGGTCCTAGACAGTATCTTCCAACTTTGGGGAACACCACAGGTTGACCTGTTCGCATCCCCCCTAAATGCAAAACTTCCCATCTTCTGCTCGCTCGTTCCAGAGCGAGGCGCTTTTTGGAGCGACGCTCTGTCTCTAGACTGGAAGGACAGAATCGTCTATGCCTTTCCCCCAATTCCACTTATCCCACGAGTCTTGCAGAAACTAGCTTCAGAAGGAGCGAGAATTATTCTGATCGCTCCTTTCTGGCCCAGGCAAATCTGGTTCACTCTTCTACAACAATATTCAGAGGATCCTCCTCTTCCTCTTCCTCTATCTCGAGGTTTGTTGGCCCAGGATCAGGGGACCCTGGTCCATCCAGGCCTCAAATCTCTTCAACTGCATGCATGGCTCCTGCAGACCTAGCCCAATCCCGTTTTGGAGTGTCTCCCAAAGTGGCGGAGATTTTAGTGGAGGCCAGAAAACCCTCTACCAGATCCACTTATGCCATGAAGTGGAAAAGATTCACTATTTGGGCCGCTTCTAAGAACGTGGAACCTTTCTCCTGTTCAGCGGGGCTTCTGCTGGAGTATCTTACATCCTGTTTGACCTGGGTCTCAGCCATTCTCTCTGAAGGTACACATGGCGGCCATTTTGACCTATCATGTTCCCTTCGCAGACAAGGCTTTTGCTCAACTGGAGGTCTCCAAGACCTTTCTCAGAGGGGTCCTCCATCTGAGGCCCCCCATCCGTACTCCTGCTCCCCCTTGGGACTTGAATTTTGTTCTTGAGAAACTTACTCTCCCTCCCTTCGAACCTGCAGCTTCTGCGGAATTGAAGTTCCTTTCGTGGAAGACTCTCTTCTTGGTGGCCATTACTTTGGCTTGGAGAATCTAAGAGCTCCAGGCCCTGATGTGTAAAATCCCATACTTGATTTTTCACAAGGAACGAGTCACTCTTCGCACGAATCTTAAGTTTCTCCCTAAAGTAGTAGCTGAGCCTACCCTAAATCAGTCCATAGAGTTACCTGCCTTTTTTACGCAGTACTCTAATCAATGGGAGTATTTGCTCCATACTTTGGATGTTCACCGGATTCTGAGATACTACACCAACAGGACAAAAGATCTCAGAAAAACTGATCAGTTGTTCATCTCTTTTGCTCACAAAAGGGAAGGCAATGCTGTTTCCAAACAATGCCTATCTAAGTGGTTGGCTCATTGCATCACTTTCTGTTATGACAAGTACAACAAGACCCTCCCGGGTCAAGTCAGAGGCCATTCCACTAGAGGAGTAGCTGCCTCTGCAGCTTGTTTCAAGACTGTGTCTGCGGCAGACATCTGCGCTGCCGCCACCTGGACTTCCGTCCATACCTTTACTAAACAATACAGTTTGGATGTTGCCTCTCGCCATAGAGCAGGCTTCGGACTGGCTGTTTTGCAAGGTCTCCTATCTTGAGACTTGCACATCCAGAACTACCCTTTGGAGTAGTTTTCTTCCTCCCGGTGCCTCTCTTTGTTCCAGACTGCTTGGGATTCAGTCCTATATGTAATTACCTACTGCAAAAGCCCTCTCAAAGTAAGATAGTACAGTTACGTAAGAACTTACCGTAACAGTAGATATTCGAGAGAGGCTTTTGCAGTAGGTAATACCTTCCTGCCCTCCATCCCCTAGGCTTTTTTAGCTCCTTTTCCATTGAGGAAAATATCCGCTTCTCTCTCGTCCAGCCTCTTTTGGCCTGTGGCAGGAAAGAACTGGAAGGCGGGCATCCGGGACCGCCCCTTTATAACCACGTCTTCTGACGCCGGTCACCTGACGTGGGGGTGGTTCCTCGCCAGGGAGTGCTAGCTAGAAATTTTTCCGTGGGGTCCTGCCGCCTGCCGGTGTCAGTCCTGTATGTAATTACCTACTGCAAGAGCCTCTCTCGAAGATCTACTGTTATGGTAAGTTCTTACGTAACTGTACTTTCTGGGAGTGGTATACAGTTTACATCTACACAACCCACCCAGCATACTTAGAAACAGAAGATGTTGGTGAATAAGGCCCACCTGGCCCACCTAGTCTGCCCTACTTATCCTGTCTACAGTATCACCTCAGCCCCCTTTAAGCCCTCAGATTTTCCCCTTGTATGTCCCAGTGCTAGGATTCCCTTATGCCTATACCACACGTTCTTGAAGCTTGCGATCATTTTAGTCTCCACCACTTCCACCAGTAGTCTGTTCCAGTCTCCCACCACCCTCTCCATGAAGAAAAACTTCCTGACATAGCCCCTGAGCCTCCCCCCCCCCCCAGTTTCATTGCGTTACCCCTAGTTCTTGTGCAACTCTTTCTCTGGAAAATACTCCCTTCTTGTACCATGTTCACACCTGTGAGATACTTATATGTCTCTGTCATGTCTTCCCTCTCCCTCCTGTCTTCCAGACAGTACATGTTTAATTCCCTGAGTCTGTATTCATAGGGCTTCAGTTTCAGACCCTGCGCTATTTTGGTTGCCCTCCTTTGGACCCTTCCAACTTTGACCATGTCTTTTCAGAGGTAGGTCCTCCAGAACTGTACACAATACTCAAGGTGAGGTCACACCAACGACTTGTACAGGAGTATTATGACCTCCCTCCTTCTGCTGGTGATCCCTCTGCCTATGCACCCCAGCATCTTGCTGGCCTTCCCCACCACCTTGTCACACTGCTTAGCCACCTTCAGATCGTCGGAAATAATAATCCCCTTGGTCCCTTTCCTGTCTTGTGACTGCCAGTTCTTCCCCCTCACCCCGATGATATTTAGCCGCAGGATTCCTGTGACCCAGGTGCATGATTTTACACTTCTTTGCATTAAAGCCCAGTTGCCAAACCCTTGATTGCTCTTCCGCTTGCTAAGATCCTTCCTCATTTTTTCCACCCCCTCTGGAGCGTCCACCCTGTTGCAGAGTTTGTTGTCATCCGCAAAAAGACACACCTTCGACAGCCTTCGGAGACATCACTGATAAAAATATTGAAGAGTACTGGGCCTAGCACTGACTCCTGTACTAACCCACTAGGCACTTTGGCCCCAGTACTCCATCTACCACTACCCACTGACTTCTTTCATTTAGCCAGTTTTTCACCCACCGCACTACCTTCTCTTAGTATTGTGGCACTCGGATCCCTGCTTCCAGCGTGCAAGATCTGATATCACAGGGTGGATTCGAGGAATATATCACCAGGGTGGTAGGAGGAGCTTAGCTTTAAGACGTCCGATAAATCAGCACTTCCAGTGGAACTGCCAGAGTGTGGATGTAAACCATATACTGCTCCTAGAACTACAGTTACAGGTAAGTAACTTGTTTTTCCAAAGCCCTGAGTTGCCATTTCACCCACTCAAATTCCTTTTGACAGAGACAAATGGCATATGTAAAGATCGGCTGAAAACTAATTTAAGCTTCTCTGACCAGAAGATTCCATATATGGAGTGCTGAATGCAAAACCTGGTCCTTCAGTCTCATCCAGATGAAGGACAGTAACACAGTCTGTGGCGTACAGGTATTAGCAGCTCTTCAGGAGTAACTCAATATGCCCAGTCCAGATATCTTGGATCAGGGAAGACATATTTCCCAAATGACTTTTGGGAGCCATTTTTTGAAAAAGGCTTCTGAGTCATAGTTCCCTTGTAGCTCAACTAAACACACATTGCATTCGTGAAGTGCATTTTCAGCATACTCAAGCCGGGTCGAAAAAGTTACTCGTTTTCAGTTACCAACTTAGCTGAAGTTGCTGTTGTTTTCTCAGTGTGACCCATTTCCGACTCTACCTTAGTTGACTGGCTTGCCACTAATTGTTCAGTGCCGACTGCCCTTGATGTAAAGTCATCACATTTGTGCTGTAGGCCTTGGATAGCCTTAACATAGAAACATAGACTTTGACGGCAAATAAGGACTGCTTGGCCCACCTAGTCTGCCCATTTCCCTACCTACTGGATAAGCTGCAGATCCTAGTTAACCAACAGCCTATTTCTTCCAACCCACCACAAGAATTGCCTTATGTCTGTCCCGTGCATTCTTGAATTCTCCCACAGTTTTAGACCCCACAACCTCCTCAGGAAGGCGGCGTGACGTTGAGAGCCAGTTCTGAGTGCTGTCTTATATTTTTTTTAAGATAAAATGTATTACTGTCTCTGCTGAAAATTCAAATGCTCTAGGAATGACCTCACTCATTCCCCCCCGCCCCAGATTCCAGCTGAGAGATGAAAGCCATGGGAAACGGCTGGCAGTATGTGAGTTCACACACACACTCAGTTTTTTTAGAGACATAGGCCCAGATATTCAGACTGCGCCACAAGGTAGTGCAATAGCAGGAGCAGGTGCAAGTGCAGTGCACCCCTGCGCAACACGTGCGATATTCAAACACAGCACAGGCCAAGGTGTGCTTGTGCAACACAACTGAATATTGCACCAACTGCGCCATGGCGCAACCAGGGATGCACAGTGGAGCAGGGCTGATGTGTAGTAGCACAACCAGGGATGCGCAGTGGAGCAGGGTAGTAGTGCAGTAGCACAACCAGGGATGCACAGGGACAGGATGCAGGGGTGCACCACCCATGGAAACCATGGGCGGAGGAGCACGCAGCAGACCAGACAGCACCCTCCACACACCATGAACTGCACAACCTGTGGTGAGCTAGATGGACCACCGGCCCATGAACACCAGCACCGAATTCACAGCTGCGGCGTGGTGCCCCAGCACACCCCCTGGCAAGCAGTGAACGCAACACAAGGAGGGCCGGCCACCCAGTGCCACCCCATCTGACCAATGCAGAGCACACCCTGTACAGCGATCCCCAAACACTCTGCCCAGGAGCAGTGTCCAACAGTGCATGGCACCAAATGCATGCCACCACCCCCACTGTGACAATGCAACCCTGTGCACCATGGAGCCATGCATGGCAGCCCCACTGCGAGCACCCCACAGTGGGCGGCACCAGCCACCGACGCAACAACTGCAGACACAGTGCTGCCCTGCATGGCCCCCCCATGGCCCAGCAGAGAGGTCGACCCTGCGTCGATACCCAAGGGACCCCGCATGCAACAAAGCCTGCCCTGGACCCCACCACCAGCAGGACATCACCCCACACACCCACCCAAGCATACACCCTGTCCCAGCACTGGCCCCAACAGCCAGTACAGCCGCCCACACTGGTGCATGGAGGCATGCGCCACACAGGATGCGACACAGGGCACGGACAAACACCCTCAGACCCAAGGGCACCCCAACACAGGAACACAATAAGCGGGGCAACAAATGCCGCTGGTGTCGACCACTGATGCTGTGTACCACGGCGGCACCCCACCATGCACAGGTGTACCAGCCATCCTGCGCAGGCACCATGAAGCCGTCCGCCACCAGCATGCAGCCGGAGCACAAGTGACAGACATCAGAACACAGACCCCGCAATAGACACCAGGGACAGCATGGAGGGGGAACAACAACAGCATAGGCCACCCGAGGCAGACGTGCACCATACCAGTGACAGGAGGCAAGCCACCATTGCACCCTGGCCAGAGGGTGGCCAGCATGGACTGCCACCAGTGACTTGCCAGCAGACCGTGCATACCACAGACATGCAAGGGGGCCAGCTGCATGGGCCATGGACATACTGACGAGGCGCCAGGGACACAGCGCATGCACCAGGGACCGCTGCACACAGGCATCCAGTGCACAGGGAACAACACACATACCACAGACAGGGACCGAGTCCCCCACCCACACCATAGGCGGGTCCCTGCCGGACACACACACGCCCAGGCCTGCACCACCCCCAACGCCATGCACACCACTGCAGCCAAGCACCATATGTCCGCTGCAAATCAGAGACCACCACAGTTGTCATAACAAATATGTCTGTATTCAAGTAGTGAACATTATACAAATCAGAAAAACAAACTATTTATAATGTGGGGGGGCACATACCAGGTGGGGGTGGGCATGGGGCAAGTGTGTACAACTGGGAGTGGGATGAAGGGGTGTGAGGGTTAATCTGGGGGGGGGGGACGTGTACAACAGGGGCGTAGTGGGCCTAATGTCGACCCCTCTCCCCACTACGATCTCGGTGTCTCCTCCTGTGACGCCTTCCTCCGCCCCGTTCCATCCTTTGGAGCAGCTCCAGGGTGGCTCTGGCCAGCTGCAGAAGCTCCTGAACACTCCGTCCCAGTGCAGTCCAGCGTTGTCCACCTAGGACAAGGGAGCCGAGTCATTACGCGTGACTGGCCAGACCCGTGCAGCCCACCCAGTGTGCACGGCATACAGCCGTGGGCCACGCCCCTGTGATGGCATGCGACCACCCACAGTGTCTGCACCCACATGACCCACCTACCCAGGCACCCACAGCCATGCGGAGCGCTGCACACACCCACCGCCCATGTCCCGCACAGCACCACCGTGGCTGTACAGTGACATGGCTATGCGGTGCAAAGGCAGTGGCACAGCCACATACCCAGTGCACGCACAGCCCACCTGCGATGCCCACCCACATATGCAGTGCCATAGGACAGTGCTAAGTGCACTGTGTGGCGTGCACGGCAGTGGGGCCAAGTGCTGGTGACCATGCCTCGCCACCACCCCTGCAACCCAGCATACACAGATATAAGGGGAAACGTGGCACTCACCTGTATCCAGGTCAGCAGGGCGCAGCTGGCCCATGGCCCCTCCAACGTCTCCTGGCTGCAACGGTAACGCACCCACTCGGGCCTGTTCCCAGGCCAGCCTTGCCTTACGGCGCTCCTCCAGGCCTAGGGTGCAAACATGGAGAGGGAAAGATCAGTACAAGCCAGTAGCAAAGCCACCCCCCCGATGTGTGCGTGCCCACACAGCCCAGCCATGACGCACCACCACCACCACCACTAGACGGCCCCCACCCCCCTGTAGGGTGGACCTATGCACACCATGATACCCAGACAGATGGACACTACCAGTGTTAGGATGGAGCACCTACCTGGCTGTGGCACGGCGCCTCGCGGGGCGCATGCCTGCAGACACCCCAGTCAGTCAGCGCCTCGCCGCTGTAGGTCGCCATACCGGTGGCGACACTGCTCTGCTCTCCGGGCGATCCCAGTCACCTCCTCCAGGCTGTCAGACACCTCCTGCCACACAGCAGTACGTGGCCTGTTTAGGGGATCCTGCCCAAACAGGGCACCCGCATGTGGCTCAACTAGGGCCACCAAGTTGGCCAACTCAATTGCACTCCACACCTGCGCTGTCCTACGAGGCATCCTGCAGTTGGTATCGCAATCAAAGTGGCGTTCTGTAGTGCATGTGCCCCACATGTGGAGGCAGAGCGGTACTGCGCTGCCAGTCCCTATTGTGCTGTCGCCGAACTAAGTGATGGGTGCACCCATGCGCAGACACTTGTAATGGTGCCTAGGGGAGCAAGGTCGCACGCACGGGTCAAGGGTCTGTCCGCGCAAGGAGTGCCACAGCGCTATTGGGACGCCCTGCAGGTAGCGCGGTAGGGTGCTTGTGTGTGACGACCTGCAGTGGCCTACCGTGCTGTGGCTCCATGGCGCCTACGGCACACCAAGGCATGAGCGCCACATGGGCGAACAGCGCACTAGTACCACAGGCACAGTGGTGGCCGTGCCCTGCACTGCCTCCCGCACACAGCACGTCAGCAGCGCCACACGCATCAGCATCAGCACCCCGGGCATGCGCCGTGCGATGCCGATTGCATACGTCACAGTGCTGCGCCATAGCCTGAGCACGCTCACCAACTTTGCGCAAGGCGCAACAGTGCAATATTCAGCCAGCACATGCAGATCAGCTCATTAGCCATTCCACGGCACAACCACTGCATTTGCATCCACTTACAGTTGCGCCTCGCCTCATTTGCATGCGTTGCGCTATATAAATGCAACATGGGGCTGCAGAGGACATAGTTAGGTATTGCAGTCTATTGTGGTGGGTTGCATGCTGTTGGGATATGGGGACTGTGGTTTGTGAGAGCTGAATGGGACTGCACAGTCCAAGGTAACGCCTGTCATTCCCACAGGCTCGATCATGACCGAACATGAGGAAGAGGAGGAACAGGGACGGGAGAGAAGGAGGAGGCCCAGCTTCACCCGGGCTGAATCAGATGCCCTGTTCGAGGCATATCTTGACAGGGAACTGCTGCTCAGTGGACAGCGGGGAACACCACAGGCCTGTGCTGCGGTGTGGGGTGAGGTGGCGCGTGCCGTGAACCAGCACGGCAGCCACCAGCGGTCCGTGCAGGAGTATAAGAAGAAGGTCGGCATGGACAGGAGGCGGATCAAAGACAAGGTGGCTGCCATCAGGGCTGCACGTGCTGCCACCAGAGGGGGCCAGCCGGAGGTACCATGCCTAACGCCACAGGAGGAGCGGGTGGCCAGCAGCATGCGGCGTTGTGCCATCGAGGGTGTTCCTGGTGGTGGCTTCTAGACAGGTGGCAGCCCATCACTGCATGGTAGGTCCTGTACTGTCACTGTGTGGGTGGTGGAGGGAATGCCACAGGGCAGGGAAGAGCCACTAACGCTAATGTGTTCCCTTACAGCTCCTGAGCGTCTACATGGGTCAGCGGTGGTGGGTGTGTCCACCGAGGGGGGTGCCCTGGACACGGAGGATCACCCATCCACCTCCACAGGTGTCCGAGGGACTGGACAAGTGCAGCTGTGCCAGTCTGACCATTGGCCTCATGGGTGGCATGGACGGTCCCCCAGGGGTGATGCTGCGTGAATGCGACCATGTTCGCGCAGGGGTCTGCAGTCCACCAAACATGCTTCCACCAGGCATGCTCAGTATGCCCACAGCTGAACCCGGTGCCGACATAGCAGGTGTCGCATAGCACCGGGAACGGGGAATGGACATGACACTGCGCGGTGTCTGCAGCGGCTGTGCACCGAACTGGGTGCTCACTGTGGCCATGAGAGCTGTCAATGCATTGGTCTGCCTGCACCTGCATGTCTGTCCGGACTGATGAGGGTGGTGCGGGTGCGGACGAGGCCCTGCCTGTGTCCCAGCATGACAGCGCCCATGGTCTCCAGCGTGCTGGGACACAGGTTTGTGCCGGATCAGCACTGATGATGGACCACACGTCCCGGACAGTGCTACGTGTGGGACACAGGATGGTCCCACAGCAGGCAATGGCACGGGCGTTGCCATGGGTGGCGCCGCTGTGGCAGCCTGTGTAACAACACAGTCCCAGGCTGTGCACCCCAGTGGGGCAGCACTGGTGTGCGACCAGGGCAGTGGGGCTGTTGCTTCCGCTGCGGCAGCGCCGGTGAGCCCTGACGATCGGCAGCCAGAGGGGCAGCACCAGCAATCAGCCAGTGGCGATGGGGGGACAGCATCCGGGGGCAGTGGCAGTGCACCGCGTGTGGACATGCCCTGGCATGGCACTGGTGTGCAGCGCCCATCGTCAAGGGGTGCTGGCCAGCACGGCCAGGAACACCACGAGGGACAGCATGCCGGACCGGCGGATGACCTCTTTGACGAGCACAGCCGTCTACTCCAGGCTTCAGTAGATCAGCAGATGCGACTCGTGACGGTGGTGGATGCACTCAGTGCGGTTCTGCGCCAACCAGAGGAGCGGCGCAGCAGGGACCACAGTCTGCTCCTGGCAGAAATGGCCCGGCAGCAGGCGGATGTGACCGCTGCCATTGACAGGCAAACCAATGCATTGACAGCTGTCATGGCCACATTTGGCACCCAGTTTGGTGCCCAGCCGCTGCAGACACCGCGCAATGTCATGTCCACTCCCCGTTCCCGGCGCCGTGTGACACCAGCTGTGTCGACACCGGGTTCGGCTGTGGGCATACCGAGCATGCCTGGTGCGAGCATGTTTGGTGAGCTGCAGACCCCTGAGTGAACACGGTCACGTTCATGCAGTGTCACCCCTTGGGGACCATCGGTGCCACCCATGAGGCCAATGGTCAGCCTGGCACAGCTGGCAGATCTTGGAGGGGCCACCCAAGCATCCGTGGCAGCCGTGGTACTGTGCCGCGTGACTGACCTGTCTCCCACCATTGCCACTGTCTGCCGCGGCCCTATGTGCAGTGTGGTGTGCATTGTGCGACGCACGGGTGGGGTACCCGGCCCTGCACACACATGGTCCCTGTGCACACCATCCTGGCTGCTGCCCACTGTGGCGTGTGCATGATGATACCTGCATTGCGCTGTCCACCAGTGTGCAGTGGTGCCCTGCGTTTGAGGCACGCACAGTGACGGCCACTGGGCATGGTCGTGTGTGGACCTGTGTGGGGGTGGGGGTGGCTGTTGGTATTGGTGTGCCATTTACCGCGGTGCATGTCTTGTGGTGTGTGTGTGCACGTGTCGTGTTTGGCCCTGCCCATCCCTGAGGCTGTGTGCTGTGCCACACTCAGACCCATTCCCTCACCACTGTCTGCCCCTGGTGTCCTGCCCTGCCTGTCTGTGGGCTGTGCCCTTGCCCTTGGTGGTTGCGCATGGCCCTGTGACCTACCTGTGTTGTCCAAAGTGCTCTTCTGTAGTGGTGTCCCGGTGCAGCTGTGACATCGGGATCAGGCAGGGGTCTCTTCACCCAGGGGGTTGCTGCCCATCACCAGCTGGACCGGCGTCCTCATTGTCCCCACCGCTGTCCCCCTCTTCGACCTCTACGGCTATCCCACAGTCAGTGTCCATGTTGTGCAGGATACAGCAGGCCAGGAATAGCCCACAGGCCTTCGAGGGGCTGTACTGTAGGGCACCGCCAGATGTGTCCGGGCACTGGAACCATGCCTTCAGCATCCCGAACACCCGCTCGATGACATTCCGTGTTGTGGCGTGTGCCTCATTGTACTGTAGCTGCGATGGGGTCGTGGGATGCCGGTGTGGTGTGAGCAGCCAGGGACGTAGCGTGTAACCACTGTCACCTGTGTGTAGAGGGTGGATACTAGAATGGTGGTCTGCGTCGCTATGCCATGGGCCAGCAAGGCCGGTACCCGTGGCATCTCTGACTATGCACCCCCCCACATCTGCTCATGTCGTCCTGCGTGATATGCATACTCACCCACTAGATGGCCATTGGGGATGTCCCCACTCTCAAACCTGTGGCACAGTGCAGACTGGTGTCAGATGAAGGCATCGTGTGCTCCCCCAGGGTGCATGGCACAGACATTGCTAATGCGCCCCCTGGCATCACACACCACCTGGCAGTTTATGCTTGCGTAACCCTTGCGATTGATGTATGGCGCACCCTCCGGGCCAGGTGGCATGCGGATGGCCACATGGGTGCAGTCAGTGGCACTGAGCACGCCAGGCAACCGTGCTACCCTGTGGAACTCCTGTATGTGTGCTGTGCGCTCCGCCTGTGTGCTGGGGAAATGGATGTTCTGTGCAGCATGTGGCAGCAGTGCGCTGAGGAATTGTGTGAGTAGGTGTGACGCGGCTGACTGGGTTATGCCTGTCGTGTCCCTTGTTGGTCTCTGGAAGGTGCCCGTGGCGAGCAGGCACATGACGGCTGTCACCTTTGTCTCCACTGACAGAGCATGGCTCCGTCGTGTGGGTGCCTGCATCTCATCACTGCACAGCTCACAGAGCTGCCTCGGGATCGCCCGCTTCAGGCAGTACCAGCCCACAATCTCTGTGTCAGAGTACTGCTCGAAGCTGGTGCGGGCTCGGTACTGCCTGTTCTGGGCGTATTGTTGACGGGCTCTTCCACGGCCGCGCCTCCTTGCTGTCGATAGTTTTAAAGTTGGTTTGAAGACATATTTATTTAGTTTAGCATTTATTTAGTTTTGGTTGTTATATTTTAATGCTGTTTTAAATTTTTATCATTATGTATATGTTTTATGTACAGCGCCTTGGCTTTGAAAGGCGCTATAAAAATAAAGTTGATTTGATTTGATGTGATTTGCTTGCCTTCTCACACCTCTCATTACCGCCGCCATCTGGAAAGTGGCGCTGGCCATGTCCCTGGCTGGTGTTCCCCCCCAGGCGGCTGTTGTCCTGTTCCCCCCCCCGCTGTCCATTCCTGATGCTCCCCCTGCACCGGGTACACCTCCGGCCTTTGACTGTGGCTGTCCTGCCTCCTGCCACTGCCCTCAGTCCACTGTGGCACTCCACAGCCTTTGCTGCACAGTGGCACAGGCACTCCCACTCCTACCCTGTCTATGTCTCAGTTCTGGTGGGCCCTGTCCTGCTCCTGCACAGTCCTGCGCACTGCTTCCTACTATACCACCCTGGCTCTCTGTCACCACGCTCCCACCTGTGGCTTCCCTTTTGCGTTCTTGCGCCTCTCTCATGCTCCCTTTTATTTTGGATCATTTCCACTGTCGCACAACTTCCACTTGCTCCCCTATTGCGCATGGTGCATGCTGTTGAATATCGCACTGCGCATGTTATTCACGGTTGCGCATGCATTCATTATGCGCTCTGGTGCATTGCTCATTAACTGCGCATTACCTCCGCTGAAATCGCACAGTGGCGATTTCCGTACTTGCGCTGGCACATCCCTGTTGTGCATGGCGCATCCGCTGTGAATATCCGGGCCATTGTGTTACATGGAAGACTTTTATTAAGAATCCTGTTTCTCTGAGTTAATTACAGATTTGTTTAAGTTAATTTTGTTAAGAGAGAAATCATAAACTAGGTTTATGATGTTAGAAAGGGAAGCTAGGATGTTACATAGAGGTGTAAGGTTGTAAATGACCCTGTGAAGCCTGTGTGAGGAGAGTACAAGAAGATGTCATTTGAAACTTGAGTTATGCTAAGGTTGCAGAATTAATACTTGAAATTACATCCTGTGGTTGTATAGAAATACTGTATATATTTTTTAGATGTTTTGACAGGGAGGAGCTAGATAACCTCATGAAAAAGAGGTGGGCAAAACCAGCTTTTAAAGATTATTCTGTTTCACTACAGAGAGACACTTTTTCAAACAACATGAAGTCTTGCTGTATTCTGACAATTGCAGTGATTCCCAACCTTTGAACTGCCCCGGAGAACAAAGAGTTAACTTTCTATGCAGGGCATAGAATGCTGAGCTTGAGCTCGGTTGAAGTTTCTGTCTGGAGTGTTTCAAACTTAAACCATCAGATTCTTTACTCCACCTCACTGAACGGTCGCTCTGAGATTTCTCCTTCAGCTCGGTTCGAAAGTCGGTTAAAGTTTCAGTTTTCGTCGGTTTTTAAACCGAAAAAGTTATCCGCATAGTCGGTTCAGTCTCTGTCTGTGGTGCCGTGAGTACTAGATAGGAATTGTTCTGTTTTTTTCTGTGTGGAACTTTTAAAGTGCAGCTCGGTTCAGCTGAACCGGCCATTTGATGGTGAAATATTGTGTTTGTGTTGTTTTACTTAGTGTGTGGTTACCGGTTCTTATTGGTTCTAAAAAAAACCGTGTTTTAGTGCGGTTTTCCCAATACCCATGTCACGGTTAGGAACCGATAAGGGAGTCTTGCCTGGTGGTTATCATAAAAAGGGTAAGTTGGTTAGGTTGGCCATGTTTGAGAAATCCAAGAAAAAAAACGGGCCCAGTGGGTTTCAACACTGCAGTCAGTGTGGGGAGGTCTTTGCTAAGGCCGATCCCCACACCACCTGTGTTTATTGTTTGGGGTTTGACCACCTCGACTGAGACTGCCAAATATGTGAAAACTTTCGCAAATCTACCCTTGAGAAGAGATTAGGTAGACTGAGGGAAAAGGAGGCCGAGAAGTCCGCTGACCCGGATGGCCAGCCCAGTTCAGTTTCGACCAAACCAGAAGGAGTGCCCTCTGACCAGGGCGATACTTCTTCGGGCAAAAGGAGAGCCGATTCCGAGGGATCGGTTCCGACAAAAAGAAAATGCAAAGACAAATCGACCAGTTCGTATCCAGAGGTTCATGTTCCAACTGCCGAAGAGATAGCCAGAGCGATTCAGATTGTGGAATCGCTCCGTCCGGTTCCTACTGATCCGGCTCCTTCTGGCAGGCGTTCTGTTCTGTTGGTTCACCCGGTTCAAGATTATACCCTCGAAGATTTTTATGAACCGGAATTTGAAGAGGAAGGAGAATTTGAGGATGATGATGGAAGTGAGGGTCTGGATGTGCCTGTGGAACCAGACATCTCCCCAGACAGTCCATCAGGTGTTTCCCCTCCTAGGCTTTCTGAGTCCCCTTCCCATTTTATGTTTTACAGAAAAGTGGCTGAAACCCTCCAGCTTCCTATGGAGGAGGCTGTGGAAGATCAAGAAGAGCCTGATTATGTAGAGATGATGGATATCCCAGAGTCCAGGAGACTGTCTGTTCCCCTCCATAAATCTTTTGGGAAACAGACACAAAAAATCTTAAAGTCTCCTAACACTATACCTCCTGTGGATAGAAGAATGGAAAAGAGATATACACTTTCAGGCTCAGACACGGAGTTCTTATATCAACAATGCAGCCATGTTGAGGTAGTGCAGGCTGCTGCCTGTGACAAGGCAAATATTCCCTTGTCTTCACACCCCCCTGACAAGGACTCCAGGAAGATTGATGCCATGGCAAAGAAGCAGTACATGGCATCTTCTTTGGGACTCAGGCAGGCGAACTACATGGCCTATACAGCCAGGTACCAGAAGTCCAGGTGGGACACTGTACTGGCACTGGCTAAACAGGTCTCCCCCCAGCTAGCCAAGGAGCTGGAGGCGGTGGCTGCAGATGGGATTGAGGCATCTAAGGTTCAGTTTCATGCTGCTGTGGACTCTAATGATGTGTCATCAAGAGTCATGGCTACATCTGTGGCTCTTCGGAGGATGGCTTGGCTCAGATGTACTAGCCTCTTGCAGGACACCCAGGCTAAGGCCATAGATTTTCCTGTAGTGGGTAATTCTCTGTGTGGGGAGCAGACAGAGAATTACATGAAGAAAATGGATGAGTACAGGACCACTTACAGGAGTGCTCAGGCCAAGGAAAGGCAGGCAACTCCTCAAAGGCAGCAGTCTAGGGGCAGGGGCAGGCCTTTTCAAAGGCCTTTTTACCAAGCACAGGCCTCTTCTTCCTTTTCTCAGAGGGGGTTCTTCAGAGGTAGAGGAAGAAGGGGGATGAGAATGGCTGCATCCACTCCTCAGCCTAAAGCCCCTGCCAAGCAGACACCCTGATGGGCCTGCCCAGGTCGACTCACCTATTCCAGTAGGGGGCAGGCTGGCTTACTTTGTCCAGGACTGGATGTCTGTTACATAAGACAAGTGGGTCCTGGAAGTAGTAAGCCAGGGACTGGTTCTCAGCTTCAAAAAATTTCCAAAGATGAGAGCTAGATCTTTTCCACCTGCAAATCTCTCGGAAACCCTTGCCCTAGAGGCAGAGGTTTCTTCTCTCCTACCTTTAAGAGCTATAGAGAGAGAGTACCTACCCTACACTGGGGCAAAGGACTGTACGCCAGGTACTTCCTGACCCCCAAAAAGACAGGGGAGTGGCGACCCATCCTAGACCTAAGGTAGCTAAATAAACATCTTTTAAAACCAAAGTTCAAGATGATAAGTCTGGGAATAATCCTTCCCTCTCTAAGGCCAGGGGACTGGCTAGCCTCCCTGGACCTCAAAGATGCCTACTTTCACATTCCCATCAGGTGTTCCCACAGAAAGTACTTCGAGTTCGAGGTTGCCCTCAGGCCATTATCAGTTCAAACAACGCCTTTGGCTAACCTCAGCCCCAAGGGTTTTCACAAAGTGCCTGGCAGTAGTAGTTGCCTTTCTAAGAAGGCAAAAGATTTCCATTTTTCCATATCTGGACGATTGGCTAATAGTGAGTCAGTCTCCAGACCAAGTCAAGTCTCACCTGTAAGTGACCCAGCAAGTGCTCACTTCTCTAGGATTTCTTCTCAGCCTTCCCAAGTCAGTTCTCGAACCAGTCCAGCTTCTTACCTTTATAGGGGCAGAACTGGACACACTCAGAGCAAGAGCCTTTCTTCCTCTAGAAAGGGCAAGGGTTCTTATGGAACTAGCTTCTTCCTTCAGCCTTCGGATATCTCGACCAGCAAGGCATTTCCTCCAGCTCTTGGGCCACATGGCAGCTTCAACAGCAGTGGTCCAAGGGGCAAGATTCCAGATGAGGGATATTCAGTTCCACCTGAGAGCATTCTGGTCTCAGAGGAAGGATTCCCTTACCAAACTGATCCCAGTGACTCTGACCTTGATCCAAGCCCTCCAGTGGTGGCAGGATCAAGACAATTTAAGACAAGGTGTTCCTTTTGTTGCTCAGCCTTGTTCATTGGTCCTTACCACGGATGCTTCTCTCCTGGGCTGGGGAGCCCACCTGGGGTCCCTCACTGCCCAGGGGCTGTGGTCCCCCTAAGAATCCCTTTGCCACATCAATCTTCTAGAGCTCAGGGCAGTTTTTCTGGCTCTAAAAGCATTCTCACAGTCAGTACAGAACAAGGTGGTTCAAGTTAGAACAGACAACACCACCACCATGTGGTACATCAACAAGCAGGGAGGCATTCGGACCACGGCCTTGTGCACAGAAGCCATGAAGTTGTGGTCCCTGGCTTATTCCCTGCAAACCTCTCTTGTAGCAGTTCACCTTCCAGGCAAGGAGAATGTGCTAGCAGATGCACTGAGCAGGACTTCTCAGGGCCATCATGAATGGTCCCTGGACCTTCAGGTGTTGAAAGTGATTTTTTCAAGGTGGGGCACTCCAGAGATAGATCTCTTTGCAGCCCCAGACAATCACCAACTCCCTCTCTTTTGTTGCAGACCTCCAGTCTTGGGCTCAGTCCCTCTAGATGCCCTGATCCTGAATTGGGAAGGGAAGTTTCTGTATGCCTTCCCCCCCCCACCCCTGTTCAAAGTTTTGGTAAAAATAAGGTCTCAGCCTTGCAAGGTGATTCTGATTGGGCCAGACAGCCCTGGTACCCCCTGTTGCTGTCCCTAGCAGTCCATCTTCCCCTGTCTCTTCCCAGGAATTACAACCTGTTAACATCCTCTCAGGGAAGGATTTGGTACCCCAATCTTCAGTCTCTCACTCTCAAAGCATGGCTCTTGAAGAGTTAGAGTTTGCAGATCTGCATCTTTCCCAAGGGGTTCTGGATATCCTCAAGGCTTCTCGAAAGCCCTCCACCAGAAAGACTTACAACTCCAAATAGAAAAGATGCAGCATTTGGTGTTCTAAGAAGCATGTTTCTCCAGACACTGCTGAATTGCCTACTGTTCTGAATTATGTGGTCCATCTTAATGGCCTAGGCCTCAGACCAGCTACTCTCAAAGTACACCTGTCAGCTGTTTCTGCGTTTTTGTCAGTGGGGAAGTCTTCATCACTATCTTCCCATCCTGTGTTCTGTAAACTTTTTAAAGGATTGCTTCACACCAATCCTCTTTTTAGAGACCCTGCCCCTGCCTGGGATTTGAATGTTTGCATTGCTCAACTTATGCAATCCCCCTTTGAGCCTATGTCTTCAGAAGAGCTTAAGTACTTGACTTGGAAAACTATGTTCCTGGTAGCCATTATCTCTGCCAGACGTATCAGTGAATTGCAAGCCCTGTCAGTGGAACCTGATTTTATCTCATTTCACAGGGATAAAGTGGTCCTTAGAACCAATAGAAGGTTCTTGCCCAAAGTGGTTTCAGACTTCCATTTAAACCAGTCTATGTCTCTCCCTGTTTTCTTCTCTGATCATTCTTCCTCAGGAGAGAGGAGGCTACACGGTTTAGATGTCAAAAGAGCCCTTAGTTACTACATAGAGCGTACCAAGGGTCACAGGTTTGACTCCCTCTAGTTGTTCCTCACTTATGGAGAAGTGGGAAAGGGCAAACCTGCCACCAAAAGATCTATTGCCAGGTGGATTGTGTCTTGTATACAATTCTGCTATGAAAACTGGGAAAACTCCACCTCAGGCCTGAGGGCTCATTTCTACAGAGGTACAGCTGCTTCCTGGCTGCTGCCAGGGATATCCCTCTTTAGAAATCTGTCAAGCAGCCACCTGGAAAACAGTCCATACCTTTACCAAGCATTACTCTCTGGATATCCAGGCTAGGAGTGATGCTCGGTTTGGCACAGCAGTACTTCAGAGCCTATTCCCAAAGTAGGTTCTGTCCCTCCTCCTTGGAGATACTGCTTGGTAGTCTGCAATTGTCAGAATACAGCAAGACTTCATGTTGTCTGAAGAAAAAATTACTCAGCTTAGTAATTATGTTTCTTATAATGAAGTCTTGCTGTATTCTGACTTCCCTCCCTGCCTCCCCTCTCAGAACCTGTTTTTGGGAAGTGGGTGGGCAGGTACAGTGTTGCACCCCAGAGGTGTATTTTGCTGCACCCTCCTCCTTTTTGTTTGGGTGCTTATTTATTATTGTTATTTATAGTACATTGGGTTTGGGGTTTTGGGTTTCCTGACTTGAGTCTTCCTTGGGAATCCAAAACTTTTTTCCGCCAGTTTGCTAGTAAGAATTTTTACAATTTCCATATAGAATTTTTAGTTTAGTTGGGCTCGTAAGAATCTGACGGTTTAGGTTTGAATCAGTCCAGACAGAGACTTCAACCAAGCTCGAGCTCAGCATTCTATGCCCTACATAGAAAGTTAACTATTTATTCTCCAGGGCAGTTCAAAGGTTGGGAATCACTGCAATTGTCAGAATACAGCAAGACTCCATTAGAAGAAACATAATTACTAGGGTGAGTAATTTTTATGTTTGCTTGCACACATGTGCAAGAAACATAGTGCCATCATCCGAGTTTTCGGAGGTGTGGCAGCCCTCTTCCAATTCAGTCAGTGTGTTTGCAGGCGTGGCCGCTGTTCTCCAATGGCTGCTGGAGCTGTCTATGACAGCAGTTGAAAATGCAGTGGAGTACAGTTGAAAGGGGGAGCTACGCTTCAGTGAGCAGCGATAAGATATCGCCTGCGCATGCTCACTCCCCCACACACACACATGCACGCATACTGCGTGCTCACCCCCCCCACGCACACACTGTATAGCCGACGCGGGTGCCCAATCCCCTGTCGGCTGTGCTGCGCTCACCCCCAAACAGAGTTCCACATGCCTCGCTGGGTACCCACCCCAAGCGTGGCCCACACATCGTATAGCCGACGGCTGTGCCCAATCCCTGTCAGCTCTGTCCCCCCCCTCGAGAGTACAGGGTGCCACGCTGGGAGCCCACCCCAGTGTGGCAAGCAGATCTTATCGCCGATGATGCCCAATCCCCTCGCGGTCCACACCCCCAAACAGCCATCCTTGTGCCACGCTGAGAGCCCACCCCAGCGTGGCAAGCGTCCACGTTGTCGTCCTTTTTTTAAAAAACAAACCCTGAAACACAAAATGGTCCTTCGCTGTCTCTGCCCCCACCCGCGCCCACCCACTGCGCACCCTGCCTCCCACACCTCCCACCCCCCCTTACCTCCGGACTCCGGTGGCGATCTTCAGTGGACCGGGAACATGTATGCACTCTTCAAAGTCGACCACGAACTGAGGAAATGCGGAAAGCTGTATAATGGAATAGATAGTTTTTTCAACTTTGCTGCATATCTCAGGCATTTTTTGGAATTTTTGCACCAAATTTTCAACATGGGGTTTTTGGGTCCCCTTCTCATGAATGCTCTCACTGTCATGGCGTTAATCAGGCCCAAAGGGTGATTTCGCAGTCACTGTGTGAAATCACCTTCGGGACTGAGTAGCAGACACTGCCACTGTTCATGGGTGGGCTCTCAAAAAGCCTATATTGAAAATTTGGTGGAAAAATTCCCTAAAATGACATTTCTGATGCGTTGCGCCAGTTTCCTCATACGCTTTCGTAAGTTGTAATTTTCAATATATTCACTCCAGATTATTAACATTGTCATTTTACCACACCTCCTTATGAGGCAGTACAGCTGTCATTTTCACATCTTGCCCAAAGCGTGTTTCCGCCCATGTAGTGCACAATGGCGCAGTCGGTGTGCGAAATCAATGTTTGGGACACATTAAGAAAATCACAGTGACACTGTTAATGAGCAGAGGTCTTAAAATGGCTATGTTAAAATTTAGGAAAAAATTCTAAAATGACTGTTTTAATGAAGTGCGCAGTTCCTATGCACGCCGTGAAGTTTGCGAATTTTCAATATTTTCACTCCAGATTTTCAACATTGCTATTTTGTTACACTTTCTTATAAACAGTATAGCTGTCATTTTTCACATCTTGCCCAAAACATGTTTCCGCCCATGTAGCGCACAGTGGCATAGTCGGTGTGCGAAATCAATGTATGGGAGACATTAAGAAAATCACAGTGACACTGTTCATGAGCAGAGGTCTTAAAATGGCTATTTTAAAAATTTGGTGAAAAAATTCCTAAGAATGACTATTTTACGAGCGTGAGTTGCGCAGTTCCTACACACGCTCGTAAGTTTGCGAATTTTCAATATTTTCACTCCAGATTTTCAACATTGCCATTTTATTACACTTCCTTATGAATAGTACAGCTGCCATTTTTCACATGTCGCCCAGAATGTGTTTCCGCACATGTAGCGCACAATGGTGCAGTCGGCGTGCCAAAGCAATGTTTGGGACAGATTAAGAAAATCACAGTTACACTGTTCATGAGCAGAGGTCTTAAAATGTCTATGTTGAAAATTTGGTGACAAAAGTCCATAAAATGACTGCGTTACGGTTGAGCATTGCGCTGTTTCAACGCACCCTCGTAAGTTCATGACTTTGTAATATTTTCAGTCCAGATTTTCACCAGTGGCATTTTTCCACACTTCCTTATGAAGAGTACAGCTATCATTTTTCACAACATGGCCGAAATGTGTTTTCACACTTTCAGCGCAGAGATGCGTGGTCGCTGTGGGAAATCATTGTGTGGGACAGTTAAAGAAAATCACAGTGACACTGTTCATGATCGGAGGTCCCAAAATGCCTGTGTTGACAATCTGCTGTAAAAAATCTCCAAACTAATTACATCACGGGTGTGCGTTGCACAGTTTCTATGCATGCTCGTAACTTCATCAGTTTTTTTAATATCTTTACTGCAGATTTGCAGCATTGCCATTTTTTACACCTCCCATGAACAGTACAGGTGTCATTTTCACATCCTGTTCGGAATGTATTTTTGCACCTGTGGTGCTAAATGTGTAATCGCTGTGCATAAGCAGCTTTCGGCTAACAAACTGATATTTCCACTGTTCATGAGGTGGGGGTCACAAAAAAAACCATGTTGAAAATTTGGAGTGAAAATACCAACGAATGCCTGAGGTGTTAAGGTTTCCAACCATAACGCCCCACCCTGTAGAGAATGACAGGCATCAGGGGTGTGACTTGGGATTCATGCCGTAATGCTCATACCATTCCATACCCTGCAGCCAGTGAGAGGCATCAAGGTATGCCTTGGACTCTTCGGCCCCAAAGTTCACCCCATTCTCCTATACCGCACCCATCTCACCATATTTCGTGATGGAATGGGGTGCGCATAAGGGACAAAGACCCCAGGGCACACCGTGACACTAGTCAATGTCTGCAGGATAGGGTGTGGTGAAATGGCGTGGCCGTTATGCCTGACGACTCAAAGGCACACCCCAATGCCTGTCACTCTCTGCAGGGTGGTGGTGGGGTTGGCTTTAGTTCAATACTTCACTGCCATTCCTATTATGCAGCTCTGTAACTTCTACACTACCAATGCCAATGGCAGCAAGCAAACATTCGGCATTGACAAATGCTTGTTTCTTCTGGGGTGGGGAGCTCATTTGGGGAACCTCACTGCTCAGGGCACTTGGTCTCTGCAGGAGTCTCTTCTCCACATCAACCTTCTGGAACTCAGGGCTGTGTTCCTAGCCCTTCAAGCATTCTCAGAATCAGTTCAAGGGAAAGTGGTGCAGATCAGGACAGACAACACTACTACCATGCAGTACTTAAACAAGCAGGGGGTACTCGGTCCATGGCCTTGTGCACGGAAGCCATGAAGTTGTGGTCGTTGGCATACTCCCTTCAGGCCTCGCTGGCAACAGTGCATCTGCCAGGGAAGGACAATGTACTGGCAGACACCCTCAGCAGGATCTCTTGAGGGTCACCATGAGTAGGCCCTGAATTACCAGGTTCTTCAGATCATTGTCAAGAGATGGGGTACTCCAGAGATAGATCTCTTTGCAGCCCCAGACAATTATCAGCTCCCTCTCTTCTGTTGCAAACCAACAATCTTGGGGTCTGTTCCTCAGGATGCTCTCCTGTTGGATTGGACAGGCAGGTTTCTATATACCTTTCCTCCCGTTTCTCTGATTTTCAGGGTACTGATAAAGATCAGGTCTCAACCCTGCACAGTGATACTAGTGGCTCTGGATTGGGCCAGGCAACCCTGGTACCTTCTGCTGCTGTCCTTGGCAGTGACAGTCCCTCTCTGTCTTCCCAGGAGGCACGACCTCCTGTCATTGTCCCACAGCAGAATTTGGTACCCAAATCTCCAGTCTCTCAGACCCAAAGCATGGCTTTTGAAGAACTAGAGTATGCAGGATTGCATCTCTCACAGGGGGTTTTGAATATTTTAAAGGTTTCTCGTAAACCTTCTACCAGAAAAAGTATGACTCCAAATGGAAAAGATTGAGCATCTGGTGCTCTCAGAAAGACTTATAGCCAGATTCTGCTGGTATTCCCACTGTTTTGGACTATTTGGTCCATTTGAATGGCCTAGGTCTCAGGCCTGCCACTCTTAAGGTTCACCTAGCAGCTGTCTTTGCCTTTCTTTCTGCAGGGAAGGTACATTCCCTTGCTTCTCATACTGTGTTCAGTGGGTTCTTTAAAGGTCTGGTTCATCTCAATCCCCCGTTTAGGGAGCCAACCCCTGCCTGGGATCTGAATATCTGTATTGCACAGCTTGTGCAGCCCCCTTTCGAACCTTTGTCTTCAGCTGAGCTAAAGTATTTGATTTGGAAAACTGTGGTCCTGGTGGCAATTACTTCTGCCAGGAGAATCAGTGAGTTACAGGCTCTGTCTGTAGAGCCTGACTTTATTGCCTTTCACAAGGACAAGGTGGTCCTCAGGAACAATAGGAAATTTCTTCCCAAAGTGGTTTCAGATTTTCACCTCAATCAGTCCATGTCTCTGCCTGTGTTTTTTACTGATCATTCTTTGTCAGGTGAGCGAAGGCTGCACAGTCTGGATGTAAAAAGGGCATTAAGCTATTATATGGACCATACTAAGGCCCACAGGGGTGGCTGTTCTCAGTTGTTTCTCACTTATGGTGAGGTGGACAAGGGCAAACCTGCCACTAAAAGAACTATAGCTGGATGGATTGTTTCTTGTATCCAGTTCTGTTACTTGAAATTGGCAAAGAGCCTCCATCAGGCCTGAGGGCACACTCGACCAAGGGTACTGCTGCCTCTTCGGCAGCAGCTAGAGATATCTCCTTGCTGGACATCTGTAAAGCAGCCACCTGGAAAACTGTTCACACATTCACCAAGCATTACTGTCTGGATACTCAAGCCAGGAGTGATGCTAGATTTGGCACTGCAGCGCTGCAGAGCCTCGTCCGTAAGTAGGTTCTGTAGTCCCCTCCTCCATGGAGGTACTGCTTGGTAGTCTTCAGATTGTCAGAATACAGCAAGACTTCATGTTGTTTGAAGAAAAAATTACTCACTATAGTAATATTGTTTCTTCTAATGGAGTCTTGCTGTATTCTGACCACCCATCCTGCATCCCCTCTCAGAACCTCTGTGTTTTGGGATGTGGGTTGGCAGGTGCACTGTTGCACCCCAGAGGTGTACCTTTTGAACCCATTCTAGTTAAGTTTGGGGCCCTCTTGTTTTATTATATTGTTCAGTTTGTTATTACTGTCTACATAAGGTTTTCTTTTTGGGGTTCTTGACCTTAGTCTTTTTGGACCAGAAACTGTTGTTGCATATGGTTTTTAAAACAAAAATAAAAACAGTTTCTTACTTTAGTTAGTATTAGTGCTCTCAAGAATCTAACGGTTACACTGGAATGTACAAGGGATAGAGGTTTGAAAACCGAGCTCAAGCTCAGCATTCTATGCTTTGGCATAGAGTTAACCCTTTCCTCTCCGGGGCAGTTCAAGTACTGAGACTAACTGCAGATTGTCAGAATACTGCAAGACTCCATTAGAAGAAACAACATTACTATAGTGAGTAACTTTTTCTTCTGTCTTGTCCTGCAGGTGGCGCTGCCACTACATGGTTGCCTGTATTCTCTTGTAGGTGATCCTTGTGGCTTGTTTCTGACTCGCTGTGCCCACTTGTTCTGTTACTATTTCGTCCTCCTGTTATAAAGACACAGTGTACAGACGGTGTCTGTGTTTGATATTGAGTTTGCTCATTCACTTGTTTTTTTTCCTTTAGTGCAGTGACGACCCGAGTAGAACAATGCAGTCAGACCGTGTGATACTGGAGTGGGGACTGGGTGAAAAAGAGGCTATCTATAGGGTTATTTCTGTTAACTGTTTACATCGGAGTGGAGTAGAAGGTGAGGGTTATGAGAAGAATCCCGGTAAATGGAGAGCCACAGCATTTTCCGCCATTTTTAACAGCGTGACTAATTTTGCCTGAATAACGCTTCCATTTCTCATCGCTTGAGCAAGCACTGTTTTCATCTGCGTATGCGCTTGCCACGATTGCAGCAGTGACTGTGCACCTTGGAGCTGATCAGCGTGTTGGCTTCATTTAAATTTTTTCATGTAAACACTAAAGAAACTGGAAAAAACTTAATCGTGGACACTGAATTTCGGGCAGAAAACTAACGGGGAAACTGTCAGCAAGTGTAACTGAAAGATTAAGCCGACTGCTGTTATGTCTGTGAGTAAAGCCGGCTTCACAGCTTCAGAGTAACTTGAGTATGGAGTGATTTTTGTCGGCTATGCGGTCGTTTCACTGCCTGCCCTCAATATAGTGATGTTATCATGTAATAACATCACTGTGTCTAGGGCTTAACAGCCAATCAGTGTCCTTGATTTTTCTTGCCATTGTATAATGTCAGCTAAATCTGGACTATTGGGTTGTTCAGCCAGTGATGTATCTGACTTAGAAGCACCTCCATGGGCCAGTTTTGGTTTAACGTATTCTGAGATACCAGCAACAGATAGTATGAAAAAGTCCAAGTAAGGTCTCTGTAAATCAGTAAATTTCTTATTGAAATGGAGCCTACAACAAAAATGCAACCATCTTGTCTGGTAATCTGCCCCCCGACCCACCATAAATAAATTTAAAAGAGCACAGAAGGCTAATGCTGCTTTCTATGGTGGTAACCCAGATTTCGCTAAAACGTGGAAACACTGCAACAGACCAGCAGGAGCGGAAAGCAGCAACATAGTACGGGAGGGCTGCTTGTCATATTAATTGAGGGAGGGCTCGAGCAGAAGCAGCAAGATGCATAGGGAATGCCAGAGGCACTGAAAATCTGACTGAGCCCTCTGGTTGGCATTGATTCATTTCTGGCATCTGCAAGCGGGAGGGAGCAAACCTAAAAAAAAAAAGTGCAATTGTGCAGAGGAAGTCACCACCCCCATGTGCACCTTGACATTTAAGTCGAGTGCCTCCCACTCACTGCCTTGCTTGTCTCAGGCTTTCAGTTGACCAAGGAGTGTGGATGCTAGCTGGGCCGTGCTGCAAGTGTGGGTGTAGAGGATGTAGGAGCACATGAGGTCAGGGAGTCAGGCAAGGGCAAACACACCATGGCTTCTAAAGTAGGTAGCAGCTGGAAATGGATGTAGGTTCCACTGGGAGGCTCAAGTGGGAGGTAGAGCTAGTCAATAAAAAACAAAGAGCATAGACAAAGTGCTATAATAAAAAGGGATTCAGTTGTTATGAGGGGGCGGGGCTGTTGGGTCTGGGCTTGAGTGTGAGCCTTGTTCTTAAGCAGAATTAATAAAAAGAAATGTCAGTGCCCCACCAGATTCTGAGTTAGGGCTCATAGCAGCACTGCCAGCTTGCAAACAGATGAAGCCTTTTGTAATTTTTGTTAATTACTTGGATCTGACACCTCTCTGCAAACACCCCTGCTCCATTAGACTGTCACCTCTGCAAAGTTCTGAATCACCAGTCAAGAGGACCTTGGTTGCTTTTACTTGTAGTGCAGATTAATTGCTGTGACCAGGAAGAATGGACTATGGGCCTAGATACACAAGGAGTGTCAACACATTACAAAAAATGTGAGAGGTGTGTGTGTGTGTGTGTGTGTGTGTGTGTGTGTGTCTGAAAGTTATAAAAGGGCACTTACAGCAAAAAGTGATGCAAGTTTAAAGAGCCCCTGTTGTGGTAGGGACACTTTGTAATCATATTTTTTATACACTGCTCTATTTATAGTTCATATAGTATTTGTATTTGTAGCTTCCTGCTATTTGATTTAATTACGTTTTAATAACATGGAAACAGGACTGTTAGAATTACATCTGCGCCAGCTGGTTCTGCACACTGGACATCAGAATCCTCTGTTATAACAGGCATCAACGTTACGTTTTTCAGCCAATAGCCAGCAGGGCTAGAGACCAAGAAAATCTTCAAGCCCTGCAGACATGTGACTAGCCCACTTGTTGTACTTATTGAATGGCTACCTCCCACAGTACTAGCCAGCTGGGCTAGTTAAAGGAACTTTATACTGGCCCAAAATAAATTCTACCATTATTTGGGTGAGCCAGTTCCAATTTCAAACAGTGCACCATAATCGTTTCCACAGCAACAGATTGTGATAGCATGAGCAGGGGACTGTGATGTCAGGTGCAGATGATCTGCCAGAGGAGATGGAGACGAGGGTCAGTACTCCTGTTCTCATAGTAGTACCCATAGTTATGTGGAGACAGTATATAAAAATGTAAGCTGAAAAATGTCTAACAGAAAGTTTTTTTCAGTTTTTCCTCTTATGCTCTTGGGGACTTGTAGCTTTTAAATAACCCCTGTCATCTCAGTGAAATTTTGGAAAACATAATTTTTCAGACACATTTCTGCTTATATTTCTCATATTACCAATATTCAGCTTCATCATTTTCCTACTACACATTATCATGGAAACATTACAGCACCTCTTAGACTTCACTTGCTCTGGCTGCTTGTTGATATCTAAACATCACAGTCCTCTGTGATGGCGCAATAATTTCCACAACACTGTATTGTGACATCACAGGCAGCATTATAGTCAGGTGTAGACCAGCTGATGGAGTCTAGAAGACAGTGTTCTTTGTGAATGTTTTCTTTTTTAATTAACATTTTTTTTGTTTTTTTTTTACACAAAACAAACTCGAGTAAAAAACCAATGATCGACATAATCCACATTATTACATCTTAGTACATTCAGCCAATAGTTAGGATGCATTTATAAGTGCTTTATGTCAAACAAGCACATATGGTATACTATCTAGTAAGTCAGTTGTATAGGGGAAGGTTCCTTCTTTGCTGTCCTCCTTTGACTATGGTTTGGTACATTGAGGTGTCCGAAATTATCTCTCACCTCCCCTACCCACGGGACAGGGAGGAGGGATTTCTGCTCTCTCTCTCTCTCTCTCTTCTGTAGTCCCCACTTCCAATTATGCCTCACAGCTGAGTTATGGGGCCTTTTCTTGGGGTGGGTAAGGGATGGGAAGAGGGGAGCACAAGCAAAAGTGTGTTCACAATATTCCTCCCACCCAACCCCCATTGGTGCCTCTCTTCAGGGGCTCTCTGACTGTGGTGGACTCAGCTGGAGGGCTCAGGGCACGAATGCGGTGTCCTTAGTCATATAGTACCTAATCCAGGGGGTCCATCTGGAGGTGCATCTTTCCTCCTGCTTATTAAGTTTGTGTGTGATTCTTTCCATCTGGTATATTTGTCTAGTGACTGCCCACCATTCCTGTATGTTAGGTATCCTGGGGGTCAGCTAGGCCTTTGTAATTACTTTTTTAGTTGCTGTAAGTAGAATCCCCAGGAGGTACCTTGTGCCAAGGTCATTGAGTTCCCTAGGGTATTGCAGAAGAATGCATAATTCGCCAGTTACGTATATTGTTCTCCCGAAGATCTCTTGTACTTATGTCTTAATTTGTCCAAAAAAGGGTTGCAGCCCAGGGCATGTCCACATGATGTGCGTGTGATGAGCTTGGTCCTCGCTGCAGTTTTGCCAGCAGCTGGTGCCTCTGCCTGGGTGGCAGTGTTGTGTAATCACTGGGGTTCAAAAAGAACTTTATGAGGTGCTTCCAGGTGTATTACCGCCACTGGTGAGAACTTGTAATCTTTGCTGCCCACTGGCATGCAAGGTGCCAGAACTGTGGTGTGATCTGAGTTCAGAGTTCCTCCTGCTATTGCTTCTGCACTGTAAGTATGTGCCCCTTCAGTGCCACTAGAGTTGGTTGATGTAAGGCTGAGACTAGGTGGCTTCTGATTTGGTGTTGGACCATAGCAGTTAGTTTGGAGATGAGGGAAGTGTGTAGTTCGGGGGTTCAAGCTTCCTTCAGGAGTGAATTATAGTAGTGTCTAAGTAGAAGGTATCTATAAAAATCCCTTCTGTGTAGTCCGAATGTTCCCTGTATTGTCTCAAAGAGCTTGAACTCCCCCCCTCCATTTGAGAGTGGTATCTGAGCCTGTAGTGCTCCCATTCCTTATATCTGTGGTCCATTACCGCAGGCTGGAACTCCGGAAGATTTGCAATTGGGCAAAGCAGGGTTAGGAATGGTGTGAGCTGTAGGGCCCTCCGTATGGAGATCCAATTCACAATATAGTTCCTGATCCATGGGTCTATTCTTTCATTTATCCCCGGTGCTGTGGCACCGTGATATAGTGCCCAGTAGTATTGACAGTTTGGGAACAGTGTCAGCTTGACCTCACTCCAGTGTTTTTTTTTTTTTTTCAATTCTGTTTATGTCTCCCAGGCACCGGAACTCTCTCGGGCCTCTCCGGTCGCCTATGCCGCTCTACCACCCACTGTGAACCCTGTCATCTTCAAGGGCATTACTTTCTCCCCAAGCCTCGAGGGGGATGAAGGTCCTGAGGAGTCTGAAAAGACACTGGCAGAGCTCCAGTGTTGGGCATGTGGTGGTTCGGCACTGGGATGGCCGTCGCATGTCTGGGCTGGTGGGGCTTTTATATAGAGTTTTACGCCCCAGATGTGGGATGTGCAATGCTGTCCAGCCCGCGACGTGGGTGCTCCCACTCAGATCTGGAAGGCAGCTGCCCAGCATCTTCCCCGTTTGTGAGCCCCTGTGCGCCGCAGTGCCTCCGGTCTCCACCGGGGGCCGCTGCTGTGCGGGCTACCCTGGATCCTTCCGAGAGAGGAGAGCAGTCCTCCAGACGCTTGATCCTCTCTCTCCCTGCCGAACCCCGGCGGTCCAAGCTCGTTCCCGAACCCGGGTCCAGCACCTCAACCCTCAGCGCCACCAGGCCGAAGTGACCTCACTCCAGTGTGAGGTGGTTGTGTCCATTTGCCTAGCCATTATGTGCGTGATCTGAGCCGCCCAATAGTAGTGCTGGAGATCTGGGAGTGCCAGCCCCTCTTTACTCCTAGAGAGTGTTAGGGTTTTGAATTGAAACCTGGGTTTCTTCCCTGCCCAGATGAATCTGGAGATGGTCTGGTTCTAGCTTTGAAAGACGGACTGTGGAAGAGGGATCAGGGCATTTTGGAATAAATAAAGTGCCCTGGGTAGTGTTACCATGCGGATTAGTACTATCCTTCGGACTAGGCTAAGCAGAATGGTGATCCACTGGGCCAGGTCTAATTTTAATTGGGTCATGAAGGGGACGTAATTATTCTTAGATGCCACATCTGGTCTGTGGGCCATGTACATATTCTAAACCGGAGCTACTTGAAGATTTGGCAATATAGTAATCGATATTGCCAAATCTTCAAATAGCTCTGGTTTAGAATCTGTGTGCTTTTGGGCTACACCGAGACCAAGTACCGACTGGTACGGTACTTGTCAGCCAGTATGTGGTATTGGAAATGCACAGGGATGCCCTGGCTCCAAACCGGTGCTATTTTTAAAAAGCAGCCACGTATTTAGTATACAGATCACCCCAGCTGCTCCCCACATGAAACGTCATCACTGGGACAGCTGCAGGTGCGTGTGGGCGCGCCGGGGAGAGCTCTTCATCCTAAAATGCCGGGGCAGGGAGGGCGTAGGATCAACCAGATATGATTTAAAATAAATAATTGGCGAGTAAGTTAGTTTTAATTTATCCTACTGCATCTGCTAATCGGGCCCCACTTCACATGGAGGTGGGGCACGACTGTACATGGATGTTTCCATTTAATGACAGCCAATTTGCGAGTTTGTACAGAGTACAGGTGTGCATGCCATGCTCAGCATCCAGGATGAGTCTGCACACTTTGTTGAGCACAGTCTGAACCCTCTTGAGTGCTGTATCCATTGCTGCCCCGTAGACCACTAGTCCATAGTCAATAGTAGATATGATGGAGCTGTGGACTGAGAGGCGGAGGGCTCCTGGAGAGAGGTATTTTCTGTGCCTGTACAGGACACCAATCTTGGTATTGACTGTCTTGACCAGAGAGTCAATATAGTGTGCAAACGTGAGGGTATCATCTATTATGACCCCCAGATACTTGAACAAATGGACTTGTTCCAGCAGCTCACTGCATGAGTTGGAGATGATGAAGGGGTGGTACTTATTTTTATTGTGGGGGCTGGATATAAGTATGGCCTTGGTCTTCTTGTAGTTTAGTAGCAACTTATGACGACAGAACCAGTCCTCGAGTTTGGAGAAGGAGTTCTGCAGCTCAGATTGTAGGGCAGCCTGAGACATGCTACTGCTCAGGAGCACAGCATCATCTGCATATAGTATGAGTTTGGTGTTGCATGCTGTGGGAAGGTCATTTAAGAAGAAGCTGAAGAGTAGGGGCCCCAGTATTGATCCCTGGGGTATCCCTAATGATACCTCTCTTGCACTGGATACTGTTTGCCCAGTTTTGACACATTGATTTCTCCGTATCAGGTAGTTTTGGAACCAGCAAAGGGCATTGGGTGCCACACCCATGTTTTGCAGTTGGGTCAGTAACGGGGTGGTTGACTGTATTGAAGGCTTTGGTGTGGTTAATAAAGACAGACCTCACCAGTTTGCCTTTATCCAGGGCCTTATGTGCATAGTCCGTGTAGTCCAGCAGGGCAGTGGTGATACTGTGCTTTTGTCTGAAGCAATGCTGGTTGGGGCTTAGTAGATTATACTTATTGAGGTAGTCAATGAGTTGACCTGCCACAATCTTTTCCAGTGCCTTGGACAGGGAGAGAGGAATCGAGACGAGTCTGTAGTTGGCTACCAGAGACTTGTCGCCTCCTTTATGCACTGGCGTAACTAGGGCCTGCTTCCAAACCGCCGGGAATTAGGCCAGGGCCAGGGACTCATTGTACAGCATGGTAATGGGCACTATAAGAATGTCCAGGGTGAGGGATAGATGTTTCATGTCTATCCCGTCACTGCCCAGTCTGGTCTTACCTAGTACTTTCTTGACCATAGTTAGGGACTCCTTCACCATCACCCTTTTAAAGTAGAAGGTCAGTTGAGAACACTCGGTAGATACGTTGTTGGAACGGTTCAAACCAGGGTGAAAATAGGCAGGTGGTAGCACTGGGTAAGATTGGCGAAGGCCTTACTGAAGGCTTCCACAATAGCTAGAGGGTCTGTAGTGGGCGTGTTACTGATACTGAGCAGCTGAGGGTGCTTCTTGTCCTCCTTTCCAAGGATGCTTTTGATGTTATCCCAGAATCTTTTCCCGTCACTCCAAGAATTGCTAAGCTGGGCCTTATGATAGTTGGCTTTGGTGAGCTGGATTAGTTTGGTGCAGTGGTTCCTGGCCATTCTGTAACACTGGTAGTCATGCTTGCTACTTGTGTTTCTGGCCTTCTCCCAGAGTATGTTCCTTTTTTTCAGGTGGGAGAGGAGCTCCCCATCAATCCAGCCATTTGCCTGCCCCCGAATTCTTCTTTTCATGAGCAGGGCATAGATGTCACAGATGGAGCTAAAGCCCTTAATGAAGTAACTGAGGGCCTGATCAAGGGTAGGCGCCGGGTCGATACGAGTCCAGTCATGTAGGGCAAGGGCTGATTTGAGGGCTCCAAGTTTACCCTTCCTCAAGACCCTATTTTCAATGAGGATGGGTGGGCTTTTGGTAAATTTATTAGACCACAGGAAGGTGATTGGGGAGTGGTCACTTAGCGTGTCCAGGAGAACCTTGATCTCTGAGATCCGGGATGGTGTGCTTGCTAGGACCCAGTCTAGGAGGGTACTGTTTCCTGTCTTATAGTTCTGCTTGGTGGGGCAGCTGACAAGTTGTGTCAGGTTGGAGGTGGCTATTAGATCCCCGAAAGGGGCAGCCTCCTTTCCATCCCAGTTTATGTTAAAGTCCTTGGTAATGACGAGCTCCATCCCCTTTGGAAGGGTGCTGATAACGTCCACAGTTGTGGGAAGGCCTGCTGTTACTTTCTTGGGGGGCAGGTAGATCATGGCAAGAATGAGAGTTTTGCCATTCTGACCAACCTGTGCCTTTATCATTATTATCTCATGGTCCTCAGCCACCCTGGTTCCAGGGAGAACGAAGCACTGCAGAGAGTCCCTGGCATAGATGAGGCATCCCCTGCCTCTCTTGCCTATTCTATCAATCCTGTATGCTTGGAAGCCTTTGAGGGTAACTCCGCTATCTTTAATCCTACTGGTCAACCAGGTCTTCGTTAGGCAGAGGATGTCGGTGGTATGGAGGGCCATCCATCCCTGTAGTTCATCAAATTTTGCAGTTAAACTGCAGATGCTCAGTGAGGCTATTTTTAGGCCTTTACCTTTGTGAACACCAGGGCCCATTGAATGAGTGAGCCTGGGTTTGAGTGAATGTTGCCAGAGAGGAGCAGGAGCATAAAGATGACCTCTCTGGCAGAAAGGTTTATGCTAAATTCTACTCTTACCTTCCACCACCGAGGCTTCAGGTGATTCAGGTGGTTGGATACTGGTTTAAGTATTAGGGTATAGCTAACCTTTACTACCCATATGCTAGGGGAGGGCATATGGCCACCCATGTTTGTAGGGTAAGGCTGAGTGAGTCGCTGCCCACAGCCAAGTGAGGCAGTTTCCGAAGGTGCATTTGACAGCCATGCACTACCCAGTAGTGGTTCAGAGGGGGGTAGCAGCGGCCCAGCTAGGCATGTGGTGCTGGCTGTAGCAAGCCAGGTAGCAGGGAGCAGAAGGAGATAGCACCCCTTGATAGGGGACATGGCTGCTTGATTCGGTCGTCAAGCCTGACACACTGGTGCCAAAGTGAGGCTGTACAGTTAATCACTATACTTGGTGGGTAACAAACAGGCAGTACAGCTTTAAGAGGCCGTTGGCAGTTTGTGGCTGACGTCGGTGGAAGTAGTAAGCATGAGCGTGGCTACTGTGTATTTAATAGAGGCTGGGGTCGGGGCGGGCAGTGTGGGACAAAATTCTGTTTAGCTTCAAAATTAAAATAGTAGGCTCTGGTTCCCAAGAAAAAAGCTGTGAGAGAGAAAGCGCCAGGAAGAGCAAGGCAGGGAAGCAGATCTAGAAAAAGAAGTCAGCAAAGGCACAGCACAGCTAGCTATACAGAGTAGGAGCAACTCAGCCCCAAGAAGGAGAGAAAGGCAGGTGCGTCCTGACTGATACAGCACCAGAAGGAAGTTGATGTTTAATAGCTACTTGCCTGCATGATGGGTTGTAGGAAGCCAATAAAAAACAAAAGGAACACAAGGGCATGGTCTATTGTGTATTTAATAGTGGCCGGGGTCGAGGCGGGACAAAAAAATACAGATGTCCACAAAAAGCCTTAAAAGCTAGCAAGCAGAAAGCCGAGGAAGCCCAGTATGCTGGTAGATTAATGGTATTTTAGAAATTAGGCAGCTGCTTGACATTAGTTGGGGAGAAAATGGAGGAGAGAGAACAGAGCTAGAGGGAGGAGGAATCCCAGCTGGGAGAATACGTTTGTCAGGAAATAGAGAAGCTGGAAACTTTGAGTTTGGGCGGCAGACAGGCAGTGAGAAATAGGTGGGCAGATCAAGTCGGGGGAGCAGTACGAGATGGGAATGCACTTGGCAGGTGATAAGGGTAGCTGTCACTTCCCTGATTCTCTGGGCTAATGGCTCCATGTATAGCGCAAACAAGAGTGGGGAGAGTGGGCAGCCCTGGCGGGTGCCCCTCTGTAGCTGGAAGTATTGGGATTGGTGTCCTCCTATGTTACCATAGGCCCTGTGGGTGCTATAGATATTCTTTATGACTTGGACTAATAATCGGGGGAATCCGACTTTGAGTAGTGTGGCATACAAGAAGGGCCATGACACCCGATTAAAGGCCTTTTCTGTGTGTAACCCCCAGGTGGCGCTATGCCAAGGGCTACTACCCCTGCCTCCTTGGCTAGTAGCAGGTTAAGGGGCCTGGGTAATGGAACGGATGCCTCCACCCGGAGGTCAGGGTTGTTAGTGGTCAAGCTAATCTGGGAACAGCCCTCCGGGACACTGTAACCCCCCTCTTTCCCTTCTAGTGGCCTGAACAATATACAATAATTACTTTCACAATGACCCTTATTCACCAGTCAGTTACTCACACTGTTTGCACTTACCACCAGTGCTGGTTCCTCTAGCTTGACCCTAGGGACCCCCTGAAAAACAAGGTTAAGCACAGCAAATAGCAACAGTACAATACTTGTGGCACAGACTGGAACCACAGTCAGGTTAAATGCAAACGAAGTTAAATCTGATTTATTCAGGGGACTTGAACAAGGGAGGGCTTAATCAGGTTGATTAGCTTAAAAGCTATATTAATCAGACAGTTATGCATGCAGTTCAGATTCCCTACAGAGTCACACACTCTGGGTACCCAAGTAGGAAAATGGTGGGCTAGCCAGGAACATTGCAGCTGGTTGGGGCCCTGTGATGGAAGAAAGTAACATTGCACAACACACACTGTTTGTAATCCGGAGCCGGAGGGCTCAGTTCATGAAAGAAAAGGGCAACAAGACAATCAGATGACAACACTTTTAGATTTAGCTGTTGTTGCAGGGAGCTACCCTGATGTTTACTCGTGATACCCAATACTGGACACAGGCAGGACGAAATCGAGACTCCAGGCTGTTGAGCTGGAGTGCCCGGAGAAACAGGGCCCACACGAATCACCGAGGTGTCGTTCCTGTTCAAGGCGTTGAGCAGGGGGGCTGATCCCAAGGCCGGTCTCTTGTCGATGACTTTCTCTGCGTAGCAGGTATTCTGGCTGGGCCAGTGTAGCAGGGCCCAGGCAAATGGAAATGGATACAGATTCAGTCCGTGGAGCTGGATACAGCCTCCAGCAAGCAAAACACAGTTCAGACACACAGTGGGGAACCAAATCACAACCCACTATAAGCACACAGCACATTCACATGTAAGGAAATTCCACTGTACCAGGCAAATGGCTCTCCGGTCACAATTACAGAGTCTCTGCACAATCCGGGAGTTCAGAGGTAGCTGGAAGTCCTTGGTCTTCTTCAGGTTAAAGCCTGGTCACAATTCAGTGGCTTAATTCGCTCTCCAAATTTGGATTCAGTCCAGAAAAAAAAAAATGCACAGGTTCCCTCTCAGGAACAGCAGGCAGGCATGCAGGCCAAACTCAGGCCTTTCCATAGTTCTCCCGCGCGAATCCACTATGGATTGCTGCTTGAACTATCTCAAGCTGTTACTTCTTCACTTTCCAACACAGATCTAACTGAAACTGCAAGCAGTGTGGGACTTTTCCCAAGATCTAAAAGGTTGGGTTGGCTGATATGTCTGTCAGTCACAACAAGGGCTCCCCCTCTAGGTTATTTTAGGTGCCAAAAGCCCAAAACTACAATTCCTACAAGTTTTTGCCCCACCAAGCCCCTGTAGGCAGGCTCCATTTTAGAGTCCCAAATGTACTGATTGGCCCATTGTGACAGTCTAGGACCAAGATGATGGAAACAGACAGAACTGTCCATGCTGCAAAGAAGGCAGGTTAGAACAAACTGCAATATTATTACTACTCTAACAAAAGATCAGTAAATAAGTACATCTCCTAACAGAGCACCCTCTCAGATTAATTATGACTGCAATCCAGGCAGCTTTTAAAGAGACAGCACACATAGGCTATACAGGCACTCTCTGGCAATACATTTAAACTGCTAAAACGCAGGACACCAGCCTGTCAGTGAGCATTTAAGTAAACTCAAGGAAGACTTTTCGGGAACTCCATTTGTAGGGGGTGTTACATGCATCTAGACTGATTAAGGCCGAGGGTGACGGGTTACTCTTCATCTCATGTATGATATGGAGTGTTCTTTTGATGTTATCAGTTGTTGTATGTGTCCTGACAAACCCTGTCTGGTCTTTCCCTGTGAGTTGTGGCAGTAATACATCCATTCTGTTGGCCAGCACTCCCATGAATAGTTTATAGTCCATATTTAGGATTGAGATCGGCTTATATGAGCCACAATGCTGTTTTTTTTTTTGCCAGATTTTGGTATTACCGAGATGGCTGCATATGACCAGGATGGTGGGGGCTGTTCTCCCTCAAATACGGCATTGAAAGTCCTGGTTAGGTGTGGTAGGAGGGTATCTCTTATGTACTGATATTTCAACTATGTCTGTATTTGTACTGCAAATTCAATTTTGTCTGTATTTGTACTGTTTAACGGACGTGGACCTTTTGTAAAAGAGTTCTTTCTCAAAGGTTGTTTCTGAAATTTCAATAAATAAATCTCTATTGTTTTTGTAAAACTCCCCAAAAATTAGAACCTGGGTGGAGGGTGGCGACGGGCACAAGGAAAGAGAAGGGGGATGTACTGGTGTTGGGGGACTGCATACTCAAGGGGACCAGATAGGGCAGCAAGGGGGAGAGGCACAGTTGGATATGGGTGGAGTCCATACCGGGATTAAAGGCAGGACAGGCAATCCTAAAGTGCGTAAGGAGGGGTAGGAGGAAACCACACATTGTGGTACATGTGGGGACAAATGACCTAGCGGGGGAAATGGTGGAGGCAACAAGGGAGAGGATTGAGTAAGTGGGAAGGTTGTGCAAGAAGACTGGGAAGTCTGTGGCCTTCTCCAAAGTGCTCCCAGTACCCTGCGCAAGCACAGTGAGAAAGGAGAAGATTAGGGAGTTGAACACATGGTTGGTAGAATGGTGTCGAACTAAGGGGTATGGGGTTGTGGGCGGCTGGGGCAGTACCTGGGATAATAATCTGTTTGCAAGGGATAGACTGTACCTGATTGGGCAGGGAAAGGAGGTATTAAAGCAAAGACTGAGGAGGTATATTGCAACAAGGGTGGATTTAAACTAGATGGGGGTGGCAAGTGGACAGCAGGTAGGCAGGGATCCGATAGAGTGAATTCACAGCCTACCCCCCAGGCTAGCAGGGAAGGACTCGGGGTGACCAAAAAAGGAGGGAGTAGAAGGGAGGAGATGGAGGCCAGTGAAGGGAAGGAGTCAGGATGGAGGGTGGTCTCATTGAATGCAAAAAGCTTAGGAAGCAAATCCGCTGTGCTACAGGCACTCTTAGCAGTGTGGAGGGTGGATATTGCAGCTGTCACAGAAGCGTGGGCGACTGAGCACCAGGACTGGGATCTGGCAATCCCAGGATACAAATTATACAGGAAGAACCGTAGGGGTGGGAGTAGCAGTTTATGTGAGGGACGGGATCAAATGCACATGGGACGAGGGAGAAGAAAAGGAGAACAGAGGCAATCTGGCTACAGCTCCTGAACTCAAGGGGTAGGAAATTGAGGTTTGGGGTGGTATACAGGCTGCCGTCCCAGTCTGAGGAGCTTGACAGGGAATTAGCGGGACAAATCAAAAAGGTATGTAGAAAAGGGAAGGTGGTCATCGTGGAGGATTTCAACTTTTCGGGGGTTGCCTGGAGCATTCCGGTCACCTCCAGTGCTAGGGAGCAAGTGCTCTTGGATGTGATCCAGGAGGGTCTCCTGACACAGTTGGTTACTCTACCTACTAGGTTAAAGAACACTTTAGATCTGGTATTGTCAAATGGGGAGGCAGTGAGGGAAATAAAGGTAGAGGACCCACTAGCCAACAGTGATCACCAAATGGTGTGGTTTAATATTACGATGTGTGGGGAGCCAGAGAAATCAGTTACTCAAGTGGTAAACTTCAAGGGGGCGGACTTTGGGAGGATGCAGGAAGTACTGAAAGGGAAACTGGAGGGCATAAGGCAGGAGATGGACGTGGAGCAGAAAAGGGATATTATTAAACAGGGATTACAGAGGCAACAGAAGCCTGCACCAAGGCAAAGAGTAGGAGGAGCAAAGCAAGAAAACCATGCTGGTTGAAGAGCGAGGTTGTGGAGGTGGTGAGGGCAAAATGAGTGGTGCATCAGAGGTATAGGAGGATGGGGAAGGAATTGGACAGGGAGGAATATGCAAGATGGTCCAGGGAGGTGACCAGAAAAGTGAGAGAAGCCAAGGCCAGAGGAGCTGAGATTAGCACAGGGAATTAATGGGGGACTTTCAGATGCATCTGGGAGAAAAGGAAGTGCAAGGAGAAATTGTGAGGATTTAAAGGGTGGGGTGGACAGAAAAGGGGGCAGGCAGAAGCACTGAATGAATACTTTTGCTCAGTATTCCACGGAAGAAAGGGACCGGTACCAGCATGGGCTGGAGGGGTGGGGACAGGGAGAGAGGCGAAGATGGAAGAATTGAAGCAAGTAGAGTCCTGGAGGGACTGAGGGCACTGAAGGTAGACAAGGCACCAGGGCCAGATGGTATCCACCCCAGGTTGCTGAGGGAGATGTCGGAGGTGTTGGTGGAGCTGCTGGCGGATCTGTACAGCACCTCACTGGAGACAGGATGTGTGCCACTGGACTGGAGGATGGCACATGTAGTACCATTACACAAGAGCGGGCCAAGGGATGAACTGGGTAATTATCGTCCAGTAAGTCTTACCTCCATAGTGTGCAAACTCATGGAAACGATACTAAAGGAAAGACTGGTGTCGTACCTGGAGGACAATGGCCTCCAGGATGTGATGCAGCATGGGTTTGTTTCAGGGAAGTCTTGTCAGACCAACTTACATAGATACGTAGACAGTGTCGGCAGATAAGGGCCTATGGGCCACCCAGTCTGCCCATTTGAGCTTGTAAGTTCAGTTTATGTTTTCCTAGAAGTCTGTTGCCCCTTACCTCTGACCTCCAGAATTCCTTTATGTCTATCCCATGCATTCTTTAATCCCGTGATTGTTTCAGCCCCAACCACTTCCTCTGGCAGGGTGTTCCACTTGTCCACCACCCATTCTGTGAAGAAATTCTTCCTCACGTTTCCTCTGAATCGTCCTCCCTCCAACTTCATCCATGCCCTCTAGTCCTGGAACATCTTTTCGCTTAAAAATAGTGTATTCCTGCACCCTGTTCCTCCCTGTAAGATAGTATGTCTCTATCATATCCCTCTCTCCTCCTCTCCTCCAGGAGTACATGTCAGTTCCTTCAACCTGTCCTCATAGGACTTGTGATGCAATCCATGTACCATCTTTGTTGCCCTCCTCTGAACCTTCTCTACCCTGTCTATGTCCTTACCTAGGTAAGGTCTCCAGAACTGTACACTGTACTCCAGGTGGGGCCTCACTAGTGTCTTGTATAGTGGAATTGTGACCTCCCTTTTCCTGCTGGTGCTGCCCCTGCCTATGCATCCCAGCATCCTATTTGCTTTACCTGCTGCCTTGTCACACTGTTTCCCTACCTTGAGTCATCAGAGATGATAACCCCAAGATCGCTTTCCTGCTTGGTGCATGCTATATCCTCACCCCCAACTGATATATTGTGCTGGGGTTTTTGTGCCCCATATGCATTATCTTGCACTTCTTTGCATTGAATTTCAACTGCCAAACCCCTGACCAGTCTTCAAGTTTCTGCAGATCCCTTCTCATTCTTTCTACACCCTCTGGTGTGTCTACTCTGTTACAGAGCTTTGTGTCATCAGCAAACAGTGAAATTCTGCCTTCTAGGTCCTGCACAATGTCACTGATGAAGATGTTGAATAGGACCCGGTCCCAGCACTGATCCCTGTGGTACCCCACTGGTCGTTCTTCCCTCTGTGGAGTGACAGCCATTTACCACCACCCTCTGTGTCCTGCTGCCCAGCCAGTTACCTGCCCACCACACTACTGTCCTGCCCACACCCATATTCCCCAGTTTGTGTAATAGTCTTCTATGTGGCACAGTGTCAAAGGCCTTGCTGAAGTCCAGATAGGCCATGTCCACTGCCCTCCTCTGATCCACCTTCCTAGTTACCCAGTCAAAAAATTCAACGAGGTTGGTCTGACATGACCTCCCCCTGGTGAAACCATGCTGCCTTGGGTCCTGTAGTCCATTGACAACTAGATGTTCCACCAATCTCTCCTTCAGTAGTGCTTCCATGATCTTCCCCACTACTGAGGTGAGGCTGACTGGTCTGTAGTTCCCCGCTTCCTCTTTGTTCCCACTTTTGTATAAGGGGACTCCATCTGCTGTCCTCCAGTCTTTGGGTACCTCCCCTGTTCCCAGTGATCGGCTAAACAGGATAGCCAGAGGTTCAGCCACTACCTCTCTTAGTTCTTTAAGGACCCTTGGGTGCATCCTATCTGGCCCCATTGCTTTATCAACTCTTATTACTTCCAGTTCCTTCAGGACCCTTTCTTGTGTAAAGGGAATTGTGTCCACTTCTGCACCATTCTCACCCCTTGTACTCCTTTCAGACCCATCACCCTTCCTCTTCCTCAGTAAAGACTGAGCAGAAATACCTGTTCAATATGTCAGCTTTACTGTTGTCATCCTCCATGCGGCCCCCATCCTTCCCCTTCAGTCTCACTATCCCTCTCTTTGCCTTTCTTTTTTCACTCATGTACCTGTAAAGGTTTTGTCCCCGCTACCCACTGATTTTGCAATGTGTTCTTCTGTCTGAGCTTTGGCTTCCCTTACTGACCTCCCTGCCTCCCTTTGCTTCTCCTGGTACTTATCCCTATCCCCTTCTGCCTGTGTCTTTTTGTACTGCCTGAATGCAATCTTTTTGGCTTTCACTTTCTTTGCTACCTCTTTGGAAAACCATAATGGTCTCCTCTTCCTTTTCCTCTTGCTAACCTGTTTAATGCATAATTCTGTTGCTCTTGTGATCCCCATTTTAAATACTGCCCACTGTTCTTCAATCACTGATTCCTGCCCCATTCCCCTTAATGCCTCTTTCAAGTATCTCCCCATTTTCCCAAAGTCTGCCCTCCCAAAATCTAGGATACGTGTTTTTGTGTGGTTTGGTTCTGCTCTTTCTGTGATTTCAAACCACAATGACTGGTGGTCACTGTTCCCCAGGTGCTCCCCACTGTTACCCCATCACATTGTCCCTGTTTGTGAGCACAAGGTCCAGTATTGCCTTCTGCCGAGTTGGTTCCATGACCAGTTGCTTGAGGAAGGCACCCTGAAGGAGTCCAGGATAAATCTGCTCCTAGTTGATGCTGCTGCTGGGATGCTCCAGTCCATCTGGAATATTAGCGTCTCAACCAGTACTACCTCACCTTGTCTGCCATCCTTTGGATGGCTAACATCAACTCCCTATCTGTTTCTTCCTCCTAGGCTGGTGGTCTATAGACCACGCCTGTGCGGATGGCTGGCCCCATTTTCCTTTCCAGCTTAACCCACAGTATCTCTCCCCCATTTTGTTCCTCCTGGATCTCTGTGGCCCTTATGTCATTTCTCACATACAGTGCCACTCCTCCTCCCTTCCTACCTGCCCTGTCTCTTCTGAATATGTGTAGCCAGGTATGGCCATCTCCCATTCATGGTTATCATTATACCAGGTTTCAGTGATGGCCACAATGTCCAGGTCTGATTGCACCATGACAGCCTCCAGATCTTCCATCTTGTTGCTAAGGCTTCTGGCATTGGCACACATGGCTTTCCATGATTTGACCTCCCTAGACTGTTTCGCTGTTCTACTCCAGCCCTTTCCTTGGTTGTCCTTTATCCCTGGTTCTCCTTGCTGTCTGCCCTTCTGCTGAATTTTGCCCCTTTTCTGCCTATCCACCTCTTGGGCGCTAATCTCTATCTTTTGCACACTGCTTTGTAGAGATAGCCACTCCTCCGGTTCACTGGTTCCACTGCTAGCTGTGGGGGGTGAGCAAGTAGGTACCCTCCTTGCTGGCCTGCCACCCCCCTTTGCTAGTTTAAATGCTTGTCAATGTAGCATTTAAACTTATCATTGAGTGCTTGGATTCCCCTCCAGAATGGATGTAGGCCGTCAGGCTTGAACAAACCTCCATCCCTCCAGGTGGGTCCCCAGTCACCAATGAATCCAAACCCTTCCTCACAGCACCAGTTCTTCAACCATGAATTAAAGTTCCTGGTGCATGCACCCCTATGCTCTCCCTTGCCTCTCGTAGGTAGTACTTCTGAGAAAGTGACAGAAGTAGCTACTTGCTTGAGACCCCTTCCCAATTTCCTAAACAGTATTATGACTGGGTGACAGGTGAGCTGGATAAGGGTCATGCAGAGGATGTTCTTTACTTGGACTTCAGCAAGGCCTTAGATTCGGTGACTCATGGGCGGCTTGGGGGGAAGCAAGTGTAGGGGTAGGGGCAAAAATGATGAACTGGATTACAAGTTGGCTGAGTGGGAGGCTGCAACAGGTGGTGGTGAGAGGGGGAGCTCTCAACTCCAAGGCCAGTGACGAGTGGGGTGCCACAGTGCTCTGTGCTGTGGACGGTATTATTTGGGCTCTTCATATCAGACATTGCACACGGGGTAGTGAGTAAGGTAAGTCTGTTTGCTGATGACACCAAAATCGGAGCAGTGGTGGATGGAGGGGAGGGATGGAAGCAGCTGCAGGGGGACCTAAGCAAGCTAGAGGAGTGATCAGAGAGGTGGCAGCTGGGGTTCAATGCAAAGAAGTGTAAGGTTATGCACTTTGGGGCAAATAACCCAAAGAGAGAATACTGGCTGGGGGGGTTAAGCTGGGGATCACTGAGGAGAAGGACCTCGGTGTAATGATAACAGGGACCACGAACAACACTGCCCAGTGCAGGAGAGTGGCTGCAAAAGCTAACAAAATGCTGGGGTGCATAGCGAGGGGTTTTACGTCCAGGTGAAGAGAGGTGATCTTGCCCCTCTACAGGTCACTGGTAAGGCCGCACTTCGAGTATTGTGTGCAGTTTTGGAGGCCATACCTAAAGCGTGATATCAGGCTACTGGAGGGGGTGCAGAGGAGGGCAACAAAGATGATATGTGGAATGGAGGGGAGAGACTACAGGGTTCCCCACTCTCTGAAAATATAGGGCGGTGGCAATGGTGATCGGGTCAAAAGGTGTGTTATTTTTTGGGACCTCCTATATGCACTGTACATGTGCATAAGTAGCTTTTAAGTAAAATATAGTGTGCTGGTATTAAATGGGTAGTATTGCAATAAAGGATGTCAATAAAAGACAATTTTGGAGGATTTTATAAAAAAATGGATAAAAATATAGGGTGGTGGCAAAAAAATATAGGGTGGTGGTAAAAAATGTAGAGCGGTGGTAAAAAAATATAGGGTGGTGGCCCACCGCCCTAAAACAATGAATGGGGAGCTCTGGACTATGAGAACAGGCTGGGAGACCTGAATATGTACACTCTGGAGGATAGAAGGGACAGTAGGAACATAATAGAGACATTCAAGTATCTGAGGGGAATCAATAAAGATGGGGTCTTTAAGTTAAGGAAGGGGAGGGACACCAGGGGGCAAGGGGCTAAGAATGGAGGGGGGGGGAGATTTAGGAGGGAAATGAGGAGACACTATTTCACAGAGAGGGTGGTAGCAAAATGGAACGCACTACCAGAATGGGTTGTATCATGTAAATCTGTGAACAGCTTCAAAAGGGCATGGGACAGGGAACAAGGGAAAGTGAGGGTGGGGAAGGTGGGGGGGTGGCAGTGGGATGACAAAGGGGAGGGTGTGGGGCAGTTGCAAACTAGGGGTGCAAACTGTACACTTGAGCAGACTTAGATAGACCAGATGGTCTGTTTCTGCTGGCACATTCATATGTTCATATGTGCGTAACTCTGTCCCTTATCCATCTGGGCCCGGTGACTTCATTGTTTTTAATCTTGCTACTGCGGCTGCCACTTCCATTTGAGTTATGGGCTCTACTAATTGTTCTCCCTGTGTCTGGGTGAGGTGGGGTAGGGCGACTTGCTCTAGGTAGGTGTTAATATCTGCTAGAGAGGCTGTTGTCTCTGGGGTATAGAGTCCGGAGTAATATTTAGTGAAATCCTTCCATAATGTCATGCAGTCGTGTCAGTAGTCTGCCATCCGAAGAGTTTATAAATCTTGTGATAGTGGAGTTTTTCCTTTGTTTTCACTGCTGGTATGCCAAGAGGTGTGTTTCTCTTGGGCCTACCTCATAGAATTTTTGCCTGAGATAGGTTAGGGCTATCTCTGTTTGTTGGGTAGTCAGCTCATTCAGGGCACTTTTAGTTTGTTTTAGTTGTGTCAGTACCGAATTGTCTCCCTGTTTATGTGCCATCTGGAGGAAGTGCAGGGTATCCTCCAGATGCTATTGTTTTTCTTTGCGTGTCCTGGCCTGTGTTGCCGTGTATTGAAGTATGTGTCCTATCAGGACTGCTTTTAAGGTGTCCCACTGTATTGTAGGTGTGGTGTTCCCTACTGGATTGTCTGTCTCCAGTTTCTCTGTGAGGAATTCCCTAAATTGTGGGGATCTTAGGTGGTATGGGTTTAACCTCCAAAAGGTGTGTCTCCTCTGCAGGCCCAGATTCCACCAGGTGATTACTGGGGCGTGATCAGAATACGCTATGTCTCCCAACCGGGAGTCCACCAGCTATTGAACATTTTCTACCTGTGTATAGCATTGATTAATCCTAGAATATGACTGGTGGACCACCGAGTAGAAGGTGTAGTTCTTAGATCTAGGGTGTGAGTATCTCCAGGTGTCCACTCATCCCACCTCCCTGAGGAAGTGTCTAAAGTATTTGTGGGCAGGTGTTTGTCTGGTAGATCTGGGGTCAGTGGTGTCCAGTGAGGGGTTAGTGTTGATGCTGAAGTCTCCTACCAGCAGTAGCGTCCCTTGAGTTAATTGTACTATCTTATCTAAAAGTGACCTCATTTGTGGGACTGTTAGCCATGGGGGGGAAGTAGGCATTAGCTAATGTGACCTTCCGATCATCAGTGGTTCCCCGTACTATTACCAGCTGCCCCTCTGGGTCCTCCCAGGTGGCCTGTGTGTGAAATGGCATGTGTGTGGGAATTATTTATTTATTTTATTTATTTCCTTTTGGTAACTGGGTAAGTGCACTAGGCATCATATCCTGCCTATTTTCAGGCATGACCTGGGAGAGTACAATATAATACACAGCAAGAATACCGTAACACAATACAGCAGTGACAAGCAATCAGACGCATAATGCAGTTGAACTGTCCAGCAAATACAATGAAAGAGGACAGCCACAGAAGATAATACACCACCTGGATAACAGCAACAGTAGCGAAGTTATAGTAGCAGACAATTATAACAAAAAAGCACTAATGATTCATTCTGGAGGCCTATCTTGTGGGAGAATAGGTCAAAAGGCACTGCTCACAGTATATACAAAAAAAGTAAGGTAGACAAGGTACCAGGGCTAGGGATGGGAGAAGCAGACAGTTAGAGACACTAAGACAAAAGGCAAATACTGAAGGGTGGGCAGGAAACAAGCTGAAAGTCAAAGTAGTGAGACAGAGACAAGGTAGAGAAACAGAGCAGAAGTTAAGTGCAATCACAGTTACCTAGAGCAAAGAGGTGGGAAAATAGGGCATGCTTAAATGAAAGGTGAGATGAAGAGTTCTTGACATGGACGAGAAGTGAGTTCCAAAACCTAGGAGCAAAGTAGGAGAAGGCTTGCTCTCCCATTTTCGTGGAGCAAGGCTGAACAGATAGCAAAGGGGAGGTAGAGGACCTAAGGGAGCGAGAGTGAGAGTGAGAGACTGAGGTGAGCATGTCCCCCAGAGAGGAGGAATGAGGAGCTCTGGTTAAGGAATCAACAAAACACCTTAGGGAGCATGAACGATGGGCTTCAGGAGAGAGCCATTTTAAAGCAGCATACAGAAGACAGAGATGGGTTAGGCTGGGAGTCGATAAGGCAAATCTACAGATATTGTTGTAAGATGTGTCCCATTTGTGAAGAACACCCGTGTTAGCGTGAGAGAGCACTGGCAGGGCATAAAGCAGTTGTGGGAGTAAAACACCTCTCGAAACTGAGACCCTTGCAGCTGGAGTGAGTGAGTAACGCACTATGTAGGCCTCACCAATTTTGGCGTTAACCAAGCAACACACCTCGTTAACATGCGCAGAGTAGTCAGAACAGGTCAAGCAAACCCTAGATACTTGAAGGATAAAGTGTTGAAGACAGCAGTCTCATCGCAGCCGTGCACCAGGAGTTTAGGGGACTTGGTGGGCACCTATCTAGAGGATCCAAAGAGCATGGCCTGGGTCTTAGATATGTTTAGGACTTGATAGTTGGATGAAAACCAGGATTGGAGGGTCTGAAATGTGGAGGAGAGATGCAGATTGATGTTGGCAATAGACTTAGAAGCCGAGTAAAGCACCAGGTCATCTGCATACATGATAATGTTGCAGTGAGAAGAGGGAGTAGGGATATCATTAATGAAGAGGGGAAAAAGGAAGGGACCAAGGATCGAACCCTGCAGAACACCACAGGTGATCGGGACAGGGGAGGAGAGAGACTTACAGAAAGAGACAGTCTGAGACCAATTTTCTAGGTAGCTGTACAACCAGGAAAGGGTAGAGTCAGAGGCACCAAGAGTGTTCAGCTTGGCCAATAGAAGTGGGTGACGAACCATGTCAAACGCTTTGGAGAGATCGATGAACACCACTCCAGTAATCAGGCCCTTGTCCATGTTATTTTTCACATTGCTGGTAAACTGAGTAAGAGCAGTAGTAGTGCTCTGCCCAGCCCTAAAGCCACATTGTACAGGGGATTGTAGGTTAAAGTTGAGAAGGTACACTGAGACCTGCCGATGCACAAGTTTCTCAAGCAGCTTGCTGAGTATGGGCAGGAGTGAAATGGGCCTGTAGTTCAACATGATCTTGGGGTCCCCTTTCTTAAAGGTAGGGATGGTTCTGGCAACTTTCCAGACCAAAGGCACAGAGGCAGAGCAGATGAAGAGGTTGAAAAGTCTGGTAACAGGTACAGCAAGGCAAAAGGCAAACTGCCTTAGAATCCTAGGATGGATACTATCAGGGCCTGCACTACCGTTAGCCGGGATAGTCTTTAGTAGCTTGAGTACTTCTAGACAAGTGACTGATGACAGTTCAAGGGCTGAGGGAGCAGTGGCTGACGGGGAAGGGGATACTAGGGAAGTGGCAGTAGATGAAGGGGGGGATGGGAAGTGTGGTAAACAGGGAGTTAAAGGCATTAGCTATGGTAAGGGGATTATTGCAGTGGGTATCATTAATCAGCATTTTATTTGGAGTCATAGGCTTGTTGCTCCCCAGAATTTCCTTAATTTGAGACCAGTATCATTTAGGGTTAGAGACCAAAGAACTGAGACGGTTCCGGTAGTATAAACTCTTGGCCGAGCAAATCTCCCTTTTACAGGTGTTCCGTAATGACCTGTAGGCCTCGAAGTCAGCTTGAAGAGAAGAGGACTTCCATACTGACCAGAGTTTATCCCTATGTTTCAGCAGCTGAAGTTGGGGGTGCTTGAGCCATTTAGTGACTTTACCTTTTACCCTACATGTGGTGACTGGAATATGAAGGTTCTGGAGAGAGAGTAGGGTATCATTGAAGTATTCAACCGCTTTGTTTATGTCATTGGTTATGTAGAGGGGGATCAGTCAACCATGTTTAGATCATGCAGAAAAGCAGCGTGGTTTAGTTTAGAGATGTTGGAGAAAGATAAGACTTTGGCTGGGCAGGAGGGAGGGGTGGTGTTCCAGGTGCAGTAGACTGGGCAGTGATCACTTATGGAGTCTGGGAAAACTCCCGCAGTGGGGAAGTTCTGCAGCCTATTAGTCAGTATCCAGTCTATGAGGGTGGAGGTGGAACCACGACTGGAGATTCTGGTGAGGTTCCGGATAAGTTGAGTAAGGTTTGCCTTGCTTGTAATGGAGAATAGGAGAGAGGAACTGGGCCCAGTCCAGTCCTGATTGAAATCTCCCAAGCATATTACTTCATTTTTCCCAGACACAGAGGGCACAAGTTCAATGAATTCTTCCAGACCCAGTCTAGAGTTTCTAGGAGGTATGTAGATGCAAAAGATGTGGATTTTTTTAACTCCCCCAAGTAATAGAAGTGAATGAAACACCTCACAATTTGCCAGAGGGGGACATTGTATGAAAGAGACTTTGAGGTGAGACTTGAAGTACAATGCCAGGCCACCCCCCTCTTTTGGCATTAGAGCGATCAGCTCGGAAGCAAATTATATCCCGGCATAGAGCAGAGGGAGTAAGCAATAGAGGGTTTCAGACAGAGCAAGAACATCTGGATTATTAGAAGTAACCAAGCCTTGAGCTCAGGGAGATTAGCAGTAAGGCTCCTAATGTTAAGGTGGGCAAAGGTAAAACAGGATGCTTGAGGCCAACAATTGGAGGAGGGAGACTGGGGGGTGGTATTAGCAATAGCGGGTCCAGGATTGAACTCAACATCCCCCGCAAGGGTAAGGGATAGGCTAATTATCCAGAAGGAGGCAATTATGACAGCATGAGAGAAACACGCAGAGGAGATAGTGTACCTCTGCAAGATATTCCTAAGTGTAACCCCCCCTACAAATGGGGGTTCCCAAAAAGTCTTCCTTGAGCTTGCCTAAATGCTCACTGCCAGGCTGGTGTCCTGCATTTTAGCAGTTTAAATGTGATTACCAGAGCCTGTATCGCCTCTGTGTACTGTCTCTTTAAGAGCTGCCTGATTGCAGCCTAAGTAATCTGAGAGGGAGTTCTGTTGAAAGATGTAATTATTTGCTGAAAATCATTTAGAGTGATAATGATAATGTAGTTTGTCTTCTTTGTAGCAAGGACTGTTTTGTTTGTCTCAACTATCTTGGTCCTGGACTGCAGATTGGACCAATCAGTTCTGGTGGGACCTAAAATGTAGCCGGACTACAGGAGCTGTCTGAAGTCAAAATCTGTAGGAATTGTAGTTTTGAACTTTTTGTGCCTTTTTTGCAACTGAAGGGGGAGCTCTTGCTTTGACTGACAGCCAAATCAGCCAACCAAACCTTTTGGATCTGGAGGAAAGTCCCAGGCTTGCTGGCAGTTGAGGCAGATCTAAGCTGGAAGCTAAAGAAGAAGGAGCTGAAGTGATTCTGAGCAGCAATCCTGAGTGGATTCTCATGGGAGAACTGTGCAAAGGCTGAGAGTTTGGCCCACATGTCTGCCTGCTGCTCCTGAGAGGGAGAGAAGAGAATTATTTTGGACTAAATCCAAGTTTGTGTGACTAAAGTAAGCTACTGAAGTGGGCCAGACTCAACCTGAAGAAGACTGAAGAGTTTGCTGAATGCGATCAGCCTGTCAGGAGTTCCAGCTACCCCTAAGCTCTCGATGTGTACAGAGACTTTGTGATTGTGACCGGGGAGCGCTTTGCCTGGTACAGTAGAATTCCCGTACATGTAAATGTGCTATGAGCTGCTAGTGGGTTGTGAGTTAGTTCTCCACTGTGTGAACTGTGTTCTGCTTGCTGGAAGCTGTATCCAGCCCAAAACAGGCTGCATCCGAATTTGTCTCCATGCGGTCTGGGCCTTGCCAGACTGGCCAAGCCAGACTACCCACTGTACAGAGAAGCCGTCGACGAGAGATCTGCCTGGGGATCAGCCCCCTGCTCCACGCTTGAACAGGAATGACGCCTCTGCAACTCGTGTGGGCCCTGCTTCTTCTGGCATTCCAGATCATCCACCTGAAGTCTTGATTTTCGTCCAGCCTGTGTCCAGTCTTGGGTATCGTGAGTAAATACCATGGTAGCTCCCTGCAACAACAGCTTAATCTGAGTGTGTCATCTGATTGTCTTGTTGTTTCGTTTCCTTTACGAACTGAGCCCTGTGGCTCCGGATTACAAATATTGTGTACTGTGCATGTTGTGTTTTCCATCACAGGGCCCCAACCAGCTGCAACCCCGGGCAACAGTCCTGGCTAGCCCATCTCTTCTCCACCTGGGTACCCAGAGGTGTGACTGTGTGGGGGGACTCAAAGCCCATGCATAACTGCTTGATTGCTATAACCTTTAAGCTAATTAACCTGATTTTGCCCCTTCCTTGTTCAAGTCCTCTGAATAAATCAGATCTAACTTTTTCTGCATGTAATCTGACTGTGGTTCCGATTTGTGCTTAAAGTATTGTACTGTTGCTATTTGCTGTGCATAACCTTGTTTTACAGGGGGTCACCAGGGTCGAGCCAGAGGAACCAGCCCTGGCGGTAAGTGCAAACAGTGTGAGTACTTGTGTGGTGTACCAGGGGTATTGTGAAAGTGATTATTGTACAGTATTCAGGCCGCTAGAGGGGAAATAGGGGGGTTACAGTGTCCCGGAGGGCTGTGCCCAGGTTAGCTTGACCACTGCCGACCCTGACCTCCGGGTGGAGGCACCCGTTTCAGAACCCAGGCCCCTTAACCTGCTACTAGCCAAGCAGGCATGGGTAGTAGCTCTTGGGATAACGCCACCTAGGGGTTACATCTTGGAGGCTCACCGCTGGGATTAGTGTCCAAATTTGAGAATTGCTGTTAAAAATAAATGGCAACCCCAACAGAAGTGGTGTACACCAGTTGGTGGGGTGGTGTCCTGGTCAGGAGATCGACCCCCAAAATGCTATACTTATCCTGGATATTCCCCTTGGTACCAATAAGAACACTATAGAGGGAGTACTTTCCAAGGTTGAATGTTTACAAAACCCTGTGATGGTGGGTCGACAGGCTAATCTGCTCGCCCAGAGTTTCATGGCGTTAGTAGTATGTAAGGACCCAGTAGACAGTTCCAAAGTGCGACGGACTATCACCCCCGAAGGAGCCCTCAATGCCTGGAGAGTGATAACTAAAGACAGTAAAGACCCCAGGGAGAATGAGCCCCCTCACTATCTGAGACTTTTGAGGAGAAATTTGTTATGTTGCTGGAGGAAGGGAAAACTGTGGAGGACTTAAAGAAACTATTCCTACCTCCTGGGGGTGTTCCTCCCCCAACACCCCCTCTCGCTCCAGCACCCGTTATTACCCTCCATCTATGCCCGTGCCAGTGCTGGCTCCTATGTCTGTACCTGCCATTAGTCACAACTCTTTTTTTTTTTTTTAATTTTACTTTTTAAGCCCCTCCTCTCTCTGCCGATCGTCCGCGTGTCACAGACCCCTCGCTCGGCATCCGCGACATGCACCGCACTGGGACCCTGGATTACCCCCAGGGTGGGAGACGTGACACCCATTCCTTTGGGTGCCACGAACAACAGGATAAGGCGAGTCGGCCTGGGAGCCGATAGCAGCCCGAGGGGCGGGCATCATTTAGGCGGAGAGAGGCGGGCTGAGATTTTCTCCCCTTAGAGGGGCGGGAACGTGCAATGACGCCAGCGTCCATCCGTCCCTCCCCTTGGAAACCTTGCTATCCCGTATGCTGAGGTACTTCTGGCCTCCACCAGGTGTCCCCATGTATCGGCGACATCCCGCGCCCTCCCCCCGGAGAAGGAGAGCAGTCGGGGGACGCTCGATCCTTCTCCCCCTGGCCGGCCCTCCGATGACCTGAGCTCGTTTCCGAACCCAGGTCGCCGGTGTTGCAAGCAGAAATCCAACCGCTGCGCCAGTGGGCCGACCCAAGTCACGACTCTTACAGAAGGTTGATAATCTTCTCTGGCACCCTTCCCACCCCCCAAGGGGAGGATGATTGAGAGACCTGGATAGATTGTGTTGCCCCTTTGGTACCTGAATGACAGTGTGCTGAGGCTGAGAAACGGAAAGGGATCATAGAAAGTTTGAGGGGTCCCGCCCTAGAGGCCATTACATTTCTGAGGTCCACAAACCCTGATGCATCTGCCCAGAAGTACCTATCTGCACTCGAAGGCAATTTTGGGAGCATTGAGTCAGGGGAGAACTTAATGTGGAAATTTCAAGGTGCAAAACAATGGCCAGAGGAAAGTTTGTCTGCATATGTTACTTGTCTGGAAAGAGCGCTGCAGAAGGCTTACCGAAAAGGTGGGGTAGCCGCCAGTGACTTAAACCATGTGAGGTTATGAACATACGAACATACGAATTGCCAGCAGATAAAGGCCTAGAGGTCTATCAAGTCTGCTCGAATGTGCAGCTAGCACCCCTTATTCTGCAGCTGCCCCTCCCTTCCACCCTTCCCCTTCATTAACCCTCCCCTTGTCCTGTCCCATCCTCGTTTGAAGCAGTCCACTGTTCTACTGCATACCACTTCTGCAGGTAGCGCATTCCACCCAGCCACCACCCTCTCTGTAAAAAAGTGTCTCCTCATCTCCCTCCTGAACCTTCCTCGCTCCAGTCTCATATCATGGCCCCTGGTGGCCCTCCCTCCTTACTTTGAACAGCCCTCTGTACCTGTCTTGTTTATTCCTTTCATGTATTTAAAGGTTTCAATCATGTCCCCTGTCTCTCTCTCTCCAGTGAGTACATGTTCAACTCCTTCAACCTCCCCTCATATGATAAGTCCCCAGACCCTTGATCATCTTTGTCGCCCTGCGCTGCACTCCTCCAGTAACTTAATGTCCCTTTTCAGATACGGACGTCAGAACTGCACGCAGTACTCCAGGTGTGGTCTAACTAATGACCTATACAGTGGCAGAATCACCTCCTCCCTCCTTGAGGATATACCCTGCAATACAACCCAGCATTTTGTTGGCCTTGCAGCTGCCTTCCTACACTGTGCCGAGTTGTTCATTGACCCCGTGGATGAGCACACCCAGATCCTTCTCCTCCTCTGTCTGGGCTAGCTGCACTCCCCCTAGCTGGTAAGTCCTCCTTGGGTTCTTCATCCCAAAATGCATCACCTTGCACTTTTGGCATTAAAGCCCAGTTGCCAGGTGTCTGACCAGGTTTCAAGCTTTGCCAGATCATCCTGCAACCCCTGCCATCCCCTAGGTCATCCACCACCGCGACCAACCTTGGTATCATCAGCAAACAGACTGATCTTGCTCTTGATGTCCCATGATATGTCTGCAATGAATATCCCAAACAACACTGGTCCCAACACCGAGCCTGTGGGACACCACTCGTCACTGCCCTTGGGTGTGAGCTCCCACCCACCACCACCCTCTGTTGCCTTCCCTGCAGCCAGTTTCCTACCCATCTCACCAGCATTGCACCTGCCCCTGTGCCTACTAACTTCCTTCCCAGCCTTCCATGTGGCACTGAGTCGAATGCCTTACTGAAGTCCAGATACAGGACATCCACTGCATGTCCTCTGCCCAGTTGCCTAGTTACCCAGTCATAGAACCCGACCAGGTTGGTTTGGCAGGATCGGCCACGTATGAAGCCATGCTGTCTGCTGTCCTGTAGTCCTTTGGCCTCTAAGAGGGCCACCAGCCTCTCCTTCAGGATAGTCTCCATTAGCTTACCCACGATGGATGTGAGGCTCACTGGTCTGTAGTTTCCTGGTTCATCCTTGGGGCCACTCTTGTGGAGGGGCACCACATGAGCCATCCTCCAGTCCTGAGGTTGGGGCACATTCTGCAACATGCAAAGCATTCTGAATTGCAGCTCCTTCAATTAAGGCTCCCAGATAGAAGGGGTAACCCACCAGACTATTGTGACTTGATAAAAGAACTCTGGGAGGTTGAAGATGAAGAGGGGGATTGTAATTCTAGGGTGAGCGCAGCCCAAGTGATCACGGCATCGGAAGGCCCTTCCGAAGTGGGGACCAATGAGGGTGTGCAGCTATGGGCTGAACTGCTGAGGGAGTTCAGGGAAACCAAAAACTGTCTCTTTATGTAGGCCGCTTCTACAAGTATAGGCGCTGACCCTTATCCAACTGCATCTGCTATGGGGGTGTCCACCCAGGCATCTCCTGCTGACAGCCGCCCGAAACTCGATGTCTTGACTATGGAAGTAAGAGAATTGATGAGATGTCTCCAAATGCTCACCACACAGCAGACAGAGATGGCACCAAGGTTTTCAGTTGGTAGTACTACCGCCCCAGCTCCCAGTGTGATGCCTCGGCCACCCCAAATCCCAGAAAACATATTTTGCCATAATTGTGGGAAGGATGGGCACATGAAGAGACAATGCCGGTCCACAAAAGACCAAGATAAAGTTGTATACAGGCTTCAAGGAGAGCTTCGGAGAATGAATCAGTGGTTGAGGAGTGCCCAAAATGATGCAGTGAGGGTGCAAGAAGTAGTAACTCAAATCCCTATCTGGCTAAATCATCTTTCCAGGCCCCTGCTGCAGCCCCTTCAGACTGGTCCAAAATAGTGGGCCCTTCAATGGAGACTACTGTGGCTGTGAATGGTATTCCTGCTCAGGCTGTGCTGGACAGTGGGTCGTAAGTGACCATTGTATTTAAGGACTGGTATGACGAACACTTATCTGCTGTGCCCTTACAATCCCTGGAAAGCCTACATGTGTGGGGGCTGAGCGACAAGTCTTATACCTACCTAGGATATGTCCGTCTCTGGTTGTCATTTCCTGCAGCTGTAACTAGTGTAGAGGAGCAAGTCGAGACACTGGCCTTAGTGTGTCCCCCTACTGGACTGTATGATGGGGTTCCCCTGATAACTGGGACCAACGCCCATATGTTTGGGAGACTGGCACAGCTCTGTCGCAAGAAACAAGTTCAACGGACTGGGAGGGCCCTAAGAATTCCTTCTCTGATCAAGAGGGCCTATGATTTGCAGCAGAACCCCAAGGGAGTGGACCAGGATGAACAAGTAGGGGTCGTGTGGAAGAAGGATCTCGATTCAATGGTACTGGCCCCTAACACCCAGTGCACCGTTCAAGGGGAGGTCTGCCTCTGCAAAGATGTCAAGAACAAAATACTGATGTTGGACGTGCCAGGCAATGGAAAATTGCTGGAAGGATTATTGGTCAAGCCCAGCATCTTGCCAGTTCATGCTCATGCCTATGCACGATGAGTGATGGTCCAGATTTATAATGTGTCAGATCGGGAGATCCGAGTGAACAGAGGATGCACCCTAGCTATGGTACACTGTGCAGACACTGCAGTGTTGTCCAGCAGCAAGCACCCTGGCATGACAGATAGAGTGACTCCCGACTTGTTTGATTTTGGTGACTCTCCATTACCAGCTGAATTGAAGACTAGAATTAGCCAGAAACTTGCCTAGAGAGATCAAGTGTTTTCGTTGAAGGAATGGGATGTGTCCAGGGTGCGGAGCATCACATACACCTGCACGATGAACAGCCATTTCGAGAGAGGTCTCGATGCCTAGCCCCTGCAGACATAGACGATGTGAGAAGACACTTGCAGGAAATGCTCGCGGCTGGGGTGGTACAAGAATCCAGGAGTCCATGCTTCTCCCATTGTGGTTGTACGTAAGAAGAACAGATCTGTGAGAATGTGTGTTGATTATCGAACTCTGAATCGGCGGACCATCCACGATCAATGCACCATGCCCCGTATACAAGATCCTCTGGATTGTTTGAATGGGAGCAAATGGTTCTCGATGTTGGATCTTTGCAATGGATATTACCAGATTCCAGTGGCTCTGGAGGACCGTGAGAAGACAGCCTTCATCTGTCCTTTGGGGTTCTACGAATTCCTGAGAATGCCATAGGGGATATCGTGCACCTCAGCCACCTTCCAGCGACTGATGGACCGAGCAGTGGGAGACATGAATTTGCTAGAATGCCTGGTGTACTTGGACGATGTCATTGTGTTTGGGAGCTCCCTAGAGGAACATGAGAGTTGACTGTTCAAGGTACTAGAGCGACTGGAAGATTTGACCTCAAGCTGTCCATCGACAAGTGCCAGTTTTTCCAAACCTCTGTGAAGTATGTGGGGCACATAGTGTCTACAGAGGGGATAGAGACTGATCCTAGTAAAGTTGAAGCCTTGACTACTTGGCCCCACCCCCACAATTTGAAAGAACTACAACGTTTCCTTGGATCTGTGGCTACTACCGCCGGTTCATAAAAGACTATTCCAAAGTGATTCGGCCACTCTTGAATCTTACCCAGGGTTACCCTCCTACCAATCGGAAATACAAAAAAGGATCAGTCAAAGAACCAGACAAAGCATATTTCTGCCCAGGTGAACTTTTCGCGTCCCGTTGGACGCCTGACTGTAAAGCAGCTTTCCATGAAGTCATATACCAGCTCACCCACGCCCCTATCCTCGCTTATGCTGATCCCACCAAACCCTATATGCTGCATACTGATGCCAGTCTGCAGGGTCTAGGAGCTGTACTGTATCAAGACCATGAGGATGGTTTGAGACCAGTGGCATTGCCAGTAGGAGCTTGACCCTGTCAGAGCAAAACTACCCTGTGCACAAGTTGGAGTTTCTTGCGTTAAAATGGGCCACTGTCGACCAGTTTCATGATTACCTCTATGGGCAAAAATATTGGTGAGGACTGACAATAACCCGTTGACCTATGTACAGACTACAGCTAAGTTAGACGCCACGGGGCACCGGTGGCTTTCTGCATTGTCAACATATGATTATGCTGTTGAATACAGACCAGGTCTGAATCATATTGATGCTGACTCCCTATCTCGGAGGCCCATTTCCAAGAGCACCCGGTCAGGCTGTCTGAACCTGACATCCAAGCATTGTGCCAAAAGTTTGATAGAAAAGAACAGATGTCTCACGGACACAGCGGACTGCTTAGTAGATTGCTTAGCCCCTCTGACGATGCATACCGCTCGCATGCACTTTCTCTGCTTTTAGATATTAGTGCACTACCTCAGTTTGACAATGACAGCATTCAGTGGACTCAATCCCGAGATCCTATGATTCAGCCAGCACTTGACGTCCTTTGTGCAGGAAAAGATGTGTCCAAGTTGCATTCCTCTGATCTGCGAACTGCTTTATTGTTTAAAGAAGGCCCCAGGTTGAAGCTGCTTAATCAGTTGTTGTATAGAGAGACTGTAGATCGGGGTGGCCAAATAGACAAGCAACAATTGGTGCTGCCCACATCTTTCAAAGATTTGGTACTGAGGTCCCTCCACAATCATATGGGCCACCTCAGTATCAACAGGACCCTTAACCTAGTACAATCTCGATTCTGCTGGCCCAAGATGGGGGCCGATGTTGAGCCCATGTAAGGACTTGTAGTCGCTGCCTGCAGAGAAAAGCACTGCCTCAGAGGGCTGCCCCCTTGTCAACATTACTACCAGCACCCCAATGGAACTAGTCTGCATAGACTTCTTGAGTTTAGAGCCTGATCAGCGAAACATTGGCAATGTGTTAGTGGTTCAAACAACATGAAGTCTTGCTATATTCTGACTATTGCAGTGATCTCCAACCTTTGAACTGCCCCGGAGAACAAAGAGTTAACTTTCCATGCAAGGCATGGAACGCTGAGCTCGAGCTTGGTTGAAGCCTCTGTCTGCTGTTGTTTGAACCCCAACCGTCAGATTCTTTACTCTGCCTCACTGAACAGTCGCTCCGGAGATTTCTCCTTCGCTCGGTTCAAAACAGTCGGTTAAAGTGTCGTTTTTTTTTCGGTTTCAACCGAATTTCTGCTTCTAATCTGTCGGTTTAAGTCTCTGTCTGTGGTACCGTGAGTACTAGATAGATTTTCTATATTAGTTTTCTGTGTGGAACTTGTAAACATTGGATCGGTTCGGTTTGAACCGATCAGGTTTGTGTAAAAAACTTCTGTTCTTATTAGAGTGTGGTAACCGGTCCATATCAGTTCTAAAAAAAACGGATTTCATTATGGTTTTTTCCAAGACCCGTAACACGGTCAGGAACCGATAGGGGTGTCTTGCCTGGTGGATTGCCGAAAAAAGGGTACGTTTTGGTTAGGATTGGCCATGTCTGAGAAACCCAAGAAAAAAAATGGGCCCACTGGGTTTCAACACTGTAGTGTGTGTGGGGAAGCCTTTGCTAAGGCTGATCCCCACACCACCTGTGTTTATAGTCTGGGGTTTGACCACCTCAATTCAGACTGCCAAATTTGTAAAAGTTTTCCCAAAGCTACCCTGGATAAGAGAGTAGGTAGACTGAGGGAAAGGGAGGCCAAGAAGTCCGCTGACCCGGATGGCCAGCCCGGTTCGGTTCCACCAAACCAGAAAGAGTGCCCTCTGACCAGGGCGAAACTTCTTCAGGCAAAAGGAGAACCAATTCTGAGGAGTCGGTTCCGGTTAAAAGAAAAAGAAGGGATAAATCATCCGGTTCGGATCCACAAGTTCTTTCTCCGACCGCTGATGAGATAGCCAAAGCGATAAGGATAGTTCAGTCGCTAACTTCGGTTCCGGCCGAGCCAGCACCATTGGTCGGGCTCGGTTCTGTCGGTTCCCCCGGTTCCGGATTATACTTTAGAAGAATTTTATGAACCGGAGGAGGAGGAGGGGGGAGAGTATGAAGATAATGATGATGATGGTGATTATGAAAGTCTGGATGTGCCTATTGACCCGGACATCTCCCCAGACAGACCTTCAGGTGTTTATCCTCCTAGGCTTTCTGAGTCCCCTTCCCACTTTATGTTTTACAAAAAAGTGGCTGAAACCTCCAGCTTCCTATGGAAGAAGCAGTAGAGGATCAGGAGGAGCCTGACTTTGTTGAGATGATGGACATCCCAGAGTCCAGGAGATTGTCTATTCCCCTCCACAAGTCTTGGGAAACTGACATTTAAAATTTAAAAACTCCTAATTCCATACCTCCTGTGGACAGAAGAATGGACAACAGGTATACACTTTCAGGCTCAGACACTGAGTTCCTTTCCCAACAATGCAGCCATGTTGGGGTAGTGCAGGCTGCTGCCTGTGATAAGGCAAATATTCCTTGGCTTCACACCCCAGATAAGGACTCCAGGAGGATTGATGCCATGGCAGAAAACAGTACATGGCAGCATCTTTTGGGACTCAGGCAGGCTAACTATATGGCCTGACACAGCTAGATACCAGAACCATAGGTGGGACACTATGATGGCTCTATTAAACAGGCCCCTGACCAGCTGCCAAGGAGCTGGAGCGGTGGCTGTGATGGGATTGGGGCATCCAAGGTGCAATTTCATGCTGCTAAGGACTCCAGTGATGTTTCATCTAGAGTCATAGCTACATCTGTGGCCTCTTGAGATGGCTTGGCTCAGATGTACTAGCCTGTCAGAATACCCAGGCTAAGGCCATGGATTTTCCTGTCATTGGTAATTCTCTGTTTGGGGAGCAGTCAGAGAATTACATGAAGAAGATGGACTAGTACAGGACCACCTACAGGAGTGCTCAGGACTAAAGAAAGGCAAGCCACTCCTCAGAGGCAGCATTCCTGGGGCAGGGGCAGGCCCTTTCATAGGCCTTTTTACCAAGCCCAGGCCTCCTCTTCTGCTTTTCCTCAGAGGGGGTTCTTTAGAGGGAGAGGCAGACGGGGTATGAGCAGGCCTGCTTCCACCCCTCAGCCTAAAGCCCCTGCCAAGCAGACACCCTGATGGGTCTGCCTGGGCCGATTCTCCACTACCTGTAGGGGGAAGGCTGGCTTACTTTGTCCAGGACTGGAAGTCTTTAACATCAGACAAGTGGGTCCTGGAAGTAGTAAGCCAGGGACTGGTTCTCAGCTTCAAAAAATTTCCCAAGATGAGAACCAGATCTTTTCCACCTGCAAATCCTTCAGAGGCCCTTGCCCTAGAGGCAGAGGTTTCTTCCCTCTTGGCTCTCAGAGCCATAGAAAGGGTTCCTACCCTACACAGGGCAAAGGATTGTACTCCAGGTACTTCCTAACCCCCAAAAAGACAGGAGAATGGCAGCCCATCCTGGATCTGAGATACCTAAACAAGCACCTTTAAAGCCAAAATTCAAAATGGTTATTCTGGGAATAATTCTGCCCTCCCTAAGGCCAGGGGACTGGCTAGCCTCCCTTGACCTCAAGGATGCCTATTTTCACATTCCCATCAGGTGCTCCCACAGAAAGTACCTCAGGTTCGAGTTGCCCTCGGGCCACTATCAATTCAGAGCAATGTCCTTTGGTCTAACATCAGCCCCAAGGGTGTTCACAAAGTGCCTGTCAGTAGTGGTTGCTTTCCTAAGGAGAAAAAAGATCTCCATCTTTCCATACCTGGACGACTGGCTCATAGTGGGTCAGTCTCCAGACCAAGTCAAGTCACATCTCCAGATAACTCAGCAATTGCTCACTTCCTTAGGATTCCTCCTAAATCTTTCAAAGTCAGTTCTGGAGCCAGTACAGCTCCCTCACCTTTATAGGGGCAGAAGCTGATACAATAAGGCAAGAGCCTCCTTCCCCTGAGACAGGCAAGGACCCCTATGAAACTGGCCTCTTCTTTCACCCTTCAGGTGTCTCGATCCACAAGGCATCTTTCTGCAGCTCCTGGCCACATGGCAGCCTCTCGGCAGTGGTCCAGGAGCAAGGTTTCAGATGAGGGACATTCAGTTCCACTTAAGAGCCTTCTGGTCCCAGAGAAAGTTCTCTGACCAAACTAGTCCTTGTGACTCGAACCCAATCCAGGCTTTGCAGTGGTGGCAGGATCAGGACAATCTAAAAGCAAGGAGTCCTTTTGTCACTCAATCTCATTCTCTAATCCTCACCACAGATCCTCCCTCTTGGGCTGGGAGCCCATTGAGGATCTGACCACCCAAGGGCTGTGGTCACCTCAAGAATCTCACCTGCTTCATCAGTCTCTGGAACTCAGAGCAGTGTTTCTGGCACTGCAAGTTTTTCCAAGTCTGTTCAGACAAAAGTGGTCAGATCAGAACAGACAATACCACCACGATGTGGTATGTCAACAAGCAAGGGGGCACTCGGTCTATGTCCTTGTGCACAGAAGCAATGAAGTTGTGGTCTCTGGCCTATTCCCTGCAAACCTCTCTGATAGCAGTGCACCTCCCAGGGAAGGACAATGTTCTGGCAGATGCTCTCAGCAGGATATCTCAGGGCCATCACGATAGGTCCCTAGATCCCCTAGTTTTGAAGGTGATTTTCTCCAGATGGGGCACTCCACAGATAGATCTTTTTGCAGCCCCAGACAATCACCAACTCCCCCTTTTTTGCTGCAGACCCCCAGTATTGGACTCAGTCCCCCTGGATGCTCTAGTTCTCAATTGGGAAGGGAAAGGAAGTTTTTGTATGCTTTCCTTCCTTCCCTCTCCTGTTCAAGGTACTAGTCAAAATCAGGTCTCAACCCTGCAAGGTGATTCTGATTGCTCCAGACTGGGCCAGACAGCTCTGATACCCACTGTTGCTGTCCTTAGCAGTCCACCTTCCCCTGTCTCTTTCCAGGAATTACAACCTGTTGACATCCTCTCAGGGGAGAGTTTGGTATCCGAATCTCAAATCTCTCTATCTCAAGGCCTGGCTCTTGAAGAGTTAGAGTTTGCTGATCTGCATCTCTCTCAAGGTGCTCTGGATATTCTAAAGGCTTCTCGAAAGCCTTCCACCAGAAAGTCTTACAATTCCAAATGGAAAGGTTCACTATTTGGTGCTCTGGTATATATTTCTCCAGAGTCTGCTGGGCTTGCTCACCTGACTATGTGGTTCATCTCAATAGCTTGGGGCTCAGACCAGCTATACTAAAGTACATTTAGCAGCTGTTTCTGCTTTTTGTCAGTGGGCAGCCTCTTCTCTTTCAGCTCATCCTGTATTTTTGTAAATCTCTTCAAGGGATTAGTTGCACACCAATCCTCCTTCAGGACCCTGCTCCTGCTTGGACCTAAAATGTTTGCATTGCTCAGCTTAATGCAACCCCTTTTTTGAGCCTTTGTCCTCAGCAGAGCTTAGGTACTTGACTTGGAAAACTGTGTTCTTGGTAGCCATTACTTCTGCCAGATGCATCAGTGAGTTACAGGCCCTGTCAGTGGAGCCTGATTTTATCTCTTTTCATAGAGATAAGGTGGTCCTAAGAACTAATAGGAAGTTTTTGCCTAAGGTGGTCTCAGATTTCCACCTTAACCAGTCTATGTCTCTTCCTGTTTTCTTCACTGACCATTCCTCTTCTGGAGAGAGGAGGTTTCTACAGCCTGGATGTGAAAAGAGCCATAGCTACTACATAGAGCGCACCAAGGGTCACAGGTTTGACTCTCAATTGTTCCTCACTTATGGTGAGGTCAGTAAGGAAAGCCTGCCACTAAAAGATCTATTGCCAGGTGGATTGTCTCTTGTATACAATTCTGCTATGAAAAATTGGTAGGACTCAACCTCAGGCCTGAGGGCTCACTCTACTAAAGGTATAGCAGCTGCCCCTGGCTGCTGCCAGGGATATTCCTCATCTGAGAGATATGTCAAGCAGCCACCTGGAAAACAGTCCATACTTTTGCACAAGCATTACTCTCTGGATATCCAGGCTAGGAGTGATGCTCGGTTTGACACAGCAGTACTTCAGAGCCTGTTCCCAAAGTAGGTTCTGTCCCTCCTCCATGGAGTGTACTGCTTAGTAGTCTGCAAAATAGGTCAGAATACAGCAAGACTTCTATGTTGTTTGAAGAAAAATACTCACCTTAGTAATGTTCTTCTTCTAATGGAGTCTTGCCAGTACTCATCCCCCTGCCTCCCTCTCAGAACCTGGTTTTGGGATGTGGGTGGGCAGGGAGGTGTTGAAATTCCTAGAGGTGCCTCCTTTTCACCCTCTTTAATTTTGGGGTGTGTGTTGTGTTTTGTTTTTGGGTTTCCTGACTTGAGTCTTTGCTGAAACCAAAAACCCTTTTTATTAAATTTAGTTGCCAGTTGGGTAGTGTGAGTTTACAGTTTCCACACAGGACGCCCAGTGAGTAGAGCTCGAAAAGATCTGGCGGTTGGGGTTCAAACAACAGCAGACAGAGGCTCAACCGAGCTTGAGCTCAGCGTTCCATGCCTTGCATGGAAAGTTAACTCTTTCCTTTCTGGGGCAGTTCAAAGGTTGGAGATCACTGTAAATAGTCAGAATACAGCCAGACTCCATTAGAAGAAACAACATTACTAAAGTGAGTAATTTTTTCTTCTGTGCTGCAAGTGCAAAAACACATTTCGGCCAGGATGTGAAAAATGACAGCTGTACTGTTCATAAGGAGGTGTGAAAAAATGCCAGTTTTGAAAATCTGACATGACAATATTACAAATCTGCAAAGTTACAAGGGTGTGTGGAAACTGTACAACGCACACTTGTAACACAGTCATTTGATGGGCTATTGTCACCAAATTTTCGACATAGACTTTTTAGGACCTCTGCTCGAGAACAGTATCACTGTCATTTTCTTAATCTGTCCCAAACCCTGATTTCCCACAGAGACCGCGCTATTCTGCGCCGGAAGTGCGAAAAGACATTTCGGCCAGGGTTAATACTACGAGAAAAAACATGGTTCCTAAGACTGGCAGGAGGGGATAAATAGTCCTAGAGTACATTGTGAGAAAGGAAAAATTGACCGTTGTAGAGAGGGAGGAGAGAAAAACAGACAAGAAGTGTAATCCCCCAGCTAGAGACTGAGAGTAAGCTCTACCTGAGTACAGGCACCCTCTAGTGGGGATGTAGTATAACGTACTAATGAGAATGAAGGGAGGTAGGAAAAATAAGCAGACAAGCTCACGCGAGACCCACCGCTATATATTAAGCACCAGCTAAGGGTGGGGGAGTATTGGGGGGCGGGCAGAGAGCAGTCGCGAATCAGGGCAAGGCTAGCCGAGTTTAAAGAATTGCCGCAGCTCCCCAGAGGCTGCAATTAAATCATTAACTCACCAGCTAGTTTTAAAATAACTGCATCTTTAAGTTCCCAGGCTAAAAGCGTCCAGTCACAAATCAGCAGAGCAGTAAATGATCACTATCAGCCTGAATCACTACAAACAAGCCTCCGACAGTAACCTGGTAGCCGAGGCAAAAAAGGCTCCAAGTTTGAAATTTCAGACAAAGGAGGATGAGCACGGTGTACCTGTACTGTGACAGTAGGGCAGACCGGAGCAGCTCCGCGGGTGGTCCTGCCCAAGGGAAATGCTGGAAGAGAAAAGAAGGGTAGGTGAAATAAATATCCTGGAGTGGGAGGGCAAGCAAATAAGAAATGGCAAATAGGTGAGGACAGGGGAGGAGCAAGGAGAAGGGAAAAAGGTGAGGGATTTTAGTCTGAAGAGTTGAACTAAGGAGAAAGGTAGAGAGAGGGGGTGCAGAGGGACAGGGGTTGTTTAAAAATCAGAAGGAAAACAAACAGCTTTACCCATGGATTCACAAGCTAGCCCCCAAATATAATTACAACTGTATCACAAGCAGTATTATTAGGACTAGTACGTGTAAAGACTATCTAAACACCCAAATGAATAAATAAGATCTGTACATGGAAAGCTACTGAGTATTGTGATGAAAAATTCAACAAGTTAGGTTCAATTAATTAATTAATTGGCAGCACCCAAACTGTGGTGGCTGCCTGTAAAATTCAAGGCAGCCAAGATTCCAGCTGGTGGCTCCAAGGTGAAATTCACTTTTGCTCCGTTTGCTCCACTTATGCTCTGATTTAAAAGCAGGGAGTCAGTAGAGTACAGCTAGCAGCTCCTTCTGGGAATTATCAGTCTAAGCATGGATTAGATTAGCTGAGGCAGGGCTAGCCGAGTTTAAAGAATTGCCGCAGCTCCCCAGAGGCTGCAATTAAATCATAAAATCACCAGCTAGTTTGAAAATAACTATCTTTAAGTTCCCAGGCTAAAAGTGTCCAGTGTCACGAATCAGTAGAACAGTAAATGCTCAGTATCAGCCTGAATCACTACAAACAAGCCTCCGACAGTAACCTGGTAGCCGAGGCAAAAAAGGGGCCAAGTTTGAAATTCCAGACAAAGCAGGATGAGCGCGGTGTACCTGTGCTGGGACAGCAGGGTGGACTGGAGCAGCTCTGCGGGTGGTCCTGCCGGAGGGAAATGCTGTGCTGGGACAGCAGAGTGGACCGGAGCAGCTCCTTGGGTGGTTCTGCCTGAGGGAAATGCTGTGCTGGGACGGCAGGGTGGACCGGAGCGGCTCCATTGGTGGTCTTGCCCGAAGGAAATGCTGTGCTGGGATGGCAGGGCGGACCGGAACAGCTCCATGGGTGGTCCTGCCCAAGGCAAATGCTGTGCTGGGATGGCAGGGTGGACCGGAGCAGCTCTGGGGGTGGTCTTGCCCGAGGAAGATGCTGTGCTAGGACAGCAGGGTGGACCGGAGCAGCTCCATGGGTGGTCCTGCCCAAGGGAAATGCTGTGCTGGGACGGCATTCCTGCCTCCCTGAGCTGTCAAGGAGTGCACCTCTCGCACACCAAACTTACAAAGTTTGGCATGCTCTGCTTTGGACATATGTGTTTCCTGGAGGTAGACCACATCTGACTTGGTTTTCTTCACATATGACATCACTCTGGACCTCTTTATTGGGGAAGAGAGACCATTAATATTAAGGCAGAATAGCTTTAGGCCCTGATTATTCATTAGGTGTCTGAACTCCTCAGTTCTCCCTCATTGGTGTCAAGACTTACCGGGCGTCCAGCAGGATCTGATTGTCTCATTTTGTCTTTGTAATGGTGGAGGACTATGTTGAGTCACATACGGTGCATGCAAACATATTAACATTTCACTTAACAACACCAGTGGGTTACATAAAACAGTTATCCCGTACCGAGTGCCCTTACAACTGGGCTTCATGTTCTCTGTTAACATTGGTTTAAAATTTTCCATTGGGGGAACTGAGCCAACGTGCAGTGAGGTCAACTGGGTTTCAACTGCTTGGGCTCGTTGAACTTGAGCTTCCAAGATCTGGATCCTGTGTGATCCTTTGTGCAGGGCCTGTGCCCTGCTGGGAGGGATTACCTCGAGTGAGGGCCCTCCTGACATCTAATGTGTCTGTAAAGTTGGGGGTACCAACTTGAATTTGGTGACTGCTTGTACCCTCCGGACCATTTATTTAAGGGGTTTTTATGTGTGTCTAGGGCATGAACCTACAATCTTTCATCAGTCTAGGGAAGGTGCATGCTAGTGCCTTAGGTTTCCTGCTCCCGCCCTCATTTAGAGCTATTCTCCAATGAGGGTCATCCCTCACTTCTGGTTTGGCTTATTTGTCTGAGCTAAGGCAGCGGCAGACTGCTGTATCAGTCATCTCTCTCTCTCTCTCTCTCCAAGCTCCTACTCCTCCCCCCTTCCCCCCAAACCTTGTCCCTTGCCCCTTGCCCTAGCTTCCCTTTCTGTGAAGATGGTGGGCCCCCGAAGGGGTTTCCATTTGTGTTAGCTGTTACTTGAGTTACTATTGCTCCTGTAGTCCCTCCCCTTTTGACTTGTCCCCTTCCCCTCCCCCAATCTCCCGCCCAAGTCCTCAGACTCTAGGCTTCTTCTCCTGGTCTCACATTCAGTGCTCATATACCTGAGACCATGTTGTACAGGGTATGCAGGTATAAAAAATGTTACCTGGTTGTTGTTTCCATTCCTCCCATTCCAGGCCATCAATGCACAGATTTTTGGGGCTTGTCCTCCAGAGTCCATTCATCAGGGTGTATAGGGTCTCTGAAGTTGGTCTGGGCTGCCGTAGGCATGGATGCTCTAGGTCAAACCATATACAGTATGCACATACAGTTAGTCATTAGAGAACGGTATTACATGGTATCAACTCCTCCCTTCCCTCCTTACATCAGAGACCGTCCCAGCCTGTATCTAAAGTCCTCCACCTTCCCCAGGTAGGAGTGGATTCCCTCACTCTCCCCACCCCACAGAGTATGCACATTTTGTTGATTAGGGTGATTACTTGGGGTTTCCCATCCAGCTTTAGTGTTTTTTTTTTTTTAACTTTTTATTTATGCATTTTATGATATTACTTCGAGAGGGTTCCTTCGGTAGGTCATCACATATAGGACTGGCGCCACCTGGAGTCGTGCCGCACGGCAGACTTTTCTAGCAATACCTGACGGGGGACCACCCACCCGATGTCACGGACTGACGTCCGTATGACTGTATATAGTGGGCGATCCCCACGCCTGCCCTCCAGTTCTTTCCCGCCATCGCCTCATGTCAGTCGCATTGCAGACTTCCAGTTAGCGATCGTCGAGAAAGTTCATCTCGTCGGTTTATCCCTTGCTGCTATTTTTTCCTTCAGTTCGTGTTCTTCTTTATGTCTTCACCCAAGATGAAGTGCTTGTCCTGTGGCACACAGATCCCGCACAAAGACGGTCATTCCCAGTGCATTCTCTGTTTAGGCCTGGACCATCCAGTCTCCTCCTGCCCTGATTATTAATCTTTTAACCAGGCCACAAAAAGAGGAGACAGCAGGCTTTGGAGGCCCTCTTACTAAAAGCCCACTTGGCTTCTTTAGAAAAGAAAATGGATCGTCTCCAGGATTCATTTGAGAAATCTTCTTCCTCAAAAAAGCACAAGGAGAAGTCTAGGGAGCGGGCTCGCTCTGCGGATGACGCCAGGCCCTTGACGAAAAAGGCCCAGCTGCTGCCCAGAAAACCGGATGGTAAGTCAGACAAAACTTTGGTGGATAAGTCGGCCGTTGGCTCCTCCAACGACCCGCGCCGCCCAGGCCGTTAGTCAGCCCAGCTTTTCGAGGACTACGCGCTGCCATGATCACTTCCCGGCTGGGGGCAGTTGCCCTGCTCTGGTCAATAGTCAATGGGGCTCCTCCTGACTGCCAGACTCTGGCCGCTAAGTCGGCCATCTCTGATGACCGCACGGACTCGGTTCCCCCGTCAGCACCTCACCCGACATCCAGCGGGACCAGAGTGAGAAAGCCCCTCTCCCTCCTCCTCCTGCTTCGCCCGTGCCCTCCAATTCTTCGGCGGGTACATCCGGCGATGGCAGCAGAGAGCCCATCGACCCTGTCAGTGTCCTGGCTCTGCATTCCCCTTCTCGGATCAAGGAGAAGGAGGCCCCTCCTCGGCCTACAGGCCTCACTGTGGAGGCCCCTCCTCCACCTTCCAGTGGACTTCCAGCACCTCCTCCGATGCCAGTTATCCCCACGACAGTCCCGCAGCTAGGACCAGCTGATCAGCCTTTGTCTTTGGCCCTGAAGCTGGCTCTGGCCCCAATGCCAGGGCCCCTTTGTCCGGTTCCGACGCCGGCCTCTCGGACGCCGGATCCCCTTACGGCACCGGATTGGGTGGTGCCAGTTCTGATGTCGGTCCGCCTGACATGGGCTGTCCCGACACCGGACCCTCAACCTATCTATACGACGGCGGGTCCGATGTGGGTTCCCCCGACGCCGATCTGACGTCAGGGACTTATACCCAACCCCAAACTCTCCCACATTACCCGTTGGGGTGTCCTGGGGACCATTACCCGGGGGGGTCCCACTCTGGACTGGAGTCACCTGGGACAGTTCTACCCTGGATTTAAGCCCTATTCCCATTATACGGGATTCCATGGTTACTGTCCACCACCGGTTATTCCTCCTCCTCCTCCCCCCCCCCAGCCTCTGCCTACTCCACCTCCCCCTCCTCCTCCGGATACCCTGGATTTCAAGACCTTACTACTGTCTTGGTGGCAGGGGACTCGATTGGAGTTGGTCTTGGACCTGGAGACTAGGCTCCCACAACCGTGGTCTCCTAGGTCTCCTTCCCTGAGCAGTTCGTCTATAGCCATGGTCCACATCTCGCGGAAGACTCGACAGGACATTTCCCTTCCAGTTACCAGATGCTGTCCTGTCGAGGAGGCGGACGATGATGATGATGACAGTTCAGAGGGGAAGGAAGATTCCTCTGAAGAGGTCCCGGAGGACCCTGAGGACGCGAGGGGCAAGGTCTCACCCAAGTCTCCACCAGAAAACCCTGCCTTCTCCAACCTCTTGAGGGCCATGAAGGACTATTTTGACTGGGAGTCGGAGGAACAGGACCCCATGAGACAGAGGTTCACGGAACACCTCGATTTAGAGTCTCTGTCTCCCATCCCCATTCCTCCTTGGATGGCCCCCCATCAAGACCTCACCACTATCGTCTGGCAGATGTCTCATTCTATCCCGGCTGTCCCCAAGCGGGCAGACAGGATCTACCGGGCGCCGAAGGATGCTCCATTCTTAAAGGCCCATCCCAAGGCTAACTCTGTGGTCATTTTTGGTGGCTCATGACTGCTCTTCAGCGCCTGAGCACATGCGCACTACTCCGGAGAGACAAAGAGTCGAGGCAGATGGACCAGTTTGGGAAAAAGATATATTCCTCTGTCACGTGCGCCTTCCGATCCCTCAGTTACGTGGCCCATATGGTGTCCCATCGGAAAGCGACCCTGGCCAGGCTGGAAGTGCGAGTCCAGTCCATGGATTCCTCACGTCTAAAGGAGGACCTTGCCAAGGATCTCCGCCTCTCCAAGGTTTCTTGTAGGCACGCTTTACGCGCCACTTATGACTCCATCGACTCTGTGGCCCGTACCTCGGCAACTGCCATTGCCCTCAGACGGCATTCCTGGCTTCGCCTTTCTGACTTCGCCAATGAGGTCCAGTCGGTGATTCAGGATGCCCTTTTCAGGGGCTCAGTCCTTTTTTGGTGGGGACACTAAAGATATTATCACAGATCTACAGGACAAGGGTGTGGCACTTAGGTCTGTCAGGTCTATGGACCTGGAGGCAGAGAAAGAATGCTCAGGCGCACAGCCAAGGGAAGCAAAAGACCATGGGTACAGCCTTCCCACCTGCCTCTAAAAATCAGAGACATTCAGGAGGCCCTCCTCCTGAATGTCCCGCCACTTCTTGACTCCCCGGCCCCACTGTCTCCTCAGTCTCGCAACGGGGAGCAGGTGGGGGGGAGGTTCGCCCGCCATGTGCAGGAGTGGAAAGCGATCACCTCCAATGAATGGGTCCTGCAAATAGTGTCTGTCGGACACACCGTAGAGTTTCTGGAGATTCCTCCAGAAATTTGACCCACAAAGTCCTCTTATTCTTGGGATCAGGCTCTCCTTGTTTGTGAGGAGGTAAATTCGCTCTTGCTCAAAGAAGCAGTCGAGCGCGTCCCCTTCGGGCAAAGGGGAAAGGGATTTTATTCCCATTTTTTCCTGGTTCCAGGAAAGACTGGAGGCTTCAGACCCATACTCGACCTAAGTCAGCTGAATTGGTTTGTTGAGTACAAAAAATTTCGAATGCTGATGCTCCAGAGCCTCCTCCCTCTCCTCGTGGAGAACCACTGGCTCTGTGCCCTGGATATGCAGGATGCTTACCTGCACATTCCTATTTTCCCCAGCCACCGCCGATTCCTGCGTTTTTGTTTCCAAGGGGAACACTTCCAGTTCTGGGCACTCCCCTTTGGCCTGTCTTCGGCACCACAGGTTTTCACCAAATGCCTGGTGGTGGTCACTGCGTTCCTATGCCACAGGGGCATTGTGGTCTTCCCTTACCTGGACAATTGGCTGATTTCAGCCCCGTCCAGGGATTCCTTTCTGGAGGCTCATTCCTTTACCCTGGACCTTTTCAGCAGACTAGGGATCATGGTCCATGTTCCTAAGTCATCCCTTATCCCTGCCCAGAAACTTCAGTTTATTGGGGCAGTCCTGGATACAGTCCAGTGCAGAGTCTTCCTTCCTCCCTCCAGACAGAATGGAGACCCTTGTCTGTCAGGCCTCCAAAGTCGCTTCCCTCAGGACCATTCCTGCCCGGGAAGTCCTTCGCCTTTCTGGGCCTGATGGCGGCCTCCATAACTACCGTTCCCTTTGCAAGGCTCCTTATGAGGATTACTCAGTGGTCCTTGTGGGTGCAGTGGGATCAGCTCCTGGACAACCTGGACCATCCGGTCTTTGTCTCCTCAGCAGTTCAGAAAGACTTACAATGGTGGAAGGATTCTCGCAATCTTTCTCTGGGGCTTCCCTTTCAGAACCCTGCACCAGTAGCCACCCTCACCACGGATGCCTCGAATATGGGGTGGGGAGCTCATCTTGAGGAACACCAAGCTCAGGGACTATGGTCCGGCTTGGAGACTTCTCTCCACATCAATGTACTGGAGTTGAGGGAGGTCCTGTATGCGTTACAGGCCTTTCAGACCCTCCTTCCAGAGGGATCACTGCTAATCCAAATGGACAATATGTCAGTAGTTTGGTATATCAGCAAATAAGGAGGAACCTGTTCATACCACCTTTGCAGGGAGGCAACGCTGGTGTGGAATTGGGCAGTCCAGCACCATTTGGTCCTAGTGGCCGTGCACATTCCAGGCGTTCTAAACGTCCTTGCAGACAGTCTCAGCAGGTCTCAGACCCTAGCTCACGAGTGGGAACTACATCAGGAAGTGGCGGAATCCATCTTCCAAAGTTGAGGACGTCCGGAAATCGACCTCTTCACCTCCCAATACAATGCAAAACTTCCCAAGTTTTGCTTGCTCATTCCAGAGCCAGGTGCTTTTTGGAGCGATGCATTGTCTGTCTTGGACTGGGACATTCTTGTACTCTTTCCCTCTATTTCCCATTCTGCAGAGGGTTCTCCTCAAACTCCAGGCGGAGAGGGCAAAAATGATACTCATTGCTCCTCTCTGGCTGAGACAGATCTGGTGCATGCTGCTACAGCAGCTTTCCCGGGAACTACCAGTTCCACTACCAGTGACTACTGACCCAGGACCAAGGTTGACTGGTACACCCGGGGCTCAGGACCCTGCATCTTCATACCTGGCTCCTGCAGACATAGCGATATCATGCTTCCGGGTTTCCTCCAGGGTTGCTCAAGTCCTCATCGAGGCCAGGAAACCGTCTACCCGTTCCACTTATGCCATGAAGTGGAAACGGTATTCCATTTGGACGACTGCTAAGGGCTGGAACCCTTTCTCTTGCTCGGCCCAGCAAGTCACTTGTCAGACTCCAGTCTGTCCTACTCTTCCTTAAAGGTCCATATCTCAGCTATCTCAGAGTATCATGAGCTAGTGGATGGTAAACCCGTGGCTCAGTTGTAAGTCTCCAAAACCTTTCTGAAAGGGATTCTCCATCTGAAACCCCCCATCTGCAGCCCAACTCTGCCTTGGGACTTGAACTTCATACTGGAAAAGCTTACACTTCCTCTTTTGAGCCATCTATGAGCTGTGATTTGTGCTTCCTTTCCTGGAAGGCACTTTTTCTTGTGGCTATCACGTCAGCCCAAAGGATTTCAGAGCTTCACGCTGTAGTCTGCAAGGAGCCATACTTGATTTTCCATAAGGACCGGGCGGTCCTAAGAACTCATCCGAGGTTTCTTCCTAAGGTGGTATCAGAAGCCATGCTGAATCAGTCAGTAGAGCTTCTGGTGTATTATCCATCCCCCTCTAACAGAGGTGAGGCACTCCTTCATAAGATGGATGGCCATCGGATTCTCTGGTGTTACACCCATAGGACTAAAGAGTTTCGCTCTTGCGACCAGTTGTTTGTCTCCTTTGCCCTGAGATCGAAGGGCAAACCAGTTTCTAAGCAGGGCCTTTCCAAATGGTTAGGCAACTGCATTCGATACTGTTACCAGAAGTATGATAGACCTCTGCCGGGTACCATCAGAGGTCATTCTACTAGGGGCAAGGCTGCCTCTGCAGCCTTCCTTCGGAATGTTTCCGCGGCTAACATTTGTGCTGCCACTACTTGGAGTTCTGTCCATACCTTTACCAAACACTATAGTCTGGACATTGCTTCTAGGCGGAGGGCTGGCTTTGGCCTAGCCATCCTGCAGGGCCTTCCATCGTAGACTGGGTCCTTTCTGGACTTCAGTTATTTCCGTTGGAGTTTGTTTTCCTCCTCCCTAGTTTCTCTTGGTCTCTCCTTGGAGGGACTGCTTGAGACTCCGTCCTATATGTGATGACCTACTAAAGGAACCCTCACGAAGTAAGATAGTACAGTTATGTAGGAACTTCCCATAACAGTAGATCTTTGAGAGAGGTTCCTTCAGTAGGTCATATTTTTCCCTCCCTCCTTCCCCTCATTTTATGTTTTACAGGGACTCCAAATCCTGTTCACTCCTGCTGTCAGACCTCTTCCTGGCTCCAGCGGGAGAACTGGAGGGCCGGTGTGGGGACCGCCCACTATATACAGTCATGCTGATGTCAGTCACGTGACATCAGGTGGGCGGTCCCCCGTCAGGTATTGCTAGAAAAGTCTGCCGTGCAGCCCGACGTCAGTTGGCGCCAGTCCTATATATGATGACCTACTGAAGGAACCTCTCTCGAAGATCTACTGTTACGGTAAGTTCCTACGTAACTGTACTTTCTTACAGCAGATACTGTGAATCACAAAAGAAAGCGGTGAGGTACTCAGGCCTCCTCACGTCATGTACAGATACATTTCAATATAATATAAGTTGGTCCATAGGTCCATGCTGAGAGGAACTTTGCCAGCACTCTTCAGAAAAAGGATTCCAGTCCAGTCTGATCATCCTGTAGAATGGTGTCACTCTCACCTCCAGTTATTACAGCTAATTAATATAATCAGGATGTCAGACCACATGAAGGACTAAAATATTGTGGAGGGCTGAATGACACACAACACAGTAGTCCGATCAATGAAACAATTGCCTGAACTCAGTTAAGTTGCCTAGTAAACCCATAGCTGAAGGCAAAGCATGGCAACCTGCCCTATGGGTACAGTTTAACTTTAAAGAATATAATTAATGTCCACAAACTGAGCGGTATGTTAACACACCAACATGTGAACGACCACAGTGATGGTCTTAAACTAAGGAGCTATTAGCCAGATTATTTAAGAGAAGCAGCATTTCTGGCTACTTCAACAAAGAAGATTACCCCATTGTGCACACATTTTATATAATCAGGGCACTTAAACCACAGGGTAGAGTACTTTTGTAAACAACAGCTCTAAAAAGAAAAGTACAACAGGCTTTATTAGAAGTCTACCTGAGCAGAATGGCATACATACATATTCCAGTCCTTTAATACAGCCTAGAACTGAGGCAGAAATGGGGCTCGGGCCCCTAGGTAGATAAAAGCATAAAGCAGGGGTACAGAACATCACCCTTCGTCATCCAACGCCGTTTCGGGTGGATTTAGTTTAGTGATGATTTTCTCTGCAAACTGTGCAGCTGCAGTCGGGTCTACAAAAACATGCGACTTCGACACAGGGCGAATGTGGAGTCATGCTGGAAAGTTAAGTCTAGCCTCTACACCGTGCGGCAGTAGGTCTTTCTTAATTACTTGCACATCCTTTTTCTTGGCTTGGGTTTGTGCAGAGAGATCAGGGAAAAAAACTCAGCCGACTGCCTTCCGATGATATATCCCCAGACTCTGCCTTGGCAGGGAAGTCCTAGCATCCGGAGCAGATATGGTCATGATTGCCATTAATGGGTTCTGTTGTGCTTCACCTCTTTTCCTGGGTCATTGGGGAATCATAAAGACCTTCAATATTTTAACCCCAGAGTCCATAGGCAGAAGCTGAAGATCTTGAAAGATCAGCCTGTTTACTGCCGACATAAGTTCCGTAGCTCCGGCAAATCGAGGGGGAAAGCCCACGATCCTGACGTTCACCTGTCTCTGAGCATTCTCCAGGCTTTTCATTTTTGGTTTTAGAAAGGAGAAGTCCCGGACATAAACAACATTATATTCCCCCTGCTGACCATTAGCCTCCTGTAACTCTTTAATTACTGTGGCATTTTGCTGTATACAACGATCAGTGTCTGATAGCTTCGCTTCTACTACCGCCAGACATTTGTTAGTCTCTTCGCCATTCGCTTGTATTTTCATTAGCATGGGGAGTATCTGTGTGGGAGGAAGGTCAGGCATCACAGGCCCAGTAGTAGCAGCAGGCCCCGGTCCTTTAGAAGAGCTCAAAGTGGAAAGGAATACATCTAGGCTCTGTCCTGTGTGCCTTGCATCTTTTTTCGGTCCCATTTCTTTAGGAAGGACTGTAACAGGGTCTCTCTGTTATGCATAATAAAATAAGTTATAATCACCGTATAAAATTCTTTTTCACTCTTTTCTATTTTTCTACTTGTTCAAGACTATTCTGTTTCTTTGGCCAACCTGACAAACAAATCTTTTTGTGCTTTACTATCCCTTTAATTGCCCCTTTTCATAAATCAGAATTCAACTGTCATGCTGATTTAAAAAAGCAGTTTCCTAATAGAAACTGCTGTGTTTATGCTGGTTAAAAATGCATCTGTCCCCAAAGAGTAGAATACAGTGCTGCAAAGTTGGTAAATAGTAGTGGTACCTTTAAAACAGAGTCCCTGCTAATCCCAGAAAAAGCGAGCAGGTGGTAGCGGCGGCGAGGTGCACACATTCGCACACTCGCATGCTGGCACCCTCAGTAGGACTGTGCTTGCGTTTATGCAGCCACCTTCTTAAAATAGAAACATAAAGTTTCCAAGATCGCAACTGCTAGTTCGATTTAACAAAAGAAGCAGCTGAAGCTAGAAGGAGGTGACCACAACTGTGTACAGTTGCCAAGGGAGATTGCTGGCCTAGAAACTTGTACCCGAAGCACTGTCTCTGCTCCACGCTTGCCAGGCTTCTTAAAATAGAGAGTTAAAAGTAAAGAAAGGACTCTGAAAATAGACAAAAGTTCTGCAGATTTGATAAATGTCCCATAAAAGAGTTGTTTTCTCTTGTTATTAAGCCCTGTTTAGGCAAGATGGGCTGAGTGTTAAAACAAGCCATCAGCTGAAATTTTCAGCGGACAGGAAAGTAACAAAACAGGCAGAAAGTGTATAAAGCAGCATAAACCTAGGGAAAAGATTGTCTGAGGTGCAGAGAGCTGGAGTTTGCATACTGTTTGTTTTTTAAAGGAATAAAAAAATGCATTTCTGTCATGGGTTTTTATTTACTGTTACAAAATGTCTCTCCTTTTATTCTTAAAGCTATACATCACTATTTGCCATATAATATGACTGGAAATAAAAGAAGATAAGGAGCACGCCCTTCATCATCATTTTATTATCCTGTTCACATTATATTGTAGATTTTGGGATGAAATGAATAAAAATAAAAGTGATTGTTTTTCCTGGAGCTTTCAGAATAGGTCCTACTTAGGAGCTGGCCGGCACAGGAATGGCAGGTTATATGCAAGGGAGATGATGATGTCATTCAGAAGGGGAGGAGTTAGTTGCTACTATATAAACCCCTTTTTGATTGGATAGTGAGATTTAGATGTGAAGGAGTGTTCAGTAGGATTCTGGGCACTGAGCAAGAAGGAGCTTGTTCAAGGAAAGCCATAACTGTTGAGAGAAGGAAGACAGATACATAGCAGAAGTGAATTCTGTTCAGAGTGTGCTGGACTTAACACTTATTTTTCTTTCTGTGACATAACAGTGCTTTTGTTATTTTGTTTATTTTTTTGTTTTGTTTTGGAAAGTATAACTTGGACATTTATTTCTGAATTAAGAAATAAAATGATAAATACAGTAACATGCATTTTTTATGCACCTAAGATCTGTCTATATGTCTGTCATTGATCTCACACATCTACAATTGGTGTTAGCAGTGGGATCTTCCTGGTACACTAAGGCTGCTTGGAGAGTGCTACCAGGGGGCGTAGTTATCTATCAGCGCCCTGGCAGATTAAAGAAAAGGAACAGACAGTAACTGGTGCAGGGCATCTTACCAGATCAGTAAGAGAGAAGTCTGGTCTACCATTGTTGCCTGGGTTGGAGCTAGGTGCAAGACCAAAAATGAAAATGGACAAAGAGGAAGAGGTTCCACCAGAAGACAGAAGGAACCCAGAGGCTTGGATGACAGCAGTACCTGATGATCCAGGGGACCTGTTAAAATGGTTATGCCTAACACAATTGGACCTGGAGCAACAGAGGGGAAGAGGATCGATGACAGCGAGAAGAGGAACGAAGGGTGCAGGCTGAAGATCGGAGAAAACAGGACGAAAAATGTCAGGATACTTTTAAAGTCATTCAAGAGATGAGCCAGGGTCAGACAGAACGAACAGCACCCCGGGATATCAAACTTACTAAACTTATGGAAGCAGATGACATTGAAGCTTATCTAACCACTTCTGAGCGGATAGCAGTGACGTGTGCCTGGCCCAGGGACCAGTGGGTAATCAGGTTGGTACCTTATCTTTCGGGGAGAGCACAACTTGTTTATAGCCAATTAAGTGGGACAGATGCTAATGACTATGACAAGGTTAAGGGGAGAGGTACTGAGAAGGTATAATATAAATACTGAAACCTATAGGCAGCGTTTCCAACAACAGAAAATGTCATCCTATGATACACTTAGAGAGACTTATGCCAGACTAAGGGATTATTGTGTGAAATGGTTTACAGCCAGCTACTAAGACTATTGATCAGATCATGGAACTGATTATAATAGAACAATTTATCCAGGTATTGCCCATGGATGTTCAGTTATGGGTAAAAGAACACAAACCTGAATCTTCTGAAGTTACAATAAAATTAGCTGAAGACTATCTGGCTGCTCGTCCTTCTAGACCAAGGGTTCCCCTAGTAACCCAGTCCCAAGTCAAACACCAGACAGAGTTTTTGCCCCTAACAGCCGAAATACTAACTATGGTTGAAGACAACAAGGGGGTAGAATACCATATGGAGAAATAATATGTCATGGGTGCCTAGGAAAGGGACATATTGTTCGAAATTGCCTCAATAAGACAAATGTGACACATTTATCCCTTGCCAACATAGCATATGTGACCTCAGTAGGAATTGGTGACCAACAAACTTTGGGATTGTTAGACTGGGGGAGTAAGCAGACCTTGTTAAGATCTGATTTGGTGCTTGAAGCAGAAATTACTGGTAAAGATACCATGGCGAGATGTGTACATGGTGACATTCATTAATGCCATACTGCCACTATGAACCTAACTGTGGAAAATGAAAGTCATACAATGGTGGTCGGTTTAATACCACGCCTGCCAGTACCAGTCATTATTGGACAGGACATCCCCAAATTTGATAAATTGTTACAAAATCAACCGATGTCTTCCAAGTTGGTACCTGTAGTAACTAGATCACAGGCCAAAGCACGACAATTGGGAGACATATTTTCTTTCGAAGAGGACTATTTTTATGAGAAAGGGAAGGCAAGAAGAACAAAGCAAGAAAGAAGGAAAGAGAAAGTACGGTGGCATGGAACTCATGTTAAAGAAGGGATGGAGAGTATACCTGAACTTTGAGACTTTAAAACCTTTCTTTTTACAGGTGGACAAAGAAGTGCAACCTGGACATTCAAGTTTTGTTATGAATAAGGGTGTATTATATCGTATGACTAGAGAAGCTGGTACTGAACAACAGATAGAACAGCTTATGGTACCCAAGAAATATAGGGGGAAAATAATGCACCTGGCACATAATATACCTATGGCAGGGCATGAAGGGCAAGACAGAATCTTACAATGCATTTTAGCTAGATTTAATTGGCCAGGAGTACATCAAGAGGTAGCTGCATACTGTAGAGCATACCCTGAATGTCAAATGGTAGCAAAGAAGGGAAAAAAGGATTTGGTCCCATTACAATCCATCCCCTATGTCCACTCCATCTGAAAGGATAGCTATGGATGTGGTGGGTCCCCTCACGAAGAGTTCCAAAGGTAACCAATTCATACTGGTTATTTGTGATCATGCAACCCATTATCCAGAAGCTATTCCTATGAGGATGGTAACAGCCCCTCGAATAACTGAGTAGTTGGCTAAAGTATTTAGTCTGATGGGGATACCCCAAACCATATTAACAGACCGAGGCAGTAACTTCACCTCCATCATGTTGAGAGAAATGTACCGCCTATTAGGAGTGTCAGCTGTTAAAACCTCCCCGTACCATCCACAGATAGATGGATTAGTTGAACGTTTTAACAAAACCCCAAAAGAAATGTTACAAAAATTTGTGCAAGAAGAGGGTCGGGACTGGGCTAAGTATCTCCTTTACTTATTATTTGCCTATCGAGAAGTGCCCCAGTCCACTACTGGTTTTTCACCCTTTTCTTTACTGTATGGTCAGAACCCTAGAGGGCCCCCCTTTTTTTTATACTTCTGTTTATTGGTTCAAAGAAGTTTTATACAATTAATAGTTCGTACTTCTAGTAACAAGAAGTTACTTATCAACATTGTTAAAACACATTTCGGTTTCTATAGATAGTAAACAAGATTCTTTAAAACATACAAAGTGTAACTTAGTTTAACATTAAAATGATAAATAATCAAATAAAAACAGAAACTAAAACCAGGATTAAAGTCATTCGTACTTTATCCAGCTTTGGTACTTTCAGTTTTTAGCTGTATCAAGGGTCATATCTTAAACATTTTAAATTCATGGGATATATAGTGTAATCTCATGTAATTTCATGTAACATCCATCTAGACCATCTATTCTAATAGAGTGATGACTGTTGGTTCAATGTTAGTCATTTTTTCCATTTGGTGAATTGATTCCACCACCTCAACCCATTCAGAGATCTCAGGGGTCGAGGTTTGGAGCCATCTCTTAGTTATTGATTTCAATGCTGCAGCCATCAAAATGGACCACAAATATCTCTAGTCCTTATCTTTCAGCTCCTTAGGCATTAAGCCTAACACCATGTGTTCTGGGCCCACCCTTGTCTGGATCATAAGTATCCTAGAGGAATGTGAAATTATTCCTTCCCAGAACACTTTTAGTGAAGGACAAGACCAGAAAACATGGGCTCATGTGGCATTCCTCTCCCCACATTTCCTCCAACATTCAGATGTTGTTCCCTCTGTATATTGTGCTGTCTGTGAGGGTACCAAAAAATATCTAATTCGTAGTTTCCAGCAGAAATCTCTCCAGAATATCGAACCACACGTGGACCATGTACTTCTCCACATCAGTAGCCATTGCTGCTCCGTGAGGGAGATCTGAAAGTCTAGTTCCCACTTACTTTTTATATGGTGTGAGGTGATGCCCATATCAGTTATATAGTTCTTATAAAGCCAGGATATGGCCTGTTTCTCTCCTCCTGGGCCCCAAATCTTATGAAATATGGGAATTACAGTGAGGGTCCCTTTTTCTTTAATTATATTCTGAGTTTGTTTATTTATTGCGTCCCTGAGCTGATAGTATCTAAATTTATCTGTGGGGGAAAGACAATATTTCTGTTGGAGTGCCTCAAAGGACATGACGATGGAACCTAACATCTGAAATGGGGAGTGAAAACCCCTTTTGGATTGTCACTGGTACCATGTGTCCAATTTAGCTGGGGTAAACTGGGGATCATAAGCCCACCACTTGTAGAGCCAGAGTTGTCTCTGAGTTTCCCCTCTCTTGATTCCTCTCTCCCAGCCCTCCATTACCTCCTGTGTGCCTGAGTACCTCTGTGTTTTGCTAGGTCCTTGTTCAGAAAAAAGGTCTGCTTGAAGTCAGGCGTCACCCTCATCTCCCAAGCCTATTCTCTTCCAATGTGCGTCGTATTCTAAGTTGTTCCTTAGAAGGGCAATCCTCATCTGAGATGCCCCCCAGTAGCCTGTCAGGTTTGGAAAGACCAACTCCCCCACCTCCCATTTCGGAAGGTATAATATTGTCTTCCTTACCCTGGGTCTCTTACGTCCCCATACAAAATCAAGAAAAAGTTACTGCCATGTTTCTAAATCTTTCTAGGTGACAACACATGGTACACACTGGAACAAATAAAGGAGGTGTGGAAGGGCATTCATTTTGAGTGCTTGGACCCTGGCACTCAGAGACAGGGGGAGAAGTGCCCATCTCTTAAAATCAACCTTCAGCTGTTTTATTACTGGGGGGTAATTTAAGATCAAATAATTGTGTATTGTTTATACTAATCCTAACTCAAAGGTATTTTATAGAGTTTAAATCCCAGCACATAGGGTACTTTTTTTGAGTGCCTCATCTGGAACATAATTGAAGCACAGTATTTCTGTCTTTTCTCTGTTAAGTTTATAACCTGACATGGTTGAGAATTCCTGGATTAGGGTGAACACTGTAGGCAGAGAGCTCTCTGGATTAGATAGGTATAAAAGCATGTCATCTGCGTATAATGCTAATTTGTGTGTCGTTTCTTCCAACTGAATCCCACTGACCCCTGGGTCCTGTCTAATCATTTGAGCCAATGGTTCTATGTAGAGGGCAAAAAGGAGGGGGGAGAGGGGACACCCCTGCCTAGTGCCACGTTGCAGGGAAAATGCTTCAGATATATATCCGTTTGCCCTTACATGTGCTCGGGGAGATTTATATAGTCTGAACAGAGCTGTAATGAGCTGCTGCAGGAACCCAAACTGGGAAAGGACCGACCCCAGGAACTGACAGGATACTTGATCGAAGGCTTTTTCAGCATCGAGGCTCACTATTAGGGCAGGAGTCCGCTGTTTATTTATATGGTCGATTATGTGTATTGTTCTTCTTAAATTGTCTTGGGCTTGTCTTCCAGGTATGAAACCTGTCTGATCCAGGTGAATTAGTAATGGGAGATATTCTTGTAAGCGCTTTGCCATAATCGACATCAGGATCTTATAGTCTGTGTTCAGCAATGAAATGGGATGGTATGAGGTACATCTGGTTAGGTCCTTCCCTGGTTTGGGCACCACTGAAATAACAGCCCTGGACCACGATGGAGGGAGGGGGGGCTTCTCTCGCTGCATCACCTCTGCGTATACCCTAACCAACTGAGGTTGGATCTGCTTACCCATAACCTTATAGAATTCCGATGGGAATCCATTAGATCCTGGGCATTTTCCAGCCTTTAATCTCCTAATCTCCGTCCTAACCTCTAAATCTGTAATAGGAGCCATATGAGTTTCCCCCTGCACTAGGGTGAGCTCTGGGAGTTTCAATTTATTTAAGAAAGCCTGGCGCCTTGTACTCCCAGAGGTTTGCTCATCTTTATACAATGCTGTATAATACTCTCTGAAGGCCTCAGAGATCTTGTGCACTCCCGCTACCACCTCCTTTCTCCTAGGATGCCATATCTGAGTGATTGTGGCCTTAGCTCTCTGTGATCTTAATCTACTGGCCAATAGCCTTAAAGAATGTGGGCCCCCCTCATAATATTTTTGACGTAAAAAAGGAAGATCTTACTTCGAGAGGGCTCTTGCAGTAGGTAATTACATATAAGACTGACGCCGGCCGGCGGCAGGACCCCACGGAAAAATTTCTAGCTAGCAGTTCCTGGCGGGGACCGCCCTCACGTCAGGTGACCAGCATCAGATGACGTCGGTATAAAGAGGCGTTCCCAGGCATACCTTCCAATTCTTTCCGCGTCAGCTCGTAGCTTAGCTCTCACAATTGAAGTTCATAGCGCTCAGTCCTGTTGCTCGTCGGTTTTCGAGAAAAGTATCAGTATTGTGCATTTGTATTTTCTTCGTCAGGTGAGCGTCGGTATATAAACGTCCCCTTCAAAATAAGTGCGACTCGATGCAGCCCAACTGCCTCACAAAGCGGTCCTCCCTCTGCCTTTTCTGTTTAGGCCCGACCACGCGGTCGACAAGTGTCCGCTGCCTTCATTTCAATACGTACCACGCGAACAGCGCCAGCAGTCTCTGAAGCCCATCTCCTCAAGAAGAAGATGTCTGTGATGGAGAAGAGTTGAAGTTTGCAGGCGTCAGACCTTCTGAAGGACACAAGAAGCGGAACAAAGAAAGGCACGGGAGGCCTCCTCCTCCTCACGACTCCGGCGGGCCGTGGCCAAGTAACGTCCCCTCCAGGGATCGCTTCAATGACAGCCTCAAGGCTTTGGAGGGCGTCGGCCTGCCCGTCGGGGTTCGCGTTAGAGCCGCGGGTGCTATCGGGCAAAGGAGGGCTTCAGCCCCCAGCTGCACAGGCTTCGGCCCTACTGGTGCGGGCGCCTCCCATAAGCTGGACGTAAGCTCTCCTCCGGCGTCCACTCGAGAAAACCCGCTAAGGCGCACCCGACCCTTCAGAAGTGAACGCAGCAGCGTCCCCCTTGGACGGGCCTCTTCACATCCTCGGCCAGCCTCCGGCGAGGATCCCGAAATCGGACGCGCTCCTCTGGCGTCCGCGGGACTTGACACCTAAGTCGCCCGTCCGGCTCCGGCGTCGCGCGGGCCTCGAAAGCCTCTGGCAGACCCTGCTCCGTCTGTCGTCCCAGGTTCCCGCAGCCCTTGCTGCTGTCAAGAGCCAAGTCCCCTGCCTGACCCGGGGATTTTCCCCTCCATCCCAGGGCGAGGCTGGGATCCTGGTCCACCGTCTGATCCTCTTCCTACAGAGCGGATCTGACTGGCACCCAGACGCGGCCCCCAGCTCCCAGCGCCAGCTCCGACACTGGCCCGCTGGCGCGGTTCCGGCGCGGTCCCTCCGGCCCGGTGCAGGATATTCCTCTTCCGCGGGCCCTCCACCCCATGGGCCTATCATGGTCAATCCGCCCGTGGAGTTCCCGACTGGGCCGTCTGCTCCGGCAGCTCCTCCAGTGCCTGGGTATCCGCCATCTTATCCGACACCGGTTTTCCCAGGTCCACAGTATCCTGTGCCGCAGTACCCGGTGCCGACTCCACCGACGCCACAGTACCCGACGCCGCAATAGCCAGCTCCGGTATTCCCGCAGCCGGGTTACAGATACTCTCCTTACGGATTTCATCCATACAACTGCCCCCACCTCCTCACACCGCCCCTAGGCCGCCGGTGGATCTCCAGAGACTCTGGCCTCCTGGTGGGCTGAGCTAAGGCTCAGCCCTCACCAAGAGGAAATCGAGAGTCGTCTTCCGGCGACAGTGCCACCCCGGCTCCGCCGCCCCAGGCAGCTACACTCCCTTTCCGCCGCAGATTCCGGGCTCTGCCCTCGGGATCCAGAGAGGGCAGGACGCAGCGTCAGATCCCCCTAAGGAACCCGTTCCTCCCCCTAGACGAGCCAGGGAGTCTTACTCTGCTTCGAATTCCTCTTCTTCTTCTTCTTCTCTCTCGGACTCCTCGGATGCCTCCGATGGTTGTTCCGAGAAAGACGAGCCGAGCTCTCCGTCCAAGCCCCGGCCGAGGACTCCTCCGAAGTCTCCTCCGGAGGATCCTTCCTTCACGCAGTTGCTCAGGAAGATCCAGGAAGTCCATCAGTGGCATTTCTTAGAGCCAGATCCTCAGTGGGTTAAACTCCTACTCTAGTGCCACCCTGGATCGAGCCTCATGCCCACCTTGTTTCCACTATTTGGAAACAACCGTCGGCTTTAGCCCCACTTCCTCGGAAGTCCAACAGGCTATACCTGGCTCCGGAGGGGGTAGACTTTTTAGACTCTCACCCCCGTGCAGACTCGGTTGTGATTAGCGCCACTCACGGCCGGTCAGCACACCCGAAACATTTGAGCTCGTCTCCCCAGATAAGGAATCTAGCCTTCTGGATCAGTATGGAAGGAAGATCTATGCTTCTTCCACACTAGGGATTAGGGCCCTAATTATACTTAGCACATATGGGGATTACCAGAAGGCTGTTCTTGCCCAGGTGGAATCCAGATTGACTCCTTGCCTGACTCCCAAGTCAAGCAGGAGTTAGTAAACCTGGTCCGTTCTGCTCGTTCGGCCAGTCGTCATATTCTGAGGATGACCTACAATGCAGTGGACACTGCAGGGCGGAGCTCTGCATTCGCCGTAAGTCTTGAGCGTCATGCATAACTCCGTGTGTCAGGCCTGGTCCCAGAGGTGCAGTCAGCAATTCAAAGCACCTTTCAGAGGTTCTGTGCTTTTCGGTGGTGATGTAAGGACATCATCACTGACTTCCGGAAGAAGAGACGCCCTTAAATCTGTTGATTCAATGTACGTCCCCATCCCCACAGCTGCCCGTCCTTTCGCATGAGGCCTCAGGAGCCTCAAACCTCAGGAAAGAGGGCCACTAAACATCGGCCCCTCCAGCTGCCACAGGCCCCGCCCGCCCAAAAAGCAGCGGGTGCTCCCAGCTGCGCTGCCTCACACCACCTGACTCCTTCCTCTCGCACGCCTCCGGACACCCGGAGGAACCAGTAGGGGAGATTCTCCCTCCACCTTCCGGGTTGGGAGGATAACATCAGATTCATGGGTGCTAGATCATAGCAGAGGGTACTCATGAGGTTTCTGCAAAACCTCACGTCACCCCTCTGAACTCCTCTTACTCAAGGAGCATCTTTCTTTGGTCAGGAAGAAATCTCTGCTCTCCTTGCGAAGCAGAGCCATAGAGCCCATCCCCCTCACCTTCAGGGATGGGTTACTATTCCCAATTCTTCCTTGTACCAAAGAAGACGGGAGATCTCAGACCCATTCTTGATCTCAGCTCCCTGAACCTATATGTGGAATACAAGAGGTTCTGGATGCTCTCCCTTCAGACCCTCTTGCCCCTGCTTCGGCCGGGCCAATGGCTTTGTGCACTGGATATGCAGGATGCGTACCTACACATACCCATTTGCCCTTCGCACCGAAAGTACCTCAGGTTTGCGTTCCAGGGGGACCACTACCAATTCCGGGCACTCCCTTTTGGTCTTTCCTCGGCTCCCCGAGTCTTTACCAAATGCCTGGCGGTGGTAGCGGCCCACCTGCGTACTCTGGGAGTTCAGGTTTTTCCCTACCTGGACGACTGGCTCCTGGCGGCCCCGTCCAGGGAGGAACTCCTGCATTTCCTCTCCCAGCAGGTTTTCACTGGCCTGGGTATCACCATCAACCATCCCAAGTCTCACCTGGATCCTTCTCAGAGATTCCAGTTCATCGGGGCAATCCTCGATATGACAATGTGCAGGGCCTTCCTGCCTCCGGACAGGGGGCCTCCCTCCAGTCCCAGATTTCCCTTCTATCGGAATACAGGAGGGTTCCGGCGAGGTCGGTGCTCCGTCTCCTGGGGCTTATGGCAGCAGCCATCCCGACAGTTCGCGCAGCGCCTCCGTGAGGAATCTCAGTGGACTCTCCCGCTCTCAGTGGGATCAATGGGTAAGCGACCTAGATCATCTGGTACTGATCTCTCACCGATGATAAGAGACTTGCAATGGTGGATGGTTGAGAGAACCTATTCCGGGGTCCCTTTTTATCCTCCCCGATCAGACTCTGACCACGGACGCTTGGCAAAGGTTGGGGAGCCCATCTGGGTCCTCACCGAACCCAGGCTTATGGTCAAAATTGAGTTAGTTCTCCACATCAACGTGCTCGAACTTCAAGCAGTGCTGTATGCTCTCCAGGCCCTTCACCAATACATCCTTCCCGGTCACCTAGCTGTCCAAACAGACAACATGTGCATGGTGTGGTATATCAACAAGCAGGGAGGGACTCGGTCCTACCCGCTGTGCAGGGAAGCGATGAGGGTTTGGGAATGGGCAACACTTCACAACCTTCACCTCATGGCGATCCATGTTCCGGGAGTCGACAATGTCCTGGCAGACAAGCTAAGTCGTTCGTCGGCTCTGCCACACGAGTGGGAACTGGACGAAAAAGTTCTAAAAAGCATCTTCCAGATTTGGGGGACTCCTCAGATAGACCTGTTCGCTTCCTCCCAAAATGCAAAGCTTCCGACCTTTTGCTCACTCGCTCCAGAGCGAGGCACTTTCTGGAGCGACACTCTATCTCTAAACTGGAAAGACAGATTCGTCTATGCTTTTCCCTAATTCCTCTGGTCCCTCGTGTGTTGCAGAAACTTGCATTGGAAGGAGCGAGAATGATTCTGATCGCTCCTTTCTGGCCCAAACAAATCTGGTTCTGTCTTCTACAACAATACTCAGAGGTTCCTCCTCTTCCTCTTCCTTTATCTCGAGGATTGCTGACCCAGGATCAGGGGACCTTGGTCCATCCGGGACTCAAGTCCCTTCAACTTCATGCATGGCTCCTGCAGACCTAGCCCAATCTTGCTTTGACATCTCTCCTAAGGTGGCCGAGATTCTGTTGGAGGCTAGAAAACCCTCCACTAGGTCCACCTACGCCATGAAATGGAAAAGATTTTACATTTGGGCTGCGTCCAGGAACATAGAGCCCTTTTCCTGTCCTGTAACCATTCTGCTTGATTACCTGCATCATCTTTTCGACCTGGGTCTCAGTCACTCCTCTTTGAAAGTCCATATGGTGGCTATTTCAGCCTACCATGTCCCTTTCACTGATAAGGCATTTGCCCAACTGGAGGTATCCAAAACTTTTCTCAGAGGAGTCCTTCATCTCAGGCCCCCTGTCCAGACTCCAGCTCCCCTTGGGACTTAAACTTTGTCCTCAGAAACTTACTCTTCCTCCCTTCAGGCCTCGGCTTCCACTGAACTTGAAGTTTTATAGTGGGAAGCGGCTCTTCTTGGTAGCCATTACTTCTGCACTTCGCAATTTCAGACTCAGGCCCTGATGTGCAAAATCCCTTATCTGATTTTTCACAAAGAACGCAGTAGCTCTTCTACGAATCCTAAGTTCCTCCCGAAAGGTGGTAGCGGAATCTACCTTAAATCAGTCTATTGAATTACCTGCCTTTTCACACAGTACTCCAACCAAGGAGAATACTTGCTCCATACCATGGATGTTCACAGGATTCTGAGATACTACACCAATAGGACGAAGGATCTCAGAAAGACTGATTAGTTGTTCGTCTCTTTTGATCACAAAAGAGAAGGCAATGCTGTTTCTAAGCAATGCCTATCAAAATGGTTGGCCCATTGCATCACTATCTGTTATGACAAGTACAACAAGACCCTACCGGGTCAAGTCAGAGGTCACTCCACTCATGGAGTAGCAGCCTCTGCGGCTTGTTTCAAGAACGTGTCTGCGGCAGACATCTGTGCTGCCGCCACTTGGACTTCCGTCCGTACCTTTACTAAACATTACAGTTTGGACATTGCCTCTCGCTGTAGAGCAGGCTTCGGGTTAGCGGTCTTGCAAGGCCTCCTTTCTTGAGGCTTGCAAGGTTTTTTGCTACTTCTTGGAGTAGTTCCTCCTCCCGGTGCCTTTCATTTGTTCCAGACTGCTTGGGATTCTGTCCTATATGTAATTACCTACTGCAAGAGCCCTCTTGAGTAAGATGGTACAGTTACGTAGAACTTACCGTAACAGTAGATCTTCGAGAGGCTCTTGCAGTAATGACTATCCCGCCCTCCATCCCCTAGGCTTTTTCAGCTCCTTTTCCATGAGGAAATATTTGCTTCTCTCGTCCAGGCCTTCTGGGCCTGTGGTGAGAAAAAGAACTGGAAGGCAGGCGTCTGGGACGCCTTTATGCCGATGTCGTCCTGGCGCCCGGTCACCTGACGTGGGGGCGGTCCCCGCCAGGGACTACTAGCTAGAAATTTTTCCGTGGGGTCCTGCTGCCGGCCGGCATCAGTCCTATATGTAATTACCTACTGCAAGAGCCTCGCTTGAAGATCTACTGTTACGGTAAGTTCTTACGTAACTGTACTTTTCTGCTCCACCTGGTAATCTAAGATACTGGAAAGCTCTCTTTTAAAATCTAGGAGTTGTTGGGCTCTATCTTTGTTCCTATTCTGTTTTTGTTGCCCCTCTATTTTCTGTATCCGTTTAATTAGTTCCATTCTACATGCTTCTCTATTCTTTTTTTTTTGGTGAGGCTATCTGTATTAGCCTCCCTCAGAGCACTACTTAGCTGCATCCCAGATGATAGACTCGAGATCTCTGAGTTAGAATTCTTTCTCAGAAAATGTTCATATGTTTCAGTTATTGCATCCTTAATCTTGCTATCTCTCTCGGTGAGGGAGACATTTAGGTGCCAAACGGTAGTTTGTCTTACCTTCCCTAAATCTAACTGCATGTATACAGGTGTATGGTCTGAGAGAAGGAACTCCCCCATCCATGTGTCGTATACTCTATGTATTTCATCTCAGGGGATCAAAAAGAGGTCTAATCTAGAGTACATATTGTGGGCAGCAGAGTGGAACGTATAATCCCTTTGTCTCCCATGTTGATGTCTCAAACATCCGTCAGACCTAGCTCTGTTATTAGTTTAGCTACTTTCTTTGCTGTCTGATGGGAGCCTTTTGAAATTTAAAGTGGAGGAATCTTAAGTGTGAATTAAGGGTCAAGTTGAAATCACCTCCACAAATTAGCTGTCCCTCCCCCCAATCTAGTAATGTTGTAAAGAAAGAACGGTATTCTGAATATTGTTTTCCTGGAGGGAAATATACAGAGGCCAGGGTTATGATGTTACCCATAAATTCCCCTTTAAGCATGGCAAATCTGCCTTCTTTATCTACTTTCGAATCTGTTTTCTTAAATTGTGTCTTCACAGGAACTAAAACCATGGCTCCTCGTCTTCTTCCCCTTTTATATGAAGAGGCTGCAGTTTCACTGAATCCCAACTTTAAAAACTTATTATACTCTTGCATAGACAGATGTGTTTCTTGGAGGAGCAAAAAGTCAACAGAAGCTTTTTTAGCTTGACTTCTAATTTTGCTCTATTTTATTGGGTTAGTTAGACCCTTCACATTGTATGAGCATATCAATGTGCCTTTTTTACCAATGAATAAAGTTTAATTTGTGAAGTACTGGCCCGTGTTCTCAGTTGCACCTCCCAAAAGGCCTTCTATTTGGTGTTTCCCATCCTGGTTTAACTTGCACTTAAAACACAATCCTGGTCCATAACATCTACTATACATAACATTAAATTAACTTTAAACAGTAGAAAACTCTTATTAACTGTGGTCAGCATGACCTTCAACTTTTAAACCTTGTTGATTACTTCCAAATGTGGAGACCCTAATTCAAGGGTCTCTTTCCTTCCCGTTCTAGATCTTTGATAGGCAAGTCTGGAGGGTTTCTGCCTCATCTCCACTTGGTGAGACCCCCAGAGCTTTAGGGTGGTATTAGAGATAAATCAGCTCTATGCCATGAACCAAGGGAAGTGGTACCTAGCCTCAGTTAGGCTACAGTCATGAGCACTGGGTCCCTCTAAGTATCAAGGACTGATTGACTATAGAAAATTACAATAAGGTTGATCTCTATTGACCTACACTTTAATTAGATAGTACTGACTTTGGTGGTCTACATTGCAGCTCGGGACGCCTCATGAGGGCAAACCATCTCCCTCGACCAAAGCGGGCACTCAGCATCTCCAAGGGGAGGAAAAGAAAGTTGGAAGGGACACCCGAGAGAAGACAGCCATGTCACTGAACCTCTAAGCTCTCAAATTGGATTAGAAATCAACACCAAAGAGGTCTATTGTTCACATTGTTGTTTTTATATTACTTTTAATGGAATAGGCATGTAAATATAGGAGACATCTAGCAGAGAGCAGTTTATTCTCATTCCATCTGAAGAGCTGACCCCTAAGTCCTATTTGGGTGCCCACTGTGACTCGACTGCCTCCACCGTGACCCTTCAAAGATCAGCACATGAGCTGAGCTCTGACCACCGCTCCCTTTTAAATTCTAATCATTTTCTTGGTGGGTCATTTTGCTCTAAATATGCTCTGCACTCTGCTAGGACCACACTCTCTCTCTCTCCTCAGGAACCAAGTCTCTTCTGGCAGTTATCATTGCTGCGTTCTCTCTGAGGTCCCCACCCTCCCATGAGCCAACTCCGTCAGTCCAGAGACAGAGGTCAAGCTCATCTCGACTCCCACTGCCACCCATTTCTGTATCCACTCAGCCATTTAAATTAAAATTTACTCTGCGTCTCATTTAATCATCATAGGAGCTTTTAGAAGCTCCAGCCTACGAGACATTCTCCCTCTCTCTCTGTTGTTCACAACATGGTAGTGACACGAATCAGACAACCTGCTTTTCTTTGTAAAATAAGCAATTGTAATCTCCTTTATAGATGTACTTGCTATTACAGTCTCACAGATCAGGTTAAGGATTCTTCCTCTCGTTCCATTTCTCTGGATTCTCCCTCATTAGTCTGAGTTGACTGGATTTGTGTATCTGACTGCGCCCCTGTCTCAAGTATTTCTGCCTGCGTACTGTGTCCCACAAACCGGAACTGTCCGGAGCTTTCCTCCTGTCTTTTCGGTCCTACTGTTGACCACGTTCTCCTGCACACTTGCTGTTGCATGCTTTGGCCTGCCATCAAATCCAAGAGAGTGATCCCTGCTGTGCCAAGAAATTGGAGGCCTCCGTCAGCTCCTGGAAACAGATTGGACCCTTCTGGGTAAGGACTTTCAGTCGGGCAGGGTATTCTACAAAGGCACGGATATCTTTTTGTTGAAGTTGCTTAACGACTGTCAGGACTTGTCTCCTTCTTGTTAGGAGTTGGGGTATAAAGTCGTGATCGAAGAACAATCTTGTATCTCCGAAAGTTACATTCTTCCTGGCCCATGCTAACGTAAGAATCTCCTCCTTAACCCTATAATCGAGGAAAGCCATCACTATTGATTGCGGCCTTGCTTTCCGGTCTCAGGGTTGAGGTACAAGCGGCGATGAGCTCGGATGATGTCCAGAGGTTTTTCTTTTGGCACATTTAAGATTTCGTGGAGAAAAGAGTTCATGAAGGTTAACATATTTCCGGACACTACCCTGTGGTATCCCATGTATACGTATATTGTTTCTCCGGTTGTGGTTTTCCATCTCCTCTAACCTCTGTTCCAGGAAAACTGTACGTTGGTTAAGTTCCAAGAGGGCAGAATTATGTATGTCAGAGGTATTGGTGTAATCTGTCAGAGTGGTCTCTATGGCGCCAGTGCATTGTTCTAGGGTTTCAATTTATTTTCTGTGTACCGAGACCTTGGCTTCCAGCTGCTGCAGCGTCTCGGTCATTTGCTTGAGGGTTTGGCAAAGCTGGCGTGAAGTGATGGTGCATTTGGGCTCCTCTGTCAGGGTGTCCGGGGTAATTGTATTGTCTCGGGTCTCCTTGGGCCTTGAGGCCAATAGTGACTGCATTACGTCTGGAGTCGTTTTCTGGGCTTTAGCTCCTGCAGACTGCAGGTTTTCTTTCAGTCGCTGCTTCGGTGCCATTAGGTAGTCCGTTATATTCCTTTTTAAAGACAGGATTGATGTTTAAGTTTAACGATATAAGTGGATTGTTGAAGGTCATTCTCTGAGCTTGTAGACTAAGCTGCCATTACCGGATGCTCACCACCGGAAGTCGACCTAGAGGGCCCCTTGATGTTGTCAAGGAGCACTGGGAGGAGGGAAACAGTGTTGGGTATACCAATATTGTGGATTATATGACTGACCTTAGAGAAAGATTGGTTAGATATATTACAGTAGCCCATCAGAATGTTGACCAAAAACAAATGTGTTAGAAAGAGTCATATGATGAAGGTTTAAAGCTGAAACAATTTGAACCTGAGAAAAGGTGGTGCTGCTATTACCATCTAGTGAGAATAAATTATTAATGAAATGGAGAGGTCCTTATAAGGTAGTCAGGCAGACAAGCCAGGTTAATTATGAAATTGAGATGCCAGATCATAGAGCCATCCGTAATGTGTATCATGCTAACCTACTTCAGAAATGGGTTGAAACACCGGTAGATATTAGCTTATACATTCAAAATGAACAAAATATATCTGAGCTAGAGATAGCATACAGTGGCGTGAAAAAGTATTTGCCCCCCTTCCTGATTTTCTCTATTATTGCATATTTGTCACACTGGATGTTTTCAGGTCTTTAGACAAAATATAATATTAGATAAAGGGAACCTGAGTGAACAAATAACACTTTTTTTTTTTACTTATTTCATTTATTTAATGAAAAAAGTTAACCAACACCAACTGGCACTGTGTGAAAAGTAATTGCCCCTAGTTAAATCAACCCAATTAAAGGGATAATTAGAGTCAGCTGATTGAACACAGCCAGGCTTGATTACAGCCAGCCCTGCTCAATATAAACCTCACTTATTTTGGCCCTTACCATCAGAGTCACGTTGCCAGCACAAAGATTCAACAAGCACATTATGCCATGATCAAAGGAAGTTCCTGAAAAGATCGAAAAAAAATTTGTTGCCCTCTATCAGTCTGGAAAGGGTTACAAAGCTATTTCTAAGGCTCTAGGACTCCATCAAACCACAGTGAGAGCCATAATCTCCAAATGGAGAACACTTGGAACAGTAGTGAACCTTCCCAGGAGTGGCGGCCTGCCAAAATTACTCCAAAGGCACAGTGTAAAATCATCCAAGAAGTCTCAAAGGATCCTAAAACAACATCCAAAGAACTGCAGGCTTCTCTTGCCTCAGCTAAGGTCAGTGTTCATGACTCCACAATCAGAAAGAGACTGGGCAAAATGGCTTCATGTGAGAGCAGCAAGGGAAACCACTGCTAACCAAGAAGAACATAAATGCTCGTCTCTCATTTGCCAAGAAGCACCTGGATGATCCACAAGCCTTTTGGGAAAATGTTCTATGGACAGATGAGTCAAAGTGGAACTTTTGGACAACATGGATCCCATAATGTCTCGCGTAAAGCAAACACAGCATTCCACAGTAAGAACACCATACCAACAGTCAAACATGGTGGTGGTAGTGTGATGAGTGTGGGGATGCTTTTGCCTAAGGACCTGGATGACTTGCCATAATTAAAGGAACCATGAATTCTGCTCTGTACCAGAAAATTCTTAAGGAGAATGTCCAGTCATCCTTCCATCAGCTGAAGCTGAAGCGTAGTTGGGTCATGCAGAAGACAATGATCCAAAACACAAAAGCAAGTCCACATCAGAATGGCCAAAAGAAGTAAAATTAAAGTTTGGAGAGGCCTAGTCAAAGTCCAGACTTAAACCCAATAGAGATGCTGTGGCAGGACCTGAAGCGAGCAGTTCATGCTCAAAACCTACCAAATGTTACTGAATTAAAGCAGTTCTGCGAGGAAGAGTGGGTTAAAATTCCTCCACAGCGATGTGAAAGACTGATATTGAATTATAGGAAGTGTTTGGTTGCAGTCATTGCAGCTAAATGTGGCATAACCAGTTATTAAGTGTAGAGGGCAATTACTTTTCACACAGTGCCAGTTGGTGTTGGTTAACTTTTTTCATTAAATAAGTGAAATTAAAAAAAAAAACAAGTGTTATTTGTTCACTCAGGTTCCCTTTATCTAATATTACATTTTCTCTAAAGACCTGAAAACATCCAGTGTGACAAATATGCAATAATAGAGAAAATCAGGAAGGGGGCAAATACTTTTTCACGCCACTGTATGTTCGGCTCACACATCAAGCACATAAAGAAGAAGTGCAGATCAATCCTGACTTACACCGAACAGAAACAAGAGATTGAGCATCTCTTGGAGTATTATGAAGAGACATTCACAGGAACACCAGGTCGAGTGATAAGGGTGCAAACAAAGTAAACCCATACATCAAAAACCCTGTAGAATACCAGAAAAGGTGAAACAAGAGGTTATTAAAGAAGTTAAAAAATGGAACAGGCCAAAGTTATAGAACCATCACGACATTCATGGTCACCCCACTGGTGATAGTTGGGAAGAAGGAGGAGGTATCAGATTATGTCTCGATTTTAGAAAAATCAATGCAATATCTGATTTTGTGGATACCCCATGCCTAGGATAGATGACCTACTAGACCAGCTAGGTTCTGCAAAGTACATTAAGAACTTTGGATTTAAGAAAGGAGTATTGGCAAATACCCTAGCTCAAATACATAGGAATTAACAGCTTTCAGCACACCTATAGGGTTGTTTCAATTCACACCATGCTATTCGGCCTTCATGGTGCCCTGGCGACATTTCAAAGGTATATGGACCATATTTTGAGACCCCATAATTTGTACAGTGCTGCTTATCTGGATGACATAGTTATCTACAGTCCAGATTGGACACACATCTTAGACACTTAAATGCAGTAGTTCAGAGCATTAAGAAGGCTGGACTTATGATAAACCCTTCAAAATTGCCTTAGCCAAAACAGAAACCCGATATTTAGACTTCATAATTGGTAATGGCAAAGTACAGCCAGAAGTGAGTAAAGTGGATGCAGTCGCTAATAGTGCTGTACCCAGGACAAAACGTCATGTTCGATCTTTTTTAGGGTTAGCCAACTATTATAGAAGGTTTATCCCAGATTTTTTTTCCACTTTACAGTAACTACACCCCTGACTGAACTAACCAAATACAAAAACCCAGATAAAGTAAATTGGAACGATGAGTGTGACCAGGCTTTTCGGAGTATAAAAGCAGCCTCGTGTTCAGCCCCAGTATTGTCAAGTCCTGATTTTTCAAAGCCATTTGAGATTCACACTGACGCTTCTGATGCAGGCATTGGTGCAGTGTTAATTCAGCATGATAAACATGGTGAACACCCAAATTTTTATATTAGCAGAAAACTACATGAGCAGGAGAGGAAATACTCCACCATAGAGAAGGAATGCCTGGCAATAAAGTGGGCCATTGAGGCCTTGAAATATTATCTTTGGGGTAATAATTCTGAGGTGGTTACTGACCATAATCCGTTGGTATGGCTTAATAACATGAAAGAAAAAAATACATGGATTATGCATTGGTACTTGGCTCTCCAGCCATATAATTTCACAGTCAGACATAGATCTGGTACCCAGCATCAGAATGCTGATTTCATGTCACGTTTTGGTGCAGCATGATAGGAATTGCTGAAACTGTTTTGAAATAATGATTCCGAGGACAACTGTAATGTATTTATGGAATGTACCATTCTATTGTTTTTAAACCTCAGGGAAAATGTATTGATTGAAATATTGATTTATATCCCAATAAGACAGTAGTCAGTACAAAAACACTAAAAGGGTCCCTGAGGGGAACTTCTGGAGAGAGTGGGTGGAAGTTCCATCCCCTTCAAGGGGAGGGGGTTCAGGTCATCTAACCGATGGTTAGATGTTTGTATAGGGAGGACTGTAACAGGGTCTCCATGTTATGCATAATAAAATAAGTTATAATCCCTGTTTAAAATACTTTTTCACTCTTTTCTATCCTTCTTCTACTTATTCAAAACTATTCTGTTTCTTTTTTCTTGTCAGGGTGGCCAACCTGACAAACAAATCTTTTTGTGCTTTAGTATCCCTTTAATTGACCCTTTTCATAAATCAAAATTCAACGGTCATGCTGATTTAAAAATGCAGTTTCCTAATAGAAGCTGCTGTCTTTATGCTGGTTAAAAATGCATCTGTCCCCAAAGAGTAGAATACAATGCTGCAGAGTTGGTAAATAGTAGTGGTACCTTTAAAACAGAGTCCCTGCTAATCCCAGAAAAATTGAGCAGGTGGTAGCATGCGAGATGTGTCACATTCGCACACTCACACTCCACCCTCATGTAGGACTATCGCGATGTTCGTGCAGCCACCCTCTTAAAAAAAGTCGAGTTTCTGACATCAACAAGAATCAAGAAGCTGCGATTTAACAAAGAAGCAGCTGAGTGCTAGAAGAGGTGACCGCAACTGTGTACAGTTGCCAAGGAGACTGTCGGCTCTAGGAAACTTGTACCCGAAGCACTGTCTCGGTCTACGCTGCCAGGCTTCTTAAAATAAAGAGTTAAAAGTAAAGAAAGGACTCTGAAAATAGACAGAAGTCCTGCAGATTCGATAAATGTCCCATAAAAGAGGTGTTTTCTCTTGTTATTAAGCCCTGTTTAGGCAAGATGGGCTGAGTATTAAGAAAAACCATCGGCTGAAATTTTCAGCGGACAGGAAAGTAACAAAACAGGCAGAAAGTGTGTAAAGCAGCATAAACCTAGGGAAAAGATTGTCTGAGGTGCAGAGAGCTGGAGTTTGCATATTGTTTGTTTTTTAAAGGAATAAAAAATGCATTTCTGTCATGGGTTTTTATTTACTGTTACAAAATGTCTCTCCTTTCTTTCTTAAAGTTATACATCACTATTTGCCATTAATGTGATTGGAAATAAAAGAAGATAAGGAGCGTGCCCTTCATCATCATTTTATTATCCTGTTCACATTATATTGTAGATTTTGGGATGAAAAGAATAAAAGTTATTGTTTTCACCTGGAGCTTTCAGAATAGGTCCTGCTTAGGAGCTGGCCGGCACAGGAATGGCAGGTTATATGCAAGGGAGGTGACGATGTCATTCAGAAGGGGAGGAGTTAGTTGAAACTATATAAACCCCTTTTTGATTGGCTAGTGAGATTTGGATGTGAAGGAGTGTTCAGTAGGATTCTGGGCACTTAGCAAGAAGTCGCTTGTTCAAGGTAAGCTATAACTGTTGAGTGAAGGTGTGCTGGACTTAACATTTATTTTCCTTTCTGTGATTAACAGTGCTTTCGCTATTTTTTATTTTTCTTCTCCCCGAGGCTCCCTTACTCGTAGTTCTCCCTCCCATATTACCTCCCTCCTTTCGCCTTTGCTGTGTGTTACTTACCATGGTGCTGGCCTTGCAGACTATGTGGGGACCTATATCTGTCTCTCATGCATTCCTCTCTGTAGGTGCGAGCTACAATGATGTCTCTGCTGGTCTGCATAGGGAGAGAACAAGAGAGAGAGAGACCAGGAAAAATACCATGCTCAGCTTAAGTTCATTTGGCATTGCAATCCATTTCTCTTCTTACTTTAAAAGAATAGACAAAGAGAATCTGCACCTGCTTGTAGCATCGGCGGTCCTCCCCCTCCTCTGTAGTGTCTCTGGTTATAGCAACCAGCCTGAACATGCATTCCATATGAGGGCTCTTGTCCCCCCTTGCCGGGTGGTGTTTCCACCTTCTATGCAATCCTTCAATTAGCACTTCGATGGTCCCATTTATTTCCCTTACTGGGCCAGTCCCTTCCCACCCTTCCTCCCTTTGCCCCCATGTCTGCATACTGAAATGTCTTTGGGTCCATTGTTCTGAGAGAGAGGTAGAAAAATAACTGCTTATCTGAGTGTCCACCCTTTATAGCAGCAAGCGATGCCTCAGCTCATCTGGCAGGGGATTCCTCTCGTGTTTTCTCGGGTGTCCTGTTTGGTAATGGTGATTTCAGCCCGCCCTCCCTCCCTCCCTCCACACTGTTGGTTGGAGTAACTGTCTGGAGTTCCATAAGCATCACTCGGGACGTTGTCTGACTCTATCGGGGAAGAACATCAAGAAGAGTCGGTGAGAAAGGAAGACCCTTCAGTGTGGATTTCAAAATCCAGGGCATGGCTTCAGGTGGAAGTTGTAAGTCATGGTTGGGTTCTATTCGTTGTTTCGGCATCTGGTTCTTCAGGTCCTCTACAATCTTCTGGAATGCTTGGGTACCTTGCCACCTCCGATCCTCCCTCCTGCTGTGCCCATATTCGTTGAGACAATTTAGAGACCAGCATAGGTTTCATAGTGGGTTGTCTGTCAGTGACCGGGATGTTCCCCAACGCAAGCTCTGCCATTACCTCTGCTATTGAATTGAAGGTAAGAATGTCGTCTGCAAAGAACACCACCATCTTTGCTGGGTATGGAGTCCGGAACTTGAGGTTGGCCGCTTTTAGGTCTTTCATTATTGGAAAGAAGGTTTTCCTTTTTAGCATTATTTCAGGCGCATAATCACTATCAAAATAAAGCCTGGCATTTTGGTAATGTACCGCCCCCTTCTGCCATGCAGTGTGGATGATTGTCTCTTTTTCCCTGATACCGCAGCATGCATATCAGGATAGTTCGAGGGCACATGCCCGTCGCCAGCTTAGGGCCCAGGGTTCTGTGGGCCCGATCTATTTCCAGTGTGCAAGACTCTGGGAGGGCTAACGTAGTTTGGAGTAGTGACTGAATAAAAGTAATGATATTGGTGCCCTCTGCTCCCTCTGGGACGCCCGAAAGTCGGATGTTATTCCGCCGATTGCGGCTCTCAGCATCTTCGGCTCTTTCTTGTAGGCTTGTAACCTCTTGGTGCAATTGTGCGATCACAGACTCGGCCTAGTCTACACGACCATCACTGGTTGAAAGCTGCACTTCAAATTCCTCTTGGTGCTTGTCTATTTTGTCAATGTCTGTTTTAAGTGCCATGGTGAGAGAGCGCATTTCCTTTCGGAAATCTTTTATTTCCTCCAGCATTTGGTCAAGTTGTCTTTGTACTGTGGTGTCTGCCTAGTGGTCGGGCCTGTCACAGCTGCGCCTGGATGAGTGCAAGGCCTGGGAGCTCCTATTCTCCGAGTCCCAGTCGGACAATCTGTCAGAATCCAGTGGCTCTTCGTGCATTTTAACAGTTGTACCCGTGTGTGGTTATTGTCGTGCCTTTTCTAAGGTTTGAAAGAATTTTTTCCAGAAAATAAGTTGTTTTATGAAGGTTTCCTGGTGGTCCCGGTTGGAGCTGTAGCAACTAGCTAGCTGCTCTGTGCATGATGCCACTGGAAGTCCGTTCTTTGTGAATGTTAACACACATGCCTAACATTTTGGTCTGCAACAACCCCTCTGTTTAAGCCAGTCTGCATTTCTTTTTAGCTCCATGAGCAGCCCCACCCCCTCTGACTTTCTTATTTAATTCTCCTCTGCCTTCTCCTTCCAGGTAGTCTGAGAGCCACAGCCGTGGTTCTCTGATGAACCCGACCTGCCAGACTGCCACCCGCAGTCCAGGTTCAGGTCCACCAGCCCTTTACAGAACGCAGGTAAGACTTGCCCTCAGGGACTGATTATCTCCAGGAAGGGAGCCCTAGCTGCCAATTTTTCGCCCACCCACCTCACCTCCGGTCCTGATTAGATACACATAAACCCCACCCCGGCCTTCTAGCTCACTCCTACTGGCTATTTGCTAGCAACACCTCATTAGTTATCTAGGCCTTAATTTTTCATTGGTACCCTATCCTCCCACAAGATCCACTCATTTCCTTGGCCCTCTCAAAGAACTGTTGCAAATCCTGTGTTTATTACTGGTAAAAGGAAATATCTCCACATTAAGAATGCCATCTGTGCCTATCCTTCTCTGTAGTTGCCTTATATTACTTTGTTATACTCTACCCAAAATTTCGGTTTGCAACTCAGACAAAGGCCAGTTTCTCCTCTCTATCGTCTACCAAGATATAGCTTCCCACATTAGACCATGGCATCCTGCATCAGGGACGTCTCCTCTATGGTCATGCCCCTCCTCCCACCAGGCCATAACTATAGAACACGTGCAATTCCCAGGGATGGTGTCGGCTCTATCAGTTCTCTATGTTTTATCCCTAGCAAATAGCAATCCTGCCCTTAACACAGTCACTGTTAAACCAATGTATGCTAGAAGGAGTAACAAAAGAATATTTAGCAGGCTAAGACACCACCTTAAAAAACTACTACTGTTTCTCCTACTCTGTTTGGGAAATGTTGAATTAAACCTAGGTCCACCTATTTCTCTGGACGCCCCTGCGGACCTCCCTCAATATAAAGGGATTAGCTTTCTCCATATCAATGTCTGTAGTTTGCTAAAGAAGATCGACTCTATACAGACCTGGGCTCTACATGCATCTCCTGATTTCTTCATGATAACTGAATCCTGGCTCACACCCTCGACCCCGGACAAATCTATCAACATACCCGGATATATCATCTACCACTGTGATAGACCGACTAGAGGGGGAGGGGTTGCAGTATATGTCAAAAGCAAATTCACATTCACAGTCTTTGACTGTACCTCAAAGGCTAAGGAATTTGAATGCCTTGCTCTAAAATTATCACTTTCCAACGAGAAATCGCTCCTTATGGCAGCATGCTAGCGACCACTGTCTGGTGGCTGGGCACTTCTGCCACACCTTCAAAACCTTCTTGACTCTGCTAATACTGAGTGTATTCTAATGGGGGATTTCAATCTAAATTGGAATGATGGCAGCTCTAAGAAATTGAAGGATCTGTGCGATGTTAATGGTCTGTTACAAATGGCGACTGCTATAACCAGACCTAACAGAAAAAAAACCCTGAGCGCAGCACCCTCCTGGACCTTATGCTAGTAAACAAACCTCACACTATCTCGCATACTGGGAGTATTCTTCCAACGTATATAGCGACCATTGCGCCTACAGCTGCATCAGACATTCTTCCCAAATAAAAGCGGCCTCAAATTCAAACTGAAAAGATGCCTGAAAAAGTTCTGCCAGTACACTTTCCTGAAAGATCTAAGCAACATTCATTGGCAGGATCTATCTAGCCCCACCTTAACGAGGCATTTAACATCTTTCACAGCCTCTTACTGGGGCTAATAGACAAACACGCCCACTAAGACTGATCAAATCAAAAATAAAACTCCTGGCTGGTTCCTCTCCCATCCTGAAGAAAGCACTTAGGGATAAGGGACTACTTGTGGAAAAAGCGAGGAAATCCCACCTGGAGGCTGATTGGTTAGCATTCCGTACCACTAGGAATGCTTGTACCAAGCTAATTAGGTCAAAAAGCAGGTACTTCCAAAAGAACTAGAAGACAATAAAACAACTCTGCCAAATTTTGGAACATCCTCAAAGAAGTCGAAGGTCAGTCCACTGCAACACCCTTCAAACAAAATTGTGTCTGATGGTACCATCTATACCGGACAAAGCTGATATACCGAGAAGCTTAATGATCACTTTGCCACCAGAAGGACTTGCCTTGACACCTCAATACTTAGCCCAGCAAGATACTACACTGTTGGCTTCACTGATAATCACAACCATAACCAACCACATCCCACCCCCTTCAGCTTCCTCACAATTACGTTCAAGTAAGTGGAGGACCTCCTCCTTTCTCTGGATACAAAAAAGAGTGCGGGTGCAGATAATATTGAACCTTACTGTGAAAACTTGGCCATATCTCATCTGACCGCCCCCATTACACAATTTATCAACACTCTCTGATTCAAGGTGAGCTACCTGTCTTGTGGAAACTGCCCACATCCTGCCATTATTCAAGACTGGGATCCAAGTGATCTGAACAATTTCCGGCCTATTTCTATACTATCCGTCCTCTCTAAATTACTTGAAAAATTGTCAAGCGTCCAACTTAGAGAACATTTGGATTCACAAAAGTTGCTAAACCGGCTCAGTCGACTGCAGAGCCAAACAGTGTACAGTATCAGCTCTTGCCAAAGTAACTACAGACTGGCAAATGGCCTTGGACTCTAAGAAACATGTATTTGCCCTCTTCCTTGATCTAAGCAAGGCCTTGATACTGTGGATCATACCATCATGCTTACTGCACTGAGTAACATCGGACTTGATAGTTCTGCTATTAAATGGTTCACCAGCTACCTAACCAATAGGTTACAACAAGTCAAAGCCATAGGAGGTCTGTCCCCACAAAAATCCTTGTTACGAGGAGTCCCACAAGGCTCCATCCGGGGCACTATCCTCTTTGCAATATACATCAATAATCTGGACTCGCAGCTGGGCACAGCAAATGTGCACTTATTTGCAGATGATACTGTACTCTATACCACAAATTTATCCTTGGATCTGGCCCATGAGTACTTACAGAAAGACTTCGTCACCCTCCAATACAACCTTCTCAGTTATAAGCTCCTCCTCAACGCCAAAAAGACTAAAGCAATGATTCTCTCACCAAAATCTACTTCCGGATGTCCACATATCACACAGATCCGAACACTCTTAGATGTACCCCTTGAAGTAGTTGATACCTTTCAATACCTAGGGTTCTGGCTGGATGACAAGCTCAACTTTCTGTGCCACTTAAATGAAACCTCGAAGAAACTAAGACAGCGATTAGGTTTATTCTATCGCATTAAACACCTACTCACGTTGGAAGTCAGAATGACACGGTACAAACACATTCCTACCTATACTGGACTACTTCCTTTACAGTCATTGCCCATCAACGATGCTAAACAAACTGGACATCCTTTACCACGGGCTTTAAGATTTATCTTAAATCTGCCCGTAGTACACATCACTGTCGTCTATACCAGGTTTCGGGATGGACCTCACTCTCAACTAGAAGAAAAGGAATGCTCTCCTCTGGGTTTTAGAGCATTATCTGATAACCTCCTGCATACATCTCGAACATCTTCAAATGAGCTAAAGGTTCCCATGGCCTGAGGCGCTTCTCCTTAATCTGCTTCCAGATTCTTAAAGTGAAAACTACCCGTGGCTTGGCTCAGCAATCAACTTCTCACTTCCATCACTTTGGAACACTGTGCAAAGACTCATTAAAATTATCCTCACTTCCAAGCATTTTCACATTCAAAGCTGTATTAACAGATTATCTGAAGGAATCATGCAACTGTTTCAGGCAGCGATGACCCTAAGCCCTGGGTGTCACTCTCAAATCCCTACGCCTAAGTATCTCATCCACCCCACATTCCTAACAACAAAAATCTAGGACCTACAAGCCTAGTTCCCTTAATCCAAGATGGCCCTGCCTATTCTCTACCGTTTACCTATTCTGGCCTCCCTTTGGCTGCCTACTCTTCACCCCAGTTTCTACCCTATTCCTAATACCTCCTTATTTTTGATCATTTAGGTATGAGCTCTTACTTAGCGGAGACTATATGGGATTGTTGTCTATTCTCATGTTAGTAAAGCTTATCATTATGTACAGTACCTTTGCTGTTAATTATGTTGACCGGTATGTATAGGCCCATATTGACCGGCACCTTCACAATGTTTTTTTTTTTTTTGCACCGTTGTCCACCGTAATTGTAATCTTATGAAGTGTACTGTATTGTATTAATGCCCAGAACCACCTTGAAAATTAGCTTGCTCAATGGTGTTTATGCCTGGTTAAATAAAGTGATTGATTGATAGGTATAAAGATAAAAGGGATGTTAAATACAAAAAAAGATGACATGTGTCTAAAAATTATGTTTTTTCAAAGTTTCCCATGGGATGTAAGGCTCTCTTTAAAGGACAGTTTCCATGGGAGTATAAAAATGTGAGCATGGGGCCTGGGCCATTACTCCCCATCTTCAGTGTTTTCTACACACAGTGTTGGAAATAATTCACTGGGGTAACCCACCACCCTTGATGTAGGGTTTAAACTACCTGACAGGGGTCTAGGGGATACATTTTATGAGTAAATAATGCATTTTTACACTTTAGCCAGTTTTATGCCTTTTGGGGACATATTTTACACAGAAGTAGCCTATCCCCATGTTGCTCCTGGAACTAAGCCAGGCTTTGAATTTCAGTACCAGAACAAAGTTCCCTGGTTTCCCCATTTCCTCCCTTGCCTACATCTTTGACATACAACAACACTCTGTGTCTTTATGGGCGATACAGGTGTTGTTGGATAGAGCCCATTATCAGTAGAAGGTTAGCAGAAGGCTCTTAAAGACATTTATAAAAGGCCGGCCCAGTGGTGCGGTGGTAGCACTAATGCCCACCTCGCCGCAGCCTGGGATCGGGAGTGATCTCCGGTTGCTGGGGCCAGCCCGGGGAACGGGATAGCGATAGACATATGAACTGCTTTCTCTGGGGGGTGCCGCCTCCCTGCATGACTGCCACAAGGTGGAGGCCTGGTGGTTGGATGGTTAGGGACCAGCATGAAGAGAGGGAGCTGCAGGATTTCTGTGGTGGATGCAGGAGACAACCAAGGAGGAAAAGCATGGGAATGCGCAGTCGCAGCCCACTGTGTCTTCCAGTCAGAGGCACTCTGGATATGTGCTGAAGGGGGGAGACGCCCCTTCCCTCCCTGGTCTCGCCATTTATTTATTAAAACATTTCACCAGGAAAAACATACAGACCTCAGGTAGCTCATTTCTAGATGTGTCCTAGGGGGAAGGGGAGAGGGATATGCTTAAGAAACATACAAAAATATATACATTAAGACAAATGTAAATACAGAGTAAACAAATGAGTACAGAAGTGGGTAACAATATAACAAAATAACGTCCGGACGCCAATGCAACGGTAGCACTACTGCTCATGATGCCAGTGACCCAGGTTCACAAATGGTCTCGGGTTGCCAGAGGGCTAGCCGGGGGAGGAGGCTGAGTGTCCCATGGACTGCTCATCTCCTCCAGGGGGAAGAGGGAACCTTAGGTCGGTGCATGTGTGACCTCTAGTGGCAGCTGGAGGTTTGGCATGCCCAAGCCATACAGAGAGGTGGGGCATGTCTGATACCAGCGTTCGCCTTGGCATCAAAGCACACGCCATGTCTCCAGGGGGGCATACACCTGAAAATGCCCTGACTCAGCACAACACCGACTAGAGGGCTAAGTAGGCCCTTGCCACCAGCTCAGGAGTGAAGACCCTGACGAGGACTAAGGTATGGAACTGGGAAGAGTGGCTTGAGGGGCCCGGCTGCCTGCTCCCACTCTGTCCCTGCCTGAGGGGTAAGCCATGGCTCTGTGGGGGATCCCTCTGAGCTTGTGCCGTGGTGGTTCGTCGGGTACAGTGCCAGGGTTTGAGGTGATAAAATAGAAATTACAAAAAATATATAATAACAAAATAACAATATAGAGATTGCAACATAAAGAGACAGTAAATCAGGTGAGTAGCAATGTATATACAATATTTACAATTTAATGTAGTAGCAGTTCAGGCAACAGTGCAACTAATAGCAGACGGCAGATACATCTTAAAATAATGAATAGGGTTACGGAACAGAAGAGCGATTATAAAACAGATAATGTGTACTCCATAATGGAAGTAGGAGAGAAGAATTGAGAAAATTTCTCAAGGTGCCAAGGAAGAGGGGGGCGAGGAAAACTAAGGCCTGGCTGACATGACAGTGACAGGAGGGAGAGGTATGGGAGTGGAGAGAGAGATTAGGAGGGTTTAGAGGAGGTGGAACGAATGGTTAAGGGAAGAGAGTCCCAAATTTAGAAAGTGGAAAGAGAAGGCTGATTGACCAGCAAGTGATTTACGGGATGGGAGCTGGAGGCAGCGAAACCTAGAGTTTCGGAGGGAATAGGGGAGGGGGTGGTGGGTGAGAGTAGGAAGTCAAGATAGGGAGGTAGGGAGGATAACCAGAATCTGGAAGTGAATGAGGCACAGTGGGATAGTCCGCGATTCTCCAGGGAAGGGAGGGAAAGAGTACAGTGGTGAGGGCAGGTAGGGCAGTTAAGAGCAAAGTGGCAGAAGGTGTGGAAGAGGGAATCGACTATATTGCCATAGTCAAAAACAGGGAGCATCATCTTGGTTAGGATGTCTCAGCAGGCAGGTAGGGGAATGCAGCTTTTATGCCTATAGAGGGCACCAAGTTTAGGGTGGAGCTTTTTGTGAATGGTGTCTATGTGCTAGGAGAAATGGAGGTGATAGTCAAGCCAGACACCGAGGTGCTTAAAGGCAGGCACACCGTCAATTGGGTCTCCATCTAGGGTGTGGAAGGAAGGAAGGGACAGTAAAAGAAAGCCTAGGTCTAGTGCCAAAGCACATAGAAACCGTCTTTTTGGCATTTAGTGATAACTGATTGGACCTAAACCATTGTTGGATTGAGTCGAAATCAGGTTGAAGCTTGGATCTCAATTCAGCTGGAGATGATCCAGAGACAAACATGGCCATGTCATCTGTGTACATGTGGATGGACGCAGATGAGCGGGCTGATGGAAGGTCATTTAAAAAGACGGAGAATAAGAGTGACCCAACTATGGAGCCTTTGGGGATGCCGTTGGTAATGGGGAGGGGAGGGGAGGGGATATGGCGTCTCCAAGTTTCACAGATTGTGATCTATCTGTGAGGTAGGAACTGAACCAATTAGTGGCAGAGACAGAAAGACCCACATGTCTCAGTTTGTGGAGTAGAAGTGAATGGGAGACAGTGTCGAAAGCTTTTGCTAAATTGACAAAGATGGTGGCAGTGAGAAGACCCTGGTCCATTGCTGTGTGGATGGAATCCATGAGTCGAAGGAGGGAGTATGTACTTGAGCGGAGCTTGTGAAAGCCAGACTGGAAAGGGGTGAAAAAGGAAGAGGCGTCAAGGAAGGGAGAGAGTTGGGATAGAACTATGTGCTCTTGGAGTTTGGAAAGGGTGGGGAGGAGGGATACAGGAAGGAAGTTTCCAGGCAAGGAGGAGTCACCACCTTTATGGAGGGGAATGACAGGAGCATACTTCCAAGAAGCAGGTACAGAGGCAAAAGAGAAAGAGAGGTTAGTAAGGAGGCAATAGGAGAGGCAATGGCAGGGGCAGAGAGGTGCAGGAGCTGGGGGTCAAGCCCGCCAGGGCTGCTGCTTTGCAAGGGGTTGAGAGCTAGAAGGGCTTCAGAGAGGAGGATGGGGAAACAAATGAGAAAGAGGAAGGAGGAGTAGAGGTGGTGGAAGGGGAGGATGGGAGAGGGAGGGAGGTAGAAGGAGGGAATGAAGAGAGGAGGGCAGAAGCACGGGTGGTGAAGTAAGTGTTAAAAGCAGAGGCAACAGAGGGATAATCAGAGGCTGTGGAGGTTCCTAAATTTATTATGTGGTGGTGGACTGGGTTGGAGGGGAATGAGGCACAAATAACCTTCCAGAATTTGTAGGGATGACTTAAATACCTCTGGATAGATGAGGAGGAAAACTCAGCTTTGGCTAAGCTAGTGGCCCTGGTGCAAGAATTCCTCAGAGTGCGATACCTGTGAAAGTTAGCAGGAGATCTGGAGATCTTGTAGGATTTCTATGCCAGGCCACATACACGATGACAAGCTAGAAGTTTTGCTGAGATCCAGGGGAGGTGGGAGCCTCTGACCCTGACTTTGCGTAGGGGAGCATGCTGAACCCATATCTATAAAAACTTGGAAAGGAAGTATTCAAGGGCCATGTTAATGTCAGTGGAATTGGAGATAGGGGACCAGTTAGTAGACTGTAGATCAGCATGGAGAGAGGATAGGTCTAGCGACCAGAAGGAGCGGATATGGACAGTTTTAGAGGGTGCTTTAGGTCAGTGAATTCTGCACACGCAGTATACCAAGTGGTGGTCACTGAGTGCGTCAGGTAGGGTATCAGCATCAGTGATGTGGTGTGTGTGCTTGGTGAGAACCTATTCCAGGAGAGAGTGGTTCAGGGATTTGTGGTTAAGTCGGGTAAGGGTGGAGATGAGTTGGGTAAGATGCAGGGATCTTACATTTTGACAGAATTTTGAGTTAGAGGGGAGAGCCAGTTAATACTGAAGTCACCATGCGGGGTGGGGATCCCTGGGGATCTGGCCCCTTGCTGGTGGAGGTCGAGAATGACCGCAATGCACAGATACAGGGCTGATAGCCACCTGTCCTGCGTGAGAGGATAAAAACCTTTGTAGGAAAAAAAAGTTCATAAAAAATGGTAGGGAAGATCCTGCATCCTGATTGGCTAGGACCTGTGCACTGGGACAGCACAACTAATGGGAAAAAACAAGTCCTACCAACCTGGATGCATAATATGATAGAAATCTTTGTGTCAAGACTTCACAGTTTAAGAATCTTAAAGTAGCAGCTATTTCTTTTCCTCACACCAAACACAGCCCAGAAAACAACCATGTCACACAAACCTGCAGTGCAGTACCAATTATTTGATGACTCCAGTCTTGAACAAAACAAGCATTTGTCAATACCGAATGTTTGCTTGCTGGCATTGGCATTGGTAGTGTAGGAGTTAGAGAGATGCATAATAGGAATGACAGTGAAGTATTGAACTGAAGCCAACCTCACCACCACCTGCAGAGACTGACAGGCATTGGGGTGTGTCTTTGGGTCCGCCGGCCCATCCCATTTCACCACATCCTACCTCCTGCAGACACCGACTAAGTGTCACGTGTGCCTTGGAGTCTTTGTCCTTACGATCACCCCATTCCATAAGGAAAAACGGTGAGATGGGTGCAGTATAAGAGAATGGGGTGAACTTTGGGGCCTAAGAGTCCAAGGCACACCTCAATGCCTGTCACTGCCTGCAGGGTGTGGGTGGGGGTGGAATGACATGAGCATTACAGGCGACAATATGCCAGGTCACACCCCTGATGTCTGTCAGTCTCTACAGGGTGGGGCATTATGGTTGGAAACCCTAACGCCCCGGGCGTTCGTTGGCATTTTCACTCCAAATGGTCAAGATGGGGTTTTTGTGACCCCACCTCATGAACAGTGACAATATCAGTTTGTTAGCCAAAACTGATTTTGCACAGTGACTACGCTTACTTAGCACCACAGGTGCAAAACACATTTCAACAGGATGTGAAAATGACAGCGGTGCTGTTCATAGGAGGTGTACAAAAATGGCAATGTTGAAAATCTGGAGTGAAAATATAAAAGCTGGTGAAGTCACTGAGTGTGCATAAGAAACTGCGCAACTCACCACCGTGAATGTACTTAGTTTGGGGATTGTTTACAGCAGATTGTCAACACAGGCATTTTGGGACCTCTGCTCATGAACAGTGTCACTGTGATTTTCTTTATCTGCCCAGAACACTGATTTCCCACAGCGACCGCGCATTTGTACGTTGGAAGTGCAAAAAAACATTTCGGCCAGGGTGTGAAAAATTACAGCTGTACTGTTCATAAGGAGGTGGGAAAATGCAGTGTTGAAAAATCTGGACTGAAAATATTACAAATTCATGAACTACGAGGGTGCATGGAACCGCGAATGTACGCCGTAACAGTCATTTTTATGGACTTTTGTCACCAAATTTTCAACATAGCCATTTTAAGACCTCTGCTCATGGACAGTGTCACTTTGATTTTCTTAATCTGTCCCAAACATTGATTTTGCACACGACCACGCCATTGTGAGCTACGTGTATGAAAACACATTTTGGGCAAGATGTGAAAAATGACAGCTGACCTACTCCTAAGGAGGTGTGGTAAAATGGCAATGTAGAAAATCTGGAGTGAAAATAGTAAAAATTCTCGAAGTTATGAGTGTGCATAGGAACTGTGCAACACACGCTCATGAAACAGTCATTTTTGGGGATTTTTTCACCAAATTTTCAACATAGGGCTTTGGGGGCCTACCTCATGAACTGTGACACTGTTGTTTCGTTACTCGGTCCCGAAAGGTGGTTCCACACAGTGACCATGATACCACCGTTCGGGACCAAATAACAAAATGACAGTGGTTGAGTTCATGAGGTGGGGTCCCAAAAACCCCATGTTGAAAATTTGGTGAAAAAATTCCCCAAAATGGCCAAGATATGCACCAAAGTTGGGAAAAAAAAACACATTTATGTCATTATACAGCCTACCGGCATTTCTTCAGTTCGTGGTCGGCTTTGAAGAGTGCAGATGTGTTCCCGGTCCACTGAAGAGCATCGCGGAGGCTCCGGAGGAGAAGGGTGAGGGGTGGGAGGTGGGTACACAGAAGGCGTGCGGGTTAGAGGGGCAAGAGAGTCAACAAGGGACCGCTTTTTGTTTTAGGTTTTTTTTTTTTTTTTATAAAGTCGACGTGGGACTTTTGCCATGCTGGGTGGGCTCCCAGCGTGGCACCTGGAAGTTTGCTTTTGGGGGCAGTGGAGCCGACGGGGATTGGGCACGCCCGTTGGTCATACAGTGTGCGGGAGTGGAGGGGAGCACATGAGCATGCTGGGGTGGGCTCCCACCGTGCTACCTAGGTGTTCGTGGGGGGGCTGGATCTGACGGGGATCAGAAACGAAATGTCTATGACAGTTCAGATGCAGTGCTGATGTGTGCAGTATGCAAATTGCCTGCCGACGGTAGTATGCAAATTGCCTACACGTTACCACCGCTGACTGTAGCGGTGGTTTTCTCAGAACTGTACAGCACTGCATCTGAACGGCTGTCATAGACAGCTTGGACATTCATTGGTGTGGTGCGGTGCAGCCGCGCCTGCAGAAAGGAGCAGGGCATTGGAAATGGGGATGACACACCTACAAAAACTCGTATGGATTGGTGGCACTATGTTTCTTGCACATGCATGCAAGTGTAACCCCTAGATGGCGCTATCCCAGGGGCTACTACCCCTGCCTGATTTGCCACTAACAGGTTGAGGGGCCTGGATCCAATGGCGGGTGCTCCACCCAGAGGTCAGGGTTTACAATAGTTAAACTAACTTGGTCACAGCCCTCTGGGACACTGCAACCCCTTCTTCCCACTAGTGGCCCACACAATACATCAGAATTACCTTTACAGTATACACTTACCCCAGGACTGGTTCCGCACTGGGACCTCCTGTGAAATGAGATACAGTGCAACAATCACAGTACAGTACTTTAACATAGACAAATACCTCAGGCAGTATAACTTTGCTGAAACAAGCAGCTCTGATTTATTTAGGGGGATATAACAAGGACAGGGGAAATCAGGTTAATTAGCTTATCACTCTAATAATTCATTTATGGCTCTGTGCACAGGCCTATCCCTATCAGTTACTGTCCCTGGGTACCCAAGCCCTAGTGGCTAGTCCAAACCGTGGCAGCTGGTAGGGGCCCTTTCACACAGAGAAAAGGAGAATTAAACAGTCAGCAGTACAGTAATTCCATTTGGATTTAATGTGGCAATTCAACAGGGAGCGACCCTGAATTAGTACTCACGACCTCCAAATAAGATAGGGTCCTTCAATGTCAGCAGGGCTCACTTGAGGTACACAAACCTCTTCACACATCCATATAAAAGAAAGCACTATACCAGGCAGGCTGCATCTGTATCCCGATCGCAATTACTGCACAATACCCGGGAGAACACACAGCAGATTCAGTTCCTGACAGACCGAGTGCAATTTTCAGCAATTCCTCCAGTCTTCTACAGGGTGAGCCTGGTTTCTACTCTTCAGAGATCCTTGATTCTTTTCACAGGACGGATTCAGTCCTAACAAGCTGCAGACCGAACTCTGGGCCTTACACACGCTTTTTGACTAAAACTGCACACTGAAAAGCACAGGGCTCCTTCCTTCTTCACTGCCAAAGCTCAACTGAAACTCCAACCGACAAAACTGGCACTTCCTTTGAGTTCCTCCCAGTTCTTGACTGGATTGGCTGTCACTCACAATAGACTGCTGCTGTTGGTCCAAAAAGGCATTGAAGTCTAAACTACATCTCCCAGAGTCACTGCCCATACAATCCTCTTGTGGCTGGCTCAGATTATGAGTCCCAAGTTCTGATTTGTCCAAGGCACCATTTTAGAGCTAGCTTACCCCACACTGATTGGTCCAGTTCAGCAGTTCAAAACTAGAATGGGGAACTAGCAGACACAGTTCTGACTGCAAAGAAAGCAGGTTAGACAAACTGTAATTTCATTATTACTCTAATTTCTGGCAAACAGTTACATCTTTCAGATAGGTTCCCTTTGCACTCCTAGTGACTGCAAAAATGAAGTGAATTAGCAGCAGCTTGAGTGGTACTCAATCAAAGAACACACAGTCCCCCATACAAACTAATTATGTCTGCAAGCAGACAGCTCTAAAGAGACAGTACCAGAGGTTCTAAAAACACTCACTGATAAATGGCTTAAATGCCAAACACCATTCAGGCTTGGAGCATTCAAGCAAGCTCCTGAAGTCTTTTGGGAACCCCCATTTGCAGGGGTTACACAAGCAAACATAAAATGGCAACTGTTTTGTCACATGCTACCTAGAGTGTCTGTTTTAAAAAATATGTTCTACACCGATTGCCTAGCCCTTCACTCAGATGCTCACTCAGTCACTCATTCTAACTGAAATCTAAGACTCTTTTAACAGATGCACCTCTTCCAGCAATGCACTGCTAATTTTTAAACTTTTTAGTCATTCAAATATGCCTGAATGTTCATAATATGTTAACTGATAAAGCAGAGACTAACATGTTTCTTGGTGCATAACTCCCACAGGTACTGTGTGTTTGTATTTTACTATTCACTACAGTGTGAGTACCTCTGGGAGTTGTAGGTAGAGAAATACAGTAGTCCCAGTTTCATCTGCAAATGTATACTGCGGGCATCACACCACAGTTTTATAAATATTGAAAGACAAAACAATCATACAAGAAAGTACTGGGGCTAATCCTAAAGCACAACCCTCTGGCACTAAATAATGAACAAGCTTTGATCCTTTACTGGGTTGATGAGGCCTACCCTCCATATATATTGTGGGGACTATAACATACAGCTAATAGGAACACAAAACACCACATGACCCTAATATCTACCTGTGCCAAAAGTTCCTGCTGTGGCACTGGCTGGATCGGGATACACCTACGTCGCGAGGCGACAATTACCAAAATAATTTCTCCTGATAATAATCAGAAAACCACCCAGGTCTCGCAAATAGCGAGGCTTTCGTGCCTATTATACTAAACTATATTCACCTCAGGAAGTAACCTCCTCAAGAGAAAAAGAAATACCTGGAATCCATCCTCTCCTTCCTGCCCCGGCCGCAGCAAAATCCTTACTAAACCCATTACACTACAAGAGCTCAAACGACAATAAAAACTTAAAACAGCCAAATGCCCAGGACCAGATGGATTTGCAGAATTTTATAAAACTTTTGAAGCGGAGATCTCCCTGTCCTCCTAGAGGTGTTTCCATCTGTATGGACCGGGCCGACTATTCCCCCCTCATGGCAATACGCCACCATTTCAGTCATTCATAAGGAAGGGAAAGCCCCAGCATGTTGTGAATCTTACCACCCCATATCCCTATTAAACACAGATTACAAGATTTTCATGGTGATAATAGCTTCCAGACTAAACCCTATACTGCCTAAGTTAATACACATAGACCAAACAGGCTTTATCTCAGGCCATCAGGCCCCTGATAGTGTTAGATCAGCGATAAATTTAATAGATACCATTCAGAGATCCGGTGCACCAGCATGCTTAATGAGCCTAGACACTGAAAAAGCCTTTGATAAAGTCTCCTGGAGCTTCCTATTTGCTGTACTGGAGCACAGAGGTTCCCCCTACCATTTATTAATGTCGTCTGAGCGATTTACTCTAGTCCACAAGCCTACGTCCGAGTGAATGGCGGCATATCAGAAAAGTTTAGCCTGGGCAGAGGCACACGCCAGGGATGTCCCCTGTCCCCATTATTATTTGCTCTGTATATCGAGCCGTTAGCGGAGGCTGTGCGGGGAGCAGAAGAGGTAAGAGGTGTGGTAGTGGGTGACCTCCAAAAGAAAATTTTACTTTATGCAGATGATGTCCTTCTGAGTCTCACACAGCCTCATCAGTCCATAAAACAAGTCTGGACAATATTGATGGAATTTGGTAGGCATGCAGGGTATTCCCTCAATAAAAACAAGACAGAGGTACTTACCTTCTTTTATAAACCTAATGTAGAGCTGTGTAATCTCTTCCCACTAAACTGGAAGGCATGTAAAATGAAATACCTGGGGCATAATCACAAAACAATACTCCCAACTTTTGCTGCAAATTACCTTCTCTTAATAAATAACTTACAAAAGATTTTGAAAGATGGACCCTGTTGAATTTCCCAATGTACTCAAGATACACACCCTAAGAATTAATGTGCTTCTTAGGTTTTTATATTTGTTTCAATACATCCCACTTTATATACACAAATCAATCTTTCAAACTTGGAACAAATGCTAACTAAATTCATCTGGTGTTCCAAGAAACCCAGAATAAACTTAAGAATCCTCCAAACGCACTGAGAAGAAGGTGGTCAATCCCTCCTGGATCTTGAAGATTACTTCCTGGCTGCTCACATTAAAAATGCCATGATGTGGTCGAACCCCAACACCTCTACAGGGTGGCAGCTCATGGAGAGGGAAGAAGGGAGGGGGTTGGGGTCACAACCCCTGGAAATCAGACTGCTAGTCACCAGCATAAATAGATGTTCACACCCGAATCTGACCTCAATTAGGGACACAATTAGATCTGTCCATAGAATATGGCAGAAATATAAACTTAAAAATTCTGTCTGGCCATTAAGGAGACTAGCGTGGGACCCAGATTTTCAACCGGGACGCCTAGATAATCGGTTTCACATGTGGGAGGGGAAAGGCCTGAGATACCTCTCGCAATTCTGGCAAGGAGAGACTTTTCTAGATTTTGGATCCCTTAAAAATAAATATGGCTTGCAAAATTCAGACCACTTCAGATACCTACAGGCCAGAAATTATATCTTCACGCTAAAGAAAAAAGACATGGATTCAGGTAGGGCCCAGCAGATCCTTAGAGCCATACAGGAAAGTAGTGGAGCTAGCAACCAAAAAGGGTTGATTTCTTTCCTTTATAACGCTTTATCGACACTGAAGGGGACCCGCTTACTAAAATAAAAACAAAATGGAGGGAGGAAGCCCTCAAGATTCAGGGAACTTGACTGGGACCGAATATTTTCCTTACTAAAAAGCGACTCAATCACCATACTGGTGGAATTCTCAGTAAGCAATTAAGGTCCACTACTTCTAACTCCTCATATAATTAATAAAAGAAATCCAGATGCCACTGCTCAATGTTGGAGGTGGTGTGGCTCATTAGAAGGGCCATTTACACATCTTTTGTCCTGTGGAGCTCTTTTGACCTTTGGGATGAGATCACTAGGGCACTTGGAGAAATATTTCCGTGCAGATGCACTAGAGTGGCCTCCACAATGATTTTGGGGCACCCACCAAGAGATACAAGGTATGGATTCATTGTACCTCTGGTCCATATTAATAACAGCAGCACACAAGGCCATTATGAAGAGATGGCTATGTCCCAGCCCCCACTACACGAGAGTGGATAAAAATAGTAGTTACCATAGCAGAACTGGAGGAGCTCACTTATAAAATCAATAATAGAACCCCACTTACCTGAGAAGGTGGACTAGATGTGAATTGGCTATCCTCCAATGAGACAGTAGCTGGATGACCAATACTTTTTTTTTTTTTTTACTCCCCCTCTCCCCTGCGGTCCCCCTCTCTTCGGGAGTCACTTTTACGGCCTTTTCAGCCCTCGCTCACCTGTCTGTAGACCAGAGCAGTCCATCCCCCACGGAGCCTTGGTTTACCCCCCAGGCGGGGTACGGGGTGGGGGCCCTATACACCCCGAGACTACAAAATTTTTCGGCCGGGATGCTGTCTCTGGGCAGGCAGGGGCATTGAGGGTCGGGGCCTAGTGCTCCGTCTACCGGAGACCGCAAGGTGCTTTTCCGTGTTCTTTCTTGCGACGTGCCATGTCCCTGACGCTAAGGCGCTTGAGCCAATGTCTGGCACGTCGCCCTTCTTTCTCTGCCATCGTTTGCTACACCTCGGGTCTCCACCGAGGTCAGTCAAGACCGGCTCTGGTCCCCCCTCCCCGGAGAGGGACGAGCAGTCCCTAGGGCGCTCAAGCCTCTCCTCAAGCCGCCCTCCAGCTTCCCCGGCTCGCTCCCCGAACCCGGTCGCTAAGGCCGCAAGCGGAAATCCAACCACCGCGCCGGGTCAGTCGATGACCAATACTCAGTTAGAGAGCAGAAAAGGAGAGATCCACTACTAAAGGGGAAACATCAGAGGGGCGGGAGACTGCAACTGAATTGGTAGGGGCGGCTGTGCTCCACTTTATGTTTAAGGGAGATGGTGATGAATTTGTTGGAGACTTAAAAAATAAGGAAGTCTTTGCTGCTATGGATAATAATAATATAGTATTTAATGTTGTACTGAGATGATTGAGACAGACTGTACAGAATAATGTAAGAAACACTTTTTACTATGAGATATGAATGTATGTTAATTCAGTGTGCGAAAATGATGTACCTGTGTGATGTTAATTAATTTGAATTTACAAAAAAAGGATATACCTACTTATCAGGAGTGGCATGCAGAACTTCTTCTTCTTGCACTTAAAGTGGAAAAATATATAGCCAATATGCATAATATACTTAAGGGATATACATCCAGATGGGAGAAACTGTATATACTTATGACCTTAGATGGATAAGGTATATAACCAGTACAGATAGTGGTACCTTCAGGAGCACCACGCCTTTGAGTCTCTTAGTGTAACTGAATGTTGGAACTTCAACATGTGTGAATTGGAAATGAATCATATATGTTTATATTGATTATCTTGCTTGTAACTTACTGTGATTGAGGTTGTATCAAATTCACATGCTCTGCTGGGGATTCTGTTATGTCTGATTTGTTGTAGGAGTGGTATTTTGTTTAACGAAAATTCAATAAAATATTCTTAATTAAAAAATGTACTGGGGCTAGAGGAGAAATGGTGCAGCTGGGTGGAGTGGAATGGGATTCTGTTCATATTCATATGAACATAAGTTTAAAAGAGGTAACATCCCCTGGTGAATGCTCAGTGGTGATAGCCCACCAGTGGAGAGACTGCTTTCTTTTCTTATCATATTTTGAAGTGTTATTTTTTTCCTACAAAAAAACTATTTGATTCAAAAAAAAGGGCGTGGCAGCTGGGTTTCAGTGTTAAAAAGTGCAAAATCATGCATTTAAGGCACAGAAATAACGGAGGCAGAATACAGAATGGGAGAGGAGATATTGATGGTCACCAAACAGGAAAGGGACCGGGGAGTAATCATATGTGATTACCTCAAGGTGGTGAGGCAGTAGGTAGGGCCAGTGGGATGTTGGGTGCATAGAAAGGCGTAACACCAGCAGAAGGAGGAAGATGGTATTGCCACTGTATAGATCGCTGGTGAGATCCCACCTGGAGCCAAGTCCAGTTCTAGAGACCACATCTCAGGAAGGACATAGACAGAGTATAGGCAGCCTGGAGGAGGGCAACTAAAAGAGTGCAGGGTCTGCATCAGAAGCCCTATGAGGAAAGACTGAAAGACCTCAATATGTACACCCTGAAAGAGGGAAGGTAGAGTGGGGATATGATAGAGACGTATAATACCTCAGGAGTGTACATAAGGTACAAGAGCAGAGTGTTTTTCAGAGGAAAAGATGCAGGAGAACAAGGGGACATGCAAAGAAGCTGAAGGGGGTAAATTCAAGAGAGATGCGAGGAAGTACTTCTTCGCTGAAAGAGTGGTGGCTGTTTGGAACAGTCTTCCAGCAGAGGTAGTGGGGGTGAAGACAGTGATGGGCTTCAATCATGCATGTAATAGGCACAAGATAATTTTAATGGGAAGTGGGGGGGTCGGATATTAAGTAGGGTCTGCGGTGACAGTATAGGCAGGGAAAATGGGCAGATGAGGTGAGCTGAGCAGTCTTTATCTGCCGTCAAATTCTATCTTTCAAACAACATGAAGTCTTGCTGTATTCTGACTAATGCAGTTAGCTCCCAGCCTTTAAACTCACTGGAGAACAAAGGTTAACTTTTATGCAGAGCATAGAATGCTGAGCTCGAGCTCGGTTGGTGTCTCTGTCTGTTTCCCTTTGAAATCTACCGTCAGATTCTTTACTCCGCCTCACTGAACAGTTGCTCCGGAGATTTCTCCTGCAGCTCGGTTCGAAAGTCGGTTGAAGTGTCGGTTTTTAACCGAAATTTATTTTCCGCATAGTTGGTTCAGTCTCTGTCTGTGGTACCGTGAGTACTAGATAGGTTTTGTACTGTTTTTTCTGTGTGGAACTTGTAAAAGTGTGTATCGGTTTGGCTGAACCGATCAGTTGTTAAATCTTGTATCTTACTTTAGTGTGTGGTTACCGGTCCTTATCGGTTCTAAAAAGAAACGTGTTTGATAGCATTTTTTTCCAAGACCCGTGACACGGTTAGGAACCGATAAGGAGTTTTGCTCAGGTTGCCGAAATGGGTAAGTTGGTTAGGTTGGCCACATCTGAGAAACCCAAGAAAAAAACGGGCCTACTGGGTTTCAACACTGCAGTGAGGTGGGGAGGGCTTTGCTAAGGCCATCACCACACCACCTGTGTTTATTGTCTGGGGTTTGAAACACCCCGATTCAGACTGCCAATTTGTAAAATTTTCCCAATCTACCTCTAGAAGAGATTAGGTAGACTGAGGGAAAAAGGAGGCCGAGAAGTCCTCGACCCGATGGTCAGCCTGGTTCGGTTCCCGATCAACCAGAAGGAATGCCTCTGATCAGGCGATACTTCGGGCAAAAGGAGAGCCAATCCCGAGGTTCGGTTCGACAAAAAGAAAACGCAAAGAGAAATCGTCCGGTTCGGATCCAGAAGTCCATGTCGACTGCCGAGGAAATAGCCAGAGCGATTCGATTGTGGAATCGCCATTCCGTTCTGACCGGATCCAGCACCTTTGGCAGGGACTTGGTTCGGTTGGTCTCCGGTTCACGATTATACTCCTGAAGAATTTTATGAACTGGAGTTTGAGGATGACGATGGTGATGGTGAAAGTCTGATGTGCCTGTTGAACTGGACATCTCCCCAGACAGACCTTCAGGTGTATCCTCCCAGGCTTTCTGGAGTCCCCGTCCCACTTCATGTTCTACAGAAAGGTGGCTGAGACCCTCCAGCTTCCTATGGAGGAGGCAATGGAGGATCAAGAGGAGCCTGATTTTGGTGGAAATGATGGACATCCCACGGTCCAGGAGACTGTCTGTTCCACTTCACAAATCTTTTGGGAAGCAGACACAAAAAATCTTGAAGTCTTCCAATTCTATACCTCCTGTTGATAGAAGAATGGACAAGAGGTATACACTGTCAGGTTCAGATACAGAGTTTTTATATCAGCAATGCAGCCATGTTGGGGTTGTGCAGGCTGCTGCCTGTGATAAGGCAAACATTCCCTTGGCTTCACACCCCCCAGACAAAGACTCCAGGAAGATTGATGCCATGGCAAAAAAACAGTACATGGCATCTTCCTTGGGACTCAGGCAGGCGAATTATATGGCCTATACAGCTAGGTACCAGAAGTCCAGGTGGGACACTGTACTGGCATTGGCTAAACAGGTCTCCCCCCAGCTAGCCAAGGAGCTGGAGGAGGTGGCTGCAGATGGGATTGAGGCATCAAAAGTTCAGTTTCATGCTGCTGTGGACTCCAATGATGTGTCATCAAGAGTCATGGCTACATCTTTGGCTCTTCGGAGAGTGGCTTGGCTCAGATGTTCTAGCCTCTCACAGGATACCCAGGCTAAGGCCATGGATTTTCCTGTAGTGGGTAATTCTCTGTTTGGGGAGCAGAGAGAGAATTACATGAAGAAAATGGATGAGTACAGGACCACTTACAGGAGTGTTCAGGCCAAAGAAAGGTAAGCAACTCATCAAAGGCAGCAGTCTAGGGGTAGGGGTAGGCCTTTTCATAGGCCTTTTTACGAAGCACAGGCCTCGGCCACCTTTCACAGAGGGGGTTCTTCAGAGGGAGAGGCAGAAGGGGGATGAGCAGGGCTACATCCACTCCTCAGCCTAAGACCCCTGCCAAGCATACACCCTGATGGGCCTGCCCGGGTCGACTCTCCTATACCAGTAGGGGGCAGGCTGACTTATTTCATCCAGGACTGGATGTCTATTACATCAGACAAGTGGGTCCTGGAAGTAGTAAGCCAGTGACTGGTTCTCAGCTTCAAAAATGTCCAAAGATGAGAGCCAAATCTTTTCCACCTGCAGGTCTCTCAGAAACCCTTGCCCTAGAGGCAGAGGTTTCATCTCTGCTGGCTTTGAGCTATAGAGAGTACCTACCCTACACTGGGGTAAAAGTCTGTACTCCAGGTACTTCCCTACCCCAAAAAAAGACAGAGGAGTGGTGACCCATCCTAGACCTAAGATACCTAAACAAACATATTTTAAAACCAAAGTTCGAGATGGTAACTCTGGGAATAATCCTTCCCTCTCTAAGGCCAGGGGACTGGCTAGCCTCCCTGGACCTCAAAGATGCATATTTTCACATTCCCATCAGGTGCTCCCACAGAAAGTACCTCAGGTTCATGTTGCCCTCAGGCCACTATCAATTCAGAGCAATGCCCATTGGCTAACTTCAGCCCCAAGGGTCTTCACAAAGTGCCTGGCAGTAGTAGTTGCCTTTTAAGGAGGCAAAATATTTCCATTTTTCCATACTTGATGACTGGCTTAATAGTGGGTTAGTCTCCAGACCAAGTCAAGTCAGACCTACAAGTGTCCCAGCAAGTACTCACTTCTCTAGGATTTCTTCTCAACATTTCCAAGTCAGTTCTCGAGCCTGTCCAGCTTCTTACCTTTATAGGGGCAGAGCTGGATATGGTCAAAGCAAGAGCCTTTCTTCCCCTGGAAAGGGCAAGGTTTCTTATAGAACTAGCCTCTTCCTTCAGCCTTCAGGTATTTTGACCAGCAATGCATTTCCTCCAGCTCTTGGGCCACATGGCAGCTTCTACGGCAGTGGTCCAAGGGGCAAGATTCCAGATGAGGGACATTCAGTTCCATCTGAGGGCCTTTTGGTCTCAGAGGAAGGACTCCCATACCAAACTGATCCCAGTGACTCGGACCTTGATCCAAGCCCTTCAATGGTGGCAGGATCAGGACAATTTAAGGCAAGGGGTCCCATTTGCCACTCAGTCTCATTCAGTGGTCCTTACCATGGATGCTTCTCTTCTGGCCTGGGGAGCCCATCTTGGGGCCCTCACAGCCCAGGGACTGTGGTCCTCTCAGGAATCCCTTCTCCATATCAATCTCCTAGAACTCAGGGCAGTTTTTCTGGCCCTGCAAGCCTTCTCTCAGTCAGTACAGAACAAGGTGGTTCAGGTCAGAACAGACAACACCACCACCATGTGGTACATCAACAGCAGGGAGGCACCTGTCTACGGCCTTGTGCACAAAAGCCATGAAGTTGTGGTCTCCGATGATTTTCTATTAAACCTCTGATAGCAATTCACCTTCCAGGGAAGGACAATGTGCTAGCAGATGCACTGAGCAGCTCTCACAGGGCCATCACGAATGGTCCCTGGACCTCTGGTATTGAAGGTGATTTTTCAAGGTGGGGCACTCCAGAGATCTTTTGCAGCCCCAGACAATCACCAACTTCTTTCTCTCTTTGTTGTGGTCCCCAGTCTTGGGCTCAGTCCCCCTGGATGCTCTGGTTCTGAACTAGGAAGGGAAATTTCTGTATGCCTTCCCTCCCTTTCCCCTTCTGTTCAGAGTTTTAGTCAAGATAAGGTCACAACCTTGCAAAGTGATTCTAATTGCTCCAGACTGGGCCAGACAGCCCTGGTACCACCTGTTGCTGTCCCTAGCAGTCCATCTTCCCCTGTCTCTTTCCAGGAATTACAACCTGTTAACCTCCTCTCAGGGGCGGGATTTGGTACCCCAATCTTCAGTCTTTCAATCTCAAGGCATGGCTCTTGAAGAGTTAGAGTTTGTAGATTTGCATCCGTCTCAGGGGGTTCTGGATATTCTCAAATCTTCTCGAAAGCCACCACTAGAAAGACTTATAACTCCAAATGGAAGAGATTCAGCATTTGGTGTTCTAAGAAGCATATTTCTCTAGACACTGCTGAATTGCCTACAGTTCTGGACTATATGGTCCATCTTAATGGCCTAGGCCTCAGACCAGCTACTCTCAAGGTACACTTGTCACCTGTTTCTGCTTTTCTGTTAGTGGGGAAGTCTTCCTCACTATCATGTCATCCTATATTCTATAAATTTTAAGGGATTGCTTCATACTAATCCTCCTTTAGAGACCCTGCCCTGCCTGGGATTTAAATGTTTGCATTGCTCAACTTATGCAACCTCCTTTTGAGCATATGTCCTCAGTAGAGGCTTAAGTACTTGATTTGAAAACTGTGTTTTTGGTAGCCATTACCTCTGCCAGGCGTATCAGTGAATTACAAGCCCGTCAGTGGAACCTGATTTTATCTCCTTTCACAGAGATAAAGTGGCCTTAGAACCAATAGAAGGGTCTTGCCCAAAGTGGTTTCAGATTTCCACTTGAGTCAGTCTATGTCTCTTCCTGTTTTCTTCACTGATCATTCTTCCTCAGGAGAGTGGAGGCAACACAGTTTAGATGTTAAAAGAGCCCTTAGCTACTACATAGAGCGTACCAAGGGTCACAGGTTTGAGTCCCTCCAGTTGTTCCTCACTTATGGATAAGTGGGAAAGAGCAAACCTGCCACCAAAAGAACTATTGCCAGGTGGATTGTGTCTTGTATACAATTCTGCTATGAGAAACTGGGAAAGATTCCACCCTCAGGCCTGAGGGCTCACTCTACAAGAGGTACAGCTGCTTCCTTGGCTGCTGCCAGGGATATTCCTCTCTTAGAAATCTGTCAAGCAGCCACCTGGAAAACAGTCTATACCTTCACCAAGCATTATTCTCTGGATATCCATGCTAGGAGTGATGCTCGGTTTGGCACAGCAGTACTTCAGAGCCTATTCCCCATGGAGGTACTGCTTGGTAGTCTGCAATAGTCAGAATACAGCAAGACTTCATGATGTTTGAAGAAAAACTTACTCACCTTAGTAATTATGTTTCTTCTAGTGGGTCTTGCTGTATTCTGACCTCACCCCAGCCTCCCTCTCAGAACCTGTTTTTTGGGAAGTGGGGGCAGGTGCAGTGTTGCACCGAAGGGTGCTCTCTTTACACCCTTAGCTTTTTGTTTGGGTGTTTATCTTGTTATTATTCTTGTTTGAATTGTTTTTTGTTTTGGGTTTCCAGACTTGGGTCTTCCTTTGGGAATCCAACACTTTTGTTGCAAGCTATAAAAATGTTACAATTTCACATGGAATAGCTAGTGAGTTTTGTACAGAAGAATCTGACAGTTAGATTTCAAAGGAAACAGAGACATCAACCGAGCTCAAGCTCAGCATTCTATGGTCTGCATAGAAAGTTAACCCTTTGTTCTCCGGGGCAGTTTAAAGGCTGGGGCTAACTGCATTAGAGTACAGCAAGACTCCAATAGAAGAAACATAATTACTAAGGTGAGTAATCTTTTCTTCTGTAAGTGCAATAAGGCACTCCAGGGTATTGTTTTTTCTGGGGTAATTGTATTTCCAAGGGCTAAAGGTGTGTGTTTATCCCAACACAACCAACACCCTGTTTCTTTATTACTTGCATGTCCTGTGTACTGTGAAGCATAGACTTCCCATTCTTTTCACTGAGAAGTTCCATTAAAGGAGGGAACCTGGACTGGCCAATCACCTTTATTTTTTTAGAAGAGGACCATGGGGGGTTGTCATGTCTCATTCACATGTCAATATGTTGGATGGCTGCTGTCACATTTTGAAAAGATCCCAAGTGACCCTGAGCCAGTTTTTATGGAGATTGCCAAATAGCAGGAAAGAAAAAGAAAATCCAACTGTCTCCTTTCCTGATTCCTGCCTTTTATGTTTGATTAAGATCTAGTCTTGGCATATCAGTTTCTCCTTTTTCTGCCATTTGTCAGTCTCCCTACAAGTTGACCGTGGGTCACCCCATGGGTGTAATCCCCCCCAAATCCGGGGGGGGGCTTACCTTAAGTATCTCCTTTGGCTTTGCTGATGCCCACTGCCTGGCACACGTCCAGAAAGAGAAAGCAAATCCATGTACAGTAATGTCCTGTCATTCTGCGTGAGGGTGCATGTGGTGTGCTGCCGCGCTATCCTTTAAGAGCTCCAGCCAGTGTTGTATAGGGTAAATAGCGCTGGGCTGGTCCAGTACAACAGAGCTTGTGACCAGCCAAGGCAAAGCCGTAATCTACTCCAATCTGCCGTCAATTGCAGAGCAAAAGGAGCCCTTTCATGTACTATAAATATTTACTCTTTCAGTCTTGCTGTCTTTGAATAAATAAGTTGTTTACATTGCCTGTCTATTCCTCCGGCATGGAAGCCTCCATGTTTGGTCCAGGACTCTTGCATTTGGACCAGTCAGAACTAAGGGGTCCGCAAGTGATTCTTATTATAGTACCTTGTGGATGAAACTGTGAACTTTCCTTGTTGGCACCTAAATTAACTAATGAGAGCTCTCAGACTATGATTGACAGTGCAGGCAGCCAACCGGAATACAGAGATCCTGGTCCTTCAGTTGGAACTATGTGTGAGCAAGTCAGTCCTGCTCGAGCTGTCAAGTTGAAGAGAGCAAAGTGTGTCATAGCTGCAGTTCGCAGGGAAAGGGCCTGTTTTGCTTCTCTGCAGGACTTGGAGAACTCAGACTGCCTAAAAACAGAGAAGACTGTTGCTGCAATTAAGCTGGGAGTTCAGTTCGAATTACTGTGAAGGAAGCAGCCTGCAGTGGGCTGAGAGAAATGCAGGGAAAAGGCATGACTTGCCTCTGCGGTAGATTTCAACTCCTGAGAGGGTCGATCGGACAAAGGACTGCCTAAAAGCAGAAAGTGGGTTTCTTAGCCATGGACGCTGATCCGGAAAGCTTGTTTTATACCAGAGAGAAAATACTTGTTTTTGAACTGTCCAAAAGTGGGTCCGACTGTTGTAAGAGATTGCTGTAGGGACTCCTAATGAAAGTAGAGCCTGCTTCTGTGAAAATTGACTCTTGCCAAGCGCCAAGAGGGAGAGACCACCATGGGTGTTTCTCAGCGGCTGTAGTGGAGACTGCAAGCAACCAAAATAGCAAGTTTAAAATGTTCATCACTTTCCAGTGTTAGACCTATGACACTCTGCCCAAAGAGACTGTTCCTGCACCAGCCCAATCATCTTCCTGGTGAGAGACCAACCTGGGGGAGTCAGCTCCTGTGGAAAATCAAATTGCAAGTTGTGGCCACCTACAGGGAAAAGCCGTGAAGTGGAAGTGAGTCTTGTTGGTCCCAGTCCCCATCAGTATTCTGGAAAACCAGGAATCCAGTGGTCTTCTGCCTGTCTGGGTGCAGTGAGTACTACCAGGGTAGCCCCCTGCAACAGTCCATTAAATGTTTGTGTCATCTGATTTGCTCCTTAAGTTTGAGTCAAAGTTAACTGTGATTACAGGCCATCCAGCCAGGGATTACAAGTGTGTGCTGAATGCAAAGTGGTTTAGTCTGTGTAATAACGCCTTTTCTTCCATTAAGGACCCCAACCAGCTGCAACACCAGCCTACTCGCGGCAACGCTTCAGGCCTGCTCCCAGTTCCATCTTGGGTACCCGGCTGTGTGATAAATTGATAAATTCAGAGACTAAATTGATAAACAGTAATCACAATCTATTTGACCTCAGTACAGTAATTGTCTAAATTTTCACCCCCTCCCTTGTTCAAGTCCCCTTAACAAATCTGATTTGCTGTTTAAAGTTAACTTGACCCATGAGCATATCATCACCTGGTCTGCCTTTATTGAACTACTTGAAAGTAAGTGTAAAAGTGTATGGTTATTGTTGAAACTGTTTCATTACTGGGGGCACAGGGCATACGTCAGGAGAACAGACCCTGTTGGTAAGTGTGGTAGACCTGAACATATCATTAATGCTTTTGAGCAATTGTACACTGATGGTCATATACTGTGATTGTGAAACTCTGTATGAAGAGCCACTGGTGTGGATTGTGGATAAATATAACTTCCCAGAGGGCTGTATTAGATTAGGTCATAACCCACTAAGTCATTACTCTGGGTGGAGGCACCATTAGTGTAGTAGTACTGTTGGTAGGAAGCCACAGTACCTATTAACACTGAACCCAGATCTCTCAATCTGCAGTCAGGAAGCAGGCAGAGGTAGTAGACCTTGGTGTAATGGTGTCAGGGTTACATGGGTCTACAAGTTGACCTTGAGACATCCCATGGGTCTTTGGACTTTGGTCTAGTAGCCCACTGCCTACCCTACATTGTGGACTACTTTATGTAACACTCACTAATAAAACAGTATAGCAACCTCTGGACTGGGCATTAGCCATGGGTACCAATACCATAACTGGACTGGCTAAACAGAACCCCCTTCCCCGAATTACTTGAGATTCACTGGACAGTGGTCAACTAAAAATGATATGCTTGTGTAACCTTGGTGGAATGACTGACAATAGGATGTCTGGCACTGCTGCTAAAAGAGTACTTATGCAACACAGATGGGTACTTTCTCAGTCCTGATTACAGGCACTGCTACCCTTCTGGGGTACCGTGAAGGCGTAGGACCACTCTGTCTTGAGGGTTCCAACACTAAAGATTGCACAAGTTCTCCTTAGGCTAAAGGTACCTTAGGCAAGATGCCCAGAAAGCAGTCAATGGCATTAAGTAATGGTTAGAACAGTTAGTACCTCCTGTAAAGAAGAGCAAATCTGGCCAAAAGCAGAGGCGGATTGAATAGATGAGTACAGATCCAAGAATGAATGAACCACCATCCAGGCCCAGCTCACAGTGAAATATTTAATTATACTATTATTATATTATAACATTCAGCACAGAGGAGAGGAAAAACACCCTTCTGGCCTTAGGTTGCTATCCCTCTATGCTTAATGTTTGTAATTAGTAACCTCTCAAAGGGCTGCAAAATACTGTTGACATGCTGCTTCAGATTAAAAGGGGATGCAAATGTTTTCTCTTTCTCTCACATGGAACTTCCACTGTTGTGAAGGTGCTAACAGGACCTAACCTTGCAACCAAATGAATCCTGGTTTGTGAGAACGTCACCCTTGGAGAGGTGTACAGAGGGCAAGATTGAAGGATTGTGAGGGCTGCAGAATGGACCCCAAGGAGAAGACTTGCAAAACAGCTGCTTTAGGCCAGGCTACCCATTTTCTCTCCTTTGAAGTACAAGGCTCACAACTGGACTTCTGGGAGATATGCCCTTAATGGGCAAGGCTTGAAAATACTGAGAAGCCCTTGAGGGACAGCCACATATTTGGGTAAGACTTCAACAGTTTACCAAGAAAAGGATATGTGCTTATTATATTGCAGGGCTGCTCAACCAAGAGAGCTTTGGCTCCACCGCTCTCAATGAAAACAACATCCCAAAAAATTTTTGGTGTGCAAATTAATGGGTGGTTCGGTAGTATTTCCAAATAACAAGATAGCACTTCATTTATGCAAAAAAGACAAATAATTATTTGTCATTTGATTGTAACAATTGCAATAAAGTGCTTACAGTATTTTTAATGCTTTAGACAAATTAAAATATGCATTACTAACTACCATATAAATATAATCTACCCCAGTCCAGTGCGCCAGCTAGTAATAGCCCCTAAGGAAGCCATACTGGCGAAGCGCAGGAGTTATTAGTGGCTGGCGCATTGGACTGGGGAACTGCTGAACAGGCATGGCCAGTCAAAGTACAGGGAACAGCCAGAGGAGAGAGACGGGAGAATGAGGAGCAGCTGCAGAGAATGGCTGGGCAGTGAGCACAAAGGGTATTGCTGAGGAAGAGCAACAGAACTGTAGTAGGTGGGGAGACAAAGCAAGGGGATAGCAAAGAAAAAGAGTGTCCAAAGAACACTTGAGGTATTCTTGCTTTATAGCACTGGATGGTAGGTGTGGTGCAAGTCTCCTTCTGCCCCACTAAACTCCAGGCAAACTTGGCAATTATTACCTGCTGCGGGGATGATCAGAAAAAAGCATGTAGAGGAAACCTCTGGGGATCCAAAACTTTAGGTCACCATCCCTCCAGGCTTGATATTTAATTATGAAGCCCCAAAGGAGGACACAACCCATCCCTGACACTGCTCCATGCAGGAATCATGTCCTTCTTTGGACTCATAGTTGAGCCTTTCACCCTTCTGAGGTTTCATAGATCATGGCTCTGCAATGAAAGGAACCCTGACTGCTGAGGGCTTCACCCTCAGAGGTGCTAGTTCTCTTCCTAGACAAAGTAACATTGGGGATGGAGCACTAAGGAGAAAGAGAAGACTTATGACAACAGCAGTAGATATGGCTGCCTAGCTGCTCTCCTTCAAAATGCTAAGCCTATGGTGAGCATCGCTGGTGTAATGTCCTCTCCCCAGCTTGTGGTGAGACATTTTCTGTAATTTGAATTACAGGTTTGCACATTTCAGCGCTGGACCCTGGGATGGATCCTTGCACCCCTTGTCTAAGAGGCTGCAGTTCTAACCCTTCAGCTAAAAGAAAACTTTCTCTTTATCAAGGCGCCCGTCGGCGCAGCGGTTGGATTTCCACTTGCGACGCTGGCGACCCGGGTTCAGGAACGGACTCTGGTCGCTGGAGGGCTGGCTGAGGGGAGAAGGATGGAGCATCCCAAGGACTGCTCTTCTTCTCTGGGGAGAGGTTTGGGACCCTGTCCAGTGCTTGACGGACCCCTGGCGGAGGCTGGGGGTACCGTAGCTACCGGCGTGTTACAGTTCTCGGGTGCAGGGCGGATGCAGGATGTCATTGCACATCCCCGGCCTCACGCAAAAATGGTGAAGAAAAAATCCCGCTGTCGGCCGCCTCCGTGAAGCCAACATCCGACTTCAGTTAGCCGCACCTGCCGCTCCCCAGTCAGTTACTAGTTTCACGGCATCAGGCCAGTGTCATGACCCCACCCTGAGGTGCAAGTCAGGGGTCTCAGGGGAAGAGCATGGAACAGGAGAGACAGGAGAGGTGGAAGTCGAGATGCGCCGTGACCGTCGGATGATCGTCGGCTGGCAGCAGGGTGAAAAAAAAGACTAAATTGAAGAAAACAAAAGAAAACTGTCTCTTTATCAAAGGTGTTAGCTCTTTTTCTTGTATGCTGTAATCTTACTTTCTCCACTAGATGGTGTAGTTGCTGATTCTGTATACGTTACATCACTTTTTTTTCCTTCATTTGTGTTTTTTATAGGTGGGATCCAATCCACTTTGCCAGCGTAATGTCCTCTCCCCAGCTCATGGGGGAACACCTTCTGTAAACTGAATTACAGACTGGCATGTTTCACTACTGGACCTGAGGATCAGTCCTTGCATCCCTGGTCTCAGGGGCAACTCTAACCCTTCAGACTGGCTCTTGTTCTTGTATGCTGCAATCTTACTTTCTCCACTAGATGGCATTCTACGTCCAGTTGCTGATTCTGTATACATTACACTTGGGAGTGCCGAGCCCTTCAGGGACATCAAGCACAGATTAAGAAGATGATGACAGAGGGGACTTGTCTGGTAGTTGTTGGGACATTGTTGACTGGTAGTCACTGGAGCATTGGTTCTCAGTAGTCACTGGAGCAATGGTGCCAAAAAGTAAGTGTTGCTGAGGAGCATGGAGCCTAACAAATGTATGAATGAGCATAGCCCTGGAGGAGGAAGCTGGATGCTCAAACATCTGGGTGGCATAAAGGATGAGAAGCACTGAAATGAAGGCCCAAAATATCCAGGAAGGTTAACATGGACATTGCAAACAGTAGGATGTTGCCAGGCAGCGACCATGAGGGGGCAGCACAAGCAACAGTAAAACAATAGCCCAGAGACCAAGAAACCTGGAAGAGGAGGGGTTACAGGAGTTCTGAGATGAACAGCTCTAGAGACAGGAGAGCAAAAAGAAGCAGAGGCATGGAAACAGAGCCAGAGCACAAGTAGCTCCTCAGGCCAAGGGACGGTAGGAGCTGTCACAAACTCACTGAGCAGGTCAGGCCCTCTGCTCCCACAGTGTCAACCTCAAAGCGCAATAGTGTGAACAGGTAACAGACAGGGTAACCCTCCTGTCTTCTTTTGGGTCCGAATCACCTTTGGTCTCAAGTTCTGGGGGGATTCAAACTATGAACCTTATGCTAGCGTACCCAATGTACAGGCTCAGATACGTACCCTCTTCAGGGATTGTGGTACAATCTTTCACCAGGGGCACCAAGCCAGGCTTCCAAAATGAACCCTTAAAACTCTATAGGAGACCTTAGGTATATTCTTACCTTTTCCCAGTTTAGTAACACCATCAAGCCCTTCAAAACAGCTGTCAGACTTAACCACGTATACATCACATGCAAAAAGAACTTGGAAGACACACCCAGGCACTATCTTGAAAAAAAGATTCTTTACTAAAAGATGATAAAAATATGAAAAATGTAAACACAGAACAATATATCAAAGAGCTCACAATCACATAAAAGAACAAGGGACGATTACAAAACAAAACCCCCTACCACAATACAGTTAGATTTTTGCTATCTAAGGTATTGCCTCTGGAAGTGCGATTTACAGTTAGATCAGAGAGCTGCCTCTCTACAGTCCCAAGATGATATGATAACATTTCAGACACAAGTATCAGATTACACTCTATGTTTCCACACCCCTGCTGTGAGTCATGTAGCTCCTCCTTTTAGAATATAAAATTACAAAAATGATTTCTTATCAGGAGGTATTTTAAATAATGTGACTTCAGAAGAAAAAGACATTTCTAAATCATGACAGTCTTTAACCATAATTTTTAATGCTTTTTAATTTTCCAAATGCTAATTATCTTGGGTCTGTTTCTTATATGACTTATTGCATTCTTGTTGTGTATTTGTGGAAATTCCGTAATTATTTTTTTTTAAAGAACAAGGACCCTCCGAAGCTGGACCAGCTGGGAACAGCGCGAGACTAACAAGGAACTCACCGCAGCCATCGCTGCTTCTTCTTCCATGCCCGCAAGCTGAGCAGCTGATCCGGCTGCTGCTGAGGCTTTTTGCAGTCTTTTGGCCCACTGCGGGTCAGTCGAACCTTCTGGTCTTCAGTGGATGAGGCGCATGGCCTGGCCCAAACTGCATCCGTCTATGTCTTGAAGATTGCCTAGGCACCATAAGCATGCGTCGCATGGGTCCATGGCTGACATTTTCTGCCTACACGTAGTGCAGAATTAAAACCCGGTTTCTTGCTCTCATTGTCAATTGCAATCACAAAACAGAGCTCGAAGACAGTACAGCAACTGAAAAGTTGAATATGGACTGAGCTGAAAATTTGCCAGAAAAGCACTTAACTTAAATTCCTTCAAAGTTGAGGAGCTGTAAAAGAAGAAACCTGTCCTTTCCAGTGGAAAGAAAGATCAGACGTCACGGAGTGGAGCCAGAGGATATATATCGGCTGAGTGGTGGGAAAAGCTTAACTTTAAGACTTCCGATGACTCAGCTGTCTCCAGCAGAACTGTGAAAGTGTGGATAGTAAACTGTATCCGCATTGTTAGAAACAAATACATTTCCCTGAAATTGACACCCAGAATTGCAAGGCTTAACCTGAGATGCGGGGGGCACCAGGCAACTTGTGCGCCCCCCTCATGAGCACTATAAAGCATGCGTGCTCCAAGTATCCTCCAGACGCCTTACTCCCTGGGTTGTTTTTCCCCGTTTACCTGCTGCATCCTTTTTCTATTAGTGCTCCTCCCTGGCCTGTTTATTGCTTGGCAACTGCTTGCTCTTTGGCTCACCCTCATGCCTGCTTACTCTTCCAGTACCACTGCTGGGACTTCTTACTACTGCAGTCCATGCCTACTTTCCAGCATTCAAGGTGCATTTGTGTCTTTGGTGGCCCCCATGATGGCTTCTCTGTCAGGTCCTATTACATTGTGGTGGCTCCTGTGACACTTGACCAGCTGGTTATGATTATTGTATTTGTAATATAAAAATGTATTATGTGGTTGTCTCATAAGACATCCTGTGCTTCATGGGTGCCCCCAGGTTCCAGTGAAGCTACAGGATATGTAAACTGACCAGAGGATGTGTGAACTTGACCAGTAAAGGGGAAACCTAGAGTTTCCTGTCTGTTCTTAATTAAGGCTCTGGCCATCTGCCAGAGGATAAGCCTAATAAACTTTTATGATTTCCTAGAGGAACCTATTGATAACAGCATTGTGTTAAAATGTTGTAAAATCCTTTGATCTCCTTGGGAAAACAGGAACCAGCTACCAGTTCAAAGGAAAGGCTTGAATGCATTGTGTGGTAATGGCCTTAAGGTCCCAAAGCATTATTCAGAAGAACCAGTGCAGTGAGGTAAATCCATGGAGTGATGTTACTCTCACCACAGGATACCATATTATTCAGATCTATGCACCGGATTTCCTCACATATGGGAGGCTGATCGTCTGTGAGGTACAATAAAAATAGTTATTGAGATATTCTGAGCTCAATTAAGTTTGAATTTTACACATAGGTGCCTTATAAGACACCATGTAAGGGGAGGAGATAATCAACAAGATATTATTGAAAGTTCGAAAATGAATTGGTGTACAATGGTACACCTAAAAATAGCATTATATACCAAACATCATTAACAGGATAGGATAACAGGAGTAGCATAACTTTCAAAACTGAACTGTAAAACAGTATATCATCCACCCTGCAAAAATGTGACCTGAGTACACCATCAGTTATGGTCAGAGACATATGGCAGCTAAAGGACTACGTTAAGAGGTTAAGACAACGAGGAACCGTATTATAATCACATTAAAGTAATTATTTTTTACCATTAGAATCCCAATCTTCCAAGTCCTTTTGTGTCTCAAGCTTCTCTGCAAAGCTCACTACCACCTCGGGGTTTGTGAAGACCTGCATTTTATGTTTAAAATTTATCTGGAGCTAAACAGAGAAAAGGAGTTGTGCCAGAAAACCTTTCTCCAACAAAACGCTGAAACATAGAATGTGATGGCAGCAAAGACAGAGGGACCATCGAGTCTGCCCAAAGTTTCCTAGCGACCTAGCATCAATCCGGTGACCTATCCCTCCCCTTCAGCTCATACTTCCCTACCCCTGTACTTGGAGCAGAACTTGTTTTTTTGTGTCCTTACTGTGCCCCACCCATGTTTGAAACCCTCCATGGTTTTTGCGCCCACCACCTCAACAGGCAGACTGTTCCATAGCTCCACCACCCTTAAAGTAAAGTAGTACTTCCTCACATCTCTCCTGAAGCTCCCCCTCCCTCCAGTTTCCATTCATGCCCATGTGTCATTGAGCTGGTGCTCCTATTGAATAGCTCTGTGTGGGGCACTGTATTTATGCCTTTCGGAACTTGAAAGTTTCAGTCATATCCCCCCTCTCTCTTTTGGCCTCCAGTAAGTACATGTTTAGCACTCTCAGCTGCTCCTCGTAGGAGATCCCCTGGAGGCCCTGTATCATCTTTGTTGCACTTCTCTGCATGGCCTCTAGCTTGTCCTTGTTCTTTCTTAGGTGAGGGCTTCTAGAACTGGACACAGTATTCCAGGTGTGGTCTCACTATGGATCAATAAATGGGGAGGCTCACCTCCCTGCTCCTACTATCTGTGCCCCTCCCTATCCTCCTCAACATCTTGCTTGCTTTGCTGTATGCATTGTTGCACTGACTTGATTGTTTTAGGATGTCACAAATAATAACTCCCAGCTCTCACTTTTCTGTAGTGGTATTAAATTTAATCCCATTTAGCCAGTACTCTCTCTGGAGTTATCTTCCCCAAGGTGCATTGCTTTGCATTTCTTTGCACTGAACTGCAGCTGTCACACATTTGACAGCTCTCTAGCCTTTGGAAGTCATGTTGCAGTTTCCTAACTCCCTAGACACTATCCGTCTTTCCACAAAGCTTGGTGTCATCAGCAAAGAGGGCAAGCTGGATTCTTCACCAGTATCACTAATGAACATGTTGAAAAGGTTCAGGCCCAGGACAGATCCCTGTGGTAACCCCCTTTTGACCTCCCCTTCCATCGATCTCACCCCATTAACAATGACCCTCTGTTGCCTACCTATAAGCCAGTTTTCCACACACCTATGTATTTTGCTGTGCCAAGGTCCTCCAACTTCTTTAACAGGTGCCTGTGTGGCACTGAGTCAAATGCCTTACTGAAATCAAAGTAGAGGAGATCCACTGAGTGGCGCCTGCCCAGCTCCCTTGTCACTCAACTGAAGAGATAAATAGACTGGTCTGGCATGACCTTCTTGCCATGAACCCATGCTGCTTATTGTCCTGGAGACCATTTTTTCCAGGTAGTCCACAAGGGCTTACTTGATTAGGTCTCCATCGGTTTCTCCACAATAGATGTAAGACTAACTGGCCTGTGGTTTCCCACCTCCTACCCATCCCCTCCTTTGTAGCGTGGCACCACTCCAGCCACTCTCCAGTCTCTGGGTACTAGCTCTGTCTGCAGTGAACTGTTCAACAGATGTGCTAGACAATCGGCCAGCTCTTCTGCCAGCTCCCTTAGCACTCTTGGATGCATCCCATCTGGGCCTGGTGCCGCCCTTTCCAGACCCTGTCTTTGATGAATACTGGGTTTCCACCCCTGGGATTCTCATAGTGACTGCATTGATGCCACCTTCATGTAGGGGCCACACCCTCCCTGGTAAAGCGAGAACAGAAGTAGACTGTGGCCTTCCAGTCCATCAAGTCATGAAGTCAACTACCATCATCACCAACCTAACAATCCCCTCCTTCCTTCTTTCCATGCTGTATCAGAAGAAATGTTTTTCCCCAGATTTAGTCCCTTTAGCAATCCGTTGCTGCCTTTGCCTTCCTTTTCCTCTCTTTTGTTTCCCTATTTTTGAATGTATTCCTTCCACCACCTGCTCAGCATTTTCTTTGCCACCTGCAACTTTCTTTTGTGATCCTGGATCTGGGAGGAGAGGTTAGGAAAAAAAAAACAGCTTGTTACCCTCCCAGACCATCTCTCCCTAGGTTCTGGCAACCTGAAGAAGTGTGATTCTGGCCTTTGAGCTAGACAGCATCACAGTGGCAGTCAGAGGCCAACCTTCAGTTCCCTCCCAGGGTCTGGATCTCATGGGAATCACTGAGGCCTTCACCAACTGTATCCCTGAATCTTGAGATAACAGAGTCAAATTTGTAAACATAAGTTTATCTATTGTAGCTAGACTAGGAGATGTTGTCGTGGACTCGGCTTGACCTCCTTATTCTCGGGTGAGGAGAGGCATTGACGAAAAATGTGTTAACGCTACAAGGAGCTCTTCTGACAACAGTGGACCATTGCTATGAGGGGTAGGGCTCTGCCACCTGGACCTTCGGTCCCTTTGCCTTCAGCAGTCAGTCCCATGCTGGTACACACTTCACAGCAGTATCCAGTGTCTGCCTCTTCAGTTGGAGCCACCTCCACTACAGCCCTTGTTTGGGGCCCTGACCAACAAGTCCTGGCCCAAAGCCAACTTGCCAGGCCAGCTTTCAGTGGAGATCGCCCAGGACAAGGTCACCAGGGTGGTCCATGGTGGAAAACGTTCAGGTGCCATCTTTAATTAATTCTTCAACTCCAAAGGTGAGTCGGCGATGGCCTCAACCTGGACTCTTACTTTCAACCAGGAGCCAGTCAAGGAGCTGACCATTGGCCAGTGTCATCTGGAGTTCCAGTGCGACTCATGTTGGATTCCATGATGGTTCCCTTGGAGCCAGTTCAGAAATGGACCAAGTACCTGTCTACTGGCATACTGGACAGGGATGATTCCTTTTGAGTTGCCTTTCCCATGGCTGAGGCCATCCTTAGACAGGTCCTGGAGCTTTGGCAGCATTCAGCATCCTGCCTGGTACCCTCCCCCTGTATGGTCTACATGTGCGTGATCCCAGTGGGCTTCCTTTCAGGGTTTTCCAACCACCCCTCCGCGAAAGACTTGGTTTTAGATTCAGCCTTCTGTAAGTCTGGAAGCCAAGGGGACATGGACAAGCCTCCAGGCAAAGAGTCCAAGAAGATGGACCACAGAGCTAAAAAGGTATACTGTGCTGCATCATTGGGTCATTGGGTCTCCATCAAGCCAGCTACACTGTCATGATGGCAAATTTTGGCCATTCTCTATCTGGGGTCTTAAGGGAACTCCTCCCCTGTCTTCTAGCTGACAAACAGCGTCTAGTTAAGATACTCAGAGACCAGGGTCAGTCCTCAGTGGCTAAACACCAACTTCGGATGGCTTTGGATGTGGTGACTCCTTTGCCTGTGCCATGGCAATGGTAGGGCCTGGCTCAGGCTTTCCACCTTCATGAGGGGCACTCAGCATAAGCTGGCTGATGTACTCTTCTTGCACACCAACCTCTTTGGCCCCAGGATGGAAGGTCATCTCACAGGACTGAGAAGTCCATTGCCATCCTTGATTTCTTGGCTTCATCCCAGAAAGACCAGAAGACCCAAAAGCCTAAGAAAAAGGCCATTCAGTTCTGGTTCTTTCAGCTACAATAATCTCAGCAGCAGCCCCAGCAGGAGCAATTTCAACTCTGGCTGTTCAGTAAGTATGCAATATGAGTAGATCAAGGATTTGAAACAAACACTGTTGGGCGTAATTACACCATTAGCTTGCATTTCAGTTCTTCTAAGAAAGGAAGCAGATAAAACAACCAGCAACAGCTGGCTGCTGCTGGAGCAATGTAGTATTACTACTTACGACCAACAACAAGTTTAAAAGCGAGTTCGGGAGTCAGTGGGCCAGCCGGGGGGGGGGGCAAGCATCTGAGGAACTGCTGTCCTCTTCTGTGGGGTGGGGAGACACGGATCCCAGCATTTGCCTGACACCTGGTGGGGACCAAGAGTCTGGCATGCCAAGCCATCAAGATGCACAGGAGGTGAGGCGGTCATCGACAAGTTGCGTGGAAGCGTGTGGTATATGTCATAATAGCATTGCACATCCGCACCTCCCTTGGGGAAGAAAAATGGAAAACAGCCTACCTAGATTTTAGCAAGGCATTTGATACAGTCCCACACAAAAGATTAATAAACAAGTTAGCCAGCCTTGGGATAGGTCCCAAGGTGGTAGCCTGGATAAAAAAATTGGCTGGACAACAGGACGCAAAGGGTAGTAGTAAACAGAGCCCACAGTGAAGAAAGCAGGGTTACTAGCGGGGTACCACAGGGTTGAGTACTGGGACCGGTCCTTTTTAATGTCTTTAAAAGTGACATTGCAGAGGAACTGGAAGGAAAAGTATGTCTCTTTGCAGACGACACAAAGATCTGCAACAGGGTTGATACACAAGATGGAGTGGAAAGGATGAGAAGGGACTTGGCAAGGTTGGAGGAATGGTCAAATGTATGGCAGCTTAGATTCAGTGCAAAGAAGTGCAAGGTAATGCACCTGGGAAACAAAAACCCAGGGAAAGAGTACACAATGGGGGGTGAGATACTGACAACAATAAAAATGGGAAGGGACCTGGGGGTAATTATATCAGATGACCTAAAGGTGAGCAAGCAATGTGAGAAGGCAGTAAAGAAGGATGGGGGGATACTGGGATGCATATGGAGAGGAATCAACAGTAGAAAACAGGAAGTTGTTATCCCTCTGTACAGACAGTTGGTGAGACCCCATCTGGAGTACTGTGTGCAGTTCTGGAGACCCCGTCTCCGCAAAGACATAGACAGAGTGGAGGCTGTCCAGAGGAGAGAAACCAAAATGGTGCAGGGTCTGCACCAGAAGACATACGAAGAGAGACTAAAGGAGCTTAATATGTATACCCTTGAGGAAAGAAGGGAGAGGGGGGACATGATAGAAACTTACAAGTACCTTAAGGGAATCAGCAGAGTCCAGGAGGGTAGTATCTTTCAGAAAAAGAGATGTGCAAGAACAAGGGGACACAATTTGTAGCTAGAGGGGGGACGGCTCAGAGGTAATGTGAGGAAATATTTTTTCATGGAGAGGGTTGTGGATGTGTGGAACAGCCTTCTTGAGGAGGTCGTGGAGCCAAGAACAGTAAGGGAGTTCAAGAATGCATGGGACAGACATAAGGCAGTCCTAGTGGGGGTTAGGAGGAAGTAGGCTGTTGGTTAACTAGGATCTGCAGCTTATCCATTAGGTAGGAAAATGGGCAGACTAGGTGGGCCAAGTGGTCCTTATCTGTCATCAAATTCTATGTTTCTGTGTTTCAGCATTGACTGGCAGGGTGACACTGGTCTCCTGCAGGCATTGCACCCGGATGTTCAGGCACGTCTTTGCCAACCAGATCCTGTCTCCAGTGGAAGTGTCTGCACACAGTGCTTTATCCTTTATTGAGTCCATTCTGGCTACATGGGTTTGCAGCTGAAGTAGGATCACCTCCACTTTTTGGTTCATGGCCCAGACAGTCTGTAGGATAGCCTGTAGTGGAAAATCCTCTCTGCCCTCCATGGGATACTGGAGCCTGCTGCTCTTGGGGTCTTCTGCTTGCTGTTGCTGTTTCTGAGATGTCATGGTGGTTCCTTTCTTTTGAAACTCAGAATATTGATTGGGACACTCCAACAGCTGGTAGCACTGGGAACCAGCCCCTGCTGGATATGTTGCAGGACCACCTGCTGGTGCAGCTGGTCAGGGAAACCACAAGGCAGCCTTCCATTCTTGACTTGGTGCTCACCAACTCAGAAATGGTAGGCGGAGTGTGGGTTGGAGAACCACTGGGGTCCTGTTATCATAATACCATATGGTTTTAACTGGCCCTGGGTATCTGTATACCCTCTTCCAAGGCTATAGTTCTGGATTTCAGATGAGCAGACATTGACCAGATAGGGAATTAGTCAAGGGAAAGCTGGTTGGAGGTGATAAGATCAGGGATGGAGGACAGGCGAGGAGAAATCAAAGGGGCCATTCTTGAAGCAACTAAATCATATTTGAGAATAGTTATAGTTAACGAGGGTGGTAAACACAAGAGACCAATCTGGTTCTGCAAGAAGGCCAGGGAGGCTGCAAGCTATGAGGAAATACAGGGGGACAAGAAATAGAGTACTAGGTAAAGATTAAGGAGGCCAAGAATATGGCCAGGGATGCAGAAGCAGACACAGAGCTGCCTATTGTGAAGGGGATCAAGGAGTGGAAAGTTCTTTAGGTATATCCAGGAAAAAGTAAGACAAGATAGGGAATTGTAAGGCTGATTGGGGGATAATGGGGGGGGGGTGGTAAGCAGAAGGCAGCTGTTTAAACAGCTTCTTCTGCTCAGTATTCACAGTGGAGGATAACAGGCCTGTGCTGTAAAGTGTCATAAATGCAGCTGCAAGGGGGATCTCGCAAATGGGGCAGGTGAAAATAACAGTAGAGTAAGAAAAGGTCATGCAGCCCTGAAGTAGATAAAGCACTCGGGCCAGGTGGGATGCACCCAAAGGTGCTCAGGGAATTGGCATCGGAACTAGCTGATCCTCTCACAGGGTTGTTCTGTAGCTCAATGCAGTTAGAGATGGTTCCAGGAGATTGAAGGCTAGTGGATATGGTTCCACTCCACAAGGGAGGAGAAAGGGACAAAACAGGAAATTAAAGACTCGTCAATCTTACCCCCATAGTGGGTAATCTAATGGAGACACAAGTCAAAGGGGAAGTGTTGACTTACCTGGAAAGCAATGGGCTCCAGGATAATAAACAGCATGGGTTCATGGCCAGGGTGTTTTGTCAGATCAGCCTGATAGTATTCTTTGACTGGGTTACAAGGATGGTGGATAAGGGACAAGCGGTAGATTTACTGTACTTAGATGTCAGCAAGGGATTTGACTCAGTACAACACAGAAGGCTGCTAAAGAAGTTAGAGGACCTGGCGCAGTGAGGGGGCAAATTATATGGATGGGAAGTTGGCTATGGGGGAGACAGAAGAGTGTGGTGGTTAATGGGGTCAAATTGGGGGAGAGGGAGGTCATAAGTAGGGTGTTGCAGGGGTCAGACCTGGGACCTGCCCTTTTCAGTATGTTCACCAGTGACATAGGGGAAGGAATACAGGGTAAGATATATCTCTTCGGTGATGACACTTAGCTCTGTGGCAGGGTAGATGGGAAGAACGGATCAAGGAGCTGCAGAGGTACCTGCAAAGGTTAGAGAGAGATGGTCTCAGATCTGGCAGTTGAAAGCCAATGCCAAAAAGTGAAGGGTGATGTGCATAGGGAACAAGAGCCGAGGAAGGACTACTGGATGGAAGGAGTTAGGCTGGCCACTACTTCAGAGAAAAAGGGACCTGGACTGATCATAAGCGATTCCTTAATAATAAGCAAGCCAATACAACAAGGCCTACAACAAGGTAACCAGAATGTTGGGGTATATTAGGAGGGGTTTTGATAAAAGGATGAAAGTGGTAATTCTGCCTCTCTGTAGATTTCGGGTGAAGCAACATTTGGAATACTGTGGCTAGTTCTGGAGTCCCCACCTGAGGAAAGACAGAGATAATTTGGAGACAGTGGAGTTCAAAGTAACCAAAGTGATTCAAGGCCAAAAGGGCAGATCCTATGAGGATCAGCTTGGGGCACTAAACATGTACTCAACTGGAAGCTGCAAGGGAGAGGGGTGACATGATGGAGACCTTCAAGTCCCTGAAAGTCATAAGCAAGGTAAGCTATGAGGAACTATTCAAAAGAAGCAACGGGTCAACAACAAGATGGCATGAATTGAAGGTGGCAGGGTAGATTCAGGAGGGATGTGAGAAAATTCTACTTCACGGAGAGAGTAGTTGAACCATGGAACTGTCTACCAATTAAGGTGGTGGGAGAAAACACCATAAATGGGCTCAAGCATGGCTGGTACAGAGTAAGGTTTTGATAGTTGCAGAGGAGGGTAGCAGTAAGGCATGGAACAAGGTGGGGTGGCGAAGGCAAAAACCCCAGACTAGACAGTAGGTCACGGGGTAGAGTAGGGTAGGGTACAACAAGGCAGAGTGGATGGAGCAAAGATCTTTTTCTGTCGACAGAGTCTGTGTTTCTGTGTTAATGGTACTTGACTGCAGTTTTTTCTTACAAATGAGCTAAAAATTACCAACATATATATAATGTCAACTTAGTTGTTTTTTAAAGGCTGGATATGAAGGAGTTAACACACAAAACCACCAGGCATGGTCATTGTTCTGTAGCTCCCTTCCATGTTTTTTTTCTAATTGTGGTTAAATAAATTGAATACATTCCTGCAGTGGGACTAAACTTACTGAAATAATACAACCAATGTAACAAAGCCAGGCTAATAGGATGCTAAGGTGCATCGGGAGAGGGTTCGACACTAGAAGGCAGGAAGTACTGTTACCACTGTGTAGGTTGCTGGTGAGGCCACACTTGGAATACTGTGCCCAGTTCTGGAGTCCCCACATACAAAAGGACAGGGACAATAGAGAAGGCACAACGCAGGGTGACCAAGATAATTCAGGGTCAAGAGGGCACATCCTGTGAGGATCCCATGGCTTTGTAAGTGATATTGCTGAGGAACTGGAAGGGAAGGTATGCCTTGTTGCAGAATGATACCACAATCTGCAATACGGTGGACACTCAGAATGGGGTGGAGAGAATGCACAGGGATCTTGGGGAACTTGAGGAGTGGTCAAGAGCATGACAGCTAGGGTTCAATGCCAGAAAGTGTAAAATCATGCACCTGGGGCATAAGAACCCAGGAGCTGAGTATAGAAGGGGGGAGGTACTGCCAGTCACTAAGCAGGAAAGGAACCTTGGGGTTATCATAACTGACAACCTCAGAGTGGCAGGACAGTGTGACAAAACAGTGTGTAAGGCTAATGGGATGCTGGGGTGCATAGGAAGGGGTATCTTTAGCAGGAGGAGGGAGGTAGTGTTGCTACGGCATTCCTCGCTGTTGAGACCCCATATGAAGTAATGTGTACAGTTTTGGATGCCACACTGCAGAAAGATCATAGACAGGATGAAGGCAGTCCAGAGGAGGGCAACTAAAATGGTGTGGGGGTTGTACAAGAAGCCCTATGAAGAGAGACCAAGGGAATCTCAACATGTACTGTACACTCTGAAAGACAGGAGAGGAGAGCGAGAGGGGATATGAAAGAGACCTACAACAAGTACCTCATAAGGAGGGAACAAGGTGCAGGAGAGGAGTGTCTTTCATATGAGGAAGAGCACCAGGACTGGGGGCATGTGATGAAGCTGGAGGGGGGAAGTTTAAGAGGGTGAGAGGAAATACTACTTCCATGAAAGCGTAGTGGATGCCTGGAACTGCCAGCGGAAGTGATGGAGACAAAAACAGTTGGGGACTTCAAGCATGCATGTGGTAGACACAAGGATATATTAGTAAAAGGCAGTGAGGAAGGTGGATCACCAGGGACCAGTTAGGATCTGCAGAGGTATATTAGGCAGCGAACATTAGAGCAGACTGGGTGGGCAAAGTGGTTCTTTTCTGCTGAGATTCTGTTTTTCTGTGATCCGCTAAAGGCATTGAACATGTATTCACTCGAAACCAGAAGCGAGGGGATATGATAAAAACCTTCAGGTTCCTGAAAGGAATGGACAGGCGGACTCTGAGGAGCTGTTTACCAGGAACAAAAGAAGCTGGGGCACAGGGTCACAGGTGAAGGTTTATTGGGAGAAGGTTTAAAAAGGATGCAAGGAAGTATTGTAGTACAGAAAGAGTGGATGAACCATGGAATGATCTGCTGGCACAGGTGGTCGTGCTCAAACCATAATTGGCTTCAGACATGGCTGGGATAGAGCCCTAGGGATAGTAGCTATTCAGCAGGAAGAGGGAGGCAGAAACATGGAGAACACAAGGGAGACTAGTGGATGTGAAGACCCCACAGAGCCAATAGATCCCAAAGTATGATGGGGGTTTGTGGGCAGACTAGAAGGACCATCTGTCTTTTTCTGCTGTCATTGTCTGTTTCAAAATAGGAAATGCATAAATGGGTTAAAGCACATTCTTCAACAAATCACATATGTGCTGTGCATTACCTGCACCATGCAGCTGCGCTAGACCCGTGGTCACCAGGTCATTCTTCATGACAAAGTCTGACCTTCTGAAATTCCAGGTATTGGTGGCTGAACCCTGGCTACTCTTTCCTGTCACCAGGTTGAAAGTTGCCCTGTTCTGATCATGGGCGAAAGTTACTTAGTTCTGGTCTCTGCCTGGACTGGTTCCCTTTCACCAGGGTGAATATTTCCCAGTTTTATCACTTCCTCACATTGATTCCCTGTCACAGGGGGTGAAAGTTACCCATTTCTGGTCACAGGTGAAAGTTACCCAGTTCTGTTCACTGCCTCCCAATGGTTCCCTGTCACCAGGGTGAAAGTTATGCAGGTTTGGTCAGTGACTCGCACTGGTCCCCTGTCACCAGGGTGAAATTTACCCAGTTTTGGTCACTGCCTTCCTCTGGTTCCTTGTCATCAGGATGAAAGTTAGCCAGTTCTGGTCACTGCCTTCCTCTGGTTCCCTGTCACCAGGGTGAAAGTTAGCCAGTTTTGGTTACTGCCTTCCTCTGGTTGCTTGTCACCAGGATGAAAGTTAGCCATTTCTGGTCACTGCCTCGCACTGGTCCCCTGTCACCAGGGTGAAAGTTAGCTAGTTCTGGTTACTGCCTTCCTCTGGTTCCTTGTCACCAGGGTGAAAGTTAGCCAGTTCTGGTCACTGCCTCGCACTGGTCCCCTGTCACCACAGTGAAAGTTTCCCAGTTCTGGTCACTGCTGTCCACTGGTTCCTTGTCACCAGGATGAAAGTTAGCCAGTTCTGGTCACTGCCTTCCTCTGGTCCCTTGTCACCAGGATGAAAGTTAGCCAGTTCTGGTCACTGCCTTCCTCTGGTTCCTTGCCAGCAGGATGAAAGTTACACAGTTCTGGTCACTGCCTCGCACTGGTCCCCTGTCACCACAGTGAAAGTTTCCCAGTTCTGGTCACTGTCTTCCTCTGGTCCCTTGTCACCAGTGTGAAAGTTAGCCAGTTCTGGTCATTACCTCACACTGGTCCCCTGTCACCAGGGTGAAAGTTAGTCCTGGTCACTGCCTCGCACTGGTCCCGTCACTAGGGTGAAACTTAGCCAGTTCTGGTCACTGCCTCCCTCTGCTTCCTTGTCACCAGGATGAAAGTTTCCCATTTCTGGTTACTGCCTTCCATTGGTTCCTTGTCACCAGGATAAAAGTTACCCAGTTTTGGTCACTGCCTCCCACTGGTCACTGCCTTCCACTGGTTCCTTGTCACCAGGATGAAAGTTAGCCAGTTCTGGTCACTGCCTCACACTGGTCCCCTGTCACCAGGATGAAAGATTCCCAGTTCTGGTCACTGCCTCCCACTGGTTCCTTGTCACCAGGATGAAAGTTAGCCAGTTCTGGTCACTGCCTCCCACTGTTCCCTGTCACCAGGGTGAAAGTTACCCAGTTCTTGTCACTGCCTCCCACTGGTTCCTTGAATTTCAAATTACCAAGTGTATTTTTTACAGGACAGCAGAATGGAAGGGTTGTTCCTATAAACTAATATGTTGGCATAACTTTACTTATTATTGCCAGCACGGGGTTATTGTGTCATATGACATAAGAACGCAGCAATGTACCGCACTGTAAATTCAGTGGATACATTGCTGCCACTCAGATAAACTGCCGAAACACATTTCAGCAAAAGCAACAGGTGGTATCTTTCATTTCTCTTGAGGCTCCCCCGCTTACTATAGAGGTTGCATTCTCAAACCCTCCCCATTAATATAATCAACTCCGGGGTTTCAACATGAGATGGGAAGAAACACCATGGGGAGCAAAAAAAAAAAAGGCAAAATGCACAATGTGGTTTAGCAAAAGTCTGGGACCAGGATTCAAGCCCCAGTCCACAGACGCACAATGACCCCCTGCACTCACGGCTTATCCCACTGAGCCACGGTGGCAGCTCGGCAGACCACCTCCCAAATGGAGGTTTTCACCTCCACATAACTCCTCCTCCCCACCCATGTATGATAGGGTACAAAACCATGCATGCAACATATGTGTCTTGTGGGGTTTTGTACACTATTGCGCTAGTGCACTATGCAATATATTCCGCGAGGTATTCTGTGTGTGGTTATATATGTAACAACTTGACCCAGTAGGATTATGGCCAGACATTCCTCAAATATGACTGCTGTTGTAACAATAGATGCAGAAAAAGCATTTTACTTGGTAGAGTAGGAATACTTGTGGCACATTTTGCAGAGGTTTGACATTGGGCCCGGTCTTATCAATAATAAATTTATAATAATAATAATAAATTTTATTTATAGGCCACCTTATACAGAACCAAGCCGACTAACAATTTAAAAGCAGATCAAGCATCAATAAAATTAACATTAAAATAGCAGTACACCAAAAAGAAGAAAGAAAAATCAATCACTGAATGCCTGGTGCCACAAAAAAGTTTTTAAATATTGCTTAAATCCCTTCACAGTTATGCATTCCTGTAGCTGACAGGGTAGAACATTCCAAAGGGTGGGGTCTGCATTCTTAAAAGCTCTCGCCCCAGATGATTTTAAACACACCCTTGGAATCTCTAGCAACCCCTCGTCAGCCGAGCGGAGTGATCGTCCAGGGCAATAAGGAACCAGGAGCTCTTTCAGGTAATCCGGGCCCAGTCTGTGTAGGACTTTGAAAGTCAGCAAACCGACTTTAGAGGTGATCCACCACTGTACTGGCAGCCAGTGCAGTTCACGCAGCACCGGTGAACTATGACAGGATCGAGCAGATCCTGTCAAAAGCCGGGCCGCTGTGTTCTCCACCAGCTGCAGGCGACGGATTTCTACCCCAGGAAACCCTAGGTAAAGGGAGTTGGAATAATTTAAGCACGAGGACACAAAGGCATGGACCAAAGTAGGAAGGTCGCCAGATGGAACCAGATGCCTAATCCTGGCGCTATTCCTGAGATGATAAAAGGAAGATTTGACGACAGCCGACACCTGCGAATGCAGGGTCAGCCCTTCATCAAAAATTACCCCCAGGTTATGCACCTGTTCAGAGGTGGGGGATGAAACGTCACCGAGAAAAATTCCTGAGGGCGAACCAACCCCCCTATCCGGCGACCTGGGTCCACAACCAGCACCTCAGTTTTTCCGAGTTCAACTTCTGCCAGCTGGAATCCATCCACTCCTGGATTTCTTTTAGTTATTAAAGACTGAGAGAGCTCCATCCTAGTCAGGTGCAAAAGAAAGGTAGAGCTGGGTATCATCAACATAGCAGTGAAACCTCAGCCCATACCTTCTTACAGTGTCTCTGAGGGGTAGCATGTACACCACGAACAACATGGGTGACAACACTGAGCCCTGAGGCACCCCACATGACAGAGAAGTAGGGCCTGAAGAAAAGACCCCAGACACCACTCTTTGTGTTCTACCCATGAGGAACGATGTAAACCACCTGAAGACTGTTCCCGACAGCCAACAGATGTGCCTCAGGCAACCAAGCAACACCCCATGGTCCACAGTGTCAAATGCTAATGAGAGATCCAGAAGAACCAAGATGGAGCGGCTCTTCCAACGTCTAGCTATCAGGAGATCATTGAGCACCCGAACCAGCGCTGTCTCGGTACTATGTCTCTTTCGAAAACCGGACTGGAGCGGTTCCTAGATGTCATGGATGGTCAAATGGTCCTCCAGTTGTGCTGCCACTACTTTCTCAATCACCTTCCCAACAAAGGGAAGGTTAGAGATAGGTCTGTAGTTTGCATGGCAGTCTGGGTCCAAGGTAGCTTTCTTCAAGAGCGGTGTCACCACCGCCTCTTTCAGGGAGCTAGGAAACTCTCCAGATTCCAAGGAGCACCAGACTATCCACGCAAGGACCGGACCGATGACATCAGTACAACCCAAAATTAGGGAAGTTGGTCCAGGGTCCAAACTACAGCACGTGTGACGCACACCCTGGATAATCCACATGACATCCATGAACTCCGGTTGGCTGAAGGTACTCCAAGAAGGCCAAGGTGCAGTGACCTCGTACTGATCAAAAGCAATGCCCATAGAGTGTGCTGGCTGGAGTACCACTTTGATGTCAGCCACCTTATTAGCAAAGAATCGAGCAATTTCGTCGCACTGTAATTGCAAAAAGGCTTTCCGGACATGTAGACAGGCTGGGTTGCACAGTCTGTCCACAGTTCGGAAAAGCTGAGCTTATCGATTCTGAGCAGCCGCAATCTCCCCGGACAGGAATTCTGCCTTCTTACGGGTGATTGCAGATTGATAGACTTGATAATGGTCCATCAATCTAAGGTGGTCGGTACCAAGGGCGGACTTCCGCCAGCAGTGCTCTAACCTTCATCCTACTCTCTGCATCTCCCTCAGAGTCCCATCAAACCAAGGGAATCGAGGGTGAAGGGAGAGAGGGCGAACACGGACTGGAGCAATGGAATCCAGAGCCGCCGAGACGACCAAATTATAGGCCATCATGAGGATCTCTGGGTCACTGCTTGCCAACGAGACGTCAAGCACCGCCGCTAAGCTATGAGAGCTTATATTTTGTAAAGGGCGGTACTTAACCATCTCCACAGGGGTAGTCCTATGAAGGGGGGTGCTAAAACTAAACCCCACGGTATAGTATTCTGACCGTCCAACTGGTTCCACTCTCAAGTCAGATGTTTCGATCCCTAGGAGAAAGACTAAGTCAAGGGAGTGTCCGTGTTTGTGAGTAGCAGTGGTAACCACCTGTGAGAGGACCAGAGATGTCATCAACTGGAGAAAGTGCTGACCAAATTGCGAGAGTTCATCGTCAACCCAGGCGTTGAAGTCAACCAGAACCATCAGTCTGGGTGACTCAAACGCCATGTCAATGACAAAGTCTGCCACTTCCTGAAGGAATCGTTTCTCATCACCGGGTGGATGATAAATGAGGGTGATCTGATAACCTACACCTGCTACAACAGCACACTCAAATGACTCAGCCTCCTCAACTAGTACACTCATGAGGTTAAGTCCGCACCCCCCGCCCTCCCTCCCCGTGGTCCAGTCTCGAGAGGTGTATCACCGGGTACCCAGATGGAGTTAAAGCCTCCAGAATGGGGCCAGAATTCTCACCCAGCCAGGTCTCAATGATGCATGCCAGGTCCACTGTTTCAACAAGATCTGCAGTAATTGCAGTCTTGTTCTTGATGGACCTGGCATTGCACAACACCACCCGAGTTGGATGAACCTCCTGGGCTGCCCAAACCACCTGCCCACCACAATCGGTAGTGCCCTTGGGTATGGAATCAAGTGGATTTGGACTTTGTATTGCTCTTTGAGCGCCGCGATCCTATGTAATGGTTTTCTTATTGAGGTTTTTCCAGTCTACTAAGACACAAGGCAGCGATTTGATTTCCTTTCTTCCTTCCTCCCACTGAGCAGCAATTGCTCATTTCCAGGTGCATCCTGAGGGAGAGGGGAAGGGAACAACAATGAATATACGTTTGAAACAGGAGTAAATATAACATATAACAGAGGAAGAGATTACAGTTGTCACATGTTCACATTCCAATTATAGTATTCCACAGTAATAAGTGCAATTTGTTGGGATTGGCAGACAATTATTAAAGGAAAGGACTAGCATAGGGCCAGCCTAACCAGATCAGAAAAAGTGAGCTCGGTACACAGTGGCAGATGACAACTACAACAGGTACCGCAAGTGAGCAAGGCTAGGTCTGGGGTGGCAGCGGGGCAAGGCAGAAAGAGGGGATGCCAAGGTGGACCGAGAAGCCAAAAGGGTAGAGGTTAGAGAGTGAGGGGATCAAGGAGGGGGACAAAAAGTGGGAGGGGAATAAAACAGAATGGGGGTGGGGATCAGGATCAACTGCAAGCAGAGGAAAAGAAGTTATGTAGAATAGAGGAGAGAACAGGTGGGGAGGTGGGGTGGCAGATGGAAGGGGAAGAGAATTCCACAGTTTGGGAAAGCAGTGGGAGAAAGCAACCTGGCTAACAGAGGAGGACCTAGGGGGGACAGCCAGGATCCAGGAGTCATAGTTTCTAAGTGAGTGGGATGGGGAGGATGGGAGAGATAGGGAGGAGGAGGAGAGGTAGGAGGGGAAAGAGCCAAACCAGAATTTAGATAAGAAACTGGTACAGTGGGAATGGCACATGTCATCTAGAGAGGGGAAACAGAGAAATTGGTAGAGAGCACAGTGGTGAGTGCGAGGAGGGCAGTTGAGGACGAAGCAGCAGAAAGAATGGAGGAGCGTGTCCAATCTGGCTAGGGAAGTCTTGGGAGCGGCACTGTAGACTGCATCACTGTATATGAAAATGGGGAGGATCATTTTCTGGATCAGAGCATGTCTGGCAGGCAGTGGACGACATCCCCAGTTTCTGTACAGGGCACCTAGCTTGGGTTGCAGTTTTTTGAGGATGGCATCTACATATCCAGAAAAGTCGAGATGCTGGTCAATCCAAACCCCAAGGTATCTAAAGGAGGTGGTACCTTCCAGAGTAGTCCTGTCTAGGGTGTGGAAAGAGAGAAGGGAGAAGTGCAGAGAGAGTCTCTGCCTTGTGCCAAAGGTCAGGGAGACAGTCTTCTTGGCGTTCAGGAACAGTTGATTTGAGCTTAACCAGAGTTGAACCTTGTCAAAGTCATGCTGAAGTCCAGACACTACTTCGGAAGGGGAAGGGCCAGAGGTATATAGGACAGTGTTGTCTACGTACATATGGCTGGAGGTGGATGAGCAGACAGTGGGAAGGTCATTGAGGAAGACGGAGAATAGGAGAGGCCAAGTACGGAGCCCTGAGGAACTCCAGTGTTGATGGGGAGAGAAGGTGATAGAGAGTCTGCAATCCAAATGGACTGTATCCTTCCCATGAGGTAGACCCAGAACCAATTTGCGGCAGTGTCTGAAAGCCCTGCTGCAGAGAGTTTGGTGAGAAGGAGGGGGTGGGAGACAGTGTCAAATGCTTTTGTGAGGTCAACAGAGATGGCAGAGGTGAAGAGGCCATGGTCCATCCTGGTAAGGATGGAGTCAGTGAGCCTGAGGAGGGAGATGGTAGTGGAGTGATGCTTCCCAAAACCAGACTGGAAAGCAGTGAAGAAGCAGGAGTTATTGAGGTAGGAGGAGAGTTGGGATAACACCATGTGTTCCTGGAGCTTGGCAAGGATGGGGAGAAGAGATAAAGGCCAGTAGTCACCCGAAATAGAGGTATCACCAGCTTTAGGGAGGGTAGGACAGTGGCATGCTTCTGGGCAGCTGGGACAGATGCAAGTGCGAAGGAGAGGTTCAGGAGAGAGGCCAGGGAGGAGGAGGAGATGGTGGGGGCAGATAGGTAGAGGAGCTTGGAGTCTAGCCCATCAGGAGAGCTACCTTTGGAGGGGGTCAGAGCAAGGAGAGCTTCCAGGATAGCAGAGGGGGACACCGTGGAGAAGGAAAACTAGGGCAATTGGGGTGATGCATCAGGTGAGGTGGAGTGGGGGAGAAGGGGGAGGAGGAGGTGGTAGGGAAGGAGGAGAGAAGGGTGCAGGCAGAGAAGGTAAAGTAGGAACTGAACTCTGTGGCCACTGCTAGGGGGTCTGAGAGAGTGGAGTCACCATCTCTGAGGAGAGGGACAGGAGGCATTGCTGGTGGGGAGAATAGGGCATGGACTGCCTTCCAGAATTTGGAAGGATGGTCTGTATTTGACTGGAAGGTAGACTGGAAATATTCAGCCCTGGCAAGCCTGACTGCTCTAGTACATGCATTATGGAGTGTGCGGTGTCGCTGATGGTCTACAGGAGAATTGGAGGTTGTCATTTCCTTCCAGGCCAAGTCACAAGCTTGTAAGCATGCCAGCAGTTTAGGAGTGATCATGGGGAGGTGGTTACCGTGCACCCTGGTGTACCTAAGCAGGGCATAGTGGTTCCAGATGGTGAGGAATTTAGCTTTTTTTTTTTTTTTTTTAAACCCTGTATTTATCCGCCTGACCTGCCTCTTCCCTCCACTCATTCGGACATCCTCAGTGGACCCCCAAACCCCCTGCCATGTTCTGCCCCTAGAATACCTCGATCCCCACACACACTCATAGAAACATAGAAACATAGACTTTGACGGCAGATAAGGACCGCTAGGCCCTTCTAGTCTGCCCATTTCCCTACCTACAGGATAGGCCGTAGATCCTAGTTAACCAATAGCCTATTTCTTCCTACCCCCCACAAGAATTGCCTTATGTCTGTCCCATGCATTCTTGAATTCTCCCACAGTTTTAGACCCACAACCTCCTCAGGAAGGCTGTTCCATGCATCCACTACCCTCTCTGTGAAATAATACTTCTCACATTGCCCTGAACCGCCCTCCTTCTATCTTTAAATTGTGTCCCCTTGTTCTTGCAAGTCTCTTTTTCTGAAAGATGCTACCCTCTTGGACTTTGTTGATTCCACTGAGGTACTTAAAAGTTTCTATCATGTCCCCCTCTCCTTCTTCTTTCCTCAAGGGTATACATATTAAGCTCCTTTAGTCTCTCCTCATACGGCTTCTCTTGCAGACCCTGCACCATTTTAGTTGCCCTCCTCTGGACTGCCTCTATCCTGTCTATGTCCTTGCAGAGATGGGGTCTCCAGAACTGCACACAGTACTCCAGATGGGGTCTCACCAACTGTCTGTACAGAGGGATAACGACTTTCTGTTTTCTGCTGATGATGCCTCTCCCTATACATCCCAGTATACCCCAGCCCTCCTACTGCTTTCTCACATTGCTTGCTAACCTTAAGGTCATCTGATATGATTACCCCCAGGTCCCTTTCCTTTTTGTTGTTGTTGCTACCTCCCACCCATTGTGTATTCTTCCCTGGGTTCTTGTTTCCCAGGTGCATTATTTGCACTTCTTTGCATTGAATCCTAGCTGCCATACTTCTGACCATTCCTCCAACCTTGCCAAGTCCCTTTTCATCCTTTCCATGCCTCCTTGTGTATCAACCCTGTTGCAGATCTTTGTGTCATCTGCAAAAGGCACTTTTCCTTCCAGTCCTCTGCAATGTCACTGATGAAGACATTAAAAGGACTGGACCCAATACTGAACCCTGCGGTACCCCACTAGTAACCCCCCTTTCTTCAGAGTGGACTCCATTTACAATTACCTTCTGTGTCCTGTTGTCCAGCCAATGTTTTACCCAGGCTACCACCCCCTTGAAACCCTCCCCGGTATACCCCCCGGGTAGGGATGGAGAGGGGATGCCCTGTGCTTACCTCTCCAAACCAGCACTGTGTGTGTGTGTAGATGTGACACAGCGGAGTCTGCCTTGACGAGTGGTTGGAGAAGTCCTAGGGAGGTGTCGTCACCTAGGAGGGATGAGGTGTTTTTCCGGTTTCTTCCCCCTGACGTCGGCGTGCAATGAGGGGCCGTGAGCTGAGAGGCACGCTGAGACTACCCCCTGCTCCGCCCCCTGCCAACAGTCACCCAATCTACTTGCTGCTGCTCCAACTACTGCGCTATCCACCCAGGCTCTCCCAGGTGGCAGCATTGCAGCGGGAGCCTGCAGTCACCCCCCAGAGAAGGAGAGCTTCCATTGGGCGCTCTATCCTTCTCCGACCCCGGCGACCCGTGCTCGTTCGAACCCTGCCCGGCGTCAATGCAATTGGCAGCGTCCAGCGCCTCAACCCTCAGCGCCACCGAGCCGGCTCAGGAATTTAGCTTTGAAGTAGTTCAAGGCGTGGTAGATACAGGTGGCAGTAGGGATGGGAGACCAATCAGTATATGACAAGTCTTCCAGAAGAGGGGCAAGGTCCAGGGATTTATAGGATCTGGTCAGTAACATAGAAACATAGACTTTGACAGCAGATAAGGACCACTTGGCCCACCCAGTCTGCCCCTTTCCCTACCTATTGGATAAGCTGCAGATTCTAGTTAACCAACAGCCTACTTCCTGCAAGATCCTGGGTGGGGATTTGGCCCGGTGGATTTTACGTACCAAGTATATCATATGGTGGTCACTTAGTGCATCTGGAAGGATGCCGTCTGTAATTATTCGGTGCTGATGGGAGGTGAGAGCCCAGTCAATGAGGGTATGGTTTTGAGATTTTGTATTTTCATGAGTAGGTTCATTTATCAATTGAGACAAGTTAGGGGAGATGTCACTACAGGTTTTAGAGTGACCAGCGGATAGCCAATTCAAATTAAAGTGACCCATAAGGTAAAGTTCAGATGATGAGGTATGGGACACAGTGGTGGCCATGAGGTCAGTGATGGTTGGGGTAGGGAGGCCGGGGCGACAGTAGACCCCTGCAACAAAGATGGGGATGGAGAATGGGGTGGGGGAGAGAGAGAGAGAGAGCTCTACCAGGAGAACCTCGTAAGCTGATGGAAGGGAGGTAGCCAGGGATGGAGATGCTGATGTCCTTTAGCCCCTTGCTGTTTGTTTTAGACAAGGAACCACTAAGTATAACACTGAGACATGATGAACAGGTCAAGGGCATCACTGTTGGGTCCAGGCATTACCCTGCCCTCCTTTATGCGGATGACTTCTTGTTAACCCTGGAATCTGTAGAGAGCTCTCTCCCCATAGTGCTGCAGATCATAGAGGAATTTGGCCTTATCTCTGGGCTAAAAGTAAATTGAGACTGATCAGAGATTGTGGCGGTTCGAGGGGATGTGCAGGCTGCACTGACTGACTGCACACATCCATTAAAATGGGCTCAGAATAGTATACAATACCTAGGCATGCAGGTCACTCCCTTAATTCAGGGCCTGCTAAAAGCCAATATCTCTCTTCTACTAGAGACCTTAAAAAGAGATATGGACAGGTGCAGCAAATTTAACACTTCCAGGATGTATCACAGCATTCAAAATGATGGGGTTAACATATAAATATGCCTATGGCAATCCCCAAGCATGTATGGAACAGAATCGATAGGCTTGTTGCAACATTCCTGTGGGGAACACTGTGCCCCAGATTTAGTAAAAAAATTTCTCAGGGCTCCAGTGATAAAGCTCAGAAGGAACCTCCCTTGAGTGGAAAACGACCACAAAGCGAAGGTCCTCTGCAAAGCACTCCACTGCCTTATCCACAATCTACCAGAAATTCCTTTGTGGGTAGAAGCAGAGCAAGAAGTTATAGGTACCTGGCCAATTTATTTGACCTTGACAGACCCCCCTTAGGTATAAGGCAAAGCTCACAGCACCCATGATACACACTAGTAAAGTGTGACTTCAATTTTGTAAATTAAGTGACATTGGAGAGCACCTAGAAGGAAAGGTATGTCTCTTTGCAGATGACACAAAGATCTGCAACAGGGTTGATACACAAGGTGGGGTGGAAAGGATGAAGAAGGGACTTGGCAAGGTTGGAGGAATGGTCAAATATGTGGCAGCACAGATTCAATGCAAGGTCATGCATCTGGGAAACAAAAACCCAAGGGAAGAGTACACAATGGGGGGTGAGTTAATAACAATAACAAAAATCGAAAGAGACCTAGGAGTAATTATATCAGATGACCTAAAGGTGGGCAAGCAATGTGAGAAGGCAGTAAGGAGGGCTGGGGGGATACTGGGATGCATAGGGAGAGGCATCAACAGTAGAAAACAGTAAGTTGTTATCCCTCTGTACAGACAGCTGGTGAGACCCCATCTGGAGTACTGTGTGCAGTTCTAGAGACCCCATCTCCGCAAAGACATAGACAGAGTGGAGGCTGTCCAGAGGAGGGCAACCAAAATGGTGCAGGGTCTGCACCAGAAGACATACGAAGAAAGACTAAAGGAGCTTAACATGTATACCCTTGAGGAAAGAAGGGAGAGAGGGGACATAATAGAAACTTTCAAGTACCTCAAGGGAATTAACAAAGTCCAAGATGGTAGCATCTTCCAGAAGAAGAGATGCGCAAGAACAAGGGGGCACAATTTGAAGATAGAGGGGGGACGGCTCAGAGGTAATGTTAGAAAGTATTTTTTTCACAGAGAGTGTTGTGGATGCATGGAACAGCCTCCCTGAGGAGGTCGTGGAGTCAAGAACAGTGGGGGACTTCAAGAATGCATGGGACAGGCATAAGGCAGTCCTAGTGGGGGGTAGGAGGAAGTAAGCTGTTGGTTAACTAGGATCTGCAGCTTATCTGTTAGGTAGGAAAATGGGCAGACTAGGTAGGCCAAGCGGTCCTTATCTGCCGTCAAATTCTATGTTTCTATGTTTCACCCTGGGTAGCTTATGTAACCGGGACCTAAAGGAGAAGGGCCTTTCTTTACAACCTAGGGAGGTCTGAGAATAAAATTAAGAATTTGCTTTACTTATGGACAAGTTGAACCATTAAATCCTATACACTGAATTAATTTATTAATACCAGTAGGTAATAGGGTATATAGGGCAGTAACACACAACAAGACACTTTCTCTGCATGTATATGGCAATAAGCACCCTTTTAATTCATATGAATGATATAATGTGAGTTGATTCTGCATGTGTTAAATATGGTTTAATCTCTTTTTTTAAATATTGTATTTTAGCATTATATCTAATGTTCTTACTATTTTTTTAGATTCGTTCTTTAGTAGTTTTTGTGTCCTTTAAGAATATAGGATTTGATATCGGTTATGTTAATTTTCTTATATGCATGTACAGTATGTCACAGGATAAGAGTAGTAGTGAAGTAATATGTATTGTAACATTAAGGGTTTTGTTTTTCTTCAAATGTATTTGCAGGTTGTTGTTGATTAGAGTTAATTTTTTTTATTTATTTATGAATGTTTAATTATATTGTTTAAAATGTTTGTTGTAATATCATTTAAAAAATTAATACAGTTTGCTTATTTGAAAAACTTGCTTATTAATCCCTGCTTATGAAGTGTGTGTGTCTGTGTTGGGGGGAAGGTGTTGGGTGGACCTGATGTACCTAGTGTCCCTTCAGACCTTAGATTACTGTGTTACATAAAGCAAAAATGTATTGAATGTTCTTGTAGTGGTTGCTGTGTGTCTTTACAACTAGCTGTAATAACCAGGCTAGCTAGAACCTTTCTGTTACATTGGTTTGGAAGCTCAGACTCCCACTCGAACTGTCTCCCTTTGAATAATGCCAGCTCCTTGTAACACTGGAACCTAATTATCTCTGCTCTTCAGCTTCAGAGTCTAATCATTTTTTAATTGGGTCCATTTCAGAGAACTTTCAAATATTTGGGTTTGGACTGACTTGTAAATTACAGAATGTAGCCTGCACGCAATTTTATTTTATTTTTTTATTTATTTTAGTTTTTATTAACCAGGGAAGGAGTGCTAGGCAAGTCTATTTTCATCCTCATGCTGGGAGCAGGAGGGAGATACAGATGCAGACTGACATACTGGATCCATGAATAGTGGGAAATTTGGCCAGGTCACCGGGGAAATTCCCCTACTCTGTAGACGGCCGGCGCTGTGTCTACAGAGACTGTCAGGTGGAGGACGACAGTGATGGCGGAGGAACAGCGCAGAGAGAGTCGGAGCGGCTCGGCGGGGAGAATGGTACGGCTGGGATGCACCTTTTGGGTGGCCAGCGTTTGGTACCGACTCCCCCGCCTTTGGAGGCAGTGCACGATGGTGAGGCTATCGGTATTGGGGGAACGGTTGTTTCCCCCGCTACACCTGCAGTTGGTTTTTCTAGTCCAATATTGAGCATGTTACCTGCAGTAGAAGAAGCTGATGTTGATATGGATGCCATTGTTAAACAGAAATGGGATCTCTTGCTAATAGCTGAATCTGATTTCCGCTTAGAGCAACTGCGTGCTGTGGAGGAACGTAAACGGAAGCGACCTGCACAGGGGTCTCCTTCATCAACCTCGGAGTCTTCAGCGAAGGTTTTTGTTGTGGCTTCCAATCCACTGGTTTCTCAGGTGCTACGTTCTCCAGCGGTGGAGCCGGACCAGGCAGTACAGTTGCTACAGGACCAACCATGGTATCCAGAGTGAGCCCTGGAACAGGCTGGCTGGATTCAGAACGGGTCAGGTCAGTGGGTTGCGGATCCCAAAATTCCACTTCCAGGTGGTGAACTTTCTGGGGATTTGTCTGTGGTTGTGGGGGACGCCCCCTTTTTTGGTATTGATGCCGCTAATACTGGGGAATTACCTTCTGCACTCCATAACGCTGTGACAGTGAGGGAATCCCCCCTACAAACATTGCTTTGGCTACTGAATTGCCCACTGCTATTTCTCCTGATTCTGGTTCTCTCTCTCTCTCCTTTTCTCTTCTGGAGAACCTTACGTCACAAGACATTCCTGAGGCTTCTCCAGCCCAAGACCCTGCTCTTAATGGAAATGCACATTCTGAGGTTACTCCTGAGGCACAAATAAATGTTGATTCCTTACCCCCTAACTTAACTGCTCCTACCTATGCCAGTCTCTTTCCCAAACCTGTGTCTTTGGCTAAACGCCGTAATGCTGTTAGGTTGCAGTTCTTGAGGCAGTGGACATTATGCCTGATCGGTTTTATGTGGGAAAAGTTTTGTTAAAACAAATGCTTGGATTTTCTCCCTCTGAGGGATATGCCTTGATACATACCCCAGGGAAGTCTACATATGACATCAGCTTCTGTTCTCCTGATGTTTTAAATCGTTTCTGGATGAAATATGCTCTCTTGAAAACTAACCCTGCCTGGACTCACTTTCAAGCTATTCCCCATACTAAACAGTCTTTTAAGGTTATTACAGTGCTATTTCGGAACGAGGGGGTGAATGTGGTTGATATTATCTATTGGCTCGAGAAGAGATGTACCATTCAGGGTAACCCTGAACCAATTTTGGATTCAGAGGGTTTTTGGAATGGGGGTTGGAGATATAAAATTACTTTGTCTCAATCCGATGACGGACTTCAACACCTTCCTAGTTGTTTCTATTTGGGTAGAGACAAGGGTTTTATTTTCTATCCTGGACAACCCTGACATTGTTATAAGTGTGGTTCTAGCAGACATTTGAGCAGGTCTTGTGATACCTTAAAGTGTGCGCAGAGTGGGGAATTGGGGCATGTCATGTCAGATTGTCATCATCCTGTTAAATGTGGCTTGTGTGAGGAAAACCATTCATTTCCAGACTGTCCTTGGGCAGCTCATAATACTTCTAATGGGGATTTTGCAATTTCAGGATTTTTATTTAAACACTGCTGCCAAGGCAGCCTTGAAACATTATGCCCCCCAGTAGTAGAATACCTTCTGAGGTTGTTTCTGTGCCTCCTTCGGTTGTCCCCATTGTTCTGCCCTGTACTTCTGGCCCTGAGAAACCTTCTGTTCCAGGAGCGTGGATATGTTGTTCATCCACACTGTCTGGCATTGTCCCTTTCCCCTTTAAATCTTGCCGGAAGTCTTCAAGCTGGCTCCTCCCACCCACCCGAGTGGTAAATACCTCGGCTCCGCCCCATGACACCAGATCTTCCTTTCCGCTGGAAGATACAGGTTCCTTCGTGCTACCTTGCAGTAACAGAGGCCCTGGAGTCAAATCGACGGTTTTCGCAAGACTTATCAGCTTTAAAACTCGTGAAGAGGTATCGATTCAGATCCGAACGCTTCGGATATGGAGGACAAGTCGTCCCCCGGGAGTTGCCGGTGTCCTTGTGGACAAAAAATGTCTCGCACCGATCCCACCTCTCGTGCGTATACTGCCTCGGCGCCGTGCATGATACTTCGGCGTGCACCATCTGTTCAGCCTTCCATCCCACCGTTCTGGAGGACCGTAAGGCACGCCTGAAGTTGGGGTGACCGGAGCTTCGCAATCCACTGGTGAAATCGAAGAAGGCCAGGTGGGCGGTTTTTCCGCGGCTGCAGATCCAGCGAGCAGCTTCGAGCAGATGGCAGCCTTGAAGAAGAAGCTGCCAGCTCGACCAACGACTTCTTCATGCCGCTCAACTGAGCTCCACCTTCACAGGATCCTTCCGAGTTGTGCCAGTCTCTCTCACTAAGGGTGAGGCGCCTGGCCTCGCATCCTCCCGATCCAAGAAGAAGGATAAGGATCCTAAACCATCTTCTTCTACCCAAGAAGGCGCTCCTGGGACCGAGAGCAGTCCGACTCTCAGGAGCAAGGGGTCTCGACCGGTGAGATCGCCTCCTGACTGCCGGCTTACGGACCTTCCGTCGACCAGGGCACCAAAGCCGAGGATATGGCAGAACCGGCCGAGATTTCTCTTGGCTCGATCGAGCCGTTGTCGCTGACGCCTGTCAACGACTCTCTGGAGAGGACTCCTATTCTCTCCTTCCCCAACGAGGAGACCCGTCCTTCGGGCATCCCGATCGAGGGACAAGAGCCGGAACCCCGGTTCTCACTGAATCCGGCTTCTCCCGACCAACAGAGCCGACGCCGTCGGTCTCGATCGAGTAGTAGGAACCCGTCGGTCGAAAAACCGAGAAAGGGCCTCAAACACTCCCGGAAGAGGTGCTGCCACCATTCCTCATCCTCCTCGGACGAGGAGAGACTTAGACGGAAGCTCTGTCAATGTTATGAGGACCTCATGTGGCAGCAACTTCTTTTAACAGGTCAAAAGCTGGCTGCCCTGGCAGTACTAGCCATTACTTGGCCTCAGCCTCTTCGTCCGACACCGACTAAAGAAGCTAAATCAAAATTTGAATTAAAATTAGCAACAAAAGTCCAGGATAATTACAAATCATTTTACGCATATATTAATAACAAAAAGGGAACTTACAGACCTATTGGCCCATTACATACAAATGATGGTAAAACAATTATGGACCAGTCCCACACAGCCCAGTTATACAATGACTTCTTTTTATCTGTATTCAACAATAAATCCTCCCCTAAACTGGAACATCTGCCTACTATACTTAACATAGAATCACTGATAACTAGTGAAGATATACTCAAAGGCTACTTAAAATCGATCAAAATAAATCCAAGGTCCGATGGAATTCATCCAAGAATAATTAAAGAACTGGCAGACCTTTTGACGGGACCCCTGACAGTAATCTTTCAAACCTCACTGAGGGAAGGGGATGGTTTTGGAGGCTTGGAGAGAGGCAAGTGTGGTTCCCATATATAAGAAGGGGAATAAACATGACGTATCCAACTACAGACCCATTAGTCTGACGTCAGTCCTGGGAAAAATGTTTGAGGGTATCCTAAAAGAGTATATTATGGAACACATCAAGGAGACAGACTTGGTAGACCCCATCCAGCATGGTTTCACCACTGGAAGGTCCTGCCAGACCAACCTCCTGGAATTTTATGGAAGGGTCAGCAGGGCATTGGGAGAGGGGCAGCCTGTAGATGTGGTATATCTCGACTTCTCAAAGGCCTTTGATAAGGTCCCTCATGGCGAGCTCATTGACGCATTAATACTGCATGGCCTACCAGGAACAATAACAAAATGGGTGGATGCGTGGCTTACCTCTAGGAAACAATCAGTCAACATAAATGGGGCCAACTCAGCATGGGCGAGTGACGGGATTCCCAGGATCTGTCTTGGGGCCTTGCTTATTCAATACATACATTGCCTCATTGAAGGTCAATAATGGGGTTTGGGTTTCCAAGTTTGCTGATGACACCAGGGTTGGATTTCAATTAATAACCAAAAGCGCGCTATAGCACTACAAGAGGCATTGGATACACTGGAACTTTGGGCAGTAGAGAAAAACTAACGTTTAATGTAGACAAGTGTTGCGTTATGCATTTTGGGAAGGCAAACATGCAGTTACCCTATATACTTGGTGGTAAAATACTTAGTATTGTTGATCAACAGAGTGACTTGGGAATTATGATTACGAAAGACCTATCATTTAAGACGCACTGTAATGCAGTTATTAAAAAACGAGCAGTATTCTACACTGTATCAACAAGCATATCACATCAAGAAGTAGGGATGTTCTCCTGCCCCTGTATACGTCCTTGGTGAGGCCTCACCTGGATTACTGTGCACAGTTCTGGTCACCCATGGGTAAGACTGAAATAGTGGCACTCGAGAGAGTCAAAGGAGAGCCACCAGATATATACAAGAGGTCAAAGGCTTAGATTACACAACAGGGTTAAACACTTTAGGTCTGTACTCCTTGGAATATAGACGCTTAAGGGGAGATATGTGTTTAATATATAAAGCAACTATCAATCCAGATCTATGGGAACTACTTGGCTTGAAATACAGGGAACCTATATATAATACCAGATCTCACCCACTACAACTTTTTGTTGAATGTCCAAAAACGAATAAAAGGAAATCCTGGCTCACGCTGAGGGCCACTAATATTTGGAATAAATTACCCTTGGAATTAGTAGCTAGCGATACTGTGAATACATTTAAAAACAGATTAGATAGCTTTCTATTTAAACATAATATCCGGGGTTACTAACTTAATGGCGAGCAAAAGGACTAATGTCTATATGGCTCTGTATTTACCTATGAGACCTATGAGACTCCCTCGGTGCCGAGGGCTCCGGTTCTCCCTCCGGTGGGTCTGGTGCGCATTTCGGCTCAGCCTGTTATGGGCTCCCCACCAATTTTGGTGGAACCACCACCAAAACAGCCTCGGGGAAGGGTTCCCTCTAAGGAGGACCGACCGACTACAGGCTTGCCCCACAGGTTGTCCATCACGGTCACTCCTGATCGCCCTAGGCGCATCGAGGGGGATTTAGGTGGGAGGACGCTTGTATCCGGACTCCTCGGATTCGGATACTACCGGCCTTCACTCCCATGATGAGCTGTCGGTTTCAGGCATGGAGGAAGGGCCTTCCTCCTTCCAGGGCATCCTTTGACTCATTTCAGAGTCCACAGGTATGCCTCTGCAGCCCATTCAGAAGAAAGCAGAATATCCTCTCACGGATATTCTCGGGGGGGGGGGATACCCCGGAGGAGGCCTTCCCAGTGGCCGAAGCCATAGTTGGCCCGGCTCTGGAACTTTGGCAGCGTCCAGCCTCTTGCCCAGCTCCCTCTGCCCGCATGGCCCACAAGTACGCAGTGCCCATGGGGTCCTTGGCAGGCTTCACTGAGCATCCCTCAGCAGAAAGCCTTGTGACTGCCTCAGTGTTTAGGTGAACGGGCAGCTTCATGGATACTGACCGCCCTCCGGACAAGGAGTCCAAACTTATGGACTACTCGGCCCGGAAGGTCTACCCGGCATCATCCTTAGGCCTTCGTCAGGCTAGCTCAGCAGTGATCATGGCACACTTCTCTCACGCCCTTTTGGGGTCGCTTGATGAAGTTCTCCTCATCTCCCAGCAGACATGCAGACCCACGGTCAAGCAGGTCCAGGACCAGGGCAGGGCTGTTGCTAAACAACAGCTCCAGATGGCTCTGGACGTTGGTGATTCCTGTGCCCATTCACTAGCTGCCCGCGGTGCCTCTCGCCCGCAGGGGCTTGGCTGAGGTTATCCTCCTTTCCTGCGGATACTCAGCACAAGCTGGCTGGTGCCCTTCCTTGGCACCAACCTCTTGGGTCCAGGAGTGGCAGGTCATCTACAGGCGCATTGGTAGTCTAATGCCACCTTAGATGCCACCTCTGCTAAAGGTTCTTCGGGCAGAACCAGCAGAAGCATAAGAAGAGTCCTTTCGGCATTCTTCCTGTGGTCAGACAGCCCTCCTTCCAGGGAGGTCAGCAACAACAGCAGGCTCAAGCTTGGCCCTAGGCCCAAGCAAGGTCCTAACAGCCCCGCAGAGGAGGCTGAGGTGCTGGTCCAGGTGCCTCCTCCTCCTCCAAGCCTGCACAGTGACGGGTCGGGGGTGGCCTCCCCTGCACCCATCACGCCAGTTCTGGGTTCTCCCATGGGGGGCCGGCTCTGCTACTTTCTTTCCACCTGGTCCGATATCACTTTGGACAGGTGGGTTCTGGAAATGGTTGGGCAGGGACTGCCTCTAGAGTTTGAGCAGTACCCCCCCCCAGCCGGGCCCGTGCCCCACGGGAGGAAAGGATCTCAGTTGGCGCTCAGTCGGCCCTTTGGGACGACATTGCTCAACTCCTCCTCAAAGGGCAGTAGCTCCAGTGCGGATCCTCCTTCAGACCCAGGCTTCGTCTCCAGGTACTTCCTGGTGCCCAGCGGACGGGAGTTGGCGCCCCATTCTAGATCTCTCGACCTGAATCGGTATCTCAGGTCTGCACCTTCGGATGGTAACTCTGAACCAGATTATACCATCCCTGGAGCGAAACATATGGTTCTGTACACTGGATCTTCAGGACGCATTCTACCATGTCCCAATCCGTCCATCCCATCAGCAGTTCCTCCGCTTCAGGGTCGAAGGGACCCTGTATGAGTTCAGAGCCATGCTGTTTAGCCTGTCATCGGCCCCAAGGGTCTTCACCAAATGCATCGCAGTGGTGGCAGCCCATCTACGGCATCAAGGGGTTCGCATTTACCCTTATCTAGATGACTGGCTTCTGATGGGTTCCTCCCTTCAGGAGGTGGAGAGGTCCAGGGACCTGACCCTCCGAACCTGCTCCCATCTTGGCCTCCTAATCAACAAGGCCAAGTCAGAACTCGTGCCTTCTCAGGTGATGGGTTTCATTGGGGCAGAGCTCGACTCTTGTCAAGCCAGAGCTCAGCTCCTGGTGGACAGGGTAGAGGTTCTTTCCTCCTTTGCCCAATCATTTCTGGTTGGGCACTTGCACCCTGCCCGGGACTTCCTGCGCCTCCTGGGTTATATGGCGGCATGCACCTCAGTGGTCCGCTGGGCCAGACTACATATGCGCCCCCTTCAATGGGAGCTGGCCGCCCAGTGCTCTCAGCATCAGGGTCTCTTCGACCAGCTGGTCACGGTCACCCAGAGGATATGAGACGCTTTCCAATGGTGGACCGTCCTGAGTCACTTGCAGGAAGGTATCCCGTTTGTCCTCCCCGAGCCGACAGTCGTCCTTATGACTGACACCTCTCTCATGGGCTGGGGAGCCCACATGGGGGACAACAGAGCTCACGGGTTCTGGACCCCCGAGGAGTCCCAATGCCACATTAACCTTTTGGAGCTCAGAGCAGTCAGACTGGCCCTGTCAGCTTTCGCTCCTCAGCTCCGGGGTCAAGTGGTTCAAGTCCAGACGGACAATACCGCAACCATGTACTACCTCAACAAACAGGGCGGCACGCACTCCCTTCTGCTATGCAGGGGGGCGCTCCGGATCTGGACCTTCTTCAGCCGGCTGGAGGCGGATCTCCTAGCCATCCATGTGGCAGGAGACTCGAACCAACTGGCGGATGCTCTCAGCCGCATAGGCCAGACATCCCACGAGTGGTCTCTCCATCCAGAGGTAGCTTACGATCTGTTCTCCCGTTGGGGCAAACCGTTGGTGGACCTGTTTTGCCTCCAAGGAGAACACCAAGCTGAGGCTATACCATGCCTGTTGCCCTCAGCAGGGCTCGCTGCAGGGGGATGCCTTCTCGAGGCCGTGGACCCCAGGCCTCCTCTATGCCTTCCCTCCATTTCCCTTGATCCACAAGGTGTTACTGAAGGTTAGGAGGGACAAGGCAAAGGTGATCCTGGTAGCCCCAGATTGGCCACGCCAGTTCTGGTATCCAGATCTCCTCAGCCTCAGCTGCAGGGCCCCTGAGCGGCTTTGTACACACCCAGACCTGATATCGTTGAACCAAGGGAAGGTCTTCCACTCGGACCTTCAATCCCTGCACCTCACAGCCTGGTTCCTGAGCGGCTAGAGTTCCAGGCTTTGGGTCTTTCTGAGAATGTCTACACTGTGGTGGAAGCATCTCGAAAAGAATCGACCAGGAAATGTTATGCCTTCAGATGGAAAAGATTTTCCATTTGGTGTCAGGGAAAGAGCCTGGACCCCTTATCCTGCTCTGTGGCTAACATTCTAGACTACCTTTGGTCCCTCTCCAAAGGGGGTCTTCGGTCATCGACCCTTAGGGTGCACCTGGCAGCCATCTCTGCTTACCGGGCGCGGGCCGGTCAGCCAACGTTGGCACAGGAGACGGTGATCAGGTGCTTTTTCCAAGGCCTGGATCACATATTCCCTTTGGTGCGTGAACCTCCACCTCCGTGGGATCTCTTGCTGGTTTTGGCAAAGCTCATGGGCAAGCCATTCGAACCCATGCACAAGTGTGAGCTCTCACACTTGTCGTGGAAGACTGCCTTCCTGGTGGCTATCACGTCAGCCAGAAGGACAGGGGAGCTCCAGGCGCTTTTGGTGGACTCCCTTTATCTGGTCTTTCACAGGGACAAAGTTGTCCTGCGCCCCCACCCGAAATTCCTTCTGAAGGTGGTGTCAGAGTTTCACCTCAACCAGGTGTTGATTCTGCCGGTATATTACCCTAACTACACCTCGGATGCCGAATACAGGCTCCATACTCTGGACCCCAGGTGTGCTCTCTCCTACTATAAGGAGAGGACCACAGAAATTCGGGGAGAGGTTCGCCAGCTGTTTGTCACCTACGCTGAAGCCGCTTCTGGCAGACCTGCAGCCAAGCGGACTATTGCAAGATGGATCACATCATGCATAAGTCTGTGTTATGAATTGGCGGGCAAGGAGCATCCCAAGGGGATAAGAGCTCATTCTACCCGCCATACTGCTGATTCGGTGGCTGCTTCCAGGGACATCCCTATCCAGTAAATCTGTTGGGCTGCTACCTGGAAGTCAGCGAACACCTTCATTACCCATTACCAGATCGACCTTGAGTCACGATGTGATGCTGGTTTTGGGACCTCGGTTCTCCACTCTCTGTTTCCTAAGTAGGGGGTGTGCGCCTTGCCTCCCTCCTCCCGGAGAACTGCTAGGAGTCTGCCAGACAGTGTGGATGAACAACATATCCACGCTCCTAGAAAAACAGGTTACTCACCTGTAACAGTAGTTCTAGGAGTGGTATATGTTGTTCATCCACACGCACCCACTCGACCTCCCCGGCTTAAGGCGCACAACTTGGCTTCCAGCGGACTAGATCTGGCATCATGGGGCGGAGCCGAGGTATTTACCACCCAGGTGGGTGGGAGGAGCCAACTTGAAGACTTCCAGCAAGATTTAAAGGGGAAAGGGACAATGCCAGACAGTGTGGATGAACAACATATACCACTCCTAGAACTACTGTTACAGGTGAGTAACCTGGTTTTCCCGTGGTTATTCCCACTATAGAAGTGTCTCCAGACCCTGGTTTATCTACTGACACTAATACTATGCCCCCTCCTCTCCCGCCTGACGGGGCTTTTACGATTGTAAATAACTGACGGCGGAGTTTAAGGAATAAACTCGTGGCCTCTGCTATGGAACCCTTTCAGCTCCCCTTGCACAACCCCTTTTTCACATTACAAGGAGTGGATTTAGATGCCAGAACTGAGTCTGACTCAGCCTCCATACACTTCTCCCAAGCTGATGGGGGTTCTGATACAGAACGTTCTGTGGAAGATTTGGTTACCGTGCCAAAGAATAGATCCCGAATGGGTTCCCGGAAATGTGTTAAGAAAAAAGCGTGACTTCATTAGTGCTGCTGTCTGGCTTTCTAGCTTTTATACTAACTATGGGCTGTTTGTATGAAATCAAAATGTCTTCCCTGAACACTAATAGTATACAATCTGAAAGGATGCAGTTGTTAATTTTTGCCTTGTTTGAATTTGCTTTATATGATGTAATTTTTTTACAAGACACCAGGCTACATACTAGGCAGAAAATGGATAGGGCATCTTTGGGTTGGAAGTGGGGCCTGACTCAGTGGTCTGTTGGGGACGAACTCTGTAGTGGGGTTGGTATTTGTTTAAATCACCCCTCTGTAAAATTGTTCGGACAGTGGATATTTTACCTGGTCGGGCCCTTTTGATGGATGTCTTTTGCATGATTTACCTTGTTGACTCATCAATGTTTATGCCCCACAGACTAAGACAGCCAGAATTGAGCTTTTTCATGCTATTCAGCCATATCTTTTTTCTGCTCTATATGTTTTTTTGGGAGGTGACTTTAATTGTGGCCTGTATCTTAAGGATCGAGGACCTATAATGAAGAAATTATATTGTGATACAAACTGTTTGACTGCTCTGGTTTCCCAGGCTGGTTTGCTGGATGCTTGTGCTCACTTTGGTCATCCTGATAAAACCTATTTTTGTGGCATTTTGGCCTCTAGGATTGATTTTTGGTTTATATCCCCCTTCTTTGGGCATTAGATCTACTAAAACTACTCCTGTGGTCCCCTCGGACCACGCTATAGTGGAGATTTTGGTCTCTAATTTTGATTGGATGCGGCATGGCCCTGGTTATTGGCATATGAATCTAGCACTTCTTTCTCTACCTTCTGTAAAAGATGGTTTTGTTTCATTGTTAGCAGCCCGTAAATCGGTTAAGTTTTCATATGACACCTCTCCGGCATGGTGGGAAGGTACAAAATGTGAAATTAGGTATTATTTTCAACACATAGGCAGATTGCATGGGAAATATAAAAAGGATTTATACCAGGTATATCGGTCACAGTTCCAGGACCTGGTATTTCAGGCCTCGCAGGGTAATGCTCAGGTGCTCATGACACTGGCAGAAATTAGGGAAATTATGAACGACTTACAATATGACCGACTCAAATCTTTAAACCAGGAGCGTCAGTTTGGGACCCAAGGAAAGCAAGATTTTATTGATCCCTTTCATTTTTGTACTGAACAACAGCAGCAGAAATGGATGTCCTCAGTGAGAGATTCCCAGGGTTCCGTTTTTTCCACAAAAACTGATATTTTGCGTATAGTGGATGACCACGTATGTTCACTTTTTCATGTTCCAGACTTGTCCACTGATAACTGTCTGTCATGGCTGGACGGCTGCAATTTGCCTACAACTTCATCTTCTGATAAAAAAGCGTTGCTGTTGCCCCTTATCCAATCAGAAATATTGGCTACTTTGGCCCAAGTGAAGGGCAGCTCTGCCCCTGGAAAGGATGGCCTTCCCTATGAACTTTATAATATTATATTACAGTTTTTGTTGCCAGAATTTTTGGAATTATTTCAGGATATTTTAACGTCTGGGGTACTGCCTTCATCAATGGCAGATGGTTTGGTGATCTTTATGTATAAAGCTGGAGACAGGGTGGATTTACATAATTGGAGGCCTATTACACTTCTCAATACGGATTTCAAACTTCTTACAAAATTGTTGAATAATAGACTTAAAACAACATGAAGTCTTGCTGTATTCTGACAATTGCAGTTAGGTCCTGCCTTTCAACTGCCCCGGGGAACATAGGGTTAACTTTTCTATGCCTTGCATAGAATGTTCATCACGAGCTCGGTTGAAGCCTCTGCCTGTTGTTATTCGAACTGCAACCGTCAGATTCTTTACTCCGCCTCACTGAACAGTCGCTCCGGAATTTCTCCTGCTGCTTTCGGTTCAAAAATTCGGTGTAGTGTCGGTTTTGGTCAGTTTCTTCAATTGTTGTTTCCGCTTAGTCGGTTCAAGTCTCTGTGTGTGATACCGTAGTACTAGATAGGTTTTGTTCTGTTTTCTGTGTGGAACTTGTAGCTGTGGATCGGTTCTGCTGAACCGATCATTTTGAGTAAATTGTACTTTACTTTGGTGTGTGGTTACGGTCGTATCGGTTCTAAAACAGGTTTTAATATGTTTTCCAAGACCTCTTGACACGGTCAGGAACCGATAAAGTCTTGCCTGGCGGATTACTAAAAAGGGTAAGTTTGGTTAGGTTGGCCATGTCTGAGAAACCCAAGAAAAAGCGGCCCACTGGGTTTCAACATTGCAGTGTGTGGGGAGGGGAGGTCTTTGCAGGATGATCCCCACACCACCTGTTTATTGTCTGGGGTTTGACCACCTCGATTCAGACTGCCAAATTTGCAAAAATGTTCCCAAATCTACCCTGGAAAAAAGATTAGGTAGACTGAGGGAAAGGGAGGCCGAGAAGTCCGCTGACCTGGATGGCCAGCCTGGTTCGGTTCTGACTGAACCAGAAGGAGTGCCTCTGACAGGGGCAATACTTCTTTGGGCAAAGGAGAGCCAATTCGAGGAATCGGTTCCAACAAAAAGAAAAAGGAAAGACAAATCAACTGGTTCGGATCCAGAATCTCATACTCCAACCGCCGAAGAGATAGCCAAAGCGATTAGGATTATGGAATCGCTTTGATCGGTTCTGACTGAACCGGCACCATCTGGCAGGGGCTTGGTTCGGTTGGTTCCCCCGGTTCCGGATTATATCTTGGAAGAATTTTGTGAACTGGAGTTTGAGGAGGAGGGAGTGTATGAGGATGATTATGGTGATGGTGAAAGTCTGGATGTGCCTATTGACCCGGACATCTCCCCAGACAGACCTTCAGGTGTTTCTCCTCCTAGGCTTTCTGAGTCCCTTCACACTACATGTTCTGCAGAAGGTGGCTGATACCCTCCATCTTCCTGTGGAGGGCAGTAGAGGATCAGGGAAGAACCTGATTATGTTGAGATGATGGACATCCCAGAGTCCAGGAGACTGTCTATTCCCTCCATAAATCTTTTGGGAAACAGACACAAAAAATTCTTAAGTCTCCCAATTCTATACCTCCTGTGGACAGAAGAATGGACAGAGGTACATTCTTTCAGGCTCAGATACAGAGTTCCTTTTCAGCAATGCAGCCATGTTGGGGTTGTCAAGCTGCTGCCTGTGATAAAGGCAAACATTCCCTTGGCATTCCCCTCCCAGACAAGGACTCCAGAAATATTGATGCCATGGCAAAGAAGCCAGTGCATGGTACATCTTTGGGACTCAGGCAGGCTAATTATATGGCCTGTGCAGCCAGGTACCAGAAGTCCAGGTGGGACACTGTACTGGCACTGGCTAAACAGGCTCCTACCCAGCTTGCCAGGGCTGGAGCAGGTGGCTGCAGATGGGATTGAGGCATCGAAAGTTCAGTTTAGTGCTGCTGTAGACTCAATTACATATCATCGAGAGTCATGGCTACATCTGGCAGCTCTTCAGAGAATGGCTTGGCTCAGTGTACTAATCTCACAGGATACCCAGGCTAGGGCCATGGATTTTCCTAGTGTGTAATTCTCTGTTTGGGAGCAGACAGAGAATTACATGAAAAAATGTGACGAATACAGGACCACTTACAGGGTGCTCAAGGCCAAAGAAGGCAAGCAACTCCTCAAAGGCAGCAGTCCAGGGCAGGGCAGGCCTTTCCAAAGGCCTTTTACCAAGCACAGGCCTCTTCTTCCTTTTGCAGAGGGGTTCTTCAGAGGAGAGGGAGGCAGAAGGGGATGAGCAGGCCGCATCCACCCCTCAGCCTAAAAGCTCCTGCCAAGCAGACACCTGATGGGTCTGCCCGGGTCGATTCTCCTATACCAGTAGGGGGCAGGCTGGCTTACTTTGTCCAGGACTGGATGTCTCTTACATCAGACAAGTGGGTCCTGGAGTAGTAAACGGGAGACTGGTCTCAGCTTCAAAAATTCCGAGATGAGAGCCAGATCTTTTCACTGCAAATCTCTCAGAGACCCTGCCATAGAGGCAGAGGTTTCTTCTCTCCTAGCTCTCAGAGCTATAGAGAGAGTTCATACCCTACACTGGGGCAAAGGATTGTACTCCAGGTACTTCCTAACCCCCAAAAAGACAGGAGAGTGACGACCCATCCTGGACCTAAGATATCTGAACAAACATCTTTTAAAGCCAAAGTTCAAAATGGTAACTCTGGGAATTATCCTTCCCTCTCTAAGGCCAGGGGACTGGCTATCCTCCCTGGACCTCAAAGATGCCGATTTTCACATTCCCATCAGGTGCTCCCACAGAAAGTACCTCAGGTTCAAGTTGCCCTCAGGCCACTATCAGTTCAGAGCAATGCCCTTTGGCCTAACATCAGCCCCAAGGGTCTTCACAAAGTGCCTGGCAGTAGCTGTTGCCTTCCTAAGAAGACAAAAGATTTCCATTTTCCCATACTTGGACGACTGGCTCATAGTAGTTCAGTCGCCAGACCAAGTCAAGTCACACCTGCAAGTGACCCAGCAAGTGCTCACTTCTTTAGGATTCCTTCTCAACCTACCAAAGTCAGTTCTCAAACCAGTGCAGCTCCTCACCTTCATAGGTGCAGAACTGGATACGATAAAAGCAAGAACCTTCCTTCCCCTGGACAGGGCAAGGACCCTCATGGAACTGGCCTCTTCATTCAGCCTTTGGGTATCTTGACCAGCAAGGGATTTCCTTCAGCTACTGGGCCACATGGCAGTTTCCACAGCAGTGGTCTAGGGGGCAAGATTCCAAATGAGGGACATTCAGTTTCACTTAAGGGCTTTTTGGTCCCAAAGAAAGGATTCCCTTACCAAACTAATTCCAGTAACTTGGACCCTGATCTAAGCCTTGCAATGGTGGCAGGATCAGGACAATTTGAGGCAGGGGGTTCCATTTGTCACTCAGTCTCATTCAGTGGTCCTCACCACAGATGCTTCCCTGCTGGGCTGGGGAGCCCATTTGGGGGATCTTACCACCCAGGGACTGTGGTCGCCTCAGCAATCTCTGCTTCACATCAATCTCTTGGAACTCAGAGCAGTGTTTCTGGCACTGCAAGCTTTTTCCAAATCTGTACAGAACAAGGTGGTTCAGGTCAGAACAGACAACACCACCACCATGTGGTACATCAACAAGCAAGGAGGCACGGTCTACGGCCTTGTGCACAGAAGCTAATGAAGTTGTGGTCCTGGCCTATTCCTGCAAACCTCTCTGATAAGTTCACCTCCCAGAAAGGACAATGTCACTAGCAGATGCACTGAGCAGAATATCCCGGCCATCACGAATGGGCCCTAGATTCCCTGGTGTTTGGAAGTGATTTTTCTCAAGATGGGGCACTCCAGAGATAGATCTTTTGCAGCCCCAATCACCAACTTCCTCTCTTTTGTTGCAGACCCCAGTCTTGGGCTCAGTCCCCTGGATGCTCTGATTCTGAACTGGGAAGGAATTTCTGTCTTTCCCCTTCCCTCTCCTGTTCAGAGTGTTAGTCAAGATAAAGTCACAACCCATGCAAAGTGATTCTGATTGCTCCAGACTGGGCGAGACAGCCATGGTATCTTGTTGCTGTCCCTAGCAGTCCATCTTCCGTTTCTTCCCAGGAATTACAACCTGTTAACATCCTCTCGGGGAGGATTTGGTACCCGATCTTTGAGTCTCTCAATCTCAAGGCTTGGCTCTTGAAGAGTTAGAGGTTTGCAGATCTGCATCTTTCCCAAGGGGTTCTGGATATCCTTAAGGCTTCTCGAAAGCCTTGCATCCAGAAAAGACTTACAACTCCAATGGAAAAGATTCAGCATTTGGTGTTCTAAGAAGAATATTTCTTCGAGACTCTGCTGAATTGCCTCACGGTTCTTGATTATATGGTCCATCTTAATGGCCTAGGTCTCAGACCAGCTACCCTTAAGGTACACTTGGCAGCTGTTTTTGCTTTCCTATCTGTAGGAAAGTCTTCCTCTCTGTCATCCCATCCTGTATTTTGTAAGTTTTTCAAAGGATTGCTGCACACCAATCCCCCCTTTAGGGCTCCTGCTCCTGCTTGGGACCTTAATGTTTACATTGCTCAGCTTATGCAACCCCCTTTTGAGCCTTTGTCCTCAGCAGAGCTTAAGTACTTGACTTGGAAAACTGTGTTTTTGGTAGCCATTACTTCTGCCAGACATATCAGTGAATTGGAAGCCCTGTCAGTGGAATCTGATTTCATCTCTTTTCACAGAGATAAAGTGGTCCTTAGAACTAACAGAAAGTTCTTGCCTAAAGTGGTTTCAGATTTCTACCTCCGCTGTTCATATCTCTTTCTGTTTTCTTCACTGATCATTCTTCCTCGGGAGAGAGGAGGCTACACAGTTTGGATGTAAAAGAGCCCTTAGCTACTACATAGAGCATACCAAGGTCACAGGTTTGAATCCCTCCAGTTGTTCCTCACTTATGGAGAAGTTGGTGAGCAGGAACCTGCCACTAAAGAGATCTATTGCGAGGTGGATTGTTTCTTGTATACAATTCTGCTATGAAAAACTGGGTAGAACTCAACTTTCAGGCCTGAGGGCTCATTCCAATAAGAGGTGTTAGCTTATTTCTGGCTGCTGCGATGGATTTCTCTCTTAGAAATGTGTCAAGCAGCCACCTGGAAAACAGTCCATACTTTCACCACACATTACTCTCTGGATATCCAGGCTAGGAGTGATGCTCGGTTTGGCACAGCAGTACTTCAGATCCTGTTTCCAAAGTAGGTTCTGTCCCTCCTCCATGGAGGTACTGCTTGGTAGTCTGCATTGTCAGAATACAGCAAGACTTCATGTTGTTTGAAGAAAAAATTGCTCGCCTTAGTAATTATGTTTCTTCTAGTGGAGTCTTGCTGTATTCTGACTCCCCCGCCTCCCCTCTCAGAACCTAGTTTTTGGGATGTAGGTGGGCAGGAGCAGTGTTGGCACCCTAGGGGTGTCCTTTTTACACCCTCTTTTTTGTTTGGGTGGAATGTTGTTTTATGGATGTGTTTTTGGTTTTGGGTTTCCTGATTTGAGTCTTCCTTTGAGAACCAAAAACATTATATATTTGCCAGTTGGCTAGTAAAAATTTTACAGTTTCCACACAGAACACCTGCTTAGATTTTGACTTTGACGGCAGATAAGGACCACTTGGCCCACCCAGTCTGCCCATTTCCCTACCTATTGTATAAGCTGCAGATTCTAGTTAACTAACAGCCTACTTCCTGCAACCCCCCACTGTAATTGCCTTATGTCTTTCCCATGCATGTTTGAATTCCCCCACTGTTTTAGACCCCACAACCTCTCCAGGAAGGCAGTTCCATGTGTCCACCTCTCTCTCCGTGAAAAAGAATTTCCTCACATTACCCCTGAGCCGTCCCCCCCTCTAACTTTAAATTGTACCCCCTTGTTCTTACACATCTCGTTTTCTGAAAGATGCTACCCTCCTGGACTTTGTTGATTCGCTTGAGGTACTTAAAAGTTTCTATCATGTCCTGCCGTCCCTCCTTTCATCAAGGGTATACATATTAAGCTCTCTCAGTCTGTCTCTCTTCATATGGTTTCTGATGTAGACCCTGCACCATTTTAGTTGCCCTCCTCTGGACTGCTTCCATCCTGTCTATGTCCTTGCATAGATGAGGTCTCCAAAACTGCACGCAGTACTCCAGATGGGGTCTCACCAACTGTCTGTACAGAGGGATAACCACTTCCTTTTCTACTTGTGATGCCCCTCCTATGCATCCCAGTATCCCCCTGGCTCTCCTTACTGACTTCTCACATTGCTTACCCACCTTTAGGACATCTGATATGACTACACCCAGATCCCTTTCCATTATTATTGTTGTTAGTACCTCCTCTGCTATTGTGTACTCTTCTCCTGGATTTTTATTTCCCAGGTGCATTACTTTGCACTTCTTTGCATTGAATCTAAGTTTCCATATGTCTGACCATTCCTCCAACCTTGCCAAGTCCCTTCTCATCCTTTCTACCCCCTCTTGTGTATCAACTCTGTTACAGATCTTTGTGTCATCTGCAAAGAGGCATACCTTTCCTTCCAGACCCTCTACAATGTCACCTATAAAGACGTTAAAGAGGACTGGACCCAGTACTGAGCCCTGAGGTACTCCACTAGTAACCCCCCTTTCTTCAGAATGTGTTCCATTCACTATTACCTTCGGTGTCCTGTTGTGCAGCCAGTTTGCTACCCAGGCTACCACCCTGGGACCCACTCCCAGACTGGCTAACTTGATTATTAATCTTTTGTGCGGGACTGTGTCAAATGCCTTGCTAAAGTCTAGGTAGGCCATATCCACAGCCCCTCCCTGGTCTATTACTTTGGTCACCCAGTCAAAGAAATCGATTAGATTCGTCTGACATGAACTTCCTGCTGTAAATCATGCTGCTTTGGGGCCTGTGCCCTACTGGCCTCTAGGTACTGAACAATTCTTTCTTTCAGAAGTTATTCCATCATTTTCCCCACCACTGAGGTCAAACTAACAGGTCTGTAGTTTCCTGCTTCTGCCTTGCTCCCATTTTTGTGAAGGGGAATCACATCTGCCCTCCTCCAGTCCTCAGGTACCACCCCATCCTCCCATGATTTGTTAAAAAGTGTGGTCAGTGGTGTCACTAGGTCCTCCCTTAGTTCTTTTAGGATTCTAGGGTGAATCCCGTCAGGCCCCATTGCTTTGTTCACCTTGAGTTTTAGGAGTTCTTTCAGGACTCTTTCTTCTGTAAATGGACTGGCGTCAACCCCACTACCCAGAGTGCTTCTATTGTTTGGTTTAGATAACTCCTCCTCTTCTTCTTTTGTGAATACTGAGCAAAAGTATTCATTCAGTATCTCTGCCTTTTCACTGTCTCCCTCTGCCCACCTCCCCTCTCCTTTATTAATCTTCACTATCCCTCCCTAACCTTTCTATGCTCTCTAATGTACCTATAAAGGTTTATCCCCTTCTTAACTGAGTTGGCTTTTTTTCCTCAGTTTGGGCCTTTGCTTTTTGACTGCCTTCCCACTTCTTTCTGCTTTAATTGATACAGTTCCCTGTCGTGCTCCTTCTGTGATTCCTTATATTTTTGAATGCAGCTTTTTCCCCTTAACCTTCCCTGACACCTCTTTTGAGAACCATAGTGGTTTTTATTCTGCTTTTTCTTTATTTGTTTCACACAAGGCTTGTTGCCTCCATGATGGCAGTTTTGATTTTTCTCCATTGTTCTTCCACCCCTCCTTTCTGGCCATTTGCTAATGCATTCCTTGGGTATTCACCCATTACGCCAAAGTCAGCCCTTCTAAAGTCCATTATCCTTGTCTTTGTATGGCTTGTCTCCATGGTTGTGTTTATCGTGAAGCATACTGTGCAGTGGTCGCTTGTTCCCAGATGTCTACTGACTTCTAAATTTATGATGCTCTCTCCATTTGAGAGTACCAGGTCTAATATTGCTCCCTACCGAGTGGGTTCCACCACTAGCTGTCTAAGGCATGCCCCTGTAGGGCATCGAGAATGACCCTGCTCTTGGGTGTGGCTGCAGTCCATGTCGTCCAGTTAACATCTGGCATATTCAGGTCCCCCATCAACAGTATCTCCCCTTTCTCAACCATTTTGAGAATGCCCTCTATCATTTTCTTGTCCATTTCCTCCCCTTGAGACGGGGGTCTGTATACAACCCCTGTGCGAAGTGTGATGCCATTCCCTGTCTCCAAGGTGACCCAGAGTGCCTCTTGTCCTCCCCCTTTACTTTTAGTTCTGTAGTTTTGATCCCTTCCCTTATGTAGAGAGCTACTCCACCTCCTCTTTTACCCTCCCTGTCCCTTCTGTAGATTGTGTACCCTGGTATGTTGACATCCCAGTCATGGTTCTCTGTGTACCATGTTTCTGTGACTGCCACAATATCCAAGTGTTCCTCTTCAATCAGGGCTACTAGCTCTGGAAACTTGTTTCCCAGACTACGAGCATTGGTACTCATTGCCCTCCATTTAATGTTGGCTTTATCCTTTTTTATCCCATCCCTGCTCTTATTGCCCTTATCTGTTTTTCCATTTACCCCTGTCCTGCCCTCTGTCAAGCTCTGTACCTCAGTGTTTACCCTACCACCCGCCATGTTTAGTGAGTTTTTACTCGTAAAGATCTGATGGTTGCAGTTCAAATAACAACAGACAGAGGCTTCAACCGAGCTAGTGATGAACATTCTACGCACGGCATAGAAAAGTTAACTCTATGTTCTCCGGGGCAGTTGAAAGGCAGGACCTAACTGCAATTGTCAGAATACAGCAAGACTCTACTAGAAGAAACATAATTACTAAGGTGAGTAATTTTTTCTTCTATTATGTGCATCTTCCCTTATTCATCCCTCTCAGACTTGTACTATCCCTGAACGGAAAATTACTGATAGTTTGCTTTTATTAAGGGAAATTATACATCAGGGTAATTCAGGGGAATTGGAAGGGTTTACTCTTAGTTTGGACCTGGCCAAAGCTTTGACAGTTTCTGTCATGCTTATCTATGGAGTGAAGAAACGTATGGGATCTCTGTCTGGTTTGTTTCATGGCTACAGGCCTGTTATGCCACCGCTTTGGTACAAGCTTATTGTAATGGCTGGCTGGGAAAGGAATTTGGGGTGAAACGAGGGGTGAGACAGGGTTATCCCCTTAGTCTATTGTTGTACCTGTTTACTTTGGATCCCTTACTCCAACATATTAATGGTAATCAGGATATTCAAGGCGTTTCTTTTTCTAGTACCACTGAGGAAGTCAGGAGTATAGCTTATGCGGATGATAGTTGCTTTATTGTGAGGGATTTAGCCTCAGCTGCTTTGGTGGGTCGTACCCTTTCTGATTTCACCACAGCGACTGGGGCTTTAGTGAATTTTTCAAAAAGTGAATGTCTCCCATTTGGCTCTACACACTTTTTGGAACCTATGCTTCTTGGGATTCCGGTAGTTGAGGATACTTGTACTATTTTGGGGTTGATTTTCGGTCAGGGAGATTTGGCTTATGTGAACTGGACTTCTAAAATTGAGTTGGCACAGGGGAAGGTCTCTTTATGGAATAAGTGGAGGCTTTCAAAATTAAAACGAGTATTTTTAATTAAAATTTATTTGCTTCCTATTTTTCTTTACCTTAGTGGGATTTTTTGTTTACCCCTTCAATTAGAAACCAAATTGTACAGTTGTTTTTTCTCATGTATTTGGGGTAGTAGATTGAATCCCATAAAAAGATGTTTATTGTTCAGGGATAAACGGTATGGGGGCTTAAAAATTATTAACCCTATAGTGTTTTTCTTTACAGTATTTGTGGCTGTTAACCTTAAACCTGTGCTGGCAGGTTTGACTGCTACCTGGATCCCTTGGGTACAGGATTCTCTTGCTGAGCTACTTCCTTTCTGGCCAGTTCATTCCCATATTCCTAAGCAACGCTCCTTGCAACGTCTTCCTGACCATTTCAAGTTGTGCTTTGGAAAAATTAAACTCTGGGGCCTTGCTAAAGAGCATATATATTTTTTTTTTGTAAATATCTTTTTTTATTAATAATTTTAACTTATTTACATACAAGTCAACCATACCATCAGTAATTAATTTAAGGTACATGACATCAAGGATCAGTCTCAGTGAAAGTATAATATTCCATGTTCAGCATATATAAAAAACAGGAAGTTGAAGGGAGATAAGGAGAAAAAAGGAAAACAGTCCATGAGTGGGAACAGTGTCCATATCGGCCGGTACCATTTCAGTTCCTTGGCCTTCTGCTTCCTCGCTTTGACCTCCATCCTAGGCCCTCCAGCATATCACTTTAATCTGTTCTCTCCTACTTGGGGGAGTTGCCCGTCCCCCTAAAGGCCCTGTCCTCAGATGTCGATCATTCCAACACAAAACTCCCTGTCTAGTCCTACATTGTAGCACTCGGTGAGGTGCACCCAGGTCACAGCCCTAGCTCCCCAATCACAGAGCCCACACCCCCCACCCGCCCAACCTCTAGGCCTCCCCCCACAGCGCAAAGGGGAAAGGGAGAAGGAGCACCAGGCCTCCCAGCCTCGCCCTCAAGGGACAAAAGTCGGGTCCTCAGCATGTAGTATATCTGCCACTTGGCCCATCTGGTGTTAAATTTTTCTACCTGATTGTTTAGGCTGTGTTATTTTTCCATGGCATGATTTGTTTAGAAATAGCCCACCATTCTTGTATGGTGGGTGCTTCAAAGTCAGCCAATGTCGGCGTTATGGCTTTTTGCTGCCGTGAGCAGTACAAAAGAAGGTGTTTAGTTATGGGCCCCGCATACGAGGGAGGACCAGAAACAGGACCAGCTCCATTGTCAGTTGAAACTGGTGGTCAGATATCTCCCGAAGGTGTTGCTGCAGAAGTCCATAAATGGCCTCCAGGGAAAACAGCCCACATTACGTGGGTATGGTGCAACCCTTTCGACACCGCATTGGCGCCAATATCCCGCTCCCTGCCCAGCCTTATAATGAGCTGTAATTACCGGAGTTCTGAAGTAGCGAATTAAACATTTCCATGCAAATTCCCTCCAGATATGCGAGCTGGTTATTTTGGCTGAGTTCCTCCAAGCTCGCTGCCAGTCCTCAGGGGTCATCCCATAACCTGTCTCCTGGCTCCAACTGTTCCGGATGTTATCTATACAGGTCCGATTCCGGACTCTCAAGGAGCCATAACACATCGAAATCAGGCGGTTTTGTTTACTAGTCCTGAACAACATTGTTAGAGTCTGTACTAGTGGTGGGACCTGTTCCGGAACCCAAATCTCCTCTGGGAGATGATTCATGTAGTGTCGGAGCTGTAAGTAGCAGAAGAAATCTTCCTTCGGGATATTAAATTCCTTCTGGATCTCTGTAAAGGACCACATAATACCTTGCTTCATTATTTGGCTTAGATATCTCAGCCCTCTCCTCTCCCACCTCTGGAGCCACCATCGATAATGTTGGGAAAAGCCTCAGAGAGGAATCTGACATAGGAGTGGAAGAAACCTGGTCAGCTGGTGGTCCCTCCTGATAGTCCTCCAGCCTCTAACCGAGGCCTCAATCCAGGGTTTCCCCGGAAGTGCCATCCCATTCTCCCCGACCTGATATAGAATTCTACAGAACCCAGTGTCATCCACTAGTGCTCGTTCTATATCCAGCCAGTGTGGGCTGTCAGTCCTGCTTTGTCTGGACATTACATGTATCACATTCACGCCTGCTGATAAAATCGGAGATCCGAGAAGACCCATCCCCCTCGTCCCTGGGGAGGTCAAGTCCCAAACCCCACTCGGGGCCTTTTGTTAGCCCAGATAAATTTAGTGATATGTTTGTTTATTTCCCTGAATGTTTGTGTTGGGATTTGAAGCGGTACATTCTGAAACATGTACAGCGCTCTAGAGCAGGGTGACCATCTTAATGAGGTCAATCCTACGCTGGCCAGTCCCAGGGGAGGGTCAGCCTAAACCGCCAGATCCGCCTTTAAGCTGTGTTATTAGAGGTGTGTAATTGCAGTTATAGAACCTCGGCCGGATCTGGGTATGTATATCCCTAGGTATTTCAGTTTTCCGAGCCCCATTTCCTGGGACTATAGCCTTAGCTCTCGGGTAGGGAGATAATGAAGGAAAGCATCTCGGTTTTATTAAGGTTTAATTTATACTAACACCCACCAAAAGCCTCCAAGACTTGTTTGGCTGCCAAAAGAGACTGTTCGAGCTCCATGAGATACAACAATATGTCATCGCGTAAAGGGCAATTCGATTGCTCCCTCCCCAGGTCACTCAGTTATGTTTTGTGTTTCCCTGATCCTCTGTGCCAGGGGTTCTATGAAGGCTGCAAACAAAGAGGTGAGAAAAGGCAGCCTGTCCGTTCCCTGTACAGTGAAATACCCGAATAATTGTCAGTTCACCTTAGCCTTAGCGTATGGGGCAGTATATGTTCTTTAAGACATTTACTAATACAGGAGGAAGCCAAATTTATGTAATGTTTCGTAGAGAAACTGCCAGGATACTCTGTCGAATGCCTTCTCGGCATCCAAGCTGACCAACAGGGATGGGATCCCCTCCTGTTGCATTTGATGCACCACGTATAGGGTTCGTCTTATATTATCCGTGGTGGTGCGGGTTCGAACAAACCCAGTCTGGTCCTTATGGACCAGTAAGGGGAGGACCTGGTCCACCCTATGGGACAGAATTGACATGAAAAGCTTATAGTCCTGGTTAAGCACAGATATAGGCCTGTATGAGGCACACAGTTGTGGGTTCTTACCCTGCTTAGGGATAACAGACACCGTGGCATAGGCCCAGGATGGGGGAGGGGGCCCCCCCTCCAGGACTTCATTAAAGACCGTGCGGAGGCTTGGAAGGATCTGGGCCACAAATGCCTTGTAGAATTCCGCACCATATCCGTCTGGGCCAGGGGCTTTCTGTGCTTTGGTATTCCGTATGGCGGATGTCAGCTCCGTATCCGTGATCGAGGCGACCAAAGCTTCCCCCTGGGCCTCCGTAAGTCGCGGCAAGGTGATCGATCGCAGGAATTCTTGCACGTTATGTGAAGGAACTTGTTCCTCCAGGGTATACAGGGACTGATAGTATGTGGCAAAGGCTTCTGCAACGTCCTGGGATGCTAAAGAACATATTTTAACGTACACTAGGAAATAATTTTATGTGTATCTTATTAATACTTTTTTCTGTGATACAGGGTATTTTGATTTTAAATCACCTTTAGAAAAACAATTGATTGGCAAAATGTTGGCATCTCCTCTTATTCCTGCTCATATATGGGATGTTATGTGGCTTTCCCTTCATGGGAAACTTAACGTAAAGGGGAATTTAAAGCATAAAAGTATTGAGCATTGCTATTGCCCTAGGGATTCCTGTTCTGGTATTGTCGAAACTATGGATCATTTATTTTTGTCTTGTCCATTCGTTCAGAAATTCTGCAATTTTTTTGCACACTAAATGGCCTATGTCACCCTTTTTTGATTTGACTTCAGATATTTTAAACTTAGGTATTTTACCCTTCTTATGGACTAAGCATGACAGGGTTACTCTCTGGTTGTTTTTAGTCTGTTTCAGATTTTATGTTTGGCATGTGAGATGCCGGTTAACAATACAACAACTAAGTTACACTGAGGACATTTATTTTATATGATTGATGTTGTAGTCCAGAGACATAGAACTTTAGAGCAAAGATCAGTAGCGCCTGGGCTCTTTCAGTCCTGGTGGCGCAGTATCGATTGGCTTTGATAGCTCTTGGACACCCTTTTTGGGTTTGTCCCTATGTTTATTGACTGCACTATTGCATAACAGGAAGGCTCGCTTGACATTTTCTATGGAGGAATATGTGGTTTCTGGAATATGGACTATGTCCCCATGTGCATTATCTCTGTTTGATGCTTTTGGCATGTTATGTGGGTTTGGGGGGGGGGTTTCAGCGTTTCTCATTTCGTTTTGGGATTTTACGACTGTATTTTTGTGTTTACTGTATGATGTAATACTTCTTTCTAGTTCCCATTATTTCATATGATTTTGTGTGCAGTAGCACTATTGTGTATAGGTTTTGTTTGACAGTTTTACTAATAACTCCCATACTCCTTTAGTTGGGGGGGGGTTGTTTTTACATTTTTTCTCTTACAATGCTTGGCTAATGTATGATTGTAATACTTTTTTTTAGGTTTTTTTTTTTTTTTTTTTATGATTTGTCCCTTATTTTGTGTGACTTAACACTGTTTGTATTCATTTTGGTTTCTTGTTATGATAATAAAAAAATTCCCCATCTCTTTTCAAGAAGTGCCATGGTGTCATTAATGTCCACCTGAACAACTACCAGAACAGGCAAACGAGACCTTGGTTTAACATCTCATCTGAAAGATAGCATCTCAGAAATGTTGCACTCCCTGATGCTGTACTACAGTGTCAGTATTGGGATTTTAGCCCAAGTTCCTGGTGTGAGACTAGAACCCATAGTCTTCTAATCTTCTGGCCTCAAAGGGGAGTGTGCAACCTGCTGAGTCACTGACACTGCTAAAAATGTCTGACATTTGTCAGGTGACTTGCCCGTGTGCATTGGTGATGTAGTAGTTAGATCACTGAACTGTGAAGCTGGATTTGAGAGGTTTAGCAGTGTAGCGGTTTAATAGGTTGCATGCTGTCATCTGCAGTAGAAAAATCATGAGGTTGTGGGTTCTAGTCTCACACCTGGAACTTGGACTAATACCCAGTACTGACACAGTAATGTTGTACTAAGGGAATATTACACTGCTGAGGCGGTGTCCTTTGGATTAGATGTCAAAATGGGGTGCTGCCCTTCAGATGAGACGTCAAAATGAGATCCCATGTCACTTATCGAATGAGTACCTGATTTTGCCCATTGTCCTGGTCAAAATTCCCATCAATAAAAAAATCGATGTAATAGTCTCACAGGATGGACCTGGAAATGAGCTGTCACAACTCAGTATGCCATTGCTGGTCAAAAATTATAAATGAATAAAACCCTATCACAGTCACATGCCCACTGTTGACCTCCAGCAAGTAATTTCTTTCATTTTTAGTGACCTTCCAGTTTCCTGCACAAAATGACATTTGGCATCAATGGGACTCAAATCTCATACCATTCCAACAAAATCTAAATCTCTGGACATTCCATTCTCATTGGTCTGGGAGTATGATTCTCACTTTGGGTGTGAGAGGTCCTGGTATCAAATCCTGGATGAGTACTTAAAGCAAAATAATAAGAACCATTTCAGCTTGAGACTCATTTACGGGAAATAGAAACAGAGATATATGAAATCCCTGTGAACTTAGCTGCAGAACGCCATGTGCCATGTTTCCAAGGAGCCAGCAACTACAGGCCAGTCTGCCTGACTTCGATGGTGGGAAAATTATTGGAATCACTACTGAAGGAAAGTATAGTGGAATATCTTATCCAGTGGTTTACAGGACATGAGACAGCATGGATTCATGGGAGTAGGTCTTGTCAAACGAATCTAATAGATTTCTTTGACTGGGTGCCCAAGGAATTGGATCTGGAAGGAGCAGTATATGTGGCCTACCTGGATTTCAGCAAGGCCTTCGACACCATCCCACATAGGAGATTAGTAAGCAAGATAGGCAGCCTAGGACTGGGAGCAAAGGTGGTAAACTGGTAAGAAATTGGCTAAGGGATAGGAGACAGAGGGTAGTGGTAAACAGAGTTCACTCCAAGGAAGGGAGGGTGACCCGTGAGGTAGCTCAGGGATCTGTACTGGGACCAGTCCTCTTTAATGTCTTTATTGGTGACATTGCAGAGGGGCTGGAGGGAAAGGTCTGCCTGTTTTCAGATGACACTAAAATCTGCAACAGGGTAGACACTCCGGGGGGGGGGGGGGCTGGAAAAAAATGAGAGGGAATTTGAAAAGGTGAGAGGAGAGGTCACATGGCAACTGGGTTTCAGTGCAAACAAGTGCAAAATTATGCACTTGGGGCACAGAAACCCAGGGGAAGAGTACAAAATGGGAGGAGAAATATTGACGACCACCAAACAGGAAAGAGACCTGAGAGTTATCATATATGATGACCTAAAGGTGGCTAGGTACTGTGACAAAGCAGTCAGGAGAGCTAGCAGGATGCCAGGGTGCATAGGGAGGGGGAACACCAGCAGAAAGAGGGAGGTGGGGAGCCAGCCTGGTGGTGCTGAGGGTTGAAGTGCTGGACGCCACACCTCGCTCCACGCTGGTGACCAGGGTTCAGGAACGAGCTCGAGCTGCTGAGGGTTGGCCAGAGGGAGTTAGGCTGGAGCATCCGATGACAGCTTGCCTTCTCCGGGGGGTTGGAGGGCCCTACAGTCTGGCAAGCAGTGACCCCTGGCAGAGGCTGGGAGCGCGACAGCAAGCTGAAGCCACTGGGGCATGATTAGTCACAGGCGTAGGTCTGGGACCTATCAGCTCCTGGGGCAGCTCCTTCGTGGAAGGAGGGTAAGGGACGTTGCAGACATCGGCGTGCGCACCTTGATGTATGGATATGCAATGTCCCACAGAAAAGGGAAAAAAAAACCTCTAGGGCCAGAAAGATGGAGCGCCGAGCTAGGTCCCGTTGTGCCAGTGTCTGCCTGCAGTCCCAGACCCTGACAAAGACCACAAGATTCGGGGGTTGGCACCTATCCTGACCTCGCCCGGGGGGTTTCTGAGGCAGGATGGAGGGATCAGGGGTTGTCAGGTAAAGCACTAGGCAGGGATAGGCTTAATTGGCGTCTCCCGATGATGCGGCTCTGAGGGAAGTAGATGGGGAAAAAAAGAAATTTCAAAAAAAAAGAAAGAAAGAAAGAGGGAGGTGGTGTTATCCCTGTATAGATCACTGGTGAAACCTCACCTGAAGTACTGTGTCCAGTTCTGGAGACCTCATCTCTGGAAGGACGTAGAAAGAGAGGAGGCGGTCCAGAGGAGGGCAACCAGAATGGTACAGGGTCTGCATCAAAAGCCCTATGAGGAAAGACTGAAGGACCTTAATATGTATACACTGGAGGAATGTAGGGAGAGGGGGGCTATGATAGAAACTTTCAAATATCTGACATGTATAAATAAGGTTCAAGAGGGAAGTATCTTTCAGAAAAAAGATGCTCAAGGACAAGAGGTCATGCTGTGAAGCTGGAGGTAGACTCAGGGGAGATGTGAGGAAGTCTTCTTTACGGAGAGGGTGGTGGATGCCTGGAACAGCCTCCCAGTGGAGGTAGGGGCAAAAACTGTAACGCGGTTAAAGAAAACATGGGATAGGCATAAGGGAACCTTAGTAATAAGACAAGGTGGGATAAGCTGAAGATCTAGTGGGGTCTTCAGTGATACAGTAAGTAGGGGAAAAACAGGACTAGGTGGGTGAAGTGGTCCTTATCTGTCGTCAAATTCTATGTCTCTATGTTTCTCCATTAAGTAAGACATGAAAACAGACTCTTTCGCCAGCCCACCGGTGCAGTGGCAGGGTGTTCGCTCGTGACGCTGATGACCCAGGTTCGGGAATGGACCCGGGAGTTGGAGGGCCAGCCGGGGTGGAGAAGGATTGAGTGCCGTACTGCAACTCTCCTTCTCCGAGGGGATGGGGGGATGAGCATTTGGTACGTCTACGGCCCCTGGCGGAGTTGGGAACCGCAAGTACTGAGGTCACATGCAACGGGAAGCGGGATAGATGGGTGTACCCGTTGACATCATTGCACATCTCGCCTTCAGGGGGAACTCTGCCATCCAAAAGAATCCGGCTCCGTTGGTGACGCTCCCGCCTGCGCCACCACTCCTGTGCAACCTACGTTCTGCCGAGGGGGGTCCCGCTCCCGTGGCCCCATCCTGGGGGATAAGCCAGGGCTAGAGACTGAGTTTTCTGGGGAGGGAGCGCCCGCCCGGAAGCCCCGCCCAGGGGAGAAAGCCTGGTCTGGGGTAGCATGCAGGGGCTGAGGAGACTCATCCCATCAGGGCAGCAGTGTGGGGTCTGGGCCAAAAAAAGGAAACAGGCTTTTTGGCCCTTAGACTTTGTTCTTGCAGCTTTTTTGCCATTCTTAAGTCATATGTCTCTGCTTGTGACATCAGAATAATTTCTGTGGCAATAGTTTGTGATGTCATAAGTGGGGGTTAGGACTTCACTGCAGGAACTACAGTGTGAACAGAAGATAAAGGGGCAAAGAACCTGCGGATAAGATCCTTTTTCAATGGAAATGGCTTCAGGAATAAAAAAGTCACATCCTGAAACTCAAGTGGTTGAGGATTTTTCCCTCAAGTGTTTAATTTGTGCACCTATATGACTGACCCCCTTCTAGTGTACCCCACAGCCCCATTTCCCATCATCTCCAGGTGCTTACCCTGCCTGTGTTCTCAATGGCTTGCCTATATGGTGGGGCCTTCAGGGCTGTCTCAGAGCCCTGGTGGGGCCTTCAGGGCTGTCTCAGAGCCCTCCTGAAGTCCCTCTGTAGAGCTGGAGCCAGTGGAGAAGGGTGTAGTGTTCGGTGGTGGGAGGCAGACTTTCATCTGACTACAGTCAGGTTTTTCACCATTTTTTTCTGACCCCATATGGCACATGCAGTGACAGTAGGAGAGTGTGTGTGCCTCACACACAGCTTGCTCTTGCTGGAACAGCAAGCTCCCTGGCCCACCAGCAGGCATTGCTGGGGCACCAGAATGTGGCACCGACCAACCCCAGGCTTGGACACACTGCCATTGGCAGCATGTTCTCCCAGCCTGGCTGCTTCAGCACTTGCCCCCAAGCTCATTCCTGAACTTGGGTTTCTGACACTTGAGTGCAGTGCATAATGCACTTCTGCTGGGCCATCGGGCTGCCCCGCAGAATTTTGTAACATAGTTTTCTGATGCCAAGTGTGACTTTTGGAGGGTTGGACACCAGAAAATCTCTTTAAAGTTCTTCACATCAGTAACTCTGCATAGAATGAGGACCCCATTGAAAATGAGATGCCACATCCAGAGGTTTGCCTTCCCTTCCCCCCAACTGTGTTCCCATCTCAGAAGGCCTATGACAATGTTAATATCTTTGCCCTGGTGCAAGCATGCTCCTTAGAATGGCATTCAACTGTCTCACACTGCCTACCAGAGGGTGAAACTCCAGAACTGTCACTGCCCTGAGCCACCTCAACTCTAGCCAGAAAGGGCTTTCACTGGATATTGGAATCGACGGATAATGCCATGTTCTGTTTAATTTGCTTCTTCCAAAAATTGCTTCTGATTTCAAAAATCCATTATTCATTTCTTAAACCTTAATGTGCAAGCTTCTGGTAGCCCTGGGTGAGGTGAGCCCCCCTCCCCAAAAAAAAAAAACAAAGTCTAGGTGGTGCCAGGAATTGTCCAACTGTCTTTGAATTTTCATTTTGGTATTAATGATAAAGGTGCAGACCTTCCAATATATACAGGGGACTGTTCTGAAGCACAGCTTTTATTCTTGTGTCTCAAATGTGTAAAATCCTACTTTCTGCATGTGTGTGTGTGGGGGGATGTGGTACCACTAATCTTGCCCTGTCACCCCATGCTCAGACCCTGATCTGGGGGGAGGTAGTCCTTATTCAAGGGGTATCCCTCCTCCAACCGTCTTATGACCTGTTGGACCATATACACTGAACACAAGAGCTACCCTTTAAGGCCATGGGGAAGAAGGCTTAGAGCTTGACCACTGCCATCTCCACCCCCCACCTCCAGCAGTTTCACACACCCTTTATACATGTATAGGAAGGGGGCAAGCATACCTACATGCATTTCTTATCCTTACCTTTTTTATAAAAAGCAGTCACATCCTCATTCCCATAATTGTATCTTTTTTTAATTAAAAATGTGCCATTGGGTGGTTGTAATTGGTGTTACTTAAATACCATCAAACTAGGATATATGAGAGAGAGAGAGAGAGAGAGAATATGAAATTAAGATCTGGTGTGGGCTAAGGTTTGCTGTCCAGCTGCTCACTCCAGGTGGGCAGTTTGTTGGAATGGCAATTCATTTCCACTGTTCCTGATATTTTCTTCCCTGTCTCCCACCTTTCACTGGGCAAGGGTGGGGACCTCGATTGGTCCCTGGGCATCATGTGCTTGCCTTTCCTGGCTCTTGGCTTGTACTGAAATGGATGAGATGCTCATTATACTGCAGCCCAACCTGCCCGTGCATCCCAGCCCTCTCCTCTGTTGTCCCTCTTCTCAGTCTCTTTTTTTAGCCTCACAGATTTTTTCAATATTGATTCAAAAGTACAGTCAGTAAATACAGCATCCATAATCAATGTTTACCTATAGGTGAGTGACTCATTTAAGTAATAGTGCTGTTCAAAATTTCAGCTGTCCTCTTACTCTGAAAGGAAGCAAAAGTACCACTGTAACTGAATCTTAGGTGGTGGGGAGACCAGATTTAAGAAAATAAAAGTCCTGCTTTGAATCCTGCTTTGTGAAGAGAGTAGCTGAATTTCCCTTATATGTACTGCCACTTTAAGGCTGCACTGTGCAGGGGAGAGTGATTAGGTTACACCCAATCTCTTTTTTAGCAGATTTTTTTTCAGGAGGAGGAGGAGGAGGAGGAAAAGATGTCTCGCAATGCAGCATCCAAGGGACGCTTCTGATTAACACGGTGGATACAGCCCGTTTTGGATTTTTTTATTTGACATTTTTTTACTATTGGATTTTTTTTGTGTGTATGGTTCTGCCTTGAAGCCCAGATGATGCAAAATTGAGGAGAAAAAACCAGAAGAAGAAAAATGTGTTTCTGTTACATCTGCATGGTTCCAAGCTGAAGCCGAGGGGGAGAGAGAGAGAGAGAGACAGAAACGGCAAATTGCTCCCAAAATTGCAGATGTTGCAAAAACCAAGCAAAAGATGATGTACAAATGAGGCTTTTGAGAGGTGCAGCAATTATGATTTTTTATTTATTTTAAATGTATTTTTATTTATTTTTGGAGGGCAACTACTGATTTGAGCATTTGCACAGTGACTGAGGCTGAGGGGAAGATAATTTTTGTGGAAGAAAAATAGAGATCTACAAATGTTGCAACTTTGACAATTGCAGGAGGAGGAAGGAGGACTGCAGTATCTCTTTTTCTTTTCCTTTTTCTCTTTTCTTTTTTCCTTTTCTTTTTGTTTCCCGGTGCCGGGGAGTGTACAGTACCTTCACCCATTAACAGTGAGAGGCGGTGGGCAGAACTCAGCAAGGTGGCCGGACGGGGGCCCGGGCAGCAGCGGGGGGTTGCAGTAGCGGAGCCGGGCAGGTGGCGGGCTGGTGGCCAGTGGGGCAGACAGACGGCGGGGGGATGTGATGCGGCGGGGCTGTTCGTTGCTGCCTTTTCCAGCTCCAGCTGCCGCTAACCCTCACCCTTTGCTGTTTGTAGGATGGCGCGATTTGGAGATGAGCTGCCGCCGGCCCGCTATGGAGGAGGGGGAGTCGGACCAGAGGGCGCCAGCGGGCGCGGTGGGGGCAGCCGGCAGGGCGGTGGTGGTCCAGCCGGAGGGGGGCCACCGGGAGCCCAACGCATGTACAAGCAGTCAATGGCCCAACGAGCCCGGACCATGGCACTCTACAATCCTATCCCGGTCCGCCAGAACTGCTTCACTGTCAACCGCTCCCTCTTCCTCTTCAGCGAGGACAATGTGGTGAGGAAGTACGCCAAAAAGATCACCGAATGGCCATATCCTTTCTTGGAGATGCAGAAAAAGTGAGAAATGTACTGTATGTTATCTATTCAGTCTTTGTTGAATATATAGATATTTATTTCATATTATTATGCATATAGAGAAATAAGTAGCATATCTATTATCTTTATCTGTTGAGTGTTATATAACTATATTAGTTGTTTCCTAATATACTATATATATGTGTGTGTGTGTGTGTGTATGTACAAACACACATATATAGAAATTCATATTGATAGCATTCTGTAGGCATATATTCATGTGTACTCAAAGTAGCATATTCTACTATCTTTAGGCATCTGTTGAGTGCCACATAAATATAAAAGCTATTCATGGAGAATTCAGTCCTGGCCCTGTGGAATACTGCTGTTTAACAGATTATTCTGTGTAAGTCAGAGAATGCCATATTTTGTATTATCCATGGCACAGCACAGTTTAGTGCAGCCACATAAAATGCCTGTTTAGTTTGGAGAATACCTTCTTTCTGAATGCTGAGTGTAATACAGTTCAGATAGATGCAACTTTATGTATAGAAGTGAAATTCAGATAAATACTTGTACATTTATATAACACTCAGCAGTTGCATGAGAATCTATAATAAAGATGCTGTGGATCATTTTAATATACATATATATTTGGAACCTCATTGGCTGAGACCTGTCACCTGAACGTGCATTAAAACACTAGTACTGCACAGTTAGGTCTCAGATCTGCCTTTTATTCCCCTCAAACTTGTTTTTCACACCAGATTCATTTTATAAGTGCAATAATACACTTCAGGGTGTGCATTTAGGCATTCGTGATACACTTTTCCTGTTTTTTTTTTTTGTAGGAAACATGGCCTTTGTCCTTGTGTTTCACAAAACCTCTGTGGTGTGTATCACGCATGCTGTAACGCACACCCTGTCATATATAATTGCTTACATATAGCATATCTGAATTGGTAAGGTACAATGTATGTCTCATTTGTAACAGCATGGATGCATATGTTTGGGTGTATACATGCTTGTGTAGACATATAAGCTATATGCTATATAAATATGCACCTACAGTTATACAGTGCTAAAGTGCAGGTGTCTACTCAAAGAAAACATTCAATATCATTATATTTGCAACCAATATATTTAACTGTAACTTGTTTTAGGTTTTTGTCACTTTGACTTATTCCTATTCAATTACTTTGACATGAAATTAGGATTTGTTTGTATTTGTGTTTCAAAAATCTAAATGTCAGTAACTGACCTCATATCAGTCAGGTGACAAGCAGAGAGTTGCAATGTCATAAACAAACTCACCCGTGAGGTCAGAACCACTTCATCCAAGCTTTTTATGCAGACTTCATGAACAAAGTGACAAACGTATTTGTAGCCCCTGGAAAAAAACTAAAACTAAAATAAAGAATGCATTCTCCAGTAATTTTTCATAGCCAGACAAATTATGTTGCAAAACTACATGAAGTCGAGAAAAACTGCATCTGAATACTGTGTACAAGCGAAAACATATACAGTATACCTATGTATCTGTATCTCATTTATTATGGTACATATAGAAATATACTTGACTTAGTACATATGAATGGATGAGAGTAAAATATAGTATGTACACATAAGAATTTGTACATTCACTTTGTATATGCACTATATAATAAAAGTCCGTATCACCTGTGTTATAAGTATATGTGATACATATTTATATATGAGTAATTATACATTTAATACATAAATGCATATATATACTTAATACACTGATAATTAAGAGTATATAGATAGGCAATAATGTGTAGCACATTTTTATGCAAAATGTATGCATATTCAGAACTAAAACAGCATAATCTGAAAGTCATAAAGTTAGACTCCCCTTCTTATTTCATCCAAACATTTGCACTCAGTAGCTGTGTTCTGTGGTAGTGTGGAGCATGAAGTCTGAGTGAATACTTCTTTATTGTAGGTTATCATGTCTAATATGCACTGTATGTTTTTAATAGCAAAATGTTATATTGGTTAGCTGATTACAGTCTGCCTTAATTTCTAGTTACAGTGCAGAGAAGAATTCCTATTTGAGCTTTTATTTTGTGAGTTTTACCAAAACAATGGATTCATTTTAATTTTACCACGATTTCATGGCCAGATTTCTAGGCCCACCACTCACCACCACCACCACCATTCATCAAAGAAGTACAGTTAATAATCCCTGGAAATCTGTTGTTGAGTTAAGAGCAACAAGGCTACAGTAGAATGGAGAGCACTCAAAGTATTTTCTGTTGACACCTTCAGCAGCCCTCCTTATTGCAGATTTTGTGGTTTAATTCCCCTTTTCCAGGAAAAAAAAACACACCTCTGTGGTCTCCATGTCTGACTAGCTGAGGTTTATATCGGTATATTTATTTATTCATTCATTTATTTATTTATGCAGATTTTGACTACTGGGAATAACCTGCTTATTTGAGTGAGTATGTGAGTGTGTGTGTGTGAGAGAGTGTAAGAGTGGACAGGCTTACAAAATGGAGCCCACATGTGCTGTGAATAGCCATAGTGGCTAAATATGTGTTAAAAGCAACAGACGCTCTGCTTGGCAACTAGGGGAGTATTTGTGTGGCGTAGAAAAGCCCTTAAAGGCAAAACCTTTGTGTGCCAAGAAAATGTTCCGTTTAATGGTTTTTAGTATGTTTAAGAGTTCAAAAAATAACAGGTGCAAATTTGTCAATCTGTGCACAGGGTTTACACACGTATTCAGCACTGTATGTTTTGGTCGCAGTTACCCACTGAAGTGGCTCCGCTCAGTAGATTTTCAACCCTCTCCCTCCCAAAGTGTTCCCCGTACCTCATAGGAACTCCTACACATTCCAGTGCCTTCCTTGGGAGGTGAAGGGGTGACTGCCATGTCAGTGTCACAGAATTCATTTCTGTGACTCTCTGACAGCATATGGCTCAAGTATTACTCACAAGAATCTCATTCCCTGCCCCCCACATTCACACACACACACTCCCCGCAGGGTAGGATGTTACTATGCCTAAGAGATCACTTCAGATCATCAGCTATTACAGCACCATTTTTATGCCTACCTACTGTTTATACATGTCATTTGTTTTATTACTACTACACTTAACGGGTGTATAATTGTCCAGATTATTGTCACTGCTTTTTCTTGTGTATGTTTTTTACTGTAAAATCACAAAGTTTATACACATCGGGCAGACCTCTGGGAAAAGCTGTTGTTTTTATTGTTGTTTTATTTCCCTGATGACCTGCTAAGCTTTGTTCCTGTGCAGATTGATATGCTCTGAGCCAGAAACAGAAATTAAAAATAAATGTTTTTTAGTGGCCAGTTGGCTTGTTAGATAAAAAACAGATTAACAGAAAATAGGTTCTTAAAACTTGTCAGGCCTGTAGATAACCTAATTTGCAGAAGGACTGCTGCTCCTTAAAATGAAAACTATCTGATTTAGAGCCAGTGATTTGCCATTTTCAAAAATGGCCAGTTCCATCAGGCAAAATCTTATCAGTTTTTCCTCTAAAATGAGAACAAATCAGCATGCTTTGTGCAAAAATTTGGTTCAGAATGAAGGGGTTTGCCCAAAAAGCTGGTGTAAAGAGGGTTCTTTCATGAACTATTGACTCCCAAGTGCTGGTTTAAAAATGACAAATTCCATTTTTCACCAGTATTTTCCATGAAAATGGAAAATCATTGACCCTACTGATTTAAAACCAGTTTCTAGAGGATTGACATGGAGTTGTTTTTTTTTTTTATATGTGGCTAGCAAGAATGTGAAGAACTGTGCCCTAATTCAAAATAAAAATTACTGGCCACTGCCACTGCTGGTCTAGCACCTTGTGTATGCTACATCATTTTTTCTTTTTCCTCCTTTTACCAACTGTGGCCCCCAATCAGCTCACAAGCTACCACTTGGCTCTTTCACCAGATCCTGAACTCTGGGGGAAGGGGCTCTTACCTGCCCTGTAGGTTACCCTCTGTGATAGGGCCTTCACAGATGATACCCCCTCCTCTGAAACACATTGAAGTTGGTGGCGGGGATACCTTCCACACCAGACTGTTTTTCCCTGTTCTCCCACCTAAAGAGGCCGGCTGTGAATGCGCACACCGCAGATATGCACCGAGTGTGCACAGCCTGTTAAGTCTGCACATCTCTCCACCTAATGCTGTTCACAACTGACTGGCTTCACCTGTGGGCTCCCAGGTGGTGCTTCTGCAGCAGGGATCAGTCTCGCTTCCACCGCGAGAAGGCAAGCATCCTGTGGGATCCCAGGTGGTGCTCCTGCAGCAGGGATTAGTCCTGCTCCCACTCTGAGAAGGCAAGCATCCTGTGGGCTCCCACATAGCACTTCTACGGCGGGGATGAATCTCACTGCCACTTCAAAGAGATGAGTGTCCTGTGGGCTCACATGTGGTACCCCTACAGTGGGAATCAGTCTTGCTCCCACCCTAGAAGGAAAGCATCTTGTGAGCTTCCGCACAGCACTCCTACAGCAGGGATCAGTCTTGCTCCCATCCCAAGAAGGCGAGCATCCTGTGCCTTCCCACATAGTGCTCTTACAGTGGGGATCAGTCTCCCTCTTAACATTAAGCAGCAAAGCATCCTGTGGGCTCCCACATAGTGCTCCTATAGTGGGGATCAATCTCGCTCTCACCTTGATAAGTCGAGCATCCTGTGGGCTCTCAGATGGTGCTCCTACAGCAGGGATTGGACTTGCTTCCACCAGAGGATGCAAGCATCCTGTGGACTCCCTCATAGCACTCCTACAGCACAGATCAGTCTCCATCTCACCCTGAGAAGGCAAGCATCCTGTAGGCTCCCACATAGCACTCCTACAGCAGAGATCAGTCTCGATCTCACCCTGAGAAGGTGAGAATCCTGTAGGCTCCCACATAGCACTCCTACAGCTGGGATCAGTCTTACTCCCACCTCTAGAAAGCAAGCATCCTGTGGGCTCCCAGATGGCACTCCTGCAACAGGGGTCGGTCTCACTCCCACCCAAGGAGGTGAGTGTCCTATGGGCTCCCACATAGCACTTCTGCCACAGGGATTGGTCTCACTTCTACCCCGAGAAGGTGAGCGTCCTGTGTGCTTCCAAGTGGCACTCCTGCAGCAGGAATTGGTCTTGCTCCCACCTGTGGAGGCGAGTGTTCTTTGGGCTTCCAGATGGCATTCCTGCTGCAGGGATCAGTCTCATTTTCACCTCGAGAAGGCAAACATCTTGTAGGCTTCTAGGTGTTCCTCCCGCAGCAGGGATTGGTCTCACTCCTACCTGAAGAGTTTAGTGTCCTATGGGATTTTGATATCCCGCCCCCCGGCCTTTTAACTCCCGAGCTTGCTTCCAAATGCCAGTAACTAGCATCGCAAATGGCAATGCCTCTGCTGCACCAAAGGACCATCTCCTAGAGATTATTGCCTTAAAGAGCCCGACTCTTCAAGGGAGACTGAAAAAAACATGCAAACATTATCTGTAGAGATATTTTGGCTTCTGTTTCATGTATTTCCTGTTTAATAACTATGTTAATTAACATGATAATAGGATCACTAGATGCTATCTGCTCTGGCTGCTTGTCTAATTTATTTTATTTAGTTTTTGTTGACCGGGTAAGTGCACTAGACATATCCTGCCTATTTTCAGGCCCGGCCCGGGGGGAAGGGGATACAGATGAATGCCAACTGACCTTGAACCAGATTAAGCTATATTTTTAGTGAATGAGGGAAATTTGGCCAGGGCACCGGGGAAATTCCCCTACTCTTTTCGATAAGTGCCATGGGATCTTTAACATCCACCTGAACTACCACCAATCCAGGCAGATGGGACCTCGGTTTAACATCTCATCCGAAAGACAGTACCTCAGAAGTGCTCACTGTAGACTATCTGTTCATCTTGCTCTCCTGTAACTATGTAAATTGCCCTCTTGTTGTTATGTACCTTGTTTGAACCTGTATTTTTCTTTGTGTTCTCCCGGGTCGTACCTGAAAGTAGGCATACTACTTGTCTAGTGTGCCTACGTGGTCAACAAAAGCTAAATAAATAAACACCGTACCTCATAACCCTCTACTTCTGACATCAGTCTGTTGCTGTGGAAATTATTACGATGTTATGAATGAAGGATTATGATGTCAAGTGTAGACACGCAGCCAGTACAGATGGAGTCTTGGGGACAGTGGCCATGTTTGTTTTTTTGTAACCATATCAATGCCTGCTTATAGACTGGCTAATGTTTTGAGGCACAAGCCTCTTCCTCAGGGACTTTGCACTGCAACCATATAAAAAACAAACAACTATGATAATTCTATTATCAGTACACTTATAAAATGATTAAGCATCACAGGAAAAGGCCCTGAGAAAGAGGCTTGTGCCATGAAATGTTGGCCAGTTCATAAGCAGGAGTTGCTATGTTCTTGGTTTATTGAATATAATTCTAAATGTATTAAATATTAACTTTGCTGAGTGGGCTCATCGCCCTAGCCTGTTTTGGAGTAGCTTGATGTCTTGTTAGGAACAGATTCCTTCTACTTCTTATTGTTTCTGCAGGGGCTAGCAGTTGGTCTGCCTAGTGGTAGAGGACAGACTTAGTCAGGGATGTTTCTGGGCACTTCTACTAACTACAGGCAAACCAAATAAATATGTTTTCATGGGCTTGTTGACTATTGTAGGAGGGATATTGTTCATAAATATTCCCATTTAATAGATTATATAAGGGAATAGTCCAAAAATGGTGTCGCAAATGGGTACCTTTTCTTTTAGTTACAGGTACAGTCTTAGTTCTCGGTGCCAGTAGGCAGTCATGTAATATGAAACACTAGTCCCTCTGGACAAAACTAGCCACACACATGCATTCTGTTCAAGAGGTTTCTTGGTTTATTTGGTGAACTCCCTCCTGGTAAGCCCAACGTTTCACTCTGCAGACTTCTTCAGGGGAGAGGGTCTCTGATGATTTAGTCTTCACTCTATTTTTCTTGGTTCCATTGTCAGTGGCACATATAAATATCTTATGTCACAGTTACTTTTTTCCAAGCCAAAATCTAGTATATATGGTTATATATTTTAGGAAAGTAGCCTTAGTATGACTTTTTGCATCTTGCATAGTAACAGTGCATTTCTTCATTGAGTTTCGTTATTCTCACAGGTGCTGTTCCCTCTGGCAGCATCTATTGTGTACTAGAGAGTTATACTAAGGCTACTTTCCTAAAATATATAACAAAATATACTAGGCTTTGGTCTGAAAAAAAGCAAGTGTGACATAAGATATGTATATAGACTAAATCATCAGAGACCCTCTCCCCTGAAAAAGCCTGCAGGGTAAAATATTGGGCTTACCAGGAGGGCGTTCTAGTAGTGAAAAGAATAAATTAATAAATCTCTAAAACAGAACTGATATGTTCAGCCGCTTTTGTCCAGAGGCACTAGTGTTTCATGCTAAGTAAGGGAATACAAATGACAGTGTGCAGTTATAAGGCAATAAGGCATGCCTTGGGTGGTTGCTAGGAACAAGGTGTAGCCGAGTGCCACATCCACCTAAGAAGTACATTATTCCTTTATAACTAAACACCTGGGCCCGGATAGTCAGACTGCGCCAGGCTGTGGCACAAGCCTGGGCGCAGCGCAACTTAGCTGCGCAGGGACGTTGTCAGGGTGATATTCAATGGAGCTGCACCATGGCACAGCATCATTGAATATCGCACCCTGGCCACCTGCAGTGCGCATGGCGCAGTGGCACTGCACCAGCGCAAGTGGCCAGAGTGGAGCAGGGGGATGTGTTAGCACAAGTTCAGTTGTGCTATGCGCAACAACCGTGATATTCAAAAGTGCACATGCAAATGGGACCATAATGTATGCAAGGTGCAAATGGGGCCATTTGCATGCAGGTGCACCAATCCCCGGTGACTTGCGCCTGTCGCCCTGCCAGGCAGCAGCCGTCGGGAACCGACACCCCCTGCACAGCACAGCAGTGTGCCCCACTGCCCGATCGCAGGCATATGTAGATTTAGATAATCGTCCAATATCCCTGGTGGTCCAGTGGACCGCTCGCATCCCGATCGCAGGCATAAGTAATAATAAAAGCATTCCAATATCCCTGGTGGTCCAGTGGACCGCTCGTAGCCTGATCGCAGGCATAAGTAATAATAAAAGCATTCCAATATCCCTGGTGGTCCAGTGGACCGCTCGCAGCCCGATCGCAGGCATAAGTAATAATAAATGCATTCCAATATCCCTGGCGGTCCAGTGGACCGCTCGCAGCTCGATCGCAGGCATAAGTAATAATAAAAGCATTCCAATATCCCTGGTGGCCCAGTGGACCGCTCGCAGCCCGATCGCGGGCATAAGTAATAATAAAAGCATTCCAGTATCCCTGGTGGTCCAGTGGACCACTCACAGCCCGATCGCGGGCTTCAGTATGACAATAATATGTCCAATATCCCTGGTGGTCCAGCGGTACCGCCCACTGAGCCTCACCGCCCCCTGCCTCCCCTGGGTCAGCGGCGGGCGGCAGCACCCACCTGCCTGCTGCCCCACCGCCTGCTGACTGACACGTACGGGCGGGGCTATGCATTTGGTCAGCGTGCCGATCGGGCGCAGCTCATCATATTAGTCCAGATCTGTGACTGATCCAGTCACAGATCTGACTGTAGTACAGTACGGGCTGCACACCCATTGGCTCACGCTGTGGACCAGTGGGCATACAGCCCTACTGTACGGTGTCAGGTGGTGGGTGCTGCTGCTGACCGGGGCGGGCGGTGGCTCAATGGGCGGTGGAGGGGGTACCGCTGGGCCACCAGGGATATTGGACGTAATACTGTCATACTGAAGCCCGCGATCGGGCTGCGAGCGGTCCACTGGATCACCAGTGATATTGGAATGCTTTTATTTTCACTTATGTCTGCGATCAGGCTGTGAGCGGTCCACTGGACCACCAGGGATATTGGACAGTGTAATATTATACTTAAGCCCGTCACCAAGCGTATAGCAGTCCACTGGACCACCAGGGATATTGGACTGTTTCAATTTATACTTAAGCCCGCGATCGGGCTGAGAGCGGTCCACTGGACCACCAGGGATATAGGACGAATATTTTAATCAACATATACCCGCGATCGGGCATGGGGGGGCGCCACCACGAAGGTGTAGCTGGAGCTCAGGTGGCCACCCACAGGTGGCAGCTGCTGTGTTGCGCCCTGCAATACGGCAGCTCACCTGTGGGTGCCAGCCGTTGTTCCTTTTTTTTCAAACAACATGAAGTCTTGCTGTTCCCGGCCAAGTGCAGTTAGCCCCAGCCTTTAAACCGCCCTGGAGAACAATGGGTTAACTTTCTATGCAGGGCATAGAATGTTGATCTCGAGCTCGGTTGATGTCTCTGCCTGTTGTATTTTGAATTGCAACCGTCAGATTCTTTACTCCGCCTCACTGAACAGTCACTCCGGAGATTTCTCCTGCAGCTCAGTTCGAAGTCGGTTGAAGTGTCAGTTTTCGTTCTGTTTCTACCGAAATTTCGTTTCCGCATAGTTGGTTCAAGTCTCTGTCTGTGGTACTGTGAGTAGACCACGTACTTCCCAAACGAAAGGGAAACAAAGGAGCACCAGGAAAAAGTGCGGTGCTTTTGGAGAATACTATGAACATGAAAGAAATTTAAATCCAAGCACCCGCACAGACACCTCAAAAAAACACTAGATGATAAAAATCATGTTTATTACAGACCACAAACAGGCACAAAAAAAAAACAGACTGACGTTTCACTTGGCTAGCTGCCAAGCTTCTTCAGAGTAAAAGACATGTTACATTTCATGTACTGTGAGTACTAGATAGGTTTTGTTCTGTTTTCTGTGTGGAACTTGTAAAAAGGGTGGATCAGTTCGGCTGAACTGATCATTCAGGTAATTTTTGTATATTACTTTAGTGTGTGGTTACCGGTCCATATCGGTTCTAAAAAAAACGGGTTTTAGTACGTTTCTTTCCAAGACTTGTGACACGGTCAGGAACCGATAGGGGAGTCTTGCCTGGCGGTTGCCGAAAAAAGGGTAAGTTTGGTTAGGTTGGCCATGTCTGAGAAACCCAAGAAAAAAAATGGGCCCACTGGGTTTCAACACTGCAGTGAGTGTGGGGAGGTCTTTGCTAAGTATGATCCCCACACCACCTGTGTTTATTGTCTGGGGTTTGACCACCTCGATTCAGACTGCCAAATTTGTAAACATTTTCCCAAATCTACCCTTGAAAAGAGATTAGGTAGACTGAGGGAAAGGGAGGTTGAGAAGTCCGCTGATCCAGATGGCCAGCCCAGTTCGGTTCCGACCGAACCAAAAGGAGTGCCCTCTGACCAGGGCGATTCGTCTTTGTTCAAAAGGAGATCCGATCCCAAGGGGTCGGTTCTGGCAAAAAAGAAATGCAAAGAAAAATCATCCGGTTCGGATCCAGAATCTCATACTCCGACTGCTGAAGAAATAGCCAAAGCGATTTGTATTGTGGAATCGCTTCGCCCAGTTCCGACTGATCCGGCACCTTTTGGCAGGGGCTCGGTTCGGTCGGTTCCACTGGTTCACAATTATACCTTGGAAGAATTTTATGAACCGGAGTTTGAGGAGGAAGGAGAGTTGGAAGATGAATATGGTGATGGTGAAAGTCTGGATGTGCCTATTGATCCGGACATCTCCCCAGACAGACATTCAGGTGTTTCTCCTCGTAGGCTTTCTGAGTCCCCTTCCCACTTTATGTTTTACAGAAAGGTGGCTGAGACCCTCCAGCTTCCTGTGGAGGAGGCAGTGGAGGATCAGGAGGAGCCTGACTACGTAGAGATGATGGACATCCCAGAGTCCAGGAGACTGTCTATTCCCCTCCACAAATCTTTTGGGAATCAGACACAAAAAATTTTGAAGTCTCCCAATTCCATACCTCCTGTGGATAGAAGAATGGACAAGAGGTATACTCTTTCAGGCTCAGATACGGAGTTCCTTTACCAGCAATGCAGCCATGTTGGGGTTGTACAGGCTGCTGCCTGCGATAAGGCAAACATTCCCTTGGCATCACACCCCCCAGACAAGGACTCCAGGAAGATTGATGCCATGGCAAAAAAGCAGTACATGGCATCTTCCTTGGGACTCAGGCAGGCGAATTATATGGCCTATACAGCCAGATACCAGAGGTCCAGGTGGGACACTGTACTGGCACTTGCTAAACAGGCTTCCCCCCAGCTTGCCAAGGAGCTGGAGGAGGTGGCTGCAGATGGGATTGAGGCATCAAAAGTTCAGTTTCTAGGGACATGGATATGTTGTTCATCCACACTCATTGGCAGGTATCCTTGCCGCTTTAAATCTTGCCGGAAGGTCTTCAAGCTTGCTCCTCCCACCCACCCGGGTGGTATAACTCTCGGCTCCGCCCCATGACGCCAGATCTTCCTTACCGCTTGGAAGCTCAGGTTCCCTCCTTAACGCTCTGCGTTTGAGACTGGTTCTTATTTCTCCGTTTGCGGATTTAAAAATAAATTTTGCGAAAAAGACTTCAGTCTTCTATCCCTCGCGGCTGCGATGGACACATCGACTCCCGGATTTCGGAGATGCCCATGCGGGCAGAAGATGTCTCGGACGGATCCACACCCACGTGTGTTACTGCTTAGGCCTTGAGCACGACCCGCAGGCTTTGCGACTTGTGCTCATCTTCCTTCGGCCCACGTCCCTCGAAGACCGTGCTACCCGATTGCAACTGGGCCGTCCCGAAGCGCTTCTCCGTGAAGTCCAAGGAGGCCCGGTTGGCGGTGTCCGCGGCGGCGGGCTCGGCGGATCAGCTCGAGCGGATGGTCGCCCTCGAAGAGGAGGCGGCGCGGGCCGTATCTTCCTCGGCCGCGGCATTTATCCCGCTCTCTCTGGGCTCTTCCTACACGGCTTCCTTTAAGGAGCTTTGTCTGTCCCTCTCCACTAAAGGAGAAGGGCCTACATCTGCGGGACCTTATTCTCGGTCCAAAAAGAGGGACAGGGGTAAGTCCCTCCGTCGACGCTCTTGGGAGCGGGAAAGGTCCCTCTCCCCGGGCCGTCGACCGTCGGCTTCGGTCGACCGCTCGGCTTCGGCCACTGGCCTCACGGTGTCCCCGTCAGGTCAGTTGACCGAGACTCCCACCGATGAAGTCGAGATTTTTCTCGACCCATTGGACGGGCTGTCGCCTTTAGCAGCCGAGATTCCCCTCTCCCCGGTTCCCCCGGGAGGGGTTGAGGATCCCATGGGCTCGCCTGTGCCTCCGGTTCCGGAGCCCTCGGATGGACCATCCGAGCCGAAGGGAGTGCCGGTTCCGGCCGACACCTCCCCGCACCGATCTCGGAAATTCCGGGACTCTCGGTCTCGGTCTCGGACCTCTTCGCGGTCCAGCCGATCCCACCGTCCAGGCGGTCTCGTCTCGGCATCGCTGTAAGCTGCATCGCCGTCTCGCCTCCTCCGGACGAGGAGGCTTCAGCAGAATTATGTCGACGGCACGAGACCTTATGTTGCAACAGTTCCTCCTGGCCGGGAGTAGCCACCCCGCCTTCCCCGGCCATTAAGGGCTGTCACCGAGCGGCCGACACAACCCTCGACCTATCCGAGAGCCTATACCCAGGCAAGTTGTTCGCCAAAACCAGCTTGCTCCACCGATCCGTGGAACCTCCGCTCCACAGCCACCACTGGGGCTCTACCAAGGATTCTCGGTCGGCTAAGGGTCTACCCCATCGGGTTGTCAGTTACCCTCACTCCCGACCGACCTCGGCAGGTGAAGGGTGGCTCAGGCCAGAGGCAGTTTCGAGGACTCTTCCGAGTCCAAGATGATTCCTCCTTTTTCTCCAAGCGACTGGACTTGGAGTCTTCAGGAGGTCAGTCAATGGACGATAGCCGTTGTCCTTCCTAGGACTGCTTCGGCTCATCTCGGAGTCCACCGGGATGGAGCTCGAACCCGTTTCCAAACGGGCCAGGTATCCCCTCACGGAGATTCTGGACCGAGGGGATTCTCCGACGGAGGCCTTTCCGGTGGCTGAGGCCATAGTGGGTCCGGCACTGGAGCTTTGTCAGCGCCCTGCTTCCTGCCCTGCGCCTTCGGCCAGGATGGCCAGGAAGTATGCGGTCCCTACCGGTTCCCTGTCCGGTTTTTCAGAACACCCCTCTGCTGAGGGGTTGGTTACCGACAGCGTTTTCCGGCGAGCCGGCAACGCCAGGGATGTGGACAAACCTCCTGACAAGGAGTCCAAGAAATTGGACTATGTCGGGCGAAAAGTCTACGCTATGCCCTCTCTCGCCTTCGTCCAGGCCAGTTCGGCCGTCCTCATGGCACATTTTTCTCATGCCCTGTTGGGCTCCCTGGATGAGGTCATCCTCATCTTCCCGCCGATCTGCAGACTACGGTTAGCGTATGCGGCAGCAGGCAGGGCAGTGGCCAAACAGCAGCTCCAGACTGCTTTGGATATAGGGACTCATGTGCCAGATCGGTGGCGGCCGCAGTGGCTATGCGTCGGCGGGCTTGGCTGAGGATATCCACCTTTACTTCGGATACCCAGCACAAGTTGGCGGATGTTCCCTTTTTGGGGACTGACCTCTTCGGCCCTGGGGTGGAAGGTCACCTGCAGAGGATCGAGAAGTCCAATGCTACCTTGGACTCGGTCTCTTCCGCTCAGAAGGACAAAGGCCGCAAGCCACAGCCTAAGCCCTTTCGTCCTTCTGTGCCCCCGGCGCGCCCGGCCCAGCAACGTCAGGGCCAGCAGGCTCGGCCTTGGCATCCCAAACCCAAGCCGCCGGCCTTCTAACAGGAGGCAGGAGGAAAAGGCCCAGGAGGTCCCTCGGCCGGTCCCTCCTCCAAGCCTGCCCAGTGACGGGCTGAGGGTGTCGCCCCATCTCGTCACCTTACCTGGGTCCCCATTGGGGCGGCTCCGCACTTCCGTTCCGCCTGGTCCGCTGTTACCACGGACAGGTGGGTCTTGGAGGTGGTGGGAAGAGGCCTGCCTCTGGGATTCGAGCAGGCACCACCCTTCAGAGCCGTCGCCCCTCGGGGGGCTTCGGGATCCCCAGCCTCACTGGCGGCTCGTCGAGCCGACATCGCTCTCCTCCTCCAGAAGGAGGTGATAAGAGAGGTGGTGGACCCTCCTTCAGACCCAGGGTTTGTGTCCAGGTACTTCCTGGTTCCGAAACGGACGGGGGGCTGGCGCCCCATTCTCGACCTACACGACCTAAACAAGTTCCTAAGGTCTCGAACCTTCAGGATGGTCACTCTGGCTCAGATAATACCATCCTTGGAACGCGGCGTGTGGTTCTGCTCTCTGGACTTGCAGGACGCGTCTTTTCACGTCCCTATCCGTCCGTCTCACCAGAGATTCCTTCGCTTCCGAGCGGAAGGATCCCTCTTCGAGTTCCAAGCCATGCCCTTCGGCTTGTCTCCAGCTCCCAGGGTCTTCACCAAATGCATGGCAGTGGTGACAGCATTCCTGCGGCGCCGAGGGGTCCGGGTGTACCCTTACCTGGACGACTGGCTGATAGCAGCTCCCTCCAGGAAGGAGGCGGAGTGGTCCAGAGATCTGGCCCTCCAGGTCTGCTCTCAACTGGGCCTCCTTATCAACGAGGCCAAGTCGGAACTCGAGCCGAAGCAGGTGATTCTATTCATCGGGGCGCAGCTCGACTCTCTTCGAGCCAGAGCGCGGCTCCCGGCGGACAGGGCCGAGGTTCTTTCCTCCTTTGCCCGATCATTTCTGGTTGGGCAATTGCGCCCTGCCCGGGACTTCCTGCGCCTCCTGGGTCTCATGGCGGCCTGCACCAGCGTGGTCCGTTGGGCCCGCTGGAACATGCGTCCCCTTCAGTGGGGACTGGCCAGCCAGTGGTCACAACGCTGCGATCCTTTGACCAGCTTAGTCCGGTGACAGGGAGAGATGTGGAACGCCTCCAGTGGTGGATCGTTCCAGGTCATTTGCAGGAGGGCATCCCGTTCGGTCCGCCGAGCCGGACGGTCCTCTATCGACCGATGCCTCTCTGATGGGTTGGGGTGCCCATCTGGGGAACACGGGCTCACGGCCTCTGGTCCCCGCGGAGTCCGATGCCACATCAACCTGCTGGAGCTCGAGCGGTCCGCCTAGCTCTCACGCCTTTGCTCCGTTCCTCCGGGGTCAAGTGGTCCAGGTCCAGCGGACAACACCACGACCATGTACTATCTAAACCGCCAGGCGGGGACGCGCCCATGCTTCTATGCAAGGAAGCTCTCCGCATTTGGTCACTCGTGCGCAGCCTGGAGGCGGATCTCCTAGCCATTCATGTGGCAGGAGCCTCCAACACCCTGGCCGATGCCCTAAGCCGGATAGGGGCTGCATCCCACGAGTGGTCTCTCCTGCCGGAGGTAGTACAGCATCTGTTCTCCCATTGGGGCACACCTCAGGTGGACCTGTTTGCCTCCAGGGAGAACGCGAAGCTGAGGCTGTTCCATGCCCGCCTCAGCAGGGCTCGCTGCAGGGGGATGCCTTCTCGAGGCAGTGGACCCCGGCCTCTTCTACGCCTTTCCCCCATTTCCCTTGATCCACAAGGTGCTTCTCAAGGCGAGGAGGGACGAGGCGCAGGTGATTCTGATAGCCCCAGACTGGCCTCGCCAGTTCTGGTACCCAGATCTCCTCAGTCTCAGCTCCAGGACTCCGGCAGCTTCCAGCTCGCCCGACCTGCTCTCAGTCAATCAGGGAAGGTGTTCCATCCGGACCTTCAATCCCTGCACCTGACGCCTGGTTCCTGAGCGGCTAGAGTTCCAGGCTTGGGTCTTTCCGACGAGGTCCTCAATGAAGTTGAGGCGTCCTGTAGGAGTCGACCAGAAAATGTTATGCCTTCAAATGGAAAAGGTTTTCATTTGGTGTCAGACAAGGCTTGGACCCTTCCTCCTGTTCCTTGCGAAGCATCTTGGACTATTTATGGTCCCTTTCTAGTCAAGGGCTTAGGCCGACGACCCTAAGGGTGCACCTGGCAGCCATCTCTGCTTACCGGGCGAGGCCGGGAAGCAGTCGGTGGCGCAGGAGAAGGTGGTCTGGCGCTTTTTCAAAGGCCTTGATCACATTTCCCCTCCAGTGCGGGAACCCCACCTCCGTGGATCTACTGCTGGTACTGGCAAAGCTCATGGGCGCTATTCGAACCTATGCACAGGTGTGCCTCTCTCACCTGTCGTGGAAGACCGCCTTCTTGGTGGCTATCACGCCAGCCAGAAGGATGGAGAGCTCCAGGCGCTTCCATCGAGTCTCCTTACCTGGTCTTCCACAGGGACAGGTTGTCCTGCCCCCACCCAAATTCCTTCCGAAGGTGGTGTCGGAGTTTCACCTTAACCAGGTGTTGACTCTGCGGTGTTCTACCCCAATCACACTCGGAGGCGAATATAGGCTCCATACCTGGACCCTAGAAGGGCGCCGCTTATTATAAGGAGCGCACGGCTGAAATTGGGAGAGGTTCGCCAGCTGTTTGTCACCACGCTGAAGCCGCATCTGGCAGACCTGCAGCCAAGCGGACGATAAGCAGGTGGGTAACCTCCTCTAGATCTCTGCTATAAGTTGGCGGGCATGGAGCCTCCCAGAGGATAAGAGCTCATTCTACCCGCCATACTGCTATGCAAGTGGCTGCTTCCAGGGACGTCCCTATCCAGGAAATCTGCAGGGTGCTACCTGGAAGTCAGCAAACACCTTCATTACCCACTACCACATCGACCTTGAGTCACGCCGGGATGCTGGTTTTGGGGCCTCGGTTCTCAGTCTCTCTTTCCCAAGTAAGTATTGAGGTGGCGTCTTGCCTCCTCCTCCCGGAGAACTGCTAGGAGTCTGCCAATGAGTGTGGATGAACAACATATCCATGTCCCTAGAATGCAGGTTACTCACCTGTAACAGGAGTTCTAGGAATGGTATATGTTGTTCATCCACACGACCCACCCGACCTCTCGGCTTCGGACGGACAACCTGAGCTTCCAGCGGGCCAGATCTGGCGTCATGGGGCGGAGCCGAGAGTTATACCACCCGGGTGGGTGGGAGGAGCAAGCTTGAAGACCTTCCGGCAAGATTTAAAGCGGCAAGGATACCTGCCAATGAGTGTGGATGAACAACATATACCATTCCTAGAACTACTGTTACAGGTGAGTAACCTGTATTTCATGCTGCTGTGGACTCTAATGATGTGTCATCAAGAGTCATGGCTACATCTGTGGCTCTTCGGAGAATGACTTGGCTCAGATGTTCTAGCCTCTCACAGGATACCCAGGCTAAGGTCATGGATTTTCCTGTAGTGGGTAATTCTCTGTTTGAGGAGCAGACAAGGAATTACATGAAGAAAATGGACGAGTACAGGACCACTTACAGGAGTGCTCAGGCCAAGGAAAGGCAGGCAACTCCTCAAAGGCAGCAGTCTAGGGGCAGGGGCAGGCCTTTTCAAAGGCCTTTTTACCAAGCACAGGCCTCTTCTTCCTTTTCGCAGAGGGGGTCTTCAGAGGGAGAGGCAGAAGGGGGATGAGCAGGCCTGCATCCACCCCCCAGTCTAAAGCCCCTGCCAAGCAGACACCCTGATGGGTCTGCCTGGGTCGACTCTCCTATCCCAGTAGGGGGCAGGCTGGCTTACTTTGTCCAGGACTGGATGTCTGTCACATCAGACAAGTGGGTCCTGGAAGTAGTAAGCCAGGGACTGGTTCTCAGCTTCAAAAAATTTCCAAAGATGAGAGCCAGATCTTTTTCACCTGCAAATCTTTTGGAAACCCTTGCCCTAGAGGCAGAGATTTCTTCTCTCCTAGTTTTAAGAGCTATAGAGAGAGTACCTTCCCTACACTGGGGCGAAGGACTGTACTCCAGGTACTTCCTGACCCCCCAAGAAGACAGGAGAGTGGTGACCCATCCTGGACTTAAGATTACCATATTTGGACGACTGGCTCATAGCGGGCCAGTCTCCAGACCAAGTCAAGTCAGACCTGCAAGTGACCCAGCAAGTGCTCACTTCCTTAGGATTTCTTCTCAACCTACCAAAGTCAGTTCTCGAACCAGTGCAGCTCCTCACCTTCATAGGAGCAGAGTTGGATATGGTAAAAGCAAGAGCCTTCCTTCCCCTGGAAAGGGCAAGAGCTCTCATGCAGCTGGCTTCTTCATTCAGCCTTCAGGTGTCTCGACCAGCAAGGCATTTCCTTCAGCTCTTGGGCCACATGGCAGCTTCTACAGCAGTGGTCCAAGGTGCAAGATTCCAGGTGAGGGACATTCAGTTCCACTTGAGAGCTTTTTGGTCCCAAAGAAAGGATTCCCTTACCAAACTAATCGCAGTGACTCGAACTCTGATCCAAGCCCTGCAATGGTGGCAGGATCAGGACAATTTGAGACAAGGGGTTCCATTTGCCACTCAGTCTCATTCAGTGGTCCTTACCACAGATGCTTCCCTGATGGGCTGGGGAGCCCATTTGGGGAACCTCACCACCCAGGGACTGTAGTCTCCTCAGGAATCTCTTCTACACATCAATCTCTTGGAACTCAGGGCAGTGTTTCTGGCACTGCAAGCTTTTTCCCAGTCAGTACAGAACAAGGTGGTTCAGGTCAGAACAGACAACACCACCACCATGTGGTACATCAACAAGCAAGGAGGCACTCGGTCTATGGCCTTGTGCACAGAAACAATGAAGTTGTGGTCCCTGGCTTATTCCCTGCAGACCTCTCTAATAGCAGTTCACCTTCCAGGGAAGGACAATGTCCTAGCAGATGCACTGAGCAGAATATCTCAGGGCCATCACGAATGGGCCCTGGATCCTCTGGTGTTGAAGGTGATTTTTTCAAGATGGGGCACTCCAGAGATAGATCTTTTTGTAGCCCCAGACAATCACCAACTTCCTCTCTTTTGTTGCAGACCCCCATTCTTGGGCTCTGTCCCCCTGGATGCTCTGATTCTGAACTGGGAAGGGACATTTCTGTATGCTTTTCCCCCCTTCCCTCTCCTGTTCCTAGTGTTAGTCAAGATAAGGTCACAACCTTGCAAAGTGATTCTGATTGCTCCAGACTGGGCCAGGCAGCCATGGTACCTTGTTGCTGTCCCTAGCAGTCCATTTTCCCCTGTCTCTTCCCAGGAATTACAACCTGTTAACCTCCTCTCAGGGGAGGATTTGGTACCCCAATCTTCAGTCTCTCAATCTCAAGGCATGGCTCTTGAAGAGTTAGAGTTTGCAGATTTGCATCTGTCTCAGGGATTTCTGGATATTCTCAAAGCTTCTCGAAAGCCTTCCACTAGAAAAACTTATAACTCCAAATGGAAGAGAGTCAGCATTTGGTGTTCCAAGACGCATATCTCCCCAGATACTGCTGAATTGCCTACAGTTCTGGCTTATATGGTCCATCTTAATAGCCTGGGCCTCAGAACAGTTACTCTCAGGGTACACTTGTCTGCTGTTTCTGCTTTCCTGTCATTAGGCAAGTCTTCCTCACTGTCATTCCACCCTGTATTCTGTAAGTTTTTCAAGGGATTGCTTCATACCAATCCCCCCTTTAGGGATCCTGCTCCTGCTTGGGATCTTAATGTTTGCATTGCTCAGCTTATGCAACCCCACTTTGAACCTTTGTCCTCAGCAGAGCTTGAGTACTTGACTTGGAAAACTGTGTTTTTGGTAGCCATTACTTCTGCTCGATGTATCAGTGAATTGCAAGCCCTGTCAGTGGAACCTGATTTCATCTCTTTTCACAGAGATAAAGTGGTCCTTAGAACTAACAGAAAGTTCTTGCCTAAAGTGGGTTCAGATTTCCACCTGAATCAGTCTATGTCTCTCCCTGTTTTCTTCACTGGTCATTCTTCATCAGGGGAGAGGAGACTACACAGTTTGGATGTTAAAAGAGCCCTTAGCTACTACATAGAGCGTACCAAGGGTCACAGGTTTGATTTCCCCAGTTGTTCCTCACTTATGGAGAGGTAGGAAAGGGCAAACCTTCCACCAAGAGAACTATTGCCAGGTGGATTGTGTCTTGTATACAATTCTGTTATGAGAAACTGGGAAAGATTCCACCATCAGGCCTGAGGGCTCACTCTATAAGAGGTACAGCTGCTTCCCTGGCTGCTGCCAGGGATAGCCCTCTCTTAGAAATCTGTCAAGCAGCCACCTGGAAAACAGTACATACCTTTACCAGGCATTACTCTCTGGATTTCCAGGCTAGGAGTGATGCTCGGTTTGGCTCAGCAGTATTTCAGAGCCTATTCCCAAAGTAGGTTCTGTCCCTCCTCCAAGGAGGTACTGCTTGGTAGTCTGCACTTGTCAGAATACAGCAAAACTTCATGTTGTTTGAAGAAAAAATTACTCACCTTAGTAATTATGTTTCTTCTAGTGGAGTCTTGCTGTATTCTGACCTCGTCCCCCGCCTCCCCTCTCAGAACCTGGATTTTTTGGGATGTGGGTGGGCAGGTGCAGTGTTGGCACCCCAGGGTGCCCCCTTACACCCTCTGTTACTCATGGAGTGATATGTTATTTCAATTTTATTGTTTTTTGGTTTTTGGGTTTCCTGAATTGAGTCTTCCTTTGGGAACCCAAAAGATTATTTTTCTGCCAGTTGGCTAGTAAAAATTTTACAGTTTCCACACAGAACACCTAGTGAGTTTTGCTTGTAAAGGTCTGACGGTTGCAGTTCAAAATACAACAGGCAGAGACATCAACCGAGCTCGAGATCAACATTCTATGCCCTGCATAGAAAAGTTAACCCATTGTTCTCCGGGGCAGTTTAAAGGCTGGGGCTAACTACACTTGTCAGAATACAGCAAGACTCCACTAGAAGAAACATAATTACTAAGGTGAGTAATTTTTTCTTTTGGCTCACCTGTGTGCGGCGCAGGTAGGGGTTGCTTTTGCATGGGCTCAGCGCATCCCGGGCTGAATATCGGGATGTGCAGAGTATGCATGGGAATGCCCCCCCTACCTGCGCCGCATACATTACTGATGTGCTCTGGCACATCAGGATTTGTGCCAGGCACAATCCCCATTTGAATATTGCGCTGGGGCGCATCAGTGGGTTGCGCATGGCGTGCGTAACACTGTTGCGCCATGCACAACCCTTCTGAATATCCGGGCCCTGGAGTACTTTATTCCATGTATAAAATGGGCTTTTATTAAAGAAAATATGTAGTTTAGGTTAAGTGTGTGGTTGTCAGAAAATAATGAACAGTCATGAGATGTTTTTCAACCAATAAAGTTACATGGTTCAAGATATTTATCGAATGCTTGCCATTTCTGTCTTAGCAAGTGTTAAAATACATACAGAAAAAAAGTAATAAATGATAAAACACATCTCCCAAGACCCTAACACAAAAAGATTGCATGATTTCCATGAGCCATTTTATTATGCCTAATAATCACACAATCCAGCAAGGAATTACAACTATATTAGCTGATAAGGAAGTGTACCTGTAGTGAGGATGATGGACTGTATGAACTGACAGCAGGGACTACATAGAGATTATAAACTAGGTGAATAAATAACATTTTATACTGGTTTTGAAAGGTATACTGGTTTAGGAACTATGGGTGATTCTATCTGCTGATTAAACTGTGCGAGGCTGCCGTTTTGTGTTCAGATGTTTCTGTTATCTGTGCATCCCTTCTCATTATTTTAACCAGGTGAAAAGTGTGTTTGGTGAAATACAAGCATATCATAAACCTGTTCTTGCATGTATGATAGGTAGTTATCATGCCCAGATCTTAATTTCTTATGAGAAGGATTAATGGTTGTGATGCAGATAAATTAGCTTAATCATCAAAATTCCTCTATCTGTATACTTATTTCTCATGTACGTGTGACATTGGGCTACATGGTTTACTAGGCAGCTGTACACAAATTGAGTTTTTTGCATGTCTGTTGATGATGATCAGTGCATTGATGCTTCACAGATTGGCTTAAAATGTCACTGTGTAAGCATTATGTTTATCCTTCAATAATAATAGTGCACGTTGGTGTAAAACGTGCATTATCTGTCCATCTATCCCAATGGTATCTTACAGCCAGACTCAGTGCGCATGTTATCGTGACCTGGTTAGACGTTACTGATTGTGCAGAATATTTTTTCAACTAGGCCACTTCAGCAGGCTCTCAGGAGATGGGAGGTAGAGCTTGGATCTTGCTGGAGCTGCCTTGGATTGCGTATATAACCTTCTTTTGGTAGTTGCTCAGCGTTTTATAAAATATCATCTTTGATCCTAAAACAATGAAATCAAAATGGGACTGCAGGAGGTTTGTCCCCCTCCTCACACTTTGTATGGCGGTGCATACTCCTTTGGTTGCTAAGCATTTACCCCTCGCCACACTGGTGCAAGCTGCAGACCTTTTAATTAAAGGAGAAATAGGAAAGGAAAATCTTCTTGGACGCGAACAGATCATTTGCATTTGGGTTTTAAGTGAGAAAATAGGAGGGAAGGCCTTGTGATACAGTTATTGGGACACTAAATGATATACACACCTCCAGCACAGGGGGAGAAGTTAGATAAATCACTGAAGGAAGCCACTGGCACAGTGGCAGAAAAAGGGGAGGTGCTGCTTGTGGGGGACTTCAATTTGCTGGATGTAGGTTTGAGTCTTGCAGCTTCAGCTAGAAGTAGGGACATCCTAGACTCCTTGCAAGGGGTGTTTCTCAGGCAACTAGTCAGAGATCCCACTAGTGATGGGGTAGTATTGCATTAGGTGCTCACTAACAGAAACAGTATTGCAGACATCAAGGTGGGAGGCCACCTGGGGACCAGTGATCAATGAACAGTGTGGTTCAACATAAGGACGGTGGTGGAAGTGAACTTCAAAAGGATAAATATGCTAGATTTCAGGAGGGCAGATTTAAAAAAAAAAATTGGGTGCATGCCTCAGAGACGACTTAAGCGGGGGCCAAGGTGGGGTGAAGGAACAGTGGGCTAAGCTAAGGGAGGGCATAGTGATGGCAGCAAACTCTGCGCAAAGGAAGTGAGCAAAAACTAGCGAAAAAACAGACCGCTATGGTCCTCAAAGAAAGTGGTTGAAAAGCTGAAAACTAAAAGGGTAGCTTTAAGGAGGCATAAAGAAGCGCAGAGGGAAACGGACAGGGAGGTGTATAAGCAGAAGCAGAGGGAGGCAGGGAAAGCAGTAAGGGGCACAAAGGCCTAAATGGAGGAAAAATTGCCCAAGGTGTAACAAAAGGGGACAAAACATTATTTAGGTACATATGTAAAAGTAGGAAGACTAGGGGAGGGATTGCGAGGTTAAGAAGGACAAGGGGGACTGTGCAGAGCAGGAGCAGGAAAAAGACATCCTACAGAGTAAGGTGAAGGGGATGAGCCACATAGAAGCATCAGGAGCACCGAAGGGAGGGAGATAGACACTATCCTATTACAGAGGAAAGAATCCTGAAGGGACTCGCAAATCTGAAAGTGAACAAAGCTATGGGGCCAGATGGGATACACACAGGGGTACTGATGGAGCTCAGAGAAGTACTGACTGCACCTCTGACAGTTCTCTTTAATTACTCACTTGAAACAGGAGTGGTTCCAGAGAACTGAAGGAAGGCAGATACAGTCCTGCTTCACATATGTGGTAGCAGGGAAGACTTTGGCAACTATAGGCCAGTCAGCCTGACATCAGTGCTGGGGAAGTTAATGGAGACACTGCTAAAGGAAAGGACTGTGGATCATCTTGAATCTAGCAGGTTACAACACCCAAAGCAGGGTCCACCCACAAGTAAGCAAAAGACACCGCCATTAACAACCGCACATGGAAAACAGCTGAATGGTAAATCACGCTATGCCAAAATGCCGCAGGTCAGGCATAGTGCAGTTTGCTCTTACACACTGTGGCCACCACAGATCAAGCTCTGGGGGTAGGAAATTCAGAGGGTGCAACTCGGGGGAGTTATTATTTCAACTCGGAGGAGCACCTTGGAGGGCGGGGAGGGATTGGTCTGGAGGAGGCGCAATTGGGGGCCAGAAGGGGGGATTAACTATTCTAACTCCGGGGAGAATGCAACTTGGGAGGGGGGGAGAGTGGCAGGCACAACCCACCAAAAAAAAAAAAAAACTCCCAGACTCGAACCTAGGTCTGCTGGAGATAGCAAGCCCAATCAGAAGCTGTTACTCTAACCTCTACGTTACGCTGCCAGCACAGGTAAGCAGTACCCATTAGCAAACTTCAAATAGTCAGCATGACTGAAAACAGCTACAGGTACAGTGCTGTAACATCTGCGCTGTTAACTCCATGTAGCTGTTTTCACTCATGCTTTTTATGTCAGCGCATGTTTCACTTCGCTGAAATTACAGTGCAATCTTGATGGTATACCCCTGAAGCAGCACAGATTCACAGGAGGGGAAGGGAGAAGGCCATGTCAGACAAATCTGATAAATTTCTTTGACTGGGTGACTGGGGAAATAGATCAGGGTGGGGTGGTGGACGTAGCCTACTTAGATTTCAACAAGGCTTTCAACACAGTTCTACATAAGAGATTCACAGGGGAAACTAGATGACTTAGGGGTGGATCCAGATGTGGTAAACCGGGTAAGAAGGTTGTTAAGGGATAGGGAAGGGTGACCAACAGGGTGCTTCAGGGCTCAGTAGTGGAACCAGTCCTCTTTAATGTCTTGACATTGCAGATGAGCTAGAAGGGAAGGTCTGCCTCTTTGCGGATGACATCTGAGTCTGCAATAAGGTAGACACTCCCGAGGGAGTGGAAAGAGTGTACCGAGACCTGAGAAAGTTCGAGGAGTGGTCAAAGGCATGACACTGGGTTTCAGTGCAGAAAGGTACAAAATCATGCACCTGCAGCTAAGGATGTCATGATATCAAATTTTTATTATCACGATAGTTGGGTAAAAATTATCATGTTATATTGATTATCATGATAATCATCAGAATTTAAAAACATTTTTTTCCCATGTTGCTGTTTGGAACTGGTCGCAACCAATTCCAGCCTTCAGGCATCCTGATGCCCTCAACCCCAGCCACCCCTCCCCCTGCTATCTTACCAGTGGGAATCAACATGGGGAGATGTCCAAGGGCTCCTGTTCACTATTAAATACTACTCAAGGAAATCACTACTGAAGGAAAGGATTGTGTATTAGCTTGAATCCAGTGGCTTACAGGATCCAAGGCAGCATGGATTCACAACAGGGAGGTCATGTCGAACAAATCTGATAGATTTCTTTAACAGGGAGACCAGGAATTTAGATCAGGGTGGAGTCTTGGATGTAGTCTACCTAGATTTCAGTAAGGCCTTTAACACCATTCCACATAGGAGGCTCGTAAACAAGCCAGGCAGCTTGGGAGTGGGTCCAAAGGTGGTAAACTGGGTAAGGAATTGATTGGGAGATGACAGAGGGTGGTGGTAAACAGAGCTCACTCCGAGGAAGGGAGGGTGACCAGCAGGGTGCCACAAGGATCAGTACTGGGACCGGTCATCTTTTTAATGTCTTTTATTAGCAACATTGCAGCGGGGCTAGAAGGGAAGGTATGCCTTTCTGCAGATGACACAAAGATCTGCAGTAGGGTAGACACTCCGTGGAGGTGTGTGTGTGTGTGTAAAAAATGAATAGAGATCAAAGAAAGCTTGAGGAGTGGTCAAAAGTGTGGCAACTTAAGAATTCATGTAAAGAAATGCAAAATCATGCACTTGGATCACAGGAACCCCGGGGCCGAGTACAAGATGGGGGAAGTGGCACTGACAACCACCAAGCAGGAAAGAGATCTGGGGGTAATCATATCTGATGGCCTAAAGGTGGCCAAACAGTGTGACAAGGCAGTGGGGAGAGCTAGTGGGGTGCTAGGGTGCATAGGGAGGGGTATCACCTGCAGAACAAGGGAGGTGGTGATACCGCAGTATAAATCATTGGTGAGACCTCACCTAGACTACTGTGTCCAGTTCTGGAGACCACATCTCCGGAAGGATATAGACAGAGTAGAGGCAGTCCACAGGAAGGCAACTAAAATGGTGCAGGGCCTGCATCAAAAGCCATATGAGCAGAGGCTAAAGGACCTCAGTATGTACACCCTGGAGGAAAGGAGGGAAGGGGTATATGATAGAGACTTTCAAATACTTCACAGGTATAAATAGGGTATAAGAGGGAAGGATTTTTCAGAAAAAAGATGCTCAGGAACAAGGGGTCGTGCTATGAAGCTGGAAGGGGTCGATTCAGGGGAAATGTGAGGAAGTACTTCTTCACAGAAAGAGTGGTGGGTACCTGGAGCAGCCTCCCAGCTGAAGTGGTCGGGGCAAAAACTGTAACATGATTCAAGAATGCATGGGATAGGAATAAGGGAATCTTATTGGTTAGGAAAGGGAGGGTATAGCCAGAGACCAAGTAGGGACTGCAGTATTACAGTAGGTAGGAAAAATGGTCAGACTAGGTGAGCAAGCAGTCCTAATCTGCCTGTCAGTTTCTTTGTTTCTATGTAAGTAAGTCGACTGGTGCACATACCTTCCCCCCCCCCCACATTTCTTTTCCCCCATCCCTCAGGCTGGTACATGTGTGATGGTGCGAGTGTATGATGTAAAGATGTCGCACAAACTCAGCCCTTGCATCCAGTCAGAAGGCTGTTACTGCTGCGCCATCCTGCCTCCGCTAGATGGTGATCAAGCAGCGGCTTGCGCTGTTCCCCCTTCCCAAAGAAGGAGAGCCATCAATGGATGCTCAGTCCTCCTTCATGCAGTCAGTCCTCAAGTGACCCAGGTACACTCCTGAACCTGATGGCGACAGGTGAGGTGCCCAGGCCCTCAAAACCCTGTGCCACAGGACCAGCACTGCATTTCTAATTTTAAGGAAAAATACTAAACATCTGATAGGAGGATGGTGGGGAACTGGGTATCATGGTTGCACCTGGAAAGGGATGCACTGCTGGAAAAGCAAGATGAGGTGCTTTATCACTGTATATCATGGTATATCGTGCTGCACGATAATTGTGATATTGTTTTTTTTTTACAACAATAAATTATTGTCAGTGATAATTATTGTGATATATTGTCATATTGTGTTATCGTGACATCCCTACCTGCAGCACAGAAACCCAAAGGTGGATTACAAAATAGGAGAAGAGGTACTGACGGTCACCAAACAGGAAGGGGATCTAGAAATAATCATATCTGATGATGTCATGGTGGTGAGGCAGTGTGACAAGGCAGTGGGTAGGGCCAGTGGGATGTTGAGGTGCGTACAGAGGGGTATCACCATCAGAAGGAGGGAGGCAGTGTTGCCACTGTATAGATTGCTGATGAGATCCCACCTAGAGTACTTTGTCTAGTTTTGAAGACCACATCTCAGGAAGGACATAGACAGTATAGAGGCTGTCCAGAGGAGGGCAACAAAATGGTGCAGGCTCTGCTTCAAAAGCTCTATGAGGAGAGACCAAAAGACCTTGATATGTACACCCTGGTAGAGAGAATGGTGAGGGGGATCTGATAGAGACCTATAAATACCTCACAGGGGCAAATAACGGTTAAGAGGGGAGTATGTTTCAGATGGAAAAAAAATCACAAGAACAAGGTGGCATGCAGTGAAGCAGGAAGGGGGAGTAAATTCAAAAGAGATGTCAGGACGTACTTCTTCACTGAAAGAGTGGTGGCTGCCTGGAATAGTCTACTAGCAGAGGTGCTGGGGTGAAAGCAGTGGTGGGATTCAAGAATGCATGGGATAAGCATAAGGGAATGTTGGTGGAAAATTGAGGAGAGCTGGAGATCAAGTAGGGCCTGTGGTGACTGTATAGTCAGGAAAAGTTGGACAGACTGAGTGGCCACGTGGTCCTTATCTGCCATCAAATTCTGTGTTCTATGTTTCTGCACAGTGATCCAGGAGATCCCAGGTTTGAACACCGTGTGATCCACTGGATCACTCTGAAGCCCTTGTGCTAGTCAGTTCACTTGAGAAGAAAGGGCATGATGGAACACATTGTACTGCAGAGCGGCACTGTCAGCACTGTCCTTCCCAGCTTAGGTCAGACATTCATTATTGTATTTATGCCATTTGTCTCTGAGTAGGCTCCCTTGCTGCCAGACTCCCAAGCCCCTTCACCCGACTTCTCTTGGACGTAACCAAAACTCTAACACTCCCACATGGCATACTACCCATGGTGGTGTCGGTGGATAATTCATTCTGCTTGATCGGGGTGTTTTCCGCTTTCCAGCCTGCTCCCCCAGGACATCAGTGGCAAGGGTACGGATGGTGTGCGATTATGCCAGGTGGTCCAGCCGAACGTGAGTTGAGTGGAAGACAGAAGGATAAAAACTTCGGTTAAAAAAAAACTTTTGATGTCATTGGAAAAACTTTGAAAAACATAATATTTAGTCAGAAATGCATTGTTGCTAAGTACAGTTGCATGAAAACAGTATTCCCCTGCCACTTGGCCTTCATCTGCTTTGATTGCTTATCTACAGGTGACATCATAATCCTCTGTTGTGACATCATAACCATTTATTTTTTTTATTTCAAACATCTTAACTATTTCTACAACAATCAGTTGTGACATCACAAGAAGAGAGTTATTATGCCTTTTGTGGCCAGAGTAGACAAAGACCAGGTGGTAGAGAATCCTGCTTTCATGAAAATGTCATAAGAGAAGTATGAGAAGAAGCTAAGAATATGAAATATCAGCTAAATTGTCTCTGTTATATTTTTTTCACAAAGTTCTCCCTCGAGGTGTTAGAAGCTCTTATATTTTTTTTAAAAGGCATTTGTCCTGGCCTATACTTGTTCCTAGGGGATATACCCTGTTTCAACTATATACACTGATAAGGCCTGGAGTCCCTGTCATTCCTCCATCCCCGCCACCCAGAGTCCAAGCTGTCCCACAGCTTACCCTACATATGACAGTGGCTCCAAGGGGAGGACTACCGCCCCCACCAACGCAGTACTTTGTGGACTTGGATCCAGTGGTGTGCTTCCTGGCATTGGAGACCTAAGTCCCAAGACCTCAAGCAGTCATTTAGGCAGTGAATGGGTTTTTTCCTTCCCTCTTGCTCCCACTCTCCTCCTTTTGCTTGGGTGGAACCTTCTTGGGGGACCTCAGCTGCATGCAGGTTACTTCCTGCAGGGGGAGAAAATGTCCTTGGACAACAGCAGAGGTCACTGTGGCACCAGTGCCAAATGCCATTCCTTCCCCACTGCAATGCACTGAGAAGTGGTTGCTGATATTGTCTGGCCTACGTCCTGACACAGCTTTCCAGTCTTGCTTCTGAACTCAGGGTTGCCTGCAATGCAACGTGTCACACTGCTGCTGAGTTGCTGTGGTGGCATCAGGTGCTCTTTAACTTGCACTGAATTAGAACTATCTCGAGCTTACAGAAATCATCCCTTCAGTTGTCATTTGCAGAAAGAGACCATATGAAGTTGTCTCCCAACATTTTTCCATTCCCTAGGGTTTTGTTCCATCATCATAACCTTCTTTAAGAGATATTAAGTCTTTCTCAAAGAAGGCTGTGATGAATCAAGAGGAGAAAGGTTAAAGTAAAAAAAAAAAAAATTACCAGTGAAACTCTAAAGGTAATGATGGGTTTGTAATGAGAGTGCAGCCTAATATATTTCATTAGTCACTAGTCCACAGGGGTTTGTATTGCTGCTTCATGCTATGAAAACAGCTACAGATACTGTTCTGTACTGTACTGAAGTGAAACAGTTCCACCAGAAGATGGAGAATGTCCTGCACTAGTTTAGGGAGACAAACCTGGCGCACTTCTAAGCACCTCCCTCTGCTCCATTCACTGGTGGCTTTCCAGCCTCCTCTCCCTCCATATCCTCTTCAGAGGATAATGAGTCCTCCCACCACCTCTGCTCTGCTCTGGAACTGAAGATATTCTCATGTCAGCAGTTTGTAAGGGAGATATAGGAGGTGCTGGATAAGCTGTGTCATGTGGATAGAAACCCTAATGCCATGCTGCTGGGCTTTTTTGTCGTTGCCTAGCCTGGACACAGTCGTGATCCCTCTTTAGCTTACTCCACTAATAGAGGCTACTAGGACAGTCTGGATGTGTCCCTTCTCTATTCTCATTGCTCTGAGGGTCTCCAGACTTGCTATGGGGCTCTCATCAGGTCTTCCGGAGGTTTCTGTCACCTTTCACTGGGATTGACATTTCTTGACCCCACTGGGCAGCAGGCCCATTTCAATGACTAGGCTGTACCCCCATTGCAGGACTCCCAGCAGATGGATACTTTTCGGAGGAACATGTTCACTATAGTTAAGTCCTCCCTGAATATAACATCATATCAGGCGCACATCTTTGCTTATCAACAATGCCTGTGGGTTCAGATGCACTCCCAGTTATCTGGGATGCCAGCAGGTAACAGTGTTCAGTCCAGCCTTGAAAGCACTACTGAGGGTGTGGAAGCAGCAGAGCATAAGTTGGGCAGTTCGATAGCTCTACCTATGCTTTCACCAGCCAGCTGTCAAACTGGGGTAGAAGCAGGATCCCTAATATTAATCAGATGTTGCATCTCAGTTGTGCTGCCCAAAGTAAACAAACTGAAAACAAAAGCAACAAATCATTGTTTTTTTTTTTTTTTTAGTTTTTCTATGCCAATTACAATGAGAGACTTATGGAGCACCTGGGAGATCGTGGTTCATGTGCATTCCCTATAATCTTATACTGGAGTCAATGTACCATGACTCTTTCAGCCTCTTTTAGCCCTGATGGTAGGTGGTAGACCCTTAAACTGATTTGGTATGACAGATACCATCCATAAAGCATATATAGACTGAGTCCAACTGATGTCTGATAGCAGACCAAGACGTGGCTAACAGTTCATCTGTATAAAAAATATGTTTGGATTACACCACCGGTTCACTGTGTATATTCGAAGTTGGCCTCTGCAGTGTTTCATGGCTGCCTCAGTACTGGAGCCTTACTGGGACACATGCCAGTTTCTCGACCCAGTGAAGTTCTTTACAAAATTAGAAACAATTAATTTTGTTTTTTAAACCAATTCATCTGGGGATGTGTTATTCCTGAACAGGAAATCACACCCCTTTTTATGTTTGCTTGCATGCATGTGCAGGAAACATTATGTGGCAGCTTAGGAGAGAAGCAGGTTTTGGAGGTGCAGCACTGTGGTGGCCAGTGCCACCACTGCATTCTTGGGCTTGGTCTTCGCTACCTAATGCGGTGGCACGCTGCTGCTGACACTAGTTCAGCCAGCGTGCCGCCAACTTGAAACAAATTAGCTGCTGCAATGAGGGAGCAATCCGTCATTGCAGGGTGGTGCCTTGCCTGGTGTAACATTTCAAAAGAACATGGCGGCAGTCGCCGTCCACTCACAGTCCCCATAAAAGCTGACAGGGCTGCCCAATCCCCCGGTCGGCATGCCCCCACCCCAGTTAATTTGCCAACAGGGGAGCCCAATCCCTGTCGGCATAATGTCCCCCCAATCTGTTGTGTGCCGAGGGGGTGCCCAATCCCCTCAGCATCATGCCCCCCAAACAGGCTTTCTTTGCCAGTGGGGGGCCCAATCCCCATCAGCTTAAGTCCCCCTCCCCAAAAACACAGGTGGCACACTGGGAGCCCACACCAGTGTGCCCAAAGCAAACCTGCAAAAAAAAAACCTTCCTGTGACATCTTTTTTTCTTCCCCCTGAAACAAAGAAAATGGTCCCTCACCGTCAGGTCCCCTTCCCCAACCTGCACCCACCCTCTGCACACCTCACTTCCCCACACACCCCTCACCCCATGCTTACCTCCGGAGCCAGGCACGACAATCTTCGGTGGACCGGGAACATGTTTGCACTCTTCAAAGCCGACCACGAACTGAAGAAATGCTGGTAAGCTGTATTATGGCATAAATGGGTTTTTTCAATTTATGTGAATATCTTGGCCATTTTTTCAAATTTTGGCACCAAATTTTCAACATGGGGTTCTTGGGACCCTTCCTCATTAATTCAGTCACTATCATGGCATTATTTGGTCCCAAAAGGTGATTTGGGGGTCACTGCGCAGAATCAGCTTTTGGGACTGATTAGCAAAACAGCAGTGCCACTGTTCATGAGGTCGGCTTCCAAAAAGCATATGTTGCAAATTTGGTGAAAAAATTCCCAAAAATGACTGTGTTACGAGCGTGCATTGCGCAGTTTCTATGCACGCTCGTAACTTCGAGAATGTTTAATATTTTCACTGCAGATTTTCAACACTGCCATTTTTACATACCTCCTTATGAACAGTACAGCTGTCCTTGTTGAAATCCTGCCCAACATTGTGTTTTTGTACAACCGGCGCACAATGGCGCGGTTCCTGTGGGAAATCAACATTCAGGACATATTAAGAAAATCATAGAGACACTGTTCATAAGCAGAGGTCCCAAAATGCCTATGTTGAAAATTTGGTGAAAGAATTAAAAAAACTGACTGTGTTACGAGTGTGCATTGCGCAGTTTTCATGCACGCTCATAACTTTGAGAATTTTTAATATTTTCACTCCAGATTTCCAACATTACCATCTCTTCACACCTCCTTATGAATCATGCAGCTGTCATTTTTCACATCCTGCCTGAACTGTGGTTTCGCACATCTGGCGCAGAATGGCGCGGTCGCTGTGGGAAATCAGTGTTTGGGACAAATTAAGAAAATCGCAGTGCCACTGTTCATGAGCAGAGGTCCCAAATGCTTTCATCCGGTGTGGATCACAAAAAGGCCATGTTGAAAATTTGTAGTGCAAACACCAACAAATGCCCGTGGTGTTAGGGGTTTCTAACCTAAATGTCCCACCCTGTACAGACTGACAGGCGTCAGGGGTGTGCCTTTGGATTGCCGGCTGTAATGCTCATGCCATTCCACCCCCACCCTGCAGCCAGTGACAGGCATCGAGGTGTGCCTTGGACTCTTTAGCCCCAGAGTTCACCCCATTCTCCTATACTGCACCCATTTCCGCGTATGTCCCTATGCAATGGGGTGACTGTAAAGCTGAACATCCCAAGGCACACTTCAGCACTTGTCGGTGTCTGCAGAATAGGATGAGATGAAATGGCATGAGCATTATGGGCGACGACTCAAAGGCATACCCCAATGCCTGTCCATCTCTGCAGGGGGGAGGTGGGATTGGCGTGAAGTTCAGTATTTCACTGCCATTCCTATTCTGCATCTGTCTAACTCCTGCACTTCCAGTGCTAATACCAGCAAGCAAACATTCGACATTGACAAATGCTTGTTTCTTTACATTTTCATCATGGCTTATGTGTACATTTATGCATCTTCAGGTGTTGCAGAAGCCAGGCTCTCAAACCAAGCTCCTTGAACTGATGGCCTTGATTGAAGAGGGATGCCTGGATATCATAACAGTCACAGAAACATGGTACACAGAGAACCATGACTGGAATTCAACATGTCAGGGTACACAATCTACAGGAGAGACAGAGAGGGTGGAAGAGGAGGAGGAGGAGGAGGAGGAGTAGCTCTCTATGTAAGGGAAGAGATCAAAAGCGATGGAACTAAAGAGTAAACAGGGAGGAGAGGAGGCACTGTGGGTCATCCTGGAGACTGGAAGTGGCACCACAATCCTCACAGGGGTTGTATAGAGATCCCGTCTCGGGGAGGAAATGGACAAGGAAATGATAGAAGGCATCCTTAGGATGGCAGAGAAAGGGGAGATATTGCTGATGGGGGACCTGAATATGCCAGATGTTAACTGGAGCACTTTTGCTGCAGCCACATCCAAGAGCAGAGCCATTCTTGATGCCCTACAGGGGCATGCTTCAGACAGCTAGTTTTAGAACCCACTCGGAGGGAGTGGGTCCCAGGTGTAGCCTGGGTAAAACATTGGCTAGACAACAGGACAGAGGGTAATAGTAAACTGGGTCCACAGTAAAGAAAGGGGGTTACTAGTGGGCAGCAGGGTTCAGTACTGGGGTTGGTCCTTTTAATGTCTTTATAAGTGACATTGCAGAGGGACTGGAAGGAAAGATGTTCTTTGCAGATGACACAAAGATCTGCAACAGGGTTGATACACAAGGTGGGGTGGAAAGGATGAGAAGGGACTTGGCAAGGTTGGAGGAATGGTCAAATGTATGGCAGCTTAGATTCAACGCAAAGAAGTGCACAGTAGTGCACCTGGGAAGCAAAACCCAGGGGAAGAGTACACAGTGGGGGGGTGAGATACTAACAACAACAAAAATGGAAAGGGACCTGGTAGGGTCCTGGAAAGGGGGGGTAGTTATATCAGATGAACTAAAGGTGGGCAGGCAATGAGAGAAGGCAGTAAGGAGGGGGACTGGTGGGATACCGGGATGTATAGGGAAAGGCATCACCAGTAGAAAACAGGAAGTTGTTGTCCTTCTGTACAGACAGTTGGTAAGACCACATCTGGAGTACTGCATGCAGTTCTGGAGACCCCATCTCTGCAAAGACATAGACAGGGTGGAGGCTGTCCAGAGAGCGGCAACCAAAATGGTGCAGGGTCTGCAGCAGAAAACATATGAAGAAAAACTAAAGGAGCTTAATATGTATAGCCTTGAGGAAAGGAGGGAGAGGGGGGACATAATAGAAACTTTCAAGTACCTCAAGGGAATCCACAAAGTCCAAGAGGGTAGCATCTTTCAGAAAAAGAGATGTGCAAGAACAAGGGGGCACAATTTGAAGATGGGGGTTGGCTCAGAGGTAACGTAAGGAAGTATTTTTTTTCACAGAGTGGGTTGTAGATGTGTAACCCCTAGGTGTTGCTATCCCAAGGGCTACTACCCCTGCCTGCTTGGCTAGTAGCAGGTTAAGGGGCCTGAGTTCTGAAACGGGTGCCTCCACCTGGAGGTCAGGGTTGGTAGTGGTCAAGCTAACCTGGGCACAGCCCTCCAGGACACTGTAACCCCCCTCTTTCCTTACTAGTGGCCGTAACAATACACAATAATCACTTTCACAATACCCTGATACACCACACAAGTACCCACACTGTTTGCACTTACCACCAGGGCTTTCCTCTGGCCCGGCCCTGGGAACCCCCTGTAAAACAAGGTTATACACAGCAAATAACAGCAGTACAGTACTCTTGCACAAACTGGAACCACAGTCAGGGTAAATGCAAAAAAGAGATCTGATTTATTTAAGGGGCTTGAACAAGGGAGGGGCGTAATCAGGTTAATTTGCTTAAAGCCTCTATCAATCAAACAGTTATGCATGCTCTTCAGGGTCCATAAACATTCACACACTCTGGGTACCCAGATGGAGAATGGTGGGCTACCCAGGAACGTTGCAGCTGGTTGGGGCCCTGTGATGGAAGAAAACAACATGCACAACACACACTATTTGTAATCTGGAGCTGGAGGGCTCAGTTCATGAAAAGAAAACAACAAGACAATCAGATAACACACTTTTAGATCAGGCTGTTATTACAGGGAGCTACCCTGATGATTACTCACGATACCTAAGACTGGACACAGGCTGGACGAAAATCAAGACAGCAGGTGGTTAATCTGGAATGCCAGGAGAAGCAGGGCCCACACGATTCGCCAAGGCATCGCTCCTGTTCATGCGTGGAGCAGGGGGCTGATCCCCAGGCAGATTTCTTGTCTGTGGATTTCTCTGTGCAGTGGGGTAGTCTGGCAGGGCCAGCATGGCATGGCCCAGGCCGAATGGAGATGAACGCGGATTCAGTCCGATTAGGCTGGATAAAGCTTCCAGCAAGCAGAGCACAGTTCACACAGTGGGGAACCAAATCACAATCCACTTTCAATACACAGCACATTTACATGTAAGGAAATTCTACTGTACCAGGCAAACCGCTCTCCGGTCACGATTGCAAAGTCTCTGCACAAACTGGGGATTCAAAAGCAGCTGGAAATCCTGACAGGCCAATTGCATTCAGCAAATCTTCGGTCTTCTTCAGTTTAAAGCCTGGTCACAGTCCAGTGGCTTAAATAGTCCTCAGAACTTGGATTCAGTCCGAATAAACTCTATTTTCCCTCTCAGAGGCAGCAGGCAGAGAGGCAGGCCAAAACTCAGTCCTTTCACAGTTCTTCCATGCAAAACTACATAGACCTGCTGCTCAAAAATCACTTGAGCTGTTACTTCTTCACTTCTCAGCTCAAAACTGAAACTAGCTGCAGCAGGCTGGGAAATTCCCCAAGATCCAAAAGGTTCGGTTGGCTGATCCTCCTGTCAGTCATAACAAAGGCTCCCCCTTCAGGTGCAAAAGACACAAAAAGCTCCAAACTGTAATTTCTACAGATTTTGACTCCAGACAGCTCCTGTAGTCCGGCTTCATTTTAGGTCCCACCAGTACTTATTGGTCCAATTCAGCAGTCCAGGACCAAGATAGTTGAGATAAACAAAACAGTCCTTGCTGCAAAGAAGACAGGTCAGACGAATTACATTATCATTATCACTCTAAATGAGTTTCAGCAAATAGTTACATCTTTCAGCAGAGCTCCCTCTCAGATTACTTAGGACTGCAATCCAGGCAGCTCTTAAAGAGACAGTGCACAGAGGCTATACAGGCACTCTCTGGCAATCACCTTTCAACTGCTAAAATGCAGGACACCAGCCTGACTGCGAGCATTTAGGCAAGCTCAAGGAAGACTTTTCAGGAACCCCCATTTGTAGGGGGGTTACAGATGCATGGAACAGCCTTCCTGTGGAGGTCGTGGAGTCAAAAACAATGGGGGAGTTTAAGAATGCATGGGACAGACATAAGGCAATTGTAGTAGGGGGAGTAGGAGGAAGTAGGCTGTTGGTTAACTAGGATCAGCAGCTTATCTGTTAGGGAAAAGGACAGACTAGGTGGGTCAAGCGGTCCTTATCTGCCATCAAATTCTATGTTAAAGGATTGGCAGATAGTAATGAAATGTATTTATTTATTGAAAATTAGCAAGTGGGAAAGGAAGGCTGAGCTGAAGTTTGTTTCCAGGAAAGAGAACAGGATAAAAATACATATACAGTGAGAATGATACTGGCAAAAATGCTTCAATTAAATATGAATAAAAGAATAAACAGTATAAATAAAAGCAGGGTACAAGATAAAAAATAGACGGCAAAATAAAAGAGGTAGAAATAGTGCAGATAAATTCAGTATTGTACAGATGAGCAGCACTTCGAACTGCTAAGTCTGAAGTATAAATAACGTACAAGGTAACAATAGAAATAAGCAATTGGAATAAAAGGAAATACAGAATCAACAGTAGGATATGCAAACAAAGACTTAGGTTCTTTTATGAGACACAGATCTCTCGCTGAGACAGGTGTAAGTATAGCAAAGAATTTATAACTTTACTGCCCGTGCACACAACTGGTTTAGTGACTATGCAGCCTGATTTTTACTGTGGCACAGTGTTTGTTGCAGCATATAGGCTAGTTTCTCTGTATGTGGAGGTGTGTTGCATTAGCACATATTCAAGCACCTGCCTAGTAACATAGTACTTATTGTTACTTATTATTCCCACTTAGCAAAAACAATGGCTGTTCTACTTAGTTTTGTTGTTCGGAAAGGAGGACTAAGCAATTCTGCTATTTTCAGCCGGGGGGCAGGCAGATGGAAGTCAATGGAAATTGAGCTGGATTGAGCTGTGGGTGGAATTTTTTCTAGTGGAGTGGGGGAAGTTTGGCCAGACACCAGGGAAATTCCGCTACTCTTTTCAAGGGTGCCATGGGATCTTTCACGTTCACCTGGACAACCCCAGAGCAGGCAGATAGGACCTTGGTTTACTATCTCATCAGAAAGACGGCACCTCAGGAGTGCATGAGCCCCCTCGTGCTGCACTGCAGAGTAGTGTCAGTACTGACACAGTTATATTGCAGTTATCCACATTTTATATTAAAGCACATAACAATTCTCCAGTTATAGCTATGAAACGATTGAATATGCTGCAGTGCTAGTTACTGTCTTGTATACTGTGTCAATTTTTTGAGCATTTACTGAGAAAATTGGACCTGCAGTGAAAAAAGAAGAGTCAGCTCCCTTTTAAAATGAAGAGGGCGCAGAGGGGGAATTAATAGCTGACTTCCCAAAGCTTAATGACATTAAAACAGCAGCAGTATTTCATCTTCATCACCCTGTTAATGAAGGAGTAAGAAGCCGCTACAAAAAAAATCAAGAAGAAACAAATCCAGAAAACCTACTCTCAGGTGGTGGTATGTTGCAGAAGAAATACACACTTGAAGTGCAGTGGTGTCTTTTGCTTGTTCCTGGTTTGTAGTGGCAGTAGAATTATACATACAGTACTGGAGAATCCACACACTGCAGTGTGTACACTCCTGTGACCCTGTCATGGATGAAAAGTGAAATATGTTCTAGAAGACAGTATAGGGCGTGGTATCCAAACTGATAGCTGGTTTTATGAGAATGATTTTGAGATGTTTCCATTGCTACACAACAATAATGTGGCTCACATTTAATAGCTGAACTGCCCAACAGATGGGAACAAGAATAAGAGGATGGATATCCGAAATGTGGTCAGTGATGAATGAGAGAAACTGAGTATCAATAGTGGAGGTTAAAAAACACACTGTGACAAATGTGATGTGAAGCAGTTTTATGATGCCATCAGAACAGTGATGTGAGCTCATTCACAGGGGCTGATGTGTTGTGAAGTAGGAAAATGACACTTGGCTCGCCATTGACAAAGATAAAACAATGCAAAGATGAGCCATTTTCTTCAAACATGTACATTCAAGCCACGGGAATTCCTCATTATGCTTACACTTATGCCGCCAGCCCAACGGCTTGAGCTGAGCATGTGAAGGATAACTTAAAAATATTTAATTAGCCACGTGGAGAGTTGAGGCTCATGAAGGCGATGTACTGCAAGAGATCCGCCAGCAGATCTTATATTTCTCTGCCCGCCAAGCAGCACGCCTCTACTAAGCCTCTTTAGTGTTCCTCGTCAGAGTCCACGTTTACTTCCACTTTCTTTCTTTTACCTTAGTTTTACAGTGTATTGATTTTTTAGTATTTCCGGTACTTCTTTTGCCTCATAGGAAATGGAGATACCATTTCTTTCACTTTCATTTTACTTCAGCAGTTTTGACAGATCACGTCACCGTCACTTCGGCTGGGTTTTTGTATTCGGAAAAAAAAGAAGGAAGAAGTAAAGAAGAACTCGGAACAACTTTTTCTCATCCTGTTGTTCCTGCTGGTTCGTTTTTCTGTAGGATCCGTTTGTGTTTTTTTCGGCAGCCATATAGACCCATTTGTTTTGTTTATAAAAAAGGGAATCTTTTTTATTCATTCTCCTGGCAAGGGCAGATAGCCAGAAGTTGTGCTGATTGTGCCCCTATTTACAAGTTTTGCCCAAGCATCTTTTTGGGTAAAGTTGTGAATTTTTCAGTATATATTTCGCTTCTTAGACTGCCTCTGAGTCATCTAAGCTTACTGAAGAGGGGTTCTTCTTCACATAATAAACACAGAGAACAACCCCCAAGGATATTAATGAAAGTAAAAATTCTGCCAGAAATTCGGATGCTTCTAAACATAAGAGACCCCAGGAGCGGGACCTGCAAAAAAGAAACAACAAGAGAAGCATTTCACTGCCCCTCCTGCTGAAGAAGCAAAGGAGTCTGTGGTAGACAATATGAAAATGCCTTCTACGGAGAACTTATCTAAATTATAGCAAATCTTGAAAGCTTTTAAAGCCATGGATTCCCTTAAGAAGGTACCCCATCCAGCTCTCACTCCTTCCTCAACCCCCGAGGACCGGGGAGTTGAAATTTCTATGAAGAGGAGCATGACAGTGGGAGCTCCATGGACCACAACAGCTCCTCGGTGCATGAATTTGATTCCTCTTTCCATGAGTCAGAGGATTTGTCCTCCCACTATACTTTTGTTAGACAAATGGCTAATATACTCAATCCTTCCACCCAAGAAGATGAGGAGGAGGAGGAACCTGGCATTTTGGATATTATGGGGTTACGTACTTCAAATAAATTGGTCCTCCCTGTACATAAATCTTTTAAAAGAGCTACCTGCAGGATCTTGCAACAATTTGTTGTTTAAATATCTTGTTGCCGTATCTCCTTTATGGTATTTTGAGCACAGCAACTTTGAAAGGGTCTTACAGAGTCCTGCTTCAACCCCAGGGGTAGACAAAAAAAGTTGAAAAGTACCAGCTGGTTAGGCATGATGCTGAGTACCTCTGTGTTCACCCTGATCATGAAGGAGTAGTTCAGGTAGCCACCTGTGACAGGGCCGAGATGGTCCTCTCTGCCCAGCCTTTGGAGAAAGACTCCAAAAAGCTGGATAGTATGGGTAAGAAAGTTTATACGTCTGTGTCTTTACTGGTGAGGCAAGCTATGTACATAGCTTATATAGCCCAGTATCAAAAGGCACTCTAGAATTATTCTGCTCTGGCCTTCAGTGACAAGATATCTGGGGATGCAGCACAGGATCTGATGGAGTTGGCTAAACCTGCCATTGAAGCCACCAGATATCTTTTCCACATGTTGGCAGATGTTAATGACACCACTTTTAGGGTTATGGTGCATGCTATTTCCTTATGTAGATTTATTTAATTAATTTATTTATTAGATCATTGGTTTACAGACCTTTGAGTCATGGACTCATTTATAAATAAATGCACCTCGTCAAGAAAGCAATACATCACAGCAAACAAAACAGTACAGTACATAATGCTTAGATTAAAAAAGCAATCAGTGTTACAGGCATTCACTGGTGGTACACGCTTGGTAATAGGTAGATTACAGTAGTCATAATATAGGTACACGAGTACCACATCAGGTAGCAACCAGAGATATTTTATTACATTAGTCAGCAGATGTTGCATGAGACCCCAGGTATATACAGCAAAGGTAGACAGAGCAGACCCATCCTTGGGGTGAAGGTAAGGGGCAGGTGGGGGATTATGTGCAGTTGCAGCAGCAAGTGCTTGTCAGATGGCTTCTTAAGGAAAGCCTTGAAAGGACCAAGCTTAGTGGAGTCAGCTATATTGGCTGGGAGGGAATTGAACCAGGAGGGAGCCCGATAGCAAAAGGGTCTCTGGGCCATAGAGGTCCTTACCCTGGGGACAATAAGGGAGGTTTGACAGTGCTGCATGTGGAGACTGAGGGAGGTATGTTGCGGGAGGTGGTGACCCGAGGGAAACCCAGCAGGTCTTTTACAAGATGGCAGGTTTGGAGGCGGAGTCTTTCTTGAGGTTGAGCAAGTTGGTTGTAGTACAGCGAGCACATATGGGTGCACCTAGGGGCTCCCAGCATTAGCCTGCAGGCCTTATTTTATAGAGAGCTGGATTCTTGCAAGCACAGTGTTGTCAGCTGCAGCATAGATGGGCAGCCCATAGTCGATTAGCGACAGGACAGAGGAGATGATTGCCAATCTAAGGGCCTCTTGTGGTAGGCAGTCCCTATGGCGGTATAACAGTCCAATCCTGACATTGGTGGCAGCAGAAAGGGCATTGATATGGGAATGGAAGGAAACTGCCGAATCAAAGGTAATGCCCAGATACTTGTAGGAGGAAACCTGCTCAATGGGGTTTAGTGTGCTAGGCACTATCGCGAGAGGGGCACCACTGACTTTGCTTTGGCGTTGCGAGAAGAGCATAGCTTTGGTCTTTTTTAGATTCAGAACTAGCCTTCGTAATGTGAACCAATGCTCAGCTCAATGCCTGGTTACAGACTACTGACTTGTCCCAGGATACCCAGACAAAAGTCATGGACTTTCCATGTGACAACAATTCCCTGTTTGGTGACAATACAGAGGCTTACATGAAGAAGGTGGACGAGTACAAGACCACCTACAAAAGTAATGCTCAGAAAGAGAAGGCCTTAACTTCCTACAGACCTCAGGGAAGGGGAGGTAGAGGTAGGGGGTACTTTCCTCATCCTTTCTATCTCATGCCTATGTCCTACTATGACTACTCTCAAGTGAGAGATTTATTTAGGGGTAGAGGCAGAAGACCTTCCAAACAGTCTAATCCAGCCCCACCCCTAAGGCCCAGCCCAAGCAGAACCCCGATGGTCCTGTCCAGGTCACCAGTCCATTGCCAGTAGGAGGAAGGTTGATGCATTTGTTTCAGGAATGGGAAAATATCACTACAGACAAGTGGGTACTGTAAGTAGTGAGTCAAGGCTTCACCCTGTAGTTCCACAAGTTTCCCAATCTGCACAACTACAGAATCTTCAAGCCTTTCACTCCAACAGAAAGGATATTGTCAGAGTTGGAGGTTTTCAGGAGGTGGGGCATACCAGAAATATACTTTTTCTCTTCTCTAGAAAATTACCAGCTTCCCCTGTTTTGTTGCAGGCCTTCAGCGGTAGGTTCGGTGCCCATGGATGTACTGACTCTGGATTGGTCAAGGAATTTCCTATATGCCTTCCTTACATTTCCTCTACTGCTATGAGTGCTACTAAAATTGAGGAGCCAGCCTGCAGCCATGATACTGGTCGGTCCAGATTGGGCAAGACAGTACTGGTACCCCCCTCCTTCTGACCCTTTCTGTCGGGCAACCTATTAATTTGCCTCAGACATACAGCTTGTTGACCATATCCCAAGGCAGAATGCCTATTCTGAACCTCAAGGCACTACTCCTGAAGGCACGGTTCTTGAAGAGTTAGAGTTCTGTAATTTTCGGTTTTCGGAGAGCGTCCTTCAAGTCCTTGAGGTTTCTATAAAGCCGGCTACCAGGAAAACTTATGCCTCTAAGTGGAAAAGGTTTTCCTATGGTGTGCCCCTAGGCAGCTCAATCTCTTGCAAGCATATCTGCCCATACTCCTGGACTACTTGGTTCATCTTCAGGTCCTCGGTTTCAGGCCCTCGACTCTCAAGGTCCACCTAGCAGCTGTCTTAGCATTTATTTCTGCAGGGAAAGAGAAAATGGTGGCTTCACACCCCATTTTCAAGAGTTTTATTAAGGACCTACTACACCAGTGTCAACCTGTTACGGACCCAGTTCCTTCATGGGATCTGAATGTGTGGATAGCCAAACTCATGGAGCCTCCATTCGAGCCTATGGCTACTGCAGATTTGAAATATGTCTCTTGGAAGACAGTCTTCTTTGTGGCCATCACCTCTGCCAGAAGGATGTGCGAGCTGCAAGCTCTTTGCACAGACCCTAATTACATCATCTTCCATAGGAACAAGGTAGTCCTTAGGACTAATGGAAAATTTCTCCCTAAAGTAGTGTCTGAATTCCATCTGAACCAGTCCATCACTCTTTCAATAGTCTTCACAGAAGGATCCAGTCCTGGTGATCAGATGTTGCATAGTCTGGACATTAAGAGGTCCCTTGAACACTGTCTGGATCTTACTAAGGACGTCAGATCCTCCCACTCACAACTGTTCCTCACATATGGTGAGGTGGGTAAGGGTAGGCCAGCCTCCAAGAGAACTATCGCTTGATGGTTAGTCTCTTGTATACGGTTCTGCTATGGCAAGGCTAGCAAGCAACCACCACAAGGTCTCAGGACACATTCCACTCGTGGCACTGCTGCCTTGGTGATGGCTGCAAGGGATGTTCTGTTATTGGAAATTTGTAAAACAGCTACCTGGAAAACTGTGCATACCTTTACAAATCACTGCTGCTTGGGTGTACAGTCCAGAATGATGCCAGATTTGGCACTGCCATCTTGCAGAAATTTTTCCTTAAGTAGGTTCTGTACCCAGCCTTCCAAGGTACTGCTTTGTAGTCTGCATAAGTGTAAGCATAATGAGAGATTCCAAGGACTTGAAGAAAAAATTACTTACCATAGTAATATTGTTTCTAACAGGGGATCCCTCATTATGCTTACACCTCCCGCCCTACTTCCAAAACCTGGAAAAGGTTCTTCAAGAATCCACCTTTTTTTGCCTTTAAAGTTACTGCTTGAGCATTTCTTGTTCCTGTCTCTACAGTCAGTTGCCTATAGCCTTTTGTTTAATCTGCCATAGACTGAGCGAGAAGGCCAGTTTATTTTATTTTGCATGTTAATTTAATTCGATATTTTTTCTAGTATAGGTTGGTCGTTTGGTTTGCATTCTTGCTTTCTCCTCAGCACATCGCCTTTATGAGCTTCAACTCTCCACGTGGCTAATTTAAAATATTTTAAGTTGTCCTCCACATGCTCCGGAGCAGCTCAAGTCATCAGGATGGATGCATAAGTGTAAGCATAATGAGGGACCCCCTGGAAGAAACAATATTACTATGGTAAGTTTTTCTTGCTGCCCATCAGAAGTTGAAAAGCAAGCAGTCAGTGAAATTCTGCAGCAACCAGTTTATGAAAAATGTCCCTTCCCACAATTTATGGAATCCAATAGGCTGCCTACCACAAGGAGAATAGTATGGTGCTTTTGACTTAATCAGTGGCATACCTATGGAGATGTATGGATGTGACGATGGTGCTATCCCATAGTTGAGGAAGCTATTCAGCAGAATATGGACAGGGGAATACGTGCCACATGATCAGCAGGATTCCCTATTTGTTGATCCCAACAAGCACAAGAAAGGCTGGTAAAATTATAATACCTGTCATGACATTTCTTTGCTTGCGCTCACAGAAATGATCCTCGCCAAGGTGCTCTTGGACAGATTCATGGCTACTGTCTTGGTTGACAGAATTCCTGAGAGTCACTATCGATGCCCGAAATCGTATTTTCATGCATCTGATTGATTTGGGAGCATGGATTTCGGGCCAGTGGGGTCAGTATCCCGTTACTCAGAATACTAAGTTAAGGGATACCATAGTATATAAGTCTTGCCAGTTTACCAGCATTGCCAAAGAGCTCTGCAGTGAAATACTCCTCAGAGTGACCTTGGCTAGAGTTGTTTTGAAACTTTCCTAGTAACAACCGGAGTAAAATGAGAAGATGTTCAATATGCCTTGGCCATCTTCCTAGTCTTCTGTGCTGCAGTGTTGTTGGATTCACACCAACATCCTAGTGAGAATTCTGACATCTACATCAGGCTCAGAACAAGTGGCAAGTGCTCACTCTGAATCAGCTGAAGGCATGAATGAAAGTCTACAAAGAGGTTTTGTACATATAGGATAGTGTATGAGAGCCCATACACAACAGCGCTATTCTTATACCGAGTGGTTTCTTTGACGATGTGGACCTCGAGAGCAAAGCTCGAGAGGTCCCACTGTCGGTATGGACACCATGAGGTTTAAGAATAGTGATGTTGCTGGCCCGGTGGCGCTGAATGTTGAGGCGCTGGACACCACACCTTGTGTCACGCCAGCGACTCGGGTTTGGGAACGAGCTCAGACCGCTGGGGGTTGGTAGGGGTGAGAGAGGATTGAGCACCCATTGGACTGCTTTCCTCTGTCGGGGAGGGATCTAGGAGTAGCCTGGTGCAGCAAGCGGCCCCGATGGAGACCAGCCCGGCACTACTCGCACTCGGGCTCGCCTGGTGGGGGCGTTGTCAGGCAGCTGCCTCTGGATGAAGGTGGGAGCACCTACATTACGAGCTGTGCGGCATTGCACGTCCTGTGTCGGGGGAACCAAGAACATGGGAAAACCCGGCACCGAGGATCAGGCAATGACTCCTATCCCCCATGCCCTACGCCGGGCTCTCCACAGGCGGCCTTCAATTTCTGGGATCCACTCCTTGACCGATGTCAGAGTCTGACTTGTAAGTGCGCCCGGGTAGGAGGGGGCGACCCACCCCAGATAGGGTTAGCCGGAGGGTGCTGACAACTGGCAGGAGGGAGAGAGAAGGCTTAGCTCGGGATCCTCAGGTGGGCTGGATAAGGCTGGGTTGCCGGAGAGAGGACCTCGGGGCCGTGACCAGAGGGAAAAAGAATTGACAAAAAAAAAAAAAAAAGAAGAGTGTTGTTGTGTATTTGGGCTCTTATACACTATTCTATGTAGTGTATGGTCCAAAACAACAAAATCGCTTACTTTTCTTGTTAAGGTGAAGTCATTCTTTGCCATCCTTCACCCTCACTTCAGCACCATCCGCCCAACAATCAGCTCCCTTGCGCAACAGTTCAGGGGTCCTCTATCCAATAAAAAGCGCTGATAGTGGCACTTGTATTGTGACGTAGGGCTAAAGCAGAATGAAAAGTCATTCTGCGTTAGTAGCTATGTCTCTACTGCAGCAAAATGACATTTTACAGTGTATGGATCTCCATACATAATGGGGTTTGACCATACACTATAAACTCGTTTGCTAATAACTGCGTCTTGGTGGCTCAGTCAAAACAGTCTTTTCACACATGATGAACCACCTTGGATTGGCCCTAGTTCCTTTGGGCTTACCATTAGCCATGGACAAACAGATTATTTTTCTACTGTCTCCTGGCGGTTAACATAGGGACCCTAGCATCAGGGCTAAAGGAGAAAAGTTGAATATAGTCTAGCAGTTCACCCATCTCAGTTGCATCACTGTCTGGTGGCACTGTTGCATGAAAGATGCAAATCAGCTGAGAATGTTGACTCAGGAAGCTTGAAAGACAGACTGCAATTAGAAACTGGAACAGAAGACCAATGTATAATAAACTGTGGTACTGTCGACTCTTTTGTATAGTACTGAAAATTGTAATCCTTTTCATTCGTTACTGGGGACAACTGAAATATAAAACTGGATAAGGACCAGAACAACGTTAAGTATTTCCTTTCTGTATTAATCTATAAATGAGAACAGAGAAAGAAAGAGAACATTACTGGGAGCTGATTAAGATTTAGTTCAGTAAACCTGAGATAGTTAGTTACTTAGACTATATTTTTTATAGGTACATGAGCTACTGATTTTATTTAATGTATATACGTTTTGTTAGTTATTTTGTTAATTTTGCATTTGATGTGATCCTTTTATAGGTCAGGAATTGTTTTAGTGCTACTTCATTATATAATCTGTTATTGTGATGTTATATTTTATCTTAATTAAAGATATACCTATAGGCCTTTTTCTGCCGGCGTTTTCGTATGTTCGTATGTTAATAAAAATTTATGAAGTGAAAATAAAAACTGGACTGGGAAAGAATTCTAAAAATGTCATATGCGCCTACTTTGGTCATTACTGTGAGTCTCATGGTAAGATCATTCTGTGGGAGACCAAGTGCTCAGACAAACCATGACCAGCATACTGATGATGGTATTGAGGTTACAGCTTCTTGGGTCAGGGCATACTGTTGTATGACTGACACAAGACTGTTGAAGAGCATTTTCTGTGGTGAAATTTATGATGTTATGCTCAACCACCATGCTCAGTGAAAGTGGGCATTATGTGATAAGGGCGAGTCCCTTATCGCACCGCTCACAAAGAGCAACGCAAAATCGTCCATGTCAAAACAGCGACGGTCCTCAACAAAATACAGTGCTACTTTTGATTTTCCCCCACACACCCCAAAATAAAATAATCAACTCGAGGGGGGGGGGGGCCAGACTCATAAAAATCTATAAATTTCGCATGTCTACTGTAGGACCTGAACATGGGTCTGCTGGCTCTGCAGGCGGTGGGTGGCTCTAGCTACTACGTCAAATTGCCAGCTCGGCAGGGTTCCGGACCACACTTGCTTATATCCTGTCATAGTGAGTGTAGTTCACTTCTACACTCACTATACAGGATTCCTTGCTGTATAGGAACACTTGCCCGTTACAGGAGCGGTATTATTGAGTCGCTCAATAATATGTGCTTATATAGGGTGCTACCATGAAAGTGCTATAAAGACGTTCCAAACTCAATTTAAGATCCTTAAAACACCAGCTGACAACAATTGGGAAGACATAGCAACAAGTCACCTGAGTTGGTGGCGTGCCGTCACAGCTGGCATTACCAGTTTTTGAGACAAACAAGATCCCGATGCACATCACTAAACTGATGATATGGAAACAAGAGTTGTACCAGTATCAGAGCATTGGTACATTTTCTTGCCCACATTGTGACACTGATGCCACTCAAGAATCACCATTCCTAGTCCCAAGAGTGACACAGATGTGAGCAGCTCTGATGTGCAGTGTAGCTTGGGATGGATAACCAAAGAGCAAAACTCTGTCTGCCCTGATTGCCCATTGGCAGCACAATGCAGTCTGTTCAGTTGGCCTGTATTCGAAAGTGAGGTTGGAAAGCTGTGTCGGGAGGCAGGCCAGAACACAGTATCTGCCACTGAGCGGTGTGCTGCAGTCACGGAGGGATGACATTGAGCAACAGGTGCAGCGGCAACCCCTGTGATGGGCCAAGGAAGCTTGCTCCTTTAGCAGGGTGTGCGCTGCATGCAGCTGGGGCCACTAGCAGGCTCTGCTTATGCCAGGGAATGTGGCAGGACTAGAGGAAGAAAAACCCCATTATACACTGTATTTATGGCCTAGATCTGGAAGCCCCCAGGCCACAGCTGCCGGTGTCACCACAGGATCTTAGTCCAAAAATGAGGAAAGCATCGGTGGGGGAAGGGGGCTGGCAGGGACAGCAAGACTGATCAGGGTATATCCCTGAGCCAAACATTAGATCAGCCAGAGGAAAACATAAATTTACTACACAAGAGACAGTTTGCAAGAAGAACAGTGAGTAGGTTCATTGAAAAGGCAGTATAGCATAGTGGTTAAGAGCACTGAGCTGCAAACCTGGGGAACTGAGTTTAAATGTCGCTGCCATGTGGACTTCTGGAGACATCACAAGGTTGACGGCCACCTGATTTGGGAGCTCCAGGAGTCGCAGACAGACACACTATTCCTACAGTGCTTTCTCCTGTGAAATTAGGGTCGAAAAACAGAGCAAATCAGAATTCACCATGGCATCAAACTGCTCAAAAAAAAAAAACTAACCCAATCGACCAAGCTAAAGGCATTGACGGACAGGGATAGCAGTCATGGCCCCACTGAGAACAGTCACCCAGGATCCCCAATGCTAAGCCTGGATAGTATGGAGGACTGGCCGAACTCTTCGGAACAAGGACTGGTTTTGACAACTTGATGGCATTTTTAGAGCTTTGTACAGAGTTGAATCCTCTGTTGCCGACCTACCCGCAGTCCTTAAAGTAATGGAGAAACAGCAGCCATGACTGAAAAGGCCTTGGGCTGTGTCACAGATTCAGTGGGGCGGCACGACTGGGCCATTCTCTACCTCCTATCCAGAGAGTGAGAGCTATAAAGCCGTCTGGATGATCAGGAGAACCAAGCCAAGTGCAACAACGTTCATATACACGGAGTACCACAGGACATGGAGAAGACCTTTGAATCAATGGAGGATTTTATTACCCACCTCCTCTGTTCAGTATTAAAGATTCCTGAAGACATCGCTCTGCCTATTGAAAGAGCCTACCGATCCTTACTTCAGAAGTTCACAGATCAAAAAGCTTGCCCTTGATCCATTATTGTCCCCATTTTAAGAGTTCCCTAAGCATCAGTTTATCCTGTGCACGGCTTGGCGCCAGAAAGATTTAAATGTGGATGGGAAAAAAATTTACTTCGATCGGGACTTCTCAGACCTCTTGAATGAGAAGCGGTGGATGGTCCAGGATATCATTAAGCAAGCAGAGCAGAAAAATGTTAAAATACAACTTAATTACCCTGCCAGACTGCAGGTGTTCACAGGCACTGGTACTCAATCCTTTGACTCACTGCGGGAAGCAGCTCCAACCTTCGCAAGCTTGGTCTCACATGCCCGGAGCTGGAGATGGAAGCACTGGAGCATAATATTGCCCTTACAGTGTGGTGTCATTCTGGCAGACCAAAATGAGTGAATCTCACCTCAGCTACCTGACTGCGCTGTTTGACTTCTGATCCTTGGCACGTCCTGGATCAAGAACTCGGAGGCATTAACAGAACAATCACAGCATCGGACATTTGAGCAGCAGGCACCTCAGCTTGAGTGGGACCTGTATTATTTTCCTTACTTCTCGAACTTTGCACCCTATTTTCAAGCCGTAAGACCAAGCCTCTAACACTTTATGCTCCTCTCCTCCTTGGCAGAAGTACTTGTAACCTCCCCCGCTGAGTTTCTTCATGTGCCTGAATACCCCTCACCCTGTTGAGTTTGTCATGTAATTGCATCCTGCATGGGAACATCGTGGTGACTAAATGGGGTCACCCACCAGGTAGAAACAGCTCAGCATGAGTGAGACTGGAGAGAAACCTCTCATTTGACCTTATTATCTGCAGGTTTGGACACCTGCTTGCAAGCATATTTAAATGTATATCTAGGTGGGGATAATTTTATTCTGTATGTGTGGGGGGAAAGTACAGTTCTGGTTTAAGGAACTGTGGGGTCACAGTATGGTCATCTTGCCATAAATAGGGCGATGAGGGGGATATGAGTGAGTGTTCCCAAGACACAGGCACATGAGTACGCCCATGCTAATATTAAGTTTTCTCCTTGCCTGCATAGCCCTTGCTGGGGAACTGCAATTCTAGGAGCAACCCACCCCTATGGCTGGTATTTGATAGGCAGTTAATACCGTTTCATTCATGGAAGACTGTGCCAGTTACATGGTGTACAGCTTAACTGACTCTTACCCTGGCTCATTTAGAACCCCCTTGAATATTATGCTCTCGGAGTTCAAGCTTACCCGGATTATATAGTAGCCCTAGGTATGTCCCTGACTCTCAGGCTCCCTCGATGGCGTACCTGTTTTGAACAGAGGGTGGGGGGTGACTGTTTATTAATGAGGGGATAATTAAGGGAGGAAGCCTAGAAATTGTATGAGTGGCTTGTTGTGCTATTGATTACTACTGTTTACATTGTTGTCATCTATTGTAAACCTTGTGTGGGGCAAGGAATTGGTACTCTGGGTGGTGGTCCAGGACATGTGGCTGTGCTCCTGGTGTCTCAGAGAGGGAGGTCGGATCATTTCACATTTGGTCATTACCTCTCCTTACCACTGGTTCAATGACAATAACTACCCTGAACGTTCAGGGTATTAATTCCCACACGTCAAAGAACTAAACTCTGGGGGGCGTGGTCAGCAGCCAAGCATGGATTAACACATTTTAGAGACTCTGCAGTTAACATTTCCAAAACTAAAAAAAAATACTTTTGAAGTGCCCAGATTTAAAAGATTGTAACACCAACAGTAAGAGGACATCGTGTGGAGTATAGCTATACCGAAATTGAACATGAAGTTGACACAGGGAGAGACTATGGGAAGATCCAACAAGGCAGCGGGAGCGGGTGGAGATAGGGCCCGACTGAAGGAGCATCAGCCGGGCAGCAGCAAAACTGCACAGCTGCTTGGTTCAGATGGAGACAGTATACAGCCTCCAAATGTCGCTCTGTTGAAAGCCATTCAGGCAATTGACAAAAAGATGGAAAGGCTTTCAATCACAAATGAAGACTATGGATAATAAAATTAATGTTCTCTCTGATGGTACTCTGAAAGCCACTCAGACATCTGATAGAGCCCTTACTGTCACAAAAGGATTGATGAAAGAAACAGTGCTACTTAAAAAAAGATTAGAACATTTGGAGAATTCCATCAGGGAAACACAGGTCAACATCCTTGGACTACCAAAAGGAGCAGAAGGGGACAACTTAAGCTCTTTTTTACAGACTTGGATTTGTGAACACTGTCAACTCCCTCTGGCTCCTACTATACTCAAAAGTTACAGGATTACTCCCTAGGGCTCTCATTTTCGCTCCCAGACAAACACCCTACAACCACAGACAGTGCTGGTAGTACTAAGTATGGTACTGGAGTGAGACAATCTGTTACTGAAAGCCAAACAAAAGGGTCCCTCAGAGTGGCAAGGCAATAAGGTTCGCCTCTTCTCCGACCTCAGCTTCGAAACAAGGCAGCAGAGGAAGGGGTTTGACGGCATCTGTACTAAACTGAGACAACTTGGAGTGTACTATATAATGCTGTTGCCTGCTAGTTTAAAGATTGCCTATGGGGAGAAAACATATCAATTCTCAGACCCCAAGGATGCAACCAAACTGTTGGAGAAGATCGAAAAAGAATTTCTGTGACAGAGTAGTGACACTGATGGAGAGAACGGGGAAGCTTAATTCGATGGATTTTATCATATGTCATTGTGAGTAACCCAAGGAGGTATGAATAATCAGTCCATCTAGGTATCAAGAGTGAGAGTACTGCAAGAAGTGGCCTCAAGGATGTTGGATACTTACATTTTTTTAGGATTGTGGAACTGTACCATAAGCTCACTTACTTGCAGGCAAAATGGCAATGCCACGTGGTGCTTACTAGTTAGAAGACTGACCTAGTATACCTCTTCTCTGTCAAGCTTCCACTTTCGCACCAACCCACACATCATCATCAAGGCGCAGAAGTGAAAGGGAACTGTATTTTTGCTACGGATTGTCGCCGCTTGCTGTTATATTACTAACTTCTTTATTAGCCTCTCCTGAAGTGACAGTAAGCAGAATATATCCATGCACTAAAAGTTTAGCTTGTATTGCTTGTGTTTTGGATTAATGGTTAAATGTTTCAATGGTTCTTTACAAGAAATCGTGTAGTAGTTTTAATAAAATATATACTGTACAACACTATCAAGATTGAACTATGCATGCAGGTAGAAAGTGCAAAGTATATACGTTTAATTGAGCTAGTCGTAGAATAGATATGTTGAACATTCTCTGCATTTCAATTTAACATTAACTTGCCCAGTGTGTAACTATAAGGCCTTTTTAAAATGTGCCTACTATGGTCTCTACATGATGTGGGATATGGGGGAACAAACCTTACTGCTCCTTTTAGGGTGAACAATGTAGCAATCTCTAACTTGTTGTTTCACCCCTGCTCATGGTAGCTGTACTGTATGGGAACCGCCAATGTGAAGTAACAGGGGTTGGGGCATATCAGATTACTAACTGTAATAATGTTGTACTCTCTATCATTTCGAAGAGTATTATGTATGTTTTCATGCCTATTAACGTACCTTAATGGAAAACTACACCCTCATATCATATAAATTTTATTTGTTTCCATGTCAACAGACAGCTCTTTTCATGCAGATGTTAGACATGTATCCAACTGCTTTAGTCAGTTTTCACACTTCATACTAGGCCCTGTAACTGTCCTGGGAGGCTCCATTTCATTGTTGTTGAAATCTCATTGTCCATGAGAACTGCATTAGCATATGAGAATATGATGTCAGGTCAACCATTTATATCATGTATCTCTATGCTGAAAGAACAAATACGCTGCAAAAACTCTGGAAACACATAAACTGAATGGAGTTTAAAGGGAAAAAATGTGCATTACAACTCAGATAGTTTGCAAAGCTCACTGAAGGTAAATGTGGTATTTCATACTTTCTTGCATCTTATTTTTTTGAAGACAAATTAAGCAGACAGGCATACTGGAAAGTTTAAAGGTTGATTATGCATCATGGTCTCATATGCTAATGCAGCTCTCAGGGACAATGAGATTTCAACAACCACGAAATGGAGCCTCCCAGGACAGTTATAGGGCCTAGTATGAAGTATGAAAACTGACTAATGCAGCTGCATACATCTCAAACAGTTACATGAAAAGAGTTGTTTATTGACATGGAAACAAATAAAATTTAGAAGATATGAGGGTGGAGTTTTCCTTTAAAGCAGTATTTTTTAATCTGTAAAGCTTATAAATAAAAGTTTAAAACAAAGAACTAAAATCCTAGCTCACCTGAAACGTTTAGGAACTGATATTGGTTTTATACAAGAGACCAGACTCACATAGGAGCAACATCTTAAATTGCACCAAAATTGTGTGGGTCGAGTAGTCTTAGCCTCTCACCCCTCTGGAAAAGTAGCACGTCAACTCTGTGACGGGAATTACCACACGGTCAGAAACAGCATGATGAAAGCCGCTAAAGTCCAAACCAAGCATGAAGAATACAGCCGAAGAAGAAAAAACAGGTAAGTGACAGCATTTCACTGTAGTGATGGTCCATGACAGCATGGTGTTGGAATAGTAAATCACACTTATGCACAAATTCTCGGTAGGATTCTTCATGCGCAGTGTGGACTTAAGCAGTTTTCACCTCGCTGTTTTTACTGTGCAGTGTTTTCCTTCATGGAGTTGACGTGGAATCCTCTAGAAAGAGAACAGGAGTTGTGATATTGCTTCACAGGGGCCTGCCTTTTGAAGTACACCATACTGAGGCAGCTGAGAATGGCAGGATGGTAACTGTCTCGGGCACGTTGTTTACCCCAAAACTCCATCTTATTAATATATATGCCCTGAACAATGATTCTACTGTTTTTTTTATAAGGGTGTTTTCTAAAATTGTTGGCTTGGGAAAGGGCATGATCTTATTGGGCAGTGATTTCAGTTGTGTCCCAGACCTCTACTGGGACCGCTCTTCAGGGTCGACAACGACCAATAAGTTTATGGGGAAGGCTGTTCGGACTGGGATACAGGAACTAGCCCTGGTTGATATTTGGAGGGAACTATATCACTCTGTGAAGGACTATACCTTTTATTCTAATTTACACAGATCATACTCTAGGTCAGATTATTTTTTGGGATGCAAACCAGACTTCTATAAAATAAATTTATGTACTACACACCTTAGAGTTAACTCTGATCACTCAGCAGTCACAGCAGAGCTCCAGCTGGACGACTGGGCAAAAACTTCTTTTTGGAGAATGAACATGTCTTTGCTAGTCAGAGAAGATGAAATTTCAACAGTTAATTCAGGATACCATACAAAAGTACCTTGTGGCAAATCAGGTCCCAGAGATTAAACCGAAGTGGCAATGGGATGCTCTGAAGGCAACACTTTGGGATGTTGTATTATTTCATATGCTTCCCGTCTCAAAAAGCAGAATGTGGAACAGCAAACCAAGTTAGAGAACCACCTAATGGAGTTAGAGCAGCAACATAAACAGTCTGGGTCGTCCGCATTTTACCAGGAGATGCAGACTGCAGCTGGTCAGAAAGGACCTTCAGGGTCTCTTGGATGTGAAGGCTGAGGGCTACCTTAGATATCTAAATCATAAATATTATGATCAGGGTAATAGTGCAGGTCACCTTCTGGCACCGCAAAACTCTAGCGGACCAGTATGTCAAAACAATTAGAGAAGGGAGGAGGGACTGTGAGAAAAAGGTTTTCACACCCAAGGACATAGCTGCAGCTTTTTAAGTATATTATAAAACTCTTTATAAAAGGGACACATCCATAATGGCCAATAGTGGGGAGATCTCTGAATTCCTTAACCGTATGACGCTCCCCTGGTTGTCTGAAGTGGATAAGTACATGCTGGATGCTCCCATCACCTTGGACAAAACAGGTCAGGTTATTCAAAATATGCCCACAGGCAAATCACCTGGCCCTGACGGCCTTGATGTAGAATTTTACCAAATATTTCAGAAACAGCTGATTCCCCAGCTTATTAGTGTTGTAAATTATTTTTTTTTTTGTTATTTTCTTATTTAGTCCTCCTTCTCCCCCTCGGCTCTGGTCTCCTCGGGAGCACCAATGAGTCATCCCCCCGAGTCACTCTACCTGGTCAGTCCTCCGCCATCCATGTAGCCTCGTTTTACCCCACGGGTGAGGCGAGGTGACCCCTAACACCCTAACAATGCAGAAGCATCAGTCGGTCGGGTGCCAGGAGGGTGGCCACAAATCGGGCAAAGGGGTGCCCGTGTTCGCGCTCATTGAGCCGAGGTATTTTACCCTGTTCTGGGAAGTGGCTGGCACCCTGATGTCAAGGCATTGATTCCAACGTCCGCCACTCCCCCACTCCTTCTTCTGCTCCTTACCGCTTGCTGTGTCTCCGTCTTCCACCAGAGAGCAGCCGAGCGCCATACAGGGACCTCTGCCCCTCCCAGGAGAGGAGAGGAGAGATGTCCTCCAGATGCTCAGTCCTCTCCCTCCCCTGCCGACCCCCAGCAACCCGGGCTCATTCCCGAACCCAGGTCGCCAGCGTGGTGCTAGGTGAGTGTTGTAAATTCTTGTTATGGGCCAGAAGACTTGCCCAACTACTGGCAATCAGCCTTCATAACTGTTATCCACAAATTGGGTAAAGCACCTGATAAATACGACTCCTACCATCCTACCTCATTATTAAATGTAGACTCTAAAATATTTACCAAAGTTCTGGCTAATAGACTAAATAAAATTATTGGGAACCTTATCCACCCAGACCAGTCAAGATTTGTTCCAGGCCGCCACCTGGCGGATAATGTTAGAAGGTGTTTAAAAACCCTTCATATGAAGCGTAAAGCAAAGGACCAACAGATAGCCATTACTATAGATGCTGAGAAGGAGTTTGATCGCCTTAGCTGGGATTTCCTTTTTGCCACTTTGGCCAAATGTAGCTTTGGAGCACAGTTCCGGGGCTGACTTTGGGCATTTTACTCAGCTCCTACAGCGTGAGTGAAGGTCAGTGGTACAGTGTCAGACCCCTCGTCTATACAGCAAGGTACCAGGCAGGGGTGCCCCTTTTCTCCTCTGCGTTTCGCCCTCACTATCAAACCCCTCGCTGAACTGATCCGGTCCCACCCAGACCTGGAGGGGATTAAGATTTGGGGGGAAGGACTTCCGGTTCTGCCCCCACGAGTGTTGGCCGCCTAGCTTTGAGTCGCGTCTTTACTCCCAATCAGAAACCTTCAATTAAGCACTTTAACATGGAGCAACTGATTTAATTTAACACCAGATGGATAGCTGAGGGTATAACGGTTTCGGCATCAGTGCTACTAACCCCAGAAGTTCCAGATGGAGAGCAATGTGGAGAAATCGGAGTCGGAGGCCTCAAGGCCTGAAACCACACAAGACGCCAAGCACTCAGACTCTCGCGAGTCTACGCAGAGAACTCCCCGCTTAACAACTAAGCCAAAAACCAAGAAAGCTAAGCTAGACTTAATTTATCGGGAGTTACTCTCCTTTCGGGCAGAAGTCAAACAACTGTATGGGGAACTCTGTAAAGATGTTATGCAATTGGAGCAGCGAACCAATGATATAGAAAGGCAGCTCACGGCTACTGAGAACAGGGTAGATGATATGGAGACACAAATACAAGTCCTACAACAGCAACAAGAAGCTTTAGAAGCCAGGCAGGAGGACGCTGAAAATAGGGCTCGCAAGGAGAATATTCGTATTTACTGTATCTCAGAGAACTTGGAAGGCTCTAATATAAAAGACTTTGTGGACACTGTCTTGCATACAGCTTTGGAGCTCCCTGAAGGGCTAGAACTGAATCTAGAGCAGGTGCATTGGACCTTATTGCCAAAACCTGCGGATCCCACGGCTCCTCCTAGATCGATTATTGCCCGTTTTAATAGTTATTCTACCAAAGAGCAGATTCTCTTATTAGCCTGGAGAAAGCAGAACATATTTTATCGCCAGAAACATTTTTATTTGGACCATGACTGTGCACCAAAAACCATGAGGCTCTACTGAGCCTACTTGCCTCTGTTGCCAGTGATTAAGGCAGCTGGTCATAAATTTTCGACTCCTTATCCTGCTCAGCTGATAGTCCATCTCCCAGGTGGCAAAAATGAATTTGCTACTGCACAAGAGGCTAAGCTGGAGTTTACCAAAATGGGCCTGCATTTCCCCGATCGCACGAAGCCACCAGGGGTTTCTACCTCCAGACCTCCAGGATGGTAAACGATTCAGAGAAGTGCCGTGGAAGAGAAACGCAACAACAACAGAGATCCAAAGAGAGCTCTAGCAGCATTTCGACATACGGAGATTAACTCGGAGACGAGGCAGACCTGAGAGAGACCTCAACATGGTTTACCTGAAGGTCAGTGGGGGGTTGGGGAGAGGGGAAACTCCCAGGCCACTCCTTTTGCTGCCCTGACTCTAGGCCTGCCAGATCTTGATTGATGATGTTATAATACTAATACAGCTAGATGGGCCACTTGCCGAGGTGGTGTAGGAGTTGAGACCCGGCTCCCCCTTCCCCGTAGGGCATAAGATTTGGGACTTTTGCTCTTACAGAACCATGCCCCATGACGACTTATGATCCGAAACATATATTGGACCATTTTTTCCCCCTTTTTTTTTTTTATTAGCCTGATTAGTAATCAACAGACTTACTGATCCACACTGTTCTAAATGCAGTTTGATCTTAGCATTGGATTAAGGTTTTTCCACATGTAATGGGAGTAGAAACTTGAGCTAGGTGGACACTGACATGTTATTTGATTATCGAGGTGTTTCTATTTCCTAGCAAACAAATTTAGTTTTTGGTCCTTCTTTCTTTTTATGTTGGAGCACAAACAAGCTCCCAGGAGGCCCCAGGTGCTGGAGACCTGGGCATTACCTCCTTTCCTATTGTAACCGGTATTTCGCTGGGAGACCATACAGGAATCATAGGGGGGATAAGAGTAACCTACCCAGCCTTGGAAGTTTCATTTTATATTACTTTTATTCGACTTGAACGATACATTTTACTAGTTCTACTGTTTATATATTAATCTGAGAAGTTATTGTTCCTCTGGGTAAAATGGCTACAGGGGTTTAGAAGTTTAATGTTGTGTTGTAAGATAAATAGAGGTACCTTGTTCAGACTCATAAGTCAGCTAGTTGGTGATGAGCTTACTATTAGAAACAGCATGATGCAGCCCGGCCCTCCGGCGCAGCGGTTGGATTTCCGCTTGCGACGCCGGCGACCCGGGTTCAGGAACAGACCTGGGTCGCTGGAGGGCTGGCCGTGGGGAGAAGGATTGAGCATCCTACGGACAGCTCTCCTTCTCCGGGGGGGGGTGTCCGGTGCGTGACAGACTCCTAGCAGAGGCCAGGGGTCCCACAACACCGGCGCTCACACTCAGTGGAGGCGGGGTGGACGCTGGACGTCATTGCACGTCCCCGCCTCAGAGGAAAAACTAAAGAAAATGGAGGGGAGAGCCTCCGTCTACATGAAGCCCTCCCTGGGGGCTTCAATTAGCCACCGCTGCCGCACTCCCAACCAGATACCAGTTCCACGGCACCGGAATTAGGGGAACCGACACCGTGGCCCCACCCTCCATGGGGCAAGCCGGTGGTAACCGCGAGTTGCGGCAGTTGGTGGAAGTCTCGGGGGGCCGTGACCAGGGCAGAGACAGGACGAAGGCCTTCCGGGGAAAAAATGATAAATAAAAAAAAAAAAAAAAGAAGCAGCATGATACGAATCATTGCATCACATTTATATCAGTTCTGGTACAGAGGTAAGGGGTCCAGGAGGATGGTATTGGGGAATGACTGCAGTACTGGTGGAGAGTAGATGGGCTTTCTCACATTCACAGTGAACATGGATTTTTTCTAAGTTTCATAATGATGGCTAAGTTCACCTTTTACAGTGCTTTCACTAAACATAAATGGAATCAACAGTCCAGTTAAGCAGTCAGGACTGTTTCAATACATTAAGTGGCAAGCTCCAGATCTTATTTATATACAGGCGACCCACCTGTCTCCATCTGAACATTTAAAGCTGGTTGCAGGAGGGCGATATAAAGTATATTCAGCCTCCAGTAAGACAGGGCGGAGAAGTGGTGTGGCAATATTGCTACCTGCCACCCTCCCACTGGAGGTGGGAGTTGTATATGCAGATCATGCTGGTTGCTGTGTCATTGTTCAGGGAACACTGTATGAGCAAGACATTATTCTGGCGAATGTGTACCTGCCTCCGGCCTCTCCCCCAGCTAGAATACGCCACCTCCTTAATCAACTTATGGATATTCAAAAGGGGATGCTGATTATGGGTGGGACTTTAACATTACCTTAAACCCCAAAATAGATACTTCACACCCACAAAATCATAGAATGTCCTCCGCCCAGAGACTGCTGTGTTCTCAGATTACTGCTCTGGGACTCCTTGACATCTGGAGACATTTTTATTCCAAAGGGGGGATACACCTATGAATCACCATGGTTCAAGACCTTATCTAGGATAGATTATTTATTTCTGTAGAGCATATAGATGTCTTAAGGGACCTTTCTTTAAAAGCTAAATTTTTATCGGATCATACTCCATTACTGCTAAAAATAGATTTGAGGAGGCCACGCAGACAAAGGCTGTGGAGATTCAATCCGTCCCTTCTTAAGGAGCAGGAGTTTAGGGATCTAATGGAACAGAGAATCCCCAAATTATTCAGAATAATCTCACACCAGGAATCTCTGCAGCATTGGTTTGGGATATGGTAAAGGTTGTGATTCGAGGAGAAATAATCGCCTTTGCTTCTTGAAAGCAAAAGCAGAGGGAAGGCAGATATAATCAGCTGCAATCCCATTTGAGACTATTACAGCAGGGTATGGGACAATGCAGTGGGAATGAGGAACAGGAAATTCGGCAAATTAAAAGAGAATTACAGGCCATAATAGACAACCAAGTTCAGGCCAAACTTCAACAATTAAAAAAGTATTATTATGAGGGTGGCCCAAGGGGAGCAAGAAATTTAGCTAAGAGACTCCAGGGTTATAGACAAGCAGCTACAGTAACTAAACTGAAGAATCCTACTTCTGGTTTTCTGAAAGGCAATACACCGGAGATCCTTTCAATATTCCAAACCTATTATAGAGATTTGTATGCTAACCCTTCTCCCCCCTCTGAACAAACCATTCAGCATTTCCTTTCCACTTTACAGTTCCCTAAGCTAACCCAAATTCAGCGGGAGAAACTTTTGGCCCCTCTTACAGAAGCTGAGATTCGGTTGGTAGTTCAGCAAGCAAAAACACTAAAATCCCCGGGACCTGATGGTTTCTCTCAGGAATGGTATAAGGCCCTCCTTCCCTCCTTAATTAATTTATTGAGACAAGTTTATCTGGAAGTTCAAGATGGAGACCCTCCCCCGATTTCGTGGACCTACGTGGCTATAACTACAATTCCTAAACCTGGCAGAGATCCCCGACATCCTGAGTCATATAGGCCCATATCCATTCTAAACTACGACTATAAATTATATATGTCTATCTGGGCAAAGCAGATGGAGGATATCTTGCCAGATATATTACATCCAGATCAGTCTGGTTTCTTAAAGAATAGGCAAACATCTGACAATACAACCAGAATTATTCACCTTTTAAATTATATTTCTAGATCTTCACTGCCTGTGGTTATAGCCAGCTTAGATGCGTATAAGGCATTCGACCAGGTGCTCTGGGGGTTCCTATGGCAAGTGCTGGCTTCATTTGGTTTTCCGGTAGAATTTATTAAATGGCTCAGCAATATTTATGCCAACCCACAAGCATATATTAGAGTAAACGGGTCCCAGTCCACTCCCATCAACTTTGAAAGGGGCACTAGACAGTGTTGCCCCCTATTGCCTTTATTATTCACTCCCTATATAGAGCCTTTGGTTATGGCAATATGGGCCTCCAGAGAGATTCATGGAGTAGAGTTGTGGGGAGAGTGTTATAGCATGTCACAATATGTGGATGATGTGCTGTTGACATTAACTGACCCTAAGACATCCTTAATTAAAGTTTGGCAGATATTGGAGGAGTTTGCTGTAGTCTCTGGATGTGTGGTTAATGCATCCAAGACAGAGGTGCGTACTCTTAATTTCATACCTTCTATCCCATTAAAACAATAAATGCCATTTAAATAGCATAGCACGAAATGGTGTCTAGTTCCCTTACAGGTTTCTAATCTGACCCTAGAGAATTATGAACCCTTAACCTTGACATTGGAGGCTCACATTTATAAATGGTCCCAGTTGAGGCTCTCTTTTTATTCTAGAATTGAAACCATACAATCCAGTATTTTACCACGATTATTATATTTATTTCAAACAATCCCTATAATTCCCCCGCAGACTTATTTTACATCTTGGAATAAGACATTATCCAGGTTTGTGTGGGAAGTTCGTACACCCCGAATCCGGTGGTCCCTTTTACAGTTACCAAAAGATAGGGGAGGCCTGAGTCTTCCGGATTTGAAACAATATGCAACCACTGTGAGAATAACTCGGATTTTGGCATGGCTAAACTCCAGTGTCCAGCCACCTTGGAAGAAAATAGAATACATCCTTAATGACCTCCATGATCCACAGGGAGTAATTTTTGCTCCACTTTCCTCCTTGCCAAAATTAACGGACTGTTACATGGGGGCACAATAGACTTTAAATGTGTGGTACAAAGTCCGGGCTTTACCTGCCTTGGAACCGCTATTTTATTATCTAAGGTTATTAACAGCAGAATCAGACTTTTTACCAGCCTACTTTGACTTGACTTTCCAACACTGGCATAGAAAAGGGCTCTCGTTCATTTGCCAATTTCTAGATTCCCAAAGGGTGGTCTCCTTTACCCGCCGCCAGCAGGAATTCGGCCTCACTAATAGAGAATATTATAGATACCTACAAGTTCGGACATTTCTTCATCACAAGGGCCCAGTAAAAAGTTGTTTGCCAAATCCCCTTCCTCTCTTCTTGAACCTGATAATTGCTTCTATCTGAGGGACTATACAGCAGTATTTGATGGGTTTATTATACAGAGGTCTTCGGGAGTTTACTTCCGACTCCTCAGAGACAATCTTAGAGGCCTGGAATAAAGAATTACTGAACAGGGTACCCTATGACCAATGGTTAAAGTATACCCGGCCTTCGTTGGGGACTTCCTTGTCCCCTTATTGGTGAAAGTTCGCATGGAAGTCTCGTAATAGGTACTTTAATACCCCAGCTAAGATGGCTAGGATATTTCCAACAGTGGGAGCAGACTGCTGGAGGCAATGTGGAGAGGGGCAAGCCGATCAGGTACATATCTTCTGGGGGTGTAGTAAAATACAGTTATTTTGGCAACAGATTGTGCAAGTCTTAAAAGAGATAATTGGCCCTGACCTGACACTCACTCCTGAGCTGGCACTGCTGTCAGTTCCTCCTGAGGTCTATAAAGTACAGAGAGGTTATCTTATATTTACTTTTCTCTTGTTGGCCAAGAAAGTGATAACTAAACTCTGGAAACAGTCATGGCCCCCCATCGTGGAAGATTGGCATCATTTGGTTCTGGAACACTACCTCTTAGAGCGAATGATAGCTGGTGCCATGGGAAACAGAGGACAGTTTGAAATCAGATTGAGGGCCTGGGTATTTTTTAATTCAGCCAGAGACCCCACTTTCATTCCATGATGGCACCAGGGTATATAAAAGCTTGGAGAACTGGGAAGAAACAGGGAAGGGGGATCTTAATGAAATGGGATTATGTCGCTTTAACTGCAATGTAATATTGTCTGTACTGGGGATACCTTTGACTGAGTTTAATATGTACCACTTGAATATTGCCAACAGTTGGATACATGTACTACTGTTACTGCAATCAAATGATATTGGACTGAATGCTATCAGACATTTCTGTTCATCTCTAGCTAATACTGTACGAAACACTTACTGTACCTCAATAAAAATAAAATATAAAAAAAAAAAAGATGGAGGGGGAGAGAAAATAGAATATCCCTATATGCAGACGATACAATGCTATATCTGCAAGACCCAGTTCGCACCTTCCCAGTTATGCACAGAATTTGACAGCACTGCAGACACGTCTCCGGGATTAAAATAAATGTTGAGAAATGGAAGTTGTCCTAGTCAGTGGCACCCTGACTCTGGCGGCTCTTACCCGTGTGATCCCCTTCAAGTGGGTCTCATTGCAGATTAGGTACGTGGGGATGTATACCATGGTTGATGTTAAAGACCTATACCACACAAACTAATGTAAGCTCATTACAGAGGTGCTCACTGACTTCAAGAGATTGGAATTACTCCCTCTCTTCTTATTAGGCAAAGTTGATACCATCTGTATGAACATTCTTCCTCGCTTTTTGTTCCATTTCCAAACCCTCCCATTGAATGTCACCCAGGTCGAGTGGCTCAAAATCAACAAGGCCCTACACCGTTTTATTTGGGGTAACTGAAAAATCAGAATCAAATGGCCAGACTTACAACGAGCTAGGGCACGGGGCGGGGGGGCTCCCAGATCTTAAAGTATACTTTCAGATGGCACAATTACTCCCTTGGATAGCTTAAAAACAAGACTCGACTAATGTCTGTGCCTCGCAGGAATTGGGGTGTAATCTTGGTCTTCACCCCCTAGAGGGCTTTAATACCCTAGCAGATACATTAGCTAAGTTAGTACACCTGGACTGAACAGCTCCTCTGGGTGTGGGGAACAGTTAAAAGGGATTTAGGTATAGTGGGGTCACTGACCTCTTATACCCAGATAGACAGATGTGTCCAGTTTACCCCTTCCTGCACAGATAATACCTTTCATCGATGGAAATATTCTGGCATGAATTGCTTCTCTTAGTTCATCTGTGAAGGGGTCAGTAAGTTATTTGTAGAAATGAAGGGGGACTACCAATTACAACAGATAGATTTTTATCGATACTTACAAGTGGTGTAATTTCTGGTACCCACATGGGGGACGCTTAATTGGACCCTCATCCCCTATATTTAGTTATTATACAAGCAGCAGAAGGCCAACTGCAAAAGAAATATATTTCAAAACTGGTTCAAACCTACAATCAAACCAGAGAACAGCCACTGCCCCCATATCAGTCAGCTTGGGAAAGAGAGTTGGGCCTTGATCTTGAACCTAGGGGCTGGAAATGTATTTGGGATGGGGTTTTCCACAGTCTCTCTTCAAGTGATTGGAGGGAATTCCGTTGGAAAATTGTGTGCCACTTTTTTCTCACTCCCAGTAGAACAAAACATTACACAAAGGATCACTTGGATAGATGCTGGTGGGATTGTGGAGAGGAAGGCACTCCATATCATAATTTTTGGAGCTACCCCTCATTACAGTCTTTCTGGGATGAGGTAGGGCAGCGATACACTAGCTGGTATTCAAGGTGACTCCAGTTTCGAGTATCTGATTTTGGGGATGTTGCCCAAGGGGAGAAGATCAAACTACCAGAGATAATTTTTAGGGGCTTTACTGGCAGCCGCAGGTAAAGCAGTCACCAAAACGGGGTTACTCCCAGACCCCCCCTCAATGCAAGATTGGATTAACTTAACACTATTAAAAGTATATATCGTATGGAAAAGATCACTGCTGACCTTTGCTTACAGACAGACAAATTTAGGGGAGCATAATATCCGTTCATGGCTCTTCTTGAAGAACTTGAGAGCAGTTCGGTCCTCTCAAGTAGGCTTGAGGTTACTGATCCGTAGGGGCCTGCTAGACACACATATGGCTCAGCAAAGGGGTCTGACATAGGATGTGAAGAAGACTAACTGTACATGTGTATCTGACTGCTCTGATTAAACTTCATTTAGCCATTTCAACACATATCATAAACTCACATAACACTTCTTTGAACTAATAAACTAGTAAGCATCTTAACTTTGAAAACTGATGCAGTACACAGAGTGCCTAGTACAGCTTGCACATCACTTAGGTCTTACACTTTTACCATTATTCTTTTACAAATAGCAGAGATACCATGTAGCTTTATTTAACCAGAAATACACACATCTGTTTATCTGTACTTAAACTGGAGCATTTATCATCTAGGCAACTAGTAACCTTACAGCCCAGCATCTATGAAACTGCAGACTGCTAATTTCTGACTTACTAACTTTAAGAAAACTGCTACAATATTATCAGATTCAAACATCAGTTCTGCTTTAGTGTTATAAACTTCAAAAATGAAGCCAGCTTGTCAGCGCAGCGATTGGATTTCCACTAGTGACGCCGGCGACCTGGGTTCAGGAACGATGGTCGCTGGAGGACAACCCGGGAGGAGAAGGCTTGAGTGTCCCACGACTGCTCGCCTTCTCTGGGGGGAAGGAGGGGGCCAAGGCCCGCAGTTTGCCTGACCCCGAGCGGAGGCTCAGGGTACAGCAAGTCCTGCTTGCAGGAAAGGGCCGGCCAAAGACATGTGGTGGACATCAACGCACAGCACCTAGATGTCAGGGTGCACACCACATGTAGGGCAGGAAGAGAGGAAAATGCCTCACATCTCTGGGAAGATGGATCGCTGGAGCGTGCCCTCTATGTGTCACCACCTACCTGGCTGCCTTGATTGACACCACTAGGAGTACGGGGTGTCCGGGCCCCACCTCGTCCCCACCCAGGAGGTAAAATCCATGGCTCCATGGGGATCAAGGACGTACCAAGGTAGGGTGGCTGACAGAGGGATGACTCATAAGCGACCCTGAAGGGTCGGAGATGCGAGGATGCAGGAGGGGATCAATAGAAAGTTAAATAAAATAAAGAAATAAACTGCAAAAATGGTATGCTTTCAACAAGGCATCTTACAAAGAAATGTAAATAAGAAAAGTTACAGTATATTCTCTTGTACATGCTTTGGGATGCATCACAATGCTCCCACTGACCCTTTAACTTATTAGATTTAGTTATACAAATATTTTTTACCTATTAATCTTTGAGTGCCACACTCTCCCCCATCAAATAAATGTTGCTCCAAACATTTGTAAACATTTACTACAGGAGATAAAAGGACCATTGTATATTGTTGGAAAGTCTAGACTTTATAGTCCCAGTCACATAATAAGGGGATACATGATGGGCATGAGTGTGATATGGAAAATATCTTCACTTCTTTAGAGTGACCTTTGGATATTCATGAGTGGCGAAGTCATGAGTGAGTATCCAGACGTCACTATGCAGGAGTGAAGATATTTTCCATATGACACGAGTGCACATCATGTATCCATTTTATACAATATGGGCCCCCTATTGTTGCAAAAGTTACCATTTGCGTGGTTTGCGCAGGTGTGATAACTGGCATTTTCTCCAGTTATCACACTATGATGATGTCATCACAGTGTGATAACTGGAGTGCAGTGAGAATACCTGTTTTTATTTAATGGGTTATCTGCTCACCCCTATTGTATAAACGTACTTCTACTCACTTACTTGGGTATGTATCTTGGGAAGAATACTTCAATGTAATTTAGTTCTCTGATGAAGAAAATGGAAGGTAGGCCGGCCCAGTGGCACTGAGGGTTGAGGTGCTGGGTGCCACACCTCACGCCATGCCGGTGACCTGGGTTCGTTCACGAGCTCGGGGCACTGGGGGTCAGCTTGTGGGGAGGGGGAGGAGCTGATTGAGCTGCCTGTCGGCAGCTCTCCTCCTCCTCGGGGAGGGCTCAAGGGTCCCTTGGTGCTTGGTCGCCTCCCAGTGGAGGCTGGGGGAAGGCCACGCCGAGGAGCCCTGGTGTTAGGCCAAGGGGAAGGCGGAAGGGGCCGACATCAGAGCCATGGTGCGCATACATGCCTCATTCTGGGGCCTCGGGGTTAAGGGGAGTAAATGAGGAAATATAGGGATTGCAGCAGGATGACACCTCCAGACCGGCTCCAGGGGAGCCGCTGGGATATGCAAGGCATCTATAAGATCCCGAAAGACCCCTGGAGACCAGTGAGGGTGGCCGACGTGGGCAGCAGGCCGCTGTGGGAGATAAAAAGCAATACAGAAAAACAAAAAGTAAAAGGTGGGAATTTCAATTGCTAACCTGGAGGAACCATTCTAATACAGGTATAGTATTTACTGACTAAATTCCCTAAGCCTGACAGAGTGGCCAATTCTGTTTAAGTTTTTCCTTTCTTTCCTCAAGATTTCAAATAACCTCTGGATATATTTCAGATTCCCTCTTATACAAAATATTTTAACAGGTATTGAATTTTCACAGTTTTCTAAAGCACCCTGTACTGTACTATATAGATTCAACACCACATTATCTAGGATAGACACATTACTGTTAATAACCTGGGTATTGGACTTTGTAACACCTTAAAGGGGCACTGTCAGCCTTTCAGTCTAATTTTAAAGAGTAAAAACGAAGGTGTCAGGAAGAAGCTTTGCTGATGCAAAATACATATATTACTTGGTATGAAAGAACAGAAGAAGGTCAGAGCTCATCGAGACTGTTCCCCACACTATGTGGGACATTATTTATCTATTATCCCTCAACCAAACATCTAATTTGTTTTTAAAGACAGTGGCACTAGTTGCCTCAACCAATTCTTGTGGCAAGGTGTTCCATACAATGGATACTCTTACTGGAAAAAAGTTTCCCCTTTTGCTGGTTTTATAAGTTTTTACTTCAAGCTGTTTATTGTGCAGTCTCGGAACATGTCTCCTTTTGGAGAGTGTTAGACCACATTTTTCCATTAGATCTGGTGAATTTATTAAATTAAAAACCATATGCATATCACCTCTTAATCTTCTAGTCTGAAGAGAGAAGAGACCAGTAGCTTTTAATCTGTTCTGATAATCCAAGTTTTTTAATCTTAGAATCATTCTAGTTACTCTCCTTTGAACCTGTTCAAGAATTGCTATGTTTTTTTTTTTGGTTTGGATTCCAGAAAGGGGAGCCATAGTCTAGACATGGTCTAATGTATGACCTATACAATGGAATAAGACATTGTTCAGTGCGATTAACAAAAGTGTGTTTTATTTGCCTCAAAAGTCCGTTGGTCATGCAAGCAGTTCTAACACAGTGATCATTTGATGTAAGTTTATTATTAACATATATCCCTAAATCTTTTTCACAATTTGAAGAGTGAAGTGGTAGTCCGTTTATATAATATATCGTTTTTGGATTATTTACACCGAAATGCACTACTAAACATTTGTCTTGATTAAACTGCATATGATTTTCATTTGCCCAAAGTGTTAATTTTTCCAAATCCTTCTTTAATGCAGAAATATTTTCTTGATTATTAACCTTGCCCCCCAATTTAGTATCGTCTGCAAATTTAACCATTAAGTTATTTGGCCCTGTTTGTAAATCACTGATAAAGAGAATAAACAATGTTGGTCCCAAGACTGACCCCTGTGGTACACCACTTGTCACACTACCCGAATCAGTCAAGATACCATTAATTCTGACTCTCTGAGAAGATTTGTCAACCAGTTTAAAGTCCAATTGACAATATCAGGTGACAAACCTAGATTGTGCATTTTAGTAATGAGTTTTTCATGTGAGACTTTATCGAAAGCTCTACTAAAGTCCAAAAGAATTACATCAGTAGGGATACCCACATCTAGTAGAGTACTTATATTATTGTAAAAGATATCAGATTGGTGGTGCAGGAATACTTGGGAGTAAACCATGCTGATTTGAATCATAAATTCCTAATTTTTTACAATCTTGATCTATTAGAGACTTCATTACTCGTTCCATTAATTTACCATCCACTGAGGTTAGGCTAATTGGATGATAATTTTGCATAGAACCTCTGTTGCCTTTTTTAAATATGGGAGTAACTATTGCTGAATGCCAATCATTTGGTACAATGCTTTCTTGTAAGGATTTGTTGAAGATAATGGATGAAGGTATAGAAATATTTATAGAGGTTTCGATCAGAAACCATTGATGAATACCGTCTGGGCCTGGACTAGTATTTCTTTGTAGTTTTTTGATAGCCTGTATAATGTCAGTTGGAGAGAACCTATGATAATCTATGTGGTGAACTTTAAATGTACTGATAGGTGATTTTTGAGAGGAGACAGAACAAAAGTACTTATTAAAGAGATGTGAGGTTTCTATATCAGATAGAGAAGAGCCATTGGTTATAATGGGACCAATGGTCCTTGATACACCTTTGTTACTATTTATATAGGAGAAAAGAGATTTGTGACAGTCTTTTGTGTGAGCTAGTTTAAATTCTAGCTTATTTTTTGCCAATTTAATAGATTTTTTTAAGTTTTTCATAGATAGTCTGTATTTATGTAATAGAGTCGTTTTAAATGGAACAGAACTATTCTTAAGTTTCCTAAAAAGTGTAATTTTTATTTTAATCTGATTTTTGTCTTGTTGAACCAAGGGGGAATTTTTCCTTTATTATTAAATTTCCTCTTAGATGGAATAAAGGTATTTTCAAAATAATGTACAATGTTTTTAAAAAAAGTCCCAAACTTGTTGTGTTGTACAATTAAGATTAGATTCCCAGTTTATGTTTTGTAAGTATTCATTGATTTTAGAAAAATTTGCTTTATTATAATTTTTTGTACAGTATAACTTCCTTTGTGTAATTTTAAACTGTTGAATTTCAAAAAGAATAGATGAATGATCACTGGTCCCAAGTGGATCCCAAATTTATAAATTGCTAATTTGTTGCTCTGTGTTAGTAAATATTAGATCCAAAATATTAGGACCTCGAGTGGGTTCAGTAACAAGTTGTAATCCAGTACTAACTACTACATCTATTAGTTCTTTCTCGGCATAGGACTGTCCTGAGAATGAGTCCCAGTTAATATGAGGGTTGTTAAAGTCACCAAATATTACAGTATCTTGAGATTCTGAAAAATGTGTAATTTCTTTAAACATATCAGTTGAGTAATCTGAATTTGCAGATGGAGGTCGATAAATGTTACCAATAGTTATATGGGACTGCTCCTTCAATAAGATTTTAACCCATATACTTTCCAAAGGAAAGGGAGAACACACTTCAAAAGAAGGAATATCATTTTGTATGTACATACAAACTCCACTGCCTTGCTTATCTAATCTGTTTTTATGATATAATTTATAACCTGGAATTTCTCTGGACCAAATTGAGGATGCATCCCACCAAGTTTCAGTTACTCCCACCACACCTATATTTAAAGTTTTACATTTGGCTTCAAGTTCTGCTAATTTGAGTTGGCTTAAAGATCTTGCATTCAAAGCTAGGAATTTACATTTAGTTGTAATAATATTTTGGTAAGTATTCAGAGACTTGGGAATAGACCCATTCTCCCCCATTGTTTTTAGTTTAAACAATGATTTATGATTTTAGTGATACTTTTCCCCATAAGTGTACTACCCCTATGACTGAGATGTAAACCGTCCCAGCAAAACAAGGAAGAATGATCTGAAAATGATTCCCAGTGGGTAATACAGGGTATATCCTGCTTAAAACACCACTTTCTCAGCCATTCATTTAGGGCTTTGATTTTCTGCTTCATGGTAGATGTTGCTCTCGGGACAGGTAGAATTTCAGATATACATAGACAGCATCCCCTATCAAGTAACAGGTTACATAACACCACATAGTCCTGTTGTAACTGATTAAATAGGGTGTTGTTTATATTATTAACACCAGCATGTATGATAACCAGTGGATGTTCCCCCGCATTTTGTAAAATTTTAGGCATCATGGAGGTAATGTCAGATACCCTGGCCCCACAGAAGCTAGAACGAGTGCGGTTGCTCTTGTCACTATTGCATACCGCCCTGTCAATGTGCTTAATGATTGAATCTCCCAGGACTAACACTTGTTTTGAGACAGTAGGGTATAAGAATCAGAAACAGGTGATTGTTTAACACACTCTGGAGCGATTAACTTAATAGGTATTGATTTGGTAGCTTGAGACTTACTAGGACAAATATTCATGGGCATTAACTCCTGATTGAAAAGTGTTTTTAAACCATTATTATCAACAGAGGGTGATGCACAGGATAAATCATGTAGCACTTCATTATTTGATAAGTCAATTGCTCAAACCTATTACGAGTTTCAATAGTGGCACTATTGTGTATTTGACCGCCCCTCCTTTTTTTAAGAGGCTTTGTGACAATGGTCCAGTCATCATTATCATGAGAAGAAGGCGGATAATCATCCATCTTATAAGAGGGAGCAGAGGCAACAGGTATACTAGTACTAGTCGTTACAATTGTCTCCTCATCAGGAGGCATAGAAATGCTACCTAAATGTGAAGGAAATTGTTCATTAGAATGAAGTTGTTCATCTATAAGATCAGTGTAACTTTTATGTGTTATCAAAATCTCACAGAAGTTCATTACATCATCAGGAACATTACTTCAGTTCGTCCGCCCATACGCATCACCATTGTGATTCACGAGCGCGATGAGAAAGTCGTCACGGTCAGATCGCTATTTTGTTCAGTATGCAGCAATGACGATTGCAGCGATCACACCGAGTAGCCGCAACATGTTTCAGATTCGTCAGCACGCAGTTGTCAGTTTTAGGTAAAACCCGGAAACCTTTTTGGCGGACATGCTCATTGCCAGCTTCAGTAATGCGCATGACAGGAAACACTGCTTCATTCGGTAATACGCATGACTGGCAAAAAGGTTTCAGGTTTTGCACACAAAATAAAATAACTTGCAGTGCTCGTTTGGATATAAGAATATATTTGTGCTGCTCAGTGTAGTCAACTGCAATAGATTAGACCTTTTCTGCATATTGGACTGAAATAAGAGATACGGCCATGAACGAGCTTCTTCGCGGCTCCGCGCCATTCTAGTTCGTGGACGCGCACAGCCAGCATTATGAGCTGACTGGACAGGAAAGTAAAGTTTACAAATATGTTACATGTAATGAACTTCCTTGAGCTTTTGGTAATATATATGTATTTTGCACCAGCAAGGCTTCTTCCTGACGCCTTTGATTTTACTCTTTAAAATTAGACTGAAAGGCTGACAGTGCCCCTTTAATGTGGATATTATTTTTCTGATGTAGAAACAAAACAATACATGTGCATTACATAAAAGAAATATTTTAACCTCCTTGCTGGAACAGCCTCCACTTGATATCTGACATATAATTATCAATATAGTACCATATTTACAGTTTGTTGATGCGGTACACAGTGATAAAGTGTAGGGATGCAGAATGCATGAGAAACATTGCAGCAGAATTCCAGCACTGGTAACTAGGAGATCCTAGTTGGTCATAGGTAAACAGCTGCAGTCTTTTTCTTTCTTGAATGGGATGATTTATATGCTGTTGTGCATAATCTGGTTCCCTATTCTCTGGACCAGAATCTATTACAGGTTCCACAAGCTGTCTGGTATTTTCCAATCAATCATTGTTTCTTGCTGGGGTGTCTCCAAGCAGGATATCCCAACCCTGTCTGTAGATTTGTAGGTTGAATAACTGCAGGATGTACAGCAGGATGAAAAGATTCTTTGTCTGGGTTTAGAGCATCATTGTCAGATGTAGGGTTAGATCTCCCTTGATCATTGCATACTGTCTCATGCTGCAGTGGTATGTAAAAGTGCAATTGGTCCTCTTCACTATCGGAGGCACTTAAATCTGTTTGTACTCCAGTATAATTGGCTGGAGTTAGATTTGTCTCTTTAGATCCCCATTTCCTTTTTTGCCTGGATTTAGGCATGACTGAAGGTAAAGGTAGTTGATCACAGGGTAATAGGAGATTTTGGTGAAGAACCCTATTGTCACCTTTTCCATCTTCTGGTTTCAGTTCACAGATAGGACTGTCCCCTTTTCTGCTAACAAGCACATTAATTTTGTCTTCCCAGTATGCTCTCAACTTACCAGGTCCACCACATTCAGAGAGATTTCTCAACAATACTTGATCTCCTGGCATGAATGCTGTACTATGTACTTTCTGATCATAATACTCCTTACTGCGGGTGGCTGCTTTTTGGGAATGATTAGCTGCCAGGTCATATACTTGTCTCATGTGCTGTTGACATTTTTGCATATAATCTGCATGGTTTCCTCCCGTTAGAGCTAAATCCAGAGTCAGCCTGAAAAGAATGTCAATAGGCAATCTGGAGGTTCTTCCAAACAACAGGTAAAAACATGAAAACCCAGTACTGTCCTGTTGAGTACAGTTATATGCAAAGACTACTTTGTTGAGAGACTCTTTCCAGTTTGACTTTTGGTCCTCTGGTAGTGTTCTTATCATAGCCAGTGATGTTTGGTTCAGCCTCTCCACTTGCCCATTGCCCTGGGGGTGGTGCAGTGTTGTCCTGGATCTTTCTATTTTATAGTAGAGCTGTGGTCTTTGGAACAGCTGGTTTTCAAACTCCCCACCTTGGTCATGGTGAAGCCTTCATGGAAAACCAATTTTTTTTGTGTGTGTTATCTTTTTCCCCCTCTACGTGCTGCCGCTCTCGGCCACTCCTTCTGTCTGTGCCAAGGCTACACCCAATCCGTCCTGTTCCCAGCCCCTTCCCTCACATTGCAGACATCCCCAGGTTAACCTGGACATAATCCTTCGCTGGACGGGCCCCCCTCCGAGGGGAGAGGCACCTGAGGCAGGGCAAGCGCAATACTTGGCCCTGGGGTACTGCTGAGGAATGCATGGCTCAGGACATTGACTGCATCGGACTGCCGAGAGGCCATCATCCGGTTGAGTGCGGAGCCATTTTCCATTTTTCTGGTGATGTTTCTCCTTTGCGCTAAGTGCCTGCATTACCTCATGCCCCCACCGAGGTCACTGTAGGAATCCACGCACTCCCACAGCCCACCCACGAGAGGAGAACAGTTTTACAGATGCTCAAACCTCTCCTTCTCATTGCCCCCCAGTGTCCTGAGTCTGTTCCTGAACTCAGGTCACCGGCGTGGTTCGAGGTAAGGTGCCAGCGCCTCAGCCCTCTGTGCCACCGGGCCAGCAAAACCAAATTTTAACACAAAGTCATTAAAGATTTTGTCAGCTACGGTTATACCAGTTTTATTCGTAGTACAGTAAGCTACAGCAAATCGTGTGACATGCTCGATTAGCACCAGTATGTATTCATATCCCCCTTTGCTCTTCTCTAGGTGCAGGAAATCAATTGAAACCGGTTCAATAGGCTCTGTGACCATAATGCTTTGCAATGGGGCCCTTGTAGGTTGATTTGGCTTTTTTTGATTCACACAACTGCACCCTTGGCTGATATGTCTTTCAGTGTCCTGTTGCATGTGTAGCCAGTAGAATTGATCCCTAGCTAAGGACACAATTTGTTCTGCTCCTGAATGGCCCATTTCTTCATGCAATTCCTGATACACTGTTGTGGTATTTTTCAGGCAACATCAATTAACATTTTGACCCAACTTTCTGGCGAAGTAATCCATGCTCATCCCTGTATAATTTAGTCCACTCACGTAGCAGTGCTCTTGTCTGATTCGATTCACATTTTTTTCTGACTCACGTGGCTTGCGCCCGTTAGTTTTGTACTCAAGGATCCTTCCCACTGCTGGGTCCTCTTTCTGAGCTGCAAGACGTTCCTCATAACTGAAAGGTTTGATGGTTGAGTGAGCATTCAGTGTATCACACTGCAGTGCAGCAGGATTACATGTTACAGCTGTGATCCATGTAGCTTCTCCACTCTCATCCATACCTGCAGATTGTATTACAGTAGTTATACATCCCTGTCGCATGCTGAAATGTACTGTTCCATATCCAGTGGGATCCTGGATAGCACATCTGCATTAATATTATGCTTCTCTGACCAATACTTGATTGAAAAATTGTAGTGAGTTAATTAAGCCACCCAGCTATGTCCAGTAGCATTTAATCTAGCAACTGTCAAAACGTAGGTTAAGGGATTGTTGTCAGTATAATGGCGAAGAATGGTTCAAATAATTCCAGAATGTTTCAGTAATTGACCATTTTAAGGCCAGGAACTCCAGTTTCCCTGAGCGCATATGGTAGTTTTCCTCTACTGGAGTAGAGTCCAGGAACTGTAAGCAGTGGCCCTTAGTTTTCCAGTCTGTCTCTGGTACAATACAGCACCAAGTCATTGGGTACATGTGTCTACATGTAGTATGAATGGCAGTGGAAAATCTGGATATGCCATTACCGGTGGCTGTGTGACACAGTCGAGTAGCTGATTTAGTACTGTTTGATGTCCCTCTGTCCAGGTAATGACCGGAGTAGATGGAATTTGGTTGGATCCCTTCCCTTTTACCTTTGTCCTTCCTTTACCTGTGCCCTTAGTTGGTGGTTTATCTGTAGGCTGGGGAATAGACAACAAATCGTACAAGGGTTTAGCAGTTTTTGAGAAGTCTTTTATATACTTCCTGTAGTAGTTAAGCAGACCTAGCTATTTCAGTAATGCACCAACTGTTATAGGTGCCTTTTCCTTAAGGGCTTGCACTGCTGCTATATCAGCTGGGTACATTTTATACTCCTTCTCCTCAGAAATAATCATACCCAGATATCTGGCTTCTCTTTTAAAGAGTTCACATTTGTCAGCTCTCAGCTTGATACCAAATTCCTGGGGCCAGCGAAATACCTTTCTTAGATGTTTCACATGATCATCAAATGTGTTACTGTAAACCAGGATGTCATCCAAGTAAGGGATGCAGATTTCATCCACAAGGGTTTCTAGGCACTCCTCCATGCACCTTTGAAATGCTGCCAGAGCATTCATCAAACCAAATGGAATTCTGACCCATGCATAGAGACCCCAAGATATTACAAACACTGTCAGAGGATGACTCTCCTCATCAAAGAATCCCAGATGGCAAGCCTTCCCCTGGTCACGAACAGAAAACCATGACTTACCACCCAAACTGTCCATGGTATTCTGGATGCGAGGCATGGGCTGTCAGTCAGGGATAGTCTTCTTATTCAGCTCCCTGTAATCACCGCAAAGTCTCAATGTGCCATCCTTCTTGTGGATGCACACCACTGGTGATGATAGTGTGAGCTGGATTTTGTAATCCATTGACAGTTTTGTCAAATCCTGCAGATATTCCTTTACTTCTCTATATAATGGATGGGGGTACTGCCATATAGGTTTCCTGGCCTGGCTGGTAATCATTTAACTTGATTCACATTTTTAGTTAATGTTTTCTGACCCATATCATCAAGGTCCCTTGAAAATGCCTGTGACTCTTGTAACATTTGACTGGCAATTTCTCTTTGTTTTTCATTCAGCCCACTGAGGTTTATAGGTGGCTCCTAATCACCTGCATCTGTTACATGGTCAAAGGAATTAGTGGTCACATTACTGATTGTCCCCTTGCACACTGCACCAACATCACAGTTCTCTGTTGGCTGTGTTTGGGCAATCTTCAGTTCTTTCTACATCAATAGGAATGGCTGACTTAATCAGTTGTAGCTTTCCCAAAATTGTCCGACCTCTGAACAGTAATGTCATGCTGAGTCAGGTTGCTAACAGTAACAGTTACCCTACATCCTTTTCTTAATACTATGACCTCAGGATTCACCTCAGTTTAGTCAGGTTTACATCCGCTCTACCTTCCAAATGACTTTGAAGGCTCAGTCCAGGGTTAACTGCTTTAATAACTGCTTCTGTAATTTCAGTTTCATTATAACTCTTCCTGTGTCCACTCTCAATTTGGTGTGCTAAACTGGCAAAACTCAGCCTGTTGTTTTGTGATGTACTTCCAATTTGCCTAGAAATTTTAAAATCTTTCTTTATAGCAGGTTCAGTTCTAATGGTTGTCAGGGGTTTTGTTTTGGCATGCGTTAATTCACCTTTCCATTCCTCCATTTGTTTTTTAAACTGGAGCGCCATGGATTCTATTTTCTTTGCATAGTCTTGAGTTATCGGACCACTAATGATCTCACACATTTGATCTTTAAGTTCCAACATCAGGGACATACCCTTATCTTCCAGCTCTTCCTTCTTATCATTTAAGTGATTGCTAACGTACTTAATAAGGACAAAATGGCTTTTCTTTGAAATATTAGCTCGACCAATGCCAGAACTATTCAAATGATCACAGATGTCTCTGAGCTGTTCCTCCTGGAGCTGATAAAGGAGGCTGTCTAGTACAAAGTGAACATTTTCTAGTTCAGTGTCATTCATGATGACTGTAAATAACGAAGGTTTTTTTGTCTTGCTCCCCTGCTATCTTTTCCAAATCTCAGAAAATGTAACTGGACAGTTTACTTAACAGCCCTTCCGATTAAAAACAATTTGCTTCGTTGCCAGCTGGACCTTCAACATTTGTCTCCCAAGCTATCGCCACTTTGGCCAGATTGCTATGCATTAAGTACCTATGGTGTATACCCTCTATTATTTCATTACCTTAACAGCACTTCCTCTGTTTTTACACATTGTATAATTTCTCATATATGTATTTAATGTATTACTGTCCATGGCAATGAACGTTTTGTTTGTATTCTCATTGTGTACACCACTACCCTCTCCCCCAGGATGCACCAGGAGATGAGCAACTTGTTATTCAGTATGCCTTCCTGGTGAAACTTTTCAATAAATAAATGTGCAGGACTTACAGTCTCCCCTTTGCAGCATAGCCATTCAAATTACTTCCATTACTAGGTTCATCTGCCGAAGAGGCATCTCATTCCGGCACTTTCTCACTTCTGAATGTGCTTCTCCTGGCTGGCTCGCCAAATGTTACACACGCACACATGAGTGTCTTGAAATTAATATGACTTTATTAATCTGTAAAGCAAATGGAGACACACACACATGGCTCCGCCGAGGGGTCTGACACAGGATGTGGAAAAGACTAACCATACATGCGTATCTGACTACTCTGATTAAACTTCATTTAGCCATTTCAACACATATCATAAACTCACATAAACATTACTTTGAACTAATAAGGAAACATCTTAACTCTGAAAACTGATGCAGCACACAGAATGCCTAGTACAGCTTGCACATCACTTAGGTCTTACACTTTTATCTATATACTATGTAGTTTTATATCATTAGAAATACACCCATCTATTTAGCTTTACTTAATCTGGAGACTTTATCATCTAGGCAGCTAGTAACCTTACAGCACAACATCTATGAATCTGCAGACTGCTAACTTCAGACTTACTAACTTTAAGAAAACTGCTACATTATCAGATTCAAACATCAGTTCTGCTTTAGTGTTATAAACTGTAACAATTGTATGCTTTTAACAAGGCATCTTACAAAGAAACATAAATCAGAAAATGTTACAGTACCTTTAAAGCAAATGGACACACACACACACGGCTCAGCAGAGGGGTCTGACACAGGATGTGGAAAAGACAGGTTTGATCCAGCACTTCCTGGTATCCCTGAAGCACAACCCCACACCCACTCAGTCTGGTTACAACAAACACTTGCAGCTTAGTTTCTTAGCTTACAGGAAAAAGGGGTTACAGCAGTTCCTGTAACTTATTAGATTTATTTAGAAAAATATTTTTTTATCTATCAGTCTTTGACTGCCACAGAGACTGGTATTTTTAATTACTATTACTCTATTTTATAAAGTCGCCTCACACAGGTATTTTATTGTTTATTGCTAGCTGCACTGTTCTGCATTGTTTTGTTTAAAGGACATTTCCAATATAAGGTATTGGGCTTCATAGTCCAATACCTTATATCACCTGGAGCAGATAGGTGCCAGAAATTTAATTAAAAAGTTCTTACTTTTTGTTTTTGAAGGGACTGTAACTGGCGCCGAACCCTCGGCCAGCCGATCCCTTCCAGCTTCCTGATGCCAGCACTCCACCCCAACTCTTCCCCCGCGCTCTCTGGCTAAAACCCGGCTTTAAAAATAGCCCCCATAGACTTGAATGGGGCTCACCCCCGCGCTCTCCCTGGCCACATGTCACAAATTCAGAGAGCGTGGGAGTGGAGATGGGGTGGAGCGGGGGCCCCAGGAAGCTGGATGGGATTGGCTGACCGAGGCTTCGGCACCAGTTATGAGCCCTTCCAAAACAAAAAGTAAGAACTTTTTAATTACATTTTTGGCTCCTGTTAGCTCACTCAGCTATAAGGTATTGGGCTATGAAGCCCAGTACCTTATAACTTTAGGTCAGAACATCACTTCAATGTTAATTGACCAGGTAATATTCCTGGTTCCAATAGGGAGTGCCTTAGTTTTCAATCATTTTTGTAATTCTGTTTTTACCCTTAAGTAGAGAGTATGGGATATCGACTGAATTCTGTAACCTGTAGATTAATTACTTTGTTGCATGTATTGGATGTAGCCCAATATGGTTTATATCCCTCAATTTATTTCAAGTAGTTTAAAGAAAAAGAACAAACCAGCATGCTATTAATGCATTGTGTATAATGGAATGGTAGTGCAGACTAATCTCCCTGCTTCTATCCTGTAATTATTCTGATCATTTCAATAAAAAAGTAAAATAAAAAATAATCTCATAGCCACTACTTTCATATTGTGTGAGCATGAACAAGTTACTTGTAACCTCTCTGTGCTCTCAGGATGCACCTGGAAACAAGCCTCGGCTTGATGTGGCTTTTCTGGCCAAAAATTGTATAATAAAAAGGAATAAAATAAAGGGATTCAACCAAAGAGAAGATAGAGATATTGAGCCAGAGTAGCCTTGTTCAAACCCCAGGAATCCCTGACTAATTGTTAACTGCATCAGTCTCCTGGATTGAGCTTGCCCCGGATCTTTAGCCCTGTTTACACCACCAGCTTTGCAGCGCATCAACAGATGCGCTCCGGTTGATGCGCTGCGAAGTCGGCTTTGTGGATACTCACCACATCGCCATAAGTGTTCCACAGCACCAGTTTTTAAACCAATGAAAATGTGGGGACACGTACTGGATCGAGTGCATTACCCGATGCACTCGATCCGCTGCAATCCCCTATGTCCAGGCTGAGGATGTCATTATTTTGAACCCTGCCCATGTGCCTAAAGACACTCCTTTCAGCATTATCTGCGGCATGTCAGGCTCGAAAGTGTAAATGAAATTCTTCAAAAGCAAGTCACAGCACAGCGGGAAGGCAGTGGAGTAAAAGTGAAGTGCTGCTGCTGTGTAAACAGGGCTTTTAAGAATTTGATGCAAATTAAGGAACATTAGAATGAAATTCAAAACTCTACTGTGTGGTCACGCTCACCTCTACAATTTAACGGCCGATTTATTTCTCTGCCTGAGAAGTAGCATCACTGTGAAGTTGCTCCACTTCAGAGATTTGATATTTCTTTAAATGTTATTTTTTTTTAGTTTTTTTTTTAGTTACTGAAGTGATAAACTCTGCGTTAGTTAGGGTCTTATTTTTAAACTAGTGGAAGTGTGTGGGTCTCCGGTTCCTTTTTTGGTTCCAGGGAACCAGAGACAGCCTGATAGTAAGTGGTTTCCCTTTCAGGATCCGTTTTTAAGTTGTAGGAAGAAAAAAAAAAACAGGGGTTTTTGCAAGGCTTTCCAGGTTATTCCCATCTTGCAGTTCCCGTTCTTAGTCCCAGTTCTTTTTTGGTTCAGGAACCGGGTTGATGTTCTTTTGAGTGTGTGGTTTTAAACTTTTATTTTTATTACTAGTTGAATCCTGTTTGGTTCCTACAATTATCGGAACCGAACCACATCTGTGGGTTTTTCTCTCAGAACCGTTCTTAGTTTTAAATCTAAGGAAAGCACAGGACCTGCAGTTTTGATTCTCTGCGAAGCCAGATCATCATGATTTGTATATTAGACCACATTTTTATCAGTTGTGACCTTGCATTGAGTTTTGCCCAAAATTAATTAAAAGAGGACTTATAACTTAAAGAAATTATGGCCTCACATTATGACTCCTTATCACAACAAGGCTTAGGTGAGGGTCCAGTCCCTCAAAGTAAGCAGAAGGACAAATCTGCTATAGATGGCACAGATACCAGGGCATCTGAAAGGGGGAGTCCTGATACCACAAAAGTTAACAGAGCCACTGAGCAGGCATCTGAAGTAGTGCCTGCTAAGAAAAAACATAAAGGAAAGCATGTCACTGTCCCTGCTGCTAAAAGGGCAAAGAAGACACCAGTGGACAGTTGGCAGGCATCAGAGACGATGCCTGCTAAGAAAACACAAAAAGAAAGGCACGCCACTGCCCCCCCACTGAAAAGGCAAAGGAGACGCCAGTGGACAGTAGGCAGGCATCAGAGACAGTGTCTACTAAGAGAACACAAAAAAAAAGCATGTCACTGCCCCTCCTGCTGAAAAGGCAAAGGAGATACTAGTGAGTAGAAGTAACTTTCCCTTATTTGAAGATATGACTAAAGTGTGGCAATTTTCCCGGCTTTCCATGTTATGGGTGTCTATATGACCATGCCAGTCCCCCCTCCACAGGTCCTGATGCCAGTGATGATACCTGTAGAGGAGGAGGAAGAAATGTAATATGATGAGGAGGAAGGGGATCTTATGGAATCGGATGGCTCCTCTGAACAGGATTTTGGTTTCCCTCTTCGGTCTTCAGAGGACTACTGTACTACCCTCAATGTCTCACTTTAAGAGAAGGCAGAGAATGAGGGTGAATTTTTACATATGATGGGCCTAGCTCCAACAAAAAGATTGTTTTGGCCTATCCACAAGTCCCTAAAGAAAGCCACCTTCAAAGTCTTGTCAGCCCCCACTTCTGCTGCTGGCATTGACAAGAAAGTAGAGAAAATGTACCAGGTGCACAGAGAGGGTGCTGAGTACTTATACAATCACCCTGATCTTGAAGGAGTGGTTCAGACTGCTGTCTGTGACAAGGTTAAGGTACCCTGTTCCTCTCAGCCTCCAGAGAGAGATTCCAGAAAACTGGGCAGTATGGACAAAAGAGTTTGCACATCAGCCTCTTTGCTTCTCAGACATACAGCTTATATAGCCTACTCTGCTCCGTACAAAAAGGTGCTTTGGAGTTCAGTAGTGGCCATGAGCAAGAAAGCACCAGGAGATTTGGCTTGGGATCAGTAGACACAACGAAAACTGCCATGGATGCCACCAAGTACCAATTTCATATGGCCATGGATACCAGTGACACTGCTTCCAGGGTCGTAGTGCATGCAGTGTCCCTCAGAAGGTTTGCTTGGCTCAGAACTACAAACCTTTCCCATGACACTCAGACAAAAAAAAAGCCATGGATTTTTCATGTGAGGGAAATTCCATGTTTGGTCACAAGAAAGCGACTTACATGAAAAAGGTGAATGCCTACAAAAGCAACACTGAGAAGGAAAAGGCCTCCACTCCCCAGAGGTATTATGGAAGGGGAGGTAGGGGTATGGGCTACCACCCCCGTGCTTATGTGACTTACGACTATGCCTCTCAGAGAGGCTTTTTCAGAGGTAGGGGCAGAAGGGGTGCCACTCTAGCTCCCAAGGCGTAGATGAAACAAAACCCTTTTGTGTGCCCAGGTCACCCAACCATTACCAGTGGGAGAAAAGCTAACTCACTGTTTTCAGGCTTGGGAAAATATTACCACAGACAGGTGGATTCTGGAAATAATGAGTCAGGGTCCCTCTGTGCAGTCCAATAAGTTTCCAAAGCTGCAGACTCACAGAGCCTTTCCTTCTCTTACCCAAGCAGAAAAACTCCTGCTGGAGTTGAGGGTAAAAAAGATACTACTAGCAAATGCTGTGGAAACGGTCCCCCCCCCCAAATTGGGAGGGGGATATGCTCCAGATATTTCCTGACCCACAAGAAAAATGGCTAGTGGTGACCCATTTTAGAACTCAGATATCTGAACAAACATTTAAAGAAGGAAAAGTTCAAGACAGTAACACTGGGAACAGTAATTCAATCCTTGCGACAAGGCCACTGGATGGGGTCACTGGATCTGAAAGATGCCTAATTCCACATTCCACTAAGACCCTCTCATAGAAAATACCTCAGATTCAGAATGGGGGCAGTCACTACCAGTTCACAGCCCTTCCCTTCATCCTTTCTTTGGCTGTCAGAGTTTTCACAAAGTGCCTAGCGGTAGTGGCAGCACATTTGAGGAGGCAAGTGCTAGTGATCTTCCCGTACCTAGACGATTGGTTGGTTTCAGGACAGTCCTACCAAGAGGCCAAGCCCTTTCTCTCACCCAACACACTCTGGAGCAGTTGTGTTTCCGGATAAACCTCCAAAAGTCTCAACTAGACCCATTACAGGTGTTGGACTTTATAGGAGCAGAACTAGATACTGTTCAGTGAAAGGTGTTCCCTCCTCAGGGGAGGCTGGCCAGTCTGATAGAACTGGCAAAATCCTTCAAATCAGGGCAGCCAGGACCTGCCTGAGACTTCCTGCAGTTAGTAGGACACATGGCCTCTTCCACAGCAGTGGTGCCAGGGGCCAGAGTTCAGATAAGAGATGTCGTGTATCACTTAGGGGCCCACTGATCCCAAAGGTGGGACACTCTGTCAAAGTTAGTGCCTGTATCAAAGTTCCTGTAAAGGGCACTGGGATTGGTGGAAGGGGAGGAAAACCTTCGGGAAGGAGATCCCTTCCCTCTGCAGACACGCACAGTAGTTCTCACCACAGATGCCTCCCACCTGAGGTGTGGATGCCATCTAGAGGATCTGAATGTAAGCAGGGTCTCGGGAGCACAGAAACCTCCTGGAACTCAGGGCAGTGTACTTGGCGATGAAAGCCTTTTCCTCTCACATCAGGGGCCAGTCAGTCCAGGTAAGGATAGACAGTACCACCACTACATACTACATCAGCAAACAGGGAGGAATAAGATTTTCCAAACTGTGCACTTAAGCAATGAAGATCTGGGGTCTGGCTTGTTCTCTGCAAGTACAGTTATCTGCAGTCTGTCTGCTAGTCAGGGACAATATCCTGGCAGACTCTCTAACCAGAATCCGTTCAGGAAACCACAAATGGACACTGAATAAGCATGTGCAGTCCGCAGTGTTCAGACGGTGGGACCTGTTTGCATCCTGGGTGTGACAGGGAGCTCCTGCCACTCTTGAGGACCGACCTTTTCTTAAATCTGTTGCAACAGTTCTTCTATTTTCTTAGCCTAATCTATTCAGGGTTTTATTTAACTCTAAGAATTGGTTAGCATTTTGCTCATAAAAGTGCTAAAACATTGTGAAAATACATAGCACTTGCTTCACTGTGTTTAACAAATGTAACATTTCTAGAAAACCTGTATAAATGCTTTCTGTACAGTTAGTATTGTCCCAAGAACAAAACTGCTAATCAATTATTTAAAACCCTGCTATCCTTTACAATGTCTAGTCCATAAGGTTGGCCACCTATGGGCACCCCCTTCCCTTTCTTGACTACGCTATAGTGCCCTCTTTAATTTTCCTTTTCCCTCTCAGGTCCTCATACAGAGAGGTTGTTGTGGTGACCTCCAAACGTATGTAAAACAGGTTGTGTTTATCGTTGTTGGATTTAGTATGTAATAGCACTATGTCATAAAGTACCTTGATCTATATACCTTATGTTTGTGAAACCTGTAAATGTTGAGAAAATACCATGGCACTAGGTGTTTTTGATAATGATAAAAAGTACTAGGTGACTGTTATAGAAATTTAGTTAGTTGTGCTATTTAAAATGCATGTAAATTGCTGTAAACTGAACAAGTCTGAAATTGCGTGGTGATTTGCATATATCCCACGATGCTTTGCATTATGGAAGTATGTATGATGTTGTATTTCTTTGAAACTTAATTTGTTGCCAATGCCCTTTGGGGTAACCCATGTTTCAGTGTTTCTGCACTGAGGTTCTTTGTTTTTAGCTTGTTTTGTTTTTTTCTTTTTGAGCCCCCACTACCCAAGCAAATGGTGCCCACATAGGGATGAAGGGTTTTCACTGAAAAGTGGTTAGATCAGAGATTATTGTCAGTAAGTGCTGGCTAAGTGCAGAGAAAGTACATTCATGGTCTGTTGCTGCAAAGTGATATACTGAAGAAGGAATATGACATTACAGAAGCTTATTTCCTGTATTTTGAATAAACATCACACAGAGATTGTGTGTTGAACCTAAAGTTTGGTGTCTGGTCCATCTGTTATCCCACAATCCCTCCACACTGGGAAAACTATCCGCTCCTCAGCTTTTGTTGCAGGCCTCCCTCAGTAGGAAGAAGAAGAATCAGTATGTATATAGCGCTTTTCAAGCAATGCTTGACTGGTAGTGAAGTGACTGAATATGTAGTGGCAGCCATTTCGCACATCAGTACCCAAACACAGCCTTGGACAATTGCACGAACTGGCTTTATGGGGATGGGGAATATTGCCCAGGACACCGGGGAAATTCCCCTACTCTGACAGTAGGGGGTTCTGCCGTCCGTTTGCGGGATGGCCACTTGGGCTGTAGCACCGGAGGGTGCAGACGTTGTGGAGAAGGGAGGGCTGGCCTCACCTCCTTTCTTAATTCATTCTGAGGCAAATAATGAAGAAACTTTTGTAGATAAGATGGTATCAGAAGAAGACATCGTGCATGTCTATGTTTCGACTGAAAATTTGACCTCTTGGACCCTTATTGTTCAAGAAGTAGACTTGAACTCAGAGTTGGAGGAACGGAAACAAGAATGTAAGGAGCAAGTTGAAACTAACGATAAGTGCTGCACAGAAGATGCAGCTATCCTGGCTGCTCGACTCGTTCCAAAGGGAAAAGAGATTCTGCCTGTCAATATGGACGCCCAGCCTGTCAAACTGGAGGATGGCGTCACTGTTTCAACCACTCCGCTGGGGCTGGATGAGTCAAAAACGGAATTTCTATCACAAGATGTAAAGCAGGCTGACAGTCAGAACACAAACGGTCATGTGTGCCTACAGCCTGTTTCTGATGATGTACAGAAAAAGTTTACAGAACAAAAGCCAAGTGATAATCTGGCTCAAGGCACTAACAGCATTGAGACCGCCGTGGCAAATATAATGTCGAAATCGGACGGCTTTGTTTTCAAATGGCCACTTAGTGAAAAAGAGGCATCAGTAATTTATCAAACTAATAGTCAAGAACAAAAAGGACTCACAGAATTCGTTTTTTCCCGAGCAGGGATTAAACAAGGGAATTCAAGTAAAACATCCATAAAGTGAGATTTAGAACTTTCTGCTCAGAGGAACATTGTGAATGGCACTACAATAGCACCATCTACTGATAAAACTAAAACTCCTGAAGATCAGTGGACGCCTGACAAAACATTGTCAGCTGCAGGCTGGAAACAAGGCCCTGGAGTAATTTGGTGTGCAGATTCAGAATGGGACTCACTGTTTCCCTTATCACAAGCTACCCCAGAATGGAAACCTCATGGATATGAAAAACAGCATGGGATTGTTTCAAAGATAGCTATTGCCTCTGTTTCATCTTCCCCTTCTACAGCAGATACAAAATCATCCACTGAAGTTGTTAAAGGGCCAGATTTACAGTCAGACTCTCCCTTAACATCTATACAGACGAAGAATTTATACTCTCTACAGCACCTCTGCCAGAAACAAAGTCAGACTCTGAGCGTAAGCCTTTATTGTCAGATTTGTTTACTAAAACTAAAAAAGAGGCAGCTCCTTGAAGAAATGCTGTCAGGATTAGATATAAAGGGGGCTTGGTAGATAGACCTGACAGATATCATGTAAGGAAAATCCTTCTTAAAGATTCTCTGCATTTTTCACCTAGGGAGGTATATACCTTTATCAGTATTTCTGGGGAGGATAATTTCGATGTTAGTTTTCGTACTACTTATGCACTTGATTTGTTCTGGGAGAGATACAGGCAGGTCAAATTTTCCCCTACATGGACTCCCTTTAATACCTTAGACCAAATCCCTTATTAAGTATGTTACGGTGATGTTTCATAATGAAGGGGTCCATGTAGAGGACATCACATATTGGCTGTCACAAAAGTGCGAGGTAATGGGGGAGCCAGAAGCTATCTTAGACAGTGAGCTTTTTTGGATGGGGGGGAGTGGAAATATAAGGCTAAGCTTCACCAAAATGACTCTGGCATAGAACATATACCTAATTTCTTTCTTCTGGGCAGGGACCATGGGGTGTGTTTTTATGCAAGGCAGCCGAGAGCGTGCTATAAATGTGGCTCTCGGACACATTTGTCTAGTACTTGTGATAAACCACGATGTAATATCTCTGGGGAAGTGGGCCATATTATGATGCAATGTTCAAACCACACTTGTTGTGATATTTGTGAAGATTATGGACATGTTTTGGGGGAATGCCCTTGGGCTACTCGTAACAAGGCATCATGTATTAGTCCAGAGCTCCTCATTCAGCAAGCACAAGACTCTGCTAACTCAGTTTCTACTACTAAGAGAGAGGCCCCTCTAGATCCTCCCCTGCTTCCCTCAACCCCTTTCCCTTTCCCTTTGGATAGCACTTTGGTAGGAAATCCTACAGAGACTCGGGATCACTCTGAGGTAGGCCCTTCTTCCTCAAAGGATTCAGAAGACAGGCCAATTATAGCTGAAATCATGGTCCCAGTCTGTTATGAGGACCTAGTGGTTATTCCTAATAGAGATCCTGATCCTCCCTTTCAGGATCCTTTACCTAGGAGGAGATCCTCTCTTTCAATAAATCTACTACATCTGAAATGTTCCCCCCTCCTGGAGGAGTCTAAAAATTCTTATGCAGCCTTGTTCTGGGGAGACTCAGAGATGGAGGTTGGAGATTCCGACTCTCAGAAATCTGTGCTTGAACATGGTTCACAGGCCTCGGAACAGGGTCTTTATAAGAGGAGAAAGAAAAGGAAAAAAAATAGTTAAATTATAATATAGGTCACTGCTACTCTTGTTTCACATGGTTCGGTTTACTTTAGGATCACTTAACATACACAGTCTTTTGAACACTGAGAAAAGAAGAACTGTTTTTCATTATTTACATGACATGGCTTTGGATGTGGTAGTATTACAAGAAACATGGATACATATGGAAGACCAGATATGGAGGTTTAAAAATGAATGGGTTTGGGGCCCCTCATATTTGTCATTTGGCCTCGATAGAGCTGATGGAGTTGGGGTACTTTTTCACTTCTACTCTTTTTCACTTCGTAAACTAGTAGATTTAGTCCTAGGCTGGGTTTTTATATTGGATGGCCTTTGGCAAGATATGGACTGCAGGTTTATTGCACTTTATAACTCACAAGTTAAAGCAGAGAAAGTACTACACATGAAGGCTATTCAGCCCTTCTTGGTCGCCAATTATAAAGTTTTTCTTTGTGGGGAATTTAATTGTAGCCTTCCACAATATAACACAAGAAAGTGGGAAGAGGGAAAGAAAATATATTGTGATGCTAATGCTTTAACTCAGCTGATAGCCACTGCTAGATTGATCAATAGTCATATCTATCATAATAAAGGCCCTAAGTTTACTTATAGAAGGAACTCCTATGTATCCACTATTGATTATGTATTCCTTTCTCCTAATTTACCTAAGGGGACTTTAAATATTAGTCCAGTGGAATTCTCGGATCATTTACTGTTAATTTTGACTTTAAATCAGGAGGGTGGAAGGCCTGCTAACAGAGGAAGGTGGAAAATGAGCACTTCAGTTTTGACTAATCCTACTGTAACCCAAGCCATGGACAATCTGTTCACTGCTAGATTATCGGTGGAATTTTTATACCAGGACAAGGGGCAATGGTGAATAAACACAAAAAAGATATCAAAACTTGGTTTATGAAAATTGGTAAAACACAGGGTAATGAAAAATTTTTGAAGTATTTATCTTTAAGGAAACAATTATAAAGATTATGTTCTTTGACCAATAATTCCAAGTATAATTATTCTACACAGATTGAGCAGGTAAAAACTGAAATGAAGGAATTTCAATATGATAGGGCACAAACATTGCAAGGAATGTTATATAATGGTAGTAGTAAAACTCCGATAGGGGACCCGTTTGAAGCTTGTAAGCAGATTAGGGAAAGTATGACCATAGAATATTTTACTACATCTGATGGTCGAAGGGTGAGTTCGTCAGAGGGTATCGATGAATTAATACAGCATCATCTTAAAACTCTTTTACCTACCTTCCCTATTACTAAACATGACATATTGGCCTTCTTAAAACCTCTTTTAGTGGCAGACTTTCCGAATGATATTTCACAACTGCAGGCCCCTATTAGTAAAAGAGAAATTTTAAGGGCCATTTCAAAGCTTAAAAATAATACTTCACCAGGTTTTGATGGTATTCCACATCTCTTTTATAAAATGTTTAGTCATCAGATAGCAAATAGTTTAGTCTTAGTTTATGAATATTGGTTTAATTCTGGCACAATACAGCCCTCATTTGCAGAAGGGTTACTGGTTTATCTTTTTAAAAGGGACAGATCTTTTATTAAAAATTGGAGAGCTATTGTATTGCTCAATACTGACTACAAAATTTTGGCTCACATATTGAATGATCGATTAAAATCATATGCTTCATTGGTAATTTCACCACATCAATATTGTGGATTTTCTAATAGGAGAATACAGCATGCCTTGATGATCATCGGGGATGTGATAGACCATTGTAACATGGCAGGATTACCTGGATGGGTAGTTGCAGCAGATCAAGAAAAGGCCTTTGATAGGGTTTACCACCCCTTTTTATTTGCAGTCTTAAAAACTTATAAGGTTCCTCTAAAATTTATAAAACAGCTTCAGTTATTGTATTCTTACTTTCTAGTACGGACATCTTTAAATGGAGTGGTTGGGCAAAGGTTTGAAATTAAAATAGGGGTCCGTCAGGGGTGTCCTTTTAGCCCACTTTTATATATCTTTACACTAGATCCTTTGTTGAGACATATTGAGTTGCAACATGCCTGAGAAGGGGTGTCAGGGATGGGGATTCTGCAGAGCATTCATGTTCAGGCATACACAGATGATATCAGTGTTTTTTTTTTTCAAATAAAGAACAGATTAGGGTTTTTTTTGCAAGAGATACATAAATATCAGTTAGTTTAGAATGCCAAACTTAATATTGGTGAAAGTAAAGGACTTTGCATAGGGAATGTTTTAGAGATACCAGGTGAAATTGGAGGAATAACTGTAGATAGTGAACCAATAAAAATTCTAGGAATTACTTTTGGGCCACAAAATCTTCCTGAGGCAAACTGGGAGTTATCATTAAGGAAAGCCAAACTAAAGGTACTTGGATGGAAACAGTGGAGATTTACTAAGCTTAAGAGAATACTGATTCTTAAAAAATTTATTTTACCCCTGTTAATTTACGTAGCTATGATATACCCGTTGCCAGTAAAATTTGAAACCAGATTAAATGGTATTTTTTTTCAGATGTTGCGGAGAAACAAACTCAATCCAATAAAGAGGTGTTATACTACTTAGGAGTAAAGGACCGGGGTCTAGGTATGATAGAACCAGTAATTTTTCTGCATGTGTTATTTTTTAAACATACAGTTGGTAATGCTCTTATTATGTCCGAACAAGTGCATAACATTTGGCTGAAAAAATCCCTAAGCAATATATTACAGTCTGGAGTACTGTAGCTCCTAAATTACACCCTCATGTTAATATCCCTCCGTATTTTAAATCAGCTGCACAAAAATTGTATAAATGGGGGGTTATGAAGGATGATATATTAACGCAGTCAGTAAAAACATTATATCAGACTATTCTCTCTAGAATATACCCTTTGGAACCAGGGTTTAAAAACTGTCCCTCAATTGATAATAAGCTGATTCTTAGACAACTCACCCTTCATAGGATCCCTCATAAGATGTGGGAAAATCTCTGGCTTACGGTATATGGGAGACTAAATGTTAGAGGTAATGCTAAATATAAAGTTGTTGAGGAAAGGAATTACCCATATATGGACTGTATTTCAATAATTGAAACTATGGAACATTTTTTGTTAGAATGTTCATATGTTACAGCTTGATGGGATTTTTTTACCTCAAAATGGCAGAAGGACTGGTTAAGACATTTAAATTTTAATATTTTAGTAATAGGGAAATATGGAGCTAGTTTGGCACATTATGATCCGGATACTTTATCAATTTTTTTTCTGTCGTGTGACATTTTATATTTGGCAGGCAAGATGCCAATGGGTACTGCAGCAACAGAAAATGTCTTTTGACTGTCTTAGCATTTTAGTTAAAAATGAAATGTTAAATCTTTACAAAAGAGATTGTACCTTAAGAAATGCACAACAGGTTTCTCATTGGTGGAGGGGTTTTACTTATTTTATTAAATACAAATGAAGGGTGTTAGGCTATAAATAGTATTAGGTAATGGGATTTGTTGAGGGTGGTAGTTTATTTTTTATCTTGATGAGTCACAATGAACGTTCTGTTTTTTTCCCTAATTATAATTGTTGCCTGCTTTGAATTTGTTATATGTTTGTGTTATGTGTTTTTAAATAAAAATTTCCCCTACTTATCAGTAGGGGGAGCTGCTGTTCGATGATTGGGCGGCAGTCCATGTCTGAATGGCAGACGAGGGGGTTGTGTCTGCGTTGCAGCCGGGGGTTCAATCCTCAACCTCGGCTGCAGGACCTCTAGGGGATTCTGAGAGTAGTTTATGGTTGGAGACGGATTCACTTGCAGCCCCAATGGATGTGCCTTCTAGAAGTGAGGCAGCGGAGCCAGCATGTTTACTTACCGGGCGATAGGAATCCTGCTCCTCTGCGATATTTCCGGTACTGGACGGTATTGCAACGGAATTACTGAACATGACAGGAGCGAGGATTACATTTCCTGATCCTCAGGGTGCAGCGGTGAGTCAGCGAGCTGCTGACAGGAGTGAGGGCTCTGTCAAGGTGCCGACTGACGTGGCAGCGTGTAAAGCTGCAAGAATGCGGAAGTCTTTGGAGGTACTCGGCCGGGATGCTCTCTTCACGGGTGAGCAATGGTCTAAAGATGATGCTTTGTTGAAAGCAGGCTGGGTCTTGTTGGAGAACGGTACTTGGGTCCCTGATTCAGACTGGATTGATTTTTCTTCACAGAAGGAGGGTGTACTGGGAACTTCCCGGCCTGTTACTAATCCTCAAAAGAGCGGTAGCATTGCTTCAGAGACTGCGGCTCCTCCAGTCGGGTTGTCTAAGTTTTCCACAACTTTTTCTGGTCCTGACTTAGGGGAGGAATAGGAGTTAATGCAGCAGGCGTTTCACTCTGCTTCCCGGACATTTCGCCAAGAGCCCCCAACTCATGGACATCGTAAAATGGGCCCTTTTTCACTGACCTTTTCAAGAATAATAAGGTAGAACAGGCTCCGAGAAGAAATGCGGTTTGTCTGCGATATAGGGGTGGGTTGCAGGAGCACCCAGATAGGACGTATATGGCTAAAAAACTTTTGAAGGAGTCGATGAACTTTTGTGCAGCAGATATCTTTGCCCTTATTAATATAAGAGGCGAGGACTTCTTTGACATTAGCTTTAAGACATTCTCTGGCTTAGACACATTTTGGAGGAAGTATGAAACTTTGAAAATGACTCCTCTTTGGACTCCCTTTTGGGTGATTCTCTTAACTAAACCTCTTTTCAAAACTGTGAATATTATGTTTAGAAACGAGGGCGTTAATGTGGGGGATATTCAGTTTTGGTTGGAGAAAAGATGTAATGTTATTAGCCCCCCCCCACCGGAGGCAATTATAGATTCAGAAGGGATATGGACTGGTAAGTGGAGATTTAAAGTTAAATTGCATATGGCTGGGTCAGAGGTTCTGCATATTCCTAACAGTTTCTTTCTTGGCAAAGATAGAGGGGTCTGTTTTTATCTTGGCCAGCCTAAAGCTTGTTACAAGTGTGGCAGCGGTAGACATCTTAGCAGCACTTGTGATAGGCTGCGGTGTGCTTTATGTGGGGACTATGATCATGTCAGTGCAGTCTGTAGAAATACCTTCTGTTGTAACCTTTGTGATGAGCAGGGTCATGCCTATCATCAGTGTCCCTGGGCAGGTCAGTATAGGACGGGTGGCCCTGACAAAGATGTTTGTATTAATCAAGCCCAGGACAGACATAGGCCGCACAGGTCTGACCCCTCCCATCAGAAACATACCCGGGATGATGCTCAGTCTTCTGACACTCATTCTGCGCCCTTCCATGCTGCCTCTCCACCAATGGCACAGGCTGCATCTCCACCTGCTGATCCTGCTCCTTCTACCTCCCGAGCTGATTTACAGCCTCAGAGTGAAGGGGATGTGTTGCTTTCTAGTACTACTAGGGTAGACCTAGATGTCCAGACTATGCCTCCTCCTGAAGTTGACTTCCAGCTTCCTAAATGTGTTACTAGATCTGTCAGTAAACAAAAGCCCCTGTCTACACAGGTTCCCCTTCAAAATCCTTTTCAGGTTTTTCAAGATGGAGATGCTGGGCCTGAGTCAGATGCGTCCTCAAGGTCTGAGGCAGTTTCTGAAATGGACTTTGAGGAGGGGTCTGTGGTAGATGTTAAGGATGTAAAAAAGAAAACTGGCCAGAAGAGAAAAAAAGATAAGACATGACTCAGTTTTTTCTAAGTTATGGCTACTTTAAGGTTGGCATCTTTAACTGTCCGTAGCATTAAATCTCCGAAAAAGAGGGCTGCGGTTTTGTCTTACTGTCGAGATTTGAATGCTGACATAGTGTTTCTCCAAGAAACCAGACTTCAATCTTTACAGGATGATAACCTCACAAAGCGGTTATGGCCTTGGGGACCTTCCTTTTGGACATTTGGGGCGGATGTGGCTGATGGTATTGGGGTTTTGTTTAAAGGTACTCAGGTGAAAGTCCAAAGGATTGTTGATGTTTTACCAGGTAGAGCATTTATAATGGATTGTCACGTGCATGGGTTTGCCTTAAGGCTTATTAATACTTATGCTCCCCAAAGCAAGGCCGCTAGGATTGATTTATTTGATGCTGTTAAACCCTTTGTTTTTACGGAAAAACATGTTATTTTGGGTGGGGATATGAATTGTGGTTTAGATGTAAAAATTCAGGATAACATACAGAAGAAAGTATACTGTGATTCCCATGTTCTCTATATAAAGATGCATATAGATTGTTACATAAGGATAAGGGAACTACTTATTTTAGGAGTGCATTTTCCACCCGGATAGATAATTTTTTTGTGTCTAAATTTTTATATCCTCGTTTATTTCAGTTATAGTACTCTGAATTTTCTGATCATGTACTATTGCTTTGTGAGGTTTCTTTTAAAAATGTTCCCCCTTAGGTTTCTCTCTGTTACTAAGAGATGGAAACTGAATGCTACTTTATTAAACCAACTGGAGGTCCAGCAAAAGTTGGATAGGCTGTTTGCATTCGGGAAATCTGTCTCTGTTATGTATGATGATTGGCTCAGTTGGTGGATTAATATGAAACACGAATTTAGACAATTTTTTTCTTGATTATGGGAAAAGTATCAGTAATTCGGAGTATTTAAAGTATTTGGCATATAGGGATCAGTTTTATAAGTTAATGTCTTTTCTGAATGTCTCAAACTGTAGAATTAAGGCACAATTGGATGATATCAAAAGTAAAATGTTTTCTTTTCAATATAATAGAGCAGTTTCCCTGAATGCTGAGCTTCAGTTTGGTACCGAGAAGTGCCCTTACTCGGATCCCTATGCTGCTTGTAAGGATCGAGTGGATCACAAAGTTATGATGGGTCTTTATGATTCTACAAGGTGTGTTAAAAACATCAGATATGGAAATGTTAGATGTTATACATTCGTTGCTTTTTTCCACTTTAGGGACGGAACAGGTTTTTTTAGAATCTTGGGGGAATGATGTACCTTTTCCCATCCCTACGGTAGGGTCACCCTTCCTGGCAGAGCTCACTAGTCCGGTTTCTGAACAAGAAGTTCGTGAAGCGATTGTCCACCTAAAACCTGGGGTTTCACCAGGGGTGGATGGGTTGACCAACGAATTCTATAAATGTTTTATTGATGAACTGATGGTTATTCTCATGTAAGTTTTTAATGATTTGAGTGAGGGGAGTGGGAATTTGCAGGATTTTGTTTCAACTTTGGTTACTCATATTTTCAAAAAAGGGGACAGGTGTGATTTATATAATTGGAGACTGATTAGTTTGCTGAATACTGATAATAAAATTTTTGCTTCCATATTATGTAAAAGGTTGCAATCAGTGGCATCTTTTTTGATATACCCGGCACAGACTTGTTGCATTCCAAAAAGGAATATAAAGCAAAATCTTTTGCTTTTGATAGCAGTGACTGAAATTTGGGAAACAACCTAAATTATCCACTTTTTTGTTGGCTTTGGATCAACATAAGGCCTTTGATAGTGTCTCACATAATTTTTTTATATACGGTTTTGGAGAAGTATGGTTTACCTGGTAAGTTCATTGCATGGATTAAATTACTGTATACTACAGCTTCTTTTTTGCCTTTGATCAGTGGTCTAGTTGGGAATTCTATTTAGTTGAAATGGGGGGGGGGTGCGCCAAGGTTGTCTGATCAGTCCGTTACTTTTTACTTTTGGTTTGGTTTGGTTCCTATTGTTCGACGGATTCTGTGGGATGAGTCGGTACAGGGTCTTTCTCCTGCTTCTGGGATTTTACCTTTAAAAAAATTCTGTATATGCAGATGATGTGTGCCTTCTCGTTAGGGACAAGGTTTTGGATCTACAGGCCTTAAAAATTATACATGATTTTTCGTTTTTTTCCGGGGTTTGTTTGAATTATGACAAAAGTATAGGGTTACAAATTGGAGACGGGGACCAGGTTGCCTGGATAGGTTCTATAAGAATTTTACATACTCATATTAAAATATTAGGGGTTTTCTTTGGTGTGGGGGATGGTTCCTTTTTGAACTGCGAAGAGAAACTGTTGGGTGAAAAGAAACTTGAAGTTTGGAATTCTTGGTCTCTTTCTAAAAAGAAAAGGGTTCTGAATATTAAGAAATTTCTCCTCCCTATTTTTTTATATATTAGTCACATTTTTCCTATTCCTGTGAGGCTTGAAACCCGTATGTTCAGTTGTCTTTTCAAATGCTTTGTGGTAATAGATTAAACCCTATTAAAAGAGATTTTACTTATTTGCTCATTAAGGAGGGAGGTCTGAATATGATAAATCCAGTGGTGTTTTTTTCTTCTGTTTTCTTACATTGTATTTTAACTTGTGGCTTAGGAACCTTAGAGGATTCCTGGGAGCATTGGACAAAGGTGCTATTTCTACCTTTTATTCAATGTTGGGGGGCTCAGGTTTTCAGGTGTACAAAGGAGCTTTACATTCCAGATTTTTCTGTCCCAGTGCTGAGGAAATTGAAGGGCTGGTCTTTAGGAAAAGAGGAGGCTTGTTTATTGAATAGAAAACAATTGTATGTGAAAATTATGGCTTTCAATCATACGGTGAAAGTGGACTTCCCTAAATGTAGTCCTACAAAACTAAAGCATGCTCTTGCCCTCTTGACAAATCCTAGAGTTCCAGTGCCTATGTGGGATGTGCAATGGTTATGTTGCTATGGCAGATTGGGTATGAAAGGTAACTGGAAACATAAAGCCCTTGATGAACGGAAATGCTTGAGACAGGAATATGGGGGTCACTTGGAGACTTTGGATCACTTTTACATACAATGTGGATATATTGTGCAATTTTGGCATGATTTAGTTACAAAATAGGGGTTGGGGCCTGAATCTTATGAATGTTTGATTTTGAGGGATTACTCAGGATATTTTAGGAGATATCACCCCAGTACATTGAATGTTATTTTTGGTTGCAGTAAGTTTTATCTTTGGCAAGCTTGCTGTCAGTTTTATTTGCAGCATGTTATTCTTCCAAATAGTGTTATTCTTTCTCAAATAGAGTCTGCCATTAGGAAAGTTAAGAGTTTTGAGTTTTCTAAATGGGATGGGGCCGGTTTTATGTCTTTTGGAAACATGTTGATTGGTTACTTTGATGATTACATGAGCTCTTTGTTGCTATTTTCAATTGATTGCATGGTATTTTTCCTATTTTTATTGTATTTGGTTTAATTACTGTACAGTGGTATATGTTTAGTGTTCTTTTCAGTAGATGTTTTTGTTTTACTGTCTGATGTTATGTTCTCACAATAAAAAATTCCCCTACTCTTTGTGAAAAGTACCTTGGGTTCTTTTACTTACACTTGAACACCCAGAAGGACAGGACCAGGATAGGTAGAAGACACCTCGGTTTAATGTCTCATCCCAAGGGAGGTACATCCCGACAGTGCAGTACCCTCCAATACTGCACTCAGGTGCCAGCATTCTAGGTGTGAGCCCAATGCCAACGTGGGACTAGAACCTACAACCTTCTGGCCCAGAGGTGGATGTGCTACCAACTGAGCCATCCTGACACTGTTGGAACAGTCCCAGAAGATGCACTAGTCCTCTCGTGGACAGGAACATTTCTTTATGCATTCCCTCTTCTATTGAGAGTGCTACTGAAACTCAGACAGCAGCCGGCAGAAATTATTCTGATCACACCAGATTGGGCCAGGCAAGCGTGGTACTCCCTACTCCTGTCCCTCTCCTCCAGATTTACGGTCCTCCTTCCCTTTAGTCACGATCTGCTGACTGTCTCAGGGCAGGATAACATTCCCAGAACCAAGAACCCTGCTTCTCAAAAGAATGGTACTTAAAGAGCTAGAGTTCTCTGGAATAAACCTCTCAGAGGAGGTCTTATATGCGCTCAAGGTTTCCAGGAAGTCAGCAACTAGAAAGACCTACATGTCCAAGTGGAAAAGATTTTTCTTGTGGTGTTCATCCAGGCAGCTCAGCCCCTTTCAGGTGAGCTTGACCACTGTTTTGGACTATCTGATCCACCCGCTGTCCCTGGGCCTGCAGCCTTCAAATCTGAAGGTGCATTTGCAGCAGTGTCTGCATAGGTTTCAGCTGGCAAGGATAGATCTCTAGCCTCACATGCTATTTTTAAGAGTTTTTTTAATGGTCTGATTCACCTGAACCCTCCTTCTAGGGATCCAGTCCTTCCAAAGGACCTCAATCTCTGTACTGCACATCTGTATTGTGCAGCTGATGGAGGCTCCATTCAAGCCTGATGACTGCTGCTCTGAAATATGTCACTTGGAAAACAGTTTTCATGGTGTCACTTACCTCAGCTAGGAGGGTGAGCGAACTCCAAGTCCTTTATACAGGTTATAGCTATATTGTATTCCCCAGGGACAAAGGTAGAACTGAGGACTAATAGTAAATTCCTGTCCAAGGTGGTGTCTGAATTTCATCTGAACCAATCAGTCACTCTTTCTGTGTTTTTTTACAGAGCATTCCACTCCAGGAAGCAGAAGCTCCACAATTTTGATGTTAAAAGAGCTCTGGGGTACTTCTTGGACCACACAAAGGATGGCAGGTCCTCAAATTCTTAGTTATTCGTTATCTGCAGTGAGGTAGGTCCAGGTAAACCAGCATCTAGGAGAACCATTTCTTGCTGGATAGTAGCCTGTATTCAGTTCTGTTATGGCAAAGCTGTCAAGCTTCCATGAGTGGCACCTCCTGCTCTGTGGCAGTATCCAGAGGTGTCTCTATTCAAGAGATCTGTAAAGCAGCTACCTGGTTGATAGTACACACTTTTACAGAGTACTACTGCTATGACATCCAGTCCAGAAGAGATGCCAGCTTTGGCACTGCTGTCTCGCAGAAACTTCTTCCTAAATAGGTTCTGTACCCAGCCTCCCAAGGTACTGGTATGGAGTTCATAGTTGTTAAACAACTAGTGAGGGATTCCTGGGGTTTGAAGAAAAAATTATTCCCCTGTATTGTTTCTTCCAAAAGGATCTCTTGTTAGGTTTAACAGTCCCACCCTACCTCCCTTTAAAGAACCTGGAAAAAGGTTCTCACAAGAATCAGTTTCTTTTTAATTGCTTGAGTATTACTTGTCGCATTGCTTTACAACTGATGTTCCATGGTTTTATAGTTTCAATATTTTTCTGCCATAGTGTAAGTTTTTTTCCCCAAAACATTCACCTCTTATGGGTACTGCTTGTTAGTCATTTAACTAGCTTTAGTGATCACTGCTGACCTCAGCTTGAGAAGTAAATCTGCCGTTACAGAACAGAGGTGAGCATGACCACACAGCAGAGTTCTAACATTCCTTACTTTGCACAAGATTCTTAAAGCTTCAGGGCAAGCTGAATCCAGGGGGCTGATGCAGTTGTTAAACCTAGTGTGGGATCCCTTTGGAAGAAACAACATTACTATAGGTGAGTATTTTTTCTCCTTTTTTAGTTTAGGCTTTTTCTGCATTGCAGTGAAAGTAAAGATGCAGAATTAGAACATCTGTGTTCGCAGTATATATGCACCTTAACCTGGTTTCCTTGTCGCAGGGAATGTAAAAGTATAGCATACAACTGTAATTTTTATAGCATCTGTGCACAATGAGGGGGATTCACAAAGAAATGCACTCAGTGCATCCTGGTTGCGACGGCACAAATGAGATGTGCTGTGCCCCAACTGTGGTATTTACAGAAGATGCACCAGAAGAAGGTTCTGACGCATCCCCTCTATGAATACCACAGTTGTGCCCAAGCCGGGATGTGCCAGTGCAACCCCCTGGTCGGGCTGGGAAACTGATGGGGCAGCGCATCTCCAGATGTGCTGTGCCCAAGGTTGGTATTCACAGCCCCAGACATGCAAATGGGGCTAGTAGGCATGCAAGGCGCAGTGGTTCCATTTGCATGTCGTTATGGCCCCATTTGCATGATGCTTGCAGGGGTGCACCCGGCAGAATGCGCCGGGCCTCCTGCAAGGGCTGTGAGCAGTAAACACCAAACACTGAAGCCCCGGTTGTCTAGAGGCACCACCCCTCCCTGCCCTTATTCCCGTCAATATATTAATGTGATCCATAACTCTCTGGTAGTCTAGTGGTCGCCTCCTTCGCCCGTATCCCCATAATGTATGAATTATTACTAGGCATCCCTGGTAGTCTAGTGTGCCCCCCTGCCCATATCCCCATAATGACATAAATATCACCAGACATCACTAGTAGTGTAGTGGAACCCTCCCACCCTACCCCGACTGGATTGCACTGACAAATGGAAATCCAAAGTATCCCTAGTGTCCAGTGGACCCCACACACTCAGGCACCCCTCCTGACCCTGTTCTCCGCGTCCCTGCAAGTGCTGAAAGTCGGCAGCACAAACACCAGCATACCTCCACGGCTGCCTCGCCAACTGTGTTGTCAGTGACAGCGCATAGTGAGCACCTGTAAGCCCATTGGTAGACTCTTGTCAACCAATGGGCTTGCAGTGTACTGTAAGCTTTATTCGTAGCTGTGTAAATGACCTGTCAATCACAAAGTTGTGAATCAAAGCTTATAGTACACACTGCAAGCCCATTGGTATTGGTCGACAGGGTCTACCAATGGGCTTATAGGCATACTGTACGCTGTCATTCACTGACGGCAGTTGGCAGGCAGCCATGGCGGTATGCAGGTGGGGTTGTGCTGCCCGGCCACTTTCAACACTTGCTGACGGGGCAGTGGGGTGGGGTGCCTGAGGGTGGGGGTCCACTGGACCACCAGGGTACTTTGGATTTCCATTTGTCAATGCGATTGGGTTGGGGCAGGGGGGAGGGTTCCATTAGACCACCAGGGATACACTAGAATTGTAAAATCAAAATGCAGTTGGGTCAGGGAAGGGTGCGGGGGTTCCACTAGACTGCCAGGGATGTCTGTTGATATTTTTGCCATTACGGGGATATGGGCGGAGGGGGGAACCACTGGACTGCCAGGGTAGGCAGGCTGCCTTGCTGCTGTCTGCAGTACGGCAGCCTGCCTGTGGGCAGACACCCACTTAAGTCTACTGTTTGTAGACTTAACTTTTGGAGGCGCATCTTCAAACTTGCTCTGGAGATGCACCTCCAAGGTGGGTTATGAATAGTCCTGTGTCCCATATGCATGGGCATGCCCCCTGCACGCCCCCTTCAAATGCGCCACATACCATTATGGGTGGTGTGCGGTGCATCGGCAATGCACTGGCGCATCACTGCCCTTTCTGAATCACAGTTGGGTGCATCCCTATTGTGAATCCCCCTCAATGTGTCCAGCTGGTTCTTAGCTTAAACCTTTGAGTAGTTTTGAGCCTAATAGATGAAGTGCAATGAAATGGGGAATATTTGCCTTTGAAAGGTTATTTTCACAGCTAGACTTTGAAATGCAGGTTCTTTTAATTTCAGCTGTTTGGTCTACAAAATATGATATGTTAGGTGAAACAGGTTTGCTCAAGGTTTTCTTTGCATGCCAGGACCAATTCAGTAAAAAAGTTGGATTTGGATCCTTACATCAACAGCAGCAGCAGCAGCAGCAGCAGCAGCTTGTACTGAAATCTCTGTTGCTGACGTTGAAGGATGGCTATTTTTGGGAGCAGCTCACTGTGGGGTTCAGTGACTGACTGTTCTTTCGCATGCTTGTGTTCACATAGTCACATGCATCTTGTACTGCAGAGCTTCTGGAAGGTATGTTTCTTAAGAGACTGCGACCCTTTCCTTCAGATTTTCAAGGGTTGTATACACTTTATTGTGAGTTCTATTCTGACCAGCTACCTTATCTAAATGGAAATGATGACTAGGAAAATAAATTTAAAAGTTGTGAAAATAAATTAAAGGAAAGAAAGGTAGAAAAGGATTTCTTTATATGGCACCTGTCTGAAAAACTGTATCCCAAAGTGCTTTACAACTTGGGAGAGGAATGCAAGCGAATGTTGCTGCCAGGTGCACAGGAGAATCAAACAGTACATAGATAGATTCATGAGAGAGGGAGGGACAGAGAGAGTACAGGGAAGTAAAACATAGAAAAATAAGTGACTTGTTCATGGTCTTTCCATGAATAAGTGGTGATTGTGGGTAAGTGGTGATTGTAGGATTCAAACTTGGGTCTCCAGTTTCACAACTCCACGCTCTATCCACTAGATGAAACTATCTCCATATGAAGCACATGTGGACTCTGCTTCTCTGATCAAGTGTTTCAAGCAAAATTCAGGGTTCCATGTACCTTTACTATGGGGTACAATAACCACACCTTGTTGTACATTGAAAAAGGGAAGGGCTGTATCTTAAAGGAAAAAAATAGTGCCTTTTATTTACATCATAAATTGTATTTGCGGGACGCGCAGGGGCCTAGTTGTATATTATGGGGTCATTTCCCTTTCATCCTCACTGAAATACATCCCTGTATAAACCATTCATCTCTCGAGCAAGTTAACATGCTGACTCTCCCTCCCTCTGCCCAGCCCAATATACTGGAGTTGCAATAAAATCAAATAAATAAAATCATTATAGATCGAGGGAGTGCACCTGACCAATCAGAGCAGTCCTATCCCCTGTGCGTGATGCAGTCTTATTCTGTAAAGATTGTTGCACACACAGCTGCCCTGGAAATGGGCATATTTGGGGGAGATTATTTAAAATTTTTAATATATTATTGATCAACCTTGATCTCGACCTGACACCAGATAGACTTCTCAGGTCCTCCGAGATTTTAGCCGAAGACCCCTGAATTTTATTTTGGGAGTCCCAGTCTTCCTAAAGGTCCAACTTTACCGAGAACTCTGAGTGTTGAGGTGGAGCTTGACAAAGTGTATCAGGATGCTGGTGTCTGGCATGAGCTGCCTCCACAGCCATGCCACAAGCCCCACCTGCACATTGAGTCAGAGAGCTATAGGAGAGTATTTCAGCTGCATGGTTCAAACCAGTGTGGGCCAGTGTTTGGCAGCCGTGTAGTGGGAGTTGTCACTAGGCCCCCATCAGAAGTCATGTGCTGCCAGTGTGGGCTGCAATGTGCCTCTTGCTGGCCTGACTAGGATTCCCTGGCTTGAAGCTCATTCCCAGGGTCCCCATGTATAAATCGAGCTCCCTAACCACTAGACATCTGGCAGACCTTGTTTTTTAACCTGCTTAATTTTGGATCAGTGCTTTCTTTCAGCCTCAATTAGTCTTGAGGCTGAGTGATATGGAATGGGATATGTTTCTCCAGAGATACACCGAGGTGCAAGAACTGTATTCATAAAGTAACACAAACAAACAAAACAGATTTTCATTGTAGCTAAACATAGCAATCTATAATTAATATTATTAGCCTCAGATTATGGAAGCCAGTGAACATGCTGTACTTGTGTGTACTTTGTGTAGTATGGAAAGTTGCTTGTGCTCGACCCTGGGCTTGTGGCATTGTAAATTGACTAATGGTTTTATGTGGCATACTGGCTGGTTGCAAGGAATTTTATAGTCTGTCATGACTGCAGTGCACATATCAACTCACTTTCTGTCATGCTAATGTGCAGTAATGGGTGATGGAGTTAACAGTGGGGGACTGCAGCTTGCTGCTCCTTGCCTCACACAGGAGAAACCATACTCTTTCTGATCTATGCCATCTGTACACATACATGTGTGTGTATATTATTTCCAAGTTTAGAAAATGAACAGGCAAGGGCCTGTCTCAGGGGGAGGGGATCACACAATTCTCTCACTATCCTCCAAAGAAATAATTTTCAAAGTGTGGCATCATGCTTCTCAGGTAAATGCTTGCAAGACTGATGTGTGTTTTTGAAGTATAGGTTAATGATGTTCGATTCCCAGGCATAAAATCTGTTACAAGAAAAAAAATGTGTTTAGACATCAGTGGAGGTCAAGGGTTCTGTAGCTGGTGTTAAATTCATAGTCCTATTCCTGTGTAAAAACTTGCAAATGATTCATTTCTGTCCTCACAGCACTCTCTGAGGTAACTGGTTTAGTAGGCACAGTATTGGCCACTTAAGTTATATCTTAATTTCCTGCTTTGGTAGCACAACAGCTAAATTATGGTCTGTTCCACTAAAACAAAGCATTAGCAACTTTGCCCTTTTAACAGTTTGTTATGTGTTTTTGCTTATGTGCCATGCATTACATCAATTAATGTCACTGATGGACCACAGATGGTAGTTTGGATGAGATACCAGATGCCACACTTTCTAGCTTTGGCTGAGGGACCCCACCTGGGAGAATTTTTAAAAGATTTACATCCCAGGCTGTGGTAAAACAGACATGTTTTATCTCTGAGAATGACTGACATGCCACATTGGTTTTGGATGTGTACTGTGCTATACTTTGCTAGGGTTTCTGGCATTTGCAATGTGCTCAGACTGATTCTGGGTTTTAGTGGGTTGGCTAGCTTTGCCAGGTTCCCAGGTTCTTGAAGATTTGGTGCAGCGTATACTGATGTAACCCCCCTGCAAATGGGGGTTCCCAAAAGACTTCCAGGAGCTTGCTTGAATGCTCCAAGCCTGAATGGTGTTTGGCATTTAAGCCATTTATCAGTGAGTGTTTTTAGAACCTCTGGTACTGTCTCTTTAAGAGCTGTCTGCTTGCAGACATAATTAGTTTGTATGGGGGACTGTGTGTTTCTTTGATTGAGTACCACTCGAGCTGCTGCCAATTCACTTCATTTTGCAGTCACTAGGAGTGCAAAGGAACCTATGTGAAAGATGTAACTGTTTGCCAGAAATTATTTAGAGTAATAATGAAATTACAGTTTGTCTAACCTGCTTTCTTTGCAGTCAGAACTGTGTGTGCTAGTTCCCCATTCTAGTTTTGAACTGCTGAACTGGACCAATAGTGTGGGGAAGCTAGCTCTAAAATGGTGCCTTGGACGAATCAGAACTTGGACTCATAATCTGAGCCAGCCACAAGAGGATTGTATGGGCAGTGACTCTGGGAGATGTAGTTTAGACTTCAGTGCCTTTTTGGACCAACAGCAGCAGTCTATTGTGAGTGACAGCCAATCCAGTCAAGAACTGGGAGGAACTCAAAGGAAGTGCCCAGTTTTGTCGGTTGGAGCTTCAGTTGAGCTTTGGCAGTGAAGAAGGAAGGAGCCCTGTGCTTTTTCAGTGTGCAGTTTTAGTCAAAAAACGTGTGTAAGGCCCAGAGTTCCGGTCTGCAGCTTGTTAGGACTGAATCCGTCCTGTGAAAAGAATCAAAGGATCTCTGAAGAGTAGAAACCAGGCTCACCCTGTAGAAGACTGAAGAATTGCTGAAAATTGCACTCGGTCTGTCAGGAACTGAATCTGCTGTGTGTTCTCCCGGGTATTGTGCAGTAATTGCGATCGGGATACAGATGCAGCCTGCCTGGTATAGTACTTTCTTTTATATGGATGTGTGAAGAGGTTTGTGTACCTCAAGTGAGCCCTGCTGACATTGAAGGACCCTATCTTATTTGGAGGTCGTGAGTACTAATTCAGGGTCACTCCCGTTGAATTGCCACATTAAATCCAAATGGAATTACTGTACTGCTGACTGTTTAATTCTCCTTTCTCTGTGTGAAAGGGCCCCTACCAGCTGCACGGTTTGGACTAGCCACTAGGGCTTGGGTACCCAGGGACAGTAACTGATAGGGATAGGCCTGTGCACAGAGCCATAGGTAGATTATTAGAGTGATAAGCTAATTAACCTGATTTCCCTGTCCTTGTTATATCCCCTAAATAAATCAGAGCTGCTTGTTTCAGCAAAGTTATACTGCCTGAGGTATTTGTCTATGTTAAAGTATGTACTGTGACTGTTGCACTGTATCTCATTTCACAGGAGGTCCCAGTGCGGAACTAGACCTGGGGTAAGTGTATACTGTGAAGGTAATTCTGATATATTGTGTGGGCCACTAGTGGGAAGAAAGGGGGGTTGCAGTGTCCCAGAGGGCTGTGACCAAGTTAGTTTAACTATTGCAAACCCTGACCTCTGGGTGGAGGCACCCGCCATTGATCCAGGCCCCTCAACCTGTTAGTGGCAAATCAGGCAGGGGTAGTAGCCCCTGGGATAGCGCCATCTAGGGGTTACATCTTGGAGGCACCGCTGGGATTGTGTGTCCTCTAGTGGCCATATTTACGAACCACTGTTAAGAAAAATGGGTACCCTGAAGTGGCTGTGCACCGGCTGGTGGAGTGGTGTACTGGGGAGGAGATCGACCCCAAAATGCTATGCTTATCCTGGACATCCCCTGGTATCAATACGGACACTGTGCAGGGAGTACTTTCCAAGGTGGAAGGTTTACAAAACCCTGTGGTGGTGGGTCGGCATGCTAATCTGCTCACCCACACTTTCCTGGCCCTAGTAGAGTTTAAGGATCCCATAGATAGCTCCAAAGTGCCACAGACCATTACCCCCAGAGGAGCCCTCACTGCTTGGAGAGTGATAACTAGGACAGTAAAGACCGGGGAATCAGCCCCCACCACTATCTGAAACTTTTGAGGAGAAATTTGCTGAATGGTTGCTGGGAGAGGGGAAAACTGTGGAGGACTTGAAGAAACTATTCTTGCCACTTGGGGGTGTTCTTCCCCCAACACCCTCTCCTGCTCCAGTGCCCGTAATGGTGGCTGAACCAATGCAGACTCCTATTTCTGCACCTGCCATTAGTCACGACTCTACCGAGGTTGAGGATCTTTCTGGCACCTCCCCACCCCCAAGGGGAGGATGACTGGGAGACCTGGATAGACTATGTTCCCTCCAAGTGCTAGAATGGCAATGCTCGGAAGGCTAAAGAAAGAGGGTTAGTGAGAGCCTCAGAGGTCCTGCCCTGGCTACCATCCTAGCTAAACGGCCAGTAACCCTGAAGCGACTGCACAGGCCTATCTTGAGGCCTTGGAGAATGTGTATGGGAGCCCAGATTCTGATGAGGACCTATGGTGGAGAGTAAGAAATGCACAACAGTACCAAGGGAGTTGTTGTCTGTGTATGTCTCGGCTGGAAAAATTGTTGCAAGAATGCCTCAGAAAGGGTAGTTTGTCACATTGAACTGGACCGAACCAGACTGGACAGAATCCTAAGTCTGCCCCTTCTCAGAACTGCTGTTGCTTCAGTTACGCCTGGCAATCGACTGGAATCCCCACCCTATGATGAGTTAATGAGAGAAATTCGAGGAGTTGAGAAAAGGCGACCTCGGAGGTACCTGCACCAACAGCTGTGGCTACGACCGGTGACTGAGGGTGACCCATCAAGTGAAGTTCAGGGGCAGAGGTTGACAGTCAATGAGTGCTCTGACAAGGAAAAGATATGCCACAATGGGGCGAACTGTTGAGAGAGATCCGGGAATTCAAAATAAAGTCCTTCAGAAGGCCACTTGCAAGCACGGGCTCTGACCCATATCCGACTGTATCTGCTATGGGGTGGGGTACCCACCCATGTATCTCCTGCTGATAACAGCTCCAAACTCAATTCCTTGACCATGGAAGTGGAGAAACTGACGAGATGTCTCCAAATGCTTATCACACCGCAGACAGAGATGGCACCCAGGTTTCCAGTTAGTATACCCTCTCTGGCTCCCAGTGTGGCCGGCCAGCTCAAACTCCAGAAAGTATGTTTTGCTATAATTGTGGGAAAGATGGGCACATGAAAAGGGAATGCCAGTCCCCAAAAGACACTGACAAAGTTGCATATAGGCTACAAGGAGAGCTTCAGAGAAGAAATCAGTGGTTAAGAGGTGCACGACATGATCCCAGTGAGGGCACCAAAATGCTAATTCACGTCCTTTGTGGCAAAGTCAGTTGCCCAGGCCCCCACTACCGCCTCTCCAGACTGGTCCAGAATAGTGGGTCCCTCCATGGAGACCACTGTAAAGGTGAATGGAGTGTCTACAAGAGCTGTATTAGACAGTGGCTCCAAGTGACAATTATGTTCCAGGATTGGTATCAGAAGCATTTGTCAGACGTACCCTTACAACCATTAGAAGGACTGCATGTATGGGGGTTAAGTGAGAAGGCCTACCCCTATTCCGGTATATCCGAATTTGGCTGTCTTTCCCACCTCCGTGGCTGGAGTGGCGAACAAGTAGAGACCCCTAGCCTTAGTGTGTCCCCCACTGGACTGTATGATGGTGTCCCTTTGTTGATTGGAACAAATGCTCATATGTTCGGAAGGCTGGCACAGTTGTGTTATGAAAACAGGGTCAAAGACTAGTAGAGCTTTAAGAGTTCCGGCTTTAATTAAGAAGGCCTATGAGGCACAGAGAGATGCTGAAAAAACAGAACCAGAGGAACCGGTCGGAATTGTATGGAAGAAGGATCCTGAGTCTCTGATCCTGGCGCCAAATGCCCAGTGTACCTTACAGGGAGAGGTCCGTATCAGAAAGGATGTTAAGAATAAAATATTAATGTTGGATGCACCAGGCGATGGAAAATTGCCAGAGGGACTGCTGGTCAAGCCTAGTATTTTGCCCGCTAGAGCCCATGCTTATGCCAGAAGGGTAATGGTCCAAGTTCATAATGTGTCTGAAAGAGACATTCGTGAAAACAGAGGTTGCATCCTGGCTAATGTGCATTGTGCAGACACTGCAGTGCTACCCAGCAGCAAGAGTTCAAGGAAGAATGACAGAGTAACGCCTGGACTTGTTTGATTTCGCCACCTCGCTGCCAGCTGAATGGAAAGTAAGGATCAGTGAGAAGCTTGCCCAGAGAGACCAGGTGTTTTCTTTAAAGGAATGGGATGTAGATGCGGCAAGGAGCTGAGCACAATATCCGCTGCATGACGAAAGACCCATTTCGTGGAGAGGTCTCACGCCTGGCACCTGCTGACATAGATGATGTGAGACGGCATCTGCAAGAGATGTTAGCTGCTGTGTAATACAAGAACCAGAAGCCCTATGCTTCCCCATTGTGGTAGTGAGGAAAAGAATGGAACAGTAAGGATGTGTGTGATTATCGCACTTAAACCGGCGGACTATCCCTGATCAGTACACAATGCCCGCATTCAGGATGCTTTGGACTGCCTAAACGGGAGCAAGTGGTTCTCTGTGCTGGATCTCCGCAGTGGGTACTACTAGATCCCGATGGCTCCAGAGGACCGTGAGAAGACGGCCTTTATCTGTCCGGCTATTTAATGAATTCATGAGGATGCCTCAGGGATTTCAGGTGCCCCAGCCACTTTTCAACGATTGATGGAGTGTGCAGTGGGGACATGAACTTACTAGAGTGCCTGGTATACCTAGATGATGTTATTGTGTTTGGCAGCTCACTGGAGGAACATGAGAGCAGATTATTTAAGGTATTGGACCGACTGGAGGACTTTGGCCTTAAACTGTCCATTGATAAGTGTCAATTCTTTCAAACATCAGTAAAGTATGGGACACATAGTATCCACCGAGGAATAGAGACCGACCCAAGTAAAGTTGAGGCCTTGACCACCTGGCCACAGCCCAAAATCTAAAAGAACTGCAAAGATTCCTGGGATTCTGTGGTTATTATCGGCGCTTCATCAAGGACTATTCAAGAGTGATCCGCCCTTTACTTAACCTTACTCAAGGGTATCCCCCAACCCACAAAAAATACCAAAAGTCAGCATCCCTCAAGACTGAAAGAGTGTATTTTCATCCGAGTGAAGTATTTGGGGCCCGCTGGACTCCTGATTGTGAGACTGCTTTTCATGAGATCATATATCAACTTACCCATGCTCCAGTGCTGGCCTATGCTGATCCAAGAAAACCTTCACGTCCTGCACAATTGATGCTAGCTTGCAAGGGTTGGGGTCTGTGTTGTACCAAGAGCACGAGAATGGCCTGAGACCAGTGGCCTTTGCCAGTAGAAGCCTGACCCCATCCGAAAAGAACTATCCTGTACATAAGTTAGAGTTCTAGCTTTGAAGTGGGCTATTGTTGACCAATTCCATGAGTACTTGTATGGGGCTAAAATACTAGTAAAACTGACAATAATCCTTTGACCTATGTGCAGACCTCAGCTAAGTTGGATGCCACTGGCCATAGGTGGCTTTCTGCATTATCTACATATGACTATGCTCTCGATACCGAGCAGGTCTGAACCACATAGATGCTGATGCTCTCTCCGGAGGCCTGTTCCCCAGAATGATTGGGTCCGATTGGCAGAACCTGACATTCGGCACTCTGCCGGAAGTTTGACAGGGAGGAACAAATGTCCACGGACGCAGTGGACTGCATGGTGGATTGCTTGGGAGCCTCTGAGAATTGCATACCTGTTGCTTATTGCCACTTTTCTGCAATAGACATTGGTGCACTGCCTCAGCTGGACAATGACAGTATTCGGCGGCCCAACTCGCGATCCCATGATCAAAGCAGCTTTGAAGCCCTCATGCAGGAAAAGATGTGTCCAAATTACGCCCACTGATTTGAGAACTGCACTGTTATACAAAGAAGGTCCTAAGTTGAAACTGATCAATAAACTGTTATACAGAGAAACAGTAGACAGAGGGGACAAGTAGACAAACAACAACTAGTGCTGCCCACTGCTTTTCGAGACTCAGTACTGAGGTCCTTGCACAACCACATGGGGCACCTTGGTATAGACAAAACACTTGACTTGGTGAGATCCAGATTCTATTGGCCTAAGATGGGCTGATGTGGAGCAACACATTCGAACTTGTAGTCGCTGCTACAGAGGAAAGCTTTGCCCAGAGGGCTGCCCCTTGTTAACATCACCACCAGTGGACCCATGGAGCTGGTCTGTATTGATTTTCTGAGTTTGAGTCAGATCAAAGAAATATCAGTAATGTGCTGGTGGTCACTGACCATTTCACGAGATATGCCCAAGCTTTTCCCACCAAAGACCAGAAAGCATCCACTGTGGCCAAAGTACTTGTAGAAAACTTTTTGTTCACTATGGGGCTCCACAAAGAATCCATTCTGATCAAGGAGAGACTTTGAGAGTCGTCTGATCAAAGAGATGCTTTCTCTGTGGGAGTGCGAAGTCCAGAACCACTCCTACCACCCCAGGGGACCCACAGCCTGAACGCTTCAACCGCACTTTGCTAGATATGCTAGGCACCCTGCACCCAAAGGACAAGCCTAGATGGAGCCAACAAATTAGCACCCTGGTACATGCTTATAACTGCACAAAAGTGATGCCACTGGATTCTCCCCCTACCGCCTGATGTTTGGAAGAGAAGCTCGACTACCAGTAGATGTGTGTTTGGGTCTCTCCTGATGGGGTTCAAGCTGACAACTATTTACAGTATGTGCAAAGTTAAAGGCCCAGCTAACTCATGCGTACCAACTGGCTCAAACCATGGCTGCCAAAAGAAATCTGGCCAACAAAGAAAGGTATGATAAAAGGTGAAAGCACAGGAACTCCAGGAGGAGATCGGTATTGCTAAGAAATCTGGGACTGCATGGCAAGCACAAGATTGCTGACAGATGGCACCATCTCCCTCACATTGTAGTGGGCAAACTAGATGATCTGCCAGTGTACAAAGTAAGGCCTGAGAATAATTCAAAAGATGTAAAACAATGCATAGAAATCATTTACTGCCCATTGGACAAATCTTAATTGAGTCTGAGCCCTAGAAGATGCCCCTCTGGACCAGTGACCAGAGCTGCTGCTAAGAAAAGATCAAGAAAGTGTGCACCTACAGAAGCAAAGTTAAAGTGTTCCCTCCACAAGTCCCAGTTGAGCATGACTGTCAGTCCATATCGGAAGAAAGTGAGAGTGACTTTGAATACTATCCTTCTTACGAACTGAGTCAATTGTTTCGGGCAATCCCTAGTCAATACTGGAGACAAAGCTGGGCCTTCTGGACTGTCTAAGCCCCAGCTTCATCCCTGGAGCCATTGCTCCCAGAAAGTGAAGTGCAAAGCATCAGATCAGATGAAATGGAATCATTGTGCATGGTTGAACTGTTTGAGTTTTCAGGGGAGGAAAATGATAGATTGGGGCAGACTGGTGATACACCCGAACAAGAAGAGTATTTTGAGTGCCCTGACAGTCCACTGCCAGTGTCCGAAAGCTCTCCATGCGAGCCAAATGTTGTGGACTCAGAAACTGTAACTCCTGGAGCTGAAAGTGCCCCAAGTTCTAGCCTCTCTACCCCCATGGAGACTCCCTGACAAGTGAGGACAATGCTGAAAATGAGGCTCAGAGTGCAGAGACTGTAACAGTTCCCCTAGAAAGACTGGTCGAGCTGTAAAGCCTGTGGTGCACCTCAGTTATGATTCCTTGGGAGGCCTGTGGATTTGCTCTCAATGTTGTCCATAAAGGAGTGTATGTGTCCCCGAGCTCACTGCCCAAACTGAGCATCAGTGCTAACTCCAAGTTACTTGTGTTGCCCCTCTATATGGTGCCCTTGCCCCATCCAGCCCCAAGGTAACTGATAGGAAGGGCCCCTCTTCAGGTTTCATGTACAAGAGGTAATAACTTGAGTTATGGTACAATGTGTATGTAATACTGTGTAAAGAGTGACGACTGCAATGTTTCAGAAATGTGTTCTTGGTAAAATGATATATTGACTGATGATTACATATGCGAGCCTAATGCAAATGTATATGGTTGCAGTTGAAACTTATGGTACTTGCTTGACGCGACGCCAAGCTTTCCCAGGCCAGGAAGGTGTAACCCCTGCAAATGGGGGTTCCCAAAAGACTTCCAGGAGCTTGCTTGAATGCTCCAAGCCTGAATGGTGTTTGGCATTTAAGCCATTTATCAGTGAGTGTTTTAGAACCTCTGGTACTGTCTTTAAGAGCTGTCTGCTTGCAGACATAATTAGTTTGTATGGGGGACTGTGTGTTTCTTTGATTGAGTACCACTCGAGCTGCTGCCAATTCACTTCATTTTGCAGTCACTAGGAGTGCAAAGGAACCTATGTGAAAGATGTAACTGTTTGCCAGAAATTATTTAGAGTAATAATGAAATTACAGTTTGTCTAACCTGCTTTTTGCAGTCGAACTGTGTGTGCTAGTTCCCATTCTAGTTTTGAACTGCTGAACTGGACCAATCAGTGTGGGGAAGCTAGCTCTAAAATGGTGCCTTGGACGAATCAGAACTTGGACTCATAATCTGAGCCAGCCACAAGAGGATTGTATGGGCAGTGACTTGGGAGATGTAGTTTAGACTTCAGTGCCTTTTGGACCAACAGCAGCAGTCTATTGTGAGTGACAGCTAATCCAGTCAAGAACTGGGAGGAACTCAAAGGAAGTGCCCAGTTTTGTCGGTTGGAGCTTCAGTTGAGCTTTGGCAGTGAAGAAGGAAGGAGCCCTGTGCTTTTTCAGTGTGCAGTTTTAGTCAAAAACGTGTAAGGCCCAGAGTTCCGGTCTGCAGCTTGTTAGGACTGAACTGGCCTGTGAAAAGAATCAAAGGATCTCTGAAGAGTAGAAACCAGGCTCACCCTGTAGAAGACTGAAGAATTGCTGAAAATTGCACTCGGTCTGTCAGGAACTGAATCTGCTGTGTGTTCTCCCGGTATTGTGCAGTAATTACATCGGATACAGATGCAGCCTGCCTGGTATAGTACTTTCTTTTATATGGATGTGTGAAGAGGTTTGTGTACCTCAAGTGAGCCCTGCTGACATTGAAGGACCCTATCTTATTTGGAGGTCGGAGTACTAATTCAGGTCACTCCCTGTTGAATTGCCACATTAAATCCAAATGGAATTACTGTACTGCTGACTGTTTAATTCTCCTTTTCTGTGTGAAAGGGCCCCACCAGCTGCCACGGTTTGGACTAGCCACTAGGCTTGGGTACCCAGGGACAGTAACTGATAGGGATAGGCTGTGCACAGAGCCATAGGTAGATTATTAGAGTGATAAGCTAATTAACCTGATTTCCGTCCTTGTTATATCCCCTAAATAAATCAGAGCTGCTTGTTTCAGCAAAGTTATACTGCCTGAGGTATTTGTCTATGTTAAAGTACTGTACTGTGACTGTTGCACTGTATCTCATTTCACAGGAGGTCCCAGTGCCGGAACTAGACCTGGGGGTAAGTGTATACTGTGAAGGTAATTCTGATATATTGTGTGGGCCACTGAGTGGGAGAAAAGGGGTTGCAGTGTCCCAGAGGGCTGTGACCAAGTTAGTTTAACTATTGCAAACCCTGACCTCTGGGTGGAGGCACCCGCCATTGGATCCAGGCCCCTCAACCTGTTAGTGGCAAATCAGGCAGGGGTAGTAGCCCCTGGGATAGCGCCATCTAGGGGTTACACTGAGCCATGCATTATTGATTTATTTATTAATTTATTTATTTGGAGAGTACCTTTGAGCACAGGTGCTCGTTTACAAAGGTTCCATGTCAGATATTTAAGCAATAAGCCACGAGGAAGTGTGGGTTATCAAAGGATTTATCACGGCTGGAGTGGTGAATCCTCGCCAGCTGTGGTAAATCCGCCAATAACCCACATCCTCAGAATGGCTTATTGCGATTATACCAAGGTTAATTTTTTTTACTATAATAAAATACAAATATTAAAGTGGTTAATTTTTTTCATTTTTATTGTATTTATTCCTATGCTGCAGATGTTATAGATGATATACTCATCAACAGCCGTCCGTTATCAGAGGATTTACAACGGTGGCAAACTGCCAGTCTGACGATTTCATTGGCTGTTCACTTATGTCCATGGTATAATGTTACATACAAAACAGTTAAAACATCTTCATCAATTCCAGTGGAATGTAGTCAGTCCATACAGTAATTAAACAGTGCAGTTTTAGCGCATATAATGCGAGTTCATAGATTAATTGAAGCAAGTACAGTTGGGGTTGGAGGAGAGGGCTGCATGTAATGCTCTTTTAAATTGGGCAATATTCAGTAGACTTATTAGGGATTCATGCAACTCATTCATTCAGTCTATTGTCCTAATAGCAAAGGAGCACTTTCTTAGGTTGGTTCACCAGAGAGGCAGTTCTAGGGCAAGTCTTGGCAATCTTCTGCCAACATATAGATTGTTAACAGGGTTAATGCAGTTTTGTATTGCCGGGGGAGGGGGCAGTGAGACCCAGCAGTGGCATTTGAGCAAGCAGACAGGTGTTTTAATCTGCCATACAGTGGTAGCCAATTGGTAAGGGAGTACAGGGTATTTCTGTGGGTGAGCTTGTTGGCCCTTAGTATGCAGCGACAGGCCTTATTGCATACCACTTTAACCCTATTTAATACAGTGTCACAAGCACCAGCATACAAAGGGAGGCCATAACTGATGAGGGACAGAACAGACCAGAACTAGAAACAGCAAGGAATCTAGCTTCAGCTTTGAGGTTGAAGTAGATCTTATGCAGGGTACCCAGTCTTCTGTTTGCCAGGGCAACAATGTTGTCCACATGTGGGACAAAAGATAGGGTGTCATCCAGTGTGACACCAAGGTACTTGAAGGTTTCCACTTGTTCCAGACCTTGTCCCTTATCATTGAGGATGACTAGTGGGGGGGGTCTTTTTGCAGTTGTTGATCCAAGAAGAGCATAGCTTTTGTTTTGTTTTTCATACTTCAGAACCAATTTGTTGATAGCGAACCATTTTTCCTGGTACTTGAAGTTGGCCTGGAGGGCAGCTGAGATTTTACTATGGCTAGTATTTCTGGAAAAGATGATGGCATCATCTGCATATAGTAATACCCTTGCCAACCAGCAGGCCTCAGGTAGATTATTAGTAAACAGTCCAAATAAAAGGGGTCCAAGTACTGAATCCGGGTGCAGAACAATGGATACACTTCTTATGTCAGAGAGGAAGCCACCTATTTTTACTTGCTGGGATTGGTTTGAGAGGTAACTACAAAACCAATCTACTGTGCCCAGAGATAGGCCTAAGGAGGAGAATGTGTCAAGTAGTAGCTTGTGTTGGTCTATCTTTTTTTTATTGGATCTTGGATTACAGTACCTTTGAGCTAGAAGCTCGTTTACAGAGGTTCCACATCAGTTAGACATAACAGATTAAACGATATACAAAACCACAGTTAAACGTTTACAAAAATTAAGGACATCGTTGAAAAGAATTTCTGCAAACATAAACAGTTCTTGTCTATGAGTGCATACCATGTGGTTCAGTTGCATTTATGTCAAGGTCCTGAAGAGAAGAAATAATTACAGATTAAGGGAGGGAAGTAAGATGTGTGACTGGCAGAAACCAAATAGGATCACAGAGATTGGACAGAGAACATGTGAAAGGATGAAAAAGTGGACGGTTGCAGCCACAAATAGGCTTAGGTATAGAGTTAAATGGTTGAGGTGGGACCTTGTGCTATGGGGTCCAAAGAAAAGGGGTGAAGGGAGGGAATTACCAGGTAGTATGGAGGAGAGGATAGGTGATTGGGTGAATTAGTAAGTGCTGATGGTAGAGCAGGGATTTCAAGGACAGATAGGTTAGTTAGATACTACAGTCACGGATACTGTGTGATACTAGATGGACACGAAGCTTCAATTTAAATGGGCCTCGTTTTGTTTCTGACAGCATGTCATCACTGAGTGTATTTAGCTAGTAGGGCACCCGGTAGTCATAGGACTGTTGACCTTGAGTGGTCTGACAGAAAGGGACTTTTAGGGTCTGGCTGTTTGTTCCCCTGGTACGCCTGGTTTTGTTGGACATGCTGAGGAAATTCCGCACTCCTGGGAGTGTTAAGCTTAGGGTGGATTTCTTTGCGAGTAGGCATACATGGTACTGTATTTGACAGTCCAGTTTTAGCCAACTGGATTGTGTATAAAGCTTGCAAGTGTGAGTAAGACGGTGAGCTCCCAAACCAGCCTGCAGGCCTTGTTGAGGGTTGTTTTTATCTGCTTGAGGGCTGTATCAGTGCAGCACTGTAGACCACTAGCCCATAATCAATTACTGATAGTACCGAGATATTCACAGCTAGTTTTAGTGCCTCATTCGTTAGGCACTGTTTGTTCCTGTATAGCAAGCCTAATGTAGTGTTTGCAGATTTAGATACAAGATCTATGTGCTGCGTAAATGAGAGGGAGCCATCTAGAGTTACACCTAAGTACTTAAACGTTTGGACCATTTCTAGGGGTGTATTTTGGTTATTTAGTATTTTTAGGTGGTGAGACCTATGTCTATTGTGAGTGGAGGCAAATAACATTGTTCAAACAACATGAAGTCTTGCTGTATTCTGACATATGCAATGATGTCCAACCTTTGAACTGCCCCGGAGAGGAAAGAGTTAACTTTCCGTGCAAGGCATGGGACACTGAGCTCGAGCTCGGTTGAGACTCTGTCTGTTGTTGTTTGAACTCAAACCGCCACATTCTTTACTCCGCCTCACTGAACAGTCGCTCCAGAGATTTCTCCTTTGCTCGGTTCAATTTAGTCGGTTAAAGTGTCGTTTTCCTCGGTTTCAACCGTATTTAATCCGTTTAACCTGTTGGTTCAGTCTCTGTCTGTGGTATCGTGAGTACTAGATAGGTTTATTTTTGTTTCTTCTGTGTGGAACTTGTAAACGTTGGATCGGTTCGGTTTGAACCGATCAGGTTTGTTCAAAAAAGTTTGTTCTACTTTTAGAGTGTGGTAACCGGTCCTTATCGGTTCTAAAAAAAACGGATTTCATTACGGTTTTTACCACGACCTGTAACACGGTCAGGAACCGATAAGGGTGTCTTGCCTGGCGGATTGCTGAAAAAAGGGTAAGTTTGGTTAGGACTGGCCATGTCTGAGAAACCCAAGAGAAAAACCGGGCCCACTGGGTCTCAACACTGTAGTGTGTGTGGGGAAGCCTTTGCTAAGGCTGACCCCCACACCACCTGTGTTTATTGTCTGGGTTTGACCACCTCGATTCAGACTGCCAGATTTGCAAAAATTCCCTCAGCTACCCTGGAAAGAGAGTTGGTAGGCTCAGGAAAGGAGGCCAAAAGTCAGCTGACCCGGATGGCCAGCCCGGTTCGGTTCCAACCGAACCAGAAGGAGTGCCCTCTGACCAGGGCAAGACTTCTTTGGGCCAAAGGAGAACCGACGACTCAGAGTCGGTTCCGGTTAAAAGAAAAAGAAGGGATAAATCAGCTGGTTCGGATCCATAAGTTCTTTCTCCGACCGCTGATGAAATAGACAAAGCGATAAGGATTGTTCAGTCACTAACCGCGGTTCCGACCGAACCGGCACCATTGGTTAGGGGCTTGGTTCGGTCGGTTCCCCCGGTTCCAGATTATAATTTAGAAGATTTTTATGAACTGGAGGAGGAGGAGGGAGAGTATGAGGATAGTGATGGTGATTATGAAAGTCTGGATGTGCCCATTGACCTGGACATCTCCCCAGACAGACCTTCAGGGGTTTCTCCTCCTAGGCTTTCTGAGTCCCCTTCCCATTTTATGTTTTACAAAAAAGTGGCTGAAACTCTTCAGCTTCCTATGGAGGAAGCACTAGAGGATCAGGAAGAGCCTGATTACGTTGAAATGATGGACATCCCAGAGTCCAGGAGGCTGTCTATTCCCCTCCATAAGTCTTTTGGGAAACAGACAATAACAATTTTAAAGACTCCTAATTCTATAACTCCTGTGGACAAGAAAATGGACAAGAGGTATACTCTCTCAGGCTCAGATACGGAGTTCCTTACCCAGCAATGCAGCCATGTTGGGGGTAGTGCAGGCTGCTGCCTGTGACAAGGCAAATATACCCTTGGCTTCACACACCCCAGATAAGGACTCCAGGAGGATTGATGCCATGGCAAAGAAACAGTACATGGCAGCATCCTTGGGACTCAGGCAGGCTAATTATATGGCCTATACAGCTAGATACCAGAAGTCTAGATGGGACACTGTGATGGCTCTGGCTAAACAGGTCCCTGGCCAGCTTGCCAAGGAGCTGGAGCAGGTGGCTGCAGATGGTATTGAGGCATCCACGGTGCAATTTCATGCTGCAGTAGACTCCAATGATGTTTCATCTAGAGTCATGGCTACATCTGTGGCCCTTCGTAGGATGGCTTGGCTCAGATGTACTAGCCTGTCTCAGGATACCCCGACTAAGGCCATGGATTTTGGGTAATTCTCTGTTTGGGGGAGCAAACAGAGAACTACATGAAGAAAATGGATGAATACAGGACCACCTATAGGAGTGCTCAGGCCAAGGAAAGGCAAGCCACTCCCCAGAGGCAGCATTCCAGGGGCAGGGGCAGGCCTTTTCATAGGCCTTTCTACCAAGCCCAGGCCTCCTCCTTCCACCTTTGCCCAGAGGGGGTTCTTCAGAGGGAGAGGCAGACGGGGTACAAGCAGGCCTGCTACCACCCCTCAGCCTAAAGCCCCTGCCAAACAGGCACCCTGATGGGTTTGCCCGGGCCGATTCTCCACCACCTGTAGGGGGCAGGCTGGCTTACTTTGTCCAGGACTGGATGTCTTTAACATCAGACAAATGGGTCCTGGAAGTAGTGAGCCAGGGACTGGTTCTCAGCTTCAAAAAATTTCCCAAGATGAGAACCAGATCCTTTCCACCTGCAGATCCCTCAGAGGCACTTGCCCTAGAGGCAGAGGTCTCTTCCCTTTTGGCTCTGAGAGCCATAGAAAGGGTTCCACCCCTATACAAGGGAAAAGGATTGTACTCCAGGTACCTCCTAACCCCCCAAAAAGACAGGAGAATGGCGGCCCATCCTGGATCTCAGATATTTAAACAAGCACCTTTTAAAGCCAAAGTTCAAAATGGTGACTCTGGGAATAATTCTACACCTCTCTAAGGCCAGGAGACTGGCTAGTTTCCTGGACCTCAAGGATGCCTATTTCCACATTCTCATCAGAAGCTCCCACCGAAAGTACCTTAGGTTCGAGTTGCCCTCAGACCACTATCAATTCAGAGCAATGCCCTTTGGCCTAACTTTAGCTCCAAGGGTGTTCACAAAATGCCTGGCAGCAGTGGTTGCTTTCCTAAGGAGAAAAAAGATCTCCATCTTTCCATACCTGGACGACTGGCTCATAGTAGGTCAGTCTCCAGACCAAGTCAAGTCACACCTACAGATAACTCAGCAACTGCTCACTTCTCTAGGATTCCTTCTGAATCTTTCAAAGTCAGTTCTAGAGCCTGTGCAGCTCCTCACCTTCATAGGGGCAGAGCTGGATACATTAAAGGCAAGAGCCTTCCTTCCCCTGGACAGGGCAAGGACCCTTGTTACACTGGCCTCTTCATTCACCCTCCAGGTGTCTCGACCAGCAAGGCATTTTCTGCAGCTCCTGGGCCACATGGCTGCCTCTACAGCAGTGGTCCAAGGAGCAAGATTCAGATGAGGACATTCAGTTCCACTTAAGAGCCTTCTGGTCTCAGAGAAAGGATCCTCTGACCAAACTAATCCCAGTGACTCGAACCCTGATCCAGGCTTTGCAGTGGTGGCAGGATCAGGACAACCTAAGGCAAGGAGTTCCCTTTGTCACTCAATCTCATTCTCTAATCCTTACCACAGATGCCTCCCTCTTGGGCTGGGGAGCCCATTTGGGGGACCTGACCACCTAAGGGTTGTGGTCACCTCAAGAATCTCTGCTTCACATCAGTCTCTTAGAACTCAGAGCAGTGTTTCTAGCACTTCAAGATTTTTCCAAGTCTGTTCAGAACAAAGTAGTTCAGATCAGGACAGACAATACCACCACAAGGTGGTACATCAACAAGCAAGGGGGCACTCGGTCTACGGCCTTGCACAGAGGCAATGAAGTTGTGGTCTCTGGCCTATTCCTGAATACCTCTCTCATAGCAGTGCACCTCCCAGGGAAGGACAATGTCCTGGAAGATGCTCTCAGCAGGATATCTCAGGGCCATCACGAATGGTCCCTAGATCCCCTGATTTTGAAGGTGATCTTCTTCAGATGGGGCACCCCACTTTTTGCAGCCCCAGACAATCACCAACTTCCTCTTTTTTTGCTGCAGGCCCGCAGTGTTGGGCTCAGTCCCCCTGGATGCCCTAGTTCTCAATTGGGAAGGGAAGTTCTTATATGCTTTCCCCCCTTCCCTCTCCTGTTCAAGGTACTAGTCAAAATCAGTTCTCAGCCCTGCAAAGTGATTCTGATTGCTCCAGACTGGGCCAGACAGCCCTGGTACCCTCTCTTGCTGTCCTTAGCAGTCCACCTTCCCCTGTCTCTTCCCAGGAATTACAACCTGTTAACATGTTTTCAGGGGAGGGTCTGGTATCCGAATCTCAAATCCCTCAATCTCAAGGCCTGGCTCTTGAGGAGTTAGAATTTGCGGATTTGCATCTCTCTCAAGGTGTTCTGGATATTTTAAAGGCTTCTCGAAAGCCTTCCACCAGAAAGACTTACAACTCAAAATGGAAAAGGTTTACTATTTGGTGCTCTGGGAAGCATATTTCTCCAGAGTCTGCTGGTTTGCCTGCAGTCCTTGACTATATGGTTCATCTCAATAGCTTGGGACTCAGACCAGCTACACTTAGAGTGCATCTGGCAGCTGTCTCTGCCTTCTTGTCAGCAGGCAAGCACGCTTCCCTTTCAGCTCATCCTATATTCTGTAAGTTCTTCAAGGGATTGCTGCATACCAATACTCCCTTCAGGGACCCTGCCCCTGCTTGGGACCTTAATGTTTGCATTGCTCAGCCTATGCAACCCCCTTTTTGAGCCTTTGTCCTCAGCAGAGCTTAAGTACTTGACTTGGAAAACTGTGTTTCTGGTAGCCATTACTTCTGCCAGACTCATAAGTGAGTTACAGGCCCTGTCAGTGGAGCCTGATTTTATCTCTTTCCATAGAGATAAGGTGGTCCTCAGGACTAATAGGAAGTTTTTGCCTAAGGTGGTTTCAGATTTCCACCTTAACCAGTCTATGTCTCTTCCTGTTTTCTTCACTGACCATTCCTCCTCTGGGGAGAGGAGGCTGCACAGCTTGGATGTGAAAAGGGCCCTTAGCTACTACATAGAGCGCACCAAGGGTCACAGGTTTGACTCCCTCCAACTGTTCCTCACTTATGGTGAGGTTGGTAAGGGAAAACCTGCCACTAAGAGATCTATTGCCAGGTGGATTGTCTCTTGCATACAATTTTGCTATGAAAAATTAGGTAGGATCCCACCCTCAGGCCTGAGGGCTCACTCTACCAGAGGTACAGCTGCTTCCTGGCTGCTGCCAGGGATATTCCTATCTTAGAGATTTGTCAAGCAGCCACCTGGAAAACAGTACATACTTTTACCAAGCATTACTCTCTGGATATCCAGGCTAGGAGTGATGCTCGGTTTGGCACAGCAGTGCTTCAGAGCCTATTCCCGAAGTAGGTTCTGTCCCTCCTCCATGGAGGTACTGCTTGGTAGTCTGCATATGTCAGAATACAGCAAGACTTCATGTTGTTTGAAGAAAAAATTACTCACCTTAGTAATGTTGTTTCTTCTAATGGAGTCTTGCTGTATTCTGACCTCCCCCCCGCCTCCCCTCTCAGAACCTGGGGTTTGGGGATGTGGGTAGGCAGCAACAGTGTTGGCACTCTGGAGGTGCCTGCTTTTTCTCACCCTCTTAATTTGGGTGTGTGTGTTGTGTTTTGTTTTATTTTTTGGGTTTCCTGACTTGAGTCTTTGCCTTGGAACCAAAAAATCTTTTTATTATATTTAGTAGCCACTTGGCTAGTGTAAGTTTACAGTTTCCACACAGGACACCCAGTGAGTATAGCTCGTAAAGATCTGGCGGTTTGAGTTCAAACAACAACAGACAGAGTCTCAACCGAGCTTGAGCTCAGTGTTCCATGCCTTGCATGGAAAGTTAACTCTTTCCTGTCCGGGACAGTTCAAAGGTTGGACATCACTGCATATGTCAGAATACAGCAAGACTCCATTAGAAGAAACAACATTACTAAGGTGAGTCATTTTTTCTTTTTGTCTTTTATAATTTAGCAGTAGTTTCAATTTTAGGGACCATGCTTCGATAGGTGTGAAGTTAGCCTGCATCTGTTTTTCTAGTTGTACTGGGTCCAAGTGGCTGGAGTATAGCACCACATCATCTGCATAAAGTAGTACTTTATCTTGAGTAGCTGATGGTAATTGATTTAGAAACAGGCTAAAGAGCAGGGGGCCCAAGATGGCACCTAGAGGTACCCCTGTTTTCACACTCCGGTTTTCTTTTTTTATCTTATTTCTATTTTTACGCCTGCTGTGGCATAACTGGCAGGGGCATCCAGCTGCCAGCTCTGCCTGCACAGAGAGCAGCAGGGTCACTCGCATGGTGGGGGATCTGGAGCGGCCACACATCGACCCGCCGGAGGGCCTCCTCATGCCACCCCGAGCCGGGCCGGGCCCAGAGCCCCCCAGCGTGATTCCACAAAAGTCCTCCAGGCAGGGTAGAGCACGGCCATCAAGCTGCACGGTCACTCCCAGACATTTTTCCATCTTTAGATCCCCTGGAGTGCGGACGTGCAATGATGTCTGAGGCACAACGTGCCGACGTCTGCCGCACTCCACCCCTAATTGAACCAGCTCTGGTAATGCCCCCTGGTCATCACCAGGGGCCACTGCAGAGTGGTGGGAACCCTTAACCCTCCTCGGGATAGGAGAGTAGTCCTCCGGATGTTCAATCTTGTCCCTCCCCTGACAACCAGGGTGCATTTCCGAACCTGGGTCGCTAGTGTGGCGTGAGATGTGGCGTCCAGCGCCTCAGCCCTCAGCGCCACCGGGCCGGCTTATGCTCCGGTTTTCTGAGAGAACATCTAGGATTTTTACCTTTTGTACTCTTCTAATGAGGTAGCTCCTGAACCAAGCCACAGACTCAGGCGATAGTCCTGTATAGAATAGCTGGTTCAGAAGTAACCCATGGTTAACTGTGTCGAAAGCCTTGGTGAGGTCAATATAGGTTGCCCCCACCAAGAGCCCCTGATCAAGTGCATTGTGAATATGCCCTGTGAATTCAACTAGGGCAGGTGTGGTGCTGTGGTGTTTTCGGAACCTATGCTGTTGTGGGCATTGCAGCTGATGTTTGTCAAAGTAGTTGACAATTTGATTGTATACAATGCATTCCAGTATCTTTGAGAGCAGGGGGAGTATTGAGATAGGGCAGTAGTTTATATGACTAGTCCTATCCCTGCTTCTGTAGACTGGTGTTACCACTGCAGTTTTCCAGAGCCAGGGGAACTTACTGGATACAAGTGATAGGTTTAGAATTCTTGTAAGGGGTGGGAGAATCATATCGAGTGAGTGCAACGAGCTTGTGATCTAGAGTGTTGCTGCTAACTCTGGATTTTCCAAGGACTTAAGAGAGATATTTTTTGGCTTCAGCTTGGGTGATTATTTTGGGGGGGGGGAGAGCCAGACTGGATAACAGTCTTATGTGCAAGATTGCAGTCATTCAATGGTTCAAAGAAATCTGGTGACTACACCGATGAAGGCATTATTGAAAGTGTTTGCAATGATTCTAGAGTCCTGGTTGGTATCCCCTCAACATTTAGCATGGTGGGAGGTGACTTATCGGGTTTGCCAGACAGTATCTTAAAGCAGCAGTACTATTTAACCAGGAAGTGATCAGTTTCCAGTTTTGTAGCGCCACAGTGAATATGGCAGCTACTGTCTAGTACTGCTGCTTTCAACATGGTGGGTGGCAGAAATGTAAACAAAAACATAAGATAACTGAACAAATTATGGGGTGATAGTACAATGCCGGTGAGAAAGATTACCAGGAACATGCTTAACAGAGTACAGGGAATAAACTGTTGAAAAAGCACAGATTTTTTTTATCTTGCACTGCTGCTTTAATGTTTTCCCAAAACTTACGTCTGTTCCCCCAGGAGTTTGTCATCTCACTTTTGAAGTGTTGGCTTTTGGCCTTTCAAATAGCCCAGGTACACTTGTTCCAGGCTGTTTTTTAGTTCTGTAAGTCTACTTGTGATCGCATGCTTCTTGCTTTGTACCACAGGTTGTCCCTGTGCTTCATCTGCTCGATAAGTTGGGATGAGATCCAAGATTTACATGAGCCCCGGATTTTACATTTAGTGTAGGGAGCATGGATATTGCATGCCTCACTGAATTTGCAGATAAAGCTTTCAAGCGTTGAGTCCACGTCTGCTCCAGTGTCTATAGCTCCCCAGTCTTGGCAACTTGGGTGTGCTTTCAGTGCACCCAGTTTCCCTTTTTTTAGAATTCTAGTCATGATAGTGTTTGCTGGAATCTTGGGGGATTTGTTAGACCAATTAAAGAGGATTGGGGAGTGGTCACTGAAAGAATCCGGGAGGACCACTGTGCGGATAATTCTCTCAGGTCGGTTTGTGATCAGCCAGTCTATTAGTGTACTAGTCCCTGTTCGATAATGTATACGAGTGGGGGAGTCCACTAGTTGGGCCATGTTTAAGGAGGATATGGCATCTCTGTAAGGAGTCGCCTCAGGGGATATCCAGTTAATGCTGAAATCTCCTACCATTAGTAGCACAGAATTGCGACGGAGGTCTGCAAGGTAGTCTAGGGCCACCTTGAACCCACTGGATTGTTCCTTAGGAGGGATATAGATAGATACAAACGTTAAACCTAGTCTAAGTTGAAGGCCTTGGCCAGATCAATATAGATGGCTCCAACCATATATCCGCTGTCGAGGGCCTAATGCAGGTAACTAGTGTATTCAACTAGGGCAGTGCTGGTAGTATGTAGCTTTCTTTTTTTTTTATCTTTATTTAGTGTTCAAAGTGTGGTACAAGTGACATCAATATCATTTTATGCATCTACATGAAATAATATAGAACATTCTATAACACTGACCATGGTTAATCAAATACTGCATCAGGGATCCTTCTCCTTCAAAAGAAGTCAGTCATTTTCCAAGGATTGAACATGGTCAAACACTTAGGCCTGCTTTGAGTCCTGAGGCCCAGACTGATCCAGTTCCACGACCACAGCCACTTAGTAATTACTATAGGCAGAACCCTGACTGGGCTCCTCAAAACCATCAAGGAACAAATATTTAATCTTCCTGTGATATATGAAAAAAACAGCTGTGCCATTTAAGCTCAAATGGTGATTCCTGACCCACCTGGTATGCCGTAAGGCATTCAATGGTGTATATATTATTAACAGTATCATGCCACATTGCTATAGTTGGAGGCTGTGGCTGACGCCATAGGTGACTTACCACTTTCTTTGCAGCTAAGATATAAAAATATGTCAAGGATTTAGAGGAAACTCAAACACCTTGAGGATGGATAGCAAGAAGAACCATTTCTGAAGCTAGCAACCTGTCCGTTTCCAGCAATCTAGTAAGCCTGACTCCAATATGCTGATAAAAGAAAGCAAGGACTGGGCAAGACCAGAAAATATGTGTGAGTGGCATGGGTATTCCCACAGTGTTGCCAACTTAGTCCCAGGTGGGAGGGGAAATATTTGGTAAATGTTGCAGGTGTGTTAAAATATCTATTCCTACACTTCAAAGAAAATTTTCATTAGTACAGTGCCGAGGAGACTTTAATAGACAGGGTGGTGTATTTAACCAGAACTCATAAGAGATATTTGACTTTAATTTAGCATTCCAAGCCTTTAGTATTGATTGTGTAGAATCCCCAAGATACTCTTGCAATCCTCTATATACCAGTCCACTCAAATGAAGCCACTGATCCCCATTAATAGTATCTAACAAAATTTTAAGTAGCAAGGGAAGGGGTTCTGGGAGGCGTCTCCTCCGTGCTCCCTTGTGCAGTAGAAGGGTACGAACCTGTAAGTAACAAAAGTGTTCACTATTGTTAAGTTATAGCACGACTGAAGAGCTGCAAAGGCCGAGGTGAACTCCATGATTGTCCAGAAACTGAAAAATGTATGAAAGACCTATTAGGTGCCATCTGTGAAATGGGTGGCCAGTCCAGGACTGGAGAGATTCAGTTTCCGCTGCTACTGTAATTGACGTAAAAAATAAAAAATCGGCGCTAAAGAAGGGAGGGTACGTAGGTGAAACCAAACCAGAAGAGTTTGTGCATTATACTAGCTAAATTTCCTAAGATTTTGGAGATCCGTCAGTGGAGCAAATAATATTTTCCCTGGATCAGGTAAATCATTAATGATAAATTTATATGTTTCCACATTGAACTGAATTTGGGATTCAGGCAAAACAACACAGTACGCACCGTAACCACTCAAAACTAAGTAAGTAAATCCGGGAGATTTAGTCCCCCCTTGACAAGGGCAGTTGAATGAATGACCATCCAAACTGAGGTATTTTTTCCATTCAGCACAAACCCCGATAATACCTTGTTCCAAGACATAAAGTAAAAATGTGAAGGAATCAATGGGAGCGTCTGGAATAAATAAAGAAGGCAGGGTAAAATATTCATCCTGATAACATCTGTCCTGGAGTAAAAGGATAAATGTAGTTGGGGGACACTTATGCATGTCCTGTTCAGTATTTTGCATTAAAGATTCAAAGTTAACCAACTCTAGACATTGAAGATTTTGAGGTAAAGTGATGCAGAGATATTTAATTGTGGTTCTTGTCCAACGTAAGGGAAATGTGGATTTTAATATTGGCAAGGATGCAAAGTTCAGTGTTAGAACTTCTGTTTTGGTTATATTCAGTAAGAATCCAGATGCTTCCCTAAATTCTTGTAATAATTGCCATACAGCAGGAACAGAAGTCTCTGGTTCTAACAATGTAAGAAACACATCATCAGCATACAATGAAATCTTGAAAGTCTCACGTCTTAGAGGGACGCCCTCCACCTCTTGTGCCTGCCGTACTGCAGTCACTAATGGTTCTATGTGTATAGCAAAAAGCAAGGGGGACAAGGGTCATCCCTGACTTGTGCCTCATGCTAATGGGATCGGAGTCGACAAAGAAACATTAATTCGGATGTAAGCTGCCGATGAGGAGTATACATTCTGGAGCCAGGTCAGAAACCCCTCAGGAAACCCAAACGCTTGTAGCGTATACCATAGGAATTCCCATGTCAGTTTATCAAATGCTTTATCAACATCTAGGCTGACTCTATGCATCTTTCTGAACCCATGCTGTAGTGGGCATTAGATGTTGTGTTTTTCCAGATAGGTGATGAGTTAGTCTGAAACAATTCTCTCCAGGGCCTTGGACAGAGAAGACAGGATGGAATTGACCTATAGTTAGACAGATTAGAGCAGTCATCGTTTTTGATGACAGTCATGACCAGAGTAGTTTTCCATACTCCAGGGAACTGTGAGTACTGCAGAGAAAAGTTGAAGATCTTGGAGGTAGGATGTGCGATTTCCTCAAGACCCAGTGTAGTAGCTTCATATCAATCATTATCATCACCAACCCTTGTTTTACCCAATACTACTCTTTTGATATGCTTTATGGTGTCCTTGGTGGAGACTCATTTGAAATATAATTTAGGGTGTCCTGTCTCAGTGTCATGTCTGCTAGGGGCTTCAGTATCTTCATCTTCATGAGTCACCAGTCCAGGGCTCCCAGGGATGACTGCACTCAAATCTGTAAAAGATGTGTTGAATCTGTTTGCTAACTCCTTTGGGTCCCTGCTGTCTGTCCCACCAATGTTAAGCATTTTACAAGGCTGTTTCTTGCTCTTGAGAGTTCAGACATGTTTTCCCAGAATTTCTTCCAATTCTTCCAGTCTGGGATTTGTTGGGCCTTACAATATTCAGATTTGGCCAGTCTGATCTCCCTGGTGCATCTATTGTGTGCTTCTCTGTATTTTTGCACGGGTGCCAGTAACCCAGTCTTTCTTGCTAAGGACCACCTGTTGTCCCTTTCCGTCATGAGGACCAATAGTTCAGGAGTGATTCCTCCAGATGAGCTGCCCCACACCTTACACTTTTTGAGGGGGGCAAACTTGTCACGGGCTGAGGAGAATTCCTTTATTAGGTAGTCCAGGGCAGAGTCAATGTCGGGAATGGCATCCAGGTAGCTCCAATCTGTATTAGCCAAGAAGGATTTAAATGCCACCACCTTACCTTTGCAGGGGACCCCGCTGGTGGTAAATCTGGGGGCTTGATCTGTTAAGTTGACCACGAGCATTGCAGTTGGGAATGGTCACTGATTGTGTCAGGTAACACTCTGACATACTTGACCCTGTCATGATGTGTGGCCAGAATCCAGTCTATTAAGGTACTGGTGCCAGATAGTTGACCCTGGTGTTTTCAGTCACCATTTGGGAGAGGAAAAAAATAGCAGTCATATCCCTATCTCCAACGCTAGATTTGGAGGCTTATTGATATTGAAGTTGCCGGTGGCAGTAATTTCCCACTTATGATTCATTTTTTTGAAGTAGCTGGAGAAGGACTTCAGGCCAGCTAGTTGTTTATTAGGTGGTATGTAAGTTGTCATAAGGGCAAGACATCTGCTTGGACTTAAAGTCTTTACCATTCATTCATACATACTGTTGGGACTACATCAGAGGCGCTAGGACACAGCGGGAGCCAAACATCTTCGGGAAGGTCAGCTCCAAGGTAGGACCATGCATGCATGGCACCATGAGACTGGCTCGTGCCTGTGTAGGCTATCTCGGCGTTGACCCTCCAACTGCCTCTGTTCCTTTTTTGCCCACTGTTGAGTGTGCTTCAGTGACAACGTCGCTCACCTGCTGGGAGTCAAATCTTCATGTCTGTATGACAGCAGCTATAGTCGTTCAGTATTCGAGTAATATTAGTAGTGCTAGTGTTACTATTTTTTTATTTTTGAGAAAAAAAAGGCTGAAGAAAGAAATTCTCTCAGCTTGCCATTGATGGAGTCAGTGACGGTAGGGAGACTTCGCTAGAAAGCTGTCCTGGCAGTGGGGCTGTGTCTGGTCTGCCGCCCTCTCCAGAGGAGGGGTCAGACCACAGACAGTCTGGTGCTTGAGGGGAAGGACAGTCCCCCCTGTAAGCACAAAAAGAAGTGGGCCCATCCCTGATCTCGGTGAGGGACCCGATGTCGCTTAACCTCAAGCTCTTCTCCTTCCCGCTGAAAGAAGAAGAGATGGTACCGCTCAAGGTCACCCTCTGGTAGGTATGCTAGGGAATCCTCGGTAGCAGTGAGTGGTAGATGCACCCCAACCCCTCCGGGGTCTCCGGTGATCTCTGTTCTTAGTGGCCAGGCCTCTCAACACCAGAGCCTTCTCTATCCTCTTGTGGGGTTTCCAGTGGTCAGTTTCACCATTGGGCCGCTCTTATGGAGCAGTGGGTACAGCGTCTGTCTCGGGTGCCCTTACTGGCGGACCCAGTTCCAGGGCCTTTGGATCTTGGTGCTGCTGGACCATGGCTAGGGTCTTCTTGACAGGGAGTGTGGTCGGTGCCAGTGACATAATTTCTTCCCTCACCGATACTGGCACCTCACGACGCCGTTTCCACATGCCTCTCCCCCTCATTTTTCTTCCTCTCAGGGGCTGGCACAGTTACCTCCTTCCTCCTCTCTTTCTAGATCTGGCAGTTTGTCGGGGTCTCTTGCAGTGGGGAGGTCCTCGGTGGTGCAGGTGGTGCCGGATTCTTCAGTATTGTGTGCGACGCTGGGTTCTTTGGTGCCAAGTGTGGCGCCGGGTACCTTGGTGCCATGTGTGGCACCGTGGTCTTCCATGCCAGTAGCAGTCCCATGTTGCCCGTTTTTGCCTTGCCTAGGCCGGGCTTTGGCATGGCAGGGCTGACTTCGGATTTCTCTGGGGTAGAGGTGGAACTTGATGAGTCTGATCCTGACTTGATTTTGTCTGACGACGGTCAGGATGACTCATTATTAGGCTTGGATGGGAAACCCTGTGCTCCAGTGGAGACCCCTATTGAGGACCTTTCCTTCCAGTCCCTCCTCAAGAACATGAATTCAACACACACTGGCTCTGCAGACTTCGTCTGTGGACCCAGGCAGGCTTTTGTGCCTCAAGTTCCTTCATATTCCTAACGTTCCTGTGAACCTTACACTTCCTATACCTCCCTCCTTTGAGACTGTGTCACAGGCAGTGTGGGAGAGGCCAGCTCTGATTCCTTCTGTGGCCAAATCCATAGATAGGAAATATGCTGCCCCCCGAAGAAGAACCCCTTCTTGGCTTCACAACATATCGCAGATGCGTTAGTCGTGCAGGCAGAAAATGAAAAAGCAGTTCTCCCTCAGGAGCTTCAGCACATCTTAACAATAAGGAGTCTCGTAAAATTGACACCTTGGGGAAATGGGCTTTCGCTGGGCATGTGTACTGCCAGTTATCAGGGGCATTTCTCCCAGTACGAATATATTCTGTGGAATTCACTTAAGTCTATGGTTGAGAACCTCCTGGAGTCTGACACTACCATGGAGCTTCTGCAGACTATCACCAGAGACATTGAGTCCAATAGTCATCAACTGAAGGCTTCTATGGATGCCTATGACACTGCAGCCAGGGCGGCCACTGCTGGAATCTGCATCAGGTGACACTCCTGGCTTAGAACATCAGGGTTTTCACCTGATACTCAGCAGCAGGTCAACAATGTCCCCTTTAATGGTGCTTATCTGTTTGGCCCCCCAAGTTGAACAAGCATTAGAGGCCACTCAGAAGACCAGGACTGCCATTAAAACAGTCAGGCCGGCTCCTTCTGCTCCACAGAGGGGCGGGACCATTGACAGTTCCGTTACAGGCAGTCCTTTTGAGGTAGAGGCTGAAGAGCCTTTAACAGAAATCAGACTCCTCAGCTGCAAAGGAAAATGCAGCAAAAGGCACAGGGCCCAAAAGCACCCAGTGCCACCCTCTGAAAGTCCGGTTCCAATCCCACCTCAACTGCCCAAGGAGAGTGCTTCAGAGGCAGTGGGAGGTTGTCTGACTCAGTTTTACACCCAGTGGAAGTCTGTCACAAGTGGGTCCTCAGTATTGTTCGGGAGAGTTATTCTCTCAGTTTTGCAGAACTCCCCCAGACCTTCCACCCAAACAGCAGCACAGCCTGCCTGCCACGCAGTGAGACATTCTCACTTCCCAAAATACAGGGCCTTCTCAAGAACAGGGCAGTAGAAGTTGTTCCTTGGGCAGAAAGGAACACGGGTTTCTACTCTCACTACTTTCTAGTCCCAGAAAAGACGGACGACATGCACCCTACTCTCGACCTTGGAAATTTAAACAAGTACCTGTTCAGGGAGAAGTTCAAGATGATCTCCCTAGGAACTCTACTTCCACTACTCCACCAGTAGACTGGCTGGCATCCCTGGATATGCAGGATGCCTACCAGCACGTTCCGGTACACCCAAGTCACCACAAGTATCTCCGCTTTTGTGGCCCTGGGTCAACACTACCAGTTCAGAGTCCTGCCCTTTGGGCTCTCCTGGTTCCTCAAGTCTTTACAAAGTGTTTTGCGGTTCTCAGAAAACTCAGCATTCAAGTCTTCCCCTACCTGGACGATTGTCTCCTAGCAAGCCCATCCAGACAGGAGACACAGGAAGCAGTCGTCACGGCTTCTCAGTGCTTCACATCCATGGGACTTCTGCTGAATCGGGAAAAATCCAAGCTTCAACCCTTCCAGTAGCTCCTCTTCATAGGAGCCCTCCTGGATACCTCCAGGGCAAGGGCTTTCCTTCCGGAGGACAGGAGGAACAACATTCTCCAGATGGCTCATTTCATCAGGGAGAACAACTCTGTTCAACCTCTTTCAACACAGTGGAAATTGGGTCTCATGGCATCGTCCATGTTCACAGTGCCTCTAGCCTATCTACACATGAGGACCACACAATGGATGCTCAGCACACAGTGGTCACCGACCATACATCCGCAGTCCTTCTACATAAAAGTGACAGAGCCTCTGATGAGATCACTTGCATGGTGGGTTCAAGAGGACAAACTTCTTCAGGGTCTACCCTTTACCCCACCGGACTCAGATCACGATCACCATGGATGGGTATCCTGTGAATAGGGCGTCCGCTATTGAGTGCTTTCAAAAAGGGTGACTCAATAAAGGTGTATGTTCAAAGGGCTACTGGACAGGGAGGGCGAATATAGCAACAGGATGTTGCTATATGTTCACCCGCATGGGGGGGATGAGCACGCTGTGCGATGGGCGGAAGGGGAAGGAGGGTTGTGAGGTGTAGCACAGTGGTGGGCTGCTGAGCTGGCTGTGTGGCGTGGTGGGTTGGTGGCATGCTAAGGTTGGGAGGGTGCCGGGTTTGATTCTTGGTGCGTTGTTTTTTTTGCGCCGGTCTGGGATTTCTCTTTTGTTGTTTTCACCCTGACATGCAGCCCCTGGGTTGAGAATCCTTTAGTGGGGTGCAGGAGGCTCAACCCCACATAAACAAAAACTCCATGTTTTCGGCGCCCTTTTGCTCTGCGCCGCAAGTGTACAATGATTGCTGGGGAAACCAGGTCAGGAGACAAAAGACAAACGGAAGGAAGAGACAGGGACTTGTGGGGGAGGAGAAGTGGCAACTGTCATGGAGTGGAAAGGAGGGAACAGGTTACTATGAAGAGAGAGGGAGCGGGCATTTTTGAAGGGTCTTCAGAAAATAGTTTTACGCTGCTGGAGGGGAAGAAGGAGGAGGGAGGTGATGCAATTGGAGGAGTAATTGATAAATGCCTGGACCAGACCGGAGTGGGGGAAAGTTCTGCTGGGAGAATTGCAACAAGGGCAAAAGTGGGAAATAATGTGCAGGAGGAAGAAGAGGAGCCTGGAATGAGAGATGGGGAAGAATGGAAGCAAACAGGGAGTAAGAGGGGTGGAATCTTAGTGCTGGGGTACTCAGTACTAAGAGGAGTCAGGTGGGGTAGCAAGGGGGAGAGGCATAGTCACATTTTGGTGGAGGCCATGCCAGGAATGACAGTGGAAATGGTGGGACAATCTGTTCTGAAATATGCTAGAAGGGGTAGGGACACGCCTCATTTAATTATACATCTTGGGACGAACGACCTGGCTAACAAGACAATATAGTCCAGAGGAGGTTTGAGGAACTAGGACAGTTATGTGAGAGGGCAGGAAGATCAGTAACTTTTTCAGAGATACTTCCAGTGCCCAAAGCAAGCACAACAAGAAAGCTGAGAATAGAGGAATTTAACGGATGGCTAAGAACCTGGTGTTATGCTAAAGCGGTATGGGCTGTTGAGGGGGTTGGGAGGGACCTGGGAAGACAGTAGTCTCTATGCCAAGGACAGACTACATTTGAGTGAGGAGGGAAAGAAAGTGTTGAAACAGAGGATGGAGGAGTACATAGAGGAAGTTGGGAATTTAAACTAGGAGTGGGGGTGGCATTTGGGGAAGAGATATGCAGAGACCACAGGTTGGGAAACCATATGAGCTTACCCCCATAACAGTGACAAAGAACAAATGGCAAGTACTGTTGGTGATGCTAGTAAAGGAGGGCAGGATGAAGGGGAGTGTGGAAGGTGGTTACCCTTAATGCTAGGAGCCTTGGGAGGAAAACTGCAGAGTTACAGGTGCTCATGGCAGAGGGAGAGGTGGGCATTGCAGCCATCACAGAAACATGGGCCACCCAATACAATGACTGGGACCTGTCTGTACCAGGTACAGGTTATTTCATAGGGACAGGGTGATTGGGAAAGGAGGGGGGGGTGCCACTATATGTGAAGGAAGGACTGAAGTGTGTAAGGGAGGAAGGGGAGGAGGGTAGTACGGAATCACTTTGGATGCAAATCCAGGATTCAAAGAATAGGATTCTCAGAATGGGAGTGGTCTACAGGCTGCCATCTTAGACGGAAGAGTTAGACAGTGAACTAGCGGAACAGATCAGGAGGACCTGCGAGAAGGGTAGGGTGGTGATTGTGGGGGACTTCAACATGCCAGGAGTGGACCGGAGTACCCCAACAACCAGGAATAGAAGGGAGCAGGTACTGCTGGATGCCTTCCAGGACAGCTTCCTGCTGCAAATGGTCAGTGAACCAACCAGGTTAGGGAATACCCTTGGCCTTGTGCTGGCAAATGGGGACTTTGTGAGAGAACTTACGGTGGAAGAACTGCTGCCAGGGAGTGACCACCACTCAGTATGGCTCACATTGGATATGGGCAAGGAAGGAGTGGAATCTGGCACAAGAGTGCTGGACTTCAGGATGGCCGACTTTGGGATAATGGGGGAAGTGGTAAAAGGATACCTGGCCAGAATTCAACGTAGTATGGACACTAACCAGAGGTGTGAGCTCATAAAGCTGGGGATGGAGGCAACCAAAACCTGCTGCAAGGCCCAGAGCAAGAAGGCTAGGGTTAAGAAACCGAGCTGGTTGAGCAAGGAAGTCATGGAAAAGGTAAGGAGGAAAAGAGCTGCCTTTAGGAGGTACAAGAAAACAGGGAGGGGAGAGGACAGGGAGATGTACCTGATGGAATCGAAGGAGGTGACACGGGCAGTAAGGGGAGCCAAGGCATCTATGGAGCTCAGGCTGGCACAAGGCATTAAGAAGGGGGAGAAGGACTTCTTTAGGTACATCAGGGAGAAAAGGAGCTGTAAGGACCGCATAGTAAGGATTAGGAAGGAGGGGTGTTAGGTGGAAGCAGGGTGTGATAAGGCAGAAGTGCTAAATGATTACTTCTGCTTGGTATTTACTAAGGAGAAGAGAGAGGGGTGATACCCAAGGGAGGAATGGCAGAAACGGGGGGAGGGGGTGACAGATGGGGAAATCATAGAGGGCAGAGTTCGGGAGGGTTTGAAGGCACTGAGGGTGGACAAGGCGCCAGGCCCAGATGGCATCTACCCCAGGGTACTGAAGGAGCTGGCAGAGGTCCTTGCAGGACCTTTGGCAGACCTATTCAATGCCTCACTACACTCAGGGTGTGTACTTCAGGACTGGAGGATGGCTCATGTGGTGCCCCTCCACAAGATTGGCCCCAAGGATGAACCAGGGAACTACAGACTGGTGAGCCTCATATCCATCGTGGGTAAGCTGATGGAGACTATCCTGAAGGAGAGGTTGGTGGCCCTCCTAGAGGCCAAAGGACTATAGGACAACAGACAGCATGGCTTCATACGTGGCAGATCCTGCCAAACCAACCTGGTGGAGTTCTATGACTGGGTAACTAGGCAACCGGACAGGGGCCATGCAGTGGATGTCCTGTATCTTGACTTCAGTAAAGCATTCGACTGGGTGCCACATGGGAGGCTGGGAAGTAAGGTAGAAGGCACAGGGGTGGGTGCAAAGCTGGTGAGATGAGTAGGGAACTGGCTTCAGGGAAGGCAACAGAGGGTGGGGAGCTCTCACACCCAAGGGTAGTGACGAGTGGTGTTCCACAGGGCTCGGTGTTGGGACCAGTGTTGTTTGGGATATTCATTGCAGACATGTCATTGGACATCAAAAGCAAGGTCAGTCTGTTTGCTGATGATACCAAGATGGGAGCAGTGGTGGATGACCTAGGGGGGGTGGCAAGGGTTGCAGGATGATCTGGCAAAGCTTGAAACCTGGTCAGACACCTGGCAACTGGGGTTTAATGCCAAAAAGTGCAAGGTGCTGCATTTTGGGGTGAAGAACCCAAGGAGGAATTACCAGCTGGCGGAATGCAGCTAACCCAGACAGAGGAGGAGAAGGATCTGGGGGTGCTCATTACAGGGTGAATGAACAACTTGGCACAATGTAGGAAGGCAGTTGCAAAGGCCAACAAAATGCTGGGTTGCATTGCAAGGGGTATATCCTCGAGGGAGGAGGTGATTCTGCCATTGTACTGGTTATTAGTTAGACCGCACCTGGAGTACTGTGTTCAGTACTGGCACCCATATTTGAAGAGGGACATTAAGTTACTGGAGGGGTGCAGCGCAGGGCGACAAAGATGATCAAGGAGCTGGGGAACTTATCATATGAGAGGAGACTGAGGGAGTTGAACATGTACTCGCTGGAGGAGAGGAGGGATGGGGGACATGATTGGAACCTTTAAGCACATGAAAGGAATAAACAAGACAGGTACAGTGGGGCTATTCAAAGTAAGGGAGGGGAGGGACACCAGGGGCCATGATATGAGACTGGAGGAAGGAAGGTTCAGGAGGGAGATGAGGAGACACTTTCTTACAGAGAGGGTGGTAGCTGGGTAGAATGCATTACCTGCAGAAGTGGCATCCAGTAGAACAGTGGACTACTTCAAAAGGGGATGGGACAGGACAAGGGGGAGAGTCAATGGAGGGGAAGGGTGGAAGGGAGGGGCAGCTGCAGAATAAGCGGTGCTAGCTGCACATTCAAGCAGACTTGATAGACCTCTAGGCCTTTATCTGCTGGCAAATTTCGCATGTTCGTATGTTCGAAATTGATTTTTGGCGATGTACACTTGCCCTAATGGCGATCGTGGATGCCGCTCTGATCGGGTGGGGAACTCACTCTCAAGATCTCCACACCCAGGGGGGTATGGAGCCAGGAGGAATCTCATCTACACATAAATGTTCTAGAGAGGAGAGCTGTCCTCTGTGCTATCCGAGCCTTGAAGGATGTCCTCTGCCACAAGATAATTCTCCTTCAGATGGACAAGGCTGTGATGTGCTAAGTCAACAAGCAGAGTGGAGCATGCTGCTACCCTCTGTGCAGGGAGGCCATTAGAGTGTGCGAGTGGTGTTTCAAGCATGATGCTCTGATTCAGGCAGTCTACCTGTCAGGAACTCAGAACAACCTAGCAGATCACCTCAGCAGGGCGGAGGCAGATCCACACGAATGGTCATCATGCGTTCGCTATTTGACGAGTGGGGCAGTCCAGGCCTGGACCTTTCTGCATCCCCACTCAATGCAAAACTGCCTCTATTCTGCTTCAGAAATCCAGAACCTGGCGTTTTCTGTCAGCATGCATTCAAACTGCGGTGGACAAGACGTTTTCTGTACGCATTTCCTCCTCTACCATTAGTTCAGAGGGTGCTGCTCAGACTGGAGGCATAAGGGGCAGAATGATTCTTTTTTTTTTACCGTGTTTTCCATTTTTCTCCCATAACTCAGCCCCCCCCTCCTCAGGCAGCAGCGCCAAGCATGTGGGCTGATATCGCCACATCTCGAGGTACCCACCCATTACATGTTGCCACCGTCGCCTATGCTGACCACCGGGCCTCCACCCTGTGGTAGCGGGACTACAGGGGGTGGGCAGGGACCACCCTCTGAAGGGGAGAGCTACCTTCCAGCTGCTTAATTCTGCTCTGACCTCTCTCCCCCCCCGTGCCGGCTCCCCGGCGACCCGAACCCAGGTCACCGGCGTGGCATGAGGTAAGGTGTCCAGCACCTCAGCTCTCAGCGCCACCGGGCCGGCCCAGCAGAATGATTCTAATTGCCCCATACTGGCCTCAGCAGATATGGTTTCCATTGATCAGTGGTTGTCGGAAGTCCCACTGAAGCAACTGCCATCACGAATGGACCTGCTGACACAGGGCCCCTTGGTCCACCCCAACCTGCGATCCATTCATCTCCATGCCTGGCTCCTGAAGAGATAGAAGTGGGCAGGTACAACGTTTCTCAGAGAATCTCAGAGATCCTCTTGGCAGCACGTAAGCCCCTCCGCCAGGAAGACTTACACAGCAAAATGGAAGCACTTCTCGACTTGGTATGCTAAGTCCTAGCTGGACCCCTTCCATTGCCCACTGAATAAGGTGTTGGGAGTACCTCTTAGACCTGTCAAATGCAGGGCTGCAATACTCGACAGTGAAGGTATACCTCTGCACAATTTCTGCCTATCATGAACCAATACACAACATGACGCTGGCTCAGTTGCCGCTAGTCAAGAGGTTTCTGAAGGGCATCCTACACACTAGACCCCCAGTCAGGAGACCAGTGGCTGCGTGGGATATTAACCTTGTGCTAGACATGCTCACTCATAAGCCTTTTGAGCTGCTAGCCACCTGTGATTTGAAGTTTCTGACCTGGAAGACTGCCTTCCTGGTGGCCATCACTTCTGCTCGCAGGGTCTCTGAAATACATGCCTTGACCACAGACCCTCCATATACTGTCTTTCACAAGGACAAGGTGGTACTTCATACTCACCCTAAATTCCTGCCCAAGGTGGTTTTGGAATTTCACCTCAAACAGCCCTTGGTTCTCCCCACTTATTTTGCTAACTTCCAGAGTGAAGGGGAACGCATCCTTCACTCTTTGGATGTCAAGAGGGCACTACAATTTTACATCGATAGAACAGGGGAGATTTGTAAAACCAAGCAACTCTTTGTATCATTCAGCATGGCCTGGCTGGGCCAGCCTGTTGCTGTTAGATGCATTTCTGCTTGGATCATGGCATGCCTTCGCCATTGCTACTCGATGGTGCAAGTCAAGTTGGAAGGCCAGGTTTACGCCCACTCTACCAGAGCAGTTGCAGCATCCCTGGCAGAGATTCATAATGTGCCCATTGCAGATATTTGCAAAGCTGCTACTTAGAGCTCGGTGCATACCTTTGTGTTGCACTACGCTCTGGATGTCCACGCCAGACAGCACACTTCCTTTGGCAGGACAATCCTTAATGGACTTCTGTTCTGAGTGAGCTCTATCTCCTGCCGCCCTGCTCGGGGGATTGGTTTTTAGCTTGATACTCTCCCAGCAGTATGAATGAATGGTGAAGACTTTAAGTCCAGGAAGATATGGAAATTATGTACCTACCATAATTCTTGATTTTCTTGGACAAGTCTTCACCATTCATTCATATGCCCACCTGCCATCACCCAAGCGCACTCATCCTGTTTTTGGTCTTCACTCCTTCATGTGTTGGGTTGTGAAGACTTTGTTTCTTGACCCTTTTTAAACGGGTCAACTGGGGTATCTTATGCCTGCATTAGGTTAGTTGTTTCCTAAGTTTAGTTTATGCTGCATCTCCTTGGTCAAAAAGGTACTGAGGCAGTTGGAGGCTCGACGCTGAGATAGCCTACACAGGCTTGAGCCAGTCTCGCAGTGCCGCGCATGCGTGTCCTACCTTGGCGCCGACCCTTCTGAAGATTTGTGGCTCCCGCTGCGTCCAAGCACCTCCGGCATAGTCCCAGCAGTATGAATGAATGGTGAAGACTTGTCCAAGAAGATCAAGAATTAAGGTAGGTACGTAATTTCCATATTTGTGCTCCTTCCTTAGTAGGAGTTTAACTACTAGGCATTCACAGTCCTTAGTCAACCTACTTATTTTGAGTTTGGACACCATCATGCCAGAGAAGGCAGCCCCTACCTCACTTGCCCATATGGTCCTCTCTGAAGAGGGTGAAGCCTGGCAGGGTGATGGCAGCATCAGAGATCTTGGGGGTGAGCCAGGTTTCACCAGGGATATGACATCCAGCTGCACTAGTGCAACTCAGGCTTCAGATACAGTAAATTAAGAGAGATAGCTTCCAGTGTTTAGCGAGACAGTGTTAAGCTTCCTGTGCTGCTTATGTGCATGGACCTAGGTTGCTATGGGCCGATTAATGGAAGTCTTCTTAGTTCTCTAAGGTGCTGTTTGAGACTATTTTTTTTTCCTGTTGTAATGAGTCTTACGGGTTATACTGGAGGGATATGTGCTATAAGAATAGCAGTAGCACTCCCTTAGAGTAGGTAGGCTTTCTCACACCAGGAATTCTTCAGCATGTGTTGACAGGTGCAGTATGCCAGCTGGGTTCAGCTGCCCTGGAGAGGATGAGTCAGTGTAAATGAACAGGAACATTGGCCTATCAGAAGAGAGAGAGGGAGAGAGGAGTGCTGCCTGCAGTCAGCCTGAAGGACCTCAGAACTTTTTCTCCACTGACGTGGCAACACTGCCTAGGAGCTCTCTCTCTTCTGTACCTTCAGAGACCTTCCTGTGAGTTTTTTTCTTAATTTGAGTGCTGCCTGTACATTTTTAAGGTATTTATTGTATTTTTACACATTTTTTCCACGGTTGCGTTTTGTTTCCTCGCAGTCACGGACATTTTATCATTTTTCCCACTTCTACGTCGTTTCTGAGGTAAAAGTTTACCATGTTTGTGTTAAATCAGCGTTTTTCTTATTTTCCTTGATAGTTTTAGTGCATAGTGTTATTTGTCACGCATTTGCGTGACTTTTTTCTGTTTTAAATCACACCATTGCGGTATTTTTTCCCCACACACGCGTGCCTTTTCTGGCCATTTTTTCAAGTAATTCAAAGTATTCTATCAGTAAATTAGAGAGTTCCTCTGCATTATCTCTCAGGGAAACCTCTCTTTGTAGTGCAGTGGGCTTCTGTTGGCAAGAGGTGTGGAGGTTGTTACTGTCATTCCTTACCACTATTGTGAAAAAAAAAAAATAAAACAAGTCTTTCTTTTAATTGGACATATGTTGGCTTATTGTTTTGGCCAAACACATATTAGCATGGCTACCCAGTCTGCCTCCCCCTCCTCTAAAAGCGCTGAGGGGGGTACCTCAATTCAACACAAAAATATAGATATGTCCTCTAAAGATCCTAATGAAAATAAGTCTGATAAAAGTAAAAATTCTAGCCAAGCCTCTAAACGACAAAGTGAGCGGGGTTCTGATTCAGTCCCTGCTGAAAAGACAAAGAAAGATAAACATGCCACTGCCCCTCCACTCGAAAGGCATAGGGAGACATCAGTGGTTGACAAAGATATGCCCTTTGCAAATGAAATGGCTAAAGCTTGGCATGTATAACAGACTTTACAATTTATGGGCAATATTTTCTTGGCTCCTTCGGGGCCTAGTACTCCTCTCCACGACTCTGGGTACGCCCAGGGATTTTATTATGAGGGAGAGGACGATGAATTTCCCCAAGATGACCCATTAGACCTAGATGGTCACACTGGTGGTGATTTACCTGATGATAATGATGAAGTTTCTTCCCATTTTACCTTTGTTAAACAGATGATGGACACCCTGGAACCTCCCCTCAAGGACAACACCAAACAAGAGATGGAGAAAGACTATGTAGAACTGATGGGACATACTCCTTCAAATAAATTGACTTTGCCAATACATAATACATTAAAAAGAGCAACTTTTAAAATTCAGGAAACCCCTTCATCTGCTTTGGGGTGGACAGAAAGACTGAGAGGAAATACCAGCTTGGTAAACTGACTGCTGACTTTCTCTGTACACATCCAGACCAGAAAGGGGTGGTTCAGACGGCAACCTGTGACAAAGCTAATGTGCCACTGTCTGCTCAGCCTCCAGAAAAAGAGTAGAAAAAAATGGATTCTGTGGGTAAGAAATCCTATACTACTGCTTCTTTGCTGTTTTGTCTACTTACATGGCATATGCAGTTAGATATCAGAGAGCTTTGTTGAAATCTATCCTGGCTATAGTGCATCATGGGGGAGACACTATGCTCAGGGATGTCACTGAAACTGTAAAACTGGCCATAGAAGCTGCTAAGTATCAGTTTCACATGGTCATAGATAATAATGACACAGCCTCGAGGGTTATGGCACAGGCCATTTCTCTCAGGCAGTTTGCTTGGTTAAGAACTACTAATCTCACTCAGGATACCCAATTACAGGCTGTGGATTTTTCTTGTGAGAAAAATTCCCGTTTTGGGGATCAAACGGAGGCTTACATGAAAAGAATGGATGAGCACAAAACTGCCTATAAGAGTAACTCAGCCAAAGAGAAGCCCTCTACCTCCTGCAAACCTCAAAACAAGAGGGCAGGGGCAGGGGTTATTTCACTAGGGCATTCTGTCCGATGCAGATGCCTATGGGTTTTTCTCAGATGAGAGTTTTTTTCAGGGGAAGAGGTAGAAGAGGCCAGAGGAAAGCCAACTCCATTCCTGTCCCCTCTGTTCAAACCAGACAACCATCCTCCTGACTCCTCTTTGGTCTCCTCCCCTCTCCCAGTTGGGAGCAGGCTCTCCTACTACCTCTATCATTGGCAGCTCATCACCACAGACAAGTGGGTGTTAGAGGTAGTGGGTCAGGGCCTATCTCTTCAGTTCAGAAAATTCCCTTCCCTCCTAGTCCCCAAGTTCTCAAAACGTCTAACCCCAACAGAAAAACTGCTGTTGGAGATGAAGGTGAAGAACGTTTTGGAAGTCAAAGCTATGGAAAGAGTGCCCTTCCCCCAGTGGGGTCAAAGGTCTCTATTCCAGGTACTTCCTTACTCTGAAGAAAAATGGGGAGTAGCGACCTATTCTGGACCTAAGGTACCTGAACAAGCACCTGCTGAAACCAAGGTTCAAAATGGTAACCTTAAATCAGGTCATTCCTTCTCTGATGCAAGGGGACTGGCTAGTCTCCCTAGATCTGAAGGTTGCCTATTTCCACATCCCAATCAGGCAGTCCCACAGAAAATTCCTCAGAGTCAGGCTGCCTTCAGGCCATTACCAATTTGCAGCCATGCCGTTCGGGCTAACTTCCGCTCCCAGGGTTTTCACCAAGTGCCTGGCAGTGGTTGCAGCTCATCTCAGAAGACAAGGGATTTCTGTTTTTCCCTACCTGGACGATTGGCTAACCATGGCCAACTCTCCACAGGCAGTTGCAGAAGCCCCGAGCCGGACAAAAGACACCTTGCAGTCTCTGAGCTTTATTATCAACAAAGACAAATCCCAGTTTCAGCCTACTCAAGCACTTCAATTCATAGGGGCAGAGCTCAACATACTGCAGGGGAAGGCTTTCCTTCCTGAAGACAGAATTTTCTTAGCCTCTTAAATTCCTTCATTCTCGGCCAGCCGAGACTAGCCAGACACTTCCTCAGACTGCTCGGTCCATGGCCTCTATGACCACAGTAGTCCCAGGCACCAGATTCCAGATGAGGGACATTCAGTATCACCTCAGGTCTCACTGGTCTCAGAAAAAGGATTCCTTTGCAAAGCTAGTGCCAGTCACAAGAACCCTTCTTCGGGCTCTAGACTGGTGGAAGGAAGCAGAAATCATCAGGGTAGGGGTTTCTTTCCAGATTCAGCAACCCTTCCAAATCCTACCTCCCTCCTAGGTTGGGGTGCCCACCTAGGGGACCAGTCCATAAGTGGCACCTGAACACCCAAAGAATCCACATACCACATCAACCTCCTCAAACTCACAGCAGTGTTCTTGGCCATTAAGGCTTTCACCCTACAGCTCAGAGGACAGACTGTTCAGATAAGAACAGACAATACCACTGTCATGTTCTGTATCAACAAGCAAGGAGACAGAAGGTCAACCAAACTCTGCACAGAGGCAATGAGGATTTGGTCCTTGACTTGTTCCCTGGACATGTCTCTGTTGGCCATTCATCTCCCGGCCAAGGACAACACTTTGGAAGATGCTCTAAGCCTCATCAGTCAGGGTCACCACGAGTGGACCCTAAACAAGCAGGTCTTTGCCACAGTCTTCAGAAGGTGGGGGGTTCCAGATCAGGATCCGTTTGCATCCAGCCTCAACCACCAGCTACCACAGTACTGCTGCAGGCCCCCAACACTGGGCACCATCCCAGTAGATGCTCTGACCCTGGACTGGGAAGGAAGGTTTCTGTACACTTTTCCTCCCTTTCCTCTGATCTACAGGGTCCTTCTCAAGCTCAGGGCTCAGCCAGCCACCATGATTCTGGTGGCCCCGGTTTGGGCAAGGCAACCCTGGTATTCCCTTCTCCTCGCTTTGTCAGTAAGGAAGACCATCAGACTGCCAGCAACTCATAGTCTCCTGACTCTTCCCCAGACAGGGGTAGCATACCTCAGCATCCAGTCTCTTCACCTCAAGGCCTGGTACTTGAGGAGCTAGTTTCCTGAATCCCAGTACTCTGAACAAGTCCTTAAAATTCTACGAATGGCTAAAAAACCTAGCACTAGGAAGACTTATGCTTCCAAGTGGAAAAGGTTCTCTCTATGGTGCAAGAGTAAGGGCATAGAGCCCTTGCGGGATACTCCTCCTACCCTCCTGGATTACCTAATTCACCTTCAGGTAGAAGGCCTTAAAGCTTCGTCCATGAAAGTGCATCTAGTGGCCATCTCGGCTTATCTTTCCACTGGAAAAAAGACATCTGTCATTTCACAGCCCATTTTCAAGAAGTTTTTCAAAGGTCTGCTGCACCTTCAACCTCCTCTGAGGGAACCTGTCCCTCCTAAAGACTTGAACCTCTGTATAGCCAAACGCATGGAGCCTCCTTTTGAGCCCATGGTTACTCACAGCTGATCTCAAGTATGTAATCTGGAGAACTGTTTTTCTGATTGCCATCAACTCCGCCAGAAGGATTTCGGAGTTCCAGGCCCTTTGTACAGAACCTAACTATATCATTGCCCACAAGGATAAAGTACTGCTTAGGACAAACAGGAATTTCTGCCCAAGGTGGTTTCTGAGTTCCACAATTTTTTAACCAAGTACTGTGTTAGGCGAATATTTGTAGAGCTACTTGCTGTGTCTAGGATTTTTGTGTGTTCTCCTCCTCTCTGCCTTCTCTAATCTACACTCCCGACTACTGCTCTCACCCCGCTGTTCCTACAGTTCCAACACATCTTTCCTGTCTGGGGATGGCCCGATCAGGGGCTCAGTTGGGCTCATGGAACTCAGTAGCGGCTGGATGAGGATGGCTAAGGCAGGGTGGCTCGAACCGTGGTGGAGTGTCTGCAGGAGACTGCGGCTGGCCAGTCTATCACCCTGCCAGTCTTTTTCACAGACAAGTCCACCCCAGGTGAATGAAAGCTACATAGTCTGGACGTGAAAAGAGCTCTGACCTACTACTTAGAGCATACTAAGCAGTTCAGGGAGTTCCATACTCAGCTCTTTCTCACCTATGGTGAGGTAGACAGAGGAAGACCGGCTACCAAGAGAACCATTTCCCACTGCATTGTCTCTTGTATCCAGTTCTGTTACAGCAAAGCTGGTAAACAATCCCTTAAGGCCTCTAGGCCTATTCTACTAGGGGCACTGCTGCCACAATGGCAGCTGCAAGGGATGTCCCTTTGCTCGAAGTTTACAAAGCAGCCACTTGGAAAACAGTACACACTTTCACGAAGCACTACTGTTTGGATGTGACGTCCAGATCTGATGCCAAATTTGGCAGAGTGGTGCTACAGAGCCTGTTTCCTAAGTAGGTTTCTGTGCCTTCCTCCGAACTCTACTGCTTTGTAGTCTGCACCTGCCAAAACATGCTGAAGAATTCCTGGGGTGAGAAGAAAGAATTACTCACCGTAGTAATGTTGTTTCTTCCAAGGGATTCTTCAGCATTATTGACACTTCCACCTATCCTCCTCTGCAAAACCTGTCTGGGGATGGCTCTGCTATTGTATCGTAATCAAATTTGTCTAGTTTCATTGTTTCTTTCATTGACTTGTTTCATAATAGTGGTTTGGAATTTGCAGGTGTTACATTAACAGTGTTTTTTCTTCTGGGCACAGTTTTTGCGGTTTTTTTAGCAGCAAAATAGTTCTGAGGTCCTTCAGGCTGACTGCAGGCAGTACTCCTCTCTCTCTCTCTTCTGATTGGCCAATGTTCCTGCTCATTTACATTGACTTCTCCTCTCCGGGGCAGCTGAATCTAGCTGGCATACCGCACCTGTCAATGCTGAAGAATCCCTTGGAAGAAACAACATTCCTACGGTGAGTAATTTTTTCTTCCAGCCCACTGTTAGCAGTTTTTGCCTGGGTGCCTTGGAAGCAGATATGTTGAGGAGGAGCCTCTGGTGCCCAGTTGCACATCAAGTTATCTGGGGAGTCAGTAATACCTGTTACAACCAGTTTGGTGCAGAAGCTGGGCCTCACAGTAGGTATTTAGCTTAGCAGTATCAGTTCAAATGGTAGCATTTTTGCAGTGTGTGGGAGCTCAGGCCTAGCAGAGGGTTGCAGTAGCAGGTTCACTATTATAGCGCTGTACGGGATGATGCTGTTTGCAGAGAATAATGATGATTTTGTTTCTGTGTTGTGCAGTAAGCAGATTCAGGTAGGTAATTAATTCGACTGCCTCGGGTTAGACAGGAGGTACCATTAGCTCGGTGAAACAAATACACTGCATTAGAATGGAGAAGGCATGAGGGGCCACTATGTTTTCAGACAGTTGAAACTCTACTACGTCAGGATGTCATTGGAAATTATAGACTGAGGAAGCGTTCCACTCCTGAACAGTCGGTGCGCTCCTTTCTTCTGCAGTTGAGACACTTTTATTCTGTGAAGAGTGTTGCACTTGCAGCTGCCCTGGAAAAGGGCATGCTTGGGTAAGGTACTTCAAAAATCTAATATATTATTGATTGATTTTGATCAATAATAAATTATTACCACCACCGAGACCACTCTTACTGTTGTAAAAATGGTCTTGCTTATATTCTTAAGGTATCAGAACGGCTCACCTTTGGTTTTCAGTTCTCATACCCGAAAAATGAGCGTGAGGCCACACCTACAACCATAAGAGTGGTCTCAGCAGCCTTATTTTATTTATTTATTTGTCTTTTGGTAACCGAGTAAGGCCTACTAGGCACAAGTGCCTGTTTTCAGGGGGAACCCGGAGCCCTGGGGAGGTTAAGTGACTTGCTCAGAGTCACACAGTATGCAAGTGGAGGTTGTAGTAATCAAACTCAGTTCTGCTGGATATGCCAAGCTCATTCACAGCTCATTACTCCAACCTCAAGGCAATACTGCCAGCCTACACAGTCCCGTTTTACGTGCATGTGTAACCCCTAAGTGGCGCTATCCCAAGGGATACTACCCCTGCCTGCGTGACTAAGCACAGGGTGAGGGGCCTGAGTTCTGTGAACGGGTGCCTCCATCCGGAGGACAGGGTTAATGGTAGCGTAGCTGCTCTGGGTACAGCCCTCTGGGACACTGATACCCCCTCTTACCCCTCTAGTGGCCTATATGGGTCAGCAATTAGACAGTTACAGTGAACACCAAAATGCAATGTTATACCCACACTTGGCACATTTACCACCAGGGCTGGATCAGCTGCACTGGCCCTGGAGACCCACTGCAAAACAAGACCTGCAATGGAGAAAGGCAATAGCAACACAGTATCCCCACCACAAAGGTACACAATAGCCAGTGTAAATACAAAAAGATTTAGATCTGATTTATTGGGGGACATGAACAAGGGAAAGACAGTAATCTGGTGTTTGATTCTGGATCTGATTTAATCAGGCTAAGCATGCATGCCTCTAAGAGTCCCTCTAGCATAGTCTCACACACACTCTGGTCACCCAGTTGGTCTGCAGGCTAGCCTGAAGCATTGCCCGTGTAGGCCGGCATTACAGCTGTTGTTGGGGCCCTTAGGAAGAAAAAAACCACAATATGCACTTTAACCCACAGTTTGTATTCTGGAGCCACAGGACTCAGTTCGTAAGAATCAATCAAAACAGTTAAATCAGGTGACACACTTGGATTTGAGCTTTGTTGCAGGGAGCTACCCTGATGTTTACTCACGCTACCCAGACCAGGATGCAGGATGGACAAAATGGAGACCTCAGGATGAAGTTGAAGTGCTGGTTTGCCAGGAGACGCAGGAACCACACGACGCACCGTGGCGCTCGTTCCTGTTTGATGGTGTTGAGCAGGGAGCTGAATCCCCTGGTGGGTCTTTTGTTGAATGTAACTCTGCAGCATGAGCGGTAATCTAGGCCAAGATGGTGAGGCACAGACCAGGTGAATAGTTTGAATACAGTCCGGTAAAGTGCTGGACACAGTTCTTCCAGCTAGCATGACACATTCAAGCAATGTGGGGAACCAAATTGAGACCCACACTGCACATTCAGCACAATTATAGTAAAGGATAAACAAATACAACAGTTCGGATGACAGTCCGGTTGCAATTGACAGTGTCTCTGTGCAAACCGTATGCTCTGCGGTTGTCTCAAGTCCTGACAGGCCGATCAGACCGAGGCAAATCTTCGGTCCACACCAGGCGAAATTCACTTTGTCACAATTCAGGTTCCGATTGCAAAAGCTGCAATTTCGGATAAAGTCCAATTTCAAACTCAAAGTCTCGTCACTTGGGAAGATGGTAGCAGGCAGGCCGGACACAGGCTTCCCACCTATTTCCCCTGCGCATCACGCAGGAGCAGCTGCTCAAATTACTCAAGCTGTTCACTATCTCAACTCCAACTACACACTGACTCACTGCTGCAGGCAGCTCTGGGACTTCCCAATGATCCAAAAGGTTTGGTTGGTGGATCCATCTGTCTGTCACAGCAAGGGCTCTCCCTCCAGGTCCATTTATGTGCCAAACAGTAAAAAGTACAGTTCCTACAGAAATTCACTCCCACAAGACCTCTGGGGACAGGCTCCATTTTTGGGTCCCCAAAGGTACTGATTGGTCCAAACTGGCAGTCCGGAACCAAGATGGTGGTGCAAAACAGAAATGTCCATGCTGCAAAGGAAGGTAGGATAGACAAACTACAGCATTATTATTATTAAAGCAGATAGTCAGCAAACAATCACAGTTTCTACTAAAGCTCCCTCTGCGCAATTAGCGATGGCAGAATGAAGCAGCTGTACTGCAGCCCGGGCAGGACTCGAGCCTGAAACTACTTGGCCCCCACCCAGATTAATTATACACTACGAAAATGACAGCTCTTAAGGAGACGGGCACGGAGGCTAGCAAGGCACTCACATGCAAACACTTTTAAACTGCTGAAACGCAGAACACCATTCTGACAGTGGGCATTAGGCAAGCCCAGGAAGACACTTTAGGAACCCCCATTTGTAGGGGGGGTTACACATGTAGTTGCATACAGCCATGTCATCTCAAGGCTCCCGTGTGACCTCACTAAGTCAAAAGCGAGTGTAGTGTTTCTGAGGTGCCCTATATAACCCAGTGAGTGGAGGTGGAGGGGTGTGTGTGTGTGTATGGGAGTTAGCCTAGAGTCACTGAAATAGTGCCTTGACTACTCTGCGCATGCTCTAGCGGTACCTTGGTAATCCAGTGGTTAATGTCATCTTAGGAAATCCGCTATGAGTCAAGTTTTCTGCATAATTTTTCCATATCCACATCTGGGGTCATAGGATGTTTGGATACCGTGGATAATTTCAGTTTTGGGCATAGATTTGTTTTGTTATTCTCATTAATTACCCAGGAGTATACAGCCAAAATTATCCATTATCTGAGTCACTTCTACCTGTTAGGATGGGTAATAATGAGTATCTGCTCCAGAAATAAGAATCCAGCTTAGCCCTGTGCAGGACTTCCATTGTTTGTGGTACCTGCTCCATCCAAATACTGTGAAATCCAAGAGATCCTGAAATGTCAATGGATTATTTATACCCCTCTGCTTTGGCCCACTTTGAAGAGGTGTATGGTTTGTGACCCTACTATGTGAGGAAGGTAAGAGGCTTGACTTTACATTATACAGTGGTAGGGGGCCTGGCTTCACTTTGTATAGTGGTAGGAGACTTGACCCCAGTGTGAGGAGAGTAGAAAGTTTGACCCCATTGTGTATAGGGGTAAGGGATTTTCCCCCAGTGTGTGAAGTATAAAAGGTTTGACTCCATCTTGTATTGGGGTAGGGGGTTTGACCCCAGGATGTGGAGGGGGTATGGGACTGTTCCCCAGTGTGCTGAGTGTGGAAAGTTTAACCCCATTATGTACTGGGGTAGGGGCCTGGCCTCAGTTTGTGGAGGGGGATGGGACTTTTCCCTAGTGTGTGGAATGTAAAACGTTTGACCCTTCTGTGTACTGGGGTAGGGGGCTTGGCCTCAGTATGTGGAGGGGGCATGGGACTGTTCTTCAGTGTGTGTAGTGTAGAAAGTTTTATGCCACTATGTATTGGGGTAGGATCTGATCTCACTGTTAAGGGGTGGGGGTTACATAAATGCATATATAAATAAGAACAGAAAGAAGCCATGAGTCTACCGAGTCTGCTCTAGTGCCCTACTTGATTTACCCTGACCCCGCAGAGTCCACTCTACCCTCTACCTCCCTTTTATTCCTGATAAACCCAGGTTTAGCCTCACTTTGGAGGTAGGGTAGGCAGAGAGTTTGCCAGTTATTGCTGTGAAGTTCCAGGTCAGAGCAGGGCATCTCATGTAAATCTCCTGATTACTGCACAGTACCAAGGTGTTTTCATGAGCAAGATAACAACTTCCTGCAGACACTCCACCTAACAGTAAAGATGGGAAGATGTAAAAATAAGCTATATAACACATTGTTGCATTATCTTTGGTGGGGACACAAGTGGGGAAGGTGGTACCTATACTATCTTCCTGGTTCTATCTAAATAAACAAGTGAACTGCCCTTTCTGTAGGCAATTAAGAGACTGTGGGAGTCTTGCGTGCTGTAAATACAGTCCCACATGTGACATAAGGGAAGGTTATCCCTTGTTCACTAAACCTCACAACTCTGTTTCAGCCTCAGCAAACCTGAAATGAACTGCTACTGAGCACAAACCAAGGTTTCATCAATTCTTTTACAGGCTGTTGCTCGTGTCCTTGTACAATAAATAACTTTCTATTAACTCAACTTTAGCTGGGATTGCGGTAGCTGATAGCTCCCCCACAGCCAGTGCTCCTGCACCATTGTCTTCCATGACTCCTGCTGGGAAAGACTGGGATTTCAGCAGGTGTGAGCTCCCCCACAGACAGTGCTCCCACACATTGCCTAAGTGACTCTTGCTGGGGAGGCTGAAACTGCTCCTATACTATGACCTGTAGTGACACCATCTGGGAGGGGCTGGGACTGCAGTAGCTGTGAGCTCCCCAACAGACAGTGCTCCCACAGCATTGCCTACTGTGACTCTTGCTGGGCGAGGCTGGGACTACAATAACTGCAGGTCCTCCTACAGCCAGTGTTTGTGCACCATTACTTACAATGACGACTCCTGTTATGAGGGACAGATATTGAAGTAACTATAAACTCCCTTATACCAGGATTTCTACACCATTTCCTGCAGTGACCTCTGCTGGTTGTGCTGTGTGCATCTTCATGTAAGACATCACAGTAATACCTAACAAGAAAGACATTTGAGGAAATATGTAACACAGCCACGTTGCTTAGCTCATGGAATGGATGAATAAATCAAATTAATTTTGATTTTGTGTAGCTAGCCAGTGTTTATAGAGTTTCTACCTCATCTTTTAAATCTCTTTGCCTTTTTGAAGTGTCTGTGTTGGTTAAGGAAAATGTCCTACCTTATGTAGCTGTCCTTTACTCTGCATAGTTTTTCAGTTCCAAAAATGGTGACTTTTAATGTTACTTTTGGTGATTTTGTAAGTGCTCTCTGTAACTTACGTTTGGACTATGCTGCTGGAATTGTCCCCCAGCACCCTCTTGAACGATAGGTGATCCACGTAAACCAGGCTATCCAGCTCTGCAAAACTCTAACTACTGTAAATAAATAAACACACTCAGTGATTACTGCACTGCTGAATCTGATAGCATCAAACATGGACAAAAGTTTTTAAATTCGGGGAGGTAGCTTGTTGTTGTTGTCATTGGAGCACAGGTTTTGGCACCAGGAGACCCAGGTTCCAATTCCACCAGAGCCAGTTACCTGCTGTGTGACCCTAAAGAAGTCACTTGACCTTCCTGTGTGTCAGTCCCTCCTAGCTGTAAAATGAAGAAACAGTAGGACCCTACCCTGATTGAAGATAAGTGTAGTAACAACACACTCGAGGGCACTGGGCTCATTGGGAGGCATTGACACTCTTCTAATATGTACAGAGAAGCACTCAGCCTGCGGCCTAGTGGCTCAGCACATTCTGGAAGAATGCCTATACCTTCCAACAAACACACACACACCCTGTCAAATGTTATTATCACATAATGTGGTGATTGAATTGGTCACTTTAAAGGAAAACTATATTGAACCTGAAATTATAAAATGGGCCATGAAAAGCCTGTAACCTCATTGGCTAAAAAAGTAACATGACTGTCGATTATTCTGACAATTGCACATCTCACCTGAACTGCATTTTATAAGTGAGATAACACACTCCAGGGTTTGCAGTTATAAGGAAATAATGCACTTCTCTTGTATTTGTGGCACTTAGTGTGTGTCTTGCCTAACAACCACTGAAGGCATCCATTATTACCTTACAACGACGCATTATGTCATGTGTTATGGAATGTTTTCCTGTAGACCCTGGTTTCTGTTTTGTTACTGCTCCATCTTTACTGGCCTTTTATTTATTTATTTAAAATTTTGGTTACCGGGAAAGGCACACTGAGCCAGGGTTCATTTCCAGGTGCTACCAGGGGGAAGGTACAGTAATGGATAAAACAAACATTGCAAATAACATCATATTACACATGATAAATAACAGCTACAGAGACAATACAGCGAGTGATATAAGTCGGATGTTGAGTAACTTTCGATGTATAGTGAGACAGTACAGCGAGTGTTACAAAACAAAAATTGGGCAAACCAGGGAGTAAGTAATCATGTGATGTCTGGGGGAGGGCTGCATGGGGCAGGAGGGCTGAGTAGAGAGCTTTAGTAGGCACTTTAGAGCAGGGAGGGAGGGAGAAAGCCAGAGGGAAGGAGGGAGCTGGTTCCAAAGAGAAGGGAGCAGGTGTGGGAAAGCTGCTTGCCCGGCATATGAATACACATGAAGGATGGAGAGGGTATGAGAGTCTCTGGAACAAAGCATGTAGTCAGATGCAGCAATAGGGGAAGAGGAGGGAGGATAGGTAAGGTGGTAGTGAGTCGAACTAAAATTTAGTAATAAAGGTAGCACATCGTGTCTGGTGGCGAAAGAGTAGGGGAAGTAAGGAGAGTGAGGAGTACAAGATGCAGTGATGGGTGAGGGGAGGCAAGTTCATAGCAAAGCATCAGAAGGCACTGCATAGGGTATCCAGACTGGTGAGCGAGGAAGGGGGATGGAATTGTGGACCACATCAGCGTAGTTAAAAATTGGGAGCATCAATTTGTACACAAGTTCCTGGTGTATTGTGAGGGTGAGGCAGTCCTTATTTTATGTGTTAATATGTCCCTCTGAGCCACTCATTGCTGAAAATGAGTGGTTTCACGCGCCTTCAGCTGGAGTGAGAACAGCGAAGCGAAGCTGAGCTGCTCTGGCTCAAGCTGAAGTGAAACCACTCATTTTCTCAGCAAACGAGTGGCTCCGAGGGACATATTAATATATTATTGATCAAGAGTGATCAATAATTTATTTAAAAAAAAAAAATTAACTTCTTGGAATGTGCCCGTTTCCAGGGCGTCTGTGCATGAGATGCTCTTCACAGAATAAGAGTGGCTCACGCGCAGAGGAAAGGAGTGCTCCGATTGGTCAGGTGTGCGCCCTCAATCTATAATGGTATAAAGTGCCAAGTTTGGGGCGGAGCTTAGTGTGGATAACAGCACCTATGAATAGCACATTAATACTATGATCAAATTAGCACACCAGAAACTGGGTTCTCTTTACAGACTAAACCCATTTCTTAGTCCATCTACTAGAATGTTGTTGCCTCAGAGCTTCCTCTTACCTCTGATAGATTACGATCTGTTGTTCTATCATTGAGCAGGTTTGGGGTTGCTGAATAAGGTTAAGATGTTACTGAATCAGATTGCGAGATTTGCCTCACAATTACCATATTTAACACACCACTGTAACTGCTAGGAACATTTGGGTTGGCTACAGTTAGATCAGATGTATCAGCTTCAGCTTGGTATCTTGGCCATGAAAGTTACCCTGAACATGGTACCCTGTTCCTTTCATGTACTACAGTATTTAAAAACAAATTTCCATATCTCAAACTCGATCAACTCAATGTACGTGGTTTACGGTACCTATGATGAAAACTTCTACTGGACAGAGATCATTGTTATATTCACTCCCTACAGTTTACAATGCTTTACCATCATTTATAACTAGCGTTTGTAATACTTTACATGCCTTCCAGCTTTAAAAGAAAAATATTTTTTTCTAGCAATAACTGTGCATGTTTAACTGTTTGTTAATTAACTTTGTTTGGTATATCTTATCTTTGTTATTGTTTATGTATTATGTATACTCTGTTATTTGTTCTGGTCGCGCGTGTAAATGGGTTTTTGGCCGATGGACTTTTCCAGATTTTAAATAAACAAACAAAAAAACAAACAATGTGGGAGGAGTAGTCCAGTCTGCTGTCTTAACCAAACACCCAAGTATTTGAAGGCTAGGACCATTTCAAATTGGGTGTCATCAAGGGTGTGGAAGGTAGCGGGACATGGGAGCTTAGCTAGCTTCTGGGCAGATCCAAAGGTCATTGAAATCATCTTCTCAGTGTTCATAGTTAGTTGGTTCACTTTAAACCAGTGTAGTATGTTGAGAAAGTCACTCTGGCGTGGAACCTTGATTGTGCTGTTTGAGGGACCAGATGTGTAGAGTATCGTGTTGTTGGCATACATATGTATGTGCAAGGAGACACAGGATCAGGGAAGGTCCCTGACCGAGTGCTGGCATGGTGCTGATTTTCGAGCAGACTCGATAGACCATTAGGCCTACTCTGCTGGCATCTTATTATGTTAATATGTTAGAAAGATGGAGAATAGAACTGATCTCAGAATGGAGCCTTAGGGAACACTGGCCTGGACTTGGGGGCATGTCACTCACTTGCACTTACTGCAGGTGACCAGAAAGGTAGGAGCAGAACCAGTTCACGGTGGTGGATGAGAGACTAGCTGGGGTCAACTTGTTGAGGAGGAGGGGGTGGGACACTGAGTTGAACACTTTGGCCAGGTCAATGAAAACGGCCACAGTGAGGTGTCCTTTATCCATCTCTGTTACAATGGAGCCAGTCACTCAGAGGAGAGAGGAGACAGTACAGCGATTCTTTCTGAACCCTAACTGGAAGGGGGAGAAGAAGGAGGAGGAGTCCAGAAAGATGGTATGCCTAGAGAACACTAGGGCTTCCTGGAGTTTCACTAGGGCAGGGAGTAGTGATATTGGCTTGTAATTTCCTGGGGAGGAGGGGGTCACCCACTTTGTGGAGAGGCAGAACTTTGGACAATTTCCAGGCTTGGGGGACGGCAGGGAGAGAGAAGGAAAGGATCAGTAAGTGCGTGAAAGGAAGGGCTATGGCCAGGGCAGAAAGTTGGAGAAGTTTAGGGTCCAGACCATTGGTGCTGTGCTTTGTTGGGTTGAGGGATGTGAGGGCATTGAGGACTTCCTGGGAAGTGGCTGGAGGGACGGTGAACACCTCAGAAGTAGAGGGTAAGGCAGAGGGAGGGGGGTCAGGAGATGGCTGGCTGGGAAGGGCGCAAGTAGTGAAAAAAAACTGTTGAAGTGCAAGGCTACAGTGAGAGGGTCATAGAGCAATGTGCCATCTGTTAGAAGGGGGGGGGCCTGGGCAGGTTGGTCAATTAAAGAGTGCAATTCTTTCCAGAAGTTGGCCGGGGAGTGTAGGTTAGATTGGAGATTGAATTTATAGCAGAGGGCTTTGTCTGTTTGAACCGATTTGGTGCAGGAGTTTCTTAGTGTTTTGTAGAACTGTAAGTCAGGAGTAGTGTGGGTGGGCTTGTAGTTGGCCCATGCTGGGTCTCAGGCTTTGAACATATCAATAAGGTTGGGGATGATCCATAGGTGGTGAAGGCGCTTGACTCGCAATTTTTTGAGAGAGGCACGTGTGTCGTAGGTTCTCTTAAAGATATTATAAATGAGGGAAAGTGCCTTGTCAATATCAGAGGCGTCAATGGGGGACCAGTTAGAGGAGGAAAGATCCTCAAGGAGGGCCCCCTCCTTGAGTGTTGAGGTGTCTGTGCCAAATGTATTTTGGGGAGGACTGAGGAAGACCAACTTTCTTGACACAGTAGGTGAGGCACTGGTCATTGAATGAGTCGGGGAGAATACCAGCCACAGTGATCCGATGGGGATGAGAGGACAGCATCTAGTCAAGGAGGGAGTGATTAGCTGTGTGGGTGTTGAGCCTGGTAGGTTTGTTGATTAACTCAGTGAGGTTTAGGGATTCACTAGATTGGACTATGTGATTTGAGGTATGGGAGGGCCAATTCAAGTTAAAATCACCAAAGAGGATGAGTTCCCCCAAGTCGGCCAGGGAGACGAGAGGGGAGAGCGTGTTAAGAAGGGAGGTTGGAGGGGATTTTGGGGCAATATAGAGGACTTCTATGAAAAGTGGGGTGGAGGAGGGGAGGGAAGGTTTTAGTAGGAGTAACTTGTGGGAAGAGGGGATAACTTCCTTGTGAATGGTGGTGGAAGGGAGGGATTGACCTGAGTATATGGCAACTCCACTGCCACGCTTGCCTCTGTCCTGGCAAAACAGATGGTAGTCAGGCAGGGTCAGCTGGGAGTCAGGGGTTCTGGCTGAGAGCCAGGTTTCCAAGATGCAGAGAACATCTGAGGAATGCAATGAGGTCCATACTTTTAGCATGTCAAGCTTAGAGGCAAGACTGCTCGCATCCAGGAGGAATAGTTGGAGACCCTTGGGTAAGGAGGGAGGGGAGGAAATGGGGTTACGGTAAATGTCACCAGACAGAAAGAGAAGGAGGAGAGGAAAGAGTACTGTTAGCTGCCTCCACCTTTTTCGATGGGAGGGAAGGTGACTACAGGGTGGGGGAAGGGGAGAGACAACATCGATGATGTGATTCCAGGCTTAGAGACGAGGTTGGAAGAAGGCCAGAGTGAGTGGGGTTGAGAGAGGGGAAGGATGGGGGAGAAGGAAGAGCTTGAGACAAGGCAAGGCAGTTTTATTTGTATGGCGCCCAATTACTAGGATTACTAGGATTTGTAGACACCAGAAGGCCAAGGCCCATCGGGAATGTCTCCCACCATAATGTGGCTGAATCTCATCATTGAGGTTCCCAGTTTAAGTGTTTATCAAGTCTCTGTTTGAACATGTCAAAATTTCATTTTCATTTTATTTATTTTTTATTTTGTAAATCGGGTAAGGACTCTGGAACAAGTCCATTTTCAGGCTGACTGAAGCTACAATATTCTGAGGCAGGGCATTTCGGAGTCTGGCTGCTCTTATTGAGAAGTTCTCCCTTCTTTTAGTGTGAACATTTGGGATAATTAGCTGTTTGTTATGACTTCTTAATGACATTTGACGATCATGAAAAAGAAAGCCATATTCTTTTGATAAGGCAGGATCCTGAAGTATTTTATAGATCTGTAAAATATCACCGCTTTTCCTTCTCTCTTGGAGAGTTACTAAATCAGTGGCTTTGAGTCTGTCCTCATATGATTCCTTAACTTAGGAATCAGTTTCATTACTCTGTGCTGAACCTGTTCAGGTAGTTTTATGTCTTGCTTAAAGTTGGAGTTCCAAAAGGGGGAACAACAGTCTAAATGTGAACGTATATAAGTTCTATATAAGGGTATAATAAAATATGCATTTTTGTTAGTGAAGGTCATTTTAACAACTGAGTAACCTATTTGCCGTTTGTGAGATTTTTTTTAACAATTCGAGGCTGAAGATAGGGAGATGTAACTTCGAGGGTGGCACTCTTATAGCAGGTAATACCATTAGGACTAATGCCGTCAGGCATTAGGACCCTATGAAAAACTTGTAGCTAGCAGTCTGAGGCAGGAGACTGCCCCCAATGTCGCTCCACCCGATGTCGGGCATGGTATAAAGGGGGCGGTCCCCCGGTGCCATCACAGTTCTTTACCCGCCGTCGATGCGCGTAGTCCAACTCCATGGACGCCTTCTTCAGCAGTTGACAGCTTAAAGAAAAGTGTTTTTTCTAACCCCAGGAATCACTCATTATGATTAAACTTAATGCAGTCAGCCTCCTGTGTTGAACTACCCGGTGAAATGGAATTTTATGCAAATTATGGAATTCTCAGTTGGCTCATGCCACTTTCAAACTGCTGCCCTAGCAACTGTTGCACTCTGAGTGCTTCAGATTCTTTACTCCGCCTGCCTAGTAAGGACATCCCGGAGAGCTCTCCTTGAACTGTCTTCAGAATAAAGTTTATCTGTGGATAAGTACTAAATTTTAGTTTAATTTTCAGTTGCTGCCTTAGAAACATTGTTTAGTATATTTTATTAGTGTTATAGTAGTTTTTTGGTTTTATTCGCGTTTCCCTCACGGTTCCTTGGAACCGAGGGTTCTGCATCTATTTGGGAGGTTTTTACCTCAGTTTTGATTTATTTGATACATTTAGCGATTGGTTCCTTGAACCGCTTTATTTTTGTTTAAATTTCTGTATTTTATTGGTTCCTTTTTCTTCAGGAACTGAATAGCGATCGGTTCCAGGAACCGTTAGCAGTAGTTATATTTAAAGAACCTCCGGTTCCAAGGTATTTTAAATAACGTTTTTTTGTGAAGTAATCTTTTTGTCTATCAATGTCAGAGGTCCATTTAGATAAACCTAAAAAATGCACAGGACCCACAGGTTTTAAGTGTTGTGAGTCTTGTGGGCAACTTATAGCAAAAGCAGATAGACATTCTCTGTGTATTTCTTGTTTAGGTACAAGTCATATATTTGCCAGTTGTGATATTTGTAAGACCCTTTGCCCTAAAACATTAAAGAAAAGGTCTAAGATTTTAGAAGAGATGGCTTCTGTTTCTGCCTCTAGTGTAGATAATTCTGCTTCTTCCTCTTCCCACAAAAAGGATGGAGGTAAAGCCAAGGATCCTGACAAGAGTTCAGATAAATCTGAATAAGGTAAAGCAAAAAGGGCTTTGGAAACAGGATCTGAACCTGTTCCATTAAAGAAAAAGTGTAAAGAAAAACATGTCGCTGCGCCTCCGGCTGAGAAGGCTAAGAAGCTCCCAGCAGACAAACATATTATGCCCTCGGCTGATGACATTACTAAGGCACTTCAAGTGCTACAAGCCCTACAGGGGGCTATCCCGGTTCCTACACCAACTGCCCCAGTTCCTCCTACACCCCCAGCAAGGCAAGAAGTGCTAGAAGTGTTTGGGGGGGGGGAAGGGAGGATTTTGAAGGGGAACCTATAGATCCAGAGGTTTCCCATGAGCAAGAATTCAGGTCCCCTCCTAGGGGCCCTGAGGAATATTCCTCCCACTATGCCTTTGTCAAGAGCATGGTGGAAATTCTGAATCTCCCTCTTCAGAAAACAGAAGAGGATATGGAAGAGGCAGATTTTCTGGACATGATGGGGTTAACCTCCACTAAACGTCTGCTTCTCTCCATGCATAAGTCTTTAAAAAAGGCTGCACTACAGATTTTTAAAACTCCAACCTCTATCCCTGGTGTGGATAAGAAAGCTGACAAGAGATATCAGCTTGACAGAGCTACAGCTGATTTTCTTTTTGCTCATCCTGATCCTGAGGGAGTAGTACAAGCTGCTGCCTGTGACAAGGTCAGGATCCCCTTGGCTACCCATCCACCAGACAAAGACTCAAGAAAAATGGATGCTATGGGGAAGAAAGGATACATGGCTGCCTCTTTATTAGTTAGGCAGGCCAATTACATGGCATATTCAGTGCAGTACCAAAAAGCTCTATGGAACTCGGTTCTAGCTTTGATAAGGTTCCAGGTGAAGTGGCTGTAGACTTACAGGATACAGCAAGGGCTGCACTTGATGCTATCAAGTACCAATTTCATATGGCAGTGGATGCCAATGATGCTGCATCCAGGTTAATGGCTTTGTCTGTTTCACTTAGGAGGTTCGCTTGGCTTAGAGCCACCAACCTGACTTTAGACGCACAGGCTAAAGCAATGGATTTTCCCTTGGAAAACAACTCTTTGGGGATAAGACAGAGGCATATATGAAGAAGGTGGAGGAATATAAATCCACCTATCGGAGCAATTCCAAAGACAGGCCTTCCACCTTTTACAGATCCCAGAGTAGGGGAGGTAGGGGTAGGGGTTCTTACCCCAGACCTTTCTTTCAAGCGCAGGCCTCTCAGCCTCAACAGCAGGCCAGAGGTTATTTTAGAAGAGGGGGCAGGAGAGCCATGAGAAGAATGGGTCCTGCACCACAGGTTCAGGCACAGCCCACACAGAACCCCTGACGGGCTAGTGCAGGTCACTTCCCCTATTTCAGGACCACCAGTAGGTGGCAGACTGGCTCATTACCTTCACGCTTGGCATTCCATCACCACAGACAAGTGGGTGTTAGAGGTAGTGAGCCAGGGCCTGGCACTCAGTTTCAAATCACTTCCAAAGCTGAAAACAAGAACCTCTGCTCCGTGAACAACTGCACACAGGATTCTGTTGGAGGCAGAGGTAAAGCATCTACTGGCAATCAAAGCAGTAGCGGTAGTGCCTTTGATAAGCAGGGGCAAAGGTTTTTATTCCAGGTACCTCCTCATAAGGAAGAAAAGTGGGGATTGGCGACCTATTTTGGATCTAAGACTTCTGAACAAGTACATTTTGAGACCAATCATTCCCTCATTGCAAAAGGGAGACTGGCTAGCCTCCCTAGATTTAAGGCATGCTTATTTCCACATTCCCATCAGACCATCTCACAGAAAATTCTTGAGATTCAGGCTGGCGTCAGGCCATTATCAGTTTGCAACCCTCCCTTTTGGGCTAACTTTGGCACCAAGAGTTTTTACAAAGTGCCTGTCAGTGGTGGTAGAGTTTATGAGGAAACAAGGGGTAACAGTCTTCCCCTGTCTGGACGACTGGTTAGTAGTAGGACAGTCTCTGCAGCATGCAGCACAGTCCCTGGCACTAACAAAATCTACACTAGCATCCCTGGGATTTCTGATCAATGAACAGAAATCTCAGCAAGTACCACTGCAGGTGCTGGAGTTTATTGGAGCAGAATTAAACACCAGACAAGGCAGAGCCTTCCTGCCACAAGACAGGGTGACAAGCATTCTGCGGAGTGCAAAATCCTTTGTGTCCGGGAGACCCAAACCAGCCAGAGAATTTCTCAGGCTGCTGGGCCACATGGCATCTGCCACTGCAGTGCTAATGGGCTCCAGGTTTTAAATGAGAGATATTCAGTTCCATCTCAGACAGTACTGGTCTCAAAGGACGGATCCTATGTGCAAACTGGTTCCAGTCACAGAAAGCTTAGTCCAAGCTTTACAATGGTGGCTGGACGAGCACAACCTCAGAGTGGGTGTACCTTTTATAAGGGAACACCCCTCAGTAATCCTCACAACAGATGCCTCACTTCTAGGTTGGGGGGCACACATGTTGGAGCACACAGCAAGTGGCACATGGTCCTCACAACAGTCTCTGTTGCACATAAATCTCTTGGAGCTCAGGACTGTTTACCTGGCTCTAAAAGCATTTGCTCCTTACCTGCAAAACAAGGTGGTGCAAGTCAGAACAGACAACACCACAACCATGTATTACATCAACAAGCAAGGAGGTGCCAGGTCATATATGCTGTGCACAGAAGCAATGAGACTGTGGTCCCTGATATACTATAGGGGAGTATCCCTGTCAGCCATACACCTTCCAAGGAAGAACAATGTACTGGCAGACTCTCTCAGCAGGATAAGTCAAGACCACCATGAGTGGTGCCTGAATGCTCAGGTACTCAGTACAATTTTCAGGAAATGGGTCATTCTAGAGGTGGATCTCTTTGCCTCCACAGAAAACCACCAGCTTCCAATGTACTGTTGTAGACCTCCTCTAAGGGGCACAATTCCCCTGGATGCCATGGCCCTGGATTGGACAGGGAGGTTTCTGTCTGCATTTCCCCCCTTTCCTATGATATTCAGGACCCTACTGAAATTGAGGTCCCAACCATCAAAAATGATACTGGTGGCTCCGGATTGGGCGAGACAACACTGGTACTCTCTTCTACTGTCTCTGTCAGTGATTCCCCCATTCACCTGCCCAGGAGGCACAACCTGTTAACCTCCTCACAGGGCAGGATCCTGTACCCCAATCTCAATTCACTGAGACTCACAGCATGGCTCTTGAAGACTTAGAATTTGCTAACCTTAACCTGTCAGAACAGGTGCTGACAGTTCTTATGGATTCCAGGAAGCTGTCTACTAAGAAGACATATTCCTCCAAGTGGAAAAGATTTACTCTGTGGTGCACAGGTCAGGGTGTGACCCCTGTCAGGGCTGATTTGGCTATTCTTCTAGATTATCTTACACATTTACATTCCTTAGGTCTGAAGCCTTCTACCCTCAAGGTCCACTTAGCTTCACTCTCTGCTTACCTGTCAGTTGGTAAGGAGAGGTCTATTGCCTCTCATCCAGTATTTAGAAAATATTTTAAAGACTTTAATCTTCTGCACCCTCCCCTAAAGGAACCAGTTCCTGCCTGGAATCTAAATGTTTGCATTGCTAAACTCATGGACGCACCATTCGAACCCATGGCAACTACAGATTTGAAGTATGTCACTTGGAAAACTGTTTTCCTGGTTGCCATTACTTCAGCCAGAAGGAACAGTGAATTACAAGCCCTGTGCTCAGATGTGGACTACATCTCATTCCACAGGGACAAGGTGGTCCTTAGGACTAATAGAAAATTTCTTCCCAAGGTGGTGTCTGATTTTCACTTGAATCAGTCTATCACTCTACCTGTCTTCTTTACAGACAATTCCAGTTCTCCAGAAAGGAGACTTCATTCCCTTGATGTCAAAAGGGCACTTTGCCACTACATTGATAGAACCAAGTCTTACAGGACAAGTCAATCATAGCTCTTCCTCACATATGGTGAAGTTGGTAAGGGCAGAGCTGCAACAAAATGTACAATTGCTCGCTGGATAGTAGCATGTATACAGTTTTGTTATAGTAAGGTGGGTAAACAGGTTCTGCTGGGCCTGAAGGCACACTCACCAGGGGCACAGCTCCTTCAGTGGCAGCTTCAAGAGAAATTCCACTACTGGAAATCTGCAAAGCAGCTACATGGAAATCGGTACACACCTTCACAAAGCATTATAGCCTGGACTTACAAGCCAGAGGTGATTGCTGGTTTGGCACAGCAGTACTGCAGAGCTTGTTTCTAAATAGGTTCTCTGCCCAACCTCCAAAGGTACTGCTTGGTAGTCTGCATTGTTTAATCATAATGAGTGATTCTGGGGTTAGAAGAAAAAATTACTCACCATAGTAATCTTGTTTCTTCAAAGAGATCACTCATTATGATTAAAAACCCTCCCTACCTCCCCTACTAGAACCTATAGAAATTGCTCTGCATCCCTGCATTAGGGTGTTTTTTTTTTCTCATATATAGGCTAAGGTAGAGACCCACTTTGTTTAACCAGTTGGTGTCCAGGTGGTCTTAAAGTTTCTTAGGTTTGTTGGTTAAGGATGTTTTGACCTGAAAGGGCAAAAATGTTATTTAATGTTGTTAATTTTAGCTAGTGGGTCTTTTTTACCCAGTTAGTCACTGTAAGAATCTGAAGCACTAGTCTTAGAGTGCAACAGTTGCTAGGGCAGCAGCTTGAAAGTGGCATGAGCCAATTGAGAATTCCATAATTTGCATAAAATTCCATTTCTCGGGGCAGTTCAACACAGGAGGCTGACTGCATTGTTTAATCATAATGAGTGATCCCTTTGAAGAAACAAGATTACTATGGTGAGTAATTTTTTCTTCAAACAACATGAAGTCTTGCTGTATTCTGACAATCTGCAGTTAGTGCCAACATTTAAACTGCCCCGGAGAGTATAGGGTTAATTTTCTATGCAGTGCATAGAACATTGAGCTCGAGCTCGGTTGAGGTCTCTGTCTGCAGCACTTTGAAACCCAATAGTCAAATTCTTTACTCCACCTCACTGAACAGTTGCTCCGGAGATTTCTCCTTCTGCTCGGTTCAAAGTCGGTTGAAGTTGTTGGTTTCATTCCAAATTTATTTCCGCATTTTCAGTTCAGGCTCTGTCTGCAGTAACGTGAGTACTCAGTCTGTTTATTTGTGGAAATTGTAAACTTGTATTTCGGTCGGTTCGGCTGAACCGATCCATTATTTGAACTCTTGTGTGTTTTCCCTTAGTGTGTAATTACCAGTCCTTATCGGTTTTAAAAAATGTGTTTCAACGTTGTTTTCCAATCCCCGTAACACGGATAGAAACCGATAAGGGAGTCTTGCCTGGCGGTTGCTGAAAAAAGGGTAAGTTTGGTTAGGTTGGCCATGTCTGAGAAACCCAAGAAAAAAAACAGGCCCACTGGGTTTCAACACTGCAGTGAGTGTGGGGAGGTCTTTGCTAAGGCCGATCCCCACACCACCTGTGTTTATTGTCTGGGGTTTGACCACCTCGATACGGACTGCCAAATATGTAAAAACTTTCCTAAGTCTACCCTGTAAAAAAGATTAGGTAGACTTAGGGAAAAGGAAGCCGAGAAGTCCGCTGACCTGGATGGTCAGCCCGGTTCGGTTCCAACCGAACCAGAAGGAGTGTCCTCTGACTAGGGCGATACTTCTTCGGGTAAGAGGAGAGCTGATCCTGAGGGCTCGGTTTCTACAAAAAGAAAACACAAAGAGAAATCGACTGGTTCGGATCCAAAGGTTCATGTTCCGACCACCGAAGAAATAGCCAGAGTGATTCGGATTGTTGAATTGCTTCGTCCGGTTCCGACCGATCCGGTGCCTTTTGGCAGGGGTTCGGTTCGGTCGGTTCCCCCGGTTCAAGATTAAGTCCCTGAAGATTTTTGTGAACCGGAGTTTGAGGAGGAGGGGGATTTTGATGATGATGGTGATGATGGTGAAAGTCTGGATGTGCCTGTGGAACCGGACATCTCCCCAGACAGACCTTCTGGTGTTTCCCCTCCTAGGCTTTCTCAGTCCCCTCCCCACTATCTGTTTTACAGGAAAGTGGCTGAAACCCTCCAGCTTCCTATGGAGGAGGCTGTGGAGGATCAGGAGGAGCCTGATTTTGTTGAAATGATGGACATCCCAGAGTCCAGGAGACTGTCTAGTCCCCTTCATAAGTCCTTTGGGGAGCAGACAGAAAAAAATCCTAAAGTCTCCTAATTCTGTACCTCCTGTTGACAGAAGGATGGACAAGAGGTACGCCTTATCAGGCTCAGATACAGAGTTTTTATACCAGCAATGCAGCCATGTTGGGGAAACGCAGGCTGCAGCCTGTGACAAGGCAAGTATTCCCTTGGCTTCACACCCCCCAGACAAAGACTCCAGGAAGATGGATGCCATGGCAAAGAAACAGTACATGGCATCCTCCTTGGGACTCAGGCAGGCTAACTGTATGGCCTATACAGCCAGGTACCAGAAGTCCAGGTGGGACACTGTACTGACACTGGCTAAACAGGCCTCCTCCCCCCAGCTGGCCAAGGAGCTGGAGGAAGTGGCTGCTGATGGGATTGAGACATCAAAGGTACAATTTTATGCTGCTGTGAACTCCAGTGATGTGTCATCAAGAGTCATGGCTATATCTGTGGCTCTTCGGAGGATGGCTTGGCTCAGATGTACTAGCCTCTCACAGGACACCCAGGCTAAGGCCATGGATTTCCCTGTGGTGGGTAATTCTCTATTTGGGGAGCAGACAGAGAATTACATGAAGGAAATAGATGAGTATAGGACCACTTATAGGAGTGCTCAGGCCAAGGAGAGGCAGGCAACTCCTCTAAGGCAGCAATCTAGGGGCAGGGGTAGGCCTTTTCATAGGCCTTTCTACCAAGCACAGGCCTCTTCTCCCTTTTCACAGAGGGGGTTCTTCAGAGGGAGAGGCAGAAGGGGGATGAGCAGGGCTACATCCACTCCTCAGCCTAAGGCCCCTGCCATGCAGACACCCTGATGGGTCTTCCCGGGTTGACTCTCCTATCCCTGTAGGGGGCAGGCTGGCTTACTTCGTCCAGGACTGGATATCTGTTACTTCAGACAAGTGGGTCCTGGAAGTGGTAAGCCAGGGACTGGTTCTTGGCTTCAAAACATTTCCGAAGATGAGAGCCAGATCTTTTCCACCTGCAGGTCTCTCCGAAACCCTTGCCCTAGAGGCAGAGGTTTCATCTCTTCTGGCCTTAACAGCCATAGAGAGAGTTCCTACCCTACACCTTGGCAAAGGTCTGTACTCCAGGTACTTCCTTACCCCAAAAAAGACAGGGTAGTGGTGACCCATCCTAGATCTAAGATACCTGAACAAACATCTTTTAAAACCAAGGTTCAAGATGGTGACTCTGGGAATAATTCTTCCCTCTCTAAGGCCAGGGGACTGGCTAGCCTCCCTAGACCTCAAAGATGCTAACTTTCACATCCCTATCAGGTGCTCCCACAGAAAGTACCTCAGGTTCAAGTTGCCCTCAGGCCATTATCAGTTCAAGCAATGCCCTTTGGTCTAACATCAGCTCCAAGGGTTTTCACAAAGTGCCTGGCAGTAGTAAGGCAAAAGATTTCCAATTTTCCATATCTGGACAACTGGCTCCTAGTGGGTCAGTCTCCAGACCAAGTCAAATAAGACTTGCAAGTGACCCAGCAAGTGCTCACTTCCCTGGGATTTCTTCTCAACCTCCCCAAGTCAGTTCTCGAACCGGTGCAGCTTCTTACCGTTATAGGGGCAGAGCTAGATACTGTCAAAGCAAGAGCCTTTCTTCCCCTGGAAAGGGCAAGAGTTCTTTTAGAACTGGCTTCTTCCTTCAGCCTTCAGGTGTCCCGACCAGCAAGGCATTTCCTTCAGCTCTTGGGCCACATGGCAGCTTCTACAGCAGTGGTCCAAGGGGCCAGATTCCAGATGAGGGACATTCAGTTCCATCTGAGAGCCTTTTGGTCCCAATGAAAGGTTCCTCTTACCAAACTGATTCCAGTGATTCGGACACTGATCCAAGCTCTTCAGTGGTGGCAGGATCTGGGCAATTTAAGCGAAGAGGTCCCATTTGTTACTCAGTCTCATTCGATGGTCCTTACCACGGATGGTTCCCTTTTGGGCTGGGGAGCCCATCTGGGGGCTGTCACAGCCCAGGGACTGTGGTCCCCTCAGGAATCCCTTCTTCATATCAATCTCCTGGAACTCAGGGCAGTTTTTCTGGCCCTGCAAGCTTTCTCTCAGTCACTGCAGAACAAGGTGGTTCAGGTCAGAACAGACACCACCACCACCACCATGTGGTACATCAACAAGCAGGGAGGCACTCAGTCCACAGCCCTGTGCACGGAAGCCATGAAATTGTGGTCCCTGGCTTATTCTCTGCAGACCGCTTTGATAGCAGTCCACCTTCCAGGGAAGGACAGTGTGCTAGCAGATGCACTGAGCAGGATCTCCCAGGGCCATCACGAATGGACCCTGGACCCTCTGATGTTAAAAGTGATTTTCTCAAGGTGGGGCACTCCAGAGATAGATCTCTTTGCAGCCCCAGACAATCACCAACTTCCTCTGTTTTGTTGCAGACCCCCAGTCTTGGGCTCAGTCCCTCTGGATGCTTTGATGTTGAACTGGGAAGGGACATTTCTCTATGCCTTCCCTCCCTTTCCCCTACTGTTCAAGGTTCTGGTCAAAGTGAGGTCACAACCCTGCAAAGTGATTCTGATTGCTCCAGATTGGGCCAGGCAGCCCTGGTACCCCCTCTTACTGTCCCTAGCAGTCCATCTTCCCCTGTCTTTTCCCAGGAATTAGAACCTGTTAACCTCCTCTCAGGGGAGGATTTGGTACCCCAATCTTCGGTCCCTCAATCTCAAGGCATGGCTCTTGAAGAGCTAGAGTATGCAGATTTGCATCTGTCCCAAGGGGTTCTGGATATTCTCAAAGCCTCTCGAAAGCCTGCCACCAGAAAGACTTATGACTCCAAATGGAAAAGATTCAACATTTGGTGTTCCAAGAAACATATATCCCCAGACACTGCTGAATTGCCTACAGTTCTGGATTATATGGTTCATCTTAATGGTCTAGGACTCAGACCAGCTACCCTCAAGGTACACTTGTCAGCTGTTTCTGCTTTTCTGTCAGTAGGAAAGCCTTCCTCACTGCCATCTCACCGTGTATTCTGTGCATTTTTCAAGGGATTGCTTCATACCAATCCTCGTTTGCATTGCTCAACTTATGCAACCCCCATTTGAGCCTATGTCGTCAGCAGAGCTTAAGAACTTGACTTGGAAAACTGTATTTTTGGTAGCCATTACCTCTGCCAGACATATCAGTGAATTGCAAGCCCTGTCAGTGGAACCTGATTTTATCTCCTTCCATAGAGATAAAGTGGTCCTTAGAACCAATAGGAGGTTCTTGCCCAAAGTGGTTTCAGACTTCCACTTGAATCAGTCCATGTCTCTCCCTGTTTTCTTCACTGATCATTCTTCCTCAGGGGAGAGGAGGCTATACAGTTTAGATGTTAAAGAGCCCTTAGCTTACTACGTGAGAGCATACCAAGGGTCACAGGTTTGATTCCTCCAGTTGTTCCTCACCATGGGGAAGTGGGAAAGGGGAAACCTGCCACCAAGAGAACTATTGCCAGGTGGATTGTTTCTTGTATACAATTCTGCTATGAGAAACTGGGAAAAATTCCACTCTCAGGCCTGAGGGCTCATTCCACAAGAGGTTCAGCTGCTTCCCTGGCTGCTGCCAGGGATATCCCTCTGTTAGAAATTTGTCAAGCAGTCACCTGGAAAACAGTCCATACCTTTACCAAGCATTACTCTCTGGATATCCAGGCTAGGAGTGATGCTCGGTTTGGCACAGCAGTACTTCAGAGCCTATTCCCAAAGTAGGTTCTGTCCCTCCTTCATGGAGGTACTGCTTGGTAGTCTGCAGATTGTCAGAATACAGCAAGACTTCATGTTGTTTGAAGAAAAAAATACTCACCTTAGTAATTGTGTTTCTTCTAATGGAGTCTTGCGGTATTCTGACCTTCCTCCCTGCCTCCCCTCTCAGAACCTGTTTTTGGGAAGCGGGTAGGCAGGTGCAGTGTTGCACCCCAGGGGTGTCTTCAGCACACCCTCCCTTCTACCTGGGTGCTTATGTTATAATCTTTATTTTGGATAGGTTTTTGGTTTTGGGTTTCCTGACTTGAGTCTTCCTTTGGGAATCCAAAACCTTTTGTTGCCAGTTGGCTAGTTTAAAAAATGTTACAATTTCCACATAGTTAGTCAGTGAGTGTTTGCTCGTAAGAATCTGACGGTTGGGTTTCAAAGTGCTGCAGACAGAGACCTCAACTGAGCTCGAGCTCAACGTTCTATGCACTGCATAGAAAATTAACCCTATACTCTCCGGGGCAGTTTAAAGGCTGGAGCTAACTGCAGATTGTCAGAGTACAGCTAGACTCCATTAGAAGAAACACAATTACTAAGGTGAGTAATTTTTTCTTCTCAGTAGTTAATTTAGTTCACCTGGTGTATGTCATCACCTTCTCTGCCAAGAGCGAAAGCTGTGTGTATGGGCAGCAAGCAGATCCCGGTCAAAGACGGCCACGTGGCCTGCCTCATCTGCTTAGGCCCAGACCACCAGCCTGACGCCTGCACCCACTGCCAGCAATTCAATCAAAAAACTTGTGCCAGCAGAGCACTGAAAACCTTTCTTCTAGAGAAGCAACTAGTGGCGATGCAGCATGGCTCAGGGGCCAGTTCCTCTTCTCCCGCCAGGGATTCTCCACCAAAAGAAAAGTCCTTGGGTGAGAAGCATCACCACAGGGATAAAGATCAGGCCAGGTCCGAGTCCCACCCTAATTCGCCGGATAAGCAGGCTGCTTCATCTTCGACCTCTGGCTGGAGGTCTGGTTCAGTGCCAGCGACCGAAAACTCCCGCTTGAGTAAGTCTACTCCCGCCTCTTCTCAGGGCAAGCACCAGGAGTCAGCCTCTTTGGGACGCCAGTCTTCCCTGGCTCATGGACCCCATAAATTTTCCTCAGGGTTGACCCAGGAGGGCCAGTCCAAGTCTTCGATGGACAAGCCTAGTTCATCTGAAAAAAGGAAGCCTTCGGACAAACACCCAGGTAGGTAAGAGGTTGTCTGGGCTTGGACACCTCCCCTCCTCTGACTAAGGTTCACCCCCCCCCAGTCGAACAGCGAAAGCCTAGCCGGTTGCCTTCTCTGTCATCCCACTCCCCGACACCTGATACGGGGCAGTTGCCGATGGACAACAAGACGCCCGCACCCCCTCCCGGGGGTCAGTTGCTGGTCAGACCTACTCCTGATGCCAGCTCCCCGGGCGATGGCGACCCCGGACGTCAGCCCACTGATGACAGGGTCCCTGACCCGATGCCAGTTCTTCAAGAGACGCCCGTCCGGCGGGCCCAACTCCTGGCCCAGAGAACCCGGCGCCCGGTCCAGCAGTCATCCCAGTGGTGGACATAGGCTCCTTAATCACCACATGGTGAAATATTGTGAAGGGGATCTCCTTTACGGACCTTCAGATACCACCCCAAATCCACCACCCATGAGACTCCCCCAGTTCCTGCAGGGGGTGAGAGCCTACGCCCAGATTCTAAGGGCAAAAAGAGGAGGCATCAGCAATCCCCCTTGCCTTCTTCTCCTCCATTGTCCTCCTCAGATGAGGGAGATGCAGAATCTGAGCCTGATTCAGAAGGGGTTTCCTCCCACCCTCTCCAGGACCTCAGGATTCCCCACGGTCCCCTCTGGATGATCCCTCATTTTTATATATAATGGGGCACATCCAGACCATTTATGAGTGGGACACAGAGGACCTGGACCCAGAGTGCAAGTGCCTGGCCAAGTTCCTGGGTGAGAAAGAACCCAAACCTTTGGTAATACCTCCCTTTGTCGAGCCTTTCCAGGATGTCACTCGCCTGACTTGGTGTACCCCTTCTTCAGTATCTGCAGTCCCTCGGAAGGCCGACAGACTTTATAAGCAACCCAGATCTGAACCCTTCTTGGCAGAACAGCTAAAGGTAAATTCTCTGGTTCTGACTTCAGCCCACGGCAGGGGTCCCCAGCCCAAACACTTGAGCTCCCAACCCCTGGACCTGGTCTTCAAAAAATTGGACAGCTGGGTCCGTAAGGTTTACTCTTCTGCCACAGGTGCCATCAGATCCCTTAACTTCATGACACATATGATTACACACCAACAATCCTTATGGCAGAAGACCATGGACCTAGTCAAGTCCATGCCGGACTCAGATTCCAAAGAGGAGGTGCTTGCTTGCGCCCAGTCAGGTCTGGATGTTGATAAACATGTCCTCCATTGTTCGTACGATGTGGTGGACATGGCCTCCAGGGCTGCTGCCTCAGGGGTTTGTCTGAGACGGCAATCATGGCTCAGGTTGATGGGATTCCAACCGGATTTGCAAGAGTACATTTTTGGATTCCCCGTTCCAAGGCTTAGTTCTGTTTGGCCCAGTGGATGAAACTATGGTCAAACAGCTACAGGAATCTGGTAAAGCAATGGTCAACGTACACCATATGTACAAATCTCAGCCTCAAGAACCCCATCACTGTCCCCTTCATAAAGGACAGGGACAGGGGAGCAAACCTTCCCAAGGCAAAGGATTCAAGAGGTGGAGTCACCCTGCCCCCAAGACTCCCAGGGCCCTAAGCAGCCCAGAAACTCCAAGGGCCCAAGGACCCCCCACCCTCTTCGCTTGACTCTTCCTGCCCCCCCTCCTCTTTTCAGGGACCTGCAGGACAAGAAGGTAGAAGGGAGGTTTGCCCTCTACCCACTTGAATGGTCTAGTATCACCTCAGACCAATGGGTACTGGACACCATTCAAAACGGGTATGCCATAGAATTCCTTTCTATTCCACTGGACAATGCCCTCCTCCGGTCAATTGTCCACCGGCACATAGTCTCCTACTGGCTACGGAGATCCAGTAGCTCTTGGAGAAAAAGGCCATCCAGCTGGTTCCTCAAGCCCAGAAGGGCAAAGGTTACTACTCCCATTTCTTCCTGGTCTCAAAGAAAACCGGAGACCTTCACCCCATTCTGGACTTGAGCCAGCTCAATCTCTCAGTCAAGTACCAGAGATTTTGGATGGTTACTTTGGCAGGCCTTTTCACCTTGTTGCATCAAGGGGACTGGTTGTGCTCCCCTCGATAAGCAAGACGTGTACATGCATATCAAGGTACTGAAATCTCACAGAAGGTTTCTTTGCTTCAGCTTTCAGTACCAGCACTAAATGTTCAGGGTACTCCCATTTGGCCTTTCATCAGCTCCCAGGGTATTCACTAAGTGTCTCGCGGTGGTTGCAGCAGCACTCCAACAGAGAGGCCTCTTTGTTTACCCCTACCTGGATGACTAGCTTCTCTCTGCATCATTGGAGGAGCAGCTCCAAATCACTCTCAAAGAGACACGGAGTCTGTTTTGTTTCCTGGGAATCACAGTGAACTGGCCAAAGTCACACCCATGGCCATCCAAAGGCTATAGTTCATAGGGCAATTTTGGACACCGATCGGGGAGAGCCTTTCTGCCCTCGGATAGAGCAGAACGCCTTCAGGCTCTGGCAAGCAGGGTCCAAAGAGCATCCTTTATCCCCACCTGGGTCGTCCTTCAGCTATTGGGCCACATGGTGGCCTCCATAGTCACAGTACCCCTTCGCCAGACTACACATGAGAGTCCTTCAGTGGCACCTCAAGGTCCAGTGGGACCAAGCAGTGGATGATCTGGATCTCCAGATACGGGTTTCTCAGGTGGACCATCGTTCCCTCAACTGGTGGCGCTGCCACGAGAATCTAGAGGGAGTCTCCTTCCAGAGGCCAGCTCTGCCCGAAGTTCTAACCACAGACGCCTCTCTGTCCAGTCTGGGGACTCATTTAGGGGATCACAGGACCTGAGGATCTTGGTCCGTCACAGACAGCTCTCTATATATAAATGTTCTAGAAATGAGAGCAGTCCTGAATGCTCTTTACGCATTCAGAGACTGGTTTTCACCAGGTCCTCTACTGGTGCAAACAGACAACACACCAGTGGTCTTCTACATCAACAAGCAAGGTGGAACTCGCTCTTATCCCCTTAGCAGAGAGGCCATCAGAGTGTGGGATTGGGCAGTAGAACACCATCTAGACCTCATCGCGGTGCACCTGCCAGGGGTCCAGAATGTTCTGGCCGACAGTCTCAGTTGCTCCACCTCTCTGAATCACAAATGAGAGTTACTTCAAGAAGTCACAGATGACCTCTTCAGCTGCTGGGACCATCCAGAGTTGGACCTCTTTGTGTCCCCGTCCAACGCCAAACTGCAAAATGTTTGCTCGCTCGCTCCAAGACCTGGTGTTTTCTGGCGAGACGCATTGTCCCTCTTCTGGACAGGGAAGTTCCTGTACGCCTTCCCTCTCATTCAGAGTGTACTGCTCAAATTACAGTCAGAGGGGGCCAGGCTGATCCTGATAGCGCCTTTGTGGCCTCAACAGATCTGGTATCCGTTGCTCCAGCAGCTGTCTCTGGAACCTCCAATACAGTTGACACTCTCCACCCACTTGCTCTCACAGGAGCAGGGGACAATCGTCCATCCTGCTCTTCATTCTCTTCACCTGCACTCGTGGCTCCTGCAGTCTTAGCAAAAGAGAGACTAGGATTGTCAAGCAGGGTGGCAGAGGTCTTGGGTTGCAGTGAGGAAACCCTCCACTAGAGTTACTTGCGCTCTGAAATGGAAGCGTTTCTTTCTCTAGGCTGCAGCCCGTGCCATAGATCCCTTGGATTGTCCAGACAGACATGTGTTGGACTATCTCCTCTACCTCTTGGACTTGGGACTGAGCTATTCATCCATCGAGGTTCATATGTGTGCGGTCTCCGCATATCATGAGCCCATCGGGGAGAGAACTCTAGCACAATTGAATGTCTGCAAGACCTTTCTCAGAGGGGTCTTACACGTCAGACCTCCCAGGAGGGACGTTGTTCCTCCGTGGGGCTTACTTTTTGCCCTGGAGAAACTCACCCTTCTGCCCTTCAAGCCAGCCACTTCTTGCGGGCTACGCTTCCTCTCCTAAAAAGCTCTCCTTTTTGGTTGCCATTACCTCAGCTTGAAGGGTTTCTGAACTCCAAGCATTGATGTGTAAGGATCCTTATATCACTTTTCACAGGGACAGGGTGACCCTGCGTACGAACCCCAAGTTCTTACCAAAGGTGGTGTCTGTCCTGACACTGAATCAGGACGTCAATCTTCCTGTTTATTACCCTGAGTTTACCATCCAAGGTGAAGCGCTGTTGCACACCCTGGACATCCATCGAATCCTAACGTGTGACCCTCACAGAACACGTTCCTCTAGAAAGACGGACCAGTTGTTCGTCTCCTTTGCAAAAAAGATGGCAGGGGCTCCTGTCTCTAAGCAGTCTCTAGCCCATTGGCCGGTGCACTGTATTTCCTTTTGCTACCAGCACCATGGTAAACCCCTTCCGGGTCCCATTAAGGGTCACTCCACCAGGCCTGTGGCCGCTTCCTTTGCTTCCCTAAGGAATGTCTCTTCAGCAGACATTTTTGCTGCTGCAACATGGAGCACAGTCCATACCTACATCAGGCATTACAGCCTAGACATTGCTTCTAGGAGGAGAGCAGGGTTTGGACTAGCCATCCTGCAGGGCCTACTCTCCTAGAATTCTCGGTATCTGCCTATGTGTCAGTTTTCTCTCCACCTCCTGCTCCGACCTGGGCCTATCTTTAGGTACTGCTCGGGACTCAGTCCTAATGGTATTACCTGCTGCAAGAGCTCCACCCTCAAAGTTAGATAGTACAGTTACGTAAGAACTTACCGTAACAGTAGATCTTCGAGAGGAACTCTTGCAGCAGGTGGATTTCCCTTCCTCCATCCCCCAGATATATGAGTTTTGCACCTGTACAAGGTTGGGGAGTTCCTGCTCGGTTCTCCAATACTGTATTAGCTGAGTCTCTGGCGGGAGAACTGAGATGGCACTGGGGGACTGCCCCCTTTATGCCACGCCTGACATCGGGCAGAGCCAACGTCGGGAGCGGTCCCCTGCCTCAGACTGCTAGCTACAAGTTTTCTGTGGGGTCCTAACACCTGACAGCATTAGTCCTAATGGTATTACCTGCTGCAAGAGCGCCTCTCGAAGATCTACTGTTATGGTAAGTTCTTACGTAACTGTACTTTATTAATAACGATACCCAGGTGTCTTTCTTTAATGACTGCATCAAAAGTGTGTCCATTGATAGAATAAGGGTAATGTGGATTATTAAACCCAAGATGTAATAGCACACATTTGTCTTGATTTAGTGTCATTTTATTATCAGTTGTCCATTTAATAATGGTATTTAGGTCCTTGACTAATGATAAATGTTTATTTAATGTATTAACTTCCGTTTCAATTTTAGTGTCATCTGCAAATTTGACCATGTGGTTACAATGCCAGGGACTTTGGGCACCTCACAGTATACACAACAAATTTGATTAAAGGAAATTAAAATAAAATCAGTAAACACGCAGACATATAAAAACCACAGGAAAATCCTTACACAGAATCACCAGGTCTGAAACTCAGTGTAAACAAATGAGTGTTCAAGCGCGATTTGAACATGGCCAGTGAACTAGCACCTCTCACTTCTAGGGAAAGGGCATTCCAAAGAGTTGGGGCAGCCACTCCAAAAGCCCTATCTCCTGAGGGTTTTAAATGAGATCGCGGTACAGACAAGATGTCTGCGTCCACCGACTGGCGGGGCAGCCAGGATCATATGGTGTCAGGAGGTCTTTCAGGTAGCCCAGACTACGGGGTTTAACTAACCTCCTTGGGTGTCTTTGAGTCACACAGTGGTGATAAGTACCTTTATAGAACTGTATCAGGTTTGCAACCCTGGCGCCATTATACCAAGGGCTACCACTCCTGCCTGCTTCCCTAAAAAACAGGTTGAGGGGCCTGGGTTCGGAATTAACTGCTACTGGGGTCTCCCTTCCCACAGTGTACGTACAATTTTGGTGCCTCCACCCAGAGTAATGCCTAAGTGGATTGCTAGCTGATTTGGTACAGCCCTCTGGGAAGCTATAACCACCCACAATCTCGCCTAGGGACCTTGTACACTTAGTTTTACAACTGCAACACCTTACACTTAAAATACAGGTTAATACCAGCATTATTAATAATATGCTCATGCACACTCCACTTACCAGCAGGGTTCGGTCTCTTGGCATTCACCCTGCACCCCCTGTAAGAAACAGTTTCAATAGCACAACATGCAATTTTCAGAATGCTTTGCCAATATTCCAACAACTTTATACCAGGTAATGATATGCTCACAAGCCAGGTTAACTGTAAAACAGTAAATCAGGTTTATTGAGGAGATGTGAACAAGGGAAGGGGCGAGAATCTAGGCAAATGATTACTTTACTGTACTGAGACAGGCTTATTTACTTTCAATCACTTTAGTCCCCAAATTATTCAGTCTGTGCAACTACTGGGTACCCAGAGTGGAAAACAGGCATGCCTGCATGGTGCCACAGGTTGGCCAGCATTGCAGCTGCAGCTGGGGCCCTTGATGGAAGAAAGGGTGATTATATATGAGCAGACACACTTGTAACACCATAAAGCCATCCTGGCCGGATGGCCCAGTCACATTTAAACACATTAAACTGGCAACTGAATCAGATGGTATCATTACACAATTGATGCTTTGTTGCATGGAGCTAACCTGGTTTTACTCACTGTACCCAGATGACTGGAAGAAGGCGCTGGTGACATCAAGAACTGTTACTTACTTGAGCTGTTGGTGGGGACCGGGGCCAACATGACTCACCTCCTCTTCATATCCTTTCCCTGTAGGTGGCCGCAACCTGCATTGGATTGCTGTGCAGGGGCTGATTGCCAAATGCTGGTCTCTTGCAAGGATACTGGTGATGGCACAGGAACAGTCTGGCTGGCCCATTGTTGGCATAGGCCATGCTGAAGAAAATGTCTTTTAAGTTTACGCTGCATGCTAGTGAACCCTCCAGCTGGGCTTCAGCAAAAGTCTCTCATGCACTGGAGTGGCGCCTGTTTTGGCACAAGAGTTCCAGGATCAATGTCTCCACACACGCAGAAGGCCATAATCTCGGTGGCTGAAGAAACAGCAAACTTTCTCCTTCTCGGGGAATGGCTGGTTTTCCTTCAGCCTTCTGCTGGAGAAACCTCTCAAGCTACTTAGTTGCAGTCCTGGATTGAATCGATCCCCTTTTGAGATCAAACTGGGTCCACAAGAGGCAAAACAGGCCTCCTTTCCTGCAGTTCCTCTCAGCCCTACTACAGGCTGTTACCTATTCGGTGACTCGAGCAGACTACCTCTGCTTGACAACAGTCTCAGGCTTGCCCAGTTTTCCTGCATTCCGATTGGTTATGGGTGCTGTACATCACAGTCTTAGTGTTCCTATTGGTCAGTTTAGGCGCCAACAAGGAATGTTCACAGTTTCACCCATAAGGCTTTGTAATTAGGACCCCTTGAGGACCCCTTGGTTCCGATTGGTCCAAAATGGGAGTCCAGGACCAACGATGGCAGCTCCCATTGGGGAGAACAGTACTGGCAATACTGGTAGTACAGGCAAAGTACAGTTACGTAAGAACTGACCATAACAGTAGGTCTTCGAGAGAGGCTGTTGCAGTAGGTAATTACATATAGGGCTGAAGCCGGCAGGTGTCAACACCCCACGGAAACATTTCTAGCTAGCAGTCTCTGGCGAGGACCTTACGTCAGGGGCCAACAGGCGCGTCAGTATAAAGGGTGGGCCCCATGCCTGCCTTCCAGTTCTTTCCGCCAAAGGCCAAAAAGGCAAAACGAGAGAAGTGATGTTTCCTCACTGGAAAAGGGGCCAGAAAAGCTTAGGGGGATGGAGGGTGGGAAGGTATTACCTACTGCAAGAGCCTCTCTTGAAGATCTACTGTTACGGTAAGTTCTTACATAACTGTACTATCTTACTTCGAGAGGGCTCTTGCAGTAGGTAATTACATATAGGATTGAGTCCCAAGCAGTCTGGAACAAGAAGAAACAAACGGGAGGAGGAAACTACCCAAATATAGACCCTCTGGCTGAGAAGGTCTTAGGAAAGGAGACCTTGCAGAACAGCCAACCCGAAGCCAGCCCTACAGCGAGAGGCAATGTCCAGACTGTAATGTTTCATGAAGGTATGAACAGAAGTCCAAGTTGTGGCTGCACAGATGTCTGCCGCTGACACATTCTTGAAACAAGCAGCAGAGGCAGTGATCCCTCTGGTGGAGTGGCCTCTGACTTGACCCGGCAGGGTCTTGTTGTACTTGTCGTAACAGAAAGTGATACAGTGAGCCAACCATACAGATAGGCATTGCTTAGAAACAGCATTGCCTTCTCTTTTACGAGCACATGAGACAAACAGTTGATCAGTCTTTCTGAGATCCTTCGGCCTTGTGGTGTAGTATCTCAGGATTCAGTGAACATCCAAAGTATGCAAGAGGTACTCCCCTTGATTGGAGTGCTGTGTAAAGAAAGCAGGCAGCTCCATGGATTGATTCAGCGTAGATTCCGCTACCACCTTAGGGAGAAACTTAGGGTTGGTACGCAGAGCCACATGTTCCTTGTGGAAAATCCAGTGCGGGATTTTGCACATAAGGGCCTGAAGCTCAGAAATCCTTCGAGCAGAAATAATGGCCACTAGGAAGAGGGTCTTCCAAGAAAGGAACCTTAGGTCTGCAGAGGCTGCCAGCTCGAAAAGAGGTAGAGTAAGCTTCTCAAGGATAAAATTTAAGTCCCAAGGAGGGGCAGGAGTACGAATAGGGGGTCGCAAGTGGAGAACCCCTCTAAGGAAAGTCTTAGAGATTTCCAACTGCACAAAAGTCCGGTCTCCAAAAGGAACATGGTAAGCGGAGATGGCTGCCATGTGAACCTTCAGAGAGGAATGACTGAGACCCAGATCAAAGAGACGGCGCAAGTAATCCAAAAGCTGTCCAACAGAGCAAGAGAATGGCTCGAAATCTTTGGAAGCAGCCCAAATAGAGAACCGTTTCCATTTCATGGCATAGGTAGATCTAGTGGAGGGCTTTCTAGCTGCCACCAGAATCTCAGTGATCAGTGGGGAAACCCGAAACGAGCTTGAGCTACGTCTGCAGGAGCCACGTGTGCAACTGAAGGGACTTGAGGCCTGGATGGACCAGGATCCCCTGATCCTAGGTCAGCAAAAGTCATGACAAAGGAAGAGGAGGTTCCTCTGAATACTGTTGCAGAAGAGAGAACCAAACTTGCCTGGGCCAGAAAGGAGTGATGAGGATCATGTGAGCTCCTGCCGAGCTGAGTTTCTGTAAGACCCTCGAAATCAAGGGGATCGGGGGGAAGGCATAGACGAATCTGCCCTTCTAGCCTAGAGACAGAGCGTCTCTCCAAAAAATGCCATGCCCTGAAGCGAGCGAGCAGAAGGCGGAAAGTTTTGCATTGAGAGGAGACGCAAACAGGTCTACCTGTGGTGTTCCTCAGCATAGGAAGATATAATCTGCTACCTCCGATCTAGTTCCCACTTGTGAGCGTGAGCAGATGACTGACTGAGGTGGTCTGCCAACGTGTTCTCGACCCCCGGGATGTGACTAGCTGTGAGGTGAAGGTTGTGCTGCACTGCTCATTCCCAAACTCACATTGCCTCCCTGCAGAGAGGGTAGGAACGAGTTCCTCCCTGTTTGTTGATGTACCAGACTACGCACATGTTCATCTGGACAGCCAGATGTTCAAGGAGCAGATAAAGATGCAGAGCCTGAAGAGCATAAAGCACGGCCCGAAGCTCGAGCACACTGATGTGGAGAGATTTTTCAAGCTTGAACCAGGAGCCCTGGGTCCTGTGAGGCCCTAGATGGGCTCCCCAACCCTCGCCTGAGGCATCTGTAGTCAGCATCTGGGAGGGGGAAGAAAGGCAGAAGGGAACTCCCCGGCAAAGGTTCTCCTGAACCATTCACCATTGCAAGTCCCGAGCCATAGGATTGGAGACCAGAACAAGTTGATCTAGGTCGTCCACCGGCTGATCCCACTGAGATCGAAGCATCCACTGAGAGATTCTCATGTGGAGCCGAGCGCAAGGGACTGTCGGAATAACAGCCACCATGAGCCTGAGGAGGCAAAGGACCGACCTGGTGCTGACCCACCTGCGGCTGCACAACAGGCTGACCTGAGCCTGGAGTGAGGCCAACCTGTCCAGTGGCAGGAATGCCATGCTGGAGGTCGTGTCCAGGATTGCCCCGATAAACTGGAGCCTCTGGGACAGGATTAGGTGTGACTTGGCCTGGTTGACGGTAACACCCAGGCAGGTAAAAACCTGCAGGGTAAGGGAAAGGAAGCGCAGGAGTTCCTCCCTGGACAAGGCCTCCAGGAGCCAGTTGTCCAGGTACGGGAAAACCTGCACCCCCTGGGTACACAGGTAGGCCGCTACCACTGAAAGGCATTTGGTGAACACTTGGGGCGCTGAGGAAAGACCAAATGGGAGGGCCTTGAACTGATAGTGGTCCCCCTGGAACGCAAAACGCAGGTATTTGCGGTGGGAAGGGCGAATAGGGATATGCAGGTAAGCATGCTGCATGTCCAGAGCACACAGCCACTGTCCCGGCCGAAGAAGGGGCAGAAGACTCTGCAGAGAGAGCATCTTGAACCTTTTGTACTCCAGGAACAAGTTCAGGGAGCTGAGGTCGAGAATCGGCCTCACATCTCCTGTCTTCTTCGGGGCCAGGAAAAAATGGGAGTAGTAACCCGTCCCCCCAAAGATGGGAAGGAATGGGCTCTATTGCCTCCTTCAGAAGAAGAGAGAATATTTCTTTCTGAACCAGAAGAAGGTGTTCTAGGGAGTAAGACGACCTCGGGGGGGGGGGTGGTTTCAAGGAGGTTTCCGAAGAAACTCTGTTGAGTGTCCTTCTGCGATCAGCTGGAGCACCCAAGAGTCTGAAGTGATCCTCTCCCAACCTGGTAGATGGAAGGAGACTCTCCCTCCTACCGGTTCCTCTGGAAGGCCCAGAGGCTGTGGGAGAGGAAAGGAGTCAGGAGGTGTGGGGCAGCGTCGCGGCTGAAGCCCCCGCTGCTTTTTTGGGTGGGGGGCTTGGCAGCCGGAGGGGCCCTGCGTTTGTTGGTCTGCTTTCCCTTGGGTTTCACCCTTTGGCGAGAATGTCTCAAAGGGACGATGCTGAGCCTGAGGGGATCTGAACATGGAGTCAACAGATTTAGCGTGTGCTCTTTTCCTGCAGATCGGTGATGATGTCCTTGACATCGCCACCAACAGCACTGAACCCCTGAAGGGTGCGTCCTGGATAGCAGACTGCACCTCGAGGACCAAACCTGACACCCAGAGCCAGGCATGACGCCGCAAACCCACGGCGAAAGCTGAGCTCCGACCGGCAGCATCCACTACGTCATACGGGGCATGAAGCATGTGCTGACTGGCCGAACGCACAGACTGGACTAGATCAGCCACTTTCTGCTTCGTCTGAGACTCAGGAATGGAGTCCAATGTAGCCTCCACCTCACTAAGGATTGCCTTCTGGTAATCCCCCACATGACCAATGTAATTCAGGGCCCTAATACCCAGAGTGGAAGAAGCATAGACCATCTTCCCGTACTGGTCCAGAAGGCGGGATTCCTTGTCGGGTGGTGATAAGCTCAAGTGCTTGGGGTTAGCCGTCCAGCCGTGAGCGGTACTAATCACGACCAAATCAGCTTGAGGGTGTGAATTTAAAGAGTCAACACCCTCCGGAGCCTGATACAGCCTGTCCGACTTCATAGGAAGGGGGGCTGATGCCGACGGTGTGAAACAAGGTCGGCATGAGGCTCAATCCAGGGTGGCACCAGGGTAAGAGCGGTCTCGGTCAAATCCAGGTGTGCAGCGAGTTTTTTATGCTGTGGATCCAGCTCCAAGGAATGCCACTGATGAACTGCCTGGATTTTATGCAGCAACTCCGTAAAGGAAGGATCCTCCGGAGGAGACTTCATAGGAGTCCTTGGCCTGGGCTTGTCCAGAGTGCGTGACTCATCGCCTGGGTCAGAACGACCAACGGAGTCATCCGAGGTCTCCGAGGAGGATGAAGAGGAAGAAGACTCCTCCTCCCGGTGTGGGGGAGGAACGGACCCCCTGGGAAGCCCTCGGGGAAGCGTATCCTGCCCTACCCTGGAATCGGAGGGCTCGCCTCTGGTATCTGGAGGTGGGGAGGGGGTCTCTTGTCTCCAAAGTAGGGGGTCCGGAACCGGCGTCGGAAGACAGCTTTCTACCTCTCTGGTGAGCTGAGCCTTGGCCTCAGTCCACCAGGAAGCCAGAGTCTTCTTCAAGTCCACCGGCAGCTGAGGGGGCGATAGAGAAGGAGGGAGATATGGATACTGAGGATATCCATAAGGCACGTATCCGTATCCCGACGGCAGGAAGCCCGGCATCAGGTACTGGGGCCTGTGTACTGCGGCGTCGGGTACTGGTGTGCCGGATACTGCGGGCCTGGGTGGGACGGCGTCGGATAGGATGGGGTCGGATACCCAGGTACTGGGGGGTCTGCAGGAGCAGAAGGCCCCGGAAATGGCCCACCGGGTGGGCCCAGAATGGGAGGCCCAGCGGGCAGCAGGCCTGGCGTAGGGGCGGCATCCGGCAATGGGATATTGTTGACCATCGGGTAGGCCGGCATCCGCGCCAGTGTCCGAGGATCCAGCGTCGGGTCATCCAGCCCAGCAGGAGGGAGACCCGACAGCAGCATACCCACCTCCTCCGTGTTACCCAGGGAAGAAGGATTACCATCCCCGGGATCCAGCAGAGAAGACACTGGCACCTCGGAAGGCAACGAGCGTTGCGGCGAGCTCTGGACAACGGATAGGTCCGAAGGGTCTGGCGACGGCTCTAACGCTGAGCGGACATCGTAGGAGCCGACATCCGTCTTATCGACGGGATCCGTGCAAACGTCAGAGGAGCCGGCATCCAACTTATCGGACCTAGCGCCCGACGAAGGCCACGATGGGGGGTGGCCTTGGCGAGCGCTTTGAAGGCCGTGTGCTGCCCCAGAGGGTCGGGCGTCTTAATGGCCTTACCCAGGCAGGTGTCAGAGGAGCTGATGTCCGACTTATCGGGGCTGCTCAGCAGAAGGCGCACAGCGGCGACCTTACTGGGAGTGGCTGCCTCCCTTAGACCTGGAGGCTCCCGTGGGGCACAAGCGTGAGCCCGATAGGAGGGTTGACGCCGTCTTGGAAGCCTCCAAGAGAGCCGCCATGGAGCTGCCTCCCAGGGGAGGCATTACCTGCAGCACCGCAACCCCAGACGAGGCCATGGCGACCGATGAGGAGTCCCGTTCCCAGTGCTTCTTCTTGTGGTGGCCCTCCGGAGAAGTCGAAGCGCGCCGTAGTTTTTTTCAGTTCCTTTTCCATGGAGGTCATTTTTTGTTTAAGAACATGGGCCTCCAGGGACTGCTACCTCCGCTTTCGGGTGGCCACGTTAAACTGCTGGCAGAGCTGGCACTTCTCAATGGGATGATCGGGGCCTAGACAAAAAAGGCACTGAGAATGTCCGTCCTTATGCTGGAGCTGGGGGCCACAAAAATCACACTTGTTTTTGTGCTTGGAGGGAGTCGGGGATGACGTACACGGCAGCTGTAGGTAAGGCTGACGAAAATCAGGAAAAAAGTAGAAAATAGGTAAGGATTTAAACATAAATATTTACAGATTTTAGCAGTACTCCCTCTGCTCTGTAATCGACAGCAGAATGGAGCTGATTAGGGGGATGCTTGGCTGGTTGTGAGCTCTGGAGCACTCTGACCCAGTCCGGACTATTCACACTGTACACAGGCTGAAACTCGTACAGGGATAGCATGGAAGCATGGCAGTGCACACTCATGCAGAGCAGCAGCAGAACATTAACAACCATGGATTTACCTTCCTTTACTGGACATCTGCCAGGCAGTGGGTATCAGAGAAGCCCAGGGAGAAATGGGGGGGAAGGCTACAGGTTGTTTATATTCTGTTCAACCCCCCACCACCGAGTCCTATAGTAGAACATGAACACATTGTTCATTTACAGTGGAGAGTGGTCTGTCACTTGTGTTTGGTTATTATGTACTAATGTTTGGATTTATTACGGCTGTATGTGTAAGAGTTGTAACCCTTGTTTCCTTCCTTGTAGCTCTTTTGTATTTTAAGCAGCTGTTTGTTACCTTTTTTCATGCCATGCATGGCAGAAAATGGGGTTTGCAAGCCAGGCTCCCTCCTGGTCAAACAATAAAATGAATTGAAAATGTTGGAATTTCATAGAAGCTCAAGAACGTGATACTGTAAACTACACCGTATAGCTCTAAAATGGCCTTTACTAGCAATGTGTAAATCTGAAATGCCCAGAGTTTACTAAAAGGTCAGTAAAAATGGAACACTAAGTTGGCCCAGTGGTGTGGAGGGCTGCAGCATCCATGCCTTACCTCTTGCCATGCCGACAACCCATATTCGTGGTGCGAGCAGGTCACCGGAGGCCGGCTGGGGAGTAGGAGGATCGTGCATCCCCAGGACAGCTCTCCTCCTCTGGGGAGGGGGGGAAAACACCAGTTGGTGTTAGCCTGACCCCTAGCGGAGGCTAGGGGCTGGCACACCAATGCTGCCAGAAGGAGGGGCAGAAGCAGGGCAGATGCCTTGCGTGCCGCGTATGGGAGCATGCAAGGCACCACCATTGGGGTCCTTGCACACACCCCTCTGCGGGGTGAAAACAGTTGGGAAACTGCCAGCAATTGGATGACAACGGGCACTGCAGGCCCCGCCCCTGGCCAGTCGGACCAGCAGAACTGGATCCGTTGAGCAGTGGGTGAGCGCCCCCCACTGACTCCACCGGGGGAGACAAGCCCTGGAGGAAGAAAGCTGTTGCAGATGGATGTCGGGGGACGGGGCTGGAGTGCCCGCCAGAACATGGGCCGCCGGGGGAGAGAAACAGAAAGGTAAAAAAAAAAATGGAACACTAACAGAATGTGAACAAGCATTTGAAATACTGCTTCAACAAAAAACACAGGTTTGCAAGTTAAAGACAGTTCTTTAAGATGAAACAGTAGAATTTGATCAGTGAATTAGATGGTGGATTAGAATCTAGATGATGGAATTCATGGAGAGTAACTGTAACAAGACTTTCTTTAGCATTATCAAAGTGGGAGACAGTTTAACACTGCTTTTAAAATGGGGTGGGTCTGAAAAATTAAGGGATCAAAAATCTGTTGAGTGCCTTTCTGCTATATAGTGTATGATGGAACACTGTTGTGGATGGAATTTCATCCCCAGAATGGTCTTGTGCTGCAGTAGCGGCGTCACAATGTTCTTGTGCTGCACAAACATCATCACTACTGCAGCACAACAAGATAGAACATCTTCTTGTGGCTGCATAGTTCAAACCATTGCACTTGATGAAGCGGCCACAGTGGTGAGAGCTGGCCCAGGAAGTGAGCAGCACTTGAAAGAACAGCTAAAAAGTAAGGCATATGGGAACTATGAGGGGACTTTGCTGGACACAGACTTGCATTAATAGTTGCCCATATACTATAAAAGATTGCGTATGAGCGACCATACTCATACACATACAAGACTGTGTTTCGGTCTCGATGTTTCCGTGGTAATGAGACCTCTTGAGCTGTGCTCTCAAGGTCTCCTGTTACTACGGAAACCTCTTGATTGAAACACAGCCTTGTTGTGTATGATTGCTCATACACAATCCTCTGTATTATGTGACTTTAGTGTATGGTGGAATGCTGTTATGCATGGAATTCTATGCCTGGAATATGCTTGTTCTGCTGCAGTAGTGACATCATTATGTTGTTCTGCTGCAGTAGTGATGTCACTACTGCAGCAGAACAACTTGGAATGCTGCCACATACTTAATTTCCCCTATCCAGTTAAGCTGGAAGTTGTTTTTTAAACTTGAACTTGCAGAAACATCTGCAGCACACTGTGTCAGTAATTTGAGCCTACCACCAACCCTCAAGTGCCCCCAACCCACCAGTTCACTGAAACAAAGTGCAATGTCTGAAATAGGCATGGATGCCCATACACTATATAGAATAGCAGATGGGCCACTCTATGCACAACCAGAGTATTGTGCCACCTTGGGGATCTGATTACAATGGACCTCTCAAGCTTCGCTCTCGAGGTCACAGTGAATCAGAACCCCTCGGTGGCACAACACACTGGTTGTGCATAGTTGCCCATCCACTATCCTATATGTTTTATTACCAATTATACAGGTCCAAACCTTTCAATATACTGGGTCACTTCAGAAATGCAGCTTGTTTTTGTCCATTAGAATCCTTACAAATTTAATTTGGGGACTTGAAGCAGCAGTGCATGATAGCAGTGAAAATTCTGACCTATACTTTTTTATTCTAGTTTAGATTGTGGTTTATCTACTGACTTGTATCACACCTTTCTTTCCCCATTTTGAGTCTGCTTTAGCACTGTTTTCACTTTTAAAACAATAAAAGGAGTGCTCCTTTTAATATGGCTCAGACCAGCTTTTCATAAGTATTCTCAGCTGTTTTTGTATAGCTTTTGTCCCATAAGGTTGGGGAGCAGTGTCTGCTGCATGCTTGTTCAATATAGTCACAAGAAAAGCAATCAGTGTTCAAAAACATCAGAGAATAGTGATGCAGACCTGGCCACAAGCCATGGAGCTTTCCTTTTATTATTTCTGCTGTAAGAAAGAGTGGTAAAGCAGACTCAAAATTGGGGAAAGAAGGGTATCATACAAGTCAGGAGATATGGTGTGATCTAAAAAAAAATAAAAAGGGTCAGAATTTTCATCTCTATCATTCACTGCTGCTTGAAAATTGGCGTGCACTTAGCCTTTGGTATGGAGAAAGTGCTCATCAATTTTCAAAACATTAGATCACAAGATAGCCAAGTTATAAGCTACCAAAAACTAAAATACCACCAACAGCTTAATCTGGTTCAAAGTCAGTTGCCGTTCATCTGTGTCCCCCTCCCCCGGGTCATGCCTGAAAATAGGCAGAATTTGTCTAGTGCACTTACCAGTCAATAAAAACAGGGTTCTTTATGCAGAGACAAACTCAACCCTAACATACTGGTGCTACTGCACCAGTATTTCTTTTCATTTCATTTATTGTTTAGTAACCTGGTAAAGCCTCTGGACCAAAGGTCCCTTTTCAGGCCCGACCTGGACAGAAAAACATACAAAAATACACAAATAAAATCAACAGCAATACAAAACCAAAAATACAAATTGCAGTCACTAACAGATTTCTGTAATAAATAACTTTTTAACCTTTGTTTAAAGGTTAAAACAGAGTGAGCAATCCTAACATCAAGTGGGAGTGAATTCCAATACAATGGTGCTGCTATTGAAAAAGCTCTAGAGCTTGATCTAAGCAGAGACTTGGGGACAAAATATAGGGGGCTGTCAGCCGACCTCAGGCTGGGAAGCAATTCTCTTATTACAACAAGATCAGAAAGAAGAAAAAGGGAGCCAAAGTAAAAACATTTGTACATCAGACAGCCAACAAAATATTCTATTCTGCAACTAGAGGAAAACTACCCCAACCGAGAATAAAGATTACACCAATGTGTTCTGTTGGGGGCTCCTAAAATAAATCTACAAATATTATTCTAGGCCACAGTTAGTGCTTGCATTTCTTTTGTACCTATGTTATAATATAAACAAGAACTGTGATCAAAATATGGAAGAAGAGAAACAATAGCAATTGCTAATCTAGTTGCTTGTGAAAAGAATGACTTGAATTTGTATAACACCCCTATTCTTTGATTTACTTTCTTAACCATTGACTGAATTGGAGGTGAAAAGGTCAAACTGGGATCCAATAGTGTTCCCAAATACTTAAATTGAGACACTTGTTCAAGCAGACCACCCCGAAAATCAGATATCCTCAGTTCCAGGGTGTCCACCAACATAAACTGCGTGCTAAATAACATAACTTTTGTTTTAGCAGAGTTCAAAACCATAGCATTTAAAGTAAGCCAAGAACAAATGGCACCAAAATCTTTTTCTAGAGAACAAGAAAGTTCAGACACAGAATTTGACCGAGCACAAATTACAAGATCATCTGCATAAAGCAATGATTCACTAAATCTACAAACTCCAGGAAGCTGATTAATAAAAACAGAAAATAACAGGGGTCCCAAAATGGACCCCTGAGGCACACCACAACTAATTGGCAAGACATCAGAAACCACAGAACCTACTTGAACAAACTGACACCTGTTACTCAGATAATCATAGAACCAAGATACAGTGACATCAGAAAACCCCAGATCTTTCCATTTTATGCAGGCCAGACCATGATCAATCAAATCAAATCAAAAGCCTTAGTTAGGTCCACGAACACCGCTCAAACTCTTTTCAAACCCATGTAGGACGGTGTTCATGAACCCAACCAAGGCCTTGCCCATACAAAAGTGCTTACGGAACCCATGTTGTTGCCTTGACAACAAATCATGGGTAACCAAATAGGCATCAATTTGTTTAGCCACTAAACACTCACATAGTTTGCTAAGGGGATTCAGTATTGATATTGGCCTATAATCATCCATGGAAGTAGCACAGCTCTTTTTGGAATTGGAACCACCTTAGCTTTCTTTCAGGGCAGAGGAAAAACACCAGTGGCCAATGACAGATTAAAAATAAAACAAAGGGGATCCATAATAAAGGGGATAGCCAATTTTAAGAAGCGGGCATCCAACCCTTCCCAACAGTTCGTCCCTTTATTTGGGAGTGTCTGCAGAAGATGAAAAACTTAATTTGATGTTACTTCCTTAAACAAAAACCTGGGTCCATCTACCAAAGGAACAGAAGACAAGGATTTAGTATTACCAGCCTGAGGGAAAAAAAAGACCTAAACTTAGAAAGATCTGAAAATTTAGAATTCAAAAATTAAAAAATTTCGGGCAAGTCAAGTATAGTGTGTGTGTGTGTGTGTGTGTGTGTGTGTGTGTGTGTGTGTGTGTGTTTTGTGTTGGGTGGAGGAAAATAGGTGGGTATAGGTCAAAATTTTCACCACTATCGTGCACTGCTGCTTTAAGTAGCAAGCTGTGCTAAAACTGACACTGAAGTGCTGCTAGAGCAGTGCTTTGTGCTGCCACTTAGGAGACCCTGGTTCAAAAGTGGATAGCAGGGGCTGGAGAAGTTACAGAGGTGAGGTGTCTGGCTCCTGGGGGTTGGGTGAGCATTGGGGGCACCACTTGATGGCTGACCATGAAGGAAGAGTTGACACTGAAGGCAGTTGCTTTCCCACCTTCCAGATCAAAGGGTAAGTTGCAGCTGTGGTGACCCCACTGTGATGTGGTGAACAGGGTATGGATGGAGAAATACTCTGGAAACTAAGACCTGGTTGCAGAGCTAAAATTTGGGATGTGAATTAGGATGAGTAATTTTTTTTTTCACTTAAATTTTAAAGTTTTCAACAAGACATACAGAAGACTTAAAGTTGACCATTCATTTCATTGGTTTATGTACAGTGTATCAATCCCACCCATATATATTGTGTGTATGATCCCTTCACTTGTGGGGAGCTACCACTGTCCCTAGGGAGCTTTCAGACTGTATACCCCACAACCCACAGGAATGGACAAGAGAGGGGATGGGCAATGTATGAATAATTTATTTTAACAGTCATTCTTTTGGTCCCGGAGTGCAGTATTTTTGAGAACTTTTTATAAGCAGTAAAGATGTGTGTGTGTGTGTGTGTGTGTGTGTATATATATATATATATATATATATATATATATATATATATATACACACACACACACACACAGTCTGTTGGTTTTGGTGTTTTGCGGCTGTCTTTGGGAATGCATGTGGCCAGCAAGAGATTAGGAATGCAGTTAGAAAAGTTTACATCTGTAAGTGTTGCAAAGTGGGTCAAAGTCTCAGTCCTGCTGCAGATCGAAACTCCACACGTTTCACTTCATGCCAGAATGTGGACCCAGGTACATATCATAGTGATGGCTGTTAAAGGAGCACTGTCAATCTTCCCTCTCCCCAAGGACAATTTTCACCTTCAAGAGGCAGCACCCCCCCCCCCCAACACACACACTCGCAAATTAAAGTGGCTGATTGAAACTCACGTTGATAAGTTTTAAAGAATTAATTGTGTGTATGGCTTTTTGTTGTGATTTAGTTGTTTTAAAAATTATTATTTTTTGGATGCTAGCACTACAGCATGCTACTGGCACTGTTTACAGCTGTATAGGTTGCCTTTGTTTATAGTTTTTTAGCAAACTAGACCTTGTTTCAATGCAAACAAGTGCAAGATGATGCACTTAGGGCACGCAAACCCAAAGGTGCAGTACTCAGGACCAGGAGAGGGGGATTTGGATGGGGGGGTGCTGTCAGTATCAAAACAAGAGAGGGAATCTAGGGGTAATTATGTCTGACAACCTAAAAGTGGCCGGTCAGTGTGAGAAGGCCGTTAGAATGGTCAACAGGGTGCTGGGGTGCATAGGGAGAGGCATCACCAGCAGAAAAAAGGAGGTGGTAATGCCACTATACAGATCATTGGTGAGGCCGCACCTCAAGTACAGCATTCAGTTCTGGAGGCCACATCTCAGGAAAGACATGGATAAGATGGAGGCAGTCCAAAGAAGGGCTACAAAAATAGTACAAGGGCTGCACCAGAAGTCATATGAGGAGAGGCCGAGGGAACTCAGTATGTGAAGCACTCTATGCAGTGCAAGAAAGCAGCAGCAAAGGCAAACAAGATGCTGGAATGCATAGCTAGGGGGATCAGTAGTAGGAGAGAGGAGGTTGTACTGCCCTTGTACAGGTCACTGGTAAAGCTGCATCTAGAGTACGGAGTTCAGTAATGGTGCTCACACCTCAAAAAGGACATTATCCTGCTAGAGAAGGTCCAGAGGAGGGCTACAAAAATGATAGTGGGTCAGCAGGGTAAAGCATACGAGGAGAGGTTGAGGGCACTGAACATGTACTCCCTGGAAGACAGGAGAAGGGGGGGGGGACATGATTGGGACCTTCAAGTACTTGAAAGGAATAAATAAGGTTGATAAGGAGAGTCTCTTTAAGCTGAGTGGCAACCATAATACGAGGGGGCACAGTCTTAAGCTGGAGGATGGGAGATTTAGGAGGGAGGTCAGGAGGCACTTCTTCACAGAGAGGGTGGTGGACACTTGGAATGTGCTGCGGGAAGAGGTAATCTTGTTGAAGTCAGTGGGCAGCTTTAAAAGAGGATGGGATAGGCATGGGGGAAGATAAGGATCATGGGTAGGGAGGATGGGAGGAGTGGGGAGGGAGGGCAGGGACATTAGTTCATGCTGTGGGCCCTGCAATACAAGCAGACTTGATAGACAAAAATAGCCTTCTTCTGCTGGCTTCTTCGTATGTTTGTATGTACTCTCTGGAGATGAAGAGGGAAGGGGCAGACATGATAGAGACTTTCACATACCTTAAGGGGATAAATAGGGTACAGGAGAGCAACCTTTTGCAAAAAAAGAGTGGACAAGAACTAGGGGATATGATATGAAGTTGGAAGGGGGTAGAACCAGGGGCAATGTGAGGAAGTACTTCTTCACAGAAATTGTGGTGGAAGCCTGGAACAGTCTTCCTGCGGGGTTGGTGGGGACTAAAATGGTGGGGGAATTCAAAAAAGCGTGGGACAAACACAAGGGAATACTGGAGTAAAAGGCAGGAAAAAGGGGCAGACTAGATGGGCCTGGCAGTCCTTATCTGCCGACAAATTCTATGTATCTGTGTTTGGAGATCTCACATAATAGACACTGTTCCACTCTTGTATACTTTTTTTACTGAGATTCTCGCAAAATGCTCATATTGCACAAAACATATAAAAGTTTTTTCAATATCATTATTTTGAAAAAGACAGTAAGAGGTTTGAGCTGGCAGTATTTATTTATTTATTGTTGACCGGAAAGGAGGACTAGGCAGTTCTGCTTGTTTTCAGCCTCGTTCCAGGGAGGGGGGGATACAGATGGAAGCCAGCTGACATTGAACCAGGTTAAGCCATTGGTGGTATTTTTAGTGAATGGGGAAAATTTGGCCAGGACACCAGGGCAATTCCATTTCCCTTTTCGAGAAGTGCCATGAGATCTTTAATGTCCACCTGATCAACTACCAGCACATGCAGATAGGACCTCAGTTTAACATCTCATCTGAAAGATGGCACCTCAGGAGTGCAGTTTCATGCTGCACTACAGTATCAGTATTGGGATTTAATCTGAGTGCCTGGTGTGGGAATGGAACCTACAGCCTTCCCATCTTCTGGCCTCAGAGGCGAGTTTGCAATCTGCTGAGCCACTGACATTGTTTAGTGTTGCCTAGAGGTTAGAGTAATGGTTTGTGAATAAGCTTGGTATATCTTGTAGACCTGGGTTTGATTCCCCACAACATCCACTTACATACTGTGTGACCCTGAGCAAGTTACTTAACCTCCTAGTTTTCTTGGATTGCCCCTGAAAACAGTCATTTGGCCTAGTGGGCCTTAACTAGTTACTGAAGAATTAAAAAAAAGCAAAAAAACTTATGAATAAAGAAGCTCTTATTAAAAAAATACAATATGTAACAGATATTCCCTATTACTCAAAATCAGTATTTTTTTTCCTCTTGATGTTTATTCCGCTACTCCTGCCAGTCCCTATCTGTATGGCCCCAACCAGCCCAGTCAACCATCGTCCCTAGGTCTTACCATGTCCCCCATGACTTAAACCCTTGTGGCAGGATAAGACAAGCTCACCATTGTCCCCCACAAAGCAGGATCTAGCTGGTGCCTAGTCAGTGGTTCCAGGCTGAGGAAGTTGGGGACATCTGTCATCTCGCTTTAGTGGGAGTTTTTTCCTCCAGTTTTTTTCTTGTCAGAACCTGGGGTGCCAATGTAATGTGCAGTGACAGGACACATCTCTTAACATTCACACTGTTGTGGACCTCCTATCCGCCTTGACACCCAGACTCAAGTATGCATCAGGCGAATTGTAGGAGGTGCAACTCCACCCCCAAGAGAGAAAAGCAGTCCCTTCTGATGCTCATTCCCCCCCAACACACACACACACACACACATACCCAGCCAGTCCACAGTGATTCCCATTTGCTTCTGAACCTGTGTCACTGAAGTAACAAACAGTAGCACTACTGCTATTCTGCCGGTCCGGCAAAATCTGTGTTTTTCATTTTACCTTGTCACATCAATGTAGTTTATACATAGTTTGCTTATCCTTATCTATTGAAACATTCAATAAAAAAAAAAAAGAAATATAAGAAGTCCTGAGGCCTGATATACAGTAGTAGCTTGGGGTGTTGGACTTAAGGGACACAAAGAGGCTCATCAGTCCGCCACCCACTGAAACTGCTATTAACAAATCCCTAACATAGCCACCAGCGGAGGAGTCTCCAACAGCAGCTCAGTCACAATGAAAATGATAGTCATCAGATGTCTGTGGTCGCGAACATCTGGGCATAGCACTGCACCTGTTGCATGGCATTATGCCATACCCAAAGGCCATGATGTACCATATGGCTCACCTGTGAGCCAAATCATTTTTTAATTATCTGGTCCCTTGCTGGTCATCTCTAGTGGTCTAGTGGCCCTTCAGGCACTCCCAGTATGTTTTCTAATCTCTGATGTTCAATGAAACCTCCCTGTCTAGCTCCAGTTCCTTGGCACGCAACTTGTTCCATGATGGCTTCTCGATGATCTTGGTCTCTCATAGCACAGCAGTTCATAAGCATGCTGGTTCCATACCCTTTCCCTCTTCTGGCACCTAAACAGGGAAAGGCTTGCAACCCCTTAAGGGGATCGTTGTAACCATTTTGCATCATCAAATTGCAACTGCTTATATTTTCTGTGTTGCTATAGGCAAGGGCAATAACCCCAACTAGACAGTAGGTCCTGGAGTAGGATAGGGTATAACAGGGCAGACTGGATAAGACCAGTGGTCTTTTTCTGCCAGCATTTTCTATGTTTTGACTGTGTGTGGGGCCCTAGGTGAGGGAACAAAAAGCTGCCAGTGGTCCAGATAAGTTTTAGGACTCAGAAGTATTTACTACTACCTTCTTACACCTGGTAGTATTTTCATCCAAATGGTAGTACTGTCATCCACTGACCCATCTCGTACCCCACACATCTAAACCAAGTCTCAATCCCACTGGATGTCTGCAGTCACTGACTGTCTAATTATGCTGTGGAGTCAAACTTTGACCTTATTTTTAACATGTTCATGTTACAACAGTCCTACTAACCAGTCAGCGAGCAACTCCTGTCCCTACCCCACCCCTACGGGTTCCTGTGTAGTGCCATGGCTGCTAGCATCTCATGGTACTGCCAACTTTGTACATGTGTACCACATATAGTAAATTTGCAGGGTGGGAAAAAACTTCCTAAAATCAGAAAGTGGGAGTATTTAGTCAAAAATGGTAGTAAAATACTCCATTACTCCCCTTATCTATTCCACTGCTGCCTTTCACCAAATCATAATCCGATAGCTCCTAAAAAAGAAACATCATTAACAAAATAACAAGTATACACAGCCATGTCCAGATTGTTTAAAAAAACACAGACCTTTTAAAATAACAAGTATACACCATCATGTCCAGATTGTTTAAAAAAACACAGACCCTTTAAAATAACAAGTATACACCACCATGTCCAGATTGTTTGAAAAAACACAGACCCTTTCAATCACGCTCTCCTTATTTAATGTGAAGAAGCCCAATTTGGCCTGAGGAGGATTGACAACATTCTTTTACTGCAGAATCCCTCTCATTATCTCTACCCCACAGCATGGAATTTAGGCAGGGGAGCTAGCTATGGTGCTGAAAATGATACTGTCAGTAAAGATACCATTAAGCATCCACAAACAACGAAAATATGCTGCAAAGTTGGGGTTTATGGAATTACAGACTAGAATGGCAATGTTCTGACATTATAGTCTGCTTGGTATCTTTCTTTTGACTGACAAATAATTGCCACTTTAAAGGCAACCAGAAAGTAGACATACATTGCTTCTATCATTGCCATTCTAGTCTTTATAATTCTGTGGTTAGGCCTCCAGCATTAGCAGTTTAGTGGCAACCCCTTTAATTAGATACCTATGCGGGGGAAAAAAATTCCCCATTCTACTTCAGTATTGCTGTTAGTAACAGAACCACGGTAATCTACACAGTTATTCCATTTTCATTATATAGCAGGTAATAAAGCCTTGGAGCAAAAATGTGACAAATTCATCGACCGCCATTTAAACTGGTAGCTGGGGAGGCTTAGGTCATGGAGAACCTAGGGGCTAGTTTACAACCAGGTGAACTGGCAAGTGCTCCCCGGGGAGTGGAGAGGACAAGGATATGGGGAAGGCACAGAATAGGGATCAGAAGAGATGGAGGAGGGAGGCAAAGAGGGTAGGGGTGGAAGACACAGGGGGCCCAGAAATGGTAGTAGAAAGCACCAGGGAAGGGGGTAGGAACACCAAGGAAGGCAAGGGAGGAAAGATTGAGTCCTAGAGGGGGAGCTGGCCTGAACGCCAGGAGTCTTGGTAACAAGATGGTGATCCATATTCCTTGATGGGAGAGGATAACCTGGACATTGTGGCAGTTAAGGAAAACTGGGCCATGATAAATAATGACTGTGACTCACAGTTCCAGGCTATGGCCTCTTTAGGAGGGACAGGGGAAAAGGTGTGTGTGTGTGGGGGTTCCCTTCTTTGTCAGGGATAACGTCAGGATTACAGAGGATAGCGAAATGGGTGGGGGGGGGGTGATGCTGAAATGCTGTGGGTCCAACTGGCCCCAAAGATAGGGGAAAGTGATCCGAATGGGTATGGTCTATAGACCTCCATCCAGGCAGACAAGATAGATGAAGAATTAGGGGCAGAAATAAGGAGGATAACTGGATAGTTAACTGGTTGTGGTGGGGGATTTCAGCTTATTGGATGTCAACAGGAGCATCATGGTAGCATGGAGTGCCAGAAGCCAGGTGGTGGTGGACCTCCTGCAGGACTGTTTCCCTTCCCAGCACATAGAGGAATGCACTAGAGAAGGAAGTATATTGGACCTGGTCCTGATCAGTGATGATTGTGTGGGTGAACTTTCAGTGGAAGAGCTGCTTGGAAAAAGCGACCACTCCACAGTGTGGTTTGATCTTAGATTAAGAGCATTGAGGTAGAACAATAGGACAATGGTTCTGGACTTCCAGAAGACTGATTTAAGGAAGATGGGAGAAGATCTTAAGCCAAACCTGGTCCAGTACTGGCAGATTGAGGGGATAGAAAAAGGTGAGAGTTTATAAAAGGCAGGGTAACTGAGGTAGCTAAGGGGTGGCTTAAACAGATCAGGAAGAACAAGAAGAGAAAAGGACCAGCTTTATTCACAAGAGAGGTAAGGGAGGCGGTTACATTTAAGAAGGTACCATTCTGTGAATAAAAGAAATCCTAGTCAGAGGTCAGCAGGGATAATTACCTGAAGTCCACCAGAGAGACAAGCACGTTAGTAAGAATTGCAAAAGCATCTACAGAACTCAGGATAGCAGAATTGATGAAGACTAATGACAATGAGTTCTTCAGCTATATAAAGGAAAGAAAAAAAGGAAGTTGTTTAATCAGGAAAGACACACTAAGCTGAAGCGTGTTTCCAGGTGTGACCTGGGAGCACAAGGAAGTTAAGTGACTTGCTCAGGGTCACACAGTATGCAAGTAGACGCTGTGGGATTCAAACCCAGGTTTCCAGGTTTGCAGCTCACAGCCCTAAACCACAGTGCTAAGGGACAGAAGAAAGGGTATAAACAGAATAGAAGGGCTGAGAAAGGAGACTTCTGAGTCAGGCTTGACGACCAGAAAGCCAAAATCCTGAAAGAATACTTTTGATCAGTTTTTATGATGGAAAAAAGGGCCCTCTCCCTGGCTGCAGCATACAGGCCGAGTAAGAGCTGATATGACCAAGGGAACCATTTTGGAGGAAAGAGTGCTGAAGGGGCTACTGGGGTTAAAAGTGGACATGTTGCTTGTTCCGGATGGATTGAACCCCCAGCTGCTAAAGGAACTGTCTCGACCACTGGCAGAGCAAGTGGTAGACCTGTTTAACTGGTCCCTGGATACTGGGCGGGTCCTGGATGATTGGAGGGTGTTAGATGTTATCCCCCTCCATATGAGCAGAGATGGTGACCCAGAGAACTTCAGGCCTGTATGCCTGACATCCATCCTAGGTAAGCTACTGGAGTTCATAGTGAAGAAGCGGCTTGTTGAATTCCTTGAGGTATAAGGGAGCCAAGATCCACGGCAACATGGGTTTGTGAGAGGAAGATCTTGGGCATACAGACCTCATTGAATTCTCTAGTGGTGGTTCAGAGCAACTGGACAGAGGAAGAACCCTCAATGTTAGTAAGGCTTTTGCCTCACAATTGGTTAGTGAACAAAAAACTGAGGAACGTAGGTGTGGGTGACATAGGGACTAGGTGAGTGGGCAACTGGCTGATTTACCGGGTGCAGAGGGTAGTCATTCATAAGGTTAGGTAAGAAATGAGAAAGGTGATGAGCAGCATGCTGCAGTTTTTGGTTCTGGCCCTGGTGCTTTTCAGTGTGTTCCTTTGTGACATCGGAGAAGGCATACAGGGCAAGATGTTGCTGTTTGCCAACAACACCAAAATATGCAGCAGGGTGGACAATGAGGAAGGCATCAGGGAACTAAACTAAAGGAAGATCTTGTCAAGCTGGAGAAATGGTCCAGGGTCTTGAAGCTGAGATTCAACACAAAAAATGTGAAGTCACCAACTAGGGAAGGAAAGCCCTAGGACTGTATACTGGATGGCAAGAGTGCACCTGGAACACAGAATGGAGGAGAAAGACCAGGAGGTTATTATCAGCAACAGCCTGAAGCACTCTGCACAATGCAGAGGATCTCAGGTGCATAGGAAGGGCCTTCTCAAGCAGAAGAAAAGAAGTAATCCTGCTGCTGTACCGCTCCCTAGTCAGGCCTTACATGGACTGCTCTGCCCAATTCTGGAGTCCACATGTGGAAAAGAACATGGATCGCCCAGAGGCCATTCAAAGAATAGCGACTAAGATGATTCACAGTCAGCAGCGAAGATCCTGCATGGGAAGTTTGAATGACCTTAGCATGTACTCTGGAGACTGGGGGTGGTGTGATTGAAACGTTCAAGTATCTGAAAGGCATCAACAGAGTGGAACATCGGGATATTCAGGCGCAAGAAGGGAAACATCAGGGGCACAGTCTGAAGCTGGAGAGGAGGACATTCAGAAGTCAATTTACAGGAAAGCAGCTATTGTTGAATTGCACTGAATATGTAACTCAGCAGTGCACCTAGGCAGTGACTAGCTCATGTGCAGGCTTATGCAATGTAATGTTTCTTAATTTTTTGATTCTAATAAAATTTGAAGTTTAAAAAAAAGGGTCACAAAGAAGTACTTCTTCTCAGAAACTGTGCTGGACAAATGGAACCAACTGCTGCAGGGGCTGGCCAGTGCACAGATGGTAAATGTGTTCCAGCAGGGTTGGGACTGACATATGGTTCTGGGGAGAGGGGTACTCAAAGAGCAGCAGAGGAAGAAGGAAAGGATCATGGGGAAGGGGGGACCAGGGTGGAAGGGATCTGTGTAATCGGATACAGGCTGGCCAGTAATAGACTGGTTCCTGGCCCGAGGTAGGGACCAGGTGGACTGGACAGGATGCTATAAAAATAAACTTGCCTCACCTTATTAAAGATATAAGGAAAGAGGTGTGCCTCCAAAGGAAGAGAGGAGGACGGTGAAGCAAAGAAATGTGAACCCAGTGAATGATTGGGGTGTGTGCTTTTAAGTAGTGCTCAGTGGGGGCATGGCATGAGTCTTCCACTGCCCCAGGGAACCCCAGGCTAAAGCCTTATGCTAAACTCGTTTAGTGAGCAGATAAGTATTGTGTTCTTGCAACATAAAGCGTTGTAACAGTACTGGGGGTACTGTTGGGAATGTAAGTAGTTTATATGCTTATGTAGCATACATGTGGCCTTTCACACTCTGTTTCCATGCACGGACTGCCATTCTGTCAGGGTATCTTGGCACAGGACTGTCCCTTGGGGAGGGTCCCACCCCTAGAGTTTTTATAAGAAAGCAAGTCCCTGAGGCTAAAGATATCATAGGAGAGATGCCTAAAAACTCAGAGCTGGAGACTGTGACAAGAACAGTGACAACACTTCTTCCCAAAAGGAGAGATGGATGGTTGCTGGAAGAGACTTTCACCCTTGCCAGGGTGCTACGGGGCTCATCCCTGCAACCAAAGAAGATCAAGCCTGTGAGGGGCCCCACTCTTGGAGAGGTGCACGTATGGCAATACCCAGGCACTAAAGAAACCTCAGGGTAGCAGAATGTACCACCAGGAGGAGGAGAAGAAGATGACTTATGTAACAGCTGTTTCAGGCCTGGCTGCCCAGATCCTCTCCTTTGAAGAATAAGACCCACAGGTAGAACATAGAAGTCAAGCCCTTAAAATAAAGGTGTGACATTTTGTATAGGGCTTCATAGCCTGCTAACCTATGGCGGCGATAACCCCTCTGTGTTAACGTTTTTAATTTTACTACACAGGTGTTTGGAAGGGAAGGGTAGGCAGGCATCCTGCTTGATAGAGATCTTTCCATTGGTATATAGTGCTAGGTAGTTTTAGATGTTAGGCCTGGGATGCCACTCCCTGTGGACTTAGGCAATCCGTGCTGAGGGTCCAAGAGGGTGGGTGGCCAGGGTTGAGCTTGAGCGAGTTCAGAGAGTCAAGCTCTGTTTTGGGCCCTTTTGTTTTAGAAAAGGTTTCCATCTTCATGGTGAGGCAGCCTGAGCTTTTCTGGGATTTGGTGGAGATGGGTGTGCATGCCCTTCTTGCCGGGGCCATAGGGGGTGGCTGGGGTGCTCCGGGAGCTTGCCAAGGGCATGAAGCTTTCAAGTGGGGATGAGATGCAGCCCCCTCTGGGGTGTGAGCGTCAGGTAGTGTACTGGTTTACACAGGGTAAAGTTTTAAGGGTTCTGTGCCCTGACCCTTTAAAGGGTTGACTTGAATGCCTCTGAAGGACTGCCTTTGATTGGTGGGGAACACCCTGGATGGTGTGCCTTTCCTGGCCGGTGCAGGAGTGTGCTGGGGGGAAGAGAGTACAGTGGTGTTGAGAGGAGCGGAGCGATTGCCTGCTCCATGGTGCCATTTTCTGGGTTCCCCTGAGGTGGAAGCCAAAACTCCCAAATTTGATGTGCCAGCAGTCATCTGTGAGAGAAGGATCCCACCCTCCATGGGGGAAGGGGGAACCAGTTGGCAGTTTGGAGCCCAGGAGTAAGTGGCTGTGAGTGGGGCTCAAACCTGAGTCAGAGGGAGTAAGATTTAGAACCAAGAAGAATGAGACTTCATATCCAAGGTGGGAAACATAGAAACATAGACTTTGACAGCAGATAAGGACCGCTTGGCCCATCTAGTCTGCCCATTTCCCTACCTACAGGATAGGCCGCAGATCCTAGTTAACCAACAGCCTATTTCTTCCTACCCCCCACAAGAATTGCCTTATGTCTGTCCCATGCATTCTTGAACTCTCCCACAGTTTTAGACCCCACAACCTCCTTAGGAAGGCTGTTCCATGCATCCACTACCTCTCTGTGAAATAATACTTCCTCACATTGCCCTGAACCACCCCCTTCTATCTTTAAATTGTGTCCCTTGTTCTTGCACTGTCTCTTTTCTGAAAGATGCTACCCTCTTGGACTTTGTTGATTCCACTGAGGTACTTAAAAGTTTCTATCATGTCCCCCTCTCCCTTCTTTCCTCAAGGGTATACATATTAAGCTCCTTTAATCTCTCCTCATACAGCTTCTCTTGCAGACCCTGCACCATTTTAGTTGCCCTCCTCTGGACTGCCTCTATCCTGTCTATGTCCTTGCGAGATGGGGTCTCCAGAACTGGACAGTACTCCAGATGGGGTCTCACCAACTGTCTGTACAGAGGGATAACAACTTCCTGTTTTCTGCTGCTGATGCCGCTCCCTATGCATCCCAGTATACCCCCAGCCCTCCCTCTGCCTTCTCACATTGCTTGCTAGCCTTAAAGTCATCTGATATGATTACCCCCAGGTCCCTTTCCTGTTTTGTTGTTGTTACTACCTCCCCCCCCCATTGTGTATTCTTCCCCTGGGTTCTTGTTTCCCAGGTGCATTATTTTGCACTTCTTTGCATTGAACCCTAGCTGCCATACTTCTGACCATTCCTCCAACCTTGCCAAGTCCCTTCTCATCCTTTCCACGCCTCCTTGTGTATCAACCCTGTTGCAGATCTTTGTGTCATCCGCAAAAATGCATACTTTTCCTTCCAGTCCCTCTGCAATGTCACTGATGAAGACATTAAAAAGGACTGGACCCAATACTGAACCCTGCGGTACCCCACTAGTAACCCCTCTTTCTTCAGAGTGGACTCCATTTACAATTACCTTCTGTGTCCTGTTGTGCAGCCAATGTTTTACCCAGGCTACCACCCTGGGACCACTCCCAGGCTGGTTAATTTGACTATTAATCTTTTGTGTGGGACTATGTCAAATGCCTTGCTAAAGTCTAGGTAGGCCATGTCCACAGACCTCCCTGGTCTACTACTTTGGTCACCCAGTCAAAGAAATCTGTTAGATTCATCTGACATGGCCTTCCGCCAGAACCCATGCTGCCTTGGGTCCCAGCCCCACTGGCCTCTAGGTACTCAACTATTCTTTCCTTCAGAAGTGACTCCATCACTTTCCCTACCACAGAGGTCAGACCGACAGGTCTATAGTTTCCTGCCTCTGTCTTGGTCCCACTTTTGTGAAGGGGAATCACATCCGCCTTCCTCCAGTCCTCGGGTACCACACCATCCTCCCATGATTTATTAAAAGAGTAGCCAGTGGTTTCACTAGTTCCTCCTTAATTCTTTTAGAATTCTGGGGTGAATTCCATCAGGACCCATTGCTTTGTCCACCTTCAGTTTTAGGAGTTCTTGCAGAACCCTTCTTCTGTGAAAGGACTGGGATCGACCTCCTATCAAGAGTGCTTCTGTTAATTGGATTAGGCACTTCCCTCCTCTTTGTGAATACTGAGCAGAAATATTCATTCAGTATCCCTGCTTTTCACTGTCCCTCTGCTCACCCACCGCTCATTCTATTCAGCCTCACTATCCCTCCCTTTGTCTTTCTACGCTCGCTGATGTACCTATAAAAGGTTTTATCCCCCTTCTTAACTGAGTTGGCTATCTTTTCCTCAGTTTGGGCCTTTGCTATTCTGACTTCCCTCCCTGCTTCCTTCTGCCTTAACTGGTACAGCTCTCTGTCCTGCTCTTTCTGCGTTTCCTTATACTTCCGGAATGCTATCTTTTTCTTCCTGACTTTCACAGCCACCTCTTTTGAGAACCATAGTGGCTTTTTTCTTTCATTTTGATTTGTTTATTTGCTTCACACAAAGGCTTGTTGCCTCTGTGATGGCAGTTTTGATGACTCCCCATTGTTGCTCCGCACCTCCTTCTAGCCTGTTTGCTAGTGCTTTTCTGAGGCACTCTCCCATCTTGCCAAAGTCAGCCCTCCTAAAGTCCACCACCACTAGTGTCTAGAGCCCCTGGGAGCTCGAGTTCTTGCCCGGCAGAAGCCTAGCCCAGATGGGATTAGGGCCCAAAGGGAATATGTACGGCCCTGGTACAGTGGCTTGAAAATACATGAAGCCACAGGAAGATTTGGAGCGAAGGGGTTCTTGGGGATGTGCCGCCCATAGCCTGAGGGCAGTCGTCCAGAAGTAAAGTTTGAGAGCTAGTCATCGGGAAGGGACATGCTGGCTCAGAGTTTAGAGGTCAGTAGTCTCAGAGGCCCAGACCGTAGTAATAGTGAGAGGAGGCCTGAGTGAGGGAGTCCTCGAAGCAAAATTAATGTGTGTGTTTAATGTGAGACCCCAAATGAGTATTATGTGGGGCTATGGGCTGCCTGTGCTTAGAGGTCGTCAACAAGATGCTCCTCAGAAGATGGACACTGCATATGGACTATTGGACTTTATGTGGACTTTGATATGAAGGGCCCTATGGTTTTTAGCTCTAAATTTTCCCATTGGGATAGTCTGTTCAAGCTCCATGGAATTATCAGTTTTATTAAAGGAAACATTCTTTGTTGTATTCCTGCTTTCTGCATTCAGTTTGTTGCATCATGTGCGCTGTTGTTAACCAAGTTTGCTTTGTAGCCCCTGTTCCCCATGGAGGATTCCAGCACCCCAGTTCCCAAAACTCTAAAAGTAAGTCATCAGCGTGTTTCGGCTGTAGTCCCTCCTCCCCACGGACTGTTGCCACTGTACCCCTAGACCCCTGGGGTGGGCTACATTTACATTCCATGACTGGTGGTATTTTTCATTGTTTACCCACCACCAGATGAAATCTGGGATTCTCAGTCACCCACATTTCTTCCAAGTGCACATAAACAGTGCCCTAACTAGCAGTGCTCTCCCTGACTTTCCTTTACCCTACCCAGAGGAGGAGAAGAGAACTCTATGAGATGCTTAATTCTCCTCCTTCCACTCAGTTGTGTCGCTTTTGGCTCTGTTTGGGAACCCAGAAAGCTAGCATACCAATCCCCCCCCCCCCCGCAACTAATCATGGATAATGTAATGAACTGTAACCCCTGAAGAAGACAACTTAAATTGTATTCTCTACATGAAGGTGTTTGCTGGTTCGGCAGAGAATGTTGCTGGCAAGCATTTATATTTCTGTTTTACATTGCTAACTGGTTGTCTTTGTGTTGTTTTTTTTCCCCTTTTAATTGCTAATTGGTTCTCCTGTTCTTGTGCTTTTTGTCCCACTTCCCCATTTCTCTGGTTGGGTTGCCAGCAACATGTAATTCTGGGAATGACCCCTAGGCATTAAGCAGCTGCAGGGATGGTTGTGTAGGGGTGCATTCTAGGTCTGTTCCCAACCCCACCTCCTGACAGAGATCACATCATCTCCATTAGGGATCCAGGGATTGAAATTAATTTTATAGTTGCTAGCCTGCAGGGTTTATGACCTGGAAAATCCACTGGTCCAACAAACACTCACTGGCCCAGCCAGTGTACTAACTGAAATGTTACCTCATCCAGTAAAAGCCAGCTGAGCTAGTTAATTAAACATTTTTTTTTAGGTCAATACAAAATCTTCCAGCATTTGAGCAATGGGCCATTGCCAGTTGCAAACCCTGGGATCTGCTAGCTGGGGGCATGAGAGTGCCAGTTTTTAACCCTGGGATCTGCTGGCTGGGGGAGTGAGAGTGCCAGTTTTAAACCCTGGGATCTGCTGGCTAGGGGAGTGAGAGATCCTGGTTACTCCAGAACTTGGTACTCATACGCTGCCACCAAGACGGACAGTTTGGTGGTATTATGGCTATCTACTGTCATGCCTCCCTACACAGGTAGTGGGTCCATTTTTCTTTTCAATAATTATAACAACACAGTGTCATCCCACTGCACATTGTTTCCAGACCCCTTACACACACACACGCAAACACAGAATACAGGAAGGTTAGTGGATGTTTGGTGCTTGTCTGTGTAATTGCTATTGTATGAAAGTCTTACTTTTGTTTTGAAGCACAGTGGCATGGATCTTCGTTTGCTTTTGTGGTCATGTACTGGACATTACTAGTCAATGCATTACTGACCCCATTAAGAGTTTTACTGCAGAAAATTCTGTTACGTTTGTAATGCAGTGTGTAGTGTTGTGGTGATGATGTGGCTGCACTGCAACATGAATCAGTTTGTTTCTTTTTCCTTAGAGTCTCTACTAACTCGGTGAATTGGAAACGTTATTGGCTAGGTTTTATAGTCTCACAACTCTTCAGTTTAGGAACACTGTTGAGCACAGTCGCTGTTGTGAGCAGTTGTTGTTGTAGTTCAGCCTTTGGCCAGTTCTTAGATTTCAGTTCCCATTGTGGGCCAGTTTCAAACTTAGGTTGGTAGACTGGCAAGAAATTGCGGAATGGGTTAAGGTGGTATTCTTATAGTGCCCAACCCCCACTCATAAAAAAATATTGTTACACCTTTGCTTTCCAGACTGACTTTTCCGACAGTAATCTGCTCTGATTTGCCAAGCTCTCCATTTTGGTTAATTAAGTGCCTTTGACATTTTATGCAAAAGGTTAAAAAAAAAGCTTTTTCATGAAACCTTCTAACAACGTTATAAAACCTCGATTCAGGGGGGCTTCATCCTGCTTTCACTTTCCCCTATGTTGGCTGAGGGTAGCAATCCGCTCACACAAGCCGCTGATGCAGTTACTTTTTACCACACACCAATCAATGGGCAGTAAAACTCCGCAGCAGGGAGCAGTTGGCTGCTGTCCACTCTGTGTAATCAGTGCTGGTCTCTTGTAGGGGAATATGCTTTCGCAAGTTGAATCTGGATGTGCAGCCTGTATTGTATCTATATCTATAATCTCCACACCTCTTCTCATCATCCTCCTGAATTTGTGGAGTCATCACTCCCAAGAATAGCACTGGTTACAGTAACTGTGAGAAGGTAAGGCTGGAGCACTGTAAGACTCCCCACATTCGGTACTGTGAAACAGGACTGACAAAACTCATTACTGAAGAAGATGTGAAGCTGAGCTCCATCTCAAGTAATGTGATGTACCTTTGTTTGCAGCATCTCTTGCTGCAGAATATTGGGACTGGAGGAACTGCGAGCTTCCCCACTGCCAGTGTTCCTATACTATTACCTATAAGGACTTCTGGTGGTAGAGGTTGGGATTGGAGTAGCTGTGAGCCCCCCCCCCCCACTGCCAGTGCTTCTATACCATTACCTATAAGGACTCCTGCTGGTAGAGGTTGGGACTGGAGTAGCTGTGAGCTTCCCCCACTGCCAGTGCTCCTATGTCATTATCTACAGTGACTCCTGCTGAGAGTGGCTGGAAGTGAAATAACAGTGAGCTTCCCCACAGCAAGTGCTCCTTCACTGTTGCCCTCAGTAAATCTGCTGGAACAGGCTGTGACTGTCGTAACCGTGAGCTCCTCCGTAGCCAGTGCTCCTTTACCTTTGGTGACTCCTGCTAGGAAAGGCAGTGACTGCAGTAGCAGTGAGCTCCCCCACAGGCAGTGCTCCTACACATTACCTATTGTGACCTCTGCTGGTAGGGGCTGGGACAAGAGCAGGCATGAGAGTCCACCCCCCCCAGCCAGTGCTCATTGACCATTACCTACAGTACTCCTGCCGGGAGAGTCTGGGTTGCCAGTGCTCCCACAACATTGTCTACAGTGACTTCTGCTGGGAGAGGCTGGGACTGAAGTAACTCCAAGCTCCTCCACAACCACTGCTCATACACCATTGCCTACAGTGGGTAACAAGTGATTATGTCATGATAGAAACTTTCAAGTATCTCAAGGGAATTAACAAGGTACAAGAGGGTAGTATCTTTCAGAAGAAGAGATGTGCAAGAACAAGGGGGCACAATTTGAAGATAGAGGGGGGACGGCTCAGAGGTAATGTTAGAAAGTATTTTTTTACAGAGAGAGTTGTGGATGCATGGAACAGCCTTCCTGAGGAGGTTGTGGAGTCAGGAACAGTGGGAGAATTCAAGAATGCATGGGATAGGCATAAGGCAATTCTAGTGGGGGGCAGGAGGAAGTAAGCTGCTGATTAACTAGAATCTCCAGCTTATCCATCAGGTAGGGAAATGGGCAGACTGGGTGGGCCAAGCGGTCCTTATCTGCCGTCACATTCTATGTTTCTATGTTTCTGTATGTCACGGACAAAACTGTGCAAGCATAACCGTGCTGTACAAAGCGCAAAGGTTTGTACAACGACAGGGGTTTGTGAGCATATGGTTAGAACCGCTACCCCATCACTGAACGCTCTCTTGTGGAACTGTGAAGTATGTTGCCGGTGTGGTACCTGGATGAGCCGCTCCTGTGGTGGATTGGCTAGGGTACCAGCACCCGGTGGCATTGGGGACCTCCTGGGACTGCGATTTGGTTCCTGCCAGGTCCCACTGTTGCAGCTTGTTTTTATTTAAAAACTTTATGCCTGCTCCTGTGTTTCACCCCTTCTCCTAAGTCCACACACCCTCAGAGTTAGTAATCTTTATTTCGGTGGGTGTGGGGGGGGGGGTGACGCCTCCCACATCGGGGAGTGCAGGGCTGGATATTCCTATGTTTTTGTACGGCGTGTGCTCTTCATGTAATGGTCGGTGTTTTGTCCCAACCTTGTTTTGGCACATGCCATTTTGTTTGCTACATTAAAGTCTTGCGCAGTTTTGCCCACAATATAATGACCCTGTGCCCCTACAGTGCCTCCTGCAAAGAGAGGCTGTTACTGGAGTGACTTAGCTCCCCCACAGCCAGTGCTTCTACACCATTACCTGCAGTGACTCCTGCTGAGAGAGGTGGGAGCTGGAATAATTGTGAACTCTGCCACAGCCAGTGCTTTTACACCATTATCTGTGGTGAGTCCTGCTGGAAAAGGCAGGAACTGGAGTAATTGTGAGCTCCCCCACAGCCAGTGCTCCATTACCTACAATGACTCCTGAATGCTCCTACACCATTTACTACAGTGACTTGCTCGGAGTGGCTGAGACTTCAGTAGCTGTGAGCTGTTCCACAGCCAGTGCTGTTTTCACCATTATCTACAGTGAATCCTGCTGGGAGAGATTTGGTCTGGAGTTGCTGTAAGCTGTGCCACAGTCAGTGCTCTTACAGCATTACCTACAATGACTTCTGCTGGGAGAGGTTTGCTCTGGAGTAACTGTAAGCTGACCCACAGTTGGTGCTCCCACGGCATTACCTACAGTGACGCCTGCTGGGAGTGCAGTGCTGTAGATATGAGCTCTCCCACTGGCAATGAGTGCTTCTATTGTACATGTACACTGTAACTGCTGTTCTTCAACCCATACACAGTGTTCCATCAGCACTGAAAAACAACAATAGTGTTTCCTCCTGCAAAAAAAAAAAACCCTAAAAGGATGGAATCATCTCTTGAGCAACACAGGCACAATATGTAGTGTCCCTGTCTCTGTTTTGTGTTTTGTCCCCCATTTTCTTTCTGGAGTTGTAATACTTTTTGTTTTCCTCTGCAGTTTGATGTGTTTCCTGTCTTTGGTCCCAGAAATGCTGCTGTTATAACAGACATAAATCACTTCAGTGCCTTCAGCCAATCAGCACACAGAACCACTGTACCTCTTATCCTGTGCACACTATGCTCTCGTGCAGGAGCATTTGGAGGGAGCATTCCATATCAGCACCAGGTGGAGGATGGCACAGTAATATTAAAACCAAAAAGACTAAGGGCCCCATATTCAGAGTTGGATGACTGTGCATGCACATGTGGGTACCGCGTGAAAAAATAGGGCTGGCCGGCTCTGGTCCTAATTCAAACGGATAGCGTAATCTGAATTGACAGTGCTATCTGTTTGAATATTGGGCCACGGTAGTGTGGCACACAGACAGCGGTCACCATGCTTTGTGTTGCGCTACCAGGGTGCCGAGCCGAAGATCGCCCATGGGGCACATACTGGGTAGCACTGCAACCCCTATGGACAATATTCAGCCCAAACATGCAGGTGAGCCCGTTGGTCATGCACACTGCTACGGGGCCATTTGCATTCCCAGTATGGGCTCATCTGCATGCCAGTGCATTGACTGAGCATGTCAGAACAGGTCCCCCCCAGCCCTGATCCCTTCATGTTGGTAAAAATAAGCATCCCTGGTGGGCCAGCAGTCCCTCCCCAGCCCTGATCTCCTGTCATATTAATAATAAATACATTCCTGATGGTCTAGTGGTCCTTCCTCAGCCTCAATCCCCTGTCACATTAATAATAAATATGTTCCTGGTGGTCTAGTGGTCCCTTCCCCAGCCCCGATCCCTGTTATGATAACACACATTCATCCCTGGTGGTCTAGTAGAACTGCTCACCCGAGCAGGCACTGTCCCACCACCTCGCACCCCACTGTCCCAAGATGCTTATTTTGACATAAGTGAGGGGATCAGGGCTAGAGAGGGACCACTGGACCACCAGGGATGCATTTTATTTCGGTACCGGAGGGGATCGTGGCTAGAGAGGGACCACTGGACCACCAGGATCCCAGCCCTTGACAATGCATGGACAGGGTGTGGAGCACACATACTCTCTGCACACTGCTAAGAGCTGGGTTTCAGAAACATTAAACTGCACCATCCTGGTGCCATTAACATTTCTGAAAACCTTCAATATTGTGCTGCACCACATCAATCAATCATTCAATGTTATTTATAAAAAGGCGCCTTTCTAAAACCAAGGCGCCTGTACAATAAAATACATAAAATAAATTATTATAAACAACATATAAATTCCAACAAAAAACAATATAAAACCACATAACGAATAACCACATCAATCAATAAAAGCCAGGTTAAAAAGATAAGTTTTTAAAGCAATTTTAAAACTCTGAACAGTTAGGCAATCTCGTACTCGATGAGGTAGAGAGTTCCACAGGGACGGAGCAACAAAGCTAAATGCCCTTACTCCCGATGTCTGCAAACATACCCTGGGAACCTCTAGCAATCCCTCATAGGTGGATCGGAGAGGACAGGAGGGACAGTAGGGACAAAGGAGATCTTTCAGGTAACTCAGTCCCTGGTCATGTAGGGCCTTACAGGTTAACAAAGCAACCTTAAAGGTGATCCACCACTTAATCGGCAGCCAGTGCAGACCGCGGAGCACAGGTATTATATGACTGGCTCTTGAAACACCAGTCAATAGCCTGGCAGCCGCGTTCTGCACCAGCTGCAAGCGGCGGATATCAACCCCCGACAGCCCTAGGTAAAGGGCATTGCAGTAGTCAAGGCGGGAGGTAACGAAGGCGTGAACCAACGCTGGAAGATCATCAGGAAGAACCAGATGTTTCACCCGGGCAATATTTCTCAGATGGCAAAAAGAAGTTTTAGCAACTGCTGACACCTGTAATTTCAAGGTCAGACAGTCATCAAACAACGCCCAGGTTCCGTACCCGGTCTGAGGTGGCTAGCTGGACACCTCCAAGCCACAAGCCCGAAGGTGACCATGCCAGCACATCCGCCTCACGACGACCTGAGTTCACAACCGACACCTCAGTGTTATCAGGGTTCAATCTCAGCCAGCTCATATTCATCCAGGCCTGGATTTCAGTCAGACAGCTGTTGAGCACCGAGACAGCATCATCTTGTTCGAGGACAAAAGACATGTATAGCTGAGTATCATCTGCATAGCAGTGAAAACTCAAGCCATACCTTCTAATAATCGCTCCTAACGGCAGCATATACACAGCAAACAACATGGGTGCCAAAATGGATCCCTGTGGAACCCCACAGGGCAGGGAGAATGGAGCTGAGGTACAAACCCCAGACACCACTCTCTGAGTCCTACCCATGAGGTAAGATTGAAACCATCTGAGGACAGTCCCAGACAGTCCACAGGTAAGCTGCAGGCAATCCAAAAGCACACCATGGTCCACAGTATCAAATGCTGCAGAGAGATCAAGAAGGACCAAGCTGGAACAGGTCCTTCGATCTCTCGCTCTCGGGAGGTCATTTAGTACCCGAACAAGAGCCATCTCTGTACTATGTCTCTTCCTGAAACCGGACGGGAGAGAATCATAGATATTGTGGCTGGTCAAATGGTCCTCCAGCTCCAGCAGGGCTCCCTCATTTACATAGGCGCAGCACAATATTGTGCAAAACAGTGCTGTCGGGGGTGCGCTGTGCATAGGTGGTTTTTGAATATGGCCATGCCCCCGACAGCTGCCACTATCCTGGGTAAGTGCTGCGCAAACCTATTTTGTGCCATGCTAACCTTTTGAAAATGGGGCCCTATAACTGTAACCCCTAGACTGGTTTTATTTTTAGATTATCCACCAAAGCTATTAAATAGACATCAGAAATATTTGCAGAATATTGCCTTTACGGCAGCAAAAACGGCAGTTACTGAAAAGTGGCTGTTATTCCAATCTCCTGATATAGAGCAGTGGAGGGATTTAATGACAGACATATACCACTTGGAGAAAATAATTCATAGGAGCTGAAATCAACTAAAACAGTAGATGGAATGGTTGGGTGGCAAGGCAAGGCAAATTTTATTTAAAGAGTCACCCATCCCGGAGGCTCTGGGCACCGCATAGCAATTCAAATAAATACAACACAGCACAATAATAATCAATTATATACACTACTCCAAACAAGTTAAAACAAAATTTGCTACCCTCAACTTCAACTGCATTTAAAATCTCTAAGACTAAATTAACATAAAATTTTCTTTATTAAAAAGACAGGTAAGGACAATAAAACATAGTCCGGAAAGGTCTGATAATACAAGAAGGCCTTGAGGCGGGCCTTAAATACCTCAACAGATGGGGCCTCCCTGACGGCTAAAGGGGAGCGAATTCCACAGGACGGGAGTGGCATCACTAAATGCTCTGTCACTAGCAGTTCTTAACCTCGTCCTGGAAATTGCATGGAGGCCCTTAGAGGAGGAGTGGAGGGAGCGGACCGAGACAGCAGGTGCAAGAAGCTCCTTCAGGTAGCCAGGGCCCAGGCCGTGTAGGGCCTTAAAGGTGAGCATGCCCACCTTAAAGAGGACCCTCCACCTAACCGGCAGCCAGTGCAGTTGATGCAGCACCAGAATAATATGACAATATTTAGACTTTCCTGTCAACAGCCTTAGTGCCGCATTCTGCACCAGCTGCAGTCGGTGCAGGGTACCCCCAGAGACCCCGAGATAGAGTGCATTACAGTAGTCAAGCCTGGATGTCACAAAGGCATGCACCAATGTGGGGAGGTCCAGTGGCGGAACTAGGTGCTTTATCCTGGCGGTATTCCTCAGGTGATAAAAGCTGATATGGACAACGGACGCCACCTGAAACTCAAGTGTCAAACCACTGTCGAGAATAACACCCAGATCACGCAACCTAGAGGAGGCCTTCAATGGTACAGAGCCAAGACAAAGTCCTGTCTCTGCACCAGAGGCCAACCTATCATGCCCTCTGTTCGACTTCACCACCAGTACCTCCGTCTTACTGGGATTCAGTCGCAACCAGCTGGAGGCCATCCAGTCATTGATTTCAGCTAGGCAGCTGTTAAGCACTTCTACTGTGCAAGATGTTCCAGGGGCAAAGGAAAGGCACAGCTGGGTATCAACAGCATAGCAGTGAAAACCCAGACTGTATTTCCTAATGAGCTCTTCCAGGGGTAGCATGTACACGGCAAACAACATTGGTGACAAGACTGAACCCTGGGGAACTCCGCACTGCAGGGGGTCAGGGGAGGAGGAGAAATTCCGTATCACTACCCTCTGCCTCTTGTTAGATAAAAAAGACTCAAACCAGCAGATGACAGTGCCGGCCAGTCCGCAGAATTCCCTTAGGCGGTCAAGTAACACTCAATGGTCGACTGTGTCAAATGCTGAAGAGAGATGGAAGGAAAACAAGAATTGTCCCCTTCCCTCGATCTCTAGCCCTAAGGAGGTCATCATGCACCTGAACTAGCGCAGTTTCTGTGCTGTGCCTCACACAAAACCCAGACTGGAGTGGCTCATACAGATCATGGGCCACGAGATGCTCCTCAAGCTGAATCGCCACCACCTTCTTAACAATCTTACCCAAAATTTGGGAGCTTGGAGATAGGACGGTAATTTGCCTTGACGTCAGGGTCCAATGATGGTTTTTTCAGAAGGGGTCTCACCAATGCCTCCTTCAAGACATCAGGAAAGACCCCCTCTGACAAGGAACACCGTACAATCAGGGCAAACACCGGGCCAACGGAGTCAACCCATCTCATTAAATAATGAGTTGGCACCTAGTCCAGTTCACAAAAGGTGTGCCAAAGCTTGGAAGCAATCTCGCTAACCTGAGCCACCTCCACCAGTCTGAACTCACCCCAACCAGGTGGAGTGCTCTCTGTTTGCCCATGGCGACCACTGTCGGCCAGATTCTGGTCCACTGGTGGAACCCCCTGCCTGATGGCAGACACCCTGTCCAAGAAGAACCGAGCAAACTCCTCGCACAATGCATTCGAAAAGGCTACCTTCGGCTGTAGACAGGAAGGATGAAGGAGCCTGTCTACAGTCCGAAAGAGCACAGTTGGTCAGTTCCTCCCGGCAGCAATCTCCCTGGACAGGAATTCTGCCTTCTTACGGTTGATTGCCCCCTGGTATGCACCGTAGTGCATACGTAGGGCCAGTTTGTCTACCTCCAGGCTGGACATCCGCCAGCAGTGCTCTAATCTCTGACCCAAAGTCTTCATCACCTTGCGCTCCCCATCATACCAAGGGGACCTCAAGTGAGAAGACCTGGGTCGTACACGGGCTGGTGCAAGGGAGTCGAGCGCGCCAGAAAACGCCTTATTATAGGCGTCCACTGCTGCACACACCCCCCCCAACGCATGCATATATAATGAACATTATATATACGCATGCATATATAAATGAACAAATGTCATTTTGTGGCTTATAAAAGCCTGTCTACTCACTTTGAGGATGTTGTTATTAGTACCTAAGGAAATTAAAATTACACAAATCATTGACGTGAGATCGGCTTCTGGAAAAGAAGGTGATACCCGGTTAGATAGGCATTACATTGTCTAGACAGAAGATTGGATTATATCAGTAGGGGATATACATCACATTGTAACTCAATAACTTTATTTTATGTTTTATTTATTTAGTTGTTTAACCAGGTATAGCACACTAAGCTGAAAGGTTTTTTACAGGAGCGACCTGGGAGCACAAGGAGGTTAAGTGATTTGCTCAGGGTCACACAGTATGCAAGTAGAAGCTGTGGGATTCAAACCCAGGTCTGGTCTGTTGGATGTTACCAGATTTGCAGCTCAGAGCCTTAGACCACTGCGCTATACTGCCTCAGTTAGTTAATATATATACTGTGACTGTCTATGGCAAACCTTTCATGACATATTTTGTTTCTGTGTTATGTCAATTTTACCAAGCAGCCTATTAAAAATAAAAAAAGAAAACACTATAAACTCACTCGAGCTATACTGGAGTGATTTATAATGAGATAAGAGGGTCTCTGAGGGGCATCTCTTATGGTATAAGAGACTCCTCTTTTGAGGTTTCAGTAGACATAACTGCTCAGCTACTCTTCGTGGTCCTCTCACCCAGATCTCACACTTAGAGTTCTTATACCATAAGAGGCATCCCTTGGAGGTCCTATTAACTTATAGAATTGGGGACCTTAGCTGTGTGGGGCTTGGAGTTGTGTATGGGCTTGTAAGGGGCATTTGTGTGTGTTTTGTTTGAGAGGGTTGTTGGAGGTGTATGTGGGTAGGGGTGTGTTGTAGGGATGTTGCAGTACCACAGCAGAATGATATACAGTATTGTAGTATTTACCGCTGATGATAATTTATCAATGTTTAAAAAAAAAAAAAAAAAGATTATCGTGCAGTATGGTATACTATAGTAAGCCGTCTTCACTTTCTCACCTGCGGTGCTGTGGCAGTCTGGCACAACCCAGATTCCTGATTCCCTTCCTCTCCAATATGAGTTTTTTGCTCTTTTTTCTAAAAGTCCTCATCAAAGAAACCAGGCAACACCCATCATCTTTTTTCTAAAATCAGAATGCCTTTAATTATTTGGATGATCAATATATTGCAACATTTATTGCATGAATATCATGATACTCTGAACTTGCTGTCATAACATCCCTAGTGTGGTGGGACTGCAGTGTGGCACATGTATGATTCTGCAGCCGGGAGGAGGAGCATGTGACTATAGTGACAGGCTCTGGTGGGTGGTCCATTGCTCAAGAGGCCAGAATAAAAGCTGACCATGAAATAGCTTAGTAGGTGTGGTTTATATAGCAGTCATTTTCCTGGTTGTTTGGGAAGCTTGCAGTCACAAGCGGGTGTCCCAGTTGCATCTGGCTAACTGCCTAGAATCCTTTATTTTTTTTTTAAATAAGTATACATTATTGAGATTTTTTTTCTATACAGCACAAAAACATGAGATTATAAAAGAAAAAGACATCAAAACATTTCTCAGATCCTGCAGTGTGAGCAAACTGGTTACAGATACAGCTAACTTCATTACCCACAATGTTCACAGGTTTTTTTTTTTATGATCCTCATTGTTCTTTATAAATGTTAACCAATACACAACCCTTTAAAGGCCTTCCTCTCTGTCACCAGACAGTATGGGAATGGGAATTGAGCTGACTGTGAGAAGATTCCACACAGTCGACTCAGTTGAAAAGTACTGTTACAGTGAACCGTGCAAATGCAGTGTTGGGATGCATGATGGGGGTTAAAGAGCTGGTCAAGGGAGGTGATTCTTCCCCTTGGTATAAGGCATTGGTTAAGCCACACGTGCAGTACTGACTCCTGTTCTGCTCATGACAGACAGGTCATGAAGTGATCAAAAGGTTCCAGCACAGGGCCATCAGGCTGATAAGCCATCTAAGGGGGCAAGAACTGAGACGAAAGAACGAAAAGGCTCAAATGATTTAGTTTGGATAAGAGAAGGCTTAGAGTGGACATGATAAGGATGTTCTGAGTAGTAAAGGGGCTAGATAGTGTGACATATACACAGATGTATACTATCACTCTGTTGTACTATCAGATGTATACACAGAGGCAGTGTAGTCTATTTGTTAGAGTGATGGCTTGGGATCTAGGAGATAACAGGTTCAAACCCCGCTAGAGCCAAATACTCACTTTGTGACTGTGGCAAGTCACTGAAGCCTCCAGTGCTCCAGCCCTCCTAGCCTGTCGAAATGGGTAACAAAAAGCATGACCCCACTGGAGATTAGATTTTGCATCTCAGCTGAGCTATCCTGGGTAAATAAAATGTAAAATGTAAATGTAATATGGGTGTGGGCAGGACAGTAGTGCAGTGGGTTGGTAACTGGCTGGGCAGCAGGACACAGAGGGTGGTGGTAAATGGCTGTCACTCCACAGAGGGAAGAGTGACCAATGGGGTACCACAGGGATCAGTGCTGGGACCGGTACTATTCAATATCTTCATCAGTGACATTGCGCAGGACCTAGAAGGCAGAATTTCACTGTTTGCTAATGACACAAAGCTCTGTAACAGAGTAGACACACCAGAGGGTGTAGACAGAATGAGAAGGACCTGCAGAAACTTGAAGAATGGTCAGGGGTTGGCAGTTGAAATTCAATGCAAGGAAGTGCAAGATAATGCATATGGGGACAAAACCCTGGCACAATATATCAGTTGGGGGTGAGGATATAGCATGCACCAAGCAGGAAAGGGATCTTGGAGTTATCATCTCTGATGACCTCAAGGCAGGAAACAGTGTGACAAGGCAGCAGGTAAGCAAATAGGATGCTGGGATGCATAGGCAGGGCATCACCAGCAGGAAAAGGAGGTCATAATTCCACTATACAAGACACTAGTGAGGCCGCACCTGGAGTACACTGTGCAGTTCTGGAGACCTTACCTACGTAAGGACATAGACAGGGTAGAGAAGGTTCAGAGGAGGGCAACAAAGATGGTGCATGGATTGCATCACAAGTCCTATGAGGACAGGTTGAAGGCACTGAACATGTACTCCCTGGAGGAGAGGAGGGAGAGAGGGGATATGATAGAGACATACAAGTATCTTACAGGGAGGAACAGGGTGCAGGAATGCACTATTTTTAAGCGAAAAGATGTTCCAGGACTAGAGGGCATGGGATGAAGTTGGAGGAGGACGATTCAGAGGAAACGTGAGGAAGAATTTCTTCACAGAACGGTGGACAAGTGGAACACCCTGCCAGAGGAAGTGGTGGGGCTGAAACAATCACGGGTTTTAAGAATGCATGGGATAGACATAAAGGAATTCTGGAGGTCAGGGGTAAGGGGCAACAGACTTCCTGGAAAACATAAACTGAACTTACAAACTTAAATGGGCAGACTGGGTGGGCCATAGGCCCTTATCTGCCGACACTGTCTATGTATCTATGTAATCAGAACTAGAGGACTTGCATTCATACTGGGGGAGCAGGATAAGGGGAAACATCAGAAAACGTTACTCCACACATAGGGGTGGTTAGCATGTGAAACAGCCTAACTGGTGTGATTTTGGAAGCTAGCCCTATTCAGGCTTTCAAATCAGAACCAGACATATTCCTTTCGGAGAATTGTATTGATAATTAAAAAGCATGAATAGGGTCACATATCAACAGTTATGCTTGGATGTAGGTCCGTACTCCATACTTCAACATACTACTTTGTTATATATATACTGTAACTGTGGTGTGGTTAAATGTGTGCAGGATGCTGTGAATAAACGTTGGCTCAATGGACTTATGCTGAATAAATTCAAAACTTTGTACTCCAGTAGAGTATAATCACTGCCATACGTCAGGATTGGATGACAAGACAGGCTCTTTAAGTCCTTTCCAACACTAAGTACTATGTTACTTTGTTAAAAGATCAGTTGTAGAGATGCTTTCACATGAAGGATAGGGCTGCAGTTCTGGTCTGATTTTACTATGTGATGGGTGACAATAGGCCGGCTAGCCAAATCCAGAAATCTGCATTGCTTTTGCCTTGCAAAACTCATAGGACCATAACTCAGTACAGATGGCACAGACTGAAGATGCCAGCTGAGAAATTCAAGAGCAAATGGTTAAAGGTCAACTGATTTGAAAAACATGTTTTGTTAGCTTCTTGTGTACTTAAAGTTTCTCTGTTAAGGCTGCCAAATGGATGCCAAGAAATTTTCTGAGAGGGAAACTAGAGTGTGTAGTGTAGCTGTGGCAGGCAATAAACTCAGTTAAAGTACTGTATATGCTAACTTGTTTTCTTTACAAGGTAAGAAATTGACACCAACCCACCAGCCTAAAATGCTGGTGGATTTTTGTGTTGCCAATAAAATTTTCCATCAGCTAGTCTTTCTGGCATGTACTGGATGGCATAATTTTTCAATAAGTATACCAGCTGGGCCAGTGCATTTTTTGCAGTGCTGCAAAAGTTAATTTCAACCCCCTGTTTTATATGGCATCGAAAGAGGAGTAGGCAAGGACTAACTGAGAGACACATTTGTCATTTACTGCTGTAACTTGGCAGCCACAACCCCTTGCCCTACTCTTTTTCTTGCTCCCTGGCCTGCAGGGACTCACTCATTCTGGTATTCGTCTTGGCCTACTGCTGCTTCCTTCTGAACTCACTCCCATGGGATTGATGCTTGCTGCCAGCTCCCAGTGTCACCAAGACCCTAAGGTCTGGATCTTTCCCTCCCCAAGGCTCCCCTCCCACTATTGCTACAGGAAAGGAGAGAGGGGTACTTTGTCTTCTTGGTGTTGAGGCTGGGTGATGAGCAAACATCCTTGAAGGCTTCAGTGGCATGGGGGAGCACATTCACCAAGGCCATCACCTACAGCATCCCAGCTGGGACAACCCAATTTCCATTTGCTGGTTCCTCCCACCTCCCTCAGGAGAGTGCATCACATTGGTATCCTTGTGGGGTGGTGCCAGTTGGCACATGGTCACCCATGCCAGCTATGACACCAGTACCATACAACCACCAGAAACCTCTTTCTGCGTGAAGAACCGTTCCACACTCCCCAGGTGTCACCCTCCCTGTCAGCTTCTGCTCTTGTCCTGGACTCGGGGCACAAACTCAGTTCACAGTGTTCTAAGCAGATGCCTTACAACTCTGCACTGCAGAGCCAGCCTGCAGTACTTTTTGAACAGACAGGATTGCCGCAGTATACTTTTGTCACTTATTTATGTGCAGGAGAAGAAGGACCAGGACATTCTGTCCTAAACAGGGTGTCCTGTTGAGCTTCTTCAACTGGCAATAGACTCGAAATGTTTTTATGAATCTTATTGATCTGTAGGCCTATGTTACATTTAGGTGGACTATGGCAAGTGAAGATGACCTAGGATCAGTGTAGATAGCCTTGGGTAAGTGGGAGACTGTCTAGGCTAAGTGTAGATAGGATATCACAGAAAACTGGCACTCACCCCTCCAGACTGAAAAGTCTTCCAGTCACTGTCAAACATGTTCCTTCATTGTACTCCTTTAATAAATTCCACAGGAACAATGAACTGTGCAAAGGCAGATATTTATTTAGGACACATATAAGTACAGTTGTCAGGGGGAGGACATGCTAGCAGGTCACATTAGTGTGGACAGTCTAGGGTATTATGGACAGCCTAGCATACGTGCAGATGACCTACTGCAAGTGCAGATGGCCTACTGTAGGGCAAATGTAGATGGCATAGGGTAACAGCACACTGCCTAGGGTACATATAGACAACAGAGCTTGTGAGGTTTTTCACTGATGTAGGAATTGGGTTGTGAAGTGTAACCCCTAGATGGCGCTATCCCAGGGGCTACTACCCCTGCCTGATTTGCCACTAACAGGTTGAGGGGCCTGGATCCAATGGCGGGTGCCTCCACCCAGAGGTCAGGGTTTGCAATAGTTAAACTTACTTGGTCACAGCCCTCTGGGACACTGCAACCCCCCTTTCTTCCCACTAGTGGCCCACACAATATATCAGAATTACCTTCACAGTATACACTTACCCCCAGGGCTGGTTCAGGCACTGGGACCTCCTGTAAAATAAGATACAGGGCAACAATCACAGCACAATACTTTAACATAGACAAATACCTCAGGCAGTATAACTTTGCTAAAACAAGCAGCTCTGATTTATTTAGGGGGAATATAACAAGGACAGGGGGAAATCAGGTTAATTAGCTTATACTTTACTCATCTACCTATGGCTCTGTGCACAGGCCTATCCCTACCAGTTACTGTCCCTGGGTACCCAAGCCCTAGTGGCTAGTCCAAACCGTGGCAGCTGGTAGGGCCCTTCACACAGAGAAAAGAAAAATTAGTTAAACAGTCAGCAGTACAGTAATTCTATTTGGATTCAATGTGGCAATTCAACAGGGAGCGACCCTGAATTAGTACTCACGACCTCCAAACAAGATAGGGTCCTTCAATGTCAGCAGGGCTACTCTTGAGCTCCACGAGACTCCTCACACATTTATATGGCAAAAAGAAAGTACTATACCAGGCAGGCTGCTTCTCTATCCCGATCGCAATTACTGCACAATACCCAGGAGAACACACAGCAGATTCAGTTCCTGACAGACCGAGTGCAATTCAGCAATTTCTCCAGTCTTCTACAGGGTGAGCCTGGTTTCTATTCTTCAGATATCCTTTGATTTTCTTCACAGGACGGATTCAGTCCTAACAAGCAGTTACACAAGCTGCAGACCGGAACTCCGGACCTTACACATGTTTCCCGACTAAAACTGTGCACTGAAGGAGCACAGGGTTCCTTTCCCCTTCACTGCCAGAGCTAAAACTGAAACTCCAACAGACAAAACCGGCACTTCCTTTGAGTTCCTCCCAGTTCTTGACTGGATTGGCTGTCACTACAATAGACTGCTCCTGTTGGTCCAAAAAGGCGCCGAAGTCTAAACTACATCTCCCAGAGTCACTGCCCATACAATCCTCTTGTGGCTGGCTCAGATTATGAGTCCAAGTTCTGATTCGTCCAAGGCACCATTTTAGAGCTAGCTTACCCCACACTGATTGGTCCAGTTCAGCAGTTCAAAACCAGAATGGGGAACTAGGCAGACACAGTTCTGACTGTAAAGAAAGCAGGTTAGACAAACTGAAATTTCATCATTACTCTAAATGATCTCTGGCAAACAGCTACATCTTTCAGATAGGTTCCCTTTGCACTCCTAGTGACTGCAAAAATGGAGTGAATTGGAAGCAGCTCGAGTGGTACTCAAACAGAGAAGCACACAGTCCCCCCATACAAACTAATTATGTCTGCAAGCAGACAGCTCTTAAAGAGACAGTACCAGCGGCTCTAAAAACACTCACTGATAAATGGCTTAAATGCCAAACACCATTCAGGCTTGGAGCATTCAAGCAAGCTCCTGGAAGTCTTTTGGGAACCCCCATTTGCAGGGGGGTTACAGAAGTATATATGTGATGAGAGAAAATATTGGTTTCTGTGTTGCCATATTTTAGCAGCTGCATGATGGTGACAGCTGATAGCCACTAGCTGCTAATTGATATTGGTCGTTGCTGCCAGGCATCATAGATTAAGTCAGGGTCTGTTCTCAAATAGAGACGCTATCTTTAATCATGGTGATGCCCTTTTATAGTCAAATTCCTCTGTGACATGGTAAGACGTGACACAGACTACGTTGTCTCAGCAATAGTGACGTATGCTTAGAAAGTAACAAAAATGAGTCTTGGAGGTTTGACCAATGGTAAAAAGGTGTAGGGTTCATAGATGTCCTAGACATTTAAAATAATGTGCTTCAGCAATGCTGGAGAAACACCATGTCCAAAAAAACACGAATGAATGGATAGATGGATGGTTGGATGGATGGATGGATGGATGGATGGATGGATGGATGGATGGACGGACGGACAGAGAGGTGGATGACTGGATGAATGGACAGATGGATGACTGGATGGTTGGTTGGATTGATGGATGGATAGATAGACAGACAGATAGACAAACAGGCAGACAGACAGACAGATAAATGTATAAAATGGCAGGGCTTTTTGTACCCCTACTTTAATGCTCTTCTCATGGTTATGAGAAAATCCTTTCTCTTAGCAAGATGTCCTCCATTGAGCAGGTTGTCAAGAGCCAAGCAGGTCTGGAAGATGAAAGTATCTTGTAATAACGTCCCTTGGAGACCACAGGAGGGCCTGTGGCTGGAGCCTCAGCCTGTTACCTTGCCATGGATGACCACTATGAGATGCCATCCTGCCTTTTGGAGGAATTTATCAGTTTAACTGTTGACTTCCTGAGGTGTCAGCCAGTCTGGTAAATCTGAGGATTCCAGTAGGAACTATGCTGCCCTACATTGAAAGTAAATGATCTGCAAGTGGTAAATAAACAACAATGACTAAAGAGACCGCTTCCATTTGTATTATGCAATCTTTGAATGGTCAGGGATGGGGGAAGGAAGTGGTTTCCATTTCAGAAAGAAGATACTTGCCTGAAGTGAAAAGGTGCTGGTGAATTGGTGAGTGGCTAACAACACCCCGTAACTTCTATTGCTGTGATTACATTGAGAAACAAAGTTGACAAGTACTGTATTTCTTAGAAGTATTACAGACTGAATGTTTTCCATCTCTTCTGAAGGTTTCCTTGACTCTTTCTTCCACTCCTTTTGAATACATGATTTTAGCTACCATCATTGCGAATTGTATAGTATTAGCTCTGGAACAGCACCTCCCAGATGGGGACAAGACACCCATGTCAGAACGACTGGTAAGTGCACCCCCTTTTTTTATTTTGCTTTAATCTTTCAAATTTGATAAATGTAAACATAGCAATCACTACCATTATGCAAGCATGGCACATTCGTTCAACTTGAAAGCCTTTGAGTTCTTCCAGAACTAGGAGGTGAGAGTAAGCCACCCCATTTTGGAAATAAACATATTTTCTTTATTTTAAAAAAAATTATCTTTTGGTTACCTGGGAATTTTTTGCAGCCTGGATTTTTTGGGGTAGGTGAGGGCTCCAGAAGTAGTTATTAGAGAAAAACAGGAGGGTTCCCTCTTTTTTTGAGAGTTAGAGGCTTTAAATGACCATGGATTTGCTTCATGATGTTACTCCCCGACTGCTTTTCCAATGTCCTGTGGATGCCACTTCTGTAAACAACTGTATTCCTGAAAACTAAGGGGCTGCAAACTTAATGGTAGAGGACAAAGTCAGTAGGTCAGTATAGGCATCCTTCAGTATCTGTCCACTTACTCCTAAAGGCAGGTGAGCAAAAGTTCGTTTTAGTTGAATGGAAATGCTGCAGCTCCATAGGCACATCTGGATGAAATCCACTTCTTAGTGTCATCATACTGAAGAGTGCACGACAGCAAGAGCTTTCACTGCTATTTATGTTGTACAGTAAGCATTCACAGGTCTATCAATAGCTCTACAGTATAAAAAGGATATCTGTTAATTACTCATGTTGATCCGATTTTCTCACAGCCAGGTGCCAGAGAGCCTACCTCCTCCAGTCACTGTCACTTTCTCTCACCATTCACTGCTAATCTTAGAGAAATCACTGTTTTGCACTCTGAAAGGCTTAGACTGTTAGCCTAAATAAGTGTGTTGGGGGTGGGGAGGGAATGAAATTAAATTAAGTTTTAAAAAAAAAAACATGTGATCATTAAGGGGGTACTGCACTGACCCTAGAAACAATTTTTCCTATTGAATCTTTTTTTGGTTAATCGCTGTCTGGTTCAGTTCTGTTATTATTCTGTCTTAAAGAAGCAGTATTTATTAAAAGGAAAAAAATCATCATACCGTTTTTTTAGTGATGTTATATTTCTGGTAAAAAAGCATCAACACATCCATTTTTCTTCTCATTGTATTTCCTTCCGGAACTGAGAGTTGGAGTTTTGAAATTTGTGAACGTAACTTTTCTCGCACCACGTCCATTATTGAATCAGTTAAAGAGGACAGGAAATAATTTCTAATTGACAGCGGTTTATGAAGTTATTATTCTCAGAAATTATATGCATTTCCCTAAATTAGCTATATTTAACTGTTCCTGAATAAAAAATGATACAAAAAAAACATATTTTGCATTGTTTTACTTTTATGGGCAGCATTCTGTTACAGTTCTCTTCGTGGAACCAGTAATTTGGACTTTTTACTACATCACTGTTTGTGCACAGAACTCTAAGCATAGTTCTGATAGGTCAACAGCTCATAATTAGCATTCTGTACACAAACCGTGATGTAGTAAAAGTCCAAATTACTGGTTCCTGAAAAGAACTGTAACAGAATGCTGCCCATAAAACAACGCAATGCAAAATATATTTTTGTATCATTTTATTCAGGTACAGTTAAAATGGATAATTTAGGGGAATGCATATCATTTTAATAATAAGAACTGTATAAGCAGCTGCCAATTAGCACACATTTCTGTGGTAGCAGCCTCCTGATAGAGCCACAATATGAATCCAGCATGTAAAGTCTAAAGTAACCTCAAGGGAAGGGATTTTTTAAATTGCCAGTGATGGCCATCTTTAATGACTTACATCATTATTGTAGCATTAGTAATAAAAGCTTTTGAAAAACATCAGACAGAGAAATAAAAATATATTCATGATGAGTCTAATTAGGTCATAAATATTTCATTGCAAAAAAAACTATGTTGAAATATTTTGCTGACTAAGGAATACTGTGCTGCTTTAACTGGCCTTTTAGTTAACTCACTGTATATTTTGGGTTTACGCAGTAGTGGTAAATACCATTTTGGATCTCTGTGATGTACATTTTCCCCCTTTCAGCTGCAGTTATATACAGAGCATGGATGCAGTGTGTCAACAGTGTAAGGGCTTAACAGTGACATAAACTACATCATATGGTTCTGAAATGGAGACACAGTGGTCTAGTGGTTAGAGCAGAGATGCAAAGCCCACTATAGCCAGATAGTTGCTGTGTGACCTTTGGCAAGTCACTTCGAGTGCTCCAGTCCACCCAGCTTTGGAAATCTGTAAACTAGACACTCAGTGTAACCAAATGTTGCATCTCAGCTGGGCTATCCTGGGTAAACAGTATGTAAAATAAATATAAAATAGAATACATGGGCCTTAGTACCAGTGTGTAAATCAGAAACACTCAGAGTGGGATATTCAGACTGCACCAGGCTGTGGCGCAAGCCTGGGTGCAGCGCAGTAGGATGTGCCAGGGAGCTGACAGGGTGGTATTCAGCGGTGCTGTGCCATGGTTCAAACAACATGAAGTCTTGCTATATTATGACAATTGCAGTTTGTCCCACCATTAGAACTGCTCCGGAGGTGAAAGGGTTAACTACCATTCTAAGAATGGAGTTTAGAGCGTGAGCTCGGTTAGAGAAGCTCTGTCTGGATAATTTCAAACTGAAACTGTCAGATTCTTTACTCCGTCTCACTGAACAGTCGCTCCAGAGATTTCTCCTACTGCTCGGTTCATTTCTCGGTTTAAACAGTATTTTCTCGGTTAAATTCAACCGCTGGTGTTATTATTTTTAACCGCAAACCGATCAGTTCAAGCTCTGTCTGTGGTATTGTAAGTAATAGACAAGTTTTTATTTCTGTGTGGAACTTGTAAATGTTATCGGTTCGGTTCGAACCGATCAGGTTGGTTAAAACTTTAAAGTTTAAGCATTTTAAAGCTTTTAGAGTGCGGTTCCTGGTTCTTATCGGTTCTAAAAAAAACGGATTTCATTACGTTTTTTTCGACCTATGACACGGTTGGGAACCGATAAAGAGTTATCTTACCTAGCTCTTGTCGTTAAAAGGCAAGTTTGTTGGTTAGGCTGGCATCATGTCTGAGAAACCCAAAAGAAAACCGGCCCACTGGTGTTTCAACACTGTAGTGTCTGTGGAAGCCTTTGCCAAGGCTGACCCACACACTACATGTGTTTATTGTCTGGGGTTTGACCACCCCAATTCAGACTGCCAGATTTGTATGTAACCCTAGATGGCGCTATCCCAGGGGCTACTACCCTGCCTGATTTGCCACTAACAGGTTGAGGGGCCTGGATCCAATGGCGGTGCCTCCACCCAGAGGTCAGGGTTTGCAATAGTTAAACTAACTTGGTCACAGCCCTCTGGGACACTGCAACCCCTTTCTTCCCACTAGTGGCCCCACAATATATCAGAATTACCTTCACAGTATACACTTACCCCCAGGTCTGGTTCGGCACTGGGACCTCCTGTGAAATGAGATACAGTGCAACAATCACAGTACAGTACTTTAACATAGACAAATACCTCAGGCAGTATAACTTTGCTGAAACAAGCAGCTCTGATTTATTTAGGGGATATAACAAGGACAGGGAAATCAGGTTAATTAGCTTATCACTCTAATAATCTACCTATGGCTCTGTGCACAGGCCTATCCCTATCAGTTACTGTCCTGGGTACCCAAGCCCACTGGCTAGTCCAAACCGTGGCAGCTGGTAGGGGCCCTTTCACACAGAGAAAAGGAGAATTAAACAGTCAGCAGTACAGTAATTCCATTTGGATTTAATGTGGCAATTCAACAGGGAGCGACCCTGAATTAGTACTCACGACCTCCAAATAAGATAGGGTCCTTCAATGTCAGCAGGAGCTCACTTGAGGTACACAAACCTCTTCACACATTTATATAAAAGAAAGCACTATACCAGGCAGGCTGCATCTGTATCCCGATCGCAATTACTGCACAATACCGGGAGAACACACAGCAGATTCAGTTCCTGACAGACCGAGTGCAATTTTCAGCAATTCCTCCAGTCTTCTACAGGGTGAGCCTGGTTTCTACTCTTCAGAGATCCTTTGATTCTTTTCACAGGCTGGATTCAGTCCTAACAAGCTGTTACACAAGCTGCAGACCGGAACTCTGGGCCTTCACACGTTTTTGACTAAAACTGCACACTGAAAAGGCACAGGGCTCCTTCCTTCTTCACTGCCAAAGCTCAACTGAAACTCCAACCGACAAAACCGGGCACTTCCTTTGAGTTCCTCCCAGTTCTTGACTGGATTGGCTGTCACTCACAATAGACTGCTGCTGTTGGTCCAAAAGGCACTGAAGTCTAAACTACATCTCCCAGAGTCACGCCCATACAATCCTCTTGTGGCTGGCTCAGATTATGAGTCCAAGTTCTGATTTGTCCAAGGCACCATTTTAGAGCTAGCTTACCCCACACTGATTGGTCCAGTTCAGCAGTTCAAAACTAGAATGGGGAACTAGCAGACACAGTTCTGACTGCAAAGAAAGCAGGTTAGACAAACTGTAATTTCTATTATTACTCTAAATAATTTCTGCAAACAGTTACATCTTTCAGATAGGTTCCCTTGCACTTCTAGTGACTGCAAAATGAAGTGAATTGGCAGCAGCTCAGTGGTACTCAGAGAAGCACACAGTCCCCATACAAACTAATTATGTCTGCAAGCAGACAGCTCTTAAAGAGACAGTACCAGAGTTCTAAAACACTCACTGATAAATGGCTTAAACGCCAAACACCATTCAGGCTTGGAGCATTCAAGCAAGCTCCTGAAGTCTTTTGGGAACCCCATTTGCAGGGGGTTACACCCTTCCTGGTTTGGGAAAGCTTGACGCCTGCTGGCCAAGCAAGTACTCTATAAGTTTCCAACTGCAACCATACATTTGCATTAGGCTTCATATGTAATCACTGTCAATATATCATTTTACCAAGAACACATTTCTGAAACATTGCAGTACGCCACTCTTACACAGTATTACATACACATTGTACCATAACCTGCTATTACCTCTTGTACATGAAACCTGAAGAGAGGGGCCCTTCCCTATCAGTTACCTTGGGGCTGGATGGGGGAAGGGCACCATACTTAGAGGGCAACACAAGTAACTTGAGTTAGCACTGATGCTCAGTTTGGGCAATGAACTCGGGACACATACACCCTTTATGGACAACATTGAGAGGCAAGTCCACAGGCCTCCCAAGTGAATCATAACTGAGGTGCACCACAGGCTTTACAGCTCGACCAGTCTTTCTAGAGGGAACTGTTATAGTCTCTGCACCTGAGCCTCATTTTCAGCATTGTCCTCACTTGTCAGGGAGTCTCCATGGGGGTAGAGAGGCTAGAACTTGGGGCACTTTCAGCTCCAGGAGTTACAGTTTCTGAGTCCACAACATTTGGCTCGCATGGAGAGCTTTCTGACACTGGCAGTGGACTGTCAGGCACTCAAAATACTCTTCTTGTTCGGGTGTATCACCAGTCTGCCCTCAATCTATCATTTTCCTCCCTGAAAGCTCAAACAGTTCAACCATGCACAATGATTCCATTTCATCTGATCTGATGCTTTGCACTTCACTTTCTGGGAGCATTGGCTCCAGGGATGAAGCTGGGGCTTAGACAGTCCAGAAGGCCCAGCTTCATCTCCAGTATTGACTAGGGATTGCCCAAAACAATTGACTCAGTTCGTAAGAAGGATAGTATTCAAAGTCACTCACTTTCTTCCGATATGGACTGACAGTCATGCTCAACTGGGACTTTGGAGGGAACACTTTAACTTTGCTTCTGTAGGTGCAGACTTTCTTGATCTTTTCTTAGCAGCAGCTCTAGTCACTGGTCCAGAGGGGCATCTTCTAGGGGCTCAGACTCAATTAAGATTTGTCCAATGGGCAGTAAATGATTTCTATGCATTGTTTTTACATCTTTTGAATTATTCTCAGGCCTTACTTTGTACACTGGCAGATCATCTAGTTTGCCCACTACAATGTGAGGGAGATGGTGCTATCTGTCAGCAATCTTGTGCTTGCCATGCAGTCCCAGATTTCTTTGCAATACCGATCTCCTCCTGGAGTTCTTGTGCTTTCACCTTTTTATCATACCTTTCTTTGTTGGCCAGATTTCTTTTGGCAGCCATGGTTTGAGCAGTTGGTACGCATGAGTTAGCTGGGCCTTTAACTTTGCACATACTGTAAATAGTTGTCAGCTTGAACCCCATCAGAGAGACCCCAAAACACACATCTACTGGTAGTGAGCTCTCTTCCAAACATCAGGCGGTGAGGGGAGAACAGTGGCATCACTTTTGGTGCAGTTATAAGCATGTACCAGGGTGCTAATTTGTTGGCTCCATCTAGGCTTGTCCTTTGGGTGCAGGGTGCCTAGCATATCTAGCAAAGTGCGGTTGAAACGCTCAGGCTGTGGGTCCCCTGGGGGTGGTAAGGAGTGTTCTGACTGTGACCCCACAGGAGAAAGCATCTCTTTGATCAGACGACTCAAAGTCTCCCTTGATCAGAATGGATTCTTTGTGGAGCCCCATAGTGAACAAAAAGTTTTCTAGTACTTTGGCTACAGTGGATGCTTTCTGGTCTTTGGTGGGGAAAGCTTGGGCATATCTCGTGAAATGGTCAGTGACCACCAGCACATTACTGATATTTCTTTGATCTGACTCCAAACTTAGAAAATCAATACAGACCAGCTCCATGGGTGCACTGGTGGTGTATGTTAACAAGGGGCAGCCCTCTGGGCAAAGTTTTCCTCTGTAAGCAGCGACTACAAGTTCGAATGTGTTGCTCCACATCAGCCCCATCTTAGGCCAATAGAATCTGGATCTCACCAAGTCAAGTGTTCTGTCTATACCAAGGTGCCCCATGTGGTTGTGCAAGGACCTCAGTACTGAGTCTCGAAAAGCAGTGGCAGCACTAGTTGTTGTTTGTCTCTTGTCCCCTCTGTCTACTGTTTCTCTGTATAACAGTTTATTGATCAGTTTCAACTTAGGACCTTCTTTATAACAGTGCAGTTCTCAAATCAGTGGAGCGAATTTGGACACATCTTTTCCTGCATAGAGGGCTTCTAAAGCTGCTTTGATCATGGGATCGCGGGATTGAGCCCTCTCGAATCACTGTCATTGTCCAGCTGAGGCAGTGCACCAATGTCTATTGCAGAAAAGTGGCAATAAGCAGCAGGTATGCAATTCTCAGAGGCTCCCAAGCAATCCACCATGCAGTCCACTGCGATCCGTGGACATTTGTTCCTCCCTGTCAAACTTCCGCAGAGTGCCCGAATGTCAGGTTCTGCCAATCGGACCCAATCATTCTGGAACAGGCCTCCGGGAGAGCATCAGCATCTATGTGGTTCAGACCTGCTCATTGATATACGAGCATAGTCATATGTAGATAATGCAGAAAGCCACCTATGGCCAGTGGCATCCAACTTAGCTGAGGTCTGCACATAGGTCAAAGGATTATTGTCAGTTTTTACTAGTATTTTAGCCCCATACAAGTACTCATGGAATTGGTCAACAATAGCCCACTTCAAAGCTAGGAACTCTAACTTACGTACAGGATAGTTCTTTTCGGATTTGGTCAGGCTTCTACTGGCAAAGGCCACTGGTCTCAGGCCATCTCGTGCTCTTGGTACAACACAGCCCCCAACCCTTGCAAGTAGCATCAGTGTGCAGGGCGAAGGTTTCTTGGATCGGCATAGGCCAGCACTGGAGCATGGGTAAGTTGATATATGATCTCATGAAAAGCAGTCTCAATAATAGGAGTCCAGCGGGCCCCAAATACTTCACCGGATGAAACTACACTCTTTCAGTCTTGAGGACGCTGACTTTTGGTATTTTTTGTGGGATGGGGGATACCCTTGAGTAAGGTTAAGTAAAGGGCGGATCACTCTTGAATAGTCCTTGATGAAGCGCCGATAATAACCACAGAATCCCAGGAATCTTTGCAGTTCTTTTAGATATCTTCCCTTGTCAATCTTCACCATTCATTACTTACTGGGGTGTAAGCCGGAGGCGCGCACCCGCCACGGGAGCTTTTTTTTTTTTTAAAGTTGCCTAACGGCCCTGCCCTCGAGAGCGACGTCATGTCACGCGAGAGGGCAGCCGTTAGTAGCGACCGACTCCTCCTCCAACTCAGTTCTGTTTCTCCCTACCGCCGAGGCAGCACCTGTTTTCGAGCGCCCATTCTCCACCGCGCCAGCGATTCTTCTTTCCACACACCTCGATCACGATCGGTAAGACCGCTCTTTTTTCTTTCTAAAGCGGGCGCGCCGCGTGTTTTCCTACTGTTTTCTTGTTGATTTCGCTATGTCCGGGTCCGGAGCTAAACGTGTTTCTGAAGACGGGCCGCATCCCCTATGCGCCGGTGTTACTGTGGCCGTGTATCTCCGCCTCGGACCGGCATGACGCTTTGTCTCGCGTGCTTGGGACCCAACCATGACATGGATTCGCGGCGACGCCTGTTTCTCCATGGACCGCCGTGTCCTCGAAGTCCGCTGCCTGTCGAAGCCTCTGACCTTCGGGACGACGTCAGCTCAAGGGGATTCTCAGGTAAGGTCTCTAGGCTTTCCCGGTCCCCTCCTGGCCTATACGGTGTCTGAGGAGGAGGGGTCTCCTCTCTTTCTTGCCGAGGAGGAGGCCCTTCTGCGTGTCGGGAGCGTCAGTAGTCCTCCTGGCCGAGGGCGCCGACACGCCGGCAGTCACCTCGGAGGTGCAGGCTCCCCGTGGCGAGGGCCCTCGTCTTTGGGCCCAGCTCAGGTGGACCCCTCGACGCCTCGGGCGCCTGCCGGATCCTGGCCGTCATGGTGCCGGTGATCGACGCCGCTTCGCGCCAGCTTTTGAGTCCCGGGCGCGGTGATCGGGCGGCGCTGGTGGTGGTGCTGCTAGCCTTTGGCGCCATTCGCGCTGGCGTGGACAGGGTGGCGCTGGCGGTGCTGCCGCCTTGCCGACGCGGCTCGGCACTGGGGCCTGGTCCTCTCAGGCGGTGGGCTGGCCGGCGCCGCTGGGGTGTGGGAGCTAGGGCCTGGCGGCTCATGGGCGTGAGGGAGGCGAGCGTGCCTCCCTTGGTACCGGGGTCGTCATGTCTCGTAGTCTTGGGACCCTGGGTGGCCAGCATTGAGGTCCTGTTGGTCTGGCCCTCCTCGGAGGGCGATGATTCAGACGTGGACTATCCTGGCACCCCACTCTTCGGAGTCTGGGTCCCCGGTGGCTAGAGGTGCCAGGCGGCGCAGGGGCTCCTCCCTCTGTCCTCCCTTTCTGCCTCCTGAGGGTTCCCCGGCTGGGTGGGCTGTTCCTGTGGGCAGGCGGGGTGACGTTAGGGGAGGCTCCTCTGAGGCCCGTGACAGCTACTCTCACGGGCGCTACCTCTAGGGACAGGGGATGCTGTGGTGAGGAGGAGGTCTTCCAGAGTCCTAGGGGTTGAGGGGCAGGGGGTCTGCTGCTCTGGTCTCCTTGGCCACCCCAGGTGGCCAGACGGGCGCAGAGCCTCGGCCCTCCCTCCAGGGTTCTAGGTGTCCTTCAAGGCGCGTGTGCGGACTGCCCTCTGGGATCCATGCAGTCCCGGGGGTGCCACAGGGAGGTTCTCCTCAGGCTCCTTCCAGGCTCCGCCTCCCAGAGTTCCGCTCATGCCTGGTCTGATATCCGGTCTCCTTCCAGGCTCTTTCCCTGATTCCAGAGCCCTTGCAGAGAGCAGTTGCTCATGAGGTGTCTTCTCCCATCTCTCTGCTCACTCCCCACTCCCAGGCTGGGCGTCGGCCCCTACGGGTCTGCTGGGCCCTGGGAGCAGTTCAGGGTCTCGTGATGCCTTCCCTCATTCGCTAGGTTACATGGCTGAGAGGGTCTTATGACTCTCCCCACCGCCGGGGAGGGAACCTCTGGGCATTCCAGTTCCCCATCATCTCGCTTCCTCCTCCGAGGAGAGGAACCTCTGCTCATCTGTTCCGGGATGCTGATTTCACAGAATATCTTGCTTCCTCTCGAGGATGGTGAGGGATCTTGATTTTCTACGTTCTAAGAGACAATACTGAATGGGAGAGGCTGCATCCTTTGGTGAATTCAGTGCTCAGCATCTGGTGGTACCTTCCTGGCCTATCCTTCCAGGAGGCGCCTATCCGGTCATGGCAGTCCCCTGCCGCTTTTCCCAGCCCCGCGGACTGCCAGCGAGGTATTGTGCCCTCGAGTCTCTCAGGTCTTCCCAACCCGCCCTCAGGTTTGGTATACCTGGATACTCCTTTCTGGCCGCTGTGTTCATGGCACTCATCGACTTGATCTCTTCGACTCTCCTCCAGTTCACCGCTGGGGGCGGAGAGTGTTCTCTGTCTGCCTTGGTGCATGTATTGCATCGCCATCAGGCTCACCACGCTTGCCTACAACCGGGATCTGTGGTCGGATGATGTGCCAGCTGCTGGCATCTATGCCTGATACGGAGCAAACCACAAGCCGTGTCTTCTCCGCTGTAGGCCTGGAGCTGGCAAGACACCAAGCAGGGCATCTTATGACGCCAATGAGGTGGCGCCCAGGCTTGCGGGACACATCTGCACTGCCGGACGGCATGGTTTTTCCAGAAGCTGTCACCCCTGGCCTGGCATTAGGTGATTCGCCTCCGCCTGGGGACCTGCCTTTTCTCTTCCAGAGCTAGAGACTTTTACAGGGCTCCTCCTCTTCCTCGTCCCGTGAGGCACCTCCCAGTCTTCTCCCTCTTAGGCTTTCTGAATAAGCCAGGGTCTTCTCCTTCTGTTTCTCACCAGCAGAAGGCTGGGGTCTTGTTCCCCTCAGGTATGGCCTCTTCCCTCCAGGAAGAGGAGCTTGCATCACTCAGGAAGTATGAATGGTGAAGATTGACAAGGAAGATAGGGAATTACGACTCACCGTAATTCTTATCTTCTTGTATCTTCACCATTCATTACTTACACCACCACCATCCCCTCAGTGCCTCTTCCTGTCTTTTCCACCTCCTCTTTTCCTCTCTGCAATTATATAAAATATAGGAAAATTCCTTAAATTTTCCAAAAAAAAAAAAAAGATCTTTCTTGGGGGTGGGGTTTCTAAAATCGAAAATTACTTACTCTAAGATTCATGGGCCATTCGCGGATTGCATTGGCGATCAAACTGTAACTTTATCTCTTGCTATTCTATGGCAAGATAATTCTTGGGTTTTGGCCTGTCTTAGCTATTCAGTTTTGATCCTGCAACCGTGTTCAATAGTTGTCTAAATCTGATTCCTCTTCTTCTTGTAGAGCAGAGGGCCAGTGCTTGTTCCTTTCTTTAAAAAAAAAAAAAAAAAAAAAGTTGGGGAATTGTCTCCGAGGCTCTTGGTATCTTGGCTTCTTTTTGATCTACTTAAAAAAAATAATTTTTTTTTATCTGTAAAAAATGGAGAAATCAAACAAGAAGGCAAATGAGAAGGTAGGCTATCCTTCTCGCTGTTTTGCAGTGGTCTCGGTGTCCTCCTGACAATTTTACAGTAGACCCTTGCTGACCATATGCAATCTTAGCCAGTTTGCCTTGGCCGCCTTAGCCAGTCAGTCTGAGTCCTATTTTTATCTTGAAGTGCCTGAAAGGCTTACATTTTTATTTCTAAACCCCGAGCAGCGCCCGCTGCGGGTTTTGCCTTTCCTTCTCGGCTGTCCTCCACTTAAAGGTCTCCGCGGCCAGGAGCCGAGGTGGTGTCAAGAACAATGGCATGTTGAAGATGAGACTATGCCTCCTGAGTTGTCTAGGGGTTCGGTGAACCTCTTCATTCCATCTCCGGGATTTGCTTCCCTTTAGTCGAGCCTGCCAAGCTAACTATGCTGTTGGGCCTCTGTCCTTCATCCCATCTCTCTCTTCTTTCTTCTTTCTTTTTTCTCATTTTACTCATCTCTCTCCTAGAGTCGCCCAGGTAGGAGGCCCGCACTCCTAGTTAGATGTTCTCCTTCTGTCCTTTCCATCGGGTATTCCTTTCAGTTCATTCTTCCTGTTTTGCTATCCTCGGCTATCTTGCCTGGCTATCTGTTTTTTCTTTCACCTTTGCCCTCCGCTCGCAGAACTGAGTTGAGGAGGAGATCGCTACTGGCTGCCGCCCTCTGCATGACGCGCTGGCGCTTCCTCGTGTAGATCCGTAGGCAACTAAAAAAAAAAAAAAAAAGCTCTCTGACGGTGCGCCTCCTCTGACGGTGCTCCCCATAATGCATGGTGAAGATATAAGAGAAGATCAAGAATTACTGTAGGTACGTAATTTCTTTGGGCTGGGGTAGGTGGTCAAGGCCCAATTTTACTTGGTCTGTCTCATTCCTCGGTGGATAATGTGTCCTAATATTTTACTGATGTTTGAAAGAATTGACACTTATCAATGTTGTGTTTAAGGCCAAAGTCCTCCAGTCGGTCCAATACCAAATAATCTGCTCTCATGTTCCTCCAGTGAGCCAAACACACAACATCATCTAGGTATACCAGGCACTTAGTGTCATGTCCCCACTGCACGCTCCATCAACGTTGAAAGTGGCTGGGGCACCTGAAATCCCTTTGAGGCATCTCATGACCATAGAAGCTGCGACAGACAGCCATCTTCTCACGTCCTTGGGCCATCGATCTGGTAGTTCTATCGGAGATCCAGCACAGAGAACCATTGTTCCGCTAGGCAGTCCAAAGCATCCGAATGCGGGCATTGTACTGATTAGGATAGTCCGCTGGTTTTAAGGTATAATCCACATTACCTACTGTTCCATTCTTTTCCTCACTACTACAATGGGGAAAGCATCAGGGCTTGATTCTTTATTACACTTGCAGCTAACACTTTGCAGATGCCGTCTCGTCATCTATGTAGCAGGTGCCAGGTGCCGAGACCTCTCACTTAAATGGTCTTCATGGCCGGATATTGTGCTCAGCCCTGCACGCATCCTACATCCCATTCCTTTAAAAACACCTGTCTCTAAGCTTCTCACTGATCCTCACTTTCCATTCAGCTGTGCTGGGAGTCGCAATCAAACAAGTTGTATGCCATTTGTCATTCTTCCTGACTCTTGCTGGTGGCACTGCGTGTGTGCACACTGCTCTAGCCAGATGCAGCTCTGTTTACTCGAATGTCTCTTCAGACACGTATGAACTTGGACCATTACCCTCTGGTATAAGTAGGGCTCATGGCAAAATACTAGGCTTTACTTGGCAGTCCTTCTGGCAATTTTCCATCGCCGGTATCCAACATTAATATTTTATTTTAACATCCTTTCTGATACGGACCTCTCCTGTAAGGTATACTGGCATTTGGCGCCAGGATCGAGACTAGGATCCTTTCCATACAATTCCGACCGGTTCCTCTGGTTCTGTTTTTCAGCATCTCTCTGTGCCTCATAGGCCTTCTTAATTAAAGGCGGAACTCTTAAAGCTCTACTAGTCTTTGACCCCTGTTTTTCATAACACAACTGTGCAGCCTTCCGAACATATGAGCATTTGTTCCAATCAACAAAGGGACACCATCATACAGTCCAGTGGGGGACACACTAAGGCTAGGGTCTCTACTTGTTCGGCCACTCCAGCCACGGAGGTGGGGAAAGACAGCCAAATTCGATATACCGGAATAGGGGTAGGCCTTCTCACTTAACCCCATACATGCAGTCCTTCTAATGGTTGTAAGGGTACGCCTGACAAATGCTTCTGATACCAATCCTGGAACATAATTGTCACTTGGGAGCCACTGTCTAATACAGCTCTTGTAGACACTCCATTCACCTTTACAGTGGTCTCCATGGAGGGACCCACTATTCTGGACCAGTCTGGAGAGAGTGAGTGAGGACTGGGCAACTGACCTTGCCACAAAGGGCGTGAATTAGCATTTTGGTGCCCTCACTGGGATCATATCGTGCACCTCTTAACCACTGATTTCTTCTCCAGCTCTCCTTGTAGCCTATATGCAACTTTGTCAGTGTTTTTGGGACTGGCATTCCTTTTCATGTGCCCATCTTTCCCACAATTATAGCAAAACATACTTTCTGGAGTTTGAGCTGGCCGAGGCGCCACACTGGGAGCCAGGGCGGGGTATTACTAACTGGAAACCTGGGTGCCATCTCTGTCTGGGCGTGATAAGCATTTGGAGACATCTCGTCAGTTTCTCCACTTCCATGGTCAAGGAATTGAGTTTGGAGCTGTTATCAGCAGGAGATACATGGGTGGGTACCCCACCCCTAAGCAGATGCAGTCGGATATAGGTCAGGGCCCGTACTTGCAGGCGTGGCCTTCATAAAGGACTGTTTTTGAATTCGGATCTCTCTCAACAGTTCAGCCCCATTGTGGCATATCTTTTCCTTGTCAGAGCACTCACTGACTGTCAACCTCTGCCCCTGAACTTCACTTGATGGGTCACCCTCAGTCACTCGGGTTGTAGCCACAGCTGTTGGTGCAGGTACCTTCCGAGTCGCCTTTTCTCAACTCCTCGAATTTCTCTCATTAACTCATCATAGGAGGGTGGGGGATTCCAGTCGATTTGCCAGGCGTAACTGAAGCAACAGCAGTTCTGAGAAGGGGCAGACTTAGATTCTGTCCAGTCTGGTTCGGTCCAGTTCAATCGCTGGCAAACTACCCTTTCTGAGGCATTCTTGCAACAATTTTTCCAGCCGAGAGACATACACAGACAACAACTCCCTTGGTACTGTTGTGCATTTCTTACTCTCCACCATAGGTCCTCATCAGAATCTGGGCTCCCATACACATTCTCCAAGGCCTCAAGATAGGCCTGTGTAGTCGCTTCAGGGTTACTGGCCCGTTAGCACAGATGGTAGCCAGGACAGGACCTGAGGCTCTCACTAACCCTCTTTGCTTTCGCCTTCCGAGCATTGCCATTCTAGCACTTGGGGGCAACATAGTCTATCCAGGTCTCCCAGTCATCCTCCCCTTGGGGGTGGGGGAGGTGCCAGAGAAGATCCTCAACTCGGTAAGAGTCGTGACTAATGGCAGGTGCAGAAATAGGAGTCTGCATTGGTTCAGCCACCATTACGGGCACTGGAGCAGGAGAGGTGTTGGGGAGGAACACCCCAGGTGGCAAGAATAGTTTCTTCAAGTCCTCCACAGTTTTCCCTCTCCCAGCAACCATTCAGCAAATTTCTCCTCAAAAGTTTCAGATAGTGGTGGGGCTGATTCCCCGGGTCTTTACTGTCCTTAGTTATCACTCTCCAAGCAGTGAGGGCTCCCTCTGGGTAATGGTCTGTGGCACTTTGGAGCTATCTATGGGATCCTTAAACTCTACTAGGGCCAGGAAAGTGTGGGTGAGCAGATTAGCATGCCGACCCACCACCACAGGGTTTTGTAAACCTTCCACCTTGGAAAGTACTCCCTGCACAGTGTCCGTATTGATACCCAGGGGATGTCCAGGATAAGCATAGCATTTGGGGTCGATCTCCTCCCCAGTACACCACTCCACCAGCGGGTGCACAGCCACTTCTGTCGGGTACCCATTTTTTCTTAACAGTGGTTCGTAAATATGGCCACTAGAGGACACACAATCCCAGCGGTGAGCCTCCAACATGTAACCCTAGATGGCGCTATCCCAGGGGCTACTACCCTGCCTGATTTGCCACTAACAGGTTGAGGGCCTGGATCCAATGGTGGTGCCTCCACCCAGAGGTCAGGGTTTGCAATAGTTAAACTAACTTGGTCACAGCCCTCTGGGACACTGCAACCCCCCTTTCTTCCCACTAGTGGCCCACACAATATATCAGAATTACCTTCACAGTATACACTTACCCCCAGGTCTGGTTCCGGCACTGGGACCTCCTGTGAAATGAGATACAGTGCAACAATCACAGTACAGTACTTTAACATAGACAAATACCTCAGGCAGTATAACTTTGCTGAAACAAGCAGCTCTGATTTATTTAGGGGGATATAACAAGGACAGGGGGACATCAGGTTAATTAGCTTATCACTCTAATAATCTACCTATGGCTCTGTGCACAGGCCTATCCCTATCAGTTACTGTCCCTGGGTACCCAAGCCCTAGTGGCTAGTCCAAACCGTGGCAGCTGGTAGGGGCCCTTTCACAGAGAAAAGGAGAATTAAACAGTCAGCAGTACAGTAATTCCATTTGGATTTAATGTGGCAATTCAAGAGGAGCGACCTTGAATTAGTACTCACGACCTCCAAATAAGATAGGGTCCTTCAATGTCAGCAGGGCTCACTTGAGGTACACAAACCTCTTCACACATTTATAAAAAAAGCACTATACCAGGCAGGCTGCATCTGTATCCGATCGCAATTACTGCACAATACCGGAGAACACACAGCAGATTCAGTTCCTGACAGACCGAGTGTAATTTTCAGCAATTCCTCCAGTCTTCTACAGGGTGAGCCTGGTTTCTACTCTTCAGAGATCCTTTGATTCTTTTCACAGGACGGATTCAGTCCTAACAAGCTGTTACACAAGCTGCAGACCGAACTCTGGGCCTTACACACGTTTTTGACTAAAACTGCACACTGAAAAGCACAGGGCTCCTTCCTTCTTCACTGCCAAAGCTCAACTGAAACTCCAACCGACAAAACCGGGCACTTCCTTTGAGTTCCTCCCAGTTCTTGACTGGATTGGCTGTCACTCACAATAGACTGCTGCTGTTGGTCCAAAAAGGCACTGAAGTCTAAACTACATCTCCCAGAGTCACTGCCCATACAATCCTCTTGTGGCTGTCTCAGATTATGAGTCCAAGTTCTGATTCGTCCAAGGCACCATTTTAGAGCTAGCTTACCCCACACTGATTGGTCCAGTTCAGCAGTTCAAAACTAGAATGGGGAACTAGCAGACACAGTTCTGACTGCAAAGAAAGCAGGTTAGACAAACTGTAATTTCATTATTACTCTAAATAATTTCTGGCAAACAGTTACATCTTTCAGATAGGTTCCCTTTGCACTCCTAGTGACTGCAAAAATGAAGTGAATTGGCAGCAGCTCGAGTGGTACTCAGAGAAGCACACAGTCCCCATACAAACTAATTATGTCTGCAAGCAGACAGCTCTTAAAGAGACAGTACCAGAGGTTCTAAAAACACTCACTGATAAATGGCTTAAACGCCAAACACCATTCAGGCTTGGAGCATTCAAGCAAGCTCCTGGAAGTCTTTTGGGAACCCCCATTTGCAGGGGGGTTACATGTAAGAATTTCCCTGCAGCCACCCTGGATAAGAGAGTGGGCAGGCTCAGGGAATGAGAGGCCCAAAAGTCCGCTGACCCGGATGGCCAGCCTGGTTCGGTGCCAACCGAACCGGAGGGAGTGCCCTCTGACCAGGGCGAGACTTCCTCGGGCAAACGTAAAGCTGGCTCTGAGGAGCCAGTTCCAGCAAAGAAAACTAAAAAATCAGCAGGTATGGAGTCCAAAATTCCTTCTCCAACTGCTGCAGAAATAGCAAAAGCTATACAAACTGTACAGTCACTTTCTCCGGTTCCGTCCGAACCGCCACTGTTTGGTAGGAGGTCGGTTCGGTCGGTTCCACCAGTTCAAGAATATGATATTGGAGATTTTTATGAACCAGAGGAGGGGGAGAAGGATTATGAACAATACATGGCAGCGTCCTTGGGACTCAGACAAGCAAATTACATGGCTTATGTGGCAAGATACCAAAATCTAGATGGGACACTGTCATGGCTTTGGCTAAACAGGCCCTGGCCAGCTTGCCAAGGAGCTGGAGCAGGTGGCTTCTGATGGTATTGAGGCTTCCAAGTGCAATTCCATGCTGCTGTGGGATTCTAATGATGTATCCTCTAGAGTCATGGCTACATCTGTGGCCTTTCGTAGGTTAGCTTGGCTCAGGTGTACTAACTTGTCACGGATACCCAGTCTAAGGCTATGGATTTTCCTGTAGGGGAATTCTCTGTTTGGGGAGCAAACAGAGAATTACATGAAGAAAATGGATGAATACAGAACAACTTATAGGAGTGCACAAGCCAGGGCGGCAAGCCACTCCTCAGAAGCAGACCCCAGGGTAGAGGTAGGCCTTTCACAGGCCTTTTACCAAACCCAGGCTTCTTCTGCTTATGCTCAGAGGGGGTTCTTCAGGAGGCAGAGGCAGACGGGTGCAAGTAGGTCTGCTCCACCCCTCAGACTAAAGCCCTGCCAAACAGGCACCCTGATGGGGTGCCCAGGGCCCTCTCCACTACCTGTGGGGCAGGCTGGCTTACTTCGCCCAGGACTGGGAGTCTCTAACATCAGACAAATGGGTCCTGGAAGTAGTAAGCAGGGTCTGGTCTCAGCTTCAAAACATTTCCAAAGATGAGAGCCAGATTTTTCCACCTGCAAACCCTCTAGAGACTTTACCTTAGAAACAGAAGTCTCAACCTCCTAGCTCTCAGAGCTGTAGAAAGGGTTTCCCCCCTACACCAGGGCAAGGGTCTGTACTCCAGATATTTCCTTACCCCAAAAAAGACAGGAGAATGGCGGCCCATTATAGACCTAAGATATCTGAACAAGCACCTTTTGAAACCAAAATTCAAAATGGTGACTCTGGCAATGATTTTACCTTCTCTAAGGCCAGGGGATTGGCTAGCTTCCCTGGACCTCAAGGATGCCTATTTCCATGTTCTAATCAGAAGCTCCCACGAAAGTACCTCAGATTCAACTGCCCTCAGGTCACTACCAGTTCAGAGCAATGCCCTTGACCTCTCCTCTGCCCCAAGGGTATTCACAAAATGTCTGGCAGTAGCAGTTGCTCATTTAAGAAGGCAAAGATTGCTGTTTTTCCCTATCTAGACGACTGGCTCATTGTAGGCCAGTCTCCAGAACAGGTCAAATCACACCTGCAAGTTACTCCAGCAGCTGCTCACCTCTCTGGGCTTCTTGCTCAATCTTCCAAAGTCAGTTCTGGAACCTGTTCAGGTACTCACCTTCATAGGTGCAGAATTGGACACAAAGCAGGCCAGAGCCTTCCTACCCTTAGAGAGGTAAGGAACCTGGTGGCCCTGGCCTTCTCCTTCACTCTGCAGGTCTCTCACCAGCAAGGCACTTCTTACAGCTCCTAGGGCACATGGCTGCTTCCACAGCTGTGGTGCAAGGAGCAAGATTTCAGATGAGGGACATTCAGTTTCACTTGAGAGCCTTTTGGTCTCAGAGAAAGATCCCCTTTCCAAGTTGGTCCCAGTGACTCGAACCTGATCCAGGCCCTTCAGTGGTGGCAGGATCAGAGCAATTTAAGACTGGGGTCCCTTCATCCCTCTGTGCATTCCTTGACCCTCACTACAGATGCATCCCTTCTGGGATGGGAGCTCACATGGGCACCTCTCCACTCAGGGAGTGTGGTCCCCTCAGAATCTCTGCTCCACATCAATTTGCTGGAACTCAGAGCTGTCTTTCTAGCACTTCAAGTGTTTTCTGCATCTGTTCAGAACAAAGTGGTACAAGTCAGAACAGACAACACCACCACAATGTGGTACATCAACAAACAAGGGGCACTCGGTCTTGACCTTGTGCACGAAGCAATGAAGTTATGGTCTCTGGCTTATTCCTGAACACTTCCCTCATAGCAGTTCACCTCCCAGGAAAGGACAATGTCCTGGCAGATGCTCTCAGCAGGATTTCCCAGGGCCATCACGAATGGTCACTGGATCCCCAAGTACTGGGGATAGTTTTTGCCAGATGGGACACCCCTCAGATAGATCTTTTCGCAGCCCCAGACAATCACCAACTTCCACTGTTTTGTTGCAGGCCCCCAGTGATGGGCTCAGTCCCCCTGGATGCCTTTCTCCTAGATTGGGAAGGGAAGTTTCTATATGCTTTTCCTCCTTCCTCTCCTATTCAAGGTGCTAGTCAAAATCAGATCCCAGCCTTGCAGGATGATTCTGATTGCTCCAGATTGGACCAGGCAGCCCTGGTACCACTCCTTCTGTCCTTAACAGTCCATCTTCCCCTGTGCCTCCCCAGGAGACACAATCTGTTATCTTGTGCCCAGGGGAGGGTTTGGTATCCGAATCTCAAATCCCTCAACCTCAAGGCCTGGCTCTTGAGGAGTTAGAGTTTGCTGACCACACCTTTCTCAAGGTGTCTCGACATCCTGAAGGCTTCCAGGAAGCCTTCCACTAGACCACTTATAATTCTAAATGGAAAAGGTTTTCCATCTGGTACTGGGAAGCATATTTCCCGGAATCTGCTGATTTGCCCATTGTTCTGGACCTATGGTCCATCTTAATTCTTTGGGCCTGAGACCAGCTACCCTGAAAGTTCATCTGGCAGCTGTCTCTGCTTTTATTTCAGCAGGAAAGCCCTCTTCTCTTTCCACTCACCCTGTTTTTTTTTTTTCCAAGTTTTCAAGGGATTACTTCATACTAATCACCTTTAAGGGACCCGGCCCTGCCTGGATCTTAATGTTTGCATTGCTCAGTTGATGCAACCTCCTTTGAGCCTCTGTCTTCTGCAGAGCTCAAGTATTGACTTGGAAAACTGTTTTCTAGTAGCCATCACTTCTGCCAGGCACAAGTGAGTTACAAGCCTTGTCAGTGGAGACTGAGCGTTATTTCCTTTCACAGGGATAAAGTAGTCCTTAGGACTAACAGGAAGTTTTGCCTAAGGTGGTTTCAGACTTCCATCTTAACCAATCTATCTCCCTTCCAGTGTTCTTTACTGACCATTCCTCCTCTGGTGAGAGGAGGTTGCACAGTTTAGATGTTAAGAGGGCCCTTAGTTACTATATAGCGCGTACCAAGGGTCATAGGTTCGAATCCCTCCAACTTTTTCTCACTTTTGGTGAGGTTGGAAAAGGTAAACCTGCCACTAAGAGATCCATTGCCAGGTGGATTGTCTCTTGTATCCAATTTTGTTATCAAAAACTGGGAAAGGTTCCCCCTTCAGGCCTGAGGGCTCACTCTACCAGAGGTACAGCTGCGTCTATAGCTGCTGCCAGAGACATCCCTATTTTAGAGGTATGTCAAGCAGCTACCTGGAAAATGGTACACACTTTCACCAAGCATTACTCCTTGGATATCCAGGCCAGGAGGGATGCTAGATTTGGCACAGCCGTGCTTCAGAGCCTATTCCCTAAGTAGGTTCTGTCCCTCCTCCATGGAGGTACTGCTGTGTATTCTGCAATTGTCATAATATAGCAAGACTTCATGTTGTTTGAAGAAAAAATTACTCACCTTAGTAATGTTGTTTCTTCTAATGGAGTCTTACTATTATGACCTCCCCAGCCTGCCCCTCTCAGAACTTCTACTTGGGTATGGGGTGGGCAGTCCAGTATGGGCACCGGTTATGCCCATTATATGTTTTTCACCCCTTTTGGGGTTTTGGGGTGTGGTGTTTTATTCTACCTTATTTTATTATTTTATTATTTTCTGGTTCCCTGACTTGAGTCTTTGTGTTGGGACCAGGAATATGTGTTAATATTTAGGTAGCCAGTTGGCTAGTGTAGGTTACAGCTTCCACACAGAACCTTAGTGAGTTTTTGCTCGTAAAGATCTGACAGTTTCAGTTTGAAATTATCCAGACAGAGCTTCTCTAACCCGCTCGGCTCTAAACTCCATTCTTAGAATGGTAGTTAACCCTTCACCTCCGAGCAGTTCTAATGGTGGGACAAACTGCAATTGTCATAATATAGCAAGACTCCATTAGAAGAAACAACATTACTAAGGTGAGTAATTTTTCTCAGCACCATTGAATAATAGCGCTGTACCCGCAATATTAATGGCATGATGGCACTACACCAAGCCTTAAGTGTGTGGTAGAAGGGCAGGGGGATGCGCTGGCGCAAGTGCCGTTGCGCTGGGCGCATCACCAGCGATATTCAAAAGTGCAGATGCAAATGGGGCCATAATGCATGCAAGGCGCAAATGGGCCATTTGCATCATCATTATAGCCCCATTGCGCTGCAAGTCGTCCATCTCTTGCGCCTGGCACCCTGCCAAGCTGCAGCTGTCAGGACCGATGCCCCTGCACAGGTGGCAAGTGCCCCACTGCCCATTCGTGGGCATAAGTATGAAAATAAAATCCTCCAATATCCCTGGTGGTCCAGTGGATGGCTCGCAGCCAATCGTGGCAGAAGTATGCTGAAAAAACCACCTATATCCCTGGTGGTCCAGTGGACCGCTTCCTTGGCCGATCACGGGCTGAAGTATACTGAAAAACTGCTATATCCCTGGTGGTCCAGTGGACCGCTCGCAGCCCGATCGCGGGCAGAAATATAATGAAAAAAACTCCTATATCCCTGGTGGTCCAGCCCGATCACAGGCGTCTGTTATAAATGATTAAAAACGAATCCATCCCTGGTGGTCCAGCGGTGCCCACCTCTCCACCCGTCCACTGAGCCCCACCACCCCACTCCCCCCGGTCAGCGGCGGGCGGCAGCACCCTACCCACATACCACCCCACCGGCGCGCGGCTGACTGCGTAAGTAGGGCTGTACCCCATTGGTCCACGGCGTGGAGCCAATGGTCGTGCATCATTCACCTCACTCACAGTCAGAAATGTGACGGGGGAGCTGGGTGGTGGGCTCCAGTGGGTGGTGGGGAGGGGGTACTGCTGGACCACCAGGGATGGATTGGTTTTAATTTGTAACAGACGCCCGCGATCGGACTGAACGTGGTCCACTGGAGCACCAGGGATATAGGAGTTTTTTTCATTATACTTCTGGCAGTGATCGGGCTGCGAGCGGTCCACTGGACCACCAGGGATATTGGACCTTTAATTTGATACTAATGCCCGTGATCGGGCATGGGGGGGGCGCTACCACGAAGGTGCTGCTGGAGCTCGGGTGGCCACCCACAGCTGGCAGCTGCCATGTTGCGCCCTGCAATATGGCAGCTCACCTGTGGTGGTCAGCTGTTGCTCCTTTATTTTTTGCTCAACTGTGTGTGGCGAGGTATGGGTTGCACTTCGCATCTGCTCAGCACATCCCAGGCTGAATATTAGGATGTCTTGGAGTATGCATGGGCACACCCCGATTTCGCGCACATACATTACTGATGCACTGCAGATCGGGATTTGTGCCACGATCTCTTTTAATATTGTGTGTTGGAAGATTAGTGAGCATGGCAGAACTGTGTTGCGCCATGTGCAACCCTTCTGTAATATCCCACCCTCAATGAATTTACTAAAATGTTAGTTAAAATGAACGATAACTGAATCAGAACCAGTATTTCAAACAGTTTCTAAACAAACAAACAAAAAAACAGTTTTGCAGATTAAAGACAGTTCTTTTTGAATTGCAACAGATTTTGAGAGGAAGAAAAGATAGATGCTTATAATCTGCATAGTAGGGTTAGCAGAATCTACAAAGTAATGACCAGTATTTCAAAGTAATTGGGACAGAAGAGGTTCTGATTATTTGAGAAATGATGATCGATGTAGCAGCCATTATTAATAGACTAATGCCCTAAATGTTCTTATTCTACTGATAAAGGACCATTCTCACCCAGGAATTCTTTAGCATCTATTGACAGATGCAGTATGCCAGCTGGGTTCAGCTGCCCCAGAGAGGAGGAGTCAATGCAAATGAGGAAGGCATTGACCAATCAGGATAGAGATAGAGTAGAGTGCTGCCTGCAATCGGCCTCAGGGACCTCAGAACTTTTTCTCCGCTGAACTGACAACACTGCCCCAGGGTCTCCTCTTCAGAGACCTTCCTGTGCCATTCTTTTCCTTTTTGAGTGCTGCTTTCAAGGTATTTTGTATATTTTTCTCATTTCACCTGTTGTTACCACAACTGCACTAGGTTCAGCGCAGTTGCAGGGTTTTTCATATTTTTCTGCTTCACGGTTTTCTGAGGTAAAAGTCACCTGCATGCATGATAAATTGGTCGTTTTATTTAAATTGTTTTCAGTATTTTCTGTGTTTTTTCAGCACTTTTAGTTAAAATCATTGAATTGGTTTTTCGCGCGCGTGTGCTAATTTCTGTTGTGCACCTGCGTGAATTTCTGGAACCCTCTTTTTCTTTCTTATGTAAGTTTTAATATATTTGAAGGGTAATCCCCCTTTTTTTGGGGGAGACACCTTTTGTGTGACTGTGCAGTGGGATTCTGTTGACAAGAGTTGTGGAGGTGGTTTTTGTTCTTTTCCACTGTTGTGAAAAAAAAAAATCTTTTTACCTCTAGTAAGGTTATTTTTGATTTGGTTAGCTTTGGCCTACCCCATTACCATGGCCTCTCAGTCTACCTCCTCCTTCTCCTCCTCTGAAAGCACTGAGCAGGGTACCTCAAATCAACACAAAATTAATGACAATTCCTCTAGGGAATCCAGTGAAACTAAGTCTGGTAGAAATAAAAAGTCTAGCCAAGCCTCTAAAAGAACTTCAGAGCAGGTTTCTCAGCCTGCCCCTACAAAAAGTCTAAGAAGGATAATAACACTACTGTCCCTCCTCCCGAAAGGCATTCGGAGACAATAGTAGCTGATAAAAATGTGCCCTCTGCAGATGATTTAGCAAAAGCATGGCATTTATATCAGACTTTACAATCTATGGCATATTTTCTCTGCTCCTGGACCGAGTGATTCTCTCCTAGAGGACCCCACGTCCAGGGTTTTTATTTTGATGAGGGAGAGGATCATGGTGGCAAATCGCCTCATGCGGACCCTCTTATTCCTGAGAGCCACCCTGGGGTTGGTGTTAATGATGATACTGGTACAAGTGAAGAAGTCTCTTCCTTTTTTACATTTTTTAAAACAGATGGTGGACACCCTGGACCTGCCCCTCCAGGATGACACCGATCAGGAGATGGAAGACGACTACGTGGAGATGATGGGCATTTCTCCTCCTAAAAGGCTCATTCTCCCTATCCACAGCACTTTGAAGAGAAGTATGTTTAAGGTTCTAGAAACCCCCTCAACTTCTACCTGGGTAGACAGAAGGATTGAGAAGAAATACCAGCTCGGTAAGTCTACTGCTGATTTTCTTTATCCACATCCAGGTCACAGAGGGGCAATTCAGGCTGCAGCCTATGACAAAGCTATGTGTTGCTGTCTGTGCTTCCACCAGAAAAAGACTCTAGAAAAATAGATCTTATGGGTAAGAAATCTTATGCTACCACCTCTCTTTTGCTGTGCATGTTTTCTTTCATGGTGTACACAGCTAGATATCAGAGGGCTCTATTAAAAACTGTACTGGCCATAGTGCAACTGGGGGGGGGGGGCACTATGCTCAGGGATGTTTCCAAAACTGTTAAATGAGCCATGGAAGCCAAAAAGTACCAGTTTCACATGGCCATAGATAATAAAGATACAGCCTCGAGGGTCATGGCTCAGGCTATTTCTCTCAGACGTTTTGCTTGGTTGAGAACTACTAGTCTTATGTCCAAGCCCAGGTGTTAGACTCCCTTTGAGAATGACTTTCTTTGGGGATCATACTGAAGTCTATATGAAAAGAATGGACGAGTTCAAACACACGTGCAAGAGTAATTCAGCGAAAGAAAAGCCCCCTCCCTCTCAGAGAGCTCACCATAGAGGGGGTAGGGGCAGGGGTTATTTCCCTAGGACATTCTTCCCCATGCCATATAACATGGATTTCCTCTCATATGAGAGTTTTTTTCAGAGGTGGGGGGGGTCAAAGAAGCACTAACCCTACTCCTGTTACTTCTACTCAGTCTAGACAGCAGTCTTCCTGACTCCTTGCTGGTCGCCTCCCCTCTCCCCGTGGGGGGCAGGCTTTCGTAGGTCACTTCAGACAAGTGAGTTTTGGAGGTAGTGTAGCAGGGCCTATCCCTTCAGTTCGAAAAATTCCCTTCTCCACAGGCCCTTACAACCAAGACCTTCCTCCCCTGCAGAACGATTACTGCTGGAGGTAGAGGTCAAGAACCTCATGAGGGCCAAGGCCGTGGAACAAGTGCCACTTTCCCAATGGGGAAAGGGTCTTTATTCCAGATATTTCCTGACCCTAAAGAAAACGGGGGAATGGCGACCTATTCTGGACCTAAGGTACCTGAACAAGCACCTGACAAAACCAAAGTTCAAAATGGTTACCTTGACTCAGGTCATACACTCACTAAAGCAAGAGGACTGGCTAGTCTCCCTGGATCTGAAGGACGCCTACTTTCATGTGCCAATAAGGCAATCCCACAGAAAGTTCCTCAGATTCCATCTGCCCCCCGGGCATTATCAGTTTGCAGCCATGCCTTTCAGGCTCATTTCCGCTCCCATGAGAGTATTCACCAAGTGCCTGACAGTGGTTCCAGCTCATCTCAGAAGACAGGGAATCTCAGTCTATCCCTACCTGGATGATTGGCTGATTGTGGCCAACTCGTCCCAGTCTGTTTCAGAGGCCCTAATTTGGACAAGGCGTATCCTAGAGTCCCTGGGCTTCCTTATCAATGAAAAAAAGTTCAATTTTCAGCCTGCCCAAATTCTACACTTCATAGGGGCAGAGCTCAACACCCTGCAAGGAAAGGTCTTCCTCCCTTCAGACAGGGTCGACTCTTTCCTTTCTCTGCTAAACTCATTCAGTCCAGGCCAACCAAGACCAGCCAGACATTTCCTCAAACTTCTCGGTCATATGGCCTTAATGACCGCAGTAGTGCCAGGGGCCAGATTCCAGATGAGGGACATTCAGTTTTACATCAGGTCTCATTGGTCCCAGAGAAGAGATCCCTTTACAAAGCTCGTCCCAGTCACAGTGATGTTTCTTTGATCCATGGACTGGTGGAAAGACGCAGACAATCTCGAGGTTGGGGAATTTTTGTTAACTCCCCAACCTTCCCAAATTTTGACTACCGATGCTTCCCTCCTTGGATGGGGGCCCCATCTGGGGGACTTGTCCATAAGTGGGACTTGGACACCAAGGGAATCCTCCCTTCACATCAGTCTTGTGGAACTCATAGCTGTGCTCCTCGCCATCAAGGCCTTCGCTTCTCAGCTCAACAAACAGGGAGGGACTCGATCAACCAAACTCTGCACAGAAGCCATGAGGATTTGGTCCCTTGCCTATTCCCTGGACATGTCTCTGTCGGCCATCCATCTTCCGGGCAAGGACAACATTTTGGCAGATGCCCTAAGCCGCATCAGTCAGGGCCACCACGAGTGGACCCTCAACAAGCAAGTCCTTCACACGGTGTTCAGAAGATGGAGCATCCCAGATCTGGTTCTGTTAGCATCCAGTCTGAACCATCAGTTATCCCTGTACTGTTGCGGGCCCCAGTTCTGTGGACTATTCCCACAGATGCTGACCCTAGATTGGATGGGGAGGTTCCTTTATGCATTCCCTCCCTTTACTCTTCTGTACAGAGTACTTCTCAAGTTAAGGGACTAACCGGCCACCATGATCCTGGTGGCTCCCGATTGGGCGAGACAGCCATGGTATTCCGTGCTCCTCTCCTTGTCGGTCAAGAAACCCATCAGACTTCCTTCGTGTCTCAGCCTTCTGACTCTTCCTCAGACCGGAGTGGTGTTCCCCAGCTTCCAGTCTCTTCACCTCAAAGCCTGGTACTGGAGGAGTTAGAATTCCCAGACTCTTTGTGTTCAGAGCAAGTACTGAATGTTTTACGGATGACTAAAAAACCCAACACAAGGAAAACTTACACCTCTAAGTGGAGATGTTTTTCTTTCTGGTGTAGGGATAAGGGCTTAGACCCTTTACAGGCCTCTTCTCCTTCCTTGTTGGATTACTTGGTTCATCTTCAGGCGGGAGGTCTAAAGGCATCTTCCTTAAAAGTTCACTTAGTGGCCACTTCGACCTACCTTTCTGCAGGTAAAGAGAAATCACTAATTTCTCAACCCATTTTCAGGAAGTTTTTCAAGGGACTTCTCCACCTGCACCCCCCCCGTAAGGGAACCTGTTCCCCCATGGGACCTTAACGTTTGTATAGCCGAGCTCATGGATCCTCCTTTTGAACCTATGGCTATGGCTCACTTGAAATTTGTTACCTGGAAGACTGTCTTCCTAGTGGCCATTACCTCTGCCAGATGGATTTGAGAGTTGCAGGCCCTGTGTACAGATCCTAACTACATTATTCCCCATAAGGACAAGGTTGTCCTGAGGACGAGTAGGAAGTTCCTTCCCAAGGTGGTCTCTGAGTTCCACCTTAATCTGTCTATCTCTCTGCTGGTGCTGTTCTCAGATAAGTCCTCCCCAGGTGAGGGCAAACTGCACAGCCTGGACATGAAGCGAGCCCTTTCTTTCTACTTAGCCCGAACCAAGCAGTTCAGAGAGAGATAATCCCAGCTTTTTCTCACCTTCGGTGAGGTGGGCAGGGGAAAACCGGTGACCAAGAGAACCATTTCCTGTTGGATTGTTTCTTGCATTCAGTTCTGTTACAACAAGGCAGGCAGACACCCCCCTCTTGGGCTCAGAGCTCACTCTACCAGAGGAACAGCTGCTTTAGTGGCAGCTTCCAGGGATATCCCGTTGCTGGAAGTTTGTAGAGCAGTTACTTGGAAATCGGTCAACACTTTCACCAAGCATTATTGCTTGGATGTGCAGTCCCGTTCAGATGCGAAGTTCAGCAGGTGGTGCTACAGAGCCTTTTCCTAAATAGGTTTCTGTGCCTACCTCCCAACTGCACTGCTTTGAAGTCTGTATCTGTCAATAGATGCTTAAGAATTCCTGGGGTGAAAAGAAACAGTTACTCACCGAAGTAATATTACTTCTTCCAGGGTATTCTTCAGCATTATTGACACTCCCACCCTTTCTCCCCTGGAAACCTTGTCTAAGGGCTCTCTTAGGGGATTTAGCCAAACTTGCTAACTGGTATTGATCTGAGTGACAAAATGTTTTCACAATAGTGGATTAGAATACATAGTTTGTGTGTTGTTGACAGATTTTTGCCCCTGTTGGGCACAGTTTTTGCTCTTTTTCAGCTCCGAAATTTGTTTTGAGGTCCCTCAGGCTGATTGCAGGCAGCACTCCACTCTATCTCTATCCTGATTGGCCAATGCTTTCCTCATTTGCATTGGCTCCTCCTCTCCGGGGCAGCTGAACCCAGCTGGCGTACTGCATCTGTCAATAATACTAAAGAATACCCTGGAAGAAGTAATATTACTTTGGTGAGTAATTGTTTCATATAGATATGTCCTTATTGCTATTATAAACCTCACTATGGGGGTGTGTGAAATGAAAATAATGTCAAAAAAACATTAATTTAAAAACAGTTGAGCTATCAGCCCAGTGGCCCTGAGGGTTGAGGCACTAGACGCCACACCTCGCACCACGCTGGCAACCCGGGTTCGGGAACGAGCCAGGGCCACCAGGGGTCAGCAGAGGTGGGAATGGATTGAGCATCTGGAGGTCTGCTCTCCCTTCCCGGGGAGGGTTTAGGGGTATGCGTCGCTCCTGAGTGGCCTCTGGCAGCAGTCGGGGGCAAGCCAAGTATCTTGTGGCGGGAGGGGCGGGGAGAAAAAAGGCAAGAAAGCCTCTGTCGCCCGGGTGAGGTGATGGCAACCTCCAGGAGCCCAGGCCCACATGCCCAATGTCAGCCACAATCCCTGACTCTCCCCCTGGGGACCCTGGGCCTCTCCAAGGAGGCAGGAGAGCCAGCGTCCTGATACCGATGTAGTTGTCAGGGAGAGCGGTTCAGACAGGCGGTACGGAGCCGTGGGCTGAGTGAGGAAGCCTGAGAGATGCCCCGGAAGGTAGGAGAATAAACAGAGTTTAAAAATAAATAAATAAATAAAAACAGTTGAGCTGCTTGTGAAACAGGTGGCAACATTTTGTTTAAAGTAGCAGTTGATTGGGTGAGGACTGCTATGAATCATTCAGATTGCAGGATTCTGAGTCCAGTATGTCCTAACATAGATAGATATAAGTGGTAAGCTACAATGGGCAGTGAGATTATCACCCAGTAACCCAACCTCTGGAATGGGTGGAATCACCTTATTGTAGTTATGAAACATGGTAAGGCATTTGGCTTTAAGGTTTAAAATAAAAAAAAAACATCTACAACTGTGTGCCTGATTAGATGGTAACCTGTTGTAAAATTGGGAATGACAGCAGGCCCCAAATACAGAAAACAAGCCAAATATGTAATATTTAGGATTCTGTACAAAATAGAATGCTTTGAATCATTATTTTAAGTACAGCTGCAATAAACTGCAAGTTGCTCTGCAAACTGGGAGGGCTAAAACAAGTGGTTAACAGGGTGCAGGAAAGATGACATCCTGCCTTGCACGCCAACCTTGTAAAGCATCCTGAACCCCATATCTTTACAGACCACCCACTACATTCCTGTAAACATTACTCCACCTACTGTACATCTGAAGACCTCCACCAAGTCCTGATATAAAATCCACAGTCCCTCCTTCCTTCATCATTAGAGACCTCCCAATTCCAATAACAAAACCTCAGTCAATCCCTCGCCATCCTGTTTGCAGAAATCTTCCACACCCAGTCAGTAAAAAATCCTCTAGCCACCTTCCTCCCAGTTGTAAAGTTTCCCACCCCATAATAATTAAAACATTCCAGTTCCCGTCCACTGCTTTGCAAAGACCCCCACCCCACCCTGTAGTGTCCGTAAAATAGTCTGCCATGTCCCAGATGCCAAACCCAACCCACCATACATCTTCCCCAGTCAGCTCCCCAAACCCACCCTCCCTCTCTACAAACCCCAGTACTTTCACCAAATATTTAAATGACTATAGTAGTACCATAAATCTTCAGGCCACTGCTGGACATGCATACATCCTATGAGTGCTGATGTAGGAAGTGACTGACACTTAAAATAGTTTGGTCTCATGCATCAGGCAATTAGTCTCATCTCCCTCCCTTTTACCCCTGAGTCTGCTGTCTCTCTCTATCCTTTAGTCCACATCTGATCTCCTTCCCTTGTACCCAAGTCTGTTGTGTGTCCTTCAGTAAGTCTGATGTCACAGTACCTTGGCTTGTACCCAAGTCTACTATCTGTCCTTCAGTATGTCATCTTCCACCCAGTACCGTGTCTGCTGTCTATCATTCAGTATGCCTAATGTCCCAGTAACCTATACTTAAGTTTACTGTTTGTTCTTCAGTACATCTGATCTTCCCCCTGTACTTAGAGTCTGCTGTCTGTCCTTCAGTATGTCTGATGTCTCAGTACCTTATATTCAGGTTCACTCTTTGTCTTTCAGTACATCTGATCTCCTCTGCTCTACCCGAGTTTCTTGTCAGTCTGTACTTCAGTAAACATCTGATTTCCTCCCCTGTAACTAAGTTTGCCATCTGCCCTTCAGTATCTGATCTCCTTCCACCGTACCCCAAGTCAGCTGTCTGTTTGTCCTTCAGTACGTCTAATCTCTCTTCCTATCTTCTTCTGTATTTCCAGGATGACACTGAACCATATTTCATTGGAATCTTTTGCTTTGAGTCTGGAATTAAAATCCTCGCCCTGGGGTTTGCTTTTCACAAAGGTTCCTACTTACGAAATGGATGGAATGTTATGGATTTCGTGGTGGTTCTCACAGGGTGAGTTCTCTTCTGATTTTTTTTCTGTGAATGTGCCGAGCTTCAGGCCAGATATAAAAAATGTTTTTTTCTGTTCTCTTTTTTTGTGTTGTATAATAGGGCTGGAAGACAAGTTTTGTTCAACTGGCTAATATTCTAAGGAAAAAAAGCTTTTAAAAGACAGTATTTTTTTTTTCCTTTATGCAGACTTCATTTCAAAGCAGGAAATAGTCATTGTTTGCCCTCCTTGCCACTGTCACCATTTGTGCTGTTTGTGTTTTGGAATGGGGTGTGTGAGGGTCCAGTGGTACAGCTAGGCCACAGTGCAAAGTAGAGTTGGCGTGTGTGTGTGTGTGTGTATGTTGGGGATGGGGTACTTGTGGCATTCAGTGCTTCATCAGTTTCCTAGAACCCAGCCACTCAATTTTGCTCAATGTCACAAGAGAGATTGCAAAGAATTAATAGCACCTAACCAGCACTGCATCCCCCTCCCACGCAAGCACCATTTCAAAGACCTAGAGACACAGCTGGCAGTTTACGAGAAGCTAATATGGGTAGTGTCCATTTAAGTCAAGATACAGTAGCACAGTGCTGTTCAGGGACAGAGCTGAAATGATTTTTAACAATAGTCTATATCGCTTCTGCCAAGGATTGCATTGTCCAGGTCATTCTGTGATGTCTTGCAGTGGGACCTGCTGGGAAGGCAGGTGCTTGCAGCTTTACTCATGTGGATTTTGGTAGAGGTGAGAAATCTTTTTATATTCCATCACAGACTGTTACTTCTACAGAGGCAAAGTAGAACCCTGCTGTTTATGTAGAGCTGATGTTTGTGAAAATAACTGCCAGTGTGGTGGCAGTACGGCCTCTCCTTCATGGAGTGGTGCCCGTGATGTGTTGTACTTGTTCTGTGACAGAACATTGTTCCTCTGACAGGAGATGACCACAGGGAGAGAGGTGGACAGATCAAGGCCAATAATAGATATGTAACGGGCCAGGAAAGTGAATTGCAGCCGAGTGAAGGTGGGGTTATGGACGTATCTCTTTCATTTTAATAACTTGACCTGGAAAGGATATTAAGATTAACAAGTTACAGAAGTTGGTTTACGTTTAGGTGGCAAGGCATGGACCATTTTATGAACCCAATGATGTCAGTAATTGGTGGGGGCCATTAGACCAGTGTCCCCACAGAAACTGAACACTGCAGGACCATTATTGTATTATCATCTCCCCCCCACACACACATTTGCACAATCACACACAGACACAATATTACACATGCCTGCACACACATACACACTTAAAGGCTAAAATATTAGTACTATAGTTATAGAACTGGCAGAATATTGAAAAGATAACACCTCCATACATTGCAGAGCAATAGGTTTATTTTAGTTGAGTTAGTGGGGTTCACTTACAGGGCTCAAATTTAGTGGTATTCCATCTTGTTTTGCGTACCAGTTTTGGTGGCGGAATACCATTTTTATCATTTTGGTATTCCAGCTGAAGTGCCATTCCATCATGCTGCTGCTCTGCAGTTTAATCTATAACACTGCTGTTTTGAACAGATGAAATACCGGACCCAGAGGCAGAATACCAAAATTATATTTTTGGTATTCTGCCTCCCACACTAGATGTTTTTCTTAATTTTTACCCCTGACTTAGTCTCACTTTTGCCTCTAGGCCAGAAGGTCGTGGGTTCACATCCCACCCCAGTGTATTTGGCTCATACTTCTTGCTGATACAGTAGTTTGGTACTAGTTGGAGTTGCCATCCCAGGATTGGAATGTTGAACCTGGGTCCCTTCTCTCTGCTTTAGTTGGTGGTCCCACTGTGCTGTTCAGAAAGAACAGAGGAAACCTAGTGCGGTGGCCATCATTCCTTCTCGGTCAGTAAAGTGAGTACTAGCACAGCCTTGCAGTCTGTAGTCTGTTAGTCTAAATTATACCCCTTTTGATTTATGTGATTATTTGCTGTTAAAGGGATACTGTCAACCCCCTTAGGTCTCAAAGTGTCCCTAGTTTAAAAAAACACATTTTATGATTGCCAGTAATCTGTAAAGATTGCTGATGAAGCTGGTAGTTTTATTCTGATTCTTTTTTTTTCTTTAAAAAAGTGAAAAACAGACTGCCCACTGTACTGGTGTTACCACACCAAAACATGTTTGTTTACATTCCTTGATCAGCTCCAACTGCATCTTTCCTGGATTTGGGAACACCCACAACACAGTCTAGCCACTCATGATGCAGTGAGAGTTTAGGAGGCTATTGCATCATGAGTGACTGCACTATTTAGAGGTGTTTCTAATGTTCAGGAAGTATTCAATAAGAACTGATCCAGGATTGCAAACAAAACAAGGTTCTTTATAAATATACATTAGCATGCATTTCAGTTCTACTAAACAAGGAAACAGACAAAACAAACAGCAACATCAATGAATTTTAGAGAAGGTAAGCAATCATAAAATGTAGGTTTTTAACTAGAAATATGATGAAAAACAGGTTGACAGTGTCCCTTTAAAGAGCATCCCTATGCTAAAATAATCTCTTGATTAGTACTGGCAGATCTTCCTTGAGGATGTCACCTCCATACAATCCCACTGATTGGTCAGTACTGGGAGAGCTCTCCTGAGGATGACTGTGCCACACTGCCCCACTGTTAGGTCATTACTGTGAGATCTTCCTTGAAGATGTCTCTTCTGTACAGTTCTTGGTACTGGTGGTGCAATAAGGCCCTGTCGTCAACATAGAACTGGTTTTCCATACAGTTAAGAGTTCCAACACATAGTCAGCCCGGTGGCGCTGAGGGTTAAGGCACTGGACACCACAACTCGCACCACGCCAATGACCCGAGTTCAGGAACAAGCTTGGGTCATCAGGGGTCAGCAGGGGAAGGAGATTATTGAACATCCAGGGGACTGCTCTCCTGGGGAGGGTGGGTTGTGTCTCTCGCTGCCAGTACGGCTCCCAGTGGAGACTGGAAACATTGCAACTTGAGGGAGACATGCTGAGGAGTATGGAGGTGACGGCGGACGTCCTGCGGGCGGGTGCGGGAGCCCGTCCATAGCACACTGGATGTCATTGCACGTCTGCACCTCCGGGACCAGATAACGGAAAAACCCTGCCACCCAGGAAGGCAAAGACAGGCCCAGTGGACGGCCCACCACACTTAGTGCTCTACCCACTCAACCAGCCTCTGTTTCTCCTCTGCGTCCCGACTGCACTCTAGATTGTAGATAGAGCACTGGTCAGGAGTTGGCAGCCCCATCTCGGGGGGGGGGGTTCAGGGCCTGGGGGATGGCGAGTCGGAGATGCAGTGGGGGAACACCCTGGGACAGAGTCATGGTGTGGGAGGTCTCAGGTGTATGGTAATGGGCCAGTACCCCATGTCCTGCTGGGAGAAGTCCTATGGGACCAGTGCAGGAGTATAAAGAAAGTTGAAAACAAAAAATGTTCCAACACATGGAGCTGGTATCTGATGTGTAATGCAACACAGCCCATGACCTCCCCATATCCATTTTACCACTGTAGCGAGACCCTTACTAGTGACCTCTGCATCAGGGAAGCCTCTTGCACTGTGTAGTTTTATTGATCTTCAAAGAATCAATCTTCCATAGAGTCTCACTCTTTGGTCTTATATCTGGAGGCACTAGGACCCTGTGGGAACCAGAGCTTGTGGTGTGGTAATGTCAGTGCTTAGCACTGACACGACCTCATCCATGTGCCCGCAAAGTATAAAGCGGCACCCACCCATCTTTATCAGTTCCTTTTCCTGCTGTCGAAGCACAGCACTTTTGCTTTCTCGTCAGGGACCAGAACTATCAGTTTTGTATTCAAATAGCATTCTAGTTTAGTTTGTTGTGTTAGTACTTCACAGTTTAACTTTGGTCTATACAGTTTTCAGTGAATTTATTTTTAAATTCATCAGGTTTTCTCTCAGCCCTATGGAGTTTGATGACGCTTGATGTCCATTATGGCAAGAAGGGTGTCTGTTCCAGCATCGAGATTGGGTCTAACTACCTCTCTCTCTGGGTGATTGTTCTGGTACTGGGCAGTCTTGCAACTGGGTAGGAAGGCAATCCTTGTGGAACAGCAAAAAGAAATGGTACTGGCCCCACTCATGCTTGGTGTTGGGTTCCAGAGACCGTTCAACCTCTTTCTCGCCTTTGCACCACAAGCATAAAGAGAAGGGAAGACAGAGGTCTAGGTTGGTCTTTTATCATTGGGCACTGAGGCATTCATCTCCTGTGAGTGCAGGAATCTGTTTTCCCTGTCATCTCCCTCGATGACACCGGATTTCCTGAGGCTCCTGGAGCTGACTCCTCCATCTCTAATAGTCCCCTTGCCTATTGGGAAGACATCAGATGAGCAGTTTGGTTGATGGGCCGCTCTAATGGAGCAGTGGATTTTTTTGTACCCTGGCATATGTTGGTACTGCTGATGCCACCATTGCTGACAATGATGGTGCCTTCGATGAGGATGTCGGTGCCCCCTTTGCTGCTGATACCACTGATCCTTCCGTACTCACAGTTTTGAGTCCCTGTCTCCAGCTCTGCCACTGGAAGATGTAGAGTATAATCCAGATCTCATTATTGATGAATCTAATAATAATAAGAAGCATTACCTGGACCCAGAGGAGCCTGTACAACACCAGCCAGTCAAGGCCCCCGGGATCACTTCTTCCAGTCTCTGCTCAGAGAATGGCACAAAATCCTGCATTTTGAGACAGTGGCTATAGATGAGCTAGGAGACTCTAGCTGGAATATCTCAGGATACCCTCTGTGCCTGAATCTTTAGTTACACCTGTCCATCTTGCTGTAGAGACCCTAACAGAGGCAGCATGGAGTACACCTACTTCTATTTTGGCAGTCCACAGACTTTGGAACAAGAAGTATTTAGTATCCCGAACACAGCTGGTATACTATACTTAGCCTGTATCAGATGGTATTGTGATTATGGCTAATAATGACAAGTCAGTCATGCCTAAAGAGGTCATTGCACAACCTCCTGATGAGGAATTTCGTAAGACTGACATCATGGGAATATGGATATTTGCTTCAGCTTCTCTAGGCCTCAGAGTTGCAAGTTACTAGGCCAATGTCTCAAGGTTTACATACTCCTCATGGAACAGAAATGTAGAATTTGTCGGCAGAAAAGGACCACTTGGCCCGCCTATTTTGTCCAGATGCAAAAAGCTCACAGAGAACCTGCTGGAGTCATTCTCAAAGAAAGCCCTCCAGTCGGTTATTACCCAGGGCTCTGAATCTAACAACCATCACCTAAGGGATGCTACTGAACTGATTCCTCTGACACAGCAGTATGTGCTGCAGCTATGGGGATTTGTATATGGAGGCATTCGTGGCTGTGTACTACAGGGTTCGCCTCTGATGTCCAAGAGATCATGACTGTTCCATTTAATGGAACTTCTCTTCAGTCAGCATGTTCAGGAGGCATGTAAGGAGTACCATGAAAACAAAATGACCCTGAAGAACATGAGGACTGTCGAAGCTTACACTTGGGAGGTGGAGACTGCAGTTACTTCTGTAGGCAGCCACAGTTTCTGCAAGCTTGCCCAGTGAGACATACATAAACAGTATAAGTCAAAGTACTTCCAGAAGCAGTAACAGAAACTGCAGCATAAGGCAAAAGGTATGAAAACTGACTCTGATGAGACGGTGGCCCCATGTCCACCCCAGTTCTCCAAAATGGATTACTAGCACTGTTTTACCAGCAGTGTGGACACAGGCCACAATTTGAGTGTATTGCAGGACATAGACGGAGTGGAGGCAATCCAGAGGAGGGCAACTAAAATGGTGCAGGGTCTGCACCAAAAGCCGTATGAAGAGAGACTAAAGGAACTCAGTATGTACACCCTGGAATAGAGGAATGAGGGGGGATATGATAGGGACCTTCAAATACCTCACAGGGGTAAATAAGGTACAGGAGGGAAGGATTTTTCAGAAGAAAAGGTGCTCAAAAACAAGGGGACATGCTATGAAGCTGAAGGAGAGTAGATTCAGGAGAGATGTGAGGCAGTACTTCTTCACAGAAAGAAGGCTGGATTCCTGGACAGACCTCCAGCAGCAGTGGTGGTGGTGACAAAAACTGTGGTGGCGTTCAAGAATGCATGGGATAAGCACAAAGGAATCATAGTGGAAAAGAAGGGGGGAGGGAGAAAGAGCTGTAGATTGGGTATGGTCTGTGGTAATAGTCAATCAATCAATCAGTCAAGTCTTTATTTAACCAGGCATTTGTCATTGAGCAGAAGCTCATTTGCAAGATGGACCTGGGTGGAGCAGGAACAATTGTATATACAGGTCAACACAGGTATTTACAAGGCAATGCAGATAATACTGTTTACAGAGAGGAAAAAAAAAGAAGTTCATATGTACATAGAATTATACAGATATTGTGCAGATTACAGGGTATGTACATACACAGAAGTGTCTATAGGAAGATAAAGCAGGTTATCTAAGGTTGCAGGAGGAAGTAAAGGAAGAAAAAAATAAAATAAAAATATACACTAGGTAGAGGCGAAGGTAGGGGCGGAAGGGAGGGAGGTGGGGGAGAAAGGCTAGGAGAGCACGGTGCACAGAGAGGAGTTGGTAAAACGGGATGTAGAGAAGGTGGATGGAGAAAAGGAGTATGTGTGAGCTCCAGGATTGAATGCTATAAAGTACGGGGCATGGTAGGATGTCACAACCCAGGGGTAGTGAGCTCCTATCCGAGGTTGGGAAAGGAAGGATAAGGGGATGGACGGGCTTAGTGTTGATAAGACAGGGGGATAAGAGAGAGAACAATTAGGCTTGTGAGGAGCAAGCTGGGGGGTCAGTACTTAAAATTGGGTCTAGGCGTGGCTATATACCAGTGCAGACACCGGTACTGGGTCTGAGTGGGTGAAGCAGTTACATACTTCTCTGATTGTACGGAAATAAAGCGTAGGCAGGGAGGAATGGGCAGATTGTATGGGCCAAGCAGTCCTTATCTGCCATCAAATTATTTTTCTGTGTGAGACTATCACCACAGTCAAGTGACTCTTGCAGTTTATTCAAGACAGTTACTTTCTGGAGCTGACCGTTGTGCAGACCTTTTTTCCTAGAAGTAGTGGAGCTCCTGCAGAACAAGGCAGATAGAAGGTGCTGTAATCAAAGTGAAACAAATGCTCTACTCTCAATACATTGTTATTAGTAAAAGAATGGTGGCATGCCTCCAGTCCTCAACCCCAGACACCTAAATGTGTACATGAGACACAAGCATTTCAGAATGGAATCCCTGCGATCCCTGCTTCCCTACCTGAGATCCCAGGATTGGTTGGTGTCCCTGGAAATGCAGAATGCTTATCAACATATCCCTATCAAATCCAGCCACCACAACTACCTCCACTTCTGTGTGGGCCTCAACCAGTAGCAATTTAGATGCATGTTATTTGGTGTTGCTTTGATGCTGCACATCTTTACTAAGTGATTCGCAGTTCTAGCGGCCCACCTCGGTAAACTGTGAATTCATGTTTTCCCTTGCCTGGATTACTGACTCATTAAAAAGCCATACAGACAATGGCTGGGAACGTCAGTGTCAAGCTGGTTTTAAATTCCTGATGTCCTTAGGAGTCCTACTGAATCTACAGAAATCTTAATTGAGTCCCTCTTAGAAACTGCAATTTAGTGGAACTATTCTAGATACGACTCAAGTTCAGTCCTTTCTCCCGGATGACAGAGCAGACTCAATAGTCCACATGGCTTGCTATGTCAGGGAATGCTCCCAAATGCCAGTACATTCCATGCAGCAGATTCTGGGTCTCATGGCAGCCACAGTGTTCACAATACCCTTGGTGGGGCTGCACATGAGATCCTCTCAGTGGATGCTCAACACACAGTGGTCACAAGCAGCCCGCCCTCTAAACCACTCAAGACAGCTAACAAAGCTTGTGGTTCATTCATTCCTGTGGTGGTCTGCAAAAAATAATCTTCTCCAGGGCTCTCCTTTCTTCCCACTGGAGCTGCAGGTGACTTTCAGCACAAATGCCTTGTTACTGTGGTGCAGATTGCCAGAATTTCCAAGCCCAAAGGACATGGTCAAATTCAGAGAGTCATCTTCGCATAAATTTGTTTGTTATGAGAGCTGTCCTTTTCGACATTTAAGCCCTATCAGTCCTGATATGCCACAAGATAGTGCATCTCCAAACAGACAGTTGTGTCATGTTATACCTCAGCAAGCAGGGCCAACTCCTGCCCATTTGTAGGAGGTGATGTGGATTTGAGAGTGGGGTCTCTAGAATAGACTTGCTTCAAGCGACCCATCTGTCAGGGGTACAGAATATCCTAGCAGATGATCTCAGTTGAACAGTAGTGGTTTCTCATGAGTTGTCCCTAGTGGATAACACAGTTTAGTCCCTGTTCGAGGAGTAGGGAACACCTGAGTTGGACCTTTGCATCCCCTCACAATGCCAAACTGCTATGCTTTTGCTTCAGAATTCTAGAATGTAGTGCCTTATGTCAGGATGCGTTCAGGCTGCAGTGGAGAAATCAATTTCTCTATGCCTTCCTACTATTACCTCTTAACTAGAGAGTGCTCCTGTGGCTAGAGGCTTACGTGGTAAGATGATTCTGATAGCCCTGTGCTGGCGAAGCAGATATGGTATCTACTGCTGATACACCCAGCTGTTCAGCAGCCATGGACCTCTCCCTTGAGGGCAAGCTTTTAGGCCCAGTTCCAGGGTCAGCTGGTACATCTGAACCTTTAGTCCCTGTACATCTCCAAGCCTGGCTTCTACGGATATAGACGGTAGTAGATTTTAAGTCTCTAAAAAGGGTTTTCAAGTTTTGGAAGCAACCCACAAGCCCCATACCCGAAATGCTTATGGTGAAAAATGGAAGTGTGTTTCCATTTGGTGCCCCAGGAACTCTAGCAGCCCTTTCAGATGCCCTTCAAAAAGTCCTGAAATATCTGCTGGACCATTGGGAGTCTGGTCTGCAGTACTTCTCCATTAAGGTCCAGCTGTCTGCCATCTCAGTGTACTATGAACTAGGGGTACCCCAACCCCTGCTCAACTCCTTCTCTTTAAAAGATTTCTGGGAGGTGTTCTGCATTACAGACCACCCATACAGAAATCCATTGCTAACTGGGATCTTAATTTGGTACTTGACATGCTCACTTGTGAGCCTTTTGAACCTGTGTCTACCTGTGACATGAAGTATCAGATCTGGAAAGTGTTTTTTCTAGTAGCCATTACACTCACGGCAGAGTCTTCAAGATACAGGCCCTGGTCACAGATCCTCATTACATAGTTTTCATATGGATAGGGTGGTACTCAGACACATCCTAACTTTCTGCCAAAGGTGGGTCAGAGTTTCACCTCAACAAACAGTGTTTCTGACCTTCTTTTGTAAGCTGGAAAATCCAGAGAAGTCATATTGCTGCCTATCGATGTCAGAATCCTCAATTTCTAACTTGACAGGACTAAAGACTACAGATAAGCGTCCCAGCTATTTGTCTCTTTTGACCTCAATCAGAAGGGATTCCTTTGTCTTTCAGTCACTGTCTAATTGGATTGTTAACTGCATCCAGCACTGCTACGCTATGGCAGGATAGCACTTGAAGGCTCTTTTAGAGTGCATTCCACCAGAGCAATGGCTACTTTGACAGCTTCTCTGTGATTTGGTCACTGTTTTTGAGATTTGAAGAGGCTTTGCATGAACTACCATTCACACTTTAGCTAAGCATTGTGCGTTGGACATTCATTCTAGACAGCATTTAGGTTTTGGATTGGCTGTACTGTAACACCTGCTCTTCTCCTGAGTCTCAGGTCTGCAGCCTCCTTGGCCTGGTGGACTTAGGCTTTGACTGCTTGCTAGTCAAGACCAAAGGCTTAGATTCTATGGAAAAGACTGATTCTTTGAAGATAGGAAGGTTACAGTACATACAATAATTCTAGATCTTCAAGAATATCTTCTACATTTGTTCACCATCCATTTCCTGGACTCATGTCAGTTTCATTTATGGGGGCTTCCTCTTCTAGAATAGGTGTGAGCTGTGAAGACACTTGTTACTGTTGGTTGATTGTCCCTTCTGTCGGGGACCACTGGCCTATCTTATGCCCCTAATTGTTATTTATTACTAGTCAGATAGTTAGTTCTTCCTACTCGGTAAGAAAGATACTGAGGCAGTTGGGGCTGGCACTGCTATATACCTTGCAGGTACACAGATGACACTATGCATTGGTGGTAGGCTTTGATGTCATGACCCCAAAAGTTCTTATCCTACTGGGTCCTAGCACCTCAGGCTCTAAGAAAGACCAAAGACTGGCATTATATGGAGAAGATATTCTTGAAGCTCTAGAATTACGGTAAAATACTGTAACTTTCCTTTTTTCATCTAGATTAGGTTAGTCTAAAAAAAGTTTATTTTTCTGTCTATATTAAACCAGGTGTCAACATGTTTTACTTGAATTTAAAGAACTGCATTGATCCTGAAAGCCAGTATTTCATGTAAAACATGTTTTTTAAATACTGGTTTGCATTCTGTTATAGTTCTTCCTTTACTGTCCTTTTCATTTACACAGTGGTACTAAGGGTCATGTCATAATTGTATGATGTAGTTGCTAAGCTCTTAACTTGTTTTCACAGTGCATCCACCAATGGATGAAGCAGAAATAAACATCATGCAGTTTTAAAATGGTCCTTACCACGAGTAGGTAAATCCATAACTCCCACTGTAGTTACTTAAAGTGCAAAGACTGACCAATAGCAGATTGAGAATCAGTATTTAACTACAGCTTCTATAGGAAGAAATGACTATTACATTTAATGCAGTTCTGCTTAAAAGTGTTCTTGTCAAACTCCTTTTCTTCTGCATCAAGATTTTTCCGTGTCATTTCTGGGGCGAATATTAGGTTTTATTATCAGTTTATTATCAGTTCCAAGATGGCAAGCCACAGCAGCTTCATAGCAAAGCCCAGCAGGAGAGGTGAAGAAGACCTGAGCTCTTCTAAGAGAAACACTGAGCCACATACTACAGAACCTGAGAGGTGCTGCCATAGCAAGAGCTCTGAGTGCAGAGTGACAAGTCGGAGCACACTAGGAAAGAGAAGTCAAAGAAATCTTGATAACTGCAAAAAGCGTGAATAGGGTCATAAAGATAAGAGCAGCAGAGAACCTCAGCACTTCATAGCATAAACGTGACACTTCATCACATTTATGATGCAAAGTACTGGGGTTCTGTGCTACCTCTCGACTCTCTTAAAGATTTTGCAGTTATCCTGACTTCATTTTGATTTATCTCTCCCTGTGTGTGTGTCGATCTTCCGTTTTCTGAGTCCTTCTAAGCCTTCACATTCTCTGAATCCACAGCTCTTCTGGGTGCTGCTATTCATCAAGTCCACTGTGTTCAAAATTCCCAATTTGTTTACTTATTTTTTAATAAGGCTTTTTTTTCTTTCCAGTGGTGCAGACAGCTCTCAGCACTGTCTCTGCTGCTCCCAACTGGAAATCCAGCTCCCCTGAGGTACTTGTAACAGTCTCTCATTGATATCCCCCCCCCCATGGCAAGGCCAGGAGATGAAGGGCCACCCTTCCCCACCCCAGAGTCCATTTCCAGAAGGCAGGGGTCAGGGTGATGGTGCAGGCCAGAAACAAGTAGGCGGGGCTTCAGTAAGCCTGCACCACTGCTGTTTCTGTTTTCTCCCACCCACTTCCCCTGATGTTGGGCGTAACCCCTGCAAGCCTGGAAACGTCACTGGTGTCCACTGCGGAGCAGCAAGCTCCCTGGCCCACCATAGGGGTCCCCAGTCTGGCAGAACTGACAGCAATCCCTCCCTGAGCTGGGAGCATTGCCAAGCAGCAGTGCCACCCTAGCCCCCAAGCTGCCCAGTTGGCTTCCTGAGCTCACTTCCAAACTCAAATCACCTGTACGGGAGCACAACATACTACTCACTGGGTAATTGGACAGTTCTTCCCAGTTTATTTTTGTAAAAAAAACACTGTACCACTATTATTGTGTTTTGCAGTATACAGTGACAAACCATCTTGATTTTATCACCTTTGCTGCTCTGATATTTCCTCTCTGGGTTTGACCAAAATTCCTAATTTCCCTTCTCAGTCTGATTTTCACTCTTTTTTTCCCTAAAATTAGAAATGCTGCAAATAATTGTAATATTCAATATAACTTGATATAGTTTTTGACAATATCACAATACTCAAAGCTGATGTTGTGATATACCTGTCTAGAAGAACTTGGTTGCCTGGAAGGTTTAGTGAATTTTGTGGCCATCATAAATGCCACCCTCCCACCCCATGTTCCCTCTCCCATTCTCTAGAGAAGAAAATCAAGAGGTTGACTGCTACGAGGGAAAAGATATATGCTGCAACTGAATGAGCCATGCAACCGTCAACCCTGCCATATACCCCCAGTTTATGTGCCTGGAGCTTACCAGCTTGTTGCCAGACCAACAGAAGGAAAAAGCCCTCCATGTGGTGGAATATTGGTTAGACACAACCACATGTTATAGGCTGCCATGTATATGGCAGACACTGTGTCCTGGATGGCAGCCATGGCCCTGTCCTTGGGCTGCTGTAATTGGCTATGGGCTTGCTAATTCTCCTCTGATATCCAGTTGGAGATTGCTATCCTCCTCTTCCATGATGCGTCACCGTGAGTTCCTCGGGCTAAGGAGCCCCCGTAGTAGAATGAAGGGTTCTGACAATCTAGAATCAGTTCACTGTCCCCATTTAGGCAGCATTCTGCGGAGCATGCTTAGTCACTGGAACAGTCTTCAAGCTTGGCTTCTCTTGCCACAGTGTGCTCCTCTGCCTCACCCCCTTTGTACTCATAGGTTTTCCCCACTGCTAGAAGCAGGTCTCTTCCCCCACAGCAACTTTTTTTAAGTTTGGTTTCAGTCTTTCGACGTGTTTGCTCACCCTCGCCTGTGATCCCTGCTTCGCTGTTATGATTTGCCACGGAACAGAAAAGAAAGCTGAAATTTAAGAGGTGTATTTTGTGCAGGTGCCCTGTGTTTGCTGCTGATGGACATGACGACTGCGTTTCTTGTTTTTTTTAAACTATATGTTTATTGTTTTACCAGAACACATACAGTAAAATAGATGCAGACATAGCATTTTTAAAATATACAAGAAAGAATACATTGATGGCGCCATTCATCTTAATTAAAAACAATAGAGTACATCCTATGTCATTAAGATACATCATAAATGAGTGTGCTACACTTATTATTACTTAATTTATAATCCCTCAAATAGCTGTGAATGGAGTCCATGAGCCGCATGGCTATATAATCCAAACATAAAAACATCATAATTTGTGCTAAAGTCTGTATCCCCCTACCGGAGGAGGAAGTAAAGATGCCATGCTAAACCTATGTTATACACATAAGTGTGGTATATAATAAACAGTTGTAAGCATCCCACCATCCAAATAATATAATTTAAGCACTTTGTCTCCCCCCACCCCAACAATGGGAAAAAAAAAAAATCTCTAAAGCCAAACATGTGAAATGGTAGAAATGATGATGCAGATTCTCCACCCGAAAAGAGCAGAAACAGTGTTCAACCAGGAAACTAGTAATTACAGAGCTAACAACAGCACTCAAAGGGTGAACATATGGGGCCGATATTCAAAAAGTGCACCTGTGTGCGCAGTGGATTGCGCCACGCAACTGAGTTGCGCTGGAGCAATAAAGGGATATATTCAAAGGAGATGTGCCATGGCGCATCCCGTCTGAATATACCAAAAAATGCCCGCGGTGCAAAAACAATGCGCCGGCACATCCCCCAGACAGGTCTGAATGCCAAAAATGGGAAATGCGCCAATGCATCAGAGATACGCTGTGCACAAATTCCTGATATTCAGACACAAATATGCAAATGGGCCATAATGCATGCAAGGCACAAATGGGGCCATTTGCATGTCATTGTGGCCCCATTTGCATGAGTAGTGCAGGGCTGTCCAGCAAAGTGCTCCTGGTGCCCTGCACAGTATGCGGTCCCAGTACCAGGTACCACAGTAGTACACCCTTCCCATCCCGTACCCCCGATTGCCGTAAAAACTGCCTTTCTAAATCCCTGGTGGTCCAGTGGTTCCCCCCCTTCCTGCCTGTACCCCCGGCTTGCTGTAAAAATGGCCTTTGTAAATCCCTGGTAGTCCAGTGGTTCCCTCCTCCCCAACCGCACCCCTGATTGCCTAAAAATGGCCTTTGTAAATCTGTGGTGGTCCAGTGGTTCCCCCGCCCTGCCTGTAACCCCGGTCACCATAAAAATGATGAAATCCTGTACCTGGTAGTCTAGTGGTTCACCCACACAATTTAACACCAGCTCCCCGGTCATCCTGCGAGCAGCAAACCCACCGCGCATACCTCTGCGGCTGCCCGTGAATAACAGCTTACAGTATGTGTTGCAAAGCACATTGATCCATGCGCTTACAGTACACTACAAGCCCATTGGTCCACAGTGTGGACCAATGTGCTGCAACATATAGCTGTTGACCGACGGGCAACCTGAAGTAAATTGCCTAACTGACCGGGGAAACTGAAGACTGTGGGGGACCACTGAACTACCTCGAAACGAGATTTCATCGCTACGGCTGTCGGGGTTACGGGTGGAAGGGGGACCCACTGGACAACAGATTTACAAGGCAATTCCCACGACAGTGAGGCTCTGAAGCAGGGAGGAGGGTACCAGGCTACCAGGGAATGAATATTAAACTAATCGGTGGTGATCGTGGTTGCAGGCGGGAGGAGAGACCACTAGACTACCAGGAGGTTCATCAATACAGTACCACGGTGATGGGGTTATGGGCAGGGAGGGGGGTACCACTAGACCACCAGGGATTATTGTTGGTGCTTGTGTACGGTGTTCTGGTTGGGGGGAACCCCATGGCTGGCAGTTGCTGTGATGCACCTTGCATTACGGCAGCTTGCCGTGGGTGGCTTCCACTTGAGCATGTTTTATCCATGCTCAACTTTGTGCCCAGGTATGCAGCACATCTCTGGGCTGTGCCGGCATATGTGCCGTACATCTCAGCTGAATATCAAGATGTGCCACATATGCATGGCCATGCCATGTGGAGCTGTGCCATATAAATTATCTTTGTGCCCTGGCACATCGGGAATTGCACTGTGCAATTCCCCGTTTTGAATATTGCCTCAGGGTGCATTTCTGGGGTTGCGCTGTCACAACTCAGTTGCACCAGGTGCAACTCCCTTGAATATCTAGCTTCTAGCTTATGGTCTTCAAAACCATTAGTAAGAGGCCCAACAGTCACAGTGCCAACTAGGAAAAAAATAAAGGGTAAGTGACCATGCCTTTACACCCTATAAACATAGGGAGTGAAACAGAAGGACAATAAAGTCCAATAAACATTATTCAAGTCCCTTCATCTTCATCAGAACTATGCCTAGTGGAATCAGCTTGTTCAGTATGACGGGCTGTGTGTTTCTTTGTCCATTTCATGGCTTCTGATGAGTCAGTGAACAAGAAGACCCCGCTGTTATGAACTGTCCTCAGTTGTGCCGGAAACACAATCCCATGCGGTATAGCAGATTCCAATAGCATAGCCCATACTCTGTTGAATCTTTTTTTTCCTCTGCCATGTAGCATAGCTTACATCAGGGTAGAGCTGGATGTGGATTCCATCCTGTAGCAGCATTTTCTTGTGTTGGGCAAGGGCTAGTAGACGATCCCGGGTGCCAACACCATCCGTGACCACCACAATGGTTCAAGGGGCTTCTGGTTTTTGTGGTCTTCCCCTTGGAGTAACGCGGTAAGCCTTTTGCAGATTCAGTGGCTTAGTAAGGAGCTCATCAGCAAAGTGCTGCTGTAACCAGTCACTTACAAACGGCAGTAAATTATCCCCCTCGCACCCCTCGGGCATTCCTAGGATGCGCAAATTAGAAGATCGGGTCTGATTCTCAAGTTTCCAATCGAGTGCACGGATGGTGATTTTCCTTAACTATATTTTCTGCTGCTCCCATTGCCAACTCCAATCGTCTAGTACCTTCCTGTGTTGCAGTTTGTACAGCCTCCATGGTCGTTTCAAAAGTGGACACTCAGTTAGTCAAAGTGTCAAACTTATCTGAGAGTCCCGCCACTGATTTAATCAAAGTAGTAATTTTAAGTCCCAAGGTTAGGAGCATCTCCACCTCTGTATCTTCCAAGGTAGCAGCTACACATCCTGGGGCCAACCGCATGGTTGGAGCTGCTGATATATTTTTGCTATTTGCTCCCTTGTGCTGGTGCTTTTCCTTTTGAGATTTTCCCATGTTGAAACAGTGACCTTTAGATATCTGCTGAAGCAATTTAGTGTTGCTGACTGAAGCCAAAAAATTATTTTAAGCGCTTTATAAGACAAGTTAGGCAGAGCTTATAACAGGAGCGTCCATTTTGTTCAGGCTCCACAGTGCCCCCCGCATTTCTTGTTTGATGTTGAACTACAACATGGCACATTGCTCCTGGTGTCAGCCCATGGGTGCTTCATCCCTCGAAAAGTGTAAGCAAATGGGTTCTGGGGAAAGCCCATGGAGCATAAGCTCCTGCAAGGTCAACAGTGCAGCTTTGGGCCATGGAGGCAGAAAAGGGCTGGCAAGGATGTGCTGGTCCCAGACATTCTGTTGTTGGTGAGGAGGAGTATGACTAGATCGCCTGACTCCTCAGGAGGATAAATAGTTTAAGAATGTTTGCTGTCTCTCTATTCCTTCAAAGGTGGGTCTCCATCTCATCATTGGAAGCACAAAAGAAAAGTTGACACTGGTCATGGGATCCCAGCTGGTCAAGGCACCACTCATGATCTTTCCTATTTGAGGGTCCATGTGGTTGATCGCTTTCAAGGAGGTCAGGCACCAATTGAGACTACTGGCCTGCCAGCAGAGTTGTCATTGGAGCAGTCGATTGCGTTGACACAGTATATCTGATAGTGGACCTCGCTGAGGATGAGTCAGTTGAGGAAGAGGACTCCTCCATACTCATACTCTGGTTCTGACTGCCTCCCAGCCTAGAGGCGGGGTGGGTTGGGTCTAATTTTGCTCCCATTCAAGCGCTGCAGCAGTCCAGGTGACATCTATTGTCCAGACTCCTTCGAATGTATCCATTCCTTTGGGGTACCTAGAGTTGGAGGCACTGGCACCACATCAACCCCACAGATGCTCAAGATCACAGTTGCAGTATCCATATCATTCCTGGCATCAACACTGACATCTTTGTTGGTGGTTAACGTTGAGCTCTTCCTCATCATCTTCCTCCTGCCATCGATGTTGAGCCTGTCGAACATAGGAGAGCACAGCCTGGCAACAGTGGGTTTATAGAGCCTTTGCAGTGCCATTGATGTCCCAGCCATGCCAGTCTCAGTTGACATCGACCCTGGTCATGCACCCAATGCTTCCCCTGCAGCTCTGCCAGCTGTGCTGCAGTTACCTCTACAGCTATAGCCACCAACCCCAGCCAGTGGTGGCACTTGGACAAAGAACTCAAAGCCCAAGTCTGGACCTCCCTGTGTCCTGTCAGTGGTGGTCAACCCATTGGAGCAGGGTCCTCCATACCCCATGTTTATGGTTGACACTCCCGTATTCTGATTATGATGCCTTGTCCGTTCAGTTGACCCTGTGTAGACAGGACAGTGGTCAGCTGATAGACCAGTCCGTGTTAGGGGACCAGGCCTCATTCTCCACCCTCCTGGACCAGATGTTCATGGCTCTGGACACTCCTTTGGAGGAGGTTCAAATGGAGACCTACCTGCTGCTGAATATACTCAAGGCAAATTTCTCTGCAGGTATAGCTTTCCCTATCACTTCAGCCATTCTGGACCCAGTGCTCAGTGTATAGCAGCACACAGCCTCCTGCCACCCCGCTACCTCATATGGACCACAAGTATGCAGTCCCCCTGAGTGGACTGTCCGGATTTTGGGAACATCTGTCACCATATGGGTTAGTGATGGATGCAGTGTTCCACAAGGCAAAAGTGCAGGGTGAGTGGAGCAATTCACCAGACAAGGAGTACAAGAAACAGGACCTATTTCGCCAAAAGGTCTATGCATCTGCATCCCTAGGCATACATCAAGCCAGCTGTGGGACTTTGATGGCTAGATTTGGCCATGAGTTCTATGAGAGACTTTCTGACTTAGCAGAATTGCTTCCTGAAGAGAGTCAGCTAGCTCTGCATGGGGTCTGTGATATGGAGCTTTCCTGGGCCAGGTGTTAGTTGAAGCTGGCCCTGAATGTGGATGTCATCATGGGAGATGGTGCCTGGCAGTGGCTGTTGCAATTCTCGAAGGAAATCCAGCAGCGGATGGAAGAGCTGTGCATTATGGAGATGAATCTTTTTCAGGCCGGGGGTCACGGATCATCTCACATGTATTGAGAAGTCCATCCTCACCTAAGATTCAGTGATCTCAGCCAACCACCCCTAGCAATAGCCCAAGCTGAGACTGCAAGGCTCTAGTTACTTCTGTGGGCTCCAACAGAGGAAGCAGTTCCAGCAGTACTACCCAGCAGAGACTTCCAATAAGTCAGGTGTGCAGAGTCAGCACAAATGCAGGGCAGCAGTTCCTCTGGAGGCCTTTCCTCCAGGGCTGCGTTCAAGGCAAAAATCACGGGTTTGAGAGGTCCCAACCTATTGCCATCCCGAACCATGTAGCAGCTCCAAGCTGAAGGTCAGCTCTTCCACTTTCTGCCACTGTGGTCTGTTGTTGACTCAGACAAATGGATTCTGCAAGTGGTAAGATCGGGGTTGTCTCTAGAGTTTGAGACTTTACCCTCCTTGTGGTCTCATGTGCCATTGGAGGATACGGTGTTGTGGGAGTCTCTCCCTGCACTACAGAGTGAAGTCATTCAGCTCCTCGAGTGGTATACAACAGAACCTGCTGCAGACACTGATGCTTGGCAGGGATTTGTATCTCTGTACTTCTTGGATGAAACTATTCTGTTCTTGTCCCCCTCAACAGGGCACCTGCTGTGTGATGTGCTGTCTTTGTCCTGGGCTCAGGATCTCCTATATGCCTTCCTTCTGTTTCCTTTGGTCCATAAGGTAGTCCTCAAGGTGCGGAGAAACAATATGTCCCTGAAACTGGGCCCCCTAGGCTTGTGCCAGTTCACATGCGGGATCTTCTAAGTCTCAGCAGCAGACCTCTGTGGCTGCTTCCATAGATCAGACCAGATGACGAGGTCTGGGGAACAGGCAGACATCTGGAGCTGAAAAATCTACACCTAACTGCCTGGTTCCTGGTGGCTCAATTCCAGTCACTTAGGCTTCTGGAAGATGTCCTCTGAGTGTTGGGGCCTCTCAGAATGAATTGACTTGCAAGACGTACACTTGCAAGTGGAAGAGCTTCTCATATTGATGTGAGGAGTATGGATTGATGCCCCTATCTTGCCCTCAATTGCACATACTCGCTTACCTCTGGTCCCTGTCTATGGCAGAGTTGCAAGCCACGCCCCTTAAGGTGCATCTGTCCACCATTATGGCATAACTTGCCATAGTAGAGTCACTGACAGTGGTACAGGATAACGTGGGCATTCTTTTCTTTAAAGGGTGGGCTGGATCACCTAGCAGTCCCCTCCGGTGCAGGAACCATCTCGTAGAAACATAGGTACTGTCAGCAGATAAAGCCTTTGTGGCTCACCCAGTCCTCTCACCTCTGCAATGGGACTTACTGCTGGTACTGTCACAGCTAATTGGTAAACCATTTGAGCATATGGACAAATATGATCATTTGCAGTTGCCGTGGGAGACCATGTTTTTGGTCATATTCACCTTGGCTAGATGGGTGAGTGAGGTTCAGGCACTAGTTGTGAAGTCTTCATATCTGGATTTCTGCAAGGACAGGGTTGTCCTATGCTTAAATGTGAAATTCCTGCTCAGGGTAATCTCTGAGTTTTATCCTAATCAGGCATCCAGTCTTTCTGTTTTTTCAAAGGCTTAGTGAACACTCCACACTCTAGATGTCCACAGGGCTCTGCTCTTCTACTCAGAGTGTAAGGTGGATTTTTGCAGTGAGGCTTACCAGCTGTTTGTTAAATATTCTGAAGCCACTCTAGGCAGACTGGCAGCCAAGCAGACATCTACCCAGGGATAATCTCCTACATCACTCTTGTGTTGTAGGTTGGCTGGAGGAGCTGCCTGTGGGTTAAGATTTGCTCCACCAGGCATACTGCTGCCTCTGTTGTTGTTTCTGCTGCTAGGTACATTCCCATTATTGAAATATGTAGGACTGTTACCTGGTCTACTGTGACACTTTCATCTTCTTTATAGCATTGATGTGTAGTCATCATGCTGCTGCATTTGGGTCCTCAGTCATCCACTCTCTCTTCCACCTAATTTGAGGGGTGTGCCTCCCTCCTCCTGAGGACTACTCTGAGTCTGCTTAAGTGTGGATAATGAACTGATTCTAGGTGGTTAGAAATAGAGGTTACTCACTTGTAACCATAATTGTACTACAAGTGTTCGGGTCGGATCCACACTACACACCCGATCTCCCCTTAGTAAGGCTTGCTTTGGATTCCTGTTCCAGCATGCAGGTCTGAGAGCAAAGGGGTTGGAACCAGAGGACCACAAGGTTGAGTGGTAGGAGGAGTCAAACTTAAAGACTATTCCAGTGACTGAACATGCTCAGTGGAAGACTGCCTGCATTTTGCACATCACACTGCACATGTCCATGTTTTCAAAGTAGCCAAGGTATACTGTTCACCCCAGTGTACCTTTTAGTGTCCCTGGCTGTGTTACATCCTCTGTATCTATGCAAACTCACTGGGAAGCTGGGAGAACTGTCATTTCTCTGTAACATTGTTTCCTAAAAGTGGTGACATCACCATGGGTTACTGTCTTTACAGCTGTGTAGGAATGGGTGGCTTGGTAAACAACACACTGAGCTTCACAGCTAGAGACCATGGACCTGTTTTTCGGAGAGGTCGGGACTGGGCCAAGGTCCAAGTCTCTTGTGCAACTCACCGATGTGAGAGTTAGAGCCTTGCACTGGTGTCCTGCCGAGAAACTGCTATTTTCAGCAGTGTCTCCACTGGGGTGCCACTTTCTGCTCTGCAAACATGCATACCAGGCATAGCATGTGCGCTGAAAAACATCCGCTGGCTGCTGTAAAGTGGGCTGAGGGTTGTGAAAAGGCAACCTGTTAGAAAATCAGGTGCATGTATGCCCCAGGAATTGCAGATGCCCAATGGGATCTCCCCTTGTACAACATTTCTTGGCACATGGGTGCAATTTTAGCCCTTCTAAAAAACTGGGCCCCAGGACTCAAAACATTTTAGATGAAAATTGAAATGAGTTTAGTGCTCAGCTACATCCAAATTAACGCAGGTTTACCCATGCAGCTCAGTACTAAGGTTCTGTAGCGGAGCAGCCTGTGTTATAACTGGCCTGCAGACAGTTGTCCCTCACCACTCATCTGCAGTTCTTTTATCATCCCCCCACCCAAAAAAACAAAGAAAGAGAAAAAAAAACTAGGGAAAATGTTTTTTTTTAAAACACAATTCCTGTCAGCACAGCAGCAGAGTTGCTGCTTGCATTCACTGATGACCCAGGTTTATGCCCCAAGCTTGGGATTGTAGGGGGGAAGGGGCAAAGAGAGTCGCATGTCCCCAACGGTGTTCTCCTCCTTTGGGGAGAGGTTGGTGCCTCTCATTGCTATGCTGCCACCCAGGTGGCCACAGGAGACAGTGCAGTGGGATGTAGACATATGGGTGGCTGGTGCATCAATTTTTCTAGCGCCGTGTGTGTCACATACTCGTTCTAAAGGGAGAGACTAGAAAATGAGAAAAACATTGTCCACCCCTCAGACAGATTAAGTCCTGCCCACCCAGCATGACTACAGCAGATTCCGTTTCCCCTTGGGTGCTCCTCACTTCTTAGACACCCAGGATGCACCACCTCAGCAGTCGCAGGCCAGATAGGAGACCTCAGCTCACACTGATGTGGCTGAAATACTGTAGAAGAGGCTCACCCTAGGAGGTCAGAATCTAGGGAGGAACAGGACTGCTGGGGAGTGGTCCAGGTGAAGGGATAACTGGATCGGGACTCCATGACTGGGCTGAAGGCCCCTGGGGGAGGTGGAAAGAAGACTTGTGGGGATGTGCCCTGGAGTATAAAGCATGTTTTAAAAATATTTTTGAAATGAGTTTTAACTGTTTTGTAGTTACAATATACGGTCACGTCATGCAGTTGGCTGATTTTGTGCTGAGTGACAGGCTCAGAGTCTGGGCTTTTGCTGAGGCTTTTGAGGTTAGCGTTGTTCCTGGAATTGTGAGACTGTGTTAAAAGTGTTATTTTTTTTTTTGGTAGATGTGTTTGTTTACTTTGTTGATGATAGATTCAGTTCCTGAACTCCAGTGGAGGTGCTGGCATTTAGAACTCTGTCAGGAGAAGAATGGAAGTCTTGTGATTCAAAACTGTGTGTCTTTGTTATTGCAGTTAAAAAGGCTTTGTTTCTCGCCGGGGCTGGGGTAGTGGGTGCTGCTGCAAGAGACAAATCTGAGTGCAGGTTTCTCATAGCTGAAGTTGCTACATGCTATTTTGTTTCATGCTTGTTTGCCCTATTTCTCTCCAGTGTTAACTTCCAGTTGCAAGTGGGGAGTTTTGCAGTCCTTCATTGTGTTGAAGCATGTGGGAGATGCTCCCTTGTTGGCACAGGGCCTGTTATTTCCTATAATTCCCAGACTGCACAAAAATGCTGTCATTTTTTTTTCACTTGCTGCAGCCCTCACCAGTGAATCTTTAGCAGCCATAAGCTTTATGGGCGGCCAATCTGCACTTGAGGAGTAAGGCATGCCAGGGTCACTTCTGTGTTGATGTGGTATATCCCAATACCTTGTGTTTGCTTCTTGGCTTAATCCATGCAGAAGGTGGCAGAATTCCTCAGAGCACACACACTGCAGTGCCTCATTAGGATTTCCCAATTTAAAGCAATAAAAAAATTCCATATCATGGGGTCGCTCAGTGACCAAGCTGTACCACATTGGCCTGTCATGCCGGTAAGCCAAGTTCGGGTGTGGACCCAGGAGGCTGGCAGTCTGGTGGCAGGCTTGGAGATACTGCTTCCAGCAGAGTGTGTACCAACCAAACCTGGGAGAAATTGCACCATGCTTTGCCACTGCAGTAACCCCCAGTGGAGGGCCAGGGAGCTTGCTCTGCTGCCAGGGACACGCTGCGCATACATGAGGCCAGGGGAGGTGGGTGGTACAATCAGGGCCAGGAAGGTGAGGTGGAAAATAGCAGTAGCCTTCTATATGACAGCCTTAAGCACTAAGACCCTACAATTTCTCTACTGCTTCTACACTGGATTGTGCCTCTACAGAGAGGGGATCTTCCTGAAGACTCTGCAATGGAGGGAAAGCCATGGGGGTCCATGGAGCAGGTGTGAGAAAAGCTCTTGGGATTGGGAGGTTGCAAAGGATAGCCCAGGGAGGGGCATCTGGCCAGTGGATAAAATTGATAAAAAATCCAACACACTGACACACACCAAAAACCTGAAAATGGTATAAGAGACTTCCCACCATACTGGGCCCTGGAGATGACAGTTTAGGGAAAAACTGTGGGAGTGAAGCCCCCATAAAAGCCAATTTCAGGAAAAGAGATCAATCCCAGTGCCTTTGAGATTGATGATGTTTTAAACTGTCCTTTTGATAATGAAGGCTGCAGCCAGTAACCTTTACAGAAAAGCACTTATAGTCCATACAGACATCCTGGTGAAAGTGCTGCAGTTGCTGTAGATGGGTTTTCACCAAACTCTAATGTCCACACTGCAAATGCTGTCTTGATGATGAAAAAAAAAAAGTATAACTCTGAGTGCTCTTGTTTTTTCCAACTAGTAAAAAGTCTTACTTGCTGTGTAGATCTCAGAGTGGTTACTAGCTGGGAGACCTTCAGATAGCAATAGACAAAGGAGAATATGTGTAACTTGTCAATCAGTTTAGAAACAATGGGTCCATATTGTTCCAATTGCTGGCTTAAAGTCATTTTTGCAGCTCACAAAAGTAGGGGTGGCTCTGTCAGTGTTCAATGGAGCGTTAGTGCAACCAAATAGTTTGATCTGGATCTTCCTCTCCCTCTCTTGTTCCCTCCCTCTCTCTCCTTCTCTTTCCCTCCCTCCCTCTCTCGTCCTCCCCTTCCACCCTCTCTCTCTCTTTCTCTCTCCTCTCTCTTTTGAAACTGAATATACTTGTTGCTTCAATGGCCTTCGCTGACAACATATTCCATATGTTTATTGCTCCTATTTGTTCTAACTTTGAACTTCTGTCCCCTAGTTTGCAAAGTGTTTTTTTACCAAGGTGAGCGACTTTTTCATATCAACTTTTCAGTTCCCTTCAGAATTTTAAACACTTCAATTAGGTCACCCCAAAGCCTGCTCTTGCCTAGTGACTGTAAGCCTGATTTTTGCTAGCCTTTCTTCATAACTTAGATTCCTGAGGCCCAGAATCCTTTTGGTTGCCAGCCAAAGAAACAAAAAATAAACACAGCAATGCAGGGTTTTTGCTGAGCACAGTGGGGAAAGTGAACAGGGGATTGGTGGAATCAGAAGTAATGATAAGTTATATATAAATTGGATCTCTCTGACTCTGCTCTTACATTGTTTAGTTCTTATTTTACATCTTGCTTCATGTGAAAATTTGTCAGTGCGAGTCAAAGATAAGAGCAGTTTTGTCAGGAGTCCCATTTTGGTTAATATTTACATTTTGCCTATTGGTAAGATTGTTCATAAAAATGACATGAATTTTCACATTTAGGCTGACGATGCCCAGTTTAACTTTACTGTGGATTCTTGGTCTGAGGACACCTTTACTAACATAGTTGCCTGTCTTGAAGAAGGAAAAGCTTGGCTGTCAGTGAATTTTCTTAAATTAAATTTTAATAAGATGGAAGCGATGATTTTTGGGACAAAGGGAATCCTGTCAAAATGTTCGATTGATGTTCTATTTCTGTTATTATATTTCCATAATTAGGTTGTCATCTGAAAAATGTTTCATCTTTTGTGTCTCCTTTAACTCAACCCTGTTGTTTGAGAATCACATATCTTCAGATAGCAAAATAGCATTTTTCCATTGATGTACAGTTTCTTAAAAATGTTAATCATTGCTTTCATAATCTTAAAAAATCGACTATTGTAATTGTCTGTTATCTGGGCTACATATAATTTCCTGTGTAAATTGCAACAAATTATTAACACAGCTGTCAAACTTGTCTCCAGTACCTCTCCCTATGATTCTATTTTAATAATTCTTCAGAGTTTACATTGGTTACTCATCACATTTAGTTGTGACATTAAAGTACTTATTTTGGCTTATAAAAGCCTTTATGGCCTCACTCCCACCCCAACAAACATTGTCAGAACTTGTTTCTAATGACTGCCCTTTTAGTTCATTAAGATTGTCAAATTCTACTTTTCTGATTTTACCAAAATATAAACTTAAGACAGTTGGAGGACATGCTTTTGCTTCTAGGACACCCATTTTGTGGAATGCATTGCCCATACCAATTCAACAGGCTAGGTCTACTGAGACATTTAAGTCACCATTAAAACCCTAGTTTTTCTCCCTGGCCTTTGAGGCTCCATGCATTTTACTGTTGTCTGCATTTGAATGGGTTTCTAAAAGTATTTCTAACTGTTTTATCATATATGTGTGGAAACTGGTTTTATTGTCATGTGTGTTGTTTATTACTGCACATCGCTTTGAGCCTTTTGGGACAGATGTTTTATAAGGTGGATTAGGTAAGCACATTGTTGCTACAATGGAAGCAACGGGCAGGTAAGTGATAACACATGACAGGGCGTGCAGTCATGCTGTAATAACTACACGCCCTTGGTAGGTTACGAACCATGACACAACACTGAAGGGCCTTGAACCACTTTGGAAGAGCATCATAGCAAAACCACATGCCCTGGTGTTTGTTATCACTCATAAACAATGTTTTCAAAAGCCCCAAAAAACTCAATAGAAAACGCATTTAAACTGACCTGTGTGGTTGTGCTGCAAATTAAATATTAACTTTTAAAAGTAATCAGCTGTTAGGTTTCATAGCTGAAGTTGATTTTTCTTCTCCCTTTTGCTTATTAGAAGATATTCTGTCTGACAGCATACACATATTGACCAGAAATGACGGAAATAGTGGGAAAATATTGACCCAAAAGGAGGAACTATTGCCTGACAATAGCTAAATTGCCCAAAACAGAAGGCTGAGGGCAGTATGCCTATTGGAAGGCAGTAATTCATCCTGAGGGGTCTATAGTGTCCCACTATATCCCAACACAACTCAGGTCAATATCTGTTTTATTAAACCTTGCCTGAATTAACAAGGATTAGAAGGGCAACAATTGAAAAACTATTGCCAGGTTCTAATGAACTATTGCCAGGTTCTAATGAACTATTGCCAGGTTCTAATGAACTGTTGTCTAGATCTAATATACTTTTGTCTGGATCTAATGAAATATTGCCTGGTTTTAATGAATTGTTGCCTGATTCTAATGAACTATTGCCTGGTAATAACTACTGCCTGGTTCTAATTAACTATTGCCTGAGTCTAATGAATTAGTGTCTGGTAATAACTACTGCCTGGTTCTAATTAACTATTGCCTGATTCTAATGAACTAGTGCCTGGTAATAACTACTGCCTGGTTCTAATTAACTATTGCCTGGTTCTAATGAACTGTTGCCTGGTTCTAATTAACTGTTGCCTGATTCTAATGAACAAGTGCCTGATTCTAATGAACTATTGCCTGGTTCTAATTAACTATTGCCTGATTCTAATAAACTATTGCCTGGTTCTAATTAACTATTGCCTGATTCTAATTAACTATTACCTGGTGCTGATGAACTATTGCCTGGTTCTAATTAACTAGTGTATTTTTTTTGCTGTTTTTTTGGTTTTTGAAACAGGTAATAGTTCAGAAACCCTGTATGTCATGTGACTTGCTTTGGTCCAATCAGAGGTCAGGATTTTTAAAGGTTTAATAATGCTAGATGTGATATGTAGAGCAATCCTCTACTTGAAAGTTTACATATCTCATTCTGTTCCCCTTCATACCTCATCAACATTGTGGCCTCACCGACTGTGACATTACCAACTGACCAAGAAGAGCCACTCACCTTCTGCCACATTTGTCACTAATGATGTCACAATGAGTGAGTTCACAGTGCTGAGGACTAGATATGTCTACTTCCCAGTAGAACGATGTTGTACGCATCATGCCTAATACTCTTAAGTAGAAACCCTTCCAGTTGGCAAAAGGAAATAAAAAAAAATACTTCAGAAATAAAAAGCAACAACTGACTAGGCTTAAAAATAATAACATTTCCTGTTTGATGTTTTTGGCATTATTAGCTCTTTTTGACAGTCTTGATAGTTGTGTAGTTCTTTTGTGATGGGATGGGGGAATTTCATTTTATCTAGCATCCATTCCAGTACCTAGTATAAAACTCACTGATCAAGTAAGGTGGTTCTATGACTTGCATACAGTAGATTATATATAGAATAAGGTATGGGGTGGTGTGTGTAACAAGAAGTTTACACACACCCTCAGGGTTAGAAGCTTCATAAACTCCGAGAGCAAACCTTGAGGGGTTTGTGTAATCATCTAACCCCGAGGGTGTGTGTAAACTTTGAGTTTACACATATACCAGCCCATATTTTTATTTTATGTAATTGCTGGGTCTTCCTTTTTGGCCACAGCAATTATATAAAATAAACAAGACATTCCGTGTGCCCACAGTCTACTTAGGTTTGCGTGCATGGTCAAACTATTTGTCATTTTATTTATTTAAACCTTTTTTTTTTAAATTCATTTATTTCTGTCTGGAATTTTTTTTTTATGTTAAAATTTGTGGCATTGACTTACCGACGAGTAGTCCAAGTGGCAGTATCATCTCCCATAGAAAGGCGAGGCAGGCAGCAGTCTGGGAGGAAGAGGTGTGATGGGCGCATGTCCAGGCGGCGAGCAATGCTTGCATTGCTATAATAAACCTCCTTTATTATGGCAAATAATGCTATGTTTTCAATGTCAAAAGGAAGACCCAGTTATTATGTAGTAATAATAACTATAGTACTCATACAGGTATCAGCACATAAGTAGGGCTACTGCTCATGATGCTAGCAACCCAATTTTGAGAACTAGGCCAGGCCGTCAGGTATGGATGGGGGGGGGGGGACTGAATGTTCAAAGAGGACACTCTAAAGAGAGAGGCAGCAGTCCCCTGTAGCTATACTGCTTCCTGGATTACCATTAGTGGTGGTGTAGCTCACAGGATACTCACAGAAGGGAAGATGCAGGTTTACTCTGGAGTGTGTAGCCATGCACAACATGTGCATGCATTCGATGGAGTTGGGCTGCTTTTGTCCTGAGTGAAGGGGATGAAATGCAAGATGAAAACCCCTGGAGCACAGCAGAATGATGCCGACATTCTTTGGCACTGCTGAACCTGACCACCCATCAGCCTTCCACAGAGTCCACAGTGGGGAGCGAGGCTGCCTGTGAATCCTCTGGAGACTGTGTAAACAATATCGAAGGAAACAGACAGAGCCAGAAGTACCGAGCAGAGAGGGCAGCACCGGAGACTGGGGTAAAGAACAAAATACTTACACAGGTGTTTCTCGAAACCAGCTGTCTTCATTAGTGTGATGAGCTCAGATAGGCTTGCTTTGTTTTTTTTTGGTTTTTTGTTTGTTTAAACAAGTGAAACTAGAACAGGGAGACGGAGGTGGCAGAGAGTGGCCAATTTGAGAAATGTAAAATAGTCTGTTTGTTTAGGTGCTTGCCTTATGATTCCCTAACTTTGTCAGCTTTTCACACTGTTGAGCTCACAGGTAATAGAATAGCAAACTCTTGACACGGAGAAGTATAAAAAGGCTCCTGTGTGTATGTTTGTGTGTTTGTTTGTGTGCATGCATGCACGTGTATGTGTGCACATGTGCGCTTGTGTGTGCATATATCTGTCAACCTCTAACATTTGTCCCTTTGTGGATTTTCTTTAAAAAAAAATGGAAACGGCCACCCCAATGGTCCAAGTGCTGCTGGGTGGGTGACCTGGGTTCAGGTGCAGTCTCGGATCACTCGTGTTCGAAAGCAGGCTGAGCTCGGTCAGCTGCTGATCGCAGTGCACCTCAGCTGGGGAGGACTGGTGGTGACTTCTGGCACTACATCAACCCCTGTGAAGGGCCAGAAAACTTGACTCCCCAAACACATGGCGTAGTGTGTGTGTACGGTTATGCTCACACCATATGTGATGGGAGGATGTAGAAAAGAGAAAACCAAGGGTTAAACTACGGTTCATACTACGGTGTGGAAAAGAGCAAGGAGGCAGAAGCCCATATCGCTCTTATACTAAGCCAGAGAATAATAGGATAAATTATACCCAGAACTGATTAATCTATCAAGCCGATATTTGAAAGTACTCTTAGTTTCTCTGATGACAACACCCAGAGGGAGCTTGTTCCAAGGGCTGATGGTACAGAGGGTAAAGAAATATTTTCTGCTAGTATGTTTAGATGGTTTCTGTACAAGTTGCAAGGGGTGGCCCCTAATGTCATGTGCATAAGTTTTAAACTCAAGACCTCATTTTGACATAAGGTAGGGATCTTGAAGAATATCGAAAAGAAACATGCGGTCGCCTCTAAGGCGACGAGTAGATAATGACATAAGCTTTAAAGATGTCAATCTGTTTTCGTAGGATACTGAGTTTAGGTCAGAAATGTGTTTTGTAAACTTTCTTTGTATTTTTTCCAAAGAGTGACTATCTGATTTTTTTATATGGGCGCCATAGATAGGATGCATACTCCAGGAGTGGCCTAGCATATGCCCTAAACAGAGGGCTCAGAACCTTAGGGTCCCTAGACTTGATATTATGAAGAATGGACCACACAACTCAATTTGCTTTAATAATTACACCTTGCAGGTGTCTATTCTGAGAAAGATCATGGGAAATAATAATACCAAGGTCCTTCTCGTCTGAAGTGGTACAAAGTATTGAGCCTGCTAACGCATAGGGGTGATGTAAATTCCTAGGACCCAAGTGCATCACCTTGCATTTGGATGTGTTTAGTTTCACCCCCAAGTATATACCCAATCTGAGATGTTATCGAGATCTTGTTGGACAATAGCAGCTTGAGCAGCATTGATATACGAGCCGCCAATTTTCACATCGTTGGCATATTTAGTTGTTTAAGAAGTACAGTTTTTTGTTAGATCAGCTATGAATGCTTGAAAAAGGCAGGGTCCCAGGACAGAGCCCTGGGGAACTCCACTCAGTACTTTGCCCACATCAGATAGGGTTCCACTTATAATTACTCTTTGAGTTCTATCCTGTAACCAATTACAAATCCAGTTTGTAATATTAATTTTAATGTTAAGTTTCTGAAGTTTGTTAATAAGGGCCCAATGAGGCATGACATCAAATGCCTTACTGAAATCGATAAAGATGATGTCACAAGATGTCCAACTATCCAGAAGTGTACTACTGTGTTCATAGAAGCATAGCAGGTTAGTTAAGCAGCTTCTACCCTTCTTAAAGCTGTGTTGTTCTCGGTTGTTGTTATCAACTATTGGGGATATGATATCTTTTAAGAGACTCTCAAGAATTTCACAGACAGAAGAGGTCAGGCTAATAGGCCTATAATTCTCCCAGTTATGTTTTGAACCTTTTTTATGAATAGGGACAACTTTTGCCTCTTTCCAGTCACCGGGTACGAAATTATCAGCCAAAAAACATTCGAGACACTGCCGTTGGAATGACAGCTGGAGGATCTTCCAGGAATCAATCTTCACCATTGAGTCGCACTAATGGACATGTGCCAGAGGCACTAGGACCATGTGGGAGCCAGAACTTTTCAGGAGGACTGGTGCCAAGGCCGGCTGTGTACGTGCGTGGCACCGCGAGAGTAGTTTGTGGCACCACGCTTACCTCAGCACCAGCCCTCAACTGCCTCAGTTCCTTTTTTCCCCACCATTGAGTGCACTTCACTGATGACGTCACATCTTCACATCTATACGACAGCTGCATTCAGTTCTTCTCAGTTTTAGTTTTTAAAGCTAGAGTTTTTTATTTTTGGATCAATTTAGTGAATTTATGTAAATATTTCTGCCAATTTTTGGTTATCCCTATCGAGTCTATGTTCAACAGCTGTGTAGAATGATGGTAGGGAGCCTTTCAGGCAGGCTGTTCTGGCAGCGGTGCCATGTCCAGTCCACTTTCCCATTGGGGAAGGGTTCTAGCCACAGGCAGTCCTGTGCTCGGCATGAAGGACAGTTCTCTGAAGCACAAAAGGGCAAGCCCATTCCAATTCTGGTCAGGTTCTTGGCACCGCTTGGCCTCAAGTTCTTTCTCTTGCCTTCCAAAGGGGAGGAAATGGTACCACTCGAGGTCTCCCTCTGAGGTCTGCCACGAGACCCTCGATCTCCTGGGGTCATGGGCCCTTGTCAGTGCTGTCTGCGTTGCTGGGGGCCTCTGGTACTGGGATATTGAGGTCTCAGGCCCAGAGTCCCCCTCTGTCCTTAAGTGGAACCACAGTGGGCAGTTTGATCCCTGGGCAGTTCTTTGGAGCAGTGGGTGCAGCATCAGGCTTGGGTGTCTTTGCTTGGGGATCTGGTCCTTGGTCCTTCAGGGATGGTGGCACTGGACCCACAGGCAGGGCCCTCAAGCTAGGTAGAGCATTTGGCTCCAGCAACAGCTTTCTGTCGTTGATGGTGACCATGCCACCAACTCCTGTCCCACTGGCTACATGTCTACCTTGTGTCACTTGATGAGACCAACCGGGTACCACTGCCAGTCACTTCGGTGCTGGCTGGGTCACTGGTACTGGGTCTGGTTCTGCCATCGGTGCTGGGTTTGGGCCTATCGAGGCCTGACCTGGCGTCACGTCTAGTGCTGGTCCTAGCACCAGGTCAACACCATGTTTGGCGTCACGTCACCACCATGCTGGTGCCAGGTCACCAGGATCTTCTGGTGCCAGATTTAGCCCTCTCTAGCCCTTTGGGCTTAGTCTAGCACCAGATCTTACTTTGAGAGGGCTCTTGCAGTAGGTAATTACATATAGGACTGATGTCGGCAGGCGGCAGGACCCCACAGAAAAATTTCTAGCTAGCAGTCTCTGGCGAGGGACCGCCCCCACGTCAGGTGACCAGCCTCAGGAGACATCGGTATAAAGGGGTGGTCCCTCACGCCTGCCTTGCAGTTCTTTTCCGCCATTAGCTTATGCCAGCGCCTCGCGGAAAAGTTCCCTGCTTGTCAGGCTCCTTCATCGGTAGTTTTACCGAGTATTTTCGATTTTTTCTCAGCCATCATCAGGTAGCCATCAGTGTATGTCGTCCCCTACACCCTCCGAGCACAAAAACAAGTGCAACTCGTGCGGCGCCTAACTCCCACACAAGGACAGCCATTTCCTGTGCCTTTTTTGCCTAGACCCCGACCATCCAGTGGAGAAGTGCCAGCACTGCCTCGGCTTTAACGTGGCCACCCCGAGAAGGCGGCAGCAGTCCCTGGAAGCCCACATTTTGAAAAAGAAAATGAGCTCTATGGAAAAAGAACTGAAAAAGCTTCGGCAGGCGTCGACTTCCCCTGAAGGCCTTCGCAAGAAAAAGGATAGGGAAGGCACCGGGACGAGGGCTCCTCTCCCACTGTGTCTTCCTCAGGAGTGACTGTGAAACAGGTAACCCCCCCCCCGAGGGACCGCTCCACGACAGCCGCCTTAGAGGCTTCTAAAGGCGGCAGCAGCCACCATCTGGCTCGCCGGGCCCTTGGCAGGCGCCTCCCGGGCTCGTGGAGCCTCGGCTCCCAGTAAAGCCGCGATCTGCTGGTGTGGCGGCTCTGATAAGCTGGATGTTGGCTCCTTCAGCGGCCGCATGGGAGAGGTCCGGTAGTTGCCCGACCGCCGGGACGGCGGCGGCCCCTGTTCCGCCCGACCAATCCACCCCTCCATCACGGCCTGCCTCCAGCAAAGGGTCCGTTAAGTCAGATGCCGGCCCCTCCGGCATCCGCCCGGATCCCGCTGCTAAGCCACACGTCGGTTCGTCCGATGTCCACATAGCGGATGTGCCGATGCTGGACCCCCCCCATGTCTGTCGTTGCCAGCTCCCCGCAGTCTTCGCTGCCCTCCAGGGACCCTGAGTCTCCTCAGCCCGACCCCGCAGTTTCTCTCTCCTCCCCAATCCCAGGCGGCGCTGAGATTTCTGGTCCACCTCCATCAGACCGTCCACCTTCTGGTCCGAATGATCTGACATCGGTTCCCCGGATGCCGGCTCCGACGCCAGCTCTTTGGCCGCCGGCTCCGACGCCGGATGACATCCCACCCCCCGATGTCGCCCCGACGCCGGGCCCTCCGCCCCGGGTCTTCCGCTCCAGAACCGCCTGTGGGGCCTCCGGCTGGGCCATCTGCTCAGGCAGCTCCTCCGGGTACCTGGCTCCATCATATCCGACACCGCCATACCTGGGACCACAGTATCCGGCGCCTCAGTACCCGGCTTCTCAGTACCCAACGCCAGGCTTCCCGCCATCGGATTATGGATACACGCCCTTTGGGTATAGTCCATACCCGAATCCCCCTCCTCCTCCACTGCCCCCTCAGCCGCCGGTGGACTTGCAGGAGACTCTGGCCTCCTGGTGGGCTGAGGCCAAGGCTCAGCTCACCAGAAGGTGGAGAGTCATCTTCCGGCGATGGTGCGGTACGGTTCCCGTCGTCCACGGCGACACACTCTCCCACCTCCGGACACCGGGCTCAACCCTCTGGGTCCAGAGGTGCAGGACATGCTTTCCCGAGGGATTCCCAAGGGGTCCATTCCTCCCCCTCGTCGGGAGATGGAGTCTACCTCTTCCTCATCTTCTTCCTCGGACACCTCGGATCCTTCCGATGGCTGTTCTGAACAAGACGACGAGCCACGCTCTCCGTCCAAGCCCTGGCCAAGGACTCCTCTGAAGTCCCCTCCGGAGGATCCTTCCTTCACGGAGTTGCAACGGAAGATCCCAGAAGTACATAATTGGCCATCCTTGGAGCCAGACCCCTAGCGTAACAAAATCGCTGAGCATCTGGATCTGCCCGTGACAGCTCCCACTTTGGTGCCACCCTGGATCGAGCCTCATGCCGACCTTATTACCACCATATGGAAACAACCGTCGGCCTTTGCCCCACTTCCCAGGAAGTCGAACAGGCTATACCAGGTTCCAGAGGGTGTTGGCTTTTTAGACTCCCACCCTCGTGCTGACTCGGTTGTGATTAGTGCCGCTCATGGCCGGTCAGCTCAACCTAAACATCTTAGCTCATCTCCACCTGACAAGGAATCCCGCCTTCTGGACCAGTATGGCAAAAAGACTTTTGCTTCTTCCACTCTGGGTATTAGGGCCCTGAACTACATTGGCCACATGGGGGATTACCAGAAGGCAATTCTTAGTGAAGTGGAATCGAAATTGGACTCCCTTCCGGACTCTCAGGTCAAGCAGGAAGTGGCTGACCTTGTCCGCTCTGCACGTTCGGCCAGTCAGCACATTCTTCGTGCAACCTACAATGCAGTGGACGCTACTGGGAGGAGCTCAGTTTTTGCTGTAGGTCTACGGTGTCACGCTTGGCTTTGAGTGTCAGGGTTGGTCCCGGAAGTGCAGTCCGCTGTCCAGGAAGCGCCCTTCCGGGGTTCGGTGCTGTTCGGGGTGATGTCAGGACATCATCACCGACCTGCAGGAAAGGGGCGGCACTAAAGTCTGTCGACTCTATGTATCATCCCCATCAATGCGCGTCCCTTTGCCAGACGGAATCCCAAAGCGAGACCACAGGAAAGAGGGCCACTAAACATCGGGCCCCCCCAGCTGCCAAGCCCCCCCGCCCAAAAAAGCAGCGGGAGCTTCAGCTGTGGCGCTGCCCCACACCACCTGACTCCTTCCCTCTCCCACTACCTCTGGGCTTCCCGGAGGAACTGGTAGGAGGGAGGTTTTCCCTCCACCTTCTGTGCTGGGAGAGGATAACATTGGATTCATGGGTGCTCCAGCTAATCGAAGAAGGACACTCAATAGAGTTTCTACAGAAACCACCTCGTCACCCTCCCCCAAGGTCGTCGTACTCTCGAGAACATCTTCTTCTGATCCAGGAAGAAATTTCAGCACTTTTGCTGAAAGAGGCAATAGAACCTGTCCCTCTTCCCTCGCAAGGAACGGGTTACTATTCCCACTTCTTCCTGGTGCCGAAGAAGACAGGAGATGTAAGACCTACTCTAGATCTCAGTTCCCTAAACCTTTTCATGGAGTACAAGAGGTTCAGGATGCTCTCACTGCAGAGCCTTCTGCCCCTCCTCTGCTCAGGCCAGTGGCTGTGCGCTCTGGATATGTAGGACGCTTACCTGCACATAGCTATCTGCCCGTCTCACCGCAGATATCTTCGTTTTGCTTTCCAAGGGGACCACTACCAGTTCAAGGCACTTCCATTTGGTCTCTCCTCGGCCCCTCGAGTATTTACTGAATGCCTTGCGGTGGTGGCAGCCTACCTGTGTACCTGGGGGGTACAGGTTTTCCCGTACCTGGACGATTGGCTCCTGGCGGCCTCATCCAAGGAGGAACTCCTGCACTGCCTCTCCCTCACCCAGCAGGTCTTTGCCTGTCTGGGTATTACCATCAAGCATTCCAAGTCTCACTTGATCCCATCCCAGAGGCTTCAGTTTATTGGGGCAATACTGGACACGACCCTAGGCAGTGCCTGTCTGCCTCCGGACAGGGCAGCCACACTCCAGACTCAGATAAGCCTGTTGTCCGGCCGCAGGTGAGTCAGTGCAAGGTCACTTATTCGCCTCTTCGGGCTTATGGCGGCTGCTATCCCGACAGTCCCTCGCACTCGGCTCCACATGAGGGTCTCTCAGTGGACGCTTCGCTCTCAATGGTATCAGTTGGTAGATGACTTGGACCAATTGGTCCTAGTCTCCCCTCCCATGATTCGAGACTTACAATGCTGGATGGTTCAAGAGAACCTTCTTTGGGGAGTTCCATTCTTCCTTCCTCCTCCCTCCCAGACTCTGACCACAGACGCCTCAGGTGAAGGTTGGGGAGCCCATCTTGGTCCACATTGGAGCCAGGGCTCTTGGTCCAAGCTCGAGCAATCACTGCACATCAATGTGCTTGAGCTTCGGGCGGTGCTATACGCTCTCCAGGCCCTCCACCTGCTTCTTCTTCCAGGCCACCTAGCCGTCCAGACGGACAATATGTGTGTGGTATGGTACATCAACAAACAGGGCGGGACTCGGTCCTACCTTCTCTGCAGGGAAGCGATGAGAGTCTGGGATTGGGCAGCACAACATGACCTTCACCTCATGGCAATTCATGTTCCGGGGTCAAGAACTCTTTAGCAGACAAACTAAGTCACTCGTCTGCTCAAGCTCATGAGTGGGAGCTGGATCGGGGGTCCTAGACGATATCTTCCTAAATTGGGGAACACCTCAGGTGGACCTGTTCACTTCACCTCTAAATGCAAAGCTTCACGACTTCTGCTCGCTCATTCAAGAGCGAGGCATTTTCTGGAGAGACGCTCTGTCTTTAGATTGGAAGGACAGATTCGTCTGTGCCTTCCCCCCGATTCCTCTGAGCCCGCGTGTCTTGTTGAAACTAGGTTCAGAAGGAGGACAAATGATTCTGATCGCTCCTTTCCGGTCCAGGCAAGTCTGGTTCTCTCTTCTACAACAATACTCAGAGGAGCCTCCTCTTCCTCTTCTGCTGTCATGGATTCTATTCACTCAGGATCAGTGGACCCTGGTTCATCCAGGTCTCAAGTCCCTTCAACTGCATGCGTGGCTCCTGCAGACATAGCTCAAGCCCGCTTTTCTGCCCAGGTGGCTGAGATCTTGGTGGAGGCTAGGAAGCCCTCCACTAGGTCTACTTATGCCATGAAGTGGAAACGGTTCTCAATCTGGGCCGCTTCAAAAGGCTTCAGGCCTATCTCTTGCTCAGTTGGGCGACTGCTGGAGTACCTGCATCACCTCTTCGACCTGGGTCTTAGTCACTCGTCTCTGAAGGTACACATGGCAGCCATTTTGGCCTACCATATTCCCTTCACGGATAGGACGTTTTCTCAATTGGAAGTCTCTAAGACTTTCCTCAGAGGGGTTCTTCACTTGAGACCCCCTATCTGAGTTCCCGTCCCTCCTTGGGATTTGAACTTTGTCCTTGAGAAACTTACTTTGCCTTCTTTTGAACTGGCAGCCTCAGCAGACATGAAGTTCCTTTCATGGAAGACGCTCTTCCTAGTGGCCATTACCTTTGCTCAGAGGATTTCTGAGCTCCAGGCCCTGATGTGTAAAATTCTGTACTTGATTTTTTACAAGGAACGCGTGGCTCTGTGCACCAATCCTAAGTTTCTCCCCAAGGTGGTAGCGGACTCTACATTGAACCAGTCCATAGATTTACCCATCTTCTTTATGCAGTACTCCAATCAGGGGGAGTATCTACATCACACTATGGATGCTCACGGCATTCTGAGATACTACAGTAACAGAACAAAGGATCTCAGAAAGACTGATCAACTTTTTGTCTCTTTTGCCCCCAAAAGAGAAGGCAATGCTGTTTCCAAGCAATGCCTGTCTAAATGTTTGGCTCATTGCATCACCTTCTGTTATGACAAGTACAACAAGACCCTTCTGGGTCAAATAAGAGGTCACTCCACCAGAGGGGTTGCTGCCTCTGCGGCATGTTTCAAGAATGTGTCAGCTGCAGACATTTGTGCTGCCGCCACTTGGACTTCTGTCCATACATTTACAAAACATTACAGTTTGGATATTGCCTCTCACCATAGAGCAGGCTTCGGGCTCGCTGTTCTGCAAGGCCTTCTCTCTTAAGGCCTTCACAGCTAGAGGATCTGCTTTGAGTAGCTTTCCTCCTCCTGTGTGCTTCTTCTTGTTCCAGACTGCTTGGGACTCAGTCCTATATGTAATTACCTACTGCAAGAGCCCTCTCAAAGTAAGATAGTACAGTTACGTAAGAACTTACCGTAACAGTAGATCTTCGAGAGAGGCTCTTGCAGTAGATAATACCTTCCCGCCCTCTATCCCCCTAAGCTTTTTCAGTTCCTTTTCCAGTGAGGGAAATATCTGCCTCTCTCTCATCCAGTCTCTCGTGGCCTGTTGCGGGAAAGAACTGGAAAGCAGGCGTGAGGGACCGCCCCTTTATACCGACGTCTCCTGATGCTGGTCACCTGATGTGGGGGCAGTCCCTCGCCAGAGACTGCTAGCTAGAAATTTTTCCGTGGGATCCTGCCGCCTGCCGACATCAGTCCTATATGTAATTACCTACTGCAAGAGCCTCTCTCGAAGATCTACTGTTATGGTAAGTTCTTATGTAACTGTACTTTCCAGTGCTGATCCTGGTTCTGGATTGTTACTTATCAATGCTGGGTTGGCCCTGGAGGTTCCTGGTGCCAGGGATCTCCTGGTTCCAGCTCAGTTACATTCCTGGCTCCGCCCCTGGCAGTGCTGGTGCCGGTGCCATGTTGATGCCAGGTCAGTGCTGTGGATCTCCTGGCACTGCATTCACTCCATTCCTGTGCCACCCCTTTCAGTACTGGCCTTGTGCCGTGTCTGACTTTGTATCGGCGTTATGTCTGGTGTCATGTCTGGCACTGTGTCTGGTGCCATGTCCGGTGCTGTATCTGACACCGCGTCCAGTACCATATCTGGTGCCATGTCTGGCACCATGTTCTGTGCCATGTCCAGCACCGTGCTCTGACGTTGTGGCTAGTGCCTTGTCTGGCACCTGGTCTATGGTGGAGATTCTTGGCTTGGAGTCACCTCCCTATACTCCTTCCTCCAGAGAGGATGTATTGGAGGATAAGTCTGACCCTACCTCATCTTTTCTGAGAGCAGCAATGATGACTTCTTATCCTGGACTCTTCGGACCCAGGTCCTACTGCTGTGCCTCAGGACATACTTTCTGTGCTTTGCTAGCTCCAAGGCCATTTTTCCCTTTTTGTCTATTCCCTCTGGTCCTCGCTTAGTTCCTGGCACAGATTTAACAAAAAAAAAAAAAAGGGTTCTGCTGACCTACCATATACATAAATTAGTCTAAGCAGTCAGGAGTTCTAGTTATTTCTTATAGGATCGGTTAGCTCCCTGGATATGCAGGCTTCAAGGTCTTGCCCTATGCACTCTCTTTGGTGCCCCAAGTCTTTGCAACGTGTTTTGCTCTACTCGCAACACGCCTTAGAAAATTTGGACTCCAGGCTGGACATTTGGCTGATAGCCAGTTCATCCAGCCACAAAACGAACAAGCAGTGACCATGGCCTCTCAGTTCCTTCCCTCCTTTAAGTTTTGCAGAACCTAGAAGTCTCAGCTCCGACTGCTCACAGCAGCTGCTGTTCATAGGAACTCTTCTGGATACAATCAGGGCCCAGCCTTCCCTCCAGAGGGCAGAATGCAGGTGATCTTGCAGTAGCATGCTACATTATGGACTGCAAATCTGTTTCAGCCCACTCCATGAAACACATGCTAGGTCTGATAGCAGGTGATCAAGCCCCTGGTTTCATCACTCGCATGGTAGTCAGTAGAGGACAGTCTCCTCCAGAATTTCCTTTCTCCCAACAAGAGGCTCGGGTAACTCTCACTATGGATGCCTCCCTGTTGGGATGGGTAGCTCACTGTCAGGGCTCCAAACACAAAGTGTCTGGAACCCATTAGAGTCTGATCTTTACATCAGTGTGTTGGAGATATGATCTGTTTTTGTATGGCCTGTGAGAACTAGTGGATCTTGTCAGCTACAAAACAGTCCTTTTCCAGACAGATGACTGTCTATACTGTATTGCAAGAGCAAACAATGGAGAGCGCACTGTTACCTTGTCTGCGGAGAAGCTATGAGAATGTGGGAAGGGGACCTGGAGCAGAGGATCCTACTCGAGGTCATTTATCTGCCAGGAGTCTAGAACACTGTGGCAGGTGTGCTCAACCAAACAGAGGCCCATCCTCATGAATGACTGTGAGACTGTGGTTCAATGAATAGGGCACCCCAAGTGTGGACCCTTTTGCATCATCGCTGAATGCCAAATTGCCTCGATTCTGCTCCAGAAGGCCAGAACATAGCATTTTCTGTTAGGATGCATTTAGACTGCTATGGAAAAATCTTTTCATGTATGCATTCCATCCAGTCCCCTCTACTGCAGTGGATATTGCTCAAGCTGGAGGTGCACGGGGTAAGATCATTCTGATTGCACCCTGCTGGCCTCAACAGATATGGTTTCCTTGGCTGAACAGACTATCAATTAGCAACCTAAAAAATCCTTCCACTCAGGCAGGACATATTGACTCAGAGTCTCTTAGTCCATTCCAGCCTGTGCTCCTTTCACCTTCAGGCCTGGCTGCTGAAGAGACGGAAGTGAATACATGCAAGGCATCTCAGACAGTCTCTGGAATACTTTTGGCTGCCTGTGACCTTCCACTAGGAGGACTTACACAGCCAAAATGGAAAAGGTTTTCCATCTGGTGCTCAAAAACTTGCTTGGACCCCTTTCAGTGCCCACCTGACAAGGTTCTGGAATACTTGCTGGACCTTCCTGATGCTGGTTTGCAGTATTCCACAATCAAGGTCCATTCGTGTGTTAGATCTGCCTACCATGAGCCCATTGGTACCCTCTACCTGACTCAATTACCTCTTTTTAAGAAGTTCCTTAAGGATATATTACATTCAAGTCCCCTCATCAAAGAAACTGGTAGTTGCTGGGAATATCAGCCTTGTGTTATACATGCAGACCTGCAATTCCTTTGGGCCTCTTGCAACACAGGAGCTTTATTGTTTACTTGGAAAACAGCTTTTTAGTGGCATCTTTTCTTCTCACAGCATATCTGAAATCCATGCCTTGGTCAGAGATCCCCCATATACTGTATCTCACAGGGACAAGGTAGTGCTCCGCACACATCCGAAGTTCCTTTCTAAAGTGATGTCGGAGTACCACCTGACTATCTGAATCAGCCACTGTGCTGCCTACCTACTTTGCCAGCTTCCAGAATGAGGGAGAGCACACTCTCCATTTTCTAGATGTTCTGAGGTTCCTCATGTTTTACCGGGACAGAACTAAGGATTTCAGGCAATAAAAACAGCTTTTTGGTCTCCTTCGCTCCTAGTTGAAAGGGACAGCCTGTTACAATCAAGTGCATTTCTACCTGGATTGTGAGCTGTCTGCACTACTGCTGTGCCGTGGTGCAGATCATGCTGAAAGGCCAGGAACATGCCCATTCCACTCCTGCAGTTGTCACGTTCCTGGCAGAGATTCACCATGTGCCTGTCAGTGATATATTGCAGAGCTGTAACTTGGACCACAATACACACTTTTCTTATGCACTATGTTCTGGATGTTCATGCCAGGCAGTATATTGCCTTTGGCAGGACTATCCTGAATGGACTTAAGTCTTCAGTGAGCCCTTGGCTCCTACCGCCCTAGCCCAGGGGTTTTTGTCTGCGCTTGGTACTCTGACGTATTGACTCAGTGTGGTGAAGACTAATTCCTGGAAAATATGAAAATTCAAACCCCAGGAAATCTTGCTGTATTCTGACTTATGCAGTATGGTCTCACCATAGGACTGCCCAGAGCCGAAATGGTTAATAGAACCTATGCAAATGATGGAATGCTAGGCTCAAGCTTGGTTTTCAAACCACTGTCCCTAGTAAACAACTCCTAACCATCAGATTCTTTTTTTTTTTTATATATACTTAGTTTATTTCAAGCATTTTGTTATCACATTACATCTTAATTAATATAATTACAATAGTTGTAGTTGAAATGCCTTATTTATTTGTTTACAGTACATTCCATTTTTGTTCATTTCAGTTCTGAATGAATTCTTCTTGCAAATATCTAAAAGACAACTTATGTATGTACAACTCTAAAACTCTATAGAACTAAACTATGAGGGACACATAATAACTTATTCTGGCTGATATCTGTTTAAGAGGAGACAAGGAAGGTTAAAAAAACAAAAGGGGGGGGACAATTAATTTATTTATTCCACTGAGTCTTTATATAAATCCCAACTTGTCCATCTATTGTTATATAAGATTGTACTGTGATTAACAGCAAAGGTAATTCTTTCCATTACTTGAATTTGATCAATTATTTGTAGCCAGTCATTAAGCCCTGGTGGAGATTGCTGCAACCACTTTTTAGTAATTGCTTTCAATGGAGCAATATTCAACACAACCCATAAGTAACGCTCCTCCTTACCCTTAATTTCAGAAGGACATAATCCCAGTATTATATTTTCTGAGCCTATGTTGGTGTTTAGACTAAAAAGTTTACTGGAGTGGTGCATTACAGCTTGCCAATATACCTGTAGCATTGGACATGCCCAAAAAATATGCGCCATGTCAGCCTCTACGCTCCCACACCTTCTCATTCAGCTTTCGAACTCATGCCCATTCGGACCTGCCTACTTGGAGTTAGAAAGTATCTTACTCTAATCTTCCAGGCAAATTCTTGCCACATCGGAGAGGACGTGGTGCGCCAGCTACTTCTAAAGACCTGGCACCACTGTGTGTGGTTAAGTCTTACCCCCAACTCTTGTTACCATCTCTCCTGTAGAGAGCATGCGCTGTGCGTTCTGTCTGCTATTAAGTTCCAGTAGAGCATTGTTATTGCTCCCTTTCCATGTGCTGAACTCCAGGTTGATTCAAATGCTCTAGGGTAGGGTCTCCTGTCCTCATATTGAAGACTCTTTTGTAATTTATCATTTATGTAATCTCTTAATTGATAATAATTTATGCGATCCCTTTCTGTCCAGTGATATAGGACCTGGGCTCTTTCAAATGGCAAGATTGTCATGCCTTGAAGTAACTGCCACACAGCACATACACCCCTCTCTTCCTGCTTTTTATACCAACTGGAGAACTTAGCTGGGGTAAAGTTCCTATCTGCAGACCACCAAGTATATCTCCATATATCCCTGGCTGTATGGCCCCGCCTAATACCCTGGAACCATCCAAAAAGGGTTACTCTGACCAAGGTCAGAGACTCCCCTGACTCATAGGTTCTACCGTGTGGGTCAAATAACCTAGAGCATAATTGTGTTCTCCCCCTTTGCTGCAACTCTAACTGTTGCCAGTGAGCCCTATAATTCTGGTGTGCCCATAACAATGCTGTTTTCATCTGGACTGCAATCCAATAATCTACCAGAGCAGGACAAGCTCTACCTCCTTCCTGTTTCGGTAGGAACAGAGTTTTTTAGGCTATTCTAGGGTTGATATTTCCCCATATGTAGGACATGACCCACCTTTGCCCAAACTACTAATTTTCTTTTGAGGAATCATGTATGGTACCGTTTGAAATAAGTATAAGAATCTCGGCAAAATGTTTGTCTTGACTATTTGTAGCCTTGAGTAGAAAGGAAAGGGTATGCAGTTCCATTTCTGGAGGTCTGTACGCAGTTGCTTAATCAGGGTGGGAAAGTTATCAACATATAGTGTAGTTGGGGATTTACCTAACATAACTCCCAGGTATTTTATAGTCTCACAATCCCACTTCATAGGGTACTTTGATTTAATCTCTTCGGGTACAACAGTGGACAACACTAATACCTCCGTCTTTGACCAATGAAGAGTATAGCCTGATAAGGCCGAGAAATGTTCAATTTGTTTGAGAACCTGAGGCAAGTATTCAGCGGGGTTCGTTAAGTAGAGGAGGACATCGTCCGCGTAAAGAGCTATTTTGTGTGCAGTGTTTCCTATGCTTACCCCCAAAATCGTATTGTCCATCCGAATACTCTGTGCTAAAGGCTCTATGTATAGGGCAAAAAGTAAGGGGGAAAGGGGGCATCCCTGCCTGGTCCATCTCTCCAGTTTGAAGGAACCAGATATATGACCATTCACCCTGATGTATGCTAGGGGGTGGGCATATAACTTAGATATGAAATTTAAGAAAGGTGCCGGAAAACCAAAGCCAGCCAGGGTACCCCACAGGAAAGACCATGATACCTGATCGAAGGCTTTTTCCACATCTAGACTCATCAAGTAAGCCAGAGTCCTTGATTTTTGTAAATGCTCAATTATATTCGCAGACCTCCTTATGTTGTCTGAAGTTTGCCTTCCTGGTACAAAACCAGTTTGGTCTAAATTGATTAGTTTCGGTAATAAGCTTTCTAGCCTTCTAGCCATTACCCCTGTTATTATCTTATAGTCCGTGTTTAATATGGAAATTGGTCTATATGAGGAACATAAGGTAGGGTCCCTAGCCGGCCTCGGTAGCACCGAAATTATAGCCTGAGCCCAGGAAGGAGCACATCTATCTTCCTCCCCCCATAGCAAATTGCATGCCTCCCTTAGGAGGGGCGTAATGGCCTCTCTAAATGTCTTATAAAACTTGTTTGGGAGGCCGTCAGTGCCAGGACATTTTCCTGCCTTCAGGCAGGAAATCTCTGCTTGTATCTCCCCCTCTGAGAAAGGTGAAATTAGAGTTTTTTGTTGTTGAGTGGTTATTTTAGGTAATTGGAGAGGGGACAGATATCCCCCAGTAGCCTCAGGAGTCGGATTCGCTCCTTCACCATATAATGTTTGGTAGAAATGCTTGAAAGACTCAGTTATACCTTCCGCATCAAATTTTCATATCTTATCTTTTGGATCTAAGATTTTTGATATACATGCTTTGGCCTTCCACTGCCTAAGCCTACTGGATAGGAATCTTAATGCCCTCGGGCCCCCTTCGTAGTATCTTTGCCTTAAGTATATCAATTTTTGTTCCACTTGATAGTCAAGTATTTCTATGAGCTCCCTCTTCAGCTTTTTCAGTAGCTTTCCCCTTTCCCTACTTAGTCGTTGCTGCTGTTGATATTCCAGGGTGGCTATTTGGTTTTGTAAGTGAGCTTTTTTTGCATCCCTCAACTTTTTATTTCTAGAAGAAATCTCTATGAACTTACCCTGCACTAAAGCTTTTACCGTGTCCCACAGAATCCCTGGGGATATTTCTGGATCTTTGTTTTCCTCAACCGCTTGTTCTATTACTTTTTCTATTGTCTTCCTAATGTCCTCCTTGTGTAGCAGAGAGAGGTTCAATCTCCAAAAGGTATTGCGTTTAGTAGGGCTCAACTTAAGTGTCATATAAATTGGGGCGTGGTCCGATAATACTATAGCACCTAACCAGGAATCAGTACACAGAGATATTGAATCTTTGGACATTAAAAAATAATCTTGTCGTGAGTATGTTTGGAGTGCTGCAGAAAAAAAGGTATATTGTCTGCTGCTTTTATGCATCTGCCTCCACACATCCATGAGACCAAGCTCACCAATTAATTTCACCACCTTATTGGCTGTCCCTCTTTCTTGTCGAACCACTCCACCAGATGTGTCCTTATGTGCATTGAATCGTAGATTTAAATCCCCTCCTATAATTAAATGACCTTCTGCCCACTCAGATATTTTGAGAAAAAACTCTTTATAAAATGAAAAGTCTGAGCCCGGAGGAGCATACACCGAAACCAGGGAGACAACAATACCATCATACTTACCCTTTAGCCCAACAAAACAGCCCTCTTTATCCTTAATGGTATCCCGCACCTCGAATGGGCACTTATTAGGGATCAGGATAACGGAACCCCTTCACCTATCCTTCTTATATGATGTAGATACAGCTAACTGGTAGCCAAATTTCCTGAGCTTGTCATGCTCGACCTGGTTCAGGTGTGTCTCCTGCAGCATTATAAACGTTGCTTGTGATTTTCGCAGGAAGGATATAATTCTACTTCTCTTGATTGGGTGCGTTAGACCATTTACATTGAATGAAAATGTTATTAACTCAGACTTATCCATTATCCTTTGATATTGAACAATACCATGCATAATTCCCCATACTAGACTTCTTCCCCTGTATTTCACCCCCCCCAGATTAGCCTTAACAAGGTCCCCATAATCCCTTGTAACCATTAACTGTAGTGAACAAAACCACACCCAAACCATGGATGTGGAACCCAACTTAATTACTTTAATTTTAACTTGTACTGCCAAATGTGGAAACCCTTTAATGCACAGGGGTTTCTAATACCAGTAGTTTCCCTCTACTGGAACGAGGAATGTTCCTTATCACACCAAATGCAGCGTTCCTCGCGAGCCTGGGAGATTGTAAATTAGTGTTACCAGGCTCCTGTGTATACAGAAACAAGACGTCACTCAGCCACTAGCCTTTAAAAGAGCCATTCCTTCCCCCCCCCCCCCACAGAAGACATAATGATTTGCCTCTTTGTCCAACCATCTATTAGAAACCAACCATACCCACAGTACTGTTTTAGCTTGAGTACTAAGTTATTACTAAGGCCCAATAACAATATGCAGGGGCCCAACTTAAATTTCAGTCCAAAAAATTGGCCATCTGTTCTTAAGAGAGGTCGAGTCATTAGTCACTACATGTGGACAACAACGTGTCCAGGAAAAGGATAAAAAATTAACATGCACTCCGAACCCCTTCTTAATTAATGTTTCATCTTAAATTCACTTCCAGTCAGCCTTTTTCACAATTCCAGCTCTTTATATAATTCATAGGCATAACTGTGCACCCTAAGTGTATTTCTTGTTTTGTCTTGTTTTCTGTATTACTGACACCATACAGACACCTTCCAAGGGATCCGCACCTCTGTTCGGTCTCGAGAGTCCTTCTGCAAGCCATCTCGACTATCCTGAAGCTTCTGAAGCAAGGTTTTCATCGCGAGGAGGGGCGCAAGCAATGACATCTCTTTACTGCGACCTCTCTTCCTTTTACCCAGGGAGATTGCCCAATCAAGGGAGCCTTCTAGTGCCTTCTGGGAAGTCGAGTTTTTATCTCCAGAAACTTGCGAGTCCATCAGGCCTTTTTCTGTAAGTGCTTCTCTGGCTTCTTCGGGCGAATTGTATGTCTTAACACCTTCAGGCCAAAATACCCTTAATTTTGCAGGAAAAGGGGTGTGAAAGCGAAGCCCCTTAGCCTTTAGGAGCTTAATCATATCTGCATATTGAGAGCGTTGCCTCTGAATTTCCTGCGGATAGTCATGGTCGAAATATAGCCTGTGATTTAAATATGTGACCTCCCTCAGTCTCCAAGTCCTTATTAGAATGTCTTCCTTCGTGTTATAACTGTTAAATTTGATGATGGAGTGCAGTCTGGCACCTTCCTCTGTTGGTTTAGGTTGAAGGGCCCTGTGTGCTCTCTCAATATTCAGCTGATATCCAGTGGGCAACTGTAAAACATCTGCCAAGAGGTCAGAGAGGAATTCATGCATAAGTCCCGTTTCCGAATCTTCAGGTAGACCGTACAGTCTGATGTTCTCCCCTGCGTGATCGGCTCTCCAGGTCAATGCATTTCTCCTGCAATTTCTCTGTTTGTGCAATTAGGGCCTGCGATATCTTCCCAATTTGATATACGCCATCCTCAGTCTGTGCAATCCGTTTCTCCGCCCCTCCACTCATTGCTCTAGCCCAGACAGCTTTTGATCTGGGTTCCTGAATTCCAATTTTGTTTCCGCTCTCATTTCTCTAATTTCCCTAAATAACTGCTCAAAACGTGAGTGGGATAGATGCTCAGTCTCTTCCTCCGTGTCGGCCATGCTAGAGGGTGAAGGGCTGCGGCTCGGCCTTCTGGCGGGTAGTTGCGATCTCCTTTCATCTTGTGAATTTTGCTTAGATTTCAGCTTGTCTCTGTCAGGTTTATCCTTAGTACGACTTGTAGTTGTCATTTTTAATATTTTTATCTCAGTATTGCGGGTATATTTAATCTTCCCGAGCAGATGGGATGGGGAGCTCGTTTCACTCGCTCACTGCTGGCTCCGTGACGTCACCGGAAGTCTCAACCATCAGATTCTTTACTCCGCTTGCCTCAGTAAGACGTCTCTGGAGAGCCTTCCTTCATCTCTTGAAGAAACTTTATTTTCTCTGTTTATACCTCAGTAAATTTATTTTATTTGGTATTCTTATCCCTGTCCTTGGTTTTCAGGTAGTAATTGTTTAGATTTTAGTTTGTAAGGGGTAAGTAGTCATTTTACTCCCCGGTTCCTTAACCGAGAGGAAACCGACAGTTCCCTTATTTTGTTTTAATATATGTTTTAGTTAGTTGAAATTGTTCCGACTCAGTATAGTTGGTTAGCTAGTTTTAAGACTTATACCGGAGTAATTCCTGGTTAGTGGATCCCTTTTTTCAACCTGGGTAACTCCTGGATCTATATCTCTAAACCTGGTTTCATTTTTTTTAACGATGTAACAACTGACAAAAAAAAAAAAATTCTATTTGTCTTTTCATCTTATTTTCTCTTATGTCACAGAAACCAAAAAGAGAACATCACCCACAGGTTTCCAACACCGCACAGAGTGTGGGGAACTGTTTGCAAAGGCTGATCCTCATTTGATTTGCTTGTTCTGTCTGGGGTTTGACCACCTTCAGACAGACTGTGAAATCTGTGCTAATTTCCCTTGGTCCACCCTTGAAAGGTGGTTCAAGAGGCTAAAGGAAAAAATGACTGATAAGGCTGCTAGCCACTGAACAGTCCACTGAACCGCAGGGACTACCCTGTGACAGGGGCGATAGTTCCACAAAGAAAAGAACTGTGGATAAGGCTGCTGAACCGGCCGTCGCGGTTAAGAAAAAATGAAAAGAAAAGCACCAGGAACCACAACTGGTATCAACAGCGGTTCATTCTGCTGAAGAGATCACGAACGTGATCAGGATTATTCAGTTCTTGCAGTCTCTGGTTCTGGTTGAAAAACAGCTGGTTCCATGAACTCCCGGGTTCATAAGTCCCCGATTTATCATACCAAGGTGGGGAACAGTTTGAGAATCCTGGTCTTGGTGAAGAACCAGAAGAGGATTATGGAGACGATGATTATGATGAGCTTATAGAGCCAGACATCTCTGTTGATCCCCACAGGCCTGATTCCCCTAATAAGGGAAATGACGATTTTTCTTCATACTTTGCTTTTATGAAACAAGTGGCCCAGTCTGTGGACCTCCCATCCCAGGAGTCTCTGGAAGATGAGGAGGAGGAAGACTATAAAGAAATGATGGACGTCCCCCCATCAGAAAGGCTGCTTCTCCCTTTACACAAGTCCTTGAGGAGGCAGACCATGAAAATATTAGAGAACCCCACTTCTGTCCCTCCTATTGATAAGAAAGTGGACAGGAAGTACTGGGTGGATAAGTCTGGGGCTATGTTTTTGTTTGGTCACCCCAGTCATGAAGGTGTAGTACAGGCTGCAGCTTGTGACAAAGCTGGCATCCCTCTGTCCTCCCACTCTCCTGAGAAAGATTCCAGGAAAATGGATTCAATAGCCAAGAAGGTTTATTTAGGATCCTCCCTATCCATTAGGCAGGCATCCTATATGGCATATCTAGCCAGATATGAAAAATCTGTGTGGTCCACTGTACTGGAAATTGCCAAGTCACTTCCTTCTCCAATGGCTGCTGACCTGGAAGAAGCAGTTAAGAGGGGCATTGAAGCATCTAAGACCCAATTTAGGATGGCAGTGGATACCAATGACACTGCATCCATGCAGATGGCTTCAGCAGTGTCTCTAAGAAGGTTTGAATGGCTTAGAATCACTAGCCTCTCACAGGATACACAAAACAAGGCCTAGGATTTTCCCTGTGACCCTGTGCCTCTGTTTGGAGAACAAACAGAGGCATACATGAAAAAAATGGATGACTACAAAGCTGCTTACAAAAGTGCAGCAGTAAAGGAGAGAACTGCCAACCCCCAGAGACACCACTCTAGGGGGTGGCAGGGGCAAGACTCCTTACAGGTCTTATTTTCAGCCCCAAGTCTTTTCCCAGTATCAGCCTAGGAGATACTTTAGGGGCATAGGCAGGAGGGGCACTGGTCGCACTAGCCCCACTGTCCAGCCAGTAGCTCAATTAACGCAGACTCCCTGAGCAGACTGTCTGGGTCGCCTCCCCATTATCAGTAGGGGGCAGACTGGCCCACTACTTCCAGGAATGGAAAAACATCACCACAGACAAGTGGGTTCTGGAAGTAGTAGGCCAGGGTCTGGTCCTCAGCTTCAAAACCAGGCCAAGGCTGAGGTCAAGGGCCTTCAAGCCCTCTTCCCCATCAGAAACAACCCTAATGGAAAAGGAAGTGTCATCTCTTCTGCTACTTCAGGCAGTGGAACCAGTCCCTGCCATTCAGAAAGGCAAGGGTCTGTACTCAAGATACTTCCTTACATTAAAGAAAACGGGAGCGGCGTCCCATTATGGATCTCAGATACCTGAACAAGTGCCTAGCAAAACCAAAATTCAAGATGGTCACTCTATTTACCATATTACCTATCCTAAGGCAGGGAGACTGGCTAGCATCCCTGGACCTAAAAGATGCTTACTTCCACATTCGAATCAGAAGGCCACACAGAAAGTACTTCAGATTCAAATTGCCATCAGGCCATTATCAATTCAGGGCAATGCCCTTCGGACTAACATCTGCTCCAAGGGTATTCACAAAATGCCTAGCTGTCGTGGTGGCATACCTAAGGCGGCTAGGAGTATCAGTGTTTCCCTATCTGGATGACTGGCTCATTGTAGGCCAGTCACAGCAGCAAGTAAGAGAGGTACTAGCTGTCGCTCAGAACACCTTGTCCGTCCTGGTATTCTTAGTAAATCAAAAGAAGTCTGTCCTAGAACTGGTGCAGCTGCTCAAGTTCATAGGGGCAGAATTGGATACAAAGACAGGAATGGCATATCTTCCTCAGGACAAGGTGGACAGTCTTATTCAAGTGGCCAGGTCTTTTTCACTGCATGTTCCCAGACCAGCAAGGCATTTCCTGCAATTGCTAGGTCACATGGCAGCCTCCACTGTAACCGTCCCAGGAGCCAGGTTTCAGATGAGAGACATCCAGTTTCATCTTGGGGTGTACTGGTCCCAAAAGAAAGACTTTCTGTCAGAGCTGGTCCCAGTCACAGCCACCTTTATTCAAGCTTTGCAGTGGTGGCAGGTAAGGGAACATCTCAGACAAGGGGCACCTTTCCTACAGCAGCCCCCCTTCTCTGATACTTACCACAGATGCTTCCTTCCTGGGGTGGGTAGCACATTTGGGGGATCACACTGCTCACGGCACATGGGGAAAGCAGGAATCCCTCCTGCACATCAGTCTATTAGAGTTCAGAGCAGTTCTTCTGGCCCTTCAGTCTTTTGCCATTCAGGTGGTAGGGAAGGTGGTGCAGGTCAGAACAGACAATACAACCACCAAGTACTACATAGACAAGCAAGGGGGCACAAGGTCAACCCCTCTTTGCACAGAAGCTATGAAAATGTGGGCATTGGCATACTCTCTAAAGGTGTCCCTTTCAGCTGTTCATCTCCTGGGCAAGGACAATGTCCTAGCGGATGCCCTCAGCAGGATAAACCAGAATCACCATGAATGGTCCCTGAACAGACCGGTCTTGCAGACCATTTTCAGGAGGTGGAGCACCCCAGAAGTGGATCTGTTTGCAGCCCCAGACAATTACCAGCTCCCAGAATATTGTTGCAGATTCCCCAGCAGGGGTACAATTCCTTTGGATGCACTTCTGTTAGATTGGACAGGGAAGTTCCTGTATGCTTTCCCTCCATTCACTCTACTGCTGAAAGTATTGAACAAGCTCAGACTTCAGCCAGCCTCAATGATTCTCATTGCCCCAGATTGGGCCAGACAGCCCTGGTTCTCCATACTCCTATCAGTGTCAGTAGCCCAGCCAATCAGTCTTCCCAGGAGGTACAACCTATTGACCTCCTCTCAGGGCAGAATCATGTACCCCAACTTACTATCACTCAGACTCAAATCATGGCTCTTGAGGACCTAGAGTATGCGGACTTGCATCTTTCAGAAACTCTGGAGTTATAGATATACTGAGAGTTTTCAGAAAGGCCTCCACTAAGAAAACATATGCCTCTAAATGGAAAAGGTTTTCCTTTTGGTGCCAGGGCAGAGGCCTGGATAATTCCCAAGCTAACATTTCTATAGTCCTGAACTATATGGCTCATTTGCACACCACAGGTTTAACTATTTCCACCCTGAGGGTGCATTTAGCAGCTGTTTCAGCTTATTTATCAGCAGGTAAAGCTTCTTCCTCCTCTTTGGCTTCAAAGCCAGTGTTCAAAAAAATTATTTAAAGGGATGCTACATTTACACCTGCACAGGGAGCCCATTCCCATGTGGGACCTAAATATTTGCATTGCTCAGCTCATGCAACCCCCATTTGAACCCATGTCATCAGCGGATCTCAAATATGTTTGTTTGTTGACTTGGAAAACAGTAATTCTGGTTGCCATTACCTCTGCCAGGAGGATCAGTGAACTCCAGGCACTATCCACAGAGTGTGGGTATATCACAGTTCATAGGGACAAGATAGTCCTGAGAACTAACAGAAAGTTTTTGCCTAAGATGGTATCAGATTTCCACCTTAACCTGTCTATTACCTTGCCAGTCTTCTTTACAGACCATTCCACTTCAGGCGAACGTAGGTTGCACAGCCTGGATGTAAAAAGGGCAGTCAGCTACTATCTTGACCACACAAAGGGTCACAGACAGGATCAAACCCAGCTCTTCCTTAGTTATGGAGAGGCAGGAAAGTGATCCATTGCCAGATGGATTGTAGCTTGTATCCAGTTCAGTTATAGCAAGGTAGGTAAGGAACCACCTGCAGGCCTCAGGGCCCATTCAACTAGGGGTACTGCAGCCTCTCTGGCAGCTACTAGAGATCTCCCCTAGTAGATACTGTATCTGCAAAGCTGCAACTTGGAAGACAGTCCACACATTCACAAAGCATTATTGTTTGGATGTCCAGGCCAGAGGTAATGCCAGGTTTGGCACAGCAGTCCTGCAGAGCCTGTTTCCTAAATAGGTTATAGACCCCCCTCTAAAGGCACTGCTTGGTAATCTGCATAAATCAGATTACAGTAAGATTCCATGGGGTTTGAAGAAAAACTTACTCACTTTAGTAATCTTGTTTCTTCTAAGGGAATCTTACTGTATTCTGAGCTCCCTCCCTTCCTCCCCTCCTAGATCCTATGGTCACTGCATTACAGCTGTGCTAAAGTTGTTGCAACCTGGGGAGTATATACTGTTTTTATATTGGACATCTGTGACTTGAGTCTTCAAGGATGCCAGGTTTTTGGAGTATTTGAAAGAAGAGTAATTCCCTAATATTTTTTCTCCTGCCATTTCTGGTTTAAGGAGGGTTCTATGGTTGTTACTATTATTATTATTATCCTTCCATTAGTTGGAAACTGCTTAGTGCATGCTTCGTAAGAATCTGACGGTTAGGAGTTGTTTACTAGGGACAGTGGTTTGAAAACTGAGCTCGAGCCTAGCATTCCATCATTTGCATAGGTTCTAATAACCATTTCAGCTCCGGGGCAGTCCTATGGTGAGACCATACTGCACAAGTCAGAATACAGTAAGATTCCCTTAGAAGAAAGAAGATTACTAAGGTGAGTAATTTGTTCTTACATACTCACCATAATTCTTAATCTTCTAGGAATATCTTAACCATTGATTCACAGGCCCCCATCCCCTGGGCTCACTCCAGTGTGTTTATTGTCCTTCTACCCTTGTTCTTGGCTTCGATTGTGAGGACACTATATTACTGTCTTGTTGACCCTTCTTACACAGGTCACGAGAACGCTCTTATGCCCTTAGGTTTAGTACATAAGTACTAGTGCATAAGTACTAGTTAGGGTATGTTGCACCTCCTCAGTAAAAAGGTACAGAGGTAGTTGAGGTAAGCCTGGTGCTGTGAGTCACTCTCGCAGTGCCATGCATGCACACAGCTTGCTTCAGCACCAGCCCCCCTGAAAAGTTCTGGCTCCTGTGGGGTCATAGTGCCTCCGGCACTGACCCATTAGTGTGAATCAATGGTAAAGATATTTCAAGAAGATCAAGAATTATGGTGAGTACATCATTTTCATTTCTTGCAGGCCCTGTGCTGTGGTCCCCCACCAGAGTGATGGTAGGTTTAGCAGAGGACGGGGTTGGGAGAGATGCCATAGGGGTATGCGCAGATTGGAGGACAGAAGAGATGGCAGTGTGGAGGAATAGCAATACAAAAAAAATTTCTTATTGGTGACGGATTTCTCACTGGTACAGATATGTGCTTGGTGAAGCCAAATAGCACATCACCTCTGTTAATACAGTGCAGCCTCTTGTACAAAGCTACTCCTGAGATTAGGCACCTTTGTACAAGGCTACCCCTGATACAATGTTGCAGGATTTAGACTCCCTGCTACATGAGGCTGCATTACATTCAGTGTGACTATAATTCGCCTCACTACAGTGCTACCCCTGACACAGTGCTACAGTATCTGAGTCCCTGACTGCATTAAGGCCCATTTATTGTGCCTCACTATAACACTACCCTGATATAACACTAAAACATTTCAGCTCCTGAAATGAGGACAGCTTAACAGCTGGTATAAGTTGATACTGTAACTCTCATCATGCTTACACATGACAGATACTCAGTAGAAAAGGGGGCTGACTGGCTCAAGGAAAAGAACTCGATAGACCAATAGTCTTCTTTCCTTCCTAAAATCGTATACTCATTTTAAGCATGTATTACACCTAACTAGTCAGACACTTTGGGGTGCAGGAGGGTGTTATTGCCCTTACAAAACAGTCCTTAAACATAAAGAATGAATAACTACTATTGAGCATTTCTCATGCTCAGATAACTGGTTTGTGAAACTGCATTACAGCCACCAGGTTCTTGTTATGTGTTACAACTTAGTGGTTGTAATCGCTGTCTGTGTCAGTCAAGCTTGCACTGTGAGCAGTGCAAACCTGACACAGAAATTAAAAATGCTCACTAGTAATTACAAAAAACAAGACATGGGTGGGTGTATGTAAACCAGAATTTTACGCTCACCGTTGGAGTGGGATTCTTTTATAACCCCCCCCCCCGAGTGTTGCTTTCAGGATTTGAATAGCATTCAGCACACCCAGGTGTGTATAAATTCTGGTTACACACTCACCCATGTAGTTGTCTCTATGTAATCAGCTGCAAGAGCTGAGCTGTCCCATTATGCTATCTTTAGCTACTCGTAGCAGGGTAGAAGTGGTTTCACGTGCATTTGTTGAATGTGACAACAGTGATGTGAAGCTGAGCTGTTCTGAGACACGACAAACACAAGTGAAACCACTCTTATCCTGTAGTGAGTGGCAACAGGGGACAATACCAGTATATTACAGACTGAGTGACTTGTTAAATGTTTAAAATAAACTTAAAAGAAATAATTAAAAACAGACCATTATTCTCCTGTCTGTTGCCATGGCACTGCTCCAGTGCTTATTAGAATGAGTGCCTCATGCACAAGCAAAACCGAGCACTGTGATTGGTCAAGGGCATAACATGACGCTCCCTTGATTTATGATAAAATTACCTGACACATAGATACATAGATACATAGACAGTGTCGGCAGATAAGGGCCTATGGCCCACCCAGTCTGCCCATTTGAGCTTGTAAGTTCAGTTTGTTTTCCTAGACACTGTGTGACAGATCTCAGGCAATCTGATTGCTGGATTTTTACAGTCTGTTCTATAATCCTTGTTATACATTGCCTCGTCGTAGCAAGACATCCACTATAACATTTCTCTGCCAGGATCAAAATTACCATTTGAGAAGAACAAATACTGAAGAAGACCTTGTGTATTACAGGGAATAAAACTCCAGTTCTGATCGGAGCTGCACTCGGGATGAGTAACATTTTACTTTGACTGTGCACCAGGTCGCGAGAGCAGGTACACCACTGGTGCAAGGCGGTGGGGAATTGAGCTACTGAATAAGCGAGAGAGCAAACAGCCTTTGATTAATGTTCACTGCTGCCTACCTGTTACCTTCATTTATCACCTGAACAAACTGAGCTCCTTCCCTTCCCAGCTTGGCACATCACCTGACCTCTCCTTCAAGATCCATTAGTCATGTCCATGGATTTCCGCATTATGGGCTTCATACCTCCTAAAAATTACTAGGAATAAAAATATATATACATTTATAATCTCCTCACTAGGCAGAACTGGGCCTTTGCTAGAAACTGGAGGAGTGCTTCACACACTGCATTCCTGTGCTGTGCAGAGAGAAAAATAAGAGATGCTCTAGGAGACTGCTTCTTATCATGTCCATCTTTATCATGTTTCAGAGGGATTTCGATCTGGCAGAAAAATAGCTCTTGCAGAGAAATGAGATGGTCTGAGGCAGCGCCTGATGGAGATCTATGTGACATCATCTGCCCAGGGTGTGGGAGAGGGGAGTGCTGTTAGTTGGGGAAATGAGACACCTCTGAAATCCCGTCAGTTTGCAGTACCATGACATTAAAGCCTATGTTGTTATATCTGATTTGGGGTCTCCATATGATTTGTAATCAGGGCAATAATGACCGAACCTGTGCAGTAATTATGGCAGCAATGACTGAACCTGTGTAGTAATCATGGCAACTATCCAAGCATATGCAGTAATCAGGGCAACAGTGACTCAGCCTGTGCAGTAATCAGGGCAACAATGGCAGAGCCTGTGCAGTAATCAGGGCAACAATGGCAGAGCCTGTGCAGTAGTCGGGGCAATAATGACAGCACATGCAGTAATCAGTGCAGCAGTGACAGAGCATGGGCAGTAATTAGGGAAGTAGTTACAGAGAATGGACAGTAATCAGGGCAATATTGACAGAGCACGGGCAGTAATCGGGGCAATATCATCACTCAAAACCACTGAGCTAACAGAACTCAAAACCTTACATTATTGTGGAGCCAGATTTGCTGCTGGAGTGGATAAGAAGGAACACCACTGCCATACACTAACCGCCCTATACTGGCCCCATTGGAAAGTAGAATTTGCTATTCTACCCTCTGCTTGGCAGACAGAATTTATACATGCCCCCTCCCCCAACCTAGCCTCCACCCTGAAATCAAAACCTCATAGGATGGTCCTCAGGTCTTTCTCCCAATAGTTCTTACTGTTCCTAGAACGGCAACAGATTCAGGCAATAGGTCCTTTGCCTCTGTGGTTCCTAGGCCGTGGAATGACCTCCTGACTGATGCCCAGGCATGCATCAACCACTGTTCCTTTAAATCTTCCTTCAGGACCACTCTGCTTTATGTGCTGCCAATGTACCTGTCCTGGCTGAGTGCTTCTTTGACCCCTGATGTTACTGCTCTGTCTTACTCAGGGTACACCTGCTAACATTATTACTTAAATGTCATATTTATTTAAGCCTGCTTATGTGTGGTAATATCTTGTAATTTAATGTTAGTTGTCCCCTATTACGTATTATTCATAATTGTGTGCCTTGTCTTTGTAGCAATTGTAATATATTCTTAATTACTGCTTGTGTGATAATTCTACTATTAATTGTGAGCTGTTATCTGAATTTGTACAGTATGTGACCTTTAAATGTAATTAATTCAGGATTGCTCCTGAAAAAGGAATCTCTAGTCTCAGTGAGCCTATGATGTTAAGAAAATCCAAATAAATAAATAAATAATGACATCGCGTGCAGTAATCTGGGCAATAATGACAACACGGGCAGCGATCAGGGCAGTGATGACAGCATGAGCAGTAACCAGGGCAATAATAACAGCATGTGCAGTAATCAGGCAATAATGACAACATGGGCAGTAATCATGACAATAATGACAGTTCATGCAGTAATCAGGGCAGTAATGACAGCAGAGGCAGTAATCAGGCAATTTATTTATTTATATAAAAGCTTTACCAGGAAAGGCATACTGAGCAGACTACAGCTCGATTCCAAATGCATCCTGGGGGTGTTGGGGATGGGAGGATACATAACAAATACAAAATAACAGAAATTACACTGAATATATACAAGAATATATACAGTATGTACACAGCAAGCAAACAGAAAAAATCTGGGTTGATAAGGCAGCAAATCGGTAGAAAGGTGCAAATGACAACTAACAGGGTCAGAGCTAGACATTTAGAGTAACCATAGTTTGAGCAAGTTGGAGAGCTGGCCCTTGCCTAGTGTGAGTTTAGGCAGCATGAGCAGTTGGCAGAGAAGTGCCCTTTGAGGAGGGAGTTGAGTTGCTGAGAGGAGGGAGTGTGCCGAATGTTCTCAGGCAGGGAGTTCCATAGTTTTGGCAGGCGGGCTCTAAAGGCCGAATAATGACAGCATGGGCAGTAATCAGGGCAATAATGAAAGCACAGTCAGTGATCAGGGCAATAATGACAGTATGGGCAGTAATCAGGGCAATAATGGCAGCAAGTGCAGTAATCAGGCAATAATGACAGAACATGGGCAGTAATCAGGGCAATAATGACAACACAGGCAGTAACCAAGGGAATAATGACAGCACAGGCAGTAATAAGGCAATAATGGCAGCATGTGCAGTAATCAGACAATAATGATAGAGCACGGGCAGTAATCAGGGCAATAATAACAGCATGGGTAGTAATCGGTGATATTGACAGCACATGCAGTAATCAGGGCAATAATGACAGCACGGGTAGCAATCAGGGCAACAGTGACAGAGCACGGGCAGTAATCGGCAAAACTGACAGCATGAGTAGCAATCAGGGCAATAATGACAGAGCATAGACAGTAATCAGGGCAGTAGTGACAGAGTATGAGCAGTAATCAGGGCAATAATGACAGCATAGGCAGTATTAAAGGCAATAATGACAGCATGTGCAGTAATCAGATAATAATGAAAGAGCATGGGCAGTAATCAGGGCAGTCATTGCAGCACGGACAGTAATCAGGGCGATAATGACAGCACATGCAGTAATCAGGGCAATAATGACAGCACAGGTAGCAATCAGGGCATCAGTGACAGAGCATGGGCAGTAATCAGGTCAACACTGTCAGCACAGGTAGCAATAATAGCAATCAGGGCAATAATGACAGAGAATGGCAGTAATCAGGGCAGTAGTGACAGCGCGGGCAGTAATCAAGGCAATAATGACAGTACAGGTAGTAATCAGGGCAGTAATGAGAGAGAATGGTCATAATCAGGGCAACAGTCCCCCAGGACGCATCTGGAAACAAGCTCCTAGCTCAGTATGCCTTTCCTGGTGACATTTTTAAATAAAAATAAATAAAATAGTGACAGAGGCTTATATTCTTGGTAACTCTTCTCACTCCCCCTGCCCATGGGGGGGAAAGCAGGACAGCCCAAGCTCCTAACAGTGTTATGAATCCAGTGTCTTTAGGCAGTACTGCCAGCATCACAAGAGGGCCAAGGCATTTTTCCCTTAGGACATGGGCTTATAAGGGCTCTATGCATACGTGTGCATACACTTTGCGTCACGGCATGCAGAGCTGGCCTGATGTCCTCCCTCCCAAGGGGCATCTTCCTGCACTGCCATCCAAGTAGCAGTGTTGCAGCAGAGTTAGTCACCCACTCTCCACTGAGAAGTAGAGCATACTCTGGGGCGCTCGGTCCTCCTCCCCTCAAGCCTTCCAATGACCTTTCCAAGCCCAGATTTGCTGGTGGCATGCTGCTGCAGTTTCCATGGGCCAGGCAAGACCTTTTTGTATTTTACTCCAGGAAGCAGTGTAGTCTGATGGCTGCAGTACAATACAATTTATACAGTGTGAGTGCTTATTCTGCATCAATTTCCGTATCAGCTGGAATGCCGTTGTACCACAGTGCAAAGATCATGGAAGGTGATTGTACTCTTCTGTGGTACAACAGCATTCCAGCTGATTTGGGAAGTGCAAGAGACACATTAATTTGAACACAGCTGAGAGAACCACAGCACACACTTCAAAGCCTAATTTCAGAGCTGGCTGCAGCGGTTTTCTTCAAGCCCAGTGATGAGCAGCAGTATGATTTGACGCCACACACTATATAAAATACTGGATGAGCAATTTTATGCTCAACCAGTGTGTTCTGCCACCTCAGGGTTCTGATTTCCACAGCCCTCTGGAGCTTCGTTGCTGAGGTCAGAGAGAATCAGAACCCCTCTGTAGCAGACCACACTGCTTCTGCGTAGTTGCTCATTTATTTATTTATTTATTTGAAAATTGGTAACTGAGAGAGGCACACTGAGCTAAGGCTCATTTCCAGCTGCGACCCGGAGGAATGGTTATAGGAGGAAACAGAAAAGCACAATATAGTACATTACGTGGAACAGAACGCAAAGTGCAGACACAGCAAAACATTAATGCTTCTTTGTACAAACTTGGAACAAATCAAAGTGCAAGCATGCTGTACAAATACACATGCAGCTGGAAAACTGGGAATTTGACAACAAAGTAGTACAGAGGCAAGCAATGCATTGTACCAGGGATCAGTAAAGGACTAGAGGACCAAAAAACCTGAGCTACCAAAAATAAGTAGGGGAAACCTGCTACAGGAAACAGGTGCAGGTGGGTGATCGGATAAGCTTCAGCTGGAGCCTGTAGGAGCCATAGGAGGTGGAGGAGAAAGGGGAACTGGTTCTAGAGTGTTGGTAAGCGATAGCAAGAGGACAATTGTCCAGCTGAGAAACAGGGGTGAGGAGTGGAGAAGGTTCTCTGGTTCTTGGAGTGGAGGGAGCATGGAGCAGAGGGACAGGAGAGAGGAGAGGTAGGCAGGAAGTACTCTTTATTTATTTGTTTGTGTGCTGGAAGAGCCCTTGTGCAACAAGTGGCCATTGTTATGTGTGGCCTAGGTCAATGAACATAAGTAGATTAACAAGTGCACCAAGCAGATAAAACTCAATCCTTGCCAAAGATACAGACAGTGGGAAATATGCAACATGTCTATAACTTCAGAAGCAATTGTATGACTTGGAGTTTAGTAAAAAAAAAAAAAAAAAAGTTTTAATACAGTGTTCAAAGTAGAACTGTGCTGAACTTGTAAGCCATTTCCCCAAGTTACAGCTGTTTTAAGTGCCGGTTCCAGTTCTGTTATTGTTCCCTTTATACAGGCCTTTTAGTGAACACAGTGAGTGTTTCTGATTCACGCTCTGATTTAAGGTGCCATTTTGGAACTGTATGATATACTTTATGACCCTCTCAGCCACAGAGTTCTATTACAGAACATGGTTTCATTGTGCCAACAGTAGAAGAGCTGAGCAAGGGACATAAACTATATCATGCAGTTCTAAAATGCTACTTAACACTTGTGTGTGAATCAGAAACACCCACTAGGATAACTAAAAAGCATGTAGAGATTTAACGGTAAGAGAATTTAAACCAGTTCAGTATTTAAAATTGGCTTTTACAGGGGAAAATGACATACAGATTTTTCACAGGTCTCCATTAAAGTGAAACCCCTATCAAGTCTCTAAGTGTAACAGCAGCTACAGAACACTTGATTAGGGCTTTTAACCCAAAGTAAATTTTTTTTCGACACTCAGTGCCCCGCACCCACTTAGAGTCCACTCATCATGGCGAGAGCCCGGGCAGATCTATGACCTCGGCATGGTTATGTTAATGAGAGCCACCAACGTCGGCAGATGCTGGTAGCCCTATTAGCATAACCTTCACGGCAGAAGTCACCCGGGGTGCGTGAGATGTCCGCCCGGGACTCTGTCACCATTATGGAGCGAGTGGATTTTTTTAATTAAAATTGTGGGGCACCAAGTAATGAAAGAAATTACTTTTATATTAAAAGCCCTAATTTGGCATTTCTGCAGCTGCTGCTGCACTTAGGGACTTGATAGGAGTTTCCCTTAAAAGCCAACATTGTGAAAGCCAGACCTTAAATCAGGCAGTAAAGTATATTTCATACAAAAGAATGCAACAATGCTTTCACAGGGGAAAGATGGTTCCAGTAAAGACCTGAGAAACTGGAAATCACAGGTTTGAATCCCACCACCCTTTACTGACTCACTGTGTGTCCTTGAGCAGGTAGCATGGCCTTCAGTTGTGAAACAGGTTAAATCAGATGTTGTATTTCACCTGGGCTGTCCAGGGTACAGTCACACAAATGAACTGCATTTGCAGTGAAGGGCACCCATTCTGTGTCCGGGATGGCAAGAATCTTTTGATCGCAGGTCTCCACATTGCTGATGATTTAATGTAGTGTGTGTTTAAAATAGTACTGCAGTGTTGATATTGTCAGTGCTGTGTAACTCTGCCTTGGCCCCTATGGACTCATTTGCAAAAAAGATGTTACATCTCAGAGGGCCGATCCTGGAGAAGCATAATGTTACCATATTTTGATGGCCTCATAGTTTAAAAAAATATTTTTTATTTATATTTTATTCACCATTAATCATGTCTGAACCAGTCATTCTTCCATCTCAGAATCCGTATTGTTCTCAAGGTCTCCTGCAACCACCACTGCACTATCAGCACTGCTCTACCATGCTAACTTCCATAGCTCATCCTCGAATTGTGGGGCCCCGCTGAGATGTCTCCATTCTTCTTTCTTGGCCAGAATACCGAATATACCTGTAGCCAGGCAGTGAGCAGGCACAGGGACATGGGTAACCCATGCATACATTGTGGGGGGCAGAGGCAGAGACTTCATTCACCAGTGTGGCCAGTTTTCCACTTTGTTTTTCTGCCCTGCTGCCCAGCGACACCTAGTAATTTAGCCCAGTTTGTCACTTTTGGCACCATGGCTTGAGGAGCACAGTGACACCACAACAGTGAAACCAGAAAAAGACCTTTACAGCGAAAGTCACTGTAATGGTCCGGTTTCACTGATGTGGCATCTCGATGTTTGGCCCCTTCCCCAAAACAATTCCTGCAGTTGATAATATATAATTGCAGGGGCCTAGCCCCAAAAATGTTGTTTCTGGATGGCACAATACCGTGTCGGCATTATGTCGTCACTGTAGGGGATGTTGGCAGATTTGCTGTCGACGAACAGGGGTGCTTCCATCCCTCCATATGGGCAGTTGTGTGGTGGGGACACAACAGGACTCCCCCCCCCCAAAAAAAAAGAAACAGAGCGCATACTATAGGAGTCTCTTCCTGCTGATGCACAGTGATGAGCCTGGGTTGTCTACAGGGCAGGCAACAGCTCTGCTGCCAGATACGCTATTGAGCCAGGCTTTTCCCTGTCTTTCTGTTTTTAATTATTTTCGTTTAAGTTTCTGCAGAAATGTAGAAAGTCTTATACTGGTGTGATTTAGACCTGTACATTGGCAACCCAGGACAGAGGCAGAATTAAAATCAGTATTGTCTGTTGCCAGGGAACCTGGTCAGTTGCCAAATAAAGGGCACTTTGAGAAGAAGCTAGACATCTAAATGAGGGAAGGGACAGTTAAGCAGTAGTACTAAGGAGGTGTGGCAGCAGTCCTGATGGACTCCCTGGCCTTCCTTTCTTTCATAGACCTTGGCAGACTTGGTATAACTGCATGTTTACAATGCAAGCTCTTTGAGTCTATCCACGGTGGATCTAGTAAATGTGTTTACCCAATATCACATTCAATGGCCTATGCAGCCAGTATAGTGTTATGCTTGTGCAACTTGTTACTTTGGTTCTGGCCGTTCGCACTCCTTTTTCCAATCAATCAATCAAACTTTATTTAACCAGGCAGTTAAATCATTGAGCAAGCTCATTTTCAAGATGGTCTTGGACACATAGGACATGTTCATTTACAGTAATACAACAACACATGGTACACCAGACATTAATACAGCATGTAACAGAATACAAAGTCAGTAGGCATTGGAGCAAACTTAGGATGGCAAGTATATACAAACATACTTGTGTAACCCCTAGATGGCGCTATCCCAGGGGCTACTACCCCTGCCTGATTTGCCACTAACAGGTTGAGGGGCCTGGATCCAATGGCGGGTGCCTCCACCCAGAGGTCAGGGTTTGCAATAGTTAAACTAACTTGGTCACAGCCCTCTGGGACACTGCAACCCCCTTTCTTCCCACTAGTGGCCCACACAATATATCAGAATTACCTTCACAGTATACACTTACCCCAGGACTGGTTCCGCACTGGGACCTCCTGTGAAATGAGATACAGTGCAACAATCACAGTACAGTACTTTAACATAGACAAATACCTCAGGCAGTATAACTTTGCTGAAACAAGCAGCTCTGATTTATTTAGGGGATATAACAAGGACAGGGAAATCAGGTTAATTAGCTTATCACTCTAATAATCTACCTATGGCTCTGTGCACAGGCCTATCCCTATCAGTTACTGTCCCTGGGTACCCAAGCCCTACTGGCTAGTCCAAACCGTGGCAGCTGGTAGGGCCCTTTCACAGAGAAAAGGAGAATTAAACAGTCAGCAGTACAGTAATTCCATTTGGATTTAATGTGGCAATTCAACAGGAGCAACCCTGAATTAGTACTCACGACCTCCAAATAAGATAGGGTCCTTCAATGTCAGCAGGGCTCACTTGAGGTACACAAACCTCTTCACACATCCATATAAAAGAAAGCACTATACCAGGCAGGCTGCATCTGTATCCCGATCGCAATTACTGCACAATACCGGAGAACACACAGCAGATTCAGTTCCTGACAGACCGAGTGCAATTTTCAGCAATTCTTCCAGTCTTCTACAGGGTGAGCCTGGTTTCTACTCTTCAGAGATCCTTTGATTCTTTTCAGGGCCGGATTCAGTCTAACAAGCTGCAGACCGGAACTCTGGGCCTTACACACGTTTTTGACTAAAACTGCACACTGAAAAAGCACAGGGCTCCTTCCTTCTTCACTGCCAAAGCTCAACTGAAACTCCAACCGACAAAACCGGGCACTTCTTTGAGTTCCTCCCAGTTCTTGACTGGATTGGCTGTCACTCACAATACACTGCTGCTGTTGGTCCAAAAGGCACTGAAGTCTAAACTACATCTCCCAGAGTCACTGCCCATACAATCCTCTTGTGGCTGGCTCAGATTATGAGTCAAGTTCTGATTCGTCCAAGGCACCATTTAGAGCTAGCTTACCACACTGATTGGTCCAGTTCAGCAGTTCAAAACCAGAATGGGGAACTAGGCAGACACTGTTCTGACTGCAAAAGAAAGCAGGTTAGACAAACTGTAATTTCATTATCACTCTAAATGGTTTCTGGCAAACAGTTACATCTTTCAGATAGGTTCCCTTTGCACTCCTAGTGACTGCAAAAATGGAGTGAATTGGCAGCAGCTTGAGTGGTACTCAATCAAAGAAACACACAGTCCCCATACAAACTAATTATGTCTGCAAGCAGACAGCTCTTAAAGACAGTACCAGAGGTTCTAAAACACTCACTGATAAATGGCTTAAGCAGCAAACACCATTCAGGCTTGGAGCATTCAAGCAAGCTCCTGAAGTCTTTTGGGAACCCCATTTGCAGGGGTTACACCCTTCCTGGCCTGGAAAGCTTGGCGTCGCGTCAAGCAAGTACCCCATAAGTTTCAACTGCAACCATATACATTTGCATTAGGCTCGCACATGTAATCATCAGTCAATATATCATTTTACCAAGAACACATTTCTGAAACATTGCAGTACGTCCTCTTTACACAGTATTACATACACATTGTACCATAACTCAAGTTATTACCTCTTGTACATGAAACCTGAAGAGGGGGCCCTTCCTATCAGTTACCTTGGGGCTGGATGGGGCAAGGGCACCATACTTAGAGGGCAACACAAGTAACTTGGAGTTAGCACTGATGCTCAGTTTGGGCAATGAGCTCGGGACACATACACTCCTTTATGGACAACATTGAGAGGCAAGTCCACAGGCCTCCCAAGTGAATCGTAACTGAGGTGCACCACAGGCTTTACAGCTCGACCAGTCTTTCTAGGGGGAACTGTTATAGTCTCTGCACTCTGAGCCTCATTTTCAGCATTGTCCTCACTTGTCAGGGGAGTCTCCATGGGGTAGAGAGGCTAGAACTTGGGGCACTTTCAGCTCCAGGAGTTACAGTTTCTGAGTCCACAACATTTGGCTCGCATGGAGAGCTTTCGGACACTGGCAGTGGACTGTCAGGGCACTCAAAATACTCTTCTTGTTCGGTGTATCACCAGTCTGCCCCAATCTATCATTTTCCTCCCTGAAAGCTCAAACAGTTCAACCATGCACAATGATTCCATTTCATCTGATCTGATGCTTTGCACTTCACTTTCTGGGAGCATTGGCTCCAGGGATGAAGCTGGGGCTTAGACAGTCCAGAAGGCCCAGCTTCATCTCCAGTATTGACTAGGGATTGCCCGAAACAATTGACTCAGTTCGTAAGAAGGATAGTATTCAAAGTCACTCTCACTTTCTTCCGATATGGACTGACAGTCATGCTCAACTGGGACTTGTGGAGGGAACACTTTAACTTTGCTTCTGTAGGTGCAGACTTTCTTGATCTTTTCTTAGCAGCAGCTCTAGTCACTGGTCCAGAGGGCATCTTCTAGGGGCTCAGACTCAATTAAGATTTGTCCAATGGGCAGTAAATGATTTCTATGCATTGTTTTACATCTTTTGAATTATTCTCAGGCCTTACTTTGTACACTGGCAGATCATCTAGTTTGCCCACTACAATGTGAGGGAGATGGTGCCATCTGTCAGCAATCTTGTGCTTGCCATGCAGTCCCAGATTTCTTAGCAATACCGATCTCCCTCCTGGAGTTCCTGTGCTTTCACCTTTTATCATACCTTTCTTTGTTGGCCAGATTTCTTTTGGCAGCCATGGTTTGAGCCAGTTAGTGCGCATGAGTTAGCTGGGCCTTTAACTTTTGCACATACTGTAAATAGTTGTCAGCTTGAACCCCATCAGGAGAGACCCCAAAACACACATCTACTGGTAGTCGAGCTTCTCTTCAAACATCAAGGCGGTAGGGGAGAATCCAGTGGCATCACTTTAATTGCAGTTATAAGCATGTACCAGGGTGCTAATTTGTTGGCTCCATCTAGGCTTGTCCTTTGGGTGCAGGTGCCTAGCATATCTAGCAAAGTGCGGTTGAAACGTTCAGGCTGTGGGTCCCCCTGGGGTGGTAAGGAGTGGTTCTGGACTTTCCACTCCCCACAGAGAAAGCATCTCTTTGATCAGACGACTCTCAAAGTCTCTCCTTGATCAGAATGGATTCTTTTGGAGCCCCATAGTGAACAAAAAGTTTTCTACAAGTACTTTGGCCACAGTGGATGCTTTCTGGTCTTTGGTGGGAAAGCTTGGGCATATCTCGTGAAATGGTCAGTGACCACCAGCACATTACTGATATTTCTTTGATCTGACTCCAAACTCAGAAAATCAATACAGACCAGCTCCATGGGTGCACTGGTGGTGATGTTAACAAGGGGCAGCCCTCTGGGGCAAAGCTTTCCTCTGTAATTAGCGACTACAAGTTCGAATGTGTTGCTCCACATCAGCCCCATCTTAGGCCAATAGAATCTGGATCTCACCAAGTCAAGTGTTCTGTCTATACCAAGGTGCCCCATGTGGTTGTGCAAGGACCTCAGTACTGAGTCTCAAAAGGCAGTGGGCAGCACTAGTTGTTGTTGTCTACTTGTCCCCTCTGTCTACTGTTTCTCTGTATAACAGTTTATTGATCAGTTTCAACTTAGGACCTTCTTTGTATAACAGTGCAGTTCTCAAATCAGTGGGCGTAATTTGGACACATCTTTTCCTGCATAGAGGGCTTCTAAAGCTGCTTTGATCATGGGATCGCGAGTTGAGCCCGAATACTGTCATTGTCCAGCTGAGGCAGTGCACCAATGTCTATTGCAGAAAAGTGGCAATAAGCAGCAGGTATGCAATTCTCAGAGGCTCCCAAGCAATCCACCATGCAGTCCACTGCGTCCGTGGACATTTGTTCCTCCCTGTCAAACTTCCGGCAGAGTGCCCGAATGTCAGGTTCTGCCAATCGGACCCAATCATTCTGGGGAACAGGCCTCCGGGAGAGAACATCAGCATCTATGTGGTTCAGACCTGCTCGGTATTCGAGAGCATAGTCATATGTAGATAATGCAGAAAGCCACCTATGGCCAGTGGCATCCAACTTAGCTGAGGTCTGCACATAGGTCAAAGGATTATTGTCAGTTTTACTAGTATTTTAGCCCCATACAAGTACTCATGGAATTGGTCAACAATAGCCCACTTCAAAGCTAGGAACTCTAACTTATGTACAGGATAGTTCTTTTCGGATGGGGTCAGGCTTCTACTGGCAAAGGCCACTGGTCTCAGGCCATTCTCATGCTCTTGTACAACACAGCCCCAACCCTTGCAAGCTAGCATCAGTGTGCAGGACGTAAGGTTTTCTTGGATCGGCATAGGCCAGCACTGGAGCATGGGTAAGTTGATATATGATCTCATGAAAAGCAGTCTCACAATCAGGAGTCCAGCGGGCCCCAAATACTTCACTCGGATGAAAATACACTCTTTCAGTCTTGAGGGACGCTGACTTTTGGTATTTTTTGTGGGTTGGGGGATACCCTTGAGTAAGGTTAAGTAAAGGGCGGATCACTCTTGAATAGTCCTTGATGAAGCGCCGATAATAACCACAGAATCCCAGGAATCTTTGCAGTTCTTTTAGATTTTTGGCTGTGGCCAGGTGGTCAAGGCCTCAACTTTACTTGGGTCGGCCTCTATTCCTCGGTGGATACTATGTGTCCCACATACTTTACTGATGTTTGAAAGAATTGACACTTATCAATGGACAGTTTAAGGCCAAAGTCCTCCAGTCGGTCCAATACCTTAAATAATCTGCTCTCATGTTCCTCCAGTGAGCTGCCAAACACAATAACATCATCTAGGTATACCAGGCACTCTAGTAAGTTCATGTCCCCACTGCACGCCTCCATCAATCGTTGAAAAGTGGCTGGGGCACCTGAAATCCCTTGAGGCATCCTCATGAATTCATAGAAGCCAAGCGGACAGATAAAGGCCGTCTTCAGCTGGTCCTCTGGGGCCATCGGATCTGGTAGTACCCACTGCGGAGATCCAGCACAGAGAACCACTTGCTCCCGCTTAGGCAGTCCAAAGCATCCTGAATGCGGGGCATTGTGTACTGATCAGGATAGTCCACCGTTTAAGGTGCGATAATCCACACACATCCTTACTGTTCCATTCTTTTTCCTCACTACCACAATGGGGGAAGCATAAGGGCTTCTGGATTCTTGTATTACACCAGCAGCTAACATCTCTTGCAGATGCCGTCTCACATCATCTATGTCAGCAGGTGCCAGGCGTCGAGACCTCTCACGAAATGGTCTTTCGTCATGCAGCCGGATATTGTGCTCAGCTCCCTGCACGCATCCTACATCCCATTCCTTTAAAGAAAACACCTGGTCTCTCTGGGCAAGCTTCTCACTGATCCTCACTTTCCATTCAGCTGGCAGCGGAGTCGCCAAATCAAACAAGTCAGCGTTACTCTGTCATTCTTCCTTGAACTCTTGCTGCTGGGTAGCACTGCAGTGTCTGCACAATGCACATTAGCCAGGATGCAACCTCTGTTTACTCGAATGTCTCTTTCAGACACATTATGAACTTGGACCATTACCCTTCTGGCATAAGCATGGGCTCTTGCGGGCAAAATACTAGGCTTGACCAGCAGTCCTCTGGCAATTTTCCATCGCCTGGTGCATCCAACATTAATATTTTATTCTTAACATCCTTTCTGATACGGACCTCTCCCTGTAAGGTACACTGGGCATTTGGCGCCAGGATCAGAGACTCAGGATCCTTCTTCCATACAATTCCGACCGGGTTCCTCTAGTTCTGTTTTTCAGCATCTCTGTGCCTCATAGGCCTTCTTAATTAAAGCCGAACTCTTAAAGCTCTACTAGTCTTGGACCCTGTTTTTCATAACACAACTGTGCCAGCCTTCCAACATATGAGCATTTGTTCCAATCAACAAAGGGACACCATCATACAGTCCAGTGGGGACACACTAAGGCTAGGGTCTCTACTTGTTCGGCCACTCCAGCCACGGAGGTGGGAAAGACAGCCAAATTCGGATATACCCGGAATAGGGTAGGCCTTCTCACTTAACCCCCATACATGCAGTCCTTCTAATGGTTGTAAGGGTACGCCTGACAAATGCTTCTTGATACCAATCCTGGAACATAATTGTCACTTGGGAGCCACTGTCTAATACAGCTCTTGTAGACACTCCATTCACCTTTACAGTGGTCTCCATGGAGGGACCCACTATTCTGGACCAGTCTGGAGAGGCGGTAGTGGGGCCTGGGCAACTGACCTTGCCACAAAGGACGTGAATTAGCATTTTGGTGCCCTCACTGGGATCATGTCGTGCACCTCTTAACCACTGATTTCTTCTCCAAGCTCTCCTTGTAGCCTATATGCAACTTTGTCAGTGTCTTTTGGGGACTGGCATTCCCTTTCATGTGCCCATCTTTCCGCAATTATAGCAAAACATACTTTCTGGAGTTTGAGCTGGCGAGCGCCACACTGGGAGCCAGAGGCGGGGGTATTACTAACTGGAAACCTGGGTGCCATCTCTGTCTCTGGCGTGATAAGCATTTGGAGACATCTCGTCAGTTTCTCCACTTCCATGGTCAAGGATTTGAGTTTGGAGCTGTTATCAGCAGGAGATACATGGTGGGTACCCCACCCCCTAGCAGATGCAGTCGGATATAGGTCAGGGCCCGTACTTGCAAGCGTGGCCTTCATAAAGGGACTGTTTTGAATTCCTGGATCTCTCTCAACAGTTCGCCCCATTGTGGCATATCTTTTCCTTGTCAGAGCACTCATTGACTGTCAACCTCTGCCCCTGAACTTCACTTGATGGGTCACCCTCAGTCACCTCGGTCGTAGCCATAGCTGTTGGTGCAGGTACCTCCCGAGGTCGCCTTTTCTCAACTCCTCGATTTCTCTCATTAACTCATCATAGGAGGGTGGGGATTCCAGTCGATTTGCCAGGCGTAACTGAAGCAACAGCAGTTCTGAGAAGGGGCAGACTTAAGGATTCTGTCCAGTCTGGTTGGTCCAGTTCAATTGCTGGCAAACTACCCTTTCTGAGGCATTCTTGCAACAATTTTTCCAGCGAGAGACATACACAGACAACAACCCCTTGGTACTGTTGTGCATTTCTTACTCTCCACCATAGGTCCTCATCAGAATCTGGGCTCCCATACACATTCTCCAAGGCCTCAAGATAGGCCTGTGCAGTCGCTTCAGGGTTACTGGCCCGCTTAGCACGGATGGTAGCCAGGGCAGGACCTCGGAGCTCTCACTAACCCTCTTTCTCCGCCTTCCGAGCATTGCCATTCTAGCACTTGGGGGCAACATAGTCTATCCAGGTCTCCCAGTCATCCTCCCTTGGGGGTGGGAGGTGCCAGAGATCCTCAACCTTCGTAAGAGTCATGACTAATGGCAGGTGCAGAAATAGGAGTCTGCATTGGTTCAGCCACCATTACGGGCACTGGAGCAGGAGAGGGTGTTGGGGAGGAACACCCAGGTGGCAAGAATAGTTTCTTCAAGTCCTCCACAGTTTTCCCTCTCCCAGCAACCATTCAGCAAATTTCTCCTCAAAAGTTTCAGATAGTGGTGGGGCTGATTCCCCTGGTCTTTACTGTCCTAGTTATCACTCTCAAGCAGTGAGGGCTCCTCTGGGGTAATGGTCTGTGGCACTTTGGAGCTATCTATGGATCCTTAAACTCTACTAGGCCCAGGAAAGTGTGGGTGAGCAGATTAGCATGCCGACCCACCACCACAGGGTTTTGTAAACCTTCCACCTTGGAAAGTACTCCTGCACAGTGTCCATTGATACCCAGGGGATGTCCAGGATAAGCATAGCATTTTGGGGTGATCTCCTCCCCAGTACACCACTCCACCAGCCGGTGCACAGCCACTTCTGTCGGGTACCCATTTTTTTCTTAACAGTGGTTCAGTAAATATGGCCACTAGAGGACACACAATCCCAGCGGTGAGCCTCCAAGATGTAACCCCTAGATGGCGCTTATCCCAGGGCTACTACCCCTGCCTGATTTGCCACTAACAGGTTGAGGGGCCTGGATCCAATGGCGGGTGCCTCCACCCAGAGGTCAGGGTTTGCAATAGTTAAACTAACTTGGTCACAGCCCTCTGGGACACTGCAACCCTTCTTCCACTAGTGGCCCACACAATATATCAGAATTACCTTCACAGTATACTCTTACCCCAGGACTGGTTCCGGCACTGGGACCTCCTGTGAAATGAGATACAGTGCAACAATCACAGTACAGTACTTTAACATAGACAAATACCTCAGGCAGTATAACTTTGCTGAAACAAGCAGCTCTGATTTATTTAGGGGATATAACAAGGACAGGGGAAATCAGGTTAATTAGCTTATCACTCTAATAATCTACCTATGGCTCTGTGCACAGGCCTATCCCTATCAGTTACTGTCCCTGGTACCCAAGCCTAGTGGCTAGTCCAAACCGTGGCAGCTGGTAGAGGCCCTTTCACACGAGAAAAGGAGATTAAACAGTCAGCAGTACAGTAATTCCATTTGGATTTAATGTGGCAATTCAACAGGGAGCAACCCTGAATTAGTACTCACGACCTCCAAATAAGATAGGGTCCTTCAATGTCAGCAGGGCTCACTTGAGGTACACAAACCTCTTCACACATCCATATAAAAGAAGCACTATACCAGGCAGGCTGCATCTGTATCCCGATCGCAATTACTGCACAATACCCGGAGAACACACAGCAGATTCAGTTCCTGACAGACCGAGTGCAATTTTCAGCAATTCTTCCAGTCTTCTACAGGGTGAGCCTGGTTTCTACTCTTCAGAGATCCTTTGATTCTTTTCACAGGACTATGATTCAGTCCTAACAAGCTGCAGCAGACCGGAACTCTGGCCCAGCACACGTTTTTTTTTGACTAAAACTGCACACTGAAAAAGCACAGGGCTCCTTCCTTCTTCACTGCCAAAGCTCAACTGAAACTCCAACCGACAAAACCGGCACTTCCTTTGAGTTCCTCCCAGTTCTTGACTGGATTGGCTGTCACTCACAATACACTGCTGCTGTTGGTCCAAAAGGCACTGAAGTCTAAACTACATCTCCCAGAGTCACTGCCCATACAATCCTCTTGTGGCTGGCTCAGATTATGAGTCCAAGTTCTGATTCGGCCCAAGGCACCATTTTAGAGCTAGCTTACCCCACACTGATTGGTCCAGTTCAGCAGTTCAAAACCAGAATGGGGAACTAGGCAGACACTGTTCTGACTGCAAAAGAAAGCAGGTTAGACAAACTGTAATTTCATTATCACTCTAAATGGTTTCTGGCAAACAGTTACATCTTTCAGATAGGTTCCTTTGCACCCTAGTGACTGCAAAAATGGAGTGAATTGGCAGCAGCTTGAGTGGTACTCAATCAAAGAAACACACAGTCCCCCATACAAACTAATTATGTCTGCAAGCAGACAGCTCTTAAAGAGACAGTACCAGAGGTTCTAAAAACACTCACTGATAAATAGCTTAAACGCCAAACACCATTCAGGCTTGGAGCATTCAAGCAAGCTCCTGGAAGTCTTTTGGGAACCCCCATTTGCAGGGGGGTTACACTTGCAAAGACATTTCATCGTATACTGGTAGAGATCTGAAGGGTACGTAGGGAGGAGAGGATGGAAGACACAATGGAGGGCAGGGGAACAGAGGATGACAAGGCACAAAGGAAGAGGGAAGAGGGCAGCCTACTATGTGGGAGGCCCCAAAGGAATTAGTTCAGGGAAGAAGTGAGGAAGCTGGGGGTGGGGGTTTACTCTAATAGGAGGTCGGCCAACAGGGGGAATAAGAAGGTCAGGGAGATCAGGAGCTAGGGGTCTGTGTTTAGTCCAGAAGAGTAGTGCTTACCTGAAGCAGTCACATGCCATTTTCAGGCAACGATAGAACAGCTGTCTGAATATGTAGGGGCTAGGCAGAAAGGAGAGTTTAAGTGCTTTTTGCGTGTTATTCCAGAGTGTTGGTAGATAGGAGCTAATGGTATTCCAGAGGAATTCTCACCCTGTAGGGGTACCAAAAGCACCCCTAGAGGTGCCGCAGGATGATTCCCATGGCGAAAGGTACCTTAGGAAGGAACACCGAGGAGAGAGGCACTGCTGCTGGAGGAGGAGGAGGGGAGGATGGTGGGGCAAAGAAAAAATGCTTCAGAAGGAGACTGAGAGGAACTGCTTATGTAGGTCAGGAAGTGGTAGTGGCTGGCTGCTTGCTCACTGAACTACAGGCCCAGCCTTCCAATTCAATGGCCTACGCATCCAGTATAGTGTTATGCTTGTGCAACTGTGTTACTTTGGTTTTGGCTGTTTGCACTCTCTGTTCCAGAGGAATTACCGCCCTATAGGGGTGCCAAAAGCAAGGAATCCTCGAAGAGGGCTCCACCCCTAGAGGTGCCACAGGACGATTCCCTTGGCTAAAGGTACCTTAGGAAGGAACCCCAGAAAGAACTGTAGTAGTACGAAGCATGTTAGCAATCAGTAGCTATGAGGCATAGCAGTAGATAAGGCATCAGGCAGCATGATAACATAATGAAATGTGCAGGTTAGCAATGGCATGAGTTTGATGGGTTGTACTGGAGATTGAGGGGACCTCCTAAGGAGAGAGGGAATGGCAAGTAGGGACACCATCCACCTCCATCCAACAGCAGAACCTACCTAAAGGAATTAGGGAACACTAACTATGGCTAACTAACAGTTATGACCTGAGGTACGGAGGAGAGAAAAAACCCTTTGAGGAGAAAATCTCTGGGGATCCAAGGCCTAGGTCGCCTTCCGTCCAGGCTTGAGATGTTTGTTTTGTGACAGCCCTGCTGCTGCAATTTAGAAACCCAATAAAAAGGGGGGTGGAAAATATTCCAATTTAGAGGAAAGCTCTCGTTCAATCCCTCTAACAGGAACACCGTGGAAGGTTGAGAGAGTGTTCTACAACATCGGGGCAACCAAGGTGGGAGGAGGAGAGCAACAACTGCCGAGGCACTCACCTGACCTACTCGCCCTAAAAACAAACCAGGTGAACCAGAGGCAGTCATGGGGAGAATAGCTTTGAAAGGTGCCTCTGAACCCGATTGGGCAGATAAAGGGGCTCTGTAAGAGCCCCACCCCTTCACCGCTGAGTCATAAATTCTACAACTTGAGGTGCCGTTGGTACGGTTGATGACTGAAGGTCCACCCAGAGAGAGGACATTCTCAGCTATGGGCCAGGTGAGAAGGACCCCGCCCCAAGTTTCACATGCTCGAGTTATGGACTCTGGGTGCAGAGTGAGACCGTTGGCTGCAAGGAGGCCCTGTGCCAGGAATGATATGGCTGACATGCCCCAGAAAACTGAAGAGGAGTAGAATGAGCGGTGCTTACTTGCACCTCATGGAGGTCAGATGGTAGTAGTGAGCATTGAGGAATGATTGCATAAGCAATGAGTGGACCTGCACATAGGTCAGTAAGCAGAGTAGCAATAGTTGGACCTGCACGTAGGTTTGTAAAACAAAGTAGCAATGGTTGGACCTGCATGGAGGTCGGAGGTGCAGCACATATGAATAGTGAGGCAAGCCAGCCAAGCATGCAAGGAAGCCAATGGAAGTGACAGATACGCTGAGGATTTTAGGCGGAGGAGGCAGGACTAGAACATAAGTAAGTACAGTATGTCACACGGGACCACGACTCCCCCAACACCTCCAAGTCCCCACCATAGGAAAAACAAGAAAGTGATGGAAGGGGCCAAGACCCACATGCAGATATAAAACAAGTTTACAGCATCAGCGGTAGCTTAGCTGACCTCAAGAGTATAATAGCAGTGTACAAACAGAGAGCAGCATCTGTATGGACTAACTGAGTTGTAGGATTCGATGAACATAGACTGAAGAAAGGCAATGCTGAAGCAGCTAACATAAGGCAGTGCAGTGAAACTGCAGCAATGAGGTATGTGGTAGCAGCTGAGGAAGCAGGATTAAGCTGCATAGCTAGGGTTCAGTGTGAGCCTGAACCAGGTGAACATAATAAAGGTGCAGAACATGGAGAGCAGCTACGTGTTTTGATTTGAAACATACAGATAATGATTGAAGCTGCATTTGAGTACATGAGAGCAAGTAGCATGAGCTCTGAATTAGCAATATACAAAGGCCCGGATATTCAAAGGGGTTGTGCATGGTGCAGCAGAGTTGTGCTGGCGCAACCTCCACATTGCACCCCGGTGAGATATTGAAAGGGCTGCCAGGCACAGATGCAGGGGGCATGCCCATGCATATGTAGCACATCCCGATATTCAGCCCGGGATGTGCAGCACATCTGCTGGTGCAACCCTGCATTGCACTGCATAGGGGGGCTCAAAGTTCAGCCCATGAGGAGTGGGAACAAATCCTGGCCACCCAGAGCTGGGCTGCTGTATTGCATGGCGCAACACAGTAGCCGCCAGCCATGGGTGGCCACCCGCCCACCCAGAACACCATCCGCAAGCACCCACATAACCCTGGTAGTCTAGTGGAACCCTCCCTGCCCGTTGCCGCGATCACCGTATAATACAGTAGAAGTAATCCCTGGTAGTCCAGTGATACCCCCTCACCCTTCCGTGTCCCCGATCACCGTAAAATACTGTAGAAGTAAGCCCTGGCAGTCTAATGGTATCCCCTCTCCCTCTCGTGTCCCCGATCGCCGTACAATACTGTAGAAATAAGCCCTGGTAATCTAGTGATACCCGCCCATTGCCGCAATCATGGTCCATCTCCGCATATAATTTCCCTGGTGATCCAGTAGCCCCCCCACACATAACCCTTGATCCCACCCCGTTGGCGGTGGCGGCTGCAACTGCCTGCACCGCATGCCGCTGTAAAATGACAGGTACAGTATGGGCTGCAAGCTCATTGGTCCACAGTGTGGACCAATGGATTGCAGCAGGAACACTACGTACTAGACAGTCCCAAATATGTGAATGACTTCATTCACATATTTGGGACTCAGTATAGGTATGCTCTGCAAGCCCATACTGTACCTGTCATTCCGCAGGTGGCGGGCAGTATGCTGGCGGGTTGCAGCCACCCGCCGACGACGGGGGGAAGGAGTGGGGTGGGCAAGGGGTTCTGTGTGGGTGGGAGGGGTGGAGGATGCCATTGGATCACCAGGGAAATGATACACGGTGTTTAACCGCGATCGCGACTACGGGGTTGGGGATGCCCCAGGATCCCCACTGCACACGTCACTATGTGCAGGGCACCAGTCACAATTCGCTGGACTGCCCTGCGACAAGGCATGCAAATGGGGCTATAATGAGCGGCAAATGGCCCCCATTTTGTGCCTTGCGCGTTATAGCCCTCATTTGCATGCCCCCTGCTGAATATCACGGGTGATGCGCCCAGCGCAACTGCATTTGTGCTGGCACATCCCCGTGCTCCCTATCTGTGGCTTGCACCGGCACAGTGCCACTGCGTCATGTGCAGTGAGTGCGCTGTCTGTGCCATATTCAACGGTGCTGCACCATGGCACATCACCGTTGAATATCACCTGGTCCTGGCCCCGGCGCATCCCAGTTGCGCTGTGCCCAGGCTTGCGCCACTGCCTGGTGCGGTCTGAATATCCCAGCTCCAGTGTTGTAGAAACAGAAGCCCCCCAAAAAGACTAAACAAAAGACAGAGGAACAGGAAACAACACAAAGAAGCACACAGCTGAAGGCAAAATACAAACCAAATGCAGGAGAACAGACAACAGAAGTCCAGCAGAAAGGCCGGCCATTGGCGCAGTGGTGGGCTTTCCGCTTGCGACACAGCGGCCAGGTTCGGGAAGCGGACCGGGTCATCAGAAAAAGGCGGCTGGGGAGAAGGATGAAGCATACTGGATGGCTCTCCTTCTTTGGGGGGGCGGGGAAGCATTCGAGCGCTGAGGGACTCTGGTGGAGGCCAGGATCTCGCGCTGCCGGCCGACGCCAGTATCTGGGGGCGGGCAGGCCAGGCGTGCGTCCCGCCCCCGTGGGAGAAAAGTGAAAGAAAATGCAGGCAAGGCAGGACCACCATGAGTATTAAGCCTCCCAGAGGACCTCACCTCATCCCTGTCACTGCGGGGCCCCAACCAGACACTCAGTTCCTGGGTGGGTCACGGTGGCCACAGCCCCGCCCTCAAAGCCGGGTGACCGAGGGTCCCCGGCAGCCATAGGCAGTGGTGGAGGTCTCTGGGGGCCGTGACCAGGGGTGATGAAAGACGGGGTCCTGCCAGATAAAGGAAAAAAAAAAAAAGAAGTCCAGCAGAAACCAAAGAAGCGGGGAAGGGGTAGACCCCAGCCAGCAGCAGAGGACAGACTGGCAGAGCCTCCGGCTGCAAAGAAAAAATGCTTCAGAAGGAGGCTGAGAGGAACTGCTTATATAGGTCAGGAAGTGGGAGTGACTGGCTGCTTGTCCATTGAACTACAAGCCTAGCCTTCCAGTAAGCAGTGATCCTGCTGTGGCAGTCTGTCGCTGAAAGTAATTCCCTTTTTATTTCAGATCTTCATGCCGAGTCAGTGGGTGCATAATGCCCATCAGGGGCAATTATGTGGTGGGGTATAGACCACCATTGATTGGAATTACTGTGATTATGAACTGTTTTTCACCTTTTATTAATATTACTGGGTTGAGGGAGGAGGGTTCTTTATGAAGGACATTTATTAGTGCATGCATCAAGAAATCTTAGAGGGTGTGAAACATTGATTAGTATTTCTGCACATGTTTGATTCGGGAGGGCATGTATTGATGAAAATAATAGAGCAGTAAACAAAAATCTTGTTCTGAAATTTTGTTTTATTGTTTTATGCATGTGTAACACAATGCAGCTTCACTTGTAGGCAGCTACACATCATAGGGCAGTCAGTTTTAGTTAGAGAATGTATGTGCCCCTATATTTGATACACATTAGAGTGTAAGTAACGGTACAGATAAAACATACCTGAGTTCCATTTGAGTAAAGATGAGTTAACAACTACCAAGGCACATGGCAAGCATCCTGTTATAATACCAATACAGCTGTAGAAAAAGTAGACTACTGAAGTTGTTTTGCAATAACATATGAAAATTGCAGTAGAAGAAGGCCCATTTGTCTGGACAAATGTATGAAGTAAATGTTTAGGAGCACTTGGCCCTAACTGTAGACTGTTTACTATTCCTATATTTAAACACCTCTTACTAGTAAAGATCCTAAATGTTAGAATACTATTCAGGGCTAAGACAGCAGAGTATAGCAGAACTTGTAATTAACTAAAAAAAAAACAAAAAAAACAAAAAAATTGAAGTTCCTCAGTAAAGTGATGATAGCAGTGAAAGTCATTTTTCAGTCTTTTGTGTTGGATCTTTGTAGCTGATGTTCAATACGTTCTATGTTACAAAAATGTAAAGATAAATGGGCTCAATTTTCAAAGCCCCGAGAATGCCGCAGACCCCTGGTGCATTGATCATTTGACACATGGGACTTGCGGCATTCTCCCAGCCGGTGATCAGATTTTCTATCCCGAGCGCCAAATGCTGCAAGTTAGACCAGCTTTTTCCTCGTCTAACTTGCACCACTTGGAGGACCCTTTTAACGGGGCTTGCACCAAATCTTTGCCATCAGCCGCCATAAACTAAGGAAATACACACAGTGTTGATACACAAGGAGGCGTGGAAAGGATGAGAAAGGACTTGGCAAGGTTGGAGGAATGGTCAGAAGTATGGCAGCTAGGATTCAATGCAAAGAAGTGCAAAATAATGCACCTGGGAAGAATACACAATGGGGGGGAGGTAGTAACAACAACAAAAAAGGAAAGGGACCTGGGGGTAATCATATCAGATAACCTTAAGGTTAGCAAGCAATATAAGAAGGCAGTAGGGAGGGCTGGGAGTATACTGGGGTGCATAGGGGGAGGCATCAGCAGCAGAAAACAGGAAGTTGTTATCCCTCTGTACAGACAGTTGGTGAGACCCCATCTGGAGTACTACGTCCAGTTCTGGAGACCCCATCTCCGCAAGGACATAGACAGGATAGAGGCAGTCCAGAGGAGGGCAACTAAAATGGTGCAGGGTCTGCAAGAGAAGCGTATGAGGAGAGACTAAAGGAGCTTAATATGTATACCCTTGAGGAAAGAAGGAGAGGGGGGACATGATAGAAACTTTTAAATACCTTAGTGGAATCAACAAAGTCCAAGAGGGTAGCATCTTTCAGAAAAAGAGACGTGCAAGAACAAGGGGACACAATTTAAAGATAGAGGGGGGACGGTTCAGGGGCAATGTGAGGAAGTATTTTTTCACAGAGAGGGTGGTGGAAGCATGGAACTGCCTTCCTGAGGAGGTTGTGGGGTCTAAAACTGTGGGAGAATTCAAGAATGCATGGGACAGACATAAGGCAATTCTTGTGGGGGGTAGGAAGAAATAGGCTGTTGGTTAATTAGGATCTGCGGCCTATCCTGTAGGTAGGGAAATGGGCAGACTAGGTGGGCCAAGCGGTCCTTATCTGCCGTCAAAGTCTATGTTTCTATGAAACTGTTGCAACTGTGCCCGATGTACTATAATTGGGTACAGATGCATCATAGTAGTTTGGCACAACTGTGCCAAAAAATAGGTTTGATGCAGGGCTTGCAGCAAGCCCTGCGTCACCCTTTGAAAATCTGGTACGGTTTTGTCAAGGGGAGAAACTGTAGCATGTAAAAGAAGTAGTCAGTGTGATTCAGTCCAAAACTGTAATCTTCCTCACCATTCGAACATGCCAGTCATGTTATCAGATTATAAAATGGCTCAGTAAATTCCCTTAAGCAGAACCTTCACAGGTGCTAATGCTGTCCCAAATTCTAGAGTCACTATAAGGCACATATTTCGGGTAGGGGAAACCTGCCCACTATATCATAGATCATTCTCCCGGTACGATGATTATCCAATGTCTGAATTCTGTCATTTTCCAGTTTTTCAATGAGACACTTGGTGTCCTGAGGAATCTGTAAACAAGTTAATGATTTGCAGTTGGTCTGTGTGGCAAATGATAACTCTAGATATACTCGGATCAGTGCCTTGCCTACTAAAAGTTTTCTGTTCCTCTTTGCAGAGTGTAATGCCTTATCTCTTAGCGAGGCATGGTTGAGCTAAATGAGTGCTGTATGTGTTTATGTGGGTTTGAGCTGGCCCTTCTCAGGGTCATACATTAGATTCTGTCGATGAACCCTGCTAGGGTGTGAGGAATTCCATTTAAGTAGCTGTGAGAGTTATGTTTAATAAAATGTTACAGGATCATCCATGTCAAAGCCCTCTTGAATGCTGACTAGGCACAGATTCCATTCTCTACTGGAGTTTTCAAGTTGCTCCAATCTCATTTGTAAATGTTTAATTTTCTGTGTTACGTTTGCTACACATTGCTAACCCCTGCCTCATTTGTCCGATTGCATTGGCCACATGGCTCAACAACCCCAGCGCAGATTGCTCAACCTAGTTTAACCTCATCGAAAAGTCATTGAACTTGTTTGTTTTATTCATTTATTCATTTGTTAGGGTCACTGGAAACAAGGTTGCTTGTACGAGAGCAACAGGGATGTCAGTGTTACAAAGGTGGTTACAGTGCTAAATAGAGTGTACACAGAGGGCTAGATATTCAGAAATGTGCCAATGACCGGTGCAAGTCCGGCATAGCGCAAATCTGATGCGCCATGGCACAACGAGTGCCATATTCAGAGGTTGAGCATGCCGAAATGCGCCAGTGCAACATGGCTGAATATGGCAGGGATGCGCAATGGCACAACCAGACTTGCACCATGGCGCAACCAGATCTGCGCCATGGCGCAACCAGACATGCACTACAATACAACCAGACATTTGCCATGGTGCACAAACAGCAGCCACAAGCAATGGTGTGAGCACAGCAGCAGAGCAACACAGGGGGGGCACAGCACAGGAAGAGACCCAGGGACAGTGCTAGGGAAGCACAGTGGCAGGCCACAGGTGACCAACACCAGCAGGGCACACACAGGCACCCAGACACCCCCACCCCAGAACACAACAGTGGCACAGAAAGCAGGCAACAGGTGCACCAATGGCCAATGAAGGACCACCAAAGGAGAGACCCCCGGGCCGCATGCTGTGCCCCCACCCACCCCCCAGCAAGCCACACCCAGGACCAAGCTGCCAAGCACACACACACGCCACACACGCCAGACAGCTGCCCCATGGGCACCCCAAAGCACAGCCACTGACCAAGGGGCAGGACACCACCACCATGGGGCACTCTACAGCACACAGCAGTGCACTGCAGATGCACAACTCACACACCGACACATGCACACCACACAGACACACACCATGCCACTGCAGCATGGCTCCTCACGCCAGCTGCAAAGCAGACTCCGACACAGGCAGGTAAGTCAAAATATATGTATTGTAGAAAACTATATACAAGTGAAAGGGGTGGGAAAGGGTAGGAAAGTGAGGGAAGGGGACAGGGAACAGGGACTGTACAGCAGGAAGGGAGACAGATGGGGGAGGGACAGCAGGGGAAGCAGGGAAAGGCTGGTGTTGGAACTAAGGGTGTCCGTGGCCCACTGTCACCTGGCGCCTCTGTCGCCGCCTGTCTGCCGGGATGAGCTGGCGCACCTGCTGGACTGCCTCCATGGTGGTGGAAGTTATAAGTATGATCTGGCGCAGCAGCCTACAGTATAGGGGCAGCCTTGACCTCCGCCGGATACCTATGACAAAGGACAGGAGAGGTGATCAGTGCAAGGTTCCAAGGTACCATGCTCACCCACTGTGCGCAATGGGCAGTGGGAACATACACCCCTGGAGTGGCACCCTGGCCACCCATGGTTGGGGTGGGCCAATGCCTGCCAGCAACCCAGCACGCCATGGCAGTGCACAGAGGTGGGCACTGCTGCCCAATGGCCACTCGACTGTACAGCGGCAGTCAGAAGGAGCAGGGCACCAGCAGCACCACAGCAACACCAGTGGCAGCCAGGCACACACCCACCCCACCAACAGCTGGTACCCATGTGCAATGGCCGCCCCATAGTGGCATGCACCACGCACAGTGCGCAACACACAGCTGCCATGGCACATGGCACAAGTGGCCATGGCTGCACCCACTCCCCCGCTGACCACCCTGCAAGGAGCACAGGACCAAAACAGTGCCTGCCTGCCCACTGCGGCCCCACTGGTGCCTGTCCTGCTGCTGCACCACCACCATTGGGTCCTGCTGCAGCCTGCTGGGCTGGCCCTGGTGCTCCTGCCGCCCTTGCTCTGCGGCGATCTTCAGGTCCTGGAAATGGAACAAAGACTGGTACACATCAGAGAACACCCACAGCATGTGCCCACCACCTCCACCCCTGTGCACAGTGTGTGCCCCTGCCCGACATATCCCGCAAGGCTGTATACATAGCGCACGCTAGCAGTATACACCCATGATGCGCCACAATGACAGTGTACCCCTCTGCAGGACATGCCAGGCAGACTAGCCATCACCACAGTACAGCACTAGGACACACATGCAGCATGGGCTGACTTACCTGGCCGTGGCACGGCCTCTCGGCCGACGCATGCGTGCAACTGTCTCAGGCACTCCGGGTCCCACCACATGAGATCTCCATACCGGTGGCGGCATTGCTCCCTGGTTCTGGCCACCCCAGTGTTCTGCACCAGGCTGGCTGTGATGCCCTGCCAGACATCCGTCCGTGGCTGCATGTGGCTGCACTCAGGCCACCAGATTAACCAACTCCATGTCAGACCAGTTACAGGCCCCGGCAAACTCCCTGCTGTGCCATTGCACCCACAGCCATGTATGGAGAAAAATGGCGGCCAGAGGTGCACGTGTGCACAACATGCGTGGGATGTGCACCTCATGGAGGCATGCGCTCTGTCCACCAATCACACAATGCCAGGGATGCTTGACATGGGCGTGGTCTGACAGGCACATGGTGGTGGAGTCCCAAGGGATCAGAGGGTCACAGTAGCAGTCAGGAGTTGACCGGTGCACTGTGCACTGGTGTGCAGTAGCAACCATGGCGCACAGTGTGCCACGGCACCTATTGCACAGTAGGCGCACAGTGCGCAGTAGGCGGTAGCACACCGCCTGATGCATGCGCACTGCAGTCCTGCACACTAAGCATGCGTGGACATTGCGCCGCGACTTGCTCCGGAGCAATTCCATTGCGCACGGAGCAAGTGCGCGATATTCAGCTGCCACATGCAGAAGAGCTTATCAGTCAATGCGCAGCACACTGATGCAATTAGCATGTGATTGCCATTTGCGCCAGTGCTCATTTGCATGTGTTGCGCTATAAAAACACCACAGACCAACACAGGCCATGGACCAGTATTGCAACCTTCTGAGGTAAGTTGCGCTTGCTGCTGAGCCCAGCCAGCACAGCAGGGTGTACGGGGTAAGCTGCTGCTGACACTGACACACATGTTTAACTCCACAGGTAGCACTATGTCGGAGCGGGAAGAGATTGAGGAGTGTGGCATGCAGGCCCAACTTTACCAAGGCAGAGGCTGATGCCCTCTTCAAGGCCTACCTCGACAGGGAGCTACTGCTGAGTGGTGCCACAGGCACACCACAGGCCAGGGATGCTGTCTGGGAGGAGGTGGTGACGAGTGTCAACCAGCAGGGCAGCCACCAGCAGTCCATGCAGGAGTGCCGTAAGGAGGTGGGCACTGATAAACGCTGCATCAGGGAGAAGGTGGTGGCCATGCGTGCAGCCTGGACAGCCTCTGGAGGAGGGCCTGCTGCTGTGCCACAGCTCACGGCGCAGGAGGAGTTGGTGGCAGCCATCATGTGCTGCAGCACTGTGGAGGGTGTGCCGGGTGGAGGTTTTCAGATGGGTGGAAGCCCATCATTGCATGGTGTATAATGGGCATGCATAGCAAGCAGTGGATGGTGGGGATGGGGGTCTTGCATCACTAACCCATCTCTTTTCTCTTTTCAGCACCAGCATGGCTGCATGCGGTGGATGGGGCGCCAGCAGCAGCTGTGGTGGCAGGCCCAGCCCCAGAAAAACAGCCATCCACCTCCACGGGCATCCGGGGACCCTTTCAGCTTCAGTACGCCACCACTGTCCAGCCAGATGTCCTGGCATGTGGTCGGATGAGGCCCTGGCTGTGCTTCTGCAGGATGCCTGCCATGGTGTCCTCTGTGTGGAGACACAGATCGGGACGGGGTCTGACACCGATGACAACCTGACCGTGAAACTGGACAGCATGGGTGGTGTTGTGGAGGAGACACCCACACCAGGTAGCATCACAGGCAGCACGCCCAGCAGCCTGACAGTGGTGGGACAGCTGCCCACCGTCACTGCGGGTGCTGCTGTGTGCACTGCCATGGCAGTGCCATGTGATGGTGGTGGTGCGGCCGTGCAGGCGCTGGGCAGCGTTCAGCGGCCGGAAGGGCAGCAGCAGGCTGCGGGGGCCATAGGATAGCCGGACACAGGGTCCACTGCTGGGGTGCCTGAGAGGGACCTACCCAATGGGGACCTCACTGTGCAGTGTCCACCTGAGTGGGGGGCTGTGCTGCACGGTTGTTCACCACAGGAGAGACGGCGCCCCACCCAGGATCCCCTGGGCGCCGACCCATTGGCATAGCACACACCCAATTGCTGCGGGCCTCCACGGAGCAACAGGGTGCTGCTTGCTTCTGGGGTGCGTGCACTGCGTATGGAGGTACACCAGGCAGCCGAGCAGCGTGAAAGAGGCACTGCACAGCTACTGGTGGCTATTCAGTGATTGCAGGAGGACACGACTGTATCCCAAGATCGCATAGCCAATGCGATCAGGGATGACCTTGCACTGCTGGCTGCCACAGGGCATGGCCGGCCACCTCGGACACCACATAGTGCACTGTCCACCCCACAATCCTGATGGTGAGTGACACCCTCCCTGTGCTGTTGGCATCCCAGGCATGCCTGAGGCGGTCCTATTTGGGTGTCTACACACCCCTGTGCGGACCCTGTCGTGGTCCCACAGTACAACTCCTGGGGGGCTGTTGCAAACACCCCCTGTGGCCAATGAGCAGCCTTTGGCTGCCGATCGGCCCTAGCTTGGCCACCCATGTGGCCGCAGTGGCCATGGTTCTGCATGGCGGACCTGCTGTGCATGCTGCCCTGGCTGCAGTCTGCTGCCGCTGCCCTGTGCGCACATGGGGTGTGTGTGTGTGTGTGTGTGTGTGTGTGTGTGTGTGTGCACACCACAGGTGTGGCCCCTGTGTGTCATGCCACACGCTGCCTATGTGTGTGCCTGCCCAGATGCTGGACCATGTGGCAAGGGTGTGATGAGAGCAGATCTGCACTGGTTGCGCCTGTGCACCGGTGCACTGCATCTGATCCCCGCCACATGCCAGCGACTGGGCATATGTGTGTGTCTGTGTGTTGCTGTGCACTGCTGTGTGCAGTTGCGTGTGGCTGTGTGGCACTGACACCCCCGCCCCAGCCTGTGTACTGTACCTGTGTGTGTGGCCAGTGCGTGGGTCTGGCACCACCTACCTGCGTGCACCGTAGTGCGATGGTGTCCCTGTGCTGGCATGCCATCCTCTGCAGCCAGGGATCCCTCCACCCGGGGGGGCTCTCCACCACCCTCCGGCCCATTGCCCTTGTCGTCCCCACTACTGTCCTCCTCATCAGCCTCGACAGCTATCCCACAGTCAATGGCCATATTGTGCAGTATGCAGCAGGCCAGGAATAGGCCACAGGCTTTTGAGAGGCTGTACTGTAGGACACAGCCAGACCTGTCTAGGCAATGGAACCGTGCCTCCAGCATCCCAAATACACGCTCAGTGATGTTCCGCATGCTGGTGTGTGCCTCATTGTACTGTTCCTCTGCTGGGGACAACAGGCGCCGATAGGGGGTGAGCAGCCAGGGCCTGAGTGGATAGCCACTGTCACCTGTGTGCATAATGAGATGGTTAGCCCTGCGTTTTCTGTTATTGTGCCCCCTGCCTATCACTGGCGCCCGCCAGCACACCCACCCTGCCCTCCTTATCCATGCCCTGCTCTGCCCGGCACCTCTTGCCCGTCGCATACTCACCCACTAGGTGGCCCATGGGGATGTCCCCATGCTCGAACCTCTGGCACAGCACAGTGCTGTGCCAGATGAATCCATCCTGTGCACTCCCAGGGTGTGTGGCACAGACATTGGTGATGCACCCCTTGGCATCGCACACCACCTGGCAGTTCACACTGGGGAACGTCACACCCTCAGGGTCAGGTGGCATGCAGATGCCCACGTGGGTGCAGTCAATGGCCCCAAGCATGTCAGGCATGCATGCTGCCCTGTGGAAGTCCTGCATGGTTGATGTACGCTCTGCCTGTGTGCTGGGGAATTGGATGTATTCAGAAGCATGTGGCAACAGGGCATTGAGGAACTGTGTGAGGAGGTGGGACATGGCTGACTGGGTTATGCCTGTAGTGTCTCCTGTTGGTCTCTGGAAGGTGCCCGTAGTGAGCAGGCACATGACTGCTGTCACCTTTGTCTCCACAGACATTGCGTGGCTCCGTCTTGTGGGTGCCTGTATCTCCTCACTGCACAGCTCACAGAGCTGCCTCAGAATGGCCCTGTTCAGGCGATACTGGCCCACAATCTCCGTATCGGTGTCATTCTCGAAGATGGTGTGGGCATGGTACCACCTGTTCCGGGCATACCGCTGACGGGCCCTTCCACGGCCATGTTGCTTTCCTCCTGCCTCCTCACACCCCTCATTATGGCCTCCATTAGGAAGGGTGCACTGGCTATGGCCCCTGATGTCCTGTCTCCCCCTAGGCAGTCGGCTGCTGCGGGCTGTATGCCACTCTGGTGCACTGCATGGCACTTAGCCTGCCTCTCCCTCTCACTCTTGCTCCGTCCCTGGCTCATTCTCCACTGCCACCTCTGTCCCACACCCCTGTGGCTGCCTGTGCCAGTCACTCTATCCCTCACTGGCTCTGTCTCCCTTGCTCTGTCTCTTTTTGTGTTTCTCCTTCCGTCTCTTGCGTCTCTCACTCTCTCCCTCTCCCCGGCACAAGTACTGTCTGTGTGCTTGCACCCTGTATTTACAGGCTCAAGTCTGCTCAGCGCATCCAGGATTTGCTCCGCTCTTGCGCTATGATCCCACAGTTGAATATTGAACTGCAACGCATATTCATGGGCACGCCCCCTGCTCTTGCACATGCATTCATTATAGTTGCACATTGGCGCAGTGGGACTTGTGTCGTGCAATGGCTCCGGCTGAATATCGCTTCTTGGCGCAAGTCCGCGCAACTGCTTTGAATATCCCGGCCAATATATTGAAGGATAAAGTAGGGGTGCAAAACTTTACACAGTATATGGTAGGATACAATGAGTGTAGAGGATATAAAGTGGATTACATACAGTAGAACAGGTAAGACACTATAGAGATATATAAAGTATGGTGCATCATTATAACCAGTGACAAGGTTTGTTGCTGTAGCACATACAGTTTAGTGTTGTGGCAGTGTAATTTTTGTAATTGAATGTAAACAGTTCAATGGAGCTAATGTTGCATATCTCATAGGGCACATATTTTCATATATTTACCACAGTATATCTAGGGGATTTCAGGCCCCAGTTTATTTTCAGTTGTGGAATGCCAAGGAGCATTTTATCCACTAACAGGTAAAGAAGAACCGTTAATAAATCAATCTCCTCCATACAGTGACACTCTTTGGTCTTATCACTGAAGGCACTAGGACCCTGTGGGAACCTAGAACATTTGGTTAGGCAATGCTGCACATGGTGCTGACACAGTGCATCTTGCATGTTTCCGCATTTGCAAATAAATGGTGTGGTTGTCCCTACGCACATCAGTTTCTGTTTTCCCCACCATTGAGAGCACAGTATACCTCAGGGTGACAGGACTTTGTTGTTGTTCAGCAGCTTCTCCAAGTGCAGTCTTTGACATCGCTTCACCTCATTTCTCTCTTCATTATTTTTCATAATGTTCAGATCTTCCAAGAATCAGTCTTCTCCATAGATTCCATTTAATGGGTCTGTGCCAGAGGCACTAGGACTCTGTGGGAGCCAGAACTTTGAGGGCTGGTGGCATGATTAACCCCTAGCTTTGCATGCACCACCACATGCACCCACTGGTATTTTTTTATTTAGTTGTTATTGACCAGGTAAGCACACTAGACAGTTAAATGCCTATTTTCATTGTTTTGTTTTTTTTTCAGTTAATCTATTTTCTCCCCTTCCCCTATGGCGCTCCCTCCGTACCAGGTCGTCCAGACCCATCTCCCACTCGCAGCTTACCTCTCTGTTTCCTCCATGGCTTGCCCCCGTGGTGGGGCAGCGGGGATCCCTCAACCCACTGGGACAGATCCGGTGCAGGGGTTACTGCCAATCGCAGGAGCGGGGCCTGCGGCGACCGGCAATCATCCTGCCGAGGAGCTATTTTTCCATTTTCTCCCCTTCCCGAGTGTGTACGGCAGCATGCTCCATACGTGACACCCAGTGTCTGCCCGTAATAGCCCCCTACGTAGCAGAGCCACTGGTGCCAGCCCCTCAGCCTCCGCTATGGGTCAGGCATGCAGCGGTCTCCGTCCCAACCCCTCCCCAGGAGAGGAGAACTGTCCTCAGGACGCTCGATCCTCTACCTCCCCAGATGACCCCCGGCGGCCTGCTCGCACTGCGAACATGGGTCACCGGCATGGCAGGAGGTAAGGCATGATGCCTCAGCCCTCCATGCCACTGGGCCGGTTCGCCTGTTTTCAATTATGACCTGAGAGGTTATAATAAGGCTAGTACAAACAAAAGAATACAGTACATGATATAACAACAGAGCATTATTGGTAGCAGACAAGTAAGATCAAGACATATAATTAAGTACAGCCTGAGAAAATACCATTTTAAATACAAATTAGTACAGTCAGAAGAAGCAAACCAAAATAATTTGGTGCAGTAACAGCACAAAACCCTGAGGTAGGAGAGTTAGTGCACATAGTACAAGGAGCTCAACTACTCCTATAGGGAATAAATAGCCTATAGACAATAGTTAAAAGGGAAGCTGTTATCTACCGCAAGTACGGGCAGAGGTGTCTTTCAGATGGTTCCATATGGACCTTCTAAAGAGGTAGTGCACCCCAGATCAATCAATCAATCAATCAAATCTTTATTTATTCAGGCGATCATCATTGAACAAGGCTCATTTACAAGATGGACCTGATAAGGTCAAGGTTCGAGTTGGTGCACAGCAGTTACATCACATACTTATGAGACAGTGATACATACAGAAAAAATAAAATGTTATTTATAACGCAATAATATACAGAGAATTCACATGATAAAGCTTGGCAAGAGAAAGTTAAACTAACATCTACAATATGTACAGTACATATATATCACAATGAGGGCCATGACAGTCACTCACATAATGAGTACAAGGATGGTGAAGGGAATATTGGGTGCCATATACTGTCGGTGTCTGGCTGGAAGGAATATGCCATATGTGATTGGAATATGGTTTTGTGGGATAACTATTCTATCTCTAGTGGTAGCAACTGCATTTCTCTGTGAAGAATGCTGTACAGTGCTGCTTGAAGGATATAAATGGAATGATAATGGACAGTTTTAGGGATTTTTGTAGGGTGTTCCATGCTATGGCTAGAGAATAGCTGATTGCTGCCCTCCCTATTTTGGTGTTGACTTTGGGCAATTTGAGCAGGATGATATTGTTGCTTCTTAGGGCATAGTAGCTGGGAGTGGTCAGGTTGAAGCAGTCCAGGATATATCTTGGGAGTTTTTTTGATAAAGCTCTGTAGATCCATAGAGCTGCATTTCTGCTCCTCCTGACATGAAGGGAAACCCATCCAACTGCATCATAGAGAACAATGGTGGTATTATATGGCAGGTCTGTAATGAACTTTATTGCTCTATGGTATAAGGTATCCAACTTTTGAAGGTAGGGAGTGGGGCAGTGACTATAGAGGAAGTCTGCGTAGTCAATGACTGATAGAAAGATGGCCTGGACTAATCTCATCTTTGAATCTCTATTAAGGAAGGGTTTTAATTTGTAGAGGAGGCCAAGCCTTAGGCAAAGTTTTTTCAGCAGTTGTTCTAGATGCTGAGTAAAGTCAAGATGGATAGCAGGAGGGAGTTCCATAACCTAGATGCACAGACAACAAACGCCTGATCTACCATAGAAGTATGAGTTTCTGGGACAGCAAGCAGGGACAAATGATTAGATCTTAAGGGGTAACCAAGGTTAGCCACCCTTAGTTGTTGAACCAGGATGGAAAGGGTGGTGGTTCTAAACAGATTATCAACAAAACACCCCAGGGCAAAGGTACGGCTGTTATGGGGAGACAGCCATCCGAGTGTGTCATAGAGTTCACAATGGTGCATGAGATGGGTTGCAGAAAGGGCAAAACAACAAATAATATAAACTACATCCCATTTGGACAAGAGGAACTTAGCAACATTGGTGTAAGTATGTGGCCCATAATTAAGGGAGGATACTACCACTCCCTTACCAAGGATAAGATGTGCAATGGGATGAGAAAGTGTTTTGCCCTGTAAGCCATGCCAGTCCTACTGTTTATGACCCTGCACACATTAGGAATGTGCAAGGAGAGATCTAGTTGGGGGTCAAAGGTTACACCAAGGTACTTTAAAAGATAGGTAGTAGTCAGGGGCAAGCCATCCGTACTGGTCACAGTCAGATGCTCAGGGCAAGACCTAATGTTTGCCCAAGAGCCAAAAAGCATAATTTGTGTTTTCTTTAGGTTGAGGACAAGCTTATTTACAGAGAGCCAGGAACGAATTGAGTGAACGTCTTCATTTAGTTAATATCCTTAATATCACGGCAACTGGACAGTAGCATCAGATCATCCATATAGAGGGGTAGAACTACAATGGACAGGTACTTGAGGGAGGTCATAAACAATGAAAAAAGAATGGGACCCAGAATTGAGCCTTGGGGAATACCAGCTGAGACAGAAGCCAATCCCAAGAGTGTTCTATTAAATATGACCATCTGCTGTCTACCATGTAGACACCTGTCAGACCAGGCAAGCATGTGGTCAGACAGCACAGAGGGTCGCAGTTTGCAGCAAAGACGTTTATGGTCCACCAAATCAAAGGAGGGTTAGCTTTTCGGGTGTGGGAGCCCAGAATGTCTGGAGTTTTTCTTTAAGGCAGCGGAGGTACTGTACCCCCCTTCAGAACCCATGCTGTGCTGGGGACAGCAGGCCATTTGTGTAGAGATAATCAGTAAATTGGAAAGCAACAGTTTTCTACAGGAGCTTGCTAAGGGCAGACAGAGTAGCTATGGGATAGTAGAGTGTCTAGTAGTTGGAGCTGAAATAAGCTGTCTTAGGCCAAAGCCAGCAAGCAGAAGTTCAGACTACTTAGAATTTTTCCCCAGCCAATCCAGGTTAAGGTTACCCATAAGCAACACTTTATTGGAACCAGTCTTTTGACTCATATTGTCAAGTAGATAGGATAAACCAGCATGGCTACCAGCAGGGGGCTTATATGCACAAACAGTGAATTTTCTTGGTTTTACTTAACAGGAGCAGTGAGTTCAGGAGCTCACATACTGGGGAGGGTGGGTAATTATGCTGTATAAGGAAGATACTGAGATAGTTCTTGTAGTAGAGAAGCAGGCCACCCACAAGTTTCTTACCAACACAGTCTAGCTTAATAAAATTAAAGCCTGGAAGGAAACAGGCAGAGTCAGGAAGAAGGGCTTAAGCCATGTTTAAGTCAGACAGACTCCTGACATTTAGGTGGGCAGTTTAAAGGCCTTTTACATTTGACCAGACATGGGTACCAATATACTGGGAGGCAGAGGGACCAGAGTTCAATTCACTATCCCTTGCCACAGCACGAAGTGTGGCTGTCTGCTAAAGGCATGTTAGGAACACTGAGTTAATCAGGGTCCTATGGTGGCAAAGCCTATTTTTAATAAAGTGACTAAGTAGTAAGATGATCTGATTATTGAGTAACAAGCCGGGCTCAATTCTTCCATCACTGACCACAATAAGATTTGAGAAGGTAAAGTCTTTGGATGGGGGGTCTAAGAACAGTAGATGCAGGGAGGCAAACAAACGCAGCTCGCAACACTAACGAGGTAGCAGAAATACTAGCAATGAGATACACTGTAGGTCCCAGGGCAAGTACCTGTAGCAGGGCATGTAAAGCAACTGTGCAATAGGAAATGCAGACTAAGCAGCAGAACTGATATCTGTGTAGACCCTCTAATGAGAGATAAATAACATTTAGGACGTAACACTAACGCACACTCATATTGTCCACCCAGTTACAGCGGCACCAGCTCCCAGGGCATCACCACCTATATGACAACAGCATTCAGTTATTTGGTTCTAGTTTGAAATACACAAGAGCTTGTTAATAGAGTCTGAGTAACAAAAGATTAAAAAGAACTTCCTGAGTTGTACCTCAGAACTGATTTTGACAGAGCCGTGAGAAGTTTGTGCTGAACCTCTGCTTGTGCTTCTTTCAGCTGACAGGATTGAAACTTGTCTCGAGTGCTAGCAAACCAGGGAAAGCCCTTCAAAACACGAGGAGGATTTTCTCTGGAAATTAAAAAATGAAACGAAGAAGAGCAGATATCGGCAAATAAAACACAAACCATCTCTGTGAGAAACGGTTTATTTTCTTATCTGTTACTCCCAAATAAACTCTCTCTCTCTCTCTAAACCGCTGAATAGCATCAGTGCATTCATTTGAAAGTGCAATCATGTCAAAACCAGGTATTATAAAAAATAAATAATGGGAAGCCTTGGTAACTAATTTTTCCCCCTCACCATTGGTGTGGGATACCCTAATAAACTACTCAACTTTTATTCTCATTGTTTATTGAGTATCCCACATATTCGATGTGAAAAAAAATTCTCATTACACACACCTCCCATGCATCACTGTATATCATATAGCAAGAAAAGGACTGTATGATATCACAGTACTTCTATATAATCCAACATCTACATACAATTCAGTATGTATCTGGCACAGTATACTACATCTACTCACTTGAGAAGAGAAGGAAACGGGTGACATGATTGAGACATAATGGTGCCTGCACTGGATAAATGCAGTGGGTGCCAAGGAACTCTGCTTCTTGATTTCAAACACAGCACAAGAGGGAATTCACTAAAGCTGACAGAAGGGGGATACAAAAAGGACACACGTAAGCACTTCTTCACAGAAAGGGTGGTGGACAAGTGGAATAATCTACCAGTACAGGTCAAAATGAATCAGCAACTTCAAGGAGGGATGGGATAGGCATGTAGCTAGAAAATGGGCGAGCAGTAGGAAAGGGGAGAACTGCTACTAAAGCAAGGCAGAATAGTTAGGTAGGGAGGGAAGACTGGAAGGGCCAAGAGCCTTTTTCAGCCATCAACATCTATGTATCTATGCAATATAGTTCTGTATTTACATACTGGTTTATTATTTTCATATTTACAGAAATGTTATGGGCTCTTTGGTATATTGGGTGGGAGCATGGTCCCAAGTATGCCGTAGGTTGAGGTGTTATACTAAGCCATTGGGGTAGTGTGTATAGTGGGTGATGAGGGGGCTCTGCTTGACTAATTGAAGCTGTGGATGCAGCAGGGTGAGGTTGTTGCATGAAGGGCGAGAGATACTTTGTGAGAGTGTAGTGTAGCAGTACAGTGATACTGTAGGTAGGAAAAAATGGGCAGACTGAGTGGACCAAGTGGTGGTTATCTAATGGCAAATTCTATGTTTCAATGTAACAAGGAATACAGCATAGTTTAGGTGGAGGTTAAGAAATGAAAGTATGACATCTGAGTATTGCCTTTCTGTTTACTGAGCTTGGATAAATGGGGTGGGGGGGCAGTTACAGGACCTGATGAGGATGAGATTGTTCTCAGTTACCAAGGGCTTCCTTGAGCAGAGAGAAGACTTTGATTATAGCTGCTTCAGCTAATGATTACGCTGCTAGTCCTGGTGGGATCAGAGGAGTGAGGGGCAGGAAGTCTGTGCTGCAGGGAGTAGCATGCAGAGACAGGAAATGTCACCTCACAGCCTTCTAGGGAGAGCAAATCAGGAGTGTGTGATCTCTGGGCAAAGTGGAACTGCCGGCCTGCTGGAGCTGTTGCTCGGCCTGCCACTGCCAGTGGGAGAGGTAGCACTAGGAGGTCTGAATGAAAGAAAGAGCAATGTTGAGAAAAGGAAAGCATGCATTGCAACATTCCCCCTTATGTTTTTACTTTCTGCCAGTTATCAGCACATGAAATTAGAATAGCAAGTGTGTATTCCACAAATAATAGTTTGTTCTCCAGCTTCCATTCTCATGGATCAGCACAACAACTTAGTACTGTCTGACTTAGACTGCTTGAGGCAGTCTGTTAGAGAACAGAAAGGGGACTGGTGATCCTAGTAGGGACCAGGGGCAGGGGGGGAGGGTGATTCTAACATGGACCAGGAGCAGCAGAAAGGAGTGGGTGATCCTAACAGGGAATGGGGGCAAGTGGCGTGTGATCCTAATGGGGACCAGTGCATGGGGCAGGTGATCTTAATGGGGACCAGTGCAGGGGCAGGTGATCTTAATGGGGACCGGGGGCAGCAGCAGGAGGTGGGTGATCCTAATGGGGATGGGAGGCAGAGAGATAAATAAATCCATACACACATTTGTCTCAAACAGGTTAGCTTATTAAAAATCAGAGGATATTGAGTGCCTTGGCAAATGGCTGGTATTCCATCTGCCACACTTCTTGTTCTGGACAGCAGGATAATGGGAGGGCACATGAGAATGTCAGGAGGGCTCCTTGTGCATCGGAGTAAATGGTGCAGCCATCGGTTTACCTATAGCGGTGCAACAACCGCTTTGCTGACATCCCAGACAGCGACAGCCACAATGACGAGTGTTGGCATTGCACAGTTGGGGATGTCTCAGTGTTTGTATTGGGGGGCTGCACCCCGAACCCCCGATGTGGGGGTGTGTGCCCCCCACACACCCCCAGTCTCTAAATATACAACTCCAAGTCAGAGTTGTACTGTGGAGGGGGTGCAACACCGGGAGATGCACCGCCAATGTCTGCAGGGACCAGCACAGCGACCCAATGATTTCAGGTGAAATCTGTTGTGTTCTGGTCTTCAAGGTGGTGGTTTCTCTCTCCACTCGGTACACCCAGTCTGTCTACGTGGCTACCTACACCACTCACTCTGGAATGTGTTCTCTACTCTGCAGTGACTTGAGGAGAGGAACAACGATTGGCTAACCTTGATTGGGTTAAGTGCCCACATGGCTGCATTTGCATCGTGGCAGTCTATGCGCTTGGATTGATGTTGTACACATGTGGCTGGGAGACAGAGAGAGAGGCTCCAGGTATTGTAAGTGTCATCCAGCATGATAATAGGGAGAGAAGGGGAGACTTTGTACCTTACATTCTGGTACAGATGGTTTATTTACAGGGAGAGAAGGGGAGCCTTTGTACCTTACATTTTGGTAAATGTGGCTTAATTATAGGGATGGGGGGGAGACTTTCTACCTTACATTCTGTTACAGCTGACTTATTTACAGGGAGAGAAGGGAGGCTTTTGTACCTTACAGTCTGTTACAGGTGGCTTGTTTACGGGGAGAGAAGGGCAACATCTGTGCCTTACAGTCTGCTACAGCTGACTTCTTTACAGGGAGAGAAGGAAAGCCTTTGTACCATACATTCTGTTACAGCTGACTTATTTACAGGGAGAGATCGAGAGCCTTTGTACCTTACATTCTGTTACAGGTGGCTTGTTTACAGGGAGAGAAAGGCAATATTTGTACCTTACATTCTGTTACATGTGGCTTGTTTACAGGGAGAGAAGGGACAGCCTTTGTACCTTACATTCTGTAACAGGTGGCTTGTTTACAGAGCAAGAAGGGCAACATTTGTACCTTATATTCTGTTACATGTGGCTTATTTATAGGGAGAGAAGGGAGGCCTTTGTACCTTATTTACAAGGAATTAATGCATGTGTAACCCCTAGATGGCGCTATCCCAGGGGCTACTACCCCTGCCTGATTTGCCACTAACAGGTTGAGGGGCCTGGATCCAATGGCGGGTGCCTCCACCCAGAGGTCAGGGTTTACAATAGTTAAACTAACTTGGTCACAGCCCTCTGGGACACTGCAACCCCCCTTTCTTCCCACTAGTGGCCCACACAATACATCAGAATTACCTTTACAGTATAACACTTACCCCAGGACTGGTTCCGCACTGGGACCTCCTGTGAAATAAGATACAGTGCAACAATCACAGTACAGTACTTTAACATAGACAAATACCTCAGGCAGTATAACTTTGCTGAAACAAGCAGCTCTGATTTATTTAGGGGGATATAACAAGGACAGGGGGAAATCAGGTTAATTAGCTTATCACTCTACTCATCTACCTATGGCTCTGTGCACAGGCCTATCCCTATCAGTTACTGTCCCTGGGTACCCAAGCCCTAGTGGCTAGTCCAAACCGTGGCAGCTGGTAGAGGCCCTTTCACACAGAGAAAATGAGAATTAAACAGTCAGCAGTACAGTAATTCCATTTGGATTTAATGTGGCAATTCAACAGGGAGCGACCCTGAATTAGTACTCACGACCTCCAAATAAGATAGGGTCCTTCAATGTCAGCAGGGCTACTCTTGAGCTCCAAGAGACTCCTCACACATTTATATGGTAAACAGTCACAGGCAAAAGTCACTTAATGGCAGCAGGATTCACTTGAGGTACACAAACCTCTTCACACATTTATATGGTAAAAAGAAAGCACTATACCAGGCAGGCTGCATCTGTATCCCGATCGCAATTACTGCACAATACCCGGGAGAACACACAGCAGATTCAGTTCCCGACAGACCGAGTGCAATTTTCAGCAATTCCTCAGTCTTCTACAGGGTGAGCCTGGTTTCTACTCTTCAGATATCCTTTGATTCTCTTCACAGGACGATTCAGTCCTAACAAGCTGCAGACCGGAACTCTGGACCTTACACATGTTTTTGACTAAAACTGTGCACTGAAGGAGCACAGGTTCCTTTCCCTTCACTGCCAAAGCTCAACTGAAACTCCCAACAGACAAAACCAGGCACTTCCTTTGGGTTCCTCCCAGTTCTTGACTGGATTGGCTGTCACTCACAATAGACTGCTGCTGTTGGTCCAAAAGGCGCCAAGTCTAAACTACATCTCCCAGAGTCACTGCCCATACAATCCTCTTGTGGCTGGCTCAGATTATGAGTCCAAGTTCTGATTCGTCCAAGGCACCATTTTAGAGCTAGCTTACCCCACACTGATTGGTCCAGTTCAGCAGTTCAAAACCAGAATGGGGAACTAGGCAGACACAGTTCTGACTGCAAAGAAAGCAGGTTAGACAAACTGTAATTTCATTATTACTGTAAATGATTTCTGGCAAACAGTTACATCTTTCAGATAGGTTCCCTTTGCACTCCTAGTGACTGCAAAAATGGAGTGAATTGGCAGCAGCTCGAGTGGTACTCAAACAGAGAAGCACACAGTCCCCATACAAACTAATTATGTCTGCAAGCAGACAGCTCTTAAAGAGACAGTACCAGAGGTTCTAAAAACACTCACTGATAAATGGCTTAAACGCCAAACACCATTCAGGCTTGGAGCATTCAAGCAAGCTCCTGGAAGTCTTTTGGGAACCCCCATTTGCAGGGGGGTTACACATGGTTGGGAGGGTTGGTGCATGAGGCCAAAGGCCGATTGCTCCAACCACTCAACCATGCATTAATTCCTTGTAAATGCCTCCTTTCGAGTGGCTTAATGCGCTTGTAACATGGCAAGTGCAAGGTGACTGTTCTTTCACTGCTCTTTCGCTTATAATGAAACAAATATGTGCAGAAACAATAATGTTAATTCAGAAAACATGGTTCACTTCTCAGCTGTATGTCTTTCTAAATGTGCGCGTGCATGTTGCACACCGCAAATGCATTAACATAGTGCCTACCAATTTATTCTGTGTCACAAGTTAGTATTCTATATGAACATAGATACTACATACTCATTACACGTCACAAATCATACCTCGATTCAGCAGTTCTACTGTCTTCTCCGTTCCTACCTTGCATTCATCTATCTCACTACTGCATTGTGGGACACATGTATAAGATTGTTCTAATCTGGCAATATATTTAGCCAATTCAGACCAATAGGTGGCGTGCCAAACACATATTGTCAAACGCTAGGTTCCCACTATCTGATATACCACATTCCTATCCGTGAAGTACTGCTGCATTTCACACATTGCACATTTGCGGCAATTAGGACAGTGTCAACCTGGTGGGTGGGTGGGAAACAAGAATATTGCAGTTTTACTTATGTGCACTGCAGTAAATAGTTTCAGTTACTGCTCAGTTACTCCTTTGGACACATTTCGCATTTGCCGCAATTAACATGGTGTGAACAAGGTGGGTGGGTGGGAAACATCAACATATCACTGTACCTTATGTCGACTGCAGTAACTAGTTCTCAATATCACAGTCGCTCGACATTGTCAGCTCACCGATCCTGCCTATATTACCTTCTCGGTCATTGTCACGAGTGCCCCGTTGTGCCACCTCACTTGGTCGGATTGTTTCACCTATTCTGACAACAACTTTCACCATTGCTATAGAGCACTACTTGCCAAGCGCCACCTATAGGTGAGACACACTCAACAATTACAAGAAGGACAATGCTCCTTCTTTTTCTTTCCGTGTTCAATAACGTGAGTTCCCGATCTTAACACTGTCCACTTACCACTTCGTTCTCCGAGTACACAACGTTGCCATGCATATCTAAGGAATTAATGCATTGCTACGTTTCGGTCATCTGATCTCTTTCACCCAATTTCTCCTCACTATTTCTACACTAGTATTAATGCCATGTTATAAATTCTGTTACAGATGGCTTGTTTACAGTGAGAGAAGGGGATCCTTTGTACCTTACAGTCTGGTACAGGTGGCTTATTTATAGGGAAAGAAGGGAAACATTTGTACCTTACATTCTGTTACTGATGGCTTGTTTACAAGGAGAGAAGGGAAGCCTTTGTACCTTACGTTCTGGTACAGGTGGCTTGTTTATAGGGAGAGAAGGGAAGCCTTTGTACTTTACATTCTGTCACAGGTGGCTTATTTACAGGGAGAGACTTTCTGTGACTTGTAATCTGGTGCAGCATATGCTTGGCAGATCATGGTTGGCAGCAGCAATTTGCAACGAATAGGGAATGAAGTGGCAATGAAACTGATGTTTCTTGGAGAACTTTCAGACTGTCTGGGTGTGTGTTTCCTGGGAAAACGTGCTAACATGAGACAGGAATCCCGTTTTTAAACATTTTAAAGGGATTTGATAAGGTGGATGAGGAGGAACATTTTTAGCTTATTCAGTACAGTAGAACTATAGTATATACGCTGTGGTTAAGTAGGAATAGAGTTAGAGGTATTTGTGCTGTAGAATGTGTTGCATCACCCTAAGAGAGGTATGCCTATGGAACAGACCCCTAAAAGAAGTGGTGCAAGTTGGGTGTGTTTTAACATTACAGAGTACAGCATTTAATTCCACCCACACCCTCTCTTTCTCCCTCTTTACACCATCCTCTGGCCTCGCCTCCCTCTGTCAGATGGCTACCTAAATGAATATATATTGTTTAATTTGTTCTAGAAGTGATTTGCACAATTGTGATGTTTTGGTAATTGACAAAGCCCTCCGGCTGCTATGTTTATTTCTCTTTTGCACAATACCACAGCCTGTCCTAATGTTTCAAGTAACCTGACATGGAACCTTTGTAAAAGAGCCCCTGGCTCAAAGGTGTATCTAATTTCCTTAAATAAATAAATAAAATAACTGGGGAAGGGAGGGGCTGGAGGAGCATTTCTCACAGCACAATTATTATGTCCAGGAGTAAATGGTGGATCCCTTGGTCCTGGGTTCCTGAGGTTTCCACTGGTCTAGGCATACTATCGCCGGTACTACACCACAGTGGAAAGTGGATCATCTTTCTCTCTCTCTCTCTCTCTGTTTCCCATCTTCTGTAAACATTAGTATAGAGGGAGGCTCTGACAATGTTGCAGCAACTACAGGCCCCCTCTGGTTTAATGCTGGAAAAGGCAGTCTGTAAAATTGTGTTTTTCTGCCTTTTATTTTGGACGGGGGCTTGCAGTGAAAACTCTACTGAAGGTGTACAGGCTGTGGTTCGAGGATTACTTCCACTAACAAACAGTTTCCCAGATAGTGAGAAGAGAAAGGCCCCTTTGGGTGGTGTGGCAGTGGGCTATCTATAACCCCCAGAATACTGACACAGTGCTGAGCTATGCTGTATGCAGAGACTATGAGAGAGCCGAGAAAAACATAAAGGAGCCAACCTAGGTGGGAATATGAACACTGCAGATCCATACTTTCTCTGTTTTTATTTTGTATTCCTTTTGTCCTCCGTATCCCCATTTTCTCCCTGTCCCTGCACATTGATGATGGGGGTAATGGCAGCTGTACGATTCCTTCAGCCATGGTGGTGGGCTTACTGTAGTGCTGCTCTTTGTTTGGGCAAATACCAGGAGGTCTGTGCCCCTCTCACATTCCCTGAACTCCTGTTATGATGTGCCTGGCCCCAAGCTGTCCTCAGTGCAGGATTCTGCTGTATTCCTGCGTGTGTTATAATTCAGGAGAGGGACGGCCATTACTGCCATTTCCAGGTGCACAGGTAGTTTCAAATAGCACAGAGAGCAAGAGAGTACAGCGGGATTAAGCACAGAGAGGTTTAGTAACATGCTGATGGTCGTTACACATTGAGTTAGTAGCAGTTGTGAGATTCCCATTTGGGTCTCCAGGTTCACAGCTGTGCAGCAGTCTAACCACAAGGACAAACTGCCTCTGGATAGTTCTCTCATCATAGACTGAGAGAGCACTCTCGACCCATCAGAACACTTTGTTCCCCTGCAAGTGTGAGACTTTGATTCTGTACAGTGTGTCTCATGTGCAGCTGCCCTGGAAATGGTCAAATTCAGGGGGAGGCTTTTAAAATTTTCAATATGGTATTGATCAACCTCGATCCATACCATATTACTACAGCTGATGAGAGCATTCTGACAATTTAATAGTGTACTCACTTGCATTCTTAGGTTATGAGAACTGCTTACCTTTGCTTTGTGGTTCTTATACCTTAAGAACACACATGAAATTATGAGCAACCTTAATGTAATCCGGGTGCCACCTCCTAACGGGGTACTACCCCTGCCTGTTTCCCCAAAAGCAGGTTGAGGGTCCTGGGTCCTGATTTAACTAGCTGAAGGGGCTCAATTCTAAGAATAATGCAACTGACACGGTGCCTCCACCCAGAGTGAGTTTCAAGTGGGTTAGATGTTAAGCTCGCACAACCCTCTGGGAAGCTGAACCTACCCACAGCCCCAACCAGCGGCTCTACACATGGAGTTTCCCAAAACACTTTTATTTTATTTTTTATTTTATTTATTTTTATACTGGTAAATCTGTGGGACAAGCCCATTTTCACAAATGACCAGTTTATACAACAAACATACACATAACTTTAAAACAGTTTACAATCCATAAATATACATTATGTAAAACATTTACAAATTGACTTCTCCAACAAATATTTTTTAAGTTCTGTCTTAAAAATAGATAACTTCTTTTGGTTTATAATACTTTACTTTGTGTAACCCCTAGGTGGCGCTATCCCAAGGGCTACTACCCCTGCTTGCTTGGCTAGTAGCAGGTTAAGGAGCCTGGAAGTAATGAAAACAGGTACTTCCACCCAGGAGTCCAGGGTTGTTAGTGGTCAAGCTAACCTGGCCAGCCCTCCGGGACACTGTAACCCCTTTCCCTTCTAGTGGCTTGAACAATATACAATAATTACTTTCACAATGACCCTTTTCACCAGCCAATTACCCACACTGTTTACACTTACCACCAGGGCTGGTTCCTCTAGCTTGACCCTGGGGACCCCCTGTAAAACAAGGTTAAGCACAGCAAATAGCAACAGTACAATACTTTTTGCACAAACTGGAACCACAGTCAGGTTAAATGCAAACAAAGTTAAATCTGATTTATTCAGGGGACTTGAACAAGGGAAGGGTGTAATCAGGTTGATTTGCTTAAAAGCTATATTAATCAGACAGTTATGCATGCAGTTCAGAGTACCTACACAATCACACACTCTGAGTACCCAGGTAGGAAAACGGTGGGCTAGCCAGGAACGTTGCAGCTGGTTGGGACCCTGTGATGGAAGAAAGCAACATGCACAACACACACTATTTGTAATCCGGAGCCGGAGGGCTCAGTTTGTGAAAGAAAAGGCAACAAAACAATCTGATGACAACACTTTTAGATTTAGCTGTTATTGCAGGGAGCTACCCTGATGTTTACTTATGATACCCAATACTGGACACAGGCAGGATGAAATCGAGACTGCAGGCTGTTGAGATGGAGTGCCCGGAGAAGCAGGGCCCACACGAATAACCGAGGAGTCGTTCCTGTTCAAGGCGTTGAGCAGGGGGCGGATCCCCAGGCTGGTCTCTCGTCGATGACTTTCTCTGCGTAGCAGGTATTCTGGCTGGGCCAGTGTAACAGGGCCTAGGCAAATGGAAATGGATACGGATTCAGCCCGTGGAGCTAGATATAGCCGCCAGCAAGCAAAACACATTCAAACACACAGTGGGGAACCAAATCATGACCCACTATAGGCACACAGCACATTCACATGTGAGGAAATTCCACTGTACCAGGCAAATGGCTCTCCAGTCGCAATTACAGAGTCTCTGCACAGTCTGGGAGTTCAGAAGTAGCTGGAAGTCCTGACAGGCCAATTGCAGTCAGCAAATCTTTGGTCTTCTTCAGGTTAAAGCCTGGTCACAATTCAGTGGCTTAATTCGCTGTCCAAATTCGGATTCAGTCCAGAAAAAGCACACGTTCCCTCTCAGGAATAGCAGGCAGGCATGCAGGCCAAACTCAGGCCTTTCCACAGTTCTCCCACACGAATCCCCTATGGATTGCTGCTCGAACTATCTCGAGCTGTTACTTCTTTACTTCCCAACTGTGATCTAACTCAGACTGCAAGCAGTGTGGGACTTTCCCCAAGATCCAAAAGGTTCGGTTGGCTGATCTGTCTGTCAGTCACAACAAGGGCTCCCCCTCCAGGTTATTTTAGGCACCAAAAGCCCAAAACTACAATTCCTACAAGTTTTGGCCCCACCAAGCCCCTGTAGGCAGGCTCCAGGACCAAGATGATGGAAACAAACAGAACTGTCCATGCTGCAAAGAAGGCAGGTTAGAACAAACCGCAATATTATTACTGCTCTAACAAATGATCAGCAAACAAGTACATCTTCTAACAGAGCTCCCTCTCAGATTAATTACGACTGCAATCCAGGCAGCTCTTAAAGAGACAGTACACAGAGGCTATGCAGGCACTCTCTGGCAAGACCAGCCTGGCAGTGAGCATTTAGGCAAGCTCAAGGACGACTTTTTAGGAACCCCCATTTGTGGGGGGGGGCCGGGTACATTTGCATTCTGGTATACAGATATTGGAGAGTGCTAATAATATGCTCACAGTTACTTTCCTTACCAGCAGGGTCTGGATCTCCTGGATACACCCTATACACATGTGAAGAAAGATCTGCTGTGACAATAAGACACTTCTTAGTTTTTACTCTGACCCAGCCCTCAGTAATGACATGCTCAGGAATCAGTTTAACATTCAAACAATAAACTGATTTATTAGGGGATGTGAACAAAGGATGGGCATAGAGATCAATGGTTACTGCAACAAAATAATTAAGCTTTGGTGGTAACGTAACTATCACATACATTCAATCCCTGACTTAATTCAGTCACAGAACTCTGAGTACCCAAGATCTAAGATGTTGCAGGCCTAAGAGTTTCCACGGGGTAGCCAGCGTTGCAGCTGGTTGGGGCCCTTAAACAAAGAAATGGTTATTGATTCTTTTTCTATTGACTGTCGCCACATTCACCAGCACTTTAAACCCAGAGAAAATTGTAATCCGCAGGCCCGATGGCTTGCAAAACAGGTTAACCCACAACAAGAACTTGGAAAACAAATCAGATGACAAATACTTTTTATTTGAGGTTGCATGGCCAGGGCCCTGTTGTACTGACTGCACCAGGACCTTGGATGCTGGGCTGACTTCCAGGCTGGTTTCTCTTGAGAACTGGTTCTCTGGCTGATGGCTACAGGCTGCAGGTCTCTTCTTTCAGGACCAGGACACAGGGACCAGGGCTCACCCCCACATCACGGCCTCACCCCCAAGGGTGGCCACAACCCGCAATGATCTTCTTTGCAGGAGCTGACATCCCAAACTGGTTCTCCAGCAGCTTGTTTTTCAAGATTGGTGACAGTCTTTCAGCAATACTATTTGGTATCACAAGTATGAGTTCTGGTACAGTCTCAGATAGGCCGCACAGCTTACCTGCTTGCAAGCTGCAGTCCTGAAACTGTAAGCTGGCAAGACAATCTTTGTGGCCTCCCTCTTTTGGGCAGCAGAGTGGAGACAATTCCGGTGGCCCCAGACTTCAGTTCTAGGCCACAACCTCTGGTGAAACCAGGTCTCTCTCCGAAACACAGAGCTTTCAGCAGTCTGACCCTTTTTCAGTCCCAAATTTACTCTGAGGATAAAAAAAAAAAAAACACTTCTCTGTTCCACTCAGGAGACTTTCCGGTCAGGCTGCTGGCCTTGGCAATCCTAACAATTTCCGAGACAGTTTAGACAAAGGAGAGGTAAAGCAGGCCTCTCCCCAAACTGCCAGAGCAGAGGACAAAGCTTCCTCACGACACAAGAGCTCACACAGAACTGAACTGTTCAGCCGTTTCTCTCAGCTGAAGGAAAACAGAATACTGTAATCCAATTGGCTGCCAAATCTGTCAGTCAGAGTTCCAGCATCTGATGGGTTAAAATGGGCACCAAGCACACAGTTCACAGTTTCTCCCAGCAGTTACAGTCAGAGGACCCATTAGGACCCCTGAAGTTCCGATTGGCTCAAAGCGGGGTCAAAGTATCATCATGGCAGCTGCATGAGCAAAATGTACACAGTCCCAACATTTAAGTTAATTTTAAATGCAATAGTTCAACTTTAGACATGAACAGTTACTGCATTCAATAGGGGTGCATGTATACATATAAGCGACTGTACAATTGAACTTATCGGGGTGCTGCCCAGCCGGTCATGCGCTCCAAACTTCTCAGACCAAGCACAGGCTATATACCATATATACAGGCTACTCCTCTTAAAGGCACAGTGCAGTGGCATTAATTTGCACATTCATGCAGGAACCAGGAATATAACAATACTTTACATCTGGACTTATTATTTACAGTACTGGACTTGGCCAGGCTCTTAAAGGCAGAGCACCAGCTAGCACCCTCTTCTGTAGAAGAACATTGCAAGGTCCAGTGAGATGATTTAGGTAAGCCCACCATTTGGGGGGGGGGGGGTGTTACATTAAGAGTGGTCTCAATGAACATATTTACATATGTGATAACGCACATATTAATAGTTATGTATATGATTGGAATTTTATTCCATTTGTAATTTATCTGTGTACAATATATCTTGTGTATATGTACTACTGGGATTTGTAACACAGAAAATGTTATTGCTTATGGTACCCATTGTAAATGAGCCTTGTTGCTCAATTGGGATCCGACCATATTTCTAACCCCCCTGCAAATGGGAGTTCCCAAAAGTCTTCCTTGGGCTTGCCTAAATACCTACTGCCAGGCTGGTGTTCTGTGTCCTAGCTATTTAAAAGTGTTTGCATGTGAGTGCCCTGTTAGCTTCTGTGCCGGTCTCTTGAACTGCCTATCTTGTGGTGTAAAATTAATCTGGGTAGGGAACGAATAGTCTCAGGCTTGAGTCCTGCCCGGGATGCAGTGTTATCGCTCCATTCTGCCATCACTATTTGCGTAGAGGGAGCCCTGCTAGGAACTGTGCCTGTTTACTGTTTATCTATTTTAATAATAATATTGCAGTTTGTCTAACCTGCCTTCCTTTGCAGCATGGACAGTTCAGTATTGCCCCACCATCTTGGTTCTGGACTGCCTATTGGACCAATCAGTACCTTTGGGGACTCTAAAATGGTGTCTGTCCCCAGTGGTCTTGTGGGAGCAAATTTCTGTAGGAATTGTAGTTTTTGCACTTTAGCGCCTAAATGGACCTGGAGGGGGAGCCCTTGCTTTGACAAACTGATGGATCAACCAAGCAGAACCTTTTGGACCGAAGGGAAATTCCCAAGCTGCCTGCAGCAGTGTGTCAGTCTGGGGTTAGAGTTTGAAGAGTAAACAGCTCGAGTGATTCGAGCAGCTGCTTCTGCGTAGTTCGTGCGGGAGATTGGTGGAAAGGCTGAGTTTAGCCTGTCTGCCTGTTGTCCCTCGAGAGGGAATCCTTTGAAAGGCTTATCAATCGACTGTATCCGAACTGGAGTGAGACAAAGCCACTGAAGAGTGACCAGATTTAAACCTGAAGAAGACCAAAGATTTGCTGTACACATTCGGCCTGTCAGGACATCCATTCACCACAGAACTCCCGGTTTTGCTCAAACACATTGATATTGCGACCAGACTGCTATCCGCTTGGTGGTATGGTAATTGCTTACTATAAATGTGCTGTAACCTGCTAGTGGGTCGCGATTTGGTTCCCCACTGTTTAATTGTGCCTTGCTTGCTGGAAGCTGCATCCAGCACCTACCGGACTGAATCCACATTCATCTCCAATTGGTCTGGGCCTCCACACTTTGGACCAGCCAGCTACTCACGCCACAGAGAAGACCATCGACAAGAGACCTGCCTGGGGATCAGCCCCCTGCTCAACATCACGAACAGGAATGACACCATGGTGAATCATGTGGGCCCTGCTTCTCCTGGCAAACCAGCAAGTCATTCTGCAGTCTCCAGTTCCAGTTTGTACCCAAAGCACTGTACTGTTGTTATTTACTGCGCCTAACCTTGTTTTACAGGGGGTCTCCAGGGTCGAACTGGTGGAACCAGCCCTGGTGGTAAGTGCAAACAGTGTGGGGATTTGTATGCTGAGCAGGGGCTACTGTGAAGGTGTTTTTTGCATATTGTCTAGGCCACTAGAGGGGAAAGAGGGGGGTTACAGAGTCCCGGGGGCATCCGTTTCAGTACCCAGGCCCCTTAACCTGCAACTAGCCACTCAGGCAGGGGTGGTAGCCCTTGGGATAGCGCCACCTAGGGGTTACATATTCATGTTTTTTCATTGATTAACAGGAATAACATTTTTACTTACTACTACTTATTACTACATGGGCGATGACCAGTGGGTCACTGTGGGGCCCCAGATAATGTGGGGGAAAAAAACCAACAAAAAAAGCAGCCAGAAAAGGAAAACAAAATCCACACTAGCTCCTCGGGTGGGCCTCCCAGAGCTCGGAGCCCGGGGCAACAGTCCCGGTTGTCCTCCCCCCATGATGGCGGCCCTACATCTTTGTATCCCATAAAGGAGAATGTAGGTACCTTGCATCATGGACCTGACCCTTTATGTATAGCAGTGTGTTAGATGCCTGTAACTATAATACATTAGGGTGTATGCTCTGCATGATGCCATTGATTTAGGACTGTGACCTTCTGGGATCCACAGAGCTGGGGGGGTGAATCCTGCACATCAACCAAAGAGGGCCCAGATGTAGTGCAGTGACTAGTATTCGGGGGGGGCTCCACCCCCCTTGACAGGTGAGACATACTGAAACAAACACAGGTCCAGTGATTCACTTAAGGTTACACATGGTGCTGGGCGTGTGCTGAGCCCTGTGCCATGACACTTAGGTTCTGGCAGTGCACCAAACCCCATTGCCGCAACTGCACCTGATTTTACAATCTCGGCACAGCTGTGACATTTTTCATGATTTACGGCAGCTTATGCCAAATATCTGACACAAGCTCCATAAAAAGCCCTCCAGGTAGAGCAGAAAACGTTGGTCTAACCTGTGGCAATTGCTGCATGGAATAGAAAATCCCACTAGATTGCCACAAGCCCCATGTGCTGTATCGTTGGCGCACTCAGAGCTTGCAGCAGTCTAAGCCTTTTGAAAATCCAGCCCAGTGAGTCAGTGGCTGTGGTGGGATTCAAACCTGAGACCTCTGGTTTTACTGATCAATGAAGTGCTCTGACCACTAGATGATGGTGTTTTTAGAATTTCTGTTTCCTTAGAGCACGAACTGACAGATATTGTTGGGTTGCACAGCTGGTTGCAAAATAGCTAGAGTAATGATGGGTGGTTTAACCACTAAACATTGAGGGGTCACCCTTTCTGGCAGGCACAGTGAGTATCAACTGATCTTTAATGCATAACAGGAAAAACTGAATAAAATGATGACTTTGATTGCCAGGGATGATCCTGGCCTCTCCTTGTGACATGCTGTGAGGCATCCTTGGCAAGAAAGCTGGTTTAGGACTTATTGTGTTTTTTTTGTAGTTTTTTTGGAGGGGGCGTCGTTAAAAATAAATCTGGACATCAACTCAAGAGAATTTAGAGCAGGATGGCCATCCTTCTGAACACAAAATGGACCCCAGACCTCCTCACCTTTGCTGACCTCCTTGCGAAGCATTCCTGCCATTCTGTCCCCGAATGATAGTTCAGTGAACTCGCTGATTGGTCTTAGTAGTGCCGTGTCTTCCAACTGCCCACTCACTCATTGGGGAAATTCTGCAGACCCAGATGAGAGGGTGGAAAACCTGCACTGAGGGAAGATACCTGTAATGAACCACCCCCGCTCAGTGACTAGGCCTCATGGAAATGACAGATTGCAGGGAGGCAGTGCAGCATTTGTAGTCTGGAAGTAGCAGGCAGTGAATCAGCGTGGAGCTCTGCCGATGCTGTGGCTCATTTCCATGGTTGCCGCCGCGAATGCTAACGTGGCAATCTCAGTATGAATGAAAGAGGAAAGGGGGAAGGGAAGCAGTGGGGGAAGGGGTGGGCGTTGAAAGTGAGCGTCTCCTTGGGAGTGTAATGAGTTATTGATCAGCTGAGTGTTTGCTCAGGAGCTATTTCTGCCTTCTCCTGCAGTTCCTGCAGCAGCCATTTTGAGGCAGGTCTTGAGCTCTGAGTTTGCTGTTGGGGGCTTGCCTGGTCATTTCTTACGGTGGCTTAGGATGAGAAATGATGATGAGGATGATGGATGTCTACTGTTGCTCCTGCAGTGTGAGTCTCGAATTCTCTGAATCCTGACAGCCAAGCCCATACCTTTTTGCTCTGCCTGCTGATCTGTCCACATTTAGGGACCTCTGCAGTATTCACCCCCTCCAGAAAAACACCAATAACTGTTCATCTTCCTGTCGATCTTCTAGATCAATGAATTAGTTTCTGATTTTGTTATGCAAACTGGTAAACTTTACATAGGACCCCCACAAAAAAAATGTTAGATTAAAAACAAAGATTAGTGGACTATAATAACATGCAAATAGCCTGTTGGCCAGTGAACTGAGGAAAGCTGATCATGTATGGCTGTGACCACAGCTGCTCCTTGTTTGGCAGGCAGATATTTTGTTGTTAGGGTTGTATGAACATCAGGTGTGAAAGGCAGCTTTTCATTACACTTCCAAGGCGCTGGATACACAACCAAGGACTGTTTCTGTAGCAGAGACATTCTGCATGATGCTGGCTGCTGTGACAGTCTTCATTCAAATGCTGGCCCAATGACTGCAGCATCCATAGAATATCTCACAGCTGGGGCACGGGGAGAGTCCTAGAGCCTTCATTCCTAGGAAGCTTAATTTACCACTTAGGATACAGTCCTTTGCAGGGGTTCAGAAAGAAAGGGTTGAATCTATGCAACTTGGCAAATCTGTTCTGTAAGTGTTCATGTTTAATCAGAGTCCTGTTGTGTTACCCTTTCACCTGGCTCAAACCATGGGCATGGCGCACATGTCACTAAAAAGGCACCCATTTAGTCAGCACAGTCTCCGAGCTCTTTCTTGAAGCTTGCCCGAAGGGGGGGGGGGGCTGCCTTGCATGCGTCTGTAAAACCAGTGTGCAGTGTCTCATCCTGCAGCAGCCCTTGACCCAGTTCTTTCTGTCACAATGATTCAAGCACAAGGGGGTAGTGTGTGTTTCATTGTGCAGTGCACAATTCATAGGGCCAGTCTGATAAAGCAATGAGATTCTTTCTGGAGGGTTTTGTTAGAATCAAGTGGAATAGAATTTGGTTTTACATTGTGCCCAAGGCATTTTACAAAGCAACGAGTTAGATACTGGTAGTGCAGAGACTGCAGACTACAGGCAGCCGCCCCTGAGCATGCTAATACCACAATCACAGCTGTACTGCTTTAGAATCTGTTACTGAGACAAGGAATGTTGGCCAAGACACCGGGGAATACTCGTAATCTCTTTCAAATGTTTTGTGGGAGCTTTATGTTCTTCCCGTATACACATATTTTATTGTACCTTGGAAATACGTCTTGTACCGTACCCAATTACTGGTACTGTACATCTGCTGCATAATGTGTACTAGTCTCCCTAATATGCACCCTGCCCCCAGTACACATCCAGAATCAGTTGCTTTGCAGCTCAGTGTGTTTCTCCAGGGCAAAAATTTCAAATAAAAAAAAATTTAACTTCCAGTAGAGCAGCCAACAGAGATGGATAGAAACAGATCTCAGTTTAATGTCTCATCTGAAGGATTTAACCTCCAGTAGTGCACCCTCCCCCCAAACTGTAGTGCATCAGTGTTGTATCAGCCCGTGTCAGGTGTGGGAGTTGAACCCATGGCTAGAGGCATGAGTTCCATGAAGTGAGCCCTTGACACTTGCACAAGATGCATCACTGCAAGACGCTGCCCTAACCAGAGTGGTATCCAGTGATATGGGCGAGTCAAATTGAGCGACTCAGTTTGACCACCTGTGATAAGAGCAAGTGTGAAAGCATAGTGAGAGGCAGTAACAGTGAGTGTTAGAGTAGAAAATGGTGGTGGTGGGGGGGGTGCGCTGTGGAGCCCGAGCATTATGGAGGCAGATCTATAACACTCTCTACATCTACCACGATAAAACAAATAAAATTCGATTTTCTGGGTAGAGAAACCTCGAAAAAAGACAGAAATCGAAAACAGAATACTTAGATCTCAACATGGGAAACCCTCGAAAGGAAAGGATGCAAACTCAGGGGTACAGGAGCAAAACAGTTTCGGACCCACTGAACACGAGGTCTGCTCCCAATCAGACGGCCTCTACATCATCAACCGAGAATGAGGAAACTCTGCAAAGCCTCGGCCTAAAAATTAATAGGCTTATTCAGGCAGTTTCAGGACTGGATGGGAAATTTGACTCCCTTACACAAAGAGTAAGCAGCCTAGAATTGGAGCTGGAAACTGTTAAAACAGAGATGATCGAATCTAAGAAAAGTTCGGAAGGGGTGCTGGGGGCTGCAGCCTCTCTGATAAAAGAGAATACCCATCTAAAGAATCGGCTTGAGTCACTGGAAAATCAAGCTAGATAATCTCATGTCCGAATAATCGGGTTACCGGAACGAGCAGAAGGTGACCATTTAGCCCTGTTCATTAAAAACTGGCTGATTCTGCAACTGGGAGATCTCATCTCTAAAAGTGAGCTACACATTCAGAAGGCCTACCGAGTGGCTGCCCGTGGAAGACCCTTGAATCCAGATGCATCTCGAGTGGTAGTTATGGTGCTTGATGGGGTAGGCTCAAGAGACCTAATTCTGAAACTAGCCAGACAGAAGAGAACTCTTTTGTGCGATGGGCAGCAAGTGCGACTCTACCCAGATTTGAGCTACTTGTCACAGATGAAGAAAAAGAAATTCGATGGAGTCAGAGCGATCCTGCAAGTGGCCGAAATCACTCATGGCATGCTGTTTCCAGCCCGCATCCGTATCGTCCATCAGTGGAAAATCTTTATTTTTTCGGATCTGGCTGAGGCTTTGAAATGGGTACAGAGAAATGTCACTGCGCGGTCCCGAAGAGCTGAGGCATCCGATTCTGAAGTGGAGGACATTGAGAACTCTTGAGGGGTCTTATGGACGTTAGTACAGGTTGGCAATAGCCCATATGGTTAAAAATCGGAACAAATAACTGTTCCATTGAATGGTGTTACCTAAAAGTGATTATTATTAAGCCTAATCTTTATAAATGTTTGTGATCGGTTTAAAGAGGTGCTAAGATTGAAATCGCTAGAGTCTTAAAAGTTACCTTTACTACAATGAGACGTCTAAGGGCAGAATTGTCCAGGTTATGAGTTAATGTTGTATAAAGGGCTATCTAAGTGTGGAATTATAGTGAGCCTTATTGCTTATCATCCCTTTTTTCTTGCCCTCAGGGCAATAAAATTTGTCTAGTGCATGCCTAACTCTCAGTTCCCTGTAAAGAGTATAAGGGACACTACTTGATTTTTTTTGGTATTTCAATATTATGTATATTGCATGCAGCTCATGGTCTCTGTAACAGCGATTCACTTAATGGTATGGTATCGAAGTGATAGACTTTTTTTTTTTTTGGTTCCCCATATGACGTATCTTATTGACTCTGCATGCTTGTTTTAACCTGTGTGTATTAAGAGGAGTGGCAACCTCAGCTTGTTATTATAAATCCTAATATGCACTGTCGGAATAATTTCTGTATGAAATATTGAGAAATCAATAAAAAGAAAGTACAAAAAAAAAAGAGTAGAAAATGGCGACAGGAAGAATACAGTGACTCTGATAGGGAGCTGGACTAAATGAGTATATAGGAGGATGTTTGGCCAAGCAGTTCCCAACTGGCCGTTTGGTGTTGTGGAAGCAGTGACTGCCCCTGGTGTAGAAGGACCTGGGTTTGGAGCTAGCTATGTGGGTGGGAATAATGTTTTGTTTCTTGTTTGTGTACTTGTTTTTTTTTTTTGTTCGCATTCCCCGACCTCCCGAAATTTGTGCTCTACGGTCCCGTGCCCTCCTGAATTTGGTCCCCTGTCTGCAGGTTGCCCCCCCTGACAACATTCTTTACCTTGATGACTTGATCCCCCCAATAGCCCCCTCCTGAATTTTCCCTATACCCCAGTGTAAGCCCCCGGAGTTGATTATAATGTAACCCTAGATGGCGCTATCCCAGGGGCTACTACCCTGCCTGATTTGCCACTAACAGGTTGAGGGCCTGGATCCATATGTGCCTCCACCCAGAGGTCAGGGTTTGCAATAGTTAAACTTACTTGGTCACAGCCTCTGGGACACTGCAACCCCCTTTCTTCCCACTAGTGGCCCACACAATATAGCAGAATTACCTTCACAGTATACACTTACCCCCAGGCTGGTTCAGGCACCGGGACATCCTGTAAAATAAGATACAGTGCAACAATCACAGTACAGTACTTTAACATGAACAAATACCTCAGGCAGTATAACTTTGTTGAAACAAACAGCTCTGATTTATTTAGGGGATATAACAAGGACAGAAATCAGGTTAATTAGCTTATCACTTTACTATCTACTGGCTCTGGTAGCACGGCTATCCCTACCAGTTACTGTCCCTGGGTACCCAGGCCCAGTAGCTAGTCCAAACCGTGGCAGCTGGTAGGGGCCCTTTCACACTGAGAGAAAAGGAAAATTAAACAGTCAGCAGTACAGTAATTCCATTTGGATTTAATGTGGCAATTCAACAGGGAGCGACCCGAATTAGTACTCACGACCTCCAAAGAAGATATGGTCCTTCAATGTCAGCGGGCTACTTTTGATCTCCAAGAGACTCCTACACATTTATATGGTAAAAAAAGCACTATACCAGGCAGGCTGCATCTGTATCCCAATCATAATTACTGCACAATAACCAGGAGAACACACAGCAGATTCAGTTCCTGACAGACCGAGTGTATTCAACAATTTCTTCAGTCTTCTACAGGGTGAGCCTGGTTTCTACTCTTCAGAGATCCTTTGATTCTTTTCACAGGACGGATTCAGTCCTAACAAGCAGTTACACAAGTTGTGAGCGGAACTCTGGGCCTTGCACCGTTTTTGACTGAAACTGTGCACTGAAGGACACAGGGTTTCTTTCCCTTCACTTTCAGATCTCAAACTGAAACTCCCAACAGACAAAACCGGGCACTTCCTTTGAGTTCCTCCCAGTTCTTGACTGGATTGGCTGTCACTCACAATAGACTGCTGCTGTTGGTCCAAAAAGGCACGAAGTCTAAACTACATCTCCCAGAGTCACTGCCCATACAATCCTCTTGTGGCTGGCTCAGATTATGAGTCCCAAGTTCTGATTCGTCAAGGCATCATTTTAGAGCTAGTTTACCCACACTGATTGGTCCAGTTCAGCAGTTCAAAACCAGAATGGGGAACTAGGCAGACAGTTCTGACTGCAAAGAAAGCAGGTTAGACAAACTGTAATTTTATTATTACTGTAAATGATTTCTGGCAATCAGTTACATCTTTCAGACAGGTTCCCTTTGCACTCCTAGTGACTGCAAAAATGGGGTGAATTGGCAGCAGCTTGAGTGGTACTCAATCAAAGAACACACAGTCCCCATACAAACTAATTATGTCTGCAAGCAGACAGCTCTTAAAGAGACAGTACCAGAGGTTCTAAAACACTCACTGATAAATGGCTTAAACGCCAAACACCATTCAGGCTTGGAGCATTCAAGCAAGCTCCTGAAGTCTTTTGGGAACCCCCATTTGCAGGGGGTTACACCCTTTCTGGTTTGGGAAAAGCTTGACGTCGCACAAGCAAGTACTCTATAAGTTTCAACTGCAAACCATATACATTTGCATTAGGCTCACACATGTAATCATCAGTCAATACATCATTTTACCAAGAACCATTTCTGAAACATTGCAGTACGTCACTCTTTACACAGTATAACACACACATTGTACCATAACTCAAGTTATTACCTCTTGTACATGAAACCTGAAGAGGGCGACCTTCCTATCAGTTACCTTGGGGCTGGAGCGGGGCAAGGCACCATACTTAGAGGGCAACACAAGTAACTGAGTTAGCACTAACGCTCAGTTTGGGCAATGAGCCTGGGACACATACACTCTTTATGGACAACATTGAGAGGCAGGTCCACTGGCCGGCCCAGGGAATCATAACTGAGGTGCACCACAGGCTTTGCACAGCTCGACCAGTCTTTCTAGGGGAGCTGTTACAGTCTCTGCACTCTGAGCCTCATTTTCAGCATTGTTCTCACTTGTCAGGAGTCTCCATGGGGGTAGAGGGCTAGAACTTGGGGCACTTTCAGCTCCAGGAGTTACAGTTTCTGAGGTCCACAACATTTGGCTGCATGGAGAGCTTTCAGACACTGGCAGTGGACTGTCAGGACCTCAAAATACTCTTCTTGTTCGGTTGATCACCAGTCTGCCCCAATCTATCATTTTCCTCCTAAGCTCAAACAGTTCAACCATGACAATGATTCCATTTCATCTGATCTGATGCTTTGCACTTCACTTTCTGGGAGCATTGGCTCAGGGATGAAGCTGGGGGCATAGACAGTCAGAAGGCCCAGCTTTGTCTCCAGTATTGACTAGGGATTGCCCCAAACAATTGACTCAGTTCGTAAGAAGGATAGTATTCAAAGTCACTCTCACTTTCTTCTGATATGGACTGACAGTCATGCTCAACTGGGACTTGTGCAGGGGAACACTTTAACTCTGCTTCTGTAGGTGCAGACTTCTTGATCTTTTCTTAGCAGCAGCTCTAGTCACTGGTCCAGAGGGGGCATCTTCTGGGGCTCAGACTCAATCAGGATTTGTCCAATGGGTAGTAAATGATTTCTATGCATTGTTTTACATCTTTTGAATTGTTCTCAGGCCTTACTTTGTACACTGGCAGATCATCTAGTTTGCCCACTACAATGTGAGGGAGATGGTGCCATCTGTCAGCAATCTTGTGTTTGCCATGCAGTCCCAGATTTCTTAGCAATACCCGATCTCCCTCCTGGAGTTCCTGTGCTTTCACCTTTTTATCATACCTTTCTTTGTTGGCCAGATTTCTTTTGGCAGCCATGGTTTGAGCCAGTTGGTACGCATGAGTTAGCTGGGCCTTTAACTTTTGCACATACTGTAAATAGTTGTCAGCTTGAACCCCATCAGGAGAGACCCCAAAACACACATCTAGCGTGGAGTCGAGCTCTCTTCCAAACATCAGGCGGTAGGGGGAGAACCTAGTGGCATCACTTTGGTGCAGTTATAAGCATGTACCAGGGTGCTAATTTGTTGGCTCCATCTAGAGCTTGTCCTTTGGTGCAGTGGTGCCTAGCATATCTAGCAGAAAGTGCGGTTGAAACGTTCAGGCTGTGGGTCCCCCTGGGGTGGTAAGGAGTGGTTCTGGACTTTCTCACTCCCCACAGAGAAAGCATCTCTTTGATCAGACGACTCTCAAAGTCTCTCCCTTGATCAGAATGGATTCTTTGTGGAGCCCCATGGTGGGTTAAAAGTTTTCTCTGACTTTGGCTACAGTGAATGCTTTCTGGTCTTTGGTGTAAGGATAGCAGGCATATCTCGTGAAATGGTCATTGACCACCAGCACATTACTGATATTTCTTTGATCTGACTCCAAACTCAGAAAATCAATACAGACCAGCTCCATGGGTGCACTGGTGGTTATGTGTTAACAAGGGGTAGCCCTCTGGGGCAAAGCTTTCCTCTGTAAGCAGCGACTACAGTTCGTATGTGTTGCTCCACATCAGCCCCCATCTTAGGCCAATAGAATCTGGATCTCACCAAGTCAAGTGTTCTGTCTATACCAGGTGCCCCATGTGTGGTTGTGCAAGAGCCTCAATACTGAGTCTCGAAAGGCAGTGGGCAGCACCGGTTGTTCGTTTGTCTACTTGTCCTCTGTCTACTGTTTCTCTATATAACAGTTTATTGATCAGTTTCAACTTAGGACCTTCTTTGTATAACAGTGCAGTTCTCAAATCAGTGGAGCGAATTGGACACATCTTTTCCTGCATAGAGGGCTTCTAAAGCTGATTTGATCATAGGATCGCGGGATTGAGCCCGCCTATCACTGTCATTGTCCAGCTGAGGCAGTGCACCAATGTCTATTGCAGAAAAGTGGCAATAAGCAGCAGGTATGCAATTCTCAGAGGGTCCCAAGCAATCCACCATGCAGTCCAATGCGTCCTGGACATTTGTTCCTCCTGTCAAACTTCCGGCAGAGTGCCGAATGTCAGGTTCTGCCAATCGGACCCAATCATTCTGGGGAACAGGCCTCCGGAGAGAGCATCAGCATCTATGTGGTTCAGACCCTGCTCGGTATTCGAGAGCATAGTCATATGTATACTGCAGAAAGCTACCCAGGCCAGTGGCATCCAACTTAGCTGAGGATCTGCATATAGGTCAAAGGATTATTGTCAGTTTTTACTAGTATTTTAGCCCCATACAAGTACTCATGGAATTGGTCAACAATAGCTCACTTCAAGCTAGGAACTCTAACTTATGTACAGGATAGTTCTTTTCGGATGGGGTCAGGCTTCTACTGGCAAAGGCCACTGGTCTCAGGCCATTCTCGTGCTTTTGGTACAACACAGCCCCCAACCCTTGCAAGCTAGCATCAGTGTGCAGGACGTAAGGTTTTCTTTGGATCGCATAGGCCAGCACTGGAGCATGGGTAGTTGATATGATCTCATGAAAAGCAGTCTCACAATCAGAGTCCAGCGGTCCCAATACTTCACTCGGATGAAAATACACTTTCAGTCTTGAGGACGCTGACTTTTGTATTTTTGTGGGTTGGGGATACCTCGAGTGAGGTTAAGTAAAGGGCGGATCACTCTTAAATAGTCCTTGATGAAGCCATGATAACCACAGAATCCCAGGAATCTTTGCAGTTCTTTTAGATTTTGGGCTGTGGCCAGGTGGTCAAGGCCTCAACTTTACTTGGGTCGGTCTCTATTCCTCGGTGGATACTATGTGTCCACATACTTTACTGATGTTTGAAAGAATTGACACTTATCAATGGACAGTTAAGGCCAAAGTCCTCAGTCGATCAATACCTTAAATAATCTGCTCTCATGTTCCTCAGTGAGCTGCCAAACACAATAACATCATCTAGGTATACCAGGCACTCTAGTAAGTTCATGTCCCCACTGCACGCTCCATCAATCGTTGAAAAGTGGCTGGGGCACCTGAAATCCCTTGAGGCATCCTCATGAATTCATAGAAGCCAGCGGACAGATAAAGGCTGTCTTCTCACGTGTCCTCTGGGGCCATCGGGATCTGGTAGTACCCACTGCGGAGATCCAGCACAGAGAACCACTTGCTCCCGTTTAGGCAGTCCAAAGCATCCTGAATGCGGGGCATTGTGTACTGATCAGGGATAGTCCGCCGTTTAAGGTGCGATAATCCGCACATCCTTACTGTCCCATTCTTTTCCTCACTACCACAATGGGGAAGCATAAGGGCTTCTGGATTCTTGTATTACACCAGCCGCTAACATCTCTTGCAGATGCCGTCTCACATCATCTATATCAGCAGGTGCCAGGCGTCGGACCTCTCCGAAATGGTCTTTCGTCAGTCAGCGGATATTGTGCTCAGCTCCTTACGCATCCTCGTCCCATTCCTTTAAAGAAACACCTGGTTCTCTGGGCAAGCTTCTCACTGATCCTCACTTTCCATTCAGCTGGCAGCGGGGAGTTGCCGAATCAAACAAGTCAGGCGTTACTCTGTCATTCTTCCTGAACTCTTGCTGCTGGGTAGCACTGCAGTGTCTGCACAATGCACATTAGCCAGGATGCAACCTCTATTTACTCGAATGTCTCTTTCAGACACATTATGAACTTGGACCATTACCCTTCTGGCATAAGCATGGGCTCTAGCGGCAAAATACTGGAAACGACCAGCAGTCCCTCTGGCAATTTTCCATCGCCTGGTGCATCCAACATTAATATTTTATTCTTAACATCCTTTCTGATACGGACCTCTCCCTGTAAGGTACACTGGGCATTTGGTGCCAGGATCAGAGACTCAGGATCCTTCTTCCATACAATTCCGACCGGTTCCTCTGGTTCTATATTTTCAGCATCTCTCTGTGCCTCATAGGCCTTCTTAATTAAAGCCGGAACTCTTAAAGCTCTACTAGTCTTTGACCCTGTTTTCATAACACAAATGTGCCAGCCTTCTGAACATATGAGCATTTGTTCCAATCAACAAAGGGACACCATCATACAGTCCAGTGGGGGACACACTAGGCTAGGGTCTCTACTTGTTCGGCCACTCCAGCCAATGGAGGTGGGAAAAGACAGCCAAATTCGGATATACCCATATTAGGGTAGGCCTTCTCCCACTTAACCCCATACATGCAGTCCTTCTACTGGTTGTAAGTGGGTACTGTCTGACAAATGCTTCTGATACCAATCTTGAAACATAATTGTCACTTGGGGAGCCACTGTCTAATACAGCTCTTGTAGACACTCCATTTACCTTACAGTGGTCTCCATGGAGGGACCCACTATTCTGGACCAGTCTGGAGAGGCGGTAGTGGGGGCCTGGGCAACTGACCTTGCCACAAAGGACGTGAATTAGCATTTTGGTGCCCTCACTGGGTCATTTCGTGCACTCTTAACCACTGATTTGTTCTCCGAAGCTCTCCTTGTAGCCTATATGCAACTTTGTCAGTGTCTTTTGAGGATTGGATTCCCTTTTCATGTGCCCATCCTTCCCACAATTATAGCAAAACATACTTTTGGAGTTTGAGCTGGCCGAGTGCCACACTGGGAGCCAGGGCGGGGTATTACTAACTGGAAACCTTGGTGCCATCTCTGTCTCGCGGTGTGATAAGCATTTGGAACATCTCGTCAGTTTCTCCACTTCCATGGTCAAGGAATCGAGTCTGAGCTGTTATCAGCAGGAGATACATGGGTGGGTTTCCCACACCCCATAGCAGATACTGATCAGTTCTAGAGTCGGGGCCCTTACTTGCAGGCGTGGCCTTCATAAAGGACTGTTTTTGAATTCCCGGATCTCTCTCAACAGTTCGCCCCATTGTGGCATATCTTTTCCTTATCAGAGCACTCATTGACTGCCAACCTCACCCTGAACTTCACTGATGGGCCACCCCTCAGTCCCTTCGGGTCATAGCCACAGCTATTGGTCAGATCCTCCAGGTCGCTCTTTCTCAACTCCTCAATTTCTCTCATTAACTCATCATAGGAGGGTGGGGGATTCCAGTCGATTTGCCATGAATTGAAGCAACAGCAGTTCTGAGAAGGGGGAGACTTAAGGATTCTGTCCAGTCTGGTTCGGTCCAGTTCAATCGCTGGCAAACTACCCTTTCTGAGGCATTCTTGCAACTAATTTTCCAGCCGAGAGACTATACACGACAACAACTCCCCTTGGTACTGTTGTGCATTCTTACTCTCCACCATAGGTCCTCATCAGAATCTGGGCTCCCATACATTCTCCAAGGCCTCAAGATGAGACGTGCAGTCGCTTCAGGGTTACTGGCCCGTTTAGCACGGATGGTAGCCAGGGCAGGACCTCGGACTCTCACTAACCCTCTTTAGCTTTTCATTCCGAGCATTGCCATTCTAGCACTTGGGGGCAACATAGTCTATCCAGGTCTCCCAGTCATCCTCCCTTGGGGGTGGGGAGGGTGCAGAAGATCCTCAACCTTCGGTAAGAGTCGTGACTAATGGCAGGTGCAGAAATAGGAGTCTGCATTGGTTCAGCCACCATTACGGGTACTGGAGCGGGAGAGGGTGTTGGGGGAGGAACACCCCCAGGTGGCAAGAATAGTTTCTTCAAGTCCTCCCCAGTTTTCCCTTCCCCCAGCAACCATTTAGCAAATTTCTCCTCAAAGTTTCAGATATTGGTGGGGCTCATTTCCCCGGGTCTTTACTGTCCTTAGTTATCACTCTCCAAGCAGTGAGGGCTCCTCTGGGGTAATGGTCTGTGGTACTTTGGAGCTATCTATGGGATCCTAAACTCTACTAGGGCCAGGAAAGTGTGGGTGAGCAGATTAGGCGTGCCGACCCACCACCACAGGATTTTGTAAACCTTCCACCTGGAAAGTACTCCCTGCACAGTGTCCGTATTGATGCCCAGGGGATGTCCAGGATAAGCATAGCATTTTGGAGTCGATCTCCTCCCCAGTACACCACTCCACCAGCGGTGCACAGCCACTTCGTGGGTACCCATTTATTTATTTATTTATTTTTTTTTCCTTAACAATGGTTTGTAAATATGGCCACTAGAGGACACACAATCCCAGCGGTGAGCCTCCAAAATGTAACCCTAGATGGCGCTATCCCAGGGGCTACTCCTGCCTGATTTGCCACTAACAGGTTGAGGGGCCTGGATCCAATGGCGGTGCCTCCACCCAGAGGTCAGGGTTTGCAATAGTTAAACTTACTTGGTCACAGCCTCTGGGACACTGCAACCCCTTTTCTTCCCACTAGTGGCCCACACTAATATAGCAGAATTACCTTCACAGTATACACTTACCCCCAAGGCTGGTTCAGGCACCGGACATCCTGTAAAATAAGATACAGTGCAACAATCACAGTACAGTACTTAACATAGACAAATACCTCAGGCAGTATAACTTTGTTGAAACAAACAGCTCTGATTTATTTAGGGGATATAACAAGGACAGGGAAATCAGGTTAATTAGCTTATCACTTTACTATCTAATCTATGGCTCTCCACAGGCCTATCCCTACCAGTTACTGTCCCTGGGTACCCAGGCCCTAGTGGCTAGTCCAAACCGGGTGTAGCTGGTAGGGCCCTTTCACACAGAGAAAAGGAAAATTAACAGTCAGCAGTACAGTAATTCCATTTGGATTTAATGTGGCAATTCAACAGGGAGCGACCTGAATTAGTACTCACGACCTCCAAAGAAGATATGGTCCTTCAATGTCAGCAGGGCTACTTTTGATCTCCAGAGACTCCTCACATTTATATGGTAAAAAGAAAGCACTATACCAGGCAGGCTGCATCTGTATCCCAATCGCAATTACTGCACAATAACCAGGAGAACACACAGCAGATTCAGTTCCTGACAGACCGAGTGTAATTCAACAATTTCTTCAGTCTTCTGTAGGGTGAGCCTGGTTTCTACTCTTCAGAGATCCTTTGATTCTTTTCATAGGACGGATTCAGTCCTAACAAGCAGTTACACAAGTTGTAGACTGAACTCTGGGCCTTGCACACGTTTTTTGACTGAAACTGTGCACTGAAGGAGCACAGGGTTTCTTTCCCTTCACTTTCAGATCTCAAACTGAAACTCCCAACAGACAAAAACCGGCACTTCCTTTGAGTTCCTCCCAGTTCTTGACTGGATTGGCTGTCACTCACAATAGACTGCTGCTGTTGGTCCAAAAGGCACCAAGTCAACTACATCTCCAGAGTCACTGCCCATTAATCCTCTTGTGGCTGGCTCAGATTATGAGTCCCAAGTTCTGATTCGTCTAAGGCATCATTTTAGAGCTAGTTTACCCACACTGATTGGTCCAGTTCAGCAGTTCAAAACCAGAATGGGGAACTAGGCAGACAGTTCTGACTGCAAAGAAAGCAGGTTAGACAAACTGTAATTTTATTATTACTGTAAATGATTTCTGGCAATCAGTTACATCTTTCAGACAGGTTCCCTTTGCACTCCTAGTGACTGCAAAATGGGGTGAATTGGCAGCTTGAGTGGTACTCAATCAAAGAAACACACAGTCCCCCATACAACTAATTATGTCTGCAAGCAGACAGCTCTTAAAGAGACAGTACCAGAGGTTCTAAAACACTCACTGATAAATGGCTTAAACGCCAAACACTATTCAGGCTTGGAGCATTCAAGCAAGCTCCTGGAAGTCTTTTGGGAACCCCCATTTGCAGGGGGTTACAATAATAATACCCCTGCACAAATGTTTTGTATTTATTGTCCCCGGAGAGTCTGTTGCGGACCGTCACTGTTTATGATTCCACTGTAGTGCACGTCGCCGTTGTTGTATTCTGCGATGTGCACTCACTGATGTTACGGCCTCTATTTTAGTGTTGCTCATATCACACCTCCAGAGTGAAGGTTGAAACTTCAAGTGAGGATACTTTAAGAGCAATGAAGGCTTTTGACCACTGATCAACCTGATTGCCCATTGCTTATTTTTTTTTAAAAGGCTGCACAGTCTCTTAGTGGGAAGTTTACTTGCTTGTCATATGAGGGGTGTGTCCAGTTTGAGTCCTGTCTTGGGTCCCATTCGTCGATAGCGATGTGTTTCATGAAAGCATGCTGCTCCTCCCTGGGGGCGGATGCTGGACTGATTGGTTGGAACCTAGTGGCAAAGGAGGAGGAGGAGAGACAAGCTGCAAGCATTCAGTGATCCAGTGGTCTGGATTTGCAGTGGATGCATAAGAAAAGAAGATAAACCCACTGCCTACTGAGTTTAGCCTGACTGGGCAAGCCATTGATCTTACAGCCACTAAGTTTGCATTTTGTGTACTGCAGCAGGTTAATTAGGTCCTGAACACAAGCAAGAAAAGTTCTACGCTCCAAGCAGCCTGCGATGGAACACCTGGCAGCCAGCCCCAAACTCACAAACACAGAAAAACAAAGAACTGTATGCACTCACCAGAGGGATATTTCGCTGTTAGAACCCAGTCCACAAAAAAGATAAGACGATCCATTCCCAAAGTTCGTTTTGCAGGATTTATTCAGTGTAGTGTGTGTGCAGTTCATTCAATTACAAAGTCAGGTTTATAAATCCACATCAGTGTAACAGTGAGTGTAGGCCAATACCTTAAATACATAGGTCAATTCTAGATGTCCTAGCACTTTGCTTAGGAGACCTTCGACAAGGGGCCTACTAATTTGGTGCTGAGCTCTGTTTTGAGTGTTTGCATTGTCGGTAAGCAACTGATGGTGCTCATGTACCAGGTACTGGCACATGGCTTTCCCAATATGTCCGCTTTGTAAACAGTCCCCCACATATTTCAGTTAGTATGTCCTATTGATGGCTACATTCTAAACAGACATTTGCAAACTTTCTTGTATAGAACAACCTGCCAATGTTGCCATGCACAGATTGGTCAGTAGTTTTTTAACAAACACTACAACATGGCGGGTTTACTCAATTCTGACCTGCAGAGACTGTCAGGTGCATGTGGGTTTCTGAAAGACAGTGAGTTGACTGGAACTTGCTTAGACTGTTCATATTACAGGGTCCCTGTCTGAGCAGGTCTCAGATGAGCAAGATTAGACCATCCTGAGGTTTTGTTCGAATGTTGCCTGCAGCCATACCTCTCTAGCCCTGCCTCAGAAACATTGCTCTACGTGGCAACCATTTCAATCACTATAGTGATCTGGGGCCCCACTCGAACTGACCGATGCGCTGCGTAAAATTGATGCGCTTGCACTAAAAATTGGGCCGGCTAGCTTCTGACGTAATATTCAAACAGAATGCGATTCGAACAGGTTGTGCAATTCTGTTTAGACATCGGACCCTGGATGCGTACATAATGGCGCTCTGCCATGTTTGCGAGCGCATCCAGGGTTCGGGCCGAAGACCGCCAATGGGGGAATGTATGATGCATACCTGGATGTGCCATTTCCCCCCAGGGTGATAGTCAACCAGAATGGCCAGAATATGCTAATGAGCTCATTGGGCATGCATGGCGCAAAAAGGCCTCATGCATGCCCATTATGAGCTCATTAGCATGGCTGTGTCAGGCTGATTATGCTGGACCAGCCCCCCCCCCATCCCCGATCCATGTCTGTAGCAAAGGTAAATCCCAACCACTCCTTGGTAGTCTAGTGGTCCCCCCTCTCCGGCCCTGAGCACCGTAATGTACAAAATATCCCCAAGCACCTTTTCCATAGTGTAGGTCCCTCCCCTGCCCCAATCACAGAGTGTCACATTTATAATAAAAGTTGCCCTTTTCTGTAGTGTAGAGGGTCCCCCATCCCTGCCCTGATCACAGAGTGTCACATTTATAATAAAAGTTCCCCTTTTCCATAGTATAAGGTCCCCCTTCCCACCCCGATCACAGAGTGTCACATTTATAATAAGAGTTCCCCTTTTCCATAGTGTAGGGTACCCCTCCCGGCCGATCACTGTATGTAATAGAGTAAGAAACCATGTCCCGTTGCCGTAGTTAGTGTGTCCCCCACGTGGTGTGTAACTCCCCTCCCCATACTCCCCAATTCTGCCCTGAGCGACTGGCACAGCCCACCTCACCCTACTGTGGCCAGCCACCCACTGAGCGGTGACCCGTGCGTGCATGTAAATAGTACGCTTATTAGTAGTCGCCAACCAGTGAGCGCATATTATTTATTGTACACACTTGGGTGCCACTCAGTTGGCGGCTGGCCATGGCAGGGTGAAGGGCTGTGCCAGTCACTGGCACAGGTTGGGTTGGGGGTGTGTGGGGAGGGGGGGTTACGGTCTACTGGTGTGGGGGACACTACACTATGACAACGGGACACGATTTCTTACTCTGTTTCGTACAGTGATCTGGGCTGGGGAGGGGAGTCCTTACGCTATGGAAAGGGGATCATTCATTATAAATATGACACTTTGTGATCGGGATGGGGAGGGGGGACCCTATACTATAGAAAAGGGGACAATTTATTATAACTGTGACACTTTGTGATCGGGACGGAGAGGGGGGACCCTACACTAATGAAAAGGGGCCTGGGGATGTTTTGTGTGTTACAGTGATCAGGGCTGGGAAGGGGGGACCACTAGATTACTAGGGACTGGACAACTTTTCCTTTCACCGCAGACATGGATCAGGGCTGGGGGGGCAGGTCATGTGACCAGCCCTGGACTGTGCATGGTATAGCACCCTGCCCTGCACAAAGTTAGGGTAGGGTCTGACAAACTTATCTTTGCGCCGGTGCATCCAGCCGTGTCTTCACTAGGGGAGGTTTGAATATTGCGATGCAGGGCATATGAATGAGGGACCCCTCATTTGCATGTCCACATTGCAGTATTCTGCGTGACAGCGCATTTGGGTTTGAAGGGCGCATTAGGGGCTTTTGAATATTGCCATGTCCCCGACAGCCCACACAGGTCTGGAGATGTGAGGGCACATCTAGGGATGCGCCACGCATCTCCTTAGAATATGTGGGCCCTAAGCTTTATTTTTGCCAACGGGGATATTGTGAGATTGCCACAGGAGCCTGTTTTTTTTTCCCCCAAAGTCTCCAAATTGCAGAAAAAGCTTTCTGTAACCAAGTCTAGGCCCAAATTGCAGAAACATTTTGCCCCAGTTGAAGTTTTTCCCAAATAATGAACATTTTTCCTGTAGTTAAATCCAAGTACCCAAATTGCTTAATTTGGGGACTTCAACTTTAGGAAAAAATGTCCCTGTAGTTTCAGGACTTTGGCTAACACATCAAACATTACCAGATATTTTGGCTGAGATTTCAGTTTGGTTAGTATGTTTTGATTGGTGGTCAAAGTAGCCCAGTAACATATCTCTTCACGTTGAGCTCTGCTCGCAAATAGGAGATGAGGCATAACTAAAATCAGGGATATTAACCAAAATCTGCAATGTCTTAACAAATAGTAGTTGGAGGCATGGTCAAGGATCTAGCAATTGAAATTCAATGGCAAAAAATGTAAAGTCATACACCTGGGAAAACGTAACCCAGAGAAACTGTACTCGATGGGAGAGGCGCAGCTCGTGGATACAAAGCTAGAGCGAGACCTGGGGGTGATCATATCAGATGACCTCAAGGTCAACAAACAATGCGAGAAGGCAGCACTAAAAGCAAGTGGCATCCTGGGATGCATAGGAAAGGTATCACAAGCAGGAGGCAGGAAGTGATCATGCCTCTGTATTGATCCCTGGTAAGACCCCACCTGGAGTACTGCATCCAGTTCTGGAGGCCACACTTCAGGAGGGACATAGATAGACTAGAGATAGTACAGGGAACAGCAATAAAGATGGTGCAGGGCTTGCATCAGAAACCGTGTGAAGCCAGACTCAGTGAACTCGATGTATACTCCCTAGAGCAGCGCAGGAATCGGGAGGACATGATATAGACATTTACATTCCTTAAAGCAACAACTAGGCACAGGTGCAGAACCTCTTTCAGGTAAAAGACTATAGCAGGACAAGAGGGCATGCCCTTTGCCTCAAGGGAGGTAGGTTCAGGAGCAATATGAGGAAATTCTTCATAGAATATGTTGTTGAACTGTGGAATAGCCCTGCCAGAGGGGGCTGGTGGGGGCAAAGACAGTGGGGGAAATTCAAGCGGGCACGGGACAAGCACTGCAGAATACTCAAGCAGGCAGCTAAGTGGGGGTCAGGAAAACAAGGGCAGACTTGATGGATCATAAGGTCCCCATCTGCCAACAACTTCTATGTTTCTATGTAATAGTAATATCAGCTAAAGAGGCTGTTATAGTATGTGGCTCAGAATGAAAAGCATTTGAAGAACTAAACTGTAATATCAATTTCTGCTTTATTTTTGTTTCAAATTGAATCTGTTCTCTAAGGACAATAATGTCAAGTTTAGGAAGGCTGAGGAAACTTTTGGGGCACAGTCAGGTAGTTGTGAAGTACAGCTTTAGCAAACAGGGGCTGTGCCATGACCGAGTTATGTGGTTACATTATCAGGGCACTAATTTTGTCTTGAGTGTCTCCCATGTGTTTGGGTTGCTGTTTGAAGAACTGGCCTTTTACCCTGGAACCCAAGGTCTCTGCTAGAGAAGGAGACTGAGTGTGCAGTGCTGCTTGTTAGGGTTGAATTTGTGAGCTTCCTGCTTCTTTTTCTTTTTTTTTTTTTGTTCTTAAATGTCAGTTCAATTTAATCAAAGTGGAAACGGAATGCCCTGACAGGCCTGATGGCTGTATAGATCAAAGAATGCTGGGTGGTCACTGGCTGGCTTTATATCCACCTGCAGTACATGCCACTGCCGTCTTGTGTGTTCCAGCTAAGGCTACACCATGTAACAATAAGAGATCCTCTTTATTCTGTTTACCCTGTTTTTTCCTCACTGGTTCCCCTGTCCCCCACACCATTGTTGGGGACTACCCTGCTTACACCCTTCTTTCATCTGAGAGGGTAGGCAGGCAAGAGTCTGCCTTCACTGCTGATGCCAAAGTTGCTCTGTGATTGTCTGGCAGCGTTTATACGAATATTATGCGGCTTGAGCCATCCCTCCTGGGGAGGCAAGCACTTGAGCTCCACCATGGGATTCTGTGTCTCGAACATGAACACCTGTCTTTCCAGGTGTGTATGGCCACAATCACGGTAACTACAAATACAGATATATACAAAAACAGAAAGAGACAGTTATTTTGCCCCTGTATCCTATCATTCGAGTCTCTCATAGGGTATGTCCGTCTTTAGACCTCATTGTCAGATGTGTACCTGCACATTCTGTAACAGCACTCCTGTTAAAAGGTTTTGAGAAGAGTTGGCCCGCCGGTGCAGTGGTAGCGCTACCACTTGCGACGCCGGCGATCCGGGTTTGGGAATCAGCCTGGATCACTGGAGGGCCAACTGGGGGGAGAAGGATTGAGCGTCCTAGGGATGCTTTCTGGGGAGGGAGGGATGCCGATCCTGCTGTAACACCACCACTTAGGTGCACATGGGTGGAGGTGCAGCTGGGGGCATCATGTGGGATGGGAGGACATTGGCAGGGACCGGAGCGGCATCATGTCACTGCGTGTGCTGGCTCCTTGGACCCCACTGCACGCTGCCGTTCTTGGGGAAGGGAGCAAAACAGACCAAAAAGCAAATAATCTTGTTCCCTTTCCTGGCGCCGGTGCCCAGTACATGGAGCAGCCTGACACCAGGGTCAATTCATGGGGAGGAATGAGCCTCCCCCTTCCCCACCTGGGGGGCCAAACCATGGCAGGATGGGTGTAGCTCCACCCAGGACACTGGCGGCAGTGGGTGGGGAGTAGCGATACCAAGGGATCTTGAGCATCCAAAAAATATAAATGAAAAAAAAAGGTTTTGCTGGCCCGGTGGTGCTGAGGATTGAGGCACTGGTTGCCACACCTCACACCATGCCGGCGACCCGTGTTCGGAAACGGGCACAGGCCATCGGGGATAGGCAGGGGAAGAGAAGGAGTCCGGAGGACTGCTCTCCTCTGGGGAGGGGGGTTTTCCCAGTGCTGGCACCGACTGCCACCTGGCGGAGGCTGGGTGACATGGTGCTGCGCTACAAGGGGCAGAGCTGGGGACAGACGCTTACATGTTAGCATCACTGCACGTCCTCAGCTCCTAGGGAAAAAATCCTCTTGAAAAATGTCGGCCCCTGTGTGTGAGCTGGCTCCGGTGCCCGACAGTCCAGTCACGACAGTTCCAACTCGGCGGCTCCACTCGGGGGGGGGGGCATCCCTGGATGAGAGCTCGGGTCACCGGAGCCTGAAGAGCCTGTTCGTAGGGCTAGGGGTGCTGGCACCAAAAAGAGGAATGTAAAAAAAAAAAAAAAAATGGTTTTGAGAGAAAGATAAACAGAGATAAACAAGGCAGCTGTATTTGTTTTCTTCAGGGGGATAAATCTAAAGCATTCAGAAGTCACAGAAGGAACAGTCAGGGTGCTTCGAAGGAAGGAGGAAGGGGCCACTAGAGGGCATGGGTGGAAGCTGGAGGGGGAAGATTCGGGGGAGAAAGGAGGAGGTGCTACTTCACTGAGAGGGTGGTGGAGCCATGGAATGCACTGCCTAGGGGGCTGGTGGAGGCAGAGACAGTGGAGGGGTTCAAGAGGGGGTTGGACAGGTACAGGGGAAGGGTTCTGGAAGCAAAATCCAATGCAGCAAGAATATCCGGAACTGGGAAGGGAGAAGCCAGAGAAGGCGAGGGGGACAGCAAGGTCAGCACCCAAGGTGGGGGCTGACCAAACGAGCAGACACGAAAGACCGTTAGGCCTATTCTGCTGGCATTTTAGTATGTTAGTATGTTAGAAGTACGTAAAATGGTGAAACTGGAGGGTTAAACAAGTAAATGAACTTGGAAGGGGTATGAAATCTTTTACAGTTAAAAATTAACAACTGCAGCACCAGCCCAGTGGCATGGAGGGCTGAGGTGTTGGCACCTTACCTCCTGCCATACCGGTGACCAAGGTCACTCGGGGAGCCAGATGAGGGAGACTTGAGCGTCCAAGATGGCTGTCCCTGCCAGGGCGGGGGACTTGAGTCTCAGAGCAGAGGCCAAATCAACACTAAAGACAGTTTTAATTACGAAATAATATAACAAAATAAAGATGATTTGTGGTACATTAAAGAGCAATAGTGCTTGACCTCAACGCTTGTCAATCTGCCTACCTCGGGGTGCCCCCCCCGAGGAAGACTGTTGTTGAAGCGCTGGGGTCAGGCGCTTGCCATTTCTCTTTAATGTACCACAAATAAATCTTTATTTTTTGACATATGTATATTGTTTTTCATTGTGGTTAAAAACTGTCTTTTGGAGTGCCGAGGTTTGGATCTTTCTGCAAATTTGGGCTAGCCTCCCGTCCTCGGCACCTGCCCCACACTGTGATTCACAGCAGACACTTTTGGAACTGGTGAGTCTCACCACTTTCCTGCCATCTAGTGGAGGCTGGCTGCTTGGGAGCACCATCTGGAATGGTGAACGTGTGAGGGTATGTGTTGATACAGCACGCAAGTGCGTCAGTACATGCTTGCGTATTTCACATGCAGAAGCCACGGGGAGAAAACGGAGAATAATGCCCCAGCTCGCTCAGCATCCCCCATGGGTACCGCACAACCCTACATGACAGGTCACCTGCTGATATGGCTCTCTGCAAGTGGTGGTTAACCTGTAAGTCCACGAGATGAGTCGGAGATGAGGCTAGAGCATGCCAGTGGGATTGGAATGGCAGGTGGAGAAAGAAACTGAGGGAAGAAAGTAACAGATTCTGCACTGGGGCCAGCTGGGTATCCACACCTGCTGCTTAGGTGAGTTGCTTGGCTCCCAGGGTGGGAAGGTGCAATCACTTTTGGCTGATAAGGGAGTGCCAGTGATGTAGGCTGTGAAGGCAGTCACCCAGCTGCAGGAAGGATGTCGCTATAGGAACAATGATCATCTTGGTGGCTGGGTGTGGTACTGGGGGGAGATTTATTTATTTATTCAATTTTGATGACCAGGTGAGCCCACTGAGCCCCGGAGGTCCCTTTTTCAGGGGTGACACGGAATTAGTTACAACAAGCATTTGTCAGTGCCGAATGTTTGCTTGCTGGCATTGGCATTGGTAGTGCAGAAGTTACAGAGCTGCATAATAGGAATGGCAGTGAAGTATTAAACTGAAGCCAACCCCACCGCCACCCTGCAGAGAGTGACAGGCATTGGGGTGTGCCTTTGGGTCGTCAGGCATAATGGCCACGCCATTTCACCACACTCTACCCTGCAGACACGACAAGTATCACGGTGTGCCTTGGGATCTGGTTCTTGCGCGCACCCCCATTCCAACAGGAACATGGTGAGATGGGTGCGTATAGGAGAATGGGGTGAACTTTGGGGCCAAAGAGTCCAAGGCATACCCCAATGCCTCCACTGGTTGCAGGGTGTGGAATGGTATGAGCATTACAGGCAAGAATCCCAAGTCACACCCCTGATGCCTGTCATTCTCTACAAGGTGGGGCATTATGGTTGGAAACCCTAACAGCTCAGGCATTCGTTGGTATTTTCACTCCAAATTTTCAACATGTTTTTTGAGACCCCCACCTCATGAACAGTGGCAATATCAGTTTGTTAGCCGAAAGCTGCTTGTGCACAGCGACTACGGCATTTAGCACCACAGGTGCAAAAACACATTCTGAACAGGATGTGAAAAATGACAGCTGTACTGTTCATGGGGAGGTGGAAAATAGCAATGTTGCAAATCTGCAGTAAAAATATTAAAAAAACTGGTGAAGTCACGAGAGTGCATAGAAACTGTGCAATGCACACCCGTAATGTAATTAGGGTGGGCATTTTTTACAGCAGATTGTCAACTCAGGCATTTTGGGACCTCCGTCATGAACAGTGTCACTGTGATTTTCTTTATCTGTCCCGAACAATGATTTCCCACAGCGACCACGCATATCTGCGCTGAAAGTGTGAAAACACATTTCGGCCTTGTTGTTAAAAATGACAGCTGTACTGTTCATAAGGAAGTGTGGAAAAATGCCACTGGTGAAAATCTGACTGAAAATATTACAAAGTCATGAACTTACGAGGGTGCGTGGAAATGCACAATGCTGACTCGTAACACAGTCATTTTATGGACTTTTGTCACCAAATTTTCAACATAGCCATTTTAAGACCTCTGCTTATGAACAGTGTAACTGTGATTTTCCTAATCTGTCCCAAACATTGCTTTCGCACACCGACTGCACCATTGTGCGCTACATATGCGGAAACACATTTTGGGCAACATGTGAAAAATGGCAGCTGTACTGTTCATAAGGAAGTGTAATAAAATGGCAATGTGGAAAATCTGGAGTGAAAATGTAGAAAATTCGCAAACTTACGAGCATGCGTAGGAACTGCGCAGTGCACGCTCGTAAAACAGTAATTTTTAAGAATTTTTTCACCAAATTTTCAACATAACCATTTTAAGACCTCTGCTCATGAACTGTGTCACTGTGATTTTCTTAATGTGTCCCATACATTGATTTTGCACACCGACTGCGCCATTGTGCGCTACATGGGCAGAAACACTTTCTAGGCAAGATGTGAAAAATGACAGCTGTACTGCTCATAAGGAAGTGTAATAAAATGGCAATGTTGAAAATCTGGAGTGAAAATAATGAAAATTCACAAACTTACGAGCGTGCGTAGGAACTGCGCAACACGCGCTTGTAAAACAGTCATTTTTGGGAATTTTTTCACCAAATTTTCAACATAGCCATTTTAAGACCTCTGCTCATTAAAAGTGTTACTGTGATTTTCTTAATGTGTCCCATACATTGATTTCGCACACTGACTGCGCCATTGTGCGCTACATGGGCGGAAACACGTTTTGGGCAAGATGTGAAAAATGACAGCTGTACTGCTCATAAGGAGGTGTGGTAAAATGGCAATGTTGAAAATCTGGAGTGAAAATATAGAAAATTCATGAACTTACGAGTGTGCGTAGGAACTGCGCAACATGCGCTCATAAAACAGTCATTTTTAGGAATTTTTCCACCAAAATTTCAACATAGGCTTTTTTCAGAGCCCACCTTATGAACAGTGGCAGTGTCGTTACGTTACTCGGTCCCGAAAGGTGATTTTGCGCAGTGACTGCGAAATCACCCTTCGGGCCCGAATAACGCCATGACAGTGCAATAATGTATGAGGAGGGGTCCCATAAACCCCATGTTGAAAATTTGGGCCCCAAATTCCCAAAAGTGCCTGAGATATGCAAAAAAGTTCAAAAAACCCTATCATTATACATTATACAGCTTATTGGCATTTCCTCAGTTCGCGGGCAGCTTTGAAGAGTGCAGATGTGTTACCGTCCACCGAAGATCATCGCGCGGAGTCCGGAGGTGGGATGGGGGTGGGGAGGCAGGGTGCGAGTGGGTGGGCGCCGGGTGGGTACAGACACAGCGAGGGACCGCTTTTTGGATTTCAGGGTTTTTTTGTTTTTTTTTAATGACGACGCTGGACGCTTGCCACGCTGGGGTGGGCTTCCAGCGTGGCAGAAGGATGGCTGGTGGAGGGGTGGAGCCGACGGGGATTGGGCACCCCGTCGGCCATAGTATTGTTGCCACGCTGGGGTGGGCTCCCAGCGCGGCACCCTGTACCGGTGGGGAGACAGTGGAGCCGATGGGGATTGGGCACCCCGTCAGCCATGTTAAGATGTAGCCACGTTGGGGTGGGCACCCAGCGTGGCATATGGACCTGTGTTTCTTGGGGGGGGGCGCAGCACAGCCGACAGGGGATTGGGCACCCCCGTCGACTATACAGTGTGTGCGTTGGGGAGGAGGGCAGCACGCAGCATATGTGTGTGTGTGTGTGTGTGTGTGTGTGTAAGGGGAGCGTGCATGAGCAGGCAATATCTGATCGCTGCTCACTGAAGCATAGCTCCCCCTTTCAACTGTACGTCACTGCATTTTGGAGCTGTTATAGACAGCTCCAGCAGGCATTGGAGAACTGCGTCCGCACCTGCAAACACACTGACTGAATTGGAAGAGGGCTGACACACCTCTGAAAACTCGGATGATGGCACTATGTTTCTTGCACATGCGTGCAAGCAAACATAAAAAGGAGACAAATACAGCAGTGTACAAAGAACATGGATAAAAAGTACAGCAGAGACTCAATACATCATACATTGGGGTTGACATGAGACCAAAGGAGGCCAGCCCATTCCGTTTACAGTCAGGCCAGGCCACCAGAGTAATTTGTTACTATACACTGGATGGGGGTAACAATAGAGGAGTAGGTTGCAGGGTACCCTGTGTGCAGGACCTTCATGAAGAGGGGAACGTAGTAGGATTGATTAAGGCTAGCGCAGGGGAGTAGATGTTTAACCAAAAAAAAAAAGATTTTTGTAAAGTTAGATTTTTCCACACAGAAAATTGCATTACTGGGCTACAAAAACAAATTTGTAAATGTCAGCTTTCCACATATCTGGTAACCAAGGCTGGCTAGTGGGATGCTTTGCTATTTTTTCCTTGGAGTATTATTTGAAATTTGGATAAAATAGATGGAAGAATGAGGGGCACCAGGTGACTCAGTGGAAGAGCAGTGCATTTCTGTGCCAGTGACCCAGGTTCAGGATCGAACCCATGAAGCAGTCCTGAGCTAGGGAGTGTTTTTAAGTGTAGTGCAAGCAGACCCCAGTAGAGAGGCACCCAGTACCCAACGCTGTCGGAGCCCCATTGCCGTGGGCCAAAGAGCTTAATCCTCCATGAAGGGGTGGTGCATGCCCAGTGTACACTGCACTGTGCAAGTCTGCTAGTAGGTTGCACTGGCACTCAGTGAGGTGGGAGGTTCCTGGGGGAATGGGGGATGTAAACAGGAAAATAGTAGGATCGTCAGACCACCTGTATGATGGTACTGGCACACACTGGTCCTGCCCCATGTGGATGCCTGTTGGCCCAGTGGTGAGAGGTGTGGCAGTTAGGACTTGGAGGATGTTGGGGCATGCCTGAAGTAGGAGCAGGTGATGGACCAGGGGTCAAACAGGTAAGTAAAAAAAAAAAAAAAGATGGCAGACTGTCCCCATGAGATACAGTATTATCATAGTGGGAATTGGAGTAAGTACTTTGCCATTTGTGCTTTAAATTTATTTTTATGTTTTTACTAAATGAAAAGAAGTCAGCACCAGACGCTTTGAATATTGCACAAAAACATTTTTTATACTTACATTTTATTGAAGTTTTTTTTAACATACAGTGACATGATAATACATCAACAGAGTACAACAGTGAGGAAGACAACAATCCTTGACAGGCAGTGTTTACATTTAGTACATTTAAGAATTCAACATTTGTCATAGACAGTGGGTGCAAAAAGGAGTCCTTTGAGGCGGAGGTTTTGGTTCTCTCATAAGTCAGCCAAAGCAGCCAGCCCCACCCTCCTGTCCATTTCTAGTATGCCCTGCAGTTCAGGGGATAATCAGTGGGTCTCTGTTCACAGTATATAGGAGCCATCTGTTCCATATACTGTGGTCATCTCCTCCTGTTGCCTCACTTTGTATGTCATGGTTTCCACTGTACATGTAGCGTTCACTAGATCCAGTCCTCAATCATTGGGGTTCCCATAGCCATAGTAAGCCAATAGTTAATAATAAATTCTTATTCTGTGATAAGTATCCCCAGTATCGGGGGTAAAGGTATCTCACTGAAAAGTTTAAATGCTTCCTCACAGGCATTTAATCTAGCCAAGGGGTGCAAATGCAGTCAGGGGATTACTGTGCCCTCCTAACATGACATATCTGGAAACAGGGAGACCTCAATTAGTAGACTGGACATAAAAAAAAAGAAAGAAAAACTGGTTGCAATAGGAAGGAAAACAGAAAAATAAACTCAAACATGTCAGGACACAGACCGGAAAACAGGAAAAGAGGTGTGTGTGTGTGGGGTTGCACAGGATGGAAGGTAATGTGCACAAATGCCCACAGTCTGGGAAACAAGATCCCAGCTCTAATGGCATTGATGGCAAACACAAACCTGGACATTGTGGCTATTACAGAAATGTGGTACACAGGGAACCATGAATGGGATACAGCCATACCAGGATACACACTTGGAAGGACAGGGAAGAGGGGGTGCTGGCTATGTATGTGAAGTAGGGGATTAAAGCAATGGAGGCTCAAGAGTTACAGGAAAGAGTGCAGGCACTGTGGGTCACCCTTGAGGTGGGAAATAAGACTGCCATTTGCACTGGAGTGGTATACAGGCCTCCTGCGCTGGGGGAGGAAACAGACGAAGTTCTGATGGAGGCCATCCACAAAATGGCAACCAAAGGGGAACTACTGCTAATGGGATACTTTAACTTGCCAGATGCAGATTGGAGCACTCAGACTGCAGGTACAATAAGGAGCAGGGACTTCATGACCTCCCTGAAAGGGGCAAACTCAAGGCAGCTAGTAGTAGAACCCACCCGGGAGGGGGCTGTACTGGACTTGGTGCTGACCAACGGGGACAGGATCACAGATGTTGAGGTGGGCAGTCCACTTGGTTCCAGCGACCACAGGACGGTATGGTTTACTGTAACCACATTGGTAGAGGAAAGTCATACAAAGATTAGGGTTCTGGATTTCAGGTGGGCCAACTTTAAGGAAATGGGTGGACAGCTTAAAAGTGCCCTAGTAGTAGAAGGTACGGGGGAGATGTGGAGGAACAGTGATCTAGACTCAAAAGAGTCATAGCAGAAGTAACGAGACACTGTGTTAAAATGTTTAGTAAAAGTAAAAGAAAGAAATGGACACTATGGTTCTCGAAGGTAGTGGCTGAGAAAGTGAGGAAGAAAAAGAAATGCCTTTAAGAAATACAAGGAGACTCAAAAGGATGGTGACAGGGAGAAGTATCTGAAGAAACAGAAAGAATCTGGGAAAGCAGGCAGAAGGACTAAAGCACAGATAGAAGAAGGTATAGCACAGGCTATTAAAAAAGGAGACAAGACCTTCTTCAGATACATTAGTGAGAGGAAAAAGACCATAAATGGTATTGTTAGGCTGAAGAAGGAAGGAGGAGGGTGGGCGGAAAACAGCCTAGAAAATGCTGAGATGCTGAACAAATACTTTTGCTCAGTGTTCACCAGGGATAGGTAGGGGGAAGGACCAAAACTCATTAGGAGGGGTAGACAGTGGAGGAATGTTGACACCAGCCCATTCACTGTGGAAAGAGTCCTAGAGAAACTCGGGGGGATAAAAGCAGACAAAGCAATGGGGCCAGATGGGATTCACCCCAGAGTATTAAAGGAACTCAGGGATACTGGCAGGTCCACTGACTGACCTTTTCAACTCCTCTCTAGAGACAGGGGAGGCACCTGAAGACTTGAGGAGGGCAAAGGTCCCTCTTCACAACAGTGGCAATAGGGAAGAGACAGGCAATTACAGACCTGTAAGCCTGACCTCAGTAGTGGGGAAGCTAATGGAGTCCGTACTTAGGGAGAGGATTGTGAAGTTTCCGGAGACTAGCGGGGCACAGGATCCAAGGCAGAATGGATTCTCAGTGGGAAGGTCCTCTCAGACAAATCTAATTGATTTCTTTGACTGGGTGACCAGGGTTGTAGATCAGGGAGAGGCGGTAGATGTAGCTTACCTGGATTTCAGTAAGGCCTTCGACACCATCCCACAGAGGAGATTACTAAATAAATTGAGAAACCTGGGAGTGGACCCTAAGGTAGTAAAATGGGTTGAGAATTGGCTAAGGGACAGAACTCAGAGGGTGGTAATAAATAGCATGAAACCAGAAGAGAAGGAGGTTCTAGCCCAGTGGCACTGAGTTGCTGGATGCCACACCTCGTGCCACGCTGGCAGCCGTGTTCGGGAGCAAGCACGGGTCGCTGTGGGTCAGAAGGGAGGAGATGGATTGAGCATCCAATGGACTGCTCTCCATCTCCGGGGAGGGGGGAACCTGTGGCTAGTGCATGCCTTACCCCTAGTGGATGCTGGGGGTCGGTGACACAGAGCCTCAATTACAAGGGGTGGGAGCATGGCAGATGCTTGATGATGCATACACGGGAGTGTGTGCGACCCCGTTGCAGGCATCATTGCACTCCGTGCCCCCAGGGCACTGGGGAAAAATGGAAAAAATGATGTCCTAGGTCGAAAGAGCTTGATGGCCATCCAATGGGTGCCCCGGCTTCAGGGGCATCGCCAGAACTGGATCCGGACCTGGTGGAGAGTTGGGGGCTCCCTGTCACGGGGGGCAAGTCACAAGGGAAGAAGGCGAGGGCCCTAAGAAGCTAGGGGAAGACTGGACGGTGGCCAGAGACCAATAGAGAAGCACAGACAAGGGGTGCTGACCAGGAGCCAGCAGGAGAAAAATGATTATAAAAAAAAAGAAGAGAGGGAGGTGACCTTCGGGGTGCCACAGGGATTGGTGCTGGGACCAGTCCTGTTCAGTGTCTTCATTAGTGACATTGCAGAGCATCTAGAGGGAAAGGTATGCCTGTTTGCGGTCGACACCAAGATCTTCAACAGAACTGACACACCAGAAGGGGTGGAAAGGATGAGAAAGGATCTAAACTTATTGTAAGAATGGTCAGGTGTATGGCAGTTGAGTTTCAATGCTAAAAAGTGCAAAACAATGCACCTGGGTCACAGGAATCCAAGAGAGAAGTACAGGATGGGGGGGAGGTTCTGGCCACCACAAAGCAAGACCTGGGGATCATCATATCAGATGACCTAAAGGCGACCAAGCTGTGTGAAAAAACGGTGGGGAATGGAAACAGAATGCTGGAATGCATAGGTTCAGGCAAAAACAGCAGAAAGGAAGAGGTGGTGATGCCACTGTACAGATCACTGGTAAGGCCTCACCTGGAGTACCGCATCCAGTTCTGGAGCCTGCATCTCAGGAAGGACATAGACAGGATGAAGGCAATCCAGAGAAGGACAACAAAAATGGTGCATGGGCTGCACCAGAAGCCGTATGGGGAAAGACTCAGGGACCTTAATATCTGTTTATTGGAGGAGAGAGAAGGGGATATGATAGAGACATTCTGGTACCTTAGGGATATAAACTGGGTACAGGAGGGAAGCATATTTCAGAGGAAGCATTGCACAAGGACAAGGGGACATGATATGAGGCTAGAGGGAGGTGGACTCGGGGAACTTCAGAAAGTACTTTTTCACAGAAAGGGTGGGGGATCCGTGGAACAACCTTCCAGCAGAGGTGGTGGGGGCTAAAACAATACGGGGGTTCAAGAGTGCATGGGATAGACATAAAGGTACCCTGGAGATGGGCAGAGAAGGCGTGCCGCAGATCAAATAGTATCTGGGCTGTCAACACTGAGTAGGGAAATGGGCAGCCTAGGTGGGCCGTGTGGTCCTTATCTGCTGTCAGATTCTATGTTTCTATGTTAGGCATCTCTTGATGGGGTCTTGCAGGCCCTGTGGATACAGTGTGAAGAGGAACAACATTTCTGCGAGGGAAAATTGCAGTGAAAAACATTTCCTTTAGTCCTCCCTCTATCATGACAAAAAAGGAAGCCAAATGTGGACAGGCCCAGAAGATATGATAGTGCTCTGCCTGTTCCTCTCCACACTGCCTCCAACAGTGACATGTTCCAGCTGTAGTCCTGTGTACCTGTTGTACTGGGGTCAGGAAGTATTGAACAAGACACTTCCAACTGAATTCTATCCAGCACAAACACATTTTGTATTGTGCAAACAGTTGCATAAAGTGCAAAATTACAAGGTGCCCAAAAGAAATTATAACATTGGTGCACCCCCTAATCTCAACTTGGTTTGCTAAGTAAACATCATCAGGAGGATGATGCTTACTTAGCAAAACTGTTTGAGGGCAGAGAGTGCGCTATTGACTTACTCTCTTATGGGCACCTTGTAATTTTGCATTCTATGCAACTGTTTGCACAATAAAAAATTGTTTGTGCAATACTCTAAGCGTCTGGTGCGGACTTCTTTTTGTTTTGTGCTGTTCCTTGCACAGATGCGCTGGTGTGGAGCGAATTCACAGAAGCATAGGTCAGGAAGCCTAGGCAGACCAGGAGAAGTTATAAAGTTCACAAGTGGCATTTTTGTATTATCAATAACAGTAGAATAGAAAAATAAAATTGTACAGGATAGCTCTTCCTAAAGGCAGTACAAACAAAAACTATTTTATCTGAGTCTGTCTTGCTCTCTCTATCTCTTCCCTCTCAATTTAAATCCCCCTATCTCTCTGTATCTCTCTCTAAACAAAACATTGCTCGCTTTATGTATGATTATGATGTTTTCTTATGGCAGTTTAAACTTTGCCCCCTGTTGTTGTAAGTTAACTTCCTGAGACCAGCCTGAAGAGTACATCTAGTCTATAATAGATGCAACAAAATAATACATTTGTGCCAGAGCTGGTTTCCTGTTGACAGTTCTGTGAACAAGCCTGCGGAGGTCAGTGCCCTGTATTAGTAAACCCAAATAGTTTTCTGCAATCATTTCAACAAATCATTATATACATTTGCAAACCAAGGGATACCAGTGCCACATAAAGATTCACATATATTTTTTTAGCCACAGAGAAGCAAGGGGAGAAAGAAAGAATAGAAACAGCAAATGAAGGAAGGGCGGTAACCATCGGAGTGGCCAATTCCTAGTTGCCACAAGAAAAATGTGATTGCACAATCAGACAGGCAAGAGACAGGCAAGTGGAAGAAAAAGAGAGGACAAAATAGACCCTTGCTTTTAACTCTCTCTGCATGACAAATGGGACAGGGTCTTACCCAACCCTGTCACACACTCACCTCTTTAAGAGGGAACTTGTTTTTTTAAGTTTCCAAAACATTTTTTTAATTTTATTTTAACATTACCTTATAACAATTACAATTATTAGCATATGCAGTATCCATTTTTTCATAACACCTTTCACAGCAAACATTTCAGATAAGCACTCCCATTTTTTAAACCTTCTGGATTCTCAAATCCTAATCCATGTGTTGACAGAAAATCAGCACTGACATTTTCTTTGAATTTAAATGGCTATAGTGCCAGGTACCACCTTGTGATTCTGGGATTTTATCCTTCATTTGATTAAGCCAACACAGAGGTTTGTGATCTGTTATAAGCATAAAGTCAGCTCCTTTCCTAGCAGATAAAACTTAAGGGACTCCATTGCCCATTTTGCAGCAAGGCATTCTTCATCAATAGTAGAGTACTTTTTCTCTCTGTCGTGCAGTTTCTTATTGATATGCAGAATAGGATGTTCCTTCTGATCTGTATTGTGAGTTAGAACAGCACCTAGGCCTACCTCTGTTGCATCTGTCTGTAACTGTTTCTGAAAGTCTAGACTTCTTAAAATAGGGGCTGAACATAATGCAGCCTTGATGGCCTAAAAAGCCTCATCACATTCTGGGGCCATTTCACATTATTCGGTTACTGTTTCTTTGACAGTTCAGTGAGGGGAGTAGCTAACTGGGAAAAGTTGGGAACAAATCTCCAGTAGTAACCAGCCATGCCTGAAAGATTACCTGGTATGTTTCTTTGTTTTAGGGACAGGACTGCTAGTTATAGCTTCTATTTTGGAAATCTCTGGCTTTACTTCTGCATTTCCAAAAAAAAAAAAATCTGGTTTCCTGCATGTCTAATGCACACTTGATAGGAATAATGGTCAGACCTGCAGTTTTGATAGATTTCATAACTGCTCGTAGGTGTTCCAGGTGGCTTTTCCTGTCTGGACTGTACACCACAACATTATCCGGTTAAGCAGCACAATAATCAATGTGACGGGCTAGAATTACATTGCAGGTGTGCCATGCAAACCAAACAGCATGGAAGTGAACTAAGAGAATCCAGCTGGAGTGGAAAATGCAATTTTGCCTCTGGATTCTTTAACTAGGGGAATTTGCCAGCAACCTTTGGTGAGATTGAGGGTACTAATATACTTGGCACTTCCTAATCTGTCCACCAAATCATCTATCCTTGGGCATAAGATAGCTGTCAAATACCAACACCTGATTACGTTTCCTAAAATCAATACGGATTCTTACACCCCTTTCTTTTTAGGGCTGCAGTGGGCATAGCCTGGCAGACCTCTTGCTATCAGAAAAGGATTTAGTGCATTCCTTCCGACTGAACAAGTTGGAGTTGCAACACAGTCGCCTCTGCATCCTTGAAGCACTCCACTCACTGTCTCCATTGGCAGTCGCACTGCACTATTTTTAGTATGTCGGTGGTCACAGCGGAACATGTCACACTCTACCATGTCCAAGATGGCTGCCAAACTATATTGAGCATGCAGGAATACTAGCACATGTGCAGTAGAGATTGGTGGCCATCTTGGACATGGCGGAATGTGCCGTGTTCCGCCATGCCTGCCGATTTTTTTTTAATTATGGATAGCGCCATCACCCGACCCTCCCTCTCAGCAACACCCCCTCCAGAAACATACCAATGACACTGGGGGTGCCCAATTCCCCAGTGTCGCAATTGTGTTCCGCTGTGATGGTCCGCTTTTTTTATATATGTATTTTTTTTCCCTACCCAGCCCTCCCGCTCAGCACCCCTGCCCTGAAACATAACAGTGACACTGGGGGTGTCCAATCCCCTATGTTGCGATCGGAATCCTTGTCGGTTTTTTTTTTTTTTTTTTTTTTTTTTGTTCACCTGTAAAAAGGAAAACATCCATTGATGTCTTTTTACAGCTGTTCCTGTCCCCCCACCCGACCATCCCACTCAGCACCCACGACCCTGCACCTCACAAGCCCTTACTTACCCATCAGGGGTTCAGTGCCATAATCCTCTCCTGACCACAGATACATCTTCACTCTTCAAAGCCAGACCATGAACTGAAGAAACATATATGCGATTCAATGTATTTCAATGGGGTTTTGAAGTTAGTGGCATAACATGGGCTTTTTTTGCATATTTTTGGCTAATTTTTCCAACATGCTTTTTTTGGACCCTCGTCATGAACAATTGCACTGACATTAGGTAAATCTGTCCTGAAAGGTGATTTGCGTGGTCCTGGTGTGAAATCACCTTTTGGGAAGGAGTTTAAATTTTTCTCTGCCCTTGTTCATAAGGTGGGGTCATAAGAAGGCTGTGTTGAAAATTTGGTGTAAAAATATTAAAAAACAATAAAGTTATGAGTCTACATTTAATTTTGTGAACACAGGCTCGTAACTTTGGTCATTTTCAATATTGTTACCCCAAATTTACCGCATAGCCATATCTTTACAGCACCTCATGAATGTGACGCTGTCATTTTTCAAATCGTGGCCAAAATGTTTTTTTTTTTATATCCTAAAAGGTGATTTTACAGTGCCTGCACAAAATCACCTTTCAGACAGAAGTTGAACATTTTCTCTGCCCTTCCTCATGAGGCAGGGTCATAACAAGGCTATGTTGAAAATTTGATGTAAAAATATTTAAAAACAAATTTTCAATACTTTTACCCTAAGTTCCTCGGCTGCAGCCCTATCTGCTCTGGCCAGAGGCTGTTTATTTATAGTCATCACTGGTGATGACCAGGCACTTCTTGATTCTTCAGTGATACCAAACTCTTTCATTTTTTATATTTCCTTAACCACATCTGCTCTTAACTGCTCTGGTAATCTCTATGTCTTTTGTCTGATAGGGTGAGCGTTCTCTGTCAGTTACATGCTCGGCCTCTTTTGCTCAGTCTGGCACTGTAGTAAAAGTACTTTGAAATAGCTTCACCAAGTTACAAATTTCTGCGATTTATTCTATGGATAAGGAAACATTCACCTTTATAGCATCAGAGGTTACAGTATGTTTCAGTCTGTCATAAGCTAATGCAATATCTTCTTTAACAGTTTCTGGTAATACTAACAAAATAATGGTGTGTTTTTTTTTTTTCTTCAAGTGGTTAGCGTGGTATATCTTGGTAGGATTTTTCCTATCAGGGGTCCCAGTCTCATAGTTAACTGTACTGGTATGTCCAACCACTTTACAAGACCCATGCCACTTCATTAACAGTTTGTTTTCTGGGTACTGGGTCAATATGCTGTATACAGAATGGCATAGTCAAAACCGTGCACCACACACAGCACGGGGGGGGGATATAGCGACAGAGTACAAAACCGTGAAAGGATGAAATGTTGCAAGCACGGTTTTATACCTTGTCACACTTGGCTGAATAGCCAGTGATGCAGAGGATAAGACCTCTGCTGGGAGGGAGGTCCGTCGAGCAGCTGCCATGGCTCAGAGGAATGAGCCACCAGCAGCAAGGGAAGTGGTGCGTTTTTTTTTTCCGCACTTTGTGCAGTAGGTTCCTCCCACCCATGTTTCTCCCCATCCCTGTGTTGTACCCAGAGTTGATTATATAAATTGGGGGGGGATTGTAATCTGGGGTGTGCGGGGAAGGCAGAGCTCCCCGGAACAAAATAAAGATTTTCTCAAGTTGTTCGCCAACATTTACTTTCGGCAATATGGCCGAACACTGGCAATGTTCCCGCTGTATTAACAGCACGGTACAGTGCTGTGCTCTTTTTGTTTGCGACTTTATGACCCGTGCTGTTTTCCATAGTGGGTAATGGTAACAAGACTTTTTTCACCTGACTCAAAAACTTTTTCTTGTCGGCCCGGTGGCGCTGAGGGTTGAGGTGCTGGACGCCACACCTTGCACCACACCGGCGACCCAGGTTCAGGAATGGGCTCGGGTTGGCGGGGGTCGGCTGGGGTGGAGAAGGATAGAGCGCCCAACGGCAGCTCTCCTTCTCCGGGGAGGGGTTCTGCTGGCTTCCGCTGCAATGCTGCCACCTAGGGAAGCCTGGGTGGATAGCGTGGCAAGGGGAGAAGCAGCCAGCAGATTGGGTGGTGATCGACAGGGGGCGGAGCAGGAGGCACGTCTCAGCGTGCCTCTGAGCTCATAGCCCCCATTGCACGCCGACGTCGGGGAGGGTTGAAGAAAAGGAGGAAAAACACCTCGCTCCCTCCTAGGCGAAGACGCCTCCATGGAGCTTCTCCGGGACCTGTTGGACAGACCCCGTTGTGCCATCCACACGAAAAAAAAAAACGTTTGAAGGGGGAATCCGTCCACCCTCTCCACCCCATTCCTCAGGGGGTATACCAGGGCGCACTCAGGGTAAGTGTGGATGAAGTACTCTAGGGGCAGATCACGATAGGATCTGGGGAGATCCAGGAATTGAGGTCGTCTGAGAGAGTGGAGGGGGGAGGCAAGATCAGGAGTACAAATACAATGGTTAAACAAAAACAAAAAACCTTTTCTTTTGTCCCATGGTCATAATACACCTTCTGCTGTTTTGGGGCTTCCTCCTGATTACTGTGGGCAATTTCAACATATTTTGCCAGTTTCTTTCTCAGTGCACACATATAAAATTAATAGATTATTTCTGAGCAGGGTTATCTTCCCATGTTTCTTTTATTACATGTAGTGGCCTTCTAGGTTGTCTACCATACAACATTCAGAGGGTTAAAAACCTGTTAATGCTTGTGGCACTTCTCTGTAATCAAAAGGCAGGTAAGGTAAATATTGGTCCCAATCTTTCTGTTCACCTTTCACAAACCTTTTTAATATGTGTTTTAGGGTTTGATTAAAATGCTTAGCAAGGCCATCTGTTTCAGGGTGATAAGGGGAGGTTCTTATGGCAGTGATACCTAGTAGTTGGTACAGCTCCTTCAGCAATGCAGCACCAAAATTACTACCTTGATGAGTAATAATCTCTTTAGGTATGCCCACCTTGCTGAAAATGTTGGCAAGCTCTGCTGACACTTTTGGAGCTGTGACAGTATGCATTGGAATTGCCTCTGGGTATCGAGTAGCATAGTCACATACTACCAAAATGAATTGATTACCCTTTTTACTTATGTCTAAGGGGGCCAACCAACCACATCCATTGCAGTTATTTCAAAAGTTAAATCCATCAAGGGTAGGGGCACAGGGGCACCTTGTCTTTTTTAGTGACTGGGGCTACTTTCTCACATTCAGCACAGGAACTGCAATCATTGGGGCTACTTTCTCACATTCAGCACAGGAACTGCGATCACTGGGGCTACTTTTTGACATTCAGCACAGGAACTGCAATAGGTAGCAACAGTCTCTTGAATCCCAGGCCTGTAAAATCTGCACAACAATCTAGCAAGGGTACGGTCCCTCCCCAAGTAACCAGTCATAGGACTGTCATGCGCAGTCTGTAACGACACAGTTGATAACTTCTTTGGTATGACCAATTGTTCTATGTGTTCCTGTGTCTAAGGATTAACTGAAACTCTGTTCAGTAGCCCATTAAATTTTTTTTAAAACATTGGTTTACCCTGTTTTTCTTTCACCCCCAGCTGTTTAAAATAACCTTGGAGAGAAATATTATTAGTTTGCTGAGAATCAAAATCACAATCAGTTATCAGTTTAGTTTCAGCATTTTCATATATCAGTCCCTTATGTCCAGCAGACTTTTGTTGCCACTGTTTTTTCAGATATCTTCTTTCTTTCCTGGACTTCCAGATCTTGGAGCTAGACTCAAGTCTGAATCAAAATCACCAAAAGGAAGAGAGTCCCCAACATCTGAGGTTTTCTTTGCCTGTGCTTTATCACAGCTGCTGAAAGAGCATGATTTACTCCCTCTGTGAGTGACTTAGCAAATCCTGGAAGGTCATTTCCAATAATTACAGGTACAGGTGACTTTAGTACTACCCCTACTTTCATTTGGTGCAACACCCCATTAATGCTTAGAGTCACATGGGTGATGGGATAGTATCAAGTGTCTCTGTGGATGCAGGTGAGCCCAGTACCTGGTCCTTCTGTACAGTCTTTTCCCAGAATTTCAGCATACACCAGGGTCTGTCTGCTTCCTGAATCTATAAGTCCCTTAACATTCTTACCTCCTATCTTGACATCTGTTAAATACTTGCCCCAGTTTGCTGATGCCAAATTTACTCCAGTGTTACCATCCTTATTTTTATGGCAGTTTCTTGCAATATGACCTAACTTATTACAGTAATAGCAAATGAAGTCTTTTGGTGCAGATTTGTCACCCCCATCAGAGTACTTATCTGATCTGGAGTTAAATCAGGGAAAAAGAGGATCTTAACTGTTCTTTGGGCATTACTTCGCTGCTGTGGTGTCTGTCTGGCCATCTGATAGTCCTCAGCCAAAGAAACAACCTTTTTTCCCACTTTCTAGTCAGTGTTCCTCTCCTCAAAGCTGCACGTCTGTAGGCAAGATGTTGATAAACTGCTCCTTTGCAGTTATGTTGATGATCTGTGGGACTGTTTAGCCCTCTGGTTGGAGTCATTTAATGAGGAGTTCTCTGAGTCAGGTGAAAGCTCCTCAAAGATTGTCGACTGAGTGGTACTGCAGGGACCAGAATCTCTACCTGTAAGTCTCTCCTGAGATTCATATCTTTTAAGGATTTCTTTTTTCACAAGGTCACGGTTTTCTGACTATTTTGTCCATATTGCTGTAGGCAAGTTGGGCTTTACCTGTCAGATAAGGTACCAGTCTGATTGCCTATTGCTGTTTTGGCCATAGGCAGGCTCCGGTGACCCTTTCAGATGTTGTCACGGATGCTTTGATATCATCCAAGGGACATAGCTTGTTTGTTTTTTGTTGATCTACTGGACCTGTACCAGGTCCTCCAGCTTTGATAGCTTGCAAGACATGCAGCCATCACTGCTCCTGTCACTGCATCTCTTCTCTGTTTCTCAGGTCTTTCTTGTATAGCCCACCATTTGAAGAAGGAAAACATGCTTTCAGGTTCTACTCCTGACAGTAGTTCTTCTTTCGTCACTGGCTGTACAGTTTAATTTTGGACTTTTGTTTCTGCTTCTGGTTTGGCTGCCATTCTTCTGGTCTCCTAGGCTTGCTGTTGCAGGATCCATATCTTTCTTCTGTGCTTCCTTGGTACTAGGTCTAGTACACATGTGCATGTAACCCCTAGGCTGCACTATCCCGAAGGTTACTACCCCTGCCTGTATATCTAAGCACAGGTTGAGGGACCTCCATCCAGAGTAATGGTACTGGGGGTGTCTGTCTATCCTGCCATAACTACCCACCAACCCTCCTAGTCGCTCTGCCTATAACAGCAGTTAGCACACAGTCAGTATATAGCAGTAATGATATGCACACACCCTTCACACTTACCACCGGGGATGGACCTTCAGCAACTTCTCTGTAGACCCCTGTAAAATAAGGTTAGCGATACAACTACACACTTTCAGTGCTATAACCCAACTAATAATATGCACACTAGCCAGGTTAAATGTGAAACAAGACAATCAGATTTATTTAGGGGTTGTGAACAAGGAAAGGATGTGAATTTAGTTAAACGATTGGTATGTTGATTAGATTCAGGTTTTGCATGCACTTTTTAGTCCCAATTAAAACAGTCACACAACACTGGGTACCCAGGATGGAAATTGACTAGCCAGAGGAGTTGCCCGGGGTTGGCAGGCGTTGCAGCTGATGTTGGAGCCCTTGATGGAAAGAGGACAGTTAACATGCACAACAACCAAATGATTATTTGTAATCTGAGCCAGTTGGCTCAGTCTCTTGAAAACCCAGAAAGTTAAAGAAATCAAATGATACCACAGATGATTTAAACTCTCGTTGCAGGGAGCTACCCTGATTGTAGTCACACTACCAGATTGCTGCAGAATGGCAGGCAATATGAAGACCTCGTGGTGTTTAACGATGAGCATGGGGAAGCAGGGCTGACAAGATGCACCTTCTCTTCACAGCCTTTCCTTCCAGGTGGCCACAACCTTCGAGTTGTCTCTGCGTAGGTGCTGAATCCCCAAAGCTGATCTTTTGCCAAAGGCAGTCTCTGGTGCAGGGCAGTTGGTCTTGGCTGGATTGGCAAAGGCCCAGGCAGGATAAGCAAATTGGAAAAGTTTATTTGTCTTCTGGTTGGTGAAGTCTCCAGCTGGCATAACAGGTTGGATCATAGGCAAGCAGGTCTCGACCCATGGAGCACATTCAGCAAATTCAAGATAAGCAGAAACATAGAAACATAGAAGTTGATGGCAGATAAGGGCCACAAGGCCCATCCAGTCTGCCCATTTTTTCTACCTTATGAATGTGCCATAGGCCTTTACTCTGTCAATGGCCTATTTAGTCATACTCATCTGCATTGCTCCCTTATGCCTGTCCCTGAAACCCTGAACTGTATTCATATCCACCACTTCCTGAGGTAGGCCATTCCGTGCATCCACCACCCTTTCTGTGAAAAAGAACTTCCTCCACATTACCCCTTAATCGGCAGCACTAACTCTGTACAGTTCAGATACAGCCGGTTGCTATTGCAGTAGATTCACTGAGCAAATCTCGATCAAAATCCATCTCATGAGGGAGGAGCCAACGGCGAAGGAACAGACATCTCAAGAGGGCTCCTCTTGCTCTGAGACAAATCACTAAAAATACTGGTAGAAAATTTTACTAAGGCATCCAGTTGTAGACAGCCGCTTAATCCAGCTTCGATTTGATACAGTTTGCTGCAGTTTTGGTCTGTATCAACCATGGGAAATCGCCGAAAAAAGGCTACGTAAGACAGCGGTGGTCCAAACCAGAGTAAACCAGTGGATCAGGCCAAACGAGCAGAACGGACTAAATCAGCTAACTCCTGCTTGACTTGAGAGTCAGGTAAGGAGTCAATCTTAGATTCCGCCTGGGTAAGGATGGCCTTCTGGTAATCCCCCATATGAGCAACATAATTCAGGGCCCGGATTCCCAGTGTGGAAGAGGCGTAAATTTTTCTTCCATACTGGTCCAGGAGGCAAGATTCCTTATCCAGAGGAGACGAGCTTAGATGTTTAGGATGCGCTGACCGGCCGTGAGCAGCGCTAATCACGACCAAATCTGCACGAGGGTGGGAGTGCAAATAGTCTACACCCTCTGGAGCCTGGTATAGCCTGTTAGACTTCCTAGGAAGCGGGGCTAATGCTGACGGTTGTTTCCAAATAGTGGAAATAAGGTGGGCGTGAGGCTCGATCCAGGGTGGCACTAAAGTTGGAGCTGTCAGGGGCAGGTCCAGATGTTCAGCGAGTTTAACCCACTGAGGATCTGGTTCCAAGGAGCGCCACTGATGTACGTCCTGGATTTTTCTGAGCAACTCCGTAAAGGAAGGATCCTCCGGAGGAGACTTCGGAGGGGTCCTCGGCTGGGGCTTGGACGTCATTTCTCTTGGAGCATCCGTCAGAAGAATCCGAGGAATCCGAGAGGGAAGAAGAAGAATCGGAAGCAGAATAAGACTCCCTAACACGGCTGGGGGCAGGAACGGGTTCCTTGGGGGGATCCCTGGACACGTGTCCTACCCCTCTCAGGATCCAGAAGGGAAGAGCCCTGGAGACCGGAGGCGGTGAGGGAGTGTGCTGTCTCGGGCGTACTGGAGCCGGGGGCGGCACCATCGCCATAAGGTGGCTCTCTAGTTCCTTGGTGACTCAGCCCACCAGGAAGTCAGAGTCTCCTGCAGATCCACCAGCGGCCGAGGGGGTGGTGGAGGTGGAGAAGGAGGGGGAAAGGAATACGGATTGTATCCGTAAGGCGAGTATCCAAAACCTGGCTGTGGGAAAACTGGTGCCGGGTATTGTGGCGTCGGGTACTGCGGTGTCGGAGGGACCGGCGTCGGATACTGCGGTGCTGGATACTGCGGTCCCGGGTACGACGGCGCCGGATAAGACGGCGGGTACCCGGGCGCCAGAGGAGCTGCCGGAGCAGACGGCCCGGAAGGTGGCCCCACAGGCGGGTCAACATTGAGAGGCCCAGGGGGTGCAGGGCCCGACGGAAGGGGAAAATCCCCTGACGGCGTCGGTGGGGCCAGTGTCGGGGCCGGTGTCAGATCCAGTTCCTTAGAAGGAGGGTCTGACAGAGGTGGAACATCCTCCGCATCGCCTGGGGATGGGGGGAGAATCCCCGGGGTCAGGCTGGGGTGACTCGGGCTCCCCGGACGGCAGTGAAGGCTGCGGGGAATCGAGTACGACAGGTGTGGAAGGGTCTGCCGTAGGTTCCGGCGCACGTCGGGGGAGCTGATGTGCAGCTTAGGGGCTAGTTCCCGGCGTGCGCCGGCGTCTGTCTTACGGGGTCCCACATCGAAGGCGGGCCGAGGAGAGGGAGCGGCCCGGTCCGGGGGGGACGAGGTCGTGCACCGCCCCGAAGGGTCGAGCATCTTAACAACCTTCTCCCGGCAGACGTCGGAGGAGCTGACGTCCGACTTATGGGAGTCGCCCACACCAGTAGGCCGCAAGCCTATGGTGGAACCAGGGGCGGAGGCCTCCTTTTGCCCGGAGGTGCCCGCAAGGCCCGAGCGCGAGCCAGGCGGCTGGGCCGACACCTCCTCCAAACCCCTGGAGGCTGCCGTCGGACGGTCCCCCGGAGGGGATGTTACCTGGTCCGTGACTCCGGCCGGAGTCGCGGACGAGGAGGCCTTCTCCCGGTGCCTCTCCTTGTCCTGCTTTTTGAGATGTCCTTCCAGAGAAGTAGATACCTGCCTGAGCTTCTTCAAATCTTTCTCCATCAAAGACATCTTTTTCTTGAGAAGATGGGCTTCCAGGGACTGTTGGCGTTGTCTGCGGGTAGCCACGTTGAAGTGAAGGCAATGCGGGCACTTGTTGACCGGGTGGTCGGGGCCTAGGCAGAAGAGGCAGAGGGAATGGCCGTCCTTGTGTGGCAGTTGTGCGCCGCATGAGTCGCACTTGTTTTTGTGCTCGGAGGGTGTAGGGGACGACATACACTGATGGTGACCTGATGATAGAAGGAAAAAATGCTTTTAATTTTTGGTAAAACCGATGAAAGGGAGCTGACTAAGCACGAACTTTACCACGAGGCGCTGCACGAGCTAACGGCAGGAAAGAACTGGAAGGTGGGCGTCCGGGACCACCTCTTTATACCGACATCGCATGACGCCGGTCACCTGATTGGGGGGGGCGGTCCCTCGCTAGGGACTGCTAGCTAGAAATTTTTCCGTCGGGTCCTGCTGCCGGCCGGCGTCAGTCCTATATGTAATTACCTACTGCAAGAGCCTCTCTCGAAGATCTACTGTTATGGTAAGTTCTTACGTAACTGTACTTTATTTGATGTATGCTGTACATTTTTTTTTGGTATACTCAGAACCATGGATGAGTTTTTCATGTATGTACCTACTATGAAAAGAAATAAAAATATAAAAAAAAAAAATCCATCTCACACCTATGAGGGAAAACAGCAGTTAAGTCTCTACCTCTCAGTTCAGTTCCAAACATGTACGCAATTTCAGTCAATTCGCTGAGCAAAACCTCCAAACTGGCAGTTCTGGCAATGAAGCCTGATTTTTCAGTCACCAGTAACACAAACAGAAGCAACTAGGTCTCTTGCAGGCCCGAGTCTCCACAGAGCTGGCTCGATAGTTCGAGTTGGAGTCTCAGCACAGGCTTGCACCTGAACTGTAGGCTGCTCTCTGCAGTCCCTTTCCGTCTAGTCTCTCTGTAGAACTCTCTCATTCAAACCTGTCCCTCTTAAATAAAGGCAGGCGTCCTTGTAATCCGATTGGCTGTTTAGGCTGCCCAAACATTGTCCCTGAAAATCTCCCACAAGGCTACATTACATTACCATGAGTCTCTGATGGAAATCCAAGTTCATGATTGGCAGATGCATTCCCAAACTGGTGGCTGCTGTGAAAGATATTGTTTAGAATATGCAGTCCCAACCATTTCATAGTCTTTTGCAGCCAGGAATACTACTATATTACCATATTCTCCCCACCTACTGATAGCCCCAACAGTTCTCCGTTACACATGACCACTCTTATAAAAATGTCTTTGGTGCTTTTGCTGTCGTTGCCACCATTATACAGTCCCCCAGGTGGCAGGCAGCACCTTATGAATATTAATGAGCCCCGCTAGTAGCCCCCTGTAAAGCTCGTTAACTGTAGCCCATAGCGGCTTTTCTGCCACATTCCTTAGGACACTGGCCCTCAGGTAGCTAAGGAGAGGCACCAGAACCCTGAAATTCCTCTTTGGCCGACCGCAAACTTAGCAGTCAGCACATCAGAGGCGCCGCGTGTGCGATCTCCGCTGCACCTTGGTGCACTTTCGCTGAGGGAGATCGTGATTCAAATTTCAAACCCAAACTGGGCTAAATTAGAGATACAGGCGGCATTTGAAGGACCTTGGAGGCACCAGGTGCAGTCGGGGAACTCGGGCTGGTGTAGTAGATAAACAGGGACGCCAGCAACAGTGGGAGGAATTGGGAAGCCCCCGAGGACATGGGGGCAATTATAAGCCCCCCCGGGTGGGGGTTACGCACAAAACTACAAGTATCGAGTACACATAGCATAAATCTCACTTTGACTCCAAGTGTCATAGAGGCATTGGCCAGCAAGTGTAGGCAGACCAGGAAAAGTAATGAAATTTGCAAGTAGTGTTTTATGAACAATAACAATAGAATAGAAAATACAGTTTGTCCCAGAGGAAGTTTCCTGTTGAGACTTCTGTAAACAAGCTTGTGGAGGTCAACACCCTGTGTTCTAGACTTGTACCTTTTCTAATACACCCATATAGTTTTCTGCAATCATTTCAACAGTATAATTACATACCTTTGCAAATCAAGGGATCCCAGTTTCACATAACGATTCACATATATTTTTAACCACATAGAAGCAAGGGGAGATCGAAAGAATAGAAACAGCAAGTGAAGGAAGGGAGGTAATGGGGAAATTGTGGGACTATCAGAGTGGCCAGTTCTTAGGTGCCACAAGAAAAATGTTATTGCACAACTGGATAGGCAAAAGGTAGACAGGTGGCGGAAAAGGAGAGTACAAAACAGATCCTTGCTTTTAACTCTCTCTGCATAACAAATGGGACAGGATCTTGCCCACCCCATCACAGGCAGCTCTCTGACTTATTCCATTTTTTATGTTTTTCCCTGGTGTGTGATGTGAGATATGTGAGGTGGGTTAGGTGTTGGCCCTGCGTACCCACTTTGTCATCTAAGTACTATATTTGTAAAAGGATCAGAGCTGATGAGATAGCTTTCCCTGATCTGATTCATTTATACTAGCTCTGATGCTCTGTGTCTTGAATATTAACCACTGTGTGTATGTATGCAGCCTCAGCTGAGATCGTCACTACAAACCTTAACAGAATGTTTAGGGCAGCAAGCCAGAGCATAGTGTGTTTTTTCTCTCCCCCCCCCTCCCCCATGCCTGTTCACTCACGGTGCAGTGGGGGTTGGGAAGGAATATACAGTTCTTCATCTGATGGCAGGAAGCAGCTCAGGACAGGTCACCTCAATTTCTCCTGGAATCATTGTCCTGAAATACACTCAGTCCAGTCAAGCATTACGCATGGACTAGGCCTTCTTTGTTTAGAATCCAGTTCTTATTGTGTATTTATAGTTATCTCTGACAAAGTCTGCAGCATAGACTATGAGCTAACATTATCATCTTTAACCATTTATTTACCTAAGACAGTCCTTTTTGAGATGCAGCATATAATTTTTATTAGAGTCCTGAACCTACCCCATTATTACTCGTAGGGGGAAGAATGGGAAGATCAAGAGACCTGTTAAAAAGTCACATACTGAGCAAGTGGCTCTGGTGAGATTTGAACCTGGGTCTTCTGAGTCACAGGAGTGTGCTGTAACCAAGGGGCCACCCTGCAACAGGGGAATTAAATGCTAAACAATAAAGATGTCCCCTCATGCTCCTCAGTTAGTGTGGAATGCTGTAGTTACAGTGTAACTACACTGTAACTGCCTTATAGTTACAGTGTAGTTAAATGCAGCAAACATGTAACTACAGTGTAATTACCCCATTGCACATAATTAATGATTACCTACCCCGCAGTTACATTGAAACTGACACTTAAAGTATGACCCATAAATGAGTGATCTCTTTCACATATCATTGACCACCAAAATGCAGAAATTATTTTCCTTAAACCCATGAAAATAATATTGCTGATGAAGCTGTATCCCTCCACTGAAACCCTTTAGGATTATGATTGGGCATTGAGCTCAGATGGGATTGGTGGTTGCTCTTTTTGTTTGCTCTGAACCATTTATGTCACAGGCAGAAAATGTAAAAGGAGACCCCCACCCCCACCCCAACAGATTCAATAAAACTATTATTCCGAGGTTGCTGCAGTGGCTGTGTGTTGTGCTAACACCTAATAAAGTTTTACATGATGGGGCCTGGGTGGATCATGAAGATTAGATGCTTAGCAACTGGGGAAGGAGGGTGCAGGCCCCCAGCAATTGCCCACTCCCGGGGGTACATTTTCATTGGCTGTGTGTGTAGGCATCAATTTTGAACTTAATTTTACTTTCCTATCAGATGTCTGTTGACAGACAGGTGAGTAGCTTTTTTTTGTGTGGAGTCTCCTTTGTGATGCAGAAAAGTTTATTTACAAAAGTGTGTCTATCACTCCAGTCTGTGTGATTTCCCTAATTATTCTACACTTGCAAATGCCGAATGCCTTTTTTTTTTTTTTTTTTTGTTTAATACAGAACTTTGCGTAGGCGTTGCAGGCAGTTGGAGTTATTCTTGGGCCTTGCAGTGAGAGTAGAGTAATTCTTTCATAATCATCGTTGAAGAGCTGATGGGTTTGGCAGTCAGAAGAAGCTGGGTATATTTCATTACCTGCACATATCATATTCATATATATTAATGACATTTTTGTGCCACTGTTTGAAGCAGCAGCCTATGTAAACATGCTCTTGTTTCTGTCAAAATAAATCAGAAGTGGCACCTGTGTAACCTTGCAGGTTTTAAAAATTATTTTGTTTGTTCCCCTCGGCCCCTGTTTTTGCCATAGATATATCCCCTTTTCCAGGGGTGCTGTGGCTGCCTCTCCTCCCAGTACAGTAGGAGAGCAGGCAAGTGTCTGCCTTTACAGCCAGTTCCAATGATGCTCCTTGGTTGGCAGAGAGGGGTCTGTGCAAATGCCAGGCAGTCAAACACCACACCTCCTAAATGTACTCAGCACCTAGTCAGCTTCTATGTGAGGTTATGGGGCTTGCCAGTATGCTGGTCTTTCTTTCAAAAACAAGTAAAATTACTGTGATTAATGATAGGCAGTGGAAACCAAAGGCCTCAGTTTATCTGCTGTATGTGGGTGAGGGGACATGCTGAGACCAGACCGTTGCCCAAAGAGCCACAGTCTTCTAGGGTCAGAGGGGATTTCAGACTCAGCACCCTCTCTGTCTAGAGCCTCATCAGTGGTTAACTTGGAAATGTTTAGGTGGAGGAACTCTCACATCTAGATTTCTAGGTGGTGGAACTGTCATTTTTAGGTGGTGAAAATTTCCAGTGTTAGTCAATGAAGAAAGATGACAGAGGTGGTGGAACTGTCATACAATTTTTTAAGAGGTGGTGGAACTGAGTTCCAGTGGGCTTCTGCCCAGTTTGACCCCTGGGCCTCATACTGAGAAGAAGCTGATACTTTTGTTACATTGCTTGTGATGAGTTAGAAATGTACTGGAGGTGATAACATCCTCCATAGGCTCCCCTGTAGGCCTGTGTTAATGCGCTTCACTCATTACTGAGTTTGGTGGGAACTCCAAAGCATGACAACACAGCCAGGGCCTTCAGCTTACTCAACAGATTAGCGGACTGCTATGTGCCTGCCCCCTGCCTTCACTGACACGCAGAAATCCTCACGTTGGGCCTGAAGCATAGCCAGGCAGTTATTTCAGTACAGTCCCTGCTAGTGCACTGGGGAGAGGAGGGGTGTGCCACCAGTCCCGTAGCTGTGATGACATCATACTTGTAATGGACCCAGGGGTTACAGCTTCCCTATTCGATCCACCTTTCTGGTGCCTGGCCCCGGAAGAGCTTTTTCAGCGTTAACTTTGGAGGAGCAGGGGCCTGACCTGTGGGATTCTGGGAGGGGGTGAGTGCCTATCATTTGGGGGAGCTATGATCGGGGGTTGGAAGGGTGGGCTGCACCAGCACTGCCAAGTAACGGTGAGAGGCAGGATACTTTCCCTGTAAAATAGCTCCTGGACCATACCTCCTCTAGTGTTGACCAGTAGCTTCAGTCCCAACTGATATAGCAGTTTCTTCACCACCCTTCTTGTAACAATATCAGGACCTCACACATGTTGTTATGACTCTGGGATTGGTTCCCTGCCACAGTTACTGAACTCATGAATGCTCAGCCAAAGCGGTCGTTGTCTGTATGCTCGGGCTACATATTCAGCATTTGCCTCACCAGGGTTACTTAGAATAATGCATCTTTGGTCGCCAGCACTAGATTTTAATGTGCCCAATTTTGTTCTTATTGGATATCTAATCTTTCTATGTTTCAAGTTAGAAATTATTGACTTTGGACTGTTGTTTCCCTGCAAAGCTATTTAATGTCCTGTGAAAAATCTCTGGATTCAGGATTTGGGGGGATTAGGGGAGAGTGGAAAAACTTGTGCTTACAGCTAGAAACAGTAAGGGCTCCTCAGACTGGCAGGGTCAGTCTGCAGCCACCTGACTTTAGTAGCTGTGGAGGGAGGGGGTTGGTTATCTTTAATTTCGCAATTGCCTTCAAATATGCATACTCACCAACTAAGCCGATACAGTTTGGTGTAATATGACTCCTAATCTCTGACCCCTACCTGCAGGTCCAAAGCAAATCCTTCAAATAACTCCTTCCTTATACCCGTAGGAGTAGTCTGAATGCTAGTCTGGACCACCCACAACTCCACTTGGTGAGTGCCTTATGTTGGTGCCCTGACCTGCTGACGTTCCTAGCAGCAGCATGTAGTACTTTTCATAGAGGGCATGCACCTCCAATTATTTAGATGGAACACAGGCCACCTAGCCCGTAACAGAGAGACCCAGGCCCACTCTGGCGGCTTAACTAAAGTGGTACCCAACTCATTGTTGCTGTGGCCAAAAGCAATTGGGCTTCCCAACCACGGTCTGGCTGTGCTGATGCAGCTATCCACATTGTCTATCCCTGCAGGGGCACAGTTCTTACCTTATGCCCCCACTCTGTAATGCCTCAGCGAGGGATCCCCCAGCACTACCTTTATTGCAGGGCTCATTCTTAGAGGTGCCCCCAACTAAGTGGCACCTCATGTTCCCTTAACCTTTGCCTCCCCCATTCTCCAGAAACCTGGTGACTTGTTTACCACCCCTATCCCTGAAGACCAACTCATAATTACTTGTCCAATGGCACCTAGGCCATTAATATGCCTTCTTCACAGGAGATTATGATTTCCCCCACATCTTATAGTCAACTCCAGTAAGACTTGATTGAAAAGGATACCCAGATGGCAAATTCCAGCCCAAGGTCGTAGTCCCCGACGGAGGGTATGGTGTCAACCCCACTTCCTTTCCCCTCACCAAAAGGCTGGAGGCCCCTCCGCGTGAGCCCATTCCTCCAAGAAGATTACTCTGCTACAAGGCCTTCGACCTGGTCAATCACTCGCTCCTCCTCTCCAAATTGCATCACCTTAGCTGCTCTCCAGAGGTCACCACCTGGTTCGGAAGCTACCTTACAGGGCGCTTCCAGTTTGTGTGCATTGGCCCGGCCCGTTCACCCACCCTGCTTGTCTCTACTGCAGTCCCCCAAGGCTCTGTCTTGAGATCCCTCCTTTTCTCCTTATTCATTAACTCCCTTCCAGTGGATAGTCTCAACTGTCACTCAATCCTTTATGCTGACGACCTTGTGCTCTTCTCCAGTGGAAAATCTTCTACTCTCATCTCTGCAGCCCTCTCACAAAACTACACCCCACCCCACAGCTGGTTCTCTGACAACCTCCTTCTGGTCAATGCCAAAAAAAAAACAATGTTTTTCGGATCTAAGCCCTTCCTAACTAATGCAAATCTAACCCACCCCTAATTATCACGTTCCCTGATGGCCATGTCCTAGAGGATGTCAAACACTTCAAATAGCTAGGAGTTGTGCTTGACCCCTCCCTTTCCTTTACAGAGCACATAAACTCCCTGGTTCTAAGATTTCACCAAAAACTCGGGGCTGCCTACAGATACCTCACCCCTGAGGCCCGCCATGCCATCATCCAGGGAAACCTGCTACCTATACTGGACTACTGCTCTCCCATCTACTCCAGGACCTCTGCATCCACCATGACAAAACTAGCAGTAGCATACAACAGTGCCTGCCGCTTCTCCCTGCTGGCCCCTTTCTTCATGCACCACTGCACACTCTACACTACACTGGGGTGGCTCCCACTACAAGCCCACTTTGACCTTGCACTGTACAGTTTTATTGAGTCTGCCATCCGTATTGGCTAGAAATACCCTCTTGCTACCCTTCTCACCGCCCAAACAACACACAGTTGCCTACTCTCCTCCAGTATCCCCTCCCTGAAAATCCCCAGGGTAGCCACGAACATGGGCACTAGAGCCCTGTCTGTAGCAGCCCCCACACTATGGAACAAGCTGCCCACTGAACTGCGCACCATAAACACTCACTGCCAGTTCAAGACTCGCCTTAAAGACTGGCTTCTGTTGGCATCCACCTGCCACTGCTTTAAGAACTGGCCCCCCTCCTCCCTTATAGGTTCCAGGGGTAGGGCCAAATAGGTTCTCTTATTCACTGAAACTGTCCCACCATGAGCCTTGCTTTGCTTTATTTGTTGTCCCTCAACTACTGCCACCATGTACTGCCAAATGTAACAACTGTAACCTTTCACTATGTTTTACCTGCTCTTGTTATGTTCTTGTTACTTTGACGTTTCTACTCTGTGCCGCCTTACGTGGCCGGGGTCGTGCCTGGAAATGGTCCCTGGGATCAGTGCACCTACCCGGTTAACAAAGTCATAAATAAAAAAAAAAAATAATTAAAAAGGCCACTAGAGGCCCCAACCTTGGAAGTCCTTTTCCATTAGGCCCCAGTTGGGCTTTACCAATTCAGTACCCTAGTTTGTTCCTCTGTCAGGTGTTTGGTTCTTAAGCCGGTTTACAGCATGTATCCATTGGTATTGCTACTGTTATATTTTTATGTCATCTTTGTAAGGTGTTATCTACCTGAATGTTTAGTTCACTGTTTAACCATTATTGCTGGTCACACAGACATGAATTTTGAGGTGTGGCATGGCAGTGGTGGGGGTGGGCATCTAGGGGGGATTGGCAGCTGTATTTTTTTTTTGTATAATCTTTTTATTATTTTCTCTTATATCAACAGACATACAATACATAGACAGACAGTCATACATGTATGTTGCTATTAATGCTTACAACAGACACATAAATACAACAGACACATAAATAGATGCACTTTCATACAGTTATTCCTACATCCAATAATCCTGCTCCATACAGTTGATTCCCAAGGGCTCATTTATAATATTGAAGGAAAGAGCAAGACAAACCAATATTTAAATTAACTGTCGAATCTATATACATCAGATGCCAGCACATATCACTCTTGGATGCATCCACCCTCATGTGCGCCGGGGGGGGGGGGTGGACACCCATCCAGTCAGTCCCCATCTACCTAGACCAGTCCCTCACATAGGGTGGTCATCTCTTGCATTTCAAATGTAGAAAGAAATGGTGCCCATTCCCCATAAAATACCTCTGATCTGTTCGCCAGTATCAATGATAGCCGTTCCAATGCCAGATTTTGCAATATTAACTGGTGCCACTGCCGGATGGTAGGTACGGCATTATTAACCCATATATTCTGAATGCAATGCCTAGCCATCACCATAAGAATCCTAATCCAACATGGCATTGCCTCCCAATCCTCCACCTCATCCGCATTTAGGCCAAATAGCCCTTTGATAGGGTCCAACTGAATGGGAGTTCCCGCCATCACCTCCACTTCTTTAAATACCTTGCCCCAAAAGGATTTCAGAATAGGACAGCCCCAAAAACAGTGCATGTATGTCCCCACCTCTCTTTTGCATCTCCCACACAGCGGAGGAACAGTCGAATAGGCCCTGTGTGCCACTGCTGGAGGATAATATAACCTGTGCAGAAACTTAAAATACGCTTCTTTAAACCTGTTACAAATCAACAGGCCCATATGTCCCAACAATAACTTCTGCCAATTCTCTGCAGAGATTTCCCTCCCCAGATCTCTACTCCACTGCTGTTTTACCTTCTGAGTATAATCCGGCCATCCCTGTTTCCCAATCTTTGCGGCTTTCCCAATGAATCCCTTGGAGTCCCTCTGTGCTCCCAATATCACTAGTTCTACCGAGTCCCACCCCTGTCTCCCCGGCTTCTCTCTCTCTATTTTACCTATGAACGCTTTCACCTGGAGGTATCGAAACACCTGCTGCCCCTGTAAGCTCAGTTTCTTTTTAATGTCCTCTAACGGAAGCAACATCCCCCTCCCAATCATACTACCCACACACTTTATCCCCCTCTTCTCCCACTCCCTAAATCCTCTATCCTCTAACCCCGGTAAAAAAAATGGATTCCTCGCCACCGGCATCAGTATAGTTTCCCCCTTTAATTATCCCTCTCTCCTTCTTTAACATCTCCCAAACGTCCAAGGTCATTCCCACCAACGGATTCTGGCCCCCCCCCGGCTCCTATATGCCGATGGTCCCTTACCGTGCAGGTAGGCCGATAACCGGCCCATGCACCCCTCCTACTCCGACATCACCCAACTTGCTACCTCTGGCCTGAATACCCAATCTGCTATATACCTCTGCTGGATGGACAAATAGTAATTTAGCTGGTCAGGGAAATTGAGACCTCCCTTAGCCGCCTCCGCCTTAAGTCTTTGGAGCTGCATTCTTGGTCTTTTCCTTCTCCATATAAACTGATCAAATACCTTTACCAATTTATCTACATCCCTCCGATTGATTCGCATAGGTAGCATCTGCACAGGGTACATTATTCTAGGCAGGACATTCATTTTTAATACATTTATCTGCCCCAACCAAGATATTGGCAACTGCATCCACCTTCTGAGATCTGATTCTGTTGTTTTGATCAAAGGAGCATAGTTTAAGTCATACAGAAAACCTATTGTTTTTCCCACATTGATACCAAGGTACTTAATACTTGCAGATTTACATTGTATACCCCATCGCTCTTCATCTATTTCCTGTTTGGGGAAGCACAGCATTTCCGATTTGTTCAGATTTATTTTATAGCCGGAGAACTCCAAAAAGCCCTCTACCAGTTGCAGAAGTGACGTCATGGAAACCTCTGGTTCCCTCAGGAACACCAACATGTCATCTGTATATAACGTGACCTTGTGTTCAGTGTTGTCTGTCCCTCTCACCCCTCGAACCCCCAGACACTGCCTAATCGCTGCCGCCAATGGTTCCAACACTAACGCAAATAGTAGTGGTGAAAGCGGGCAGCCCTGCCTAGTTCCCCTTTCCAGTTTAAAGGGAGCCATAGGGGTTCCATTAACTATAACACTGGCCCGTGGGGAGCGGTACATTGCTCTGACCCACCGTACGTATGGGTCACCTAGACCAAACCAGTCTAAAACCTCAAAGAGGTACTCCCGCTCTACTCTGTCGAAAGCCTTTTCAGCATCCATTGATACGATATATGTTTTCCCCACATCCTGACCGCCTTCCAGACCACATTGAGTAATCTCATGTACTTATGATGAAAACCTTCCCTCAATAAACCGGTCTGGTCTGGGTGAATACGACAACAGGTATTCCTCAACCTCAGGGCCAATGCTTTGGCCAGAGAATCTTCAAGTCACAGTTCAGCAGAGAAGTGGCTACTCTGAGACTCAATCCAGGATCCCTACCCTTAGGACCAGGCACATCGTGGCATGTCATGTTTTCTGGGAGATCGGTACCTCCTGCCCCTCTTCCATCTTGAAAACCTCACTTAGCATCTCTGCCATCGGGTCCGCTAGTGCCTTATAAAACTCTATAGGATATCCGTCCGGCCTACTCGCTTTTCACACCTGGAGCCTTCCAATCGCTTTTAGTATTTCTCCCTTTGTCAAGGGTTGGCCCAAACATTTTCTTTGCTGCTCCATGAGGCTAGGTAGGTTAATCTTATCCAGAAAACCCTGCATACTCTGTTTCTGCCCCGCCCCCTCCGCCCTATACAGGTGAGCATAAAATTCCCAGAACGGCTCTCTCATCTGTTTCTCCCCTCGCTGTACCCTGCCCTCCTTATCCTTAATCCCTGTTAGCCTAATAGGGCGTTTCCCCCCTTCATTAATCTTACCAACAGTGGGCCTGGTTTATTGGCCCATTCAAACACCTGCCTCTTACAATAGAACCAAGAGGTTCGAGCCTCCCCCCTTACCAGGGAATTTAATGCCTCTCTTGTGACCATCAACAAACGCTCCACTTGCCCTCTCTCTTCTCCAGCAACCTGCTTTTCCAGCTCCTTTAACTGCCTTTCCAGTCCTTGCCTTTTGTCCCGTCTCTCCTTCTTAATTCTGGCCATATATGCTATTATAGAACCTCTAATAAAAGCTTTTCCTGCATCCCAATAGACTGCCCTGTCCACCTCTGTGCCCCCATTAGTCTCCTTGTATAATTCCCACTGCATTTTCAGGTATTCCCAAAAATCTTTATGTTGGAGCATATACGTAGGGAACTTCCACTGCGGCCTTATATCTCTCTCCTCCTGCACATGGAATCTACCCACCACCATAGCACGGTCCGATATGTGAATGGGGCTATGCGAGACATCTATAACCCTTCCATGCCAAGCCCTAGGTATCAAGATATAATCTAACCTTGTCCACGTTCTATGCGGGTTGGAATAAAACATATATTCCCGAGCCCCTGGATATGCCATTCGCCAGCTATCTACTAGGTCCAACTCTGACATCCCAACCTTCCATTGAACCACTGCCTCCGGTGTTCACCCCTTACCCTCCAGTGATCCAGCACGGGATCTAAAGTACTATTGAGATCTCCTCCCAGAATTAGACTTGGGAATTGCTCTCTAGTAATCAGATCCAATAATCTCAGGAAGAACTGTGGGTCATACTGGGCCGGGGCATACACATTCCCCAATGTAATTGACTCCCCATAAAGCTTCCCTATCAGAAATATGTATCTACCCTCCCTACTGTCCTTTACAATGCTATGGGCCTCTAATGGCAGGTTCTTATTCACGAGGATGGCAACCCCTCTCTTACTGGACGAGTAAGAGGATGCAAAGCATCTACCCACCCAGCCCCGCGTGCTCCGCATCCGTCAGATGCGTTTCCTGCAATAACACAATCTGCGCCCCCCTTTTTTTGCAGCACAGCCAGCAGCAATGGTGCGTTTAATCGGGTTTGCAATCTCCTTCACGTTCCAAGAGACTACCACCATTTCTTGCTTATTAGTCATCTAATTATGTCGCATGTTCCCCACGTCCATCCATTTACTTCCCCCATGTACTCTCTCCAATCCCCCACTCCCCTTGTCCCATCATTGCCTTCCCATCCACAGGCACCTGTTGACCTCCGTTTTGTATGAAGTGCATCCATCAACAAACAGTGTAAGAAACAGTTAAACAGTTCAACTATATACACAGTAACAAGAACAGTATTCCCTCTGTAAGGACTTTCCTGACACCTTCTTTTCCCTCCCTTTTGCCCCCATCCCCATCTTTAGTGTCCCTTTAATACACTCTGTTCTATACCAGGTTTCTTCCCCTCTTTGACACTAATTGCAAAATCTGCATAAGTGTCACAATATACCCAAAAAATAGACACTTGCCCCCCCACCCTGCCCATGAGCAACTCCCATCTTATCGACCTGTTTCCATACAGTCGCAGCATTGTGAAGTTATGTTATCATACAATGGAGAGCGACCAAAAAAATACGAAGACGGTCGAACAAGAGCAGACTGGAAAGCAGGTATCGCCCCACTTTCAAAATCCTTTTCCTCCCAGCATTCACCAAACATCTCCCTGAGGCCACCAGGAAGACCCCCCCACCATTCACATTCATACTCATTCCATGATCATCGTGGCTTATCCCCCTCTCCTTCTGCCCATTCCCATCTACTTGCAGTACCACCCAGACAGAGTGGCATTTTCAATCTCTTCAAAATCCCTTTCCTCCCAGCATTCACCAGACAGCTTCCTCGTGGCCCTTGGGAAGATCCCCCACCCATTCATGCTCATTCCATATACATCGTGGTCTACCCTTCTCCCCTTCTGCCCATTCCCAGCTATTTGCAATACCACACAGACAGAGTGGTGCCTTCAGTCCCTTCAGCGCTGTTTGACTGCATCCCCAACGTGGCTGTGAATGTTTCATTGGCACAGATCTGACATATTCTCTCCTGCGCCGTCAGACCTCCCTCTTATCCTCCCCCCCCCAGGTCCTCACAGTACTTGCCATCATGTCCCCAGAGTTCTGATTAACCATTTTTCATGTTCCTCTCAATGCAACCTTCCCTGCGAGGCCTGGCCGCTGCTCAGTACTCCACGCCATTTCCCTTCCTTTGTCTTCTGCCAGACACAGCCTCCCGGCTCACTCATTCGCTGTTCCAATTGCCATCTCTCCTACATTACTAAAAAGAAGAAAAAGTGGAGAAAAAGTAAAACACATTTCACCTGTCCCCCCCCCCCCCAACACATCCTTATGTCTCTGGGAGTCTCAATAACATCATCATGATTTCCCTGAGTTGTCCAGCACTGTGTATCGCTTTCATAATCCCATGTAACTCACTAATCCCAGTTTCACTTATTCATTTTCTTCTGCAGCTCTACGATGAATTGCTCAGCCTTATACAGTTCCCAAAAAGAATAAGTCGCTCCTTCGTGCTTTATTTTCGGTACCGCTGGGTACACCATAAAGTTCTCAATTTTAAGATTCCGTAACTGGGCCATCAATCCATTAAAGGCCGTCCTTCTCTATAACAGCCTCATCGAGTAGTCCTGGGAAATATATAGGCGCGTGCCCTGGTACTCCAACGTTTCTGCTTCTCGATATGCTCTGAGGGTCGCCTCTCTATCTTGATATGAATGGAAACGAATAATAACTTGTCATGGGGGCATCCCCCGAGGCCTTGGCATCACAGTGCGATGTGCCCTTTCCAACTTAAATTTCCCGTTTTCTGGCTGCAGCCCCAGCAACTCTGGCAAAGTCTTTGCACAAAAACTCAGCACATCACCCTTTTCTGCTCCTTCTGGCAACCCTCTGAGCCTTAAATTTAACCTTCTGTAATAATTCTCCTGATAGTCCATCGCATCTTTCAACTCCTCCAACTCCTTTTGCAGGTGCACTACTTGGCTCGGCACTTCCCCCGTATCATTTTCCAGTCGTGATATCCTCTCCTCAGCCTCTGCAATCCTGTTTGTATGGGCCACTTGCTGCTCTAATATTTCTTGCAGCTTAAGATCTATCTTGCCTTCAAGCTTGAGTAATCTAGGTTCTAAGGCCACGATCACTTTGCCCGTCACCTCGCGGCCCAAGGCTCCAATTTCAGCTGCTGACAACAAGATTACCCCCATGCTTTCACCTGTAGCAGGGGTCGCCGCTTTCTTGCCAGTCTTTCCAGCCTGCCTCTGACTTTTCCCACCTCCTGCCACCAAATATTCCTCCATTCTTCCTTCCAACACGTGCTGCACCAGTAAAATTTCCTGTAACAGGTCGATTTTTTAATTAATTTTACTTTTGATTGCCCGTCGAGACAGAGCGGCGCAAAGGCACATCTGTTCTCTCAGCCGCTCATTAGCGCCCCCCCCGGCAGCTGTAGTTTTTATCTGCCACTGTAGAGCTATTTCAGTATGGCAGCACTTAAGGTCAGTCTTTGCTTGTGGAATGTGAATGGGCTCACCAACCCTATTCGGAGGGCAAAACTTCCCTCTAATGCCAAAAAACGTAAACCTGATCTCCTCTACCTCTGAGAGATGCACCTTTCCGCTTCAGAGCATTCAAAGCTTATCAAGCAGGGTTTCCACCAGTAAAGATGGCCTTAGATGTGGAGTGTTCATCCTCATTCCTAGACAGGCACAGTTTGACCCTGGGCAGGTCTCGAGTGACCCTGAAGGTTGCCTAGTCATAGTGCAAGGCACACTGTTTGGCCTGGAAATCACCCTTGCTGTATACCTATCCCTAGATTGGGACACCCCGCCATTAAATTTCTCTTGGATCGTATAGTCACATTTACGCAAGGCATTCTCGTGCTAGCTGGTGATATCCATATTACTTTCGATCCCAACCTGGGCTCATCTAACCCATCACCTCCTAGACAACTTTCTTCACACAAATTCGTTAAGGAGCTTACCCGGTAAATCTGCTGGGTTGATTGCTGATATGCCCTATATCCCAGACAGTGCCACTATACTCACTGCTCTGCAGTACACTATACTTACTCCGGGATAGATTACTGTTTCACTCAAGTTGAACACACCATGAGAGTCACCCAAAGTAAAACTGGAGATATCTATCTCTTGGATCATTCCCCCCTTAAGTGTACGTTGGGACTTGGGGCTAGAAAAATGGGCCACTTGTTGACGCAGCAAAAGCAGCTTCTACGCTCTCAACTAGCCCCCACTGACACATATCCCGAACTGACCTGGCCAGGAGTAATTTTCCATAAATGATTCTTTTGTGGGCTACCGTTTAAAAATGTTATTTTACTCGTAACTTTATTCCTTGACCCGCCAGCAAAAATGGAATGATTTCACATCCTACAGCCACGCCCATGCGGCACACGCAGCCCTATTTGTGATGTCAGTAAGCGAAGAGGCTGTATGGCGCCCATTGACTTGAATAGGCGATTTTCCCAAAGGCTTTATGTATCTTTAATGTTGGGATTTTTGCTGACTACTACAAATCTCTTTACACCCCGGAACGCTGCTTGGACCATATCAAAAGAGTGCAAACTTGTTTGGATCAGCTGCAGCTTCCCTCTCTTAGGGAAGAACAGCAACAGGCCCTGAACACCCCAATCTCTACCCTTGAAATACTGTACTAAAAATCTGAAAAATGGGAAGTCTCCAAGCTCTGAATTTTATAAACAGTTTGCTCCCTTGTTGACAGATCCCTTTCTGCATACCTACAATGAGATACTAGAGGGGGACAGGAAGGTTCCAGCATCCTGGAATTAAACGATAAATCACAACAGGGTGTGGGTGATGCTGGGTTTACCCATGCCTGGCGTGGTTTGGTCACGAGGCCGCAGGCAGGGATCTGTCAACATCCTGGAGTGGTTTATTGCGATTATACAATGTTCCCCTTAATTTTTGTGTAATAGAAATGAAAAGAAAGATAGAGTTTTTTTCACTTTTACTCATTTTTATAACATTTGTCATACCACCACAAAAAATAGTTCCCTATTTATCATAATGCAACCATATATAGAGAAGTATTGTTTTGTTTGGGTGTTTTTTTTCTTTTGGCATTAAAAAGAGCACTGCAGTTGTGGGTTAATTTTTTTTTACAGAGACAGCAAGGGAGATTTAAGTGACTGTCAGTGCTGAAAGCGGTAACTGGTGGCACTGGAGACTGTGTGCTTCCGGGTTCAACTGTTCAGGAAGGAGACAGTAACTGTATAAGTCAGGAGAAATTATTTTCTGCTTCTTTTCATGTTTTTTTTTTTTTTATTATTATTATTTAAAGTTAAAGTATTCAGAAAGCGGCAGTAGGAGTTCAGGTAGAGAACAGACCGGAATGAAGCGGGAGTGGAGTGACAGACCGGGAGAATGGTGCGAGTGGGAGTGAAGTGAGACATTGTGAATGTAGTGGTGAGAGAGAGATACATGAAGACGTAGGTATGATGAAAATTACATTCGTGGTGTTTTGAAAAATTGTCCCCTAGCTGCTCGGATGCAGTAACAAAAGTATGCAGTGTCTGTGAGGGTTCTGAATAACAACGGCCGCATGTTTCAGTTGAGCTGGTTGGGTCGGGTTAAAAAAAGTATGCGGTGTTCTCGGGGGTTCTGAGCGGCAATGGCTGCATGTTTGAACTGAATGAAATGTATTGGGCTGGGTGGAAACGGCAAAAATGTAAGTGTATAGCAGCCGTGAGATAAAAAAAACCAAAAACATTATGTGCTGCTTAGCGGGCATTCAAGATGGCAGTTTCTCACCCCTAACATTTGGTGTCGGATTGATTTTAGAAAGTTGGCTGACTGGCACCTTTTGCGTTGATAATGCTGAATTTTACAATGCTGTAAAGGTGCCAGTCAACCAATCACATCTCTTCATTTTGAAGCACCATTATATAATCTAGCACAAATTTCGGTACCCCTAAATCCTAACAAAAACCCAGAGGACTGTGGGTCATACCATCCCAATTCCTTATTACCTGTGGATCTTAAAATCTTCACAGGAATTTTGGCAGACTGTCTGCAAGCGTGTATTTCTTCTTTAGTTCACACAGACCAGACTGGTTTTATTGTGGGATGGTTCCTCTGAGATAATATTCGCCACTTTTTAAACATCATTATGGCATAACGAACTAAAAGATCTTTTCAGCTGGCCATCAGTGTGGATGCCCAAAAGGTCTTTGTTAAGGAGGATTGGCCTTTTCTTCATGCCACCCTAAGGAAATTTGAATTGGGGCAACATTTTATAACTGCCATTACTTCTCTATATGCCTCCCTAGAAGCCAGGGTTAAAGTCAATGGTTTCTTGTTGGAAAGGTTCCCCTTGGGATGAGGCATGAGACAGGACTGCCCCCTTTCACCTCTTCTTTTTGTGCTTTCTCTGGAACCCCTCGCATTCTCATTTAGGGTAAAAAAAAAAAGCCAGTGTGTTTTTCTGTGTTAGGGAAAGGGAGCTTGTTAAGTCAGGAGGGGAGAAGTTAATTGGGGGTGTGGCTTAGGAGTACAAAAGCAGGTGTCTCCAATTACAGTTCCCTAGTGCTAGCTTTGGCAGACAGAAATCTTGCTTTTAGAGCAAGGAGCAGCTGACTGCAAAACTAGAAAGTTTTTAACTAATAGAATACTTAACTTCTATCTTAGCAGGGGTCTGTGCCTATTGGGATTAAGAAAACATATACTTTATTAGAAGTGGTCTAGGTCTCATTTAGGGTAAAAAAAAAAAAGAAAGCCAGTGTGTTTTTCTGTATTAGGGAAAGGGAGTTTGTTATGTCAGGAGTGGAGAAGTTAACTGGGGGTGTGGCTTAGGAGTACAAAAGCAGGTATCTCCAATTACATTTCCCTATTGCTAGCCTTGGCAGACAGAAATCTTGCTTTTAGAGCAAGGAGCAGCTGACTGCAAAACTAGAACTTTTTTAACTAACAGAATACTTAACTTCTGTCTTAGCAGGGGTCTGTGCCTATTGGGATTAAGAAAACATATACTTTATTAGAAGTGGGGGGGGTCTCATTTAGGGTAAAAAAAAAAAGAAAGCCAGTGTGTTTTTCTGTGTTAGGGAAAGGGTGTTTGTTATGTCAGGAGTGGAGAAGTTAACTGGGGGTGTGGCTTAGGAGTACAAAAGCAGGTATCTTCAATTACATTTCCCTATTGATAGCCTTGGCAGACAGAAATCTTACTTTTAGAACAAGGAGCAGCTGACTACAAAACTAGAACTTTTTTTACTAATTGCCCTCCTTCCCTCCCCTCCACCGTCCCCCTCTTAGCCAGTTCTACTTTTATAGGCACTCGATTTGACTAACAGGAACTTCCTGTTTGGCAGTAGGAAAGGAAGGATCAGTGAGACACATAGGTTGCATCATTCTTGAAGGAAAAGAGTAGCTCTCCTTCTCCCCCTAGCTGCTGGAGGTCTGACTCTGAGCAAGGAAGAAGAAGACTACAGAAGAATACAGGAAGTTCCTGTCCCAGAACAGGAAGAGCGAGAGCTATAAGGGCACACAGGCAGTAGGCGGAAAACAAAAAACAAAAACAGGGAGGAGAGAGTAAGCATACAAAGCAACAGGAGAGGGGCCACAAAATAAGACATGATAGGAGTGGTGCAGTGCAATGACTGAGGGGTGGCAGTCTTCTGTGAGACATTCTGGAGGCTGTGATGCTGCCCTATTTGTAGACACCTCTGTAGTCTGAGAGAGGAGGTTGCTCGTCTCCAGGCTGACTTGGCTAGGATTCGTGAAACCTCCTCCCATACCCAGGGACCACCAGGGTCACCGCCGCTACCTCAGAGGTTGCCAGGAAAGAGGAGCGGTTGGATGAAGGTGGGCTCAGGAAGGGAGAGGGTGGTGGAACAGAGGTGCATTTCTCCAGTTGTACCTTTAACCCCTAGGTGGCACTATCCCAAGGGCTACTACCCTTGCCTGCTTGGCTAGTAGTAGGTTAAGAGGCCTGAGTTCTGAAACGGGTGCCTCCACCCAGTGGTCAGGGTTGGTAGTGGTCAAACCAGCCTGGGCATAACCCTCCAGGACACTGTAACCCCCCTCTTTCCCTGCTCGTGGCCACAGTGATACTCAGTAACTACCTTCACAATACCCCAATATAAATTGCAAGTACCCACACTGTTTGCACTTATCACCAGGGCTGGTTCATCTGATTCGACCCTGGGGACCCCTTGTAAAACAAGGTTAGACAGAGAAAATAGAAACAGTACAGTACTTCAAGCACAAACAGGCACCATAATCAGGCTGAATGCAGAAAAAAGATAGATCTGATTTATTCTGGGGGTTTGAACAAGGGAGGGGCGTAATCAGGTTAATTAGCTTAAATACTCTATCAGTCACACAGCTGTGTATGCATTCAGAATCCCTAACACAGTCACACTGTGTACCCAGGTGGAGGAAAGGTGGGCTAGCCAGGACCACTGCCCAGGGTAGGCTGGCGTTGCAGCTGGTCGGGGCCCTTTGATGGAAAAAAACAATTTGCACAACACACACTATTTGTAATTTGGAGCCAGATGGCTCAGTCAGTGAGGCAAGAGAAATAACAAAGAAATCAGATGACACACTTATATTAAATTGTAGTTACAGGGAGCTACCCTGATGGTTACTTACAATACCCAGGACTGGACACAGGATAGATGAAAATTGAGACAGCAGGTGACTCTTCTGGATGGCCAGGAGAAGCAGGGACCACACGATTCGCCGAGGCATTGTTCCTGTTCAAGCGTGGAGCAGGGAGCTGATCCCCAGGCAAGTCTCTCGTCGATAGCTTTTCTCCGTGCAGTAGGGTAGTCTGGCAAGGCCCTCGTGGCAAGGCCCAGCCACATGGGAATAACCCCAGATTCAGTCTGTTTGGGCTGGACACAGCTTCCAGCAAGCAGAATGTAGTTCACATGATGTGGAGCCAAATCATGACCCACTTTCAGCACACAGCACATTTATAGGCACAGAAATTGTACTGTTCCAGGCAAAATGCTCCCCGGTCCCAATCGCACAGTCTCTGCTCAAACCGGGAGCTCAGAGGCAGCTAGAACTCCTGCCAGGCCGATCGCATTCAGCAAAAATCTTCGGTCCTCTACAGGGTGAGCCTGATCACACTTCAGTGGCTTCTTCGTTCTCACAAGATCGGATTTATTCTGAAAACCGCTTCCCTTCTCTGTCTCAGGGGAGTAGGCAGATATGCAGGCCAGAAATCAGGCCTTTCCACAGTTCTCCCGCGCGAACTACTACGCGGACGGCTGCTCGGACTCGACGAGCTGTTGCTCTACCAGCTTCCAACTTAGCTCTGCCCCAAACGGCAGGCAGCTCGAGGGTGTTTCCCCTCAGATCCAAAGGTTCGGTTAGCTGATGCAGTTGTCAGTCAATGCGAGAGCTCTCTCTTCAGTTGCGAAAAGGCACCAACAGTCAAAACTACAATTCCCACAGATTTAATCCATGCAGCCCCTGTAAGCAGGCTCCATTTTAGAGTCCCCAAGTACTGACTAGTCCAATTTGGAAGTTCGGAACCAAAATGGTGGAGATAAGCAAGACAGCTTTCACTGCAAAGAAAACAGATTAGAACAAACTGCAATATATTTTCACTCTAAAGGATGTGTAGCAACAAGTCACATCTTTCAACAGAGCTCCCTCTGCACAATCAGCGATGGCAGAAACAGAGTGATTACCTGACAGCCTGGACGGGACTCAAGCACGACAACACTCAGCCCCCCTCTGGATTAATTATTACTGCAACTAAGCAGCTCTTAAAGCGACAGTACAAAGAGGCTACACAGGCACTCACTGGCAATACATTTAAAACTGCTAAACTGCAGGACCCCAGCCTGGCAGTGAACATTCAGGGAACCTCTAGGAAGACTTTTTGTGAACCCCCATTTTTAGGGGGGTTACACTGTTCCCTGCCTGGAGAAAACGTGGCATCCGCATCAAGTCTGTACCATCACAATAATTGCAACTGCAAATTATACTATACATGTATACCAGTGGCATGTTAGGCCAGTAACTTCTGAGGCATCAGTCAACATACTTAACTTTTACTATACATATTCTCTACATTTCACAGTACGATATCCATTCTGAATTCCATCATGCATATTTCACACAGGTAATTTACACATTACTATGCTGAATCAGGTAATAACTTCTTGCACATTGAACAATGTGAGAGGAGGCCCTTCCCTATCAGCTAACCTGGGGCTAGATGGAGCAGGGTCACCATACCTAGAAGGTAGGACAATTAACCTGAAATTGTTACTTAGGCTCAGTTTGGGCAGTGAGCTTTGAGACACATACACACCCTTGTGAACCACATTGAGAGGCAAATCCACTGGCCTCCTGGGAGAATCACAACTGAAACGTACTACTGGCTTGACAGCTCAGCCATTCCTTCTGGGGGGAACAACCACAGTCTCTGTACTTTCAGCACTGGTCCTGGGACTTTACTCTCTTGTGAGGGGTGTTTCTGCCTGGGTAGGAATGTCCAAACTTGGAGCACTGTCAGCCCCATGCTATGTAAACTCTATTTCTACAACACTTTGTTCATTTGAAAAACACTCTGGCACTGAAAGAGAATTGTCAGCACTCTTGTGGCATTCTTCAAGTTCTGGTATGTCACAAGAAAAGCTCACACCTTCAGTCCCCTTCCCAGGCAAATCATACAGTTCCACCATACACAGAGACTCAGCATCTTCAGACAGATACTTTGCACTTCACTTTCAGGGAGCATTGGCTCCAAGGATGAAGCTGGGGGGTTAGGCAGTCCAGAAGGCCCAGCTTCATCCCTACAATTAATCATGGGGTTATCTCGAAACAGCTGACTCAGTTCATAAGAGGGGTAATAGGCATAACTGCGCTCACTCTCATCAGAAGTGGACTGACAGTCACTATCATTCTGGGCTTGCTGTGATGGGAGCCTTACATCTGGGACCACTGTGGTAGGCTGACTCTGTCTCTTGTTGGCAGCAGCATGAGTCACCGGTCCAGGGGGAGCAATCTCTGGGGATTCAGCCTCAGTCATGACTTGGCCGATAGGCAGCAAGTGGTTACGGTGCATGGTCTTGACAGCTTTGGAGTTGTTCTCAGTGCGCACTTTGTACACTGGTAAGTCATCCAACCTCTCTACCTCTACATGGGGAAGATGGTGCCATCGGTCAGCAATCTTATGTTTACCAGGCAGTCCCAAATTCCGTAACAACACACAGTTTCCAGGGTGGAGCTCTTGAGCCTTGACTTTTTTATCATGCCTCTCCTTGTTAGCTAGATTTCTCTTGGCGGCCATTGTCTGGTCCAGTTGATAGGCATGGTTCAATTGAGCTTTCAGTTTTTGTACATATTGCAAGTAGTTCTCGGCTCAGACCCCATCTGGAGAGACCCCGAAACAAACATCAACTGGCAGCCGGGCCTCTCTCCCAAACATGAGGCGATAGGGAGAGATACCGGTTGCATAATTTCTTGTGCAATTGTAGGCGTGTACCAAACTGCTACTCTGCTGGCTCCATTTATGCTTGTCTTTTGGGTGGAGGGTGCCTAGCATGTCTGCGGTTGAAACATTCTGGCTGAGGGTCCCCCTGCGGGTGATAAGGGGTGGTTCTTGACTTTCGCACCCCCCATAGGGAGAGCATTTCTTTGATTACCCGGCTCTCAAAGTCTCTGCCTTGATCAGACTGAATTCGCTTGGGGGCACCATAGTGGACAAAGAAATGTTCCACTAGCACGTTGGCCACGGTAGCTGCCTTTTGATCTTTGGTGGGGAAAGCTTGTGAATACCTTGTGAAATGATCCGTAACCACTAACACATTACTAATGTTTCGCTGGTCAGGCTCTAAACTCAAGAAGTCTTTGCAGACCAGTTCCATTGGGGTGCTGATAGTAATGTTGACAAGCGGGGCAGCCCTCTGAGGCAAGGCTTTTCTCTGCAGGCAGTGACTACAAGTCCTTACATGGAGCTCAGTAGACTCGAGATCGTACTAAGTCAAGGGTGCGGTTGATACCGAGGTGGCCCATATGATTGTGGAGGGACCTCAGCATCAAATCTTTGAAGGCTGTGGGCAGGACCAATTGTTGCTTGTCTAATTGGCCACCCCGATCTACTGTCTTTCTATACAACAGTTTATTGAGCAGCTTCAATCTGGGGCCTTCTTTAAACAGTAAAGCAGTTCGCAAATCAGAGGAATGCAATTTTGACAAATCTTTCCCTGCACGGAGGGCATCAAGGGCTGGCTGAATCATATGGTCTTGGGATTGAACCCACTGAATGCTGTCATTGTCGAATTGAGGTAGTGCACTAATATCTAGAGCAGAAAGGTGACAGTATGCAGCTGGTATACAGGTATCGAAAGGGCCCAAACTATCTACAAAGCAGTCCACTGTGTCCGCAGACATCTGTTCATCTCTGTCAAACTTTTGGCATAAAGCTCGAATGTCAGGTTCAGACAACCTGACCCAGTCACTCTTGGAAGGGGGCCTTCGGGATAGGGCGTCAGCATCAGTATGATTCAGGCCTGACCTGTATTCGACAGCATAATCATAGGTAGATAACGCAGAAAGCCACCGATGCCCTGTGGCCTCTAGCTTAGCTGAAGTCTGCACATAGGTCAACAGGTTATTGTCAGTCTTCACTAATATCGTTGCCATGTAGAGGTATTCATGGAACTGGTCAACAATGGTCCACTTTAGTGCCAGAAACTCCAACTTATGCACAGGGTAGTTTCTCTCGGACAGGGTCAGACTCCTACTAGTGAAAGCCACTGGCCTCAACCCATCCTCATGGTTTTGATACAGCACAGCTTCTAAACCCTGTAGGCTAGCATCAGTGTGCAGCACATAGGGTTTGGTGGGATCAGCATAGGCAAGGATGGGGGCATGGGTGAGCTGGTAGATGATTTTGTGGAAGGCTGCTTCACAGTCAGGCATCCAGTGGGGCCCGAAAAGTTCACCTGGATGGAAATACACTCTTTCTGGTCCTGGGGTGGCCCCTTTCTTGTATTTACGATTGGTGGGAGGGTAACCTTGGGTGAAATTCAAGCGCAGTCGAATCACCTTGGAAATAGACTCTGATGAACCTACGGTAGTAACCACAAAACCTCAGGAAGCATTGCAGTTCTTTCAGATTGTGGGGCTGGGGCCAAGTATCAAAGCCTCAACTTTACTAGGCTCAGTGTCTATCCCCTCTGTGGATACTATGTGTCCCACATACTTCAGGGAGGTCTGAAAAAACTGGCATTTGTCAATGGACAACTTAAGGCCGAAATCTTCCAGTCAGTCTAGAACTTTAAACAATCTGTTCTCATGCTGCTCCAAAGTGCTTCCATACACAATGACATTGTCCAGGTACACCAGGCACTCCATTAAATTCATATCTCCCACCGCACGTTCCATCAGCCGCTGAGAGGTGGCTGGGGAGCCCGATATCCCCTGTGGCATTCTTAGAAACTCATAAAACCGCAAGGGAGAAATGAAAGCTGTCTTCTCACAGTCCTCTGGGGGCCATAGGAATTTGGTAGTAACCACTGCGAAGATCCAACACCAAGAACCACTTGCTCCCATTTAGGCAATCCAGAGCATCTTGTATACGGGGCATGGTGTATTGGTCGGGGATGGTCCGCTGGTTCAGAGTTCGATAATCAACGCACATTCTCACAGCCCCACCTTTTTTCCATGCAACCACAATGGGCAAGGCATATGGGCTTCTGGATTCTTGTATCACACCAGCCACAAGCATTTCCTGCAAGTGTCTTTTCACATCATCTGTGTCAGCTGGAGCTAGGCGTCGAGACTTCTGTCGAAATGGCTGTTTATCGTGCAGACGTATGTGATGCTCCGCACCCTGGACACATCCCACGTCCCATTCCTTCAATGAAAATACTTGGTCTCTCTGGGCAAGTTTCTTGCTAATTCTAGTTTTTCATTCAGCTGGCAATGGGGAGTCACCAAAGTCAAATGTATCTGGGGTCACTGCTGGGCAACACTGCAGTGTCTGTGCAGTATACCGTAGCTAGGGTGCAGCCTCGGTTGACCCGGATCTCCCAATCTGACACGTTGTGAATATGGACCATCACTTGCCATGCATAGGCATGGGCATGAGCTGGCAAGATGCTGGGCTTGACCAATAATCCTTCTGGTGATTTTCCATCGCCAGGCACATCCAACATCATTATTCTATTCTTGACATTCTTCCTCAGGCGGACCTCCCCTTGAAGGGAATACTGGGCATTAGGGGTCAACACCATTGAGTCAGGATCCTTCTTCCACACGACCCCTACCGGTTCATCCTGGTCCACTTCCTCGGGTTTCTGCTGCAAATTATAGGTCCTCTTGATCAGAGCCGGAATTCTTAGGGCCCTCCCAGTCCGTCGCCCCTGTTTCTCGTGACAGAGTTGGACCAGTCTCCCAGACATATGGGCATTGATCCCAATTAACAGGGAAACCCCATCATACAGTCCAGTAGGGGGACACATTAAGGTCAGTGTCTCGACCTGTTCATCCACTCCAGCCACTGAGGTAGGGAAGGACAGTCAGATCCGAATATACCCGGAATACGGATAAGACTTCTCACTCAACCCCCACACATGCAAGCCTTCCAGGGGTTGTAGGGGCCACTCGGTGCTTTCGATACCAGTCTTGAAACACTATAGTCACCTGAGACCCACTGTCAAGCATGGCTTGGGTGGAGACACCATTCACCTTTACTGTAGTTTCCATTTAAGGCCCACCACCTCAGACCATTCAGGAGGGACAGCAGCAGAGGCCTGGACAGATAATTTAGTCACAAAGAAATTTGAGTTAGTATTTCATGAACCCTCACTGCAGTCGTTTTGGGTACTCCTCGGCCACTAATTAGTTTTCCTAAGCTCCCCTTGAAGCCGGTTCACCACTTTCTCTAAGTCCTTCTGAGACCGACATTCCCTCTTCAGATGGCCATCCCTGCCGCAATTGTGACAAATGACAGGCTCTCAGGGCATCTTTGGGGAAAACATTGCAGGGGATGCTGGAGCATCGACAGGAGATTGTGATCTGGCTCCTGCTGGTAGTGTGCCAGGTCTCAAAAGTTTCTTTAGGGTGGCAGTCAATTCTTTGAGCTCAGTCGAGAAGAAACTCTCTGTAGAGGACTTCTGTGGATGCACCCCCACCCCCATAGCAGTCACGTCCTGACAGGGGCCAGGATCTTGGTCAGCAGGGGATACCTCAGTGAACACACCTGGTTGTACCTTTCTGACTTCCTTCAGCAACTTCTCTCCCCAACGGTTAGCCCACAGTGGGGCACTCTTAGTGGCCTCCATTTCGGAAGGGCTTTCGGGTGCCACAATCACTGGGGCTGCACTCACCCCATAATCACAATCTTCCTCTTCACCTTCTACCTCCCGGAGTTCTTTTATCAAGTCACACTAGTCAGGCGGGTCACCCCTCTTATCCTGGAGCCTCAACTGGATGATCTGCAATTTAGAATGCTTGGCATGTTGCAGTATGTGTCCCAATCTCACACGGTTCAAATCACTGGCGGCTACCCCACCTTTCTGGTAAGCTTTCTGCAGAGCTCTTTCTAGGCGAGTAACATACACAGATGAACTTTCCCCCTTCCATTGTTTAGTACCTTGGAATTTCCACATCAAAGTTTCCCCTGACTTGATGTTCCCAAAATTGCCTTCAAGTATGGATAAGTACTTCTGAGCAGAGGCCTCGAGGTTTCTTGGAACTCAAAAATTTAATGGCTTCAAGGGCAGGGCCCCTCAAACTTTCTGTGATTCTTTTCCACTTCTCAGGCTCTGCACACTGCCACTCGGGTACCAAGGGGCAACATAGTCAACCCAGGTCTCCCAGTCATCCTCCCCCGAGGGGTAGGGAGGGTGCCCGAGAAGATTCTCAGTCTTCGATAGGAGTTGTGATTAAAGGCGGGTACAGATATAGGGGTCAGCATTGGCACAGGCACAGAAGGTGGGCCAGTAACAGGCGCTGGAGTGGGAGGGGGTGTTGAGGAAGGAACATCCCCAGGTGGCAGGAACAGTTTCTTAATGTCCTCTATGGTTTTCCCTTCCTTCAGCAACAACTTAGTGAATTTCTCCTAAAAAGTCTCAGATAATGGTGGGAACCCAGCCTTCCCAGGGTCTTTACTGTCTTTTGTTATCACTCTCCAGGTGGCTAGGACCCCTTCTTAGACAATAGTCTGTGGCACTTTAGAGCTGTCCACCAGGTCACTACACTCTACTGAGGCCATGAAAGTTTGGGCGATCAAATCAGCCTGTCGACCCACCACCACAGGGTTTTTTTAAACATTCACCTTTGGAGAGTGCTCCCTCTACAGTGTCCTTACTGGTACCCTGGGGAACATCCACTATAAGCTTAGCATTTTGGGGGTCGATCTCCTGCCCAGTACACCACCCACCAACTGGTGTACAGCCACTTCTGTTGGGGTAGCCATTTATATTTGACAATAATTCGTAATTTTGGCCACTAGGGGGCGCTAGTCCCAGCAGTGACTCCAAGATGTGACCCCTAGGTGGCGCTATCCCAAGGGCTACTACCCCTGCTTGCTAAGCTAGTAGCAGGTAAAGGGGCCTGAGTTCTGAAACGGGTGCCTCCACCCGGAGGTCAGGGTTGGTAGTGGTCAAACCAGCCTGAGCACAGCCCTCCGGGACACTGTAACCTCCCTCTTTCCCCGCTAGTGGCCACAACAATCCCCAGTAACTACCTTCACAATACCCGCAATATACCTTGCAAGTACCCACACTGTTTGCACTCACAGAAATTGTACTGTTCCAGGCAAAATGCTCCCCAGTCCCAATCACACAGTCTCTGCTCAAACCAGGAGCTCATAGGCAACTAGAACTCCTGCCAGGCCAATCGCATTCAGCAAAAATCTTTGGTCCTCTACAGGGTGAGCCTGATCACAATTCAGTGGCTTCTTCGTTCTCACAAGATCAGATTTATTCTGAAAACCACTTCCCTTCTCTGTCTCAGGGGAGTAAGCAGATATGGAGGCCAGAAATCAGGTCTTTCCACAGTTCTCCCGCACAAACTACTACGTGGATGGCTGCTCGGACTTGACGAGCTGTTGCTCTACCAGATTCCAACTTAGCTCTGCCCCAAACAACAGGCAGCTCGAGGATTTCCCTCAGATCCAAAGGTTCGGTTGACTGATGCAATTGTCAGTCAATGCGAGAGCTCTCCCTTCAGTTGCAAAAAGGTGCAAACAGTCAAAACTACAGTTCCCACAGATTTAATCCACGCAGCCCCTGTAAGCAGGCTCCATTTTAGAGTCCCCAAGTACTGACTGGTCCAATTCGGCAGTTCAGGACCAAAATGGTGGAGATAAGCAAAACAGCCCTTGCTGCAAAGAAAGCAGGTAAGAACAAACTGCAATATATTTTTACTCTAAAGGATGTGTAGCAAACAGTCACATCTTTCAACAGAGCTCCCTCTGCGCAATCAGCGATGGCAGAAATGGAGCGATTACCTGACAGCCCGGGTGGGACTCAAGCACAACACTCAGCCCCCCTCTGGATTAATTGTTACTGCAACTAAGCAGCTCTTAAAGCGACAGTACACAAAGGCTACACAGGCACTCACTGGCAATACATTTAAAACTGCTAAACTGCAGGACCCCAGCCTGGCAGTGAGCATTCAGGCAAGCTCTAGGAAGACTTTTCGGGAACCCTCATGTTTAAGGGGGGGTTACATACCTCTCCACAATTCATATGCTGTTCTAGCAGAGAGTGGTTCCTCTATTGAGGCACCTGCAGTGGAGACCAAGGAGGAGGCTGGGAACCTCCACAAAGGAGACCAACAGGTAGGTGGCATGGGATCCCACAGGGGAAGGAAACAACTCCTGGTGGGGGACTCAATCATTAGAGGGATAGAACTGGGGGAGGAAGGGGAGAGGGAGGTAAGGTGCCTACCTGGCGCCACGGCTTGGAGGAACAGGGAGCGAATCCTCAGGATCGTGGAAGCAGCTGCACGAGGGAGCTGGATGTCATTGTCCACCTAGGGACAAATGACCTGGCTGGGAATGGGGTCAGAGCAGTGCAAGAGGAGTTTGAAGAGTTGGGGAAGGGTCTTAGACAAGTAGCACATATGGTAACCTTCTCTGAGGTGCTGCCTGTCTATGGCAAGTGTGATGCTAGGATACTCCACACCATGGGATTCAATGAATGGTTGAAAAACTGGTGCAGAGCTCAGGGTTTTGGCTTCATTGAGGACCAGGGGTCCATCTGGAGGGATGCATGCCTATACTGCTATGATGGTCTGCATCTGTCCGGGAGGGGAACCAGGATCCTAGGTGATAGGTTTGAATGCTTCATTGGCAAGCATCTAAACTAACCAAGGAGGGAGGCACTGAAAAGGAGCAGGGGAAAACCCAGCCTTCCCCCACAAAACACAGTAATTATAGAGGTAAACACCAAGGTAGAGAAGTGAACAGGGAGCAGGACAAGGGTAAATGCAGAAGAAGGCAGTAAGGAGAGGGATGGGGCTAAAAGAGGTAAGGCCATCAAAAAATGGACAGTGATGTGTACCAGTGCCCGTAGTCTGTGTAACAAGCTCCCTGAACTAGTAGCCTTGATGGAAGAGGGACACCTGGATATTGTGGCAGTCACAGAAACATGGTACACTGAGAACCACGACTAGGATGTTAACATACCAGGGTACACAAGCTACAGGGAGGAAATGGAGGGTAAAAGAGGAGGAGGAGGAGTAGCTCTCTATGTAAGGGAAGGGAACAAAGCAATGGAACTAAAGGATACACAGGGAGTAGAGGAGGCACTGTGGGTCACCCTGGAGACAGGATATGGCACCACAATCTGCACGGGGGTTGTATACAGACCCCCATCTCAGGGGGAGGCAATGGACAAGGAAATGATAGAAGGCATCCTTAGAATGGCAGAAAAAGGGGAGATATTGTTGTTGGGGGACCTAAATATGCCAGATGTTAACTGGAGCACCTTTGCTGCAGCCACATCTAAGAGCAGGGTTATTCTTGATTCCCTACAAGGTGCATGCCTCAGACAACTAGTGGTGGAACCCACTCGGGAGGGAGCAATCTTAGACCTGGTACTGTCAAGTGGGGATGGAGAAAGGATCTCGGATTTTGAAATGGGTAGCCATCTGTGAACAAGTGACCACCAAACAGTGTGGTTCACGATGAACACAGCCATAGAGTCAAGCCATACAAAAGTAAGAGTACTGGACTTTAGGAGGGCTGACTAGCGGGGTACCACAGCATTCAGTACTGGGACCAGTCCTCTTTAATGTCTTTATAAGTGACATTGCAGAGGGACTGGACTGAAAAGTATGTCTCTTTGCAGATGACACAAAGATCTGCAGCAGGGTCGATACAGAAGGTGGAGTGGAAAGGATGCAGAGGGACTTGGCAAGGTTGGAGGAATGGTCAAATGTATGGCAGCTTAGGTTCAATGCAAAGAAGTGCAAAGTAATGTACCTGGCAAACAAAAACCCAGGGGAAGAGTACACAGTGTGGGTGAGATACTAACAACAAAAATGGAAAGGGACCTGGGGGGTAGTCATATCAGATGACCTAAAGGTGTGCAAGCAATGTGAGAAGGCAGTAAGGAGGGCTGGCGGGATACTGGGATGCATAGGGAGAGGCATCACCAGTAGAAAACAGAAAGTTGTTATCCCACTGTACAGACAGTTGGTGAGACCCCATCTCGAGTACTGCGTGCAGTTCTGGAGACCCCATCTCCACAAGGACATAGATAGAATGGAGGCTGTCTAGAGGAGGGCAACTAAAATGGTGCAGGGTCTGCACCAGAAGACATACGAAGCGAGATTAAAGAAGCTTAATATGTCTACCCTCGATGAGAGGGGGGACATGATAGAAACTTTCAAGTACCTCAAGGGAATCAACAAAGTCCAAGAGGGTAGCATCTTTCAGAAAAAGAGATGTACAAGAACAGGGGGGCACAATTTGAAGATAGAGAGGGGATGGCTCAGAGGTAATGTGAGGAAGTATTTTTCACAGAGAGGGTTGTGGATACTTGGAACAGTCTTCCTGAGGAGGTAGTGGAGTCAAAAATAGTGGGGGAATTCAAGAATGCATGGGACAGACATAAGGCAATTCTGGTGGTGGGTAGGAGGAAGTAGGCTGTTGGTTAACTAGGATCTGCAGCTTATCCATTAGGTAGGGAGATGGGTAGACTAGGTGGGCCAAGCGGTCCTTATCTGCCGTCAAATTCTATGTTTCTATGTAATCAGGACCAATCCGCACATTAAGGGGGTGATTGCAGGAGGGGTCAAACAGAAACTGGCTCTCTATGTGGATGTCTCTCTTTTCTTCTTGGCAGACCCCTTCCCTCCCATCCTCTCTTCCCCACCTGCAATAGTCTTTGCAGGATTTTGGCTCGCTAGCAGGATATAAAATAAACTTTCAGAAATCAGAGGCACTGGTTTTAAGTGGTTCTCCTTCTCGGGCTCCCCGACGAGCCTTCCCTTTCTCTTGGGCCCCAAAAAACACTTTTCAATATTTAGGGATATTTAGGGATCCGCATCTCAGCTGGTATCTCCCTGTTGTTTAAGAATAACTATACCAAATTATTTCAAGCTCTGCAGGTGGACTTTGCTAGATGGACTCTCCTACCCCTCACCCTACATGGCAGAGTCCAAACCTTCAAAATGAATGTCCTGCCCCGTCTTTTGTTTTTATTTCAGACTTTACCTATACCCATACCTAAATTCTACTGGAATAACTTCCATAAGGAGATCCAGTGATTTATTTGGTCTGGTTCACGTTCTCGCCTTGCAAAAGGGCTACTCCAGGCTCCTCATAGTGCAGGAGGATTAGCTCTCCCTGATTTCCTTTATTACTTAGCAGCACAAGGAACCCATCTGTGCACCTGGACCGAGCAACAAACCAGCGCAGGCTGGTACCTGATAGAGGCGGCAGACCTCTCTGGATGGGCCTTATGGACCCTTCCAATCAATGTAGTTTCCCCGTAAGTATGGAAATGCATTCAAAACCCGTGGACTAAACATTCATTGCGTATTCTCTTACACCTTCGGAAAATCACCTATACACCCAATGTGATAGGCCCCCTATCACTCATCTGCCATGAAAGGTCTTTTCTTCCCGCTCGGCTGGATTCTGAGTATGCACACTGGGAAGGCTGTAAATTAACCACTTTTCTCCAATGTACCAATGCCCATGTTTGCCTCTGTTTTGCTCAGTTACAAGTCAAGTACTTACTCAGAAGAGAGGACCATTATAGGTACCTGCAGGTCCGCCACTTTATTCTCTCATCAGCTATTCTTCCCCAGATCAGAAGAGAGCACACTATGCTTGAATCTTTCTTTTACCATGTGATAGTTCTTAAGGGCACTCTCTGCTATCTATCCAAGCTTTACTTGCTACTGGTGCATTTGGCAACTCCCCCATTGGAGGCTCAGCGGTTGAAGTGGGAAATAAAAGATGGTACACAGATTGATCCAGAGCAGTGGTCCAGGAGACTTCAGCTGGGTTGGCAGGTCACAGCATCACCTTTGTGTGAGAATTTAATTGGAAAGTTTTAGTAAGATTTTTCCGTACAACAGTAATAATGGAAATTTCAATTCCACCCACTCAGACCAGTGCTGGAGGGGATGTGGGCGCAGGGGTAATCATCACCATATATTTTAAGTTTGCCCCAGACTGCTGGGATTCTGGCAATCTATACACTCAGAAATTCAGAACCTAACAGGACTCATTGTCCCCTTTTCATTCTCTGAGCTGGTCCTGGGGTTTTCTGCTCTGTTAGCCTGCCCTAGTGGAATTAGACACCTGGGCTAGATCCTGTGAGTAGCAGCACTCAAATGTATCACCTCCGAATGACTTTCCCCAATCCACCTACTGTAGAGCATTGGAGGGCTAGGGTGGTGGAGCTGGAAAGGATGGAGGGAATCACTAGTCGAGTGAGGCCACAGCATGATAAATTCCTGGAAATCTGGTGCTCTTGGCATCAGGCTCAGCTGGACTTAAATGATGAATCGCCATAAGATGTCATATTTACAGAAGTGGAGTCACGGGGGGGGTGGAGTTAATGCACCTAAGTTAATGCTGCAGTTATTAATTTTTTTTTCTGCCTAGTTTCCTTCGCACAAGGCAGTGTACATTTGTTTTTGTAATGTACGATGATTGTCCCTTTGTTTGTGTGTTCATCCTTTATTGACAGTAGGTGGTACCATTAACCTCGCTTAACAGCCATTATTTTCTAGCCTATGGCTAGTTACGGACTTTGTGAGGACAAAGATCAGAAAGAGTCCGCCACATCTGGACTGATAATATTTGGCAAGAGTCTTATATGTTATCCTATGCATTTGAACCAGACGTAATTTCTTTACCAGATGTTACATACTATGGGCCAGATATTCAAACTGCGCTATTTTGTGGAGCAAGCCCTTGCACTGCACAAAATAGTTGAGCAGGGGTGTGTCCAGAGCGATATTCAAAGGAGTTGTGCCCTTGAGCAACTCCTTTGAATATTACCCCCCGGCCACAGCCACTGTGCATGGCGCAGTGGAACTTGCTTGCCACCGCAAGTTGTCAGGTGGAGCATTCAACTGCGGTGGGCGCCAGTAGCACGACCATCGCGCAAAATCCCGATATTCAAAAGGTGACATGCAAATGGGGCCATAATTCATGCAAGGCGCGGGGGGGCATTTGCATCTGATTATGGCCCCATTTGCATGCCATTAGCATGAAGGTGCGCCGATCCCTAGGGCTTGCGCCTGGCGCCATGCCAGGCAGCAGTCGCCGGTGACCAATGCCCCTGCAGCCCGATCGCGGGCAAAACAGTGTAGATCCCCCACCCCCACTGGCGATCGCGGGCAGATTTTAATTCCCCCGCCAGCCCGATCACGGGCATGGTTTAATTCCCCCAGCAGCCCGATCGGGCAGCAGTGTGCCCCCACAACGTATCCCTGGTGGTCCAGTGGACCGTAAATCGATCGCGGGATGGTATTCAGTAAACACCCCGAACACATCCCTGGTGGTCCAGTGGACCGTAAATCCCGATCGCGGGATGGTATTCAGTAAACACTCCGAACACATCCCTGGTGGTCCAGTGGACAGTAAATCCTGATCGCGGGATGGTATTCAGTAAACACCCCCACGGAACATCCCTGGTGCCTAGTGTCCCCACCCCACCCACGAAGCCCCACCACCCCACTCCTTCCCCGGCGGGCGGCAGCATCCCACCCGCCTGCCGCCTGCCGACTGACTGCTCCAGGGCTGCACGCCCATTGGTGTGCAGAGCAAGAGCCACTGGCGTAGAAGTCCATAGTGCTGATAGAAGACAGTCCAGTTTGTGAATTTAATGTATTCATTCACAAAACTGGACTGTCTTGTCACGGTATGGGCACTCCAAGGGAGGGGTGGGGTGTACACTGCCACTTGAACATTTTTATGTTGCTTTTATTCTACTTTTTTGTAATAAAATTTACTTGTTTGGAAGTCTAGTATCTTCTAGAAGACTCAGTATTTTATGGTTCCATGTCATAACAGCGATCATGGAATAGCGATTGCTGTTACAGCGAGTGCACATCGCTGAAAATCAATTTCAGGGATGCATACTCGTAGCGCAGACAAAAACGGTGCCCAAGACCTACGGGTCTCATTTTTAATGCCCTCCGCACTCCCCAACTTATGGATTCTGAACTCCAGCGAAGTTGCATGTTGGGGTAGGGGTTGAAAATGTAAACAATTGACCCGACTGCTATGGCACCATACCCGACCCAGACCCTGTACCCTGTGCCTCCCAGCCAACCACCCTCCTCACCACACTAGCGGACCAGCTCGGCTGCCCACCACACCCCTCCCATATACCATCCCTCCTGCCTCCCCCCCAAGCGTAGTGCATATACCGCTACTTCCTTTGCAGTATTTCGCCCACCCCAGTATCCGGTCCACCGCCCCCCACTTGGTAGCTGGGAACACAGGCGCCAGAATTGAATAGCTGTCTTTGTAAGTGCCCAATTTCAGTCACCTTGTTCACTGGATACCGTTTTTTACTGGTGATGACTGAGCTTAGTTTGATTTTTCTGGGATTATCCTGTCAGTCTGGTTCCTGGACTTATTTTCCAACCACCACAACACATTTTGGGGGTATACAGTATTTTAGTTTTTATTCCCCACTGTACATTCCAAAGAGCCTGGGGTTAAATGTGATTCATATTGTACAGCAGCTCCTGCAGGGGGGATCAGCTGAGCTAATGCAGGCACAGACTAGCCTTGCAGTCAGTGGTTGTTAAACTTGATCGAGATGAGAGCTGTATGGTACACATCAGGAGCTGTATGCTATGGGGGGGGGAAGGGGCTGCTGTTCTGGGGATTAGATGAGTGTCACCAAGATGGTTTTCTTGAGCAAGAGGTTTACCCTGAGTGGTAGAGGATTAATAGCAGCTGACCATCCAAGTACCAAACACCCCTGGAGGACAGGTGATAGAAACAGAATCAACAAAAGTTCAGTGCTGTTGGGGAGAGCACTTGTGTTGCCCTTCCTACGACAGCAACCCCTGCTGACTGAGCAGTGTTGACTGTAGAGGCAGCTGCTTGTTTATTCTCCTAGCAAAAAGAGGAGGAAGTTGATATGGTCACTAAAGAGGACTATAAAGAAGCACCATAAATGAAAAAAAAAATAGTGAGTGACTGGTCAGCTGATAAAGGAATTGGAGCAACCCTGATCTCTGCTGTAAGAGATGGCCCTGGTGATGAGCAACTGTCATAGGTTGGGCCTGATGTGTGGCATACACCTGTGATCAGACGCAGAAGTGAGGCATGAAAGGCCTGCCCCAGATCAGGGTCTGACATAAGTCGATTGCAAAACAATGGACAACTCCTAAGGAATCAGAGCAGGGAGGGGGTTGGAAGGAGAAATGTATCCCTCCCCCCTCTACAGCATTTCAAATATGAGAGGGAATATTCCCGTAATATGCAATACTCTCTCATTCAGACGTGTTTATTTCCAGAAGGCAATATGAAACTGTTGGTGAACTGGTTACATGTTACTTCACTGAGCGCTGTAACACCAGACTATGTAGCATTCAGGTCTGAATTTCGTTGGCTGCTACCCTTGGGGGATTCCACATTAATTTGATTTGATATTTCCTGGCAGTTCACCCACTGCAGCGTGACCTTCCTAGGGTCCATCCAGGAAGAAAATAAAATATTTCTGCATCAGAAAATTTTTGTATTACTTCCCGTTAGATGGAAATTAGCACACAGCAACCACCCCATATAACTGCAGTTTTTTACCAGAGATTTTATAAGGAGTCAACCAGAGTTCTTGAAAAGGTTTTTGTAAAGTCACCAACAGCATTCACCATGGATCTTCCACATTCTCTGTACAGGTATGAGTAAATGTGCAGGAAACAGGTTTCTCAGTGATGGATCATCAGTGACACTGATTCAGCCAGTAAGTGTTATTCCCTTGTAAGACAGCTACTGTTTTAACTGTAACATGGCCTCTCCTTGTGCAAGATGTGAAAAAGTGAATTATTCCACATTCAGAAGAGAGAGACAGTCTTCTTTAATATAAATCTTTTTTTTTTATAAAGATTTTTACTCATTTCTCAATTTGATCAATGCTACTCTCCCCCTAACCCCACCATCAGATGTCTCATGGACTTACCGGCTGTTCATCACTTGCCCAGGACCACAATAGTGGTGGGTGGGGCTTCCGTGTCAGTTCTGCGGGGAATACCAGCTCAGCAGCGGGACAGGGCTGTTTTCTTCCAGCTCCAGGTGCCAGTGTGCAATGATGCACACACACATATGGGCATCCCAGCGGCTGCCCCTCCCCTTGCTGTGGACTCGCTTTGCTGTCTATTGGGCTCCACCACGTGGCTCAAGAACAGAATGCTGTTTCCTCCCTCACAGAGGTAAGAGAGCTGTCCATGGGATGCTCGATCCTTCTTCACCTGCCCAGCACCCAAGTGACCAGAGTCCATTCCCAAACCTGTGATGCTAGCATAGCGAGCGGTACTGCTGCTGCTGCAATATTGGGATGTCATAAGACTATCTCTCCTTGCATTCCGAGGGTACTGGAACCACTTGCCCCTGGTTTGTGGCTCTCTACCCTAAGAATTCTTGAGGAGACACAGTTATAACAATTCACATTAGCCATATAAACACATTAGTGCAACATAGTTTTACCTTGTGATTACAGTGAAAATGATGAGAAGGTGAATTATAAAAGTTATGCGATAAAAAGTATCTAGCTATCCTGGTCTGTTGGCACAGCTACATACAGAAGGTCAGGTTCTCTGAGTTTGTGAATGGGGTTTCTGAATGAGCTCAGGATATCAAAAGCCAGGCTGGGGGGGCGGGGAACCAAGGATCCCAGAGGATGCTGCCCTCCAGGGAGAGGGGAATGTAGGCTCTGCTGCTATATTGACACCTGGGTAACTACAGGTGGCAATGTAGCTGGAGCAGATAGCAGGAGGGAAGATGCTGGCTGGCGCTGTGTACGGACATGAATCTGCCGACATCCTTGATGCTGGTATCCTGAGGGCAGGGGAGTAGCAAGAAGGAAAACCCCAGTAGTGCGGCAGCATGATGACAGCACCCATGGGCACTACCAACATGACTGCCACTGCTTTCTGCACTTGTGGACTACAGGGGAAGCTGCCCCAACCCCAATGGAGTCTACCATGGAGGCTAGGGGAGGAGGAAGGGGCTCTGTGAACCCCATGAATGCAGGTAAGCAACAGAGATGAGAAGGAAGGAAGGAAGGAAGGAGCTGGAAGATGGTCAAGCCAAACAGGGCAACACTGGTGACGGAATAAAAACAGCATCCAGTATTGAAGTGAAGATTATTCATGTACAAAGAGTTGCTGAATTGAGGGAGGTGTAATACTATGTGGGTACTAAAGCAGAATTAGCATGATAAAAAGAGTGATGGGGAAACATACAGGTAAATTGATAAAGGACATAGGTGCTAAAATGATAAAGAGTATGGTTGTTGTATAAAGGCTATTGGTATGGAAGTGAGTGGTAGGATACCTACCTGCTAAAATGGAGAATATTGGTCATGTGATCAAGGACATATGTGTTTAGGTGAGGGATATTAATTGTGTGATACAGCATACAAATGGCAATGCTGAAGTAAAAGATATGGGTGGTGTAGCAGATTGTTTAGCTGAAGTGAGGGAAATGCAATAATATTCTGCTGCTGAGGCAAAGCAAAGGGTATGATTGGTTGAAACAAGTGATCTGCATGTTTATTGGTCAACTTCAGCCAGATACATTTCTGTTAGGAACTCTGAACGTCTTTGCTAATGATTTCATTTGAGATTAAGGTATAGACAGTAGTGTTACTCAGATAGTATCCTAGAAACTAGGATACCAACAGATACCTGCCATTTGGCCAGATAGTTACTGTGGTAGGATAGCAATGCTATCTGACCATGGATCCTGCCCTCTAGGATCCAGTGCATGGATCCTACAAACGTTGTGGAGCCTGTGGATCCTAGCAACTGATCCAGCTCGGATCTTATCTGACCTAGGATCCCTGGATATGACCTAGCATCCATCGCTGTCTGACCCTGGATCCTAACTATCTGACCAAGTATCCCTGGATCTGACCTAGGATCCCTGGATCCTAACTAGGATCTATCACTATCTCACCCTGGATCGTAACTATCTGACCTAGGATGCCTGGATCTGACCTAGAATCTCTGGATCCTAACTAGGATCCATCACTATCTGTCTCTGGATCCTACATCTATCTTTGGTAGGATTTCTGGTAGGATCCTAGGTAGGATACCAGCACTGTCTGACAGATAGTGGTAGGATCCACAAAAGCAGTATCTGAGCAACACTAATAGACAGTGCTGTTCAGCTCCCAGAGGGAGGGAGTGACTCACTGCGCTAGTGCCTCCTGTTGGTAGAGGGGGGCCATGACATTGTGGGTGACAATGCAACATCATCCCCTCCTCTACAGGTTGGTGCATGACAGAATGCAACACTGTAGTACAGGGGTGGTAGAAGGGAGGTGGCACAGTGAGAAAAATCCCTCATCGGGTGCCAGCGTGGGTCGACTTCCAGTCCTCTGACCCCCCTGGCATTACTGCAGATTGGATTATGTGAAGGATGCCTAACCAATCTGTACCCCGCTACAAGGGGATGCTGTTACAGGGTTCCACCAGAGGGTTTGGGTCTGGGTAGAAGGTTGGCAGAGCCGGCCCATGGTAAGGGCAGAAAACGTAGGGGTCACGAGCAGCTGGAATAGAAAGGGAGCTCGCCTGAGGATAGTGTGAATATGGAAATTGTGATAAAGAAAAAAGTATGATGCAGTCTAACTCGGGGCCCCCACCAATAGGAAAACCCTCCCTTATGAACCATGGCAACTTCTGGTGGGGAGGAGGGGGTGATTTTCAGAATCCTGCACCTGAGCTAAATCCACCTGTATTTTCATTGGTGTCCAACTGTGAGTGCAGTTGAAAATACTGTCTGTGTCTGATTTTGGCCAACTGCAGCCAGGCATGGTTGTGGTGGAACATGTTTTACACAGTCTAAAATTTGTGTCTAATGAAGTATGTGTCTTATTTTAGACACAAATAAAATTTGCTTCTGATTTTAGATGCAACTTACTGTAAATTGTGTCAGAATGTCAGAAATGGACAGAGCCTGTTAAAATACTGTAGCTCCAGTGCGCTTGGGCATCTGTTAGACACAGCAGGGTCTCAAAGATGTGTCTCCATCTATCCTTTTAAAAGGCCAGCTGCCGGTGCCCAAGATAGGCTCTAGGTAATGTGTACACCAGTGACAGAATGCTATATCAGAGAGCAAGGAAGAAGAGTGGGGTAGTAGGAAAAAAAGAAAATTAACAAACCTGCCGACTGAAAACCAAAACATAATCCATTACATAAGGTGGAATTTTTATTCGGTGGATTTTGGTTTTCTGTAGTGGATTACATCCCCTTGTAGTGTTTCTGCTCCTAAAGGAAGGAAGCAGTATAGCGCAGTGGGTTAAGGCTCTGAGCTGCAGATCAAGAGACCTGGGTTTGAATCCCACAGCTGCCTAGGTGCATACTGTGTGTTCCTGAGCAAGTCACTTAACTTCTTTGTGCTCCCAGGTCGCACCTGTAAACAAAGTGTGTCTCTCCTGGTTAAAAAACCAAACTGAACACTCCACATTTCCTCACTCCTCAAAGAACTAGATATGAACTCTGTAGAGGAAAGGAGGGAAAGGGGAGTTATAGAAATGTTCAGATACCTCACAGGTATTAATGAGGTACAGGGACTTCGCATTTTCCATAGAAAAAGATGCTCCAGGATAAGGTGTCACGTATTGTGGGGGCTCAGAGGAGATGTGAGGAAATACTTCTTCACAGAGAGGATGGTGGACACATGGAACAGCCTCCCAACAGAGGTGGTGGGTGCTAAAATGGTTACAGGATTCAAGCATGCACGGGATAGACACAAGGGACCTTAGAAGTGAGAGCGGAGATCGAGTAGGATCTGCGGTTTCACAGTAGGTAGGGAATATAGGGCCAACTAGATGGGCCATGAGCCTGTCCTTATCTGCTGACAACTTCTGTGTTTCTATGTATGTTTATTTTCCTGTGGCATCAGTGCTTTTTATATTTTTCTCCCCTTTAATGGCTCCTAGCAAAGTTGCTATTAAATAAAAGACACATATGCAGTTAGAGAGCATTATAAGTAATAAGAGACATCAGAGTGGTTAATATGGTGCTTGAATTTTAATTTTGGGGATCTGCTGACATTCAGAAACTGAGCGGTACTCTTACAGTTAAATAAAGTTAGCAGAACCCCTTGATTAGAATGTAGCTTTGCATTCACAACAACACTAACAGCAATGCCATACATACAGTAGGTGATGGATGCTTTAGTGAAGCACATGGGAGCCTGTATTACTCTAAAAGTGTCTGACTAGACCACTACTGTCTGTATGTAGAGGAAAGAGAGAGAGAGTGAAGATAGATCTGTAAACATTTGATCCGCTGAAGTAGCAATCCGCAACTTCTGAAGGATTTGTGTTGATGTGGGACATCAGCATTCAAACAGAACCCATCTGCTAACCCCACATGCCTGTTCACTCCCCCTGCCACTTCCTCCATGCTTGTTTTCACTTCCTGCTCCCAGCTCACCTCTCCATAGTGCTGTCTTTACTTCCTACTACCAGTCCACTTCAGTCATGCCGACCCATTTTTCTTGCCTTGCCTAATGTAGTGTTGCAGTCCCAGGTTCCCTGATGTGTCAGCTCAGCAGTAGTCTACCACATGGCTTTCTCTCTCCCCAGAGGCTAGTGCATGAGAAAGCAGGGAAGGAATACAGCATTTAGACCAAGCTGCAGTAACCTCCTTTTTTTTTCTCCCACTGCTGCACTGAATCCATCAGAGTCGTCACATGGCCTCTGCGAAAATAGCCCAGGAAGCAGTTTCTTTTGTCTGAGGCCTACTTTAGCCTGTACAGAAAGTATAATAAAAAAGCACTTTTACTTCTCTAGCTGCCCTCTGGGGCCCAGAAAGAATCTGATAAAATACCAGTATCTTTTACTTTCTGAGCACTAGGTCTGCTAGGGACTGTTTAATTAGGCACACTCCTGCAGGGCGATGACAAGTAAACTTTTTACAGACTTTTCTCAGAAAAGGAATGCTTATGCCAAAGTGGCTTTGTACAAAACTTGGTGGGGGTTGGGGGCAGTTGATGCTGCACTGAACTTTAAGTAATAGCCTTGTCGGTTACCCTGCATAAGGAGATCTACATCTGAGTCTAAAAGTAACTATTATCCTCCACTCTTTCCAGTGGTGTGGCGGTAGAGCATCATGCAGCCACTGGGAGTCAAGGGTTGTCAAATGGCATTGGTCGATAAGTGAGGGCCAGATACTAAAACATATCTGCAAGTCCAGCTGCTTCATTGGAGAGTGGGTATGGTGTTTGTGCTGAGGAGAACTCTGATAACAATCCTGACACTTCGAGACAAGTGGAACATAGCCAGAAATGTCAGTTTTGTACACATGTAACCCCTAGGTGGCACTATCCCAAGGGCTACTACCCCTGCCTACTTGGCTAGTAGCAGGTTAAGGGGCCTGAGTTCTGAAATGGGTGCCACAACCCGGACGCAGGGTTGGTAGTGGTCAAGCTAACCTGGGCACAGTCCTTTGGGACACTGTAGCCACCACTTTCCTTACTAGTGGCTGGAACAATACACAATAATCACTTTCACAATACCTCGATACACCACACAAGTACCCACACTGTTTGCACTTACCACAAGGGCTTTCCTCTGGCTCGACCCTGGGGGCCCCCCCTGTAAAACAAGGTTATACACAGCAAATAACAGCAGTACAGTACTCTTGCAAACTGGAACCACAGTCAGGATAAATGCAAAAAGAGTTAGATCTGATTTATTTAAGGGACTTAAACAAGGAGAGGCGTAATCAGGTTAATTTGCTTAAAGGCTGTATCAATCAAATAGTTATACATACACTTCAGGGTCCATAAACAGGCACACACTCTGGGTACCCAGATGGAGAATAGTGGGCTAACCAGGAATGTTGCAGCTGGTTGGGGCCCTGTGATGGAAGAAAACAACATGCGCCACACACACTAATTGTAATCTGGAGCCGAAGGGCTCAGTTCGTGAAAAGAAAACAAGAAGACAATCAGATGACACACTTTTAGATTAGGCTGTTGTTGCAGGGAGCTACCCTGATATTTACTCACGAAACCCAAGACTGGACACAGGCGGGACGAAAATCGAGACAGCAGGTGGTTGATCTGGAGTGCCAGGAGAAGCAGGGCCCACACGATTCACCAAGGCGTCGTTCCTGTTCAAGCGTGGAACAGGGGGCTGATCCCCAGGCAAGTCTCTCATCAGTGGCTTTCTCTGTGCAGTGGGGGAGTCTGGCAGGGCCAGCTTGGCATGGTCCAGGCCTAATGGAGATGAACACAGATTCAGTCCGATTAGGCTGGATAAAGCTTACAGCAAGCAGAACACAGTTCACACAGTGGGGAGCCAAATCATGAACCACTTTCAATACACAGCACATTTACATATAAAGGATTCTACGGTACCAGCAAGCAGAACACAGTTCACACAGTGGGGAGCCAAATCATGAACCACTTTCAATACACAGCACATTTACATGTAAAGGATTCTACGGTACCAGCAAGCAGAACACAGTTCACACAGTGGGGAACCAAATCACAACCAACTTTCAATAAACAGCACATTTACATGTAAAGGATTCTACGGTACCAGGCAAACTGCTCTCTGGTCACGATCGCAAAGTCTCTGCACAAACCGGGGATTCAAAAGCAGCTGGAAATCCTGACAGGTCAATCGCATTCAGAAAAATCGTCTGTCTTCTTCAGGTATGAGCCTGATAAAAAAAAAAATCAGTGGCTTACTTTGTTCTCACAAACTTGGATTTAGTCCGAAATAGTTCTCCTCTCGCTCTCAGGGGCAGCAGGCAGACATGCAGGGCACAACTCAGGCCTTTCCACAGTTCTCCCACACAAAATTACTCAGACGGCTGCTTGACTGTCTCAAGCTGTTGTTGCTTCTTCAGTTCCCAACTTGGATCTGACTCAACTGCCAGCAAGCCTGGGACTTTCCCCAGAATCCAAAAGGTTTTGTTGGCTGATCTGTCTGTCAGTCACAACAAAGGCTCCCCCTTCAGGTGCAAAAAAGGTACAAAAGCCCAAAACTAGAGTTCCTACAAATTTTGACTCCAGACAACTCCTGTAGTCCGGTTCCATTTTAGGTCCCACCAGTACTGATTGGTCCAATTTGGCAGTCCAGGACCAAGATAGTGGAGATAAACAAAACAGTCCTTGCTGCAAAGAAGGCAGGTTAGACAAACTATAGTATCATTATCACTCTAAATGATTTTCAGCAAATAGTTACATCTTTCAACAGAGCTCCCTCTCAGATTACTTATGACTGCAATCCAGACAGCTCTTAAAGAGACAGTACACAGAGGCTATACAGTCACTCTCTGGCAATCACATTTAAACTGCTACAACGCAGGACACCAGCCTGGCAATGAGCATTTAGACAAGCTCAAGGAAGATTTTTTGGGAACCCCCATTTGTAGGGGGGTTATACACACTGTCTCCAGCGATTGCCCGCCCTGCTCCTGTTCAAGCAGTAGTGACTGAGAAGCCGGTTATTTCCAAGGGATTAACAGCTGGTTGGGGATAGGTGGCATTAGGCACAGTGGAGGGCCACCTTCCTTTGGCTAGTTTTTAATCCAAGGAAATTACCAGCTTTGAGGTTGTTATTGTGATTATAAGTCTAATCGCGATAGCAGCTGTCCTTTTTTTGCCTTTTTATATTTTTACTTACATTTAGGTATTAACTGTGTAGCGCAAGCATGTGTGCTACAGAGTGTCATTTGGCAGCTGGATCTGACTGATCCGGTAACCAATCAGGATCCTTGCTAGGCTCATGAATAACCCCGGTCTCCTGGCATCTCAGGGACTTCCTCGATCCCAGTGCTTCTGCCACAGCTTGACCCTCATGGCAGGTATCAGTGGCTCCCACCAGCCAGTGAAACAGATCTGGTTCCCAGGAGAGGGCCTTATAGCCTGGGTGCATAGCCTGCAAGGGGTTGGTATCATCCTGCCCTGCGCCGGCCATTTTCCTCCCTGGAGAACGAACATGTAGTGCTGTTCAGGTGTACCTACGCATGCTCCCATGTGTAGGATCCTCCCATCCCCAGGTTGCAGTCCCTGGCTGTATGTACTGCTAGCCACCGCTAGAGGCCAGACAAACGCCAGGACCCATGTGTTCCCCTTCCCCTCCGAAAGGAAGAGAGCAGTCCTTTAGAAGCTCGATCCTCCTCTCCCCAGCTGACCCCAGGTTGCTGGCATAGTGGCAGGTGAGGCTCAGTGCCTCAGCCCTCCACACAACAGGGCCAGTGTGCTTTGGACAGTTTCTAAAAAAAAAAATAAAAAAAAAATAATAAAGTGTATACAGTGAGTTTGCCTGCTTACACCCTTGACTAGACTTCGGTATATGTGACACTGAAAAGGGGTGAATTGTAGTGTTCTGTTAATCTGTCTGTTTAAAGGACATGGAAATTATATTGTGCTTTAAAGTTGCTGGGGAGGAGAGCAAGTTTAGTGTTTTGCCATGTGGAAAAGCCAACATCAGAGAGAAACACTGGGTACTACTAAAAAGGCAGCAGTTAGTACAAAAACGCCTGATTAGGGCTCTTAGAATTAAAGTAAATTTTTTCGGTACCTGTTTCACTTTTTATTTAATCTCCAAAGACCTACACCGACCATCATGTTAGCCGAGCTGCTTGTGGCCATCTTGCACACACCAGCTGGCTTCCGATGCATGGGGTATGCTAATGGTGGTTATCAACTCTGCCATTAGTTGGAAGAGAAACAGGTATTGAAAAAATTTACTTTGAAGCTAACAGCCCTAACCTGGCATTTTTGCAGTAACTGCTCCCATTTAAGTAGTATCTGGTGTTTTTCTTTAAAACAGGGCTGTGTAATGTTTTTGTACTCCAAGGACCGCCTTTCAGGCCACTGGTTGCCTTATTTACTCCGGCCAGATGCACCTTCTAATCAACACTCCCATGGTAGGGCATACGCCACACCAGTTTCTGCTCTTACGCTGTACTCCAGATCACCAGCAGACGTAGGAGGATTGGGGCTAATGATGTTAGGCCTGTTAGACTCTAAGTCCCATCATGCCTTAGGAGTCAGGATATTGGTCACCCATGATGTTTCATGCTGCCCCAGATCCGCCTCTGGAAGCTCTGTTGTATTGGTAAGGCTGTCTCTCTTCCTGGGCCCAGAGTGGGAGTGTGCTACCTCCAGTGTTGCTCTGTGGAATCCACTGCCTAGGATGGCAGTCAGTATGGTGGCACAAGTCTAGGTTTCCTGCATGGTTGCGCAAGTACAATGTGATATTGCTGGTACCACTGGTTTTGTCATTCTGTGTGCTTTGTTGGTGTTTCTTATGCATTCCATTTCAGCTGTGCCTGAGATCTTGGTTTCAGCTGATTGGTTAAGTGATTACCAGTGAGGACAGCAAGTGCCAGGAATTCTCCCCTTCAAAGAAACTGAATGAGTAGTGGCACTTATTGGGCAAAATAGACTGAGGCCCGGATATTCAAAGGGGTTGCACCTGGTGCAACTCAGTTGCGCTGGCGCAACCCCGAAGTGCACCCCGGCAGGATATTCAAATGGCTGCCAAGCGTAGCGCAAGTCCTGATGCGCTGGGGTGCAATGGTATCCTAAGTGGCGCAGATGCAGGGGGCGTGCCTATACATATGCGGCACATCCTGATATTCAGCCCAGGATGTGTGGCGCATATGCTGGTGCAACCTTGCATGGCGCAACACAGCAGCTGCCAGATGTGGTAGCTACCTGCCCACCCAGAACACCGTTGCCGGGCACACAAACCTACCTGATGGTCAGTGGACCCCCCCATACGCCTGATCTTGGGCTGTTGTAAAGTAAAGATCCCTGCTGGTCCAGTAGCACCCCCTCGCCCGATTGCGGGCTGTAGTAATATTGAAGGATCCTGGTGGTCCAGTGGTATCCCCCTCGATCGCGATCTGCTGTGCAAAGAAAGAGTTACCTGGTGGTCCAGTGGTACCCTCGTCCCCACCACCCACAGGGTCCCCGCCACGAGCACCCCCATCATCGGCGGGTGGCAGCACCCCACTCGCATGCCACCAGCCAAATTACAGCGTACAGTATGATCTGTCGCCTGTTGAATCCACTCACGTGGACCAATGGGCGTCAGAACCATACCTATACTACACTGAGCCAATATGCTTAAATGAATCGTTCATTCACATATCGGGCCTGTGTAGTCAGCATGGTCTGCATGCCCATTTTCCACGCAGTGGACCAATAGGTGTACAGATCATACTGTACACTGTCATTTAGTGGGCGGCGCCCGCTTGCTGATGACGGGGTGCCTGGTGGCAGGGGACCTCTGTGGGTGGGTGGGGAGGGGAGTACCACTGGACCACAGGTAACTCTTTTCTTTACGCCCAGCCCACGATTGCTGGGCAAGGGGTTACTACTGGACCACCAGGGATCCTTCATTATTACTACAGCCCGTGATCGGGCGAGGGGGTTTTACCAGTGGACCACCAGGGCTCCTTTATTATTACAACAGCCCATGATTGGTGAAGGGGGGGATACCACTGGACCACCAGGGATCCTTCATTAATACTACAGCCCGTGATCGGGCGAAGGGTGGGGTTACCACTGGACCACCAGGGATCCTTTATGATTACTACAGCCCACGATCGGGCATACAGGAGCGGGTGGGGGGGCTGCATTTGCAGGAAAGGATGTCGATCTCCGATGGCTGCAGCTTGGCAGGGCGCCAGGCGCAATTCACCAGGATCAATGCATCGCATGCAAATGGTGCCATAATGACATGCAAATGGCCCCATTTGCGCATTGCATGCAATATGTCCTCATTTGCATGGCCCAGGTTCAATATCGCAGGTAATGTGCTTAGCACAACTGCACTTGTGCTGGTGCATCTCCCTGCTCCGTTTCTGTGTATTGCTCTGGCGCAGTGCCATTGTGTCATGCGCTGTGTGTGCACCCTCTGTGCCATATTCAACAGTGCTGGGCCATGGCGCAGCACCGTTGAATGTCGCCTGGTCCATGCCCTGGCGCAGCCCTGTTGCACTGCACCCAGGCTTGCACCACTGCCCGGCACAGTCTGAATATCCGGGCCATTATGTATACAGTCTCCATTCTGTTTTCTTTTCTGTTTGATTTATTGTCCCATTTCTTTTGAAGTCCATGTACATTTCTCTTTCTTTTTTGCCATAGAGGTGTTTATCATTTCTGGGCCAGACTGGGGTGGCTAATCAGTCACTTTTTCTTCTGGGCACCTCTTATTGTCCCTTATCTCTCTCTCTCTCTCCATTCTGGGATCCAGTTACCCCCGTGACAGGGTGAGGGAAGGGAAGGACGTCCTCTGCCCGCATGTACTCTAATCCAGATAGGCCCACTAACCAGAGTGGAACAGTGGATCAAGGTGTCCCTGGGCAGACTTCACAGAGCCTCAGTCTTCTCATTTTCTTGCCTTTTCTCCCCGCTAAGTTCCGCATGCATCGGCACTACCACCAGGCCTCCACCTGGTGGCGGGCAAGAGCCAGGAAGGCCCAGCACCCCAGTCTGAGAGAGGACAGCTGCCAGGTGGCTTCTCGATTCTTTCACTGCCCCCCCCCCCCGCCAACCTCTGGTGAGCCAAGCTCATTCCTGAACTCAGTGTGACAGGGTTGAATAAGACCCTGTCCCATTTGTTTTGCAGACAGTTAAAAGCAAGGATCTGTTCTGTCCTCTCATTTTCTGCTGTTGGTCTATCTTTTACCAGATTGCACAATCAAATTTTCCTTTTGGCACCTAGGGACTGGCCACCCTGATGGTCTCACAATTTCCCCCTGCTATCTCCCTTCCTTCACTTGCTGTTTCTAGTCTTCCTTCCTTCCTTCCCTTGCTTCCCTTGCTTCTCTATGGTTAAAAAAATATATATGAATCTTTACGATGAACTGGGATCCCTTGGTTCTTCAATTGTTTTTAGTGTTCCGAGCCTTGAAGAGGTACTCACTAAATAAATAACCTTTATTACTATTACTAAAATCAGGAGTGTCCCCTTTGTGACTTAACAACAAAATCCCTTTGAGGAAAAAAGTTGTCCTTCTCACTCACTGGGTCAGCCCATGGCAGACACATTGCAGAGGCCATGTGCTGAGTCACGGGGGGGCAGGAGGCAGGAGGGTTACTACACTGCACCATTTTCAAGAAGCCCTTGAAGACAAGTTACAAATAGGGCTTAATGGGCTGTCAGAGGAGACCGTCACCTGCTATTCTTGTGGCTAAAGTTGCGGGGCCACACTTGGGCCAAAGTCATTAAATCTACATTAGGTAGGAACAACAGGAAAGGCACATTAACCTTACAGACCTTTTTTCATCCTTTTTCATCTGTCTATCATCAGGCTGGGGATGGTAATCAAGGGAAGCTGCAGGGGGAGGGGAACAGGCTGTGCCCTTCTGCTGTAACAAATTGTATCTCCATCCCATCCCCCACCCCACACATGACAATATCATGCACCATCATATTAAAATCTGTGATATGTAGTGCTGGCATATTGCCCAAGGGGAAATGCAGTAACAGAACACAAGCCATATGGTGAACTATATAGCTGTCCTCCAGGGGACCTGCATGCAGCTAACACAAGAATTACAAATCAGTTAGACTGGGTGGCCTTCTCTTATTTTATCTTTTTTTTTTTTCGTTTTGAAATACAAGATGCTGCAAGGTGACTTCAAATTAAATCTGTTCTGAATCAGTCCCCCAGATCTGGATTGAGGAACAGATTATGTTAAAACTGTTGTACTCTTATTGCTATAGGTGGCATCGACTGGGTCATGTGAGGTCATTACGAAATTCTGCGTAGTGCTAATTACAGGATGTGCTGTACATGATGCCCTTTGTTTTCTAGAATGGTGCAGGGGAATGGAATTTATCATGACTCATGTCCCAAGGCTTGATATTCCAGGTATGGAGTCTCACTGGGGTGTGCTGCCCGGGTCAGTGAATATCGAGCTGCAGGTGCCTTCTGTTGACCAAGCTACATGTGAATAGAACAGCCTTGCAGGCAGAAGCTTTACTGAGAACCAAAGCTTCATTCTACAAACAAACCCAGTACTACTAAACCACTTCCAACCAGACCGGCAGGGGAGAAGGAAGTAATGCTACAGTATTCACGTGTTTCTGAGGAAGGGGCCAGGTGGTCTGAAATGCATTATAAGTTATATAACATCGGCCAGCCCAGTGGCACCAGTGGAGCGCATCCGAGTGGCTGACCTGGTCTCACAGCATGCATCTGCTCATTTGCTCTGGGCCACTGGAGCTGTGGGAACACTGCGGAGGCAGTGTTCATGGGCTCCACTGAAAGTGTGACAGGCTCCAAGCAGCGTTAATGTCTCTTGTGATGGGCCTACAAGGGCCTTGGATGCTTCACCATACAGCCCTCTCACATGCCAGTAGGCACACATGCCAAACACAGACACACATGCACGCAGAACAGCTTTGCATTTGATGTTCATAGTGAGTGTGGGCTGGGATCAAACAGGGGCCAAAAAAATCCCTGATTGTTGGATGACTGTGCGTTTTCCCTGTGCTCCCAGCCTGTGTGCCTGCTCTGAGCCCTGCCTGATGGCTTTCTGAAAAGAGTCTGTGTAAACATGTCAGAGCACATGAGGGGTCCCAGGGCCCACTGCATGGACTTTTCTCAGGAGGTGGAGTGCAGTAAGGTAGCTCTAGGTTGGGAGCAGAAGGCTATAGAGCTTGTGAGGTCGGAGGGCAGGGGACTACATCTGTGGAAGATGTAATGTAGGTGCTGGAGGACAACTACTGAAAGATAAATTATAAAAGTAATGACGTAACATCACCTCCGATGCACACTGACAAAAGAAATTGCGCTTCTAGGAGCGTGGATATGTTGTGCATCCACACTCATTGACATTGTCCCTTTCCTCTTTAAATCTTTTGAAAGTCTTCAAGCTGGCTTCTCCCACCCTCCCGGGTGGTATATGACTTACCTCCGCCCCATGACGCCAGATCTTCCTTTCCGCTGGAAGATACAGGTTGCCTCCCTCGTGCTGTCGCATTTCGTAGGCCCTGGCTTTCAAATCTTTGGTTTTACCGAAATTAAAACTCGTTCGAGTTAGCGATCGCGCCTTTGCATCATCAATCATGGAGGAGAGCTGGCCCGTCGGCACAGCGGTAGGGTTACCGCTTGTGAAGCCAGCGACCCGGGTTCAGGAACAGACTCGGGCTGCTGGAGGGTTGGCCGGGGGGGGAGGAGGATTGAGTGCCCAGAGGCTGCTCTCCTCCTCCAGGGTGGGGTGGGATGCATGTCCCGCTGCTCTACCGCCACCTGGGTGACCATGGGTGGAGGTGCAGCGGGACTGAAGAAAGAAGGGAGGAGGGACATGGGCCGGGAGCTGGAGCGCTCGCACATCTCGATGTGCACTGCCCCTTGGCTCCCCTGGCATGCCTACATCCTGTGGGAGGGGACAGAAAAAGTGGAAAAACCCCATAGTGCTCCCTGTAGACAGAGTTCCAAGGCCCCGATCCCAGTGCCCCAGCCGGTGCCTGATGACAGCATCCCTCTGATGAAATACAGACACGTTGGGATGGTGAAAAGGGGGGGGTCCCGTCCTGTACCCGCCTGGGGGGGTACAACCAAGGCTCCATGGGGGGGGTGGACTGCACTGACGCCTGGCGTGAAGGAGCAGGGACATACAAGGCCATTACAGGAGTCTCCCAAAGAAAGGAAGTACTGCTGTGAGAAGAGGGGCATAAAGAGAAAATAAAAAAAAAAATCATGGAGGAGAAATATTCCCTTGGATTTCGCCGGTGTCCTTGCGGCCAAAAAATGTCACGCACCGATCCCCATCTCTCGTGCGTCTTCTGCCTGGGTGTTGACCATGACCCCTCATCCTGCAGTTACTGCTTGGCCTTCCATTCCAACATCCTGGATGACCACAGGGCACATCTGAAACTGGGAAGACCGGAGAAAAGGAACCCTCCGGTAAAGTCCAAGGAGGCTTGGTGGGCGGTTTCTGCGGCCGTGGGCTCCGCCGAGCAGCTGGAACGTATGCAGGCGTTTGAGGAAGAAGCTGCTCGCGCTTCGGCTAATTGAAACTTCTTCGTCCCACTGAACCTAGGCTCTACCTTTACAGGTTCGTTTAAGGAGTTGTGCCAGTCTCTCCCCACCTGGGGTGAGGCGCCAGTGGGCTCGCACTCCTCCCGCTCTCAGAAGAGAGAAAAATAACCTTTTTCATCTTCATCTCGAAGGCAATCTTGGGACCGAGAGAGGTCTCAGCCCTAGGAGCATGTGGTCTCGACCTCAGTCGCGATCACCTCCTCAGCCACAGGCTTTATGGACCTTCTGTCTGGCCAGATGACCAAGAAAGTGGCGGATAAGGTCAAGATCATTCTCGACCCAATCTACCCATTGTCGCCGGCTGTGGCCGATGACTCCTTAGAAAGGACTCCAGTCCTAGTGTTTCCTGATGAGGAGACCCAGCCCACTGTCGTCCCCATCAAGGATCCGGTTCCAGATCCTAGGGTCTCACCGATTCCACCGGTGTCTCCCGATCAACCGAGTCAGCCTTCCCGATCTCGGTCGATGTCCAGAACCCCCTCAGCCGAATAACCGAGGAAGAGAGACAAGTGCTCCAAGAAGAGGTGATGCCACAGGTCGTCCTCATCCTCCTCGGATGAGGAGAGGCTCCAGCAGAAACTCTGTCGGTGCTCTGAGGACCTTATGTGGCAACAACTGATCCTGACCGGGCAGAAGCCGGCTCCGCTGCCCACCCCGGCCATTACTTGGCTCTTGCCTCCCAGGCCGAAGCCGACCCCTCCGGAACTGAAGCCTTTGGTTCCTCCGTCGGTGCAGCCGTCCCGTCCCCTGGTTCGGCATATTCCAGTCTCTCCACTTATTCAGGTGGAACCGCCAGCTAAACAGCCTGCAGAAGTGGCTCCCTCAAAAGAGGACCAACAGGACACCGGACTTCCCCGACATCTGTCGATCACAGTCACCTCGGACCGCCTTCGGCAGAGCAAAGGTGATTTAGGCAGCAGGCAGCTGTATCCTGACTCTTCAGACTCGGATGCCACCAGACTCCATTCTCATCCTGGAGATGATGAGTCGTCCATTGGTACAGGGATAGAGGAAGGCCCTTCCTCCTTCCAAGGGATTCTCCATCTAATTTCCGACTCTACTGGAATGCCCCTGGAACCTGTCCAGAATAAGGTGGAGTACCCTCTTATGGATATCCTGAAGAGAGAGGATACCCCAACAAAGGCCTTTCTTCTGGCCGAAGCCATCATTGACCCAGCCCTCGAACTTTGGCAGCACCCTGCCTCATGCCCAGCACCATTTGCCCGCATGGCCCGCAAGTACATGGTGCCCATGGGGTCCCGTGCAGGGTTCACAGAGCACCCTTCGGCCGAGAGTCTGGTGGACTGCCTCTGTGTTGAGGCGTACTGGCAGTTTGGCCGACACTGACCGACCTCCAGCCAAAGAGTCCAAAAATATGGACCACTCAGCTCGAAAGGTCTATGCGGCCTCTTCCTTGGGCCTTCGTCAGGCCAGCTCGGCTGTCATCATGGCACACTTCTCTCATGCCCTTCTCAGTTCATTAGACAAAGTCCTCTTTCGTCTCCCCACGGACATGCAGACCATGGTCAAACAAGTCCAGGACCAACGCCATGCTGTTGCCAAACAGCAGTTCCAGACAGCCCTGGACATTGGAGATTATTGTGCCCGTTCCATGGCCGCTGCAGTGGCCTTTCACTGCAGGGCTTGGTTAAGGCTCTCCTCCTTCCCGGTGGATACTCAGCATAAGCTTGCTGACGTGCCTTTCCTTGGGACTGACTTGTTCGGTCCAGGAGTGGCCGGTCAGCTACAGCGTATAGCACAGTCCAGTGCCACCTTGGACACCACTTCTGCCAAGGGTTCTTCGGGCAAGAACCAACAAAAGAAGAAGAATCCTTTCAAACAACATGAAGTCTTGCTGTATTCTGACAATAGCAGTGAGTCCCAACCTTCGAACTGCCCCGGAGATGAAAGAGTTAACTTTCCATGCCAGGCATGGAACGCTGAGCTCGAGCTCGGTTGAGACTCTGTCTGTTGCTGTTTAAACTCAAACCGTCAGATTCTTTACTCCGCCTCACTGAACAGTCGCTCCGGAGATTTCTCCTTCTGCTCGGTTCAATTTGTCGGTTAAAGTACCGCTTCTCTCAGTTTTCGACCAAATTTAAACTGTAACCTGTCAGTTCAGTCTCTGTCTGTGGTATTTGTGAGTACTAGATAGGTTATATTTTATTCTATTCTGTGTGGAACTTGTAAACGGTTCATTGGTTCGGTTTGAACCAATCGAGTGTTATAAAATCTTAAATTGTACTTTTAGAGTGTGGTTACCAGTTCTTATGGGTTCTAAAAAACCCAGATTTTATTACTTTTTTTCCACGACCCGTGACATGGTCAGGAACCGATAAGAGGGTCTTGCCTGGTGGATTGCCATTAAAAGGGTAAGTTTGGTTAGGACTGGCACAATGTCTGAGAAACCCAAAAGAAAAACTGGGCCCACTGGGTTTCAACACTGTAGTGTGTGTGGGGAAGTCTTTGCTAAGGCTGACCCCCACACCACCTGTGTTTATTGTCTGGGGTTTGACCACCTCAATGCAGACTGCCAGATTTGTAAAAATTTTCCTGCAGCTACCCTGGAAAAGATAGTTGGTAGGCTCGGGGAAAGGGAGGCCAAAAAGTCCGCTGAACCGGATGGCCAGCCCGGTTCGATTCAAACCGAACCAGAAGGAGTGCCCTCTGACCAGGGCAAGACTTCTTCGGGCAAAAGGAGATCCGATTCTGAGGAGTTGGTTCCAGCTAAGAGAACTAGAAAAGAAAAATCAGCTGGTGTGGAGGCAAAACTTTCCTCTCCAACCGCTGAAGAAATAGCCAAAGCGATCAAAACTGTGCAGTCGCTTTCCCCGGTTCCGACCGAACCGGCACCATCAGGCAGGCGCTCGGTTCGGCCAGTTCTACTGGTTCAAGAGTATGATTTAGAGGAATTTTATGAACCGGAGGAGGAGGAAGAGGAGTATGAGGAAAGTGAATGTGGTTTTGAAAGTCTGGATGTGCCTATTGACCCGGACATCTCCCCAGACAGACGTTCAGGAGTGTCTCCTCCTAGGCTTTCTGAGTCCCCCTCCCATTTCATGTTTTATAAAAAAGTGGCTGAAACTCTCCAGCTTCCTATGGAAGAAGCTGTGGATGACCAGGAGGAGCCTGACTATGTAGAAATGATGGATATCCCAGAGTCTAGGAGGCTGTCTATTCCCTTACACAAATCTTTGGGAAACAGACATTTAAGATTTTAAAGACTCCTAACACTATACCTCCTGTGGATAAAAAGAATGGACAAGAGGTATACATTGTGAGGCTCAGATCGGAGTTCCTTACACAACAATGAAGCCATGTTGGGTAGTGCAGGCTGCAGCCTGTGATAAGTCAAATATTCCCTTGGCTTCAACCCCCCCCCCCCCCGGACAAGGACTCCAGGAGGATTGATGCCATGGCAAAGAAACAGTATGTGGCAGCATCCTTGGGACTCAGACGGCCAATTATATGGCCTATACTGCTAGGTATCAAAAATCCAGATGGGACACTGTTTTGGCTTTAGCAAAACAGGTCCCTGGCCAGCTTGCCAAGGAGCTGGAGCAGGTGGCTGCAGATGGTATTGAGGCATCCAAGGTGCAATTCCATGCTGCAGTGGACTCCAATGATGTGTCATCTAGAATCATGGCTACATCTGTGGCACTTCAAAGAATGGCTTGGCTCAGATGTACTAGCCTGTCACAGGATACCCAGACTAAGGCCATGGATTTTCCTGTTGTGGGTAATTCTCTGTTTGGAGAGCGGACAGTGAATTACGTGAAGAAAATGGACGAATATATGACCACCTATAGGAGTGCACAGGCCAAGGAAAGGCAGGCCACTCCTCAAAGGCAGCATCCCAAGGGCAGGCCTTTTCATAGGCCTTTCTACCAAGCCCATGTCTCCTCTTCTGCTTATGCCTAGAGGGGGTTCTTTAGAGGGAGAGGCAGACGGGGTACAAGCAGGCCTGCTTCCACCCCTCAGCCCAAAGCCCCTGCCAAACAGGCACTCTGATGGGGTTGCCAGGGCCGATTCTCAACTACCTGTAGGACTGGGAGTCTCTGACATCAGACAAATGGGTCCTGGAAGTAGTAAGCCAGGGACTGGTTCTCAGCTTCAGAAAGTTTCCAAAGATGAGAACCAGATCCTTTCCACCTGCAAATCCCTCAGAGACACTTGCCCTAGAGCCAGAGGTCTCTTCCCTCCTAGCTGTCAGAGCTGTGGAAATGGTTCCACCCCTACACCAGGGCAAAGGGTTGTACTCCAAGTACTTCCTTACCCCAAAAAAGATAGGAGAATGGCGGCCCATCCTGGATCTCAGATACGTAAACAAGCACCTTTTAAAACCAAAATTCAAAACGGTGACTCTGGGAATTATTCTACCCTCTCTAAGGCCAGGGGACTGGCTAGTGTCCCTGGACCTCAAGGATGCCTACTTCCATATTCTCATCAGAAGCTCCCATCGAAAGTACCTCAGGTTCGAGCTGCCCTCAGGCCATTACCAGTTCAGAGCAGTGTCCTTTGGTCTGACCTCTGCTCCAAGGGTATTCACAAAATGCCTGGCAGTGGTAGTTGCTTCTCTAAGAAGGCAAAGGATTGCCATCTTCCCTTACCTGGACGACTGGCACATAGTAGGCCAGTCCCCAGACCAAGTCAAGTTACACTTACAGACAACTCAGCAACTGCTCACCTCTTTGGGTTTCCTTCTGAATCTTTCAAAGTCAGTTCTAGAGCCTGTCCAGCTCCTCACCTTCATAGGTGCAGAGCTAGACACAGAAAAGGCCAGAGCTTCCTTCCCTGGACAGGGCAAGGACCCTTGTCTCTCTGGTCAGCCTCATTCACCCCTGCAGGTGTCTCGACCAGCAAGGCATTTTCTACAGCTCCTGGGGCACATGGCTGCTTCCACAGCAGTAGTGCAAGGAGCAAGATTTCAGATGAGGGACATTCAGTTCCATTTGAGAGCCTTCTGGTCTCAAAGGAAGGACCCTCTGACCAAATTGATCCCAGTAACTCGAACCCTGATCCAGGCCCTACAGTGGTGGCAGGATCAGAACAATCTGAGACAAGGAGTTCCCTTTGTCACTCAGTCTCACTCTTTAATCCTTACTACAGATGCCTCCCTCTTGGGGTGGGGAGCTCACATGGGCGACCTGACCACCCAGGGGTTGTGGTCCCTTCAGGAATCTCTGCTTCACATCAATCTGTTGGAACTCAGAGCAGTATTTATAGCACTTCAAGCTTTTTCCAAATCTGTTCAGAACAAAGTTATCCAGGTCAGAACAGACAACACCACCACAATGTGGTACATCAACAAGCAAGGAGGCACTCGGTCTACAGCCTTGTGCACAGAAGCAATGAAGTTGTGGTCTCTGGCTTACTCCCTGGACACGTCCCTCACGGCAGTTCACCTTCCAGGCAAGGATAATGTCCTGGCAGATGCTCTCAGCAGGATATCCCAGGGCCATCACGAATGGTCACTGGATCCCCTGGTCTTGGAGGTGATATTCTCCAGATGGGGCACCCCTCAGATAGATCTTTTTGCAGCCCCAGACAATCACCAACTTCCCCTTTTTTGCTGCAGGCCCCCAGTGTTGGGCTCAGTCCCCCTGGATGCCTTAGTTCTCAATTGGGAAGGGAAGTTCCTGTATGCTTTTCCCCCCTTCCCTCTCCTGTTCAAAGTGCTAGTCAAAATTAGATCTCAACCGTGCAAGATGATCCTGATTGCTCTAGACTGAGCCAGACAGCCCTGGTATCCACTCCTATTGTCCTTAGCAGTCCATCGTCCCCTGTGTCTTCCCAGGAATTACAACCTGTTAACCTGTGCTGAGGGGAGAGTTTGGTACCCGAATCTCAAATCTCTCAATCTCTAGGCCTGGCTCTTGAAGAGTTAGAGTTTGCTGATCTACACCTCTCCCAAGGTGTAATGGATATTCTGAAGGCTTCTAGGAAACCTTCCACCAGGGCTACCTATAATTCCAAATGGACAAGATTTTCCATATGGTGGTGCTCTGAGAAGCATATTTCCCCAGAGTCTGCTGATCTGTCCACAGTCCTTGATTATAAGGTCTATTTAAATAGCTTGGGGCTGAGACCAGCTACACTGAAGGTGCACCTGGCAGCTGTTTCTGCTTTTATTTCAGCAGGTAAGCCCTCTTCTCTTTCAGCTCACCCTGTATTCTCCAAGTTTTTCAAGGGATTGCTTCACACCAACCCTCCATTCAGGGACCCTGCCCCTGCTTGGGACCTTAATGTTTGCATTGCTCAGCTTATGCAACCCCCTTTTGAGACTTTGTTTTCAGCAGAGCTTAAGTACTTGACTTGGAAAACTGTGTTTCTGGTAGCCATCACTTCTGCCAGATGCATAAGTGAATTACAAGCTTTGTCAGTGGAGCCTGATTTTATCTCCTTTCATAGAGATAAGGTGGTCCTCGGGACTAACAGGAAATTCTTGCCTAAGGTGGTTACAGATTTCCACCTTAATCAATCTATGTCTCTTCCTGTGTACTTCACTGACCATTCCTCCTCTGGCGAGAGGAGGCTGCACAGTTTAGATGTGAAAAGAGCCCTTAGCTACTACATAGAGCGTACTAAGAGTCACAAGTTTGACTCCCTCCAACTGTTCCTCACTTATGGCGAGGTTGGTAAAGGGAAACCTGCCACTAAAAGCTCCATTGCCAGGTGGATTGTCTCTTGTATCTGATTTTGTTATGAAAAACTGGGTAAGGTTCCATCCTCAGGCCTGAGGGCTCACTCTACCAGAGGTACAGCTGCTTCCCTGGCTGCTGCCAGGGACATCCCTATTCTAGAGATATGTCAAGCAGCTACCTGGAAAACAGTTCACACTTTTACCAAGCATTACTCCCTGGATATCCAGGCTAGGAGTGATGCTCGGTTTAGCACAGCTGTGCTTCAGAGCCTATTCCTAAGTAGGTTGTCCCTCCTCCATGGAAGTACTGCTGTAGTCTGCTGTTGTCAGAATACAGCAAGACTTCATGTTGTTTGAAAAAAAATTACTCACCTTAGTAATGTTGTTTCTTCTAATGGAGTCTTGCTGTATTACTTCCCTCTCCCTGCCCCTCTCAGAACCTCTGTTTTTGGGATGTGGGTGGGCAGTGCAGTGTTGGCACTCAGTAGGTGCCCACCTTGTTGTTTTCACCCCCTTTTTCTTGGGGTGAGTGGGTGTTGTGTTTTTCATTTTTTGGGTCTCCTGACTTGAGTCTTTGTTTTGGGGCCAAAAAATGTGTTTTACGTTTAGTAGCCAGTTGGCTAGTGTAGGTTTACAGCTTCCACACAGGACTTTAGTGAGTTTAGCTCGTAAAGATCTGACGGTTTGAGTTTAAACAACAACAGACAGAGTCTCAACCGAGCTCGAGCTCAGCGTTTCATGCCTGGCATGGAAAGTTAACTCTTTCATCTCTGGGGCAGTTCAAAGGTTGGGACTCACTGCTATTGTCAGAATACAGCAAGACTCCATTAGAAGAAACAACATTACTAAGGTGAGTATTTTTTTCTTTTGGCACTGTTCCCCTGTGGTTTGACAGCCCTCCTATCAAGGAGGACAGCAACAGCAGCACCAGCAGCAGGCTCAAGATTGGTGCCCCCGGCCCAAGCCTTGACCCCAACAGGCCCACAAAGGAGGCCAAGGCTCAGGTTCTGGAGCCTCCTCCTCCTTCTCTAAGCCTACCCAGTGACGGGATGGGGGTTGCCTCCCCTATCTCCATCACACCAGCTCTGGGTCCTCCCATGGGGGTCGGCTCCGCCACTTCCTTTCCGCCTGATCCGCTATCACTTCGGACGGGGGGGGGTTCTTGAAGTGGTCGGTCGGGGACTGCCTCTAGAGTTCGAGCAGTATCCTTCCAGCCAAGCCCCGGCCCTCTGGAGGAATGGATTTCCGCATGCACCCAATCGGCTCTTCGAGACGACATGGCTCAGCTCTTCCGCAAGGAGGCAGTAGCCCCCATGGCGGATCCTCCGGTAGACCCAGGCTTTGTCTCCAGGAACTTCCTGGTGCCCAAGCAGACGGTGGGTTGGAGCCCCATTCTAGATCTCCACGACCTGAATCAGTTTCTCAGGTCTCGCACCTTTCAGATGATCACTCTGTCCCAGATTATACCATCATTGGAGCGATACCATGTGGTTCTGTTCACTGGATCTGCAGGAAGCATTCTTTCATGTCCCAATCCGTCCATCCCATCAGTGGTTCCTCTGCTTCAGGGTCGAAGGGAACCTGTACAAATTCCGAGCCATGCCGTTCAGCCTGTCATCAGCCTCACGGGTCTTCACCAAATGCATAGCAGTGGTGGCGGCCCATCTCCGGCGTTGAGGTGTCAGAATCTACCCCTACCTTGACGATTGGCTCCTAGCAGATTCCACCCAACAGGAGGTGGAAAGGTCCAGGGATCGGGCCCTACAAACCTGCTCCTAACTGGGCCTCCTGATCAACGAGGCCAAGTCGAAACTCGTGCCTTCCCAGGTGATGGGCTTCATTGGGGCAGAGCTCGACTCTTGTCAAGCCAGAGCTCAGCTCCCGGCAAACAGGGCAGAGGTTCTTTCCTCCTTTGCCCAGTCATTTCTGGTTGGGCATTTGCGCCCTGCCTGGGACTTTCTACGCCTTCTGGGTTAATTGGCGGTGTACACCACAGTGGTCCGTTGGGCCCGGTTGCACATGCACTCCCTCCAATGGGAGCTGGCCGCCCAGTGGACTCAGTGATATGGTTATTTTGACCAGCTGATCACTGTCAGCCAGAAGATGTGGAATGTTCTCCAATGTTGGACCGTCCCAGACCAGTTGCAGGAAGGGATCCCATTTATCCGCCCTGAGCCGACAGTTGTCCTCACGACCGATGCCTCTCTCATGGGCTGGGGCGCCCACATGAGGACAACAGGGCCCACGGGTTCTGGACCCCTGAGGAGTCCCGCTGCCACATCAACCTGTTGGAGTTCAGAGCAGTCAGACTGGCACTGTCAGCTTTCGCTCCTCAGCACCAGGGTCAGATGGTTCAAGTCCAGACGGACAACACCATGAACATGTACTACCTCAACAAACCGGGCGGCACGCACTCCCGTCTGCTGTGCAAGGAGGCGATCCACATCTGGACCCCCGTGAACCGGTTGGAGGGGGATCTCCTAGCCATCCATGTGGCAGGAGCCTTGAGCCAGCTGGCAGATGCTCTCAGCCGCATAGGCCAGACATCCCACGAGTGGTCTCTCCATCCAGAGGTAGCTTACAGCCTGTTCTCCCATTGGGGCAAACCAATGGTGGACCTGTTTGCCTCCAGGGAAAACATCAAGCTGAGGCTGTATCATGCCTGCCCCCCTCAGCAGGGCTCGCTGCAGGGGGATGCCTTCTCGAGGCCGTGGACCCCAGGCCTCCTCTATGCCTTCCATCCATTTCCCTTGATCCACAAGGTGTTACTCAAGGTGAGGAGGGACAAGGTGAAGGTGAAGAAGGTGATTCTGGTAGCCCCAGACTGGCCTTGCCAGTTCTAGTATCCAGATCTCCTCTGCCTCAGCTGCAGGCCCCTGGAGCAGCTTCAGTTATGCCTTCAGACTAGATATTCATTTGATGTCAGGGTAAGGGTCTGGACCCCTTATCCTGTTCTGTGGCTAACATTCTCGACTGCCTTTGGTCACTCTCCAAAGGGGAGTCTACGGTCACCGACCCTTAGAGTGCACCTGGCAGCCATTTCTGCTTACTGGGCACGAGCCGGTCAGCCGACATTGGCACAGGAGACAGTGATTGGGTGCTTTTTTAAATGCCTGGATCACATATCCTCGCCAGTGCGTGAACCTCCACTTCCGTAGGATCTACTGTTGGTTCTGGCAAAGCTCATGGGCAAGCCATTCAAACCCATGTACAAGTGTGAGTTGCCACACTTGTCGTGGAAGATGGCCTTCCTGGTGGCTGTCACATCAGCTAGAAGGACAGCGGAGCTCCAGGTACTTTCAGTGGACTCCCCTTATCTGGTTTTTCACAGGGACAAAGTTGTCATGCGTCCCCACCCGAAATTCCTTCTGAAGGTGGTGTCAAAGTTTCACCTTAACCAGGTGTTGACTCTACCGGTATACTACACTAATTACACCTTGGACGCCGAGTACAGGCTCCATACTTTGGACATGAGACGTGTTCTCTCCTATTATGAGGAGAGGACTGCGGAAATTCATGGAGAGGCTCGCCAGCTGTTTGTCATCTACGCTGAAGCCGCTTCTGGCAGACCTGCAGCCAAATGGACCATTGCAAGATGGATTACATCATACATAGGTCTGTGCTTTGAATTGGCAGGCAAGGAACCTCCCAGAGGGATGAGAGCTCATTCTACCTGCCATACTGCTACATCGGTGGCTGCTTCCAGGGACATCCCTATCCAGGAAATCTGTCGGGCTGCTACCTGGAAGTCAGCAAACACCTTTATTACCCACTACTACATTGACCTTGAGTCACACCGGTATGCTGGTTTTGGGACCTCAGTTCTCCAATCTCTGTTCCCTAAGTAGTGGGTATGCGCCTTGCCTCCCTCCTCCCAGAGAACTGCTAGGAGTCTGCCAATGAGTGTGGATGAGCAACATATCCACGCTCCTAGAAGAACAGGTTACTCAGCTGTAACAGTAGTTCTAGGAGTGGTATGTTTATTTTATTTTTTATTTATTTTTTTGTTGACCGGGTAAGTGCAATAGACAAATCCTGCCTATTTTCAGGCATGACCGGGGGAGGGGGATACAGATGAATGCCAACTGACCTTGAACCAGATTAAGCTGTTGGTGGTATTTTTAGTGAATGAGGGAAATTTGGCCAGGACACCGGGGAAATTCCCCTACTCTTTTTGATAAGTGCCATGGGATCTTTAACATCCACCTGAACTACCACCAATCCAGGCAGATGGGACCTCGGTTTAACATCTCATCCGAAAGACGGCATCTCAGAAATGTAGCACCCCCTCATGCTGCACTACAGTGTCACTACTGGGATATTAACCCAAGTGCTAGATGTGGGAACTGAACCCACAGCCCTCTGATCTCTCAGCCTCAAAGATTGTTCTCAGATGGCCTCATATGTTGTTCATCCACACGGACCCACCTGGCTTCCCTGGCTGTGGACGCACACAACCTCGCTTCCAGTGGGCTAAGATCTGGAGTCATGGGGCGGAGCTGAGACATATACCACCCGAGTGGGTGGGAGGAGCCAGCTTGAAGACTTCCAGCAGATTTAAAGAGGAAAGGGACAATGCCAATGAGTGTGGATGAACAACATATACCACTCCTAGAACTACTGTTACAAGTGAGTAACCTATTCTTATAATGGGTGGGGCTGAATTTTGTAAGGGCACTTAATGCTTGAAGAGCATAATGGACACTCATATTTATTTATTTTTATTTATTTCTGTTTTCGGAAATAAACCTTTGAGTCAGGGACTCCTTTGCAAAGGTTTCACGTCATAGATACATTAGGAGTCACATAGGAATTTAGTTTAAGAATACAATGGGAAATAGACGTACAGTAGAAGGTAAGCAACAGAAATCATTAGGGCAAAATCAAGCCCATTGTCCAAAATTAACAAGCCAGGAGATTCAGAAGTTATTACCTAAACCAAACAGGATAATTTGCAGGCACTTTCTATGGGTGTGTCAAAAGTGAGTGTGTGTGTATGGGAGTGGAAGGGGCTTTTGCTTCCCCTAGCCCTGTGGTTCTAGAATCTATGGATATATGTAAACAGTAAGTTTTGCATGCCTCCCACCTTAATATGACCATGCTAGTAGAATCTGTATGGAAAGTTGTTTTGTATATGTTGCAGTGTCGATAGGAGAGCTGATGTGCAACTTGCATCTGCCTATACTGTAGAGAGGAGCCATCAGACAGTCTAGGGCTATGAAACAAAATCCATGGTTCTGTTCTGTCTGATCTCCTTGGTCAGATTTGAAGGCCATGTCAGGTATAAAATGGAATTAGCAGAGAGACTTCCTCTCACCTTCCAAGGTGCTGACGACAGTTGAAAGCAGGGCTCCCTTCGGATGGTCCTGTTTCCCGGTCCTGTTTACATCATGAGACCAGCTACCCTTTGCTGCTGGATGTGTTTTGTGGTTTGTTTTGTGATGATTTGAAAAAACAGGAGGAAGCCAAGGAAGAAATAGAGTGATCTATTCAGATGAAGGGCATAGTGAGATTGTAACACGAGGAGAAGGTTGGGGGCTTAGTGAAGATGGCTCTTAATGATGTTCGAAATACCTCTTTAATTTATTGTTCCAATGATCACAGTGAAGAGGCATGTGTCCAGAATGTTTTTTTTGGTTAAAAAAGTGAATTTCAGCAATGTTAGGATCATGAAGGTTTTCGATCCTTAACAGAGATTTCTGATTTTGGAGGCAAAGACAATGATAGATGAATAGTGAGAGAGAGAAAGATCACTAAATTCAGAAAAGTGGATATGAATGTCAACATTTGGGATTAAAAATTTCACTCAGCATGAGATACAGTAAGGAGCTGTCATGGATCCCAGTATTAAAGAGATACACCACCCAGGGGCCACATGATGGCCTAGTGACAGCACAATACACTTCCACTAGGGTGAAATGCAACGCACTTCCACTTATGCCAGGGTGACCTACATAGAAACATGGAGTGAGACGGCAAATATGGGCCGCCAGGCCCACCCAGTCCGCCCATATCATTTTAATCTTTAATTTTTTGCTACAGACCATTACTTGACTTGGGTTGGGGACCTCTGTTCAATAATGAGCCTAGGCTCCTTGCAGTTGGATGGTCTATTGCTAGAGGCAATGACAACACTGGGGTGTTTAAAACCTGGGTCATACCATACACACTGGTGTAAACAGTGTGGGTAACAATAGGAACCTACTGGACCAGAAACTAATCAAAAGTACAAATTCCCACAGTATAGTAACCAAAAACACACTACTACTTTGCTATAGACAACAATGCAGTAGAGAGCCAATGATTTTTCATTTTCCAAAATGGCCAGTTCCATTGACAAAATCTTGAAATCCACACTCCCCCACAACTGAAAGCAAATTGGCATGTTTTATATAAGAATTTGGGTAAAAATGAAGAGCTTTGCCAAAAAAGCTGGTGCAGAGTGTGGTATTTCAATTGACTCCCAAGTGTTGGTTTAAAAATGACAGATTCCATTTTTATGTTGTCTTGTGCGCATAGCGCAGACAACATATTGGGGTTGCATGAAGTGGACAACAGGTTTTGGAGGCACGGTCGTGTTGTGGCCAGTGGCGCCACTGCTTTTTTGAGCTTGGTTGTGTGGCACGAATGGGAGTGCACACTGTCTATGACAGCAGTTGCAAAGTGTGCCACCAGCTTGAAATGTTTTATTCGCTGCAGTGAGGGAGCTCTACCTCATTGCAGGGCGTGCCTTCCCTGGTATAACATTTCAATGAGACATGGCGGCAGCTGTTTTGTCCGCCTCTCACAGTCCCCAGAAAAGCCGATGTTGGGGGTGCCCAATACACCTGTCGGCATCATCATGCCCCCCGCCCCAGTTCATTTTCCGACAGGGGAGCCCAATCCCCGTCGGCATCATGTCCCGTGCCAGTTGTTTGCCGAGGGGGGTGCCCAGTCGCCCTTAGCATCATCCCCCCCCTGCCAAATACCCCTTTTTTATTTGCCGACAGGGTGCCCAATCCCCATCGGCTCTAGTCCCCCTCCACTCCAAAACATGCAGGTGGCACACTGGGAGCCCACCCCAGCGCATGAAAGGTACCTGTCAAAAGAAAAACCTTCCGCAATGTTTATTTTTTTTAACCTGTAAGTAGAAACGGTCCTCGCTGCCCAAGTGCCCCTCCCCCAACCTGCACCACCCACTGCATGCCCCACTTCCCACACACACACCCTCACCCCATACTTACCTCCGGAGCCTGGCACGACAATCTGCGGTGGACTGGAAACACGTCTGCACTCTTCAAAGCCTACCACGAACTGAAGAAATGCCGGTAAGCTGAATAATGGCATAAATAGGTTTTTTTCAAATTTGGTGCATATCTCGGGCATTTTTGTGAATTTTGTCACCAGCTTTTCAACATGGGGTTATTGGGACCCCTCCTCATGAATTCATGAAATATCATGGCGTTATCTGGTCCCAAAAGGTAATTTTGCAGTCATTGCGCAGAATCACCTTTCAGGACTGAGTAAAGAAACAACAGTGCCACTGTTCATGAGGTGGGTTCTCAAAAAGCCTATGTTGCAAATTTGGTGAAATAAATCCAGAAAATGACTGTTTTACAAGTGTGCATTGCGCAGTTCCCACGCATGCTTATAACTTCGAGAATCTATAATATTTTCACTCCAGATTTTTAACATTGGCATTTTTACACACCTCCTTATGAACAGTATAGCTGTCATTTTTCACATCCTAGCCAAAATGTGTTTTTTTAATATTCTTTATTTTTTATTGTTTTTTATATAGTTATATATATAGATATAGGACAGCAGGAGTACATCTATACAGTATTGCTCTTTATCTTGCGATATATATAGAGGCGGAATATTCAGAAGGGTTGCGCTAGCAACACAGTTCTTGTATCACTGCTCACTGATCTTGTGACACGAGATTCAAAGGGAATGTGCCTGGCACAAATCCCGATGCGCCGGAGCGCATCAGTAATGTATGCGGCGCAAGTGGGGGGGGTGCCCATACATACTCTGCACATCCCGATATTCAGTCCTGGATGTCCTGAGCCCATGCATACGCAACCCCTACTTGCACCGCACACAGGTGAGCCAAAAAAAAAAGGAGCAACAGCTGGCCACCCACAGGTGAGCTGCTGTATTGCAGGGCACAACACAGCAGCTGCCAGCTGTGGGTGGCTACCCGAGCTCCGGCGGCACCTGCATGGTAGGGACTCCCCATGCGTGATCGCGGGCATATGTAGTAATAGGGGAACGTCCAAAATCCCTGGTGGTCCAGGGACTGCTCGCAGCCAGATCGCGGGCAGAAGTACAGTAATATCAACCCTCCCATATCCCTGGTGGTCCAGTGGACTGCTCGCAGCCCGATCGCTGGCGTCAGTAATAAAATATGGCAATCCAATCCATCCCTGGTGGTCCAGCGGTACCCCCCTCCTCACCAGCCCATTGAGCCCCACCACCCCGCTCCCCCGCCCGGCAGCAGCGGGCGGCAGCTTCCCACCTGCCAGCCGCCCTGCCGACTGACTCCTTACGGTAGGGCTGTATGCCGATGGTCCACAGTGTGGGCCAGTGGGCATGCAGCCATACTGTACTACACAGACCAGATATGTGAATGGATCCATTCACATTTCTGGACTATAATAAGTATGTGCACAGGCGATACAGCCCTACCATACAGGAGTCAGTCGGCGGGTGGCTGGGGAAGCTGCGCTACGCCACTGCCGAGGAAAGCGTGGATGGGGCACAGTGAAGTGGTGAGGAGAAGTGCATCCCAACCGAAGAATTGAATTGCGATACCTTATTACCGATGCCTGTGATTGGCTGCGAGCGTCCACTGGACCACCAGATATGGGAGGGTTAATATTACTGTACTTCTGCCCACGATCAGGCTGTGAGTGGTCCACTGGACCACCAGGGATATGGGAGGGTGTATATTACTGTACTTCTGCCTGCAGTCGGTCTGCGAGCGGTCCACTGGACCACCAGGGATATGGGACGTTCATTTACAATTCCTATGCCCGCGATCGGGCAGTGGGGCACTTTACCGCTTATGCAGCGGTCGTCCGTCCCCGATGGCTGCAGCTTGGCAGGGCGCCAGGCGCAAGTCGCCGGGGATTGGTGCACCTGCATGCAAATGGGGCCATAATGACATGCAAATAGCCCCATTTGCGCCTTGCATGCATTATGGCCCCATTTGCATGTGCACTTTTGAATATTGCGGTTGTTGCACTTAGCGCAATGGCACTTGCGCTAGCGCATCCCCCTGCTCCACTCTGACCACTTGCACTGGCGCAGTGCCACTGTGCCATGTGCACTGTGGACGACCAAGGAGCGATATTCAATGATGCTGTGCCATGGCGCAGCTCCTTTGAATATCACCCTGTCAACACCCATGCGCATCCCAGTTGCGCTGCGCCCAGGCTTGCACCACAGCCTGGCGCAGTCCGAATATCCTACCCAGAATGTTCTTCAGGTTGACAACTCATGTTTCTACAACATCATTCTGTTATATATCAAATGACACTAGATCAAAATTCATATCCTACAAAAATTGGTCACTTTCAAATAGCTCTATCAGGGAACAAATGTTTCATCCAGAAGTGAGATATAGAAAACCCATGGCCTCCACTGGAGCTCAAATTGTGACCTCCTTCCAGCTCTAGAAGCTACTATTCTCTCTAGATAGTATATCTCAGTCATCAATGAATGCCAGTCAGAGAGGGTGGGTACTTTAGCCATTCGCCATAGGCGAGTTATAACCTTTTTAGCTGCTGCCAGGTACAGGTATAACTTATTTCTACTTGGTGGAACTTTTCCGTCTTCCCCAATATAAAGCAGAATCATCTGATTGGATAATTTAATTTCTGGTCCCACAATATTTTGTATGCTCTTTTCTATATCTAACCAGTATTGGGTAACTTTCGGACAAGCACAAAAAATATGTGTTATATTTGCCATTTTTTTCCACATTCTCTCCAACAAAGGCCCTGCCCCATAGATACAAATGTAGCAATTTTGTCATTGGTATAAAATTATCTACTACGACATTTCCATATATATTCTGACCAGTATGATGACTGTGATGCTCTCATCGAGTGAAGAATAGGTTCCAACCATTTCTCATAAGTTATCTGAGTCCCTAATTCTCTATTCCATCGCCCTAAGATATCCTCAGTGGATTACTTCCAAAAATCTCTTATTGCTTTATATATTTGTCCAATTAAATGAATTTGTTCCCTGCCTTCTATAGCGTCCCTAAAAAGGGACATCAACATAGGTATGAGAGAGGGCAGAGTATTTAATGCTAATTCTTTCTGTATAAATGTCCGAATCTGTAAATATCTATAATGTTGTGTATGGGGGAATTGATATTTTGCCTGTAGTGTGGCAAAAGGCAGTACTCCATTCACATCCAGGTATTGATATAATAAAAGCAGACCTTTTTTCTGCCATTCTTGATGGACCCGAACAGCACCCATCTCCAAAGATACACTTTCTTTCCCTATTAGTTTAAAATAACCAAAAACTTCAGTTACTGTAATAGACGCCCTTATCTCACACCAAGCCTTTAACGTATAACGGGTTCCAAATGTAAAGTTTTGTAACTGTAGATAAGAATTTTTGGGGGCAAATAGGGATAATGTTTACTAGATCATTTAGTATAAATTCAATAAATTTCCATGGTTTCTCTACCTGAGGATTCAGCCATGTCATCACTATTTTATATGTTACTGCCTTATGGTAATCTCCAAGGTTTGGAAGATTACAACCCCCCTTTGCCACTGGTAACTGTAACGGAGACCATCTGACCCTTGGCTGTTGCCCAGCCCATACAAACCTCGAAAAAATTCTAGCCCAGGATGCAAAATAGAATTGTGATGGAGTAATTGGTAAAGTCTGGAAATAATATAATATCTTCGGAAATAAGGTCATCCGAATGGCTTGTATTCGAGCTGGAAAAGATAATAACTGATGTGTCCAGTTCCCAACTAAATTCTCTATCTCTATCGATAGAGGCTCTAAATTAAACAGTTCTAAATGTTCCAGTTTCTGGGGAATATTTACACTCAAATATTTAATCTTTATTTCTCCACTTCATAGGGATCTGGTTCTTCAGAGACTGAGAGGGGGTGAAATTTAAAGATAATAACTCTGTTTTTTTGTATATTTATTTTGTATCCGGCTATTTCTGAAAACTTATCTATCACTTGTAAAGTAGCAGGAATGGACTTTTCAGGTTCTAAGAGTGGTAATAATACGTCATCTGCATATAATGATATAGTAAAATCACTCCCTCCTAAAGGGACCCCCTGAATATTAGGATGTTGCCTTATGGCTTCAGCCAATGGCTCAATGTATATGGCAAACAGTAAGGGGGAAAGTGGGCAACCCTGCCTAGTTCCCCTTCCCAGCTGTATCATTGAAGATAACTATCCATTCACTTTAACATATGCCTTCAGAGAGTTATAAAATTCTCTGTATCATGCTAGAGAATTCCCCAAGGAAATCCAAACTTGTGCAAAGTTTCCCATAAAAAAGGCCAACTGACATGATCAAAAGCTTTGTCTGCATCGAGGCTGAGCAACACTGCCTGTATCTGTCTCTGATTTATGTGGTCCAGCAAATGGATTGTTCTCTGTATATCATCTGTGGTTTCTCTGGCTCGTATGAACCCAGATTGATCTGAATTAATCAAATAGGGTAACAGTTCCTCTATTCTATGTGCCCATATGGACATAAATAACTTGTAGTCCATGTTTAATATGGATATTGGCCTATATGAAGTAGTTAATTCTGCTGGTTTACCTACTTTTAAGATGGGTGAAATATTAGTGTAATTCCATGATGGAGGAGGGGGACTCTCCTGTTGGATTTCTAAAAAGGCCTTTAGTAGTAAAGGAGTCAGTTGCTTACTAAAAGTCTTGTACCACTCAGACGGGAATCCGTCTGGGCCAGGGTTTTTTAATGATTTGCTTTTTTTTATGGCACATCTGACTTCCTCTGATCTGCTAGGGGCTTTTAATCTGATTTCCATTTCCTTAGTTAGCTTTCTTAGTGTAAGTGGGGAAAAAAATTCCTAGATTTTGTTAAATTCTGGACCTTGTGGTTTCTCGTATAGCTGCCTGTAATATTTCTGGAACAGTTGCAATATCTGCTGTGAGTTAAGAGCTCTTGTTTTTCTCTCCGGATCCACTAAATGTTTTACAATTGTGGCTGTCCTATGTCCCCTAAGTCTCTGGGCCAAATTTCTCACCCCTTTTGGCCCTCCCTCATACCTATATGTTTTTAAGTAAAATAATGCCTGTTGTGTTTTTTCGTCTAAAAGTTTCTGGAGCTCAGCCTTTGTCTGATTAATCTGGGCTTGGGCCTCCATGGCAATAGGGGTAAACTTTGTATTTTCCTTAATTTCTCATGTAATTCACCATATCTTGTTTCCCAATATCTCTTCTTGTATGCTGAATACGCAATTATCTCCCCCCGATCACAACCTTCACAGTATCCCAAACTATTGTATTGGATGTCTCCTGGGACAAATTTTCTGCAATAACCTGAGCTATTTTTGAGTTAAAGCTGTCCCTAAGAGCTTTATCCTTTAAAAAAGACGTATTCAAGCGCCACCCAGTGGATTTCTTTGGTATTTTAAAATCTAGCCTCAAAAACGGGAGAATGATCAGAAAGAAATATAGGTGTCCTATAGTTAAATCTTGTAAACAGTACAAATGTTCTTTTGAAATGAAAAAGTAGTCCAATCTTGAGTAGGAATTGTGTCTAGGGGAGAAAAATGTATATCCCCCCAAAGGAGGATAAAAATGTCTCCATACATCGATTAGACCCAATGCCCTAAGTTGAGAAATAAATAATCTTTGAGCTGATGTTAGCCTATATTTGGAAGATGCAGAGGAGTCCAACCGAGGTGTCAAAGTTAAATTGATATCTCCCCCTATGATAAGGCAGCCATGCATAATGTCTAGGAGTTTTGCAAAAAATCTTTTAAAAAGACAAACAGGTGTAAGAGGGGGAAATACACATTCACTAACGTGACCTTTGTCCCATAAAGGGTACCTTTTAAGATTACATACCTTCCCTCTGGGTCTACGTACTGTGTTTCTAAATGAAAAGGAGTGGTCCTAGGTATTAAAATGGCTACTGCTCGTCGTTTCCCTTTAGGAAAGGACGATGCATATACCCAAAACCTGCCCCCCACCCAATTCAATTTTGTATGTTCGGTATCTGTTAAGTGTGTTTCCTGGAGATAATAAAATCACTGGGTGTTTCTTTGATATACTGGAACAGTCTGGCCCTTTTAATGGGGTTGTTAAACCCATTTATATTAAGTGAGAGTGCTTTTACTATCTGAGTAGCCATCTTATTCCCTTATGGAAACATATTCTCTCCTGTTGTCCCAATCTTAATAATCCCATTCCTGAGGGATCACCATACTGATGTTCCCCCCAGAGCCCTCTTTCTGAATGTCACTTTTTTTGAAACATTTTATGCCCTTCCTGTCTAGATTATTCTTAAACATCTCCTGCTGCGATCTTATCAAACCTGTTAAAATCTGAAGCAAATTGTCAGTATATATATGATCCTTGTCTTGATAACTATGTACATACACTGTATTCCAAATAAAATTGACTTCCAAGGTAGGGGAGTTTAAAAACCTACTCCCTAAATGTGCCACCTGATAGTCTGGGGTCAACGGAGGATATCTGGTAACACCAAATGCCCAGGCCTCCTGGGGATATACTGCTCCCCTAATAGAAAATAAAAAGAAATATGCAGACAAGCTAAATAAAAATCCAAATGTTAACTCAAAATATTCTGCCTGTCTTTGATATGAAATGGGCTTCCCTGTAACGTCTGGTGATGCTTCCACCCCCCCCCCCCACCACAAAGTAAATTGTTAATTTTATGATTAAATTCTGTATTATTCAACTAAGGCAACTTTTCTCAGGCCCTTATGTCAGGTTAACCCTGAAAACAAATCAAGCAGAGCACAATAATCTGCTCTTTAAAATCCGTTGCCTCCTTCAAAGCGATCGTCAGGGCCAGTTCAAACAGCCAAATCAAATGTTTTACTTGTTTATTTGTTATGGCATAGTTCTCTGCAGGTACACTTATTAAGCGTTTCTTTTCTCTGTCCAACCTCCTGTGAGAGAGTTGTCATCTAATAAAGATCCCAGTTCAGACAACTGAATTCCCAGTCCCTCTCATCAGGCATAAGCTTTCAAAGACCTTTAACCAGAGGGCATCGAGGAATCATAAGCCAAGCTTCAGCTTATATCAGTCAGGTTCTTCGCCTTGCCGATCGGCCAAAAGTTGGCAGACAATTAGAAATGTTCCCCATCTTTGTTACTTCTCCGACACTCCGTGTTCTGCCCAAATTCACCATATGCCAGCGTGGTGTGTCAGTTTTCTGTAATCCTAACGTGGATTTTGTTTTTATTTGGATTCCCACTTTAAGGAGCTCCTCTCTGGCCTCCTCCGCAGTATGAAATTCCTTCCTCCCCGATGGAAGTTGCACCACAAGTCTGGCTGGGTACAGTGTTGTGAATCTAATGGCTGCCTCCTTCAAAGCTGGTAAGATGTCTGCATATGCTCTGCGATTACACATAGTTTGTGGGGCGTAATTGTTATCCACATAGAAGAGAGTTTGTCTGTAAAAGACCTTACCCTTTCTCCATGCTGCTGTTAATACTGTCTCCTTGACTGCGTACCTAAGAAAGCGCATAATAATAGATCGAGGCCTAGCATTCGGAACTGTAGGCCATGGGTCCAGTGCACGGTGAACTCTGTCTAATGATACAGTTGAAGCCACTTAATCGGGACGCTGTTAATGGGGACGTTCGCTTAAAGGGGACGATCCCCTGGGCACCGATTTAGTGGCAATGTTAATCAATGGGCCCTTCACACCTTTAAAGGGGACATATCAAGCCTGCTTATGGGGACGATTTTTTCCTCAGTTTGCTCTTAACTACCACCTGTTAAGTGTCACCTTAATTGAGGTGTTAATGGTAATCAGGTGGTACTTTACTCAGAAACTCAGAAACAATTAGCCACTTAAGCCAGTTAACACCTGCTGACTATAAAAGCAAGTGGATGATGTGGATGAAGCCCTGCACCTGCAGTTTGCAAGTGCTGTTAGCAAGGGTGCCTGTGTTTCTGGTCCGGTTTAAAAAAAAAAAAAAAAGCTTCCGAGATAGCCAAGCATCTTAATCATGCTTACATCTGGTGTGACTCGTGATTTTCACAGGTGCCTGTGTGTAAATGGATGGTGTGAACGATCTTGTTCAGGCACTATTTTATATAACGCTATGCTATTTGGAATCAAGGAGGGAAGTGCTGTAGCTCTATCTGATGAGGATCTAATGGCCGATGTGCCCATGCTAGAATTCTTGACTTTCGTCGACATGGACTCAGATGAAACGATGGATGGGGATCTGATTATTGCCACAATCGTTGATGCCCTAAACACCCTCAATTTCTGGTCAGGAGTCTGCAACAATCGGAGTCGGGAGTCTGCAAAACCGAGCGAGACTCCATCAGCTAGATAAGTGTGCCAGAGTGTACTGTTTCAGTGCTAATCTGGTCTTAATTTACATTTTTTATTTTAATCAACTGTTTAATAAAGATTTACACAGACAAACAGCATGAATTCAAAAAAGAGTTGTAATCACTTTGCCGTATTCCTGTGTCTGTCCCTGTCTATATTGAAACCTAATTAGCAACATATTGTATTGTGTAGTGCTGCATCTGATAATGGGGATGATCGCTTAAAGGGAACGATTAGTTGTCCACAGAGGCGTCCCCTTTAAGCGGCTTCAACTGTAATTGAATATCTGAGGGCAATTCAAGAGCTGTTTGGAGCAAAACAATAGTAAACTCAGTAATGTCCTGACCTTCTGAGCCTTCAGGAATGCACTATAATCTTAGATTCTTTCTGCGTGCTCTATTTTCCGTATCTTCTTGTTTTTCTTGCAGTTGTATACATTGATCTTGTAAGAGTTGAATCGTATTCTCCATGTCGTCTACTCTGTTCTCTACTGCTGTTATCTGTCTCTCCGATGCATCAGCTCGTTGCTCCAGGCTCACTATGTCTCTGCAAAGCTCTCTGTAAAGATCTTTAATTTCTGCATGAAACAATAATAGCTCCTTGTATATAGTATCTAACTTTATGCGTTTGTTTCTCACTTTATTATTTGGTATGGTTGTCTGGTCCTGCCGTTCTGCTGGCGCTTGAGAGTTTTCTGAGTCGGAGGGCTCCTGGGCCGACATTGCTGCTCGATTTTATTCTGCTCACTGCTGCCTGTAGTTCTACAATTTCTTTTAGTTTTCTTCTTTACAAAACTTCTTACGTATGTCCCCAATATCTAGATCTTGTTTTTTTAAGTTGCTTGTCGTTAAAGGCGTCAGATTGGGGAGATTAGCGAGGGGTGTAGTGGAGCTCTGCTTTTACACCGCCATGCTGCTTGGAAACCCAACCAGAAGTCGCTGAAATGTGTTTTTGCACTTCTGGCGCAGAATAGCGCGGTCGCTGTGGGAAATCAGTGTTCGAGACAGATTAAGAAAATCACAGTGACACTGTTCATGAGCAGAGGTCCTAAAATGCCTATGTTGAAAATTTGGTGACGAAAGTCCATTGAATGACTGTGCTATGCGCATGCGTTGCACAGTTTCCATGCACCCTCGTAACTCCGCAAATTCGTAGCATTTTCACTCCAGAGTTTCAACATTGGCATTTTTTTACACCTCCTTATGAACAGTATAGCTGTTATTTTTTACATCCTGGCCGAATTGTGTTTTTGCACTTCCTGTGAAGAATAGCATGGTCGCTGTGGGAAATCAGTGTTTGGGACAGATTAAGAAAATCACAGTGACTCTGTTCATGAGCAGAGGTCCTAAAATGCCTATGTTGAAAATCAGGTGACAGATGTCCATAAAAGGACTATTCCAAGTGTGCATTGTGCAGTTTCCACGCACACTCGTAACTTCAATAGTTTTTAATATTTTTACTCCAGATTTTCACCATTGCCCATTTTTTCACACCTCCTTATGAACAGTACAGCTGTCATTTTCCACATCCTACCTGAAATGTGTTTTCGCACATCCGGCGCACAGTGGCACAGTTGCTGTAGGAAAACAACGTTCAGAACAGAGTAAGAAAATCACAGTAACTCTGTTCATGAGCAGAGGTCCCAAAATGCCTATGTTGAAACTGTGGTGAAAAAATTCCACAAAATGACTATGTTACAAGCGTGCATTGCTCAGTGTCCACACACAGTCATAACTTTGAGAATTTTTATTTTCATTCCAGATTTTCAACATTGTCATTTTTGCACACCTTCTTATGAACAGTACAGCTGTCATTTGTCACATCCTGCCCGAAATGTAGTTTCGCACATCTGGTGCACATTCTCGTGGTCACTGTGGGAAATCAACGTTCAGGGCAGATAAAGATAATCATAGTGCCACTGTTCATGAGCAGAGGTCCCAAAATGGCTATGTTAAAAATTTGGCTAAATAATTCCACTAAATGGCTGTGTTACGAGCGTGCGATGCGCAGTTTTCACACACGCTCTTAACGTTGAGAATGTTTAATATTTTCACTCCGGATTTTCAACATTGCCATTTGTTCACACCTCCTTATCAATGGTGCAGCGGACATTTTAATGTGGTGCAAAATGGCACGGTCACTTTGGGAAATCAATGTTTGAGACAGATTAACAAAATCTCAGGGATACTGTTCATGAGTAGTGGTCCCAAATGCTTTCATGAGGTGGGGTCACAAAAAGACCATGTTTTAAAATTTGGAGTGCAAATACCAACAAACGCCCAGGGCGTTAGGGTTTCTAACCATGACGTCCCACCCTGTACAGACTAACAGACATCAGGGGTGTGTCTTTGGATTGTCTGCTGTAGTGCTCACGCCATTGATCCTCCACTCCCACCCTGCAGCCACTGACAGGCATCAAGGTGTGCCTTGGACTCTTCAGCCCCAATGTTCAACCCATTCTCCTATGCTGCACCCATCTCAATGTACTTCCTTATGAAATAGGGTGAGCAAAAGGCCCGATGACCCCACGGCACAATGCGACACTTGTCAGACTCTGCAGGGCAGGGTGAGGTGAAATGGCATGAGCATTATGGCCAGCGACCCAAACGCACACCCCAATGCCTGTCACTCTCTGCAGGTTGGGGTGGGTTGAAGTCAGTTCTATACTTCACTGCTGTTCCTATTATGCGTTTCTCTAACTCCTGCATTACCAATGCCAACACCAGCAAGACAACATTTGGCATTGACAAATGCTTGTTACTGGTGTTTCCATTAAAAAATGGAAAATCATTGGTCCTACTAATACTATACAGTACAGTACAATACAGCACAGTACAGTATAACACAATACTAGAAAGTTTAGTACAGTACAGTAGTAGACAGTATAATACAGCACAGTGCAACGCAGTACTAGACAGTATAATACAGCACAGTATAACACACTATTAGACAGTATAATACGTATAGAATAAAGTATGAGTCGATGTGTGTAACAAGACGTTTACACACACCCGAGGGATTAGATGTTACGTAAACCCCAATAGAGAAGCTCGAGAGGTTTATAAATAGCATCTAACCCCAAAGGTGTGTGTAAACTTCGAGTTTACACACACCAACCCATATTTTATTTTATATAATTGCTGAGTTTCCCTTTTTTTGCCTCAGCAATTATATAAAATAAAAAGTTGTTGTGCAGCCATGGTCTGCCTGGTTAAGTTGCAGTGTGTGGCTGGGGTCACATTTCTTTAATTTTTTTTAATCTTGTGGGCAGCAGTCAAAAGTTAATTTAAGTCAGTTTGTAAGATTTTAGGGTTTTTTATTACTTACCGACTACTCTGGGTGGCGGTTTACTGTTCCTTAGCGGTTCGGCAAACAGATAGCGGTGGGGAAGCGAGGAACTGTGGCGGTCAAACTCGCAGAGTGAGGGAAACTGTGAAAGTGTTTGCTGTAATGAACACTCCTTCATTATGGCAACTTATGCCACGGTTTCCCTACGGGAAAAAAGGGAAACCGATTATTATAATATGGTATAGTATAGTAGAGTACAGTACTAGACAGTATAATACAGCACAGTGCAATACAATACTAGACACCATAATACAGCACAGTACAACACAGTACTGGGCAGTACAATACAGCACAGTGCAACACAATACTAGACAGTACAGTACAACACAGTATAATAAGCCCAGTATAGCACAGTACTACACAGTATGATAAGACCAGTACAACACAGTACTAGACAGTATAATAAGCCCAGTACGACACAGTACTAGACAGTATAATATAGCAGAGTGCAGCACAGTACTAGACAGTATACTAAGCCCAGTGCAACACAGTACTAGACAATATAAGCCCAGTACAACACAGCACTACACAGTATGATAAGCCCAGTACAACACAGTATTAGACAGTATAACACAGCAGAGTGAAACACAGTACTAGACAGTATACTAAGCCCTGTATAACATAGTACTAGACAGTATAATACATCAGAGTGCAACACAGTACTAGACAGTATACTAAGCCCAGCATAACACAGTACTAGACAGCATAATACAGTGGAGTGCAACACAGTACTAGACAGTATAATACAGCACAGTACAACACAGTACTAGACAGTATGATGAGCCCAGTGCAACACAGTACTAGACAGTATAACACAGCAGAGTGCAACACAGTACTAGACAGCATACTAAGCCCAGTACAGCACAGTACTAGACAGTATAATACAGCAGAGTGCAACACAGTACTACACAGTATGATAAGCCCAGTACAACACGGTACAGGACAGTATAATAAGCCCAGTGCAACACGGTACAAGACAGTATAATAAGCCCAGTACAACACAGTACAGTACAGTATAACACAGTACTAGAATGTATAACACTGTAAATGTATAACACTGTACAATACAGTACTTGACAGAATAATGCAGTACAGTACAATAAGTAGTAGACAGCACAGTACTAGACAGTATAATACAGCACAATACAGTGTAGTCAGGACCGGTTTTAGACCTAATGGCACCCCAAGTAGAAATACTCGTGGTGCCCACTACACTGCTTCCCATCGCCACCTAGCCTCCTTCCTTTCCCATCCCACATCCAAAACATGATAAGAATCCTGTGAATACAAGAGTGACGACAACAGTTAGGGTTTTTAGACTTACACTTTTTGCGTTTCAAGATGATTTTTGATTATATGTTTTACTTCAGTGCGCCCCTTCTGTGCTGGCACCCCAAGCGTCTGCTTGGTTTGCTTGTGACTAAACTGCATCTGAGAACAGTACAGTATAATACAGTACTATAATGTATAATACAGTATAATACTAGACAGAATAATGCAGTACAGTACAATAAGTACTAGACAGTATAATACAGCACAGTTCAGTATAACACAATATTAGAAAGTATAATACAGTACTAGACAGAATAATGCAGTACAGTACAATAAGTACTAGACAGTATAATACAGCACAGTTCAGTATACCACAATACTAGAAAGTATAATACAGTACTAGACAGAATAATGCAGTACAGTACAATAAGTACTAGACAGTATAATATAGCACAGTTCAGTATAACACAATACTAGAAAGTATAATACAGTACAGTACTAGACAGAATAATGCAGTACAGTACAATAAGTACTAGACAGTATAATACAGCACAGTTCAATATAACACAATACTAGAAAGTATAATACAGTACTAGACAGAATAATGCAGTACAGTACAATAAGTACTAGACAGTATAATATAGCACAGTTCAGTATAACACAATACTAGAAAGTATAATACAGCACAGTTCAATATAACACAATACTAGAAAGTATAATACAGTACTAGACAGAATAATGCAGTACAGTACAATAAGTGCTAGACAGCACAGTACTAGACAGTATAATACAGGGTTTTAAATAATTGATAGCAGTTTTTTTCTTGGGACAATACTAACTGTACAGAAAGCATTTATATAGGTTTTCTAGAAGTGTTATGTTTGTTAAACACATTGCAGCAAGTGCTATGCATTTTAGCACAGTACAGTACAGTATAACACAGTACTAGAATGTATAATACAGTACAAGACAGAACAATGCAGTACAGTACAATAAGTACTAGACAGTATAATACAGCACAGCACAGTACAGTACAGTACTAGAATGTATAATACAGTGCAATACAGTACTAAACAGAATAATGCAGTACAGTACAATAAGTACTAGACAGCACAGTATTGGACAGTATAATACAGCACAGCTCAGTATAGCACAATACTAGAGAGTATAATACAGTACAATACAGTCCTAGACAGTATAATGCTGTACAGTACAATAAGTACTAGGCAGTATAATACAGCACAGTACAACAAAATACTAGGCTGTATAATACAGCACAGTACAACAAAGCACGATAAAGTACTGTACACAAAAATCTAATACTATACAGCACAGTACTATACACAATATAATGTGGTAGATACAGAATAATGGGTAACCATCAGCAACAACGCTGTAACTCTATCAAGGGATGCTAATGACATTAGAATCTCGATGGTGGAGCTCAAGGGGTTCCCTGATGTCACTGAAATCCCAAGTCACATTTTTGCCTCTGTGACTTGCCAAGGAAAACTGTATACCTGCCCCACCCTCATCCTAGCCTTGATCTAGGCAGTTTATTAAAAATGGTACAAAGATCAAACTCCCCTTCCCCCAACTGAGCATTTTCTTGTCTGTTAAATAATCTTTTTTTATGTAAACTTTAGTAGTCTCGATGACTCTTATTAACAAGAATATGCTTAATACCGTGTTTTAGTAGAAACCTTTGAACATCAGCTGCCAACTCCCAAGTCAAATAGTGGAGCTGGCGGAACCCTCCTGCCCTGGAATCAGAGAGCACTGCCCCCACAGTAGTATGGGAGATGAGCTTGTGGCGCATGTCTGGGTTCCTCTCGTACTGTTGCAAGTCGCTGCCCCATTACACCAGGCTGGGCCTCAGTGCAGTTTAAGAAGAAATATTTTCCTTTTATTCAGTCTGAAAGCAACTATTCATTTGATGTTTTTTATTGTATGTGTGTCTGTTGTGACAATGAAGCATTAGGAAAGTAAATGGCACTTTTGGCTACAGCTGTCACTTTTGTTTTCTGTTGATGTTTTGCCTGAAGTACAGATATATCCTTTTTAGCACAGACCTCAGATTAAAGTTCATCTTCTTTCCTCAGCTACATCACCATTACTTCAGCGCCCCCCCCCTTCAAACTTCTTCAGAGCAGTATATTAGCCAGAGTGTCTATGTATATGGGTTAGGAGGCCATCACTGGTCTGGTGAGAAGTGGCAGTGCAGAGGGACATCGAAGAAAGGTTACCACATCACCCCTTCAGCACTGTACATCTTTTCAGTGCACTGGAGACACTAGTGAAGATTTGGGTCAATCTTGTGTGCAATCAAAACCTTGCCGCTCGGTAAGGAAAAAGTTCCATTATTGGTTTAAGTCTACCTGTGACATGGCACAAAATGCTGCACTGCGTCACCATGCAACCACAAAAGAGGAAGGAAAATGGGTCCCAATACTAGGACCAATAGCTAGAAATAAACCTCTTTACAACTGACCACTTAGAGTCGAAAAACTGCAAATCCTGGTATAACAGACTTTGGTTTTATATAGCGCCTTACAAATAAACCATATCCCAAAGTGCTTTGCAGTGCAGAAGAGGGAGGGAAGAGAATGATAGTGTCATTTTCAGTGCACAGGGAAATTTATACAGCACAGAGATAGAGATTACAGAAGTTTTATGCAAGGGGAGTTTAAGTGACTTGTTCATGGTCACACAATGAGTAAGTGGTAACTGTGGGTTTCAAACCTGGAATTCCATGTTCACAGCTCTTTGCTCTAACCAATAGGCCAGACTGCTTCTCCACCAGCACCAAGTCAACCATTTCATCACTTGTGAGACATGAGAGATGCGCTTCTCTGTTTACCTCCTTCCTTGCTCCGAGGAGCCTCACCCTTTCAGGCACTTTCATCTGTGACGCTCCTCTGCCTGCTGGACTCATTTTCACTGCTGTCAACAGCGGTCTGTCTCCCAGTGTTGTCCCCACTTCTATCCTTACTGTTCCCCCTGCCCCCCGCAGTTGGCTCCATCCCGCTCCCTCACTCGTAGCTACCAAAGAAGAGAGAGTAAAATGCTGCAGAAGTGATTATCCAAGAACTGGGGGCAAGGCAACATGTGCACCTCCAGTAAGGGTCTGGTGCTGTGGCGGAGAGGTGAGCCCATAGATGTCATCACCTGAGACTACCTTGATGGTCTTTTTTTGCACGTTCTGCCCACCCACATTCTGCCTCTCCCTTTCTGGAGCATACCAACCTCGACATCCCGGGAGCATGGCAGTTCCTCAGCATCGCAGAGTTAGCTCTTTTGATATATAATAGCCAGACTAATGACTGACTAGTCCCCACAGAATGTCCTCTTGTTTGAGATGCAGTGACTCCCTTCTGCTGATCAAACTTGCTAGCCCTACAAAATGTACCCCCAATGTACAGTTCCTGCATGTAGTGCCAGTGCCCCAACCAGGATTCAGCAGATCAGTAAAGGTCCCTTCTCGAACAGTGCACAGGCCCTATGTCTGTCACTTTCTTACCACAGGAATAATAAACTGAATGACACAACATAGAAATTATGGGGTTAGACAAACTGGTTTAGACCTTATGATAGACATACTGATGGGAAAGTTCATGGAATCACTGCTGAAGGAAAGGATTGTGGGATTTCTAGAATTCAATGGGTTACAAGACGTGATGTATCATGGATTTATGGTGGGGGGGAGGTTATATCAAATGAATCTAATAGATTTCTTTGACTGGGTGACCAAGGAATTAGACCAGGGTTGAGCAGTGGATGTGGCCTACCTAGATTTCAGTAAGGCTTTCAACACCATCTCCCTCCTCTTCTCTCCTCCCTTGCTAGCCTCCCACTTCTCTCTACCCCTCCATTCAAACAACTTGAAGTCTTGCTGTATTCTGACAAGTGCAGTTAGCCCCAGCCTTTAAACTGCCCCGGAGAACAAAGGGTTAACCTTTCTATGCATAGCATAGAATGCTGAGCTCAAGCTCGGTTGATGTCTCTGTCTGTTTCCCTTTGAAAGCTAACTGTCAAATTCTTTACTCCGCCTCACTGAACAGTCGCACCAGAGATTTCTCCTGCAGCTCAGTTCGAAAGTCGGTTGAAGTGTCGTTTTTTTTGTCGGTTTCCAACCGAAAAAGTTACCCGCATAGTCAGTTCAGTCTCTGTCTGTGGTACCATGAGTACTAGATAGGTTTTGTACTGTGTTTTTCTGTGTGGAACTTGTAAAAAGTGTGAATCGGTTCGGCTGAACTGATCATTTGCTTAATTCTTGTGTAACTTTAGTGTGTGGTTACCGGTCATTATCGGTTCTAAAAAAAATGTGTTTTGAAAAGTTTTTTCCCCAAGACCCGTTACACGGTTAGGAACCGATAAGAGAGTCTTGCCTGGCGGTTGCTAAAAAAAGAGTAAGTTTGATTAGGTTGGCCATGTCTGAGAAACCCAAGAAAAAAAACGGGCCCACTGGGTTTCAACACTGCAGTGAGTGTGGGGAGGTCTTTGCTAAGGCCGATCCCCACACCACCTGTGTTTATTGTCTGGGGTTTGAACACCTCAATTCAGACTGCCAAATTTGCAAAAATTTTCCAAAATCTACCCTTGAAAAGAGATTAGGTAGACTGAGGGAAAAGGAGGCCGAGAAGTCCGCTGAACCAGATGGCCAGCCCGGTTCGGTTCTGACGGAACCAGAAGGAGTGCCCTCTGACCAGGGCAATACTTCTTTGGGCCAAAGGAGAGCCGATCCCAAGGGGTCGGTTCCGACTAAAAGAAAGCGCAAAGAAAAATCTTCCAGTTCGGTTCCAGAAGTCCATGTTCCGACCATCGAAGAAATAACCAGAGCGATTCGGATTGTGGAATCGCTTCACCCGGTTCCGACCGATCTGGCACCTTTTGGCAGGGGTTTGGTTCAGTCAGTTCCCCCGGTTCACGGTTATACTTTGGAAGAATTTTATGAACCAGAGTTTGAGGAGGAAGGGGAGTTTGAAGATGATGATGATGGTGATGGTGAAAGTCTGGATGTGCCTGTGGAACCGGACATCTCCCCAGACAGACCTTCAGGTGTATCCCCTCATAGGCTTTCTGAGTCCCATTCCCACTTTATGTTCTACAGAAAGGTGGCTGAGACCCTCCAGCTACCTATGGAAGAGGCAATGGAGGATCAGGAGGAGTCTGATTTTGTAGAAATGATGGACATCCCAGAGTCCAGGAGACTGTCTGTTCCCCTCCTCAAATCTTTAGGGAAACAGACACAAAACATTCTGAAGTCTCCCAATTCTATACCTCCTGTGGACAGAAGAATGGACAAGAGGTATACACTCTCAGGCTCAGAAACATTTTGTATATCAGCAATGCAGCCATGTTGAAGTTGTTCAGGCTGCTGCCTGTGATAAGGCAAGCATTCCCTTGGCTTCACACCCTCCAGACAAAGACTCTAGGAAAATTGATGCCTTGGAAAAAAAACTGTACATGGCATCTTCCTTGGGACTCAGACAGGCGAATTATATGGCCTATACAGCTAGGTACCAGAAGTCCAGGTGGGACACTGTACTGGCACTGGCTAAACAGGCCTCCCCCCAGCTAGCCAAGGAGCTGGAGGCGGTGGCTGCAGATGGGATTGAGGCATCTAAAGTTCAGTTTCATGCTGCTGTGGACTCTAATGATGTGTCATCAAGAGTCATGGCTACATCTGTGGCTCTTCGGAGAATGGCTTGGCTCAGATGTACTAGCCTCTCGCAGGATACCCAGGCTAAGGCCATGGATTTTCCTGTAGTGGGTAATTCTCTGTTTGGGGAGCAGACAGAGAATTACATGAAGAAAATGGATGAGTACAGGACCACCTACAGGAGTGCTCAGGCCAAGGAGAGGCAGGCAGCTCCTCAGAGGCAGTAGTCTAGGAGCAGGGGCAGGCCTTTTCATAGGCCTTTTTACCAAGCACAGGCCTCCTCTTCCTTTTCACAGAGGGGGATCTTCAGAGGGAGAGGCAGAAGGAGGATGAGCAGGGCTGCATCCACTCCTCAGCCTAAGACCCCTGCCAAGCAGACACCCTGATGGGCCTGCCCGGGTCGACTCTCCTATTCCAGTAGGGGGCAGGCTGGCTTACTTTGTCCAGGACTGGATGTCTATTAAATCAGACAAGTGGGTCCTGGAAGTAGTAAGCCAGGTTCTCAGCTTCAGACAATTTCCAAAGATGAGAGCCAGATCTTTTCCACCTGCAAATCTCTTGGAAACCCTTGCCCTAGAGGCAGGGGTTTCTTCTCTTCTAGCCTTAAGAGCCATAGAGAGAGTACCTACCCTACACTGGGGCAAAGGGCTGTACTCCGGGTACTTTCTGACCCCAAAAAAGACAGGGGAGTGGTGACCCATCCTAGACCTAAGATACCTAAACAAACATCTTTTAAAACCAAAGTTCAAGATGCTAACTCTGGGAATAATCCTTCCCTCTCTAAGGCCAGGGGACTAGCTAGCATCCCTGGACCTCAAAGATGCCTACTTTCACATTCCCATCAGGTGCTCCCACAGAAAGTACCTCAGGTTCGAGTTGCCCTCAGGCCACTATCAGTTCAGAGCAATGCCCTTTGGCCTAACCTCAGCCCCAAGGGTTTTCACAAAGTGCCTGGCAGTAGCAGTTGCCTTTCTAAGAAGGCAAAAGATTTCCATTTTTCCATATCTGGACGATTGGCTAATAGTGGGCCAGTCTCCAGAACAAGTCAAGTCTCACCTGCGAGTGACTCAGCAAGTGCTCACTTCTGTAGGATTTCTTCTCAAACTTCCCAAGTCAGTTCTCGAACCAGTCCAGCTTCTTACCTTTATAGGGGCAGAACTGGACAAAGTCAGAGCAAGAGCCTTTCTTCCCCTGGAAAGGGCAAGGGTTCTTATAGAACTAGCCTCTTCCTTTAGCCTTCAGGTATCTCAACCAGCAAGGTATTTCCTCCAGCTTGGGCCACATGGCAGCTTCAACAGCAGTGGTCCAAGGGGCAAGATTCCAGATAAGGGATATTCAGTTACATCTGAGAGCTTTTTGGTCTCAGAGGAAGGATTCCCTTACCAAACTGATCCCAGTGACTCTGACCTTGATCCAAACCCTCCAATGGTGGCAGGATCAGGACAATTTAAGACAAGGGGTTCCTTTTGCCACTCAGCCTTGTTCAGTGGTCCTTACCATGGATGCTTCTCTTCTGGGCTGGGGAGCCCATCTGGAGGCCCTCACTGCCCAGGGACTGTGGTCCCCCCAAAAATCCCTTCTCCATATCAATCTCCTAGAACTCAGGGCAGTTTTTCTGGCCCTGAAAGCTTTCTCTCAGTCAGTGCAGAACAAGGTGGTTCAGGTCAGAATGGACAACACCACCATGTGGCACATCAGTAAGCAGGGAGGCACTTGGTCCATGGCCTTGTGCACGGAAGCCATGAAATTGTGGTCCCTGGCTTATTCCCTGCAAACCTCTCTGGTAGCAGTCCACCTTCCAGGGAAGGACAATATGCTAGCAGATGCACTGAGCAGGATTTCTCAGGGCCATCACGAATGGTCCCTGGACCCTCAGGTGTTGAAAGTGATTTTTTCAAGGTGGGGCACTCCAGAGATAGATCTCTTTGCAGCCCCAGACAATCAACAACTTCCTCTTTTTTGTTGCAGACCCCCAGTTTTGGGCTCAGTCCCCCTGGATGCCCTGACTCTGAATTGGTAAGGGAAATTTCTGTATGCCTTCCCTTCCTTCCCACTGCTGTTCAAAGTTTTAGTCAAGATAAGGTCTCAACCTTGCAAAGTGATTCTGATTGCTCCAGATTGGGCCAGACAGCCCTGGTACCAGCTGTTGTTGTCCCTAGCAGTCCATCTTCCCCTTTCTCTTCCCAGGAATTACAACCTGTTAACATCCTCTCAGGGGAGGATTTGGTACCCCAATCTTCAGTCTCTCAATCTCAAGGCATGGCTCTTGGAAGAGCTAGAGTTTGCAGATCTGCATCTTTCTCAAGGGGTTCTGGATATTCTCAAAGCTTCTCGAAAGCCCTACACCAGAAAGACTTATAACTCCAAATGGAAGAGATTCAGCATTTGGTGTTCTAAGGAGCATATTTCCCCAGATACTGCTGAATTGCCTACAGTTCTGGATTATATGGTCCATCTTAATGGCCTAAGCCTCAGACCAGCTACTCTCAAGGTACCCTTGTTAGCTGTTTCTGCTTTTCTGTCTGTGGGGAAGTCTTCCTCACTATCTTCTCATCCTGTGTTCTGTAATTTTTTTAAAGGATTGCTTCACACCAGTTCTCCTTTTAGAGACCCTGCCCCTGCCTGGGATTTGAATGTTTGCATTGCTCAACTTATACAACCTTCTTTTGAGCCTATGTCCTCAGCAGAGCTTAAGTACTTGACTTGGAAAACTGTGTTCTTGGTAGCCATTACCTCTGCCAGATGTATCAGTGAACTGCAAGCCCTATCAGTGGAACCTGATTTTATCTCCTTTCACAGGGATAAAGTGGTCCTTAGAACCAATAGAAGGTTCTAGCCCAAAGTGGTTTCAGACTTCCATTTAAATCAGTCCATGTCACTTCCTGTTTTCTTCACTGATCATTCTTCCTCAGGAGAGAAGAGGCTACACAGTTTAGATGTCAAAAGAGCCCTTAGTTACTACATAGAGCGTACCAAGGGTCACAGGTTTGACTCCCTCCAGTTGTTCCTCATTTATGGAGAAGTGGGAAAGGGCAAACCTGCCACCAAGAGATCTGTTGCCAGGTGGATTGTGTCTTGTATACAATTCTGCTATGAAAAACTGGGGCAAATTCCACCCTCAGGACTGAGGGCTCATTCCATAAGAGGTACAGCTGCTTCCCTGGCTGCTGCCATGGATATCCCTGTCTTAGAAATTTGTCAAGCAGCCACCTGGAAAACAGTCCATCCCTTTACCAAGCATTACTCTCTGGATATCCAGGCTAGGAGCGATGCTCGGTTTGGCACAGCAGTACTTCAAAGCCTATTCCCAAAGAAGGTTCTGTCCCTCCTCCGTGGAGGTACTGCTTGATAGTCTGCACTTGTCAGAATACAGCAAGACTTCAAGTTGTTTGAAGGAAAAATTACTCACCTTAGTAATTGTGTTTCTTCTATTGGAGTCTTGCTGTATTCTGACCTTCCTCCCTGCCTCCCCTCTCAGAACCTGGTTTTGGGAAGTGGGTGGGCAGGTGCAGTGTTGCACCTCAGGGGTGCTCTTTTTTACACCCTCTCCTTTTGTGTGGGTGTTTATTTTATTATGTTCCTGTTTGGTTTGGGTTTTGAGTTTAGGGTTTCCCAACTTGAATCTTCTTTTGATAATCCAAAACTTTTTGTTGCCAGTTGGCTATTAAAAATTTGTTTACAATTTCCACATAGAATATTATTAGAGTGTTGCTCGTAAGAATCTGATGGTTAGCTTTCAAAGGGAAACAGACAGAGACATCAACCGAGCTTGAGCGCAGCATTCTATGCTCTGCATAGAACGGTTAACCCTTTGTTCTCCGGGGCAGTTTAAAGGTTGGGGCTAACTGCACTTGTCAGAATACAGCAAGACTCCAATGGAAGAAGCATAATTACTAAGGTGAGTAATTTTTTCTCCCCTGCTACTCCCCATCTCTCTCCCATCCCCACCTACCATTCTACCCCCCTCACCTCCCACCTACCATTCCACCCCTCTCCCGCTCCTCTCCTCCTGTCTCCCCCCTCCCTTTCACCCTATCTCTTGTTACTCCACCCCAGACTACTTAGCACTTATCTTTCTGTTCTTGCATTTACATGGTCAAATTCTTCACTGCCTAACCCCTTTCCCCACCCCACCCCTTATTCCCACTCCTTGCTCCACTTATGTCACCCCTAGGATGGTTTTTATTTGTATTTGTGTCTTGCTATATATACACACCCGTATTGGTAATTGTGCATTGATATTTGCCACTGATCTATACACATGTACTCTCTTTTGCTACTAAGTTAACCTCCTGACCTGTATTGTATCTTACCTCTGCTTACTTCTATGTTAACCTCCTGACCCTGTATTGTATCTTACCACTTTTGCTTGCACCCATTGCTGACACGGAACCTTTGTAAAAGATCCCTTGTTTCAAAGGTATTTGTAATCCTAGTAATAAATAAAATAAAAAAATAAATAAATAGTAAGCAAGTCGGGTAGCTTAGGAGTGATTCCAAAGGTAAACTGGGTAAGAAATTGGGTAGGGGACAGGCAACAGAGGGTGGTGGTAAACAGAGTTCACTCTGAGGAAGGGAGGGTGACCAGTGGGGTGCTTCAGGGATCAATGCTGGGACTGGTCCTCTTTTATGTCTTTATTAGTGACATTGCAGAGGAGATGGAAGGGGAAGTTCTGCCTCTTTACTGATGACACTAAAATATGCAACAGGGTGGACACTCCAGGGGGAAGGGATGAGCAAAGACCTTAGAAACACAAGGAGTGGTCAAGGGAGCAGCTGGCAGCTGGGTTTCAGTGTGAAAAAGTGCAAAATAATGCACTTGGGTCACAAAAACCGAGGTGCAGAGTACAGAATGGGGGCAGTGGTATGGACAACCACCAAGCAATAAAGAGACTTGGGGTAATCTTATTTGATGACCTAAAGGTGGCGAAGCAGTGCAACAAGGCAGTTGGAAGGGCTAGTGGGATGCTGGGGTATATAGGGAGGGGTATCACCAGCAGAAAGAGGAAAGTGATGCTGCCTCTGTATAGATCGCTGGTAAGACCCCACCTAGAATAGTGTGTCCAGTTCTGAAGATCACATCTCCGGAAGGACGTAGAGAGAGTGGAGGTGGTCCAGGGGAGGGCAGCTAAAATGATGCAGGGTCTTCATCAAAAGCTCTGCGAGGAGAGACTAAAGGACCTTAATATGTATACCTGGAAGAGAGGTGGGGATATGATAGACTTTTAAATACCTCATGGGGTAAATAAGGTAGAGGAGGGAAATCATTTTCAATGAAAAAGGTGCTGAATAACAGGGCAACATGCTATTAAACTGAAGGGGGGTAGATGCAGGAGAGATGTGCGGAAGTGCTTCTTCACAGAAAAAGAGTGATGAATTCCTGGAACAGTCTACCAGTGGAGGTGGTGGGGGTGAAAGCAGTGGTGGGTTCAAGAATGTATAGGACAGATATAAGGGAATCTTGGTGGAAAGGAAGGAGGGAGGAAGAAGAAGACCAAGATCAACTAGGGACTGTGAGGATACTGAAGTTAGGGAAAAATGGGCAGACTGGGTGGGACATCATTCCTTATCTGCCATCAAATTCTGTGTAGTCTGGCTCAGCTCTTTAAACAAAATGAGAGAAGACAACCCATTACAGTTAAAATACAAGGAATCAGGGCTGGCCCAGTGATGTGGCAGATTGAAGCATCTATGCCTCCTTCCAACTATGCTGGCAACCCAGGGCTGGAAACAGACTCGGGTTGCTTGGGGGCTAGTGGGGGAGGAAGGATTGAGCATCCGCAGACAGCTCTCCTTCCTCTAGAAGGGGGGATCATGTGGCATGCCACTTTGGGAAGGGAACCCATATTCAGAGGCATAGGCCATCTCTGCAGAAGCAGAGCTTGACTGCTCCGCCCATTGCACGTCCGTGGACCTGGGGAGAAAATCAGTGAACACCCCCCCCCCGCAAGTGCACAGTAGTGACATGACAACCGACCCCTCACAGGCCCTACACCTGGTTGCTGGAGACACCCACAGACCTGTGAGAAGGGGCAGTGCTGAGGGTGAGTCCCAGGGGAGCCAGGGTGATGGGGCTGGGGGGGTCGGAAGGCTGCCGGGGAAAAAATGGGGAGCATGAAAGTGTAAATCAGAAAAATACCAGGAAACATGAGGGGAAGGCTCTAGGGGAGCAGGAACCTTTTCCTTTTACCAAAATTTGAAATAAGCTGTCGGCAGTAAATGTGTGGTATCTCCTACATCCCTCTCAAAAATGACACTTTTTAGCTTTTTATCTTGATTTCCATAAACATTTTATGCCATTCCCCAGCCTCAAAAATGTGTGTCTCATATTCCTTCAAGTGCCTGCTCAGCTATGCATGCTCCTTTCTGCACTAGAAGGTGTGCGCCTGGCAGTCACTCGTAAAGATTGCTGACTTGGCTTTGTATAGATCCAATTTAAATTTCCCCGGAGACTCATGTGTTAATGTTCTCTGTGCCTTGACTCCCTTCTCCTTCCTCCCTCCACCATCCCACAGACTCAACCAATGCCAGTTAAGTTTGCAGTCAGATGATGACAGCAAGGAAGGAGACATGCAGTTTCATATTGCAGCACTTTCTGTGGCTGAGGGTTCCAGGCAAAGCTTGGCCCTTGTTGCATTCATCTCACCTACCAGCATCTGAATTTATCATCATTCTGTCGACACACAAGCTGTTCCACAAAGCTCAGGATGGGCATTAATCATCCAGAAATATTTCTGGGAACTAAAAATTACTCATCCTTTTCCTGTTGATAGTGACTTCTTTGTTTTGTCAATAGCCATTTTAGGGGCAGGGATTAGTCACATTGTGGTGTGGACAGGGGTCGTACTTAAGTCACTAAAATCTTTACTAGGTTTTCTTTTTATTCTCTCTCCTTCCCCCTTTCACCTTTTGCTTGCTTCATATAACCTCTATGTTCCAGTGGCATCTTCTGATAAGAGCGGAGCGGTGGTAGCTGTGAGCTTCCTCACGTCAGTGCCTTGCCTGGGCAGGCTACGAATGCAGTGATGCACTAGTGCTATGGTTTCCAACTCCCAAAGCCCAGTGGCTTTATAGTGCATCTCTTAGAACAGAATTTTTCATACCCCAAACCTCCTGGCACAGCAGACCTTTTCACACAGTATACAGTAAATCGAGCTCCTACTGCCTTATCCTTTAAAAGTTCATGTACTAGGTTGTTCTAACTAAGGCACAGGATTACAGTTTCCTTCACATTTTCAGCAAGGACTCTAAAGACTTATGTCATTGTTGCACAGCTTTATGCAGTGGCCTCATTTGAGAGTAGCAGAGCAGCATGGATTCACCCGCATCCCATCACCTAATCCCCGAAAACATCTTGTCTGTGTGACATACCAGTCCTGCCCAGAGGCATCAGGGAAACACAGTCCTGCACCAGGGTTTGAAATCCCAGTGTAATCTGCAGTAACACAGTCTAACCCCTCACTTGAGGCCATCTACAACAGCTCTTAAAGTTATTTTCTTAAACCATTCAACTTCAGCAGGCTAATCTGCTTCTTCGTACTGATTCCCTAAACTCTGGAACCAATTGCCTCCTCAAATTAGACACTCCTCCAGCCCCCACTCAGTTTCCTCATCCCTGCATAACTTCTCTCCCAACTGTTCCTGCTTCTAATATGTTCTAACCTCCTACCCACCTCCCACTCCTTTGTTCCATTTAACTTGGCTTGACATCCGCCCTCTCCAAAGCCTCCAGACTGTGTATCTACCTATTGACTGCGTATCCTCTATACTCTAGCACTTCTTTTCTCCAGCACTTACTACTCTTGTACTCAACGTATATTTTATGTCCTGTTCCCTTGTCACTGTACTCATATTCTTCAATTGTTGTAAAAGCTCATTCTTTAATTGTTATACTACTCTGTAATACACAGTACTGTTGTTTGTTCCTCCTGCCCCCTACTCCCGCTAGGACGCACCAGGAGATGAGCAATTGTATTCGCTCCGTGTGCCTTTCCTGGTGAAACTTTTCAGTACATAAATAAATAAATAAAAAACCCAGGAAACAAAAGATGCAGGTACTGACCCAGAACCATCTTTCACACTTGTTTTACTACGGTAAAACTGGCAGTGCATTCTAGCAGCTAGAGCACCAGCATAGGTACCTTGAGATCACGGGTTCAAATCTCAGCACAACCCTTTACTCACAGTGTGACCCTGAGCACATTCTTAGTGCTTTAGTGTATCCAGCTGTAAAAATGGATAAAAGGACCCCACTTATAATGAATAACTATATTGTACCTCGGCTGGGCTATTCTGAGTAAATAAATTATAAAAAAGAAACATAAGATTTAGGTAAAAAAAAAAAAATTGGGTCAGCCCTGTGGCGCTGATGGTTGAGGTGCTGGACGCCACACCTTGCACCATCAGTTAGGGAATGAACTCGGGCTGGCAGGGGAGAGGAAGGATTGAGGGTCCCATGACTGCTCTCCTTCCTCTGGGATGGGTGGGCATGGCACATCGCGCTGCAGTGGCGATTGGCAGAGGCCAGCCGCACTGCAGTGGCGTGCCTAGCAAGGAAAGAGAGCTCGGCAGGTGTCAGCATTGACATGCTTAGATGCCATTGCATGTCCAGCTCCCTAGGGACCAGAAAAGTGGAAAATGGCGGGGCGACCTCAGCGACTAATGGTCATGCCCTGCGCCCTCAGACATGAAAGGCGCCTTCGTCGGGGTGTGGCCGACCCTGTGTGATGGAGCGAGTCACGCAGCAGACCAGGTTCGGGGGTGCGTGTGCCGGAGGTTGTGGGGCCTGCTGCGCTGGGAGAAAAGTGGAAAATGGAGGGTGACCTCAGCGACTAATGGTCATGCCTCGCCCCAGACATGAGCGCCTTGATCGAGTGTGGCCGACCCTGTAGATGGGCCCAGTGCGCGCCAGACCAGGTTCGGTCCGTGTGCCGGAGGTTGTGGGGCCTGCTCCGCTGGGGAGAAAATATGCAGGGGGGGGAATCGGAGCCCAGTGATGTTGGAGGTGTGCATCCATGACACTTCATTTTGGAGACTGTGTCAGGGAGAAGGGTACCTTCCCACAGGTCCAGTGATAGCTGGCTTGTACTGTATATATAACAGGACTGATTCGCAGTGTCTTATAATTACCTATTGTGACAGGGTGCTGGAATTCCATGGAAAGCTGCTTTAAGGCATTCATTCTCTTATCTCCCTCTCCCTCTGTCTCTTTGTCTTATCTCTGTCTGTGTCTCCCTGTTTCTCTCTTAAAAATTCAAAAATATAAAAATAACTTTATTTGGCATAACAAGACATACAGGTATTGCCAAAGTTTATACGTAGAAACATAGAATCTAACTGCAAATAAATGAATTCCATACTCGATTTCAAGACAGCCTTAATGAATCATTTAATCAAACCATGTACAGTGCATGTAACTTGTAAACTGTGATACAGTGTTGTATTTTGTAAACTGTTGTTTTTATGTTTTAATTATCTGTAGTGTTTTATATGTGTGTTTCACACAGGTCTACAGTTGAAAACAGGATTTTGTATCCTAACAGTATGTACCTGTATAAAAATAAAGTTTTATGACTGAATAAAGGCTACTTGGCCCACCGAATCTGCCCATTTTTCCCTTCCTATATTCTCACCACAGACCCGTCTTGATCCACAGCTCTTTCTCCTCCTTCCTTTCCACTTTGATTTCCTTGTGCCTATCCCATACATTCTTGAACCCTATCAGTGTTTTCGCCCTCACTGTCTTCGCAGGAAGGCCATTCCAGGAATCCACTCTTTCTGTGAAGAAGTACTTCCACACATTCTCCTCAATCTATCTGCCTCCAACTTTATATCATGTCCCCTTGTTCTTGTATCTTCTTTTCTGAAAAATACTTTCCTCCTGTACCTTATTTACCCCCATCAGGTTTCTAAAGATCTCTATCATATCCCCCCTTCCAGAGTATACATATTGAGGTCCCCGAGTCTCTCCTTATCAGGCTTCTGGTGCATACCCAGCACCATCTTAGTTGCCATCTTCTGGATCGCATCCACTCTGTCTATGTCCTTCCACAGATGTGGTCTCCAGAACTGGACACAGTACTCAAGGTGGGGTCTTACCTGTGATCCATACAGGGGTAATACTACCACTCTCTTTCTGCTGGTGATACCCCTTCCTGTGCTTTCCAGTATCCCACCAGGCCTCCACATTGCATGGTTACCTTTAAAATTAGTTTAATTGCTGTATTGGTCCTTGTAAGAACAGATCCAGAAGCAAATGGTTTGATACCTTTTATTTGACCAACAGAGATGTTACAAAAAGAAAACAGTGTCTAAGCTTTCGGACTAACCAGGTCCTTCCTCAGAGACTTATGCCAGTTGTTTAGAAAGTTGTCCGAAGAAGGAGCTGGCTGGTCCAAAAACTTAGATACTGTTTTCTTTTTGTAACATCTCTGTTGGACCAATAAAAGGTCTCAAGCCATTTGCTTCTGGATCTGGTTATCATTAGGTCATCCGCTATAATTACCCCAAGTCTGTTTTCTGCTTGGTGGTTGGCAGTACAGTAGAAGCCGCTTTAACGGGACAGGCTGGTGGAAAGAGGATTGTCCCATTTAGGCAAGCGTCTCTTCAAAACGAAGTTGTCTATTTTGCTTTTTGTGGCTGTGTCGAGGTTAGACTGAATGAAAGTGTGAGAACTGTAACAGGGTAGTTGTGGCAAGCTGAAGTTCGGGAGAAGTGTAGTGTACTTAAGTACTTAAGAGCTTAGCGCAAAACTGCCCAAAGTGCCGTTTATTTTTTTGTTATTTTACTGCTTGTGTTAAACTTTGTGCTTTGTCCTGTCTAATCATTTTCGCATCCACTTAAAGTACTGTATACACTTTCATGTCTTCTTCCATAAGGGTTGTTGCAGTCTCAGTCAGGAATGAGAACAACGAGCGTGCTTCGGCCATTAGATCTTCTGGCATTGACACTGGCATTGCTGGTACTGTAGAGGGTGCAGACGTTGTTGCCAGCTGGAAAAAATCTGTGATGGTTGTTTGCCGTCCTTCCCTAACAGCTTATGCCTGCATGGAGCTTTCGCATTCAAACAGCTGTTGCCAAGTTGATGTCTGCCCACGTTGCTGACACCATTGCATAGCTGACTGCAGACCAGATAAAGCCTCCAAGGTGGACACCAGTCATGTCTCTTTTTGAGTGTCCTCTGATGTGTCCTCGCTTTCTGTGTTAGCACTGAACCTTTCAAAACAAACCTAACCAGTTCTTCATCCGTGAGTTCACCGATAGTCGCTATTGTGCTTTGCTTCACTGCTCCCCATGCTCTGTGAAGCATATAAATTGTGTCCAGAAGGTTAACTTTATAGGATATTTCTGCTGCATGCACAGTCTCCCCCTCGTCTATTGACAGTAAACTCTTGTTAGCCACATGGGAGCGATAGTGGCTTTTAAGATTTTTTATAATGCCCATATCTATTGGTTTCAATATGCTTGTCATGTTTGGGGGAAAGAAAACCAACTTAATAAATTTCAACCTTCGTTGCACATCGTGTAGGTGAGCACAGCAGTTGTCAACAAAAATAATTTCTGCTTTTTTTTTTAGCTCTGCATCCCAAGTGAGAAGCCAGTCCAGAAATGTACCACTTGTCATCCAGGCATTGCTGGATGCCGTGTATGTCACTGGAAGAAGTTTCAGATCTTTTGGGAAGCAATTCAGACACATGCTTTTCCCAATCACAAGCAGTTTTTTTTCTTTTCAGTGCCACTTTGATTGGCATGGCATAGGACAGAGATCCTGTCCTTTGCTTTTTTTTCACCAATTAGCTCGTTCTGCTTATGAGCGTGACCACGGTCTGGGTACCGTCTGTAAAATAGGTCAGTCTCATCAGTATTAAAAACATCAACTGGTCGGTACCCTGACAGGATTCCAGGCAGCACATCAGTGAGCCAGCTCTGTACAGAATTGGTGTCAGCATCTTGCTTCTCGCCATGTTCTTGTTTGAACATGATTTGGTACTGCTGATTCCACCTCGATAACCACCCGTCCATCGCGTCAAAACTTGAGTGTGCCATTTGTTGAGCTAACTCAGTAGCCTTGGCTTTTAACATTGGACTAGAGACTTGAGCACCCGTGTCCACAGCCTGGGAGAACCACAGAAGGAGGGCATCTTCTACTTCACTATCCTTGCCCTTCCTCTTCCTCTTTTTGCTGGATTGAGTTAACTCACCACTCACCAAGGATTGCATCCTTGTTTTTACTTATTCAGCCAGCCTGACTTCTAGAAATTTTAAATTCAGCAGCCACAGATGGCAGGGAGGCAGCTGAATTTTTCAGAACCTCAAGAACATGAACACGGTTGGCCAAGGTAAGCTTGTTTCCCGGTAGAGACATTTTTAAGCACTCTCAGCTCTCAGGTCAGTTAGACACTGCAGCAACAGACAAAATGATCAGCTAAAGTGGTGCTTTTAAACGATTTGCAGCTGACTGAAGACAATTACTGTGTGCTGTAAAGGTCACTCACAGTAGTTGTCAAAACCAGCTGCAAATAAGCCTTCAGTCATCCCAATAAAGCGACTTTCTACTGCAGGACCATGCCTACTAAATGATGTTACAATCATTGATTTAAATAGGGGAAAATTGTTTCCTACACAGACACCTTGCTTAAGCGGTAGTCCCGCTAAAGCATGTCCCGTTTTAATGGCTTATACTATACCACTCCACCCATTTTGTACTCTGCCCCTGGATTTCTGTGCTCCAAAATCATTATTTAGCACTTTTTCACATTGAAACCCAGCTGTCATACCCTTGACCACTCTTCCAGTTTTCTCGAGTATCTGTTTATCCACCCCCCCCGGAATGTCCACCCTGTTGCAGATCTTGGTGTCATCAGCAAAGAAGAAGACCTTCCCTTCCAGCTCTTCTGCAAAGTCACTTATAAAGACATTAAGATGGACCAGTCCCAGCACTAGTCCCTGAGGCACTCTGTTGATCACCCAACCTTCCTCGGAGTAAACTATGTTTACCACCGCCCTCTGTCACCTGCCCCTTAACTAATTTCTTACCCAGTTTACCACCTTAGAACCCACTCCTAAGCTTCCCAGCTTGCCTACTAGTCTCCTATGTGGAATGGTGTCAAAAGTCTTGCTGAAATCCAGGTGGGCCACATCTACCGCTCCTTCCTGATCCAGTTCCTTAGACACCTAGCTGAAGAAATCTATCAGATTTGTTTGACATGACCTCCCCCCTGTGAATCCATGCTGCATCAGGTCCTGTAACCCATGGGATTCAAGATATTCCACAATCCTTTCATTCAGCAGTGTTTCCATTAACTTTCCCACTACCGGCATCAGGCCGATACTGACCAGCCTATAATTGCCAGCCTCTTCCCTGCTACCACTTTTATGAAGTGGGATTACATCTGCCCTCCTGTAGTCCTCCAGAACCACTCCAGATTCCATTAATTTGTTGAATAGGACTGTCAGAGGTGTAGCCAGTACCTCCGAGTTCCTTCAGCACTCTTGGATGCACCCTGTCTGGTCCCATTGCTTTGTTCACTTTCAGATTAGTAAGTGCCTTTAGGACTCTCTCTTCTGAAAAAGGACTAGTGGCCTCCTCCTCCCTTCAAGGTTCCTGTTACTTTTTTGTGGTCCCTCCCATTCTCCTTCTACTGTGAACACTGAGCAGAAGTATTTGTTGAAGATGTCTGCCTTTTCATGGTCCCCCTCTGTATAGTCCACCCACTCCCTTTTTAACCTTAGAATCCCTCCTTTGGTCTTCCTCTTTTTGCTTACATACCTAAAAAATGCCTTGTCCCTTTTTGATACTGCCTGGGCTTCTCTCTCTCCTCAATTTGCACCTTTGCAGTCCTTACTGTTTTCACTGCTTCCCTCTGTTTCTCCTGACAACCTCCATATCCTTCTCCCTCTGCATCTCATTGTACCTTCTGAATGCAACCTATAGTCTTCATGTTTTCCAACCCTTCTTTTGAGAACCATAGCTGTCTCTTTTTCCTCTGGTTTTTGCTCACTTGCTTGATGCTGATTTGTTGCCTTCGCTGTGCCCCCTTTTAACTTGGCCCATTGTTCCTCCACCCCCAGGTCATCCCACCCTGCCAGGGCATCTCTGAAGCATTTACCCATCTTTATGAAATCTGCCCATCTGAAGTCCAGGACCCTCACCCATGTGTAGCTTGATTTCCAGTGTCATCCTTCTGTTGAACTACACTGTACGTTACTCACAGGTCCCCAGGTGTCCCCCAACGTTTGCAACACTGTCCCTGTTGGTGAGAATCAGGTCCAGTATTGCCTCAGCATGAGTGGGTTCACTGACTAGTTGCCAGCAGAATGCCCCCTGCAGGGAGTCCAGGATGTTCCTGCTTCTAGCTGAAGCCGCAGTTGGGAGGCTCCAGTCTCCCTATGGAGATTGAAGTCCCCCACTAGTAGCACCTCCTTGTTTTCTGCCATCTTGCCAGTGGCTTCCAACAGTACCCTGTCAAACTCCTCCCCCTGTGCTGGAGGTCTGTAAATCATGCCAATACGAATACTGGCTCAGTTTCCTGACTCCAGGGTGGCCCACAGTACTGCTGCTCCCCTTGATATCCCTGTATTTCTGTTGCTTTTATACATCAAACTATTCAAGCCATAACCATAGTACAGTGCACTTAAAGTGAACCTTTCCTGCATTTCTTTTTGCTAAAAAGCAAAACTATGGAGCTCCCTCACATCAATGGGAGCTTTACCATGATGTTTAAAATGTTTTCCATTAATCCCCAAAGGAAGGGAAGGGGAAGGGATTGCAATTTGCCTCAGAGGAGGGATTTCTTGTTAGTTGAACCCTGCCATCAGTTGGTACCAAAACCTATTTGAAATTGGGAAGTCAGCTTTGAAAAAGAATGGAGCACGCCCTCGTGCTCTCCCTGTAGATACATCACAAAATGTCTTAGCATGGGGGCAGATCACAGAATCAGGAAGTGAAACTGGATTGTGCTGCCAGCCACTTGGGGGAAAATTATGATCCCTTCCCTTCCTTTGGGGGCTAACAGAATTTTTTTTTAACTTTATGTTTATTATTTTTTTTCTTAGAAAAATACAAACATAGAACAAGGAACAATAATCTTAACAACAACAATGGCTGCTATCCAAAGAGTACATAGTTAGTGTAGGTAATCAATTCCATATATAAAAGTGGTCATAATACAAAAGCTACAATGCCTGATACCACAATATATTTAACCGTTAAAGATAAGTGAAGTATAAGAAAATTTACAAGTATATATCGGAATAATGGTACAACTTGGTTAGAATGGCGATCCAGCTAGGGCAAACAGGGGAGAACCCCTGCAGATAGTAGGAGTAAGAGTCCATACTATGATTGGAAAGCCAGTTGACCACATCAGTAAATCTGATGCAGGCTACCGCTCTTACAGAGCTGAACCCCCTATTGCTCCAAACCAGACAGCCACCTAGGAGCTTGCAGGGCATGCCCTCCCCACCCCAGCAAGACCAGACTTAACTCTTGTCAGGAAATGAAATCCCTCTTGTGTCTCATGATGTAGAAGACCCACCACTTCCACAAGATTTCAGATTTTTCAAGCTGATGGTGTACCTGTGCTGTCAATTTTTCCATATTGTATATTCCTATAATTATTTATTGCCAGAGAGAAATCATGGGAGTCGTGGATTTGAACCAGTTTTTTGTAATGGCTTTTTTTCACAGTCAAAAGGCAAATGTTAAGTAAGTTTCTGGTGGGTGGGGATTTCCATGCACCCTGATACCTAGAAAATAGAAACAAATCTATAGTCAAGGGCATCTGATCTCCAAACAGCTCTGATATCTCTATGGCAAGTGAAATCAAAAAAGGCTTTAATAATGGACATTCACGAAAAATGTGACCATGTGTAGCAGAGGCATGTCCATAACCCCTCCAACAGGCCGCACCCCTCCAGGGGGTGAGGGGGCATATTTATATTTTATGGATGGTACCCAAAAATAGCGAATGGTGACCTTCCAAGAAAACTCTTTCCATCCTTGAGAACTGGTGATAGAGTGTAAGAATTTGACATGATTTTGCCAATCATGACCATCCAGAGGGTGGTGCAAATCTACCTCCCAGGCTGTTCTGACACTATCCCCCTATTGTTCACTTCTATGCAAATGATGCTATCATCTACCGTTCTTCTCCTGATATCAGGTGGCTCAATTCAACGCTAGCCTCCGATTTCCTTACCCTTGAGGGCTAGTTCCTTCAGAAGCAGCTTGTTCGTAATACTAAAAAAACAAAGAGCATATTATTCTCCAACTCATCCGCACCAACCCTCTCCCCGCTGGCTGTACTTTCACATACTGGGGATGCACTTAAATTGGTCACATCCTTCAAATACTTGGGAGTCACCTTAGATCCCTCACTTACTCTGTATGCACATGTTACAGCCATCACCAAAACCATAAACCAAAAAATCGATGTTCTGTACCGCATCCATCTGTTCCTTACATTGACCTCCTGCCACAAGATTGTGGATGCCACACTCCTGCCCCTCCTTATATATGGTGCTCCATTACTACTCTCTGCTACCACATCTGTACTAGCACGCCTATCACAGGCCTACCATAGAGTTGGCAGGTTTGCTCTCGGGGCCAATGCTTGGCACCAGCACTGCAATGTCCTGTCTGCCCTGGGATGGTTAGCCTATGAATTAAAATTACGCTATGCCACACTAAGCTTTGTATAAGCTTGTACATCGCTTCACTTCTCCTTGCCTTGCTGATATTGTTCAACGTCGTCTCCCTCAACATACCCTCAGATCTACCTCCTTGCCTCTTCTCTCAGTGCCAAACTTATGACTCTCCATGGCTCGGAGATCATTTGCATTTTCTGCTGTGTCCTACTGGAACTGGCTACCTCCTTCTATACTGGCCTGCACCTCCCGCTCTCAATTTCAAAGTTCGCTGTTATCTCACCTAACCGCTCTACCTTTTATTATTTATTTAGTTTTTGTTTACCGGGTAAGTACCTTAGCCAAGACATGACTATTTTCAGGCACGACTCGGGAGATTACAATAGGTAGGCAGGGAATGACATTTAATAACAGGAATAACAAGATACAGAGCAACACAATAATTAGACAGATTTCATGATTTGGAGCAGGATGGGTCAGTAGTCCACTAACAGTAACATTAACAATAATTAATGATTACAAACATGCATGGTAAGCACGACTGGGTTAAGAGCTGCTAAAGCATAACCAATAGAGACATAAGAGCTTAATAACATAAACAGGTGGGTAGGCCGAGAGGGGAGCAGTTTGCAGCATTGGAGAGTGAGGTGGAGCCTGAAAGCAAAAATTCAGGGGGTGTTTGAAGCAGACTCAGAAGACCTGACTGAAGAGGAAGTTTCTATAGTTTGTTTTAAACTGGGCATGGCTGGGGGCTAGGCAAACATTAAGAAGCAGGGTTGTTCCAGAGTTTAGTCATCGAGTGAGAGAAAGCGAGGGTTCCTTTGTGAGATTTACATCTCAGTGTTTTCAGCAGCGATTTGTCAGATGACCTGAGATCATAGGAGGGGGACAGAGGAGTTAGTAGGGAGGCCAACGATACAGGGATCCCTGTTCTTATAACATTGTCAGTCAGGGAGCCAAGGGCAAAGGTTCGAGCCAATGCAGGGGGTAGCCAGTTTAAGTCTGCATATAGTTGACAGTGGTGTTTAGACCAGGGTGAGGCCGAGGCATACCTACAGATGCTGTTATAAGTGGTATCCCACTTTCTAAGGAGAGTGGTGAATGAACTCAGATAAGTGGCTACCCCATAGGATAAGGACGTGAGCAAGATACCACGAGCTATGTCTAATCTAGCCAGTTTCGTAAGGACATAGCTGGTTTTGTAAGCAGCACCAATTTTTGCATTGACTGATTCATAGGAGGATGTTATATGCTTTTCAAAGTTGAGGTTTTCATCAAGGAGTACTCCAAGATATCTGAAAGAGCGTACAGGTTTGAGAAGCAAGCCATCATGACCAGATACTTGAAATAGATCATGATTGTTGTTTAAGTTGACTGTTGAACCAAACAACATAGTATGCGTTTTATCAACATTAAGGATTAGTTTATGAAAGTAAAGCCAGGATTGAATAGCCCTAAAAGCAGTGGTAAGGGTCTGGTTTATATGGTGTGTATTCTTGTCATTACAATACAGTACCAAGTCATCTGCATAAAGGATAGCTGAGCAGTCGGGACTGTTTGGCGAGATGCTGTTGATAAATATGGAGAAGAGGAGGGGTCCTAATATCGATCCTTGAGGAACACCTAGATTGATTGTCTTTGGGCTGGACACAGCGGAGTTGAATCTAACGAGCTGTGTTCTATTCGACAGATAGCTATTAAACCAGGCAACCGAGTTAGGTGAGAAACCAAGAACTAGGAGACTATCTAGTAGAAGGGGATGGTCAACAAGGTCAAATGGCTTTGTCAGGTGAATAAAAACTGCATCTGTAAGGTGGCCATTGTCCATCACAGTTAAAGTATAATTTTTAAGGTGGAGCAAGGCTGTGGAGGTACTATGACCTCTCCGAAAGCCATACTGAGTTGACGAGAGAAGGTTATATTTAGTCCTGAATTCAGTAACTTGAATCGATACTAGTTGTTCCATTATTTTACTTAGTACTGATAGTATAGTTATCGGTCGATAATTAGCCATATCTCTTTTATCGCCTTTCTTAAAGACCAGGATGATTCTGGACATTTTCCATATATCCAGGACAACTCCATTGCACAGAGAGAGAGAGAGAGTAAAAATCAGTGATAACAGCTGAGCAATAAATAGTGCAGCCAGTTTTAGAAGTTTGGGTTCTAGACCATCAGAGCCTACACTAGTGTTGTCAGAAATGGTGTTTAGCAGGCCTAGGACATCAGATTTAGAAATAGCCTTGAAATAGAAAGGAGGAGGAAGAGCAGTAGGGGTGGACGGAGCGGGCGGAGATATGGACTGACCTTTGAGGAAGCCAAATGTAAAGCTGGATAGGTCAGAGAATTGTTTATTGAAAGCTTCCGCAATGGTCCTAAGGTTGTTACAATGGACTCCATTGATGATCATATCATCGGCCAAGTGAGTATTAGTAGTACCTAGGAATGATTTGATGTGTGCCCAGAATTTTCTGGAGTTGCCTGACGCTTCCAGCAGAAGCCCTTTACAGTATGAGCTTTTTGCAAGTCTAATCTGCTTTTCAAACAACATGAAGTCTTGCTATATTATGACAATTGCAGTATGACCGCAGGTTAGAACTGCTCCGGAGGTGAAATAGTTAACTTCCATGCAAGGCATGGAATCTTGAGCGTGAGCTCGGTTAAGGAAGCTCTGTCTGCTTGCTTTCAAACCAAAACCGTCAGATTCTTTACTCCGCCTCACTGAACAGTCGCTCCGGAGATTTCTCCTTTTGCTCGGTTCATTTTCGCGGTTTAAAACAGTTTAAAATATTAAATTTAGTTTAAATTTAACCGCAACCATTCGGTTCAAGCTCTGTCTGTGGTAACGTAAGTAATAGATAGTCTTTACATACAAATTCTTTGTGGAACTTGTAAAACATTTATCGGTTCGGTTTGAACCGATTAGGTTGCATTTTCAATTGCTAGTCTTTTTTAGAGTGTGGTTCCCGGTTCCTATCGGTTCTAAAAAAAACAGATTTCATTACGGTTTTTTCCACGGCCCGTGACACGGTTGGGAACTGATAGGAGAGTCTTGCTTGGCGGATTGCCATAAACGGGCAAGTTTTGGTTAGGCTGGCATAATGTCTGAGAAACCCAAAAGAAAAACCCGGCCCACTGGGTTTCAGCACTGCGATGTCTGTGGGGAAGCCTTTGCCAAGGCTGACCCTCACACCACCTGTATTTATTGTCTGGGGTTTGACCACCTCAATTCAGACTGCCAGATTTCAAGAATTTCCCTGCTGCCACCGTTGAAAAGAGAGTTGGTAGGCTCAGGAAAGAGAGGCCAAAAGTCCGCTGACCCGGATGGCCGGCCCGGTTTGGTGCCAACCAAACCTGAGGGAATGCCCTCTGACCAGGGTGATACTTCCTCGGGCCAACGAAGAGCTGGCTCCGAGGAGCCAGTTCCCGTAAAAAGGACTAGAAAGTCTGCTGCTGTGGAAAAAGTCCTTTCCCCAACAGCTGAAGAGATAGCCAAAGCAATCCAAATTGTCCAGTCTCTTTCCCGGTTTCTGAACCGACTCCATCTGGAGACATTCAGTTCACCAGGTCTCACCGGTTCAGGATTATGATTTTGAGGAATTTTATGAACCGTTGGAAGGAGGAGTATGAAGAGTGATTATGGTCTGGAAGATCTGGACTCTCCTATTGAGCCAGATACCTCCCCAGACAGACCTTTAGGGTCCCCCCAGGCTTTCTGAGTCCCCTGCTCATTTCATCTTTTACAAGAAGGTTGCTGAAACTCTTCAGCTTCCTGTTGAGGAAGCTGTGGATGATCAGGAAGAGCCTGATTATGTAGAAATTATGGATATTCCAGAATCTAAGAGACTGTCTATTCCCCTTCATAAATCTTTCAGGAAACAGACAGTAAAAGTTTTAAAAACTCCTCATTCTATACCTCCTGTGGATAAAAGGATGGACAGAAGATATACTTTATCAGGTTCTGACATAGAATTTCTCACACAGCAATGTAGCCATGTGGGTGTAGTGCAGGCTGCAGCCTGTGACAAGGCAAATATCCTCCTAGCTTCACATCCTCCTGAAAAGGACTCCAGGAAGATTGATGCTATGGCAAAGAAACAGTACATGGCAGCATCCTTGGGGCTCAGACAAGCAAATTACATGGCTTATGCTGCCAGATACCAGAAATCCAGATGGGATACTGTGCTGGTTCTAGTCAAACAACTCCCTGACAAGTTTGCCAGGGATCTGGAACAGGTGGCTTTAGATGGTATCGAGGCATCAAAAATGCAATTTCATGCTGCGGTGGACTCTAATGATTTATCTTCTAGAGTTATGGCTACTTCTGTGGCACTTCGCAGAATGGCCTGGCTCAGATGCATCACATTGTCACAGGATACCCAGTCAAAAGCCATTGATTTTCCTGTGATTGGCAATTCTTTGTTTGGGGAGCAAACAGAGAATTATATGAAGAAAATGGATCCAAAGCCCCTGCCAAGCAGGCACCCTGATGGGGTAGCCAGGGCAGCTTCTCCTCTACTGGTAGGGGGCAGGCTGGCTTACTTTGTCCAGGACTGGAAGTCTCTCACATCAGACAAGTGAGTCCTGGAAGTAGTAAGCCAGGGACTGGTCCTCAGCTTCAGAAAATTTCCGAAGCTGAGGACCAGATCTTTTCCTCCTGCATCTCCTTCGGAGGCACCCGCCTTACAGTCAGAGGTCTCCACCCTCCTCGCTCTCAGAGCCGTGGAAAAGGTTCCACCCCTACACCAGGGCAAAGGGTTGTACTCCAGGTATTTCCTTACCCCAAAAAAGACAGAAGAATGGCGGCCCATCCTGGATCTCAGATACCTAAACAAGCACCTTTTAAAACCAAAGTTCAAAATGGTGACTCTGGGAATCATTTTACCTTCCCTAAGGCCAGGGGACTGGCTAGCATTCCTGGACCTCAAGGATGCCTACTTCCATATTCTCATCAGAAGCTCCCACTGGAAGTACCTCAGGTTCAAGCTGCCCTCAGGCCATTACCAGTTCAGAGCAATGCCCTTTGGACTCACCTCAGCTCCAAGGGTATTTACCAAGTGCCGGGCAGTAGCAGTAGCTTGCCTAAGAAGGCAAAAGATTGCCATCTTTCCTTATTTGGACGATTGGCTCATAGTAGGACAATCCCCAGATCAGGTCAACCTACATCTTCAGATAACCCAGCAACTACTTACATCACTAGGTTTCCTTCTGAATCTCTCAAAGTCAGTACTAGAGCCTGTCCAGCTCCTAACCTTCATAGGCGCAGAGCTGAATACCCAGGAAGCCAGGGCCTTCCTCCCTCTAGACAGGGCAAACACCCTAGTCTCCCTGGCCTCTTCATTCACCCTGCAGGTCTCTTGACCAGCAAGGCATTTTCTGCAGCTCCTAGGGCACATGGCTGCTTCCACAGCAGTAGTGCAAGGAGCAACATTTCAGATGAGGGACATTCAGTTCCATCTGAGGGCCTTTTGGTCACAAGGAAAGGATCCTCTTACCAAACTGATCCCAGTAACTCGAACCCTGATCCAAACCCTTCAGTGGTGGCAGGATCAGAGCAACCTGAGACAAGGAGTTCCCTTTGTCACTCAGCCTCACTCATTAATCCTTACTACAGATGCATCTCTCTTGGGGTGGGGGGCCCACATGGGCGATCTCACTACCCAGGGACTGTGGTCCCCACAGGAATCTCTGCTCCACATCAACCTGTTGGAGCTCAGAGTAGTTTTTCTAGCACTTCAAGCTTTCTCAAAATCTGTTCAGAACAAGACTGTGCAGGTCAGAACAGACAACACCACTACAATGTGATACATCAACAAGCAGGGGGGCACTCGGTCTACGACCTTGTGCACCGAAGCCATGAAGTTGTGGTCTGTGGCGTACTCCCTGAAAACCTCCCTTATGGCAGTTCACCTCCCAGGCAAAGACAATGTCCTGGCAGATGCTCTCAGCAGGATCTCTCAGGGCCATCACGAGTGGTCCCTGGATCCACTGGTTCTGGGAGTGGTATTTGCCAAATGGGGCACCCCGCAAATAGATCTCTTTGCAGCTCCAGACAATCATCAACTTCCTCTCTTTTGCTGCAGGCCCCCAGTCTTGGGCTCAGTCCCTCTGGACGCCTTAGCCCTCAGCTGGGTAGGGAAGTTTCTCTATGCCTTCCCTCCTTTCCCTCTCCTGTTCAAAGTGCTAGTCAAAATTATTTAGTTTTTTAGTTATTTAATTATTTAGTTTAGTTTAACCAGTGTCAGTGGCTCAGTAGGTAGCACACTCGCCTCTGAGGCCGGGAGATCAGAGGGCTGTGGGTTCAGTTCCCACATCTGGCACTTGGGTTAATATCCCAGTACTGACACTGTAGTGCAGCATGGGAGGGGTGCTGCACTTCTGAGGTGCCGTCTTTCGGATGAGACGTTAAACGAGGTCCCATCTTCCTGGATTGGTGGTAGTTCAGGTGGATGTTAAAGATCCCATGGCACTTATCGAAAAGAGCAGGGAATTTCCCGTGTCCTTGCCAAATTTACCTCATTCACTAAAAATACCACCAACAGCTTAATCTGGTTCAAAGTCAGTTGGCATTCATCTGTATCCCCCTCCCCCGGGTCGTGCCTGAAAATAGGCAGGATTTGTCTAGTGCATTTAACCGGTCAGCAAAAGCTAAATAAATAAATAAAAATCAGAGCCCAATCCTGCAGGGTCATTCTGATTGCCCCGGATTGGGCCAGGCAACCCTGGTATCCTCTCCTCCTGTCCTTAGCAGTCCATCCTCCCCTGTGCCTTCCCAAGAATCACAATGTGTTAACATGTGCCCAGGGAAGAGTTTGGTACCCGAATCTCAAGTCTCTCAATCTCAAGGCCTGGTTCTTGAAGAGCTGGAGTTTGCTGGCTACACCTCTCTCAAGGTGTAATGGATATACTCAAGGCTTCTAGAAAGCCTTGTACCAGAGCTACCTATAACTCCAAATGGAAAGATTTTCCATGTGGTGCTCGGAAAGAATATTTCCCCAGACACTGCTGATTTACCCACAGTTCTAGATTATATGGTCCATCTAAACACTTTAGGGCTGAGACCAGCTACCCTGAAGGTACATTTGGCAGCTGTCTCTGCTTTTCTTTCAGCAGGTAAACCCTCTCCTCTTTCATCTCACCCTGTATTTGCCAAGTTTTTTAAGGGTTTGCTTCACACTAACCCTCCATTCAGGGCCCCTGCCCCTGCCTGGGATCTCAATGTTTGCATTGCTCAGCTCATGCAACCTCCTTTCGAGCCCTTGTCTTCAGCTGAGCTTAAGTTCCTGACTTGGAAAACTGTGTTTTTGGTAGCTATCACCTCTGCCAGACGCATAAGTGAATTGCAAGCATTGTCAGTGGAACCAGACTTTATCTCCTTTCACAGAGATAAGGTAGTCCTTCGGAGTAATAGAAAGTTCCTGCCTAAGGTGGTTTCGGATTTCCACCTTAATCAATTTATTTCTCTCCCTGTTTTCTTCACTGACCATTCTTCCTCTGGTGAGAGGAGGCTGCACAGCTTAGATGTGAAGAGGCCCTTAGCTACTACATAGAGCATACCAAGGGTCACAGGTTTGACTCCTCCAACTGTCCTCACTTATGGTGAGGTTGGGAAGGAAACCTGCCACTAAAGATCCATTGCCAGGTGGATTGTCTCTTATATCCAATTCTGTTATGAAAAGTTGGGTAAGATTCCCCCTCAGGCCTGAGGGCTCACTCTACCAGAGGTACAGCTGCTTCTCTGGCTGCGCCAGAGACATCCCCATTCTAGAGATTGTCAAGCAGCTACCTGGAAAGCAGTTCACACTTTTACCAAGCATTATTCCCTGGACATTCAAGCTAGGAGTGATGCTCGGTTTGGCACAGCTGTCCTTCAGAGACTATTCCCTAAGTAGGTTCTGTCCCTCCTCCATGGGGGTACTGCTGTGTAGTCTGCAATTGTCATAATATAGCAAGACTTCATGTTGTTTGAAGAAAAAATTACTCACCTTAGTAATGTTGTTTCTTCTAATGGAGTCTTGCTATATTATGACCTCCCTCCCTGCCTGCCCCTCTCAGAACCTCGTTTTTGCACTGTGGGTGGGCATCACAGTGTTGGCACTCTATTTTTCTTGCCACTTTGTTGTTTTGTTTCACCCTCCCTAGGGTGAGTGTGTTTTTATTTCATTATTGGGTCTCTTGACTTGAGTCTTTTTTCGAGACCAACAAGTGTGTTTGTTAGGGTAGTAGCCAGTTGGCTAGTGTAGGTTTACAGCTTCCACACAGAACATTAGTGAGTTTTAATTCGTAAAGATCTGATGGTTTCGGTTTGAAAGCAAGCAGACAGAGCTTCCTTAACTGAGCTTGCGCTCAATATTCCATGCCTAGCATGGAAGTTAACTATTTCACCTCCGGAGCAGTTCTAACCTGCGGTCATACTGCAATTGTCATAATATAGCAAGACTCCATTAGAATAAACAACATTACTAAGGTGAGTAATTTTTTCTTTGCACTCGTTTCTGTGGGTCCTATAGGTATGGTAATCATCAATAAGGCCAGCTTTTTGGAAATGCTTCCAGCTTTTATCCCTGGTATGCAATGCAGCCGGGAGATCTTTGTGTAATCACTTAGTGGGAACCGCGCGAACCCGCCGGGTCACAGAGGGAGTATGGTCTGTCCTGAACTGCATGAAATTGTTCCAGAAAGTAGACAAGAGCCATTTGGGCATCCAGGGCCTGAGAGAGAGATAGGACCAGTCAATGGATGAGACTTCATACAGGAACTTTGCCTGGTTCAGATTAGCGTAGTTCCTGAAGGTGATGTAGCGCGGGGGCTGAGTCTGGGAGCAAGAGTGTTGCCACACACAGATAGTAGGGGAGTGATCAGATATGCTATCCAGCAGGGTGCCTACCTTGCTCTTGCTTCCGCTGACTCCTAACCCCTGTTCACTCCTTGCATGATTCTCCTAGCAAAACTTTCCACTCTCTCTATCTCCTGCTCTCCAAGACAAAAAAAAATACTGTAAATGATGTCTGCATGTAAGGTTTTGTTGACTGTTATTTGTTGATTTTGTTAAATTGCTTTTCTAGGGACATGGCTATGTTGTTCATCCACACTGTCTGGCAGGTTCCTTGCCGCTTTAAATCTTGCTGGAAGGTCTTCAAGCTGGCTCCTCCCACCCACCCGGGTGGTAAAACTCTTGGCTCCGCCTCATGATGCCAGATCTTCCTTACCGCTTGGAAGCTCAGGTTCCCTCCTTAACGCTCTGCGTGTAGACTGGATCCTAATTCTTCGGTTCGCCCGAAACTTACTTTAAAATTTTCAAGACTTCGGTCAAGTTTCTCCCTCGCGGCTGCGATAGACAAATCGACTCCCGGATTTCGGCGGTGCTCTTGTGGGCAGAAAATGTCCAGGATGGACCTGCACTTCACGTGCGTCTACTGCCTCGGCCTAGAACATGACCCGCAGGCCTGTGAGTTATGCCGTTTGTTTTCGGCCAACGTCCTGGAAGACCACGCTGCCTGGTTACAGCTAGGGCGCCCCGAGAAGTGCTACCCGCTGGTGAAGTCGAAGGAGGCCCGTTGGGCAGTTACCGTGGCGGCTGGCTCAGCTGAGCAACTCGAGCAGATGATCGCCCTCGAGGAGGAGGCGGCACAGGCCGCATCATCCTCTTCCTCGGTCGCGGCATTTATCCTGCTTTCTCTGGGTACCTCTTATTCAGCTTCTTTCAAGGAGCTTTGCCAATCCCTTTCTATGAAGGGAGAGGGGCCATCAGGACATTCTTCTCGGTCCAGAAAGAAGGACTCAAAAGGTAAGTCCCATCATCTGCGTTCGTGGGAGCAGGAGAGGTTCCCTTCCCTGGCCAGTCAACACTCGACTTCGGTCGAGGTATTGGCTAAGGTCGCTGGCTTCATGGTGTACCCGTCAGGTCAGCCGGCCGAGACACCCGTCGATGCGGTCCAGATTTTTCTCGACCCGTCGGATGGGCTGTCGACTGGTGAAGCCGACAGCCCTTCTTCACTGGTTCCCCCAGTGGAGACCGAGGACCTGCCTGCGCCTCCGGTACCACAGTCCCCGGTTAAGGCTTCCGAACCGAGGGAAGAGCGGGTGTCTCCCGCCCCTTCCCAGACCCATCCTCGGAAACGCCGAGGATCTCGGTCTCGGACATTGTCTTGGTCCAGCCGATCCCGCTGACATCGGCGGTCTCGGTCTCGGCACCGAAGTAAGCGGCACCGCCGCTCGTCCTCGTCTTCCTCCTCAGAATAGGAGAGGCTTCAACGTGAGTTGCATCGACGCTACGAGGACCTGATGTGGCAGCAGTTACTTCTGTCCGGGAACAAGTCGATGCCATTGCCTTCCCCGGCCATCAAATGATTGTCACCTGAGCGGCTGAAACAACCCCTCGCTGTAGCCGAGGTGCCCAAGCCTGGGCCGGTTGTTCGTCCAAAACCAGCTGCCCCACCGATTGTGGTGGAACCTCCGCCTCCACAACTGAAATTGGGGGTGCCGAACAAGGACTTTCGGTCGGGTCAGGGCCTGCCCCACAGGTTGTCGGCCACCCTCACTCCCGACCGTCCTTGGCAGGTGAAGGGTGGCTCAGGCCCCAGGCAGCTCTTCGCGGACTCCTCAGAGTCCGACGATGACTCCTCCCTGTTCTCCAAGCCCATTGACCTGGAGTCCTCCGGGGGCCAGTCGATGGACGAAAGGCCATTGTCCTTCATGGGTTTGCTTCAGCTCATCTCGGAGTCCACCGGGATGCAGCTCGAGCCCATATCCAAGTGGGCCGAGTATCCCCTGACGGAGATACTGGACCAAGGGGATTCACCCACGGAGGCCTTTCCGGTGGCTGAAGCCTTTGTTGGCCCAGCCTTGGAGCTCTGGCAGTGGCCTGCTTCCTGTCCTGCGCCTTCGGCCAGGATGGCCAGGAAGTATACCCGGTCCCGGTTCTTTGCGGTTTTGACACCCCTCCGCCGAGGGGTTGGTCACTGACAGTGTTTTCAGCGTTCGGGAACGCTAGGGATGTGGACAAGCCCCGAGAGAGTCCAAAAGCTGGACCATGCCGGGCTAGGTATATGCTGCGTCCTCCCTTGGCCTCTGCCAGGCCAGCTCAGCCTTGCTGATGGCACACTTCTCCCATGCCCTCATGGGCTCCCTGGATGAGGTGATCCCTCATCTCCCAGCCGACCTGCAGACCACGGTCCGGCAGGTATGGGACCAGGGTAGGGCAGTGGCTAAACAGCAGCTCCAAATGGCTCTGGACATTGGAGACTCCTGTGCCAGATTGGTTGCGGCTGAGGTGGCTGTGTGCCGCAGAGCGTGGCTGAGGATATCCACCTTCACGGCGGATACCCAGCACAAACTGGCGGATGTCCCCTTCCTGGGGACCGACCTCTTTGGCCCTGGAGTGGAAGGTCACCTCCAGTGGATTGAAAAGTCCAATGCCACTCTGGACTCAGTCACCTCCGCCCAGAAGGACAAAGGCCACCGACAGCAGCAGCACAAGTCTTTTCCTCCTTCTGCGCCTGCGGCACGTCCGGCCCAACAGCACCAGTACCAGGGCCAGCAGGCTTGTGCTTGTCATCCCAAACCCAAGCCCGTGGCTTCCTTCAACAGGAAGCAGGGAGGTAAAGGCCCAGGAGGTCCCTCGGCCGGTCCCTCCTCTAAGCCTGCCCAGTGACGGGTTGAGGGGTGTCGCCCTCAGCCTCGTCACTCCCCCCGAGTTCTCCTCGTGGGGGGCGGCTCCATGCACTTCCTTTGCTTGGTCCGTTATCACCACGGACCATTGGGTTTTGGAGGTGGTAGGAAGGGCCTGCCCCTGGAGTTCGAGCAGGCCCGCCTTCCAAGCCGTCGCCTCCGGGGCTCACGGGTCCGCAACCTCTTTGTCGGCTTGCCATGCTGATATCGCCCTGCTCCTTGAAAAAGGAGTGATCAGGAAGGTGGCAGATCCTCCTCCAGACCCGGGGTTTGTGTCCAGGTACTTCCTGGTCCCAAAACGGATGGGGGTCTGGCGCCCCATTCTCAACCTGCACGACCTGAACAGGTTCCTAAGGTCTCAGACCTTCAGGATGGTCACTCTGGCTCAGATAATCCCATCCTTGGAACGAGGCGTGTGGTTCTGTTCTCTGGACCTTCAGGACGCGTTCTTTCACGTCCCAATCCGTCCGTCCCACCAGAGATTCCTCCACTTCAGGGGAGGATCCCTCTACAAGTTCGGGCCATGCCCTTCGGCCTTTCCCTAGCTCCCAGGGTCTTCACCAAATGCATGGCAGTGGTGACAGCATTCCTGCGGCGCCGAAGGGTCCGGGTGTACCCCTACCTGGACGACTGGCTGATTGCAGCCCCCTCCAGAGCGGAGGTGGAGCAGTCCAGAGATCTGGCCCTCCAGGTTTGCTCTCAGGTTGGCCTCCTCATCAACGAGGCCAAGTCGGAACTCGTGCCAAAGCAGGTGATACAATTCATTGGGGCAGAGCTCGACTCTCTACGAGCCAGAGCACAGCTCCCAGCGGACAGGGCCCGAGGTTCTTTCCTCCTTTGCTCAATCATTTCAGGTTGGGCAATTGCGCCCTGCCTGGGACTTCCTGCACCTCCTGGGCCTCATGACAGCCTGCTCCAGCATGGTCCATTGGGCCCACTGGTACATGCGTCCCCTTCAATGGGGGCTGGCTAGCCAGTGGTCACAGCACTTCGATCCTCTGGATCAGCTAGTGACAGTGACCCAGGGGATGTGGAATGCTGTCCAGTGGTGGACCGTTCCAGCACATCTGCAGGAGGGCATCCCGTTTGTCCGCCCCGAGCCGACGGTCTCTCTATCGACCGATGCCTCTATGATGGGTTGGGGTGCCCATCTGGGGGAGCACAGAGCGCACGGCCTCTGATCCCGATTCCACATCAACCTGCTGGATCTTCCGAGCGGTTCATCTAGCCCTCACTGCCTTCGCTCCGTTTCTACGGGGTCAAGTGGTTCAGGTCCAGACGGACAATACCACGACCATGTACTACCTAAACTGCCAGGGCGGGACGTGCTCCATGCTTCTGTGCAGGGAAGCTCTCCGCATTTGGTCACTCGTGCACAGCCTGGAGGCAGATCCCTAAGCCGGATAGGGGCTGCGTCCCATGAGTGGTCTCTCCTGCTGGAGGTAGTACAAGATCTATTCTCCCATTGGGGCATGCCTCAGGTGGACCTGTTTGCCTCCAGGGAGAATGCGAAGCTGAGACTGTTTCATGCCCGGCCCCCTCAGCAGGGCTCGCTGAAGGGGGATGCCTTTTTGAGGCCATGGACCCCGGGCCTCTTTCGCCTTTCCCCCATTTCCCTTGATCCACAAGGTGCTTCTCAAGGCGAGGAGGGACAAGGCACAGGTGATTCTGGTAGCCCCAGACTGGCCCCACCAGTTCTGGTATCCAGATCTCCTCAGTCTCAGCTCCAGGCTCCCGAGGCGGCTTCCAGCCCGCCCGGACCTGATCTCAGTCAATCAGGGGAAGGTATTCCATCTGGACCTTCAATCCCTGCAGCTGACGGCCTGGTTTCTGAGTGGCTAGAGTTCCAGGCCTTGGGTCTTTCCAACGAGGTCCTCGACATCGTTGAGGCATCCCGTAAGGAGTCGATCAGAAAATGCTATGCCTTCAAATGGAAGAGATTCTCCATTTGGTGTCAGAGCAAGGGCCTGGACCCTTCCTCCTGTTCCTTGGCAAGCATTCTGGACTACCTGTGGTCCCTTTCTCAGCAAGGGCTTTGGTCAACGACCCTTAAGGTGCACCTGGCAGCCATCTCTGCTTACCGGGCGCGGGCCGGGAAGCAGTTGGTGGCGCAGGAGAAGGTGGTCGGGCACTTTTTCAAAGGCCTTGATCACATATCCCCTCCGGTGCGAGAACCTCCACCTCTGTGGGATCTACTGCTGGTATTGGCTAAGCTCATGGGCAAGCCATTCGAACTGATGCACAGGTGTGACATCTCTCACCTGTCGTGGAAGACCGCCTTCTTGGTGGCTATCACATCAGCCAAAAGGATGGGAGAGCTCCAGGCGCGCTTTGCATCGAGTCTCCTTATCTGGTCTTCCACAGGGACAAGGTTGTCCTGCGCCCCCACCTGAAATTCCTTCCGAAGGTGGTGTCAGAGTTTCACCTTAACCAGGTGTTGATTCTGCCAGTGTTCTACCCCAATCACACTTCAGAGGCCGAATATAGGCTACATACTTTGGACCCTAGAAGAGTGCTCGCTTACTACAAGGAGCGGATGGCTGAAGCTCAGGGAGAGGTTTGCCAGCTGTTTGTCACCTACGCTGAAGCCGCACCTGGCAGACCTGCAGCTAAGCGGACGACAGGCAGGTGGGTCACCTCCTGCATAGATCTCTGCTATAGGTTGGCGGGCATGGAGCCTCCCAGAGGGATAAGAGCTCATTCTACCCGCCATACTGCTGCATCGGTGGCTGCTTCCAGGAACGTCCCTATCCACAAAATCTGCAGGGCTGCTACCTGGAAGTCAGCATACACCTTCATCACCCACTACCACATGGACCTTGAGTCACGCCGGGATGCTGGTTTTGGAGCCTCGGTTCTCCAGTCTTTATTTCCCAAGTAGGGGGTGTGCGCCTTGCCTCCCTCCTCCCGGAGAACTGCTAGGAGTCTGCCAGACAGTGTGGATGAACAACATATCCATGTCCCTAGAAATACAGGTTACTCACCTGTAACAGGAGTTCTAGGAATGGTATATGTTCCATCCACACATTACCCTGACCTCCCGGCTTCAGCGCTGTACAACCAGCGGCCTAGATCTGGTGTCATGGGGTGGAGCGAGAGTTTTACCACCCGGGTGGGTGGGAGGAGCCAGCTTGAAGACCATCTGGCAAGATTTAAAGTGGCAAGAAACCTGCCAGACAGTGTGGATGAACAACATATACCATTCCTAGAACTCCTGTTACAGGTGAGTAACCTGTATATTTTGCATAACTGAATGTAATTGATGTACTTTCTTACTGTATGACTACTCCTTGTCTAATTTCTTGTATCAATGAATGCATTATCAATGTACTGCACTTTCCGGGTCGCCCCTGAAAAAGCGACTGTCTTGTTTCAGAGGGTCCACCCGGTTACCAAAATTCAGTAAATAAAAAAATAAATCAACTGAGTCTGTCCATAACTGAAGAAGGGCATTTTAAATTAAGAATTATGGGGAAGAGGAGCCGTACCCTCCAGGGCTGATAATAATACAGGTATCACTCAGGGGACAGCTGCTTCAGGTGATGATGGAGGTACCAGTGTTTTAAAGGAAAGCAGTCTGTATCAGAAACACCCCACCCCCTGTTGTTGAGGCACAGGTCAGGAAGCGTAGGGAAAACCCAGGGGCAGTTGTAAAATTCCACAAAACTGTTTACTTGTAGTTGCAGTAACAAAATAAAATAAACCTGTTTAGTGTGACAGTGTGGCGCTGCACCGCTAGCTTTAATACATTTGCATTGAAGTGAGTGGTGCAGTGCTGCACTGTCACACTAAATGGAGCCGCGCACCATCTGCCATGTTTAGGGATCGTGGACTTTTCCGAAATAAAATAAAGTAAGATCTTACTTCGAGAAACAGCACTTGCAGCAGGTTACATCATTAGGACTGAAGCCGGCAGGCGCCAGGACCCCATGGAAAAATTCTAGCTACCACTAATCAGCGGGGGACCACCCCAGACGTCATCCCCTCTATGACGTCAGGCATCACATAAAAGGGGGCAGTCCCCCAGCATCGCCAGTTCTTTTCCCACCGTCAACTCACCAGCATCGGGCTCACGGACGCCTGAACAGATGAACAACGCATGAAATCTTTAAAAATCCTTTTTCAACAATTACCCCTTGTCCAGTTGTACTCCTTCTCTCGAAGAACACCCCTCCAAGTGTGCCTGCAGCAAGCAGATCCCCTTTGCCGATCATCATTCGGCCTGCGTGAGGTGTCTGGGCCCAGAGCACGATACCCAGGCCAGTTCAATCTGCCAGTAATTTAATCGCAGGACCCGGTTCCGCTGCCAAAAGGCCCTTCAGGGGTTTCTTCTTGAGGAGAAACTTAAGAAAATGGAAAAGAGACCTTCCTCCAAAGGGCAATCCTCCCATAAATCTGGGAAACACTGGGACAAGCACTGGGACTCGGGTAGGTCGAGATCCCCTAGCCGGGCCTCAGAATCTAGGGCCAGTTCCAGCTCCATGCAGTCTGATCGATCGCCTTCCTGGGCTCACTCCCAGCCACCCCTCCGTTAAGGTAAGGTCTTCAGGGGGCTCTTCAGCATCTCTGCATCCCCTCAAGACTACTCAGGCGCCGACTCCGCCATCCAGTTGGAAGCCTCAGACCGGCATAAAACTAAGTCTTCCTCCATATCCAGTGGGGCGTCAGACCAATGCCAGGACACCGACCTCAGGTCCGTCTCCCAACCTTCAAAAGCCCCGGAAAGGAAGACCTCAGAGCTGACGTCCCTTAAGCGGACATCGGAGTCGAAGAAGGCATCCGACCCGGCACCCGCCAAATGGACTACAGAACTGACGCCTGCACCACCGATGCCAGTTGACACCGGACATCAGGGGTCTTCAGGAGAAGAGGTCACCATGATGCCTGATAACCAGATGGGCAACATAGAGGATGCCCGGCTTGCCCAGGGAACTGTCGCTGGATCCGTTGGTTCCTCAGGACCCAACGCCTGCCCCCAGCGACAGACCCACACCGACGCCAGGCCCGTCGTCGGGCATGAATCTACAGGAGGTAAAAGACCTGCTCACCTTTTGGTGGGAGACCATTAAAAAGGATGTGGTTCCCACCAAGCCTCTTCCACCTCCACCTCCTCCTCGAGGCACTGAAGGTTCAAGACCCCCGACCCCTAAGGAGCCAGCTCTGCCTCCCGGGGCAGGTCCAGAGAAAGAAAGAGATGTCCATCACGGTCTCCCTCAGGGTCTCCTAGCCCTAAACAACCCAGAGGCAGAACCAGACAACCCTCTCTAGGGGATGACTCCAGGCCAGATACGTCCGACACTTGCAGGTCTCCATCCCCCTTTAGTCCCCCATCACCAGACCCACGAGACCTTCCCAGGTCACCACCGGATGATCCCTCATTTTCAGAAATCATGAGGCACATCCAGGAGAACATGTGATGGGAGACTGAGGATTTAGACCCTGCGAGACAACGCCTTGCCCATTATCTCAGGCAAAAGCACCTGAAGCCTTTATGGACATCACCAAGGCTGCTTGGAAGCATCCACATTCGACTCTGGCAGTTCCAAAAAAGGCTGACAGCCTCTATAGGGCTCCGTGGGAGGACCCATATTTGGCGCAACAACCCCTGGCCGATTCTCTGACATTACAGCATCTCATGATCAGTCTCAACAGCTTCAACACCTGAGTACCCAGCCTCCGGACCAGGAATCTAAGCAGTTTGATTCTAAGGGAAGACGCATGTACGCGGCTGCTACATGCTCTGTAAGGTCTTTTGAACTATCTCATGCACATGGTGCAGTTTCAGAACACCCTTTGGGAACAGATCCAAGACCTTATGAAGGATTTCCCAGATGGCGAGAAGAAGGATGAATTGCTAAACCTTCTTCGGACTGGGTCAGACATGGGGACCCAGGTTCTCCGAGCCACTTACGATTCAGCGGACTCGGCAGCCACAGGCATTTGTCTCCGGAGACACTCTTGGCTGAGAGTCTCCAGCTTTACCGCAGACATCTAGAAAAACATCTTCGATGTAATGGAGCTGTCCTGTTCAGTGAGGAATCCAGAAGGGTCATCACCAGGCTACAGGACGCCGGGAAGGTAGTCTGGACTGTACAGGCCATGTACAGGCCCAAGTCTGGTTCCTTTCGTAGGAACCAGAACCGTGTTCGCAGCCAACAACAATGGCAACAGCCACGTTCTGACCTGCAACCCTGGGGCAACTTCAGTTGTAAAGGTCAGACCAGGTTCCCCGTGGGCCAGGGCCCAAAACACCCTAAGGCCACCCAGCCCACAGGGTTCAACACCACCACAGCATGACTCCTTCCCGGCCCCCGGCCCTCTTCAGGATCACATGGTCGAGAAGGTCGGGGGTCTCATCTCTCATCTCCTGACTGCTGTGAGGGAGGTGAGGGAGACCCTTCCACAGAGGGTCCCCCCTCCTGATATGGACTGCAAGGGAATTTCAAGGTCGAGGCACCGGTTCATTGCTTTGGTTGGGCGGAACTCCCCTGGACACAAATCGGGAAAGAGACCGAAATGAGTAATCATTCATGGAGCTGCACATCGGGACTTGAGGCTGCTTGCTGACACAGGACATTTTGGGAGCTGCTTGTAAGGGGACACTCAGCATTCCTTCAGAACGGCGGAGGAGCTTTCTGACACCAACATTTGAATATTGCACCAGTGCCTGATTGGCTCCTTGCTCGCTGCGTTGCTCACCCAGCTCAATGAAATTGCTGGCTACTGAGCCCTGTGGCTCACTCCTGACTGCTGCGAGGGAGTTGAGGGAGACCCTTCCACAGAGGGTCCCCCTTCCTGATATGGACTGCGATGGAATTTCAGGGTCAAGGCGCCGGCTCATTGCTTCGGTCAGGCGGACCTCACCTGGACACAAATCGGGAAAGAGAGTGAAACGAGCAGTTATTTGTGGAGCTGCACATCGGGACCTGAGGCTGCTTGCTGACACGGGACATTTTGGGAGCTGCTTGTAAGGGGACACTCAGCATTCCAGCAGCACAGCAGAGGAGCTTTCTGGCACCAATATTTGAATATTGCATCAGTGCCTGATTGGTTCACTGCTTGCTGCGTCCCTCGCCCAGCTCACTGAAATTGCTGGCCACTGAGCCCTGTGGCTCACTCCTGACTGCTGCGAGGGAGGTGAGGAAGACCCTTCCACAGAGGGTCCCTCTTCCTGATATGGACTGCGAGGGAATTTCAAGTTCGAGGTGCCGGCTCATTGCTTTGGTCAGGCCGACCTCCCCTGGACACAAATCGGGAAAGAGACCGAAACGAGCAATCATTTGTGGAGCTGCACATCGGGACTTGAGGCTGCTTGCTGACATGGGACATTTTTAGTCCCTCCCAACCACGCCGTTCCCTCTTCCTCGTAAATGCCCACTAGTTCCTCCCACTTGACATAATAGTCTCCTCCCAGGTTGGTACAGCGCCCAGCTAGTTGGTACTCTTATAACTCTCTCACTGTTGAACATGCTGTGGCCCATACCCTGTCTTCACTAAGTTTGCTAGTAGCTAATTACTGTACTTACTTGTGTCAGCCTTACTTGATTCAGCTTGTTACTAGTCTATCGACAGTAAAATCCAGTGCATGACTGGCAATTTCTTGAACTAGACACAGCTTGCTATCCTGTGGTACCAGTATTTAGAGACAATTAACTTGCATGGGCATGCACTGCAATCCCTGAAGCCTGAAGCAACAACTAACCTACTTTTGTATCACTGGGACTTTGGTCAATTCTGCTAGAGGTATCTGTCCCAGAATACTGAAACCTACCCGCTAAACTACCCTCAGGTGGAGCCTGTGCCTGCACTGTAGCCCCAAGTAAACTGCCCAAAGGGAGCTCACTGCAACACCCCGAAGCCTTGTGAATCTCACAGGGCTAGTCTCGCCTCGGCTACCATCCCCCCCCCATGGAGGCCTGATAGGATGCTGCCACTGAGAGGATGCCCTGTGCTCCACGGTCAGGCTGGGACCCCTGCCCAAAGTCTCGGTCTGCTGAGCGCTAGTCCCTTCCCAAAACCACCCTCTGCCTGGATATCGGCCAAAGGCTTGAGACTGGTGCACTTAAACATACACAGCCTGTTACCAAACCTTACTGAGCTAACAGCCTGGGTGGCTCATTATAACCCTGACATTATGGGGATCACGGAGACCTGGCTTAAACCACACATACCTGACTCAGTATGTGCCCTCCCAGGCTACAACCTTATTAGGTTGGACAGGGCAGAGCACAAGGGGGGGGGTGGAGTACTCCTATACTACAAGATGCACTTAAACGTCTCCATCGTAGGACACACGCCATCTACATCACATCTTCGTGAGTTTCTGCACGCCCTCCTCCTGTTAGGAAACACCAAAAAGGTGCACTTGATCTGTGTCTACAACCCCCCCAAGGGTGGAGTGCCAGGGCTCTCCTCCCTCCTTGACAGTCTTAGCTCAAAGGTTGGCTCGAATGAGTTACTAGTCCTAGGTGACTTCAACCTCAACTGGGCAGGCCACAACGTCCAGCAATACGAGCCCCTATTGGCTGGTCTGGCCCTCAGCCAGCTCATCTCTGAACCCACAAGGCCCTCACCAAGAGGAGACAAAGGTTCCATCATTGACTGGGTGCTAAGCAACAGAACAGAGAAAATTGTCTCCTGTGGGTTTCTCCCTGATGCTATATCAGATCACTCTCCCACCTACTGCATATGGGGCAGCTCCCCTCCCAAAATCCCCCACAAGGTGATACAAATGAGGGACTACTCCAAACTCAATGTTGGAGACTTCCTTGCTGACCTGCAACACACTGACTGGTCTCAGGTCATTGCCACAAATGACCCGTCAAAGGCCCTTGAAAACGTCCTAAAGGTTTACACCCCACTTCAAAACAAGCATGCTCCCCTCACAAGAAGGAGAGTGAGGGGCACTGCAACTAAATAGAAACACAGATAGAAACATAGAAACATAGATTTTGACGGCAGATAAGGACCGCTTGGCCCACCCAGTCTGCCCATTTCCCTACCTAATGGATAAGCTGCAGATCCTAGTTAACCAGCAGCCTACTTCTTCCTACCCCCACCCCCTAGAATTGCCTTATGACTGTCCCATGCATGCTTGAATTCCACCACTGTTTCTGACTCCACAACCTCCTCCGGAAGGCCGTTCCATGCATCCACAACCCTCTCTGTGAAAAAATACTTCCTTAAATTACCTCTGAGCTGTCCCCCTTCTATCTTCAAATTGTGCCCCCTTGTTCTTGCACACCTCTTTTTTTGAAAGATGCTACCCTCTTGGACTTTGTTGATTCCCTTGAGGTACTTGAAAGTTTCTATCATGTCCCCCTCACCCTCCTTTACTCGAGGCTATACATATTCAGCTCCTTAAGACTCTCTTCATATGTCTTCGGTGCAGACCCTGCACCATTTTAGTTCCCTCCTCTGGACAGCCTCCATCCTGTCTATGTCTTTGCGAGATTGGGTCTCCAGAACTGCACAGATACTCCAGATCGGGTCTCACCAACTGTCTGTACAGAGGGATAATAACTTCCTGTTTTCTACTGGTGATGCCTCTCCCTATGCATCCCAGTATCCCCCAGCCCTCCTTGCTGCCCTCTCACATTGCTTGCCCACCTTTAGGTCATCTGATATGACTACCCCCAGGTCCCTTTCCATTTTGTTTGTTGTTAGTATCTCACCCCCCATTGTGTACTCTTCCCCTGGGTTTTTGTTTCCCAGGTGCATTACCTTGCACTTCTTAGCATTGAATCTAAGCTGCCTTACATTTGACCATTCCTCTAACCTTGCCAAGTCCCTTCTCATCCTTTCCACCCCATCTTGTGCATCAACTCTGTTGCAGATCTTTGTGTCATCTGCAAAGAGACATACTTTTCCTTCAGTCCCTCTGCAATGTAAACCTATAAAGACATTGAAGAGGACCAGTCCTAATACTGAACCCTGCAGTACCCCACTAGTAACCCCCTTTTCTTCAGAGTGGACTCCATTTACTATTACTCTCTGTGTCCTATTCTCCAGCCAGTTCTTTACCCAGGCTGTCATCTTGGGACCCACTCCCAGGCTGGCTGACTTGTATATTAATCTTTTGTGTGGGACTGTGTCAAATGCCTTGCAAAAGTCTAGGTAGGCCATGTCCACAGCCCCTCCCTGATCTACTACTTTGGTCACCCAGTCAAAGAAATCTATCAGATTTGTCTGGCATGACCTTCCCGCTGTGAATCCATGCTGCCTTGTGTCCTGAGCCCCTCTGGCCTCTAGATACTCAACAATTCTTTCCTTCAGAAGTGATTCCATCATTTTCCCTACCACTGAGGTTAAACTAACAGGTCTGTAGTTTTCTGCTTCTGCCTTGCTCCCGCTTTTGTGAAGGGGAATCACATCTGCCCTTCTCCAGTCCTCGGGTACCACCCCATCCTACCATGATTTGTTAAAGAGGGTAGTCAGTGGTGTCACTAGTTCTACCCTTAGTTCTTAGGGCTCCATGGAGGCATTTTTTCTCTCTTGAAACAAAGGGATAAATGCTGGGCAAGATAGAAGTACTCAATGTCCAGTTCAGACCTCTAAGATTACAGACAGCTGAGGAACTCGTGCAAGAGAGCCATTCACTCCACAAAAGTGAGTTCTGTCAGTCCATACTGCTCTCCACAGCCAGAAACACGAGAAGATTCTGGCAGAGCATTAAGAATGTGGTTGGTGGGTCTCCTAGCGCTCAGGTCGCAGACATGCACACTGGCGGGGTAAACTGTAACAACCCCCTCACAATTGCCAATGCCTTCCACTCCCAGTTCGCCAACCTGCCAGCTCTTCTCAAACTGCCTCATGACCCCAAGGATCGGGCCTCTCCACCCAGTGGGACAACCCCCCTCCTGCCCTTTTACCTCACGGTCATCTCGGACATGGAGGCCCAGAAGCTCCTTGCTGGCCTCTTCCCTCACACTGATGCTGGGCACGACTGCCTTGAGCCCAAGCTGCTTAGGCTAGGGGCAACTGCACTAGCCTGACCCATAGCCCATGTCTTCAATGCATCGCTTACCTCGGGTATAGTCCTGGACATCTGGAAGATGGCCAAAGTCATCCCTGTGCCCAAACAAGGTGACCCAAAAGACCCTAAGAACTACCGCCCCATAGCGATCCTGTCAGCGATCAGCAAACTTCTGGAAAACATAGTTGCCTCGCAGCTCAGCTATTACCTACAGACCCACAATCTACTCTCCCCTGCACAGCACAGGTTCAGAAAAGGGCACAGCACCTCTACTGCCCTAGCAGTTGTTACCTCTGCGATCAGGTCTGCTGCTGACCAAGGCAAACTGACCAGGGCCATCTTTGTTGATCTCTGGAAAGCCTTCAATCGGGTAGACCATGCACTACTGCGCTCCTCTCTCCTATCACTTGGCTTCTCCTCCCCCGCCCTTGCCTGGATCAGTAATTACCTCACGGGCAGGCAGCAGTTCACCAAGTTCAACAAGGCCCTGTCTGAGCCTGCCCAGGTAAACTGCGGAGTCCCCCAAGGCTCTGTCCTGGGGCCTGTCCTGTTCTCCCTATTCGTAAATGAGCTACCCTCAGCTCCGGCTCATGGGTCCTCGGTGCTGTACGCAGATGACCTAGTCATCATGACCAGCTCCCGGGACATCTCTACCATCAAAGCCAAACTAAACTCAGACTTTGACCAAATCCAAACTTGGTTACAAGGCTATAAACTTATGATTAACCTGCAGAAGATGCAGGCCATGCTCTTTGTCTCAGCAGCCAAGACAAAAGCTGTCCCAGGTTCACTACAGATCTCTGGGGCCGATGGGCTCTACCAGGGGTGTAGCCAGGAATTTCTGAGCTGCACACCAAGTGGACTCACCGCTACCCGCCCCCCCCTTAGGGTGAGCTACCCCTCCCCCACCATCCGTGCCCTCTCAGACGCTAGTGTCGTTTTCTGTATTGTATGCCAGCACACCACCATTCCACCACCAACAGGTGTCAGACTAACAGACTGGCATTTGGTTACAATACTGCATTGTGACAAGCCTCTGTACCAGATTGGCCAAGTTACAATGTTGCATTGTGACAAGCCTCTGTACCACATCTAGGTAGCCAGTCCCACAGAGGTCCATTCACACTAGCCAGCCACCAGACTAGCTTTTAGTTACAATGTTGCTTTGTGACAAGCCTCTGTGCCAGATTGGTCAATAATAAAGAAAAAAAATTCAGTTCAAATCAGAACTGCTTGGAAAGTGAAAAGGAAACATTAATAAGACAGCCAAGTAATGATTGTCAGCTTTAAAAATTATTCTAAATTGAGGGACATCGTTGGAAGCAGCAGTCCACTTAGAATGCCCAGGGATCACATCCGGAAATCATAAGTTCAACTTACTTCAGCAAGTTCCCACATGAAGAAAAGACTGCCTGCTCTAGTTCCCTTCCCAGTTCACACAGCGCCCCTCACCCTATGAGACAGAAACTTGTGTAAATGCTCCCCATTCCCCTTTGATTTTTCTCTGCCTTAGAAGGCTGTGTTCAGTTTATAAATTACAACGCTTACTAGGACAAGTGTTCAACCTGTCACCACTCCCATAGCATTCCTGGTTTGTTGACTGACCTGCACTCCCACCCCACCCCACATCCACTAGCATGCCTGCCTAATTCTGTGGCCAGCAGCAACTACTATTTAGTGTCATCAAGGGAAGGATGACATGTGGCTGACCAGTTCCCTTACCGTAACAACCAGCAATCACTATTCAGTGCACCTGCAGAGGCAGTTCTAATGATCAGGGAGACAGAAAGCCAACAAGAGAGTTACGAACAGAAAAAGGTCAGGGATAAACAAACATAAATTAGGAAATTCTGCTATGCTTCCCAACCCCTATAATCCACCAGTTTTTGGAATACCAATGTCTTCATGCAGTCTTAACTATCACCACCCAACTAGAAGTCATATGTTTTGATACTGCCCTGGTGAACTTCCTGAAGGCATTTCATATCCAAGAAACAGTGTTATGAAATATAGTAATCTTTTTATTAAAAAAAAACAAACTTCACAGCCATTACAATTTAAAGTCCGAGCTTTAGTGTAGTAAATGAAAATGATCCCTGACTACATATGACATACTGTGGTTCATTGCTAATATTAATGAGGAAAAATGCAAACCTCTTCTGAACTTAACCTTCATTGCTCACCTTTCAGTCTCAGCTTTAGCATGTACTGTATTTACTAGGGTGGCAGCTTGTGAGAAGCAATAATCCCAGCACAGAACTGCACCTGGACTAGGAATGGTTAAATAAAGACTGCTGTTTTGCTAAACACTCCTCAGCATTTATGAGGCCATTTAATTTCTGCATTCCTTTTGTGCTTGATATTAGCAAGTTAGCAGATTGTAGCAGGTCACAGTTACACATTACCCACAGGCCACCCACCACAGCAGACTACTACACTCCAGCAACAGGTCTCCTCTCAGTCTACTCTGTAATTAATCCGTTTGTCTGGCTCGCCTCTCAGCAGCTCATACCTCTGAAGGGCGGCCGGTTGATTCCGTTTCCTAAAGCCCCCAGCCAAGAGCTCGGAGAGTGGTACAGCATTAGCAAAACCTGGAAATTGGATGAGATTAAGCAAGCCAGCCTTAAATCTATACAAGTCACTCAGTCACTGTCCCCAAAAAGATTAAGGGGCTCACCTGCAGTGCCTCAGCAGGCAGCTCGGCTCAATGTGGTGACTGTCAGGAGTTTCAGGACAGTCCAAAACTCAGAGACTCCTCTCTGTCTTGACTTTTGTCACCCAACCTGACTCCGATGGTGGCAACTAGCAACTTGTAGGGCAGGCTAGACTCCTCAGGCTCGGAATCCTGCTAGTCGCTCTCTCTCTCTCCGGCCAGTGAAATCCACTCAGTCAGTGTTCACCCCAGATGAGCGAAAACAGCAGCAGCACCTTTCTGAAATGTAGAAAATCCTCCGGCTCGCGGCTCCCATCCAATAGTTCCTGATCCCGACTCTTACTGTGTCCTGTCCTCCAACGACCTCTCCAGTCGTCAATGAATTCAAGATAGAAACACGGACCACGCAGTGTTTGCAGGGACATTAAAAGCCCGCCCCTTACTACCCACTACCACGCCTCCTTTCTTGGCAAACAAGGACAAAGAGTGGCTGGTAAAGCCCGCGAAAAAAAAAAATGAACAAAGGAATGCAGAACAGCGGAGAGACCAGCTGGCGCCTGCTACCCCCGCTGATCTGCAGCAACACGCCATGGCGTGTCAGGCATATCGGTAGCTACGCCCTTGGGCTCTACTGCTAGTTGCCGATTTGTCAAGTACCTGGGGGTGTCTCTTGACCTGCAACTGGATATGAACATGCACATACGCAATACGTGTAGGGCCTCAAACTGCAAGTTGGGCCATGCATACAGAGCAAAAAGCTGTCTCACTCCAGCTGCCTGTCTCGCCTTAGCCAGGGGAGTTCTCCTACCTACGCTATGCTATGGACTAGTCACCTTTGCTCACGTTGCAAAAACTTGTCTAACAAAGTGGGACTCAGCGTTCAACAGCATATGTCATTTTGCTCTCTCAGCCCCCCGCCTCACCCACCACTGTGAGCTCTACTCCCAGCTTGAATGGCTCCCATCGGAAACTCACCGCTCCTATGTCGTGGGCAACTTCATAGACAGTGTTGTCAGATCTGCCACCCCCCACCCATACTCGTTGAATCCCTCGTTCTGGCTACTTCCTCCTACCATCTGCGTTCCAGTGACTCTCATGCCCTCCTGGTATCAAAGACCCACACTCAAATGGGTGACCGAGCCTTCGCTGCATACATGCTCAGGTTTTGGAACTCTCTTCCATCAAGCACTCGCTCCTCTCCCTCCCACCAATGCTTTAAAGCCTCTCTCTGGGGCTTTCTCAAAATGGCCTCCACCTGCCTCTGCACTAGATAAACCTCCTCGGCCTATGCCGTTCCAACTAACTGAGACGCTACCTAAATAATATGACATAGGCAGTGCCCCATCAGCATTTTATACTCTTCCTGTACTCACAGCTTACTAGAAGGATTAGACCACTTAGGCCCACATGCCCAACAGAGAGAGCATTGTTACTGGACAACTTCCTTATCTTGCTCTGGGCCCCCTCTATCCCAGTTTATCTCCTCTCTGCCTTCCTGAAAGTCTTGCAGCATTGCTGCCCGGTATGATGAACACTGACTTACATATGACTACCATACTGTTCTTCTACCTACTGCCTGCATTGTAAACCCCTGTTGTTACTTGTATTGACCCTGTGTGCTAATGCTCTTTAATGTAATCCTTCACTTGTTTTTGCCTGATGTTCATGTATGTACCTTGTAATCTCCCGGGTCACACCTGAAAATAGGCACTTGGCTGTCTAGTGTGCTTACCTGGTTAACAAAAGCAAATAAATAAATAAATCACCTTTCGGGATGGCAGAGGATAACCTCTGACCGGTGGGTGTTACAGTTGGTAAGTCGAGGACACTCTGTCGAGTTCCTCGATCACCCACCATCCAGACCTGCCCTGCTCTCCCACTGTTCGGGTCAGCATGCCCTTCTCATCTAGCAAGAGATCTTGGCTCTCCCCTGGACAAGGAGGCCATAGAATACATACCACCGAACCAGAGAGGAAAAGGTTATTATGCTCACTTCTTCCTCGTTCCAAAGAAAACAGGGGACTTGCGCCTGATATTAGATCTCAGCAACCTCAACACTTTTGTGTTGTACAAGCACTTTCGCACAGTGACTCTTCTGGGTCTTATTCCCATGCTCAAAGAGGGCACATGGCTGGTGTCACTGGACATGCAGGACACCTATCTACATCTCCCGATTGCTCGAATGCATTGAAAGTTCCTGCATTTTGAGTTTCTGGGATGCCACTACCAGTTCCGAGTGCTCCCCTTCGGACTGTCTTCACCACCTCGGGTGTTCATGAAGTGTATGGTAGTCATGGCAGCAGCTCTCAGGAGATAGGGCCACTACGTGTTTCCGTATCTAGGCAGTTGGTTCCTTATGGCACCATCACGGGATGGCCTGATGGTCGCAATCCAGGATACCTGTTCCATCTTCCAATCGTTGGGTATCACCATCAACCAGGAGAAGTCGTACCTTGTTCCGTCTCAGAATTTGCTGTTTATAGGAGCAATTCTGGACACCACTCAAGGGAGGGCATTTTTTTCCTCAGGACAAGGCGGAACGCATCAGATCCCTCATAAGGGACATAATGGAAAAGAAAGTGGTACCAGCCAGAACCGTTCTTTGCTTGCTCGGACACATGGCGGCTGCCATTGCAACGGTTCCCCTTGCTCGACTCCATATGCGGGTCACCCAAAGGATGTTACGGGCCCACTGGGATCAGAAGCAAGATCATCTGCAGCATCCAGTCCAGATTATGAATGCAGTCATCTGAGACTGGCACTGGTGGCTCGTCCCAGACCATCTATCGACGGGAGTCCCCTTCACTGCACCTCCTCCTTCAGTAACTCTTTCTACGGATGCTTCAGGGTCCAGATAGGGAGCTCACCTCAATGGGGTCAGGACTCAAGGCTCCTGGTCATCTCTAGAATCTCACCTTCACATAAACATTCTAAAGATGAGAGCCATCCTGTACGCCCTACTGGGTACTCTCCTGGTACAAATAGACAATACTGCAGTGATGTACTACTTAAACAAACAAGGAAGCACTCATTCCTACCCCCTTAACAGGGAGGCCCAGAGGGTTTGGAATTGGTTGCTACAACACGGCGCAGAAATCATTGCAGTACATGTTCCCGGAGTGGACAACACCATCGCGGACAGTCTAAGCCGGTCGCAGGCCAGAGTCCACGAATGGGAACTGCTTCAGAAAGTCACAGAGGACCTGTTTCACAGATGGGGGACACCAGAATTAAACCTCTTCATGTCCTTATCCAATGCAAAACCGCCCAATTTCTGCTTGCTAGATCCAGGGCTGGTGTTTTCTGGTGAGACGTGTTGTCCCTCTCTTGGACGGGCAGGTTCCTCTATGCTTTCCCACTCTTCCCTTTGATACAGAGGGTTCTACTGAAGCTCCAACAAGAGTGGGTGTCTCATTATGATAGCGCCCTTTTGGCCCAGGCAGATTTGGTTCCCTCTCTTGCACCAACTGGCCCAGGAACTTCCAGTGGCTCTGCCATTCAGCTCTCATCTTCTGTCCCAGGAGGCAGGCTCCTTGGTCCATCCAGATCTTTGATCACTGAACCTGCATGCCTGGCTCCTAAGGACATAGCATCAGGAAGTTGCGGACATTCTGGTGGCAGCCAGAAAGCCCTCCACTCATGCCACCTACACCATGAAGTGGCGTAGATTTTGCATATGGGCTCAAGCTCATGGATTGACCCCATTGGATTGTTCGGGGAGGTCAGTTTTATATTACCTCCTATCCCCCTTACAAGGCAGGACTTGCCTACTCCTACATTAAGGTACACCTATTCGCCATTTAGTATAGTTCACAGGTCCCTAGCTCAACTAGAGGCTTCCTGTGCCTTCTTGCATGGCATCCTGAATTTGAGACCTCCCATCAAAGACCCAGTTCCACCTTGGGGTCTTCCCTTTGTTCTAGAGCAGCTTACACTGCCTCCTTTTGAACCAGCTGCAAATTGTGAGTTGCGTCTCCTGGCATGGAAGATGCTCCTTTTAGTTGCTGTTACTTCTGCCAGAAGAATTTCTGAGCTTCATGCACTTATGTGCAAGGATCCTTATTTAGTTTTTCACAAGGACAGGGTGTCCTTAAGAACGAATCCTAAGTTCCTTCCCACGGTGGTCTCAGCTGTCACACTCAGCCAGGACATTGACCTTCCGCTGTATTACCCCAATCACTCTAACAGGGGAGAAGCCCAGTTACACACTTTGGATGTGCATAGGAGTCTCAGATACTATCTGGCCAGGACCAGAGCCCATCGCAAGTCGGACCAGGTCTTTGTTTCCTTCACACACAGGATGCAAGGTACACCTGTCTATAAGCAGTCGCTTTCCAGATGGCTAGTGAGATGTATCTCATTCTGTTACCAGAAGTGCAACAAACCATTACCGGGACCGGTTAAAGGTAATTCTACGAGGGGGGTGGCTACCTCCTTCGCTGTGCTCAAGAATGTCTCCACGTCAGCCATCTGTGCGGCAGCAACCTGCAACAACCTGGAGCACTGTACACACCTTCATCAGGCATTACAGTTTGGATATTGCCTCTAGGCGCAGAGCAGGTTTTGGCTTGGCGGTCCTTCAGGGACTTTTGTCCTGAAATCTGACCAACATCTCTCCTATCCTCCTCCTGATAAGGAAAATAGTTCCCTAACTGCTTGGGAATCATTCATAATGGTGTAACCTGCTGCAAGAGCTGTTTCTCGAAGTAAGATAGTACACTTACGTAAAAACGTACTGTAACAGTAGATCTTCAAGAACAGCTCTTGCAGCAGGTAGTTTCCCTCCCACCTTCCCCTCTGGAGGTTGAGTCTTCTGACCTAGTTTCTAGGCTACAGCATCTTCGACGCCATCCTACTACAAACCTTCCTTTGGAAGCAGATCCTTGGTCTCCCCTTCAGATGTCACCTGTGGTCCGTGAGTCTCCGGCGGGAGAACTGTGGATGCTGGGGAACTAACCCCTTTTATGTGATGTCTGACGTTGGGGAGGGGCCGACGTCAGGGGCAGTCCCCCGCTGGATACTGCTAGCTAGAATTTTTCCATGGGGTCCTGGCACCTGCCGGCTTCAGTCCTAATGGTGTAACCTGCTGCAAGAGCTGTTCTCGAAGATCTACTGTTATGGTAAGTTCTTACGTAACTGTACTTAACCATGTAAAAAAAAAAAATTCTAACAGAAAAGCCTAATTGGAGGGTAAAGCTTTGGGGTGGGTGGGGTGTTTCTGATACATACCGCTTTCCTTTAAGAAAGTTTACTGCATGGAGGTAACAGAATTGGTCCTGGGAGCGCAAGGAATACCACTGTTGCAGTTCTAAAAAGGACACTATTTGACCATGTTTAAGAAAGTGCGCCACCAGATGTAGGCCCCACCATTCCCAGGTTCGAAACCCATGGTCCAGAAAAGCTGGAAAAAATTTGCTAAGTAGGGAAAAGATAATCAAAAAAATGTTTAAACATTGTAGTGGAGCTCCTATTAAGGTACTGGAGATCCACATTTCTAGTTTTTAGCACCAAGAAAAGTGCTGTTAAAATACTTTACTCTTCCTCCCTCCCTCTCTCTGACTCTTTCTCTCTCCTCTCTGTCACTCTGTCTCTCTCTTTCTCCTGTCCCTTTTTCCTTCACCTTTAAAGAATGTATAGCTTTCTGCAAAAACAGAAGACAAAAGAAAATTTTGCAGAGATATTTATGTTCTGAAAATTGGGAGGACGCATAAGGCACACCATTATTCTATTACTTAAAACTGTTTCACGTGAGTTTCCAGTTCCTGCAGAACATGTGTTGTACTCCACTTCACTGGACTGATTGGTTTCCAGCCCTACAACAAATAGATTTTATGTCACCCTTCTCATTACTGGAAGAAGTGAAATCAGGCCAGATTAAGGTTAATGAGGGCCCTAGGTCCAAGAAAATTCAGGGCCTCCCCACTACAAAAGCAGCAAGCACCTACTTATCCACTAGTGTTCTTCAGTCTCTTAAATCCATTATTTGATCCATATCAGTCTTGGTATAACCCCCCTGTAAATGGGGGTTCCCAAAAGTTTTCCATGGGTGTGCTTAAATGCCCACTGCCAGGCAGGCGTTCTGTGTTTTTACAGGTGTAAAAGTGCTTGCATGCAAGTGCCCTGTTAGCCCCGTGTCTGTCCCTTTAAGAAACATTATTTTTGTAGTGTATAATTAATCTGGGTAGGGGCCGAGTGTCTCCAGGTTTGAGTCCCGCCCGAGCTGCAATAATATTGCTCTGTTCTGCCATTGCTAATGGTGCAGAGGGAGCTCTGTTAGAATTGGTAATTATTTGTTGATTAGCTGCTCTAATAATAATGGTGTTATAGTTTGTCTAACCTGCCTTTCTTTGCAGAATGGACATTTCTGTGTTGCACCAATCAGTACCTTTTGGGGACCTTAAAATGGAGTCTGTCCCCAGGGGTCTTGTGGGAGTGAATTTCTGTAGGAATCGTAGTTTTTTTCATTTTGGCGCCTAAATGGACCTGTAGGGGGAGCTCTTGCTTTGACAGACAGATTAATCAACCAACCAAACCCTTTTCGGATGAGAAAGAAGTCCCGGTGCTGCCTGCAGCAGAGTCAGTCTGAGTTTGGAGTTGAGAGAGTGAACTGCTCAAGACATTCGAGCAGCTGCTCCTGTGTAGTAGCACAGGAAACTGGTGGGAAGGCTGTGTCTGGCCTGCCTGCTTCATCTTCCCTTCTGAGGGATCTGCTAGTGAAATTAATTGGACTGAATCTGAACTGGCTTGTGACCAGAAATATCAAATTGTGACTGCCCTGTTACCTGAAGAAGACCGAAGATTTACTATAAGCGATCGGCCTGTCAGGACGTCTGAATCACCACAGAGATCACGGTTTTGTTCAGGAAAACTGAAATTGCAACTGGACTGTCATTTGACCTGTGGTATTGTGTTTTGCTTTACTATAGATGTGCTATAAGCTGTCAGTGGGTCACAGTTTGGTTCCCCACTACTTAAGTGTGTCATGCTTGCTGGAAGCTGTCTCCAGCACCAGTCGAACTGAATCCGAACTTTTCACCCGCCTGGGCCCTGCCACCTTGACCCAGTCAGCTACTTCAGATGCAGAGATCACCATCGACGAGAGACTCGCCCGGGGATCAGCCTCCTGCTCAACATTTCGAACAGGAACAACACCCCGGTGAATCGTGTGAGCCCTGCTTCTCCTGGCATACCAGCTTGTCGACCTGCAGTCTCTATTTCGTCCCTCCTGTGTTTCGTATAGGGTAGCATGAGTAAACACCAGGGTAGCTCCCTGCTACATCAGCTAAATCAAAAGTGTTGTCATCTGATTCAATTGTTGTTTTCTTGTCATGAACTGAGCCTCCATGCTCTGGATTACAAATTGTGTCTGGTTGTCTAATTTCCTTCTTTCCATCACAGGGCCCCGACCAGTTGTAATGCCATCTTACCCCGGGCAACTTGTCAGGCTAGCCCACCTTTTTTCCAACTGGATACCCAGAGTGTGTGACTGTGAAGGGACTCTAAAGTGCATGCATGATTGCCTGATTGAATCAGTTACAGAACTAATCAGCCAAATTACGCTCCTCCCTTGTTCACTCCCCCGAATAAATCAGATCTAATTCTTTTTTGCATTTAACTTGACTGTGGTTCCATTTTGTACAAGAAGCACTGTACTGTTGTTACCTGCTGTGTCTAACCTTATTTTGCAGAGGATCTCCAGGGTCGAACTGGTGGAATCAGCCCTGGTGGTAAGTGCAAACAGAGTGGGGATTTGTATGCTGATTAGGGGTTATTGTAACTGTGTCTGTTGTTCATTGCTTAGGACACTAGAGGGGAAAGAGGGGGGGTTACAATGTCCCGGAGGGCTGTACCCAGGTCAGCTACGCTACCAATAACCCTGTTCTCTGGGTGGAGGCACCTGTTTTCAGTACCCAGACCCCTTAACCTGCACCTAGTCATGCAGGCAGGAGGAGTAGCCCTTGGGACAGAGCCACCTAGGGGTTACATTAGAAAACAATGTTTTTTCCATAGGGGAGTGTGAACCATGTGTAACCCCTAGGTGGCGCTATCCCAAGGGCTACTACCACTGCCTGCTTGGCTAGTAGCAGGTTAAGGGGCCTAGGTTCTGTAAGGGGTGCCTCCACCCGGAGGTCAGGTTTGGTAGTGGTCAAGCTAACCAGGGCACAGCCCTCTGGGACACTGTAACCCCCCCTTTCCCTGCTAGTGGCCTAAACACTGAACAATACTTATGTTCACAATACCCCTGATACACCACACAAGTACCCATACTGTTTACACTTACCACCAAGGCGTTCCTCTGGCTCGGCCCTGGGGACCCCCTTAAAACAAGGTTGCACACAGCAAATAACAGCAATACCGTACTCTTGCACAAAATGGAACCACAGTCAGGGTAAATGCAAAAAAGAGTTAGATCTTATTTGTTTAAAGGGCTTGAACGAGGGAGGGGCGTAATCAGGTTAATTTGCTTAAAGGCTGTGTCAATCAAACAGTTATGCATGCACTTCAGGGTCCATAAACAGTCACACACCCTGGGTACCCAGATGAAGAACAATGGGCTAGCCAGGAGCGTTGCAGCTGGTTGGGGCCCTATGATGGAAGAAAAAAAAACAACATGCATAACACACACTATTTGTAATCTGGAGCCGGAGGGCTCAGTTCGTGAAAAGAAAACAACAAGACAATCAGATGGCACACTTTTTGATTAGGCTGTTGTTGCAGGGAGCTACTCTGATGATTACTCACGATACCAAAGACTGGACACAGGCTGGACAAAAATCGAGACAGCAGGTGGTTAATCTGGAGTGCCAGGAGAAGCAGGGCCCATACGATCCACCGAGGCGTCGTTCCTGTTCATGCGTGGAGCAGGGGGCTGCTCCCCAGGCAGGTCTCTCGTAGGTGGCTTTCTCTGTGCAGTGGGGCAGTCTGGCAGGGCCAGCATGGCATGGCCCAGGCCGAATGGAGATGAACACAGATTCAGCCCGATTAGGCTGGATAAAGCTTCCAGCAAGCAGAACACAGTTCTCACAGTGGGGAACCAAATCACGACCCACTTTCAATACACAGCACATTTACATGTAAGGAAATTCTACTGTACCAGGCAGACTACTCTGTGGTCATGATCGCAAAGTCTCTGCACAAACCGGGTATTCAAAAGCAGCTGGAAATCCTGACAGGCCGATCACATTCAGCAAAATCTTCGGTCTTCTTCAGGTATGAGCCTGGTGAAAAATTAGTGGCTTACTTCGTTCTCACAAACTTGGATTTAGTCCGAAATAATTCTCTTCACTCCCTCTCAGGGGCAGCAGGCAGACATGCAGGCCACAACTCAGGCCTTTCCACAGTTCTACCACACGAAACTACTCAGATGGCTGCTTGACTGTCTCAAGCTGTTGCTTCTTCAGCTCCCAACTTAGATCTGACTCAACTGCCAGCAAGCCTGGGACTTTCCCCAGAATCCAAAAGGTTTGTTTGGCTGATCTGTCTGTCAGTCACAACAAAGTGCTCCCCCTTCAGGTGCAAAAAGGCATCAAAAGCCCAAAACTACAATTCCTACAGATTTTGGCTCCAGACAGCTCCTGTAGTCCGGCTCCATTTTATGTCCCACCAGTACTGATTGTTCCAATTCGGCAGTCCAGGACCAAGATAGTGGAGATAAACAAAACAGTCCTTGCTGCAAAGAAGGCAGGTTAGACAAACTACATTATCGTTATCACTCTAAATGATTTTCAGCAAATAGTTGCATCTTTCAACAGAGCTCCCCTCTCAGATTACTTATGAGTGCAATTCAGGCAGCTCTGAAAGAGACAGTGCACAGCAGCTATACAGGCACTCTCTGGCAGTCATATTTAAATTGCTAAAACGCAGGGCACCAGCCGGGCAGTGAGCATTTAGGCAAGCTCAAGGAAGACTTTTTGGGAACTCCCATTTGTACAGGGGTTACACCCTTCCCTGCCTAGAGAAAACTTGGTGTTCGTATCAAGTCTGTACCATCATGCATCAGTTAACATAAACTTATTACTTTATACTAGGATACTAGGAATTGTTAGAACAGCAGAAGGCTCAAGCCCATATAAGTTGTTCCCACTATAAAGTGGAGGTATTCAAGATGCCAACTGAGTAATAGCCATCCAAATTTAACTTAAATGTATTGAAACTTTCTGCCTCTACCACATCCTATAGCAACTTTTTCCACTCTCTTGTAGTTCTGATCTTAAAACTATTCGTTTTTAGTTCTATTCTATACTTATCCTCAACAAATTGGAGCTTATGTCCCCCTAAGATTATATATTTGCAGCCTATATTTCAAATTTAATTCTTCTCTAAGTTCCTCATTATGTAGTATCTTATAAAATAACAACAGATCACCGCTCCTTCGACTAAGTTCTGTAGGCCATAATCTAAGATTCAACAATCTTTCTTCATATGGTGTATTTTTTAATTCTGGAATTAGTTTAGTGAGGGCTCATTGTGGCCTTTTTACCAGAATCTTGTCTTTCTTTAGAAATGGACTCCAACTTGTTGAACAATAGTCCACAATTGGTCTTATATATGTTTTGTACATTGGTAATAATATTCGTTTATCATGAGAAAAGAAACTCCTGCGAATGCAATGTACCAAGTTCATTGCTTTCTTTGCAACAACCTCACAGTTCATCTCACTTTTTAAGTGATTGGAAATGTAAACTCCTAAGTCTCTTTCCCCATTTGATTCTGTTACTCTTGTTCCCTGCAAATAATAATCCTGATGGATATTATTTCTTCCCATATGTAATAGTCTACATTTTTCCATACTCAGTGTCACTCAATTCCTAACAGCCCAATTTCCAATGGTTAACAAATCTTGACCAAAAGCAAGCCTCTCTTCAAAAGTATCCACCACCCCTCAAATCTTAACATCATCCGCAAACTTACTAATTTTATTGAAGCTACTGATATTTAGATCCCTTATAAAAATACCAGACAATATGGGGCCCAAAATGGACCCCTGCAGTACCCCACTTGTCACTCTCCGCTCCTCGGATAGGTGACCATTCATTCTCACCCCTGTATTCGATCTGACAGCCACCTCTCTATCCATTTCACTGTGTTGTTATTTACACCCAATTCAATCAACTTAGTTATGATCATTCTATGGGGAACCCTATCAAATGCCCTAGTGAAATCCAGCAGTGCCACATCCACTGCCCTACCCTCGTCCAGTTTATCTATTACATAGTTGTAAAAAGTGACTAGATTAGTACCATTTGATCTATTCTTTACAAATCCGTGCTGCATTTTGTCATATAATTTATATTTTATTTATTTTATTTAGTTTTTGTTGATCGGGTAAGTGCACTAGACAAATCCTGCCTATTTTCAGGCACGACCCAGGGAAGGGGGATACAGATGAATGCCAATTGACCTTGAACCAGTTTAAGCTGTTAGTGGTATTTTTTTAGTGAATGAGGGGAAACTTGGCCAGGACACTGGGGAAATTCCACTGCTCTTCCTGCGGGGGGGCCTTGCTTCCTGTGAGCAGAAGGGACCCCTTTGACTGTGGGACAAAGATGGAGGATGGAGTGCTGGAGTTTGCCAGTCTGCCAGAAGCTGAAGATGAAGAAGTTTGTATCGTTTTAGAAGAAACAGCACCAAACCAACAAAAGAAGATTCAAGATGTCAACCAGCAAGAAAATGCAGGTACAGTATTTCTGAAGAAGTAAGGTTACAACAAGATATATTGGAACAAGAATCACACCTAGAACTGTTAATATCAGATGCTGAGACTAGTTCTGAAGTGAAATTGTCAGATTTACATACAGAAAAAGAAAAAAAAGGAAAAGAACTGGTCAAAGCCCATATACTAGTCCAATAAAAAAAGGCCTTTTCCGTGAGTCACCTTCTGATCCATTACCCGTTCCTCTCACAAGACTCTGTTTTAATGTCTTTCACAGCAGAGGATATAATTGGAAACTTGAAGCAGCATTAAAAAAAGCAGGATGGCTCTACAAAAATGATATATGGATTCCAGATCCAAGCATTCCTATACCTGGAATTGAACTTTCAGAAGGCAGGTCCTTATTTCCAACTCAGATTGAAGCCCAAACAAACAAGAATGGATGGACTGCTCCACGAAGATAGTACATCGTCAGCAGGATCAAAGGGAATGGCTCTGGCCTTTGATGATACTGCATCAGACACTATCAATGACAGCAGGAATAAGCTGCTATCAGAGAGTTTACAAGAACCAGGCACACAGCCTGAAACAATGACAAAGGAAACTACAATTTCCATAGGGCAGCGAAACATACTTGGTAAACCTTCTTCCTTTACTTCTGAAGCACCTATGAATAATACTGGGGAACCGGGTAAAACAGGAGAAAATGAAAGGCCTCCTAGCTTTGCAAATCTGTTTAGAAATCCAGAAGAAGCTGCAAGAAGATGTTTTGCAGTTCATATCTATTACAAAGGAGGACTAGATTTGCTTCCGGATAGGAACTACATTGAGAAAAAATTAATTATCGAGTCCCTACACTTTACAACTTCAGAGGGCTATGCTTTTATACATGCCCCAGGAGACCACAATTTCGATGTCTGTTTCAGATCTGCAGAATTATTAGACAGATTTTGGGCAGCTTATTACGAAGTTAAGAACATACCATTATGGAACCGTTTATGGCAGTACCTATCACCAGACCCACTGCAAAAGTAATTACCATTCTATTTCAAAATGAGGGGGTAAATGTCCTAGATATTATTTACTGGCTAGAGAAAATGTGCACTGTAAATGGAATCCCAAATGCAATCATAGATGAAAATGGTTTCTGGACGGGGGGCTGGAAATTTTCTATGCAATTAAAAATTGGGGAAAATGGCATACAGCATCTGCCAAATTGTTTTTATATTGGGAGAGATAGGGGTATACTTTTTTACCCCCAGCTCCACTCATGTTATCGGTGTGGCTCTACATCCCACCTCAATTCAGACTGTACTGAGATGAAGTGTCCTGTTTGTGGGGCTTTGGGCCATTCTACCACTACCTGTGTAGTTCCTCCGACCTGCAATTTATGCAGGGCAGAAGATCATGTCTTTGCTTCCTGCCCATGGGCAGCTCATAACACCTCAGATTTTGTGGAACATGATGACTGCTATATTAATAAAGCTGCTCGATCTCAGTTCTCTTCAACAATTAACTCAAGTAGCTCTGGACCTCTAACAAAAGAGCAGCAAACGCTTTATAGTCCTCCACAGCAATCTAATTTATGCTCAAATGAATGCCGAGACTCTGTTCCAAGGCCTAGGTCACCAATGCCCCCTCTCCCCCTCCCCCTCCTCCTGCACCTGCTCGAGCGGAAGAAAAATTGGATACTTCTATCCCTCGACGAAAGGACTCAGATTTTCAGCCTGTTGCAAAAAAATATGCAACCAAAGCTCTGAATCCACCGGTTAGTACAACCAACCAATATGAGCCCTTGCAAAGTTGGGGTGATATTATGGAAGAAGAGGATTCAGATGCATCTGTACAATCCACTCAAAGTGACCCACCATTAGAAAAACCAGAACAGAAGCAAGAAACCTCACGAGCACAGAAGAGAGTAACCAGATCTCACAAAGGAAAAATAACTCTTAATCTCTTCTTGTTAAATAGTGGCTGCTACATTTCTAAGCATTGCTAGTCTGAATGTGACTAGTATAACATCTAACTTTAAAAGGCAGGCTACCTATGCTATATTACAATCCCTACCTCACAATGTATATTTTTTGCAGGATACACAGTTATATTCGGATCATGATACATTATTGGCATCAAGAGATTGGTTCACAGGGAAATCCTTTTGGTCACTGGGTCAGGAACGTTGCTCAGGTTTAGGCATCTGTTTTACTATACCAAATTTCTCACTTCAAAAAATGGTTGACATAGAAACTAGAAGGGCAATGATGTTAAGCATTAATATCCAAGGTGTATATTATAGATTAATTAATATCTATGGCCCCCAGCAAAAAGTGAGAAGAGTGGAGCTTCTTAAGAAAATAAAACCTTTTTTATTTACAAGTAAACAAATCATCTTGGGGGGAGATTTTAATATCAACATCCAAACCAAAGGAAATCATAAAATATATTGTGATATTAATGAATTGAAGCAAATTCTTAAACAAGCATTGCTCAAAGATGGATTTTCTACAAATATTAACCCTACTTTTTTCAGAGGGTCTTTAAAATCACAAATTGATTATTGTTTTATTTCAGGCCAGTTACCCATTTCAAGAGCACAAATCCATGTAATAGAGACATCTGATCATTGTTTACTTAGCCTTCAAATTGTGCCGCATCTGTCTCACCTACATGGTAGAGATATTTGGAGATTTAATATGAGCCTACTTGAAAATCCAAAATTCCTTCAGATATTAAAAGAAACATTAGAAGATTGAGTATCAGTAATTTTTTTTCTATGACTCCCTTATTGATTGGTGGTCTGACACAAAACTGTGTCTAATTGAGTTTTGTAAAAGTCAATCTCACCTTTTTGCATACAGACAGCAACAATATTATATTAGTTTAAGGGATAAATTAAATAGCCTAGTATCTCAAATAAATGAGGGAAGTTAATTGATACAGATGCAATTCCAAACTTAAAAAATAATGAACCAATTTGTAATATGATAGACAGAAATCTCTAATTAAGGAGCAACAGCTTGGGACATAAGGGAAAAGAAATCAAACCAATCCTTTCGAGGACTGCAAAAAAAGAATGCAAAAAAAACATATGGAGGCATTACAAAAAGAGGCAGACCTATTAGTCTCAGGCAGGGAAATGTTGACAGTTTTAGAAAATGATATAAGTTCTAAATTTGGTAATTCGTTTATGGTTTCTGAGGATATGGTACTGCTTTTGCAAGCAGCAAACCCCCCTAAACTAACACAGCAATAACAATCAACCTTAATACAGGATTTTTCAGCTGAAGAGCTAAACTTGGTGATTACAAGATTGCACAGTAATACAGCTCCGGGCGCTGATGGACTCCCATTGAAATTTTACAAGGTACTATGGACATATACTCCAGCTATCCTAGTACAAGTATATAATGCCTTTTTATCAGAGGATAGATAAACTCAATGTATGAAGGCCTCATGATATTTCTTCATAAGAAAGGAAATAAAACTTTAATTGCTAACTGGAGGCCTATCACTTTATTAAATCTAGATTTAATTTTTTTTTCTAAACTCCTATGTAATAGAATAACAAAAACCATGGATAATTTGATACACCCTTCACAATTCTGCTCAATACCCAGCTGACACATTTATGATGCCCTGTTACTATTAAAAGAATTATTTATTTCTACTTCAGAAAACTATAACACTGGATATTTAATCAATTTTGACCAAACAAAGGCTTTTGACAGGATATCACAAGAGTATTTATGGGAGACGCTGCAAGCATATGGGTTTCCGATAGAATTTGTGAATTGTATAAAACTATGTTATGCTGTAGCTGACGTTAAGCCATATGTAAATGGCTGGGTGGGAAAACTCTGTTTTACCAGAAAGGGGGTTCGTCAAGGCTGCCTCCTCAGCCCGATATTGTTAGTTTTAGCACTGGATCAAATAGTCAGGATATTGAATAAATCGCCGTTGATAAATGGAATATGGTACCCAGGGTTTGGTACCCTAAAAACAATTGTGTATGCTGATGATTTATGTGTTCTCTTTTTAGATGAACATATTGGAATATTAATCTGTAAAGTATTGATTTCTCTATTAGAAACAGTTGGGTCAAGTATAAATAAAAGTAAGAGTGTTTGCCTTAAGCTAGCAGGAAATACAGAAAAAAAACCCTATATTGAAGATATTTACATCTCAGAGACCCCACAGAAAATCTTAGGGGTATACTTTGGGAAAATTGATATCGCAGAATACAACTGGGAGTTATGCATAAATAAAGGGAGGGAGAGGGTAAGTTCATGGTCAAATTGGAAGATGGGTAAGAAAAAAAATAATTTTTATGATTACAACCTTTTTAGTACCTATATTTTTATTTATCAGCCATGTTTTTTTCTTACCCAAGAAGTTTGAAACCACATTATTAGCTTGCTTCTTCATAGGATTCTGGGGAAGCAGGCTAAACCCGATAAAAAGAAATACATTATATCTAGACGTAAAATCAGGTGGAATGAATATGATTCACCCAGTAGTATTTTTTTTATCAACCTTTGTAGCATCAAATTTACAGCCCATAATTCGGATCACAAATAAACCATGGCAACAACAAATAGTTAACCATCTACAACAAATTTTACTGGAATGGCAAAACTTATCTTTTATACACAAGAACAAAAGAAAATATAAACTACTTCCTGAATGGAATACACTTTTTGATCATATACGAGCATGGCACATAAAATACACAGATGTGGCTCAAAATTCTAGGAAAGGATTGTATCAGGTTATTTTAAAAAGTTATTTTATGCAGCACCATTCCCAGAATTTTCAGATGTAGAACGAACAAAAATAACGGATAGGCTAGTGGACTGTAGTGTCCCAAAACATATGTGGGATATTGTTTGGCTGGGTGTCCATAATAAAATTAATACGAGAGGAAACCAGAAACACAAACAAATATCAGAACGATACTGTTTTAGGAGTTCATGGGCCAGATATTCAAAACTTTGCCCTGGGGCAAAATTAGCACTGCCCGGCGGGCAAACTTAGCCCAGAGCACAGAGCAAGCTATATTCAAACGGAATAGCCCAGGGCAAACAGCTTCCGAATATAGCATGGTAATGAGGCCATGCAAACTGGGCTGGGAGTGCAGGGCAAACATTGCCCTGGAATAAGACAGCACTGAATAAAGCAACCAGGAAGTGCAACCCACAACAACAACACAGTACACAGCAACGTGAGGGCAGGTACAGACGAACTATGTGGCCAATGTGTGCCGCCAGCAAATGCATGGACTCAGTACAGCTGCAGGAAGCAGCAGATGTGAAAGAACAGTGATCAAAATCGATATTATTCCCTCGCACTGCTAGCGCCCGCCTAACACATTAACGCGCATTAGCGCTGAGCTAAGCAGTTAGCCTGGGGCAACACGCTTTGCCTGGAGCTAAAATGTGCCATATTCAAAAGTGCCATGCAAATGAGCCTACTTAGGTAGTCTCTGGGCAAACAACCAGATTAGCATCTCATTATACCCTGATTTGCATGCAGTTTGCCCAGCGTTACTGCAGGGTCCCACAGAGTCACCTGTAGGTCAGTCTGGAAGTACAGGGGCTGACCAGGTCCAACCGCAGCTCCACCTGTAGGTCAGTCTGGCAGTGCACAATGATAGCTGCAGGCTACATGTAAACAGTACAGCATAGCTTAGCATATTGTACCCCAGGGGACAGGACAGCATAGGCACAGGTGGTGGTGGTGCTGCATGCAACTGTCACACTGTAGAAACAAAGAAACATAGAAACATAGACTTTGACAGCAGATAAGGACCACTTGGCCCATCTAGTCTGCCCATTTCCCTACCTACAGGATAGGCCGTAGATCCTAGTTAACCAACAACCTATTTCTTCCTACCCCCCACAAGAATTGCCTTATGTCTGTCCCATGCATTCTTGAATTCTCCCACAGTTTTAGACCCCACAACCTCCTCAGGAAGGCTGTTCCATGCATCCACTACCCTCTCTGTGAAATAATACTTCCTCACATTGCCCCTGAACCGCCTCCCTCTATCTTTAAATTGTGTCCCCTTGTTCTTGCAAGTCTCTTTTTCTGAAAGATGCTACCCTCTTGGACTTTGTTGATTCCACTGAGGTACTTAAAAGTTTCTATCATGTCCCCCCTCTCCCTCCTTTCCTCAAGGGTATACATATTAAGCTCCCTTAGTCTCTCCTCATACGGCTTCTCCTGCAGACCCTGCACCATTTTAGTTGCCCTCCTCTGGACTACCTCTATCCTGTCTATGTCCTTGCGGAGATGGGGTCTCCAGAACTGGACACAGTACTCCAGATGGGGTCTCACCAACTGTCTGTACAGAGGGATAACAACTTCCTGTTTTCTGCTGCTGATGCCTCTCCCTATACATCCCAGTATACCCCCAGCCCTCCCTACTGCCTTCTCACATTGCTTGCTAACCTTAAGGTCATCTGATATGATTACCCCAGGTCCCTTTCCTTTTTTGTTGTTGTTACTACCTCCCACCCATTGTGTATTCTTCCCCTGGGTTCTTGTTTCCCAGGTGCATTATTTTGCACTCTTTGCATTGAATCCTAACTGCCATACTTCTGACCATTCCTCCAACCTTGCCAAGTCCCTTTTCATCCTTTCCACGCCTCCTTGTGTATCAACCCTGTTGCAGATCTTTGTGTCATCTGCAAAAATGCATACTTTTCCTTCCAGTCCCTCTGCAATGTCACTGATGAAGACATTAAAAAGCACTGGACCCAATACTGAACCCTGCGGTACCCCACTAGTAACCTCTCTTTCTTCAGAGTGGACTCCATTTACAATTACCTTCTGTGTCCTGTTGTCCAGCCAATGTTTTACTCAGGCTACCACCCTGGGACCCACCCTGGCTGGTTAATTTGACTATTAATCTTTTGTGGGACTGTGTCAAATGCCTTGCTAAAGTCTAGGTAGGCCATGTCCACAGCCCCTCCCTGGTCTACTACTTTGGTCACCCAGTCAAAGAAACTTAGATTGCTGTCTGACATGACCTTCCCGCTGTGAATCCATGCTGCCTTGGGTCCTGTGCTCCACTGGCCTCTAGGTACTCAACTATTCTTTCCTTCAGAAATGACTCCATCACTTTCCCTACCACAGAGGTCAGACTGACAGGTCTGTAGTTTCCTGCCTCTGTCTTGTTCCCACTTTTGTGAAGGGGAATCACAACTGCCTTCCTCCAGTCCTCGGGTACCACACCATCCTCCATGATTTATTAAAAAGAGTAGCCAGTGGTTTCACTAGTTCCTCCTTAATTCTTTTAGAATTCTGGGTGAATTCCATCAGGACCCATTGCTTTGTCCACCTTCAGTTTTAGGAGTTCTCAGAACCCTTTCTTCTGTGAAAGGACTGGATCGACCCCCTATCAAGAGTGCTTCTGTTAATTGGATTAGGCACTTCCCCCTCCTCTTTTGTGAATACTGAGCAGAAATATTCATTCAGTATCCCTGCTTTTTCACTGTCCCCCTCTGCCCACCCACCGTTCATTCTATTCAGCCTCACTATCCCTCCCTTTGTCTTTTCTACGCTCGCTGATGTACCTATAAAAGGTTTTATCCCCCTTCTTAACTGAGTTGGCTATCTTTTCCTCAGTTTGGGCCTTTGCTATTCCGACTTCCTCCTGCTTCCTTCTGCCTTGACTGGTACAGCTCTCTGTCCTGCTCCTTCTGTGTTTCCTTATACTTCCGGAATGCTATCTTTTTCTTCCTGACTTTCACAGCCACCTCTTTTGAGAACCATAGTGGCTTTTTCTTTCATTTTGATTTGTTTATTTGCTTCACACAAAGGCTTGTTGCCTCTGTGATGGCAGTTTTGATGATTCCCCATTGTTGCTCCACACCTCCTCCTAGCCTGTTTGCTAGTGCTCTTCTGAGGCACTCTCCCATCTTGCCAAAGTCAGCTCTCCTAAAGTCCAGTACCCTCACTTTTGTATGGCTTGACTCTGTAGCTGAGTTTAATGTGAACCACACTGTTTGATGGTCACTTGTCCCCAGATGGCAACCCACTTCTACAGCTGAGATCCTCTCACTGTCCCCGCTTGAGAGTACGAGGTCTAAGATTGCTCCCTCATGAGTGGGTTCTGAAACTAGCTGTCTGAGGCCTGCCACCTGTAGAGCATCAAGAATGGCCCTGCTCTTGGATGTGGCTGCAGCAAATGTGCTCCAGTTAACATCTGGCATATTCAGGTCTCCCATCAATAGTATCTCCCCTTTCTCTGCCATTCTAAGAATGCCTTCTATCATATCCTTGTCCATTCCCTCCCCCTGACATGGGGGTCTGTACACAACCCCTGTGCGGATTGTGGTGCCCTTTCCAGTCTCCAAGGTGACCCACAGTGCCTCCTCTCCTCCCTGTTTACTCTTTTGTTCAGTTGCTTTTATCCCTTCCTTTACATAGAGAGCTACTCTCCCCTCTTCTCCCTGCCTGTCTCTCCTGTAGGTTATGTACCCTGGTATGTTAACATCCCAGTCATGGTTCTCTGTGTACCATGTTTCTGTGACTGCTACGATATCCAGGCATCCCTCTTCCATGAAGAACACCAGCTCAGGGAGCTTGTTGCCCAGACTACGGGCATTGGTACTCATTACCCTCCATTTCCTGATGGCCTTACTCCCTTTTGCCCCATCTCTGTCCTTCTTGCCTTTGTCACTTTCTCCATTTACCCCTGCCCTTCTCCCTATCGACACCTCTATGTTGGTGTTTGCCGCACCTACTACTGTGATTATTTGGGGGGGCTAGGATTTCCCTGCTCCTTTCCAGTGCCTCCCCCCTTGGCTAGTTTAAAAGCTTGCCAATGAAGGATTTAAACCTATCACCTAGGATCCTGGTTCCCCTCCCGGACAGATGCAGCCCATCATGCCAGTATAGGCTTGCATCACTCCAGGTGGACTCCCAGTCCCCAGTGAAGCCAAATCCCTGAGCTCCACAGCAATTTTTCAACCACTGATTGAATCCCATGGTGCGGAACACCCTAGCCTCTCCTATGCCATAGATGGGCAGCACCTCCGAGAAGGTTACCGTGCGTGCTACTTGACTAAGGCCCCTCCCCAATTCCACAAACTCTTCCTGCACTTCTCTAATCCCTTTCTTAGCCAGGTCATTTGTCCCTAGGTGGACAATGACATCCAGCTCCCTTCCCTGTGCAGCTGCTCCGGCAATCCTGAGGATTCGCTCCCTGTCCCTCCAAGCCATGGCGCCAGGCAGGCACCTTACCTCCCTCTCCCCTTCCTCCCCCAGTTCTACCTTTCTAACAATGGAGTCCCCACCAGGGTTGCTACAGTGCACAGCAGACACTACAGTAGCAAGGGGCCAGTAGTGTGAGGGACACAGCACTGCCTATGGTGTGTGAGGGCAGTGATGATGGACTGCACCAGTGACAGGCCCAACCTGCAGGTGTTTACTGACAGTGGACATTACTGTTACACTGTTGTGTGACCCACAGATGCTGCACCTGTGGCATGGGATGCTCACAGTGACATGTACATTTCTGGCTTTGTGTGCTGTGGCAGTTGTACAGCTGTGTGGTATGTGGCCGGGGGCATATATTATCAGAAACGCACACTGGTGTTGGGGTATTCCCAATACTGGCCCATGTACACTGCATGATGTGTCCCAGCCTTGTGGCCACACCTGGTCTATGGCACAGCCTGGTCACCCATACATGCTCCCCTCAACATCCTCCATGCCCACAGTGCTGCATGTGTGTGCTGGCATCTGTTGGTGTCCACAGAAGTGTGGTCTGCAGGTGTGTGCTGTATGGCCACACTGCCATGCTGTCCGCTGGCGGCAGGGTCACCACTTACTGCCTGGCATGGCTGGGACTGGTGGCAGATGATGGCATCATTGTGATGCCATCAGTTAGCAGCATGCTTCCTCTATGTTTAACTTTATCTATGTGTCATATTTATTTGTTAGGGTCGCGCAAAACCCGCGCAAACACCACGCAAAACCAAAGTGTCGCGCAAAGCTGATTGCCCAGGGTTAGACAAGCTTTTCCTGGGCGGTAATTTGCACCGCGCTAAGTGTCGACATTAAAAGCTCGCGCAAAACCACTTAGCGCGGCGCTAGTCGCTGAATATAGCATTGCGCCTGTATTCATGTCAGTTTGCCCCTTGCATACAATTTAATCTTGCCTGGCGCTAATGCAGTTTGCCCCTGCTATTTGGCCTTTTGAATATAGCAGACCCGCGCTAATCCCGCGTTAAACCTGCGTAAATGGTTTTTGCCCAGCGCAAAGTTTTGAATATCTGGCCCCATGTATTTTGCAAATAGAATCAGTAACTCATTTATATTTTGAATGCCCTTTTATTAAAGAGTTCTGGGCTTTGTGGGGAGACTACTGGAAAGCATTTCCATTCTCAAAATGGTTAGATAGGCAACTATTTTATGGTATATTTCCTTCATCATGGCAAAAATATAATACAAGTACTCTGAACGTGTTTGCAACTTTCATTCTGTATTGGACTTGGCAAGTTAGGTGTACGTTTCTCCTTCAGCAACAAGATCTATCTCCTGCCATATTATTTTCTTGCATTCAAAATGATATTACGCATCTTAGAAATACTGAATTTGTTTCTTTAAAAAGAGGTATCTGGGAGAGGTATTGGCATTTTGTTTCCTAAAATAGTTTTTTTACTGATGTTCTATCTAGATAACAATTATGGGTTTAAAAATGTTGGAAAATGTTGTGGAAAAATTAATAAAGCCACAAGGGATCCTATTTGATGTAAATAAGAATATTTAAGGAAAAAAGCTTTTCTTTTTGAATATAAATCAATAAAGGGAAGGAGATTCCTGCCCTGGAAAAAGTTAAAAGGTTGAAATAGGATATTGCACTTCTATGGACTGTGTTTCGATCTCAAACAATGTCTGATATAATGTTGTAAAAAAAGAACACTTCCTGCTTTTATAGTGGGGGGAGGGGTTGGTTTTATTCATTGACTTTTGTTTCATACCACTCTGTGTTGTACTACCTATTTCTGTTTTGCATTTGCAATTGCTATGAATTCATCCATAGTATTCCTTTTTGTATACTTTTTGCCTTGAAGCCTTAAGTAAAATTCCCCTACTCTTTTAGCGGGGAGGGGATCTGTTTACAGTTTTTTTCTTATGTTTGTGGTGTATATATGATGTAATATTTATGTTTTCAATTTTCTTTTTTATGATTTTGCATGAAGTAATACTAGTTTGTATGTATTTTCCTTTGAAGTTCTAAATAAAAAATTCCCTTACTCTTTGCGATAAGTGTCATGGGATCTTTAACATCAAGCTGAACTACCACCAATCCAGGCAGATGGGACCTCGGTTTAATGTCTCATCTGAAAGACGGCACCTCAGAAGTGCAGCACCCCTCTCATGCTGCACTACAGTGTCAGTACTGGGATATTAACCCAAGTGCCCGATGTGGGAACTGAACCAACAGCCCTCTGATGTTGTTCCAGATAATTGCTTATTTCATCCACTATTATTCCTTCCATTTTTTTTCCCACCACTGACGTCAGGCTAACTGGTCTATAATTAGCCACATCCATCCTTAATCCCTTTTTAAAAATAAGCACCACAATTGCTGCTCTCCAGTCTCTTGGCACATACCCTTCAGAAAAAAACCTTCTACATATATATGCTATTATTGGAGAAATTTCTTCTGCTACCTCATATATAAATCTTGGGTATAGTCCATCATACCCTGCCGATTTGTCCACTTTAAGTTTTTTAAGTTTGGTCAGAACTTTTTCAGTAGTGATTAGCTCAACTTGGTCACTTGTAACATATGGTACTTCATTACCCTGTCCTAGCTGGTCTACATTAAACATGGTGCAGAAGAAACTATTAAATTCCCTAGTCATCTCTTTAGGGTTTGAAATAAGCTCCCCTCTTATATTAATTGGTCCTACCTGTCTATTATCATTTCTTTTATTATTGACACAGGCAAAAAAATCCTTTTGTATTGGGTTTGGAGTTAGCTAAATTAAGCTTTATTTGAATCTTCGCTTTTCTAATTTCTTTTTTTAAATTATGTAAAATGTTCCTATACTTCTCCCTATTTTCTTTTGTTTGTTGCTTTTTCATTTTCTTAAACTGCTTCTTTTTCTTTCTGATCAAACCTACTATAGTCCCATTTAGCCAAATCATTTTTTTCCCTCTACTATTATAAACTTTTCTTTGTTGGAACATATCTTTCCACCAAACTACTGTTTATTTGTATAAACACATTCCAAGATTCCTCCACTGATAATCCCTTTGTTACATTTGCCCAATTAATATTCTTTAGTTCCTGCCTAATTTTTATATATTAGCCTTATTGTAGAGTACATGGACTGTATTTCCTTGTATTCTCCTCTTCTGTCTATCCAACTTAAATGTGATCATATCATGGTCACTTGATCCTGGTGGGGGGACTGTATCAAAGTTATTAATATCGTCACTTATATTTGTTAAGATGACATCAAGGATATTACTCTCTCTGGTTGCCATGCAGACACACTGTTTCACACCTACTACTGTTAACTCACTATATATTTTATATGTCCTACTACTGACTTTTTTCCCCTCCCAATTAATCTCTGGAATATTTAAATCCCCCATAGCTATAATATCCTCGCTTTATGCCCTATCTATTATGTATTTTATAAAGAGATCTGTATCAGTATTATCAGTATCCGGTGGTCTATAAAAAGTTATTAATTTGATCTTTTCCCCAGATATTCCAATAATGTCTACTTCTATAATTTCTGTATTACCATAATCACTGGCAACTTTTATCTGATGATGTTCAATATCTTCTTTTATATATACGGCCACTCCTCCCCCTTTCCTCTGCAGCCTATCTTTATGTAACAGTTGATACCCCTCAATTTGTTTATTCCAGCTAATATCCTTATTCCACCATGTCTCTACCACACACATTATGTCATACTGGCCCATGCTCCTTAAAATTTAGAGGTCTGCCATTTTTTCTTTGTTGAGACTTCTGACATTCAGAAAAACTATATTTACCTTATCCTTTTTTAACAAATACTTAATCTTTTTGCTTTTCTTGGAAGTAGTTTGACAATCAATTCTTTGACAATCTGTGGAATCCTTCATCGTCCCCCCCCCCCTTGTTTTTCCCAATATTCTACTACCTCGAAAATTTTAAGTGTAAACCATCTCTACTATAAAGATTATTTTTACCATCAAATACATCCCCAGTGCTGTAAAAAGTGGTAACCATTGTCTTGGGTCCATTTTTTAAGCCGTGCATTTGTTAGTAGTATCTTTTTTCATTTATACATTGATGCCCTAGGTTCAGGGAGTATCTCAGAAAAAATTACTTCCCCATCTTTTTCATTCAACTTATTCCCTAATTCAATAAATTGTTGTTGTATTTCTTGTAATTGTTTCCTACACAAATCATTTATTCCTACATGCACTACTGATATTGGTCTCACACCTGCATCCTAAAAAATATTATCTACCATCTTACATAAATCTTGTACCCCTGCCCCTGAAAAGCTGCTCACCATTGTATTTTCCTTATCATGTCCACATATTTATCCATCAGTGTATTTAATGACTGAATCCCTATTACTGTTGTTTGCCTGCTGCTACCCCTTCTGGAGTGGGGGGTCTCATCCATACTAACATGGGGTGGGGGGTGGAGGTTTCTTCACTTTGGGCCACTTCCCTTTCAATATCAGTATGTTCTGTTAGTTCATGAAACTTATTTGTTAACTGAATGTGTCCCTGTCTAGGAGACATACTCTTTAAAGGTTTTCTTCCCCGGTTTTTTCTTTTTACCGCTGTTACTTTACACCATTCATTATCATCCCCTTCTTTTTCTGTTTCTATGTCTTGCTGTATTTTCCGCTTTGTCCCATACTGTTCACCCTCTGCAGTTCTCTCTATGGTTCCACCCTTATTTAAACTTGATAAAACTGTTAACTTCCCGCTCATTTCATTCTGACTACTTTCCAGTTTTTCTAATCTAGACATTAATTCGTGAATATTCCTTTGAAACTCCCTATTCTGGAGACATTTAGCGCATTCAGACACCACACAGTCTGTATTTTCCTCAACCAGTTGATACATTTCACGTAGGAGACATTTAACTCCCAAATCCCCGTTTACCGTCAAAATGGATTCTGCCATACTTGTTTTTATTCACTACTTACTAAACTTTGCTATACATATTCACTACACTTCATGATACTATATCCATTCTGACAACACGTTGTGCATATTTCATACAGGTAAATTGAACATTACTATACTGAATCAGATAATAACTTCTTGTACCTTAAACAATGCAAGAGGGGGCCCTTCCCTATCAGCTGACTTGGGGCTAGAGGGGGCAGGGGCACCATGGTGAGAGGGAAAGACAAGTAACCTGGAATTGGCTGTCAAGCTCAATTTGGGCAGTGAGCTTGGTGAGACATAAACACCTTTATGCACCACATTGGGAGACAAATCCACTGGCCTCCCTGGAGAATCCTAACTGAAGTGTACTACTGGCTTGACAGCTCGGCCAGTCTTTCTGAGGGGGACAACTACAGTCTCTGCACTCTCAGCACTATTCTTGGGACTCTTGTCACTTGTGAGGGGTGCCTCTGCCTGGATGGGAATGTCCAAACTTGGGGCACTGTTGGCTCCTTGCTCTGCAGGCTCTGTTTCTACAACACTTGACTCATTTTGCGAAGGCTCATGCACAATCAAACTTTGAGGCACTGAAAGGGGGGTGTCTGCACTCTCATGGTGTTCTTCAAATTCTGGTATGTCACCAAAAAGACTCACTCCATCAGCCCCTCTTTCAGGCAAATCATACAGTTTCACAATACACAGAGACTCAGCATCTTCAGACGTGATACTTTGCACTTCACTCTCAGGGAGCATTGGCTCCAAGGAAAAAGCTGGGGGGTTAGGCAGTCCAGAAGGCCCAGCTTCATCCCCACAATTAATCATAGGGTTACCTCGAAACAGCTGACTCAGTTCATAGGAGGTGTAATAGGCATAGTCGTACTCACTTTCGTCAGAAGTGGACTGACAGTCACTATCATTCTGGGCCTGCTGTGGAGGAAACCTTAAATCTGTGACCACTGGGGTAGGTTGACTCTGTCTCTTTCTTGCAGCAGCACGAGTCAGCGGCCCAGGGGGCTCAATTTCTGGGGGTTCAGCCTCAATCATGACTTGTCCAATGGGTAGCAAGTGGTTACGGTGCATGGTCTTGACAGCTTTGGAGTTGTTCTCTGGGCGCACCTTGTGCAAAGGTAAATCATCCAACTTTCCAACTACTACATGGGGAAGATGGTGCCACCGATCAGCAATTTTGTGTTTACTTTGTAGTCTCATTGCGTAACAACATACGGTCTCCAGGTCGAAGCTCTTGAGCCTTTACTTTTTTATCATGCCTCTCTTTGTTGGCTAAATTTCTCTTGGCGGCCATTGTCTGGGCCGGTTGATAGGCATGGTTCAATTGCGCTTTCGGTTTTTGTACCTATTGCAAGTAGTTTTCGGCTCGGACCCCATCTGGAGAGACCCCAAAACAGACATCAGCTGGCAGCCAGACCTCTCTCCCCAACGTGAGGCAGTAGGGAAGAACCCAGTAGCATCATTTGTCATGCAATTGTACGCGTGTACCAAGGTGCTAATCTGTTGGCTCCAGTTATGCTTGTCTTTAGGGTGGAGGGTGCCCAACATGTCTAGAAGGGTGTGGTTAAAATATTCTGGTTGAGGGTCTCCCTGCGGGTGATAGGGGGTGGTTCTTGACTTTCGCACCCCCATAGAGAGAGAGAGAGAGAGAGAGAGAGAGAGCATTTATTTGATTAATCGACTCTCAAAGTCTCTGCCCTGGTCAGAGTGGATCTGCTGGGGGGCACCATAGTGGCCGGAAAAATTTTCCACTAGCACCTTGGCCGTGGTAGATGCCTTTTGATCTTTGGTGGGAAAAGCTTGTACATACCATGTGAAATGATCTGTAACCACTAACACATTGCCAGTGTTCCGCTGATCGGGTTCTAAACACAAGAAGTGTATGCAGACTAGTTCCATGGGGGTGCTGGTAGTAATATTAACAAGGGGGCAGCCCTCTGAGGCAGGACTTTTCTTTGCAGGCAGCAACTACAAGTCTTAACATGGTGCTGAACGTCGGTCCCCATTTTGGGCCAGTAGAAGCGAGGTCGTACCAGGTCAAGGGTTCTGTCACTACCGAGGTGCCCCATGTGATTGTGGAGGGACCTCAGTATCAAATCTTTAAAGGCCATGGGCAGGACTAATTGTTGCTTGTTGCTTGTCTACTTTGCCACTACGATCTACTGTCTCTCTATACAACATCTGATTGAGCAACTTCAATCTAGGGCCTTCTTTAAACAATAAAGCAGTTCACAAGTCAGTGGAACGTAACTTAGACATATCTTTCCCTGCATGCAGGGCATCAAGTGCTGGCTGAATCATAGGATCTTGGGATTGAGCCCACTGAATGCCGTCATTGTCAGATTGAGGTAGTGCACTAATATCTAGAGCAGAGAAGTGGCAATAAGCAGCTGGTATGCAGGTGTCAGAAGGGCCCAAGCAATCTACTAAACCATCCACTGTGTCCACAGACATCTGTTCATCTCTATCAACCTTTTGGCACAATGCTCAAATGTCAGGTTCAGACAGCCTGACCCAATCACTCTTGGAAGTGGGCCTTCGTGATAGGTCGTCAGCATCAATATGGTTCAGTCCCGGTCTGTATTCAACAGCATAATCATAGGTTGATAATGCAGAAAGCCACTGGTGCCCAGTGGCATCTAACTTAGCTGAAGTCTGTACATAGATCAATGGGTTATTGTCAATCTTCACCAATATCTTTCCCCCATAGAGGTATTCATGAAACTGGTCAACGATGGCCCATTTTAGCACAAGAAACTCCAACTTATGCACAGGGTAGTTTCGTTCGGACGGGGTCAAGCTCCTACTGGCGAAAGCTACTAGTCTCAGGCCATCCCCATGGTCTTCATACAGCACCACTCCTAGCTCCTGCAGACTAGCATCCATATGCAGCACATAAGGTTTGGTGGGGTCAGTATAGGCGAGTATGGGGGCGGGGTGAGCTGTTATATGATCTCGTGGAAGGCTGCTTCACAGTCGGGTGTCCAGCAGGGCCAGAAGAGTTCACCTGGGCGGAAATATACTTTTTCTGGTTCTTTAACGGACTAAGGTTCAAGAGTGGGCAAATCACCTAGGAATAGTCTTTTATGAACCTGCGGTAGTAGCCACAGAACCCCAGGAAACATTGTAGTTCTTTCAGATTATGGGGCTGGGGCCAAGTAGTCAGCGCTTCAATCTTACTGGGATCAGTCTCTATCCCTTTGTAGATACTATGTGCCCCACATACTTCACGGAGGTTTGGAAAAACTGGCACTTGTCAATGGACAGCTGAAGTCTTCCAGTTGGTCTAGGAATTTAAACAGTCAGTTCTCATGCTCCTCTAAGGTGCTCCCAAACACAATGACATTGTCCAGGAAAACCAGGCATTCCAGCAAATTCATATATCCTACTGCACATTCCATCAGTCACTGAAAGGTGTCCGGGGCACCCGCTATCCCCTGTGGCATCCTCAGAAACTCGTAGTACCCCATGAAGGCTGTTTTCTCACAGGCTTCCGGGGCCATTGGGATCTGGTAGTATCTGCTGCGAAGATCCAACACCAAGAGCCATTTGCTCCCATTCAAGCAGTCCAGGGCATCTTGTATACGAGGCATAGTGTATTGGTCTGGGATAGTCCACTGGTTCAGGGTTCGATAATCAACACACACACATCCTCACAGACCCATTCTTCTTACGCACAACCACAATGGGGAGAGGTGTATGGGCTCCTGGATTCTTGTATCATGCCAGCAGCGAGCATTTCCTGCAGGTGTCTTCTCCTTCTCACATAATCTATGTCTGCTGGGGCTAGGCGTCGGGACCTCTCTTGAAATGACCATTCATCGTGCAGGTGTATGTGATGCTCCACACCCAGGACACATCCGACATCCCATTCCTTCAACGAAAACACTTGGTCTCTCTGGGCAAGTCTCTTGATAATTCTAGCCTTCTATTCAGCTGACAATGGGGAGTCACCAAAGTCAGACAAGTATGGGGTCACTCTCTCCTTCTCACCAGGGTGCTTGTTGCAGGGCAATACTGCAGTGTCTGTGCAGTGTACCGTAGCTAGGGTGCACCCTCTGTTCATCCAAATCTCCTAGTCTGACACATTTTGAATCTAGACCATCATTCATCATGCATAGGCATGGGCACGAGCAGGCAAGATGCTGGACTTGACCAATAATTCTTCTGGCAATTTTTCATCACCTGGCGCATCCAACATCAGTATCTTGTTCTTGACATCTTTCCGGAGGCGGACCTCCCCTTGAATGGTACACTGGGTGTTAGGGGCCAGTACCATTGAATTGGGATCCTTCTTCCACACGATCCCCAACGGTTCATCCTGGTCTACTTCCTCTGGTTTCTGTTGCAAATCATAGGCCCTCTTGATCAGAGCCAGAATTCTCAGGGCCCTCCCAGTCCGTTTCTTTGTTTCTCATGACAGAGTTGTGCCAGTCTCCCAAACATATGGGCGTTTGTCCCCAGTTAACAGGGGGACCCCATCATACAGTCCAGTGGGGGGACACACTAGGGCCAATGTCTCTACTCACTCCTCTACACCAGTTACAGTTGCAGGAAAAGACAACCAGAGGCGGACATACCCTAGGTAGGGATAAGACTTGTCGCTCAGGCCCCACACATGTAGGCCTTCCAGGGATTGCAAAGGCATATCAGATAAGTGTTTCTCATACCAGTCCTGGAATACAATGGTCACTTGCGACCCACTGTCAAGCACAGCCTGAGTATGAATACCATTCACAGTCACCATAGTCTCCATTGAAGGGCCCACTATTTTGGACCAGTCTGGAGAGGCAGTAGCAGAGGCCTGGACAGACGATTTGCCACAAAGAAGTTTGAGTTAGGGTTTCTTGAGCCCTCACTGCAGTCATTTCGGGCACCCCTTGGCCATAGATTTGCTTTTTGGATCTCCCCTTGGAGTCTGTTTACTACTCTTTCTAAGTCCTTCTGAGACCAGCATTCTCTTTTCATATGGCCATCCTTTCTAAAATGATAGACTCCTGGGTCATCCTGGAAGGGAACATCATATGAAGAACTGAAGCAGTAGTAAGAGATTGGGGTCTAGTATCTGCTTGCAGCGTTGAGAGTGGTGCAACATGTCTTAACAGTTCCTTTAGAGTGGCAGTTAATCCGGTGATCTCAGCCTTGGAGCTACCCGCGGTAGCGGATGCCTGAGGGTGCACCCCCACTCCTATGGCAGTCACGTTCTTAAAAGGGACCAGAATCTTGTTCCATGGGGGAAACCCTTGCAGAGGCACCCGTCTTCAACTCTTGGACTTCCTTTAGCAGCTCATCTTTCCAATGCTGGGCCCAGGGTGGGAAGTCTTTTGTATTCTCAGAGTGGTCGTTAAGTGCCGACTTTTGCCCCTGAGCCTCACTTGGCTGATCAGTCTCGGTCACTTATGCAGCAGCAGCAGATATGGGTGCAATTCCCCCATGGGGTTGCCTTTGCTCAACACCCGAATTTCAATCATTAGCTCGTCATAGGAGGGGGAAATTCCAGTCAGGTGGCAAGGCTCAACTGAAGCAGTAATAATTCTCAAAACGGAGCAGACTTAAGGGTCTGGTCCAGCCTAGTTCGATCTAATTCATTTGATTGCAAACTACCCTTTCTGAGGCACTCTTGTAGCAGCTTTTCAAGCCGAGGTACATACACAGACAATGACCCCCCTGGGTACTGCTGAGAATTTCTTACTCTCCACCACAGATCCTTGTCTGAATCCAGGCTCCCATACACATTCTCTAATGTATCAAGATAGTCCTGTGCAGTTGCTCCGGGCTTATTGGCCCACTTGGCATGGATGGTAGCCAGGGCAGGACCTCAGAGGCTCTCCCTCAACCTCTTTCGTTTCTCTGCTTCTGAGCATTGCCATTCAAGTTCTAGAGGGGCAACATAGTCTATCCAGGTCTCCCAGTCATACTCCCCCTGGGGGGTTGGGAGGGTGCCCGAGAAGATTCTCAACCTTCAGTAGGAGTTGTGACTAATGGCAGGTACAGATATAGGGGCCAGCATTGGCACGGGCACAGAAGGTGGGGCAGTAACAGGTGCTGGAGTGGGAGGGGATATTGGGGAAGGAATACCCCCAGGTGGCAGGAATAGTTTCTTAAAGTCCTCTATGGTTTTCCTTTCCTCCAGCAATAACTTAGCAAATTTCTCCTCAAAAGTCTCAGATAATGGTGGGAGCTCATCCTCCCTGGGGTCTTTACTGTCTTTTGTTATCACTCTCCAGACAGCTGGAACCCCTTCTGGGGCAATATCCTGTGGCACTTTAGAGCTGTCCATGAGGTCACTACACTCTACCAAGGCTATGAAAATTTGGGTGATCAAATCAGCCTGTTGACCCACTACCACAGTTTTTTTTTTTATTTTATTTTTTTTTTAATTTTTGCATTATTTCTTTATACCTCCTCCGCACCCGCTGTTGTCCTCTTCTTCAGGCGGCCAAATCCTACCACTGCCTCCTCAGACCAATCCACCAGCCAGCTGCTCCGATGCCCGGTTGTACCGGACATATCCATTCGCCGGGGGGGGGGCTCTCCCATATCCCGTCCGGGCCATCGGGAGGAGAGACCAGAGCGCACGGAGCACTCCCTGGCATCATCACTGGGTCATGGAAATGCAGCCTAGAGGTTTATCGGCTAAGAGACGCAGGGAGGTGGGCCGCTGTCATCTGGACGGCATGCGTGCATTTTCATCCTTTTCTGGTCCCTCTTGTGCGTCACTGGCACTTGGCACCCAGTGCTCACCAGGGACACTCACAGAGTGGAGCTGGCAGGGAAGGAGAGGATTGGCGTCAGAGGACTGCTCTCCTCTCCTCTCCTGGGTTGGGTTGGGTGGAAAGCACCCCCCCCCCCGGCGACCTAAGTGCGTTCCTGGGTTTTTTAAACATTCAACTTTGGAGAGTGCTCCCTCCACAGAGTCTTTACTGGTACCCAAGGGAATATCCAGTATAAGTAGAGCATTTTGAGGGTCGATCTCCTGCCCAGTATACCACCCCACCATCTGGTGTACAGCCATTTCTACTGGGGTAACCATTAATCTTTAACAATAATTCATAATTTATGGCCACAAGAAGGCACAAAATCCCAGCGGTGAACCTCCAAAGTGTAACCCCTAGGTGGCACTATCCCAAGGGCTACTACCCCTGCCTGCTTGGCTAGTAGCAGGTTAAGAGGCCTGAGTTCTGAAATGGGTGCCTCCACCCGGAGGTCAGGGTTGGTAGTGGTCAAGCTAACCTGGGCACAGCCCTCCGGGACACTGTAACCCCCTTCTTTCCTTACTAGTGACCGGAACAATACACAATAATCACTTTCACAATACCTCTGATACAGTACACCACACAAGTGCCCACACTGTTTGCACTTACCACCAGGGCTTTCCTTTGGCCTGGCCCTGGGGACCACCTGTAAAACAAGGTTATACATAGCAAATGACAGCGGTACAGTACTCCTGCACAAACTGGAACCACAGTCAGGGCAAGTGCAAAAAAGAGTTAGATCTGATTTATTTAAGGGTCTTGAACAAGGGAGGGGCGTAATCAGGTTAATTTGCTTAAAGGCTGTGTCAATCAAACAGTTATACATGCACTTCAGGGTCCATAAACAGTCACACACTCTGGGTACCCAGATGGAGAACGGTGGGCTAGCCAGGAACGTTGCAGCTGGTTGGGGCCCTGTGATGGAAGAAAACAACATGCACAACACACACTATTTGTAATCCGGAGCCGGAGGGCTCAGTTTGTGAAAAGAAAACAACAAGACAGTCAGATGACACACTTTTAGATTAGGCTGTTGTTGCAGCGAGCTACCCTGATGATTACTCACGATACCCAAGACTGGACACAGGCTGGACAAAAATCGAGACAGCAGGTGGTTAATCTGGAGTGCCAGGAGAAGCAGGGCCCACATGAATCGCAGAGGTGTCATTCCTGTTCATGCGTGGAGCAGGGGGCTGATCCCCAGGCAGGTCTCTCGTTGATGGCTTTCTCTGTACAGTGGGTAGTTTGGCTGGGCCAGTATGGCAAGGCCCAGCCAAATGGAGATAATTTCGGATACAGTCCATTTTGGGCTGGATACAGCTTCCAACAAGCAGAACACAGTTCACACAGTGGGGAACCAAATCACGACCCACTAACAACTCACACCACATTTATATGTAAGGAAATTCTACTGTACTAGGCAAACCGCTCTCCGGTCAGAATCGCAAAGTCTCTGCACAAACCAGGGATTCAAAAGCAGCTGGAAATCCTGACAGCCGATCACATTCGGCAAAATCTTCGGTCTTCTTCAGGTATAAGCCTGGTAAAAAATCAGTTGCTTACTTCGTTCTCACAAACTTGGATTTAGTCTGAAATAATTCTCTTCTCTCCCTCTCAGGGGCACCGGGCAGATATGCAGGCCACAGCTCAGGCATTTCCACAGTTCTCCCACACGAAACTACTCAGATGGCTGCTTGACTGTCTCAAGCTGTTGCTTCTTCAGCTCCCAACTTAGATCTGACTCAGCTGCCAGCAAGTCTGGGACTTTTCCCCAGAATCAAAAAGGTTCGGTTGGCTGATCTGTCTGTCAGTCTCAACAAAGGCTCCCCCTTTAGGTGCAAAAAGGCACCAAAAGCTCAAAACTAAAATGCATACAGATTTTGACTCCAGAAAGCTCCTGTAGTCCGGCTCCATTTTATGTCCCACCAGTACTGATTGGTCCAATTCGGCAGTCCAGGACCAAGGTAGTGGAGATAAACAAAACAGTCCTTGCTGCAAAGAAGGCAGGTTAGACAAACTACATTATCATTATCACTCTAAATGATTTTCAGCAAATAGTTGCATCTTTTAACAGCGCTCCCTCTCAGATTACTTATGACTGCAATCCAGGTAGCTCTTAAAGAGACAGTGCCCACAGGCTATACAGGCACTCTCTGGCAATCACATTTAAACTGCTAAAATGCAGGACACCAGCCTAGCAGTGAGCATTTTGGCAAGCTCAAGGAAGACTTTTTGGGAACCCCCATTTGTAGGGGGCTTACAAGTGTATGAGCTGAAGTGGATGTTATTGCTGGATGTAGAGTATGCATATGGAGGAGGATAGGGGCAATGTGTGAGAAGTACTTGTCTATCCATGAACCCCAGTGCAAAGCGTGATGTAAAATACTCCAAGCCCAGTATTACTACTAAGCAGAGTACAGCAGTTCTCAAGTTTGGTGGTCATGTGGCCACTAGACTAAAGTTTTTAGTGGTCAAAGCTGTTGTAATGGTGGCCATTTCCTGCAGTACAGGTCAGGCACCCACAAGTTGGTGGAAAAAAACATTTTAGTGGCCACTGGTCCACTGGGTTGTGAAGCTGTTTATTGCTAAATTAAGGCATTTCCTGGCCTGCTAACCCTTAGAACCCCACACCATATCAACTGGGAGCAATCAGTTTGAATTCAGAAGCTCCTATAATGGATGCTGTGGGAAAGCCCTTCCACATTTAAGAGCACAGGGAGACAGACATTGATTTTTCTTCACTGTGTCAATGACCTTAAAAAAAACCCAAAAAGGACAGAACCATAATTTGTAAAAGCTGCCGTGACGTCAGCAATTTTATAGTATCTGCTAATGCAGGGAACTAATTGAATTACTTTGTTCCGTTACCAGAGTTGGCAGAATTGCATCGTGTGCTTCGTTTATCTAGTAGCCTGGCGTCATTGTGTACTTTCTTCTGGAGGACCTATATAGAGCTCCTCTCCCATCCCCCTTTGTCTCTCCCTCTTTCCTTTGTGTTTCTCCCCATCTCAAGGATGCATTAGCATTCGCTCCATGGTGATTGGGAGACCCCAGTCCATTTTTTTGCTAGCTTCATCTCAGTGTTCCCTGCAATCCATTTTTAAGGCTCAGGGTTTTTAGTTCATTGGTGCACAGGTCGGCTGTAACTGTTTTTCCTTATTTCCACCTTACTGGAGAGGGGTGGGTTGGGTACAGAGAATCTTGTGAGGCACTTGGCTTCCGTGCACTTGGCTAGGCCTAGACTGGAGAACACACTGTACTACTTTTGTTGTGTCCTATACTAGTACTGAAAGCAGAACTGTGATCCTAAGTGTAATGGGTCGACCCTACGGCACTACTTGCTCATTGTTGCAGAGAGCTGATTCACCAGCACTACTGGTCCTTGTTGCAAATGGTCAAACTGCTGGGACGTGCTTATCACAGAGGGTCACCCTGCAGCACTACCCAATCCTTTTTCACTGTGAGTGAACAATTTTTTTTATCATTGTATTTTTCAGTTCCCAAGCTGCTGCAGTCACCAGAGTCCAGTATATCTCTTAGCTGATCCACTGCTCCAACTCTCCCCTCTGACACTCATGCTGCTGCTGCTGTAGGTCCTGGGCAGGCAAGCCCCTTACCTCTGGACTCTCCTGTCTTCCACCCCATGGTGGGACACCTTTTTTGGTAGACACACCATCCTAGCTTACTCGGAGGACACGTAATCCCTAGGTGACACTATGCCAAGGGCTACTACCCCTGTCTGCTTGGCTAGTAGCAGGTTAAGGGGCCTGAGTTCTGAAACGGGTGCCTCCACCCAGAGGTCAGGGTTGGTAGTGGTCAAGCTAACCTGGGCACAGCCCTCCGGGACACTGTAACCCCCCTCTTTCCTTACTAGTGGGCAGAACAATACATAATAATCACTTTCACAATACTCGATACACCACACAAAGTACCACACTGTTTGTGAACAGCCACCAGGGCTTTCTCTGGCCTGGCCTGGGATCCCTGTAAAACAAGGTTTTACACAGCAAATAACAGCAGTGCAGTACACTTGCACAAACTGGAACCACAGTTAGGGTAAATGCAAAAAAAGTTAGATCTGATTTATTTAAGGAACTTGAACAAGGGAGGGGTGTAATCAGGTTAATTTGCTTAAAGGCTGTATCAATCAAATAGTTATGCATGCACTTCAGAGTCCATAAACAGTCACATACCCTGGGTACCAAGATGGAGAACAGTGGGCTAGCCTGGAATGTTGTAGCTGGTTGGGGCCCTGTGATGTAAGAAAACAACATGCACAACACACACTATTTGTAATCCAGAGCTGGAGGGCTCATTTTGTGAAAAGAAAAGAACAAGACAATCAAATGACACATTTTTAGATTAGGCTGTTGTTGCAGGGAGCTACCCTGATGATTACTCATGATACCCAAGACTGGACACAGGCTGGATGAAAATCGAGACAGCAGGTGGTTAATCTGGAGTGCCAGGAGAAGCAGGGCCCACACAAATCGCCAAGGTGTCGTTCCTGTTCAAGCATGGAGCAGGGGGCTGATCCCCAGGCAGGTCTCTCGTCAGTGGCTTTCTCTGTGCAGCGGGTAATCTGGCTGGGCCAGTGTGGCAAGGCCCCAGCCAAATAGAGACAAATTCAGATACAGTTCATTTTGGGCTGGTTACAACTTCCAGCAAGCAGAACACAGTTCACACAGTGGGGAACCACATCACGACCCACTAACAACTCACAGCACATTTACATGTAAGAAAATTCTACTGTACCAAGCAAACCGCTCTCCAGTCACGATCACAAATTCTCTGCACAAACTGGGAATTCAAAAGCAGCTGGAAATCCTGACAGGCCGATCGCATTCAGCAAAATCTTCGGTCTTCTTCAGGTATGAGCCTGGTAAAAAATCAGTAGCTTACTTTGTTCTCACAAACTTGGATTTAGTCTAAAACAATTCTCTTCTGTCCCTCTCAGGGGCAGCAGGCAGACATGCAGGCCACAACTCAGGCCTTTCCACAGTTCTCCTGCACGAAACTACTCAGACAGCTGCTTGACTGTCTCAAGCTGTTGCTTCTTCAGCTCCCAACTTAGATCTGACTCAACTGCCAGCAAGCCTGGGACTTTCCCCAGATTCCAGTAGGTTCGGTTGGCTGATCTGTCTGTCAGTCTCAACAAAGGCTCCCCCTTCAGGTGCAAAAAGGCGTCAAAAGCCCAAAACTACAATTCTTACAGATTTTGGCTTCAGACAGCTCCTGTAGTCCGGCTACATTTTAGGTCCCACCAGTACTGTTTGGTCCAATTTGGCAGTTCAGGACCAAGATAGTGGAGTTAAACAAAACAGTCCTTGCTGCAAAGAAGGCAGGTTAGTCAAACTACATTATCATTATCAATCACTCTAAATGATTTTCAGCAAATAGTTACATCTTTCAACAGAGCTCCCTCTCAGATTACTTTTGACTGCAATCCAGGCAGCTCTTAAAGAGACAGTGCACAGCAGCTATACAGGCACTCTCTGGCAATCACATTTAAACTGCTAAAACAAAGGACACCAGCCTAGCAGTGAGCATTTTGGCAAGCTCAAGGAAGACTTTTTGGGAACCCCCATTTGTAGGGGGGTTACATCCATATCAAATATAGTAGGGAGAGAGGGAAGGAAGCAGAAGCTAGCAGGGTCAAAGGCTCTGAAGTGGGCAGGCAGGATATTAGCGTCATTGACGTTGGGCTGGTCATTTTCCCAAGAAGAACATCCCTCCACCCAGTTGCCTTAGCAGAGGCACCTACTTTTAAAGCCCAAATTGATGGCTATGAGACGAACATCGCAAGTAACTCAAAATATTCATTTCCTGTCTGCTTTCTATGGGGTTCGCTCTTGTTGTAGTCAAACCCCAGGAATACCTTGGTATGCTTAACTGTTGCAGTCAGCCTTCTGTGTTGAACTGCCTCAGAGGATTGCAATGTATATAAATGATGGAACTATCATTGGCTCGTGGCACAATTCCAAACTGCTGCACCTAGGTGCTGCTGCATTCTAAAACGTTCAGATTCATTACAGACCCCTCTGACTACACTATCCTAATAAAAAAGGTTTTCTCTCCCCAAGGGGGTAGATAAAAAACAACAGATCCCTGTAAGAAGGGAACAGAACATACTGGTTTACAACCTTAATAACAACATATAACAGATGTGACAGTCTGGAAAAGAATTGACCAGCAGGGTGTAGAACCTCTCCCATCTGGTTCTGGAAGGGGAGGCAGGGTGGGAGAGTTAAGCATACTGAGGGACCCCCTGAAAGAAACAAGATTACTATAGTAAATTTTTTCTTCAAACCCCAGGAATCCCTTAGTATACTTAACTGTTGCAGACTACCATGCAGCACCTTGGGAGGTTGGGTAGAGGACCTACTTAGAGAAAAGGTTCTGCAGGACTGCAGTGCCAAACTTAGCATCACTTCTGAACTGTATGTCCAAACAGTTGTGCTTTGTGAAAGTATGTATAGTTTTTCAGGTAGCTGCTTTACAAATGTCTAGTAGAGGAATGTCTCTTGCTGCAGCCACTGATGCAGCTGTGCCACATGTGGAGTGGACCCTGAGGCCTTGAGGTGGCTGCTTGCCAGCTTTGCCATAGCAAAACTGTATTCAGGCTACTATCCAGCATGCATTGGTTCTTTTGGAGGGTGGTTTACCTTTGCTCACTTCCCCATAGATCAGAAACAATTGTGTGTGTCCAGTGCTGGTGGCGGCTCTGACAGGGGCCCCGGCACCAACCTGGTATCTTGCTCCTCCCAGGAACTGACTGGCCCTGTCACTGGTGGGGACTGAGGCCTTCCTGTGGGCCCTGTCCAGGTCTGCTGTCCCCTCCTGGGGGTTCCCCCCCAAAGGCACCATCTGGACTGGTCCTTTGAGATTGGTTGGCTCCACATGGGCGTGTCTGCCACACCCTCCCTCCGGGCGAGGTCCACTGAGCACTCTTACAGCCCTGGCAGAGAACCTGATCTAATCATCCACGACCCTCCTCCTCCCCCTCCTCTGTCCTCCTTCCCTGTCTTGCCAGGTATTGTGGGTGTCCTGGGGCCCATGACCTGGCAGCAATTCAGGTCTATGGCTGATGTGTTCCACCAATACCACCTTAAGGCAGTCCTGGCCCATTTGAGGCCCGAGGCTCCCTACATCACCATTGTCTGAATGCAGTTGCTCCTCTCCTACTTCTTCCACTGAGGAAGAACATTTTTGTGTCCACCTCTCCTCCAATGCTGAACACTCCTAGTACCAGCGGTTCCTGACAGAGATGGTGCAGGAGTTGAATGTTGAGTCATTCATAGGTCACAATACTGCTAGCCAGGCACTGAGATTCTTTGAGGATTTCAGTGGTGACTCCTTTGTCATCCTTCCTTGGCCCCAGCCTTTTACAGAGGCATGCAGGAATGTCTGGTTCTATCTCTGTGCCCTGTCTTCAGCTATGGCAACTGGGGTTTAATGCAAAGAAGTGCAAGATCATGCACCTAGGGAAGAGAAACCCTGAAGCCACCTATAGGTTGGGAGGGGAGTTGCTGGCAATCACAAGGGAAGAAAGAGGCTTGGGCATCATCATCACAGATGACCTGAAATCATCCAAGCAGACCACTAAAGCAGTAGGTAAGACTAGAGGTATATTGGGGTGTATTAGTAGGGGTATCACAAGTCGTAAGAGGGAGGTAATAATTCCACTTTACAAGACATTGGTTAGGCCCCATCTGGAGTACTGCGTGCAGTACTGGAGGCCGCACCTGCACAAGGACATTAACAATATGGAGGCAGTCCAGAGAAGGGCAACCAAAATGGTGCAGGGACTGCATTAGAAAACATATGAGGACAGATTAACAGAGCTCAATATGTATACCCTAGAACAAAGGAGGGAGAGAGGTTATATGATCGAAACATTCAACCATCTTAAGGGCATTAACAAGGTGAAAGAGTCTTGACATGTTTCAATATAAGAAAAATAGCAGGACAAGAGGACACAGCATGAGATTAGAGGGAGACCAATTAAGGGGTAATGTGAGGAAGTTCTTTTTCACAGAAAGGGTGGTGAATGCATGGAACGGCCAACCTCAGGAAGTGGTGTATATGAATACAGTGTAGTGCTTCAAACATGTATGGGATAGGTATAAGGGAGCAATACAAATGAATAAGAATAGATAGGCCATTGACAGAGTAAAGGCCTATGGCACATTCATAAGGCAGAACAAATGGGCAGACTGGATGGGCCTTGCGGTCCTTATCTGCTGTCAACTTCTGTGTTTCTATTAGGTATGTCCTGCACAGGTATTGCGAAGTCTCCAGGTATAATCCTTCACCCCACCTCGGGAATTCTGGTGCTGCAGACCCCTTCTTGGCCTAAGCGCCCTGTGCATGACTGTTCCCATTCACCTCCCCAACACCAACTCTGCAGAGATTGATGCTTGGGGCAGGAAGGTTTCTATGGCAGCACACACTGTGATGTGCAATTCTGCATTTCAGGTGGCTTACAACAAGCACCTATGGGTGAAGCTAAGTCAGCTCTTATCTTCCATGCCAGATTGCGAGTCAGTCAGGCAGGCCATGTCTTTTCTGCTAAGGGCCTGGAACTGGTGAGGCGTGAAGTGAGGGTGTCATATGGTGCCCACGAGGTAGCTTCCAGGCTGGTGGGAACAGCAGTCTGCATTCAGCGGATGGCATGGCTGCACCTCTCCCAGTTGGTATCCCTGGCCTGGCATAGGGTACTTAACTCACATTGCCAGGGGACTCACTTTTTCTCCTGTAGAGTCAGGCATAAATTGCCTGGATGCCCACCTGGTCCCAGGCCAAGTGAGACTCTGCCTACTTCTGACCAGCTTCAGGTCCTGCTGGACCTGTGAGGAGTCCCTGCCCTCCGGAGGTCATCCCCCACCAGAGGGCTTAGGGTTATTTTTTCCTCAGGTTAGCCAACATCTCCCTTTTTGGGGGGGAAGTTTGGTACTTGGTTGAATTTCAACTGCCAAACCCTCTTTTGTATGTCTCTCTGCATTTCCCTTATTCCCTCATGATTATCCACCCTCCCACGTAGCTTTGTGTCATCCACAAAGTTTCACAACCTGCACCGGATTCCCTCTCCAATGTCACTGATGAACATGTTGAAGAGGACCAGACCCAGGACCAATTCCTGTGGAACCCTGCTTGTAACCTCCCTCTTCTGACTTATCCCTGTTGACCACAACTCTCTGCTGCCTCCCCTTTTGCTAGTTACCCAAACAGTTTACTATGAGTTTAGCTGCACCCACGTCCTCCATCTTCTTTGGCAGTCATTTGTAAGGGACCAAGTCAAAAGCCTTACTGAAGTCGAGCTACAGCAATTCCATAGCCTCAACTTTCTGAGCTCAAGTAGAGGCAGATGCAGCTGGGGCTCTTACTTTGTTCTCTCAGCCTGTGGTTAGGTGTTTTTTTTTTTTTTCCACACCCTTATCTTGGGTTTCTTTTTCTTTTTCAGTGCTATTCTGCACTCCTAGGAGTGACAAGAGCACTTCTGTCTTGTGCTGTGTATTTATCTGTTGCTGTTGCCTTTGCTCCTGTGGAGCTCTTGCAGTTAGTGTCCCAATTCTTGTCCTCTGGTGAGACCAAGAATGTAGGTTAGTTGCATCCTGTCTTTCTATAACTACACTGATAACCTCTTGTACCAGCCAGCGCTATATGCCGGGGGTGCTGCCTCTTCTCTTCATGTGGCTAAGATAGGCTCTGGCTCTTAAAACCACTACACCTGTGTCTCTTAGGCCAACCCTTAGTTCTACTAAGTTAGTAGTCAGGTTTTATTATGTTTATTTTATATCCTATATCCTTTTCTTATCCCTTTGGACTAGGAGTCTGTAGCCCTCTCTCTCTTTTTCTCTCCCACTTGTGTTCTCTCCTAGCAAACAGAACTGAGGAAGGAAGTGGGGCTGGCATCAGTTACTGGCCAGTCCATGTGTGCAGCATCACTACGTCTGCCTTGTGGGTGACACTGGCACCAACGTTGGTCTCCTCCTAGGCTGCAGAAGAGTTTGCTCCCACAGGGTCCTAGTGCCTCTGGCTTAGACCCATCAGTGTGATTGAATGGTGAAGATACTCTGGAAGATAAAGAATTACCATAATTATGTAATTTTTCCCTTCTCTGATGTCCATGAGGTCACAAATTGAGTTCCCCAAGAGTTGTTCTGGGGACCAGAGCCCCCAATTCACAAAAACTCACAAAGGCAACGCAAAATTTAGCATTGCACTTTGCGGTTGCCCAGGCGTGCAAAATTGCTATTCACAGTCGGATAGCACTCTGCGCTATCTGACTGTGAATAGGGCTGGTTCAAGACAGTGGTAACCCCAGTAACGCCACCCCGACATGCAGCCTGGAGCATGGCTCAGCAAGGAATAGTGCAGGGGTGCTATTTCTTTTTTACAAAGGAAGCCATGCAAATGAGCCCATTGAGCATGCAAGGCACTAGGTGGCCTTTTACACACCCATTATGGGCCCATTTGCATAGGCTGTGGTGACTGTAGTGCGCCCCCCTCCCCATTGCCGACTGCCATCCTGAGAAGTAAACAAATAAATGAACAGCCCCTGGTGGCTAGTGGTCCCCCCATCGCCGATTGCTGTCTCGTTGTTAAAAAAAAACAGCTCCCTGGTGGTCTAGTTGTCCCTCCCCTTCCCCACTTGTCCTGTTGATACAAAAAATATGTCTCTGGTGGTCTAGTATTCCTTCCCCTCACCAATTGCTGTCCCGATATCAAATAATGAGATTCTCTGATGGTCTAGTATCCTCCCCCTTCGCCGATTGCCATCCTGATATCAAATAATGAGATTCTCTGGTGGTCTAGTGTTCCCTTCCCTCATTTACACCCATCATGAGGTTACCTGCGGTCAAACTGCACTCATATAGACAAATGTAACTCACCCCCATTGCATATTCCCTATATCAGTACCATTAGGGTGGGGTTGCAAGTTAAAGTAAGTCTGATCACAGATGACACAAAGCTCTGCATGAGGGTAGACGATGAGGGACCAGGAGCAGGAACAATGAAGTAGAAAAGCTGGAGTGGTCGTCCAGAATATGGCAGTTAAAATGCAGTACTAACAAATACAAAGCAATGCACATTGACAGCAAAACTTTGCAGACAGAATCTGGCATCACAGGAGTCACAGAAAAGCATTCAGAAGAGGAACTGGACTTGGAGGTTATAATAAACAGCAGTTTGGAAGCCCCTTCTCAATGCAGGGCAACATTGGAAAGCTAATAGAACATGGATCTGTGTCAGGCAGGGGTTTCACTAGTTGAAACCAAGAGGTGATATTGCCACTGTACAGGTCATTAGTTAGGGCACTCATGGAGTACTGCTTGCAGTTTTCGAAGCCGAATCTGCAAAATGATAAGGAAAGGATACAAACCGTTCTGTGAAGGGCTACAAAAACATTCAGGGGCAACAAGGTTAACCTATCAGGGACAATTTGACAGCCTTAATGTGCACTCACTAGGGGACAGGAGAGAGAGGGGAGACATGATAGAAACCTAAACACATGCAAGGTGTTCTCTTTAGATTTATTTAAATTAAAGAGTAACATAGAAATGTAACCCCTAGGTGGCACTATCCCAAGAGCTACTACTCCTGCTTGCTTGGCTAGTAGCAGGTTAAGGGACCTGAGTTCTGAAATGGGTGCCTCCACCCAGAGGTCAGGGTTGGTAGAGGTCAAGCTAACCTGGGCACAGCCCTCCGGAACATTGTAACCCCCTTCTTTCCCCTCCAGTGGCCTGAACACTGTACAATAATCACTTTCACAATATCCCTGGTACACCACATAAGTACCCTCACTGTTTGCACTTACCACCAGGGCTGGTTCTTCTGGCTCGACCCTGGGGATCCTCTGTAAAACAAGGTTATGCACAGCAAATAGCAACAGTACAGTACTTTGAGCACAAACTGGAACCACAGTCAGATTACATGCAGTAAAAGATAGAGCTGATTTGTTCAGGGGACTTGAACAAAGAAGGGGCAAAATCAGGTTAATTAGCTTAAAGGTTATATCAATCAAGCAGTTATGCATGCACTTTGAGTCCCCCCACACAGTCACACCTCTGGGTACCCAGGTGGAGAAGAGATAGGTTAACTAGGACTGTTGCCCAGGGTTGCAGCTGGTTGGGGCCCTGTGATGGAAAACACAACATGTAATCCGGAGCCAGAGGGCTCAGTTCATAAAGGAAGCAAAACAACAAGACAATCAGTTGACACACTCAGATTAAGCTGTTGTATCAGGGAGCTACCCTGGTATTTACTCACGATACCCAAGACTGGACACAGGCTGGACGAAAATTGAGACCGCAGGTGGTTGATCTGGAATGCCAGGAGAAGCAGGGCCCTCACGAGTCGCAGAGGCATCGTTCCTGTTCAAGCATGGAGCAGGGGGCTGATCCCCAGACAGGTCTCTCGTCGATAGCTTCTCTGTGCAGTGGGTAGTCTGAGCTGGGAAGTGAGAAGAGAGGAGCTGAAGTGATTCTGAGCAGCAATCCTGAGTGGATTCACATGGGAAAACTGTGAAAGGGATGAGTTTTTGGCTTGCCTGTCTGCAGCTGCTCCTGAGAGGGAGAGAAGAGAATTAGTTTGGACTAAATCCAAGTTTGTGTGACTAAAGTAAGCTACTGAAGTGGGCCAGGCCCAAGCTGAAGAAGACCGAAGATTTTGCTGAATGCGATTGGCCTGTCAGGAGTTCCAGCTACCCCTAAGCTCCTGGTGTATGCAGAGACTTTGCGATTGTGACCGGGGAACGCTTTGCCTGGTACAGTAGAATTCCCGTACATGTAAATGTGTTACGGCAAATAGCTGTCTGGTCGCAATTACAGAGTCTCTGCACAATCCAGGAGTTCAGAGGTAGCTGGAAGTCCTGACAGGCCGATCGCATTCAGCAAATCTTTGCTCTTCTTCAGGTTAAAGCCTGGTCACAATTCAGTGGCTTAATTTGCTCTCCAAATTTGGATTCAATCCGAAAAAAAAGCACAAGTTCCCTCTCAGGAACAGCAGGCAGGCATGCAGGCCAAACTCAGGCCTTTCCACAGTTCTCCCACATGAATCCACTATGGCTTGCTGCTTGAACTCTCTCGAGCTGTTACTTCTTCACTTCCCAACTCAGATCTAACCGAAACTGCAAGCAGTATGGGACTTTCCCCAAGATCCAAAAGGTTTGGTTGGCTGGTCTGTCTGTCAGTCACAACAAGTGCTCCCCCTCCAGGTTACTTTAGGCACCAAAAGTCCAAAACTACAATTCCCTGCAGGCAGGCAGGCTCCATTTTAGAGTCCCAAATGTACTAATTGGCCCATTCTGCAGTCCAGGACCAAGGTGATGGAAGCAAACAGAACTGTCCATGCTGCAAAGAAGGCAGGTTAGAACAAACTGCAGTATTATTACTGCTCTAACAAATGATCAGCAAACAAGTACATCTTCTAACAGAACTCCCTCTCAGATTAATTATGACTGCAATCCAGGCAGCTCTTAAAGAGACAGTACACAGAGGCTATACAGGCACTTTCTGGCAATACATTTAAACTGCTAAAACGTAGAACACCAGCCGGCAGTGAGCATTTAGGCAAGCTCAAGGAAGACTTTTTAGGAACCCCCATTTGTAAGGGGTTACACTTTTGTATTGAAGTAAGTGGTGTGATGCCGCTCTGTCACACTAAATGGAATTGCACACCGTCCGCCATGTTTAGGGATCGCGGACTTTTCCGAATTAAAATAAAGTGAGTTATCATGTAAAACAAATGTTTACTTCTAACGAAAAGCCTAATTGGGGGTAAAGCTTTGGGGGGGGGGGGTTCTGATACAGACCACGTTCCTCTAAGGTTTTGGGTGTGTTTTTTTCCCCTCTGTTTTTGAAGGATTTTATTGCTTGCAAGTTGACTGTTCCACAGGCATTACTTGTTTTCGTGCTCCATCCTCAGCCTAGTGATAGACGCAGTGGACCACCACAGGACCACTTTCAAGAGGTGAGTGGTCTGTAGATTTAAATGTTCATCACTGATTGGCATGACCTTGATGCCTGTTGCTTGGGTGTTGGCTTCAACACTACGATCAGCGATGGGGGCCAGTGAATGCAGCTTAGATCCCACCAGAATCATCTTGAGAGAGCTAAGAAAGGTAAACCTACTTCCTCTTGACCGCAGGCCACGGAGGCAGTAGGATCCATGGCTGAAATGACCATGTGATTCTCCAGAGATTGGGGAAGCATCATCGATGTCCCCATGCTTGAGGAATACAAGCTTGAGTCACAGGTTCAGGATTTCAGTCTTCTTGAGCATAAGAAGATTCAAGCATTACCTCAAACAATGGCTTCCCCATTATTCATCACCCTGTCTCTGCATTGACTGCTGTAATGGACTCATCACATCCTGTTTGGCCTTGAGAGTTAGTGCATCAATGCTGTCGCTGCTAGTTGAAGACTTAGAAGTAGCTCTTGCACCCTTACAGTCAAGAAGCTTCTTGACCTCCGAAGTGTTGCTGGGCTCGAGTTCCACTTCGATCCCTTGATTCTCAACACTGTCGGGATGTGTCCTACTCATCTCTGCGTCCTACTCCTCTGGCTGATAAGGGTCTAAGGCTGTAAACAGTTTATACCAGTTGTTGGGGCAGGACCTGTTTTCAGGTAAGAAAGTGCAGGTCGACACCTGGTGGAGGTCCTAGACCAATGCATATTCTACAATTGATGGATCCTCACGTGGTGGGTCCTTGAGAGCTAGTCCTTGATTTCTGTCAAGGCTGCAGTCTCATTTTCAAATGAGACCTTGACATAAACATTGGAAGTCTTGAAAGCATAGGAAGAAATGGTCAAGATATTTTTCATCCTTATCTTTCTCCTAGGACTCTTGGCATTGACAAAAGAAGCATAGTTGACATTCTTCTGACACTGTGCCTTCCTGGGTCCAGTGGTTCCTTTTTCATTGGCAACCACCTCTTTCATCTTAGTCTATGCATCTGATTCTTCTTGCAATGTGCCCATCACCTTCAGGGTGGGCTTCAGTCCTGTTAGCTCTTTTTCCTTGGGATATAGCTGTCGGAGCAATCAGTCCAGGTCCTCCTATTTAAGGTGGTGCCTTTGCTGCCATAACCTTGTATTTTAAAGGGACCCCAGTTAAGCCTGGAAAGGTCCCAGTGAACTATCATTCTGAGCAGGGTACTGAAAGGTTTATGTTCACTTTGGGTTTTAAACCTCAACCTTCTCCCTTGCAGTTGCTCAAACCCCAACCCCAGTTCAGTCAGATTGTGGGTCTGAAGATTCTCTGGATTCAGATACCTATCTTACAGGCAAGCATGTTGATAAGCATATTGATGAAAGTTTTGGCCCATACCGGCCACTTCTCTGCTGCCAGTAGCATTCCCACTGCTGATATCTGCATGGCTGCTTCACAGTCTAATTGCACCCATTCATTTCCCACTGCACCATCAACCTCCTGAGCCATATGGCGGCTGCTTTTGGGACCTCAGTCCTTGAGTCTTTTTTTTTTTGCTAGGGTTGTGTGATCCTAGTATCTTGTTTCCTGAGAACTACTGGTGCTCTGCTTAAGTTTGGAGTGTGAACTGAATGCAGGCAGTTAAAAAAGTTTGTTACCTGTAATCATAGATCTTACTTTGAGAGGGCTCTTGCAGTAGGTATTCACATTTACGACTGACCCGCCAGGTGTCAGGACCCCAGGGAAATATTTCTAGCTAGCAGTCTCTGGCGGGGAACCGCCCCCACGTCAGGTGACAGGCGTGGTACGATGTCAATATAAAGGGGTGGTCCCCCACGCCCGCCTTCCAGTTCTTTCCTGCCATCAGCTTGTGAAAGTTCCTCGTGGTTGAACAATGCTTCATCAGTCATTCGTCGGTCCTTAAGTCTTCGAACTTTTCGACCTTTTTTCTCTGTCTTTAAGCCTTTACTTATGATTCGCTGTGTATGTCATCTCCGACACCCTCCAAATCGTATAAGAATAAGTGTGACTCGTGTGGTTCTCAACTTCCACACAAGGACGGCCACTCCTTGTTCCTCTTCTGTCTGGGCCCAGACCACCCTGTGGAAAAGTGCCAGCACTGCCGGAAATTTAACTCTGCTACCCGTAAAAGAAGGCAGCAGTCCCTTGAAGCCCATACCTTAAAGAAGAAAATGGCCTCCATGGAGAAGGAGCTGAAGAAACTCAGGCAGGCATCCACTTCCCCTGGAGGCCACAAGAAAAAGCGCGACAAGGAGGAAGCACCGGGAGTGAGGAACCGACTTCCATGATCGCAGCTCGGCGAGTCAGTGGCATAAGTTACACCCTCGGGGGATCGCTGTCACGACAGCTGTCTTGGTGGTTACCAAGAAAGCGTTGCCCCTCACGTCTGGCTCGTGCTTGGGCCCTATGGGAGCCTCCGGGGCAAAGGAGGCCTCCGCTCTCGTGAAAACGCCACTTCTACCACACGGCCTTCGGGTCAGAGCGGGTCCAGTAAGCCACACATTGGTCCCACCAATGCTCACCCAGACAAGGCTGCTAAGCCGCTTGCCCCTTCGGGAGAGTGCCCAGCCAAGACTACACCCGACAAGGCCTCATCCCCTGCGCGGCCTTCCTCAGGCAGGGAGTTCGATAAGTCGGGCGTTGGTCGGATGTCGGCTCCTCTGACACCCTCCCGGATTCGGCCAATAAGTCATACGCCAGTTCCACCAATGCCCGACCGACCAAGAAATCTGTGCCGGACCCTACAGAACAGTCCAATGCCACAGGCTGTCCGCAACATCCCAAATTGCCTTCTGAGGTCCCCGTGTCTCATCAGCTGACCCCCCGGGGATTATAATCCTCCGTCACCTGGTTGTCACTGGGGATATTGAGACGCTGCTGCCAGGGAACCCTCCTTCTGGACCTCATACCCTGATGCTGGACCCTCAGATGCTGGTCCCGATGCCGGCCTACCCGATGCTATCTGGCGTCCCCTTACCTGGTGATAGGCCTATCCTTCTGTCAGGTCCTTCGGACCCTAGCGAAGGCATACCCATGCCGGACCCGACACCCGCGGGGCCAGCGTTACCACCGCCTGGCCCACCAACAGGGCCCCTGCCAGGTCCTTCTGCTCCAACAGCGCCCCGGGTACCCGATACCGCAATATCTGGTGCCACAATACCCGACCCTGCAGTATCCAGCACCTCAGTACCCAACGCCGCAATGTCTGGCACCACAGTACCCGACACCGGGCTTCCTGCCATTGAGCTACGGATACTCCTTCTACAGATATTCTCAATATCCATACCCCCCTCTTCCTCCACCTCTGCTGCCCACTCCCCAGTCACCGGCGGATCTGAAGGAGACCTTGGCCTCCTGGTAGGCTGAGGCCAAGAGTAAGCTCACTCGTGAGTCATCTACTGACGCCAGACCCTATACAGGATCCCTCATCGGAGATGGGAGACTCCCTCCCCCCTTCCCAACACCAGAGGAGAACCCTTTGGCACCTGAGGAGGGGAGGATACGCGCCCCAGGGAACTCCCCATAGGGACTGTCCCTCTCCCTCAGAGGGAGGAGTCTTCCTCCTCTTCGTCAGATACGTCTGACTCGGACTCAGAGACGGGACACCCTGACCCCAAAGATGAGCCACGTACTCCAGAACGCCCTAGGCCAAGGACTCCTCTGAAGTCTCCTCTGGAGGATCCCTCCTTTCTGGAGTTATTGAGGAAAATTCAGGAAGTCCATCAGTGGCAGTCAGTGGAGCCAGACCCACAGCGTAAGAAACTCGCTGCTCCTCTGGATCTGCCCGAGACGGTTCCTACGCTGATTCCTCCCTGGATAGAGCCTCACGCCGATCTTGTTTCCACCATTTGGAAACAACCTTCTGCGCTAGCACCCCTTCCGAGGAAGGCGGACAGGCTATATCAGGCTCCTGAGGGTGTAGAGTTCCTTAACCTCCTCCCCAAGGCAGACTCGGTCATCATCAGTGCGCTCATGGCCACTCCACAAATTCCAAACACCTCAGCTCGTCTCCGCCTGATAAGGAATCCTGGCTTCTGGACCAATACGCGAAGATGTATTTCTCTTCTACCCTTGGTATTAGGGCCCTGAACTATGTGGCACATATTGGGGATTTTCAGAAGACCATCCTTAGTCAGGTTGAATCTAAATTGGACTCCCTTCCTGAGTCACAGACTAAGCAGGGAGTGACGGATCTTGTCCGTTCTGCTCGTTCGGCCAGTCGGCACATGCTTCATGCCAGTTATGACACAGTGGACACAGCTGGAAGGAGCTCGGCTTTCGCCGTTGGCCTACAGCATCATGCCTGGCTCCAAGTGTCCGGTTTGGTCCCTGAAGTGCAATCCGCTATCCAGGATGTTCCCTTCAGGGGTTCGGTGCTGTTCGGGGGGGGATGTCAAGGACATCATTACCACTGCAGGAGAAGGGCACTGCACTCAAGTCTGTCAACTCTTTATACAAGCCCCTTCAAGGGCAGTGGTGTCCTTTTCGTAGACAAAATCAACAAAGACAAAAACCACAGGGCAAACAGGCCAACAAATGTCAGGCCCCTCCTGCAACCAAGATTCCACCCTGCAAAAAAGCCGCAGGAGCCTCGGCTGCTGTGCTGCCCCAGACCTCCTGACTCCCTGCTTCTCCCACTGCCTCTGGAGGCTCCAGAGGAACTGGTAGGGGGGAGATTCTCCTCCCATCTGTTGGGTTGGGAGAGGATAATGTCAGACACTTGGGTGCTGCAGTTGATATCAGCAGGACACTCAATAGAGTTTCTGCAGAAACCACCCTGAAGAACACCGCCCCCAGTCATCTTACTCCCCGCAACATCTTCCTCTGGTTCTAGAGGAAATCATCTCACTTCTCTCAAAGGCGGCGATAGAACCAGTTCCCAACCATCTTTGGGGAACAGGTTACTATTCCCATTTCTTCCCAGTTCCAAAGAAGATGGGATATCTGAGGCCTATGCTAGACCTCTGCTCCCTGAACATGCTTGTGGAGTACAAATACTTCAGAATGCTCTCTTTGCAGAGTCTTCTACCACTTCTTTGGCAGGAACAGTGGCTATGTACTCTGGACATGTAGGATGCCTACCTTCATATCCCCATATGCCCTTCCCACCACAAATTCCTTCATTTTTGCTTTCAGGGGGACCACTGCCAATTCAAGGCCCTCCCATTTGGTCTCTCCTTGGCCCCCCGAGTATTTACCAAATGTCTGTTTGTGGTAGCGGCCCACCCACATACCCAGGGAGTTCAGGTATTCCCGTACTTGGATGATTGGCTCCTGGCGGCCCTGTCTAAGGAAGAACTCATGCACTCCCTTTCCCTTACCCTGCAGGTTTTCACCAGCCTGGATATCACCATCAACCAGGCCAAATCCCATTTGGTCCCTTGCCAATGCCTCCAATTTATAGGGACGATTCTGGACACGACCATCGGCAAAGCCTTTTTGCCTCCAGACAGGGTAGAAACCCTTCAGACTCAGGCCCGTCTTCTGTCCAGTTGCAGGAGGGCCGGAGCCAGGTCAGTTCTTCACCTCCTCGGGCTAATGGCAGCTTCCATTCTGACAGTCCCACTTGCTCTGCTCCATATGAGGATCTCTCAATGGACGCTTCAGTCACAATGGGACCGGACCATGGACAAGCTAGACCAAGAGGTACTAGTTTCCGATCCCATGATCAGGGACTTGTATTGGTGGATGGTTCAGGGGAACCTATGCCTGGGAGTTCACTTCAACATCGAACCCTCCTCCCAGACGTTGACGATAGATGCATCAGAAGAAGGCTGGGGTGCCCATCTAGGGTCTCACAGGGCTCAGGGCAGCTGGTCCAAGTTCGAACAAAATCTGCATATAAATGTACTCAAACTAAGAGCAGTCCTTTTATGCCCTTCAGGCTCTACACTCCCTTATCCTCCCCAGTCATCTCCTCATACAATCAGACAACATGTGCGTAGTCTGGTATCTCAGCAAGCAGGGAGGAACATGCTCCTACCCTCTGTGCCAGGAAGTGATGAGAGTCTGGCTTTGGGCAACCCAGCATTACCTTCACTTGACTGTGGTTCATGTTCCGGGAGTGGAAAACACACTGGCGGACCAACTCAGTCGGTCCTCAGCCAGGTGCCATGAATGGGATTTGGATCAAGAAGTCGTAAATGGCATCTTTCAGTGATGGGGAACACCTCAGATAGACCTCTTCGCTTCTCCCCAAAATGCAAAACTTCCCGCCTTCAGCTCGCTCACTCCAGAGCAAGACATTTTTTGGCGGGACCCTCTGTCTCTCGCTTGGAGGGACAGATTCATTTATGCCTTCCCTCCCATTCCCTTCATTCCGAGGGTCCTGAACAAACTCAGATCGGAGGGAGCTTGAATGATTCTCATTGCTCCCTTCTGGCCCAGTCAAGTTTGGTTCTCTCTTCTGCAACAGTTTTCAGATGAACCTCCACTTCCTCTTCCTCCGTCGCAACAGTTGTTGACCCAGGATCAGGGGACCCTTGTTCATTCAGGTCTCAGATCCCTTCATTTACATGCATGGCTCCTGCAAATGCAGCAAAAGCCTGCTTTGGAGTTTCTTCGCTCGTAGAGGACATAAAGGTAGAGGCCAGAAAGCCTTCCATCAGGTCCACCTACACCATGAAGTGGAAACGATTTTCTATTTGGGCTAGCTCAAAAGACTTCGAACCTTTCTCATGTCCAGCCAATAAAGTCCTGGACTACATGCGTCACCTCTTCCGACTTGGGTCTCAGTCATTCCAAAGGTCCACGTGGCTGTTATTTCAGCCTACCATATTCCATTCGGGGACTGGACTTTTGCTCAGTTGGAAGTCTCCAAGACCTTCCTCAGAGGAGTTCTCCATTTGAGACCCCCCCGTCCACATTCCTGCCCCTCCTTGGGACTTGAATTTCATTCTGGAGAAGCTTACCCTGCCTCCCTTCGAGCCAGCAGCTACAACAGATTTAAAGTTCCTTTCTTGGAAGACACTTTTCCTAGTGGCCATTACTTCTGCTCGGCGCATTTCTGAGCTTCCGGCCTTGATGTGCAAAATCTCATTCTTGATTTTCCACAAGGAACATGTGGCTCTATGCACCAACCCTAAGTTTCTCCCTAAGGTGGTGGCTGAATCTTCACTGAATCAGTACATTGAGCTACCCGCTTTCTTTACACAACACTCCAGTCAAGGGAGTACCTCTTGCATACTTTAGATGTTCACAGAATACTGAGATTCTACACCACTCAGACAAAAGAGAGGGCAATGCTGTTTCTAGGCAATGCCTATCAAAATGGTTGGCTCATTGTATCACTTTCTGTTATGTTAAGTACCACAAGACCCTGCCAGGTCAAGTCAGAAGTCACTCCACCAGAGGAGTAGCTGCCTCTGCGGATTGTTTCAAGAATGTGTCAGCGACAGACATCTGTGCAGCCGCAACTTGGACTTCTGTCCATACCCTTACGAAACACTGCAGTTTGGACATTGCCTCTCACCGTAGAGCAGGCTTCGGGTTGGCTGTGCTACAAGGTCTCCTTTCGTGAGACCGTTTTTCAGCCTAAGGTTCCATGCTATGGATGACAGTCCTCCTTCTGAGTGCTTTTCCTTGTTCCAGACTACTTAGGACTCAGTCCTATATGTGAATACCTACTGCAAGAGCCCTCTCGAAGTAAGATAGTACAGTTACGTAAGAACTTACCGTAACAGTAGATCTTCGAGAGAGGCTGTTGCAGTAGATATTGCCTTTCCGCTCTCATTCCCCTCAGCTTTTTTGGCTCCATTTCCATGGGGGGAAATATCCTCTTCTCTCTCATCTGCCCTTTTGGTCTTTGATGGAAATGAACTGGAGAAGGCGGGCGAGGACCGCCTTTATACTGATGTTGTGTAGCTGGTCTGCCTGGCGATGAGGGTGGTCCCCTGCCAGAAACTGCTAGCTAAAAATGTTTCCGTGGGGTCCTGAGGCCTGGCGGGTCTTTCCTATATGTGAATACCTACTGCAAGAGCCTTTCTCGAAGATCTACTGTTATGGTAAGTTCTTACGTAACTGTACTTTTTTATAGCAGGTATTCAGTTCACATCCACATGATGCACCCAACTTCCCCTGACCAGTCTATTCTCTGGCTTCTCGTTTCGCCATCCAGATGTGGAGAGCAAGGGTGAAGAGTCTCCTGGGCATGTTGTTGAATGGTGGGAGGAGTTAGCTCAGAATCCTTCCAAAGGCACTCGGCATGCTCACCGGAAGGTGCCAATGTGTGGATATGCACTAAGCGCAAGTAACAGACCATCACATACACACACTACACTGCTGGGTTTGTAAGTGACTCTGACTGCAGCACATTAACCCCCACTTAATATGATGCTTTCTCAGTCTGTGGCACTAAAGGTATTAAAATGTGCCAGAATTAATGTTTGCTCAAGTATTTCGTTTTACTAATTTCGGAAGGGAGTATGCCCACAGCCTCCAGATTTGGTTGGTTTAGTAGATGCCCTATAAATTTGATGTTAGTGTGCCCTGAACTTTGTAAATTTGACTGGGAGTGGGGGTGGTAGTCATTTTCTGCCCAGTGGGTATAAATTGATGAGAACTGGATTGTTGAGGTTGTTAGTTCCCAGATGTGTAGGGGTGCAGAACAACCAGCCCCTGTAGAATACAGCAGGGCCATCATGCCAAGTGAATATGGGTGGGGGGATTGTTGGGTGTCACACTATTAAAAATTGTTTATGGGGAACCTTTCAGCCTTCCTCAGTCCAAAAGCAATACTTGGATGAAATTAGGTGGGGGGCGTGCCCTACTGCAGAGTGTATGGGCATAACAGCCTGAACCAAAGGATATTAAGTGCACAGAGGTAGCGGACAGAGGCTGTTGATGTGTGTGGAACAGGCCTTTGCAGCATACCATGTGACCATTAGTCTTTCTGGCTGGCCGACTGACTAAGAGATGCCTTTAAGGCAGAGCTGAGTGGTCTAGTGCTGGCTCAGCAGAGAGAGAGAGAGAGAGAGAGAGCCTGCACGAGAGAGAGAGAGAGAAGGGTAGTGCTGGGAAGGCACTCAGCAGTATCGCAGGATGCACTGAGGAAAACCAATCCAAAATCTATCTGCCAGTGTTCTGTGAGACCTTCTCTTGCACAGCACTATTCCCTGCTTCTCGACAGTCCTGCCTCTCTGTAAACCAACCTTGTCCTGTTTCCCAGCTATCTTTCACTGGGGATCCTTAACCTTACTCTTCTATAACACAGCCTTTTTTTTTTTATTTCATTTTATTTTTCCCCATCCCCCACATTGACAATCAGGGTCACTATGGCTGTACCTTTTCTCCTGGGGGTTGGGTGTGACAAGAAGCTGTCTTCACAACTGGCTGGCTGCAGAACCCCCAACCCCCCATATAGGATATACTGGATGTTTGAGCAGGTGGAATTTCTGGGGATATCTGGAAAGTAGCAAAAGGAAAGGTGAACTGAGTTGTGCTCAGTTGGGCAGACAGAGTTTCAGCAGGTGCAAATGAAGGAGGTGGTAGAGGGCCAGAGGAGCAAAAAAGAATATTGTACCATAATGTTGTAGAGGGCAGGGGTGGATTGTTGAATACTTGCCCAACCTCTTCCTTATTTCTTTTCTATTATGTGTTTATGTTCCTTGGCCAGTCATGCCCCACCCAATCCCCCCAATCTGGCCTAACCAGCCCTCTCCCACCCCTGACAGCCCTGCTCACCTGCACTCAGGTGTTTCCTTCATCCTGCCTGTTTTTCCCCTTCTTACAGCCACTTGTGCACCTCGCACCTACACACTGGAGCCCTTCCCTGAACTACTACAGGGTTTGCTGCAGTGGCTGACCTCAGTGTCACTCAGCACAGGCTAAGACTCTCAGCCAAGTCTGCTCCCAGGCTCAGTTTGTTGGCATGGTAGGAGGTGGGGTCCATCCCAGGTAGTGGAGGGGGCTGTCATCCTGTCACCAGCCTCACTGTTTCCCCTTTTTATTTGCCCTGGGAGCCATTAGGTTGGTGCAGTTACTTGCCATGCTTCAGTCACTTCTGCCTCCAAGCTGGGCGGCCTATGCCCTCACTCCTTAAGAGCCAAATGCCTCACTTCTTCCATACACTCAGTCCCCATGCAGCAGCAGAGTGGTATTCCAGGGCTCTTGTTTCTTGTTTTTATTTATTTATTTAAAAGTATTTTATGCCTCCTTGCCACACGGACATACCAAATGCAGCCTGTAGCAACTTTCCACTCCTGTCACCTAACCGGCTTTCTGAGCACACTGTCATGACTTCCCCCTCTTAATAGGGCCCGTAGGTTTTCCCAGTCCCCCTTGGGTGTCCAAAGTTCAGTGCTTTTGCATTGGCTGGTGGTGCAGGGTTTGAGAATACTGCAATTATGCCCTCCTGTCTGCCAGATGTTCTCATGTTTTCCTCCCTCTCCTTCAGGACATCCGCATCAAGCACTCCATGCATGCACTGCAACATCATGTTGAGCCCGCCGACGTCTTCTGTGGCTGTGTCACACCTGCCTGCACTGGCACCCATGGTCACCATGGTGGCAGTGTTGTAGCATAGATTTAAATCCCCCCTTCCCAGCCCAGAGGGGTAGAGCATCTATTGGGCTGCTCAATCCTCCTCTGCTGGCCCACTGTCATCCAAGGCTCATTTCTGGAGTTGGGTCACCGGCATTACAAGTGGAAACACTGCCTCTGTGCCGGCAAGGTGGCTTTGATTTTTATTTGTGCTGTATGAATGGTAAAGAACTGATGAAGCTTGAGCCTGACGCGTTCATCCATTTAGTCTGGATGAAGTAGGAGCTGGTGCAGTTACAGCTTTTACTTCCCTCACTGGGGGAGAACGTAATAAAAATGTAAAGAATACATAAAATAACATACCTAAACTCAACACTATCTTACAATTACTTCCTCGGAGTACCACAGAAAAAGGCTGTTTAATCTCCCTGCTGTTTCAGCCTTCCCCTCTGCTGAGCGAATCCGCATGCTGAGCGAATCCCCCCACCCGTACACACACACAATAGCTGTCATATGCCTGAATGGGTATTCTGGGTCTCAGAACCCGCTCACTGGGGTGATCCTAGCATTTGGTTCTCAGTTTTAGTGAGCAGGAGCTCTGTTGGCTGGACTGGCCATTTTTCTTCTCTGGTCATTTTGTTTACCCTAATGCTGAAGTGCACAACTATTTATCATATGCAGAAAACATTGTTAGTGTGCTGCTCCCCACTGTCTGGCAGTGTACTTCTGTGCCATTTATCCAGAGGTAGCACATTTGCAGTGCAAAGAGACTAACTGGACAGGAATGGGTCTGTTTCTCCATGCTTTTCTGTTAACACATGCATTTTTCTTTCATTTGATTCTGCATTGCACAGGAAAATGGGTCATGCCAACCTGTGTGTTGAAGTCAAGGTGCTGGTTAGATGCAGAATTAGTGTAGGTGGGATGACGATTTGGGTAGTTACAGGGGAGGACGTTCTTGTTTATTTTTTATTTTTATATCTCATTCAGTGCTAATCTGCACATGCACCTGACAGATTCAGATATGCACAACCATCAATGACTTCGGGGAGTGGAGCCGAGAACGTGAGTTTACTTCCAGACCAGGGCACCCACCCCTTCTCCAGTCAGCAATGCAGGGCACTGTCCAAGTGCCCCCAATGAACAGGCTTGGCAGGGCTTCATGAAAATCAGTACTGGCAAGGAAAGCAGTTTAGAGTGCGAAATATGGTCCCATTACTGGCAGCTGATGTTATCACAGCAGTGTGCAGATGTGCCTTGAAGGAGGATATGGGGAAATGAAGACTCAGGTGATAAAAAAAAAAAAAAAAAATGAAACAGATATGGGTGGGGGAATTTCAGTGCCTCTTCCCCTCAGTGTGCATTAAATTCACTTGACTTGTCAAAGCCCCAACACCGGATATATGGAAAGTCATTTTTTTTTTAAATATACAGAATAAGATATTGGAAAGTCCTCATGAGCGTTGCTATTGTAGCAGTTCCCCTGTCGCCATGGCTGCGGCACACAGGCCCTGCATTTTGATGATCTGCAGATTGTATCAATGAGCAGGGGCCTGTTGTCATGGCAACGGTTATGAATGAGCAGAGCCCGGTAGCTGTGGAAACCAAGTGAATGAGAAATGGCAAGTTGCCATGGAGACCAAGTGAATGAGGAGAGAACCCATCGGCATGGTGGTGTCATAGGGGCTTAATAATCATTGTCTTACGAAAGTAGGAATTTTTGGTGGTCCTGTTATTGGTGTACATATTCATTTTAAAGGATTTTTCTAAAAAGAAATAATAAGCTTAGTTTACATTTTGACAACAGTAGAAAATGCGTGATTCATTCAAGTAATTGCCTGAATTCCTGTTCTAGGCAGCGAGTGGCATGGCATGCTTTCTACGGGGTATGTTGTGTATGTACCCACATATAGATATTATAAAATTAGATACAGTGTATAGAGAGGGATGTAAAATATACAGATGTGCTCACTACACTTCCCATTACAACACTGTTATGACATTCACAGCATGGCCTAGATAGTAGGATGGGTGAAAAATCTGTGTAAATTAGTACATTTTTTCCACGGTATACTTGCTGGTCCTGGCTTATGAAGTGGGAGGAGGAACTTGATGGACCTATAACATGTTACTTTGTGGAGTCAGGTATTTCAAGCAGCAGTATTTTTACTCGGCAAAACATTTCTTCATATACTGTAGTTTGTGGGGGGTTTAGCAAAAGTGTCTTTTTAAAACTGTTGGATTCATCATCATAAAAACAGAAATTTATGAGGCAGAAAAAGACAGAAGTTCATTTAGTCTGCTGTGTTGCCTCCTAACCTGCTACTCCAGCTCATCACTCTGAGTACATCACAGCATCGCCTCCTGGTAGTGCGATGTACTCACAGCGCATCACAGCACTACCTACTGATAGTGCAGTATACTCAGCGCATCACAGCACCACCTACTGCTAGTGCAGTGTACTCACAGCACATCACAGCACCACCTATTGGTAGTGCAATGTACTCATAGCGCATTGCAGCACCTCCTACTGGCAGTGCGATGTACTCGCGCAGTGCATAACAGCACCACCTACTGTCAGTGCGATGTACACACAGCACATCGCAGCACCTCTTACTGGTAGTGCGATGTACTCACAACATGTCACAGCACCACCTACTGGCAGTGCAATGTACTCACAGAGCATCACAGCACCTCCTACTGGTTGTACGATGTACTGACAGCGCGTTGCTGCACCACCTACTGGCAGTGCAATGTACTCACAGAGCATCACAGCACCTCCTACTGGTTGTACGATGTACTCACAGCGCATTGCAGCACCACCTACTGGCAGTGCGATGTACTCACAGCGCATTGCAGCACCACCTACTGTCAGTGCAGTGTACTCACAGTGCATTGATGCTCCTTCACAGGGGATTTATAGAATGCAAGGATCAGGCATTCCATAACCTTAGGAGGGAGATTGCTGCATAGCCTTGGTGCAGTAGCTGCAAAGGATCGCTGACTGACAGCAGAGAGTACCCTTAGCATGGTTGCTAGTTTCTGTCAAGCAGATCAGAGAGTCTTTCTAAGTGGTTTGAAGTCCATAATGTCAACCAGATTTTTCAGTGGGAGTAAACGAGTTCGTAAGCCATAGGAAGCACAGGGAGAAGAAATCTCCCCTCACCACTGGGGGGGCCAGTTTAGTGTGGAGAGGGCCCTACAGTGATGTTCACAGCTGTAGACCCCAACAGCAAAATGTGCTACTCGATGGTAGGCAAACTTCAGTTTGGAGAATTATGTCTTCATGCGAGATGACAGAAGTGGCGCCCCGTTGGTGATGGTGAGTAGAAGGACGCTGTTGATGATCAAGAGCATGGCCTCTTTAGTAAAGTAAGGGTACAGCCTATACAGTAGGCCCAGTTTCGGGTTGGAGGTTTGGCCACTAATTTGATATGAGGCCTGAGGGAAAGATCTTGGTTCGGCTGGATTCTCAGATAGTTGTACAGTAGCCACTGTATCTACACTTGCTGCTGACCGAGTACTAATGCTGAACAGGTTTTTGTTTATCATGACCCAGCCTATGGGGTACCAAATAGCATGGCATTATTTTTTTAGCATTCAGTATTAGTAAGTTTGACTGAAACCAGGACTTGAGTGAGCTGAACTCCATCTGTAGGCCTGATTGAATCCGAGATAGATTAGTGTGAGATCTCTACAGAACCGCATCGTCAGCATGTAGCATAAATGCCCTCTCTCTTCGCATCCTGTCCTCCCTCCTTTGAACCTTCACCTCCCCCACTTGCAACTGTTCTTAACACCCTTCACCTTTCCATATTACTACACTCCTACTCGCTATTCCCCTTGCGCTAAACCTGCGTGGTTTCATTCCTACCACACCTCACACTGGGAGTCTAGCTTATTCAGTTATGTAGCATTTATATCTCTGCAATTGCTATTAGCCATTGACATACATTGTTGTTATCATTGTATTCTGTGCCTTGTATTTTTGCCTTGTTCCCTTCCCCTAAGATGCTTCTGGAAATGAGCAATTTGCTCAGTATGTCTTCCTGGTGAAACTTTTAAATAAATAAATATAGCAGTATTTTTGCATTACCACAGCTACTAAGTAAATCATTTATGAACAATGAAAATAAAATAGGGCCCAAAATTCAGCCCTGGGGAACACCATCAATGATTGCCCACAGGGAGGGTCGGCTACCCCCATTTAAAAAGTTGCATTCGCTTTGAGAGGTAATTATGGAACCACCTACGATATGTACACCAGAAGGTCATGATTAACATGGTCAAATGCCTTGGTATGGTCCATGAAGACCACTGCCGTTGCCTGTCCGGCATCCATAGCATTGACGAGGTCAGTTGTGAGGCATACACAGGCAATGTCAGTGTCATGCTGTTTTCTACAGCCATGCTGGAATTCAGTTAAAATTGGTATGTAACTCTAGATAAGACTTATCTGATTATACATCAGCCTTTAATGTATCTTAGCAAGGGTGCACAGCAGTGAAATAGGCCGATAGTATTCAGCTGGCTCTTTGGTCCTCTCTTTGTGCATAGGGATAACGTGCAGTTTTCCATGTATTAGGTATTTTTACCTGGAGGGGGGACATAATGTCAAAAAAGGTACGGGTCCAGCAAGGACTGGGGCACTAAGTCTGAAGAGTCTGGGCTCAAAGTTATCATGTCCAGCTGAACTATCAACTTTTATACCTAGTAAAAGCTCCAGCAACCTCTGTGAAATAGGCTGTAAAGAGCCAGTAATTGTGGGGAGTAGGAGATGGGGGGCCCAATATAAATTGGGGGGAGGGTTGGTACAGGACAGGCTGAGGCCACTCAGGGTGGGGGGTGGAAGGGTAATGCAGTGGCCATAAAGGCAAACAGCATAAGCACAGTAGTGCTCCAGTAATTTCTTTAGACCCCATTTATCCTTTGTAGGAACTAGGTATTGGGAAAAATGAACAATATTGGAGAATTAAGAAGGGTGTAGTCATTTTTGATTAAAGGTTACTTGGTTTACTAAGCCAGTAGGCAGTAGAGCAAATGGGTAGAACTATATACAGAAGCAGTAGCCCAAAATAAGTACAGAAGTAGCCCAAGGGGCTTGTATCTCTCATCTACTCTCTTCCCCCACCATCCCTCCTATCTCCCTAGCCTTTACAGTCCCCTTGAAGGGTTCTCAGCATTCTGAAGGGGTCCTACAGCATCTAGGCTTGTCTCCTCTCCTTTCCCTCCCCCATTCTACCTTTTCTCCCTAGTCTTCTCAGTCCCCTTGCAGGGTTCTCAGCATCTTGAAGGGGTCCTACAGGGCCTAGGCGTGTCTCCTCTCCTTCCCCTCCCCCATCTACCTTTCTTCTTAGTCTTTGCAGTCCCCCTTGCAGGGTTCTCAGCATCCTGAGGAGGTCCTACTGTACCTGGTCTTGTCTCTTCTCCTTCCCCTCCCCATCTACCTTTCTCCCTGGCCAACACAGTCCCCTTACAGGGTTCTCAGCATCCTGAAGAAGTCAAACTGAGCCTAAGCATATCTCCCCTATTCTATCTAGCCACTGTCTTGGCTTTCCATGACTACTAGCAGGGTCCAATGCATCCTGATGGACTACTAATTAGGCCCCATCCCCTCCAAAAGTGCAAATTCTCTTCTCCTCAAGGGTTCAATTCTCCTCCCTCCCTCCCTCCCTCTCCTATCACTCTCTTAATCCCTATCTAGTGACCTTCCCCAACCCCCTTGCAGGGCATCCCATATCCTGAAGGATTCTCTCTTGGGTTAGGTCCTATTCCCCTTCCTAGCGTTGTCACACCTCCTCCTTCTCTCTCCCCTCCCTCTTTAAATCCCTACAGCCTTATCCCCCTTTCTATCTAGCCCCTCAGCCCCCTTGCAGCGTTCCTTACATTCTGAAGGGGTCTCTCTGGGACACTGCCTTATCCCCTTCTCTCTGGTTCTCCCAGTCCCCTTGCAGGGTTCCTCGCATCCTGAAGGGGTCTCCAGGGACACGACTCTTCCCCCTTCCCCACCTCACCCCTTCCTCTCCTTTCCCCCTTTTCTTTCACATAAGTACTTGTTTACTTATCAACCCGGCACTTATTATTGTCTACTCTTTCTACCTATTATGTGCAACACTGTTTTAACACTGTTTGTAACACCTGTCTTGCAACTGTATGTTAATGTTGATCTTGTAACTTGATTGTTTAATGTCTCATTCCTGTTGTACCCCTTCCCCCCCAGGTCGCACCGTGAGATGAGCGGTTTGTCGCTCAGTGTGCCTTCCTGGTGAAACATTTCAATAAATAAATAAAAAGTAGGCTAAACCAACCAAGTACAGAGATGACACCTATAACCCTTAGCAAAGTCACAGCGAAAGCAGCATTAACAAAGTAACCCAGATAGGATATACCCAGAGTACACAGAATTATCTAGGATTAACTTTTAAGTAATGTAACACCAGTAATGCAATTAGCATTACATGTATCATCAGTAACATACTAACATACCAGCAGAATAGGCCTAACGGTCTTTCGAGTCTGCTCGATTGGTCAGCCCCCACCCTGGGTGCTGACCTTGCTGCCCCCCTCGCCTTCTCTGGCTTCTCCCTTCCCAGTTCTGGATATTCTTGCTGCATTGGATTTTGCTTCCAGAACCCTTCCCCTGTACCTGTCCCAGCCCCTCTTGAACCTCTCCACTGTCTTTGCCTCTACCAGCCCCCTAGGCAGTGCATTCCATGGCTCCACCACCCTCTCAGTGAAGTAGCACCTCCTCCTTTCTCCCCTGAATCTTCCACCCTCCAGCTTCCACCCATGCCCTCTAGTGGCCCCCTCCTCCTTCCTTCGAAGCACCCTGACTGTTCCTCCCCTATTTACCCTCTTCATGTACTTGAAGACCTCTATCATGTCCCCCCCGGTCTCTCTCTCTTTTCCAATGTGTACATATTTAGCTCTTCGAGCCTCTCCTCATAGGTCCTGTCCCCCAAGCCCCAAATCATTTTGGTTGCCCTCCTCTGGACCCTCTCCAGGAGTTTAATGTCCCTCTTTAAGTGTGGCCTCCAAAACTGCATGCAGTACTCAAGCTGTGGCCTCACCAAGCAGTTATACAGAGGGAGTATCACTTCCCTCTTTCTGGAGGTGATCCCCCTAGCGATGCATCCCAGCATCCTGTTGGCCTTGGCTGCTGCCCTCCTACAAGTCTCCGAGTTGTTCATCTTGACATCCACCACCACCCCCAGGTCCCTCTCAACGTTAAACACTGGAAGAGGATTCCAGGTAACCCCAAGCAAATAACTAAGAAATCTGCAATAGTAGGTCCACCCAGATAGGGTACACAAAAATATGTTAGGGTTACCAAATAGGATGTTCCCCAGGGACAGGAAGTTTCCAAGGGGAAACCTTTAAATAAAGTTAACACGAGCGGTGTATTTGCAACATATGCCAGCAATACACAACATGGAGTGGACTCCTTCCCAGCCAGTGCCAGAATAAACTGCAACAAGAGGGCCATCCAGATAGGGTGTTTCCAGGGTTCACACACATTTGCTATTTAAAGCAACACAATGTCACAAACAGTCACCCTTATTTATTTTCTCACTGACAGAGCAATTTAAAAAAAAACTTTGAAAAGTTTCTTCTGTTTGAGTGCTGCAGTACTGAGACTCACTATTACAGTGTATGCTTCATTGTATGTTTTAAAATTTTCAATATAAATTTAAACATTAAAAAACAGTAACTCTGGCCTGTCAGTGCAGCGGGAACCCAAGTTCAGGAGCAGAGCCTGGGTTACTGGAGACAACTGGGGAGGGTTCCATGTCCTGAGGATGCTTCTCTCCTTTGGGGAGGGAAGGTGAAAAGACCTGCTGCTGTACCGCCCTCCCTCCAGGTGACCACAAGTGTAGGTACAGATGAACGTTGGTGATAAGGAGAGGACACCTGCAATGTTGATGTAACCTCCCTACAAATGGGGGTTCCTGAAAAGTCTTCCTTGAGCTTGCTTAAATGCTCACTGCCAGCCTGGTGTCCTGCGTTTTAGCAGTTTAAATGTATTGCCAGAGAGTGCCTGTATAGCCTCTGTGTACTGTCTCTTTAAGAGCTGCCTGGATTGCAGTCATAATTATTCTGAGAGGGAACTCTGTTAGAAGATGTACTTGTTTGCAGATCATTTGTTAGAGCAGTAATAATATTGCAGTTTGTTCTAACCTGCCTTCTTTGCAGCTTGGACAGTTCTGTTTGTTTCCATCATCTTGGTCCTGGGCTGTCAGACTGGGCCAATCAGTACATTTGGGACTCTAAAATGGAGCCTGCCTACAGGGGCTTGGTGGGGCCAAAACTTGTAGGAATTGTAGTTTTGGGCTTTTAGCACCTAAAATAACCTGGAGGGGGAGCACTTGTTGTGACTGACAGACAGATAAGCCAACCGAACCTTTTGGATCTTGGGAAAAGTCCCACACTGCTTGCAGTTTCAGTTAGATCTGAGTTGGGAAGTGAAGAAGTAACAGCTCGAGATAGTTTGAGCAGCAATCCATAGTGGATTCGCGTGGGAGAACTGTGGAAAGGCCTGAGTTTGGCCTGCATGCCTGCCTTTGTTCCTGAGAGGGAACTTGTGCTTTGAACTGAATGCGAATTTGAGAGCAAATTAAGCCACTGAATGTGACCAGGCTTTAACCTGAAGAAGACCGAAGATTTGATGAATGCGATCGGCCTGTCAGGACTTCCAGCTACCTCTGAACTCCCGGATTGTGCAGAGACTCTGTAATTGCAACCGGAGAGCCATTTGCCTGGTACAGTGGAATTTCCTTACATGTGAATGTGCTGTGTACTTATAGTGGGTCATGATTTGGTTCCCCACTGTGTGTCTGAACTGTGTTTTGCTTGCTGGAGGCTGTATCCAGCTCCATGGACTGAATCTGTATCCATTTCTGTTTGCCTGGGCCCTGCTACCCTGGCCCAGCCAGAATACTTGCTATGCAGAGAAAGTCATCGACGAGAGACCAGCCTAGGATCAGCCCCCTGCTCAACGCCTTGAACAGGAACGACGCCTCGGTGATTCGTGTGGGCCCTGCTTCTCCGGGCACTCCAGCTCAACAGCCTGCAGTCTCGATTTTGTCCTGCCTGTGTCCAGTCTTGGGTGTCGTGAGTAAATATCAGGGTAGCTCCCTGCAACAACATCTAAATCTAAAAGTGCTGTCATGTGATTGTCTTGTTGCCTTTTCTTTCATGAACTGAGCCTTCCGGCTCCGGATTACAAATAGTGTGTGTTGTGCATGTTGCTTTTTTCCATCACAAGCCCCAACCAGCTGCAACGTTCCTGGCTAGCTCGCCGTTTTCCTACCTGGGTATCCAAAGTGTGTGACTGTGTAGGGACTCTGAACTGCATGCATAACTGTCTGATTAATATAGCTTTTAAGCAAATCAACCTGATTATGCCCCTTCCTTGTTCAAGTCCCCTAAATAAATCAGATTTAACTTTGTTGGTATTTAACCTGATTGTGGTTCCAGTTTGTGCCAAAAGTATTGTACTGTTGCTATTTGCTGTGCTTAACCTTGTTTTACAGGGGGTCCCCAGTGTCAAGCTAGAGGAACCAGCCCTAGTGGTAAGTGCAAATAGTGTGGGTAATTGCCTGATTAACAAGGGTCATTGTGAAAGTAATTACTGTATATTGTTCAGGCCACTAGAAGGGAAAGGGGGGGTTACAGTGTCCCGGAGGGCTGTACCCAGGTTAGCTTGACCACTAACAACCCTGACCTCTGGGTGGAGGCACCCTTTTCATTACCCAGGCCCTTTACCTGCTACTAGCTAAGCAGGCAGGGGTAGTAGCCCTTTGAATAGTGCCACCTAGGGGTTACATTGACATAGAAACATAGACAATGATGGTAGAAAAGACAAATGGACCATCCAGTGTGCCCGTAACACCCTATCATACCGCAAAACCTTATGTCAATATGGGTTTTTATTTACTAACTACTACGCCTTTAAGTCTGTCCCAACTGTGCTTGAAACCATTAATGGCTTTGCACTCACCACCTATGCTGGCAATCTGTTCCGTTGCTCAACCACTCTGTCTGTAAAATAAAACTTCCCCATGCCCTTCCTGAACTGCCCCCCCCCCCGCCAGCTTCCACTTGTTTCCTCGTGTTCTAGATTTGCTACTCCTGTTGAATCATTCCTCACAGTTCACCTTATTCATTCTTTTCAGGAACATGAAGGTCTCTATCAGTAACAGTGGAAGGAGACAGATAGAGGGCTACGGTACCCAGTCTGGGTGCTGAAGCACGAGCAGACTTGATAGACCAACAGGCCTATTCTGCTGGTGTCTAGTATGTTAGTATATCAGCCCCTCTCATCTATCTTTGAGCAAGTATATGTTCAGTGCCTGAAACTGATCCTCATAGGATCTGCTGCCCTGCTGACCCTGAATCATTTTGGTTACCCTATGCTACTTCGCCTCCAGCCTGCCCTTGCCTTTCCTTAGGTGAGGACTCCAAAACTGGGCGCAGTACTCCAGGTGTGGCCTCACCAGTGATCTATAGAGAGGCAGCGATACCTCTTTCCTCCTGCTGTTGAAATCCCTTCAGATATACCCAAGCATCCTATTTGTCTTATTGTACAGTAGTCCTTTTTACACTGGCTAGATTATTTAAGGGAGTCACTTTTATGATGACTACTAGGTCCCTTTCCTCAGAGGTAGTGCCCAGCTTAACCCCCCTCCCATCCAGTACTCCATTCTGAGTTTGTTTTTTATGCACAGTTTTTAACCTCCATCCTCTCCGCAACTTGCTCCTTTCCTCCGGGACTCCCAAGGCATCCCTTGTGGCTCTGCCAGGCTTCCAGGGAACTCAGGGGGCCATCCCCCATCCAACCTCGGTTTACTCCCCGGGCAGGGAGGAAGGAGAGCCCAGGTCCTCTCCCCCCAACTCACATTAGCACACTGTGCAGTCCATGCTGAGTCCCCAGAGCTGGTCTGGTGGCTGAGGCACCAGGGCCCTTCTCCAGGTGTGGGTGTGGGTATTTTCCTTTTTCCATTCCGGTCCCCACCTAAGCCCCCAAGGACGTTGGCATTCTGGGAGGTTCAAGGAGACATGCGCATGCCGAGATGTGCTACCATTCCGTATCTCGGCCGACATCTTCCCCTTCCCCTTCCCTGACATGCAGTCCAGCTGCAATGCCACCCATGATCACCCAGGTGGCAGTATAGCAGCGGGACCCGCAACCACCCTCCCCATAGGAGGAGAGCAGCCCTGCTCAATCCTCCTCCTCCTCCTCCTCCCCTGCCAGCCCTCCGATGACTCAGGCTTGTTCCTGAACCTGGGTCGTCGGTGTCACAAGTGGTAGCTCTACCACTGTGCCGGCAGGCCGGCCCCCAATTCGGGGTTCTTGGCCCTGTGTACATCATTTTGCACTTTTTGGCATTGAATTTCAGCTGCTAAACCTTGGCCCACCTCTCCAACCTTTGCATGTCTCTTAGCATCTCCCTTACCCACTTCCTCACTGTCTACCCTACCACAGAGCTTAGTATTATCTGCTAAGAGACACATATTGCCCTGATTTCCTTCTCCTATGCCAGTGATGAACATATTGAAAAGGACCGGACCCAGGTCTGATCCTTGTGGCACCCCACTGGTGACCACCCTCTCCTCAAATATGACTCCATTTACCACTACCCCCTGCTGTCTCCCTTCCATCCAAATTCCCACCCATCGAAATATATCCTTCGCTGCACCCAGATCCTCTATCTTCTTTAGCAACCTTCTATGAGGCACCGAGTCTAATGCCTTGCTAAAGTCAAAGTAGAGTAAATCCACTGCATGACCCTGATCTGCTGTCCTTGCTGCCCGGTCAAAGAATACCATCAGGTTGGTCTGACAAGACCTCCCTGCAACAGACCCTTGCTGTTTACTGTCCTGGAGTTTGGTTTTCTCTTGGTAGTCCAATAGGTCCTTTTTGACTAGTGTCTCCATCAGTTTACCCACAACCGAGGTGGTGTTAGCGGAGATCCACAGACCTACCCACACCAACCATGCTACCCAGGGCTAGCTGGCATGGCCCTGCAGGGTCTCCTCTTTCAATTTATTTTAGTTGGAGGCCCGCCCCCCCCGCAATGTGCATGGAAGAAAAAGGATAAGCCACCATTTCTGCAACATGATGACAGCCTCTGGCAACCTCCTCAGTTGTTCAAGGCATCCTGCAGAGGGGATTGGGCCACCCTGAAGGCAATGCAATGAAGGGTAAGCTATGGCAGTAACAAAGGAGGTGGTAAGCCCTGGGAGGAGGTGGTATAATGGGACTGGGAGTCTGAGTACCAGTATACCCTGGTATCAGCTGGGGCCCATGCAGTGCTGGCCAATAGCTTCCCAGCCCTTGCAGCATGGATGGTGGGACATGTATTGATTATGGCAGGGTCCCTGTAGGCATAGCCTGTGCCACCTTTACCGGAACACAGTGCCTTTGTAAATGGCATGGAATCCTGCTGTACCCCCAGTTACTTACTCCATGGGCAGGCATGCAGCACCACCCATGGCTGGGGCTGGTGTGCATAAGGGGTGCATACCCCTTTTGTGCATGCCGAGGTCCGGTGGATGTAGACATAATGTATAGACCCCTGTATGACCTTGGGCAAGTCTCATAATCTCACCGTGCTTTAGTTCACTCAGCTGCGGAAATTGGCAGAAGTAGAATACCATCCGAAATGAGATGTTGCATTTCAGCTGGGCTCTCCTGGGTAAATAAATTGTATGATTAATTGAAATGAGATGTTGCATGTCAGCTGGGCTCTCTTGGGTAAATAAAGTGTATGATTAAAAAAATAAATAAATAAAAGCTGCTGGCTTCCCGATGCAAAGTGGTGGGACATCCGCTTGGCATGCTGGTGAATCAAGTTCCTGCCCTGAGCCCAAGATGACAGGAGTGGTGACTGGCAGGGATGGGGTAGGAGCAACTGCATGGATGCTTTCCTTTTTGGGAGGGTACAGCTCCACTTGGAGAACGACGCCTGGTGGCAGAATGAAGCCTAGGCTGGTATGGGGGATGATGTTCTGACCAGCCCTGACTCCCAGGATGTCAGAATGCCTGCTTCTGGGGCTGGATGAGGGACTCAGAACAACAGAAATGGCACCTGACTTGGCCTGCTGGACATTAGCCCCCCCCATGCCACCTGGGGATGGAACCTAAATTAGGACGCAGACACATGCAATAGGCATATGGTTCCAAGTCTCTGAGCCTAAGCAGGAAAAAGTCTTATGACTGTAAGCACAGTGGAGTGGGTGATTGGATAAGTAAATTCTATACCTTCTGTTTTCCTAAGGCTTGGTTTGCAAAACCTGGGTTGAAATAACTTAGGCTGGAACAGAACTGTTAATGCATTTATGAACAAACTGTAACAAAAGCAAATGTTTGTTACCCTTCAACAACAGCCACCCAAGCTGCTTATACAGAATCCACTTGTGGGTATCCCATGGGGCAGACAAAATAAAACAAGCTAATTTGTTATGCAGTACATCCAGTTGACCAAGCAGAAAGTTCGACACTCGGTTGTACAAGGTATCACCATGATCTAGCAAGGATAGAATCATGGAATTAATGAAGTCTGGACTCACTGGACGGGTAGTTCTTATTTTTATAAAGAAAGCCAATGCAAAGGTGAATTGTCTTACCCAGATTACTAATATGTGGGTCCCATTTTAATCTGATTAAATTAAAATTTAATTGTTGGAGGCAGTATATCCTAAAGGTTAGAGCACCATGCGGTGACCTTGAAGACCCAGCAGAGCTCGGTCTGAAGCCCACAACTGCCTGTGGCATCCTGTGCGACCCTGAGCAAGTTACTTAACCTCCCTGTGCTCCCAGGATGTACATGGAAACAAGCCTCGGTTTAGTGTGCCTTTCCTGGCCAAAAGTTCTACAAAAAAATCTCGAGTCAAGGTGTAACCCTAAATATTTATAACAAGGGACTGTATCCAAAGCCCACAATATTATTAACCAGAGTAGATAAAAATGAGAAGTCCGGTACCTTCTTGAAGGACAAAGGGAAGAACCAAACAGCGTAACTTGTGTTTTTGTAGAATACCAGGCCAGCCAGTTTTGATTAAGGTGCAGCAAGAATGGACTCTAGTAAGATCAGATTGGTGGCGAGCTTGAATAATGCTGACATCTGCACTATAATAAATTATGGTGTTATTGGCATGCAAATGAGCCTTGGCAAACTGCAGATTTTTATCAAGATCATTGAAATAAACAGAAGGCTCAAACCAGATCCTTGGGAGACTCAAGTATTTACCAGGGGAAGATTAAACTTTGAACTTCTAATAACAATATATTTCTGTCTATTACTGAGATAGCTTTGAAAGCAGACGAGGGATGAGGAATCGTCACCAAAACTATCCAGTTCACTAACCAACACCAGTTGCTCACTGGTTCAGCAGGCAACTAAGTATGGAGTAACTACTGTGGTTAATTGCATGATTGGTTGCTGTAGTGGATGGCTGTGCAACATAGTAGAAAGCTTGTGCAACTGAACTGGAAAAGGTTGCCGAGTACTGTCAGTAGCTCAGTACTTTTGGTAAGGTGAGTGTTGGGAGTCAGAGGACAGAGGTAGAAGGTAGGATGTGTTATGCAGATGTGGCCTTTCATGCTCTGTTCCCAAGAAATCTACCACCCTTTATGGGTAACAGTGGCGCAGGAACCTACTTAAAGGTTCTACCTGTAGCACTCTTGGGGGGATGGTGAGTGCTGATCTCTGCCATTCTGAACCCCAGGCATAGCCTTGCAATTTATGGGCTACTGTGTCAAATGCTTTCACAGAGATCTAAGAAAACTGTCCCTGTACAAAGACCCTGGTACATACCACATTAAAAAGCATTTGTGACCAGGGTAGTTGCTGTTAATGTTCTGTAATGTGGATAAAAAACAGATTGATTATTTGCACAGCAAGAAATCAACTGGTTTTCTTCCAGGGATGCTTCAAGTTGCCCTGAAAATGCAGTGTTATTCAGGGCTACTGTGGTAGGCTGTTCTTTAAACACACCACTCATTTGGTGACATAACGCCTCCTTATATCTTTTCAGATTGGCCCCTCCTCTCAGTGATCAGTTATGCCCTCTAGTATTCTTGCTTTCCAACCAGGTCAGTAATTTTAGTCACTCAGCTGGTATAATTCCTTGCACCACATGGTAAACAGTTAATGTCTTCCTCCCCACTTTAGCCTTCATTTCACCAGAGAGAAGAGTTACAACTTTTATAGTTTACCCTTGAAGTTTAGGCCCTTCATTCCCAAGGCTCTTGCTGGGATTTTGATTTTGTGGGCCCTGGACTTCCTCTAAAAAAATCTGAATTTCCTGGGGGGAATACTTGGAGAATCCCAACAAATTCCCTGAGGGTTCCTTCTCTGTTTTTTTTTTTTTTTTGTTAGTCCAGGAGTATACTAACATCCTAAAATGCCAGAATAGGCCTAATGGTCTCTCGAGCCTGCTCGATTTTCAGCACCCACACTGAGGGCCGATTTTGGTGTCCCCTCCCCCCCTTGGGTTATACTATCCCCAGTCCCAGATGTTCCACCTGTATTGTGCCTGGTCAGATTTACCCTCCCCCTGTACCTGTCCATCCCCTCTTAAATCTGTCCACAGTCTCCACCTCTACCAGCTCCCTGAGCAGTGCATTCCATGGCCCCACCACCCTTTCAGTGAAATAACATCTCCTCCTCTCCCCTCTGAGCCTGCTCCCTTCCAGCTTACACCCGTGACCTCTTGTTGCCCCACCCCTTCCTTTGGAGCACTAGACTGGGCCTCCTTTGTTGATCCCTATCATGTGCCCAAGACCTCTATCATGTCCCCCCTGTCCCTCCTCTCCTCCAGGGTGTACATGTCGAGCTCCTTGAGCCTCTCTTCATAGGTCCTCTCCCCAGGCCCCAGATAATTTTGGTTGCCCTCCTTTGGACCCTCTCTAGGAGTGTAATGTCCCTCTTTAAATGTGGTCTCCAAAACTGTACACAGTACTCGAGGTGTGGCCTAACCAAGTAGTTGTACAGTGGAAGGATCACTTCCGCCTTTCTGGAGGTAATCCCCTTGCGATGCATCCCAGCATCCTAGTTGCCCTTGCCACTGCCCTCCTACAGGTCTCTGAGTTGTTCATTTTGACATCTACCACTACCTCCAGGTCCGTCTCACCCTCCTTGACTTGAATCATGTCTCCTCCCAGGGTATACCCCTGGCCTGGATTTCTGACTCCCAGGTGCAGAAACTTGCACTTCCCCGCATTGAATTTTAATTTCCATTTTTCTGATCACCTTTCCAGAGCCTCTAGGTCCTCCTGCAAGGCCACCCTCCCCTCCTTCCCATCCACCACTGCACCCAGCTTTGAGTCATCTGCAAAGAGACTCATCTCACTCCTGATCCCCCTCCTGATGTCTGAGATATAGGCGTTGAACAGGAGTGGCCCCAGCACTGACCCTGGGGAGTCCACCTGATAACCCACCTTGGGGATGAGGCTAACCCTCCAACCACCACCTTCTGGAGTACACTCTGAGAGCCAATTTCCTATCCATCTTGACAGCTGTCTCTCTACCCCCATTTCCTTCAGCTTAGCCAGCAGGCCACTGTGGGGTACTGAATCAAACGCCTTGCTGAAGTCCAGAAAGAGGACGTCCACTGGCCTACCCTGGTCCAGGGCCCTCGTCACCCAGTCATAGAACTCAACAAGGTTTGTCTGGCACGGTCTTCCCGTGACAAAGCCACACTGCCTATTGTCCAAGTACGCAGTTTGCTTCAGTAACCCCTAGCCTTTCCTTGACAATACCCTCCATCACCTTGCCAACCACCGATGTCAGGCTAACGGGCCTGTAATTTCCCACCTCTTCTCTTGATCCCCCATTGTGGATCGGCACGACATCGGCCACCCTCCAGTCTTGGGGCATCCACCCAGTCCTCAGAGAGATATTGAAAAGCTCCGCTAGAGGGACTGCCAGGACATCCGCCAGTTCCCTCAGCACCCTGGGATGTATCTCATCTAGCCCAGGTGCTTTCTCCATATGTACTTGCAGTAAAAAGTGCTGAATTGCAGAAAACATTATTGCAATTCAGTACTTTTGCCTCAGTTGAGGGGAAAATTGCTGCAGTTTTGGAAAACTTCACTGCAGTCTGGCATTTTTTACCAAAATGTAGGAAATTCCCTGCCCCCCCACACACACACCTGCAGTGTCTGGGTGGAGCAGCTAAGTATGTGTGGTTTGCTTGCTGTGCATAAAGGACTCGGATACCTCTGCATTTCTGTGATCATTTGTACTGCTGATAGAAACATAGAATTTGAAAAGCAGATAAAGACCACTTGGCCCACGTAGTCTGCACCGCAGACCCTACTTATTTTCTGGCTTTAGCCCCCCTTTCCTTACCACTAAGGTTCCCTTATGCCTATCCCATGCCTTCTTGAATCCTGTTACTGTTGTAGCCTCCACCACCTCCACTGGGAGGCTGTTCCAGGCATCCACTACTCTTTCTGTGAAGAAGTACTTCCTCACATCTCTTGAGTCTACCCCTTCATTGCTTGTCCTTGGTCGTGAGCATCTCTTTTTCTAAAAAGTGCTTCCCTCTTCCACCTTATTTACACCAGTGAGGTATTTAAAAGTCTCTATCATATCCCCCTCTCCCTCCTTACCTCCAGGGTGCATATATTGAGGTCCCTTAGTCTCTCCTCATAGGGCTTTTGATGTAGACCCTGCACCATTTTAGTTGCCCTCCTCTGGACCACCTCTACTCTGTCTCATCAGTCTACTTTCACTTCAGTTTGTCTCCTTTGCCCCACTGCTGCTGGTCCCTTTCTTGGTGGCCCTCCCCAGCCCGGTCACCTACCATCTCTGCCATCTCTGGGACTTGCCTCTTATGCTCACACAACTTGCCTCTCATGGTGGGGATGGGAGATTTGCCCTTGCCCCCCCCCAAGCAGGATCCAGTGTAGGGGCCCAGTCAGTGATGCCAGGCCTGCTGGAGGACCATCTTCATCCTGCATGACAGGAGTGTTTTTTCTTTCAGTTTTTTTCCCCCTTGGCGTGCAGTGACACACTGCATTTTGTCAATACCACCCATCCTAGGTGCCTCCTTACTGCCATGACACCCAGCCTCTGCTGGGTGTCAGATGTACTGCGGGAGGCAAAACCCACCCTTCCCAAGAGAGGAGAGCAATTCTCCTGACACTTGATCCTTCTCGACATACATACTTGACCAAACTTAGAATTGACAGTTTTGTATCATGCATGGATGTAGACAGGCATACTCACTGTACACATTTGCACACAGTTTTGTTGAGTGCCTGTCCCAAACCATATGCCTTTCTGTAAACATTATCAATTCATTCTGTAGTTTTTGAGTTAGTGTAGGCCATTGAGTAGTGTATCTTTAAACTTCTATTGCTTAGGAGACAGATCTGTGTATAACCTCTTTAGGGATTAGAGGAGTCACCTGACAACAACCTGATTTGTTTGTAAAGGGGCAGCATTTGGAGAAGATGTGTATATTTTTTAATGGTGGGGGGGCAGCAGTTGAAGGCTGTGTGTACGAAACAGAAATTTCTGGCTACACCCCTGGTATCATTAGTTCTTGATATTAGAATGTCAGCCGTGGTGACCTAATTTTTTTTATGAGCTCTGGCTTCTGTCTGCCTTTGTACATTTTTAGCTCTGTCCTGAGAACTGTGTGTCGATTACCACCAGACATGACAGAGACATTCAGTTCTGTCATTCATCAAGGTATAAGAATATTAACCACAGTGGCCTAAATATGCACAAGTGATGGCCTCTGATTGGTTTTTGTGATAGCTATCTATAGGGTTTAAGCTAGAAGTCTAGAATCTTACACCATTTTGAGTAATTGTCAACTGAACCTGTTAAGCAAATGGCAAAATTCTTAACCCCCCCCCTCAAAAATCACTACTTTTTGATGCTAGAACAATGTTAGTAGAAAGACAGCAATATCCTCCAGCTTCGTTTGTACCCAGTTTGCATTTTCTCCATGTACTGTGCGTTTCTCATTTATCTTACCTATTTCCATGTAAGTCTGTATTGTTCATGCAAACCTACTTATTTACACAATTTACATTTTTTATTCAATGCACAATCCTTTTCATGCATCTTGATCTCTTTGAGCATGCAAATCTGAGTTGTTTGCCTTTAGCATGCAGTTGGTGCTTTTTCTCATGCAGTCTGCGTTTTTCTCACACATCTTGCGTTACTTTTTACCAAAGTCTACATTTTTAAGCACAAGTAACATCATGCACATGTTTTCTTGCATCTTGTATTGTTTTTGTACAATTTACAACTTTTGTCTTGCAGACTTGCGTACTTCCGCAAGCAGTCTTGCATTATTTTGACACAATGTTCATGCAGTTTGCACTACTTTTTTGAACAAACTTGTTATTTCTTTTGGGCTTCCCACTTGCGCATCACACTCTTTCACTTTTGATGCATTGAAGACTATGGGTTTTCTTCATTTCCATGTGTTATGTCGCCTGGAGATGTCCCTGCTGGTTTTTGGTGGACCAGTTTCAGGCCCCAATCGCATGGCCTGAGGTATATAGTTGGTTTGATAACACTACCCTACAAGGTGCCCTCATCCCTACCTCCATCTATTTGCCTTGCTTAGGGAATTCTCAGGGGTTTTGCCCACTTTTTTTATCCACACTTTTGGACCTCTGACTCTCTCTCTCTCTCACACCGCTCACTCTCTCTCCCTCCCTCCCTCCCCCTCCCCCCCTCTCTCTCTCTCATTGAGGTCTCTGGTCACCAGTTGGCCAATTGCTTTTTGCAACAACATGGAGACTTTATCTTTTGCAAAAAACTTTTTGGCAGGGTTAAGCTTTGGGAGAATCCTTCCCCCAGCTACCCCTTTTTCAAGGGTTCTCATAAACCATTGTGTTTCTGTCTGCTGCTTCAGGCAGGTTGCATGGCTCTTTCAGAGTCTTTTCCCTGTGGGATGGTTTATCCGTGTGTTTCCACTTAGATATTTTTTTTGTTAACAGCAGGGGCTAAAACCTCTAAAAATATTTTTAGCCACTCAAATATTGTTTAAGGGTAGCATTTATAACTGGCACATTCTCTGTTGGGGTCGCAGTTGATGCCATGTTTCAGTGTTAGGCTGTGAACCCACTGACCCCAAAAATGATAGTTCCCGCAGGGTCCTGTTGCCTTTGGCTCTAAAACCAAAGAGTGGTATTCTATGGAGAAGATATTCTTGAGGATCTAGGTAAGTAATTTTCCTTTCTTCATGCACATTTGATATAGTGGTGGTGGGGTTCTTCTTGGAGCTGTGTTTGCCTTTTAAACTGAGACCAAACTACTCAGCCCACAAAGCAAGGAGCTCACATCAGATCCATCCTGTAAAATCTTGCCCTTGAAACTAGGAAGAAGGAAGAGCATGTATTTTCTTGTTAAGAGTCATGGCTGCCATCAGCTCCTCTCTTTCTGTTCTCATTACCTGTGCTCCAAAGTCATTAACTTGCTACAGTTCCATAGGTATATTGCCTTTGGAAAGGGAGATCACCTGTCTGCTAAGAACCCCCACTACCTACCCAGCCTGTTAATAACATGTAAATCGAGCGTATCTGTTAGGCTTAATATCACATGGTCTAATGCTCTGAAATGTGGCCTGAATATGTAGTCTTTCAGTACCTCTGTGCAGCCAGCACGGAAGAGCCATATATGGTTTGAATAGTTTAACCCTTTCTTTCTTGCATATGTGCAGTATTAATGTGTGTGTGTGTGTGTGTGTGTGTGGGCAATGCAGATTGTTTTTACTAGGTGCGATGTGCTTCCCTACAAACAGCACATACACCTGATATGGGAACTTTGAGCCCCAATGAATATGACTTAGCTGAGCTAAGCTCTGAATGGGTGGGACATTTCGGGAATAGAATGAAACAATCCTTTATTTATTTTATTTTTTTTAATTATTGTTATTCACTGCACTTTGTGATTTGAAGATCTTAGTCTGGCTTATGTGTTACAAACACAGCAATTGTTCAGTTGCAGTACAAAAAAAATCTAATTTTGTTTCCAAAAGATAGTGCTCCTCTTTCTTTACGCTTAGTCAATACTTTTCTTCCTTTCCAGTGAGTTAAATGTCTATTGATTAAGTGGAAGCAAAGATTGTATATCACAGTGCTTAATGAATGGGCTCTTACTGAAATTAACATTATGCGGGAGGTAATCAAACTGCAGTGCTGATTGGCTCTTACTGAAATTAACATCATAGAGGCTCTGGCGTAGGAAGTTTATGCCTAGTGATGCCAGGCTTACTTTATTTGAAGATTTATGTTTTTTTGATGGGGAGGGGGTGCTTTCCTTGGTCTGACTAAGAGGATTAGCCACTCAGGCATTTTATGAGTCACAGCAGATATTTGGTTTTGATTTTGCCAAGTTGTCATCTTCCCTCCTTTCCTAGACAGGGTCACCTGACGCCCGTCCAAACAGTGGCAGTGTTACTGCTTGTGATGCAGGTGATGTGGGTTCATGCCCTGAACCTAAAGTATGAGGTGGGTGGGAGTGTTCCCATAGGACACTTACTTTCTGCAAGGAGGAGGCGGCAACTGACTCTGCTGCTCTTTAGCCATCTGAGTGAACACAAGCTAGGCAGCCTGGGTTAGGAAACAAGGTGGTGAACTGGATTGGAAACTGGTTAAGGGACAGAAAACAGAGGGTAGCGGTGAATGGAACCCAATCAGACAAAAGGGAGGTGACCAGTGGGGTAACTCAGGGGTCAGTTCTGGGGCCAGTCCTCTTCAGTGTCTTCATCAGTGACATTGCAGATCGGCTGGAGAGAAAGGTTTGCCTGTTTGTGGATGAAACCAAGTTCTGCAACAGGGTGGATACTCCAGAGGGGGTGGAAAGGATGAGAAAAGACCTGGAACTGCTGGAGCGATGGTCAGGGGCATGGCAGCTAAGGTTTAACGCAAAGAAGTGCAAAATCATGCATGTGGGGAGCAGGAATCTTGGAGCAAGCTACAGGTTTGGGGGGGAGCTGCTGACAGTAATTAAGGAGGAGAGGGACTTGGGGGTCATAGTCACAGATGACTTGACGATTGCTAGGCAGACAGCAAAGGCGGTGGGAAAGGTCAGTGGGATGCTGGGGTGTATTGGAAGGGTAATCACAAGCCGAAGGAGGGAGGTAATAGTTCTGCTGTACAAGACCATGGTGAGACCACCTTGAATAATGTGTACAGTTCTGGAGACCGCACCTTCAAAAGGACGTTGACAAACTAGAGATGGTGCAGAGGAGGGTGATCAAAATGGTGAAGGGATTACATCACAAGCCTTACGAGGAGAGAGTGAGGGACCTCAATTTGTGCATGTTGGAACAAAGGAGGGAGAGTGGTAACATGATAGAAACATTCAAGTACCTCAAGGGCATTAACTAGGTGGAAGGGGACAACATATTCCAGATTAATAGTAGTGCCAGGACAAGAGGACACAAGATGAGACTGAGGGGTGGCCACATAAGGGGAAATGTCAGGAAGTTCTTTTTTACGAAAAGGGTGGTGGATGAATGGAATAGCCTGCACCAGGAGGTGGTGGCAGCCCATACAGTGGTGGGCTTCAAACATGCATGGAACAGAAGCAAAGGAATAATAGAGACAGGAAGAAAAAGTTAAAGCCAATGACCAGATAAGGTCACTGGACACTTCGTTAGGCAGCTTAAATGGGCAAACTGGATGGGTCTAGTGGTCCTTATCTGCCGACAGCATCTATGTATCTGTGCAACACAGGCAGCAGTACAGCTGGAGAAGCAAACTGAAGGGAGGGTGTTGATTGGCACCATGATAGCATGCTCTGTCTGCACATGCCTGGAGCCTTCATTGCCAGAGGGTGAGCATGCCATTCTAAATGCCCTGGCTATGGGGGGGGGGTGTGGGCATAGGGGAAAGTTTCTGTTAAGGCAACGCTGAAGCTGAGAAGTCATTCAAGGTTGATGTAGGAAGTCCTGGGAAGTAGGAGGATAAAGATAATACAAAGTAAAAAAAAAATGTTTCATCATTCCTTGCAATATTCAAATGGTGGGTGCTGTAGGCACCCCCTTTTTAGCCCAGATTAAGATAGGAGTCCTCAAAAGGGGGCAGAGTCAGGTCTGCCCATTCATACTGAGTGCCAGCTGTTCCCATATTGTAGTTCCCTTTCTTCTGATCTCTGTAGCTTCCATCACTGTACTATAATCATAAGCTGGAAAGGCACAAGAGCATCTGCTTTGGCAGTTGATATCCAGGTCAGTTCTAAGTTATCCTGTAATGCTGAGGAAGTGTGCTGGGTGCTAACTCCCCCCCACCCCCCAAAAAAGTTCCAAGTTCATCATGTCCACAACTGCACTCAAACTGCTGCCAGCCTGAGTAAGAACTCCCCAGGCCAGACTAAGACCTACATTGTACACCCCCCCACCACCACCACCACGCCATCAAGTTAGAACTGACCTGTCTAGGCTGCACTGTGCACTCACAAAGTAGTCAACTGATTTGATGGTCCAGCAGAAGCAGTTGGATGAGCAACTGCAGAGGAGTTTGCTTAGTAAAAGTTTTACCCTACTTTCATTGGCTGCAGAATGACTGTGAACGTGCACAGGTACAGACAACATCTCCAGAATCTTGTAATCTTTTCAATATTCTTCTTATCTATGGATATGCTTTGCAAATCTGTTATATACTTTATCCACAAAGTGTACCTTTGCTGTATTGTGCATGTTGTTTACTGCCCCTGACCCGCTGTAACCTCCTGGGTCATGCCTGAAAACAGGCATTTAATTGTCTAGTGCACCTGCCTGGTTAACAAAACTATATAAATAAAAAAAAGAATGAAAAGAAGACCCTGAGTGCACACTGACTATGGAAAGTAAAGTTAGAATTACTGTTTACTTTTTTTTCACTTAGGTTTATGCCCCCCTGTCCTGTCAGCCACCATCTTGGCAGTCCACCCCAGTCCAGTCACACACCATCTGCAGGACTTGCCCTTTGATACCTCCATGGCTTACCCCTCTTGTCGGAGATTGGGGGGACTTGTCCTTGTCCTGCCCCACCACCCCGTAACAGGATCCGGTTTGGGTGCTTCCATTTACCACTACCCTCTGGCTTCTGTTCTTCAGACAGTTTTCCACCCACCTTGTTATTTTCTGTCCCATCCCTAAACTTTCCAGCTTATTTACCAGCCTTCTGTGGGGGACGGTGTCGAAGGCCTTCCTGAAGTCCAGATAGGCCACGTCCCCTGCCCCCCCCCCGATCGACTACCCTTGCCACCCAATCAAAAAACTTGATTAGAACCGGCCCGGTGGCACTGAGGGTTGAGGCACTGGATCCACACCTCGCACTATGCCAGCGGCCTGGGTTGGGGAGCAGACTCGGGTCGCTGGTGGGTCGGCCAGGGGGGAGATAGGCTTAAGCATCCCACGACAGCTTGCCTTCTCCAGGGAAGGAAGAGGCCAATGCCCGCATACTTGCCTGACTCCGAGCGGAGGCTCAGAGTACTGCAAACCCTGACTATAGGGGATGGGTGGCCATTGTGCAGCGTGGACGCGAGTGCCATGATGTTTGGGGTTTCATGCTGTAGGGGTGGGGAGAAAAGGAGAAAAGAGCCTGTCACTGCTGGGGAGATGGGGAGCCAAGAGACGTGCCCACGATGTACCTGTGCCCACCCGATGGACCCAAGCCGATGCTACGTAAGTTATGGGGTGTTAGCACCCCTGCCTTGTCCCCACCTGGAGGGGTTAAACCACGGCTCCATGGGGTCTCGGGGTCCATTCAGGGCAGGGCACCAGGCAGTGGGATGTCTGCCATGTCTCCCCTGATGGGTCGGAGGTGGCAGGCTGTGGTAGGCGGACAAAGAGTAATTAAAAAAAAAAATAATTACTTGATTAGGTTCGACTGGCATAACCTCCCTTTGTGTGAAGCTATGCTGTCTGTCATCCTGTAGTCCACTGTCCACAAAGTAGTTGACCACTCTTTCTTTTAATAGGACCGCCATCACCTTACCTACCACTGAGATGAGACTGACTGGATGATAATTTTCCGCCTCCTCCCTGCTGCCACTCTTATATGCTTATTTGGGCTACAACATATTCAGAAGAGACAGGGCAGGTAGGAAGGGAGGAGGAGTAGCACTTTATGTGAAAGATGACATAAAGACCACAGAGATCCAGGAGGAACAAAATGGGGGAGAGATACTGTGGGTTAAGCTGGAAAGGAAAATGGGGCCAGCCATCTGCTCAGGTGTGGTCTATGGACCACCAGCCCAGGAGGAAGAAACAGATAGGGAGCTGATGTTAGCCATCCAAAGGATGGCAGACAAGGGTGAGGTAGTGCTGGCTGGAGACCTCAATATTCCAGACGTGGACTGGGGCATCCCAGCATCAGCATCAACCAGGAGCAGATTTATCCTGGACTCACTTCAAGGTGCCTTCCTCAAACAACTGGTCATGGAGCCAACTCGGCAGAAGGCAATACTGGACCTCGTGCTCACAAACAAGGACAGTGTGATGGGGTAACAGTGAGGGGCCACCTGGAGAATAGTGACCACCAGTCACTGTGGTTTGAAATCACAGAAGGAGCAGAACCAAACCACACAAAAACACGTATCCTGGATTTTAGGGTGGGCAGACTTTAGGAAAATGGGGAGATGCTTGAAAGAGACATTAAGGGGAATGGGGTGGGAATCAGGGGTTGAGGAACAATGGGTAGTATTTAAAATGGGGATTACGAGAGCAACAGAATTATGCATTAAGTAGGTTAGCAAGGGGAAAAGGAAGAGGAGGCCATTGTGGTTTTCCAAGGAGGTAGCAGAGAAAGTGAAAGCCAAAAAGATTGCATTCAGGCAATACAAAAGACACAGGCAGAAGGGGATAGGGAGAAGTACCAGGAGAAGCAAAGGGAGGCAGGGAGGTCAGTAAGGGAAGCCAAAGCTCAGACAGAAGAGCACATTGCAAAATCAGTGGGTAGAGGGAACAAAACCTTTTACAGGTACATAAGTGAAAAAAGAAAGGCGAAGGGAAGGATAGTGAGACTGAAGGGGGAGGATGGAGGCTGCGTGGAGGATGACAACAGTAAAGCTGACGTACTGAACAGGTATTTCTGCTCAGTCTTTACTGAGGAAGAAGAGGGTAATGGGCCTGAAGGGAGTACAAGGGGTGGGAATGATGCAGAAATGGACACAGGCTCCTTTAGATGAGAAAGGGTCCTAAAGGAACTGGAAAGAGTAGAAACATAGAAACATAGAATTAGATGGCAAATAGGGACCGTTTGGCCCACCTAGTCAGCCCATTTCCCTACCTGATGGATAAGCTGCAGATCCTAGTAAACCAAAAGCCTACTTCCTCCTACTCCCCAGCTAGAATTGCCTTATGTCTGTCCCATGCATTCTTGAATTCCCCACTGTTTTTGACTCCACAACCTCCTCAGGAAGGCTGTTCCATGCATCCACAACCCTCTCTGTAAAAAAATACTTTCTAACATTACCTCTGAGCCATCCCCCCTCTATCACCAAATTGTGCCCCCTTGTTCTTGCACATCTCTTCTTCTGAAAGAGACTACCCTCTTGTACTTTGTTAATTCCCTCGAGATACTTGAAAGTTTCTATCATGTCCCCCCTCTCCCTACTTTCCTCAAGAGTGTACATATTAAGCTGCTTTAGTCTCTCCTCGTATGTCTTCTGGTGCAGACCTTGCACCATTTTGGTTGCCCTCCTCTGAACAGCCTCCACTCTGTCTGTGTCTTTGCAGATGGGGTCTCCAGAATTGCACACAGTACTCAGATGGGGTCTCACTAACTGTCTGTACAGAGGGATAATAACTTCTTGTTTTCTACTGTTGATGCCTCTCTATGCATCCCAGTGTCCCCCCCAGCCCTCCTTACTGCCTTCTCACATTGTTTGCCCACCTTTAGGTCATCTGATATAATTACTCCTAGGTCTCTTTCGATTGTTGTTGTTGTTATTAACTCACCCCCATTGTGTACTCTTCCCCTGGGTTTTTGTTTCCCAGATGCATTACCTTGCACTTCTTTGCATTGAATCTGAGCTGCCACATATTTGACCATTCCTCCAACCTTGCCACGTCCCTTTTCATTCTTTCCACACCACCTTGTGTATCAACCCTGTTGCAGATCTTTGTGTCATCTGCAAAGAGACATACCTTTCCTTCCAGGTGCCCTCCAATGTCACTTATAAAGATATTAAAGAGGACCGGTCCCAGTACCAAACCCTGTGGTACCTTGCTAGCTACCCTGCCTTCTTCACTGTGGACCCTGTTTACTATTACCCTTTGCGTCCTGTTGTCCAGCCAGTTTTTTATCCAGGCTACCACCTTGGAACCCACTCCAAGGCTGGCTAACTAGTGTATTAATCTTTTGTGTGAGACTGTGTCAAATGCCTTGCTAAAATCTAGGTAGGCCATATCCACAGCCCTCCCTTGTCTACTACTTTGGTCACCCAGTCAAAGAAATCTATTAGGTTCATCTGACATGACCTTCCTGCTGTGAAACCATGCTGCCTTGGGTCCTGTGCCCCTCTGGCCTCTAGGTACTCAACATTTCTTTCCTTCAGAAGTGATTCCATCATTTTCCCTATCACTGAAGTCAAACTAACTGGTCGGTAGTTTCCTGCCTCTGCCCTGCTCCCACTTTTGTGAAGCGGAGTCACATTTGCCCTCCTCCAGTCCTCAGGTACCACTCCATCCTCCCATGATTTGTTAAAGAGAGTAGTCAGTGGTGTTACTAGTTCTACCCTTAGTTCTTTTAGTATTCTTGGGTGAATCCCATCAGGCCCCTTTGCTTTGTCCGCTCTCAGTTTCAAGAGTTCTTTCAAAACCCTTTCTTCTGTGAATGGACTGGTATCGACCCCCCTATTCAGAGTTTCTCCCTTGTTTGGTTTAGGTACCTCCCCCTCCTCATCTGTTGTGAATACTAAGCAGAAATATTCGTTCAGCATCCCTGCTTTTTCACTGTCACCTTCTACCCACATTCCCTCCCCTTTATTAACTCTCTGTATCCCTCCCTTGGTTTTTCTTCTCTCCCTAATGTACCTATAAAAGGTTTTATCCTCCTTCTTAACAGATTTGGCTATCTTTTCCTCAGTTTGTGCTTTTGCTATTCTGACTGCCTTCCCTGCCTCCTTCTGCTTTAACTGATAAAGTTCTTGGTCCTGCTCCTTCTGTGTTTCCTTATATTTCCTGAATGCTATCCTTTTCTCCTTAAACATCACTGCCACCTCTTTTGAGAACCATAATGTTTTTTTCCTTCGTTTTGTTTTATTGATTTGCTTCACACAAAGGCTTGTTGCCTCTGCGATGGCTGTTTTTATTATTCCCCATTGTTCCTCCACCCCTCCTTCTTGCCCATTTGCTAGTGTTTTTCTGAGGCACTCTCTCATTTTCAGCCTTCCTAAAGTCCAATACTCTTGTTTGTGTATGGCTTAACTCTATGGCTGTGTTTATTGTGAACCACACTGTTTGGTGGTCACTTGTTCCCAGATGGCTACCCACTTCTAAATCTGAGATCCTTTCTCCTTCCCCATTTGAGAGTACCAGGTCTAAGATTGCTCCCAGTATGTTCCAACACTAGCTGTCTGAGGCATGCCCCCTGTAGGGCATCAAGAATTACCCTGCTCTTGGATGTGCCTGCAGCAAAGGTACTCCAGTTAACATCTGACATATTCAGGTCCCCTATCAACAATATCTCCCCTTTTTCTGCCATTTTAAGGATGCCTTCTATCATTTCCTTGTCCATTTCCTCCCCCTGAGATGGGGGTCTATACACAACCCCCATGCGGATTGTGGTGCAATTTACTGTCTCCAGGGTGACCCATAGTGACTCATCAACTTCCTGTTTACTCTTTAGTTCTGTTGCTTTAATCCCTTCCCTTATATAGAGAGCTACTGCTCCTCCTCTTTTACCCAACCTGTCCCTCCTGTAGACTGTGTATCCTGGTATGTTGACATCCCTCTCATGGTTCTCTGTGTACCATGTTTCAGTGATTGCCACAATATCTAGGCATCCCTCTTCCATCAAGGCCACTAGTTCAGGGAGCTTGTGGCACAAACTGCGGGCATTGGTACTCATCACCTTCCATTTATTTTTTTATGGCCTTACCTATTTTAGCCCCATCCCTGTCCTTACCGCCTTTTTCTGCATTTACCCCTGTCCTGTTCCCTACTGACTTCTTTACCTTGGTGTTTACCTCTCTAACTACTGAGTTTTGTGGGGGAGGCTCGGATTTCCCTGCTCCTTTTCATTGCCTCCTCCCTTGGCTGGTTTAAATACTTGCCAATGAAGCATTTAAACCTGTCACCTAGGATCCTGGTTCCACCCCTGGACAGATGCAGACAATCACACCAGTATAAGCCTGCATCCCTCCAGGTGGCTTCCCATTCCCCAATGAAGCCAAAACCCTGAGCTCCACACCAGTTTTTCAACCATTCATTGAATCCCATGGTGCGGAATACCCTAGCATCATCCTTGCCATAGATAGGCAGCACATCTGAGAAGGTTATCGTACATGCTACTTGTCTAAGGCCCCTTCCCAACTCCACAAACTCCTCTTGCACCGCTCTGATCCCATTCACGCCAAGTCATTTGTCCCTAGGTGGACAATGACATCCATCTCCCTCCCTCGTGCAGCTGCCCCCACGATCCTGAGGATTCGCTTCCTGTCCCTCCGAGAAGTGACACCAGGCAGGCACCTTACCTCCCTATCCCCTTCCTCCCCCACTTCTACCCCTAATGATTGAGTCCCCCACCAGGAGTTGTTTCCTTCCCCTGTAGGGTCTCGTGCCACCCTCCTGTGGGTCTTCTTTGTGGAGGTTCCCAGCATCCTCCTTGGTCTCCACTGCAGGTGCCTCTATAGAGGAACCACTCTTTGCCAGAACAGCATATGAACTGTGGAGAGGTACAACTGGAGGGATGCACCTCTGTTCCACCACCCTCTCCCTCCCTGAGCCCACCTTGGTCCAACCGCTCCTCTTTCTTGGCAACCTCTGAGGTAATGGTGGTGGCCCTGGTGGTCCCTGCATGGGGGAAGAAGTTTCACGAATCCTAGCCAGGTCAGCCTGGAGATGGGCAACCTCCTCCCTCAGACCAGAGAGGTGCCTGCAAACAGGGCAGCATCGCAGCCTCCAGAATGTCTCCTGGAACACTGCTGCCCCACAGCCATTGCACTACACAACTCCCATCTTGACTTATTTTGTGTCCCCTCTTCTGTTGCTTTGTATGCTTACTGTCTCCTCCCTCTATGTATTTTTACACTTACTTTCCTACTGCCTGCGTGCCCTTACAACTCTCACCCTTCCTGTTCTGGGACAGGAACTTCTAGAGCAGGAAAGGCGACAGTTGTAAAGGCACATAGGAAACTGGAAAAATAAGAGTTGATAAAGCAATGGGGCCAGATGAGGTGCACCCCAAGGTTCTTAAATAACTAAGAGAGGTGGTGGCTGAACCTCTGGCAATCCTGTTTAGCCAATCACTGGAAACAGGGGTGGTACCCAAAGACTGGAGGACAGCAGATGTAGTCCCCTTATATGAACAAAGAGGAAGCAGGGAACTATAGACCAGTCAGCCTCACCTCAGTAGTGGGACGACATTGGAAGCACTACTGAAGGAGAGATTGTTGGAACATCTGGTTGTCAACGGACTACATGACCCAAGGCAGCATGGTTTCACCAGGGGGAGGTCATGTCAGACCAACGTCATTGAATTTTTCAACTGGGTGACTAGGGAGGTGGATCGGGGAGGGCAGTGGACATGGCCTGTCTGGACTACAGCAAGGCCTTTGACACTGTGCCACATAGAAGGCTATTACACAAACTGGGGAATATGAGTATGGGCAGGATAGTAGTGCAGTGGGTAGGTAACTGGCTTGGCAGCAGGACACAGAGGGTGGTGGTAAATGGCTGTCACTCCACAGAGGGAAGAGTGACCAGTGGGATACCACAGGGATCAGTGCTGGAACTGGTCCTATTCAACATCTTCATCAGTGACATTGCGCAGGACCTAGAAGACAGAATTTCCATGTTCTCTGATGACACAAAGCTCTGTAACAGAGTGGACACACCAGATGGTGTAGACAGAATGAGAAGGGACCTGCAGAAACTTGAAGAATGGTCAGGGGTTTGTCAGTTGAAATTCAATACAAAGAAGTGCAAGATAATGCATATGGGGCACAAAAACCCTGGCACAATATATCAATATATCAGTTGGGAGGGTGAGGATATAGCATGCACCAAGCAGGAAAAGGATCTTGGGGTTATCATCTCTGATGACCTCAAGATAGGAAACAGTGTGACAAGGCAGCAAGTAAAGCAAATAGGATGCTGGGATGCATAGGCAGGGGTATCACCAGCAGGAAAAGGGAGGTCATAATTCCACTATACAAGACACTAGTGAGGCCCCACCTGGAGTACAGTGTACAGTTCTGGAGATCTTACCTACGTAAGGACATAGACAGGGTAGAGAAGGTTCAGAGGAGGGCAACAAAGATGGTACATGGATTGCATCACAGGTCCTATGAGGACAGGTTAAAGGACTTGAATATGTACTCCCTGGAGGAGAGGAGGGAGAGAGGGGATATGATAGAGACATACACGTATCTTAAAGGGAGGAACAGGGTGCAGGAATACACTATTTTTAAGCAAAAAAGATGTTCCAGGACTAGAGGGCATGGGATGAAGTTGGAGTGAGGACAATTCAGAGGAAACGTGAGGAAGAATTTCTTCACAGAGTGGGTGGTGGACAAGTGGAACACCCTGCCAGAGGAAGTGGTGGGGGCTGAAACAATCACAGGATTTAAGAATGCATGGGATAGACATAAAGGAATTCTGGAGGTCAGGGGTGAGGGGCAGCAGACTTCTAGAAAAACATAAAGTGAACTTACAAGCTCAAATGGGCAGACTGGGTGGGCCATAGGCCCTTAACTGCCGACACTGTCTATGTATCTATGTATTTTTCAGAAGGCACAGTCTTTCAGACAAAATCTCTTGCTCTCTTTCCAAAGCAAAACATGAGCCCAAGGTGTGACTCCTAACCAGGGTAGCCCTTTACTTTTTGGTAATTCACTTTCTCAGACGCTTCTCAAAGCACAAGACACAATATCACAGTCCCTCTTGGTTATGCTGGCACTTGCAGTTCCAACTGGACATTCGCAGTCCTCACAGACAATGTCAGGAAAAGCTCAGACCTCAGGATACTTTCCCTTTCTTTCCTTTAGGCACAGTTAAACAGTCACATCAGGTATTTCACAAAACTGGACCATCCGCGGTCACTCGTGCAACAGATGTCCACCCTATCTCAGGTGCTGGTCAAACACAGGGTGCAGACAGAACTTGAGCACATCTTGGTTTTCTGGGCTTTTCGGCCCCAAGCAGGTCTCTAAATATCTTGTACTTGTAAGTAGAAGTTTACTTACTTAGGCTAAGCATGTGACTTTCCATTCTTTGAAGTCGCAGGCTTCATCAGCTGTCTCACTGCTGAGGCAGAAACATTCATGCAACTCTCTCACAGCTGAATATAGGAATTTGTGCAGCTCTCTCACAGCTGAAGACAAATTCAGGTTTCTCCCATATTTCCCCCAAAACGTGGAAAGGCAAATGCTAGCCTTGGGGGACAATATCTGGCAACGCCCAGGCCAGCGACTTCAATCCCTCTCAGCTACTCTCTCTTAGCAGAGGACAGAGCCCCCTTCCCTACCGAGGGGCTCCTGCAGAACTGACTAGGCCCATTCTCTCTAGCAAGGGGCTGGAGCCCCCTCCCTCCGGAGGGGCTTGTGCCAAACTGAACTCAGCCTGCAAAGTCTCTGGGTTTTGGGAGCTCTCTGAGGCTCCTGGTTGGCTGAATCCACTTGCCTGTCCGAAAAATTTATATTCAGTAGGCCTCCTCAATGCCTGATAGGCTCCCTGTTTGGGTGCCTAAATTTAGTCCCTGTTTTTCCCTCATAAAACTTTGGCAAAGTCCCATAAGTCTCTTGCATAATTCCTAGAGTCCTTACAGTAAATCCTGGCTTTCTGAATGACTGCTGGCTGCAAAACGTGGCTGCTTCTAAACACAGTCCTCATGCAGTCCATAGTAGTCTCAATTTTAAAGTTCTGTTGCAGCCAGTACATTTACTTTTAATTTACAGTAGCCACACTGTTCAGTAGCCCCTTCAGTGCCCTTTCAAACGCTTACAATATTAAACATTTATTTACCCTCCTGAGCCTGTCACCGCCGCCAAAATTTAGCCCCCCTCCAGGTGGCAGGCAAGCTCCCTCATCAAAGCTCTCATTAATATTCATAAGTCCCTGAGTGCCCCAATTCAAACTCCATATTTAACATTTTAGTCAGGCTTCTAACTGGTCTTGTTTAGGTCACTGTTCCCCACACTGCCTCAAACGGGGAACAGGACCACCGGGAAGCCATTCGTTTGACTGCAGTCACGGTCAGTAACTGAAGCACACTCCTGACATGCATGAGTTGCCAGACAGCCATAAAGCATATTAGGGAGAAGCTGGCAGTTCCGCAATTGATCCGTAAGCCCATTATGGGCAAACATGAAACACAGGGGCTGTATGGTGATCCTTGGGGCACACAAGGACTTGGGCTGTGGTGGTGAAGATCGAGGGACAATCGGGGGACACCTGTGGCACGAGAAAGCAATGGGCAACAAAGGGCAAATAAGGTAAGCCCTTATTAACGGACACTTGTACCTGGCAATGGAAGAACAGCCCGAGAACGTGACAACAGTTTAAACAGCTAAAAAACAGCTCTATACAACGTAAAAAATACTGGTTGGGCCAAACTATGCCCAACCAGCCTGTGCTGCCACTGAAAGGTTGAGATTACAACAGACATCTCGAGCTTCGCTTTCAAAGTCTGCTGTAATCTGAACCTCTTGGTGACAGCACAGGCTGGTTGTGCATGGTTGCTCAGCCAGTATTCTCTGTGTAATTACTGGTAAAGGTTCATAATACTCTGAATTCCAGTCAGAGAAAACTCCATAATACACAGATATGTATCACCACTTCCCATACATTATTATAGATATAATTGCTGAGAGACCCTGATATCAACCCGAAATCGGGAATCTCAGTTCTCAGTAATAGATGCTTGTGACATAGCAAACATGTATTACGGAGACCCTACATGAGCCACACAGCTGAATTTTTAAACTGTGCAGGTAATAATCTGCCATTCTTTCTAATCATTTTCAAACTAAGACTTTTTTAAAGAATTTCATAAACTAAAAAGTTTTATGCTCAGTTATAATGTTTGTGATGAGTTGTTTTGGAGACACTTTCCTGTTATACAGTCAGTTCCAGGGACATGGATATGTTGTTCATCCACACTGTCTGGCAGGTTCCTTGCCACTTTAAATCTTGCCGGAAGGTCTTCAAGCTGGCTCCTCCCACCCACCCGGGTGGTAAAACTCTCGGCTCCGCCCCATGACGCCAGATCTTCCTTACCGCTTGGAAGCTCAGGTTCCCTCCTTAACGCTCTGCGTGTAGACTGGATCCTATTTCTTCGGTTCACCCGAAACTTATTTTAAAATTTTCAAGACTTTGGTCAAGTTTCTCCCTCACGGCTGCGATGGACAAATCGACTCCCGGTTTTCGGCAGTGCCCTTGTGGGCAGAAAATATCCAGGAAGGACCCGCACTCCACGTGCGTCTACTGCCTCGGCCTAGAACATGACCCGCAGGCCTGCGAGTTATGCCGTTCGTTTTCGGCCAATGTCCTGGAAGACCGCGCTGCCCGGTTACAGCTTGGGCACCCTGAGAAGTGCTACCCGCCTGTGAAGTCGGAGGCCCGTTGGACGGTTACCGCGGCAGCTGGCTCGGCTGAGCAACTCGAGCAGATAATCGCCCTCGAGGAGGAGGCGACACAGGCCACATCATCCTCTTCCTCGGTCGTGGCATTTGTCCCGCTCTCTTTGGGTACCTCATATTCAGCTTCTTTCAAGGAGCTTTGCCAATCCCTTTCCACGAAGGGAGAGGGGCCATCGGGATATTCCTCTCGGTCCAGAAAGAAGGACTCAAAAGGTAAGTCCCATCGTCGGCGTTCGTGGGAGTGGGAGAGGTCCCCTTCCCCGGACAGTCGACACTCGACTTCGGTCGAGGTTGTGGCTAAGGCCGCTGGCTTCATGGTGTCCCCGTCAGGTCAGCCGGCCGAGACACCCGTCGACGCGGTCGAGTTTTTTCTTGACCCGTCGGACGGGCTGTCGACTGGTGAAGCTGACAACCCTTCTTCACCGGTTCCCCCAGTGGAGACCGAGGACTTGCCTGCGCCTCCGGTGCTGCAGTCCTCGGTTAAGGCTTCTGAGCCGAGGGAGGAGCAGGTGTCCCCCGCCCCTTCCCAGACCCATCCTCAGAAACGCAGAGGATCTCAGTCTCAGACATCGTCTCAGTCCAGCCGATCCCGCCGACATCGGTGGTCTCGGTCTTGGCTCCGAAGTAAGTGGCGCTGCCGCTCGTCCTCGTTTTCCTCCTCCTCAGAAGAGGAGAGGCTTCTGCGCAAGTTGCGTCGACGCTATGAGGACCTGATGTGGCAGCAGTTACTTCTGTCTGGGAGCAAGCCGACGCCATCGCCTTCCCCAGCTGTCAAGTGGCTGTCACCCGCGCGGCTGAAACAACCCCTCGCTGTAGCCGAGGTGCCCAAGCCTGGGCCGGTTGTTCGGCCAAAACTAGCTGCCCCGCCGATTGTGGTGGAACCTCCGCCTCCACAACCGAAATCGGGGGTGCCAACCAAGGACTCTCGATCGGGTCAGGGCCTGCCCCACAGGTTGTCGGTCACCCTCACTCCCGACCGTCCTCGGCAGGTGGAGGGTGGCTCAGGCCCCAGGCAGCTCTTCGCGGACTCCTCGGAGTCTGATGACGACTCCTCCCTGTTCTCCAGGCCCATTGACCTGGAGTCCTCCAGGGGCCAGTCGATGGATGAAAGCCCATCGTCCTTCATGGGTCTGCTTCGGCTCATCTCAGAGTCCACCGGGATACAGCTCGAGCCCGTATCCAAGCGGGCCAAGTATCCCTTGATGGAGATAACTGGACCGAGGGGATTCACCCACGGAGGCCTTTCCAGTGGCTGAAGCCATTGTTGGCCCAGCCTTGGAGCTCTGGCAGTGGCCTGCTTCCTGTCCTGCACCTTCGGCCAGGATGGCCAGGAAGTATGCGGTCCCTACCGGCTCTTTGCCCGGTTTTTCGGAACACCACTCTGCCAGGGGGTTGGTCAGTGACAGCGTTTTCCGGCATTCCGGGAACGCTAGGGATGTGGACAAGCCCCCCAAGAAGGAGTCCAAAAAGCTGGACTATGCCGGGTGCAAGGTGTATGCTGCATCTTCCCTTGTCCTCCACCAGGCCAGCTCGGCCGTGCTGATGGCACACTTCTCCCACGCCCTCATGGGCTCCCTGGATGAGGTGATCCCTCATCTCCCAGCTGACCTGCAGACTACGGTCCGGCAGGTACGGGACCAGGGTAGGGTGGTGGCTAAACAGCAGCGCCAAGCGGCTCTGGACATTGGAGACTCCTGTGCCAGATCAATGGCGGCCGCGGTGGCCATGCACCGCAGAGCATGGCTGAGGATATCCACCTTCACGGCGGATACCCAGCACAAACTGGCGGATGTCCCCTTCCTGGGGACCGACCTCTTCAGCCCTGGAGTGGAAAGTCACCTACAGTGGATCAAAAAGTCCAATGCCACTCTGGACTCTGTCACCTCTGCCCAGAAGGACAAAGGCTGCCGACAGCAGTAACACAAGTCCTTTCGTCCTTCTGCACCTGCGGCATGTCCGGCCCAACTGTACCAGCATCAGGGCCAGCAGGCTCGCGCTTGGCATCCCAAACCCAAGTCCATGGCTTGCTCCAACAGGAAGCAGGGAGGTAAAGGCCCAGGAGGTACCTCAGCCAGTCCCTCCTCTAAGCCTGCCCAGTGACGGGTTGAGGGGTGTCGCCCCCAGCCTCGTCACTCCCCCCAGGTTCCCCCCGTGGGGGGACGGCTCCGCCACTTCCTTTCCGCTTGGTCCGTTATCACCATGGACTGTTGGGTGTTGGAGGTGGTAGGAAAGGGCCTGCTCCTGGAGTTCAAGCAGGCCCCGCCCTTCCGAGCCGTCACCCCTCAGGGGGCTACGGGGTCCGCAGCCTCTTTGTCGGCTTGCCGGGCCAATATTGCCCTGCTCCTCGAAAAAGAGGTGATCAAGACGGTGGCGGATCCTCCTCCAGACCCGGGGTTTGTGTCCAGGTACTTCCTGGTCCTAAAACGGACGGGGGGCTGGCGCCCCATCCTCGACCTGCACGACCTGAACAGGTTCCTAAGGTCTCGGACCTTCAGGATGGTCACTCTGGCTCAGATAATCCCATCCTTAGAACGAGGCATGTGGTTCTGTTCTCTGGACCTTCAGGACGCGTTCTTTCATGTCCCAATCCATCCGTCCCACCAGAGATTCCTCCACTTCAGGGCGGAGGGATCCCTCTATGAGTTCCGGGCCATGCCCTTTGGCCTTTCCCTAGCTCCCAGGGTCTTCACCAAATGCATGGTAGTGGTGACAGCATTCCTGCGGGCCCGAAGGGTCCAGGTGTACCCCTACCTGGACGACTGACTGATTGCAGCCCCCTCCAGAGTGGAGGTGGAGTGGTCCAGAGATGTGGCCCTCCAAGTTTGCTCTCAGGTTGGCCTCCTCATCAACAAGGCCAAGTCGGAACTCGTGCCCAAGCAGGTGATACATTTCATCGGGGCAGAGCTTGACTCTGTACGAGCCAGAGCACAGCTCCCGGCGGACAGGGCCGAGGTTCTTTCCTCCTTTGCCCAATCATTTCAGGTTGGGCAATTGCGCCCTGCCCGGGACTTCCTGCGCCTCCTGGGCCTCATGGCAGCCTGCACCAGCATCGTCCGTTGGGCCTGCTGGTATATGCTTCCCCTTCAATGGGGGCTGGCCAGCCAATGGTCACAGCACTTCGATTCTCTGGATCAGCTAGTGACAGTGACCCAGGGGATGTGGAACGCTCTCCAGTGGTGGACCATTCCAGCACATCTGCAGGAGGGCATCCCGTTTGTCCACCCCGATCCGACGGTCTCTCTGTCGACCGATGCCTCTCTGATGGGTTGGGGTGCCCATCTGGGGGAGCACAGAGTGCATGGCCTCTGGTCCCCTCGGGAGTCCCACTGCCACATCAACCTGCTGGAGCTTTGAGTGGTTCGTCTAGCCCTCACCGCCTTCGCTCCATTTCTACAGGGTCAAGTGGTTCAGGTCCAGACAGACAACACCACACCATGTACTACCTAAACCGCCAGGGCGGGACGCGCTCCATGCCTCTGTGCAGGGAAGCTCTCCGCATTTGGTCACTCATGCGCAGCCTGGAGGCGGATCTCCTTGTCATTCATGTGGCAGGAGCCTCCAACACCCTGGCTGATGCCCTAAGCTGGATAGGGGCTGCATCCCATGAGTGGTCTCTCCTGCAGGAGGTAGTACAAGATCTGTTCTCCCACTGGGGCACGCCTCAGGCGGACCTGTTTGCCTCCAGGGAGAATGCAAAGCTGAGACTGTTTCTTGCCCGCCCCCCTCAGCAGGGCTCGCTGCAGGGGGATGCCTTTTCGAGGCCGTGGACCCCGGGCCTCTTCTGTGCCTTTCCCCCATTTCCCTTGATCCACAAGGTGCTTCTCAAGGTGAAGAGGGACAAGGCACAGGTGATTCTGTTAGCCCCAGACTGGCCCCGCCAGTTCTGGTATCCAGATCTCCTCAGTCTCAGCTCCAGGCTCCCGAGGCGGCTTCCAGCCCGCCTGAACCTGATCTCAGTCAGTCAGGGGAAGGTATTCCATCCGGACCTTCAATCCCTGTGCCTGACGGCCTGGTTCCTGAGTGGCTAGAGTTCCAGGCCTTGGGTCTTTCCGACGAGGTCCTCAGCGTCGTTGAGGCGTCCGTAAGGAGTCGACCAGAAAATGCTACGCCTTCAAATGGAAGAGATTCTCCATTTGGTGTCAGGGCAAGGGCCTGGACCCTTCCTCCTGTTCCTTGGCAAGCATTCTGGACTACCTGTGGTCCCTTTCTCAGCAAGGGCTTTGGTCAACGACCCTTAAGGTGCACCTGACAGCCATCTCTGCTTACCAGGCGCGGGCCGGGAAGCAGTCGGTGGCGCAGGAGAAGGTGGTTGGGTGCCTTTTCAAAGGCTTTGATCACATATCCCCTCCGGTGCGAGAACCTCCACCTCCATGGGATCTACTGCTGGTATTGGCTAAGCTCATGGGCAAGCCATTCAAACTGATGCACAGGTGTGACATCTCTCACCTGTGGGAAGACCACCTTCTTGGTGGCTATCATGTCAGCCAGAAGGATGGGAGAGCTCAGGCGCTTTCCATTGAGTCTCCTTATCTGGTCTTCCACAGGACATGGTTGTCTCACGCCCCCACCAAATTCCTTCGAGAAGGTGGTGCGGAGTTTCACCTTAACCAGGTGTTGACTCTGCCAGTGTTCTACCCCAGTCACACACCCGGAGGCTGAATATAGGCTCCATACTTTGGACCCTAGAAGGCTCGCTTATTACAAGGAGCGGATGGCTGAAGTTCGGGGAGGTTTGCCAGCTGTTTGTCACCCTACGCTGAAGCCGCACCTGGCAGACCTGCAGCCAGCGAGCGATATAGGCAGGTGGGTCACCTCCTGCATAGATCTCTGCTATAGGTTGGCGGCATGGAGCCTCCCAGAGGGATAAGAGCTCATTCTACCCGCCATACCGCTACATAGGTGGCTGCTTCCAGGGACGTCCCTATCCAGGAAATCTGCAGGGCTGCTACCTGGAAGTCAGCACACACCTTCATCACCCACTACCACATCGACCTTGAGTCACGCCGGGATGCTGATTTTGGGGCCTCGGTTCTCCAGTCTTTATTTCCCAAGTAGGGGGTGTGCGCTTTGCCTCCCTCCTCCCGGAGAACTGCTAGGAGTCTGCCAGACAGTGTGGATGAACAACATATCCATGTCCCTAGAAATACAGGTTACTCACCTGTAACAGGAGTTCTAGGAATGGTATATGTTGTTCATCCACATGACCCACCCGACCTCCCCCGGCTTCGACGCACAACCTTGCTTCCAGCGGGCTAGATCTGGTGTCATGGGGCGGAGCTGAGAGTTTTACCACCCAGGTGGATGGGAGGAGTCAGCTTGAAGACCTTCCGGCAAGATTTAAAGCGGCAAGGAACCTGCCAGACAGTGTGGATGAACAACATATACCATTCCTAGAACTCTTGTTATAGGTAAGTAACCTGTATTTTCTTACCTGGCTGCTTAGTGAGTAAAAACTGTTTGAAGTCTCTGTTTTCAGGTCTGATATTGGGGTTCTCTCAGTAAATCATATAAAACAATGGATGAGGGTCAGTGTGAAATTAGATTTTTTTACACCCCCTTGATGTGTGCTACTTTAATAAAGCACTCATGCATTGCTCACTGGGTTTATTTAGTAGCACACGCCTCGGGGTGTAAAAAAAATAAATCTTGTATCACACTGACCCCCATCCATTATTTTATATTTCTGAAATGGGTAACAGAAATCGAGTACAGTGAGTGGAGGGATCTAGTCAGATGATCTTGTGGTAATACACTCGATGCACTGTGCAGGTTTTATTGTAACTCTTTATTAACGTGGTGCCATCCTTCAAGTACCTTGGTGTGTGGCTTGACAGTAAGCTTGAGTTCACAGCCCACATCGATGCTTTCCATGGGAAACGCTGCCCTAAGTGTGGTGCCCTGTACCATAACAAAGACCTTCTACCTCTGCCAGTCCACCATGAGCTGGTCATCAAAATGGTGCTTCCAGTCTTTGACTCTGCAGATGTGGTCTATGGTACAGTCCCCTCCACTTCCGTAGCCAGACTGGACACCCTCTGCAAATGCCTTTTGTTACTTTGCAACAGACTCCCCTCCACCTACACATCACTGCTGCCTCTATACCTTCCTGTTCATCCTCCCCCTACCTTCATGTCACCAGTCACACATCACTTCCTTCATCTCCAAGTACTGGTTTGGTTCCCTTCCATCCTACCTCTCCTCACTCCTCTCTTCTGTCCCCCCCTACTCCATGATCCTTCCACTCTGAAGACCAGTGATCATTCTCCACACCTCACCTCCATTCGTCTGCTGAGCAATCTGCCTTCTCCTGTCACTTGCCAACACTCTGGAACCAGCTTCCCTCTCTGCCTTCACCATTCCACCTCCTCAGGCTCCTCCCACCAACCACCTGTTTCCAATAGGGGGTTCCCCATTATGATTTTAGTATTTCAGGTTGTTGGTTCCCCACGACCTAACTGGTACCTAGTGCACTGTATTGATTGTCTTTGCTCTACTTAGATGCTAAATTTCAGCTTTACACTTGCACTTGTACTTGCACAATATAATTGCACTTTAACCTGTTCCAAGTTTGTACCAGTGAAGTTATCTTTCTGTACAGTGTCCGCACTTTTTGACTGTATTATGTAATGTACTGTATTATGTACATTAGCCCTGTCCTGAATCACAGTAAGCCGCTCCCTGCAATGCTTGGCAGTCCCAGAAAGTTTGGGGACGCATTTGGGAGCGAGCAGTTTAAGCAGCCATGTGGACAGGCTGCACCCCTCGCTCCCACTTGCGGGTGCTTCCATCAGCTGACTGCCCCGACTCTCAGCCCCTCCCCAGCGCGTCTTACATTGGTGCTGAGGGGGGCTATGTAGAAGCGTGAGCCAAGCATCTTTTAGGTCAGGGCAGCTCTGCAATGCTCCAAAGAAGAGCGAGGTCAGATGTGTAAATACGGCTATTGTTCCTCCTGTAACCCTTCCTCTGGGTCTCACCTGGAAATAAGCCTCAGCTCAGTGTGCCTTTCCCAGTTACCAAATTTCAGATGAATAGATAAATAATTAATTATACCATTTACAGTACAACTGTGGAAGAACAATACACATGGGCCCAGATATTCAAAAGGGTTGCGCATGGGCGCTAACAGTGTTGCATGTCGCAACTCCTCGCCCTGGCCACACGGTATTCAGAATGGAAATGTGCTGCACAAATCCTGATCGCCGGGCGCATCAGTAATGTCTGAGCACAGTGCAGGCGTGCCCATGCATACTCTGCTCAGCCGCTATTCAGCCCGGGATGTGCAGAGCCATGCATGCAACCCTACTCGCCCAGCACAAAGTTACGCCAAAAGGAACAACTGATGGCCACTCACAGGTGAGCTGCCGCATTGCAGGGCGAACACGGCAGCTGCCACCTGTGGCTGGCCACCAGAGCCCCGCTGCACCAGGTGGTGCCCCCCCATGCCCGATCGCAGGCATCTGTGAAAAAAATATTAAACTGTCCAATATCCCTGGTGGTCCAGTGGATCGCTATCTGCCTGATCGCGGGCATCTGTAAAAATGAAAGAATAATTCGTCCTATATCCCTGGTGGTCCAGTGGACCGCTATCTGCCCAATCGCGGGCATCTGTAAAAATAAAGGAGTAATTCGTCCTGTATCCCTGGTGGTCCAGTGGACCGCTATCTGCCCGATCGCGGGCATCTGTGAAAATATAGGAGTAATTCATCCTAAATCCCTGGTGGTCCAGTGGACTGCTATCTGCCCAATTGTAGGCATCTGTAAAGAAAGGAATAAGTCCTATATCCCTGGTGATCTGGGTACCCCCATCCACCACGCCCACCTGCCCCACCACCCGCTCCCCCGTCAGTTGGCGGCGCAGCACCACCCGCCTGCCGCCCGCCGCCGCCGACTGACACCGTTGGTAGGGCTGTGTGCCCATTGGTTCTGGCGTGAGCCAATGGGCATGCAGCCCATACTGTACTACACATTCCAGATATGTGAATGATTCATTCACATATCTGGAATGTGTAGTATGGTATGGGCTGCATGTGCGCCTGGCATACATTATGGCCCCATTTGCATGTCAAGTTTTGAATATTGCGGTTGCTGTGCATGGCGCAATGGAACTTGAGCTAGCGCATCTCCATGCTCCACTCTGGCCACTTGCGCTGGCACAGTGCCACTGTGCCATGCACACTGGGGGTGGCCAGGGTGCGATATTCAAAGCTGCTGAGCCATGGCGCAGCTCCGTTGAATATCACCCAGTCCACACCCCTGCACAGCCAAGTTGAGCTGCACCCAAAGCTGCGCCACAGCCTGGCGCAGTTTGCATATCTGGACCATGATGTGTAATACATTGCACTGTATCCCGGCAAGGTTTACATTTTAGTATACTGAATCGATTTAAGTAATTCCCCCCACTTACTAATTTGGTATCTCTATGTGGGAACAACCCCACACATCCCAGTGGCATGGGAGATGCATATAAAATACCTCCTTTTCCTTGTCACAGAAGTGACATCCAACCACCATTTGGCCAATTAATCACAATAAAACCATTAACCTGTTTTAACCCTTTAGGCAATACAGGAAGAAGTCTTATTATAGAACTTAAAACACTTAAACTCTGTTCCTTCTTTATTCTTGTTATAGTACCTCTTGAATCAGTAACTTTAATTCATTATGACAGATACTGTTTTTCCTGTTTCAGGGACCTGCAGTGTTCAAACATTAGAAAGTAAATTCTTATGAACAATAATGCCCCAAATCACCCCCCCCAAACATGGCCATAGGAGTAAGTCATCATATAAGGGCACATAAAAATGCTCAGAAGAGCCAAATCCCAGTCTTTATTTCCACAAGCTGTTGCTGGGTGCAACAGTCATGTGAGCAGTGGTAGTTAAAAGAGATGTGCACTGTGCACTTTTTAAATATGTAATGAATCTAAATCTGCCTTAAAGCCATTTTATAAGTGGAGTAACATATTTCAGGATGCACATTAAGTGAATGAACTCACTTCTCAGGTGTTGAATCTGCACCTGAGGCATGCATTAATTAGTTTAACACGTGCCTTGTTGTGTATCATTGCATATGTAGGCCCGGATATTCAAACTGCGCCCAAAATGTGCGCAACAGCAGGAGCAAGCACAAACCAATTGCGCATATGTGCAACGGGTGCGATATTCAAACATGGAGCAGAACAAATTGCGCAAGCAGCCAACGTCTGAATATCGCACTAACTGCGCCATAGCGCAAACAGGAAGGAGACGCTGAGCAGAAATGTTGCGCTATAGCGCAACCAGGGCAGCCCAGCTGAGCAGTCCAGAGGTGCCATAGCGCAAGCAGAGCCCCCCCCCCCAGAGCAATGGAACTGCACATCCAGAGAGGCAGGCTGGGGCCCACCGCCAGCCATGCCACACATGGGCACAGGACCACACTGCAGAACCAACAAGACACCTGCACACCCCAAGCACAGCATCACTGGGGTGTGGACGGATGATCTACTGGCCCATAGGGACAAGCCAACAAAGCACAGCAGAGCGCAGACACCCCAGCACAACCACTGGCAGGCTGAAGTGCCCCACACACAGGGGTTGACAACCACAGTGCACATCAGCCCCTCGTACGCACAGCACACCCTGCACGTGACCCCAAGACACCACCCATGTGCAGTGACTGGCACTGCAGGAAACCATGCATCCCCCCCAGCACACGTCAACCCCATGCAGCAGAGAAGCATACAAGCCAGACACACCCTGTGCATCCAGCAGTGGGTGGCAGCAGACGGCAAGACCAACAGAAAGTCACTGCCATGCCGGAGATACCTCCCCATGCACACACACACACACCCAGGACCATACCACACCAGATGGCATGTACACCACTGCAACTGAGCACCCATAGCCAGCTGCAAATCAGAGACCAACACAGTATTCATATCAAAATATAATGTATTTTAAAATTTTCAAAGAGTAAATTACAAAACAATAAACAAGAACTATTTACAAGGGGTGGGACGGGTACAAGGTAAGGGTGGTCAAGGGGTAAGGATGAACAACTTGGAGAGGGAAGGCAGGGTGGTAGGGATGGGTGAAGTGGAAGGGTAATGTGGCCTAAGGCCCAGCTGACTGGTCATCCTGTGCCTGGTGCTGCTGTTCCCGCGATGCCTCCTCCCAGAGCCATGTCTCCTAATGGAATCCAGGATGGCCTGGTTATCCAGGGACACCTGTGTCAGGCCCGTATGTCCGATGTATCCTCCGAGAACTGCGAGGCCAGGAAAATGGGAACACAGTCAATGGCTGTGACTGACCACAACCCTGAACACCACCCAACCTGCAAGCCATATAGCCCAATGTCCCGCACCTGTGATGGCATGCACCCACCCACAGTGAATATGGACATGGCTCACAAACAGGTGGCACCAGCTATGTGCACCACTGCACACACACACTGCCCATGTCCATCACAGCACAAACAAGGCTGTCAAGTGACGTGGCAACATGGTGCGATGCCATTTACACAGCTGTGTGCCCAGTGCATGCATGGACCACCAGTGACGCATACACAGACATGCTGTGATACTGGACAGTGATGCATGTCACCTGTGTCGTGCATACATACATAGATACATAGACAGTGTCGGCAGATAAGGGCCTATGGCCCACCCAGTCTGCCCATTTGAGCTTGTAAGTTCACTTTGTTTTCCTGTAAGTCTGTTGCACCTTACCCCTGACCTCCAGAATTCCTTTATGTCTATCCCGTGCATTCTTAAATCCCGTGATTGTTTCAGCCCCCACCATTTCCTCTGGCAGGGTGTTCCACTTGTCCACCACCTGTTCTGTGAAGAAATTCTTTCTCATGTTTCCTCTGAATCGTCCTCCCTCCAACTTCATCCCATGCCCTCTAGTCCTGGAACATCTTTTTCGCTTAAAAATAGTGTTTTCCTGCACCCTGTTCCTCTCTGTAAGATGCTTGTATGTCTCTATCATATCCCCTCTCTCCCTCCTCTCCTCCAGGGAGTACATGTTCAGTTCCTTCAACCTGTCTTCATCGGACTTGTGATGCAATCCATGTACCATCTTTGTTGCCCTCCTCTGAACCTTCTCTACCCAGTCTATGTCCTACGTAGGTATGGTCTCCAGAACTGTACACTGTACTCCAGGTGGAGCCTCACTAGTGTCTTGTATAGTGGAATTATGACCTCCCCTTTCCTGCATGATTGTGTTGTGCATGGCTGGTGGTCTTGCCCCCCCCCCCCGAGCATGCAATAGCATCCATGAAGTAATGATACTCACACTCCTCAAGCAGCTGGGTCTGCCACTGCTGCTGCTGCTGCTGGGGTGCAACACCCACGGCACCGGGGCCCTGGCACGGCCCTCCTCACCCCATGCCTGCATCCTCACATCCCGGCCTGTGGGAGACATATGTTGAGACAAACATCAGTGTGACTCCAAAGCAGACTGCCCCCTGCCCCAGTGAGAGTGCCTGCCCACACAGCCAGACCCATGCATCTCACACCTGCACACACTGACACAGCCAACCATGGCAGAGCCATCACCTATGCACAGCCACCAAAACACACTCACACCCCTACAGAGAATACAGGTGCATAGATGGTACACCCACCTGGCCTAGGCACCACGCCCTCCTGGCACGTGACCGCAGCCGATCGAGAAAGATCCGGATCCCTCCGGCGGAGGTCACTAGCCCGGTGCGGCACTGCTCAGCTGACCAGCACCGTCCAGTGACCCCACCAGGTCAGTGGCCACTTGCTGCCACACTGCCGCCCTGGCAGTGGTGAAGGGCGCCTCACCATAAAGTGCCCCATAGTGGGGCTCCACTAGGGCCACCAAGTTGGCCACTTCGACAGGGCTCCACTGTACTGCTCTTCTGCGAGCCATGGTACCAACTTTACAGCAGGCAATATGGCGCCCGCTGCGCCAGAATCCCCATGCGGAGATGTTAGCAATAGACCACCACAGGTTCCAATCGCGAAGAGTTCGAACAGCGCCGTCACTTCACATAGCGCTGTCACCAGACAGCGCAATAGGGCCGTACACATGGCAGCCGAACAGCGCCAGGGGGCAAAGGTCGGACACAAGGTCATGGGCAATGACGCAAGGCCACGCACAGCGCCATCTGACGTATACGCATCCTGCGCGACCGACCAGCTGTGTATCAGTGCCAAAGTGGACTATTGCGCAGTAGTGCCACAGTGCCATATAGTGCCCAGTGCTGTAGCGCCACTGGCACAATGGTGGCCATGGCCTGAATTGCCGATCGCGCACAGCACATCAGCAGCGCGGCAGACGCCTGCGTAAGCTATCTGGGCATGCGCAATGCGGTGTACCACACAGTCACAGATCTGCGCCATTGGCTCAGCCGACTCAACCGTGTTGCAAAGCACCAAATTGGCGATATTCAGCCGACACATGCAAGTCATCTGATCAGCCATTCAAAGGCGTGGCGCGGATTTGCATGTCATTATGTTGCTCCACTCCTAATTTGCATGCATTGCGCTATAAATGTATGCGATATTGGGCTGCGCTGGCCAGATTCGGTTACTGCAGGTGAGAGGTGAGTTGCATGCTGTGTGATGTTTGGACAATGGTCATGGGAAAATGCTGTAGACTGCACAGTGACAGGTGTCCACTTGCCCCATACAGATCGCCATGACCGAGCAGAACCAAGGTGAGGGTGAGGACGTGGGCGTAGGAGGAGGCCCAGCTTTACCCCAGCAGAGAGAGGCCCTCTCCAGGCCTACCTGGATGAGGAGCCAGTACTGAGTGGACGGAGGGCACCTCAGTCCGCAAGGGCTGCATGGGAGGGGGGTAGCTCGGGCCGTGAACCTGCACATGAAGCCACCAGCCCGTGCAGGAATGCAAGAAGAAGATGGGGACAGACCGCAGGAGGTTGAAGGAGAAGGTGGCAGCCTTCAGGGCGGCACGTGCTGGCACTGGCGGGGGCCCGCCAGTGGTGTTGGAGCTGACCCCGGCTGAGGAGACACTGGTTGCATCAATGCAGCAGAGCGCTATTGAGGGCGTACCAGGAGGTGGATTCCAGACAGGTGGAAGCCCATCACTGCATGGTATGACATGGTGGTGGTGGTGTTGGGGGGTTGGGGGAAGGTTGTTCACATGCACTCACATGTACTCTCTTTCTGTTACAGATCCTGTTCGTCTTCAGGAGATGGTGGTGGTGGGTCCAGGCAGTGATGATGACTTGCTGGACATGGAGGAGGGTCCATCCACCTCTGTCACCAGCCAGCAGGCACTGCAGCAGCATGCACGCTGGGCCGCCAACTCTGGTGTCGGTGATTCGGGTGCGGGGGGTGCACAGCCTGTGTCTCAGCAGTCTGGCATGCAAGCATGCCAGCACGCTGTGACTATGGCTGTAGCACCTACCTGCACCATTGATGATGCAAGGACTGCAATGGGCAGTGATAGATGTGTGTCCCATGACGGACACACAGCAGGCCAGCACGTGCCCCTGGGCCTTTCTGGTTCCAACTTGTGTACCAGCATGCTGGCACAGTCCCAGGCTGTGCCTGTCAGCACCGGTGGGGCAGCACCGGTGGCTGTGCAGGTGTCTGGCACTGTTGCTAGCACAGCGGTGGAACGAGTGGACCCTGGGGCACAGCAGTTGGCGGGCAGCAGCAGCAGTCACCCACCAGGTCTGGGGGTACAGTGTCAAGCAGTGGCACATGTCCGCCGCCCTTTGATCCGCCCATTCCTGGTCCTGGCGAACAGCGCCCACCCTCAAGGGGTGTTGTGCATCAGGACCTTCCACACCCTTGGGGACAGGATGCCATTGGGGCACAGTACCCATTGGACGAGCACACCTGCCTGCTGCGGGAATCAGTACAGCTGCAGAGGCGGGTTGCAATGTCCGTGGAGGCACTGTCTGTGGCTGTGGAGCGGCACAGCAGGAGTGTCTGGACCGTGCAGAGCTGGTTCGTGTGCAGGCGGATGTGACGCCGCCATTGACAGGCTGACCAGGCAGTGGTCTCTGTCGTGGGCGCATTGGGCACACAGTCAGGTGCCCCTGTACACGCCGCCCACACAGTTCCTCTCCACTCCCTGTTCCCGGGTTGTGCGACACCAGGCCTGTCGACGCCGGGTTCTGCTGTGGCCATCCCGAGCACCCCTGGTGCAAGTTTGTTCGGCATGCTGCAGACCCCTGTGCGGGCAAGGTCGCGTTCGTGCAGTGGGACCCCTGGTGGTGCAACAGTGCCACCCCTTGTGGCCCCTGCTCAGCCTGCCAGTGCTGTTGGGTCACGGCGGGGCCGCCCACGCATCCGCGGTGGCCATGGGACAGTGCTACATGACTGAGCTGTCTCCCAGTGCGGGCCCTGTCTGGTGCTGCCATGTGTGCAATGTGTGTCATGGTGGGCAGTGCACTGCTGGGTGCTCTGCTCATCACGCCGACACACGGACCACCTGCACACCCTCCCAACTGCTGTCCACAGGTGCGTGTGCATGATGATGCCTGCATTGTACTGTACACCAAGGTGCAAGGGTGCCCAGCATCTGACACACGTACTTGGACAGTACAGGTGGTGGGGTGGTCGGTGGTGCTGTGTGTTAGCAATGTCGGTTCTGCTGTGCTGTGCATCTGCTCATGTACGCTCTGTGCCTGGTGTGTGTGTGTCCATATGAGTGCTCACCCCTCCCTGATGGTGTGTTTGTATGCCTGGACCCTTCCACTCCCCTGGCCATCATGCACCCCTGGTGTGTTACCCTGTGTGCCTGTGGTTTGCGCATGGACAGTGTTGGTTGCACATGTCCCCTTGACTTACCTGTGTTCTGCATAGTGCTCCTCTGTGATGGTGTCCCGGTGCAGCTGGGCCTGCCGGATCAGTCGGGGTCCCGCCGTCCTGGGGGCAGCTCATCACCATCAACACCAGCGACACTGGCGTCCCCATCGCTGTCCCCCTCTTCAACCTGTACAGCTATCCCATAGTGTTTGGCCATGTTGTGCAGGATGCAACAGGCCAGGAATATCCACAGGCCTTTTGGGGCTGCTGTAGGGCACCGCGGAGGTGTCTAGGCATCGGAAGCGTGCCTTGAGCATCCCAAACACCCGCTCTGATGTTGCGTGTGGAAACATGTGCCTCATTATAGCGTTGCTGCGATGGGGTCATGGGCGCCCGTGCAGTGTGAGCAGCCAGGGACGGAGTGGGTATCCGCAGTCACCTGTGTGGAGATAGTGGAGATCAGTCTCATGTTCAGGTCCATATTGCCCATATCCTGTGTGCCACTACCATGGCACCTGTGGCATTCCACCCTTGCCCGAGTTTGCATTCCATACATGTGTACTCACCCACTAGATGTCCTGTGGGGATGTCCCCACTCTCGAATCGATGGCACAGTGCGGACTGATACCATATGAAGGCATCATGTGCTCCACCAGGGTGTGTGGCACAGACATGATTATCGCCCAGTGGCATCACACACCACCTGGCAGTTGACATTGAAGCCCTTTCTGTTCCTATATCGACCCCGCCGGGGCCAGGTGCGTGCGAATGGCCACATGGGTGCAGTCTATAGCCCCTAACATGCCAGGCATACGTGCTACCCTGTGGAACTCCTGCATGTTTGCTATGCGCTCTGCCCGGCGGTGCTGGGAAATGGATGTACTCCACAGCATGTGGCAGCAGTGCGCTGAGGAATTGGGTGAGGATGCGTGACGTGGCCGACTGTGTGATGCCTGTGGTGTTCCCTGTTGGCCTCTGGAAGGTGCCCGTGGCGAGCAGGCACATGCAGGCTGTCACCTTGGTCTCCACCGACAGAGCGTGACTCCGTTGTGAGGGTGCCTGCATCACATCACTGCACAGCTCACAGAGCCATCTCAGTATTGCCCTGTTCAGGCAGTACCAGCCCACGATCTCTACATCTGTGTACAGCTCAAAGCTGATGCGGGCACGGTACTGCCTGTTGGGGGCATACCGCTGACGGGCCCTTCCATGGCCACGTCCCCCTGCAGCATGCATTCTCACCCCGCTCATTACAGCTTCCATGTGGAAGCTGCCACTGTCCATCTCCGCTTCTGACCCCTGGCTGGTGTTGCTGTGTTACCCCGCTGTCCTCACTGCTACTTCCACTGCACCGGGCACCCCGCTGGCCTCTACAGCCTATGGCCCACGCTTGCCTTGCCTGCCCTAGCCTGTCTCTGTCTGTCTGTCTCTCTCTCTCCCCCACTTGGCAGCCTTGAGCATTCTTGCGCCGCTTCCTTGAGCCTTTTGTTTTGGCTCATTTCCGCTAATCACGCAATTTCGGCTGTGCGGCACTAGCATCAGCAAGAATCTTTGAATATCGCATTGCGCTCTTTATGCATGGATCCACCCTTCGCTGCGCATGCCTTCATTTTCATTGCGCTGTTGCTCAGAATGTTTTCGGTGGCGCAACTGCCTCCTTCTGAATATCGCAAAATGGCGCATTTTTGGACTTGCGCATGGCGCAACCCTTTTGAATATCCGGGCCGTAGAGTGTAGTATTGCACTGTAGAATGTATAATAATGCATTGTTGTGTGATAATATACAGCAGAGTGTAATAAAGTCTGTGGTAACTTGCTAAGGAGTATAATAACTTGCTGTGGTGTGCAGTATGCTGCAGCATGAGATAATGGGCTGCAGAGTGCGATAATGTGATGTTAAATGTAATAACATGCTGCAGAATATGAAAATTTGCTGCTGAGTGTGAACATTTAAAGTGCTGCTGTGTGATAGTGAGCTGCATGAAAAAAGCACTGCTGAGTGTTGTACTGTCCTGCAGAATGCGATAATGAACTGCAAATGTGACATGTTTTAGAGTGGGATGACGTGCTGCAAAGTTTGGTAACCTACTGCAGTTTCAAGTTATGAAAAAAAAATCCCCCATTCCCCATTTACACAAATCAGCGGTGGGAGCACAACCCCACCCCTGGTACCCCCACCTGCAAAATATTTTAAAGTGATCAGAGGTGGGTGCCCAACCCCACTGCCTGTATTCCCCCTCTTGTCTGCCCAGTCTTTATATTAACCAGCAGCGGGTGCACAACCCTGCTGCCAGTGTCCGTCCTTTCACCTGCCCAATCTTTAAATTGCCTGACATCATGTGCCCAGTCCCACAGCTGGTTCCACTTCCCTCCCTCCCACCTGATCTACTTTGAAGAAAGAAATCCCCTCTCTCACCCTGTCGCATCCTTGCAACCCCCCCCCCACCCGACCAGTGCCCATCGCAGTTCCTTGTTGTGAATCCTCAGTGTCCCTCAACTTGATTTCTCCATGTCCCCAACATGCTTCTTCACCTGCAAGTATAAGGCACACACACACAAAAAAAAATTGGGGGCAGGGGACCCTAAGTTTCATGGACTTAGTTATTTTTTCTAGGTTTTTTTCTTTTAGTCAAAACTTGACCATTGTGGGCCCAAATGGTCTCATGCCTCCTCACAACCACATAAGCGAAACCTTGTAAGTCCAGCACAAAATGTGTTTTGGGGAAGGGTCAACCCCCAGAGACATGTATCAAGCTTTGCCTCGTGCCTCACAACACACCTGAGGTGTGCCTTATCAGAGTGTGTGCTCACACCGTGTTTGCTACTACACACATACACACACACACTGAGAATGTTTCTTTTCAGAGTAACAGGCAGCTGCTGATTGAATAAGGGGACTAGTTTTAGGACAGTAGCTTCGTGGGATGGAAAATATGTTGGAGGGGCATTTTCCTTTCCTTAATATTACGTACTGTGGGTGGTGGGGCTTCAGATAATATTAGAATGCACTACAGTGCTGATGTAAGGATTCTTGTTGGACAGAGGCTGCGTGATAGGCTCTGTGCAGCACTGGTTGGGTCCTGACTCAAACGTTAGGAATACTTCTTGGTTCTGATCCAGTCTAGCGGTACCCAGAATCCATGTCTTTCTTCCTGATGTCTACCACTGCTTTTGCATAGGCTTTATTTATTTATCTATATTAGTTCCGTTCATCCCCAATTTTTCTCATCTGAGAGGTCAGAGTCTGAGACTAGCATCGATGTGCTTTCACACCTTGTGCCTGCTGGGGTAACCGCTCTGTCCCGTACCTCCACATTGTGACTGGTCCCCATGGGACTTACTCCACCTCCTCAGTGTGGCTGTAGAGTGTGTCATAGCCTGATTTCTCTCTGCCAAACTAGCACAGCAAGCTCTTTGAGCAGCCGTACCACCAATCAGTTTACATGTTGGGCAAGCTTCTCCAAGCAGAGGCAGGATGGAAGGCCAGACTGATCCATGTCAGTATGTCAGCTTCTATTTTGTATGCAGAGCTCTGGGTCTCAGACCAACTGGAATTCCTGTATTAAACAGAAATATGGAGCATTGTGCAGGAAGACAGTTACCACAGACTTGTATTGTCCATACAGAAACTCAGGCACAGTATTACTGGAAATAAAATTTATAGGAAATCACATGAATATCTTGCTGAAGCTACAGGAAAAAAATGGCAAACTGAACTCGGAGCCCTGAGAGTCATCTCCCTTGGACCGGCAAACTGATTTTGGAGCTCTGAGAGTCACCTCCCTTAGGCCTCCTTCCCTGATATTCAGGAACAAGCACATGGGCTTGTACAAGCACTGGCCCACTGCTGCATACCAGTGAGGGCTCTATTGTACTTGAGTTTGCTCTCTGGAGCACCAGGAATCAAGTACAGAACAGTGCAGGGCTCCCTCCCTTCCATGGAAGTGGAGAGCATCTTCGGCTGCTCTAGCTTCCTCCTGCTGGCAGTGACTCAGGGCTATGGGGAGGAAGGGGGGTGCCACTAGACTGCCAGGGAATATGTCAGATGTTATTTTATGACAGTTGGGCTATGGGGAGGAAGTGGGTGCCACTAGACTACCAGGATTATTTATATAATTATTTCACAGCGACCGGGGCTATGGGCAGGGTGGGGAAATCACTAGACTACCAGGGCATAGTCTACATGATTGGTACGACGATTGGGCTACAGGGAGGGGGGGTGCCACTGGATGTCCTGGGGGGGTGCTGCATGTTGTGCAGAGTGCCAGGCACATTTTGCCGGCCTGCCCTGCTCAACGCATGCAAATGGAGCCATAATGACATGCAAATTGCCCGATTTGTGCCTTCCATACATTATGGCTCCATTTGCATACTGCCAGCTGAATATCGGAAATTTGCACACAGCGTAACTCTGTTGCACTGGCGCAGTTCCCATTCATGGTATTCAGCCGTGTCTGGGGGGATGCACCAGCACATCGTAGTTGTGCAGTGCGCATTACCTGATATATTCAGAGGTGATGCGCCATTGCTCATCTCCTTTGAATATATCCCTGGGTTTCACCGGTGTAACACAATTGCACTGCGCCAACACATGCGCCATTGCCGGGCGCAATTCTGACTATTGGGGCCCTTGTCTCTGATCTTGCTCATTCATCCCTAATATATTTACACCTTGTCTCTGATCTTGGTCATTCATCCCTAATCTATTTACACATGGGCCTGGATATTCAGACTGCGCCAGGCTGTGGCGCAAGCCTGGGTGCAGCGCAACTTGGCTGCGCAGGGGCGTTGACAGGGTGATATTCAACGGAGCTGCACCATGGCATAGCAGTGTTGAATATTGCACCTGCAGTGCGCATGGTGCAGTGGCACTGTGCCAGCGCAAGTGGCCAGAGTGGAGCAGTGGGATGCACTAGCGCAAGTTCCGTTGCGCTAGGCGCAACAACCATGATATTCAAAAGTGCACATGTAAATGGGGCCATAATGCATGCAAGGCGCAAATGGGGCCATTTGCATGTCATTATGGCCCCATTTGCATGCGGGTGCGCCAATCCCTGGCGACTTGCGCCTGGCACCCTGCCAGGCTGCAGCCTTCAGGGACCGACGCCCCCTGCACAGCGTGGCAATGTGTCCCACTGCCCGATCACGTGCATACGTTAAATATTACATTCGTCCTATTTCCCTGGTGGTCCAGTGGACCGCTCTCAGCCCGATCGTGGGCACAAGTAAAAAGAAATGTATTCCTAAATCCCTGGTGGTCCAGTGGACCGCTTGCAGCCCGATTACGGGCATAAGTAAAAAGAAAGTATTCCTAAATCCCTGGTGGTCCAGTGGACCACTTGCAGCCCGATCACAGGCATAAGTAAAATTATATGTTTTCCTATATCCCTGGTGGTCCAGTGGATCGCTTGCAGCCTGATCGCGGGCATAAGTAGAAAGAAAAGTATTCCTTAATCTCTGGTGGTCCAGTGGACCGCTTGCAGACCGATGCGGGCATATGCCATAAATATACTAGTCTCATATCCCTGGTGGTCAGCGGTACCCTCACCCACCCGCCCACTGAGCCCCACAGCCCCACTCCCATGATCAGCGGTAGGCGCAGCTCGCCATCTGCTTGCCATCACCGACTGACACTGTAATAGGGGCTGTACGCCCGATGTTCCACAGCGTGTAATGCGGTACAGGCTGCGCGCCCGACAGCTACGCTGTGGTACGACGGGCGTACAGCCGTGCAGTGTCAAGTTGGCGGGCGGTGGGGCGGCAAGCAGGTGAGAAGCTGCCACTGACCCAGGGGGGTGGGGCGGTGGGGCTCAGTGGGCGGGTGGGGAGTACCGCTGGACCATCAGGGATATGGGACTAGTATATTATAACATATGCCGCGATCGGGCTGCAAGCGTCACTGAACCACCAGGGATTAGGAATACTTTCTTTACTTGTGCCGGCGATCGGCTAGCGTCACTGAACCACCAGGTGTAGAAGCCATTCTTTACCCAGCCCGCTGATCGGGCTGCAACATCCACTAGAGCACCGGGGATATAGGGATCACTTTATTCAACTTATGCCCGTGATGGGTCTGCGGTCACTGGACCACCAGGAATATGGACTTTACTTCTTTACTTATGCCACGATCGGGCATGGAAGTGCCGCCACGAAGGTGCAGCCGGAACTCGGGTGGCCACCCACAGGTGGCATCTGCCATGTTGCGCCCTGCAATACAGCAGCTCACCTCGCAAGTAGGGGTTGCGCATTCATGTGCTCAGCACATCCCGGGCTGAATATCGGGATGTGCAGAGTATGCATGGGCACGCCCCCGCTACCTGCGCTGCATACATTACTGATGCGATCTGGCGTATCGGGATTTGTGCCAGGCACAATCTCCGTTTGAATATCACGTTGGCGCACATCAGTGGGTTGTGCATTGCGCCATGCGCAACCCTTCTGAATATCTCAGCCAAAGTCTCTGATTTTAGTCATTCATCCCCGATATATTTACACCTTGTATCAGATTTTGATCATTCATCCCCGATATATTTACACCTTGTATCAGATTTTGGTCATTCATCCCCGATATATTTACACCTGGGCCCAGATATTCAAAAAGGTTGCGCATGGCGCAACAGTGTTGCACCATGCGCAACCCACTGATGCGCCCCGGCGCGATATTCAAACAGGAATTGTGCCTGGCACAAATCCCAATGCGCCGGAGTGCATCAGTAATGTATGCGGCGCAGGTGGGGGCGTGCCCATGCATACTCTGCACATCCCGATATTCAGCCCGGGATGTGCTGAGTCCATGCATGCGCAACCCCTACTTGCGCTGCACAAAGTTAATCCCAAAAAAAAAAAAAGGAACAATGGCTGGCCACCCACAGGTGAGCTGCCGTGTTGCATGGCACAACACGGCAGCTGCCACCTGTGGGTGGCTACCCGAGCTCCAGCTGCACCTCTGTGGCAACGCCCTCCCATGCCCGATCGCAGGCATCTGTTCAAATAATCACGTCCAATATCCCTGGTGGTCCAGTGGACTGCTGTCAGCCAGATCGCGGGCTTAAGTATAAATAATAGTTATTCCTATATCCCTGGTGGTCCAGTGGACCGCTGTCAGCCTGATCGCGGGCTTAAGTATAAATGATAGTTATTCCTGTATCCCTGGTGGTCCAGTGGACCGCTGTCAGCCCGATCGTGGGCTTTTGTAATAAATAAAGAATTCGTCCAATATCCCTGGTGGTCTAGCAGTACCCCCTGCCCACTGGCCCTACCGCCGCTCCCCAGGTCAGCGAGGCGGCGCCACCGTCTGCTGCCCGCGCCCGGCTGACTGACACCGTGGGTGGGGCTGCCGCCCATTGGCTCACGCTGTGGACCAATGGGCGTACAGCCCCCGGTGTCATCGCTCGGCGGGCGGCCGGCGGGTGGGTGCTGCCGCTGACCGGGAGGAGCAGGTGGAGGGCTGGGCGGGTGGGAGGGGGGTACCACTAGATCATCAGGGATATTGATGTATAGTCTAGTGGTTCTTCCCCCATAGCTCTGATCGGCAAAACTATATTTAAATAACTGCCCTTGTAGTCTAGTGGTTCCCTCTGCCCCTCCCGTAGCCCCGATCAGCCGACATATCATAAAACATTCCCCGGTGGTCCAGTGTTTCCCCCTGCCCCATCCTGGAACACTGATCGCCCGTAAGTGCGGATAATAAGTACCTGGTAGTCTAGTGGTAACCCCACCTCGCCCGTATCCCCGATTGCCCATATAATCGATGTCAATAATTCCCTGGTGGTCCAGTGACCCCCCACCCACACAGGACCCTCTGCCCACCCAGCCCCCGGCCATCGGCAGGCAGCAGCAAACCCACCAAGATACCTGTGCGGCTGCCCGTCGAATGACAGCTATGGTCTTGCAGTGCATACTGTAATAGTAATTCACAAATATGTGACTCACCTATTGACATCGATTGTACGGGTGATCGAGGATACGGGTGGGGTGGGGGTTACCACTAGACTACCAGGTACTTATTATGCGCACTTACAGGCGATCGGTGTTCCGGAATGGGGCGGGGGGAACCACTGGACCACCAGGGCATGTTTTATGATATCTGTCGGTCGATCGCGGCTATGGGAGGGGTGGAGGGACCACTAGACTGCCTGGGCAGTTATTTAAATATATTTTTGCCAATCAGAGCTACGGGGAGAGGGGGACCACTAGACTGAAAGGGCATTTTCTGAAAGATAGTTTTGCTGATCAGAGCTACGAGGAGGGGGGAGACCACTAGACTACCAGGGCATTTCTTGAAAGATAGTTTTGCTGAGCAGAGCTACAGGAGGGGGGGGGACCACTAGACTACCAGGGAATTATGAAACTGTTCTATTTTGGGGATCAGGGCTATGGGGAGAGTGGGGGGTGCCAGAGACCCCCTCTGGCAGCACTGCATGCTGTGCAGGGTGCCATGCGCATTTCGCTGGCCTGCCCTGCACAACACATGCAAATGGGGTCATAATGACATGTAAATGGCCCCATTTGCACCTTGCATGTATTATGGCCTCATTTGCTTACTGCTGGCTGCATATCAGGAATTTGTGCACAGCGTAACTCTGTTGCACTGGTGCAGTTCCCATTCCTGGTATTCAACCCTGTCTGAGGGGGATGCGCCAGCACATGGTATATGTGCAGTGCACATTACCTGATATATTCAAAGGAGATGCGCCATGGCTCATCTCTTTTGAATATATCCCTGGGTTGCACCAGCACAACTCAGTTGCGCTGTGTCATCACATGCTCCATTGCCAGGTGTAGTTCTGAATATTGGGGCCCTTGTCTCTGATCTTGGTCATTCATCCCTAATATATTTACACCTTATTTACTCCCCTGAGGTACTTGAAGACCTCAATCATGTCCCCGAGGTCCCTCCTCTCCTCCAGCGAGAACAGGTTGATCTCCCCTAGTCGTTCCTCATATGCCATATCCCCCAGGCCCCGGATCATTCTGATTGCTCTCCTCTGAGCCCTCTCCAGGAGTTGGATGTCCCTCCTTAGGTGCGGCCTCCAGAACTGCACACAGTACTCAAGATGTGGTCTAACTAGGCTGTTGTACAGTGGCAAAATCACCTCCCTGTTTCTTGAGGTAATCCCCCTAGTGATACATCCCAGCATCCTATTTGCCCTGACCGCAGTCCTCCTGCACTGCTCTGAATTATTCATGTTAACATCCACCAAGACTCCTAGGTCTCTTTCCCCTGCCGTGGGCTGCAACTCATCCCCCCCCCCAGGGTGTACACATAGTTGGGGTTTTCCCACCCTAGGTGTAGACCCTTGCACTTGGAGGAGTTAAATTTCAATTTCCAGGTGCAGTACCACCTGTCCAGAGTATCCAGAGTTTAGTCATTCATCCCTGATATATTTACATCTTGTCTCTGATTTTGGTCACTCACCCCCAATACTAACATACTAGACGCCAGCAGAGTAGGCCTATTCGTCTATCAAGTCTGCTCGTGCTTCAGCACCCCGATTGGGTACCCTAGCCCTCTATCTGTCTCCTTCCACTGTTACTCCATCCCCCAGTCCATCCCCCCACCACCGGGCAAACCAGCCTCTGCTTCACCCGTTGCCTATACCTGTCCCATCCTCTCTTGAATCCCTCCACTGTAGCTGCCTATACCAGCTCCCTGGGCAGCGCATTCCATGGTTCCACCACTCTCTGGGTGAAGTACCTCCTCCTCCTTTCCCCCAATCCTACCACCATCAATCTTCCAACTGTGTTCTCTGGTGATTCCACCCTCCTTCAGTCAAAAGATCCTATCTCAGCTTACCTTATTTACTCCCCTGAGGTACTTGAAGACCTCACTCATGTCCCTCCGGTCCCTGCTCTCCTCCAGTGAGAACAGGTTGATCTCCCCTAGTCGTTCCTCATATGCCATATCCCCCAGGCCCCGGATCATTCTGATTGCTGTCCTCTGAGCCCTCTCCAGGAGTTGGATGTCCCTCCTTAGGTGCGGCCTCCAGAACTGCACACAGTACTCAAGATGTGGTCTAACCAGGCTGTTGTACAGTGGCAAAATCACCTCCCTGTTTCTTGAGGTAATCCCCCTAGTGATACATCCCAGCATCCTATTTGCCCTGACCGCAGTCCTCCTGCACTGCTCTGAATTATTCATGTTAACATCCACCAAGACTCCTAGGTCTCTTTCCCCTGCCATGGGCGGCAACTCATCCCCCCCCCTCCCCCCAGGGTGTACACATAGTTGGGGTTTTCCTGCCCTAGGTGTAGCACGTTGCACTTGGAGGAGTTAAATTTCAATTTCCAGGTGCAGTACCACCTGTCCAGAGTATCCAGAGTTTAGTCATTCATCCCTGATATATTTACATCTTGTCTCTGATTTTGGTCAGTTGTCCCTGATTTATTTTCATCTTTACCCTGATTTTGGTTATTTTTCCCTGCTTTATTTACACCTTGTCTGTAAGTGTGGTTGCTTGTCCATGATGTAATTATAACTTGCCCCTGATTTTGGTCCTTTGTCCATGGTCTATTTTTATCTTGTCCTTGATTTTTGGTCATCTATCCCTGGATTATTTACACCTTGTCACTGATTTTAATAATTTGTCCCTGATTTATTTAAGCCTTGTCATTTGTGCCTGTTTTGCAAAAGGGAGGTCATACCAGACTATCCTCAAAGACTTTCTCAACACAGTTACACAGGCATTGAACAAGGGCTAGTCTGTGGAAGTTTTGTACTTGGACTGCAGCTAGGCCTTTCACTCCATGCCACACTTGAGTTTGGTAGAAAAAACTGAAGGATGTGGGAGTGGGAGATTGATTAGCCAACTGGATAAGAAACTGGCTGAGTGATAAGACTCCAAGGGTAGTGGTAAAAGGGACTCACTTGGAGGTCAGGAAAGTGACTAGCAGAGTGCGTCGGGGTCAGTCATTAGATTGGTACTTTTGAATGTATTGATCTGTAAGTTAGGAGTGGCCATACAGGATAAGATCAGCTTGTTTACAGATGGTACAAAAATATGCAACATGGTAGACAGTCACAGAGGAGGGGGTTAAGGAATTGTGGAGTACCTAGCAAGACTAGGGAAATGGTCTGGGGTCTTGAGGATCAAATTCAGTGCAAAGAAATGAAAAGTCATGTATGCTGGAACTAAGAACCTCAAAATTAAGTACTGGATTGATGGTGTTAAGAGTAAACCATACAGCAGAGGAAAGAGACCTTGGGGTAAGCATTAGTGACAGTCTTAAGCCATCAACCCAGTGAAACAGGGCATATGCAAAGGTCAACCAGATGCTGGGCTATATTGGTAGGGACATCATCAGCAGTAAGCAAGAGGGGATACTGCCCCTGTAAAGATCACATGTGAGGCCGCCCCCGGAGTACTGTGTGCAGTTTTGGAGCCCCATCTCAAAAAAGACCGAGCTTTCTTGGAAACTGTGCAGAGAAGGGCCACCAAAATGGTACATGGGTATGCAGGGAAGGCTTATAAAGAGCGACTGTACAGCCTAAATAGAAGGGGCAATGTGACACAGACTTTCAAATATATCAAGGGTATTAACAAAGTTGATTACCATTCATTGTTCAAGCAAGGGGTCATGTACTAGGGGCCACGAGTACAAACTGGTTGGGGGTGAATTTTGTAAGGATACAAGGAAGAACAAGTACTGCTTCATAGTGAGAGTGGTCATCAAATGGAACAGCCTGGCAAGCAAATTGGTAAAGGAAGAGATGGTCCATGGTTTTAAGGTGGAGTGGGACAGGTATAATGGGAACGGTAACTGTAGAAGCTGGGTAGGAGGAAGGGGACTAAACTGCAGGGCCAATCAAGCTGACAGTAGGGGGTTCAGTGTAAGGCTGCACAGTTATAAGCTTGAGCGGATTTAAGTAAACTCAGAGTAGAGTCGATAGACTCATTGAGCTGCATTTTCAAAAGTATTGACGCAGGTTTTGCAGTAGGTTTATTGCCACAGCTGCATCCCTGTAAACGTACAAGAATTTTTATGGCTGATTTTCAAACACTGTGATACATTTACAGCTTTTTATGGCACAAAAGTGATGTGTATGTCAGAATTTTGGTGCATGCATAATTTTTGATGAGTATTGTGCAGTAATTGCATCAAGAAGTCGTAACAGCTTTTTTATCAGCTTTTCAACAGTCTTGGTGCAGTCAGAGCAATTGCTGTAAAATTGTGCAAATAGTCTTTTTCTACCTGTTTAAAGTTCGACAGTGTTGACACCTTAGGTGAGGTTGGTACCAATTTGGGTGCCCTGGTCAGTGCTAGTGGGGATTTTGACATTGGTGCAGGCACCGGCGTCAACACCGCTCGCTGAGTCAGTGTCAGGTGTGTCTCAATACTGGCATTCAATCCTCCACCAGTGCTGGCTCAGGAGTTGGTAGCTGAACCAGGCTGCACTCTGCAGCACAGCCATCCAGAACCAGCCCAGTTATCATCCCACGGGGGGCTCTGTTTCAGAATACCCAATCAGAAGCTTTTGGAAGCTTGCCATTGTGGGAGATTCCAATTTGGGAGATACTTCCCACTCTTCCCTTTGGTGAGGCAGTCATGAGAGTTGGCAGGTCCGGTCCAAGGCGTGGGTTCTGTGGCCCAGTAAGTATCTAGTGCCCCATAGACCCCTGCCTCAAGTGCCTCATGCCTTCTTTGATAGGGTGGCAGAGATCCATAGGTCCCCAGGGACTTTGTCTCAGCAGCAGTACCATCAGTGGATGGAGGCTGTGTAGAGGTGGTTCAGGGAGACTGACCTGTTACATTTTCTTGTGTTTCCTTGGTGGCTTTCCAGACTCTTCCTCTTCCTCGATGTCCGCCTCAGGATAACTCACAATGAGTCATCCTTCCATTTGGCCTCAGCAGCTGAATATGTGATATATTGGCGATTTGGGAGGGAGATGCAGGAGACCTTGGAATTACCCAGCTAGATGGACCGTGATCTGAATGCCATGCTGTTGAGCATCTTAGAAGGGTCCAATACACTGTTGTGATCCTCTCTGGCACCTGGCACTGGGAGAGGCAACAGTGGCCTCCCTATGCCATAACTTCTGTCCCCAGGGACTTCCAGTCACAATACCATGCCCCCTCTGGAACTAATGGGAACCTCCCTCACCCCTTGATGAGGTTGTTGGCTATCCTGACTCTGAGGGGCATCACCCCCTTAATCGGGTAGTACCCTCTATCACTGGAATCCAGACAAATGGATATCGTAGGGAGGACGATTTTCACATCTGCCCAGTGCTCCCTCACCCTAGCGTCTCACCAGGAACACATGACAATCTATCAGAAATGCCTGTGGATTCAGATACACAGCCTATTTTCTGAACTGCTGGTGACAGAATGAGATCTACCATGGCCATTGCGATGAAGGGCACGTAAGCAGCACAACACCAGTCGAGGGTGTCTTACAGCACCAACAAGGTGGCTTCCTGCTCCCCAGTTTTAGTTGTCTGTCTTAGATGGATATTATTGCTCTAACTGTCCCTGTTAGCTCTGGTTTCTCACTGAAAGATTTTAACTGGTTCCACCACTGGAACGTGCCCGTGATCTGGCGGCAGGCAATTAGGGCACCAGTCGGCAATGTCGCCGATCATGTTTCTTGCAGGGGGCTGTGCCCTCTGCACCTCCCCTTGTGAGGGGCTGTGCCCCCCCCACCCTCCACCCCCACTGATAGATTCCTTCTCTTGGGGGAGTGGATCTCAGTGAGGGGGGCGCATCCCACATTTGGTGCTCTGTTTGCCCAGCACCATAATGCCAGTGCTCTGAGCATCGTAAGGAATTTTAACTACCCTTTTCTAGGGGACTCACCTATTTTCCCCAGTGACTGGGAGACCAAGTACAACTAGGTGCACAGGAGCATGAGTTGCAACACCAAACAAATATCAGAACAGGAGAAACAGGAGTATGATGCACACCAGTCAACCCAAAAAGCCATGCTAAATGCAAACGTTTAGTGGTTGTATTGTGGCAAACAAATCACAGACCACACCAAATCTCTGGAGCTTTGAACACATATGGGTTCTTCATTGGGGGGGCCAGTTCTCCCAGTGAGTGAGGCATCATCTGTCTGTGGTTCCACTGGCCTTAGCTGCTCAGCCCTCAGTTAAAGATGATTGAGAGGTTACCCCCCCACCATCAGTTCTCCCCCAGTGAGTGGCCTCAAGGCTGAGCTTACTCCCTGTCAATAGGAGAGTTTGCTACTTGACCAAAGAGTGGGGCTCTGCGGAGAAGACTAATTCTTAGAAGATAGGAAAGTTATTTAACTCCAGATCTTCAAGATTATCATCGCCATAGAGCAGCACTCACCTGTCTACTGTCCCCTTCCTCTGACTGGATAGAGCCAGGGGTACTGGCTTTGGAGATCTCAAACTGAGGGCTGGGCTTCATATTCTGTTTTGATCACAGCTGATACCTCCCTTTCACCATTATTTGCCTCTTTGGACCCAAAGCGTGAAAAATCTATGTATATTTATAAAAAAAAAAAAAAGCTGTTCTGACTTCTTGTTCTATCTTGTTTATGGGTACATGCCCTCCCTTTCATTCCTACTGGGGTATATCCCTGTTAGTTGCTACATGCAACATTCTGCCCTGTGCACTGTGTCTGGATTGCACTCCCAGTCCAGCAGCACACTTCTGTCACATTGGAGATTACCAGCTGATAGAAACAACAGTGTGGCCATTGTAGTGTACCAACCTGTGGGTTGTCTTTTTCTGCAAGTACAAAGGGATACTCTGGATAGGCCAGAGCTGTCTTTTTCTTCAGGGAAAGATATGGGGATATCTCTTAATGCTGTACACCATTCGGCAGTACAGCACTTCTGAAATTCTTAGATCTATATACTGTCTGTGATATACAGAATGTGTTTTTGCTCTCAATAAGCATTGGCCTTCACGTCCAGTTGTTAGGTGTTTACCAGCTCCATTTTTTTATGCAATCTTCCTTTCTTATCTTACAAGGGGTACTAGCTGCAAGGGACTTGTTGGCATGTGTTTTTTGTCTTTTTCTGTCAACTACAAAAGGCTTAGTCTGTACCACAGAGTTGTCTTTATATTTCCCTTTTCCGTCACAAATTGTAGTGAGAAAGGAATAACGTGACCTACTGGGACTTGAACCCAGGCTCCTGGAATACTGTCCTGGTGCTGTAACCACTGATAGATATTGTATAGTACCTAAAACAAAAAACAAAACAAAAAAAATGGATAATTTCAAATGGTGTAATGGGTCATGAAGCTTGTGTCTTGATTCATTCCATCATCCACCATATTCCAAAGGAAAATTAACCTCAAGGCTAATTTTCCTTTGGAATATGGTGGATGATGGAATGAATCAAGACACAAGCTTCATGACCCATTACACCATTTGAAATGATCCCGGATTTTTTTGTTCATTTGTTTTTTGCTTCAGGTACTGTACATGGGCAGATATTTGTTTTACGGGTTTCTGCTTTTATAGAAAATGGTTCTACCTAATCTATATGACTGTGTATTGATAGATTGTTCTTTACTGTTGGGTGGGGATTCCATTTTTTTTATTTGCACATGTGGATCTGTTATTTAGTAGTAGTTAATATAGAGGATAACGTATGGCCTTCGGTGATTAACCACGCTGTAAACACTTCGAGAGGTTGCCATGACATCACTGTAAACCTCGAGAATGTAGCTTGAGATGTTTTCAGATGTCATGGCAACCTCAAGAAGTGTTTTCAGCGCAGTTATTAACCAAAGACCATACATTATATTTTATAGTGTATGGGCCACCGAGATTGTGTAATTGCAGATTATACCATGTACCTTGGACACCGACCAATTAGATAGGCAGGCTGGCACCTTACCTGCCGTGATTATCTACCGATAATCACTACAAAAGGTGCCAGCCAGCCGCATGTTCAAAAAAAAGCAATCCGATGGCAAAAATCACGGAACTCCGTCCGCCATCTTGTTTCCTCGCTAAGCGGAGACTGTAAAACAGCAGCTCCGTACATCGGGAAAATAAACAAAACACTGACTGCTCTACAACTGAGTCGCTTATTTAACATAATAGCAAGTACTGTTTTTTAAATAATAAAAAACAGTACTTGAAGGTATAATCATAATAAGCCACTCGGAGGATCTGGGTTATTAGGCGTATTACCACGGCTGTAGCACGGGATTTACCCACTGCTGCGCCTCATGGGCAAACCACTCCAGCCGTGGTAAATCCCCCGATAACCCACACCCCCTCATGGCTTATTGCTTAATTAAATTACTTTTCTGAGTAATTCTTACCTTAAGCAGTCATAGATCATGCAGTAAGATTCATCAACAGATCGATAGATATAGAGGATAATGTATGGGGAGTCATCAGTAACCACGTTGTAATCGTTTCGAGAGGTTACCGTGACAACTTCGTAAACTTCAAGAGTGAAGCTCAAGAGGCTTTACGTTGTCACGGTAACCTCGAGAAGCGATTTCAGTGAGCTTACCGATGACTCCCCATACATTATATTTTACAGTGTATGGGGTAAAAAAAAAAATCAAGTGAATGCTCGTTTTTATAGAGAAAAAAGCCCTTACTTTGCCATTTCCCCATAGAGCCTCACTTGATGCCGCCACTCTCCTTAGGTCTCACTGCCACGGCCATTCATTCTGAGCCACTACTTAAAATGTGCGCATGTGCAGATTGGCTCCTGTTATAATCCCATCACTATGACGTACTCAAGAGGGATTAACAACCCCTGACGTTATAGCGATGGGATTACAAGAAAATAATCTTGCCGCTTTTTAGCAGTAATAAGGGCTCCCCATACATTATAAAACGCCAACATTTTTAAACAACACAATGTGCAATAATCCGGTTGGTCGGTGCTGAACACATCTGGACTGGATGAACTGCATTATGGTAACGTCACCACGTAGCCACCACAGATACTAGTCGGCCCCATTGCATGCAGTAGATTGTGGCCTGAGTGAACTGTTCCTCGGCAAAGGTAACTGGGAGAAAAAAAAAGGAAATAGAATTTCAGTTTCAAATGCTTACAGCTACTAGCGATCGCCGTTCTCATAATGGAACACTGAATGTTGTGAGCATTCCATTTTGTTATACCATGGATATGACATACTTAAGTAGGGTTAACAACAGAGTGACGTCATATCAGTGGCATAACAAGGTTGTAATCTGCTTGATTTCAGTTAGTAATAAGGGCTCCCCATCATACCTCTCAACTGTACCACATTACAAGGAGCGTTCCTCATTTTACTTCAGAAAAGGTCCCTGTTCCACATTGTGAGGACTTGTTCCACATTCAGAGTCAACATTTTAAAGCAAATATCCATAGTAAATGATGGAAAAAATAACTTATTCAATTAATAACAGACATTCTCAACATAAATGCAACATTTTAACAGTGTTTTGAGCTTCTTAGGTAAAGATTTGATTAAGTGTTACACATTTTGCCCATTTGTTCCACATTGTGACAGGCAATGTTCCACATTTGGGGGAAAAAAGGTTGAGAGGTATGCTCCCCATACATTATAAGTTTATTTTTTATACAGGCATACACTGGCACCGTGATACCATTAGGGCCACAGAGTCCTATTTACTGGGGGGGGGTCTTCCTTTAAGGTACAGTTTTAATGTTCACATACACTATTTAATATGTTCAAATATTTTTAGATTAGACATGTTTAAACAGTGCACGATTGTATATTATCTAACAATATTGACATATGTACATATAGTTACAGACAGAAACAGGTTTACACAGTGCCAGCATTTATAATGCAATTACAGCATGTCTCTATTCTATCAAGGGCTTGCACACATACACACACACACACACACACAAAGAATCTTCAGATCTTACTTTGAGAGGGCTCTTGCAGTAGATATTCACATATAGGACTAAGCCGCCAGGCATTAGGGCCACATAGAAAACTTCTAGCTAGCAGTGTCTGGCGGGGGACAGCCCCCGATGTCACGTGACTGACGTCAGTGTAGCACTATATAAGGAGTGGTCCCCATGCCCACCCTTCAGTTCTTTCCTGCTGTCAACCTGCGCACATTGGACCTCGTGGAAGAACGCTGCTACTGTTGACGCCATCTTTGAAAGAGTATAACCGTTCAAAACTCTGTTTTTCTTTTGTATTTTCACTTAATAGTGTTATCTATAACTATCGTGCATGTTGTCCCCGACGCATTCAGAATCACATAAGAACAAGTGTGACTCCTGTGAAACTCAGCTCCCGCACAAGGATGGCCATTCCCTCTGTCTTCTTTGCCTGGGCCCAGGCCATAAGGTTGAGGGGTGTGAGCATTGCCAGAAGTTTAATTCAGCCACATGCAAATGCCGTCTGCAGTCCCTGGAAGCACATCTTTTAAAACAAAAGATGGCCCATATGGAGAAGGAGCTGAAGAAATTCAGGCAATCTTCATCCTTTCTGGAAGGCTACCACAAAAAGGAAAAGGACAAGGAGAGACATTGGGACTGGGAAGGGTCCCCAGCAATCCCACCACCTCCAGCTGGCGTTGCAGCTCTCAAGGTAATTTCCCTTCCAGGGGATCCACCTTCGATGTCCATCTTGGTGGCTAGCAAATGGCCGTCAGCCCCCCGTCCAGCTGAGGCTCAGGCCCGATGGGAGCCTCTGGGGATCAGGAGGCACCCACCTCCTCTAAGGCCTCAAAGATTCAGAGGTCTAGCGGTATGAGTGGGACCGGTAAGTCGAGTTCCAGCTCCTATGAGTCTCGCATGGCCACAGCTGCTAAGTCGTCCGCTGGCTCCTCCGATGGCCGCACAACCCTGGATCCTCCACCAGGCCCCGATAACAGGCCTGACGATGGGGTGATGGATCAACTGATGTTGAATATGCAGCAGACGATGGAGATTACTCCGACTTCTCCTTTACTGCTGATTGAAACAGCACCTCCAGCTCCCCCCACAGGGGAAATGGAGTGCAAAGAGTGCCTGCTGTCCGGGGCCTCGCCACCCCCTACGCCGGAGCCTCAACACCTGAGCCACTGTTGGACCAGATGAAGGTCCCTCCAACTCCCCCAGGCCTGTCGGTTCTTCAGGGTCTAAACAGCAAAAAACACACGGCACCAACCACTTCCAAATAATTCTGTATTGTGTAGAACAAACAATCGCATCACAATGCAGTAATGCCAAGCAAGAACATAACAGCTCCCAAAACAAAGAAGACGTCCGACCGGTTTCGCGCCGAAAACAGCGCCTCCTCAGGGACACATACACAACATAGTAACCACCACGTAATAAAGAAATCATTTAAAGTGACATTGCACCCAATTAATAAAACGTGATTAAAGTGTAATCAAAAAGAAAACATTCAGGAGTTGGAACGTTTCAATATACCAATCTAAATATACAATAATATAAGAATATAAATAAATTATCATATTTAGCCCAAGAAACATTATAAAAATACTGGTCACAGTTCATTTATCCATAGCAAATAAATAACAAAATAGCAGGATTCTGGCTTGATCACACACCGTACGCCCCCTCAATTCATAAGAAAAATTCCTTAGTCAAAAATTTAACAGGGGCAAATACCATAAAAAATAAGTTCACCTTAAAAAGGGACCTAAATCAAATGAATCATTTAAACCTGGGTATTGCAAGGCATCCAAGGTATAAATCCAATATGCTTCCCTCCGTAGGATCTTCACATCAAATCTCCCCACGGGTCAATTAGAACCCTTTCTATTGCACAAATGAAAACAATGTGCAGCAAACCAGAACCCTGCTGTATGTGTTGCACTAAAGCATTCTTTATATTTTGGCAACGAATGTCACTCAAATGTTCACACACTCTCTGTCTGAAGACTCGTGAAGTCTTTCCTACATAAAATGCACCTCATCTACATGTAGCCAAATAAATGACTCCCACAGATGAACAGTTAATAAACTGTCTAACATCATAAGATCTATTAATATTAGTCGTTGAAAAAGTTTTTATTTGTTGCATAACACTGCAAAATTTGCAGTGTCCACAACGAAAAAATCCCACCGGTTGTGGTGGCAACCATCCAGTTTTCTCAACCAACACCGGCTGATAAGAATGTACTAAACTATCCGAAATATTTCTTCCCCTTTTAAAAACGAATTTAGGGTAGATACCAATCGTCTCCTTCAATGCTGAATCCGTTTGAAGTATTGACCAGTTTTTATTAACAATGTTCCTAATGGAGGCAACATTTTGGCCAAAAGTAGTAACAAAAGTTAGCGGTGCCTCACCTTGATGTTTAACTTGTTCATGTACCCGATACTGTAACAAATGTTCCCTAGGCATCTCTCTTACGAGGTCCATTCCAGCTTCTAACTCTTTAACTCGTTTTAAAAGGGGAAGAAATATTTCGGATAGTTTAGTACATTCTTATCAGCCAGTGTTGGTTGAGAAAACTGGATGGTTGCCACCACAACCGGTGGGATTTTTTCGTTGTGGACACTGCAAATTTTGCAGTGTTATGCAACAAATAAAAACTTTTTCAACGACTAATATTAATAGATCTTATGATGTTAGACAGTTTATTAACTGTTCATCTGTGGGAGTCATTTATTTGGCTACATGTAGATGTGGTGCATTTTATGTAGGAAAGACTTCACGAGTCTTCAGACAGAGAGTGTGTGAACATTTTGAGTGACATTAAATTTGCCAAAATATAAAGAATGCTTTAGTGCAAATACATACAGCAGGGTTCTGGTTTGCTGCACATTGTTTTCATTTTGTGCAATAGAAAGGGTTCTAATTGGACCCGTGGGGATTTGATGTGAAGATCCTACGGAGGAAGCATATTGGATTTATACCTTGGATGCCTTGCAATACCCAGGTTTAAATGATTCATTTGATTTAGGTCCCTTTTTAAGGTGAACTTATTTTTTATGGTATTTGCCCCTGTTAAATTTTTGTCTAAGGAATTTTTCTTATGAATTGAGGGGGCATGCGGTGTGTGATCAAGCCAGAATCCTGCTATTTTGTTATTTATTTGCTATGGATAAATGAACTGTGACCAGTATTTTTATAATGTTTCTTGGGCTAAATATGTTAATTTATTTATATTCTTATATTATTGTATATTTAGATTGGTATATTGAACCGTTCCAACTCCTGAATGTTTTCTTTTTGATTACACTTTAATCACGTTTTATTAATTGGGTGCAATGTCACTTTAAATGATTTCTTTATTACGTGGTGGTTACTATGTTGTGTATGTGTCCCTGAGGAGGTGCTGTTTTCGGCGCGAAACTGGTCGGACGTCTTCTTTGTTTTGGGAGCTGTTATGTTCTTGCTTGGCGTTACTGCATTGTGATGCGATTGTTTGTTTGTTCTACACAATACAGAATTATTTGGAAGTGGTTGGTGCCGTGTTTTTTTTGCGGTTTAGTTGTTTTATACACTGGCACAACCAAAATTTGGAGCCGCTCTTTCTCGATGTGGTTCTTCAGGGTCTGCCATTGGGCCCAATGCCTGGACCGTCAAAACCCACATTTCCGGATCCACCCTCGGAGCCCTCTGCACCCCTGAGAGGGCGTTTTCCAGATCCTTCGATCCCACCATCAGGACCAACACCAGGCCCTTCGGCCCCTCCATCAGGCCCTATGTTAGGACCATCTGGCAACCCCTTTGGGCAACCAACACCGGGTTATCCGACGCCGCATTACCCTACGCCAGGGTACCCGATGCCACACTATCTGACGTCGGGTTCTCAAATGCCGGGTTACCCTCTGTCGGGTTTTAATTACCCTTACCACGGGCACCCAACTTAAGGATTCCATAACCCACCTCCCCCACAGCCAAAAGTGGACGTACAGGCGGTCCTCAAATCGTGACGGAAGCCAAGTCGCAGCTCACACTGGAGCTCGAGCAGCACCAGCTGCCGATGGCTCCTACACCGGCCCCCAGGCCTCTTTCTCTGGAGTCACCCCTGTCATCTGGCCATAGGGCCCCGATGTCGGACAGAAGACTGGAGTCTTCACCTAATCCGTGGCCTTTGGAATTTTCCCAGTCATCTGATTTTTCAAGGCCAATTGACATAGCTCTTCCCATGATCAGTTCACCTGACGACAGCCGATTGTTGGACTCAGACAGTGATTTGGTCCACTCCGGCTCTGAATTTGATACCCCTATGCTGGAGGACCTAAAACCAAAAGAGTCTCCCAAATCCCCTTCTGAGGGCCCTTCCTTTCTGGAGCTACTCAAGAAGATGCAAGCGGCATACGACTGGTGTATGGTTGCTAAGGATCCACAGAGACAAAGATTGGCTGCACACTTGGATCTGGCAGACTCTTCCCCGACCCTCATTCCGCCCTGGATAGAGTCACACGAGGACTTGGTCACAACACTTTGGAAGCAGCCCTCCTCCCTGGCTCCAGTGGCCAGGAAAGCAGACAGGCTTTACCAGACCCCAGAGGACAAGAACTACCTCAGTCTCCATCCAAAGGCTGATTCAGTGGTCATAAGCGTGGCCCATGATAGGTCTGCAAAACCTAAACACCCTAATGCTTCCCCTCCTGATAAGGAGTCTAAGGTCCTCGACCAGTATAGAAAAAAGATCTATTCTTCTTCCACTTTGGGAATCAGAGCTTTAAATTACGTCACTTATATGGGGGACTACCAAAAAGCAGTCTTAGGACAGTTGGAATCCGAAGTAGACTCTCTCCAAGACTCGACCCTGAAAGCAGAAATGGCAGATCTAGTCAGGTCTGCTAGATCTGCATGTAGACATAAGTTATGAGCCACCTACAATGCAGTTGATGCTGCAGGTAAAGGCTCAGTGTCAGCCATTAGCCTCAGACACCACACATGGCTTAGGATCTCAGGCTTGGCACCGAAGGTCCAGACAGCTATACAGGATGCCCCTTTTAGGGGGTCAGTTATTTCGGAGGAAATGTCAAGGACATCATTACTGACCTTCAGGACAAGGGCAAAGCCTTGCGTTCTGTACAATTTATATACAAGCCACCCTAGAAACCAAAGCAGCCATTTCGGAGGCAACAATGTCGCCAACAAAGACAACCTCAGAACCGATATCAAAACAAACGTTGGGCGCCTTTGGCTGGTAGAGCTCCCCTGCCAAATTCCACAAGGCCTCGGACGCCGCAGCCTCCTCCCTGCCCACCGCCTCCTGACTCATTAACTCTCTCTCCTCCACTGGTCTGCACCCCAGAGGAGCCGGTATGGGGAAGATTCTCCCATCACCTACCAGAGTGGGAGAAAATCACAACAGACTCATGGGTGCTACAGCTGGTGGCAAAAGGCCATACAATAGAATTTATAGAGAGACCACCAACAAATCCTCCAAGTCGTTCATTCTACCCACCTCACCACATACCCTTGGTAAGAGAGGAAATCAACTCCCTGCTGGCAAAAACAGCAACAGAGCCAGTTCCCAAAAAACATCAAGGGAAAGGGTACTACTCACACTTCTTCCTGGTACCCAACAAGACAGGTGACCTCAGGCCCATTCTCAATCTGAACTCTCTGAACCTCTTCATGGAGTACGAGAGGTTCAGAATGTTGTCTCTTCCCAGCCTACTTCGTCTATTACAGAAGGGTCATTGGCTCTGCGTTCTGGATATGCAGGACGCCTACCTACTTAGAATCATGCAATTGCTTCCATAAGGCCTAGTCCTCTCACAACCCCTCTTTTCCCCTACCCCTTTTTTGCACTGCCCCCCTATTTTTGTTTTCTAGCTTTTCTCCAACCTACTTCTTACAAAAATGATCCCCCAAAGTCCCATCACCCTAGCTTTATCCCTCCAGTACTGTTTGTTTCTTTCATTTTAATATAACCAAGATCCAATGTCACATTGCCTTGTACATATGTAAATATTTGTATACCTGTTTCATTTATAAATCTTTGTATTTGTATTCAATCAGTACCTTGTTTTTTGTGTAAAACTGTAACCTTATATTGTTAAGACCAATCAGGTCCATCTTGTAAATGAGCTTTGCTCAATGATGTTCGCCTGAATAAATAAAGATTTTGATTGATTGATTGATATCCCGATTTTTCCGCCACACCGTAAATTTCTCCAATTTTGTTTTCAGGGATAGCATTTTCAATTCAAAGCCCTCCCTTTTGGCCTTTTGTCGGCACCCAGGCTGTTCACGAAGTGCCTAGCGGTGGTCACAGCCTTTCTACGCAAACAGGGAGTCCAAGTATTTCCATACCTGAACGATTGGCTGTTTCAGTCCTGTCGAGAGTTGCCCTAGCCAGTTCTTTGGCCCTTACCCTGGACATTTTTCAATGGGAGGGCATCACAGTCAGTCATGCCAAGTCCCACCTTTTCCCTACCCAACAGCTCCAATTTATTGGAGCAGTGTTGGACACAATCCAGGGCAAGGCCTTCCTGCCACCAGACTGGATGGCAACATTACAGCAGCAAGCACGCTTGCTAGCCACACACACAGAAGATTGCCAGCCAGGGCGATCTTTCGATTACTTGGGCTCATGGCTGCAACCATCCTTTAGGTCCTTTAGCCAGGTTGCATATGAGAGTCACCCAATGGATACTCAGAATACAGTGGGACCAGAGATCCAATGATCTGAACCACAAGATCCTGGTCTCAGACCCCATGACTCAGGACTTCTCTTGGTGCAGAATCAAGACAACCTCTTCAGAGGTGTTCCATTCTGAACAGACCTCCCCTCATAGACCCTGACGACAGATGCCTCAGGCCTGGGATGGGGAGCACACCTAGGGGCACACAGGACACAGGGTCCTTGGTCCCACAATGAACTGTCCCTTCAAATTAATGTGCTCGAGATGAGGGCAGTGTTGTATGCACTGAAAGCTTTCCAGCACCTCATCCAACGGGGACAGCTCACAGTTTAGAAAGACAACATGTGCGTAGTCTGGTATACGAACAAACAAGGCAGAACCCACTCTTATCCTCTCTGTCAGGAGTCAGTCAGAGTATGGTACTGGGTACCCAATCACAACCTCCATTTGACAGCAGTCCACATACCAGGAGAGCAAAAAATCCTGGCAGACAGTCTCAGTTGCACATAAGCCAGTGCACACGAGTGGGAACTTAGACATTCAATGGTTGAAGACATTTTTGAAAGGTGGGGAAGACCACAACTAGACCTGTTCACCTCCCCACTCAATACAACACTGCCAGATTTTTGCTCGTTTGCTCCAGGGCGTGGTGTTTTCTGGTGAGACGAGCTGTCTCTGTGTTGGAAGGGGAGGTTCATGTACACCTTCCCTGCACTTCCATTGATTCAGAGTACTAATGAAACTCCAGGCAGAAGGAGCACAGATGATACCTATTGCTCCCTTCTGGCCGAGGCAAATATGGTTCTCTCTGCTGCAATAACTCTCAGTAGATCCTGCAATTCCACTGCCAGTCTCATCAGATGTCTTAACTCAGGAACAGGGAACCCTGGTACAACCAGGTCTCAGGTCCCTTCATCTACATGTGTTCTAGTGGAGGCTAGGAAGCCATCCACCAGAGCCACATGTGGTATGAAATGGAAAAAGGTTTTCCATATGGGCAGATTCTAAGGAACTATAGCCCTTCTCCTTTCCAGTCACACAGGTCTTAGATTACATGCTGCATCTCTAAGACCTGGGGCTTAGTTACTTGACTTTAAAAGTTCATTTATCTGCAATTTCTGCCTACCATGTCCCTATTGGTAATAAGACTTTGGCTCAGCTGGAGGTATCCAAAACCTTCTTGAAGGGGATCCTTCATTTAAAACCACCAGTATGGAGCCCGGCTCCACCCTGGGACTTGAATTTCATACTAGAAAAACTCACACTACCTCCTTTTGAACTGGCAGCAGATTCTAATATGTGCTACCTTTTTTGGGAAGTGCTTTTTCTAGTGCCCATTACTTCAGCCCAGAGGATTTCTGAGCTTCAGGCCCCAACGTGTAAGGTGCCTTACTTGAGCTTTCACAGAGACCAGGTGGCTCTGTGAACTAATCCCAAGTTCTTGCCTAAGGTGGTTTCGGAATTCACCTTAGATCAGTCAGTTGAGTTACCAGTGTACTACCCTGAGCACTCCAACCGGGGTAAAACAGTTCTGCACACTCTGGATGTACACAGAATCTTATGATACTACACAAATAGAACAAAATTGGTACGTAAAACCAACCATTTGTGTCCTTTGTGCCCAAACGAGAAGGTGCCAGTTTCAAAACAGTGTTTATCCAAATGGTTGGCAAACTGCATTTCCTTCTGTTACCAGAAATACAACAAACCCCTTCCAGGGGAGGTCAGAGGACATTCAACCAGAGGCATGACTGCTTCTACTGCTTGTTTCAGGAATGTCTCAGCTGCCAACATATGTGCGGCCTCGACTTGGAGTTCTGTCTACACAGTCACTAAACAATACAGTTTGGACATTGCTTTGAGGTGAAGGGCGGACTTTGGCCTAGTTGTCCTGCAGGGCCTCTTGTTCTAGGTCACTGCTCACTGAAGACCCGTTCCTACCTCCCATGTCTCAGACTTATCTCAGTCCATTGCTTGGGGCTCAGTCCTATATGTGAGTACCTACTGCAAAAGCCCTCTCTAAGTAAAATAGTAGTTATGTAAGAACTTACCATAACAGTAGATGTTCGAGAAAGGCTCTTGCAGTACGTACTGCTTTCCCTCACACCTTCCCCCTGGGTTTCTTCTTCTTCTTCTCCTCTTTCTCCTGTAGTAGCTTTCAGCTCCAGGAACCCACTCCTTACCTCCTGTCACACCTTTTTAGGTCTCCGGCGGGAGAACTGCAGGGCGGGCGTGGGGACCGCTCCATATATAGCGCCACGCTGATGTCAGTCACGTGATGTCAGGAGCAGTCCCCCGCCAGACACTACTAGCCAGAAGTCTTCCGTGTAGTCCTAACGCCTGGCGGCTTAGTCCTATACCTGAGTACCTACTGCAAGAGCCTCTTTCGAAGATCTACTGTCATGGTAAGTTTTTACGTAACTGTACTTTTTTCCAGCCTTCTACATTGGATGTTTTATGAACCTTGTATACAGGCATACGTTGGCACAGTGACACCATTAGGGTTAGAGAGTCCTATTTACTAGGAGGTCTTGCATTAGGTAACAGTTTGTATGTTCACATATCATATTTTATATATACATAAAGTTTTAGAGGTAACATGTTTAAACACTGCTAACTTATATATTCACTAATTATACTGACATATGTACACGTAGCTACTGACAATAACAAGTTTACACAGTGCCAGCATTTGATATGTATTGCAGCATGTCTCTATTCCATCAAGGGCTTCGCCACACACACACACACACACACACTACCTTCAGTTTCTCTATCCTTCAACATTGGATGAACTTTGTTCACCTGCATGACCTTCACACTGCTACATCTCCAAGAAGGTTCCTCCTTATCTCGAGTAGCGCATCCCAGCTAATGACTTCTCTATAACTGGGGCATTCATATGTAGAATGGAACTAAGTTTTATTTATTTTTATTTTTTCCAGGCTTGATATTACCTTTTTCATTAATCTGTCACATTCATGTGTAAAATGTGTAAGCTCTAGTACTTTTAAAGTTAGCTCTTTTTAAGCAACCTGCCATTTTCTTTCTGAAGAATGACCTGTAAGTTTGAAAGCTTAACGTTTTTACTGGACATCTTTGTTGGTCCAATAAAAGGTATTGAATCACCTATTCTGTGCATCTTTTTCCAGATAAATTATTTTTCCACTGAGCCTGCCTTGGGCTGGGCACACATAGCCTGCCATTTACATGTGTGTACTGCTACCCTGTTCCTGGGTACAAAGTATGTGCCTCACAAAACACAGAGGGCAGCTGCCCAGAGTCTCTACCCCACCTTTTCTTCTCTGGGGCATTTGTTCCTGACCTGGAGCTTGCCTGTTGTAGCTGTGCATCACATTATCTGTGAAGCAGTTTTTTATATGGCACCTGCTGTCCTCCTCGGGGACAACTCTTACAGAGGAAAGCACTTCCCTCTCTGCTGTTAGGTTGTAATATTTTATATTTCACTGTTAATTTTTTCTGTTTATAGACTGTACCCTTTTTCTTCTTTTTCTTGTGTTTGTTACAGCAAGCCTATGCCTGTCTGCTGCATTTTTCGGTCTCCCTACTAACAGAACTGAGGCAGTTAGGGTACTGCCAACAGTTTGGACATAGTGCATGGTTGTCATGCATGCGCTGATGCTGACAACGTTGCCAGCAACCAGACAGGAATGTTTTACTCCCACAGGGTCCTAGCACCTCTAGTTTAAGACCAAAGAGCGGTGGTCTGTGGAGAAGATATTCTTGAAGATCTAGAGTTACGGTAAGTAACTTTCCTTTTTATAAGTTGCATTGTTATTTTGGGATTTTGTAGCAAGAACTGTCTGTAATGTTGTGTATATCTATGACAGAGTACCATTCAAAATGAGTATTTGCTCAGTGACTATGTAAAATTTCTTGTTCAAAAAGAACAAATAATAAAAAAAAAAAGAAACTGACACAATGTTTCTTTCGAACCTGGTTCTCCCTCATGGTAATGCTGCCATGCCTTCTTCAAGTGAAACACATACATACCCATCTCAGATGCGACTTAAAATATCACCTTAATCTTCTTGGCTTAAAATATGTCGTTTTTTTTCAGTATCTTGGCGACGGCAGGGTCTGAGTTTGACCTGAGAACCTTGCGGGCAGTTCGTGTGCTCCGCCCCCTGAAGCTGGTGTCTGGAATTCCAAGTAAGTAGCCAGTCTAGTGCTTTTATACTCTTGTTCTTTGGTTTCTAGCAACGAGAGTGTATTAGTGGCGTCATACCAAAACACTGTATCATCTCACCCTGTGTTGTTTCTCCTGACATGTATAGCTTTTAGAATGTTAAAGTTCAAACTGTACAGTGTGGTCACGCAGTACTCCCCCTGGCATTCTAAATGCAGATTTATTTCTCCGTTGAAAAGATCAGTCATCCTGGAGTCCTGTTCCAGTTCTAGTGGCTAAGGTTTTAAAAAAAATCACTACTGTTTTATTATTTTTGTAATTTTTAAAAGTCATTTGATAATCTGTGTTTATTTTAGTTTTAGTTAATTTAGTATTTTTTTCAGTTCTGTTCTGATTCCCTGAGGTGAGAAAACCACAGTTTGCATCAGTTGTCAGTTTGGGGTTTTGATATATAAACTGTTTAAAATAAAATATTATTTTATTTAAACTGGCCGTATTTTAAAAATGATTGTGCTTTTCTGAAGTATGCAGCTACTACAAATGTTTTTGGCATCTTTTCTTTTAAATTGGTATGACAGAAAGGTCTAAAAAGAAAACAGGCCCAGTGGCATTTAAAGATTGTAAATCCTTTCAGCACTATCTGCAAAAGAAGACAGCCACAACCTGTGTTTTGATTGTTTGGAACCAGATTACGGCTTTGAAAATTGTGACCTCTGCAAAGTTTTACGCCCTTAAACAGAGAAAAAGGCACCATGTTTCTGTCTATTCATAAGGGCACAGAAAGAGGCAGTGGCAGGATATGAGCAAAACAGCAATCTGCCACAGCTCCTTCAGCCCAGGCAAAGCCAAACCACTGAAAATTCCACTATTTTGCCAAAGATCCATCTCCAGTACGAGGACACCTGCCTTTCTACCTCCAGGAGTGCAAAAGGATTAACACATGCAAGTGGATCCTGGAGGTAGTAGTACATTACTTTAAACCTTCAGTTTGTACGATTTTTAAACAAACTCAGAGTATTGCCAGCTCAGAGTTCAGAGCACAAAATCGTACTGGAACTGGAAGTGTAAAGGTTACTGCACCAAAATACAGTGGAAAAGATTCCTGTTTCGCAGCTGGGGAAATGAATCTTCTCCAATATTTCTCTGGACCTAAGGTTTTCTGGACAGGCACCTGAAGAAAAGAAAAGTTCAGCATGGTAACATTGTAGACAGTGATTCTATCCTGCAAAAGGGGGATTGGTTATGGTCATTAGATTTTAAAAAATGCCTACTTCCACACACCACTATGACCCTGTCACAAAAAGTACCTGATATTTAAGGTGGAGCATGTGCAGTACCATTTTACAGTAGTGCCCTTTGGTCTAGCCTCAGCACCCAGGGCATTCACAAATCTGTCAGTGGTGGCAGCACAACTGCGCAGGCAGGAAATAGTGGTGTTTTCCTATCCAGATGATTGGCTAGTATGTGGGAAAACACAGAAGGAAGCAGTAACCTCTATTCAAGCAGTAAAGAGCACACTGCAAAGCTTGGGTTTCCTCCTAAACTAAAGGAAATCCCACCTGGAACCCAGGCAAATACTGGAGTTCATTGGTACAGAACTGACTGTATAAATGGGAAGAGCTTACCTTCTTTTACAGAGGGCAGAAGCACAGATTTCTATGCAAACACATTACAGGCAGTTCACAAAAGGAGGGCCAGTGGTACAGAGGGTTGAGGTGCTTGACACCACACCTGCCGCCACACTGCCAACCAGGGTTCAAGAGTGAGCCTGGGTAGTTGGGAGCCATTTGGGGTAGAGGAGGATTGAGCATCCCCAAAGGCACTCTCCTGCTCTGGAGAGGGAGGGCAGTCACGATCGGTACCTGGTTAAAACAGGGCTCCCTTAACAGCGCATGAGAAGAACAGCTTTGTAAGGAGAGCGAAACAAGGAGAGTAACAGGGGTAGGATAGCAAATGGCAGCTACCGCTCCCCTGTAGCCATCATGTCACAGGGAGTGACTGCAGAAAGTAGAGAAGAGCCGGAAAATGTTGGTGGCTGGCTGAACTGCTCCCTTGGTGGAGAGGGCTAAGGTATGAGCAGCTTGGCCAGAGTGGATCTCGAGACCAGAGTTCTGTTTCTGGTCTCTGAGGTTTGTCTGTGAGATGGGTGTGAACATTTTTACGAAGTCCCATCTCACAGATCCCCCCCAGCTTCACTTTTCCCCCATGATCCAACTCCCCCTCGGAGTTGATTAATTTAGAGATGGGGGAGGGGGGCGCAGGGGGCAGAGCCTACCTGCAAAAACAAGATTTCATGTTGTGCCGCAGTGGCAGTCCGAGATGTGTTTTTGTAGGTGCTGTTGTTGTAGGTGCTGTTGCCGTGCTGTTCTGTGCAGCGCTATTCTTGTCTTCGCGATTGTAACCTAGTGCCATTATGCTCTGATGCAGTACTGCCACCTGGGCGACCACAGGTGGCAGTGTGCTGGGAGAGGCTAATTGGGTAGGGGACACCAACGTGCTCCATGTTTGCATGTGAGCTTGCGTACCACCCCAAACCCAGTGCCTCAGGAGAGAAAACCAGGAGGAAAGATGGTAGACAGAGCAACAATGAGAGGTCCGACCTGTCACAGGCACTGCAACAGTGACTGGGGCCCTCCATCCACAAACCAGATCTGTTCTCTAGCAGGTAAGGAGGACTGGCTGACCCCACAAGGTGGGAGAGGAGGAAGGAAGGAAGGAAGGGCAGGCAGTGGTGCCATGGGCAAGACTGCAAATGAGAGATATCCAGTACCACCTCAGAAGATATTGGTGCTAGAGAAGGGCACCACTGCATCAGCAAGTAGCAGTAACTCACAGGCTAATTCAAGCATCACAGTAGTGAAAGAGGTGAGCACCCTAAGAGAGGGTATCCCCTTCCTTAAGTGCCCACCCACAAGAATCCTAACCACAGATATATTCCTTTTAGGGTGGTGAGGGAATCTGTAGTTCAAAACAGTAGATGGGTTTTGAACCCCCAAGAGAGAGACAGAAACATATAAATCTGTTGGAACTCAGGGCTGTGTTCCTGTCAGTGATGCCTTTCTCCTCCCAGTTGCAGGGCCAAACAGATCTTATACAGACAAACAGTACAACAGGGTGTTACATAAACAGAGAGGGAGATACTGAATCACCAAAACGCAGTGCAGACTAGAGTCAATGAAAATATGGAATCTGGCATACACACTGAATGGAAGGATATCTGCAGCACACCTGACAGACAAGGACAATGTACTGGCAGATTCACTCAGCGGGAAGGGTCATGTTACCTGTGAATGGTCCCTGAACCAGTAAGTGCGGAATTCAGTGTTACAGAGATAGAGAGCACCAGAAGTGGACCTTTTCACCTCCTGGAAGATCAGAAAACTCCCCCAATTCTGTTGCAGACCACCCTCAATGGGAACAATCCCACGGGTAGCGCTATCTCTCCTATGGAGGCATAAATTCCTCTATGTGTTCCCTCCGTTCCCACTAATCCACTGGGTTATGTTGGACTTAAGAAGGGAGTCAGCAACAATGATTTTAATAGCACCAGACTAGGCAAAGCTGGCCTGGTGGTACTCACTTCTGCTGACAATGACACAGAGAATGCCAGTAAATATAGAGCAGGATGATTCACCCACATCTTATCAATATGTATTCCTTGGAGGACAGAAGGGACAGGGTAATATGATTAAGACCTTCAAGTATTTGAAGAGCATAAATAGGGTGAATCGTGAGGGCCTGTTTACATTCAGAAAGGAAGGGATTACTAGAGGGCATAGTATGAAACTTGAGAGGGGGAGGTTCAGAAGAGAGTTGTGGATGCACTTTCTCACAGAGAGGGTGGTGACGGCATGGAATACTCTGCCTGAGGGACTGATCTCGCAAACATCAGTAATGGGATTTAAGAGGGGTGGGGCAGGGTAAAGGGCAGAATCAGAGTGGGGTGGTTCGAGATTCCTCAGATGGTGCTAAAGGAGAGGAAGGGGTGGAGGGGGTATCAGATCTAAACACTGAGAGCTGCACACTCGAGCAGACTTGATAGACGGAAAGACCTGTATCTGCTGGCTTCAGCAAATGTTTGTATGTTCATATCTTAAAACACTTCATTTGAGAGCATGGGTCTTGAAGAGTTAGAGTTCTATAGCTAAAGTCTGTCTAATCAGGTTATGGAGGTTTAAACGTTTCTAGAAAGCCTGCAACCGAAAAACATATCTCAAAATGGAAAAGATTCAGTATTTGATGAAACTCTCACCATATCACTGCAGTGACCACATATTTGTCAGTGGCTATGGACTTAAAGTCACAGGTGCACATACTGGACCTAAAATAATTTGTGTGACCCTTTCCAAAGTGTGGGGCTTATCTTGGGACCCCTGACTCCTGACCCAACAGTTGCCGCCTCAGCTCTGGCTCCCAGGACTGGGATTATGTAGATTGGAGACTGGCAGGAGGTGGTAAGAAAGTATTGGGACATCCTTTCTTGGGCACCTCCTGTAGCATGCTGGAATCTGTGGACTCAACCGTACATCAATGGTGGGTGACTGCCACTGACAGGACTGCATTAATCACTGCCCCACTGCATCCTGAAATAGAGTGATAGCTGTAAGAAAGGGCAGAAGCCCTTGCAAAAATGGAACTTTGGGGCCAGTGTCCCAGGGCTTCATAGCAAATGCCATTTTGCCAACCCCTGACCCTGGCTGCTAACCAGTCAGGGAGTTGGACTCTCAGACAAGTTCCTGGAGGCCTCTGGGAGGAGAAGGACTGAGGATTCTAGCTCCCTTTTAGTGGACCAATGAACTGTTGAGCAGTTTGAGTGACAGCCACCTGAACCCATGAGAGCTGAACTCTGACTGTTGCTATAAGAAGAGACCTGTGTGGGGGGCTGGCAGATCTGTGAGCATTCTCGAAGGTACTGGACCAGCTGACCATGGGAGGTTCAAGCTGTGCCACTACAGGCTGAGCTTCTGCAAGATTAACTGTGGGTGATTTCTGCTTGTTCTTGTTCAGGAAAAAGAGAGACATACTCATACTAGCCAGCCAGACTGTGATAGTGAGAGCAAACATGATGAAGCCAGGGCTGCTGCTGGTAATGTTTCCTTAACAAGCACTACAGCCTGGTGTCAGGCTGCTGCCACCCTGAGGATTTGGCAGGCATGATGTGTGGGTCAGCATGGCACTGTAGCAGTTGAGGGAAAGAAAGAGAGTGGGAGGGAGGGAGCGAGACAGTTAAACCTCTAAGGGGAAGCCTGAAAAGGCAGTACACAACGCAGAATGGAACAAGTCCGAAGGTGGAGCTCAGTTGATCTAGAAACACCCAAGGAGATCGGAGACCTGAAAGCCTGCAGCGACGGGAGGAGTCAACCATTCAGGGAACTGTGAGTACAAACCTGTTTGCCCTGCTTCTGGGGAAACCCCATAGTTTGTTCGGGATCTGTTCTGTCAGTTGGCTTTTGGGGCCATAGTACAAATACCTCACAATAAGGTCTGTGTTAAGCCATTTTAGCAATGTATTTATTTAGTAAGTTTCTGTTGGCATTTGGGGGTTGTGTCTTTGAGCATGTTACTCTTTTGTATTTAAAGTGCACCAATGCTGTCCAACATACTGCAACATTAATGGGCCTGCCATGATCCAACCTTGGGTACCCTGGAATAGTGTGAGGGAGCTCCCCAATACTAATTACTGTCTGTCCCTGGTACCAGGTGGGAGAGGGTAGCAGCTTCCAGTTTTGGAGGGCTGGAGGATTATCTGTACTGTGTTGTGGTGCGGGGGATGGCTGAGTTTGATTGTGGCTTACTAGGACTTACTAACTCTGACCACATGTTGGCGGGTGGTAAGCTTGACCCCACCTGGTAGAGGGGCTAAAAGGTGACACATTTAGTATAGATGGTTTTAACCCTTTCTCTTTCAGGACGGTTTCCTGCAATAAGGTTGTGTTACACTGTTCAACCTGCTGTCCTTATTGACTGCTATACTGCGGTGCATGCCGTTGTGGGGAACTGTTGTATTTTCATGGGTTTTGTGGGAAGTGTGACCTGGACTGCTAAAGCATCCCAGGGGTTGTGTTTACATGTCATCAGACCCACTTAAATCTTTCTCTGTGTGGAGGCATTGCACATTTCTTTTAATTTTGATATGACCCCCCCCCCTTGTCTCTACTGCTGAGTGAGTCAAGAACCCAGGTGCCACTGCAAGCACTTACAGCAACCCTTGGTGGTGTAAGATAGTATCGCCTTGCTCCCTGAGCCAACTGGGAAGCACACCCACCCTACAAGTGGTCTTACATCGACTTCAGAGTTTCATTTGGCAGATATTTCAGCGTTCTTTTTTTCTTTATAAATTCTTATTAAAACAAAAATAATACAAAGAAACATAGAACATTGAAACATAGAATCTGATGGAAGATAAGGGCCTCTTGGCCCACCAAGTCTACCCAATTTTTTTTCTATCTTCATTTTGCTGCAGACTCACTTGATTTACAGTGCTGCCTCCCCCCCCACCCTACAATTTCATTGTGCTTATCCCAAGTATTTTGAACCCCACCACTTTTTTCACCCCCACTACTTCCGCTGGAAGTTTGTTCCAGAAATCCATCACTCTTTCTGTGATACTTCCTCACAGCTCTCCTGAATCTATCCCCCTTCCAGCTTCATAGCATGTCCCCTTGTTCTAAGGCACCCTTTTTCCAAAAAATACCCACCCCCCTATACCTTATTACCCCTCCATGAAGTATTTAAAGGTCTCTATCATATCCCCCTCTCCCTTCTCTCCTCCATGGTGTACATATTGTGCTCCTTTAGCCTAACATGAAAAAAGTTTATAAACATTTCAATCACTACTTACAGTTGTTTACATTGTAATAGTAATGTGTCAGGATTTATACTTAAAGGAAGTTTCTGGCATAAGATGTTGGGCTTCACAGCCCAATACCTTATGACAGCGTGAGCTCCTAAAATTACATTTTTTGCTTACTCTGTGGATTTAGTGAAGGGATCGTAGCTGTCTCCGTATCCACCACCAGCCAATCCCTTCCAGCTTCCTACTGGCTCTGCTTCGCCCCCGCTCTCGGTGTTTTTGTGGCGGTGGCTTTCATTTCCATCTCAGGTTGCTTACAACTTCATAAAATGTCTTTTAAAAAACACCCCATAAACTTGTACAGAGCTCGCCCCTTCGATCTCCCTGATCACATGTCACAAAATCACTGAGCGCGAAGGCAGAGCAGAGCCAGTAGGAAACTAGAAGGGATCGGCTGGTGGTGGCTACGGAGCCAGCTACGATCCCTTCACAAAGTCCACAGAGTGAGTAAAAAAAATTTATTTTAGGAAAAATCTGCTCACACTGGTATAAGGTATTAGGCTATGAAGCCCAATATCTTATGCCATTTCATCGGAAATTCACTTTATAGGAGAACTGTGCTGAAACCTGTAAGTCATTTTTCCCAGTAGAAGCTTTTTAAATATATTTGATCCCTTTCTGTTATTGTTCCATCTTTACTGGCCTTCGTAAACATAGTGGGTGTTTCTGGTTAACACATAGCTGGTAAATGCCATTTTAGAATTGTATAATGTAGTTTATGTCCCTTGTGGTCCACAGAGTCCCAGAGTAGAACAAGAATGCATTGTGAAAACAATGAAAGTTCTTTAACATGGATATAAAATGGGCTGGGCTGGCAGTATAGCCTAGTGGTTAGAGGAACGAGCTGTGAACGAGCTTGGTACATCCAGTAGACCAGGCCTGAGTTTGATTCTCACCACCTCCACTTGCATACTGTGTGACTCTGAGCAAGTCACTTAACCGCCCAGTGCCAGGTCGCCCCTGAAAACAGGCACTTGTGCCTAGTGGGCCTTACCCAGTTACCAAAGACTAAAAAAAAAAAATATATCATACAGTTCTAAAATGGTACTGCCCCCAGAGTGTAAAGCAGAAACACCCAGTGAATTTATTTCTTCAATCGATACCTGCCATTGCTCTTCCTATTTCCTTACTTCTAAATCTCTCCTTTTCCTCTTCAACTGTTCATGATGGCTGGAAACAAGCTATTGTCATACCCATTCACAAAGGTGGTGATCCCACCTCTCCTGGTTACTATTGTCCTATTTCTCTCCTTCCTGCTTTGGCTAAGTTACTGGAACGTATTGTTCTATCTCAACTTGTGTCCTTTTTTGACAATTCCCATTTTTTCGCTCCTTACCTGTCTGGTTTCAGGAAATCCCACTCCACTTCTACCTCCTTTCTCTGGCTCACTGATTCCATCCTTACAGGTATGGATAAAGGTCTGCTGACTTCTGCCATTTTTGCTGATCTTGCTAAAACTTTCAACACTGTGGCATGTCCCCTCCTACTGGATAGACTTACTGCCACAGGCCTTACTGGCTCTTCATTCAGTTGGTTTTGTTCCTACCGTATAGGTAGGTCTCAAACTGTCCGGATAGGTAAATCCCTTTCACCTTCTCTTCCCTTTAGCTCAGGCGTCCCTCAAGGGTCTGTACTGGGTCCTATTCTCTTTTCTATATTCTTAAGCAACTTACCTTCAGTCTGTCCCTCTGCATCCATTCATATGTACGCTGATGACACAGTTCTTTTTGCTTTTGGCTTATCACCCCGAGACCTTACTTCTCGACTACAGCTGGATTTTGTCAATATTCAATATAGGTTTAAGGTAAACCAGCTGTCTCTTAATGCCAGAAAAACAGTCACTATGACTTTTGGCACCCATCAAAGGCTTGCCAAACTTACTTCTCTCCTATTTTTTACCCTTGATGGGCTAAACTTGAAGATGTCTCCTCCTTTAAGTACCTCAGGGTGTGCCTTGACCGGTATCTTGATTTCTCTGTTCACATTGATGCAATTCACCATAAGCTTCACCTTAAGCTTGATGCTTTGTAGAGGAACAAAGCGTGTATACTGCTCCCTGTCCGATGAGAAATTATACTAAAAATGATCCTTCCAATCTTTGACTACAGTGACTTAGTCTACCATAGTGCCCCTAAGACCTCCCTTGCCAGATTGGACTCTCTTTTTCATTCTTTATGCTGCTTTGCTTTGGATTGCCCCTCTTGTACTCACCACTGTTCTCTCTACTCAGCCCTTTCCTTAGCGTCTCTTGATGCTAGGTGCCTTTCCCACTGCGTCTTATTTTTGTCCAAATTCTGGTTTGGCACCTTTCCCTCCTAGCTCAATATCCTTCTTTCCTCTTTTCCTGTCTCCTTCTACACTCTTCGTAACAATGTTTCCCATTGCCTTATTATCCCTCCTAGAAAATCTATTGCTGGCCAATCTGCTTTTTCTTGCCACTTTCCTAAACTTTGGTTCTCCCTTCCCTTTCTATTCGTTCTGCATCCTCTCTGAAGTCTCTTCTTTTTGACTTTTGTTGTTCTACCTGCAACTGTCTTTAACTCTTTTCTCTTTATTCTCTGTTCTTATGCTCCTATTGCTGTTCTGTTCTTGTTTTCTATCTGTAATTATCTTCTGTGTTTTTTCTACTAGTTGCCAGCTTTTGTTAATTTGCCTACAATATTTATTCCTCTGATTGTGTTATTATGTATTTTTTTTGCATTTTTACCTTGTATTATAGTTAGCTATCTCCTCTTCTCCAGGATTCATCTGGAAATGAGCTGTTGTCAGCTCAGTATGTACTTCCTGGTTAAACTTTTCAATAAATAAATAAAACAGATACAGTACAGATGTAACAAAAACAGAATGTGAACCACTACTACAAATGCAGCTTCTACAGAAAACAGGCTCGCAGATTCAAGGCAGTTCTCCTTTAAAGAGCAGCTGACATAAAATGTCCTAGCTTCCTCATCCCCTATCAGCTTCGGTGTGTAGAATGATACTGTGTGGTCATTTTTGAGATGTAGAAAGTAAATAAAATGTATTTTTTATGTTTTATTGCCATTTACAAGCTGCGTGTTCCTGCGGCCGCTCACAGACATGCTGCCATGCACGTGACGTCTTGACGTCATGTTGGGAAGGGTTTTCACAGCGCGAGAGCTTGTATCGATGCAGCTTTGAATTACTGGCAGCATGGCTCTGTATTTGAAGTGTGCTCATCATTATTGAAGTATTTTGTGTCTTGTGTTGTGTTTCTACAGTAATTTTTTAACCTCTGGGAGTGCTAACAATAAAATCTGTGGTCTGTGAACAGAGCAAACTCCAGTACCTCTCAAAACTGGCAGGCACAGAACAGCTGACAGAGAAGAGCGAGAGATGAAGCGGGTAGACGGATAAGTAAAAAAAATCATTTTTAAATTGAACTTCTCCTGCTTTTGCTCCTGACGTGTATTCTTAGTCACTCTTCTCACCCTTGTTCACTTCAGTGCTTAATAGTCAAAAGCAGAAATTTGAAGAAATATGCAGGCATATGAGAACACATGTTGCTCTGTCCAGCACTTTGTTTCAGTGAGTCCCTCTAAGTAAGTAAACCAACAGCTCCTTCTAGTATTGTGTCCCAGGCAATGGCAGTCTCCACTCATGCTGCCATTCAACAAGGGCAGCATGTCCTGTTCCAGGATTGCATCAAACATGTTAAGAAAAAGCACAACACAGTAAACTGGCAGTGTTGTGCTAGCACTGAGCCATCCCTAGTAAATTCTCTCTTTTTTAAATTAAATTTTATTCAGTTTCTCAAAACAGTATAAAAAGCAGACAAGGACATCTCTAGCGCAGTGCAGCATTTGTATGGCAATAACAAACCCAGATAACAGTAAGAACAGAATGGAACATAAGGGAAAATACAAAAATCGGGGAGGGGGGTACAAAAACAAAACATAGTTGTGGCCATTGACAAACACTGAAATATTATTCATTGGCATGGCTGGGGAATGAACAGAAGCATAGCATGGGGTAAGACAGGCAGGTTTGTAGAGGACTATGGAAAGAGAGAGGCACTGTGTGTCTCGGGCCATCTGCCTGATGATCATCTGCCAACTGAATTCTCACCAGGTGGGAGAGGCAGTAGTTCCATGCACCGATTTCCAGATTCAACCCCATTCTTCACTTGATAATGCGCAGGCTACATCTCCCTCCCACTTTCTCGTAATGGCCACCGTATGGTCATCTTCTGGTTTATGCACATTATCAACATGTGCTTTGTATTGGGAAGTGCTACAAGATGTAACAGAAGCCATTCCCTTCTTGATGTTATCATGCACTGATGTCTGCCTCCCGCTGCACTGAAATGCTCTACTGAAGCACGGTCCCAACGTGGTTATAGTTTTATAAAATATGACAACACAATTTGGAGTCAGACATGGAGGTCGGACATCATTCCCAGGTTAATGTCAGCCGCTCTTTAATACTAACATCCAGTAAATTTACTTGGAATCATTATCCTGTAGATCATTTCAAACAACATGAAGTCTTGCTATATTATGACAGATGCAGTTTGTCCCACCATTAGAACTGCTCCGGAGGTGAAAGAGTTAGCTTCCATGCAGAGCATGGAGCTTAGAGCGCGAGCTCGGTTACAGAAGCTCTGTTAGGGTGGTTTCAAACCGAAACCATCAGATTCTTTACTCCGCCTCACTGAACAGTCACTCCGGAGAATCCTCCTGCTGCTCGGTTCATTTCCTCGGTTTAAAACATCTTTCTCGGTTGAATTTAACAGCATATTATTTATTTTAACAGCTAAACCGATCGGTTCAAGCTCTGTCTATGGTATTGTAAGTAATAGATAGGTTTTCTGTGTGGAACTTTAAATTTTTATCGGTTCGGTTTGAACCGATCGAATTGTATTTAAACTTGGTTTTAAAGCCTTTTAAGGCTTGTTAGAGTCGATTCGGTTCTTATCGGTTCTAAAAAATGGATTTCATTACGGTTTTTCCACGACCCGTGACACGGTTGGGAACCATAAGTGTCTTGCCTGCACTGCCATCAAAGGGCAAGTTTTTGGTTAGGCTGGCATTATGTCTGAGAAACCCAAAAGAAAACTGGGCCCACTGGGTTTCAACACTGTAGTGTCTGTGGGAAGCCTTGCCAAGGCTGACCCACACACCACATGTGTTTATTGTCTGGGGTTTGACCACCTCAATGCAGACTGCCAGATTTAAAGAATTTCCCTGCAGCCACCCTAGATAAAGAGTTGGTAGGCTCAGGGCAGCGAGGCCAAAAGTCCACTGACCGGATGGCCAGCCCAGTTCGGTGCCAGCCGGACGGGAGGAGTGCCCTCTGACCAGGGCCAGACTTCCTCGGGCAAGCGTAAAAGCTGACTCTGAGGAGCCAGTTCCAGCAAAGAACTAGAAAGTCAGCAGGTGTGGGTCCAAAATTCCTTCTCCAACTGCTGCAGAGATAGCCAGGGCAATACAGATTGTCCAGTCACTGTCCCAGTTCCCTCCGAACCGCCACTATCTGGCAAAGGTCGGTTCGGTCGGTTCCACCGTTCAAGAATATGATATAGAAGAGTTTTATGAACCAGAGGAGGGGAGGATGATTATGATCAGTGTGAATGTGACTTTGAAAGTCTGGATGTGCCCATTGAACCGGACATCTCCCCAGACAGACCTTTAGGTGAATCTCCCCTAGGCTTGCTGAGTCCCTTCTCATTTTTGTTTTATAAAAGTTGCTGAGACCCTCCAGCTTCCTTAGAGGAGGCTTTGGATGAGCAAGAGGAGCCTGACTATGTAGAGATGATGGATATCCCAGAGTCCAGGAGATTGTCCATCCCTTTACATAAATCTTTTAGGAAACAAACAATAAAAATTTTAAAAGCTCCTAATTCTGTGCCTCCTGTAGATAAAAAGATGGACAGGAGGTACACTTGTCAGGTCCTGATACAGAGTTTCTTTCACAGCAATGCAGTCATGTTGGGGTAGTTCAGGCTGCAGCCTGTGATAAAGCTAATATTCCCTGGCTTCACATCCTCCTGACAAGGACTCAGGAAGATTGATGCCATGGCCAAAAACAATACATGGCAGCATCTTTGGGACTCAGACAAGCAAACTATATGGCTTATGTTGCGAGATACCAGAAATCTAGATGGGATACTGTCATGGCCTTAGCTAAACAGGTCCCTGGCCAGCTTGAAGGAGCTGGAGCAGGTGGCTCTTGATGGTATTGAGGCATCTAAGGTGCAATTCCATGCTGCAGTGGATTCTAACGATGTATCCTCTAGAGTCATGGCTACATCTGTGGCATCCCCATAGATTGGCCTGGCTCAGGTGTACTACTTTGTCACAGGATACCCAGTCTAAGGCTATGGATTTTCCTGTGGTGGGAAATTCTCTGTTTGGGGAGCAGACAGAGAATTATATGAAGAAAATGGATGAATATAGAACCACTTATAGGACCGCACAAGCCAAGGAACGACAAGCCACTCCTCAGAGGCAGCCCGCCAGGGGTAGGGGCAGGCCTTTTTACCAGACCCAGGCCTCCTCCTCTTCAGCCTATGCTCAGAGAGGGTTCTTCAGAGGGAGAGGAAGATGGGGTATGAGCAGGCCTGCTCCCACCCCTCAGCCTAAAGCCCCTGCCAAACAGGCACCCTGATGGGATGCCCAGGGTCGGCTCTCCATTACCTGTGGGGGGCAGGCTGGCTTACTTCGTCCAGGACTGGGAGTCTTTAACATCAGACAGGTGGGTCCTGGAAGTAGTGAGCCAGGGTCTGGTTCTCAGCTTCAAAAAATTTCCAAAGATGAGAGCCAGATCTTTTCCACCTGCAAACCCTTTAGAGACTCTTGCTTTGGAAACAGAAGTCAACCCTCCTGGCTCTCAGAGCTGTAGAAAGGGTTTTTCCCCCACACCAGGGCAAGGGTCTGTACTCCAGGTACTTCCTTACCCCAAAAAAGACAGGAGAGTGGCGGCCTATCCTGGATCTAAGATATCTAAACAAGCACCTTTTAAAACCAAAGTTCAAAATGGTGACTCTGGGAATGATTTTACCCTCCCTAAGGCCAGGGGACTGGCTAGCTTCCCTGGACCTCAAGGATGCCTACTTCCATTTTCTTATCAGAGGCTCCCATCGAAAGTACCTCAGATTCGAACTGCCCTCAGGCCATCATCAGTTCAGAGCAATGCCCTTCGGCCTCACTTCTGCCCCAAGGGTGTTCACAAAATGTCTGGCAGTAGCAGTTGCTCATCTAAGAAGGCAAAAGATTGCCATTTTTCCCTACCTGGATGACTAGCTCATTGTGGGTCAGTCTCCAGACTAGGTCAAATCACACCTGCTAGTTACCCAGCAGCTGCTTACCTCTCTGGGCTTTCTTCTCAATCTTCCAAAGTCAGTTTTGGAACCTGTCCAGGTACTCACCTTTATAGGCGCAGAACTGGACACAAAGCAGGCCAGAGCCTTCCTTCCCTGGAAAGGGTAAGGACCTTAGTGGCCCTGGCCTCGTCTTCACTCTGCAGGTCTCTCGACCAGCAAGGCATTTCCTGCAGCTCCTAGGACACATGGCTGCTTCCACAGCTGTAGTGCAAGGGCAAGATTTCAGATGAGGGACATTCAGATCCATTTGAGAGTTCTTGGTCTCAAAGAAGAGATCCCCTTTCGAAGTTGATCCCAGTGACTCGAACCCTGATCCAGGCCCTTCAGTGGTGGCAGGATCAGAGCAATCTGAGACAAGGGGTGCCTTTCATCCCTCTGTCCCACTCCTTGACCCTTACTACAGATGCATCCCTCTTGGGATGGGGAGCCCACATGGGCGACCTTTCCACCCAGGGGTTATGGTCCCCTCAGGAATCTCTGCTCCACATCAATCTGTTGGAACTCAGAGCTGTTTTTCTAGCACTTCAGGTTTTTCTGCATCTGTTCAGAACAAGGTGGTACAGGTCAGAACAGACAACACCACTACAATGTGGTACATCAACAAACAAGGGGGCACTCGGTCTTCGGCCTTGTGTACCGAGGCGATGGAGTTGTGGTCTCTGGCTTTTTCCCTGAACACTTCCCTCATAGCAGTTCACCTCCCAGGCAAGGACAATGTCCTGGCAGATGCTCTCAGCAGGATTTCCCAGGGCCATCACAGTGGTCACTGGATCCCTAGTACTGGGGATAGTGTTTGCCAGATGGGGCACTCCTCAGATAGATCTTTTTGCAGTCCCAGACCATCATCAACTTCCACTTTTTTGTTGCAGGCCCCCAGTGTTGGGCTCAGTCCCCCTGGATGCCTTTCTCCTCGATTGGGAAGGGAAGTTTCTTTATGCCTTTCCCCCCTTCCCTCTCCTGTTCAAAGTACTAGTCAAAATCAGGTCTCAGCCCTGCAAGATGATCCTGATTGCTCCAGACTGGGCCAGGCAGCCCTGGTACCCACTCCTTCTGTCCTTAGCAGTCCATCTTCCCCTGTGTCTCCCCAGGAACCACAATCTGTTAACCTGTGCTCAGGGAGAGTTTGGTATCCGAATCTCAAATCCCTCAACCTCAAGGCTTGGCTCTTGAGCAGTTAGAGTTGCTGATCTTCAACTTTCTCAAAGTGTTCTCGAAATCCTGAAAGCTGCTAGAAGCCTTCCACCAGGGCTACCTATAACTCCAAGTGGAAAAGGTTTTCCATATGGTGTTCTGGAAGCATATTTCCCGGAATCTGCTGATCTACCCACTGTATTGGACTATATGGTCCATCTTAATTCTTTAGGACTGAGACCAGCTACCCTGAAAGTGCACTTGGCAGCTGTCTCTGCCTTCATTTCCAGCAGGGAAGCCTCTTCTTTCTGCTCACCCTGTATTTTCCAAGTTTTTAGGATTGCTTTATACCAATCCTCCATTCAGGGACCCTGCCCCTGCTTGGGATCTTAATGTTTGCATTGCTCAGCTGATGCAACCCCCTTTGAGCCTCTGTCTTCGCAGAGCTTAAGTATTGACTTGGAAAACTGTATTTCTAGTAGCCATCACTTCTGCCAGGCGCATGTGTTACAGGCTTTATCTAGTGGAGACTGACTTTATTTCCTTTCACAGGGATAAAGTAGTCCTCAGGACTAACAGGAAGTTTTTGCCTAAGGTGGTTTCGAATTTCCACCTTACCAATCTATTTCACTTCCAGTGTTCTTCACTGACCGTTCCTCTTCTGGTGAGAGGAGGCTGCACAGCTTAGATGTTAAGAGGGCCCTAAGTTACTACATAGAGCGTACCAAGGGTCACAGGTTTGACTCCCTCCAACTATTTCTCACTTATGGTGAGGTTGGGAAAGGGAGACCTGCCACTAAGAGAGATCCATTGCCAGGTGGATCGCCTCTGTATCCAATTTCATATCAAAAGCTGGGTAAGGTTCCCCTCAGGCCTGAGGGCTCACTCTACCAGAGGTACAGCTGCATCTCTAGCTGCTGCTAGAGACATCCGTATCTTGGAGATATGTGAAGCAGCTACTTGGAAAACAGTACACACTTTCACCAAGCATTACTCCCTGGATATCCAGGCCAGGAGGGATGCTCGGTTTGGCACAGCCGTGCTTCAGAGCCTATTCCCTAAGTAGGTTCTGTCCCTCCTTAATGGAGGTACTGCTGTGTAGTCTGCATCTGTCATAATATAGCAAGACTTCATGTTGTTTGAAGAAAAATTACTCACCTTAGTAATGTTGTTTCTTCTAATGAGTCTTGCTATATATGACCTCCCAGCCTGCCCCTCTCAGAACTTCTACTTTGGGTATGGGTGGATGTCCACTGTTGGCATTTATTGATGCCTCTTTATGTTTGGGTGTCGTGTTTTATTTAGTTATTTTATCTTATTTTTCTGGTCCACTGACTTGAGTCTTGGTGTTGGGACCAGGAAAATGTGTGAATATGTTAGTAGCCAGTTGGCTAGTGTAGGTTACAGCTTCCACACAGAGCCTTAGTGAGTTTTGCTCAAAAGATCTAACGGTTTCGGTTTGAAACCACCCTAACAGAGCTTCTGTAACCGAGCTCGAGCTCTAAGCTCCATGCTCTGCATGGAAGTTAACTCTTTCACCTCCGGAGCAGTTCTAATGGTGGGACAAACTGCATCTGTCATAATATAGCAAGACTCCATTAGAAGAAACAACATTACTAAGGTGAGTAATTTTTTCTTCTGTAATGTACACAGAATCAGAAACAAGATGCAGAATGCCATCTGTTATGTGTAGTATAGCTTTAAGAAATGTCAGAGACAGTACAGCTTTAAGAGAATGTACTTTCTGTAACTGTGCCTGTGTGTTGAGATAAGTATCCTCTTGTATGTACAGTTGAATGGAAGTAAACAGAGAAGGCCTAGATTTCAGTGTGGTGTGGTTTTCTTATTACCAAGACTCTTGTGTGTGTTTAAAGTACTTATTTTCGGCCACCAAACACAACAAACTGGTGACGACAGATGGTGGACATTTTCATAGCTCCAGCTTACTGAATTACACCATTTTGTGACATTCTGAATTGGAGGCAAGTAACAATTTGAAACTGTGCAATATCATGGCATCTTCAGCCAGCTTTGACATTTTTACAGGAACGGACTGGGATACATGGTCCAAACGGTTTGATCAGTGGTTATTACTTAATCCTGCCCCCGGTGGTGGCACTTTCTTTGCACTGAGGTATGCATCTGCAAAATCGCAGAAAAGGAGTGTTTTTTTAAAGTGCAGACATGGATGCTTACCTCCGTGTATTTTTTTAATAGGGGTATTTTTTTTGGACTTGTTTGTCCGCGATTGTGCAGATTAGGGGTGTGTCCGGGGCATGGGCAAATATGATCTGTAGCCCCGAGCTGTTACCCCTTTTTTAGCGCTGTAGAGCCCACTGTAGCGGCTGCCCCCGGCCATCCCCTGGGTTGCCCAACAGCTGTGGTGTAGCTTGTACACATGCACAACTTGAGGTGGGCACATCACTTGACCCTCATCACGTTGGGCCTCATATCATCAAAAGAGTGGGAGGAAAGCTGTCTGCCTTTTTCGCATTTGCTCGTGGCCTTGCTGCTGCTCCTGGTCCAGTGGTCATCTCCCCATCCCGGGCTCCCCATTCATCTCCTGTGTCGTCTCCCCGGGTCATCTCCTTGCCCTCCCCCAAGCTGGGTGTCGGGCCCGATCTTTTTGTCTCCTGAGCAGGACAGAGAGAGCGTAGTGCCACCCCGCGTGTCTGGGCCACGTGTGCTGCTGACCTGGAGTTTGAGACGAGCCCAGAGAAAAGCAAACTCCGCAGGACACCCAGAAGAAACCGGAGGGAGAAACAGAAACAGCCGACCTGTGCCATGGGCCGTGCCACCAATACTCTTGCAGCTTCTGGTTACAGCTTCACCCCCTCAGCCCTCAGATTCAGGCATCAGGTAATGGGTGATTTTACCCTGAATTTGGGGGGGGGGTCTGCATGATGTGATGTGAGCCCCAGATGTGAGCCCGGATCCCCAGGCCGGAGTCAGAGGTTTTTGCCTAATTGTTGGCTCACCTACAGTTTTGGGGTCTTAGAAGAAACACTTGAAGTGGAAATCACTTTTATATATCAACGATACTGGGTGTGTGTTTGTGTTTAAAAAAATAATTTGCACACACGTGTTACAGATTGATGCAGCAGGGCTACTAACCTGGGCTACTAAGCTCTTTAATAGTTTGCACTGTGATCCTAAACATTTTTTGGGGCGGTGGAGGTGGGCTCAGGCTCATTTTGTGAATGTTTTATAGCACTTTTAGCTCTGTTGCAATAATTGGTACACATACTGGATGGGGAGCTGAGGAAAACGCTAGCATCAGCTTTTTAGTTGCAGGCAGGGAGTGGGAGCTAGAGGTCATGAGCGGGGGGGCGGGAGCTAGATAGAGATCATTTGCTTTTGCACACTCTCTAAATGTGGGTATCTTGGCGGGACTAGCACAGTGTGTGGAAACGTTGTTCATTAAACATCAGACTTGTTCATAATTCTATTGGCTAAGATGGTTTGGCTATGAAACTAGGCTGGGCAGGGATAAAGTGTGTATGTGTGGGGGGGTTGGTAGACTGCTAAAACAGGTTGTTACTTGTGACAACAACCTGTGTTAGCAGGTGAACTGTTTGGGATCACAGAGCTCAGTAATTTTGCTACTGATTAGTGGGGGAGCAAACTAGATGAACTGACTTTTCCCAACTTGTGTAATCTAGGCCCAGATATTCAAACTGTGCCATTTTGTGGCGCAAGCCCCTGCGCCGCTCAAAATAGTTGCGCAGGGGTGTGGCCAGGGCGATATTCAACGGAGTTGCGCTATGGCGCAACTTCTTTGAAGATCTCCCTCATCCACCACTGTGCATAAGCGTGGAACTCTTCAGCGCAAGTGGTCAGAGTGGAGCATTGAGATGCTGTGGCGCAAGTTCCATTGCGCCATGCACAGCACCTGCGATATTCAAAGGGTGACATGCAAATGGGGCCATAATTTATGCAAGGCACATGGGGGGCCATTTGCATCTGATTACGGCCCCATTTGCATGCCATTAGCATGCAGGTGCGCCGATCTCCGATGACATGCGCCTGGCGTCCTGCCAGGCAGCAGCCGTTGGGGACTGACGCCCCCTGCATCCCGATCATGGGCATAACAGTATACTCTCCCCCCGAGCAGCCAGATCGCGGGCAGAACAATATACCCCTCCCCAGCAGCCCGATCGCGGGCATAATGGTATTCTCCCCCATTAGCCCGATCGTGGGCATAACTGAACCATCCCCCACCCCGAGTAGCCCGATTGCGGGCATAACGGTATTCTCCCCAGTAGCCCAATCACGGGCATAACTGAACGTCCCCCACCCCGAGTAGCCCGATCGCGGGTATAGCGGTATTCTTCCCCATTAGCCCGATCGGGCATAACTGAACGTCCCCCACCCCGAGTAGCCCGATCGCGGGCATCAGACCTCCCCTAAAGTCCAATATCCCTGGTGGTCCAGTGGACCGCGAGTAGCCTGATCGCAGGCGGCATCCTCACCCCCACGTCCGAAATCCCTTGTGATCTAGTGGCCCACCACCCGCCTCCTCTCGCCAGCCGGGCGGGCGGCAGCACCCCACCCACCTGCCACCCGCCGCCCGCTGACTGACGCCCCTGCAGAATAAACCTGTAAACAATCTCTTTGCAGCTCAGTGTCCTGGTAAAAATTTAGAATAACTAAATAAATAACTGTATTTTTAACTCAGAAGACACGGGCACTACTGTGCAGCTGGGGACAGCACCATTTTTTCACATTCTAAACATGTAAAGAAGCATTTACATACAGTTATTACCGTTTAACAACATTATGTGTACGTGTGATGCAAACCCATTACCACCGGGATTACCACGTTGGTTTCTATGGTTGGTTCTCACTTGAAGTAAAAAGGGGGTTGGAGGCCATAACTGACTACTTGTTTTTGTATTAAAGGGGTCCATTTTTTTCAGAAAAAAAAACAAGGAAAAGGGTCATTTCTAAAATGTGCAAACGAGCATGGGTACAACTTTTTACAGAGAATGCCACCACTGGGATCCTGTCATACAAGCTGCAAATGATCAGCAACAGGGTAAGCTTATTCAAGATGTTTTTTGTACTTTCTTGGAGAGTGAAACCTTCAAACTTTTATGCAGTCTGTGTAAACCGAACCGGCCGGAGGGTTTGTCATATCAAGAGCTAAAGGCTAAATTGAATGCACAATACAGTTTAACAACTTTTCCAAGGGCTGAACGTTATAAATTCCACAGTTACCGCCAGAAACCAGGTCAGTCATTACAATCTTATTTGACTGAGATCAAACACTTAGTTCTCACGTGTGAGTGGAGCAGGGAGCATCTTGAATCTAATCTAGCTGATAAGTTTATTATGGGGTTGAATAATGAACATCATATTCAGCAGTTACTTTCTGTAAGTGTCAATAAGTCTACTGAGGAACTTTTACAGTTAGCACAAATGTATGAGGCTGCAGAAAATGAAGCACATGCTAAGATGGACACTAAAAATGAGGTACAAGTAGCTGCAAAAGATCCCAAATTGAAACAGCTCAAACCTAAGTTTTAGCCACTGTTTTCAAAGAAAAATACAACCACTGCATCCAAACTGCATGGCCAGTACAAATGTGCATCATGTGGGTCATCTCAGCATAGCAGGGACCAGTGCAAATTCAGAGAAGTTCAGTGTCATGCATGTAAACGTCAAGGGCGTATTGTTAAGGTTTGCAGGAGCAGGAGAACCATGGTAGTCGGTTCAGAGAACCCAGACAGTGTGGTGGTTTCTGTTGCACCACAAATGCAGACTAAAGATCTTCCTTCTCTCTATGTGTTACTTCAGTTGCCACAACTGAGGCGTCAGTTGCGTTTAATGGTAGACTCTGCTTCCCCAGTTACTTTTATTAACCATGAAACATGGTCTGATCTGGATAAGCCACCATTGTCTCCTTGTAATAAGTTGCTCCATGCATTTGAAGGGCAACCAGTTCAGCCACTGGGCTCATTTACCATGTTGGTATGCAGGACTGATTCTCCTGGTACACTTTTAACTTTTCTGATTTCAAAAAAGGGTGTCAGCATTTTGGGCAGAGACGCCTAGTTTCTTCTAAACATTCATGTTGATCCAGCAGATTTTGGTCTACTTGCTGCTGTCCAGGTACCACCAAGCAGTAATCCGCCCAGGCTTGGGGAGATTTTACACATGTATCCAGAGTTGCGGAAAGGCCTGGGATGTTGCACAACAGCTAAAGCCAAGCTAGTTACAAAGCCTAATGCAGTCCCTAAGTTTTATAAACCATGGAAACTCCCTTTTGCCTTTAAACTGGTCAATGGGGCACAATTGGACAGACTGGAAAAAGCAGGTGTGCTGAAAAAGGTTTCAAGTTCAGATTAGGCCACTCTAAACCAGGTGGTAAGGTTTGGATATGTGAAGATTTTAAGGTGACACTTAATCCAGTACTTAGCACAGATGTATTTCCTTTACCCTTGCCAGAGGAACTTTTTCATAGACTGAATGGTGGTGTGGGGTTCTCTAAACTGGATCTTGCTGATGCATAACTTCAAGTGGAGTTGGAGACAGACTCTCAAAAATTGGTAGTGCTTAATACACAACAAGGACTGTACAAGTACAAACGGCTATGTTTTGGCCTTAGTTCTGCACCTGTGATTTTTTAAAAAGTGATTTAGCAAACAGTGGGTGATATACCAGGTGTTGCTTATTATTTGGATGACATCATTGTCACGGGCAAGACAGAAGCAGAACATTTACTTAACTTGCAAAATACTTTAGAGAGATTGCAACAGAGTGGATTCAGACTCAGGTGAGAAAAATGCCAATTTTGTCAACCACGTGTCACGTACTTACATCACACTATTGACAAAGACGGAATTTGTCAGAATGATGGAACGGTGGAAGCCATTGTGCATATGCCTGAACCGCAGAATGTTTCAGAGTTGCGCTCAATCTTGGGTATGGTACGCTACTATGACTGTTTCATACCTGGCTAAGCCACTAAATATGCTATCCTAAATGAACTGTTACATAAGGATACTCCATGGAAGTGGACCAAGGGCCACAGTAAGGCAGTTCAAGCCATCAAACTCTAACAAATGTGAATAATGTAACTCATTATGACCGTGACTTACCTATCACATTGGCCTGTGATGCTAGTCCTCTGGGTATAGGAGCTGTCCTTTTCCATACAGATCCAGAAGAAGTGGAAAAGCCGATAGCCCATGCTTCGTGCAAATTCACTGCAGCTGAAATGAATTATGCCCAGATTCAGCGAGAGGCATTAGCAATTGTGTTTGGAGTCCAGACATTTTGCCAATACTTGCTAGGTCGCAAGTTTCACCTGAAGACAGATCACAAGCCACTAGAGACAATTTTCAGTCCAGAAAAAGGAATTCCCGGAGACAGCAGACTTCAATGATGGGCATTAATTTTGTCTGCCTATAATTTTGAGGTTACAAACCAACCAATGGACCAGCATGGAAATGCGGATGCCTTGTCGAGGTTACCAATATCCAGAGAAATGGAGTTCGATGTGGGACTTAAAGTGGAGCCATTAGTATGCCAGGTGGAGCCAGATAGTTTTCCAGTGCAGTTCAAAGATATGGAGGACTCTACTGTTGTGTGTGCAATGGAGCTACAACAGTTAGATCAACTTCCAGTACTAGCCAAGGGCATTGCAAAAGTGACTAGTCAAGATGTAATTTTGAAACTAGTGTATCAGTATACGCTTGAGGATCAACCGCAAGGCACTACTTGTTCGGCTGCACTACAACCCTACTATACAAAGTGACAGCAGTTGTCCATTGCTGAGGGGTGTCTTCTGTGGGGATTGTGTGTCATAATACCCCAATGTTATCATTCAAGTGTGTTGACTCTTTTGCATGCGGGCCATCCAGGCATTGCTAAAATGAAATCCCTGGCCAGACTTCATGTATGGTGGCCTTCCATTGACAGAGACATATAATAGGTTGTGCAAAGATGCGATGGTTGTGCTGTATCGATGAGAAATCCGGCAAGAGCTTCAGTTCACTATCGGGAATAACCTGAAAAACCCTGGCAAAGGTTACATTTTGTTTTTGTGGGACCCTATTTAAATTCCATGTGGTTACTCTTAACTGATGCTTATAGTAAATATCCAGAAATTCATCCGATGTCTTCGACAACTACTGAGAGTACCATCAAAGTGTTGAAATCTATCTTTGCTACCCATGATTTCCCGCAAGTGATTGTTTCGGATAACGGACCACAGTTTACGTCTGTTGAATTCCAAGCATTTTGCCAGCAACGTGGTATCCACCAGATTTTCTCACCTCCCTACCATCCAAGTTCAAATGGCGAAGCGGAACGCGTGATTCAGACTTTTAAAAAGAGTATGGACAAAGCTAATCCTACTACACAGATGGCAATGCAAATAGCCCCTTTGGACTTTCTTGCGCTGTATCAAACACCACCACATCATGTCACCGGAATATCCCCTGCAGAATTGTTGTTTGGACATCAGACTCGAACTCAATTGGACCTTCTTCACCCTCTAGGCTATAAGTCAGTAACTGAAATGCTTTCTAAGACCAGATCCTTCAAACCCAATGATCTTGTGTGGGTCAGGATGTATGCAGGCCCGAAGAGATGGATAGAAGGCGTGGTGGAAAAACGTTTGGAAATGTTGTCTATAGTGTTCAACTGACTAACCAGAGGAGAGTGAAAAAACATGTGGACCAATTATATGCTTGAATTGAGACAGAACAAAAAAGGATACCCAGAGCCGGGGTATTTTTCCAGCATTATTTGTTCCAGGACAAGAACAGGAAGAGATAGTGGAACCACAGCATTTGAGACAAGATGTGGCTGATGCTAATCAGATTCCAGTGCAACAGCCTCGAGTCCTACTACGTCGGACATGACGTATAAGACGTCCACCAAAGAGAATGGACTTGTAGCCTAATGACATGACTAACTAAAGAGACATTGCAGTAATAACGTTAATGGTTTCATATTATTTTCTGAATTATTAACTTATGTACTTTCTAGCTAAGTCAGGAGGGATTGTTATGTGTAGTATAGCTTTAAGAAATGTTAGAGACAGTACAGCTTTAAGAGAATGTACTTCCTATAACTGTGCCCGTGTGTTAAGATCAGTATCCTCTTGTATGTACAGCTGCATGGAAGTAAACAGAGAAGGCCTAGATTTCAGTGTGGTGTGGTTTTCTTACTACCAAGACTCTTGTGTGTGTTTAAAGTACTTATTTTCAGCCACCAAACACACCACCATCTAATGGAGAAAGTAAAGATTGTAGCATACAAGAAAAAGAGTCAGTCTACCACATTGGCTAAAAGGAAGTCTCCTTTTAGCTGTTGCCTCTGAGACCAGAGGTGTAAGGATAGATTCCCGGGTCCTGCACTGAAACGTGCAGGCCTGAGGTTCAGTTTACAGAAGATGTCATCCCATGAAGCTAGGAAGAAGACATTACCCTGGCGACGAGGATGGAATACCCTACCCGCTGTGAGACCAGATACAGGCAGTCATGTGGTGGTGGAAAAAAAAGGAAGTGATGCGTGTCAGTGTCAGTACCTCAGTAGGTAGCATGCTTCCCTCTGGGGCTGGAAGATCAGAAGGTTCTGGGTTCTAGCCCCACACCAGGTATTTGGGGGTAATAGGGCACACTCCGCTAGAACTATGTCTGCCACTAGCAGCTTTAAGGGCTGTACCCTTATTGTAGGTGTGTAAGGCAGCTACTTGGTCTACAGCACACACCATTACAACTCACTATATGTACATTAAGAATTTCATACAGAAACAGGGACATCTTCAAAATGCAATGATAGGAGTTGATAAATTGTGGATAGCATTACAACATAAGAGGGGTAGTACCACTGTAATAGTCTAATAATGAGTTATTTATTTATTTAGTTTGTGTTGACTTGGTAGGTGCACTAGACAGCAAATCTGCCTATTTTCAGGCACAACCCAAGAGGTTACAAATACATATGGGTGGGAAAACAATGAGATACAAGGGATGCAACAAGTTACAATGAGTGACATAATAAACAAAATACATATAGTCAGGTAACAAACTGAGGCCAGGAGTAAGAAGACATCAAAATGTGAGGCAGCAGGAGAACAGTACAGTGGCAAAGGCAAATGAAGGCAACAGTTCAAGGCCCAAGAAGCATGCCAAATAACAACCTGTATGTAAACTTAGGGGAATAAGTGCTAAATAAAATAAATAGATTAGGCATAATGTTTTAGGAGAACATGTAGGGGACCAGAGTCAGTGTAAGCCACTAGGAGGGACAGGCAGTTTAATGGGTGCACCTACCACAGGAGCAGGGTGCAGAGCAGGTCAGGAACTTCTGAAGTCCCTGCTTGAAACTACGGAGTGTTTTGGTATTCCTGAGTGTCAGCGGAAGGGAATTCCACATTTTTGGAGCACTGACAGAGAAGGCGTTCTCACCCATTTGAGTGTTACTCTTGGGTTGGGCAAGGAGGGACTTGTCAGCAGATCTCAGGAAGTAGGCAGAATAAGCAGGTTTAAGTAGAAGGGCCAGTTTATCCAGTAACTGGGAGGCAATGATGTTTTTGTCAAAACATGTAGTAGTGAATTGCCAGAAGGCAGTAGAGGTTAACCAGCCCAGGCAGGAATAGAGGGAGCAGCGGTGAGAGAGCTTAAGTACCAACAGAGCAAAGCAGTAGATGTTGTTGTAGCAGATGTCCCACTTGCGGAGTAGAAAGGCAATCAACCCATATGCCAGTTTAGGTCTGAGGACCCCCTGCGCAATGGCCAACCTCGCCACAGATGTGAGGTTGTACCTAACTTTGTACACCAGACCAAGATGAATAATGATACTTTCAGAATGAGCTAACACTGCCAAGAATGAGGAAATTCCCTGGTTAGACAGCTGCACAAAGTATTGTTCCATCCAAGCACTGGACTTGGTGTCCTCTATTAACTATATTAAGATAAAGAAATATACAGCATGTGTTGCAGCTCCGAAACTGGAACCCGATAACAAAGAATAACACAGCCCCCGTATTATATTGTAAACAGCATACACAACCCAATATTCAAGTGTGTAAAAAGGGATATAGCTGAGCAAACAGTAAAGTGTCCGATTCTGCAGGCCAGTAGAATTGTAACTCATGGGAAAAATTATCAACTGTAATCAGAGATCTTACTTCGAGAGGGCTCTTGCAGTAGGTAATTACATATAGGACTGACGTCGGCAGGCGGCAGGACCCACGGAAAAATTTCTAGCTAGCAGTCTCTGGCGAGGGACTGCCCCTACGTCAGGTGACTGGCATCAGGAGACGTCGGTATAAATGGAAAGTGCCTCACGCCCGCCTTCCAGTTCTTTCCCGCCGTTCACTTATGCCAGCGCCTCGTGGAAAAGTTCCCTGCTCGTCAGACTCCTTTGTCGGTAGTTTTACCGAGTATTTTCAATTTTTTCTCAGCCATCGTCAGGTATCTGTCAGTGTATGTCATCCCCTACACCCTCCGAGCACAAAAACAAGTGCGACTCGTGCGGCGCCCAACTCCCGCACAAGGACGGCCATTCCCTGTGCCTTTTTTGCCTAGACCCTGATCATCCGGTGGAGAAGTGCCAGCACTGCTTCAGCTTTAACGCGGCCACCCGGAGAAGGTGGCAGCAGTCCCTGGAAGCCCACATTTTAAAAAAGAAAATGAGCTCCATGGAGAAAGAACTGAAAAAGCTTCGGCAAGCATCGACTTCCCCTGAAGGCCATCGCAAGAAAAAGGTTAAGGAAAGGCACCGGGACAAGGGCTCCTCTCCCACCGCGTCTTCCTCGGGAGTCGCTGTGAAACAGGTAACGTCCCTCCCGAGGAGACCGCTCCATGACGGCCGTCTTAGAAGCTTCTAAAGCGCGCAGCCATATCTGGCTTCGCTCTGGGCCCTTGGTGCCTCCTGGCTCATGGAGGCCTCGCTCCCAGTAAAGCCGTGGTTTCGCAGCCTACTGATCCGAGCGGCTCCGATAAGCCGGACGTCGGCTCCTCTGGCGCTCCCATACGGAGAAGGTCGGTAAGTCACCTGACCCTTGACGGCGCATGCCTGTTCCACCGACCAGGCCGCCCTCCATCACAGCCTGCCTCGGCGAAAAGTCCATTAGAACCGGCGCCCGGCCCCTCCGAGCGTCCACACGAATCCCACTGCTAAGCCGCATGTCGGTTCGTCCAACGTCCACACAGCGATGAGCCGACGCCAGACCCCCATGTCCATCGCTCCTGCCCCGCAGCCTTTCGCTACCCTCCGGGGACCCGGAGTCTCCTCAGCCCAACCCCACGGATTTCTCCCCCCCATCCCCAGGTGATGCTGAGGTTTCTGGTCCACCTCCGTCAGACTGTCCACCTTCTGGTCCGACTGATCTGACGTCAGTTCCCCAGACACCGGCTCTTCGGCCGCTGGCTCCGACGCCGGACAACATCCCACCCACCGATGTTGCCCCGACACCAGGCCCTCCGCCCCCCCCACGTCTTCCGCTCCAGAACCGTCTGTGGGGCCTCCGGCCGGGCTGTCTGCTCAGGCAGCTCCTCCGGCTCCCGGGTACCCGGCCCCATCGTATCCAACGCTGCCATACCTGGGATCGCAGTATCCGGTGCCTCAGTACCCGGTGCCAACATATCTGACGCCGCAGTACCTGGCTCCTCAATACCTGACGCCGGGCTTCCCTCCATCGGGTTATGGATACGCGCCCTTTGGGTATAGTCTATACCCGTATCCCCCTCCTCCTCCTCCTCCTCCTCCTCCTCCACCGCTCCCTCAGGTGCCGGTGGACTTGCAGGAGACTCTGGCCTCCTGGTGGGCTGAGGCCAAGGCTCAGCTCACCAGAGAGGTGGAGAGTCGTCTTCCGACGACGGTGCCGGTTCCCGTACATCCATGACGACACACTTCCTCCCCATCTCCAGACGCCAGGGCTCAATCCTCTGGGTCCAGAGAGGGGCAGGACATGCTTTCCTGAGGGATTACCAAGGGGTCCGTTCCTCCCCCTTGTCGGGAGAGGGAGTCTACTTCTTCCTCATCTTCTTCTTCTTCGGACACCTCGAATCCGTCCGACGGTTGTTCCAAGCAAGACGACGAGCCATGCTCTCCATGCAAACCCAGGCTAAGGACTCCTCCGAAGTCTCCTCCGGAGGATCCTTCCTTCACTGAGTTGCTACGGAAGATCCAGGAAGTACATAAGGGGCAATCCTTGGAGCCAGACCCCCAGCGTAAAAAACTCGCTGAGCATCTGGATCTGCCCGTGACAGCTCCCACTTTGGTGCCACCCTGGACCGAGCCTCATGCCGACCTTATTACCACCATATGGAAACAACCGTTGGCCTTAGCCCCACTTCCCAGGAAGTCGAACAGGCTATACCAGGCTCCAGAGGGTGTTGACTTTTTAGACTCCCACCCTCGTGCTGACTCGGTTGTGATTAGCGCCGCTCATGGCCGGTCAACTCAACCCAAACATCTTAGCTCGTCTCCACCTGACAAGGAATCCCGTCTTCTGGACCAGTATGGCAAGAAGATTTTTGCTTCTTCCACTCTGGGTATTAGGGCCCTGAACTACGTTGGCCACATGGGGATTACCAGAAGGCAATTCTTAGTGAAGTGGAATCGAAATTGGACTCCCTTCCGGACTCTCAGGTCAAGCAGGAAGTGGCTGACCTCGTTCGTTTTGCACGTTCGGCCAGTCGGCACATTCTTCGTGCGACCTACAATGCAGTGGACACTGCTGGGAGGAGCTCAGCTTTCGCCATAGGTTTACAGCGTCACGCTTGGCTCCGAGTGTCAGGGTTGGTCCCGGAAGTGCAGTCCGCTATCCAGGAAGCGCCCTTCCGGGGGTTCGGTGCTGTTCGGGGGTGATGTCAAGGACATCATCACTGACTCTGCAGGAGAAGGGGACAGCTCTAAAGTCTGTTGACTCTATGTACCATCCCAATCAATCGCAGCGCTGTACCTTTTGCAGACAGAATCGGCCCAAAGCGAGACCACAGGGAAAGAGGGCCTCTAAGCGTCAGGCCCCCCCCAGCTGCCAAGCCCCCCCCGTCCAAAAAAGCAGCGGGAGCTTCAGCTGCAGCACTGCCCCACACCACCTGACTCCTTCCCTCTCCCACTACCTCTGGGCTTCCCGGAGGAACCGGTAGGAGGGAGGTTTTTCCTCCACCTTCCGGGCTGGCAGAGGATAACATCGGATTCATGGGTGCTCCAGCTAATCACAGAAGGACACTCAATAGAGTTTCAGCAAAAACCACCTCGTCACCTTCCCCCAAGGTTGTCATTCTCTTGGGAACATCTTCTTTTGGTCCAGGAAGAAATTTCAGCACTTTTGATGAAAGGTGATAGAACCTGCCCCCCTTCCCTTGCAAGGAACGGGTTACTATTCCCACTTCTTCCTGGTCCTGAAGAAGACAGGAGATGTAAGACCTATTCTAGGTCTCAGTTCCCTAAACCTTTTCTTGGAGTACAAGAGGTTCAGGATGCTCTCACTGTAGAGCCTTCTGACCCTCCTCCGCTCGGGCCAGTGGCTGTGCGCTCTGGATATGCAGGACGCTTACCTGCACATAGCTATTCACCCGTCTCACCGGAAATATCTTCGTTTTGCTTTCCAGGGGACCACTACCAGTTCAAGGCACTTCCATTTGGCCCCTCCTCGGCTCCTCAAGTATTTACCAAATGCCTTGCGGTGGTGGTGCCCTACCTGCATACCCGGGGGGTACAGGTTTTTCTGTACGTGGACAATTGGCTCCTGGTGGCCTCGTCCAGGGAGGAACTCCTGCACTGTCTCTCGCTCACCCACAGGTCTTTGCCTGCCTGGGTATTACCATCAACCATTCCAAGTCTCACTTGATCCCATCCCAGAGGCTTCAGTTTATCGGGGTGATACTGGACACGACCCTAGGCAGGGCCTTTCTGCCTCTGGAAAGGGCGGCCACACTCCAGACTCAGATAAGCCTGTTGTCTGGCCGCAGACGGGTCAGTGCAAGGTCAGTTCTTCACCTCCTCGGGCTTATGGCGGCTGCTATCCTGACAGTCCCTCGCGCTCGGCTCCACATGAGGGTCTCTCAATGGATGCTTCGCTCTCAATGAGATCAGTTGATAGATGACTTGGACCACTTGGCCCTAGTCTCCTGTCCTCTCCCATGATTTGAGACTTACAATGGTGGATGGTTCGAGAGAACCTTCTTCGGGGAGTTCCATTCTTCCTTCCTTCTCCCTCCCAGACTTTGACCACAGACGCCTCGGGCGAAGGTTGGGGAGCCCATCTCAGTCCACATTGGACCCAGGGCTCTTGGTCCAAACTCGAGCAATCACTGTACATCAATGTGCTCGAGCTTCGGGCGGTGCTCTGTGCTCTCCAGGCCCTCCACCTGCATCTTCTTCCAGGCCACCTAGCCGTCCAGATGGACAATATGTGTGTGGTTTGGTACATCAACAAACAGGGCGGGACTCGGTCCTACCCTCTCTGCAGGGAAGCGATGAGAGTCTGGGATTGGGCAGCGCAGCATGACCTTCACCTCACGGCAGTTCATGTTCAGGGGGTTGAGAACTCCTTAGCAGACAAACTAAGTTGCTTGTCTGCTCAAGCTCATAAGTGGGAGCTGGATCAGGGGGTTCTAGATGATATCTTCCTACGTTGGGGAACACCTCAGGTGGACCTGTTCACTTCACCTCTAAACGCAAAGCTTCCTGACTTCTGCTCGCTCGTTCAAGAGTGAGGCATTTTCTGGAGAGACGCTCTGTCTCTAGATTGGAGGGACAGATTTGTCTATGCCTTCCCCCCGATTCCTCTGATCCTGCATGTCTTGCAGAAACTAGGTTCAGAAGGAGCAGGAATGATTCTGATCGCTCCTTTCTGGTCCAGGCAAGTTTGGTTCTGTCTTCTGCAACAATATTCAGAGGAGCCTCCTCTTCCTCTTCTGCTGTCACGGATTCTATTGACCCTGGATCAGGGGACCCTGGTTCATCCAGGTCTCAATCCCTTCAACTGCATGCGTGGCTTCTGCAGAAATAGCTCAAGCCCGCTTTGGGATTTCTCCCCAGGTGGCTGAGATCTTGGTGAAGGCTAGGAAGCCCTCCACTAGGTCTACTTATGCCGTGAAGTGGAAACGGTTCTCAATCTGGGCCGCTTCAAAAGGCTTCGAGCCTTTCTCTTGCTCAGTTGGGTGACTGCTGGAGTACCTGCGCCACCTCTTCGACCTGGGTCTTAGTCACTCGTCTCTGAAAGTACACATGGTGGCCATTTCGCCTACCACATTCCCTTCGCAGATAGGAAGTTTGCTCTACTGGAAGTCTCTAAGACTTTCCTCAAAGGGGTTCTTCACTTGAGACCCCCTATCCGAGTTCCCACCCCTCCTTGGGATTCGAACTTTGTTCTTAAGAAACTTAATTTGCCTCCTTTTGAACCGGCGGCCTCAGCAGACATGAAGTTCTTTTCATGGAAGATGCTCTTCCTGGTGGCCATGACCTCTGCTTGGAGGATTTCCGAGCTCCAGGCCCTGATGTGTAAAATCCCGTACTTGATTTTTCACAAGGAATGCGTGGCTCTGCGCACCAATCCTAAGTTTCTCCCAAGGTGGTAGCAGAATCTACATTGAACCAGTCCATAGAATTACCCCTTTCTTTACTTAGTACCCAATCAGGGAGTATCTATCACACTATGGACGCTCATCACATTCTGAGATACTACCTAACAGAACAAAGGATCTCAGAAAGACTGATCAACTTTTTGTCTCTTTTGCCCCCAAAAGAGAAGGCAGTGCTGTTTCCAAGCAATGCCTGTCTAAATGGTTGGCTCATTGCATCACCTTCTATTATGACAAGTACAACAAGACCCTTCCGGGTCAAATAAGAGGTCACTCCACTAGAAGGGTTGCTGCCTCTGTGGCTTGTTTCAAGAATGTGTCAGCGGCAGACATTTGTGCTGCCGCCACTTGGACTTCTGTCCATACATTTACAAAACATTACAGTTTGGATATTGCCTCTCGTCGTAGAGCAGGCTTCGGGCTCGCTGTTCTGCAAGGCCTCCTTTCTTAAGGCCTTCACAGCTAGAGGATCTGCTTTGAGTAGCTTTCCTCCTCCCGTGTGCTTCTTCTTGTTCCAGACTGCTTGGGACTCAGTCCTATATGTAATTACCTACTGCAAGAGCCCTCTCGAAGTAAGATAGTACAGTTACGTAAGAACTTACCGTAACAGTAGATCTTCGAGAGAGGCTCTTGCAGTAGGTAATACCTTCCCGCCCTCCATCCCCCTAAGCCTTTTCAGCTCCTTTTCCAGTGAGGGAAATATCCGCTTCTCTCTCGTCCGGTCTCTTGTGGCCTGTGGCGGGAAAGAACTGGAAAGGCGGGCGTGAGGGACCACCCCTTTATACCGACGTCTCCTGATGCCGGTCACCTGACGTGGGGGCAGTCCCTCGCCAGAGACTGCTAGCTAGAAATATTTCTGTGGGGTCCTGCCGCCTGCCGACGTCAGTCTTATATGTAATTACCTACTGCAAGAGCCTCTCTCGAAGATCTACTGTTGCGGTAAGTTCTTACGTAACTGTACTTTCTGATATTCAGCAAAAGGGCCAAACATAGTCCTCATTTGTTCGGAACCAACGTGGTGGCAATAAGAAAAGTGCCAAAGTAGAATACCAAGATGGAGGTTGTCTTCTCATGATTAGTGGCGGGAAGGTGCCATTTTAAGTAAAAGATGCAACGCATGCTAAGATACTATACTGTCCATGGCACAGTAGATTATTATCAACATTCAAAATAAACATTTAACAGCTAAACATTTACCTGACAGTGTAACTTAGCAGTAATAGAGAGTATAAGTCCAATGAGAGTCGTCTGGCCCTTCCCTGACCAAACCTGACTCCTGATCTGTTACCAGCCAATGTGAAGAGCTACAGGCATAACTCCTTAGGAATTGTCCTCCGATTCAGATTCAGTCCCTCAAGTAGCAAATTCCTGGCCAGTATGGGCAACAGTTTTACTCACATCCTTTGGATCTGTATAAATGTAGGTTCTGCCTCCATACAAAATCTTCGGCCTGGCAGGAAGCATCAGGACATGTTGGATTCCCAAGGCTCAGAGCTGTTGGCGCAGTCCATTGAACGCCTTCCATCTGGACTGGATGGAGAAACTGAGGTCCAGGAAAAGGTGAATGGCATTCCCATGCCACTCCATGGCTTCAGCGTGTCTGGTGGCATGTAACATCATTTTGCGTTCCACTTTGTCCATGAGGACAGTCATGATAGTCCAAGGAGGAGCAGCATTGCCCAGGGCTCTTTGAGAAGTAATTCTGTATAGTCTTTTTTTTTTTGTAAAGTTCTGGAAATGCAGATGGTCAGTAAGCCATTGAATTATAAATGCTTTAAAGTCCTCTTCTCCAGCATCCTCTGGCATTCCCACCATCCGATCGTGGGTGGCCCTAGCCTGATTTTCCAGATGCTCAAGATGTAGCTGGAGCACCACATTTTCTTTAAACAGGCCTGCTGCCATTGTAAGGGCTTTAGCTGCAGTCGGAAGCTGTCTTGACCTCACCTTGGACACCGATCACAGTAGCATCCAGGGTACTAATCTTACCGACCAAGGCTTCTACTATAGCATCCATACATTGGATTGCTTGAAGCAGAGCTGCATTGATAGGCTACCCAGCCTCGAATGCTGTGGAGGATGTCGATGGTGTGGAGCTGCTATGGGCATTGTCTGTTTTCGGTCGTGCTTCATTGGGTGGTTGGCGCCCCACATATTTATTCTCATAATATTGATTTCGATATCAAACTGCAGCTTCAGTCAAGGCATGCTATTCTACCAACAGAAACTGCCAAAGTACTGTATAAATAGCTGTTTTTAGTAAAATAATGCTTTTCCGGTCTGGAGCTGCAAACACACGCGTGAGCACAGTTTGGCAGTTGGCTCCACCCACCCTCCCTCCATTTTTCTTTATCCTCCTTCTCCCTGCCTAGGATATATCCCTTCCAGGGTATATCCCTGTTAGATGTTAGATGTTATATGCAGCATGTGCCTTGGGCACCATCCAGTCTAACGCCACTGAGCAGTGGAGAGTGCTCTTCCCTTTGTTTTGGATCAGTGTCTAGCTTCATATAGGGTACATCCTCTTGGTTGATGGGAGAAGCAGGGCATATTCTTCTCCTGTTGGAGGTTTTGGTTGGTATCCCTTGCCTCTTCTGTCTGTGCTTCAGGCTTCACTCACTCTGTCTGGAGCATGCCAGAGGAGATAGCCACATCTTGACTCCCTAGGACTGCTAGTCCTGGAACTTCTATGCTGTCATCCCTACTTTTCTCCCATTTGTCTTACAGAACAGAGGGTTATAGGTTTACTCTTGAGTTTACACAAGTTCTGTCTGGTAGCATGGAGCTGTTCTTTTTTGGGAGTCCAGATGTCCCATTTCCATTTTGGCATTTTTTCCATCTCATTTGCTAGGGATCCCAGCTGGGATTTCCTCTTTTGCTACTTCTACCAGAGCCATTTGTTCATTGCTACTACCCTATCCTTTTACATACAGCTATCCACACTCTGTCTGGCTAGTGGTGAGAGGCTCTGGCTCTTTTTTGACCCACTACCCTTAAAGTATTTATTTATTTGCTTGTTTATTTATTTAAAAAGTTGGTAAGTGGGAGAGGTACACTGAGCCAAGACTCATTCCAACGTTACTGGTAATTCCAATTGTGTGTCAGCTCTGTCCATGAGCAGGTAGGCCCACTCAGGTTTCAGTGCTACACACTCCATTGTGTGTCATCTGTCCTATATTGTATATAGTTTCCTTAGCTTAGGGGTTTGTATGTGTTGTAGGCTAACCCTACTAGTTTGTGTATTTTTATTTCCTGTTTCTAATCAGTTTTTTTGGCCTACAGACTTGGACAGAAGCGTTGACTGAGGGAGTCTAGGAATGGGCATATCCTAAGACTTTTCTCAGACTTTTGTCCATGCTGGCAGGGGAGGACAGCCCATACTGACTGCACAGTCTACCCATGGACGGAGCCTACACACAACTGGAATTACTGGTAAGGAAATTATAATTCCCTTTTAGAATGCCAGGGGGAGTGTGACCACACTGTAGAGTTTGAAGTTTAACATTCTGAAAGTTCTGTGTCCCAGGCAACAACTCGAGGCTGAGATGATGCAATTTTGTGTGACTCACTAATACATCCTCTAGAAGAAATATCATTACTATAGTGAGTAATTTTTTTTTTTTTCAAATGTTTTGATTTTCCTTTCCCTGCAAGAGGCTTAGAGCTGGAGTTGCACAGCAGTAGGCCCCCACACCTGCTCACACCATCCTCTTCCCACAACTTAAGCCCCTAGGAATTAATTTTTTTAACAAGGGTCAGAATGTTCAAATGGCCCCGAATGCCATAAGTCCCAGGTGTGTGGAACATATGGCATATGGGGCTTGCGGCATTCTGGCTGGTGATCAGTATTTTCGATTCCGTGTACCAGTTGACACAAGTTAGACCAACTTTTTCTGGTCTAGCTTGCAGCAATCCTGGGTACCCTATTTACAGAGCTTGTGCCACATATTTGGCGCAAACTACCGTAAATAAGGTGAAGTGTCATAACTGTGTCTGACCTACCAAAATTGGGTGCAGTTGCAGCAAAGGTGTATGGTGCAGCTGCGCCAAAAAATGGATTTGGAGCAGGGTTTGACGCAAGCCCTGTGTTGCCCTTAGAAAATCAGGCCCAAGGTGTTAATCCTCCATTTAACAATATCTGCTCCATATCTGTCCCAGTCCACCCATCCCCATCAGTCACCTACTCTAGGACCTGTGGAGCACAGTCCACATAGTTCCAGAGGAGGAGCCTAGTTGATGGTGCAGGGTCTGCAGTGGGCTGGACTGTCATCCTGCGCAGTCGGGGACTTTCCTGCATCATTCCTTCTCAGGGTTACAGATCTTGCATCACACGTGCATGCAGAGATTAGCACATGCGTATCAATGTCCAAAGGTGGCCCCTCCCCAAGTGGACACTCCCACCATGCGCCACCAGGCTTCTGTCGGGAGTCAGGCAAGTAGTGGTGCAAAATTCCCCCACTCCTCAAGAGAGGAGAGCAGTCCATGGGTGCTCTATCCTCTCCCCATGGCTGGCATAGCAGGCAGTAGCTCTACCGCCATTCTACCAGGCAGGATAGCCCATAGGGCTTTTAAGGAGCCCTGACCTCTTGGGGGAACTAAGAAAAAATTAATTTAACTGTTCTGCCTGAAAAAGTTTTAAAGAGCCAGTGGTGCCAAAAACAACAGACAACATTTTTTATTTATTTTTTATAAGTAGTCAGTAGTTACTTGAGAAGTATTTTTCATAGTTCTCTTAATTAGATGACTTTCTTGATAATATTGCTGGATGTGATGTATAGAACAGCCTGTGCCTGGAAGCAGACACATCTAGTCGTGTTCCCCTTCATACTTCATCAGCATTGTGATCTCAGGTATGCCCCCCTCGACAGCGACACCATTAGAGCAAACAACGTTGATGCCGACAACATTGACATTTCACTGTAATGGTGCACCTGAGACCCCGGCACCATGTCTCCCAGTCCTACACCCCCTTCCCGAATCAACTCGGAGTTGATTATATTTAGTACGGAGGATTCGAGGGGCAAAGCCCCCCAGTAGAAAAACAGACCAGGTTTCCTTACGGATTTACGTCAACCGCAACTTGCAGTTGACATATATCCGTCGCTGTGATGCCAGTCGACAAAATAGTTGTCGAACTGACATCATAGAGCCGTGATCTCACATATTGTGACATCACAAGTGACTGCTCTGACAGCAGGTGAGTGAATATTCTTGGTCATTCGTGATGTCATAATCAGTGAAGTCACAATGCTGATGAGGTGTGTAGTGGAACTGCATTAGATATGTTAGCCTCCAGCTGGAGTACTGTTCCAAACATCACCCCTAGAACTGTCAGGTAGAACATCCATAAATAACAAAAGGGAAAAGAACAAAGACTTAAGATATTAAAAAAGTAAAGCTGACTACTTTTAAAAGTTTATTTTAATGTCTGGTGGTGTACTAGCTCTTTAAAATAGGGTGGAGCAACCAAATTGCAAATGTCTTGAAAGTCTTGCTGTGTTCTTTCGTCTTTTCCCTTCGTAATGCAATATAAAAATGTAATTTTTTAGTGTGCACTTTAACCCCTTATCACCAATGTTGCCCCGTTTAGCTGGGGTGCACCCAGCCCCATCCCCAACTTCTGTGGCACTTATTTGACCCAACAATGTATCCCCCAGAACAGAGCCTCCATAGCTGTCTCCTAAATGAGAGACTCCTAGGTGGAGAAAGCCAGTCACAATGATGCCTCTCCTTGCTGTTTCTTCAAGCATGCACCCACTAAGTGTGCAGACACAGAGCTCGGCTAGTGAGCTCCCTCTCCTAGTTTGCCCCATAACCTGCCACTTGTGGTCAGCCAGGTGTCAGTATTGTGGCCGAGACTGACTCTTCCTCTCCACAGATCCACCCAGATCCCCCTCCTTTCCTGCAGGCCCTCCAGCAGCCCCAGCTTACTGCTGACCCTGGGTAACCAGTGTTGCGAACGGCAACTCTGCTAACTCGTGAAGAAAATATTATTTTTGAGAACATGTGTATTACACAGAGGCCAGAAACTCAATTTCTTTCCAGTTGCAAAACAGGAACTGTACTGGGGAGCTAACTAAGCAAGTTCTTTCACCAAGCCAGTGTTTAAATCCATACTAAATGATGTCACTGAAGGATGTCACCACATTGGCACAGTCCACTAGCTGTTATTTGCAAAAAAGACTTGTCTTTAGGATGCTATGTGGCGCAGGGTTTGAGTGCAATCCCAGAATCTCATTCTGGAGCCTGCAGAAGACTACAGTACATGCGTTACAGAGGTGACACACTCAGCTCTCAGTGAGGGATGTAGGGAGCTGGTCCCCAGGCTTTTTATTTATTTAGTTTTTCAAACAACTTGAAGTCTTGCTGTATTCTGACAAGTGCAGTTAGCCCCAGCCTTTAAACTGCCCTGGAGAACAAAGGGTTAACATTTCTATGCAGAGCATAGAATGCTGAGCTCGAGCTCGGTTGATGTCTTTGTCTGTTTCCCTTTGAACGCTAACCATCAGATTCTTTACTCCGCCTCACTGAACAGTTGCTCCGGAGATTTCTCCTGCAGCTTGGTTCAAAAGTCGGTTTAAGTGTCGTTTTTTTCGTCAGTTTCCAAGTGAAAAAAGTTTCCCGCATAACTCGGTTCAGTCTCTGTCTGTGGTATCGTGAGTACTAGATAGTTTTGTACTGTGTTTCTGTGTGGAACTTGTAAAAAGTGTGGATCGGTTCGGCCGAAGCGATCATTTGTTTAATTCTTGTGTAAATTTTAGTGTGTGGTTACCGGTTCTTATCGGTTCTTAAAAAAACGTGTTTTAAAATGTTTTTTTCCAACACCCGTGACACAGTTAGGAACCGATAAGGGAGTCTTACCTGGTGGTTGCCGAAAAAAGGGTAAGTTTGGTTAGGTTGGCTGTGTCTGAGAAACCCAAGAAAAAAACCGGGCCCACTGGGTTTCAACACTGCAGTGAGTGTGGGGAGGTCTTTGCTAAGACCGATCCCCACACCACCTGTGTTTATTGTCTGGGGTTTGACCACCTCGATTCAGACTGCCAAATTTGCAAGAATTTTCCCAAATCTACCCTGGAAAAAGAGATTAGGTAGACTGAGGGAAAAGGAGGCCAAGAAATCCGCTGACCCAGATGGCCAGCCTGGTTCGAATCCCTAGGGGTCGGTTCCGACAAAAAGAAATCGAATAGAAAAATCGTCCGGTTCGGATCCAGAAGTCCATGTTCCAACCGCCGAAGAAATAGCCAAAGCGATTCAGATCGTGGAATCGCTTTGCCTGGTTCCGACCGATCCGGCACCTTTTGGCAAGGGCTCGGTTCAGTCGGTTCCCCCAGTTCACGATTATACTTTGGAAGAATTTTATGAACCGGAGTTTGAGGAGGAAGGGGAATTTGATGATGATGATGGTGATGGTGAAAGTCTAGATGTGCCTGTGGAACCGGACATCTCTCCAGACAGACCTTCAGGTGTATCCCCTCCTAGGCTTTCTCAATGCCCTTCCCACTTTATGTTCTACAGAAAAGGTGGCTGAGACCCTCCAACTTCCTATGGAAGAGGCAATGGAGGATCAGGAGGAGCCTGATTATGTAGAAATGATGGACATCCCAGAGTCCAGAAGACTGTCTATTCCCCTCCACAAATCTTTTGGGAAACAGACACAAAAAATTCTGAAGTTTCCCAATTCTATACCTCCTGTGGACAGAAGAATGGACACAAGAGGTATACACTCTCAGGCTCAGAAACAGAGTTTTTATACCACCAATGCAGCCATGTTGGGGTTGTGCAGGCTGCTGCCTGTGATAAGGCAAGTATTCCCTTGGCTTCACACCCCCAGACAAAGACTCTAGGAAGGTTGATGCCATGGCAAAAAAAGCTGTACATGGCATCTTCCCTGGGACTCAGACAGGCAAATTTCATGGCCTATACAGCAAGGTACCAGAAGTCCAAGTGGGACACTGTGTGGCACTGGCGAAACAGGCATCTCCCCAGCTAGCCAAGGAGCTGGAGGCGGTGGCTGCAGATGGGATTGAGGCATCTAAAGTTCAGTTTCATGCTGCTGTAGACTCTAATGATGTGTCATCAAGAGTCATGGCTACATCTGTAGCTCTTCGGAGAATGGCTTGGCTCAGATGTACTAGCCTCTCGCAGGATACCCAGGCTAAAGCCATGGATTTTCCTGTAGTCGGTAATTCTCTGTTTAGGGAGCAGACAGAGAATTACATGAAGAAAATGGATCAGTTCAGGACCACATACAGGAGTGCTCAGGCCAAGGAGAGGCAGGCAACTCCTCAAAGGCAGCAGTCTAGGGGCAGGGGCAGGCCTTTTCTAAGGCCTTTTTACCAAGCACAGGCCTCTTCTTCAGAGGGAGAGGCAGAAGGGGGATGAGCAGGGCTGCATCCAAGCCTCAGCCTAAAGCCCCTGCCAAGCAGACACCCTGATGGGCCTGCCCAGGTCGACTCTCCTATTCCAGTAGGGGGCAGGCTGGCTTACTTTGTCCAGAACTGGATGTCTGTTACATCAGACAAGTGGGTCCTGGAAGTAGTAAGCCAGGGACTGGTTCTCAGCTTCAAGAAATTTCCAAAGATGAGAGCCAGATCTTTTCCACCTGCAAATCTCTTGGAAACTCTTGCCCTAGAGGCAGAGGTTTCTTCTATTCTGGCCTTAAGAGCCAGAGAGAGAGTACCTACCCTACACTGGGGCAAAGGGCTGTACTCCAGGTACTTCCTGACCCCAAAAAAGACAGGGGAGTGGCGACCCATCCTAGACCTAAGATATCTAAACAAACATCTTTTAAAACCAAAGTTCAAGATGGTAACTCTGGGAATAATCCTTCCTCTCTAAGGCCAGGGACTGGCCAGTCCTGACCTCAAAGATGCCTACTTTACATTCCCATCAGGTGCTCCCACAGAAAGTACCTCAGGTTCGAGTTGCCTCAGGCCACTATCAGTTCAGAGCAATGCCCTTTGGCCTAACCTCAGCCCCAAGGGTTTTCACAAAGTGTCTGGCAGTAGTAGTTGCCTTTCTAAGAAAGCAAAAGATTTCCATTTTTCCATATCTGAACGATTGGCTAATAGTGGGCCAGTCTCCAGACCAAGTCAAGTCTCACCTGCAAGTGACCTAGCAAGTGCTCACTTCTCTAGGATTTCTTCTCAACCTTCCCAAGTCAGTTCTTGAACCAGTCCAGCTTCTTACTTTTATAGGGGCAGAACTGGACACAGTCAGGGCAAGAGCCTTTCTCCCTCTAGAAAGGGCAAGGGCTCTTATGGAACTAGCCTCTTCCATCAGCCTTTGGGTGTCTCGAACAGCAAGGCACTTCCTCCAGCTCTTGGGCCACATGGCAGCTTCAACAGCAGTAGTCCAAGGGGCAAGATTCCAGATAAGGGATATTCAGTTCTATCTGAGAGCTTTTTGGTCTCAGAGGGAAGATTCCCTTACCAAACTGATTCCAGTGACTCTGACCTTGATCCAAGCCCTCCAATGGTGGCAGGATCAGGACAATTTAAGACAAGGGGTTCCTTTTGCCACTCAGCCTTGTTCAGTGGTCCTTACCACGGATGCTTCACTACTGGGCTGGGTGAGCCCATCTGGGGGCCCTCACTGCCCAGGGGCTGTGGCCCCCCCCCCCGAAAATCCCTTCTCCATATCCATCTCCTAGAGCTCAGGGCAGTTTTTCTGGCCCTGAAAGCTTTCTCTCAATCAGTACAGAACAAGGTGTTTCAGGTCAGAACGGACAACACCACCACCATGTGGTACATCAACAAGCAGGGAGGCACTCGGTCCACGGCCTTGTGCACGGAAGCCATGAAGTTGTGGTCCCTGGCTTATTCCCTGCAAGCCTCTCTGGTAACAGTTCACCTTCCAGGAAAGGACAATGTGCTAGCAGATGCACTGAGCAGGATCTCTCAGGGCCATCACGAATAGTCCCTGGACCCTCAAGTGTTGAAAGTGATTTTTTCAAGGTGGGGCACTCCAGAGATAGATCTCTTTGCAGCTCCAGACAATCACCAACTCCCTCTCTTTTGTTGCAGACCTCCAGTCTTGGGCTCGGTCCCCCTGGATGCCCTGATTCTGAATTGGGAAGGGAAGTTTCTGTATGCCTTCCCTTCCTTCCCACTCCTGTTCAAAGTTCTAGTCAAAATAAGGTCTCAACCTTGCAAAGTGATTCTGATTGCTCCAGATTGGGCCAGGCAGCCCTGGTACCCTCTGTTGTGGTCCCTAGCAGTCCATCTTCCCCTGTCTCTTCCCAGGAATTACAACCTGTTAACATCCTCTCAGGGGAGGATTTGGTACCCCAATCTCCAGTCTCTCAATCTCAAGGCATGGCTCTTGAAGAGTTAGTTTGCAGATCTGCATCTTTCCCAAGGGGTTCTGGATATTCTCAAAGCTTCTCGAAAGCCCTCCACCAGAAAGACTTATAACTCCAAATGGAAGAGATTCAGCATTTGGTGTTCTAAAGACATATTTCTCCAGATACTGCTGGATTGCCTACTGTTCTGGATTATATGGTCCATCTTAATGGGCTAGGCCTCAGACCAGCTACTCTTAAGGTACACTTGTCAGCTGTTTCTGTGTTTCTCTCTATGGGGAAGTCTTCCTCACTATCCTCTCACCCTGTGTTCTGTAAATTTTTAAAAGGATTGCTTCACACCAATCCTCCTTTTGGAGACCCTGCCCCTGCCTGGGATTTGAATGTTTGCATTGCTCAACTTATGCAACCCCCTTTTGAGCCTATGTTCTCAGCAGAGCTTAAGTACTTGACTTGGAAAGCTGTGTTCTTGGTAGCCATTACCTCTGCCAGGCGTATCAGTGAATTGCAAGCCCTGTCAGTGGAACCTGATTTTATCTCCTTTCAGAGGGATAAAGTGGTCCTTAGAACCAATAGGAGGTTCTTGCCCAAAGTGGTTTCAAACTTCCATTTAAACCAGTCTATGTCTCTTCCTGTTTTCTTCACTGATCATTCTTCCTCAGGAGAGAGGAGGCTACACAATTTAGATGTTAAAAGAGCCCTTAGTTACTACATAGCGCATACCAAGGGTCACAGGTTTGACTCCCTCCAGTTGTTCCTCACTTTTGGCAAAGTAGGAAAGGGCAAACCTGCCACCAAGAGATCTATTGCCAGGTGGATTGTGTCTTGTATATAATTCTGCTATGAAAAACTGGGAAAAACTCCACCCTCAGGCCTGAGGGCTCATTCCACAAGAGGTACAGCTGCTTCCCTGGCTGCTGCTGCCAAGGATATCCCTCTCTTAGAAATTTGTCAAGCAGCCACCTGGAAAACAGTCCATACCTTTACCAAGCATTACTCTCTGAATATCCAGGCTAGGAGTGATGCTCAGTTTGCACACAGCAGTACTTCAGAGCCTATTCCCAAAGTAGGTTCTGTCCCTCCTCCATGGAGGTACTGCTTGTTGTTCTATTGTTGTCATAATACAGCAAGACTTCAAGTTGTTTGAAGAAAAAAATACTCACCTTAGTAATTATGTTTCTTCTATTGGAGTCTTGCTGTATTCTGACCTCCCTCCTTGCCTCCCCTGTCAGAACCTGTTTTTGGGAAGTGGGTGGGCAGGTGCTTTTTTCACACCCTCTTCTTGTATGAGTGTTTATTTTGTTATATTCCTGTTTGAGTTTTGAGTTTTGGGTTTCCTGACTTGAGTCATCTTTTGGTAGTCCAAAACTTTTTGTTGCCAGTTGGCTATTAAAAATTTTGTTTTACAATTTCCACATAGAATACTATTAAAGTGTTGCTCGTAAGAATCTGACGGTTAGCATTCAAAGGGAAACAGACAGAGACATCAACCGAGCTCGAGCTCAGCATTCTATGCTCTGCATAGAAATGTTAACCTTTTGTTCTCCAGGGCAGTTTAAAGGCTGGGGCTAACTGCACTTGTCAGAATACAGCAAGACTCCAATAGAAGAAACATAATTACTAAGGTGAGTAATTTTTTCTTGTTGACTGGGTAAGTGCACTAGACAATTTCTGCCTATTTTTAGGCATGACCCGGGGGAGGGGCTTTCCTGCACCCCTTGCTAGCTGATCACAGAGCAGTATTGGTGGTGGCTGGGAAGACAGCCGCTCACCCAGGCTGCCAGCAGGTAGAAACATACAGCTATGGTGACTGATCATTGAGAGGGTTGAGCTGGGGCTCCAAAAAAGGGGTAAACATAATAAATAAGGCTTTCTGTAGCTTTTGAATTTCAATGAATTCAGTCGTAACCAAACTAAACGAGAGATAGAATAATCTGCCAAATATCAGAACAAACCTGACACTTGCAACTCAAACTGTGCAAATCTTCTGGGGCTGGACCGTCAGCGCATTGGTAGAACTGCCACTTATGACTCAGGTTTGGGAACGAGTCAAGGGCCGGGGGGGGGTAAGAGAAGGACCGAGCGTCTCTGAGGATGCTCTTACTTCTCACAGGAAGGAGGGAGAGTGTGCTGCTGCCACAACAGCGCCACCTGGGTGACCACAGGTGGAACTGCAGATAGGCACTCCTTAGGGATGGGAGATGCTGGCTAATACCAGGCAGCAGCACGCTCTGGCATGCATGCTCGTTTATGACATCTTAAGAGCCGTTATGTTGAGAGAGGCATCCATAGATGACAGGCCCCCAGTACATCCAGACCCCCGCCATACTGAAGCACTGCCACCCTATCAACGACTGCTTTCGGGGGTATATCCCCCATCCCGACCACACCTGTGGGGCAAACCAAGGCTCCTTGAAAGGCCAGCGTTAACAGATAAGTGAGACTGTTGGGTCTCCGGGGTACTTTGGAGCTCCAGAAGGAGTCTGGTACTGGAGATGGACAGGAGGGAGAAAAAGTGCAGAGTTAAAAAAAAAATGTGCACGTTTCAAACATTGGAGGGCTGTTATCATTCAGAAGCTCTAAGACTACTTACAGTCACACCCTCCTGGTAGAAACATTAAATAAGAAATTATACATATTTAGACATTTGCATCTTGTGACTTTGCAAATGCAGGAGGTTATAAAAGTTAGAAAATTCGTGACAAATGTTACTTTTCTAAGTTGCCTAGTATGGATGCCTCTTTCCAGTGAAATTCATACCTTCGTGTAATACCATAAGGATGCTGATGTTCTGACTACCTAGATTCAGTTCACTATCCACACTTAGGCAGTCTTCCACTGAGCATACTCGGTCACCAGGACAGTTTTCAAGCTTGTCTCCTCCTACCACCCAACCATGTGATCCTCCAGCCCCCCTGTCCACCCCATACTCAGATCTTTTCTTCTACTGAAAGGAACAGATCTCCTTTCTCACAGCCTCTGGCTTGTGTTTGAGGATTCTGCTTTTCAAATGATTTTCACATTTATTTTTGAAATATTGCTCTAGTCTTCAAGTCAGCCTACTCCCCTGATCTTGTGGCATCTGCTCCTTCATCACTTTTGCCATGGAGTGGAAGGAAAAGCCAGAGTACAACAGGGGTAGTTTTGAAAGCAGAAAATGCCCATAACCAATGGGCATGATGCCTGTATGTAGTGCATAGGCCTGAAACATGGCGTGGCGCACTGTGCGTAGTACCAGGCCATGAACCCATCATGCCTCGAAGAATGCTAGGTGCAGCTTCTACAAGGTAGGTCTCAAGGACATAAGCCACCTGCAAGGTTAGCAATGCATGGAAGAGGAGACATCAGCCACTGGGGCAGTCCGGGTTCTCAAGTTGTTTTCAGCCGAGGAGTACACCTTTGAACTGGTAACTCCTCAGGATGGGGAAGGGTTCCAAGATTTTCTCCTGTACTGTCATTCTTTTGGGGATGAGTCTTCCCCTTATCATTGAAAGCACAAAAAGAAAAGCCACCATCATTCGTGGGAAAGCAGTCCGTCGAGGAACCATTCCCACTCCCCATGGTTGAGGGCATCATGAGCGTGGTTGCCGCTGATGGTGTTCATACTGCCTGGGGATTCCATGGCCCTACCAGTGGAGATTCTGAGGGATCAGTTGACTGAGTCATGGAGGATCTATGAGCCCGAGCAGCCTGTGTTGGGTGAGGCTGAGAATTCATCTCTCACTCAGGTACTGGTTCTGCCAAAGGCACCGCCAAAAACTGGGTCAGGTTGGACTGTGCCCCTGTCGAGACCCTTCCAGTGCAGCTGCCCCTGGCTGTCCTGACTCCAGTGCAGCCTCCAGCTTGACCACTGCCTCATTAGGTGGTTTACACAGAGTCCTAATAGCAACGCATTTGTCATACTGTCAACATTCATAATCAAGATTACATTTGCTTTCTCGATCTCGATGCTGCCACCAGTATTGACAATGGCGGTCCATGTAGAATTCATTTTCTTCATCGTCTGGCTCCTGCCATCAATGTTAAGCATGCTGCAAAAGAGAAAGTGGCATGGCAGCAGTGGGCGCTGGGAGATATAGCCCAGAGTTGGGGGCGACCGGCATTGAATGCCAGTCAACCTTTCCTGGTCACGGCCATCTCTTCTGACACCGGCTCTGCCACAGTGTCCCTCGGTCCTCCACCCAGCCCTGCCGGCAGTGCCACCATAACCAGTTCAGGTGGAGCCACCTTCCTGCAGCTGTGGGAGGACACCCAGTTTTAGGACTCACATCATGCAGGAAATTTGGCTCTTGAAATCTCCCCCTGGAATGCATACGAGACACCAAGCATTGTGTCAGGTTAAACTATCTGGCTGCCCCTGTATCTTCACTTGTTTTTTAACAAATAATGTTTAATAGTTTAACCTGACACAGCGCTTGGTGTCTTCGTATGTATTCAAGGTGGCGATTTCAAGAGCCAAATTTCCTGCATGATGTGTTTCATTAACATTATTTGGCACTGATCCTTGCCATTTGTAAGCTACCTGACTGAGACTTGCACCAGTTTTAGGACTTGAGGTCTGAGTCTGGACTTTATTATCTCCAGTTGGTTGTTGCAACCCTATTGGACTGGGTTGTCCATACCCCATGTCAGCAGTCAGTGCTCCTCTATCCAGATTTGGATTAGAAGATGTCCATTGTGTTGACCCAGTATTGACGGAAGGCCGACTCCTTGGCCAGTCGGTCCACTCTGGAGGACCAAGTGTCATTGTTGACCCTGCTGGACCATATGTCCACAGCTTTGGACACTCCATTGGAGGAGGTCTAAAGAAGGAGGACTTATCCCCTGAAGTGTGATTCATCATCCGGGTAGCTTTCTGTAGTGCCCAGGTAGTGCTGGGCCCAGCACTCAGTGTCTGGCAGCACTCAGCCTCATGCCAGCCTCCTCTGTGCCATATGGGCCACAGATATGCAGTCTCTGTTGGTGGTCTGTTTGGGTTTTTAGAACATTTGTTGCCGGAGGGTCTTGTGGCATTTGCGGTCTTTTACAAGGTGAAGGTGCAGGGTGAGTCAGACAGGCCATCAGACAGGAAGTCCAAGAAGCAGGATCTCCTTGTCCACAAGGTCTATGCAGCTGCATCTCTAAGCATCCAGCAGGCTAGATATGCAGCTTTGATGGCAAGGTTTGACCATAAGCTCTTTGACACACTCTCCAAAGACATCAAACTGCTCGCTGAGAACAGCGAGATGGAAGCATGGGAGATCAGTGATCTAGGACTGTCATTGTCAAAACATCAGTAGCAGGTGCACTGGACTTGGCTGACAGACACCTGACCAGCAGGGAGAACTCTGTCAATATTAGGCAAACTGCATAGAACTGCAGCAGGTTGATGTGGCACCATGGCTGGTTGGTAGAAGGAGTCAAACTTAAAGACTCTTCCGGTGACTGAACATGTTTAGTGGAAGACTGCCCAAGTGTGGATATGAACTGAATACTAGTAGCGGAACTATGGTTACAGGTAAGCAACCTCCATTTTTGTATAAATAAGCAGCTGTGATGAACCTTGGGTCGCAGTTGGAAGTGAACCACGGATCAGTGTGCTTTCCTGGTTACCAATTTTCAAATAACTAACTGAACGTGGTTAAAAACTACTGGAACAGAGCAGGCCAAGTGACACAGCAGTAGAGCTACAATGCAGTGGCGACATTTCCCATTTGGGAATGTAACCCCCAGTGGTAGAAATGGAAACACTTCACTGGGGGAAGCCATCCCCTTTTGTAGTATTGTGCATCTCTGATGGGTGATAGGGGTTAGGGAGAAACTTCTTCATCAAGTACTGCATTTTGATACTTTTATTTGCTGCACTTGTATGCCTTCACACAGCAACACTTTCCCCATTTTGCTGCTGGAACTGAGTCAGACTTAATTTTGCTCCCTGAGCTGACTTCGTTTTTGTCTGCCTCATTCTACCACTGTGTGTCTGCAGTGCAGTGAGCTGTCACCTGACAGACACAGGTTTGAGAACAGACTCCACGCTCTTTCCTGGGGGCTAACCAGGGGCACATTGTGGAGGTGAGGTGCTTGGCTTCTACAACTTGAGAGTGTGGACAACTCAGTGTCCATGCCCCATTTCCACAGTATGATCTCAGAGTGGCATTTGTGTCAGCTGTGAAGGTAGATTTTTTTTGTTTTGTTTTTATTCTGTGGTAACCAGATGAGGCCCACTAGGCACAAGGCATGTTTTCAGGGACGACCTGGGGGCACAGGGGAGATTACGCGACTTGTGCAGGGTCACCCAGTATGCAAGTGGAGGTTGTGGGAATCAAAGCCAGGTCTACTGAACGTACTACGCTCATTCACAGCTCGTTACTCTAACCTCTAGGCCATACTGCAAGCCCCATGTCCTCTTGGCTGGCGAACAAAGTACTGTCATGGTTGCCATTATAGACTGCGGACAAGGGAAACTGGGTGAGGACTTACAGTGATTCCAAACTGTATTACACCAATAGTAATTGACATAGTTATGAATATGGACTGCTGTCTAACATAAAACTGTCTCTTTTTATACAGGACCCAGTGCAAAGCATCGTGGGTAGCAGTATGTAAATCACGTTTGTGTTTCCCTGCTGTCTCCACACAGGTTTACAAGTAGTTCTCAAATCCATCATGAAAGCAATGATCCCCCTGCTTCAGATCGGCCTGCTGTTATTTTTTGCTATTCTCATTTTTGCCATTATTGGGTTAGAGTTTTACATGGGAAAGTTTCATACAACCTGCTTCCATAATATAACAGGTGGGTCTGCTTTGCTATCACTTCCTTCTTCTCTCTATCTGTAAATATGTAGGTGTCCCTTGCTAGCGCTGTGTTTCACTGTACCTTCTGTTGATTTCTCTCTTTCTGTGTGTTTCTCTGTTCCTATTTTTTTTTGTGTGTGTGTGTGCACTTGCGCCTCTCATGTCAGCATATATTTAAACCTTTTGTCAGTGAAATGTGGGTCACTATCAAATCATGGATACACATTTCTGACACTAGCAAACTAGGCTGGTAACTCGTGATTTTGTTTGTATAAAGTTTAATATTGATTTAGCATCTTAGACCCTGTACACACTAAGAACTGTTTTTGAAAACCGTTTTTAAAACCAGTTTAGCTAAACCATTTTAGTGCATCCACACTATTCAGTAACCATTTTTGATAATGGTTTACCGCGTCCACACTGCTAGTGTTAAACCTGTTCTCCCCGTAACTTTTGTTTCTCACCCCAGGAATCCGTCAGTATGCTTGACTAATGCAGTATGCCAGCTGGGTTCAGCTGCCCCAGAGGTGGAGACTATGCTAATGATGCTAAGGGAATTAGCCAATCAGATTGAAGTAAGAGAGTCTTGTTTGCTGGTGCTACTGAAAGTTAGTCAAATTCATTTCTTTGCTGACTGGACAAGTCTGCTCTGGAGTTTTCTCTTCATATCTTTGTTCTGAAGTACTTTTATCATACTTTTGGAGTTGTTTCCTTATATTTGTGCTGCTTTTGGTGACTTTTTTGATTTGTGCCTTTTTTTTTCAGTTTTTGCAGTTCCTTAGCTCCCAGGAACCGCAGATTTATCCGCTTATTTTGAATAAAAAATACTGCATCCGAGGTAAAATTTCCACAGTTTTTTATTTTTTTAACACTTATTTTTTTTCTGCGGATCCTTATTTTTATCAAGGAACCACCATTTTTACCATTTTTTTCTTGTTTTCTCCTCAGTTAGGGCTGGGAGCCTTACTTGGGAACAATATTTTTGTAGGTCTTCTGACAAATTGGTGGGTCAGACAGACCTTGAACAAGATTGGTATTTACTGTTTTAAATTGTTGTTTACTTTTTGGTTGTGGACAAGGCGGACTGCCACTACCTTGTTTATATTAGAACCAGTCACTTGCTTTTCTATGAGCTTTCACTAGTTTTGCTCATTCAGTTTAAAAATAAGCCTTTAAATTATGGCTTGGCAATCTGCCTCTTCTTGTATAAATGTAACCCCTAGATGGCGCTATCCCAGGGGCTACTACCCCTGCCTGATTTGCCACTAACAGGTTGAGGGGCCTGGAGCCAATGGCAGGTGCCTCCACCCAGAGGTCAGGGTTTGCAATAGTTAAACTAACTTGGTCACAGCCCTCTGGGACACTGCAACCCCCTTCTTCCCACTAGTGGCCCACACAATATATCAGAATTACCTTCACAGTATACCACTTACCCCCAGGTCTGGTTCGGCACTGGGACCTCCTGTGAAGTGAGATACAGTGCAACAATCACAGTACAGTACTTTAACATAGACAAATACCTCAGGTAGTATAACTTTGCTGAAACAAGCAGCTCTGATTTATTTAGGGATATAACAAGGACAGGGGAAATCAGGTTAATTAGCTTATCACTCTAATAATCTACCTATGGCTCTGTGCACAGGCCTATCCCTATCAGTTACTGTCCCTGGGTACCCAAGCCCTAGTGGCTAGTCCAAACCGTGGCAGCTGGTAGGGGCCCTTTCACAGAGAAAAGGAGAATTAAACAGTCAGCAGTACAGTAATTCCATTTGGATTTAATGTGGCAATTCAACAGGGAGCAACCCTGAATTAGTACTCACGACCTCCAAATAAGATAGGGTCCTTCAATGTCAGCAGGGCTCACTTGAGGTACACAAACCTCTTCACACATCCATATAAAAGAAAGCACTATACCAGGCAGGCTGCATCTGTATCCCGATCGCAACTACTGCACAATACCGGGAGAACACACAGCAGATTCAGTTCCTGACAGACCGAGTGCAATTTTCAGCAATTCTTCCAGTCTTCTACAGGGTGACTTGGTTTCTACCTTCAGAGATCCTTTGATTCTTTTCACAGGACGGATTCAGTCCTAACAAGCTGCAGACCGAACTCTGGGCCTTACACACGCTTTTTGACTAAAACTGCACACTGAAAAGCACAGGGCTCCTTCCTTCTTCACTGCCAAAGCTCAACTGAACTCCAACCGACAAAACCGGCACTTCCTTTGAGTTCCTCCCAGTTCTTGACTGGATTGGCTGTCACTCACAATAGACTGCTGCTGTTGGTCCAAAAAGGCACTGAAGTCTAAACTACATCTCCCAGAGTCACTGCCCATACAATCCTCTTGTGGCTGGCTCAGATTATGAGTCCAAGTTCTGATTCGTCCAAGGCACCATTTTAGAGCTAGCTTACCCCACACTGATTGGTCCAGTTCAGCAGTTCAAAACTAGAATGGGGAACTAGCAGACACAGTTCTGACTGCAAGAAAGCAGGTTAGACAAACTGTAATTTCATTATTACTCTAAATAATTTCTGGCAAACAGTTACATCTTTCAGATAGGTTCCTTTGCACTCCTAGTGACTGCAAAATGAAGTGAATTGGCAGCAGCTTGAGTGGTACTCAGAGAAGCACACAGTCCCCCATACAAACTAATTATGTCTGCAAGCAGACAGCTCTTAAAGAGACAGTACCAGAGGTTCTAAAAACACTCACTGATAAATGGCTTAAATGCCAAACACCATTCAGGCTTGAGCACTCAAGCAAGCTCCTGGAAGTCTTTTGGGAACCCCATTTGCAGGGGTTACACCCTTCCTGGTTTGGGAAAGCTTGACGTCCGCCAAGCAAGTACCTCCATAAGTTTCAACTGCAACCATATACATTTGCATTAGGCTCGCATATGTAATCATCAGTCAATATATCATTTACCAAGAACACATTTCTGAAACATTGCAGTATGCGTCACTCTTTAACAGTATTACATACACATTGTACCATAACTCAAGTTATTACCTCTTGTACATGAAACCTGAAGAGAGGGGCCCTTCCATCAGTTACCTTTGGGGCTGGAATGGGCAAGGGCACCATACTTAGAGGGCAACACAAGTAACTTGAGTTAGCACTGATGCTCAGTTTGGGCAATGAGCTCGGGACACATACACTCCTTTATGGACAACATTGAGAGGCAAATCCACAGGCCTCCCAAGGAATCATAACTGAGGTGCACCACAGGCTTTACAGCTCGACCAGTCTTTCTAGGGGAACTGTTACAGTCTCTGCATTCTGAGCCTCATTTTCAGCATTGTCCTCACTTGTCAGGGAGTCTCCATGGGGGTAGAGAGGCTAGAACTTGGGGCACTTTCAGCTCCAGGAGTTACAGTTTCTGAGTCCACAACATTTGGCTCGCATGGAGAGCTTTCGGACACTGGCAGTGGACTGTCAGAGCACTCAAAATACTCTTCTTGTTCGGGTGTATCACCAGTCTGCCCCAATCTATCATTTTCCTCCCCTGAAAACTCAAACAGTTCAACCATGCACAATGATTCCATTTCATCTGATCTGATGCTTTGCACTTCACTTTCTGGGAGCAATGGCTCCAAGGATGAAGTTGGGGCTTAGACAGTCCAGAAGGCCCAGCTTTGTCTCCAGAATTGACTAGGGATTGCCCAAAACAATTGACTCAGTTCGTAAGAAGGATAGTATTCAAAGTCACTCTCACTTTCTTCCGATATGGACTGACAGTCATGCTCAACTGGGACTTGTGAGGGGAACACTTTAACTTTGCTTCTGTAGGTGCAGACTTTCTGATCTTTCTTAGCAGCAGCTCTAGTCACTGGTCCAGAGGGGCATCTTCTAGGGCTCAGACTCAATTAAGATTTGTCCAATGGGCAGTAAATGATTTCTATGCATTGTTTTACATCTTTGAATTATTCTCAGGCCTTACTTTGTACACTGGCAGATCATCTAGTTTGCCCACTACAATGTGAGGGAGATGGTGCCATCTGTCAGCAATCTTGTGCTTGCCATGCAGTCCCAGATTTCTTAGCAATACCGATCTCCTCCTGGGTTCCTGTGCTTTCACCTTTTTATCATACCTTTCTTTGTTGGCCAGATTTCTTTTGCAGCCATGGTTTGAGCCAGTTGGTATGCATGAGTTAGCTGGGCCTTTAACTTTTGCACATACTGTAAATAGTTGTCAGCTTGAACCCCATCAGGAGAGACCCCAAACACACATCTACTGGTAGTCGAGCTTCTTCCAAACATCAGGCGGTAGGGGAGAATCCAGTGGCATCACTTTTGGTGCAGTTATAAGCATGTACCAGGGTGCTAATTTGTTGGCTCCATCTAGGCTTGTCCTTTGGGTGCAGGGTGCCTAGCATATCTAGCAAAGTGCGGTTGAAACGTTCAGGCTGTGGGTCCCCTGGGGTGGTAAGGAGTGGTTCTGGACTTTCGCACCCCCACAGAGAAAGCATCTCTTTGATCAGACGACTCTCAAAGTCTCTCCCTTGATCAGAATGGATTTTTTGTGGAGCCCCATAGTGAACAAAAAAGTTTTCTACAAGTACTTTGGCCACAGTGGATGCTTTCTGGTCTTTGGTGGGAAAGCTTGGGCATATCTCGTGAAATGGTCAGTGACCACCAGCACATTACTGATATTTCTTTGATCTGACTCCAAACTCAGAAAATCAATACAGACCAGCTCCATGGGTGCACTGGTGGTGATGTTAACAAGGCAGCCTCTGGGGCAAAGCTTTCTCTGTAAAGCAGCTACATAAGTTCGAATGTGTTGCTCCACATCAGCCCCATCTTAGGCCAATAAATCTGGATCTCACCAAGTCAAGTGTTCTGTCTATACCAAGGTGCCCCATGTGGTTGTGCAAGGACCTCAGTACTGAGTCTCGAAAGGCAGTGGGCAGCACTAGTTGTTGTTTGTCTACTTGTCCCCCTCTGTCTACTGTTTCTCTGTATAACAGTTTATTGATCAGTTTCAACTTAGGACCTTCTTTGTATAACAGTGCAGTTCTCAAATCAGTGGAGCGTAATTTGGACACACTCTTTCCTGCATAGAGGGCTTCTAAAGCTGCTTTGATCATGGGATCGCGGGATTGATCACGAATACTGTCATTGTCCAGCTGAGGCAGTGCACCAATGTTATTGCAGAAAAGTGGCAATAAGCAGCAGGTATGCAATTCTCAGAGGCTCCCAAGCAATCCACCATGCAGTCCACTAGCTGTGGACATTGTTCCTCCCTGTCAAACTTCGCAGAGTGCCCGAATGTCAGGTTCTGCCAATCGGACCCAATCATTCTGGGGAACAGGCCTCCGGAGAGAGCATCAGCATCTATGTGGTTCAGACCTGCTCGGTATTCGAGAGCATAGTCATATGTAGATAATGCAGAAAGCCACCTATGGCCAGTGGCATCCAACTTAGCTGAGGTCTGCACATAGGTCAAAGGATTATTGTCAGTTTTACTAGTATTTTAGCCCCATACAAGTACTCATGGAATTGGTCAACAATAGCCCACTTCAAAGCTAGGAACTCTAACTTATGTACAGGATAGTTCTTTTCGGATGGGGTCAGGCTTCTACTGGCAAAGGCCACTGGTCTCAGGCCATTCTCGCGTTTTGGTACAACACAGCCCCCAACCCTTGCAAGCTAGCATCAGTGTGCAGGACGTAAGGTTTTCTTGGATCGGCATAGGCCAGCACTGGAGCATGGGTAAGTTGATATATGATCTCATGAAAAGCAGTCTCACAATCAGGAGTCCAGCTGGCCCCAAATACTTCACTCGGATGAAAATACACTCTTTCAGTCTTGAGGACGCTGACTTTTGGTATTTTTGTGGGTTGGGGATACCCTTGAGTAAGGTTAAGTAAAGGGCGGATCACTCTTGAATAGTCCTTGATGAAGCGCCGATAATAACCACAGAATCCCAGGAATCTTTGCAGTTCTTTTAGATTTTTGGGCTGTGGCCAGGTGGTCAAGGCCTCAACTTTACTTGGGTCGGTCTCTATTCCCTCGGTGGATACTATGTGTCCCACTTACTTTACTGATGTTTGAAAGAATTGACACTTATCAATGGACAGTTTAAGGCCAAAGTCCTCCAGTCGGTCCAATACCTTAAATAATCTGCTCTCATGTTCCTCCAGTGAGCTGCCAAACACAATAACATCATCTAGGTATACCAGGCACTCTAGTAAGTTCATGTCCCCACTGCACGCTCCATCAATCGTTGAAAAGTGGCTGGGGCACCTGAAATCCTTGAGGCATCCTCATGAATTCATAGAAGCCAAGTGGACAGATAAAGGCCGTCTTCTCACGGTCTTCTGGGGCCATCGGGATCTGGTAGTACCCACTGGAGATCCAGCACAGAGAACCACTTGCTCCCGCTTAGGCAGTCCAAGCATCCTGAATGCGGGCATTGTGTACTGATCAGGATAGTCCGCCGGTTTAAGGTGCGATAATCCACACACATCCTTACTGTTCCATTCTTTTTTCCTCACTACCACAATGGGGAAGCATAAGGGCTTCTGGATTCTTGTATTACACCAGCAGCTAACATCTCTTGCAGATGCCGCCTCACATCATCTATGTCAGCAGGTGCCAGGCGTCCGACCTCTCACGAAATGGTCTTTCGTCATGCAGCCGGATATTGTGCTCAGCTCCTGCACGATCCTACATCCCATTCCTTTAAAGAAAACACCTGGTCTCTCTGGGCAAGCTTCTCACTGATCCTCACTTTCCATTCAGCTGGCAGCGGGAGTCGCGAATCAAACAAGTCAGGCTGCTATTTCTATCATTCTTCCTAACTCTTGCTGCTGGGTAGCACTGCAGTGTCTGCACAATGCACATTAGCCAGGATGCAACCTCTGTTTACTCGAATGTCTCTTTCAGACACATTATGAACTTGGACCATTACCCTTCTGGCATAAGCATGGGCTCTAGCGGGCAAAATACTAGGCTTGACCAGCAGTCCCTCTGGCAATTTTCCATCGCCTGGTGCATCCAACATTAATATTTTATTCTTAACATCCTTTCTGATACGGACCTCTCCCTGTAAGGTACACTGGGCATTTGGCGCCAGGATCAGAGACTCAGGATCCTTCTTCCATACAATTCCGACCGGTTCCTCTGGTTCTGTTTTTCAGCATCTCTCTGTGCCTCATAGGCCTTCTTAATTAAAGCCGAACTCTTAAAGCTCTACTAGTCTTTGACCCCTGTTTTCATAACACAACTGTGCCAGCCTTCCAGAACATATGAGCATTGTTCCAATCAACAAAGGGACACCATCATACAGTCCAGTGGGGACACACTAAGGCTAGGGTCTCTACTTGTTCGGCCACTCCAGCCACGGAGGTGGGGGAAAGACAGCCAAATTGGATATACCCGGAATAGGGTAGGCCTTCTCACTTAACCCCCATACATGCAGTCCTTCTAATGGTTGTAAGGCACGTCTGACAAATGCTTCTGATACCAATCCTGGAACATAATTGTCACTTGGGAGCCACTGTCTAATACAGCTCTTGTAGACTCCATTCACCTTTACAGTGGTCTCCATGGAGGGACCCACTATTCTGGACCAGTCTGAGAGGCGGTAGTGGGGCCTGGGCAACTGACCTTGTCACAAAAGGACGTGAATTAGCATTTTTGGTGCCCTCACTGGGGATCATGTCGCACCTCTTAACCACTGATTTCTTCTCCAAGCTCTCCTTGTAGCCTATATGCAACTTTGTCAGTGTCTTTTGGGACTGGCATTCCCTTTTCATGTGCCCATCTTTCCACAATTATAGCAAAACATACTTTCTGGAGTTTGAGCTGGCTGAGCGCCACACTGGGAGCCAGGGCGGGGTATTACTAACTGGAAACCTGGTGCCATCTCTGTCTGGCGGCGTGATAAGCATTTGGAGACATCTCGTCAGTTTCTCCACTTCCATGGTCAAGGAATCGAGTTCGGAGCTGTTATCAGCAGGAGATACATGGTGGGTACCCCCACCCCCATAGCAGATGCAGTCGGATATAGGTCAGGGCCCGATTTGCAGGCGTGGCCTTCATAAAGGGACTGTGTTTGAATTCGGATCTCTCTCAACAGTTCGCCCCATTGTGACATATCTTTTTCCTTGTCAGAGCACTCATTGACTGCCAACCTCTGCCCCTGAACTTCACTTGATGGGTCACCCTCAGTCACTCGGGTCGTAGCCGCAGCTATTGGTGCAGGTCCCTCCCGAGGTCGTCTTTTCTCAACTCCTCGAATTTCTCTCATTAACTCATCATAGGAGGGTGGGGATTCTAGTCGATCTGCCAGGCGTAACTGAAGCAACAGCAGTTCTGAGAAGGGGGCAGACTTAAGGATCCTGTCCAGCCTGGTTCGGTCCAGTTCAATCGCTGGCAAACTACCTTTTCTGAGGCATTCTTGCAACAATTTTTCCAGCCGAGATACATACACAGACAACAACTCCCCTTGGTACTGTTGTGCATCTCTTACTCTCCACCATAGGTCCTCATCAGAATCTGGGCTCCCATACACATTCTCCAAGGCCTCAAGATAGGCCTGTGCAGTCGCTTCAGGGTTACTGGCCCGTTTGGCACGGATGGTAGCCAGGGCAGGACCTCGGAGGCTCTCACTAACCCTCTTTCGCCTTCTCGTAGTCATTGCCATTCTAGCACTTGGGGCAACATAGTCTATCCAGGTCTCCCAGTCATCCTCCCTTGGGGGTGGGGAGGGTGCCAGAGAAGATCCTCAACCTTCGGTAAGAGTCGTGACTAATGGCAGGTGCAGAAATAGGAGTCTGCATTGGTTCAGCCACCATTACGGGCACTGGAGCAGGAGAGGGTGTTGGGGAGGAACACCCAGGTGGCAAGAATAGTTTCTTCAAGTCCTCCACAGTTTTCCCTCTCCCAGCAACCATTCAGCAAATTTCTCCTCAAAAGTTTCAGATAGTGGTGGGGCTGATTCCCCCGGTCTTTACTGTCCTTAGTTATCACTCTCCAAGCAGTGAGGGCTCCTCTGGGGTAATGGTCTGTGGCACTTTGGAGCTATCTATGGGATCCTTAAACTCTACTAGGGCCAGGAAAGTGTGGGTGAGCAGATTAGCATGCCGACCCACCACCACAGGGTTTTGTAAACCTTCCACCTTGGAAAGTACTCCTGCACAGTGTCCGTATTGATACCCAGGGGATGTCCAGGATAAGCATAGCATTTTGGGGTCGATCTCCTCCCCAGTACACCACTCCACCAGCCGGTGCACAGCCACTTCTGTCGGGTACCCATTTTTTCTTAACAGTGGTTCGTAAATATGGCCACTAGAGGACACACAATCCCAGCGGTGAGCCTCCAAGATGTAACCCCTAGATGGCGCTATCCCAGGGGCTACTACCCCTGCCTGATTTGCCACTAACAGGTTGAGGGGCCTGGAGCCAATGGCGGGTGCCTCCACCCAGAGGTCAGGGTTTGCAATAGTTAAACTAACTTGGTCACAGCCCTCTGGGACACTGCAACCCCTTTCTTCCCACTAGTGGCCCACACAATATATCAGAATTACCTTCACAGTATACACTTCACCCCAGGTCTGGTTCCGCACTGGGACCTCCTGTGAAATGAGATACAGTGCAACAATCACAGTACAGTACTTTAACATAGACAAATACCTCAGGCAGTATAACTTTGCTGAAACAAGCAGCTCTGATTTATTTAGGGGGATATAACAAGGACAGGGAAATCAGGTTAATTAGCTTATCACTCTAATAATCTACCTATGGCTCTGTGCACAGGCCTATCCCTATCAGTTACTGTCCCTGGGTACCCAAGCCCTAGTGGCTAGTCCAAACCGTGGCAGCTGGTAGGGCCCTTTCACACAGAGAAAGGAGAATTAAACAGTCAGCAGTACAGTAATTCCATTTGGATTTAATGTGGCAATTCAACAGGGAGCGACCCTGAATTAGTACTCACGACCTCCAAATAAGATAGGGTCCTTCAATGTCAGCAGGGCTCACTTGAGGTACACAAACCTCTTCACACATCCATATAAAAGAAAGCACTATACCAGGCAGGCTGCATCTGTATCCCGATCGCACTTACTGCACAATACCCGGGAGAACACACAGCAGATTCAGTTCCTGACAGACCGAGTGCAATTTTCAGCAATTCTTCCAGTCTTCTACAGGGTGAGCCTGGTTTCTACTCTTCAGAGATCCTTTGATTCTTTTCACAGGACGGATTCAGTCCTAACAAGCTGCAGACCGAACTCTGGGCCTTACACACGCTTTTTGACTAAAACTGCACACTGAAGCACAGGGCTCCTTCCTTCTTCACTGCCAAAGCTCAACTGAACTCCAACCGACAAAACTGGCACTTCCTTTGAGTTCCTCCCAGTTCTTGACTGGATTGGCTGTCACTCACAATAGACTGCTGCTGTTGGTCCAAAAGGCACTGAAGTCTAAACTACATCTCCCAGAGTCACTGCCCATACAATCCTCTTGTGGCTGGCTCAGATTATGAGTCCAAGTTCTGATTCGTCCAAGGCACCATTTTAGAGCTAGCTTACCCCACACTGATTGGTCCAGTTCAGCAGTTCAAAACTAGAATGGGGAACTAGCAGACACAGTTCTGACTGCAAAGAAAGCAGGTTAGACAAACTGTAATTTCATTATTACTCTAAATAATTTCTGGCAAACAGTTACATCTTTCAGATAGGTTCCCTTTGCACTCCTAGTGACTGCAAAATGAAGTGAATTGGCAGCAGCTTGAGTGGTACTCAGAGAAGCACACAGTCCCCCCATACAAACTAATTATGTCTGCAAGCAGACAGCTCTTAAAGAGACAGTACCAGAGGTTCTAAAAACACTCACTGATAAATGGCTTAAATGCCAAACACCATTCAGGCTTGGAGCACTCAAGCAAGCTCCTGGAAGTCTTTTGGGAACCCCCATTTGCAGGGGGGTTACATAAAAAATTCAGAAGAGGGGTCCGCCTCTCAACAAAAGTCTAAAGACATGTCCTCTAAGGACTCCTTAGAAAATAAGTCTGATAAAAATAATAATAATAATAATAATGACCAAGCCAAAAATGAGACATTCACGGCAGGTTTCTGATTCAGGACCTGCTAAAAAGAAACTAAAAGAAATACATACCACTGCCCCCCGCTGAAAAGCAAAGGGAGACACCAGTGTCAAAACAAGATATATCCTCAGCGGAGGAAATGGCAAAGGCTTGACAACTGTATCAGACTTTTCAGGCTGTGGACACTCTTATTGGTGCCCCAGCAGGTCCTATTACACCTGTTCCCTCCGACCCTGGCCTCAGCCAGGGCATCTTCTTTGAGGGAGGTGATGATGAAGAGGAGGGTGAACTGCTTGATCCTGACCTTCAGGAGTTTGGTCTTTCTCTAATAACAAAGAGTTTTTCCCTCTCACTATACCTTTGTCCAACATATAGTGAATACTCTTGGCCTTTCTATTCAAAAGTCCACTGAGGAGGAGGAGGAGACAGATTTCTTAGACATGATGGGTCTTTTTCCTCCCAAAAAGCTTATCCTTCCAGTTCATAAGTCCCTTAGAAGGGTTACTTTTAAAATACTTCAGAATCCTACCTCCAGCCTGGGAGTGGATAAGAAAATATAGAAAAGTACCAGTTAGATAAATCTAATGCTGGGTACTTTTACATGCATCTGAACCATAAAGGAGTGGTGCAGGCTGCAGCCTGTGATAAGGTTAATGTACCCCTTTCTTCCCAGCCTCCAGAAAAAGAAAAAAAAAACTGGACACTATGGGTAAGAAATCTTACACCACAGCCGCTCTGATGCTATGCATCTCTATTTATATGGCATACGCAGCGCAGTATCAGAAAGCTCTCTGGAACTCTGTCCTGGCTATTAGCCAGCAAGCCCCAGTAAAAGTGGCTCAAGACCTTGTGGAAACTGTTAAAACTGCCTTGGAATCCACAAAATATCAGTTTCACATAGCTGTGGATGCCAGTTACACTGCCTCCAGAGCTATGGCACAGGCTTTCTCTCTCTCAGGAGGTTTGCCTGACTGAGAACCACCAATCTCTCCCAGGATACCCAAACCAAAGCTATGGATTTCCCCTGTGAGAACAACTCTCTTTTTGGGGACATACAGAAGCTTACATGAAAAAAAGTGGAAGAATGCAAGTTCACCTACCAGATCAGTGCAGCAAAAGAGAAAGCCTCTACTTCCTACAAACCCCAGGGTAGAGAGGGCAGAGGTAGAGGTTACTTTCCCAGAGCCTTCAATCCCATGCCAATTCCCATGCCTTTTGGTTGCTCTCAAATGAGAGGATTCTCTAGAGGAAGAGGTAGAAGGGCTCAGAAATGTACTGAACCAACCCCTTCTGTAAAGACTCACTCAGACTAAACAAAATCCCTGACTGGAAGGCCCAGGCTGCCTCCCCTCTCCCAGTAGTAGGAAGGCTGATCCACTACTTCAAAGAATGGCAACACATCACCTCAGACAAGTGGGTGCTGGAAGTGCTGGGTCAAGATCTTTCCCTGCGGTTCAAAAAATTTCCCACACAACAGGGCCACAGGAGTTTAAAACCTCTAACTCCCACAGAAAAAATCCTGCTGAAATTAGAAATAAAGTCTCTTCTGTCAGCAAATGCAGTGGAAAGAGTTCCTGCCTCCCAATGGGGAAAGGGCCTCTATTCCAGATACTTCCTCACTCTATAAACAAAAGTGGGGATTGGTGACCTATTCTGGATCTCAGGTACCTAAACAATCACCTGTTCAGTCCCAAATTCAAAATGGTCACCCTGTCAGTAGTGATTCCCTCCTTGCAACCGGGAGACTGGCTAGCCTCCCTAGACCTCAGAGACACCTACTTTCATATTCCAATCAGGCCCTCTCACAGAAAGTATCTCAGATTCAGACTGCCCTCTGGTCTCTACCAGTTTGCAGCTTTCCCTTTCGGCCTTTGTTCAGCTCCCAGAGTTTTCACAAAGTATCTTGTGGTGGCAGCCCATCTCAGAAGAAAGCAGATCTCTGGCTCATAGTGAACTAGTCTCCCCAAAAGGTCAGAGACTCCCTCAGACTTACTCGGTGCATCCTAGAGTCCCTGGGCTTCCTGATCAACACAGAAAAGTCCCACTTCGAGCCAGCTCAACTATTGGAGTTCATTAGAGCAGAGCTGGACACACAGCTGGGGAAAGCTCTGCTCCCACTAGACAGGGTGTACAACCTGCAAACCCTGGCAAACTTGTTTGTTGTAGGGCAACCAAGGCCAGCCAGGCAGTTTCTCAGGCTCCTAGGACACATGGCCTCTACTACAGCGGTAGCTTCAGGTGCCAGGTTTCAGATGAGAGGCATTCAGTACCAGCTCAGATCTTATTGGTCTCAGAAAAGAGACTCCCTGTTAAAGCTCATTCCAGTAACAGGGACCCTGTTGCAGGCTCTGGATTGGTGGAAAGACAAAGAAAACCTCAGGGAAGGAATATCTTTCCAGCAAAAGGAACCTTCCGTAGTGCTCACTATGGATGCATCCCTCGTATGTCGGGTGCACACCTGGCACATCAGTCCATAAGTGGGGTGAGGCCTCTAAGGGAGTCCAGATTTCCTATAAGTCTCCTCGAGCTCAGAGCTGTGTACCTGACTATCAAAGCCTTCACCCCAGCTAAAGGGTCAAGCTGTCCAAATCAAGACAGACAACACCACTGCTATGTTCTACAGCAACAACAGGGTGGCACAAGATCCACAAAACTCTGCGCAGAGGCCATGAAAATCTGGTCTCTGGCTTACTCCCCAGACATGCAGCTCTCTGCTGTTCACCTGCCAGGCAAAAACAGGGCCACCATCATGGGGGGACAACTGGGACTTTTATACCTGACCCTGAGCTCTGTGGGGCCCGGCCGAGAAGCCGTTTATTTTTTGAAGCCCCCGACTCCCTACCCCCACCCCCAAGCAACTGAAGTCTGTGGGGGGGGGGGGCGACTGCCCAGGCAGTAATTCGTTTGTTCCACTCCCAAGACAAGTACTTCCATCCTGGTCACTTGTTGCTTGACTTCCTCCTTTGTCTTCTTAATCGCCAGTGGTCCGGGCAGACCCTGCCTGTCGTCGGTGACGGTGCCAGTCTCATTCCCCTTAGTTGTTTCAGATTTTACCTTTTGTTGGTGCCTGGGGCAGGTGATGTCCTTGCAAGGGGTGGAGTGGAGGCGACTGAAAGTTTTGCGCCTTACTTGAATGTTTGTTCCCCCCTTAGGTCCACCTAAGCCCTTTAAATCTGGTGGGCCTGAAGGATGACACACACAACAACACACTAGGGAGACTCAAGAGCGAGCTGGAGTGGAGACTGTATATAGAGAGAGGGAGAGCGAGGAGCAGCAGTGCACCTGATTTGGGGATGGGAGGGATCATCGGAGGACTGGAGGAGCAGAGTGCGACTTGCGAGCAGAGCATGAGCATTTTTTGATTTCCTCAGCCTGGGAGCAGCGCTTTTGAGCTTCACTTCTGTGCTGCTAGTAGTGCCAGCCAGCCAGGACAGGAGTCACAGGACGGGGGAGGTAGTAACAACAACAAAAAAGGAAAGGGACCTGGGGGTAATCATATCAGATGACCTTAAGGTTAGCAAGCAATGTGAGAAGGCAGTAGGGAGGGCTGGGGGTATACTGGGATGCATAGGGAGAGGCATCACCAGCAGAAAACAGGAAGTTGTTATCCCTCTGTACAGACAGTTGGTGAGACCCCATCTGGAGTACTGCGTCCAGTTCTGGAGACCCCATCTCCGCAAGGACATAGACAGGATAGAGGCAGTCCAGAGGAGGGCAACTAAAATGTTGCAGGGTGTGCAAGAGAAGCCGTACGAGGAGAGACTAAAGGAGCTTAATATGTATACCCTTGAGGAAAGAAGGGAGAGGGGGGACATGATAGAAACTTTTAAGTACCTCAGTGGAATCAACAAAGTCCAAGAGGGTAGCATCTTTCAGAAAAAGAGATGTGCAAGAACAAGGGGACACAATTTAAAGATGGGGGGGCGGTTCAGGGGCAATGTGAGGAAGTATTTTTCACAGAGAGTAGTGGATGCATGGAACAGCCTTCCTGAGGAGGTTGTGGGGTCTAAAACTGGGGGAGAATTCAAGAATGCATGGGACAGACATAAGGCAATTCTTGTGGGGGGGTAGGAAGAAATAGGCTGTTGGTTAACTAGGATCTGCGGCCTATCCTGTAGGTAGGGAAATGGGCAGACTAGATGGGCCAAGCGGTCCTTATCTGCCGACAAAGTCTATGTTTCTATGGTTTTGGTCACCGATCGCGGAGCTTCCAAGAAGACAGTGTACTGGGAGATTACTTAAGTCGCATCAGTCAGGGCCACCACAAGTACACTCTGAACAAGCAACTACACCACAGTTTTCAGGAGGTGGGACAACCCAGAGATAGATCTCTTTGTTTTCAACCTCAGTCATTAAATTCCACTGTACTGCTGCAGGCCTGCAGCTCTGGGGTCAGTGCCAGTGGATGTTCTGTCTATGGATTGGACAAGAAGATTCCTGTATGCCTTCCCTCCACTTCCCCAGATTCTCAGGGTCCTTCTCAAAACTCAGAAGCCAGCCAGCAACAATGATTCTGGTGGCTCCGGACTGGGCGAGGCAGCCATGTTACTTTCTCGCCCTCTCAGTCAAACAGCCCATTCATCTGCCCGCAACTCACAGTCTCTCGACCCTGCCTCAGACAAGGTTAGCACACCCCAGCATAGAGTCTCTTCGCCTCAAAGCTTGGTACAATACTTGAGGAGCTAGAGTTCCCAGACTCTCAGTGTTCAGAACAAGTCCTCAGAATCCTTCAACTGGCCAAAAAAGCCAAGTACTGGAAAAGACGTATGCTTCAAAATAGAAGAGATTTTCTTTCTGGTGTAAAGACAGGCAGATTGACCCACTGCATGCTAGCCTGTCCTCTATACTAGACTATTTAATACACTTACAAGCATGAGGCCTTAGAACCTCATCTCTGAAAGTTCACCTGGCATCCATTTTGGCTTATATTACTGCTGATAAAGAGAAATCTGTAATTCCTCATTCCATCTTCAAGAAATTCTTTAAAGGCCTGCTGCACCTTCAACCCCCACTCAGGGAACCTGTTCCCGGGACTTGAACCTATGTATAGCCAAGCTGATGGAGTCCCCATTCGAACCTATGGCTACTTCAGATTTAAAGTATGTCACTTCGAAAATTGTCTTCTAAGTGCCCATCGCTTCAGCCAGAAGGATTTCAGAACTGCAAGCTCTATGCACTGAACATAACTACATTATTTCCCATAGGGACAAAGTAGTTCTCGGGACCAACAGGAAATTTTTTCCCAAGGTGGTGTCTGAATTCCACCTGAATCAATCTATAACGCTTCCCGTCTTTTTCACATACAAATCAACTCCTGGTGAGTGCAGGCTTCATAGCCTGGATGTTGGAGTAATCCAGGAATCTAGTAGCCCCCTGGGCATCACCCGTGGTACTGATCCCCAAAAGGAATGGCACCACACGATTCTGAATTGACTGCTGGAGGCTTAATAGCTGCACGGAGTCTGATGCCTATCCCATGCCCAGAACAGATGAAACCCTGGAGCGACTGGGGGGAGCCAAATATTTGACCACAATAGACCTAACAAAGGGCTATTGGCAGGTACCTCTGACCCCTGCAGCCAGGGAGAGATCAGCTTTTGTTACTCCATTTGGTTTATACGAATTCAAGGTAATATCATTTGGAATGAAGAATGCACCTGCAACCTTTCAATGGTTTGTGGATCGCATTCTGTCTGAGGTAGGTGAGTTTGCATTGGCTTATATGGATGATATAGCCATATACAGCCAGATCTGGGATGAGCACATCAAGAATGTACGGGATATGTTCCACAGGTTAAAGAATGCAGGTCTGACAGTCAAGGCGGAAAAGTGCCAGATGGGTATGGCAGAAGTATCCTACCTTGGGCACCGGGTGGGTAGTGGACACATCTGCCCGGAGCCTGCCAAGGTTGATGCCATCCTAGCCTGGCCTACTCCTACCACAAAGAAACAGGTCAGGGCATTTCTGGGGACAGCAGGGTACTACCGAAGGTTTGTTCCCCGCTATAGCGATCTGGCTAAGTCCCTGACAGACTTAAGAAGGAAAAGCCAGATACAGTGAAGTGGTCAGAAGGCACACAAGCAGCTCAGGTCCTCTCACACCCAACTCTTCCTCACTTATGGAGAGGTGGGTAAGGGCAGGCCAGTCTATAAGAGGACTGTCTTCCGCTGGATAGTCTCTTGTATCCAGTTCTGTTATAGCAAGGCTGGCAAGAAGTCACTCCAAGGACTCAGGGCCCGCTCTACGAGGGGTACCACTGCCTCAGTGGCAGCAGCAAGGAACATACTTGTGCTCAATATCTGCAAAGCAGCTACCTGGAAGACTGTACACACCTTCACAAAACACTACTGCTTAGATGTACAGTCCAGGTCAGATGCCAAATTTGGCACTGCAGTTCTGCAGAACCTGTTTCCTCAGTAGGTTCTGTACCCACCTCCTATCTGCACTGCTTTGTCGTTTGCATATGTGCAAGCATACTGAAGAATTCCTGGGGTAAGCAGAAAAAAATTACTCACTGTAGTAATATTGTTTCTTCCAAGATATTCTTCAATATGCTTGACCTCCCACCCATCCTCCCCTACATAACCTGACTGAGTAGTTCTGCAGTCCATACTTTAGCCACATTTTTCACTGTTTGGACTTAATACTTAGAGCTTTATAGTTATGGGTGTTTTATAGTTTTTATGTATTGTTCTTGTTCCTATAGTTTAATAGTTTTTCATAAGTACTGTTGGGGCCTTTTGTCCTTTAGCTTCAAAATGAATCTGACTGACCTCCAACTCTAGCCACAGGCAGCACTTCCTCTCCTGTTCTCTGATCGGCTGATGCCAAAAATCATTAGCATTGACTCCAACTCCAGGGCAGCTGACCTCAGTTGGCATACTGCATATGTACAAGCATACTGAAGAATACCTTGGAAGAAACAATATTATTACAGTGAGTAATTTATTCTTTGCAGATAACACTAAGCTCTGTGGGAGAGTGGACACAGTGAAGGGGGACAGGAGCTCAGAAAGGACCTGGCTAGGCTCGAAAAATGGTCAGGTATCTGGCAGCTGAGGTTCAACGACAAGAAGTGCAAGGTCATGCACCTGGGAGCTAAGAACCCAGGGGCCAGTTACTGGTTGGGAGGGGTAGAGGTGTCCAGTTCTGAGGAGGAAAAGGACCTAGGGGTAATCATCACAAGGGACCTGAGGCACTGTGCGCATTGCCGTAAAGCATCAGCCAGAGCCAACAGGATGCTGGGATGCATCACCAGGGGACTAACCTCCAGGAAAGGGGAAGTCATTCTGCCATTGTATAGGTCCTTGGTGAGACCACACTTGAAGTTCTGAAACATAGAACCATAGAACTTGATGGCAGATAAAGACCGCCTGGCCCACCTAGTCTGCCCATTCCCCTGCCTACTGTATAAGCTCCAGATCCTATTTGATCTACGGCCTACCTCCTCCTTCCTACCACTAGGTTTGCCTTCTGCCTGTCCCATGCATTCTTGAATTCAGCAACTGTTTTAGCCCCCACAACCTCCTCCTCCGGAAGGCTGTTCCATGCATCCACCACCCTTTCTGTGAAAAAATAGGGTGTGCGGCTGGCCCAGTGGCGCTAAGGGTTGAGGCGCTGGATGCTGCATCTCGCTCCATGCCGGCAACCTGGGTTCGGGAGTGGACTCGGGTCGCTGGTGGGTCGGCAGGGGGAAGATAGGCTTGGGCGTCCCACTGCTATGCTTGCCTCCTCCGGGGAAGGTACAGGCCAATGCCTGCACACTTGCCTGACTCCGAGCCGAGATTCGGAGTACTGCAAGCCCCTTACAGGGATGGCTGGCCATAGTACAGCATCGACGTCGGCGCACAGTGTTATGACGTCAAGGGGTATAGCTTGCTGTATGGGGAGGGAGAAAATGGAAAAACTGAGCCTGCCACCGCTGGGAAGATGGGGAACTATGCCATGTGCACGATTTGCCTCTGCCCACCCGACGGACCCAGAACCGACAATACGTAAGTTATGGGGTCTGACCCCGCCTCATCCCCACCTGGGGGGGGGGGTACAACCGCAGTTCCATGGGGATCTAGGGTCCATCAGGGTTGGGTGGTTGACAGTGGGATGTCAGTTGTTTCCCCTGAAGGGTCGGTGGTAGCAGGCTGGGAAAGGAGCAAGAAAAATGGAATTTCAAAAATAAAAAAATAAAATAGGGCGTGCAGTTCTGGTGCCCATATCTGAAAAAGGACACCAAACTACCAGAGGGGTGCAGCGTAGGGCAACTAAGATGATCCAGGGCCTGCAGGACAAAACCCTATGAGGAGAGGCTGCAGGAGCTCAATATGTATTCCCTGGAGCACAGAAGGGGGGGCATAATTGAAACCTTCAAGTATCTTAAAGGTATAAACAAGGTCAGTATGGATGGCATATTCAATCTCAGGGGGAATGGGTTCACTACGGGGCACAGTCTAAAATTAGTGGGGGGAAGAGTCAAAGGGGAAATGAGAAGGCACTTTTTCACAGAAAGAGGGGTGTCCAAGTGGAATGAACTGCCAGAGGAAGTGGTATCATCAAAAACAGTGGACAGCTTTAAAACGGGTTGGGATAGAGTGAAAGAGAGAGTCATAACAGGTGGGGAGATGGGTAGGGGGAATGAGAGGAGGAGGGAGGAAGACTCTGTGGAAAAGGGAGGATGGGCAGCTCCAATAAATTCGTCTGAGAGCTGCATACTCGAGCAGACTAGAAAGATCAAAATGGCCTGTTTCTTTTGGCATTTTTAAATGTTCGTATGTTCTCTCAATAAAATGAGATGCTGCATCCTGATGAGAAAAATATTAAAAGATTCATCATAGCATTGGGAAGGTTGTACTGTACCTACACTGTGGATTAGAAAGGGTCTTTGGTCTCCAGTGCTGTCAGTCCTTCACTGTGTACAAACACTAAATTCATTACAGTGTGGGGAAGCCCACACTGTACCTGCCCACACTGTACTTGCACTGTGCATAAGAAGAGAACTTTGGTCTCCAGTGCTGTCAATCCCTTCACCTTCTACCAGCTCTAAATATGTCACAGTGAGGGGAAGCCTGCACTGCACTTGCCCCACACTGTACCTGACTATGGATAAACAGAGAGTTTCAGTCTCCAGTGCTCTCAGTCCCTCATGTTCCACCAACATTAAATATATCATTGTAAGAAGAAGCCCACAGTATATTACTTCACACTGTAGCTGAATTGTGGATAAGCAGAGGGCTTTAATTTCCAGTGCTGATGGTTCTTCACCTTACACCAGCACTAAATATATTGTAATGTGCGAAGCCTGAACTGTACCTGTCCACACTGTTCCTAACCATGTGGATAAACAGAAGGCTTCAGTCACCAGTGTTGTTAGTCCGTTGCCTTCCACCAGCACTAAATACACTGCAGTGTGTGAAACCTGAACAGTTCCCATCCAAATTATACCTAACCATGTGGATGAACAGTAGGGGTCAGTCTCTAGTGCAGTCGATCTCTTATTTTTCACCAGCGCTAAATATACAACAAAAATGACAAAATGAACATGTCAAAGGGCATGAGTCTGTATCATAGGATATACTTCTTTCTACTTTTCCAGGTGAAATAGAGAAGGAAGTGCCATGCGGCACAGAGCTTCCATCACGTCTGTGCCCATCTGGGTCTGACTGTCGGAAGTACTGGGATGGGCCCAACTATGGAATCACACAGTTTGACAACATTCTTTTTGCTGTGCTGACTGTCTTCCAATGCATCACCATGGAAGGATGGACTGAAATGCTTTATCATGTGAGTCACCCATATGCCACGTACAACTTATCATGGGGGGGGGTGCTACTTCAGTGTCACTGTATATTGCTGATTATTGTTAGATATGGTGGTTCTAATCATTTGTCTTTGCTGGTAAAAGAATGCAGAAAACACTAGCAGAGAAAAAACACAAGTCCCATGTATTCCTCCCTTCCTCAAGAAACACGATTTTATGACATTTGCATCTTGGCCTATTTCAATACCAAATATGACTCTTTAATCCAAGTACAGAGCGGGGCCCAGGAATAGATACTTATTGATTGATGAAGATGTTTTTCTCAAGGTAAAGACAGGGTCTAACCATCAACAAAAATAATCACAAAACTCAAATGTGCTATATTTAAAAAAAAAAATCACAAATTATAAGCCTTTTTATTTGAAAACAGGAGTTTTGCCTCTTACAGTTCGTCTACAGCTTTTTGAAAACAGGAGTTTTGCCTCTTACCATCTATAGCTGAGGCTGATTCTGGAGCAAAAGCCATAAGGCCCTGCTTGAGACATCACAATAATTCTCAGAGCAACAGATTCTGGTATCAAAATGGAGCATTATCCATAGAGTTACCACTGGATTTAATGTCATGTAATTGACTCGGGACTTTTAGATAGGGTCTGTGGAATTATTTCTTGAACCAACGCATTTGTACCCACTGAAAAAAAGACAGATGAAAGCGAACAAACAGAAACAAAGTTCCAACGGGGTAGTGCTTCTCAGTGTTTTTTTCCAGACCTTTGTAACATTGTATTTTGTTTGTGTGCCATCATCCTGCTTTTTTCATTAACTGATTGTTCCTACTAGCGGGCTATACACCTTCAAGGACAGCATATCTGTCTTTGCTTTTTGTGTTTGTGGGCAATTATACCCCACATTGATCTGACTGGTATTGTGAACTCGTTCTGCGTACAGCGAAGGAGTGGAACAGGTAACTGTTGTCTTGGGCATCGACAGGCATCAGCAGAAGGAAGCAGGAAAGCAGGGGACTCTGCTGGCTGACTAAGGTAAGGTTCCTGGTCACTCCAGTTGTAAACCATCACTGCAGGGAAGGGTGGAGGGTAAACAGTAAACCAGAACTGGGAGTAGGTGCAACACTCTGTCTATAGTGGGAGTGTAAATGGATTTAAAGAACATCTTTCCTATCCTTTTCTGAAATGCCCCATAAAATATAACATGAATGTTTACCTCCTACTGAGGTCCTTGATAGATAAATTAGAATTTTTAGATGCAAGGTTTTTGGGAAGGAAGGGGTCATACTTTGGTTCTGTGGAGCTGAGTTGCTGATCCCTTCCACTTCCCTGTCCTGAGCGCCGCTCCCACCCTAGCACGTTTTGTGATGTAATTATATGGAGAGCGTGGGAGTGCACTCTATAGACTACTGTAGGGACTGGATTTAAAGTACTTTTTTTAAGACTTCGGGGTTCTGATTTCGGATATAGGGAAACACTAATGGCAACCTGTCTAGGGTCAGGTAGCAATGGATTAAGTGAAGGTGAATGTGCAGCTGCCTCAGTAGGAAAAAGCAGAGAAAGGTAAGGGGGGTAATGGAAGGAGGAAAACACCTTATACAAGAGGGGACTGCTTGTTGAGTCGGGTAGAAGGGAAAAATATCTAAGGTAAGGGTACAAAGAAGTGAAGCAAGAAAAAAAAAAAAGGAGAAAACTAGAAACACCTTATCAGGGATAAGGACACAAAAGTATTTCTAGGTGACACAGGGAAGTAGGACTTGGGAATGCTGGGAGTGGTGTAGTGCAGTGGTTGTGGGGTGGCAGTTTTCAGAGAGACCTTCTAGAGGTTGTGACTTCTGCCCCATCTGCACCCACCTCTCTAGGCTGAGGGAGAAGGTCACTAGACTCGGGACCAAGTTGGCTGGGATTCCGGGGACCTCATCCCCTACCCAGGGGCCACTACGTTTGCCACTGTTACCTCAGAGGATGCCAGGGAGGAGGAACTGCTGGAGTGTGGTGGGCTCTGAAAAGGTGGGGTGGTGGGTCAGGCACATTCCTCAATGGTGCCACTACAATTCCTGTGGCGCTTTGGCAGGGAGAGACTGTTGGGAGTAGACACCTGTGGTATTGGCCATGGAGGATGAGGTCCTCCATAGTAGGGCCCCAAAGAAGGGTGGTAGAGGACCCCAGAAAAGGGAGAAGCAACTTCTGGTGAGGAACTTGATTGTGAGGGGGATAGATTTGGGAATAGAAAGGAAGGGGGAAAGGGAAGTAAGGTGATTACACAGTGCCATGACCCAGAGGGATGGGAAGCAGATCCTGAGGATCGCTAGGGCAGCAGGGCAGGAAGGAGAGCTGGATGTCATTGTTCACTTGGGAACTAGTGACCTAGCTAGGGATGGAGCTGGGTAGTGCAGAGGGAGTTTAGGGAGCTGGGGAGGGGTCTTAGGTAATGCACTCAGGGCCTTTCTCTGAGGTGCTGCCTGTCTGCACCAGGGGGGAGGAAAAGGTTCCCAGTACCATGAGCTTCGATTCATGGTTGAAGGAATGGCACAGAGAGGAGGTTTTCAGCTACATTGGGGACTGGGGACTGGGGACCTATCTGGAGAGAGATAAGGGCTTATACAGGGGTGATTGCCTACGTCTGTCCAGGAGGGGAACCACAGTCCTCAGTGGATAGTTTAAATGTTACTTTGGTGAACATTTAAATGAGCTGAAGGGGGTGGCAGAAGGAATCAGGGAGGCATCAACTGCCCCCCCAACTGAAGTAGAGAGTATGGAGGACCCGAGGGGAAATGAATCCCCCACGGTGCAAATTAATAAAAGAAGCAGGGTTGTGGAAATGAAGGGGAATGGAAATAAGAGCATTTAAAAGAGAGGGTGGGCAAAATGGAAAAAGGGATTAGCAAGAAGAGTAATAAAATCTGGAAGGCCATCTGTGCAAATGCTAGATGTTTAGGAAATAAAATTCAAGGCCTGAAGGCCATCATGGCAGAGGCTGACCTGAATATTGTGGCTACTACTGAGTCATGGTGCACTACAAACCATGACTGGGACATGGCCATACCAGGCTATACTCAGTTCAGGAAGGACAGGATGGGAAGAAAAGGAGGGGGTATGGTGCTTTATGTGAGAGAATGCATAAAAGCAATGGAAAGAGGAGGAATCGGGGGGGTTGGAGGTACTCTGGGTCACCCTGGAAATGGGAAAAGGAACCACTATTCGCAGTGGTGTGATCTACAGACCTCCAGCAGAAGGGGAGAATTTAGATAAGATACTGGTGGAAGCCACTGGCAAGATGGCAGAAAAAGGGGAGATGCTGCTGGTGAGGGACTTCAGTTTGCCAGCTGTAGATTGGAGCCTCCTAGTTGCAGCTTCAGCTAGAAGCAGACACATCCTGGCCTCTCTGCAAGGGGGGCATTTAGTCAGGGAGCCAACTCATGATGGGACAGTACTAGACCTGGTGCTCATTAACAGGGACAGTGTTGTAGATGTCAAGGTGGGACACCATCTGGGGACCAATGATCACCGTACAATGTAGTTCAACATATGGACAGCTGCAAAATCGAACCACACAAGGCAAGGTTCCTGTACTTCAGGAAGGCAGATTTTAAAAAGATGGGTGAATGCCTCAGGGATGCTCTGGTTGGGGGGGGGGATAACCTGGGTTTGGTGGAGGAACAGTGGGCGAAGCTAAGGAATGGCATAGTGAAGGCAACAGACCTCTGAGCTAAACAAGTGAGCAAAAGCAAGAGGAAAAAGAGACCACTGTGGTTTTCGAAAGAAGTGACTGAAAAGGTAAAGGCTAAAAGGGTGGCATTCAGAAGGTATAAGGAGACACAGAGGGAGAATGATAGAGAGGTATATCACAGGAAACAGAGGGAAGTAGGGAAAGCAGTAAGGAGCACGAAGGTGCAAACTGAGGAGAGAATAGCCCAGGCGGTAACGAAAGGGAACAAGACATTTTTTAGGTACATAAGTGAAATGAGGAAGACCACGGCAGGGATTGTAAGGTTTAGAAGGGAAAGGAGGGACTGTGCAGAGGATGACCAGAAAAAGGCAGATATCCTGAACAAATACTTTTGTTCAGTGTTCACAAAGGAAGGAAAAGGGAAGGGGCCATAAAAAAGTAACAGGAGCTTTGGAGAAAGGTGGACATTAGTCCTTTTTTTTGAGACGAGAGTCCTGAAGGGACTCGCAAGTCTGCAAGTGGACAAAGTGATGGGGCCAGACGGGGTTTATCCATGGGTATTGAGAGAGCTCAGGGAGGTACTGACTGCATCTCTGACAGTTTTATTCAACAACTCAATGAAATAAGGGTGGTTGTGGAGGAGGGTAGAGGTAATCTCACTTCACAGAAGTGGTAGCAGGGAGGAGACTGGCAACTATAGGGGATTCACCGGGGGGGGGAGTGAAATGTCAGATGAATCTGATAAATTTCTTTAGGTGACCAGGGAATTAGATCAGGGTGGAGTGATGGACGTGGCCTACTTACATTTCAGTAAGGATTTTGACACTGTTCCACATAGGAGGCTCACGGGGAAGCTGGGCGGCTTAGGAGTGGGTCCAAAGGTGATAAACTGGTTAAGAAATTGGTAAGGGGCTAGGCAACAGAGGGTGGTGGTAAATAGATTTCACTCCAGAGCAGAAAGGATGACCAGCAGGGTGCCTCAGGGATCAGTACTGGGACCGGTCCTGTTTACTGTCAATATAAGTGATATTGCAGAGGAACTGGAAGGGAAGGTCTGCTTCTTTGTGGCTGACACCAAAATCTGCAATAAGGTGGCGACTTGGTGGGGGTGGAAAGAATGAGCTGTGATATGAGAAAACTCGAGGAGTGGTCAAGGGTATGGCAGCTGGGTTTCAGTGGGAAAAAGTGTAAAATCATGCACTTAAGGTATAGAAACCCAGGGGTGGAGTACAAAATGGGTGAAGTGGTATTGATGACCACCAAACAGGAAAGACACCTGGTTGTAATCATACCCGATGACATATAGGTGGCCAGTCAGTGCGACAAGGCAGTTGGGAGGGCTAGTGGGATGCTGGGGTCATAGGGAGTGATATCACCAACGGAAAGAGGGAAATAGTGTTGCCTCTGTATAGATCGCTGATGATATCCTACCAACAATACTGTGTACAGTTCTAGAGACCAAGGACAGAGGCAGAGTGGAGGCTGTCCAGAGGAGGGCAGCTGAAATGGTGCAGAATCTGCATCAGAAGCCCTACAAAGAGAGACTAAAGGACCTCAATATGTACACCCTGGAAAGGCGGGGGGGAATATGACAGAGACATTTAAATACCTCATAAGGTACTGGAGGAGAGTATTTTTCAGAAGAAAAGATGCTAAAAGACAAGGGGCATGCAGAGAAGCTGGAGGGGGGTAGATTCAAGAAAGATGTGAGGAAGTACTTCTTCTCGGAAAGTGGTGGATGCCTGGAACAGTCTTCCAGTGGAGGTGGTGGGGACGAAAGCAGGGGTGGGTTTCAGGAATCCATGGGTTAGGCATAAGGGAATATTAGTAGAAGGGAATGGGAGGGGGGTAGGAGAAGAGCGGGAGATCAAGTCAGGGTCTGTGGTGACACTGTAGTTAGGGAAGAATGGGCGGACTAGGTGAGTGAAACGGTCCTGAGCTGCAGTCAAATTCTATGTTTCTGTGTTGTTACTATATGTATATATGTGTATATGTAATAGCTAAACCATTCTGAGGTGTGTGGTCGTGCCCTGATATATGCACGCCTTGGTGTGCGTTGTACGCACAAGGCTGCAGGCTGAGTGGGTCAACTGCCCAAGGCGTGCATATATCAGAGCACGACCACACACCTCAGAGTGGTTAATCTATCTTATAAAATGTCAGAGTTGTTTTGGGGTAAGTGCAGGTGTGCGGTCGCACTCTGATATACGCACAGTCACCTGATGGTCTTTCACCAACTGATGAGCTTCATTTTTTAAGCCCATTTTATAAATATATATATGTATATATGTGTATATATATATATATATATAGATATAGATATTCAGTGCAAAAAACTTTGTTAATGCATCAGTTAGGGTTCATATTAAAGTGATAAAAGTATGGAAATGTGGTGTTAGGGTTCCAACCCTAACCCCCCCCCCACCCAACATAACCCTAACACATCTCCATACTTTTGTCGCTTTAATATGAATCCTAACTGATGCATTAACGAAGTGTTTTTTTCTTTTAAATTACACTTTAACCTCCCCACATCTTGCCGACCCTATAGGGCCCCACAAGGAGTCATCCTCCTGCCTCCTGCTCCACTCATACTCACCTCCAGGCCCTATGGAGCTGCAGCATGCCCCCCCGAGCGGGGACGAAGTGGGGGACCAGACACCCCGTAATCCTTCATTACAGCAGTCCGGCTGTGGTCAAGCGAGAGGGGGCACATTGGAGGCACGCTCCTGGAGGCCCATCTTCCCGGAGTCGGCAGGCAGATTCTCTCTTTTCTTCCCTCCCCTTCAGCGTGTAACCCCCTGACATCATGGCGCAAGGCACCGACGTCCACACTGTACTGCGGCCACCCATCCCCTACAGTTGGGGCTTGCAATACTCCAAGCCTCTGCTCGGAGTCAGGCAAGTGTGTGGGCATAGGCCTCTTCCATCTCCGGAGAAGGCGAGTTGTCGTGGGACGTTCAAGCCTATCTCCTCCGGCCGACCATGATGACCCAAGTCCGGCTCCCGAACCCGGTCGCTGGCATGGCGCGATGTGTGGCATCCAGCGCCTCAACTCTCGCCTTCGGGCGGCTTTACTTGAAGTTTTTTTGCAATGGATTTCCTTACTTTTTGAGAAAGTATAACCATAGCCTTAGTTCGTTATGGGAGTGTAGGGCCTTGTGTTCCATCAATCCATAGTGTGTTGTGGGAGCACAGGGCTCCAAGGGCTCTGACCTGCCATGCATATATATTGTAATTGTCCCTGGTTTTCATGTGGGAATGCAGGGTCCTCTGGGCCCTGCACTGCTATGTATCCGTAAGTGCACAGACATTGTAATTAACCCTCATCTCCCTATGACCCAGACCCCATATACCCTGAAAGTTTCAGACCAAACCCTCAAGTGGTTTCGGAGAAACGGAGTGACAAATTGCCAAAAAAGTGGTACTTTTCACATTTTTTGACATTCCATATCTCCACACCCATATATCTGACTGGAACAAAACTTGACAGATCCAGAGACCTATGGTACCAGATGGCGCTTGCAAAATATTATGCAAATCAGTCAAATGGTTGCAAAGTTATTAAAGTGCAAAACTTTGGGTTTAACATAGAAGTGAGGTCTGAACCCTAACTATAGTGGCATGGTAGTGCCATTATAATATATGTGTATATATATATATATATATATATTTATATATATGCGTGTGTATATATATATATATGGAATAGATAGATGTGTGTGTTTAACTTTCTGTTTGTTTTCAGGACCTCAATAAAGATCAGGCAGAACATCGGAGTGCCCCCTAAATCAATCAAATAAATACATACATTAATAAATCAATAAATGAATAGTTAAATGTGATTTCCATGCCTGAATAAGCCTTCACTGTAAGCAAACTGTAAAGAACAAAAATTTACATGTAGATGTCCTTGATGACAATGAACAGAATAGCTTGAATTTCTGGTTTGCTTTGGGATGTTGTGTAACTGAGTGTTGAGGCCACGGGGTGTGTGAATGCCAGGTATCTGGTACCCCTGGAGCTGGGTGCCTCACCACCGCAATGCACTCTGCCCCCAGCAAGTATCAGTGAATTATTCTGGAGCTCGTAAACAAATCTTGTCTGCAAACATGGCAGTAAATTGCACTGCTGCTTGGCCAGCCCAACCTAAATAGTTTGGTTCATTATGCAGTGTCCCTTTCTCTTTTAGTTAGTGACATTCCCAGTTTTGATTGTGTCTTCTAAGTTATGGGAATGAAATGTAAAATGTTGTTTGCAGCTATCCCTGCCGTAGTTGGGTGTGTGTGTGTGTGGGGGGTCTCAGTAATTAGAGGCACTCCATGGGGAGGATATTTTCCATAATCTCTTGGTAGCTCCTACAAACTGCTGGACTGGCTGGTACCTGTATGGATACTAAACTGTAAGCCACTTCGGCTGTCTGCTGTTCAGTATTGTGTCCCGGTGATGTGAATGGTAGTCAGCCTTTCCTCATGCCTTACCTATCCCTTGTGAACCTAACAAATCTTCTGTATCTCTATAATAAGATACTAAATAAATAGGAACCTATTCTTTGTACAAAATATAAGCCTCGGCAAGATCCTTATCTGTCCAGGGAGCATGGGATACAGCAAGGAGGTTGAGAGCACAAGCTTTTAAAGGTAGTGCTCTTTTTATCTGGTGGTTCACAGTCTCTTTAAATGGAAAAGACTACCCCCTCCTCAAGGATCTAGTGGCCAGCTGAGTAGATGCCCATTAGCTAGAGAAAAAATGATTCTACTGGCATTGGAGCACTAGAACAGTATAAATGAAGTTTTAATAACATTTAAAAAAAAATAGGTTTTCTGCATGGAGGGTGGGATTGCCCAATGGAACATACCCCCTTTCCAGTGCTTTACTGCTTAAATTGTTTTTACCATGTCCAGGCAAACATTTTGAGGTACACTATTCAGATACGGTTCAGCTTTATTTATTTATTTATCTATTAATTTCTCAGATTAATACCTTTGAGTTATAAGCTTGTTTACAAAGGTTCCACGTCAACAGCAAACAACACAAATACAGCAAAACAATACAGGTAGTGGTCACAAAATTACATTGCATACAGAAATGATGTTCAACTCTTTTGTAACTAAAATTACAAAATTCAATCACATCAAGCTTATGTCATGTTAGTTTGCTGTCTTTATTTCCCACATTCTTTACCACTGGTGACATTTGCATAGAAGCAGGATATTTGTCCCCCTATAGAAACATAGAATTTGATGGCAGATAAGGACCGCTTGGCCCACCTAGTCTGCCCATTTCCCTATCTAATGGATAAGCTGCAGATCCTAGTTAACCAACAGCCTTCTTCCTCCTACCCCCAACTAGAATTACCTTATGTCTGTCCCATGCATTCTTGAATTCCCCCACTGTTTTTGACTCCATGACCTCCTCAGGAAGGCTGTTCCGTGCATCTACAACCCTCTCTGTGAAAAAATACTTCTAGGGACGTGGATATGTTGTTCAATCCACACTTATTGGCAGACTCCTAGCAGTTCTCTGGGAGGAGGGAGGCAAGGCGCGCACCACCTACTTAGGGAATAATAACTGTAGAACTGAAGTCCCAAAACCAGCATCCCAGCATGACTCTAGGTCGATGTGGTAATGGGTAATGAAGGTGTGTGCTGACTTCCAGGTATCAGCCCTGCAGATTTCCTGGACAGGGACGTCCCTGGAAGCAGCCACCGAAGCAGCGGTATGGCAGGTAGAATGAGCTCTTATCCCTTTGGGAGGCTCCATGCCCGTCAACCTATAGCAGAGATCTATGCAGGAGGTGACCCACCTGCCTATCGTCTGCTTGGCTGCAGGTCTGCCAGGTACATCTTCAGCATAGGTGACAAACAGCTGGCGAACCTCTCTCCCGAACTTCAGCCGTCCGCTCCTTATAATAAGAGAGCGCTCTTCTAAGGTCCAGAGTATGGAGCCTATATTCGGCCTCTGAAGTGTGATTGGGGTAGAACACCGGCAGAGTCAACACCTGGTGAAGGTGAAACTCCAACACCACCTTCGGAAGGAATTTTGGGTGGGGGCGCAGGATAACCTTGTCCCTGTGGAAGACCAGATAAGGAGACTCGATGGAAAGTGCCTGGAGCTCTCCAATCCTTGTGGCTGACATGATAGCCACCAAGAAGGCGGTCTTCCACGACAGGTGAGAGATGTCACACCTGTGCATCGGTTCGAATATGCATTGAATCTAAGCTGCCATACATTTGACCATTCCTCCAACTTTGCCAAGTCCTTTCCCATCCTTTCCACCCCCACCTTGTGTATCAACCCTGTTGCAGATCTTTGTGTAGTCTGCAAAGATACATACTTTTCCTTCCAGTCCCTCTGCAGTGTCACTTATAAAGACATTAAAAAGGACCGGACCCAGTACTGAACCCTGCGGTACCCCACTAGTAACCCCCCATTCTCCACTGTGGACTCCGTTTATTATTACCCTCTGTGTCCTGTTGTCCAGCCAATGTTTTAGCCAGGCTACCACCCTGGGACTCACTCTCAGGCTGGCTAATTTGTTTAATAATCTTATGTGCAGGACTGTGTCAAATGCCTTGCTAAAGTCTAAGTAGACCATGTCCACAGCCCCTCCCTAGTTAAAGAAATCGATCAGATTCGTCTGACATGACCTTCCTGCTGTGAATCCATGCTGCCTTGAGTCCTGTGACCCACTGGCCTCTAGGTACTCAACAATTCTTTCTTTCAGAAGTGATTCCATCATTTTTCCTACCACTGAGGTCAAACTGACAGGTTTGTAGTTTCCTGCCTCTGTCTTGCTCCCACTTTGTGAAAGGGAATCACATCCGCCCTCCTCCAGTCCTCAGGTACCACACCATCCTCCCATGATTTGTTAAAAAGTGTAGTCAGTGGTGTTACTTGTTCTCCCCTTAGTTCTTTTAGAATTCTGGGGTGAATCCCATCAGGCCCCATTGCTTTATCCACCTTCAGTTTTAAAATTTCTTTCAGAACCGTTTCTTCTGTAAAAGGACTGATATCAACCCCCCCCCCATCCAGAGTGCTTCTATTGACTGGATTTGGTACCTCCCCCTCCTCTTCCTTTGTGAATACTGAGCAGAAGTATTCGTTCAGTATCTGTGCTTTTTCACTGTCCCTCTCTGCCCAACCACCCTCCTTTTATTCGGCCTCAGTATCCCTGCCTTAGTCTTTCTTCACTCCCTAATGTACCTATAAAAGGTTTTATCCCCCTTCTTAACCATATGTTGACATCCCAGTCATGGTTCCCTGTGTACCATGTTTCTGTGACTGCCACGATATCCTGGCATCCCTCTTCCATCAAGGCAACCAGCTCAGGGAGCTTGTTAACTAGACTATGGGCATTGGTACTCATTACCCTACATTTTTGATGGCCTTATCCCTTTTTGCCCCATCGCTGTCCTTACTGCCTTTTGTCTTTTTATCCATTTTCCCTGCCCTTCTCCCTATCAACTGCTCTGTCCTGGTGTTTACCTCACTAACTACCCTGATTTTTTTGGGGGGAAGGGCTAGGATTTCCCTTCTTTTCAGTGGCTCCCACTTTGCTAGTTTAAATGCTTGCCAATGAAGCATTTAAACCTATCACCTAGGATCCTGGTGCCCCTCTTGGACAGATGTAGATCATTGCACCAGTATAGTCCTGTATCCCTTCAGGTGGAGCTCCAGTCCCCAATGAAGCTGGATCCCTGAGCTCTGCACCAGTTTTTCAACCACTGATTGACTCCCATGGTGTAGAGTACCCTAGCCTCACCCATACCATAGACAAGCATCACCTCCGAGAAGGTTACTGTGCATGCTACTTGTCTAAGGCCCCTCCCCAACTCCACAAACTCCTCCTGCACCGCTCCAATCCCTTTCCAAGCCAGGTCATTTGTCACTAGGTGGACAATGACATCCAGCCCCCCCCCCGTGCAGCTGCTCCCGCTGTCCTGAGGATTGGCTCCCTGTCCTCCAAGCCATGGCGTCAGGCAGGCACCTTACCTCCCTCTCCCTCCCTCCCCATTTCTACCCTCCTTAATGGAGTCCCCACCAGGAGTTGTTTCCTTCCCCTGTGGGGTCCCATGCCACCCTCCTGTAGGTCTCCTTTGTGGAGGTTCCTAGCATCCTCCTTGGTCTCCATTGCAGGTGCCTCTGTAGAGGAACCACACTCTGCCAGAATGGAATATGAGAGGCCGGCCGCTGGCGCCAGCAGTTGGATTCCACTTGTGGCACCTGCTACCCAGGTTTGGAATGGACCTGGGTTGTCGGAGGAACAGCTGGGGAGAAGGATGGACCGTCCCATGGATGGCTCTCCTTCTCTGGGGGGTGGGCGGGGAAGTGCCTGGTGCACTGAGGACTCCTGGCGGAGGCTGGGGAGACACTCACGCTACCAGCGTTCGTCATACAGGGAGGCGGGGTGGCCGCTGGCGTCATTGCACGTCCCTGCCTCCAAAAGAACACAGGAAAAAGGAGCAGGCAGGCGGGATCCACTGTCTAAGTGAAACCCTCCTCGGGGCTTCGATTAGCCACCATCACTGCAGTCCCCCGACCAGTCACTAGTCCCGTGGCGTGGATAGGGGATCATTGCCATGGCCCTGCCTTCCGGGGGGTAAACGAGGGGGTAACTGGGGGACAAAGGCATCAATAGATGGCAGTGGAAGCCCCTGGGACTGTGACCAGGGCAGATGAGCAACAGTGGACCTGGCAAAAGAAAGAGAAAAAAAAATGGCATATGAATTGTGGAGAGGTACAGCTGGAGGGATGTGCCTCTGTTCCACCACTCTCACCCTCCCTGAGCCCACTGTGGTCCAACCGCTCCTCTTTCTTGGCAACCTTTGAAGCAGCGGCAGTGGCCCTGGTGGTCCCTGGGTGGGAAAGGTGATCCCCCAAATCCTGACCAACTCAGCCTGGAGATGAGCAACCTCCTCCTTCAGCCCAGAAAGGTGCCTGCAGATGTGACAACACCGCATCCTCCAGAACGTCTCCCAGAAGACTGCTGCTCCACAGCCACTGCACTACACTGCACCACTCTCATCATGTCTTTATTTGTGGTGCCTCAACTGTTGTTTTGTATACTTACTCTTTCCTCTTTGTGTTTATTTATTTTTTATATATATATATTTTTTTCCCTACTTTCCTCTTGCCTCTGTGCCCTTAAAGCTCCTGATATTCCTGTTCTGGGACAGTAAGTTCCTATATTCCTCAGCAGTCTCCTTCTTACTTGCTCAGAGTCAGACCTCCAGCAGCTAGGGGGTGATGGAGAGCTACTCTTTTCCTTCTAGGATGGTGATTCTTTTGTGCCTCTGTGATCACTCCCTTCCTGTTCCCAAACAGGACATTCCTGTTGTTAGTCAAATCCTGTGCCTAAAAAATTAGAACCAGCTAAGGGGGCGCGGGTGGGGAGGGATGGAGGGCAATATAGTCTCAGTTGAGTAGTATAGTTCTAACAGCACCTCCTTCCTCTTGCTGTTCTCTGTCATAAGCTATCTAGGACAGTTTTTAAATGCAAACACCTGGCTTCCTTCGCTCTAAGCCACTCCCCCTAATTAACAGTTTGTTTCTTCACCTCGCTAATGGCACAGATAACAATTCCTTCACTCTAATTCACAGTTTTTTTCTTCTTCACCTGTCTAACTGTACAGATAACAATTCCTTCACCCAACTCAGACAAACACATTCTTTTTTTTTTTTTTTTTTGGTAAAACAGAGTTCTAGTTCTTTAGTCCAGTTGAGTAGTATAGGTCTAACAGTATACCTCCTTCCTGTTGCTCTTCCCCCAGATTTAATCTCATCCTCCTGCTTCTCCATCTCCTGCTGAAATCGTAATTCTTGGTTTGTGACATCACAACCTGTTGCCGTGAAAGTGATTATGATGCTGTTTTCATGTACCTGTCTTCTGCATTGAAGGATAAGCGGATAACATAAACACAAAAGATTATTGCAAGTCTGATTAATTATTCAAGGTCAACACGTGCTCTGATTGGATGCTGTACTAAGTGTTAATCCCTTAGAAATGCCTGGTACAGCTCAGAGCAGTGCAGAGATTTGTAAACTTATTTTTTTCAATCAGTATTTTGTCCTCCATCTGAGTCTGCCCTATGGCAGACCCCTCCATCCTCGTCACCAGCCTCCTTATGGACTTACCTGTTATCCATCACTTGCACAGAACCTGTTGAGTGGGGCCAGCCGTGTCGATCATGCGAGAGCTTGCAGGGGATATTGGCTAGGAGAAGCCCAGCATCTTGTTCCTCAGTTTTTTTTCTCCCCTGGACTAGAGCGTCAGGATGTGTGTGCCAGCACGGTAACTCAAACCCTGCCTCTTGTTTGCATGCAGTCCCACTGCACTGTCGCTGGGCCTCTGCCATGTGGCAGTTCCTGCAGTGGGAACTGGTGTCCCCCTTCCCTGAGGAAGGAAACCAGCCGCTGGGCATTCGATCCTCCTGAATATGGGTTCAGTGGTGTAGGGGGTGGAAGCGCAACTGCTTCTCCACCATGTTGGGTTTAAGCCTTCTTTGTTTAAACAAAAATGCAATTTTTTCCCTCTTATTAATGTGAATAGACCTACAGTGACATTAATGCCCATACAGCCAGGCTTTTCCATAGGCTGAACATCCTTGCTGGGGTTAATGGCCCCCCCTGGCTGGGTCTCGGGGCGTCAGTCCCCCAGCCAAGCATTAATCAATCAATCTTTATTTAACCAGGTGAAACACCATTGAGATGCACTCATCTGCAAGGTAATTGCTAGGAAATGCTCAGTGGTTTGGGCATTGTTGCTTAAGTAATAAATATAAACTGAATTGTTTCATAATATTTATATTTTAAAAGGTTTTCCTGGATACTGTGAAAAAACACTCATTGCTAAGGCATAAGTGTGCACCTAGCCTGAATGGTTCTGGGTGCCCTTTTCCAGTGTAACCCCTAGGTGGTGCTATCCCAAGGGCTACTACCCCTGCCTGCTTGGCTAGTAGCAGGTTAAGGGGCCTGAGTTCTGAAATGGGTGCCTCCACCCAGAGGTCAGGGTTGGTAGTGGTCAAGCTAACCTGAGCACAGCCCTCCGGGACACTGTAACCTCCCTCTTTCCCCTCTAGTGGCCTGAACACTGTACAATAATCACTTTCACAATACCCCCTGGTACACCACACAAGTACCCACACTGTTTGCATTTACCACCAGGGCTGGTTCCTCTGGCTTGACCCTGGGGACCCCCTGTAAAACAAGGTTATGCACAGCAAATAGCAACAGTACAGTACTTTGAGCACAAACTGGAACCACAGTCAGATTAGATGCAGAAAACGTTAGATCTGATTTATTCAGGGGACTTGAACAAGGAAGGGGCAAAATCAGGTTAATTAGCTTAAAGGTTATATCAATCAAGCAGCTATGCATGTGCTTTGAGTCCCCCCACGCAGTCACACCTCTGGGTACCCAGGTGGAGAAGAGATGGGCTAGCCAGGACTGTTGCCCGGGGTTGCAGCTGGTTGGGGCCCTGTGATGAAAAACACAACATGCACAGTACACAATATTTGTAATCCGGAGCCAGAGGGCTCAGTTCGTAAAGGAAATGAAACAACAAGACAATCAGATGACACACTCAGATTAAGCTGTTGTTGCAGGGAGCTACCCTGGTATTTACTCAGGATACCCAAGACTGGACACAGGCTGGACGAAAGTCGAGACTGCAAGTGGTTGATCTGGAATGCCAGGAGAAGCAGGGCCCACACGAGTCACAGAGGCGTCGTTCCTGTTCAAACGTGGAGCAGGGGGTTGATTCCCAGGCAGGTCTCTTGTCGATGGCTTCTCTGTGCAGTGGATAGTCTGACTGGGCCAGTCTGGCGAGACCCAGACCGTATGGAGACAAATTCGGATGCAGTCCGTTTTGGGCTGGATACAGCTTCCAGCAAGCAGAACACAGTTCATACAGTGGGAAACTAACTCACAACCCACTAGCAGCTCATAGCACATTTACATGTACGGGAATTCTACTGTACCAGGCAAAGCGCTCCCCAGTCACAATCGCAAAGTCTCTGCACACACCAGGGGCGGGATATTCAGAAGGGTTGCGCATGGCGCAACACAGTTACACTATGCGCAACCCACTGATGCGCCCCGGTGCGATATTCAAAGGGGGATTGAGCCTGGCACAAATCGATAATGCGGCCGAGCATCAGTAATGTATTTGGGCGCTAAGTAGGGTGTGCCCATGCATACCCGCACATCCGATATTCAGCCCGGGATGTGCTGAGCCCAGCATCGCAACCCCTACTTGCGCTGCACACAGGTGAGCAAAAAAGGAGCAACAGCTGGCCATCCACAGGTGAGCTGCCCGTGTTGCAGGCGCCAGCGGCAGCAGCCACCCATAATTGGCACCAACTCGGCGGCACCGTGGTGGTGCCCCCCATGCCGGTCGCGGGCATATGTTATCCCATCATAGTCCTATATCCCTGGTGGTCCAGTGGACCACTAGCAGCCAGTCGGGCATATGTTGAAATATGATAGTCCTGTATCCTGGTGGTCCAGTGGACTGCTCGCAGCCCGATCGCGGGCGTCAGTAATAAGTATGACACCAATCCAGCCTGGTGGTCCGTATCCCCCCTCCCCACCATACTGGGTACGCGCTCTCCCGTTGCAGCGGGCGGCAGCTTCCCACCTGCTTGCCACCCGCCCGACTGACTCCGTACCGTGCGGTCATTCGGCGAGTGAAAACTACCGCTGACGCGGAGGCGGGCGGTGGGGCTCAGTGAGAGAGGGTGCGGTGGACCACCGGGTAGCAGTGTCTGTTAATCTGTTAGCACCCAGCGATCGAAAATGCCGCAGTCCTGGACCTGAGGTCTCAGACTATCATGTTCAACTTATATGCTGGCGATAATCTCAATCACTGGACCACCAGGGGATATGAGTGTGTGTTTTAATGTACTTCTGCCCGTTGATCGGGCTGCAAGGCCACTGGACCACCAGGGATCTGGAGACGTTTACATATAATTAATATGCCCGATCGGGCGTCGGGCGTTTGGCGCTTGTGCAGAGGCGTCAGTCCGGCGGCTGCAACCTGGCAGGGTGCCAGGCACAAGTCGCCAGGGGTCAGCGCACCTGCATGCAAATGGGGCCATAATGACATACAAATGCCCCATTGCTTGCCACCTTGCATACAATATGGCCCCATTTGCATGTGCACTTTTGAATATCGCGGTAGTTGCACCTATCGCAATGGCACTTGCGCTAGCGCATCCCCCTGCTCCACTCTGGCCACTTGTACTGGCAGAGTGCCACTGCGCCATGCACACTGCGGGTGGCCAAGGAGCAATATTCAACGATGCTGTGCCATGGCGCAGCTCCGTTGAATATCACCCTGTCCATGCCCCTGCGCATCCCAGTTGCGCTGTGCCTAGGCTTGCGCCACAGCCTGGCGCAGTCTGAATATCCCGGCCCGGGAGCTTAGGGGTAGCTGGAACTCCTGACAGGCCGATCGCATTCAGCGAAATCTTCGGTCTTCTTCAGGTTGAGCCTGGCCCACTTCAGTAGCTTACTTTAGTCACACAAACTTGGATTTAGTCCAGCATAATTCTCTTCTCTCCCTCTCAGGAGCAGCAGCAGACATGCAAGCCAAAAACTCAGCCCTTTCACAGTTTTCCCATGCAAATCCACTCAGGATTGCTGCCCAAAAATACACCTGAGCTCTTCTCATTTCACTTTCCAGCTCAGAACTAACTGAAAATTGCAAAGAGCCGGGACTTCCCAAGATCCAAAAGGTTTGGTTGGCTGATTTGGCTGTCAGTCAAAGCAGAGCTCCCCTTCAGTTGCAAAAAGGCGCAAAAGTTCAAAACTACAGTTCCTACAGATTTTGACTTCAGACAGCTCCTGTAGTCCGGCTACATTTTAGGTCCCACAGAACTGATTTGTCCAATTTGCAGTCCAGGACCAAGATAGTGGAGGCAAACAAAACAGTCCTTGCTATAAAAAGCAGGTTAGACAAACTACATTATCATTATCACTCTAAATGATTTTCAGCAAATAGTTACATCTTTCAACAGAGCTCTCTCTCAGATTACTTAAGCTGCAATCAGGCAGCTCTTAAAGAGACAGTACACAGAGGCTATACAGGCTCTGGTAGTCACATTTAAACTGCTAAAACGCAGGACACCAGCCTGGCAGTGAGCATTTAGGCAAGCTCAAGGAAGACTTTTTGGGAACCCCCATTTGTAGGTGGGGTTACACCAGCATTTCTGCTTGTTACAGTGGTAATTGGTCTCTCCATAACACACACACATATACAGGAACACACACACCGCCTTGCATATAACAAGCACCTTCACCCATGTTCAGAACCCAGACTTCATCAGCATCAGTGATATTTAACTTTGCAGCCTCAGGCCTTCCAGCCCTCCAGCGCAGCAGCAAGGTGACCGCTTGCAACGCCGACATCCTGGGTTTGGGAACGGACCCTGGAATTAGAGGGCTGGTCAGGTGGAGAAGGATAGAGCGCCCGAGGGGTGGCTCTCCTTCTCGGGGTGGGGGGAGGCAGGGTGTGAGTGTCCGGCTTGTTGGCGACCTCTGGCAGAGGTCGGGGGAATCGCTGGAAAAAGCTGGCGCCTGCTTGCATGGGAGGTGGGACAGACGCTGGTGTCATTGCACACCCTGCCTCCCAGGGCAACACAGCCACAAAATCTATGGTCTCCCGGCCATGATTCCCCGCTGCCACTAGTGTCCGCTGGTGGGGGGGGTCCTGCTCCCATGGCCCCACCCTGAGGGTTAAGCCAGGGCTCACCTACATTGACCATTGGGAGGGGGCACCCGCTCGGCGGCCCTGCCCAGAGGGGTAAGCCTGGGTATGGTGGGTCAGCATGTGGGGTAGGGGCTGAGCTCCATTAGGAGCATTGAGGGGAGGATCGGAGGCAAAAAGAATAAAAAAAAAAAAAAAAAAAAAACTTTGCAGCCTCATGCCTCCAAGAGTTCACTGTGCCACACATTGCGATCCGAGCACAGAGTACACAAAGAAGGCAACCCTTCCCACACTTGGATCTTTTTGTGCCAGTAGTTCTCCCATCAGTGCCTTTCTATATATGTGTGAATCAGCAGTAGAAGAGCATTTCATGTGTGCAGCCAATCCAGTATACACCAGACACACTCAGCATTTTTTTTTCTGTAGTTAGAAAGGGCACTTAGAGTAATGAAGTAGATCACTGCTCAGCTGGACCTATATATCAGTGGCTTGTCACTGATCGACTCTGATTATTAGTTTAGCTGGGGTGAGGGGAGGGGGATGAAAGGGGAGAGAGGAGATATATAGAGGATATTGTATGTACAACAGCCTAATAAGATCTTACTTCGAGAGGGCTCTTGCAGTAGGTAATTACATATAGGACTGAAGCCGACAGGTGTCAGGACACCATGGAAAAATTTCTAGCTAGCAGTCTCTGGTGGGAGGCTGCCCCACATCAGGTGACCAACGTCATGTGATGTCAGTAGAAAGGTGTGGTCCCCCACGCCTGCCTTCCAGTTCTTTCCCATCTACTTTTCATAGCGCCTCACAGTTAAGTTCCTGTGCTTGTCAGTCTGTCGTCAGTCTTGTAAACCGAATTTTTTCACGTTTTTTTCACATTTTCTCATCAAAATGCCATGTATATTGTCCCTACACCCTCCAATTCACATAAAAACAAGTGTGACTCATTGATTTTTAGCTTCACCGCATGAGACCAATCATTCCCTGTGCCTCTTCTGCCTAGGCCGGATCAACCTGTGGAGAAGTGTCAGCACTGCCAGCAATTTAACGCCGCCACCTGCAGACGGAGGCAGCAGTCTCTGGAAGCCCATATTTTGAAGAAGAAGATGGCCTCCGTGGAGAAGGAGCTGAAGAAGCTAAGGCAGGCTTCCACTTCTCCTGAGGGACACTGTAAAAAGAGGGAGAAGCACCGGGACCTGGACTCCACTTCCACGGCTGCTGCGACTCTGGCTGGAGTCGCCGTATTACAGGTAATGTCCCCCCCCCCCGGGGACCAACTCTCGACAGCCATCTTGGCGGTGTCCAAGGCGGTGGCGGCCCTCTCGTTGGGCTCGTGCTCGGGCCTCTCGGGTGCCTCCAGGAAAAAGTAGGCAACCGCTCCTGGGAAGGCTGCTGTCTCGCGGCCCTTCGGGTTGAGCGGGTCTGGTAAGTTGGATGCCAGTGCCACCGACGTCCGCCTGGACAGGGCCGATAAGTCGCTAGTCCATTCGGGGGCGCACATGGCCCCCAAGCCGCCCGCCAAGGCCGCTTCTCTCACGTGGCCTTTGTCAGGCGCTGGTTCCGATAAGTCAGACACTGGCTCCTCCGATGCCCACCCAGATCCCACCGGTAAGGTGGACGTTGGCGCCTCCGACGAACGCACGGTGAAAGAGCCGATGCTGGACCCCATCGACCAGTCCGCCATTCCTGGCTCGCCACAGCAAACCGAGGCTCCAGCATCTCCCCTGCTGGACCCCAGGGATTTTAGACCTCCTTATCTGGGCGACACACAGGACGTCGGTACGCTGCCATCAGGTCTCCCTCTCTCAGGGCCGGATCCCCTGACACCGGACCCTTGGATGTCGGCTCCGATGCCGGCCTATCCGATGCCAGGTGACATCCCTTTACCAGACGCTGTCCCAATGCCGGACCCGACGCCTGCAGGGCGACCTGTTCCTGGCCCACCCGCTGGGCCTCTTCCAGGGCCTTCTGCTCTGACAGAGCCCCTGGTTCCCGGGTATCCAACTTCATCCTATCTGATGCCATCCTATCTAGGACCACAGTATCCCGCTCCATAGTACCCGACGCCGCAGTACCCAATGCCTCAATACCCAATGCTGGGCTTCCCACTGTCAGTTTATGGATACTCGCCTTACGGGTACCCTCAGTATCCGTATCCCCCTACTCCTCCTCCTCCTTCTCCACCACCCCCCCAGCCACTGTTGGACTTGAAGGAGACTCTGGCTGCTTGGTGGGCTGAGGACAAGGCTCAGCTCACCAGGGAGGTAGAGAGCCATCTGCCAACGCTGGACCCAGTACCGGATCCCCTGCGCCAGAGACGAGAGACTCCCTTCCCCCTACCCGACACCAGAGGTGGGCCCTCAGGTGCCAGGGTCGGGGAGGACACGCTTCCCTGAGGGTTGCCCAAGGGGTCCATTCCTCCCCCGCACCAGGAGGAGTCTTCATCTTCCTCTTCGGAGACCTCTGACTCAGACTTGGGGGGGGGGGTGCTCCGATCCAGACGATGAGCCACACACTCCAGACCGTCCCAGGCCAAGGACTCCTCTGAAGCCTCCTCCGGAAGATCCTTCTCTTTTGGAGCTGCTGAAAAAGATCCAGGCGGTCCACCAATGGCAATCTCTGGAGCCAGATCCACAGCGGAAGAAGCTCGCTGCCCACTTGGATCTGCCCGAAACTGCTCCGATATTGATGTCACCCTGGATCGAGCCTCACGCAGACCTTGTTTCCACTATTTGGAAACAACTGTCCGTGTTAGCCCCCCCTTCGAGGAAGGCGGATAGGCTATACCAGGCTCCTGAGGGTGTGGATTCTTTGAACACACGCCCAAAGGCCGATTCAATCGTGATTAGCGCCGTTCACGGCCAGTCGGCGAACCCTAAACACCTCAGCTCGTCTCCGCCTGACAAGGAATCCCGTCTTCTGGACCAGTACGGGAAGAAGGTGTACGCTTCTTCTACACTGGGGATTAGGACCCTGAACTATGGGGGATTTCCAGAAGACTATCCTGAGTCAGGTGGAATCCAAGTTGGGCTCCCTTCCTGAGTCTCAGACCAAGCAGGAAGTGGCTGACCTCGTCCGGTCTGCTCGTTCGGCCAGTCGGCACATGCTTCGTGCCACATACGATGCAGTGGATGCAGCAGGTTGGGGCTCGGCTTTCGCCATAGGTCTTCAGCGTCATGCCTGGCTCCAGGTGTCAGGTTTGGTCCCTGAAGTGTAATCCGCTATTCAGGATGCGCCCTTCAGGGGTTCAGTGCTGTTCAGTGGTGATGTCAAGGACATCATCACTGACCTGCAAGAGAAGGGCACTGCATTTAAGTCTGTTGACTCTATGTACAGGCCCCCTCAGGGACAGCGTCACCCTTTTCGCAGACATTCTCAGCCTAAAGCGAAACCTCAGGGCAAGCGGGCCAACAAACGTCGGGCCCCTCCGGCTGCCAAGCCCTCCCCACCCAAAAATGCGGCAGGAGCTTCAGCCGTGACACTGCCCTACACCTCCTGACTCCTTTCCTCTCCCACAGCCTCTGGACCCACCAGAGGAACCAGTAGGAGGGAGGTTCTCTTTCCATCTACAGGGTTGGGAGAGGATCACATCAGATGCTTGGTGCTCCAACTGATAGCAGCTGAACACTCAATAGAGTTTCTTCGGAAACCACCCAGAAAACCACCCCGCAAGTTGACTTACTCCCTGGAACATCTTCCTCTGGTTCGGGAAGAAGTTTCCTCCCTTCTCTTGAAGGTGGCAATAGAGCCTGTCCCAGCCCACCTTTGTGGGGCAGGCTTCTATTCCCATTTCCTTCTGGTTCCAAAGAAATTGGGAGACATGAGGCCTATTTTAGACCTCAGCTCCCTGAACATATTTGTGGAGTACAAACGGTTCAGAATGCTCTCCCTGCAGAGCCTTCTGCCATTACTTTGGCAGGGACAGTGGCTGTGCGCTTTGGATATGCAGGATGCTTACCTTCATATCCCCATATGCCCTTCCCTCCACAAATTCCTCCAGTTTTCGTTCCAGGGGGACCACTACCAGTTCAAGGCCCTCCCATTTGGTCTTTCCACGGCTCCCTGAGTGTTCACCAAATGCCTTTCTGTGGTAGCGGCTCACCTGCGTACCCAGTGAGTGCAAGTATTCCCGTACCTGGACGACTGGCTCCTGGTGGCCCCTTCCAGGGAGGATCTTCTGCACTCTCTTTCCCTTACCCTGCAGGTCTTTTCCAGCCTGGGTATCACCATCAACCCGGCTAAGTCCCATCTGGTCCCTTGCCAAAGCCTCCAGTTCATAGGGGCGATCCTGGACATGAGCCTGGGCATGGTCTTTCTGCCCCTGGACAGGGTGGATACCCTCCAGGCTCATACAAGCCAGTTGCAGACAAGTTAGCGCCCGGTCAGTCCTTTGCCTACTCGGGCTCATGGCGGCTGCTATTCTGACAGTCCCGCGTGCTCGGCTCCATATGAGGATCTCTCAGTGGATGCTTCGGTCTCAGTGGGACCAGACATTAGAAGACCTAGACCAGGATGTTCTGGTCTCCGATCCCATGGACTTGCAATGCTGGATGATGCGAAAGAACCTTTGCCGGGGGGGGGCGTCCTTTTTGCTTCGAACCCCCCCTCCCAAACATTGACAACAGATGCCTCGGGAGAGGGCTGGGGAGCCCATCTAGGGTCTCACAGAACTCAGGGTTCCTGGTCCAGACTCGAGCAGACTCTTCATATAAATGCGCTTGAGCTCAGGGCCATTCTGTATGCTCTCCAGGCTCTGAACTCATACGTTCTTCCTGGTCATCTGACTATCTAGACAGACAACATGTGTGTAGTCTGGTACATCAACAAGCAGGGAGGAACGCGTTCCTACCCTCTGTGCAGGGAAGCAGTGCGAGTTTGGAGCTGGGCTGTTTAGCACAGCCTTCACCTGATGGCAGTTCATGTTCTGGGAGTCGAAAACACGCTGGCGGGCCAACTCAGTCGGTCCTCAGCAAAAGCCCACAAATGGGAACTGGATCAAGGGATGGTAGATGACATCTTCCTGCGCTGGGGAACCCCTCCGGTAGACCTGTTTGCGTCCCCTCAAAATGCAAAGCTTCCCGCCTTCTGCTTGCTCGCTCCAGGGTGAGACATTTTTTGGTGGGACGCTCTGTCTCTCGACTGGAAGGGCAGATTCGTCTATGCCTTCCCTCTGATTCCCTTGATTCTGATGGTCTTACACAAACTCAGCTCAGAAGGAGCTTGGATGATCCTCATCGCTGCATTCTGGCCCTGGCAAGTTTGGTTCTCTCTTCTGCAACAATTTTCAGAGGAACCTCTGCTTCCTCTTCCTCTTTCACAGCATATGCTGACCCAGGATCAGTGGACCCTGATTCATCCAGGTCTCAGATCCCTTCAGTTGCATGCATGGCTCCTGCAGATGTAGCCCCAGCCCGATTTGGGGTTTCTCCGGTTGTGGCAGATATTCTGGTGGAGGCCAGAAAGCCTTCCACTAGATCCAACTACGCCATGAAATGGAAGCGGTTCTCGATTTGGGCCTCTTCCGTGGACTTCGAGCCGTTCTCTTGCCCTGTCGGGAGAATCCTGGACTACATGCATCATCTCTTTGACCTGGGTCTCAGCCATTCCTCTTTTAAGGTTCATATGGTGGCTATCTCTGCCTACCATGTCCCTTTTGGTGACAGAACTTTCACACAGTTGGAAGTCTCTAAGACTTTCCTTCGAGGGTTCTCCATTTAAGACCCCCTGTTCGCATTCCTGACCCTCCTTGGCATCTGAACTTTGTTCTTGAGAAGCTTACCCTGCCTCCCTTTGAGCTGGCAGCCTCAGCAGACTTGAAGTTCCTTTCATAGAAGACTCTCTTCCTAGTGGCCATTACTTCAACTTGACGAATTTCCGAGCTTCAGGCACTGATGTGCAAAATTCCTTATTTGATTTTTCACAAGGAACGTGTGGCTCTGCGCACCAACCCTAAGTTTCTCCCTAAGGTGGAATCTACACTGAATCAATCCATTGAGCTACCTGCTTTCTTTACCCAATACTCCAATCAAGGGGAGTACCTCTTACATACTTTGGATGTTCACAGAATACTGAGATACTACACCACTCGGACTAAGGATCTCAGGAAATTTGATCAGCTTTTTGTCTCTTTTGCTCACAAAAGAGAAGGCAATGCCGTTTCTAAGCAATGCCTGTCAAAATGGTTGGCTCATTGTATCACTTTCTGTTACGACAAGAACAGCAAGACCCTGCCGGGTAAGGTCAGAGGTCACTCCACAAGAGGAGTAGCCGCCTCTGCAGCTTGTTCAAGAATGTGTCAGCGGCAGACATCTGCGCAACCGCAGCTTGGACTTCTGTCCACACCTTTATGAAACACTACAGTTTGTACATCGCCTCTCGCCATAGAGCAGGCTTCAGGTTGGCTGTTCTGCAAGGTCTTCTTTCTTAAGAACCTTATAGCTGGAGGTTTATTAGTTGGTAGTTTTCCTTCTCCTGAGTGCTTTTCTTTGTTCCAGACTGCTTGGGACTCAGTCCTATGTGTAATTACCTACTGCAAGAGCCCTCTCGAAGTAAGATAGTACAGTTACATAAGAACTTACTATAACAGTAGATCTTCGAGAGAGGCTCTTGCAGTAGGTAATGCTCTTCCACCCTCCATCCCCTTAGCTTTTTCAGCTCCTTTTCCTGGTGGGAAATATCAGCTTCTCTTCGTCTTGCCTTTTTGGCCCTTGAGCGAAAAGAACTGGAAAAGCGGGCGTGGGGACCTTCTCTTTATACTGGCCCGTGCATGACCGCATCAGTCACCTGGACGTGAGGCGGTCCCTTCAGAGGCTGCTAGCTAGAAATGTTTCCGGGGTTCTGACGCCTACCGACTTCAGTCCTATATGTAATTACCTACTGCAAGAGCCTCTCTCGAAGATCTACTGTTATGGTAAGTTCTTATGTAACTGTACTTTATTTTTATACACCTGTGGTGTGTGATACCACATAAACCACAAGACCGAAGCTCAAGTGGTTTATTCAGGCACTGAGGGTGTGTTAAAAAAAATAAAAGTTTTAACTGTTGCCCGTACTATAATTTTGTATAATTACTGGTTAACAAACTTCATTTGTCAAGTAGGAGAGGAGCAGACTGAAAATGAAAATACAGTTTGGACACAGCTGTTGTGTCTCTCACTTGGTGCTGTGTAAGAGCGAGGCAAACATCCATTGCTAAAACTTGTGTGTAATACAGTGTGTGTAATGGAGAATTTCAGGTACTGGATTTAGGCTGAAATCAATCCTAATCACTAGTTATATCAGTTCAGTGGTTCAGCAGTGTGTATTAACTGTTGCGGTTTATGTTGATGTTAAACTTGCTGATGTTGGTACACCTGGTTGTGCAGCTACATACTCTGATGCTGTTGTACCTGCTTTTGTTGGTACACACCTGCTGATGCTGGTACACACCTGTTTCTGTTACACCTGCTTGTGCTGGTACTTACCTGCACATGCTGTTACACCTGCTTGTGCAGATACACGCCAGCTGATGCTGTCACACCTGATGGTGCTGGTACACACCTGCTGATGCTGATACACCTACTTGTGGTATACACAGCTGCTGATGTTGTTACACTTGTGCTAGCATCCTCCTGCTGATACTGTTACACCTGCTTGTGCTGCTACACACCTGCTGATGTGGTTGAACACCTGTTTGTCATGTGCACACCTGCTCATGCTGTTATGACTGCTTGTGCTGATACACACCTGCTGATGCTGTTACACCTGTTGTGCTGGTACATACCTGCTGATGTGGTTGCATTTGCTTGTGTTGTACACACCACAGAGGCTGTTACACCTGCCTATGCTGCTACAGACCTGCTGATGCTGCTACATCTGCTTGTGCTGTTACGGAGCTGTTGATGATGTAACACCTGCTTGCGCCGGTGCACACCTGCTGATGCGGTTACACCTGATTGAGCTGGTACACACCAGATGATACAGTTACACCTGCTTGTGTTGGTATACACCTGCTGATGCTGTTACACCTGCTTGTGCTGATATACACCTGCTGATGCAGTTACACCTGCTTATGCTGCTACACACCTGCTGATGCTGTTACACCTGTTGTGCGGGTACACACCTGCTGATGCTGTTGCACTTGCTTGTGTTGTACACACCGCTGATGCTGTTACACCTGCTTATGCTGTTACACCTACCTATGCTGCTACAGACGTGCTGATGCTGCTACATCTGCTTGTGCTGGTACAGAGCTGTTGCTGCTGTTACACCTGCTTGTACTGTTATGTACCAGCTGTTGCAGTTACACCTGCTTGTGTTCAAACAACATGGGAGTCTTGCTGTATTCTGACTATTGCAGTTAGGTCCTGCCTTTCAACTGCCCCGGAGAACAAAGAGTTAACTTTCCATGGCCAGCATGGAACGTTCAGCGTGAGCTCGGTTGAAGCCCCTGTCTGCTGTTGTTTAAACTCCAACCGTCAGATTCTTTACTCCGCCTCACTGAACAGTCGCTCCGGAGATTTCTCCTTTGCTCAGTTCAAAAAAAGTCGGTTAAAGTGTCGTTTTTCACTCGGTTCCTACCGAATTTCTGCTACCGAATCTGTCGGTTTAAGTCTTTGCTAGGTGGATTGTCTCTTGTATACAATTCTGCTATGAAAAACTGGGTAGAACCCCACCCTCAGGCCTGAGGGCTCACTCTACTAGAGGTACAGCTGCTTCCCTGGCTGCTGCCAGGGATATTCCTATCTTAGAAATTTGTCAAGCAGCCACCTGGAAAACAGTCCATACATTCACCAAGCATTACTCTCTGGATATCCAGGCTAGGGTGCTGCTCGGTTTAGCACAGCAATTGCTTCAGAGCCTATTCCCAAAGAATAGGTTCTGTTCCCTCCTCCATGGAGGTACTGCTTGGTAGTCTGCAATAGTCAGAATACAGCAAGACTTCATGTTGTTTGAAGAAAAAATTACTCACCTTAGTAATGTTGTTTCTTCTAATGGAATCTTGCTGTATTCTGACCTCCCCCCCTGCCTCCCCTCTCAGAACCTGGTTTTTGGGATGTGGGTGGGCAGGAGCAGTGTTGGCACACTAGGAGTGCCCCCTTTTTCACCCTCCTTCACTTTGGGTGTGTGTTGTGTTTTGTTTTTTGGGTTTCCTGACTTGAGTCTTTGCTTTGAAACCAAAAAAACCTTTTTAATAAATTTAGTTGCCAGTTGGCTAGTGTGAGTTTTACAGTTTCCACACAGAACTTCTAGTGAGTATTGCTCGTAAAGATCTGACGGTTGGAGTTTAAACAACAGCAGACAGGGTCTTCAACCGAGCTCGCACTGAACGTTCCATGCTGGCCATGGAAAGTTAACTCTTTGTTCTCTGGGGCAGTTGAAAGGCAGGACCTAACTGCAATAGTCAGAATACAGCAAGACTCCATTAGAAGAAACAACTTTACTAAGGTGAGTAATTTTTTCTTGGTACACACCAGCTGATGCTGATACACCTGCTTGTGGTGCACACATCTGCTGATGTTGTTATACTTGCTTGTGCTGCCATGGACCTGCTGTTGCATTTACACCTGCTTGTGCTGATACACACTTGCTGATGCTGTTACACCTGTTGTGCTGGTACACACTTGCTGATGCTGTTGCACTTGCTTGTGTTGTACACACCGCTAATGCTGTTACACCTGCCTATGCTGCTACAGACCTGCTGATGCTGCTACATCTGCTTGTGCTGGTATGGGGCTGTTGATGCTGTTACACCTGCTTGTACTGTTAATGTACCAGCTGTTGCAGTTACACCTGCTTGTGTTGGTACACACCAGCCGATGATGATACACCTGCTTGTGGTGTACACATCTGCTGATGTTGTTATACTTGCTTGCGCTGCCATGGACCTGCTGTTGCATTTACACCTGCTGGTGCTGATACACACTTGCTGATGCTGTTACACCTGCTTGTGCTGGTACACACTTGCTGATGTGGTTGCACCTGCTTGTGATGCTACACACGTGCTGATGCTGTTATACCTGCTTGTGCTGCTGCACACCTGCTGATGCTGTTACACCTGCTTGTGTTGGTACACACCTGCTGATGCTGTTACATCTGTTGTGCTGGTAGGCACCTGTTGATGGTATTACACCTGTTTGTGCTCTTACGTACTCACTGATGCTGTTACACCTCCTTCTGCTGGTACAGACCTGCTGATGCTGGTACACCTGCTTTTGCTGGTACACACCTGCTAATACTGTTACATCTGCTTGTGTTGGTACACACCCGCTAATCCTGTTACACCTGCTTGTGTTGGTACACACCCGCTAATCCTGTTACACCTGCTTGTGTTGGTACACACCTGCTGGTGCTGTTACCCCTGCTTTTGCTGATACACATCTGCTGATGTTGTTACACCTACTTGTGCTGATACATGCCAGCTAACGCTGTTACACCTGCTTCTGCTGGAACACACCAACTGATGCTGTTACACCTGCTTGAACTGATACACACCAGCTGATGCTATTACCCCAGCTTCTGCTGGTACATACCTGCTGATGCTGTTACACCTGCTTGTGCTAGTACACACTTGCTGATGCTGTTACACCTCCTTATGCTAGTACACACTTGCTGATGCTGTTACACCTGCTTGTGCTAGTGCACACTTGCTGATGCTGTTACACCTGCTTGTGCTAGTACACACTTGCTGATGCTGTTACATCTGCTTGTGCTAGTACACATTTGCCAATGCTGTTACACCTGCTTGTGCTAGTACACACTTGCTGATGCTGTTACACCTCCTTATGCTAGTACACACTTGCCGATGCTGTTATACCTGCTTGTGCTAGTACACACTTGCCGATGCTGTCACCCCTGCTTGCGCTAGTACACACTGGCCGATGCTGTTACACCTGCTTGTGCTAGTACACACTTGCCGATGCTGTTACCCCTGCTGGTGCTAGTACACACTTGCCAATGCTGTTACCCCTGCTTGCGCTAGTACACACTTGCTGATGCTGTTACACCTGCTTGTGCTAGTACACACTTGCCGATGCTGTTATACCTACTTGTGCTAGTACACACTTGCCCATGCTGCTACACTTGCTTGTGCTAGTACACACTTGCCAATGCTGTTACCCCCATTTGTTTTGTTAAACTTGATCTGAGTTTGTAAACTTTGGGCTCTACCCAGCAGTACTTCATGTGTCACTCAGACAGCCATTTCCACTAGGATTTTCTATGAGCCAGATGTAGAAAATGAATGCTGAGTGCACCTGGCTAGTAGGTTCCATTATGTGCTGCTCCACATGTCAGTGTGCCCTTTGTGAGATCCTGCTTGTTTTGTTGTGCTTCTACTTGTGTTGGGATATTCCTGCTGAAATTACTATCTGAAAGATGCACTTGACTGCCTTCCTACAGTATACTGGTGCTGATGTTGATGTACACCTACTGATTTACATAGAAACATAGAATTTGCCGGCAGAAAATAACTGCTTGGCCTCCCCCAGTCTGCCTCAATGTTACCTGCCTATTCTGACTACACAGACTCTGCCTGATCTTTGGTGACCCCCCCCCCACCCTTGCCTATTTACCAGTATTCCCTATAGCTATTCCATGCTATCTCATGCTTGAAGCCCCCACTGTTTTTGCCCCCACTACCTCTGCTGACAGACTGTTCCAGGTGTCCACCACTCTTTCAGTGAAGCAGTAGTTGCTCACATCCCTCTTCAGCCTTCCCCCCTTTGAACTTCATTGCATGCCCTCCTGTCCTGGTGCACTTCCTCCTCTGAAACATACTCCCCTCCTGTACACTGTTCACCTAAGTGAGGTACTTTTAGGTCTCTATCATGTCCCTTCTCTCCCTCCTCACCTCTAAGGTGTACATGTTGAGATCCCTTCTCCTCGCAGGGCATCTCTTGCAACCCCTGCACCATTCTCTTGCAGCCCTTACACCATTCTCGTGCAACCCCTGCACCATTCTCGTGCAACCCCTGCACCATTCTCTTGCAACCCCTGCACCATTCTCGTGCAACTCCTGCAGTATTTTTTCCATTTCTTTCAGTTTTTCTGAAAGATGCATAGATTCTGATGATAGATAAAGATTCATAAGTCTGTCCAGTCTGCCCATTTCTTACATAGCTGTGTGGTAGACAGGAGTTACTGGGCCTCTTGCCCTACTAATTGCTCTGTGCCCTTTCCCCAGCTGCCCATCCTCCTCTTTTCATTAGGTCTTACTATCCCCATGTGATTATCCCATCCATGTTTGAAACCAGTCACAGACTGGGCTTTTCTCATCAGCTTTGGTAGACTATTCCAGGTGTCTACCACCTTCTCAGTGAAATATTACTTCCTAACATCACTTCTAGGTACCCAAATTCAATTCACTGTTCACACTTGGGCAGTCCCACTGGGTATCTTTAAGATGGACTACTTCCACCACCTGTGGTGTCATCCTCTTGCTTCACTCCGACTGGTGAGATCTTTCTTTCAGCTTAAGGGACAGGTCTTTACCTTCAGAGTTCCTGTAGTGATTAGATGATTCAAAAGTTTTCAAGCAATTTTCACAAACTTTTTTCGGCTAAAAAATTAATGTTTTTAAGTCAGTTTCTTTCTGTGCTCTGGTTCTCGATCCATCAATGAAAATATGCGAGGGAATGCAAGAAGTCTGGATTCAAGGGGTGACTGCAGGCAGAAATTGTCCATTTCCAATGGCCATGACCCTTGCGTTTACTGCCTTAGGCCACAGCACAATGTAGGTAATTGTACCTCGTGGCAGGCCATGCACCCATCTTTGCTTGATGTACACTGTGTAAATTACTGACGGGTAATTCCCTACCCCTCCACGAGTCACCTTACCGCTATTATTAAACATGATAAACCGTCAGCTCCAGTGTATGCACCCCTGCATCACATCGAGACTGGGCGCGAGTGTAACCCATGAGGATGCTGTGTGGTATTCAAAGGGTGCATAGCCAATCAGAAGGCTGAGTTTATTGTTCCAGTTTTATAATTTATGTCCAGTAACTGTTTCTGTCAGTATATACCAGTTTATATTGCTATTTTTGGTTGATATACATATTTTTCTCAGCATATATCTGTTGATCTTGGTGTATAACGATTTCTCTTTGTATATGCTGATAGATTTTTCTTTTGGGCCAGTACAGTTATCCTAGCCCTGCTGGATTGTGTTTTGGGGAAGGGGAGGGCGGGAGCGAGGGGTGCCAGAATCATTTCAATAAGGAGTGGAATGTTTGTGGGGCCATTTCATGTGCTAGCCACTAGCTATCTGGTTAGTGACTGCAAAACTTAATTTAACCCCCTGTTTTATGACTTTTCATGTGCTGATCTTAAAGATAGGAGTGATAGTGGCTTGGTAGTGCCCCCCTGTGGGCACCCGTATGCCATGTGGCAACAGTGGTCGTGTCTCAAGGCCCAGATCACTGGCAGGCCAGGGTTGAGGCACGCTAGTGGAGCAGTGTGTAGATTAGCCCAAGGATTTTAAAATTGCTGCTTGGTTAATGTCCCCCTTCCCTTGCAGCTTGTACCCAGCTCAGGCTTTTTTAGGTGCCAAACTCAAAACTTTTGACAGTGACTGGCTGAGCTGCATGATATCCGTTTTTTATGGTAAAGTGGGCCACACTGCAACATTCTCACAACAAAACTAAATTCTTCAATTTGGCAAAGGAAAACAGTTCTAGAAACAGAATTTGACAGGAGATAAGGAATGCTTGGCCATCCAGTCTGCCCCTTTTTCCTCCTACCTATATGTTCACAGCAGACCCTACTTGATGTCCATCTCCCTCCCCCTTCCACTCAGATTCCCTTGTGCCTATCGCATGCATTCTTGAATCCAACCACTGTTTTTGTTCCCACCACCTCCACTGGAAGACTGGTTCAGGCATCCACCACTCTCTCTGAAGAAGTACTTCCTCACATCTCTTCTAAATGTTCCATTTTCCAGCTTCATTGCATGTCCCCTTGCTGTTTTCCTCTGAAAGATACTCCCCTCGTGTTCTTTATTAAACCACATGAGGTATTTATAGGTCTCTATCATGTTGTTCCCCCTTCTCTCTTCCAGGGTGTGCATACTGAGGTCTTTCAGTCTCTCCTCACCCATTTACCTGGATTGGTGGTAGTTCAGGTGGATGTTAAAGATCCCATGGCACTTATTGAAAAAAGTAGGGGAATTTCCCCGATGTCCTGGCCAAATTTCCCTCATGGACTAAAAATACCACCAACAGCTTAATCTGATTCAAGGTCAGTTGGCATTCATCTGTATCCCCCTTCCCCAGGTCGTGCCTGAAAATAGGCAGGATTTGTCTAGTGCACTTACCTGGTCAACAAAAACTAAATAAATAAATAGGGTTCTAGGGACATGGATATGTTGTTCATCCACACTGTCTAGCAGGTTCCTTGCCGCTTTAAATCTTGCCGGAAGGTCTTCAAGCTGGCTTCTCCCACTCACCCGGGTGATAAAACTCTCGGCTCCGCCCCATGACATCAGATCTTCCTTACCGCTTGGAAGCTCAGGTTCCCTCCTTAACGCTCTGCGTATAGACTGGATCCTAATTCTTCGGTTCGCGAAACTCATTCTTAAGTTTTCAAGACTTGGTCAAATTACTCCCTCGCGGCTAGATGGACCATCGACTCGGTTTTGGCGGTGCCCATGTGGGCGAAAATGTCAGGATGGATCCACACTCCACGTCGTCTACTGCCTCAGCCTAGACCATGACCCGCATGCCTGCGAGTTATACCGTTCATTTTGACCAGCGTCCTGGAGAACCGGCGCTGCCGGTTACGGCTTAGGCACCCGAGAAGCTACCACGGTGAAGTCAAAGGAGGCCCGTTGGGTGGTGTCCGCGGTGGCTGGCTCAGCTGAGCAACTTGAGCAGATGATCGCCCTCGAGGAGGAGGCGGCCCAGGCCGCATCTTCATCTTCCTCAGTCGCGGCATTTCTCCCGCTCTCTCTGGGATCCTCCTACACAGCTTCTTTTAAGGAGCTTTGCCAATTCCTCTCCACGAAGGGAGAGGGGCCATCAGGACATTCTTCTCGGTGCAAAAAGAAGGACTCGAAAGGTAAGTCCCACCATCGGCGTTCGTGGGAGCGGGAGAGATCCCTTCAGTTAAGGTTGCAGCTAAGGCCGCTGGCTTCACGGTGTCCCCATCAGGTCAGCCGGCCAAGACACCCGTCGAAGCAGTTGAGATTTTTCTCGACCCGTCGTACGGGCTGTCAACTGGTGAAGCCGACAACCCTTCTTCACCAGTTCCCCCGGTGGAGACCGAGGAGTTGCCTGCGCCTCCCGTGCTGGAGTCCCCGGTCAAGGCTTCTGAGCCGAGGGAAGAACGGGTGTCCCCCGCCCTTTCCCAGACCCGTTCTCGGAAACACCGAGGGTCTCGGTCTTGAACCGCGTCTCGGTCCAGCCGATCCCGCCGACATCGGCGGTCTCGGTCTCAGCACCAAAGTAAAGCACCGCCGCCACTTGTCCTCATCTTCCTTCTCGGAAGAGGAGAGGCTTCAGCGCAAATTGCGTCGACGCTACGAGGACCTAATGTGACAGCAGTTACTTCTGTCCGGGAACAAGCCGACACCGTCGCCTTCCCCGGCCATTAAGTGGCTGTCATCTGAACGGCCAAAACAACCCATCACTGTACTAAAGCCAAAGCAGGTGATACAATTCATTGGGGCAGAGCTCGACTCTCTACGAGCCAGAGCACGGCTCCTGGCGGACAGGGCCGAGGTTCTTTTCTCCTTTGCCCAATCATTTCAGGTTGGGCAATTACCCCCTGCCCGGGACTTTCTGCGCCTCCTGGGCCTCATGGTGGCCTGCACCAGCGTGGTCCGTTGGGCCCATTGGTACATGTGTCCCCTTCAATGGGGGCTGGCCAGCCAATGGTCACAGCACTTCGATCCTCCGGATCAGCTAGTGACAGTGACCCAGGGGATGTAGAATGCTCTCCAGTGGTGGACCATTCCAGCACATCTGCAGGAGGGCATCCCGTTCATCCACCTCGAGCTGACAGTCTCTCTATCGACCGATGCCTCTGTGATGGGTTGGGGTGCCCATCTGGGGGAGCACAGAGCGCACGGCCTCTGGTCCCCTCAGGAGTCCTGATGCCACATCAGCCTGCTGGAGCTCTGAGTGGTTCATCTAGCCCTCACCACCTTTGCTCAGTTTCTGCGGGGTCAAGTGGTTCAAGTCCGGACGGACAACATGACCATGTACTACCTAAACCGCCAGGGTGGGATGCGCTCCATGCCTCTGTGCAGGGAAGCTCTCCGCATTTGGTCACTCGTGTGCAGCCTGGAGGCAGATCTCCTTGCCATCCATGTGGCAGGAGCCTCCAACATTCTGGCCGATGCCCTAAGTTGGATAGGGGCTGCGTCCCACGAGTGGTCTCTTCTGCCGGAGGTAGTACAAGATCTGTTCTCCCACTGGGGCATGCCTCAGGTGGACCTGTTTACCTCCAGGGAGAATGCAAAGCTGAGACTGTTTCATGCCCATCCCCCTCAGCAGGGCTTGCTGCAGGGGGATGCCTTCTCAAGGCCGTGGACCCCGGGCCTCTTCTACGCCTTTCCCCCATTTCCCTTGATCGACAAGGTGCTTCTCAAGGCGAGGAGGGACAAGACACAGGTGATTCTGGTAGCCCCAGACTGGCCCCACCAGTTCTGGTATCCAGATCTCCTCAGTCTCAGCTCCAGGCTCCTGAGGTGGCTTCCAGCCCGCCCGGACCTGATCTCAGTCAATCAGGGGAAGGTATTCCATCCGGACCTTCAATCCCTGCACCTGACGGCCTGGTTCCTGAGCAGCTGGAGTTCCAGGCCTTGGGTCTTTCTGACGAGGTCCTCAGCGTTGTTGAGGCGTCCCGTAAGGAGTCGACCAGAAAATGCCATGCCTTCAAATGGAAGAGATTCTCCATTTGGTGTCAGGGCAAGGGCCTGGACCCTTCCTCCTGTTCCTTGGCAAGCATTCTGGACTACCTGTGGTTCCTTTCTCAGCAACGGCTTTGGTCGACGACCCTTAAGGTGCACCTGGCAGCCATCTCTGCTTACCGGGTGTGGGCCGGGAAGTAGTCGGTGGCACAGGAGAAGGTAGTCGGGCACTTTTTCAAAGGCCTTGATCACATATCCCCTCTGGTGCGTGAACCTCCACCTCTGTGGGATCTACTGCTGGTATTGGCTAAGTTCATGGGCAAGCCATTCGAACCAATGCACAGGTGTGACATCTCTCACCTGTCATGGAAGACCGCCTTCTTGGTGGCTATCATGTCAGCCAGAAGGATGGGAGAGCTCCAGGTGCTTTCCATCAAGTCTCCTTATCTGGTCTTCCACAGGGACAAGGTTGTCCTGCGCCCCCACCCAAAATTCCTTCCGAAGGTGGTGTCGGAGTCTCACCTTAACCAGGTGTTGACTCTGCCGGTGTTCTACCCCAGTCACACCTCGGAGGCCGAATATAGGCTCCATACTTTGGACCCTAGAAGAGCGCTCGCTCATTACAAGGAGTGGATGGCTGAAGTTCGGGGAGAGGTTCGCCAGCTGTTTGTCACCTACGCTGAAGCCGCACCTGGCAGACCTGCAGCCAAGCGGACGATAGGCAGGTGGGTCACCTCCTGCATAGATCTCTGCTATAGGTTGGCGGGCATGGAGCCTCCCAGAGGGATAAGAGCTCATTCTACCCGCCATACTGCTACATCGGTGGCTGCTTCCAGGGACGTCCCTATCCAGGAAATCTGCAGGGCTGCTACCTGGAAGTCAGCACACACCTTCATCACCCACTACCACATCGACCTTGAGTCACACCAGGCTGCTGGTTTTGGGGCCTTGGTTCTCCAGTCTTTATTTCATAAGTAGGGGGTGTGCGCCTTGCCTCCCTTCTCCCGGAGAACTGCTAGGAGTCTGCCAGACAGTGTGGATGAACAACATATCCATGTCTCTAGAAATACAAGTTACTCACCTGTAACAGGAGTTCTAGGAATGGCATATGTTGTTCATCCACATGACCCACCCAGCCTCCCCGGCTTCGACGCACAACCTGGCTTCCAGCGGGCTAGATCTGGCGTCATGGGGCGGAGCCGAGAGTTTTACCACCCGGGTGGGTGGGAGGAGCCAGCTTGAAGACCTTCCGGCAAGATTTAAAGTGGCAAGGAACCTGCCAGACAGTGTGGATGAACAACATATACCATTCCTAGAACTCCTGTTACAGGTGAGTAACCTGTATCTCTTTGCAGACAATTTAAAGATCTGCAACAGGGTTGATACACAGGATGGAGTGGAAAGGATGAGAAAGGACTTGGCAAGGTTGGAGGAATGGTCAAATGTACGATAGCTCAGATTCAGTGCAAAGAAGTGCAAGGTAATGCACCTGGGAAACAAAAACCCAGGGGGAAGAGTACACAGTGCGGGGTGAGATACTGACAGCAGTAAAAATGGAAAGGGACCTGGGGCTAATTACTGTATATCAGATGACCTTAAGGTGGGCAAGCAATGTGAGAAGGCAGTAAGGAAGGCTGGGGGGATATTGGGATGCATAGGGAGAGGCATCAATAGTAGAAAACAGGAAGTTGTTATCCCTCTGTACAGACAGTTGGTGAGACCCCATCTGGGAGTACTGTGTGCAGTTCTGGAGACCCCATCTCCGCAAAGACATAGACAGAGTGGAGGCTGTCCAGAGGAGGGAGAACTAAAATGGTGCAGGGTCTGCACCAGAAGACATAATGTAAGAAAGACTAAAGGAGCTTAATATGCATACCCTTGAGGAAAGGAGGGAGAGAGGGGACATGATAGAAACTTTTAAGTACCTCAAGGGAATCAACAAAGTCCAAGAAGGTGGCATCTTTCAGAAAAAGAGATGTGCAAGAACAAGAGGGCACAATTTGAAGATAGAGGGAGGATGGCTCAGAGGTAATGTGAGGAAGTATTTTTTCACAGAGAGGGTTGTGGATGCATGGAACAGCCTCCCTGAGGAGGTTGTGGAGTCAAGAACTGTGGGGGAATTCAAGAATGCATGGAACAGACATAAGGCAGTCCTGGTGGGGAGTAGGAGGAAGTAAGCTGTTGGTTAACTAGGATCTGCAGCTTATTTGTTAGGTAGGAAAATGGGCAGACTAGGTGGGCCAAGCGGTCCTTATCTGCCGTCAAATTCTATGTTTCTATACTGTAGTGCAGCACACAGTGTACCATGGCCCTACTGTTACGTATCACAGTGTAATACACTTTGTACAATGACCCTACCAGTACATATTATAGTGCAGCATGCAGTGTGCCATGGCTCTACTGTTACATATCACAGTGTAGCATACAGTGTACGATGACCCCACCATTATATACTGTAGTGCAGCACGCAGTGTACCATAGCCCTACTGTTACATAACACAGTGTAACACACAATGTACAATGACCCTACCTTTACATATCATAGTGCAGCACGCAGGGTACCATGGCCCTGCTGTTACATATCACAGTGTAACACACAATGTACGATGACCCTACCATTACATATCATGGTGCAGCACTCAGTGTACCATGACCCGATGACCCTACCATTACATATCATGGTGCAGCACGCAGTGTACCATGGCCCTATTGTTACATATCACAGTGTAACACACAATGTACATTGCTACACAGATTAGACGCAGTGAAAAGGATATTACTCTATTGGAGGATGACACCCCCTTTAGACAAATATGGTCTACACAAAATGGGGAGAGAGCAATAACAATAATATACAAATATTTAACTCAGCGTGCAGCGCAAGCTATGAACTCGACTCAAATTAAATGGGAACAGGAGTTAACCCAGAACATATCTATTAAGAAGTGGAGTAGGATCTGGCGGGGTACTTGGGCTACCACCTCATCCCCCTTGTGGCGAGAATTTATTTGGAAGGTGAGGGTGAGGTTTTTCTTGGTCCCCTCGGTCATGGCCCTATGGAACTTGGGAGGCTCAACCCAGTGCTGGAGAGATTGTAGTGAACCAAAAGCTACATACAGACACATGTTTATAGATTGCCCCAAAATAACTAACTTCTGGCATCAGGTAACGCTACACATAAAGGAGATGCTTGACATCCAGACTGAGATTAAGATTCCTAACTTGATACTGGGAATCCCTCCAGTAGAAATAAAAGATAAAGGAAAGATATACTTATGGGCAATACTGTTGGGAGCGGTATATAAAGCTATAACTAAACAAGCATTTGTCAATGCCGAATGTTGCTTGCTTCTATGTGCTGTTTAGGTATTTGGAAGTCATTGGAGTGCAAATATTAAAAAATTGCGAACTTACGAGCGTGCGTAGGAACTGTGCAACGCACGCTCGTAAAACAGTCATTGTTAGGAAATTTTTCACGAAATGTTCAACATAGCCATTTTAAGACCTCTGGTCATGAACAGTGTCAGTGTGATTTTGTTAATGTGTCCCATACATTGAGTTCGCCGACAATCGACTGCGCCATTGTGCGCCATACTGGGAAACACGCTTTAGGCAGGATGTGAAAATGACAGCTGTACTGCTCATAAGGAGGTGTGGTAAAATGGCAATGTTGAAAATCTGAGTGGAACTATTGAAAATTGCCAGAACCCACGAGCGCTGTGTGGGAACTGCACAACGACATGTAAAACAGTCATTTTTAGGATTCTTTTTTCACTAAATTTTCAACATTGCCATTTTAAGATCTCTGCTCATGAACAGTGACACTGTGATTTTCTTAATGTGTCCCATACACTGAGTTCGCACAATCGACTGTGCCATTATAGCGCTACATGGGCGGAAACATGTTTTGAGCAGGATGTGAAAATGACAGCTGTACTGCTCATGAGGAGGTGTGGTAAAATGGCAATGTTGAAAATCTGGAGTGAAAATATTGAAAATTTGTGAACTTACGAGCCTGCGTAGGAACTGCGCAACGCATGCTCGTAAAACAGTCATTTTTTAGAATTTCTGGACCAAATTTTCAACATGGGGTTTTTGGGACCCCTTCTCTTGAATGGTGTCACTGTCATGGCGGTATTCGGGCCTGAAGGGTGATTTCGCGATCACGCGCCGAAATCACCCTTTGGGCCCGGATAACGCCAGCGACAGTGACATCATTCATGAGAAGTTGAGTCCTAAAAACCCATCGTTGAAAAGTTGGCAAAATTCTCAAAATGCCTGAGATATGCAATAAAGTTGAACCCTCCTATCTAGCCGATTATACAGCTGACAGCGCATTTCCTCAGTTCGCGGTCGGCTTTGAAGAGTGCAGACGGTCCCCGTCCACCGAAGAGCGCTAGGCCGAGTCCGAGGTAAGTATGGGTGAGGGGTGTGGGGAGGCTGGGTGTGCAGTGGGTGGGTGCGGGTTGTGGGAGGGGCGGGAGACGCGCAGGGACCGTTTTTACAGGTTTAAACAAAAAAAGACTACGAGGACGCTTGCCACGCTGGGGTGGGCTCCCAGCGTGGCACAAGGACGTGGGTGGCTGCTCAGCCGACGGGGATTGGGCACCCCTGGCCGGCCAAACAATTAAAAAAAAAAAGAAGACTACAGGACGCTTGCCACGCTGGGGTGGGCTCAACGTGGCACAAGGAGGGGCCGCTCAGCCAACGGGATTGGGCACCCTCTCAACAACTGATTGCCACGCTGGGGTGGGCTCCAGCGTGGCACCAGCTACGGGGACGACAGCAGCTCAGCCGGCGGGATTGGGCACCTGTCGGCTACACAGGACGCGGGGCGCGCACGCCATGAGTGTGGGGAGCGATGTTATCGGTGCTCACTGAAGCGTACCTCCCCTTTCAACAGAGTGTTACTGCATTTTGGAGCGTGTCATAGACAGCTCCAAAATGCATTGGCTTACAGGGGCCGCGCCTGCCAGCTCACTGACTGAATTGGAGGAGGAGGTGACACACCTCCGAAATCTCCGATGATGGCACTATGTTTCTTGCACATGCGTGCAAGCAACATAAAAATGGTTGCAGCCAGTACCCCCACAAATTTCAGAATGGAAAGCCTTAGTACTGAAAGTTCAGCACAATGAACAGATTTCTTATGGGCTGCAAGACCGGAAGGAGACCTACCTAATGAGATGGGCTAGGTGGGAAGTACATCAGGAAAAGATTGAATAGCCTACCTAAACTAAGCAAAAGTAAGAGGGAAACGTACATGGAATTGCTAGATATAAGCTCAAAGTAAGAAAATATGCTTGTGAAGACCTAACTACTGAAATGAACTGACCTAGTGGACAATGAACAGTATAAAGAACTAAAAATTTAAGATGGAATTTGTCTTGTAACCGATGCCAAAGTTTATGATATGTTACTCTGTTTTTTATTCTGATTTAAGCACAATGTTAGAGTTTACAGCTTTGTCAAGATATGTATGAAATTTGATTGGTTAAAAGAATGAAAGAAATAAAACAAGTATAAAAAAAAAAAGACACAATGTACGATGACCCTACCATTATTTACTGTAGTGCAGCATGCAGCGTGTACCATGGCTGAACTGTTACATATCACAGTGCAACACACAATGTACAATGACCCTACTATTACATATCATAGTGCAGCACGCAGTATACCATGGCCCTGCTGTTACATATCACAGTGTAACACACAATGTATGATGACCCTACCATTACATATCATAGTGCAGCACGCAGTGTATCATGGTCCTACTGTTACATATCACAGTGTAACACACAATGTACGATGACCCTACCATTACATATCATAGTGCAGCACGCAGTGTACCATGGCCCTGCTGTTACACATCACAGTGTAACACACAATGTATGATGTCTCTATCATTACATATCATGGTGCAGCCCACTGTGTACCATGGAGCTGCTTTTACATATTATAGTACAGCACATGGTGCACTGCAGCCTTCTGTTACAGATCATGTTGCAGAACTGTAGTGCAAACCATGGCAAGGTGGGAGGATTATGTTTGGGTTATTGCTCCTCCCTCTACCATGTCCGCTAACCTCTCATTTTCTTCTCGCTTTTTTTTTTTTTTTTTTTTTAGAGCAACGATGCCTCAGGGAGCACCTGGAACTGGTTATACTTTGTCCCCCTCATTATCATCGGTTCTTTTTTTATGCTGAACCTTGTGCTTGGTGTCCTATCTGGGTAAGTATAGTCTTGGGCTTCTTTGGCTACCATGTTTACCCCTTCCCCCACCAGGAAACACAAACATGCAGAGCTGGACCGTGGTGGTGGTGGTGGTGGTGGGGGTTGCACATAATTGTAAGTCTAATTTAAATATTCTTGAGCTTAGTGAGTCTTCTGATTGTCTTCTGGATCAGTCAGTAACATGTTACAAAATGACTACTCTAGCTGCTAACTGACACTGTGCGGGATGCATGGCTCTCGCCACATACGCACGGCTTGTGCCACTCTGCTGAAGACCTACAGTAAGTAAAAAATAAATGGTAGAAATGAAAGTTGTTATTACGATTAGACTTATAATCACAATAACAACCTTGAAGCCGGTGATTTCCTTGGATTTGTGATGGCTGGAAGGAGGTGGCCAGAGGCTGGCTTCTCGGTCGTTATTGCACAAGTATTAAGTAATTTGACTCCCACTCTCAGGTAAGACAGCATCGCCTGCCACTTACATCCAGAATCGGGCTCTATCCCTCTGACATCTGGGTTGGCTCCTGGGATTCACCTCTATTGTGGGTGGCTGGATAAGGAGAGGTGAAACTGTTGAGGAGCTGTAGGCAGACCCTTGCCTTGGGGGCAAGCCAAGGGGGCAACACATTGCTGTGTTACAGGTGCTCTATGAGTTCTGGGAATCCCAGGTAGGAAGAGCCTCAATGTAATGAAAGGTGTCAGTGGTTGAAGGAGGTCTCTACTGGGAAATGCCAGAGGGGCCAGATTTTTTTTAATTCTGCTTCTAGAAGCACCACATTAGGGAGCGAAAGGGGTAGAGCAACGAAAGCTCCCCTACGCCCCTTTCACTTAGCAGTTAACTGAGACAGCTAAATGGGAGAGACCTGTCACCTGTGAAAGCAGAGTCAGGTTTGCTCTAGATCCATTGTAAGCCTCTCTTTGTTAGCGGCCCTCCGCGCTAAGGACCGCAACACAAAAGACAGTGAAGAAATGGAGTCAGTCTGGAGTCAGCAATGAGACAGCCAGCAGCCAGGAACTCTGCCCTTGTTATCCCATTCAAAACTATATATGACTGGTAACTGTTGTGTGAGTGTACTAGTGCCAAGTCCTAGCTGTAGCCTGTTAGGGTGTGCACGGCAGGATAATGGAGTAAGGTCCTGCTACAGTTGATACTCCTTGATTAGGTAGGTTCAATTACAAACTTGTGTTTTGTGCTATGGCTAGTGTAGGTTTAATTTGCTAGACTGTTTCTGTGCTATAGTTAAATCCCACAGCTACACCCTATCTGAATGAGCACTACAAGGTAGATTTCACACCTGTTTCCTGTGCTATAGTTAGAGTAGGATTAATTTGCGATGCTGTATCTGTGCTATAGTTAAATCTCACAGCTACACCCTATCTGGGTGAGCACTACAAGATAGGTTTTATTCCTATTTTCTTGTGCTGCAGCATAACCTTGCAGCTGCACCCCATCTGGGTAAGCACTACACGCTAATAATCTGTTTGTATTTTAGCCTCATTCATAGGCATTTGTTAAGATTGGGTTCAGAGGGAAGTAGTCAGTTGTGGTGGGCTGTGGAACACTCTTCTCTAGGGATATGTGTTGGAAGAGGAGGTACTGCCCCATCTGCAGGACCACGGCAGAGCTCCCGGCTCAGCTGGTGGCAGCATGGATAGAAATACCTCAGTTGCATCACCTGCTCAACTGGAGTCCACCTCCTACATCCATACCCCACTCCCAGAAACCCACTGGTCAAAGGGGTGGTGGAGAGTGGGATTGTCTAGCCCTGCACCATCCAGACGGTTAACTGATTGGCACCTCTGGAGGAGGCTCAGGCACATGACTCCATTGGGGGGGGACTCTGAGTACGTTGTTGGAAAGGGAAAGACAACATGATGGCACCCAAGGGGAGCAAGTCTACTAGGTGAGCCTTAGTGATTGGGGACTCCATGATTAAGGTGATAGAGAGGGTGGTAATGGGGGGTTGGATGGAAAGGGGATGGCCCGATGCTTTCCTGGGGCATCAGCCATCCAGGATTTAGACAGGATAGGATAGGGAGGATGGTGGAGAGGGAGTTGGAGGTGCTGGGGGTGCTGGCACACCTGGGTATCAATGATCTGGCCAACCAGTTGGTGGGGATGGTGAAGCGGAACTTCCATAGACTGGGGGACAGATTGGAAGCACAGTCAGCCTCCCTGGCCTTTTCCAAAGTATCTTCTGTATGTGGGGCAGGGAGGGAAGCTGGAGAGGTAATTGATGAGTTTAACAGGTGGTTTAAGGAATGTTGTCAGGAGAAGGGGTACTACTTTGTGGAGGATTGGAGGCACTTTTGAGAGAGGAGACTCTTCATCGGTGATAGACTTCGCCTGACAAAAGAGGGGGCCTGTGCACTGGGGCAGCCATTTGGCATCTATATCAGACATTTAAACTGACTGTGGGGGAGATTGGGTCTAGAAGAACCATGGTGGCAGGTGAAAGGAAGGGAATCCTAGCTAGTACTCCCTCACATCTGAGGGCTTGTAGCAGCACAGCAGGTAAAAGGAGAGCAGTGGTCCAAACTGAACTAGGTGAGGGGACATTAGAGAGGGGGAACGCAAAGTGTGCAATCACCAGGAACAACATGAGGAAGAAAGGGGAAGAAAGGCACAAGGATAGTAGCAAAGTAGCAGTGGGGGTTAGATGGAAGGGGGTATGCATTAACACCAGGGGCCTGGGTGGAAGAATCAGTGAGCTCCAGGTGCTGATGGTGGATACGGAGGTGGACCTTGTGGCCATCACAGAAATGGCGGAAAATAACAACTGTGAACTGACAGCCCCTGGGTACTCATTGTTCAGGAGGGATAGAGGAACAGGTAGAGGGAAGGAGTAGCCAGTTTTGTCAAGAATGACATCAAGGTGGCGGAAGATGGGTGCATCAGGGATGGTAAGGGGGAGACAGAGTCACTGTGGATGAAACTAATAGCAGCTTCAGGCAGAAACTACACTTGGGGATGATCTATAGACCTCTAGGGCAAGGGACAGAGAAGGACAGACAGCTCAGGGAAGAACTTGAAAGAGCAGTGGCAGAGGGGGAAGTGGTGGTGGTGGGTGATCTGAACCTGCCAAATATCAATTGGGATGTTCCAGTGGCCAGGAGCACCAGAAGTCAGGTCTTGCTGGATGCCTTCCAGTACAGACTACTGGTATAGCTAGTTAAGGAACCCACCAGGCAGACTACTATTCTAGATATGGTACTCACCAACTCAGAGGCGGTAGGAGCTGTGAGAATGAGGGAGCCAGTGGAGAACGCAACCATAACTCTGTAACTTCAAAGTGCAAAGAAGGAGGCAGTATAACACAGTGGGTCAAGGCTCTGAGATGCAGATCTGGAGACCTGGGGTTTGAATCCCATAGCCGCCTAGGTGCATACTGTGTGATCCTGAGCAAGTCACTTAACTTCTTTGTGCACCCAGATCACACCTGTTCACAAGCTTTCAGCTTAGTGTGTCTCTTCTGGTTAAAACAAACAACAACAAAAAACATTCAAGAGCTGAAATCCTTGATTTTAGAAAGGTGGACTTCAGTAGGCTGAGGGGACTGGTCAGGAAAAAGTTAGCAGGGATGAACAAAATAGGTGAGGTAGAAAAGAGATGGGTAATTTTGGGGGCCATTCTTGAGGCATCTAACTCATGCATGAGAACAGTAACCAAGCCGGCCTGGTGGCGCTGAGGGTTGAGACGCTGGACACCACACCTCGCACCGTGCCGATGACACAGGTTCGGGAATGAGCTCGGGTCGTCAGGAGTCAGCAGGGGGAAGGAGGATTGAGCGTCCCAACGGATTCTCTCCTCCTTCGAGTGGGATCCAGGGGGTGCTTCCCTGCACTCCAACGCTCCCTGAGGGTGGAGCACCACCTCGGGCTGTGGGCAGCCCATAGCGCTGGAGTCAGGGAGGGAGGACACCGTCAAGGCACTTGGTGGCGTCATGCATCAGCACATCGTCCACCTGTGCTGGCGTACTTGGAGGTATAGAGGAACAGAAAAATGGAAAGTGACCTTCTCAGGCCCTAGATGAAGACCGATCGGAGCCTACCGGACACACCATTGACTTACGAGCAGACCCCCACTGTACCGGCTCTCCTCAAGTAATGTCGAGGAAGAAAGGGCGCTTCCTCGCCCCACCCAGGGGGGACAGCTGGGTGCTAAGGAAAAAATACAGTGGAGAAGGCCAAGTACCCCAGGGGGCAGACTCCAAGTCGGTGATGGCTCTTGGGGGGGTTAATCAGTGGTCCGAAGGAGTGGACAGAGAAGGCAGTACAGGCGGGAGATAAAATGGTGCAACAGCACCACAAGTAAAAAAAAAAACAAACAGTAACCAAAAAGAACAGCTTCAAGTGACCATTATGATTCTTGGTAAGAGTCAGGGAAGCGGTGAGGGTGTACAAGTATAAAGAAAAGTGCAAAGAAGTCAGGAACAACCACACCTAGGTAAGGCAGTACCTTAGTCAGTGAAATCAACAAGTAGAACAGCCTTCGTGTACAGAGGGACCGGCATCTGCCAAGGTTATCAGAGTGCAATGCGCACAGTCTGTAGTAATTATGGAAATGATTCACCAAATGCAGGACCAGGCATAGTGAAATGTATACTTTAATTCTAGTAACCCAAGGATAAGAAACAGTGATGACGTGGTGACGTATACCCTTGGGAGCGGTATGAAAATTTAGACCACCCTTGTTTATATACTGTGACTTGCTGCTTTGCACGGAAGTTTTTTACCATTTCTTATCCTTGGATTACTGGAATTAAAGTATACATTTCACTACGCCTGGTCCAGCATTTGGTGAGTCATTTCCATATTTACTACAGACTGTGCGCATTGCAGTCTGATAGCCTTGGCAGGTGCTGATCCCTCTGTACATGCAGGCTGCTCTACAAGTATAAAGAAAAGCAGGGGGAGGAAGAGTATGGAGAATATTTATTGAAAAACAGGGATACAAAGATGGTGGTTGGGGGAGCAAAAGCAGACAAAGAACTGCGTATTGTGGGTGGGCAAGACAGAGCAGCGTATTGCAGAGGCTGTCAGGAGTGGAGAAAAACAGTTCTTCTGATATATTAGAGAGAATAGGAAGCGAGGGGAAATCGTAAGGCTAGCTGAAGGGGTAGGGTGAGAGAAGAGGAAGATCAAAAGGCCACTGTCCTCAATGATTACTTTTGTTCAGTTTTCACTGGGGAGGAAGGTGGGCCCTTGCCAGAGAGTGGCATCAAGGCGGCCACTATGGGGGGTTCAGGAGATGAGGCAGCCAGCATTAACAAGCAAAGGGGTCCTGAAAGGGCTGGCAGCCCTAAAGATAGATAAGGCTCTGGGACCAGATGGGTTGCATCCGAGTTACTCAGGAAACTGGCAGCAGAACTCATTAACCCCTGGTAGGTTTGTTTAACAGCTTAGTGGGGATGGGGGTGGCTCCAAAGAATTGGAGAGTGGCGGACATGGTTCTGCTCCATTGGAGGGGGGTGGACAAGGAACAAGCAGGGAACTACAGACCTGTCAGTCTTACCTCTATTGTAGGGAAGCTGATGCAGTCACTGGTCAAAGAGGACCTTATAGACTTCTTGGAGAGCAATTGACTAAAAGATAGTAAACAGCACAGATTTGTGGCAGAGAGGTTTTGTCAGACTAACGTGATGGTCTTTTCTGACTGGGTAACGAGGGAACTGGATAGAGGCCATGTTGAGGATTTGCTGTACTTCAACTTCAGCAAGGCTTTTGATTCAGTGCCTCACAGATGCTTATTGAAGAAGATGGAGGATCTGGGTGCACCTGTGGTCATAGTAAACTGGGTAGGTAACTGGCTAATGAGGAGGCAGCAGAGGGCTGTGGTTGAATCAGAAGAGAGGGAGGTCACAAGCAAGGTAACTCGGGGATCTGTCCTAGGTCTAGTCCTCCTCAGTATGTTCATCAGCGGCATTGGTGAAGGAATCTGGGGCAGGTTGTTTCTCTTTGCAGATGACACTAAGCTCTGTGGGAGGGTGGATAGCGATGAGGGAATCAAGGAAATTTATAGTGACTGACAAAAGCTAGAGGTGTAATCTAAACTTTGGCAGATGAAATTCAGTTCCAAGTTCAAGATAATGCACCAAGGCAACAAGAATCCCAGGACAAAAGTAGTGGATGAGTTGTGTGAGACTTAGCACTATGGTTGAGGAATGAGACCTTGGAGTTATCATCAATGACTCCCTAAAGCAATCTGTCAATGCAACAAGGCTTATAGCAAAGTGAGTAGGATGCTGGGTTGTATCAGGAGGGGTACTGATAGCAGAAAGAAAGAGGTAACACTACCTCTATATAGATACTTAGTGAGTCCACACCTGGAGCACTGCATCTAGTTCTGGAACCCTGACCTAAGGAAAGATAGGGAGAGGCTGGGGATGATGCAGCGCAGGGTGACAAAAATGATTTGGCCCAACAAGGCAGGTCCTATGAGTAGTACTTCAAGGCACTGAACATGTACTCACCGGAGACCAGAAGGGAGAGGAGAGATATTCTAGAGACCTTCAAATTCCTAAAAGGAATTAACAGGGTGAACTACGGGGAACTATTTAATTTGAATACAAGCTCACAGTCACATGGACATGATTGGAAACTAACAGGAGGGACATGAGGAAGTATTATTTTACAGAAGGGGCAATGGAGCCGTGGAACAGTCTACCAGCAGACGTAGTGGATGCAAAAAACGGTGGTTTCAAGCATGGTTGTGACAAAATGAAGGATATAATACTTGCTCAGGGTGACAGAAACTGGCAGAAGAAAGGGGGGAGGTTGGGGAGAGCTAGGACTCTGGAGGTTCTAGGGCTTAATGGGCAGCTTGGACAAACTGGATGGACTATGGGTCCTTTTCTGCCTCGTGTTTTTCCAACATTTTCCACTGTGATGTCAGGAGCTGTCTGACACTCTTCCTGCTCAACGTCAAGATTGCTTAGCCCACAGCAGAACATCCCCAGCTTGTGGGGTTCAAATGGGTAGATTCAGAGGAGGGGTACCAACTATGCTTTTGGAATCAGTTACATAGTATGGTAATAGAGACATCTCTGTGCACATAAAAAAGTCTGAATGAGCTAGAAATTTTCTTATTGTTTGAGAAACTGCGTCACTCCTATGACAGGCATGCTGTAAGTATTTCATCCAACAAGTGATTTCTTAGGTCTACAAATATGGGATGATATATTTTCGATGTAGGTCCCCGTATTGCTTTAATTAATGCAGTGGTTACACTTTCACCTTCATAGGCTATGGGGAAGTTGTGGCTGCTGGAGTCCCAGAGCAGCAACGTGGAAGACTACAGTCCCCAGAATTCACCTGCACTGTATTGCTGGATGCTGGTGTTCCCTCATAGTGAGATAAACCAACAGCCATCCAGTGCCGATTAGATAAGACTGTTTGGGGAAGATGTATTTTTTTTCAGTGGGAAGAGCAACTGAAATAAATATTGTACTCATGAGCCAGTAGATTAATTTGCCTGCTTCACTTGAGCAAAATATCAGTTTTATTTTATCCAAGGAATAATAGTAGCAGGACTTGACTCACAGAAAACTGACCTGTTAAGCCAGTGTGCCTGTGTCAATATCAGTAGCCCGTCTTCACGTGACCTGACACCTGGGAAAAGCAACGCCAACCTTTTGAAAAGGGTTATCGGCTCTCTCAGCAGCAGTAATACCAAAAATTAAAGCCGTAATAAATTAGACATCTTGGCCCTTCAGCTTCTTCTCAGAGAGAGACCATTGAGTTAATTAGTGTTCGAAAAATGCTAGCGTTTACTTCATTTGTTTATCTCGTCATATTTTAATTTATGCTTTAGAGGGTTTGAAGGTGGAGGGAAGGAAGATAAATGAACCTTTCAGTAGTTTGTTTTGTGCATGATTAATTTGTACACTAGAGAGTTCAGGCCCAGAGCAGTGAATGAAACCACAATTTATTTATTTATTTATTTATTAAGGTGTATTTACACAGAGAAGTTTTTTTTTCCTGACTCGCCATACTTCGTGGCATGCCGAGTCCAAGATGAGCTCTGCTCTCTGCAAACATTGCTATTTCCAAAACGGGGACCCAAAATGGCACCAGCCAAATGCTGGCAGATCTTGTTTTTTTTTTTTTGTGAACTCTCTTTTTCCCCTCCCGGTTACTGGGGCATCTCTCAGACAGGGACCCCACTTGCTCTCGCCTCTGCAACCTGCTTGAACCCTGACCTCAACTGAGGAATTGGGTGCTAGGCGCCCCCCACGCCTGCTGCCACCTCATGGGAGGACCAAGGAGCAGGGACCAGGGAGAGTCCAGTCGAGCCAGGGCTGGCATTGGGCATGCAGGCTTGAGCACTTGAGCCCAGTTGTCACATCCCCAATAGCCAGGATTTTTCCCCCCCTCCTTAAGTTCCCCCTGGAGCGCGGACATGCAATGACGTCTGCGCATGTAGTGCTGGCGTCAGCGCTCTGCTAGCCGCGCCCCACTCCTTGTGGTGCCCGTTCTCACTGGGGCCACTATAGAGCGAGGCAAATCCCGCAACCTACCCCGGGAGAGGAGAGCAGTCCTCTGGATGCTCAGTCCTCACCTGCCAACCCCTGGCTTCCCGAGTTCGTTCCCAAACCCGGGTCGCTGGCATGGCACAAGGTGTGGCATCCAGCGCCTCAACCCTTAGTGCCACAGGGCCAGCTTTGACAGATCTTGTTAGAGTCCATTTCCTCTATCAAGCCCCACTTCTTGGAACCTGTGAGAACCAGAACTTTTTGTGCCAATGGTAGTGACAAACAGCACTGCATGCACATCATCACTACATAAAGTGTTGGCATCCCCAACTGCCACAGTTCATTTTATCCCTTGCTGTCGTGGAACAGTCTGCCTCATCAGGGACCAGAACTTTATTGTTCCTTGAATAGCATTTTTTACATAGAAACATAGATTTTGACGGCAGATAAGGACCACTTGGCCCACCCAGTCTGCCCATTTCCCTACCTACTGGATAAGCTGCAGATTCTAGTGTAACCCCTAGATGGCGCTATCCCAGGGGCTACTACCCCTGCCTGATTTGCCACTAACAGGTTGAGGGGCCGGATCCAATGGCGGGTGCTCCACCCAGAGGTCAGGGTTTGCAAGTTAAACTTACTTGGTCACAGCCTCTGGGACACTGGCAAACCCCTTTCTTCCCACTAGTGGCTCATACACATATATCAGAATTACCTTCACAGTATACACTTACCCCCAGGACTGGTTCCGCACTGGGACCTCCTGAGAAATAAGATACAGTGCAACAATCGTAGTACAGTACTTTTTAACATAGACAAACACCCAGGCAGTATAACTTTGCTGAAACAAGCAGCTCTGATTTATTTAGGGGATATAATAAGGACAGGGGAAATCAGGTTAATTAGCTTATCACTTTATTCATCTACCTATGGCTCTGTGCATTAGACCTATCCCTACCAGTTACTGTCCCTGGGTACCTAAGCCCTAGTGGATAGTCCAAACTGTAGCAGCTGGTAGGGGCCTCTTTCACAGAGAAAAGAAAATTAGTTTAAACAGTCAGCAGTACAGTGATTCCATTTGGATTTAATGTGGCAATCTAACAGGGAGCGACCCTGAATTAGTACTCACGACCTCCAAACAAGATAGGGTCCTCAACGTCAGCAGGGCTACTTCTTGAGCTCCAAGAGACTCCTCACCATTTATATGGTAAACAGTCACAGGCAAAAGTCACTTAATGGCAGCAGGATTCACTTGAAGTATACAAGCCTCCTCACACATTTATATGGTAAAAAAGAGTACTATACCAGGCAGGCTGCTTCCTATCCCGATCGCAATTACTGCACAGTACCGGGAGAACACACAGCAGATTCAGTTCCTGACAGATCGAGTGCAATTCAGCAATTTCTCCAGTCTTCTACAGGGTGAGCCTGGTTTCTACTCTTCAGATATCCTTTGATTCTCTTCACAGGACGGATTCAGTCCTAACAAGCAGTTACACAAGCTGCAGACGGAACTCTGGACCTTACATGTTTTTGACTAAAACTGTGCACTGAAGAGCACAGGGTTCCTTTCCCTTCACTGCCAGAGCTAAACTGAAACTCCAACAGACAAAACGGGCACTTCCTTTGAGTTCCTCCCAGTTCTTGACTGGATTGGCTGTCACCACAATAGACTGCTGCTGTTGGTCCAAAAGGCCAAAGCCTAAGACTACATCTCCCAGAGTCACTGCCCACTACAATCCTCTTGTGGCTGGCTCAGATTATGAGTCCAAGTTCTGATTCGTCCAAGGCACCATTTTAGAGCTAGCTTATCCCACACTGATTGGTCCAGTTCAGCAGTTCAAAACCAGAATGAGAACTAGGCAGACACAGTTCTGACTGCAAAGCAGGTTAGACAAACTGTAATTTCATTATTACTGTAAATGATTTCTGGCAAACAGTTACATCTTTCAGATAGGTTCCCTTTGCACCCTAGTGACTGCAAAAATGGAGTGAATTGGCAGCAGCTCGAGTGGTACTCAAACAGAGAAGCACACAGTCCCCCATACAAACTAATTATGTCTGCAAGCAGACAGCTCTTAAAGAGACAGTACCAGAGGCTCTAAAACACTCACTGATAAATGGCTTAAACGCCAAACACCATTCAGGCTTGGAGCATTCAAGCAAGCTCCTGGAAGTCTTTTGGGAACCCCCATTTGCAGGGGGGTTACACTAGTTAACCAACAGCCTATTTTCTGCAACCCCCCACTATAATTGCCTTATGTCTGTCCCATACATGTTTGAATTCCTCCAGTGTTTTAGACCCCACAAGCTCTCCAGGAAGGCGGTTCCATGCGCTCCACCACTCTCTCCGTGGAAAAAGAATTTCTCACATTACCCCTGGAGCTGTCCTCTCATCTCTTTAAATTGTGCCCCTTGTTCTTACATCTCTTTTTCTGAAAGATGCTACCCTCCTGGACTTTGTTGATTCCTTGAGGTACTTAAAAGTTTCTATCATGTCCCCCGTCCCTCCTTTTCTATCAAGGTATACATAGTAAGCTCTCTCAGTCTCTCTTCATATGGTTTCTGATGTAGACCCTGCACCATTTAGTTGCCCTCCTCTGACTGCTTCCATCCTGTCTATGTCCTTGCATAGATGAAGTCTCCCAAAACTGCCAGTACTCCAGATGGGGTCTCACCAACTGTCTGTATAGAGGATAACCACTCTTTTCTACTTGTGATGCCCTCCCTATGCATCCCAGTATCCCCTGGCTTTCCTACTGACTTCTCAAATTGCATACCCACCTTTAGGTCATCTGATATGACTACACCCAGATCCCCTTCCATTATTGTTGTTGTTAGTACCTCCTGCTACTGTGTACTCTTCTGGATTTTTATTTCCCAGGTGCATTACTTTGCACTTCTTGCAATGAATCTAAGTTGCCATATGTCTGACCATTCCACTCAACACTTGCCAGAGTCCTTCTCATCCTTTCTACCCCCTTGTGTATCAACTCTGTTACAGATCTTTGTGTCATCCAAAAGAGACATACCTTTCCTTCCAGACCCTCTGCAATGTCACCTATAAAGGCGTTATAGAGACTGGACCCAGTACTGAGCCCTGAGGTCTCCACTAGTAACCCCTTTCTTCAGAATGTGTTCCATTCACTGTTACCTTCTGTGTCCTGTTGTGCAGAGATTTTCTACCCAGGCTACCTGGGACTCAATTCAGGCTGGCTAACTTGATTATTAATCTTTTATGCGAGACTGTGTCAAATGCCTGGCATAAAGTCTAGGTAGGCCATATCCACAGCCCCTCCCTGGTCTATTACTTTGGTCACCCAGTCAAAGAAATCGATTAGATTTGTCTGACATGACCTTCCTGCTGTGAATCCATGCTGCTTTGGGTCCAGTGCCCGCTGTCCTCTAGGTACTCAACAATTCTTTCTTTCAAGTGATTCCATCATTTTCCCACCCCTGAGGTCAAACTAACAGGTCTGTAGTTTCCTGCTTCTGCCTTGCTCCCACTTTTGTGAAGGGAATCACATCTGCCCTCCTCCAGTCCTCAGGTACCACCCCATCTTCTCCACGATTTGTTAAAAGTGTGGTTAGTGGTGTCACTAGGTCCTCCCTTAGCTCTTTTTGGATTCTAGGTGAACTCACAGGCCCCATTGCTTTGTCCACCTTGAGTTTAAAAAGTTCTTTCAGTACTCTTTCTTCTTTAAATGGACTGGTATCAACCCACTATCCAGAGTGCTTACTGTTTGGTTTAGGTAACTCCTCCTCTTCTTCTTTTGTGAATACTGAGCAAAAGTATTCATTCATTTTCTCTGCCTTTTCACTGTCTCCTCTGCCCACCTCCCCTCTCCTTTATTAATCTTCCATCCCTCCCTTAACCTTTCTATGTTCCCTAATGTACCTATAAAAGGTTTTATCCCCCTTCTTAACTGAGTTGGCTATCCTTTCCTCGGTTTGGGCCTTTGCTTTTCTGACTGCCTTCCCCACTTCTTTCTGCTTTAATTGATACAGTTCCTGTCGTGCTCTGTCTGTGATTCCTACAATTTTTGAATGCAGCCTTTTTCTCCTTAACCTTCCCTGACACTTCTTTTGAGAGCCATAGTGGTTTTTTATTCCGCTTTGTTTTCTTTATTTGTTTCACACAAAGGCATATTGCCTCCATGATGGCAGTTTTGATTTTCTCCATTGTTCTTCCACCTCCTTTCTGGCCATTTGCTAATGCATTCCTCAGGTATTCACCCATTTTGCCAAAGTCAGCCCTTCTAAAGTCCAGTATCCTTGTATTTGTATGGCTTGTCTCCATGGTTGTGTTTATTGTGAAGCACACTGTCAGTGGTCGCTTGTTCCCAGGTATCTACTGACCTCTAAGTTTGTGATCCTCTCCATTTGAGAGTACCAGGTACAATTGTTCCTCCCGAGTGGGTTCCACCACTAGCTGTCTAAGGCATGCTCCTGTAGGGCATCGAGAATGACCCTGCTCTTAGATGTGGCTGCAGTCCATGTTGCCCAGTTAACATCTGGCGTATTCAGGTCCCCATCAACAGTATCTCCCTTTTTCAGCCATTTTGAGAATGCCTCTATCATTTTCTTGTCCATTTCCTCCCTTGAGACGGGGTCTGTATACAACCCTGTGCGGATTGTGATGCCATTCCCTGTCTCCAATGTGACCCAGAGTTCCTCTTGTCCTCCCCTTTACCTTTTAGTTCTGTTACTTTGATCCCTTCCCTTATGTGAGAGAGCTACTCCACCTCCTCTTTTACCCTCCTGTCCCTTCTGTAGATTGTGTACCCTGGTATGCTGACATCCCAGTCATGGTTCTCCGTGTACCATGTTTCTGTGACTTCACAATATCCAAGTGTTCCACTTCCATCAGGGCTACTAGCTCTGGAAGCTTGTTCCCAGACTATGGGCATTGGTACTCATTGCCCTCCATTTAATGTTGAGCTTTATCCTTTTTACCCCATCCCTGCTCTTATTGCCCTTGTCCATTTTCCATTTACTCCTGTCCTGCCCACTGTCAAGCTCTGTACCTCAGTGTTTACCCTACTACCTGCCCTGCTTTGTGGGGGGAGGCTTGAACTTTCCTGTTTCCTATCAGCACCTCCCCCCTGGAAGCCTTTAAACCTGTCACCTAGGAGCGTGTTTCCCTTCCTGGACAGATGCAGACCATCATGTCAGTATAGACCTTCATCTCTCCAGGTGGACCCCCAGTCCCCAATGAAGCCAAAGCCCTGTGCTCTGCACCAGTTTTGCAACCATTCATTAAACCGCATGGTGTGCAGTACCCTAGCCTCACCCCTGCCATGGACTGGCAGCACCTCTGAGAAGGTTACCGTGCTTGCTACCTGTCTGAGGCCCCTCCCCAACTCCACAAATTCATCCTGCACTGCACTGATCTCATGCCTAGCTAGGTCATTTGTCCTGAGGTGGACAATGATATCTAGTTTCCTATCCTGTGATGCTGCTTCTGCAATCCTGAGGATTCGCTTCCTGCCCCTCAAGCCATGGCACCAGGCAGGCACCTTACTTCCCTCTCCTCTCCCTTCCCCAGGTCTACACCCCTAATAATTGAGTCCCCTATTAGAAGCTGTTTCTTTCCCTTGTGTTGTCCCTTGCCACTCTTTTGTGGGTCTCCCTTGTGGATGTCCCCAGCATTCTTCTTGGTCTCCAATGAGGGTGTCATCATAGAGGAACCTTGATTTTCCAGACCGACATATGATTTGTGTAGAGGTGCAACTCGGGGGCTACGCCTCTGTTCCACCACCCTCACCCTCCCAGAACCTACTGTGGTCCATCTGCTCTTCACACATGGCAACCTCTGAGGCAGTGGTTGTGGAACTGGTGCTCTTTGGGTGGGAGTCCTCCTTAGTCCTTGCCAGTTCAGCCTGGAGGTGGGCAACCTCCTTCCTCAGGCTGACACTTGCCTGCAAATAGGGCAACAACGCAGGTTTCAGAATGTTTCCCAGAGATTGCTGCCCCACAATGATGCATTGCACCTCCCCACATGTCCCTCTTCCTTATAATATACAATGAGTAATATACAATTTTTTTTTTTTTTGGTGTGCTACTTCACGCCATGCACTGTGCCAGTAGTTAAGAATATGACAGTTCTGCCCAAGACCTGTTGAGGAAGTGATGTCAGAACCTTGGCTATAAAGGAAATGCCACGCCTGGGGTAGGTGGGGTGAGGGGTAGGGTGGGTGGGTAGGCCACAACCACTGGTGACTGTTAGAAACAATCAATTACACCACTGCTCCACCACCCTGGTGAGTACTGCCCTTTATAGTAAGTCAACTAACACCACAATGTACTAGACCACTGCTCCTACACAAACCACTCTACTGAGTCCAGGGATAAAAACAAACTCACTGTTCAGCCAGCAGGACACTTCCAAAATATTGCACAAATATCCTTCCAAATCCTATGTGTCTAGCACAGAAATCAAGCAACTTCAGCTGTACTACAACCCCTCTGGTTATAAAATTACTACACTTTAATGGAACCCTGCAATTCTTAATGCCAATAAGAAAATAATGAAACTTTCTGTAGAAAGTGTAGCTTACCTTCCTAGTCCCCTACAATAGTATAGTTTGTTGTATTACGTTGTTTCTACACAAAGTGTTACAAATGTTTTTTATTTACTTGATGTCTTCATACCTATTTTTAGGGAGGTTTGTGCCTTTACACTTGGTGCCGCTGTCAGGCATAGTTCAGTCATTGTTTCTGTGGTGCTGACATCCTCCTCTGTGGGTCCCAATGGAAAGTGTTGGATTGTTTGGGACCCATTTCTCAACGTCTAACACTAATTTGGTTGTCAGACAGTGGTGTGCAGAAATAAAAGAACAAGTTCTAAGTTGCAGCCCCCTGAGGACCACCACTGAATAAAATGGAGTGCTTGACTGAGTTCTTGATTGAGGCCCATCGAGTACTAAGACTCTTCAATGTCTTTCATCCATGATCATGACTTTTTTTTTCCTATATTACTTTTTACCCTGCCCGCCGCCATCTTCACCTGCCTGGCGACGGGGAAGTCATATTGTTTTTCTGATTTTCTCCCTCTTATTCCCAGGACCCCAGAACATGGTTACACATGCGCGTGGAGACATGCCTGAACTTCATGGCTCTGTGGATGGCTCCTTCCTTCTACCCGGCCTAAAGCCAGGTTTCCCTTGTGGCTCGGTGCTGCCACCTAGCCTCCACGAGGTGGCAGCCAAGAGACTTGGAAACCCCATGTCCCGCCCCAGAGAGGAGAGCTGTCTTGCAGTGGCTCGAGCTCGCTCCCGAAGTCTGGTCGCTAGTGTGGTGTGGCGTTCAATTCCTCAACCCTCAGTGCCACCAGGCCAGCCCTACGGTCATGTTTTTTTAATGGTGATAATGGTATGGACATCAGTGCTGCTGGTACCAACAATGATACCATCACCAATGATACCATCTTCCAAGAATCATGAAGGTATTAATAATCTTCCAAGAATCAGTTTTCATTATTCACCACTGGTGGGTCTCAGGTCAGAGGCACTAGGACCCCATGGGAGCATATGCCTTTGAGTTTTGGAGGAGGGAAGCAGACATTGGGGATGGTGCTGCCCAAGAGGCAGACGTATGACACAGTGCTCATGGTCTGGCCAGTAACCGACGCTGGCCTCCCTCCTGCTCCGTTCTGTTCTTCCTGCCATCGAGGAAGGTACACCGTGGGAGTGTTCAGCCATTTTCCACTGCATCACAGTTCTGTTCTTTGCTGCAACTTGACGCTATACTAGTTATTTGATGCCCCACCACCGCTTTTCTTTTTTTCAGTGTAGTACGGTAGCGGGTTCTATTTTTGCTTGTTTTCTTATTTTCTGTGGAAAGTTCGGTCATGTCCGGTTCCCAGGGGCCTAGCAAGAAGAAGAAGACTGGAAAAATAACAGAGTTTCCCCCATGTGTTGGTGCCCCTGCAGGAGAAATATGTCTGTTCGGGACCACCATGACTGGAGTTGGACCTACCTGGGATCAGACCACGACATGGATTGTTGTGATGCCTGCTTCTCCATGGACTTCCGCACCTCATACTCCTCATGATGAGGTGGGGGTGGGACCCCACCCCCACCCCCACCCACCTTGGGAGGCCGACGTCGCACTCGGGATTCCAAGGTGAGGTCCCTGGCTCTTCTCCCTGATACTATGCATACCGAGGGAGACCAGGCCTCCGCTAGTCCTCATCTCGCCAAGATGGGAGGCCTGGGGGAGGGGTCTATGGGACAGCTGGTTCCCTCCAAGGGGCTGATTGTGCACCTCTCCCTGTTTGGTACCCCCTTGGGGTCTAGACATTGTGTCTGCATCACAGCTGTATGCTGGGCCTGCACTGACAGGTTCCTTAGGGCCGCAGTCTAGTGCCGCTTCGGCTTCTGGCACCGAGGCTGGTGCCGGTGAGCGTGTCAGTGTCCCCCATGTGGCCCGGTCCCCTCCTGCTGCTGTTCACAACACCAGGAGAGGGAAGGTCCCTGGAGCTACCCATCTGTTAGCGATCTTCTGGATGTCATTCCCTGAGCGGTCGGATGACCTGGAGGATGAGGACCAGAATGATCCTGTCTGGCTTCCCAGTTCTGGCAAGGATGGGGACTTTTCTGGACCTAACCCTAGGCCTTCGGTGTCCACGGGGTCATCTGGGGGTCTTCTTCCTAGTGCCAGCCATGGCACCACCTCGCCTGTGCCCCATGGTGCCGCTTGTGGCACTGGGGATTCCTGTGGTGCTAGTTCTGGTGACAGAGGGGAAGGGGCCACTAGGCGCGGTGCTGGGTTGGGGTCCAGTTCCACTTCTGGTGCTGTTTGCAATGCCAGATCCAATTCCAGTCCCTTTAGCAGTGCCGAGGGAGGTACTGGTGCTGCTTGTGGCGCTGAGTCCCCCCCTTAACCCTCATTTCTGATCCGAAGGATGCTGTTGAGACTAGTCCAAGGGGCCGAGCCCTCTCTGGTGAGCAGGGGTTGGGAGGTCCTAGTCAGTGTTGTGCTTCATGACCAGAGTGGCTGGGGGCGCTGGCAGGAGTTGTAGTGCTGACTCGGGTCCTCTGACCCCTCAGCAACTGTCTGGGCCTGTGGTAGGTGGGGATAGGGGCTGCCTTGTGGGATCTGTACAGCTTTGACCTCCCCACCTGGGGTTTTCCCCCCAAGGGTATCACCCAGATTGCCCCTCTACAGTTGGGTGTATTTGGATGGGCAAGTTGCACAGCCCCTCCCTTCGGGGCAGGTCACTTGTACGCTCTCGGAGCCCTGTTAGAGGAACTGGCCTGGTCCTTCATGACCCTCCTCCTCCTTTACTGCCTATCCCACCACCTCTCCTGGACATTTCTGGTCTTATGGGACCCCTGACCTGGAAGCAGTTCTGGGCATCAGCGAGTGCCTTCCCTTCCTACCTCAGAGCAATGGATCAGGCTGTTTTTCAGCCTGAAACCCCACATCACCGCCCCCTGAGTCCAGCTCATGGTCTTTGTCTTCCTTCTCTGAGAAACAGGATACCTTGTTCCACCTCTCCCCCAATGCTAACTACACTGGTTATCAGCAATTCCTTTCGAAGATCATGGGGAGCTGCGATTGTCCCATTTTTCAGGCCGCAATCCTGCATGTCTGATGCTGTCCTTCCTCGGGGAGCGCAGTTCTGACTCAACAGTTATATCTCCATGGTCTCAACCATTTGCAGTGACATCACTTGATGTCTGGCTTTGTCCCTCTGCCCCATCTCCAGCCACTCTTCCAGGGGCCCATTTCTTCTCCTGCAGAGCCAGATATGAGCTTGTGGGGCATCTTCCTGGTCCCAGGCAACAGGAGCCTCCACCTCCCCCTGACCAGTCTCAGGTCTTGCCAGGCCCTTGAGGGGCCCTCGCCTCTCTGTATCTCCCCCACAGGAGGCTGAGGGAACAACCATTTCCTTCAGGGTTTGACAACACTACCTTCAGTGGTGACTTGATACTCAGACCCACCAGTGATGAATGGTGAAGACTGATTCTTGGAAGATGTGAAAATTATGTACTCACCATAATACTTTATCTTCCAGGATATCTTCACCATTCATCACTGCAACCCATCCACCTTCCCCCTCAATGGCCAGGCTTCTGGGCAGCTTCTCCTTTCTTTTCTGCCTTCCCCCCCTGTTTAAAATAAAAAAAAGCTAGGCATCAGTAGGCAAACACTTTTAGGGGATTGTTCCCTCTATATGCCACCTTGTGGCCCCTAAAAAAAAAAAAAAGATTTTTAAGGGGGGAAGGCAATTTCCATCTTTTGGATGACTTCACCCCTGTTTTCTGGCATCCCTTAGTGAAAAAAAAAAAGATGTAGTTTGACTGACCCTCTTTTGGTCCTTATTTTTTTCCTTCTTAAAAAACCCCGAGATTAATAGAGAGAAAGTCAGAGAAAGAGAGAGACCCCTTTTCTAGCACGCTATTATAGCTTTTTGTCCCCCCCTTCACATCCTTGTGCCAGGTGGAGTTCTGTAGTTTTGATGTTGGACTGTCTTTTCTGGTCCCTCATGGGACAGAGCTCGGCAAGGGGACCTGGTATTCTTGGGGCTAGGTAACTTTTTGAAGTGGTAGCCCACTTCCTTACCAGTTCAGCCTCTCCGAGCAGCCCACCGCCTTTTATTTTGTGGCCTGCTACACTTTTTTTTTTTTTTATTTCCTTTTTGGGGATTCTCCAACATATTTGAGGGAAGGGAATATTCCTTAGGATCCTATTCCTGCCCTTGTCCTAGTGAGGGCCCCCTGTTCTCTATCATTGCCCTTAGGAACGTCTTCTTTCTCTGGTTTCTTATTTTCTTAAGGAACTGAGCCTGTTTTAGCAGCTTGAACCCTAGGGTAGCCCTCAGACCTTAGAAATGAGAGGTTGCCTTCTCCCATTTTATGTTTTGGTTGTATGGGGCTCTTAAACCTTAGCCCGTTATGGTCCTTCCTCCTCGGAGGAACAGCTAGGGTTGGTTATGTTTTTTTACCCAGGTTTGTGGGCTCTTCTCCTATTTTTCAGCTCAGAGAAGTACTCCTTTCCTTGCAACCTGTTTTTTGGCTGGTTCTTCACTTTTGCAGACTAAGCTCTCTGCTCTGAGTCAGCAAATTCCGGGGGTGTCAGACATGCTTCACTTTAGGCTGAGAACAAGCCAGCTCTTCTGACACACTCCTTTTTTGACCAAGAACTTGAGGTCCTCTCTCTCTCTCTCTCTCTCTCTCTCCTTCTCTTTCTCTTCTTACCTTGTTTCTCTCTCTATGCTTCCCAGTTGTCCTGGTCATCTTTGGCTAGACTGCCTCCCCTATTGCTCGGTGTCTGCTCACTATTTAATTAATTTATTTCTTTATTGAAAATCAGTAACCAGGAAAGGCACACTGAGCCAAGGCTCTTTTCCAGGTGTGACCCTGGGGAAGGGCACAGGTGTATAATGTACACAGTGACAAGGCTGCAAACAATATATATACAGTAAAGTTGAGCTGGCAGCTAGTACAGTAAAAATTTAACTGGAACCGTGTATATTTTATATACAGTGGGACGCAGGCCTATTGGCAACAGGACTAATTAAATGTAAGAGCTCAGAAGGGTGGCAGAACATAACGGGAGAGGGGTGAGGATTCAGAACAGAATCACCAAGAACAGGAGCAAGAGGGGGAAGAGAGGAGTTTGAATTGTTGCTTGCGTGAATGATAGGAGGAGGACAGATAAAGAGGGGTGAAGAGATTAGAGCTTGATGTATGGATGGAAGCTAAAAATTTGAACAATTATTTAACTAATAATGAGGCAGACTGTATGGACGTTTGCATCTTTTTTATTACCGACAGTATTACTGACAGGTTGTTCCACATGGAGGGAAGACAGGCAGAGAAAGTGAACTGTCCAATTGTAGATTTGGAAAATGGAATAAAGTAGGTTCAAGAATCCCTAGAGTGAAGCAAATAGAAGGTGGAGTGGACAGAGAAGAGGAGAGAAGAGAGGAGAGGGAGGGAGAAAAGAGAACCAGTATTTAGAGAGGAAAGAGGCACAGTGAGCGAGGTGGCGGGAAGCAATTAAAAAAAAAGCTTATTTTAAAAGGAATACTCTTTAAATTAATGTTATGTTTGGGCATTCAAGGAGCCTTCTGTTCTCAGATACTGTAATCACTCAAAATTCACCCCCAAGGTGGAACTGGCATGGAAATCATTTGAGTCTTGCTGTTCCATGATCATTTCAAACCAATAAAGTCTCAGACGATGACGGCAGTCTCTAATCCTTACCTCTAGTTTAATAAGTAAGTAGTAAGTAAAATGTATTTTCATACAGGTAAAAGACAGTAGCAAAGCACATTTACATTGTCAACCTTTTGAAAATACAGGATTACTGGAAAAAAATAGTTCATAAAGTAATAAGTTATTACATACACAGAATCAATGCAGTGATGGTTTTCTTAGAGCACACATATTAAACCATTCAGAGCATCAGAAGCAATCACAGTTTATACATAGAGACAAATTCACTTATGCAGTGGCATCTCTTTATGTCATCTGTTTTTTTTTGTTTTTTTTTAACCTTGTTTTAGGGAGTTTGCCAAAGAAAGAGAGAGGGTAGAGAACAGAAGGGCTTTCCTCAAACTGCGGAGACAGCAGCAGATTGAAAGGGAGCTCAATGGGTATTTAGAATGGATATCCAAAGCAGGTAAGTGACTGGAGGAGGTGGATAGGGGTTCTTCAACCCCATTACAGGTTCATGGGATGGCATTGGGGCTCCAGGCTGATCTACAAGCTGCATGAATAGCTGTGTTCTTTCTTAAGTGCATATTCAACAGAAATATTACGTAGTGGCAGTCAGTATGTGCGTTGCCCTCTCTCCCTCCTCCTTGACTTCTAAACACACCTCTGCCATTGGTGAACTGCTAATACCCCTCGCCGGCAGTGAAGCTATGATGTCATTGCAACCTCTTCCCCCCCCCCCCCACACACACACAGCAGCACCCCAACAGTACTGGCCATACCCCCCTCGTAATACTCTCCTCCTTACATTTTGTTCTTTCCATCCAAAAGGGAGACTGCTCAGTGGAGAGCAGGCCTTTTCCCCTCTGGTACATAGGATTCCAGCTCACTGCCTTGCATTAGCAGAATTTCTCCACACTAGCATACCATATTAATGAGACACCAGACCAGGGTTGGAACTCAGGGCCCTTGTAGTAGCAGAGGGTCCCCACACCAGCGCACTGCAGTGAGCCACCGTGCTGGGACTGAGACTTGGGGCCACTCCAGTAGCAGACGGTCTATATGCAAGTGCACTAGTGTGGTTAGATAGCATGCTGGGATTCAAGCTGAGGCTTTTTCAGTAGCAGAGGATCTCCACGGTAACACACGTTAGTGTGGTGAGCTACAGTACTAAGGTGCCAGTTAAGGTGCTCATTGTATCTGTATTCTTGCTGACTTTTATGTTTTAATGTTTGGGTTTCTGAATTCTGCCATAGCAATCTAGTTTTTTCAGGCCATTCAAAAGAGTAACTAATACCTTCAGGATATATGGTAAAAACATAAATATTTAAGACACTGCCTTCAGATATTTTTTTTATTTTGTGTACTTCTTTTCTCATTCATTACTAAGGATCTGTATCCCTTTCAATTCCCTTGCTGCTGCTACTGTTTCACCTGAAGTCATAGCTCTCTGCTTGTGACATCATAGTAGTTTCCTTGGTGATAGATTATGATGTCACAGCAGAAGATGGCGACTCTGAGTGAGGGATAAGCAAGCAGAAACAGGTGAGGTCTCACCGGCAGGAATCCTGGCGTCAGACGAGAGTACTTTAGAAATGAAGAATGATGGGAAGAAAACACAGAGAAAATATTATACAATATATCAGCTGAACTATGTCTAGATATTATGTTTTTTGTAGTATTTTACCAGAGGTGTGTATTTTCTTTTATGAGAGTGCAGCCTTTTATTGTCTCTCAAATGGCTGATCTGCTGTTTTTAATCTGGGGGCCGCAAGATCTTTGCTTTGTGGAGAGCTGAAATAGGGACAGGTTGCCCACTAAAGCACCATTCAAAAATCTATGAATTCATCCCAGCGTTTCATAAGCATCATTGGAATTTTGATGCCCCCCAACCATTTTGCAGGATGCAAATCACTTTTTCAAAACGTGGGATTTGCAAATTGTAAAAAAAAAAACGGGGGTCACAAAATTCAGATCCAAGGAATGTCATGTCATTTCAATTGTTGCATGTACATTTTACGACAGCCCTGTTTATCTGTGCAGTCTAGACTAGAGGAACTGAAATCTGTCAACAGTGTTGGGTTTTGTTACTCCATTTTTGTGGCAGGGCGGGGGGAGGGGACTTGTGTCCAGGGTTTTCGAGCCTGAAGCAGTTAGTTCTGCTCTTATTATGCCATCAAGATTTATCTACTGTTAATGCTTCTCGTCACAGAGGAGGTGATCCTGGCGGAAGAGGAGACAGATGGAGAGGAGCAGCATCCCTTCAATGGTAGTCGATCTCAACAGCATGCTTTCATAGCTGGGGCCTTGGGCATGTGGAAGGTACCACCTGACAGACACACCCCAAAGGGCGATGCCATGAGCTGCCCCACTAGCACGTCCTTGGCACTGTTTGATGGAAGATGGCCCATCTCGGGTTATCACCATTGTTACTATAAAGATGTAACCCCACCCCATCGAAACATCTGGAACCTCTGCTGTTTCTGCAATAAGGCACAATGCGATGGTCTGTACCGCCAAATAATTGACTTTAGCGGATGCTGAAGCCAATTATGATGGTGGAATCAACTGCCGCAGAGGACCTTATTGCTATTATGCAATGCGTTTTTTTTTTTAATTATTTACGCTGGCAAAGTTTATCATTTAACTGTTGGAATGCCAGACTACATGCGCTACTGAATGTCCCTTTTATGCCCACTGTTACTGGTTTCCAAATTCCAATGGATAATGCGTACTCAGGAAAGTGAACTGGCAAATCTGAATTGTGATTGGCTGAGACAACGTAATCATTTTTTCATATGCCATGCAGCATGCGATAACGTCTCTGTCGGTTACTGAGCAGAACACGATGATGTCACTGTTGGTTATTTTAGTGATGAGGCTCGACGTGGCATTCTATACCACCAGATAAATTGCCTGCAATGGAAGTTGTGTTTGCGCTGAAGGCAGTGGTGCATGATGAATGCTAATATTCTTTATGATGTGGTATAGACTGCCATTATGGGCTTTATCACTATTTCTTTTTTAATTAATGAATTGCATAAATAACAAAAACATAAAGAACAGTGCAAATCGGAGTGTGGACAGTCTGGTAGAGGGTTTGAATGAAAGGCTAACGTTCTAAAATGCCAGCGGGTTTACACAGAGAAAAGCGGACCGGCAGTTCTAAATTGTGATTGGCTGAGACATGTTAACCATTTTCTAATGAGCAGCATGTGATGATGTCACTGTTGGTTATTGAACAGCATGTGATTATGTCACTGTTGGTTACTGAGCTGCATGTGAAGGTGTCATTGTTAGTTACTGAACAGAATAAGATGGTGTGGCTGTTGCTTGTTTAGCAGCTTTACTTGGAAACTCTTTCTGCCAGCATTGTAGGAAATGTCTTGGAGCCAGATGGAAGCAGTGAACAACAGAAAGCTTTATAATAATGTAGTGTCAGCTATAAAGAAACTTGATATCGGAAACAGAAACTACTAATAAAAAATGTATTATAATATGTTGTTTGGGAAGTTATATCTGCTACTGTAGTTCCAACCAACCTCTCCCAGCAGGAATCACAACAGGCAATGGTGTAGGAGCATTGACTGGGGAACTCACAGCTACTGCAGTCCCAACTTCTCCCAGTAGGAGTCCCTGCAGTCAGTAGTGTAGGAGCACTGTCTGTGGGTGATCCCAAAGTTACTCCAGTACCAGCCTCTCCCTGCACGAGACACTGTAGGTAATGGTGTAGGAGCACTGACTGGGGGGTGGGGCTCACAGTTACTGCAGTACCAGCAGGAGTCACTGTAGGTAATGATGTAGGAGCACTGACTGGGGGGGGGAGCTCACAGTTACTGCAGTCCCAGCCTCTCCCAGTAGGAGTCACTGTAGGTAATGATCTAGGAGTACTGCCTGTGGGTGAACCAAAAGATACTCCAGTACTAGCCTCTCCCAGAAGGAGTCAGTGTAGATAATGGTGTACGAGCACTGACTGTGAGGGAGCTCACAGCTACTGCAATTCTAGCCTCTCCCAGTAGGAGTCACTGTAGGCAGTGGCGTAGGTGCACTGCCTGTGGGGGAGCTCATAACTACTCCAGTCCCAGTCTCTCCCACTAGAAGTCACTGTAGGTAGTAGTTTAGGAGCACTGTCTGTGGGGAGCTCACAGCTACTGCAGCCCTAGCCTCTCCAAATAGAAGTCACTGTAGGTAATGGTGTAGAAGCACTGACTGTGACAGAGCGCACAGCTACTCCTGTCCCAGTCTCTCCCAGCAGGAGTCATCATAGGTGATGGTGTAGGAACTCTAGCCTCTCAGTGTAGAAGCACTGGTTGTGGGGGAGCTGACAGACACTGCAGTCCCCATCTCTCTCACAGCAGAAGTCACTGTATGTAACTGTGTAGGAGCAGTAGTTGTAGCAGAGCTAGAAGATACTGCAGTCCCAGCCTCTCTCAGCAGGAGTCACTATAGGCAATGGTGTAGGAACACTTAGAGTGGGGAGCTCACAGCTGCTCCTGTCCCAGCCTCTCCCAGCTGGAGGCTATGGTGTTGGAGCACTGGTTGTGGGGATCTCACAGACACTACAGTTCCGGTCTCCCTGACAGAAGTTGCTGTAGGTAATTGTTTAGGAGCGCTAGTTGTGGGGGAGCTCACAGCTACTGCAGCCCCAGTCTCTACCAGCAGGAGTAACTGTAGACAGTGATTTAGGAGTGCTGGCTTTGGGGGAGCTCACAGCTACTGTAGTCCCAGCAGGAGTCACTGTAGGCAGTGGTGTAGGAGCACTGTCAGTAAAGTAGGAGGGCACACAGCTACTGTATTCCCAGCTTCTCCTAGCAGGAGTCACTGCAGCCAATGGTGTAGGAGCACTAGCTGTGGGGGAGCTCACAGCTGCTGTATTACCAGCCTCTCTCAGCAGGAGTCACTGTAGGCAATGGTGTAGGAGCACTGTCTATACAGTAGGAGGGCACACAGCTACTGTATTCCCAGCCTCTCCTAGCAGGAGTCACTGGAGGCAATGGTGTAGAAGTACCAGCTGTACAGCAGAAGGGCACACAGCTACTGCCAACTCAGCAGCTTTCAGTTATTGTTTTTGTGAGCAGAGTTACAGAGGGCAGGGGTGGAAATGCATTGATTTGGGGGATTTGAATTCTTACTGGGGCTAAAGCAGTATTAAATTGTATTTAACAAAAAAACTCAAAATTAACTCCTTTTTTTCTACTTGTTGGAGCTCTGAGGAGAGCAACAATAAAAAAGAGTAAAACTGATCTGTTGCACCCTGAAGAAGCAGAGGATCACCTTGCAGACATTTCTTCAGTTGGTAAGTGCTTGTTTCACAAAGGCAGGCCAGTGCATGTTCCACTTTCTTTCTTTTTTTTTTAACTATATCCATGAGACCTTATGTAGGCATCACAAAAGAAACCCCATTTAACTTGTTTTACTGCATTACCGAATATCTTGTGTGTCAGAAGTATTCTATTTGCTCAGTACTCCACAGTCCCTCCAAACCACCCCATACTGGTACTGCTTGAGCTGTCTTTCCTTAATGGACAGAAGAGTTGGATCTGAATTAGTTTCTTTCTGAGGTTCTGTGTTCTTGCAGGAAGTGGCAGCAACCCCCCCCCAAGTCTGTCATGCTTGGTGGCAGACTGAGTACATGTATGTGCCTCTTTCAAGATAAGAACTCCAACTGGCTGTGGTCAGTCATTAATTACATTGCAGGTCCATTCCTGATGGACAGAACTCCCATCAGATGGTCTCTGCACCACTGCAGGTCTGAGCTGAACACAAAGACCCCCTCAGAATCCCATACAGTAGCTGTTGGGGGTTTGGAGGGCTGTGCTTATCATGTAGGTGGAGTGCGGGATACCTGCCATTCATACTTCCCCAACCTCCCTACCACGCAGTGACTTTAGCATCAGCTGTGAAAGCACAACCATTGAGGCACAGAATATTGAGTTGGGGTACCGAAGGAGGGGATGGAAAGAAAAAACTAATCGAATGCAAAGGAGAGTAGTAAGCATTACAGACACTTGATTAAGGTAACTAACTTTACTTCTGAGACTTTCTCTCCCCTTCCACCAGAACAGGGATGAGCTACCTCAGTTGTATGAACATGAGTAACAACTGGCGGTATAGCCTAGCAGTTAGAGTAATGAGCTATGAAAGAGTCTACTACATGCAGCAGACCTGGGTTTGATCTTCACAACCTCCACTTGCTTACTGCGTGACCGAATAAGTCACTTAACCACTCCAGTCCCCAGTGCTCCTGGGTCACCCCTGAAAACTAGCACTTATGCCTAGTGGGCCCTTACCTGGTAACTAAAGGTTTTAAAAAAATGCTTTCTGTCTTCTGTTGAGGGGAGACAAACAAATGGTGTCATCAGTCTCCTGAGATTTCACTCCTTCACCTTTTGCAGTTACAAAGTTCTCATAGGAAAGTCTGAACAAGTTCCTCATTAGGGCTCTACCTTTGTCATGGAAATCATGGATTCTGGTATTTTTCCCATTTTTGTGAAAACTCCATGATATTTGGCATTTCCCACGACAACCCCGTGATTTTTTTTTTTTTGCATTTTGAATGACATCACCATGATTTTTGACACTTTTTATGACAACAGCTTGCTTTTTAGCATTTTCCTGTGTAGTACAGTACAGTCTCCACACCCATTGGCCCAAACTGTGGACCAATGGGTGTACAGCCGTACTGTATGCTGTCAGTTGGCGGGCAGCGGGCGGCTTGTGGGTGGGGTGCTGCCGCCTGCCGCTGACTGGGGAGGGGAGGTGAGGCATGGGTATGAGTGGGCGGGTTGAGGGGGTAAGAAAGCCACTGGACCACCAGGGAGTTAGATATCTTTTACAGCCCGTGATCGGGCATGGAGTTAGTCCACTGGATCACCAGGGAGTTAGATTTCTTTTACAGCCCGCGATCGGGCATGGAGTTAGGTCCAGTGGACCACCAGGGAGTTTGAATTAATTCACAGCCCGAGATCGGGTAATGGGGCGTGTTGCCCTGAGGGCGCCAGGCGCACGTCGCAGGGGATAAGCGCACCTGCATGCAAATTAGGCCATAATGACATGCAAATGGCCCCATTTGCACCTTGCATACATTATGGCCCCATTTGCATGTCCACCGCTAAATATCGTGGTTGCTGCACCTAGCGCAATGGCACTTGAGCTAACGCATTCCCCTGCTCCTCTCTGGCCACTTGCGTTGGTGCAGTGCCACTGCGCCATGTGCAGTGCGGGTGGCCACGGTGCCATATTCAACGGTGCGGAGCCATGGCGCAGCACCATTGAACATCACCCAGGCCATGCCCTGGCACATCCCAGTTGCGCTGCACCCGGCTTGCGCCCCTGCCTGGCACAGTTCTGAATATCCCACCCCAATCTCTGTTGCCACCTTCCATGTTCTGAGTAGGACCTGTCCCCATGGATATGTTACCACCCAGATCTCCTTGTCTTCAACAGTGCCAAAAACATTGTGACCCAACCCATCCTCACCCTCCATGAGTGTCCATTCCGGTGCTCTATCTCCCTGCTGGTATGAAAGCAAATGCTGTATCTGACAGGCCATGTAATACACCTGCAGACTGGTGAGTCCCAAACCACCCCTGCCCATCTGCTGCATAAGGAGTGCTCACTTAACTGTGGAGGAGTGTTTCCCCATATACTAACATAATAAGCTGCCAGCAGATTAGGTCAGTCAGTCTATCAAGTCTGCTCAAGTTACAGCCCACAGTTACGTCATTGCAGCTGCTCTCCCCCCCCCCCGTTGCACCCTGATTCTCTGTACCCTCCCCAAGAGCATCCCTGCCTTTCCCATCTCTCCTCACCTGTACTTTACCCCTGTAACTGTTGCAGCCCCTCTTAAATCCCCCCTACAGTTTCCACTGCCACCAGCTCCATTGGCAGCGCATTCTGTGGCACCACCACCCTCTCCATGAAGTCATGTTGCCTCATCTCTCCCCTAAACCTCCCCTACACCAGCCTCAGACCATGACCCCTCATGGACCCTTCCTCCTTTAATTGGAACAGACCATTAATGTTTCCCTGATTCTTCCCCTTCAAATACTTAAAGACCTCTACCATATCCCCCCGTCCCTTCTCTCCTCCAAGGAATACATGTTCAAATCCCTAAGTCTCTCCTCGTAGGACCTGTCCCACAGACCGTGAATCATCTTTGACACTCTTCTCTGCACCTTTTTCAGGAGAACAATGTCCTTCCTCAAGTACGGGTGCCAAAACTGCACACAGTACTCCAGGTGTGCCCTAACCAAGTAATTGTACAGGGGCAGAAAGACCTACCTCCTCCTCCTTGATGTTATCCCTTTAGCAGTGCACCCAAGCATTCTGTTTACTTTTGCCACAGTCCTTCTGCACTGCTCCGAATTATTCACCTTGGCATTTATTGCTACCTCGAGATCTTTTTCACTCTTGGAGACCATCAGCTTTACCCCTCCCAGAAAGTAGTCTTGCCCAGGGTTCCTAGAACCCAAGTGGAGTACGCTGCTTTCTTGGCATTAAACCTCAGCTGCGAAGTGACTGACCACCTTTCAAGGGTCTCCAGGTCCTCCTGTAGTGTCCTTCTCCCCTCCTCCATGTCCACCACTGCTCCCAGTTTGGAATCATCAACGAAAAGACTCAGTCTGCTCCTAACTCCCTCTCCAATGTCCCAGATGAATGTATTAAATAGGAGCGGGCCCAACAATGACCCTTGAGGGACCTCACTGATGACCTTTCTGAGAGATGAGACCTCACCCCCAACCACCACTCTCTGAAATTGATTGGATAACCAATTCCCAATCCACTCCACTGTCTTTTCCCCCATGCTCCTCAGCTTCCCTATCAGTCTTCTGTGTGGCATCGAGTCAAAGGCCTTGCTGAAATCCAGGTAGAGGACATCCAATGGCTTTCCCTGGTCCAGTGACCTTGTCACTCAATCATAGAATTCAGCTAGGTTGGTTTGACACAATCTACCCTGGACAAACCTGTGCTGGCGTTCATCTGCAAGGCCATGTGCCTCAAGGAACTCCACCATCCTCTCCTTCAAGATGGTCTCCAACAGTTTTCCCACCACTGATGTCAGGCTAACCAGCCTGTAGTTTCCCAGCTCGTTCAGTGGGCCATTCTTGTAGAGTGGCATGACAGTGTCATCCTCCAGTCCTATGAATATAGACCACCCTTTCTGAATTCTATTTCAGCTGCACCTTGATAATTCTGTTGGTAATGAAAAGAACAAAAAAATGGGGCAAGATATTCATTTAGATGGATTCAATCCTTTCTGTAAGGAGTAAGGGCAGCTCACCCCATCTTTTGAGGTTTGCCTCCACAGTGGACAGTAGGGGTAGATAATTCACTGTGGGGATCTGTATAGCGAGATAGCTAAACTGCCTATTCACCCATTTAAACCCACAGCCTTTCCTCCAGGTCTTTGATACCCCTTCACTAAAAAGCATGATCTCTGATTTATCTCTGTTGGCTTCAAATCCTGGGGCCTTCCCATACTGCTGTAAAATGGCTAACCAAGCCTGCATCATTTCTTCAAGGTGTCTGATAAACAGCTGAGTGTCATCCATGTAGAATGCCACCCTCCTGTGCACCCCTCCTGCTCTGATGCCCTGAATCTCCTCAGCCTGTCTAATCACTGCTGCAAGGGGCTCATTCCATCAAAATTTGAGTATTTTGTAAATGTTTTCATTTAGGTTTTTCTCAAGAAAAAAAGCTGGCCACCACATTTGACTTAAAAATAACATTGTAGACCTGACAAAGATTAGGATTGAGGAACTAAAAAACTCATGGTGTACAGCATAGGAGGTAGCTAGAAAAGTATGCTAATGTTGTTATTAATTGTTGTTGAAAGTAGCTTTTTTTAAACACGTTTTTCATTGCACTGCTGTTTTAAAACACAAAGCGGATCCATGACTTTTCTTGACATTATGACTAGTGATTTTTGTCATTTTGACGGTGACAGTACCATGATTTTCTCCAAAAGTTTCCATGACCAAAGTACAGTCATGCTAGTCATTATAATACTGTAATAACATTTTCATTTACACAGTTATAATGGTATGCAACAGAGGGGGGCATGGCTCCGGTATAATGCATCTCTTTGTTGTCCTGGCAGGTTCTCCTTTCGCCAGAGCTAGTATAAAAAGTAACAAGCTGGAAAACTCCACTTTTTTTCGAAAGAAGGAGCGGAGGCTGCGGTTCATCATCCGCCGTGTTGTCAAAACTCAGGCCTTTTACTGGACCGTGCTCAGTCTGGTAGCTCTTAACACCTTGTGTGTTGCAATTGTACACTACGACCAGCCTCTGTGGCTTTCTGAGTTCCTCAGTAAGTGTCTCTATAAGCTACACAGCTTAATCCATCCATCCTTCCTTCCTTCCTTCCTCTTTTCCTCCCTTCCTTCCTTCCTTGCCTTCTTTCCTTCCTCACCTGCCTTCCTTCCTCCCTCCTTCCTTCCCTCTCCTTCCTTCCTTCCCCTCCTTCCTTCCTTTCCTTCCATCCTCCCTCCTTCCCTCCTTTCATTTCCTTTCCTTTCCTCCCTCCTTCCTTCCTTCTTCCCCTCCTTCCTTCCTCTCCCTCAATCCTGGGCTGCTTTCCTTGCCTGCCTGCCTTTCCACGCCTTCCTTCCTTCCTTCTTTCCTCACTCCTTCCCTCCCTTCCTTCCCTCTTTTTCTTCTTCTTTCCTCCCTATTTCTTTGATACTTAGCAATTACCTATAGCAGGATCAGATTTGATATGGTTACTGAAATGATAATTAGATTTGCTCCCTCCCCCCAAGTATAAATGAAGCAAAGAAAGGCAATCTAATTATTCCTATTATACTACATGGCTTGTTTAGCAAATGCACAACACCGGAAAGGTTGGTAACGCATTCATTCTTTTCTATTTCATTTGGAGAAAGTCTAATTGCATTTGGAAGTCTGTGTGAGGTAAGTCTGCCTGTGTGAAGTGTGGATGTCTGTTTGAGGTCTTTATTTTTATTTCTTTGTTTTGTTTTCTGTTTTTACTTTTGAAGAATTTCACTCTGCAGTTCATTGCTCATTTTTCCTTTCCTTTGCACTTTTTCCTTCTGTCTTTCAGCTTTTATTGCTTTGTTAGGAGTTTGAACTGGCCATTGGGTACTTCCGTTGTCACTGTTCTTCATGTATGTGTGTGGGTGGGAGCTTTAGAGGAGTGTCAGCCAATCAGAATGGAAAGAATCCGATGCTCTTTGCAGTGCCTGATTCTGATTGGCTTGATAAGGCTTCCGCAGTTGATTTGCCGTAATTTTTCAGTGACTATCCCAATTGGTACATAGTGTTTCGATTGGCTAAGAAGAATAACATCATGTAGTATAATTTTCAGTAATTTCTAAATAAAGTATTCTTTTTTGGTACTATATTCAGTAATTGACAGGTCCATGGATTGTGATCAGTTCTGGGCACTAAATTACTTTTTCCTCTCTCTTTCAGACTATGCAGAATTCACTTTCTTAGGACTATTTATGTCTGAAATGTTTATAAAAATGTATGGGCTTGGGACAAGGCCTTACTTTCACTCCTCGTTCAACTGTTTTGACTGTGCAGTAAGTGGGTTTTTTTTCCCTTTTATTTCATGGGTGCCTATCCATTTTTATAGTCCACCCTATAAGGTTTATCTTTACAGATGTTTGCTGATGTTAGAAATCATTGTTTTAACTACCTAGATTCAGTCTGCTATCCACAATTAGGCAGTCTTTCACTTAGCATGCTGTGTCACTGACAGTCTTCAAGCTTGACTCCTCCTGTCATGCAACCGTGTAGTCCACAGGTTCCACCCTTTTTGTACTCATATCCTTTCCTCACTGAAATAAACAGGCTCCTCCCTCACAGCACCTGCTGGTGACTGAGAACACTGCTAGTTTTCAAGCATTTTTTCTCAATTTTTTCAAGTTCTGCTTCAGTCTTTTGACTCATTATGTCACCTTTTCCTGTGGCACCTGCTCCATCATCATGAATAACCATGGAAATGAACAGGTTGCACGAGATAAAAGGTGTATTGTGCAGATACCTTCTGTCTGAGATGATGGACATTGATGACTGCATTAATTGTTTGGGCCTGGGTCACAGTGTGGTGCATTTCTCCTGGTGTCAGGCCATGCATGCCTCAGCTTCTGCTGAGTGAAAGCAGCAGGTTCTCCTGGGAAAATCTATGAGTGTGTGTGTGTGTGTGTGTGTGTGTGTGTGTGTGTGTGTGTGTGTGTACACACTGGTGGAGGCGTATGTGATGGATCTCCTGACTTTTCAGAGGATGGTGGGTTTAAATACTTTCTTCCATCTCTCCACTCCTTCAACAGTGAGTTTCCTTCTCACTGATGAAAAACAATAAGAAGGGTAGATGCCAGTAGTGGGATAACTGTCAATCAAGGGACCACTTGCACTCTCCCCCACCATGGGCTTTGTGCACCATCATTGGAGTCTGATGATCTACCCACTGAGTTTCTGTTGGAGCAACTAACTGAGTCAACACTGGTTGATCTGGTGGCCAACACTGCTGAGGACGAGTCAGTTGAGAGGAAAAATTCCTTGCTCACCAGGACCCTGGTGCTAACTGTGTCCCAGTCCAGGCAGGGTGGGTTGTATTCGACAGAGCTGCTAGTCATACTCATACATTTTCAGTTGATGGTGGTTGTCCTGACTCCCATGCTGCCTCCATACTCAGGGTCGCCCTGTCGGAGTACCTGGACCCAGAAGCACTGGAGGTCAAGACTGCAGTCTTGTTCTTGACATTATCACCCTTTCAGAGTATCTGGACCTAGAGACGCCAGCACCACATCGCTGTCTGAGCCAGAGATCGAGGTTGAGATCCAGTCATTGAAGTCAAGCCCGTAGCAGATGGGTGAGGGCATCATGACAGTGGTGAGCCTGTGGAGCCTTTATCCAGGTTGCGATTGACTGACAATGCTGATAGATCTATGTTGGTCTTGGCTGCCGCTGCCTGCACCAACTCCAGTTGTGCACCCTGCAGCATCCCTCTGGCTCTGCCAGCTGTGTCACAGCGACCTACATAGGTGGAGCCCCCATATGCACAGACAGAGGTTGGTGCCCTGAGTAAGGCCTCGGCCTGAGTCCAGACTTCGCCATCTTCTTTCAGTGGTGGTTACCTCATCAGAGAGGGTCATTCAAACCCCATTTCGGCGATTGATACTCCTGTATTCTGACTCATTTCAGATGTGTTGTCTGTTCTGTTCAACTCTGCATCTGTGGGAGGGTAGCCAGACAACAGACCAGTCCGTTCTGAGGACCAGTCCTTCTTTGCCACCCACATGGAACTGATGTCTGTGGCTCTGGACAAGGTTGGAGGAGATCCAGAAGAAGGAGCCCCACCCACTGATTGATATTCTTACGTGAAATTTGTCAGTGGGTGTAGTCTTCCCTGTTGCCCCCTTTGGGCCAGACACTCAGCACATGGTAGCACCCAGCCTCCTGCCTGCCCACAATGCTGTATGGACTGCAAATATGCAGCCCCCTGGACAGATTGTCCTACTTCTTGGAACATTCATTGCAGGAGGGGCTAGTGGCAGACGTGGTGTTCTGCAAGGTGAAGGTGAAGAATAAGCTGAACAAACTGCCGGATGAGGTGTCAAAGAAGTAGCACTTCTTTGGTAGAAAGGTTTATGCAGCTATGCAGCTTTGATGGCTAGGTATAGCCATGAGCTCTTTGAGAGCCTTGCTGACCATTACGTACTGCTCCCTAAAGAATGTCAGCCAGCTCTGTGGGAGGACTCTGATCTGGGACTGGTAATGGCCAGATACCAAGTGGCTTTATGTTTGTCTGATATGATGGTGTGAATGGTGGCAGTGGTGGTGTCTATCCGCTGGGGATCTTGGCTGCAGATTTTGCCATTCACACAGGAGATTCAGCGCGCTGGATGGCAGAGCTGCCTTTTCTGTGGACAGATCACCTTAGGCCAGAGGTTGAGGATTATCTCACATGTATTAAGAAGTCCTATATGGCCCTGGACTTGGTGGTATCGGTCACTAATCTCAAGCAACAGCCAAGGCACAAGGCTTTGATTCCTTTTGTGGGCCTATCGGGGTACACAAGGACAGTTGCAGCAGCCTTAGCAGCAACAGAGGTAGCAGTTCCAGCAGCACTTAACGACCAAGTCCTCCAACAATTCGGGGGGGGGGGTGATCAGGGTCAGTGCAAAGGCAACGGAAGTGATTCCTGTGGTGGCCAGTTTGCTGGAGCTGCCACCAGGAGCAAAAAGTGACTGGTAAGGCCCTATCCCCTCTCTGTCCTGAATCCTACTGCAGATCCTGGTTTGGAGCTGACTCTCCCCCCTTCCTGCCTTAGTGGTTCGCTGTTACTTTGAAAAGGTGGGTTCTGGAAGTCATGGGATGAGGTTGTCGGTCCTCAGCACTGTTGGAGGACACCCTTTGGCTGGAGTCTCTCCCCAAACTATGGAGCAAAGTTCTAGAGCTTCTCGAGTGGCATGCCATACAACGTGTCCCAGAGAGCTGAGCTTAGCAGGAGTTGTTGATACTTTCTGGTACTGAAAAGGACAGGGGGGGCTGGCACCCCATTCTCAATCTGCGAGTGTAGAACAAGTTCATTTGCAGTCGGACGTTTCACATGTTGACCCTGCACCAGATCATTGCATTGCTGGAGTCAGGGGCTTGGTTCTGTTTCCTGGACCTCCAGAATGTGAACATCCACATCTCCATCCATCCATTATACAGATACTTTCTCCTCTTTCAGGTAGCTAGAACCCTGAATCAGTGTAGAGCCATGCAAGTCTCCCTGTCCTTGGCACCCAGGGTGTTCATCATGTGCCTTCTGGTCATGGTGGTCTTTCTCTGGCACAGAGGCATCAAGGTATGTCCATACTTTGATAACTGGCTTGTCATGGGAGCTTGTAGCAGGACATGGATTGGTCCAAAGATCTTGCTATGCAGGCATTTTAGAACCTCAGACTGATTCTCAGGTTGGCGAAATCTGAACTTATCCTGAAGGGTGTAATTCTGTTAATTGAAGTGGAGCATCTGCCAGTGAACACAGAGGAGAATCTGTCCTCCGTTGCCCAATCATTTAGGTTGGCAATTGTGCCCGACCTGAGATTTCCTCATGCTTCTGGGCTTTATGGCCTTTATCACTGTCATGAAGCATATGGGCAGCTGGTGCATGTGGCCCACTCAGTGGGAATTGGGGTGTTAGTGGTCCCAGTCCCACGCAGTCCTGAACCAATCAGTCCAGATGACCCAGCTGATAGAAACATAGAAGTTGACGGCAGATAAGGACTGCAAGGCCCATCCAGTCTGCCCATTTCTTTTTCTACCTTATAAATGTGCCATTGGCCTTTGCTCTGTCAGTGGCCTATCTATTCATAGTCATTTGTATTGCTCCCTTATGATGATGGACACCATCTGATGGAGAGCCTCCCTTGAACCTCTCAGTGGGAATCCCATTGATCCACCCTGAGCCTTCTGTTATGTTAACAGTGGGCGCATCACTAGTGGGCTGGGTTGTGCATCTGCTGGATCACAGGGCACATGGGCCTGGTCATCGAGCAAGACTCGACTTCACATCAGCCTGCTGAAACACCTTGCAGTTCTCCTGGTGTTGGCAGAATTTGCATTGCTGATGATTCACGTTCAGGTAGTCCAGGTTAACATGGACAACATGACCACTGTATTTTACTTGAAAAAACAGGGCAGCATGCACTTAATTCCCCTGTGTGATGAGGTGCCCTGGATGTGGACTCTGGCTCACTTCCTACACATGGAACTGTTGTTTGTTCATGTCACAGGGGCAAACATCTGGGGAACTCTCATACATGTAGGAGAGGCAACCCACAAGTGTTTACTGTACCTGGAGTTGGTGTATCAGGTGTTCTCAGTATGGGAAACACCATCAGTGGATCTGTTCTCTTCTTGGAGAAACAGGAAGCTGAGGCTTTTTTGTGCCTGTCCACCTTCATTGAACAACCTACCGGGAGATGCATTACCTTGGGCTCAGAGCCTACTGTATGCCTTTCTTCTGTTTTCTTTGGGTCACAAGGTGGTCCTCAAGGTGCAGAGGGAAGGGACATCGCTGATTTTGATTGCACCATTTCTGCTAGCAAGATCTGCTGAGTCTTAGCAACAGGCCTCCATGGATGCTCCCACTCCTACTTGACCTGCTGATGAGGCCTGAGGGGATAATCAGACATCTGAAACCATGATCCTTGCACCTATCCACCTAGTTCCTGACTGGCTAGAGTTCCAGGCCCTTGGGTTTTATGAAGATGTTCTCCAGATGTTGGAGGCATCTTGGAATGAGTCAACTCTCAAGATGTACACTTATAAGTTGTCGAGGTTCTCGTGTTGATGCAAGAAACAGAAACTTTCAGCTCTCTACCACCTAATCTTACACATACTCAAGCATCTTAAGGGCATTAACAAGGTGAAAGAGTCTAACATGTTTCAGTGTAAGAAACATACCAGGACAAGAGGCCACAGCATGAAATTAGGGGGAGGTCGATTAAGGGGGTATGTGAGGAAGTTCTTTTCACAGAAAGGGTGGTGGATGCATGAAGTGGCCTACCTCAGGAAGTGGTGTATATGAATACAGTGCAGGGCTTCAAACAGGCATGGGACAGGCATAAGGAGGCAATAAAGATGAGTATGGCTAGATAGGCCATTGACAGAGTACAGGCCTATGGCACATTCATAAGGTAGAAAAAATGGGCAGACTGGATGGGCCTTGCAGTCCTTATCTGCCATCAACTTCTATGTTTCAATGTTTCTGTGTTACCTTTGATCCCTGTCTCATGCAGGGTTGGGAAACACATCCCTTAAGGTGCACCTGGCTACCATTTTGGCAGACTGTGCCAAGACTTGGTATGCCGACACTGGTGCAGGGCAAAGTGGTTGGTCACTTCTTTAAAAAGCTGGACCATTTGTCCCCTCTAGTGCGGGAACCACTTCCACCATGGCACTAACTGCTGGTTCTGTCATGGCTGATGGGTAAACCATTCAAGCCTATGGAAAGATATGATCTCGCATATCTATCATGAAAAAACACATTTCTGGTTGCCATCTCATCAACCAGATGGTTTTTTCACAAGGGCAAAGTTGTCCTATGCCCCAGTGCAAAATTTCTGCCTAAGTTGATCTCTAAGTTTCACTTTAATCAGACCCTTATTTTGCCAATCTTCTTTCTGAAGCCTCATGCTTCAGAAGCCAAGAAAGTGCTCCACAAATTAGAAGTTTTCAGGGTTCTGCTCTTCTGTCAGGAAAAATTTTGAAGTGAGGCTTACCAGCTGTTTTTCATGTCCGTTGAAGCTGCCCTAGGCTTACCAGCAGCCAAACAGACAATTTCCCAATGGAAATCTTGCTGCATTGCACAGTGTTGTAAGTTAGCTGGGGAGGCATGACCCGTGGATTTGAAGGCTCACTCTGTCAGACATGGTGCTGCTTCTGTTGCTACCGCGAGATACATTTCCATTATTGAAATATGTAGGGCTGCTACCTGTTTGAATGCACACACATTTATTTTTTATTACAGCATCAACTTGTTCAGTCATGATGATGCTGTTTTTGGGTCCTCAGTCCTCCAGTCTCTTCTCCTAATTTAGGGTGTGCAACTTGCCCAATCCTGTTAAGGAATTCTAGGAGTCTGCCAAAGTGCAAATAGTGAACTGAATCTAGGTAGTTAGAAATCAAGGTTATTTACTTGTAACCATTGAAATTCCAAGAATCAATCTTCATCATTCATTACCAATGGGACTGTGTTGGAGACACTAGAACCTTGTGGGACAAAAACTTCACAAGATTACAGCTAGTGGGCCAAAATATGATGTGTGCTCATGGACTAGCCAGTATCCGACACAGCTCCCTGCTTACCTCAGCTCTGTTCTTCCTGCCATTGAGGCAGCAACTTTGTGGGAGTGCTACAGAAACTTCTGCGTCACATCTGTTTATTGTCACTTTGCTCAATTCTGTACTGCTTTTTCAGCACCATTTTTCTCCTTTTCTCTCCTCCTGTGTGGTGCTGAGACCCTTGTTTCGCTTATTTCATTTTATTTCCATTTTCAGTCATGTCAGGATCCCAGGGGCCTAAGGAGAAAGAAAAGAAGTTGAAAGACACGTCCCCATGCATAAGTGCCCCTTTGGGAGGCAAGTGTCCATCTGGAACCACCATGACTCTTGCTGGACCTGCCTTGGAACTGTCCATGACATGGACCACTGCAACACCTGCTTTTCCATGGACTTCTGCAGCCTTGAGATCCACGTCATGAGGTGGGGTCACGCACCCCCCCCCACCTTCAGAGGCAAGTCACTCACTAAGGACTCCAAGGTAAAGTCCCTTGCTCATCCCCTGAGCCTCTCCCAAGTATTATATGTACTGAGGGAGACCAGGTCTCACCTAGTCCTCACCTCTCTGAGATGGAGAGCCTGAGAGAGAGGTCTGTAAGACAGCCGGTCCCCCCAGGGGTCTGGTTGTGCACCCCTCCTAGTCTGTAGCCCCTTGGGAGCAACAGATGCCCTTGGTGCAGAGACTGGAGCTATACACTGGGCCTACATCATTGGGCACCTTGAGGTTGTGGTCCGGCATCGCCTTATCTCCTGGCACTAAGGCCGGTGCTGATTGCAAGACTGGGTTCCCTCCTGATTCTGCTTGCTGTGCTGGGAAAGGGAAAGATCCTGGAACCAGATGTCCCCTAGAGATCTTCTGGATCGAGTGCCCCGAGCAGCTGGATGGCCTGGAGGATGAAGACTGGGATGATCCTGACTGACTTTGAGGCTGTGGTGATGATAGGGACTTTTCACGGCCTAGTTATAGGTCTAAATCGGGGTCAGCATCAGGAGTGCCCTCTCTGCATGATGCCAGTCATGGGGCCATCCCTCTTTTATCTCTCGGTGCAGGGAAGGAGGGCAGTGCCAGCTGAGGTGCCAGGCAGAGCTGCGGTGCTGTTCTCAGTGCTGGGGAGGGTTCCAGTGCCACTTGCAATGCCAAAGAGTGCTCTGGTGCTATCTGCAGCACTGCCTCTCCTGCTCCTGTGATAGATGTAGAACCCATTCTGAGGTCTAGCCCAAGAGGCAGAGCCCTTTCAGATGAGGTTAGATTCGGCAGGTCTCGTTCAGCAGCTCACAAGTCCAGGGTCGGTGACAGCTCTGGCAGGTGTCGCCCTGCCAACTTGAGTCTTCTGGTCCTTCCCAAGCTGTCTGGGCCTGTCTTGGGTGGGGATAAGGGCTGCCCTTTGGGAATTTCATGGCTCCAGTCTCCGCGCCTGGGGGATTCTCCCCAAGGGCATGACCTGGACTGTTCCTTGACAGTTGAGCGCTCCATGGTGGGTGAGTCTGTCAGGCCCTCCCCTCTGGCGAGGTCCCCAGTACGTTCTCACAGCCCTGGCAGAGGACCTGGCCTGGTCCATCATGACCCTCCTCCTCCTCCTGTGCCTCCTCCACCCCTCCCCGACTTTATGGGTCCTTTGGGGGCCCTGACCTCCAAGCAATTTAGGGCATTGGCGAATGCTTTCCCATTATACCTTAGATCACTAGATCAGGCCATCTTCTGGCCTGCAAGCCCAGCACTGCTGCCTCCTGAATTCAGCTCTTCATCGTCTTCATCTTCCTCTTCCTCCTCTGAGGAAGAGGATGCTTCCCTGCACATCTGCAATGCTGAATACATTCGGTACCAGCACTTCCTCTCAGAGAGGATAAGAGAGTTACGAACTGACTTCTTTTCAGGCCACATTCCTGCTAACCTGATGCTATCCTTCCCTGGGGAGTACAGTTATGACTCCACAGTCATACCTCCATGGCCAAGGTCTTTTGCAGAGGAGTCCCTCTGCACCTTCTCCAGACCCTAGGGATGTCCCGTGCAGGTATTACTCACCCGTGGGGTCTCCAGGAGCCAGGCCACACCCCTTCTCTGGGGTCCAGCTCCTTGACACCCCCTGTGGGCATAGGTGGCCAGTGCATAACTCTCCCCCAGAATCGGACTCTGCAGAGTTTGTTGTCTGAGGTTGTAGAGTTTTTTCAATGGAACACACCACATTGTGCATTTTGGCACACTAGGTGACCTATAGCGGGCACCTATGGTTGATGCAGGGTCAACTCCTAGCGTCTCTGCCAGATTGTAAGGCAACCAGACAGGCCATTCATCTTTCCACCCAGGGCCTGAGCTGGCAAGGCACCAAGCAAGGGCATCTTATGATGCCAACAAGGTAGCCACCAGGCTGGTGAGAAGCGCAGTCTGCATCAAGCGGATGGTGTGGCTCCATTTTTTCCAGGTTGTTGCCCTTGGTCCGGCGTAGGGTGATTCCCTCATGTTTCCAAGGGGCCTGTTTCTTCTCCCACAGGGTCAGGTGTTAGTTGGCGGGGCAAATTCCTGCTCCCAGACCACAGAAGCCTCTGCCTGTCCCTGATTGGTCTCAGACCTCGCCAAGTCCATAAGGGACCCTTCCTTTCTGTGGTTATCTCCCACAGGAGCTGAGAGGCTGAGGGAATAACCATTTCCCTCAGGGTTAACCAGCACTGCCCTCGGGTGGTAAGCTTGGTACTCTGACCCACTGATAATGAATGGTGAAGATTGATTCTTGGAAGATATGAAAATTACGTACTCACCGTAGTTCTTGATCTTCCAGAATATCTTCACCATTTATTATCACAACCCTCTCACCATCCTGTGCTATTGACTAGGCATCTGGGTAGTGCACCCTGTCTTTCTCTCTTTCTCTACCTTTCCCTCTCTTCTTTGTTCCTCTTTCTTGTTTGGCCCCTTGCTCCCCCATTTTTTTTTCTGTGAGCTCTATGTGCATATTAAAAAAAAAAAGGATTGAGGCTTGGGGGTCTTTGGTTTACCTCTGGGTCCCCCCCCCCAAAAAAAAAAAGAAGAAAAGAAACATTTTCAAAAGAGAAAAGAGAAACAATGAAAAAAAAAATTAAAAAAATGGAATCTGACTCTCACTTTTAAGGGAGCCTGAGTGGCCCTTCTTCTTTTTCCTAATTTTTCTTTTAGAAGGTCATCTGCAAGACATGGAGTCCCCTACGCCTTTTTCTCTGTTCTCATAACAAAACCAAAAAAAAAAAAGAGAGAGAGAGAAGGGGAATCAGCAGAAACTCCTTAACCTAGGGGAATTGCCCTTTTTCTTTTCGTCAACTGTGGGACCCCCTGTATTTAGCCTTTCTGAGCAGACTAGCTCTAATATTATCCTCTCTTTTCCCATTGGATAGCACTCTGGAGAATAAGAGGGGCATTTCTTACTATTAAAAAACCAAAAAGGAAAGAAGCAACCTTTATTCCACCCTCTCAGTTTTTCCTTCCTTAACAGGGGATCTACTTCTTCCAAACAATTTCCTCCAGTTGTGGGGCACCAACCATGTGTTCCTCTATTTTTTGTAGAAACCCCTTCCATTTTTGTTTCTTGGGGCTCCTCTACCTGGTAACACAACTAAAGTGCTGGGAGCATGTGGATCCCCGTTATTCATTTTCCACTCTAGGAGGAACTTCCTCTCCTGCCTGCCCATATTGTCCTGGTCACCCTCTCAACTAGCTATCTAGGCCTTCCCTCCCATCCTCACTACTTCTCCTTCTGGTAGCTGGATTTGTATTGTTTTGCTCCTTTTGTATCCTGTATCATCTGATCTTACTTTGAGAGGAAGCTCTTGCGGCAGGTAACACATACAGGACTGACGCCACCTGGTGGCAGTTCACAGCAAATTCTTCTCTAGCAGTACCCAGGGGACTGCCCCCTCTGGTGTTGGCGCCACCCCTGACATCCCCTGTATAAAGAAGGGGCTGTCCTCATGTGCTCCAGTTCTTTTCCGCTGCGGCACGGGTCAGTTTGCTCTCGGCTACTTCTCGTTAGTACTGACCACGCTAAAGTTTTCTTCACCGTTTTTTCATCAAGTTTCAACGATCATCTACCTGTATGTCCACTTCTTCGATGGGGCACACTGATAAGTGCTTCTGCGGGCGTCAGGTCCCGTCCAAGGATGGCCACTCCGCCTGCTTGTATTGTCTGGGCCTGGACCACAACACCGGCGCCTGCTCCCACTGCCAAGCCTTTAACAGCAGTACCCGCATCAGGCAACAAAAATCCCTTTCGGCTTTTCTCGCTCAATCTAAACTGGCCACTATGGAGGGGGGCTCCTCCTCCGAGGAATCAGACTCAATGCCTGCTAAAAAGAAGCACTGCAAGGAAAAGCACCATGAGCGCAGGGAACAGGAGAGGTCCCACTTGAGGCCCAGGTCCACGGGTTCCCACTCGGCCTGCAGATCCGGCTCCTCCGGCCATGACTCCCACCTAACGGCACTCAAGCCTCCCACTTCTTCCTCTGGTTCTTGTGCTCAGAAATCTTCCAGCACCACTCTGCAGCCGATTAAGATCCGCCTACCCACGGAAACAGGATCTTCCGTGGGCCACAGTAAGTCTTCCTCCCGCTCCGCCTCCCTTTCTGCAGCCGACTCCTGGGAGCTAAAAAAGGCCTCCAGGTCTTCCTCCAGTAGGGCTTCATCTCTACCGTCTAAATCCAAGGGATCTGACTGCCATCAGCCCCTAGCTGCGGAACGGCGTTCGACGGATAGGGCCCACAAACACTCTAACTGTCCCAGGCCTATGGCATCTGAGGGATGCTTGTTGGACCCAGCAGCTAAACAGGTGCCAGACTGATGCCCCAACGTCACTCTGCCTATGTCCACTCCACTGCCAGCCAAGGTTGTTCCGATGCTGCCTTCACCAGCATGGCCTGATGTCAGCTCCAATGCCACCCCATCTCCTCAGCAGACGCCGGCCCACCTACCATCGGAATGTGATGATGATCTGCTTACTGCTCCACTGTTGTCTCCTGCAAGGCCAACGCTGGTCAGTCCAGACACCTGTACCGGCGCAAGCACAGGCATGGCTTCCCCCCCTGCGCCGGAGTCACCAAAACTCAATGTGGCTCAGGTTAAGGAGCTCTACTTACATTGGTGGGACACGGTCAAGCAGGACCTTCCAGTAAATCTTGCTCCACCCACTCCTCAACCGGTGACCACCCCGATCCTACACTGGACATAGTGGAAGTTCCCGAACTATCTGGGGATGACACAGAGAAGGAGCCTACTGGTCCCAAGAAGCATAAGGACAAAAGCAGGTGCTGGAGGACCCGGTCTAGAAGCTCCTCCCGCTCACCCTTCCAGATAGACATAAGTGAAGGAGACATCGCTCCCCTTCCTCTTCATCATCTGAGTCTTACGTCGACTCAGAGCCATCCCTACCTGACTCCAATGTCGATTCTGCTCATGGAGACCAGGAGGACCATCCCAAGTCCCTGCCTGATGACCCCAGTTTTATGGAGGTCATGCGGCACATACAAGAAAATATGGGTTGGGATATAGAGGCTCTTGACCCTGAACATCTGAGACTGGCCAAATACCTTCACCAGAAAGACCTCAAACCGGTGGTCATCCTACCCATGGTGGACACCTTCCAGGATGTCACCTATGTTACCTGGAAGCACCCCCATTCTTCTTCTGCGGTACCTAAAAAGATGCACAGATTGTTCTGGGTTCCTAAGGACCACCCCCTTTTTGGCCGAACACCCTACTACTGATTTGGTGGTGATTTTGGCCTCTCATGACCATTCGCAGAGGCCCAAACACCTGAGCACCCAGCCGTCCGACAGGGAGTCTAAGCAGTTGGATTCATTTGGCAGGAAGGTGTACACGTCTGCCACCTGTAGTATCAGGAGCCTGAATTTCCTGACTCATATGGTCCAGTTCCAGAATGCCCTCTGGGAACAGGGACTGGACATCATGCAGGGTTTGCCTGACTGCCCTCAAAGGGCAGAGCTTGCCAAGCTTCTACAGACTGGCTCAGACGTTGGTACGTACGTCTTGAGATCAGCCTATAACTCTGTGGACACTTATGCGAGGGCAGCCACCTCCAGCATTTTCTTCCGGTGCAACTCCTGGCTCCGGGTCTCGGGGTTCGATCCAGATGTTCAGACTGACCTTCTGGATGCCCCCTTTAAAGGCTCCATACTCTTTGACGAAGAGTTGGAGAAAATTATATCAAAATTACAGGACGCCGGTAAGGCTGTCCATACCATTCAGTCCATGTATCGCCCGAAACAGGGACATTTTCACAGGTCCCATTTTCGTGGCTGAGGGGTACAACAGCCTCAGCAGCCCTGCTATCAGCAGCAGTCTCAGTGGGGCGGCTTTGGTCGGAGAGGTGGAACCAGGGGCTCCTCTACTGCCACCTCACGACAGGCTCAACCTGCCGCTGCCACCCTCCCCCCCAACGCCTTACTATCTAGGTGGCCCTCCTCTCCTGGACATCCAGTTAGGAGAGCTGGTTGGAGGCTGCTTTTCTCTGTATGCAGAAGCCTGGAGACAGGTGACCTCTGACCAGTGGGTCCTTGACCTTGTGGAATTCGGGCATTCCATCGAGTTCAATTTCATCCCTCCAGACAGACCTCCGCCCTTATCCCGTTATCCGAGGAAACACAGTGCGTATAACCGTCAAGAAATTCAGTCTCTGTTGGAGAAGAACCCCACAGAGCCAGTACCCTTCGCAGAGAGAGAGACAGGGTTCTATTCCCACTTCTTTCTGGTTCCCAAGAAGTCTGGGGATCTCAGATCCATTCTGGATCTCAGTGATTTGAACCAGTGGGTCTCCTACAGGAGGTTCCGCATCATCTCACTGCCCAGTCTCCTGCTCATGGTTTCAGCTGAGGATTGGTTGGCCTCCATGAATATGCAGGATGCTTACCTGCACATTCCGATTGCCAGAAAACACCAGAAGTTCCTGAGATTCTGGTTCAAAGGCAGGCTTTTTCAGTTTGGAGTCCTTCCCTTTGGTCTCTCCTCAGCCCCCAGCATCTTTACGATGTGCCTGGCAATGGTTGCCGTTTCACTTTGGAGAATGGGCCACTTTGTGTTTCCTTACCTGGATGACTGGCTCCTCCTGGCTCCTTCCAGGCCTCGCCTCTTGGAGACCATACAGGACACCCTGCTGTTGTGCTACCATCTGGGCATTACTGTGAACCAAGACAAGTCTCACCTGTTCCCCTCTCAGAGGCTCCAATTCATAGGGGCACTCCTGGACACCACCGTCGGAAGAGTTTTTCTTCCTTCCGACAGGGCGGAGCGCATTCAGGCCTTAGCCGCTCACGTCTCTTCAGCCTCAAAGGTTCCTGCCAGACTCCTTCTCAGGCTGTTGGGCCACATGGCGGCAGCCATAGTTTCTGTTCCATTCGCAAGGTTGCGAATGCAGATGATCCAATGATCTCTACATGTCCAGTGGGATCAAATACAGAATGACTTAGATGTGCTGATTGGAATCACAGAGCCAATCCGACGAGAACTCCGCCAGTGGATGTCATCCCCAAAAGTTCTGGTGCAGCTCCCATTTCATCTCGGTCCCTCCTCCCAGATACTGACCATGGATGTTTCATGCACGGGATGGGGCACACACTTAAGGGACCACAGGACTCAGGGCTCATGATCCCCAGTAGAGGAGAACATGCACATCAATGTCCTTGAGCTGAGAGCGGTTCTTTATGTGCTTCAGGCCTTGGCCTTCGCCCTATTGCCAGGCCACCTCCTCATTCAGACAGACAACACCTCTGTGGTATTCTACATCAACAAACAAGGTGGCACACACTCTTACCCTCTCTGCCGAGAGGCTATGAGAGTGTGGGACTGGGCACTTGGCCATCATCTCTCCATATCGGCTGTTCAGGTCCCAGGGACACAGAACATGTTGGCAGATGCTCTCAGCAGATCGAGGTCTCTCAGGCCCATGAGTGGGCCTTGCTTCAGATTGTAGCAGATCAAATATTTTCCAGATGGGGGACACCAGAGCTAGATCTCTTTGCGTCTCTATCCAGTGCAAAACTACCCAGTTTTTGCTCGCTAGGTCCAGAGCCTGGAGCTTTCTGGCAAGACGCATTGTCCGTCTCTTGGAAGGGGAGATTCTTTTACATCTTTCCCCCCTTCCCACTGCTTCAGAAAGTCCTCCTCAAAGTACAATCAGAAAAGTCCACTCTGATCTTAATAGCTCCTCTGTGGCCTCGACAGATTTGATTCCCTTTGTTACAGCATTTGATGGCGGAGCCTCCGCTTCCTCTTCCAGTCTTGTCTCAGCTTCTATCGCAGGACTGTAGGTCACTGGTTCACCTGAACCTACACTCCCTCTACCTGCATGCCTGGCTCCTCAAGACCTAGCTAAGTCTAGGTTCGGAGTCTCAGACAAGGTAGCCCAGGTATTGGTAGAGGTGCGCAAGCTTGCCACAAGGGCCACTTACGCTATGAAATGGAAACATTTCTGTTTATGGGCCACAGCCAGACAGGTGGGCTCCCTGGTCTGTATGGTTAACTCTGTTCTGGAATACCTGCTTTCCCTTTCGGAGTCAGGTCTAAGTTACTCCTCCATCAAGGTACACCTGGCTGCCATTTCTGCCTATCACATGCCTGTTCAGGACAAATTGTTGGCTCAGTTGAAGGTGTCTAAAGCCTTTCTGCATGGCATCTTGCATATCAGACCCCCTATTCAGGATCCTGTCCCTCCTTGAGATCTGCTTTTCATTTTGGAAAAGCTGTCGCTTCCCCCATTCGAACCTTCCATGGATTCTGAACTCTGTTTTTTGTCATGGAAAACTTTGTTCTTGGTGGCAGTCACCTCGGCGAGGCGTGTTTCCCAGCTTCAAGCTCTCATGTGCAAGGAACCCAACCTTATTTTCCACAAAGATAGGGCAGACCTTCGCAACAATCCCAGATTTTTACCCAAGGTGGTTTTGGAGCTCACCTTGAACCAATCGGTTCAGCTTCCGGTTTACTACCCAGATTATTCCAACAAAGGGGAAGCACTTCTTCACTCTTTGGATGTTCACAGGGCGCTGCACTGCTACCTGCCCAGAATTAAGGGGGCCAGGAAATCTGAACAACTGTTCATCTGTTTCATGGACAGGTCCTTAGGATGCCCGGTTACCAAGCAGGCACTTTTGCGTTGGCTGGTAAACTGCATTACCTTCTTTTACCAGAAACACAACAAGTCCTCTCATGGCCCTATTAAGGCTCATTCCACTAGGGCAGTCGCCACTTCCTTCACGGCCATGAAGAGAGTTTCGATGGCTGACATATCTGCCACCGTCACATGGCAGTCTGTCCACACTTTTGTCAGGCATTATAGCCTAGACATAGTCTCCAGATGTGGAGCAGGATTTGGCCTTGTGGTCTTGCAGGGCTTGATCTCTTGAGGGATACCTCCTGTCCCTGTTTCCCTGCCTTTCCTTCTCCCCCTCCAGAGGGTTATCTTCAGCTTATACTGCTTGGGACTCAGTTCTATATGTGACACCGCGTTCGGGGAAATGGTGGGGGGGGGTACCACTAGCCTATGAGGGAATTATTCTATGTCGATTTACCGTGATCGGGGAAATGGGAGGGAGGGGGTACCACTAAACTACCAGGGAATTATTTGACGGCGATTTACTGCGATCTGGGAAACAGGAGGGGGGGTACCACTAGACTACCGGGGAGCTGTGGGTGCTTGTGGATGGTGTTCTGTGTGGGCAGGTGGCCACCCACAGCTGGTGACTGCTGTGTTGAGCCCTGCAATGCAGCAGCCCGCCTGTGGGTGGCCAGGAGTTGTTTCTACTATTTATGGGCTCAACTTTCGAGTCCTCCTATGCGGCGCAATGCAGGGTTGTGCCAGCATATGCGCCGAACATCCCGGGCTGAATATCAGGATGTGCCACATATGCATGGGCACGCCCCCTACATCTGCACTGCATACATTAACATTGCACCCCAGCGCATCGGGATTTGCGCTGTGCCTGGCAGCCTTTTCAGTATTCCACCGGGGTGCAGTGTGGGGTTGTGCCATGCGCAAACCCTTTGAATATCCAGGTGTCTCTCTCTTGGGCATCATGGGGTCATAATGCCGCCGACAAAAAATGCGCACAAATGCTGTAGCAACACAGCGTGAACTGGAATAATGTCGGACAAAACACAGACGGAAACAGAAACAGTGTGCACACTAAAAATAATGAGACTTTCTTTTTTTTTATTTCTTTTTATTTTAGGAGACAAGAAATAACAAACTATAAATACATTCCATCACATTATTACTTAAATCAAGTCTTCTGTACAAATAAATATTAGTCTTTATGTGATTGCATTATAATGTATATTAAATGCCTATTAACCACCATAATCAGCAGTTACACAGCTTTGTTATGCACTGTTTAGAATTTTAAAAGTTGTTAACCACACTTCGGAACTTCCAAACAGTGGCATAACAAAAAAGAATGCACCAGAGTTCCATAATTCTCCCACATAGAATGCAAACAGTGTTTTTTTGACCATACACTATAAAAGATGATGGCTGGTGATCGGGTGACAACCATGCTGAAATCACCTCTCGTGGTTGCTAGGGCTACAGTAAACCTCTCGAGCTGCGCTCTCGAGGTTTACCATGTTGCCCTAGCAACCACTCGAGGTGATTACAGCGTGGTTATCACCTGATCCCCAGCCATTATCCTCTATGTTGTTGAATATTAATCGCACTATTTAAAAAACAGTAGCAGTATCCATTTAATTCAGTCCAGTCTTTTTTTTTTTTCACAATTTCTGTTTATCTTCTCCTGTCTACCCTCGGTGCCCACTCCTTCAGGCCGTTCTCCCATCTCTGCCCCCCAAATTCGGGATCTGCCCCTAGAGTGCCTCACCTCTTTCTCCTTCTGCACAGCGGGGTCTGTCTGGAATCGGTGGTCTTGGATGACTCGGAACGGTTGTCATCTAGGACCGCCAAGGGTTTTTCCGTTTTCTGTGGTTTCCCTTTTTGTCCCAACCGCTGAGACACCAGCGCGGGAGCGACAAAGCGTCCAGAGGAGGCTGACGTGCTGGCCGCATGTGTTCCCAAGCGCTACAGATGTCCCCGCGACTCCGATAGACGGAGCCGCCAACCTCTTGAGAGCCCGTGTTCTCACCGGCTTTCTTAGGGCGTCAAGTGTGTGCAGCGCCCCTGGTATCCCACACCTGAGGGAGGAGAGCATCCGTGTGGACGCTTAATCCTCCCTCCCCCCGCCGCCGACCCTAATTCAGTCCAATCTTTGTCAATTCTAGGCAGGTGGCTGAATTCCCAATTATCCCTCCCCAGGACTCTCCTAAACCCCCTCATGGAACAAATTCTGGATCTCTAGAGGACATATACAGTACCCATCTGCACAATTTTAATTCAAAAAGAAGCACTTTATTGTGTAATTTTGCAATTAAGTGTTCTGATCTGTAGATTATAGCCATAATCCTTCTCCAGTCTCCCAAAGAAGGAGCCAAAGGTGTCATCCATCTGCGAGTTAGTGCCTTTCTGGCTGCAAGGACATAAACTGGGAGTAAAGTGTGGTCTCATCTTGGTCTGTGAGTGGGGTAAACGAAAGGATTACTATTTCTGGAGTCAGTTCAATACTGTCTCTCAGACAGTCTTACCATTCAAGCTGTAATGAACACCAGAATGGGGTCAACCAGGGACACCACCAAAAAATGTGTCCCAGATTGTCCAACAAACAGTTACACCCCTGCCAACAGGAGCCATAAGACTCTGGAAGATAATTTGTCAGTATCGCCAGGGACCTAAAGTCTCTTGATCATGATTTTCTAAGCAAACTCCCTCCAGATATTGGAAGAAGTTATCTTAATGGCTTTCAAGGTAGCCTGCTGCCACTCTTCAAAGGGAACCTGAATCTCTAAATCTCTATTCCAGGCCTCCAAGATCGACAGCGAAGAATCTCCTCATGTCGCCCTGAGTATTTTGTATAAATGGGCAATTCATTTTCCCCATAAATCACTCTCCAGGGTATCTTTCAATAAAACCCAAAGGGATGGTGAAGAGAATGATGGGGGAGAAGGACCTAACTAAGTCCCTCTCTGTCTTAAAATATAGTTTGTCACCTGCGTATATATAAATAGGTCTCTGTCAGGTAAAGAAAAAGCCTTTTGAAGGTCTAAAAAGGAACAAATACCATTGGTGTCAAGGAACTGGTAAAAATAGTTAAGGCCCATTCTGCGCCAAGAATGGAAAGTAGTATCCAAGCTGGCAGGGAGAAAATTCTCATCGGCCGAAATTAAGGTGTGAAAGAAGAAGGTTTGTTTTAATGTTTTATGTTGTCTGGCCTTATGCCAGATCCTCAAAATCTGTGCAGTAAATACTATATAGTCTCTCAAAGGAGGAGAGTGCCCCCTTGAGGTAAAAAACTACCTTCTCAACATCATGTAGGCCATTGATCACAAATTCAATGTCTTTCCAACTATGAGAAGTCGTAGGTGAGAGCTATATGAGTATAATTTTGAGGAAGGCTGCTGTTGCGTAAAGACTTAAATTTGGGAGGTTAACTCCTCCCTGATCTACTGAGGAGCAAAGCAGGGAGAACCTTATCCTCTGTCTCTGGCCCTCCCAAATAAAATCAGAAATAATTTTATCCCAGGATTTAAAGTAATATTTAGTTGGCAAGATAGGTACATTCTGAAAAAAATATAATAATCTGGGAGGACATTGAGTTGAATTGTTTCTATCCGCTGGAAAAAGGTTAATCAAAGACGTCCCCACCTCTTTAAGTCCTCCTGGATCTGAACTGAGATGGGCTCTTAATTTACCGATTCTAAGTGAAGCAAATTAATTGGAATGTATATGCTCAGGTATTTGATTTTAGTGCCTCTCCACTTCATAGGGAGAGTATTTTTCAAATTGTTAGAGAGTTGGAAATTAAACATTAGAACTCCAGTTTTAGAAATATTTAACTTGAAATTAGCCAATCTTTCATATTTCTGAAGCAGCTCCCATGCAGCTGGTATAGAAGTCTCTGGAGAGAGTAGAGTAAGAAGGACGTCATCTGCAGACAGCGCTGTTTTAAAGCTAGTTTGACCGAGAGGGATTCCCTCAATCCTTAAGTCCAAGCGTAAGGCTGTTGCTAAGGGCTCAATGTATAGAGCTAAAAGGGTCGGGGAGAGGGGGCAACCCTGTCTGGTGCCCTGTTGTAAAAAAATGGTGGAGGAAAGGGCCACATTAATTCTAATATAAGCTTTTGACTGGTCGTAAAGGCGCTGAAGTAAGAGAATAAAGGAAAGGGGGAATGACAGGGCCCCGAGGACATCCCAAAGGAAGCTCCACAAGACCCTGTCAAAGGCTTTTTCAGCGTCTAAACTTAATAAAGCTGTGGGTATTTGTCTATTTTGGATGTATTCAGGTAAGAGCATAGTGTGTCTAATGTTGTCTGATGTACTTCTAGCTTTAATAAAGCCAGATTGATCAGTGTGGATGAGATCAGGGAGAATAGTCTCCAATCTTGTGGCCCATATGGCCATAAAAATTTTATAGTCAACATTTAGGAGAGAGACCGGGTGGTAGGAAGAAATATTTGTTGGCTCCTTATCTGGTTTAAGAATTGGGCTTATAGTAGCATATCTCCATGAAAGAGGGGGAGGTTCTCCCTCCTAAACGGCCTTGTAAGTCAAAAGGAGGGGACGTAGGAGAAGCCCCGAAAATTCTTTGTACCATTCTGCGGCAAATCCATCCATTCCTGGGCACTTGTTAGTCTCAGAGCCTTTATTTGAGGACTTCACCCGAGCCTATAGAGGCTTCCAGGACAGATCTTTGAGATTCTGAAAGTGTAGGAAGAGAGAGGCTGGAAAGAAAAGTCTTCCTGTCCTCTGAGGGTGCAAGGTCAGAGGGAGGATCATAAAGAGACCAGTAATAAGAGAAGAAAGAAGAATGAATATGTTTGTCCAAATATGATATTCTCTGGGTTACCGGATGTTTGACTTTCAGGATAGTTACCACCCTTCTCCTAGCACGAAGTCTGCGAGCCAGCATGCGGGACCCCCGGTTTCCCCCCTCGTAATTAGATTGTTTTAAGTAATTAAGGGGTTGTAGCACTTTTGCATCCATTATTTTTTGAATTTCTTGTTTAGTTCTTCTAATCTTCCTTTGTAGAACCCTGTCCCTCTCTCTACACAAGAGCTGATAAAATCTGAGAGAATTCAGGGTCCTAGAGTCAAATCTTGAATAAAAGAAAAATGTTCACAGGTAACAAGAAAATTATCCAAACAGGAATATGTGAGATATCAAGGGGAAGAAAAGGTAAAGCCAGGGTTAGTTTGAAAAAGCCTCCTCCATATGTCTTCCACCCCTAAATATGAGAAAGTTCCCTCAAGATATTTAGGCGATTTGGAGGATCTATGATCTCTTGGAGAGGAGGAATCAACCTATGGAGATAATGCCATATTGAAATCTCCTCCCATTATTAAAATCCCCTGGACAGCATTTATGACCTTAGTTATGAAAGCTCAAATTGTAGGGAGAGAGGTCTGGGGAGGCAAGTATACATTTACCAACGTCACACTTTGAGAAAAAGGGGTCCCCGTAAGGATAACATATCTACCCTGTGAGTCTATGTATTTATCCTGAATCTCAAAAGGTGTAGAAGCTGGGATCAAGGTTGCTACTCCTCTCCCTTGACCACTAGAGTGGGACGAGACAAAGACCTCATAACGATTTCCCCATTTAAGCTTCTGGTGTTCTGGTTCAGACAGATGTGTTTCTTGAAGGAAATATATTTCAGCCGCCTGTCTTTTCAAGCGTTGCATCACACGTGATCATTTAATTGGACTGTGTAAACCATTTATTTTTACTGAGAAAATCTTAGCTGGATTTACTGCCATTTATAAATCCGAAAAAGAAAAGGAAAAAAAAGGGGGGGCAGGGAGAACTGTAGCCCTACAGCTATACCAGACAGGCAGTTCTGAGTCCCTGGTCTCCCACCAAGCTGTTTTTCACGATAGCAAAAATATAATGTATTAAATGCGATCCTTCCCTCTCTCCTATTTTTTTACTACAAAGTGAAACGAAAATATTATTCCACAAAGTCCAGACTGGGCTGGTGTTACAGTGTTAACTCTAATATCAAATACCCCAACTTTAAATTCCCTCCTCCCTCTCATCCAGTAAAATACATTGTATGGGTTTAGCAAAACCCCCACCCAAATAAGGTAGAACAAACCCAGCTTAGACTTGTTATGACCCAACTTCCCTCCCTCTCTATCCCCTTAAGACTCCTATTAACTTTGGAGTCTGAACTATTTACAACTAACTGGGCTTCCATCTTAGAGAGGAAATCCCTTAATCCTCTCTGTGTGCTTACCCGGGATCCTGGATAACAGGTCCCAGGTGAGCAGGGGATTTTCTCCCCATCTCCGATGAAGAGGTAATTCCCCAGTAGACCAAAGTTCCCTAATAATGTGATGACCATTCTATAGAGCTAGTTATCAACTAAATCTATCGCTTGGTGTAAACCCCTTAAAAAAAAGGGGGAGGGTGGGGTCTCTCCCCTTATGGATCACATCCTATAGTATGCTGAGTCGCCTTTTCCCTATTTGTACCTCCCCTCCTTATCTATCTTGTTAATATTCCCATATAACCTTCCCCTGTATTTACCCCCTACCCGATCCAGCCCTCCCGGATTTTGGTATACATCTCCGGTTCCCATCAGTTCCTCCATATCTAATGCACGAGACATATCCCTTTTCTGTCTTTTGATTTCCCCTGCACAGAGGATCTCAGTCCATTTAAATGTAGGAGTCTGACCACTGCAGGCCAGAAGGTCTTCATTTTTCCTTCTGTTCTTCATACTGCTGTTTACAGAGGGAAAGTACCATTCGGGAGCACTGGAGGAGGAATTAAGGGTGGGGGCCACACAGGTTCAGGAACCCAGAACCGTGTGCATACCATCTCACAGCTCCCTAAGGTTCATCTTTATTTTGGATCAAGACTCTCGGCCTGGTCCCATTAGATCTGCCGTTAAGAGTCCTTGAAGAAGCCAGTTCTGGGAGGAGAGAATATAAGCTTGTAAATTACCAACTTTTGTGTTTTAATCAAGCTCTCTCCCTTTTCTTTTTTATATTTACCCTGGAGGCATGAGCAGCAGTCACAGCTGTCCCCATAAGCCTCATTGTCCCCGAGGCAGCACCCCCAAGGTACTCACCCCATGGCAGCCCCAAAAATTCCCTTGTCAGCTGTCTAGTCCAGATTGCAAGTCTCTATTCATTTCAATCCAGTCTGAGGATTAATCTGCTGGATCTCTTTCAGGATCTCCCCCAGCGATGGAGTGGTCAAATGTATTGCCAGATTTTCTGCTGTTGTAAGCTGGCCAAAGTCTCTCCTAGGAGGTCTGTTCCTTCCTACTGTGTGCTGGATAGCTCATTCACTCAGTAGACCTCTCGCTTGCTGCTCCTGTCTTGCTTCCTCTGCCGAAATAAATGTTCGAGCCCCCGATGGAAAAACCACCACCGGTTTGGCAGGGTAAGGAGTTTTAAATTTTAGTTTGTTTAAGCGTAAACATGGAAACAGCGGAATATATTCCCTCCTCAGTCTCTGAGTGGTGGGGGCATAATCGTTATCAAAAAGGATCCATCTGTTATTGAACATTAAAGATTTGTGAGTCCAAGCTTTCTGTAACAGATTCTCTTTAACTGAGAAATTTAAAAAAGGGGCTATAATTGAGCGGGGACGAGCCTCAGGATGAGGCTTAGGTCTGAGAGCTCGATGGGCCCGCTCTGTATCAATAGGGAAATCTGGGCCCAAATCCAGGGTTGTATGAAGGAAGTGATCCAGAAAAGCTTGCATATCAGGGCCCTTTTCGTCCTCTGGGATCCCATATATTCATAAGTTTTTCCTCCTGCCTCTATTTTCAGCGTCTTCCTGCCATTTAATTATTTTTAATTGATTTAGTGTAACTTCTTGAACAGCCATCTCTAGGATCTCAAGGCGGCTGGTGTTGGCTGAAATTTGTGTATCTGCAACATTGAGGCGGGTTTGCAGGGCTCCCAAGTCAGAGCAGAGGTCTGATATTGCCTCTTTCATCTCCGATCCGAACTCCTGTATTGCCAAAAAAATTGGTTCATTGGAGTTAGAGTTTTTGTTGCTGGCATTTTTATGTTGTTGTTGTGTCCTGGATCATTTGTTTTCCTCCCCGGAGTCCATCTGTACTGTTTCCCCTGGTTGAGCTCTGTCATCTGGGTCTTCGGTGGGCTCGAGAATTGCAAAGTGATTAAATGTCACTAATGACATACAGACCAATCAGCCCTCTCAGTAAGTGGTTCCGATTCAATATTTCTATCTGATTTATAATTGTAAGTTATATTCATTAAGGCGAGTCAGTCAGCAAAGTTTTATATCTGGAGGGAGAGCTCATTCACTGTGCTGCTTAATGCTCCATAGCACCACCGGAAGTCCAAAAATAATGAGACTTTCTGATTTTCCCCCCACACATACCGAAATTAAATTAACAAACTCCGGGGTGGACTCAGGGATGGGGAGAAACTTGGGAGGGGGAAATCTTTGTTTAAAAAAAAAATCCAGCAAAAGTAGTAACACCAGGAGACCTGGGGGAACCAAACCATAGTCCCAGGTCTCCTGACCCTGTCATGTGCTGGTGCCTTAGCCACTCCACCACAAGAGCAGCTCGACCAGGCACCCCAGCACACGGCTACTTGATCCCTCCTTCCTGGAAGTGTAGAGCGATGGGGGTAGCAGTAATTCTAACCCCAGGAATCACTCATTATGATTAAACTGATGCAGTCAGCCTCCAGTGTTGAACTGCCCAGAGAGATGGAATTATATGCAAATCAGTGTTTTATTTAACTCCAAAAATTGATTAGCGTTTTGCTCATAAAAGTGCTAAAACATTGTGAAAATGCATAGCACTTGCCTCACTTCTAGAAAACCTATACAAATACTTTCTATACAGTTAGCATTGTCCCAAGAAAAAAACTGCTAATCAATTATTTAAAACCCTGCAAATCATGGAACTCTTAATTGGCTCATGCCAATTTCACACTGCTCCCCTAGTAACTGCTGTATTCTAAGTGCTTCAGATTCTTTACTCCGCCTGCCTAGTGAAGATGTCCCAGAGAGCTCTCCTTGATCTTTCTTCAGAATAAACTATCTGTTAGATAAGTAGTTATGTTGAGTTTAATTTTAAATATCTGCCTTAGAACTTAGTTATTTTATAGTTGTAACAGTTTTTTTATATTAGTCGTGGTTCCCTCACGGTTCCTTGGAACCTAGGGTTCCGCGTCTCGTATAGAGGGTTTTACTTAGTATTACCAGTAAAAGTTTGTTTTGCAGTCGGTTCCTTTGACCGTTTTTACTTTTATTTAAATTTAAAATAATTTTCGGTTGCTTTTCTTAGAAACATAGAAACATAGAATTTGACGGCAGATAAGGACTGCTTGGCCCACCCAGTCTGCCCATTTCCCTACCTGATGGATAAGCTGCAGGTCCTAGTTAACCAGCAGCCTACTTCTTCCTACCCCCAACCCCTAGAATTGCCTTATGACTGTCCCATGCATGCTTGAATTCCACCACTGTTTTTGACTCCACAACCTCCTCTGGAAGGCCCTTAGTCGTCCAGACATGTTTTGCCTAGATACTAATGTCAAAACGATTCTATTGGTGCATGAGTGATTTTGTGCTGAGGGGGGGAGATATATGTGTATATATATGCTTGCTTGCTCCATATATATATATATATATATATATATATATATATGTGTATATATATATATATATATATATATGCTTGCTTGCTCCACAAAGGTGAAGAGAATGTAACGCCAACGGCTGTATAGCATCACGGGGGAATAAACGTACCTTTTTACTCTTCCAACTGTGTCTGTGTCATCTGTATTGTAAAGTACCACCAGGTCCCAAGGTAATACGTAGTCTGGAGGGCCCCCATCTAAAATTCCTCCACTACAATTGGTGTCCTGACTCGGATCGCTTTTATGGGGGACACCAAATTGGGACCTTGACGTAGTCTGACCATGCCGTAAGAAACTACCCTGTGCACGTTTAATCCTTGAGAGTTCGGTGTCACGGGAGAGACTTTTGGGAACCAATTAGTGCTCGGTTCCAGGAACCGTTAGTGGTTGTTTATATTTAAAACCTCCAGTTCTGAGGTATCAACAGAGGTTTTGGATTTGATTTAATCTGTCTCGCTTAATATCAGAGGCCCATATCGACAAACCTAAAAAACGCACAGGACCCACTGTGTTTAAATTTTGTGAGTCTTGTGGGCAAATCATAGCAAAAGCAGATAGACATTCTCTTTGTATTGCCTGTTTGGGTACCAGTCATATTTTTGCTAATTGTGATATTTGCAAGACTTTTTGTCGGTATCCCATGAGGTGGGCGCAGGGGGAAGAGTGCCATCCGTGGCGTGACTGCTTGGTAATCCTCACAGCGTGGGGAGGAGTAGGGTGACCAGATGGGGTGGGTGGGCGAAATGGGCGATCAGGATGTCGCTATGTGTACGACGGGGGGGTGTTATTGGTGCGAACGTGGGCTGGAGGGGTGGAGGGGCTGTAGGGGTGGCGCCATGGTGGGTTGCTGAGCTGCATCGTGGTTTCGGGGTTGGCCTGTGGTTGGGGTGGGTGAGGTACCAGGTTCGGATACTGATGCGATTTTATGCACCCTTGGAGTTGAGAATCTTTTAGTAAGGAGTGCGGGGGGGTCTGTAGCCCCCCACAACACTGAAATATGTGTGTAGAGTGTCAGAGTGCCGAAAATGTTAAGACTTTGATTTCTCGATAACGGCGATCGCCTTTAGGCATTCACCATTATCACATAGAACCCTTTTTGTCCTAAAACTTTAAAAAAGAGGGCAAAAAAGTTAGAGGAGATGGCTTCTGTTTCTGCTACTGATGGATCTTACTTTGAGTGGGAGCTCTTGCAGCAGGCTATAACAGTTAGTACTATGGTGCAGGCACTAGGACCCTCTGGAAAACTTCTCGGCCAGCAGTACCAAGCAGGGACTGCCCTGGTATAAAAGGGGGCGGACCCAGCTCCACTTCAGTTGTTTTCCCACTGCGTCCCGCGCATGTGAGAAGAAGCCTTCACTATTCAGCTTGCCAGGAACAGCGAAATTTGTTTTTTCAAACCCGTTTTGTACCGTTTTTGACGGCCTTTTGAGTTATTTCGATGGATGTCTTCACCATCGTCGGTCTCTCCGGAGATTCATAAAAACAAGTGCGACTGCGGATGGCAGATCACCCCCAAAGATGGGCACAATCGCTGCGTCTTTTGTCTCGGGCCGGACCATGATACCGCAGCCTGCTCAGTCTGCCATGCGATCACCAGCCAGACCCGGATCCGATGTCTCAAGGCCCCGAAGGCATTTTTGTTAGAGAAGAAGATGGATCTGCACACTTCGGAAGAGAAGCGAAAGGATAAGAATAAGCGCCATGGGAAAGACCGTAGTAGGTCCCGACACCGGTCCTGGTCGCGGTCCTGTTCTCGCTCACGGCCCTCTCCCAAAAAGGCCTGTGTGTCCCTGGGCCCAGGTGAGCATCCGAAGTCGTCCCAGGCCAAGGCCAGCCCATCGGGGGAGAAGCCGGCAAAGTCTAAAGTAACCCCGCTAAGGGTCACCACCAAGACCCTTGGAGGTGAAAGCTTTGGCCCTACCTCTCAAGGCACTGGTGCCGCCTGCTAAAGGCGCGCCTCCGGAGCCGAAGGACTCTCCAGTACGAGACACCCGTCGTTGGTCCCACCTCTGACACCGGTTATAGGGGTGAAGGGTTTGGGCGCGGCCGCGGCCACGGAAAAGCCAACGTCCCCATCTCCCAAGTCCTCCTCCCCCCAGGCTCCCAAGAGGGCTTTCCTTCATGGGCTGATGTCCCAGATACTCCCTTTCCGGGACGAGCGGCTGAGATTTTCTCGAAGGATGAGCTGCAGGAGTTGTTCTTCTTTTGGTGGGGGCAGGTCCAGAAGCGGGCCCACCCGAAACCGGCCAAGACACTGAAACAGGACCCGGCGGGCAAACCACAGCCTGGAGGCGAGCCTTCCCTGAGGAAGTCCCCCAAGTGGCCATCTACACTTCCACCCAGGGCTCACTCCCGGTCCAAAGACCACCACTGACGCTCCAAGGACTCTGGAGACCATCGCTGGTCCAGGTCTCGCACTCGCAGCCCTACTCGTTCCTCTGGGAGTGAGCACTCCCGACGTTGGTCCTCTGACAAATGTCGGTCTACGCTCCGTCGCCGGTCTTCGGACTGACGTCGGTCCCCCAGCTACTGACGGCAGAGGGAGTCTGGTCACAAGGAGAGGTCAGACTATTCTAGACCTAGTAGTCAATCCTCCTCTTCTTCATTGGCATCCTCTTCCTCTTCCTCTCTTGGGATCTGGGGGTCCCCTGGAGAGAAGGACCAGCCTTGTTCGCCTCCGGACGATCCGACCTTTATGGACGTCATGAGGCATATCCAGGCCTCCAATGAGTGGAAGACGGAGGACCTGGATCCGGAACACCGAAGGTTGGCCAGATACCTGAGGCAAAAGGAGATGAAACCATTAGTGGCCCCTCCTTTGGTGGACACTTTCCAGGACCTGACCCGGACCACATGGAAGCGTCCGGCCTCCATCCCGGCTGTTCCCAAAAAAATCGGACAGACTGTATAAGGCCCCGAGGGCAGAAGCCTTTTAACAGAGAACCCTCAAACGGACTGTTCAGTCATTCAGGCTGCTCGCAGCAAGTCCAGGCAGCCGAAGCACCTTAGCTCGCAGTCTCCCAATCTGGAGTCTTGGTATTTGGACCAGGTGGGCAAGAAGGTTTACTCTGCCTCCACCTGCTCCATCCGGTACCTCAACTCCCTGACGCATATGGTCCAGTACCAGAATGCTCTGTGGGAGAGGGGACAAGAGCTACTGAGAGTCATGCCAGATTCTGAGCAGAAGACGGAACTTCTGGACGTATTTAAATCAGGCTCCGACGTGGGTTCTCATGTCCTGAGAGCCTCGTACGACACTGCAGATACGGCAGCCCGGGCAGCCGCTTCCAGGGTTTGCCTTTGGCGCCATGCCAGGTTAAGAGTTTCGGGCTTTCACCAGGATCTGCCATTCCAAGCTACCGTGTTGTACCGCTGCGACCAGCAATGGAAATGTCCCTTTTGCAAGCCCTCAGGTGGTCAAGGTGGACAAGCCCATGGTAATCAGTAGGGTCAGAGAGGCGGCTTTTGTAGGAGAGCCGGTAACCAGCATCCTGGAGGCGCTCCTAGCCGTGGGCCCAAGTCCTCCCAGTCCTCTCTGCCTACACCCGGCTCAGCCCAGTGACTCCCTCCCCCCCCCAATCCAAAGGAAGACTCTGGGGAGACGGTCGGGGGCTGCTTCTCCCTTCATCTCGAAGGATGGAGATCGATAACTGTGGACCAGTGGGTCCTGGATATTATCAGGAGAGGACACACGCTAGAGTTCACGGAGCTCCCTTCAAATACTTCTCCAAAGTACTCCCGATATCCTCCTTCTCACATCCCACTTATAGAAGGAGAAATTTGGACCCTCTTGCAGAAAAGGGCAATAGAGGTAGTCCCCTTGCATCAGCGGGGAAAGGGTTTTATTCCCACTTCTTCCTGGTCCCAAAAAAGACGCAGGATCTTCAACCCATTCTGGACCTCAGCTCTCTCAATCTCTTTATAGAGTACAGAAGGTTCAGGATGGTGACCCTTCCAGGTCTGCTGCCCCTGTTGCACCAAGGAAACTGGCTCTGCTCCCTAGACATGCAAGATGCATATATGCATATTGAGGTCTTTCCTCCCCACTGGAAGTTTCTGAGGTTCCATTTCCAAGGGGAGCATTACTAATTCCGAGTTCTTCTGTTCAGCCTCTCCTCTGCTCCTCAAGTCTTCACAAAGTGCATGGCAGTGGTGGCTGCTGCTCTAAGGTGTCAGGGGCATTACATCTTCCCTTACCTTAACGATTGGCTACTTACTTCCCCGTCCAAGTGAAGCCTGCTTCTAGCGCTCGGAGACACCTATACTCTATTCTGAGAGCTGGGGATCACCCTGAACCTTCAGAAATCATCCCCCGAGCCCAGTCAAAGACTTGTCTTCATTGGAGCGGTCCTGGATTCTGTCCGGGGCATGGCCTTTCTGCCCCCGGACAGGGGCGATTGCCTGTGGGAGATTGCCGAATGGATCTCAGTAACTCCTCAGGTTCCAGCAAGGAACTTCCTCAGGCTGCTGGGGCACATGGCGGCGGCCATTCCGGTCACTCCTCTGGCCTGCCTCCTCATGCGGGTCCCACAGTGGATGCTCATTGTGCAGAGGGACCAGGGCTCCGATGATCTAGACTTTGTAGTCAGGATCACTGAGCCAGTCAGGAGAACTTTGCTTTGGTGGATGGACCCCAGGAATTTGGAGAAAAGTATCCAGTTTTGTCCGGAGGCACCAGGTCAGACCCTTATGACGGATGCATCAGATCTGAGATGGGGAGCGCACCTATGTACTCATCAAATGCAAGGGGTTTGGACACCCGAGGAGCGATCTCTCCATATCAATGTACTGGAGATGCGAGCGGTCCTCTGTGCCTCACAGGCATTTCAAGAGGCCCTGGTGCCGGGCTCTCTTCTAATTCAAACAGACAATATGGCGGTCGTCTTTTACACCAACCAGCAAGGGGGCACTCATTCGTATCCCCTTTGCAGGGAGGCGATGAGAGTCTGGTACTGGGCACTAGAACATCACATTCTGTTGTCAGCAGTGCATGTTCCAAGCGTCCTAAACAATCTGGCCGACAGCTTAAGCAGGTCTCGATCCAGAGCTCACAAGTGGGAGCTGTTACAGTCCATAGCAGATCAGCACTTTAACAAGTGGGGTCATCCAGAGCTGGACCTTTTTGTGTCACCACGCAATGCCAAACTGCCAGTTTTTTGCTCGCGAGAGCACACGCCTGGAGTTTTCTGGCCAGACACATTATCCCTTTGCTGGGCAGGGAGGTTTCTCTACGCCTTCCCACCCTTCCCTGTCATTCAGAGAGTTTTGCTGAAGTTGCAGGCAGAAGGAGCTCCAATGATTCTAGTAGCCCCCCGATGGCCTCGGCAGATTTGGTTCCCACTCCTGCAGTGGTTATCAACGGAACCTCTCCAGCTCCACTGCCCATATGCTTGCAGTTGCTATCCCAGGAACAGAGATCGCTGGTCCATCTGGACCTCCATTCCTTACATCTGCATGCTTGGCTCCTTCAGAAGTAGCCCAACAGATATACGGGGTCTCCCCTGAGGTAGCGGCAGTCCTAGTGTCGGTGAGAAAGCCCTCCACCAGCTCCGCCTATGCTATGAAATGGAAGCGGTTTTGTTTATGGGCCTTGTCACAGCTTTTGGACCCCATCACCTGTCCAGTGAACTCAGCGTTACAGTACCTCCTCTCCTTGTACCAACATGACCTAAGTTACTCCTCTCTTAAGGTGCACATGTGGGTTGTCTCTGCCTATCATGCTCTGATTGGAGGCAAGGCTTTAGCACAGCTAGATATAGCCCGCACCTTTTTGAGGGGAATTTTGCATATGAGACCTCCCATTAGGGATCCTATCCCACCCTGGGACCTCCTTTTTGTGTTGGAGAAGCTTACCCTCCCTCCCTTTGAACCGGCAGCGGATTGTGAGCTGCGTTTCCTTTCCTGGAAGGTGTGTTTTTTGGTTGCTATTACCTCAGCTCGAAGAGTTTCTGAGCTTCAGGCTCTGATGTGTAAGGAGCCGTATTTAGTTTTTCACAGGGAAAGGGTTTCCCTTAGAACAAATCCTAAGTTTCTTCCAAAAGTGGTCTCGGAGTTGACCCTCAACCAATTGGTTGACCTTCCAGTCTATTTCCCTTCCCCATCTAATAGAAGGGAAGCTCTCCTTCACACATTGGACGTCCACAGGACACTGAGGTATTACCTCAAAAGGACGGCTGCGCACCGTCAGTCGGAGCAACTCTTTGTGGCCTTTGCACCACAATGCTTGGGCAAGCCGGTGACCAAGCAGATGATTTCGAAGTGGATCGTCCAATGCATATCCTTCTGCTATGAAAAGCACAATAAACCCTTACTGGGCCTGGTCAGGGGTCACTCCACTAGGGGAATGTCTGCATCTTTTACCACCCCGAGAAATGTCTCCATAAGGGACATATGTGCGGCAGCTACCTGGGACTCGGTGCATACCTTTGTCAAGCATTACAGCTTGGATATCGCCTCCAAATGCCGTGCCAGTTTTGGTCTGGTTGTTTTGCAGGGACTTTTGTCCTAGGCCTCTGGGGTCAGTATTTTCCACCTCCCGGGGTTGACTACCTCTTTGACGTGGTACTGCTTGGTATTTAGTCCTGTTATAGCCTGCTGCAAGAGCTCCCACTCCAAGTAAGATAGTACAGTTACGTAAGAACTTACCGTAACAGTAGATCAGTTCAAGAGAAGCTCTTGTAGCAGGCGTCACTTTCCCACCTGTCTTCCCCCTCGAGGTGTGCAGATCTTCATCTATATCTTCATCTGGTGCTTCATCTCCTTCTCTTGTCAGGACTTGTTCGTGGGCCTTGGCGGGGGAACTGAGGTGGAGCTGGGTCCACCCCCTTTTATACCAGGGCTGACGTCGGAGTGGGGCCGACGTCAGGGGTGGTCCCTGCTTGGTACTGCTGGCTGAGAAGTTTTCCAGAGGGTCCAAGTGTGTGCAGCATAGTCCTAACTGTTATAGCCTGCTGCAAGAGCTCCTCTCGAAGATCTGCTGTTACGGTTAGTTGTTACGTAACTATACTTTCTGCATCTACCTCAGTCCCTGAGAAGGATGGGGGTAAAGCTAAGGACCCTGAAAAGAATTCAGAGAAACCTGATCAAAGTAAATCAAAAAGGGCTGTAGAGACAGTGACTGAGACTGTCCCACTAAAGAAAAAATATAAAGAAAAGCATGTTGCTGCACCTCCGGCCGAGAAGGCTAAGGAGCTCCCAGCAGACAAACATAATATGCCCTCGGCTAAGGACATTGCTAAGGCCTTACAGGTCTTACAAGCCCTACAGGCAGCAGTCCCGGTTCTGCCACCAGCTGCACCGTTTCCTGCATCGGCTCTTATCATTCAGGAGCCTCAGGACATTTATGGTGATGAGGATGAGGAAGATTTTAAAGGGTAACCGATAGACCCTGAAGTTTCCCCAGAGCAGGAGTTTGGATCCCCTCCTAGGGAGCCAGAAGATTACTCCTCTCACTATGCTTTTGTTAAAAACATGGTAGAGGTCCTCAATCAACCTCTACAGGAAACTGAAGAAGATATAGAGGAGGCTGAGTTCTTGGATATGATGGGTCTGACCTCCAAAACATTTGTTTATTTATTTAGTTTTTGTTAACCGGGTAGGTGCACTAGCCATAAAATGACTATTTTCAGGCACGACCCGGGAGAGTACAACAAAGAGAGAACAGGGGAACAACAACAACATGGGTACAGTAATACAAATAGAGCAACAGTACAGCAGTGCTACAAAAATACAATGAGTAGAAACAACCAATAATAATGGCAAGCATTATACAAATAGTGGCAGTACGATATATAATAAATGCAGAAACCACGGACCTGACTAGTGGAGAGAAAGGGTTAATGAGAGAGTAAAATTATATAGAGAGAAAAGCGAGGAATGTTCATACACAACAAGAAAGATTGACAGAAGGAAGGCCAGGGGTGGTATTTGGCAACACAACAGTGGATGGCCAGCAACAAGGTTCGAGAAGGAAAAGAGATGGTAGTCAAGAAGTTATTTACAAAGAGAAGGAAAAATTTGGGGAAGGGACTAGAGGAGTAAGTATTGGAGCTAAATTAGAGCAGGGGTGACATTACTGGTAAGTCTGAGGAGCTTCAGGTTGAGTCAAAGCATGTACAAGTATCAGCTAAGGATAGATAACAATGATATTCACTTTTAAATCTAAAGTGAGACTGAGACAGCCGGAGGTTGAGTGGAAGAGCATTCCACAGCCTGGGAGCAGAGTATTGGAAGGCCCCTTTGCCTTTAGTCGTCCAACATCTCGGACCATAGAGCAAGGATTTGTTAGCTGATCTCAGGCCATGGGAGGTTGGTTGAGGGACCAGCAACGATGCCAGGTGAGATGTTTTTTTTTCCCGGATGATCGAGTCCATTAGTGATCCAAGGTAGTATTGTCTACTGGCAGAGGGCAAGAGGCAATTCAGATCCTTATAAAGAAGGCAGTGATGTTTGAGTCGAGGCGACTAAGAGGCAGATCGGCATATATTGTTATAAGTTATGTCCCATTTTAGTAGGGAGGATTTATGAGCAGAGGTAAGAATAGAGGCACCATAAGTAAGGGCTGGGAGCAAAATACCTCAGGCAATTGCTAATTTCATTGAGGATGTAAACATGTAGCTCGTTTTGTAAGCTACTCCCAGTTTCGAGTTTACAGCTTTGCACAAGGACTGAATGTGAAGATTAAAATCCAGGGATTGGTCCAGCAGGATTTTATTTTTTTTTTTTTTTTTTTATTTTAGTCTTTGGTAACCGGGTAATGCCCACTAGGCACAATTGCCTGTTTTCAGGGGTGACCTGGGAGCACTGGGCGGTTAAGTGACTTGCTTAGAGTCACACAGTATGCAAGTGGAGGTTGTGCGAATCAAACTCAGGTCTGGTCTGCTGGATGTATCAAGCTCGTTCACACCTCGTTCCTCTAACCTCTAGGCTATACTGCCAGCCCAAGGTACTTGAAGGAAGTAACATTTTCAAGTGGAATTCCTCCTGGGTGAAGAACCTCCAGCAAACTAGAACAGGCCTTAATCCTCTGTGTGGAACCTATGAGCATGGCTTTTGTTTTTTTTCATTTAGTACAAGCTTACAGTCTAGTAGCCTGTCTAAGACCTTATTGAAGTCTGAGGTAAGTGATGTGTTTATGGAGGCAGTACTAGCAGAACTAGTATAGATGATCAGGTCATCAGCGTAAAGAATAGCTGAGCAGGATTCCAGGACCTCAGCTGCATTGTTGATAAAAATTGAGAACAGAAGGGGCCCAAGGATAGAGCCCTGGGGGACCCCAAGGTTGATAGTAGACGTGTTGGACAGGGAGGAGTTAAATTTGACAGCTTGCAACCTGTTTGACAGGTAATTACAAAACCAGTCCACAACAGGGGTAGAGAAATGGAATTTATGGAGAGTGGAGAGAAGCAGGGGATGGCCTACAAGGTCAAATGCCTTAGTGAGGTCAATGAAGATGGCACCTGTGAGTTTTCCAGAATCCATGTTGGACAGAATGTCAGTAGTTAGTTGGAGAAGAGCCGTGGTGGTGCTGTGTCCTTTTCTGAAACCATGCTGGGTGTCCAAGAGGAGATTGTAGCGTGTAAGGTATTCAATGGTCTGTGACGCAACTATTTTCTCTAGGATCTTGCTAAGAACAGAGAGAATTGCTATAGGTCTGTAATTGGTCATGTCTTTTGGGTCACCTTTTTTAAAGACATGCGTTACTCTTGCAGATTTCCATAGGTCCAGCACGGTGCTATGGATAAGGGATAAAGTGTAGATTCTGGCAATCGGAGAGGCAATGAGTGGAGCAGCCAGCTTAAGAAGACGAGGTTCCAATGAGTCAGAACCAGAGTTGGTATTGGCAGATCTGGATCTCAGTAATTTCAGAACTTCCGCTCTTGATATAGCCTTGAACTAGAATGGCGGAGCTGGAGGAGCATCATACGATTGGGCGGTATGATTGACTGGAGGTAGTGTGGTAGGTAGATTGGAGTGCAGACCACTAGGTTATAATGCCAAGGTATAGTGTGACAGATCAGAGAAAAGATTGTTGAAACTGTTTGAGATGGTCCTAGCGTCATTACAATGTGCCCCATTTGTGATCATTTCATCAGGAGTGACCAACTGCGAGGTACCCAGGAATGTTTTGACATGGGCCCAGAATTTCCTCGAGTCGCAGGCTGAGCATTGAAAAAGGTCCTTGCAGTATTTGCTTTTAGCAGCTCTAACTTGTTTCTTACATCTGGTTCCTTAGTTCTCGATAGACAATAAGGTCTGATTGTAGGCCAGTTTGTTTGCAGCGAATCCAGAGCTTGTCCCTATGGTGCAGATTAGCAAGGAGGTCTTTATGTAGCCACCTCGTCTATTTTCCTCTGACCCTTCTAGTAATCTTGGGGACATGTTTACATTGAATGGCAAGAAATTTGTTTATGAATATCTGTAGAGCTACCTCCACATCCTTTGTTTGATAGATACCTATCCAGTCGATATTGGAGACATCATAGAGAAATGCATCCTGGTCAGTATGAGCTAGATTTGTAAACGTGATTATTCTTGATGGAGGAGATGGAGGTGCAACCATAGATAGGATACAAAAAGTGGGTGAGTGGTCTGTTAGTGCATCCGCAAGGATTCCTGCTTTCGACACATGTTCCATACGGTTAACCATCACCCAGTCTAGGAGTGTACCCGTTTGATGGGATGACGTGGCTCTAGTTGCTTCAGAGATCAACTGGTGAAAATTATAACTGAGCGTGAGTGATTGCAAGGAGATCTGAGCTGACCCTAACCAACTGAGGTTAAGATCACCTAGGATGACAGCCTCATTATGATTTGTGTCTGGGAGGTGATGTCAAGGAGTTCTTGAAGACCTACTATGCCCCCAGCAGGGGGATTATAGGCACAGATATTATGAAGCTTCTTTTCCCCCAAAGCAATAGTTGCCTGGATGAATTCGCACACTGCGGGAGAGGCAGAAGTCCCTAAAAAAGGTATCATTGCAGAAATTCCAAACCCCAACTTCTATACCTGGGGTAGATAAAAAAGCTGACAAAAAATATCAGCTAGATAGAACTACAGCTGATTTTCTGTTTAATCATCCTGACCCTGAGGGGGTGGTCCAGGCGGCTGCCTGCGAGAAAGCCAGGATACCTCTGGCTGCCCATCCTCCAGATAAAGACTCACAAAAAATGGATGCCATGGGGAAAAAAGGGATACATGGCTGATTCCTTAATAGTCAGGCAAACCAATTACATGGCATATGGAGTGCGGTACCAGAAGGCACTCTGGAACACAGTGTTAGCCCTGGCTGACAAGGTACCAGGTGATGTGGCTGTCTTCTTGCAAGATACAGCAAGAGCTGCACTTGATGCTACCAAATACCAGTTTCATATGACAGTAGATGCCAGTGGTAGTGCAGCCAGGCTAATGGCACTAGCCTTCTACCTCAGGAGATTTGCATGGCTCAGAGCCACCAACCTCACTTCAGACACCTAGGCCAAAGCAATGGATTTTACTTTTGAAAATAATTCATTGTTTGGGGATAAAACTGAGGCCTGTATGAAAAAGGTAGAGGACTATAAATCGACCTACCATAGTAATTCGAAGGACAGGCCTTCTTATAGGTCCCAGACTAGGAGAGGCAGGGGTAGGGGTTCTTATTCTAGACCTTTTTTCTAGGCGCAAGCCTCTCAGCCGCAACATCAGTCTAGAGGTTATTTCAGAGGAGGGGGCAGGAGAGTTATGAGAAGAGCTTCTCCATCCCCACAGATTCAGGCACAGCCCACACAGAACCCCTGACAGGCTGGTACAGGTCGTGTCCCCTATTGTAAACCCACTAATGGGTGGCAGACTGGTTCACTATTTCCAGGCTTGGCATACCATCACCACAGACAAGTGGGTCCTGGAGGTAGTGAGTCAGGGTCTGGCTCTCAGCTTCAAATCCTTTCCGAAGCTAAGAGCAAGAACCTTTGCATCGGTTACATCTGCAGACAGAATCCTACTGGAAGCATAGGAAAAACACCTTATGGCAATCAAAGCAGTGGCGTCAGTGCCCCTACTTCAGAGGGGCAAAGGCTTCTATTCCAGATACTTCCTCAGAAGGAAGAAAAATGGGGATTGGCGACCTACCCTGGATCTAAGACTTTTAAACAGGCACATTTTGAAACCAAAATTCAAAATAGTCGCTCTTTCTGTAATTCCCATATTACAAAAGGGAGACTGGCTAGCCTCCCTAGACTTAAAGGATGCTTATTTTCACATCCCATAAGACTATCCCACAGAAAGTACTTGAAGTTCAGACTGGCTTCAGGCCATTACTAGTTTGCTGCACTCCCATTTGGCCTAACTTCTGCACCAAGGGCCTTCACAAAGTATCTAGCCGTAGTGGTGGAATTTTTGAGAAAACGGGGCATAACAGTCTTTCCCTACCTGGATGACTGGTTGGTAGTGGGTCAGTCTCTACAACAGGCAGAGCACACCCTAACACTAGCAAAATCTACACTGGAGTCCCTAGGTTTTCTCATAAATGAGCAGAAGTCTGATCAGGTACCAGTACAGGTGCTGGAATTCATTGGATCAGAACTGGATACCACCCTAGGCAGAGCTTTTCTACCAAAGGACAGGACGAACAGCATTCTGAAAATTGCAAACTGATTTGTGCCAGGTAAGCCCTGGTCAGCCAGAGAATTCCTAAGGCTTCTGGGCCACATGGCAGCTGCCACCACAGTGGTGCCAGGTTCCAGATTCCAAATGAGAGACATCCAGTTTCACCTAAGACGGTACTGGTCACAAAGGACGGATCCACTGTCCAAACTGGTTCCAGTCACCCACAGCCTATGACAGGCACTACAGTGGTGGCTGGATAAGTACAGCCTGCAGGTAGGCATACCTTTTCTAAAGGAACAGCCTTCCTTAATTCTCACGACAGATGCCTCCCTTCTAGGGTGGGGAGCACGCATACTGGATCACACAGCAAGTGATACTTGCCCCTCCCCGAGTTCCTGTTGCACATAAATCTGTTGGCCATTTGCCCCACATCTTCAAAACAAAGTGGTGCAGGTCAGAACAGACAGCACCACTGCTATGTATTACATCAACAAGCAGGGAGGAACCAGGTCAGCCCCACTGTGCATGGAGGCAATGAGGCTGTGGTCCCTGGCATATTCCATGAAAGTGTCCCTGTCAGTCATATATCTTCCAGGGAAGGACAACATGCTGGCAGACTCCCTCAGCAGAATAAGTCAAGACCATCATGAATGGTACTTGAACCTTCAGATACTCAGTACAGTTTTCAGGAGGTGGGGCACTCCAGAGGTGGATCTTTTTGCCTCTGCAGAAAATCATCAGTTACTAATGTACTATTGCAGGCCTCCCCCCAGGGGCACAATTTCCCGAGAGGTAATGGCTCTGGAGTGGTCAGGGAAGTTTCTGTATGCCTTCCCTCCTTTTCCAGTGATATTCAGGACCCTACTGAAATTGAGTACCAACCAGCAACAGTGATACTGGTGGCACCAGATTGGGCTAGGCAACACTGGTATTTGCTTCTGATGACTCTGTCAGTAATTCCCCCAATTTACTTTCCCAGGAGGCACAACCTGCTGACCCCCTCTCAGGGCAGGATCCCGTACCCCAGCCTCAAATCACTGAGACTCAAGGTCTGGCTCTAGAGGACTTAGAATTTGCTAACTTGAAATTGTCAGAACAGGTGCTGACAGTACTTAGGGGTTCCAGGAAACCTGCTACTAAGAAAACGTGTTCCTCTAAGTGGAAGAAGTTCTTTATATGGTGCTCAGACAAGGGTATTGACCCCTCTAGGTCTGACCTGCCTATTATTTTAGATTATCTGACAGACACACCTACATTCGTTAGGCCTGAAGCCTTCGACCCTCAAAGTCCATTTGGCTTCAGTCTCAGTTTATCTGTCAGCTGGTAAAGAGAGATCCATGGCCTCTCACCCAGTCTTCAGGAAATGTTTTAAAGGCCTTAACCTTTTACACCCTTCCCTGAGGGAACCGGTTCTGGCCTGGAGTCTGAATATCTGAATTGCGAAGCTCATGGATGTACCATTTGAACCCATGGCATCTGCAGATCTGAAGTATATCACTTGGAAAACTGTGTTTCTGGTTGCTATTATTTCAGCCAGAAGGATCAGTGAGTTACAGACCCTGGACTACATCTTATTTCACAGGGATAAAGTGGTCCTCAGGACCAATAGAAAATTCCTTCCCAAAGTGGTATCTGATTTCTACTTAAATCAGTCTATTACTCTACCTGTCTTCTTTACGGAGAATTCCATTTCCTCAGAAAAGAGACTCCACTACCTTGATGTCAGAAGGGCACTTAGCCACTATATTGACGGAACCAAGTCGTACAGATCAACTCAAGCACAGCTCTTCCTCACCTGTGGTGAATTAGGTAAGGGCAGACCTGCCACAAAATGTACATTTGCTCACTGGATAGTGGCATTCATACAGTTTTGTTACAGTAAGGTGGGTAAACAGGCGCCCCTGGGCCTGAGGGTACATTCCACCAGGGGTACAGCTGCTTCAGTGGCAGCTTCAAGAGAGATTCCACTATTAGAAATCTGTAAAGCAGCTACATGGAAAACAGTGCACGCTTTTACAAAACACTATAGTCTGGACCTTCAGTCCAGAAGTGATGCCAGGTTTGGCTCAGCAGTTCTGCAGAACCTGTTTTCTAAATAGGCTCTCTGCCCATCCTGCAAAGGTACTGCTTGGTAGTCTGTATCAGTTTAATCATAATGAGTGATTCCTGGGGTTAGAAGAAAAAAATTACTCATCATAGTAATACTGTTCCTTCAAAGGGATCACTCATTACGATTAAAGCACCCACCCTGCCTCCCCTTAAAATGTTACTTGGCATCTCTGCCTGAAGGGTTTTTTCTTTGTAAAAGTAAGGTTAAAGGCTCACTATTTAACCAGTTTGGGTTCCTTGTGGCTTCAAGTTGTTGAGGCTTATTTATTAGGGATGTTTTTGACCTGAGAGAACAAAATGTATTTTTTATAATATATTAGTTTTAACTAGTGGGTCTTACACCCAGTTAGGCTACATAAGAATCTGAACCACTTAGAATGCAGCAGTTACTACGGCAGCAGTTTAAATTGGCATGAGCCAATTGAGAGTGCCATCATTTTCATATAATTCCATCTCTCCGGGCAATTCAACACAGGAGGCTGATTGCATCAGTTTAATCATCATGAGTGATCCCTTTGAAGAAACAAGATTACTGTGGTGAGTAATTTTTTTCTTCTCTACTGCTACTATACCCCTGTTGCTCTAAATCCCAATGTACTCTACACCGCGTGATTATTCATGCGTGGTTTTTGTTTCAACATCTTGACCCGGTACCCTCTTGGGCAACCTTTCCACTCTCCTCTTTTTCTCCCACTTTGTTCCTCTCCTGACAAACAGAACTGAGGTAAGCAGGGGGCTGGCATTGGTTACTGGCCAGTCCATGATTGCCATGTCATATGTTGGCCTTATGGGTGGTGCTATCACCAGTGTTGGCCCTCTAGCTGTAAGCTTCTAAAGTATTTGCTGCCACAGGGTCCTAGTGCCTCCAACAGAGACCCATGAAGCAATGAATGGTGAAGATATTCTGGAAGATCAAGAATTACGGTGAGTACATAATTTTCATTTCTACTGTTATTATTCATTTCACAACTACATGACCCATCGACATCCTCTGGCAAGGCTTGCTACGAATTTCTGTTCCAGTATGCTAATCTGTGTGCAAAGGGGTGGAGCTAGAAGATCACATGTTTGTGTGTAATCAAGCTTGAATACCGTTCTGGTGACTGAGCGTGTTCTATGGAAGATTGCTTAAGTGTGGATTGGATGTGAACTGAATACTAGTAATAGAACTGTTGACCTATGGGTGTGGATATGGTGCACTATCAACACTTTGGCAGTCTTCCTTCCCCTTTAATTCCAGCCGGAAAGTCTTTAAGCTAAGCTGCTCCCACCCACTGAGGTGATATCCTCCTCGGCTCTGCTCTGTGATGTCAGATCTTCCTTTTCCACTGTAAGAGTCAGGTCTCTTCCTTCACAGCTCTCTGCACGTGGGGTAGGCCATTCTTTTTTCTTATTGCGTCTTCAGGTGTAATTTGGTATCTTCAGGTTTTTCCAGTTTCAATGGCGCACGATGAACCCAGAACCAGCCTCAGTTTTAAGCGGTGCATCGCATGCAACCAAAAGATGTCAAGTACTGACCTGCACGTTGTGTGCGTTTATTGTCTCGGGGAAGAGCATGACCTGCAGGCTTGTGGCCTCTGTAAGACTCTGTCCCCGCCTCTCTTGAGGACTAGTATGCCCCCCTCCTTCCAGGCTGCCCGGATGAATAGGATCCTCCGGTCCAGTCCAAGGACACCCACAAGGCCATTCCGGTTGTGGTGGGTTCAGCCTCTCAGCTGGCCTGTCTCGAAGATGCGGCAGCCCGGGCTGCAGTGGTCTTTTTGTTAGCTCTGGTGCTGCTCCTGGCAGGTGCTAGTGTGGGGGCTTCCTTTTCTGGGTCATTCCGGGATATGTGTCATTTCCTACAGACCCCTGGGGAGGCCTCTTCCCAAGGGGACAGAGTGAAGAAAATAAAGAAAAATCGTCGTGGGATCGGGAATGGGCATGCTCTTCCCTCTCTCGTGACTCCTTTGATCACTTGATGGCTGTCAAGCTTTTGGCTTTGACCGATCCTCCCAAGGCCAAGGGTCATTAGCTCCACGGTGACCCCATCAGGCTTGTTGTCTAAGACACAGGCCTTCCAGCTGGCTGAGAGTTTTCTTGGCCCAGTTAACCTGTTGTTGGATGAGTTGGGGGACGACTCACTCTCCAGGACTCCGGTCTTCTTGGTACTCTCCAAGGAGGGACAGAACAAGTCGGCTGACCAGGCTGTCTCCTCCCAGGAAATTCATACTTTGGGGGTCCCGCAGCAGGAACCGGTCCGTGTGGAATACACAGCCCCATCTCCCACCTCTCCTCGACGTTGACATGCCCGTCACCAGTTGAGGTCCAGGTCGAAGACCTAGTCCAGAGCCTGGTCTTGGGACTCCAATCATTCCCATGTTCAACCTTCCAGGAAGCACTGTCGATGCTCCTCTTCCTCCTCGTCCTCAGACGATGAGAGGCTCTGTCGCATGTTGCGGCGGCACTATGAGGAGCTTGTGTGGCAGCAGTGAGTCCTGGGGCAGAGATGGTCTGTTCTGCAGGCCCCGGCACTCTACTGGTCTCATCCGGTGAGGCCCATTCTGGTTCCATCCCATCCAGTCGCATCTACCTTACCCTCTCCACTGATCCTGGTGAAGCCTCTGCCCAAACAGCTCTTGCATGGAGCCCCATCCAAGGCTGCTTTCCTGGCTACTGACCATCTCTCTAGCCAGATAACCCACTCCAGTGACTCCAGAGTGGTCCATGGAGAAAGAGGGCCGAAGGCAGTATTTGAGGAGTCACCGGGCACTGATGGCTCCTCCATGCATTCCTCTAGGACCATGGGCTTCAACCAGGAGTCCTCCAAGGAGCTCACTTCCAACCATGGTCCTGTCCCTTTTAAAGCCTTACTCCGTCTTATCTCTGAGTCCATGGAGATTCCTCTGGAGCCCGTCCAGCAGTGGGCCAAGTACCCCTTGATGGAAATCCTTGACTGGGATTATTCCCCAGGGGTGGACTTTCCAGTGGTGAAAGCTATCCTGGGTCTCGCCTTGCAGTTGTGGCAGCATCCAGCTTCTTGTCCTGCACCTTCTGCCCATATGGTGTGCAAGTATGCGGTCCTGACTGGGTCTCTCACTGGTTTCTCTTCCCTCAGTCAAGGGGTTAATGGCAGATTCTGTCATCCGTAGGATGGGCCATGTCAGGGATGTCGACAAGCCCCCCTACAAGGATACTAAGAAGCTGGACCATGCAGCAAAGAAAGTTTATGCTGCATCCTCCATGGGTCTCAGGCATGCAAGCTTAACCATTATGATGGACAACTTTGACCATGCTCTCATGGGGGTCCTGGACAACGTCATTCCCCACCTTTCTGCGGACTTGTGGTTGGCAGTCAAAGTGGTCCAAGACCAGGACCATACTCTTGCCAAGCACCAGCTTCAGATGGCCTTGGACATAGGCGACTCTTGCACCCAGTCCATTGCAGCGGCGTTGGCTATGCGCCGTAGAGCCTGGCTTAGGATCTCCACCTTTACTCCAGATACCCAGAATAAGCTGGTGGATGTCTTCTTCTTGGTCACTGATCTCTTTGGGCCAGGGGTGGAGAGACACCTCACAAGAACTGAGAAGTCCAGCGTCACCCTGGATTTGGTCATATACTCGCAAAAGGACCCCAATGGTCAGAAGCCAGTAAAGAAGCCCTTTTTGTTTCGGCCCTTTCAGCCACAGCAGCCTAAGCCACAGCTGCCCCACTCAGGGCAGTCCCAGGTCTGGCAGCCTAAATTTAAGTCAGCCAACCCATTGCTCCAAGAAACCTGGAGGCTGGAGCAGTGGTCCCTGGTGGCCAGCACCGGGTTCTTCTCCTCCAATGTTGCACAGTGATGGGTCGGTGGGGCATTTGCCTCCCAACCATCACTTCCCTGCCTCAGTTTCCCAAGGGGGGGGTCACCGGGTCAGCTTTGCCATTTCTGACACACCTGGTCCAACATCACTAAGGACAAATGGGTGTTGGAAATGGTAAGTTGAGGTTTGCCTCTCAACTTTGAGGCTCTCCGGCCCTACCAGGCCCATGCCCCATAGGAGTCCGTGGCTTATCTGGACATGATGTCCACCCTCAGGAAGGACATTGCCCAGCTCCTCGAGAAAGGTACTGTGGCCTGTGTCCCAGATGTCACCGCTGGCCAAGGTTTTGTGTCCAGGTACTTTCTGGTCCCCAAATGGATGGGGAGTTGGCACCCCATACTGGATTTGCATGCTCTAAACCCATTCCTGAGGAGTCAAAAGTTCCGGATGATCATGCTGAATCAGATAATTCCATCTCTGGAGTAGGGTATGTTGTTCTGTTCTCTGGACCGCTAGAGTACTTTCTTTTACATCCCAGTCCATCCGTCCCACTGGCAGTAGCCTTGGTTCTGTGCAAAGGGGGTTCTGTACAAGTTCCGGATCATGCCTTTTGGCCTCTCCTTGGCTTCTAGGGTCTTCGCCAAGTGGATTGTAGTGGTGACTGCATTCCTGAGGTGCCACAGGGTGTGGGTCTGTCCATACCTGGATGACTGGCTGATTTCTAGTCCAACCAGGAGGCAGAGGAGCAGTCCGGGGATCTGGCCCTCCAGACTTGCTCGGCCTTGTGTCTGCTCATCAACCTGGCCAAGTCTGAACTCAACCTCTTGCAGATTATTGACTTCACTGGGGTAGAGCTCGACTTTCTCTGGGCCAAGGCCCAACTCCCAGTGAACCAGGCAGCAGACCTTACCTTCTTTGCCCGATCACTTCAGGTTGAGCACTTGCGTCCTGCTCGGGGCTTCCTGTGGCTGCTGGGGTACATGGCATTCTGCACTAGCGTGGTCCGATGGGCCTGCTGGCAGATGCACCCCTTGCAGTGGGAGGTGGCTCTTCAGTGGTCTGAGCGCATCAGTCACCTGGACCAGTCGGTCATGGTGACGCAGATTATGTGAGATGCCATCTAGTGGTGGCTTGTCCCGGAATGCCTGCAGGAAGGAGTCCAGTTCATCCATCCAGAGCCAATGGTCTTTCTGATAACTGATGCATCTCTGGTGGGTTGGGGAATCCACTTGGGGGGACCACAGAGTCCACAGGCTTTGGACCACCAAGGAGTCCCGATGCCACATCAGCCTGTTGGAGCTCCGTTCACTGCATCAGGCTCTGACAGCATTTGCTCACTTGGTTCGGGGTCAGGTCCTACAGGTCCAGATGGACAGTAGCATGACCATGTGTACTACCTCAACAGGCAGGGTGGAAAGCATTCCTTCCAGCTACTTCAGGAAGCCCTCCATACCTGGACCCTCGTACACAGCTTGGATGATAATCTCCAGGTGATTCATGTAACTGGAGCCTCCAGCCAGCTGGAGGATGCCCTCAGCAGGGTGGTTAAGGCATCTCACGAGTGGTCCCTTCATCAGGAGGTGGTGAACCACTTGTTCTCTCAGTGGGGCGCTCCCCTAGTCGACCTTTTCACCTTCTGGGAGAATGTAAAACTGAGGCTGTTCTGTGCCCGCCCCCCCCTTAGTGTGGGACACTGATGGTGGATGCCTTCGCGAGGTCTTGGACCCCAGGCCTCTTCTACGCCTTCCCTCCCTTTCCCCTGTTCCATCAGATACTGGTCAAGGTGCAGAGGGACAAGGCACAGGTGATCCGAGTAGCCCCAGACTGGCTGTGCCAGTTCTGGTACCCAGATTGCATCAGCTTCAGCAGACTTCCTTGGCACTTGCCTCTATACCCAGACCTGCTCTCCTGTCACAAAGGGAAGGTCTTCTACCAGCCCTTCAGTCCCTGCACCTGACAGCCTGGTTCTTGAGTGGCTAGAGTTCCAGGCTTTGAGTCTCTCTCAAGAGGTTCTCCAGGTTATGGAAGCCTCCCGGAAGGGGTTGACCTGCCAGTGCTATGCCTTCAAATGGAAGCACTTTTCCATGTGGTATCAGGGCAAGGAGCTAGACCCCCTATCCTGACCCCTGGATAGCATTCTGGACTACATGTGATCCCTCTCCCAGTCTGGCCTGAGGGCAAAAACCCTCAAGGTGCACTTGGCAGCCATTCTGCATACCAGGCATGGGTGGGTGTGCCAATGGTGCAGGAAAAGGTGGTCAGGTGCTCCTTCAAGGGCCTTGACCACCTGTCCTGTCCTGGCCAGTGTGTGAAGCACCACCTCCATAAGACTTGTTGCTGATCTTGGCAGTGCTCATGGGTAAGCCATTCAAACCAATACACAGGTGTGACATCTCTCACCTGTTGTGGAAGACTGCCTTCTTGGTGCCCATCACCTCTGCCAGAAGGTTCAGTGAGCACCAGGCGTTCTTGGTGGAGTCTCTGTACTTGGTGTTCCACAGGGACAAGGTTGTCCTCTGCCTCAATCCAAAGTTCCTTCTGAAGGATGTTTTGGAGTTTCACCTTAACCAGGTGATTAACTTCCTAGTGTACTTCACCAGTCCAACCTCAAAGGCTGAGCACAGGCTCCATATGTTGGACCTGAGGCAAGCGCTTGCTTTTTACACAAAGCGCATGGCTGGAGTTTGGGGAAAGGTTCACCAGCTCTTTGTCACTTATGCTGAAGCTGCACCTGGCAGACAGGCAGCTAAGTGGACGATTAGTAGGTAGATTGCCTCCTGCATCGACATCTGCTATAGATTGGCTGGTAGGGAGCCTCCCTTTGAGCTTAGGACTCATTCTACCAGACATACCGCTGCCTCGGTGGCTGCTTTCAGGGATGTTCCTATCCAGGAGATCTGCTGGGCTGGTACCTGGAAGTCCCCACATACCTTAATTTCCCATAACGACAACAACCTTGAGTCATGCTGGGATGCTGGTTTTGGGACCTTGGTTCTCCAATCCCTTTTTTCCAAATAGGGGAGTGTACCTTGCCCCCTTCTGCCAGAGAACTGCTAGGAGTCTGCTAAAGTGTGGATAAAGCACCATATCCATGCCCCTAGAAAAGAGGGTTACTCACCTGTAACCATAGATCTTCCTGGACTTAAGTCTTCACCATTTATTCATACTGCTGGGTTCAACCCGGAGGTGCTGGGACCCTACAGGAGCCAAAAATGTTCAGGAGGGCCGGTGTTCAGATAGGACTATGCATGCACGATGCTGCGAGACTGGCTCATGCCGTATAGCCTATCTTGGCATTGACCCTCCAACCGCTTCAATACCTTTTTTCCCATCGAGTATGCTTCAGTGACGACGTCACTCACCCACCGGGAGTCAGATCTTCATGTCTATACGACAACAGCATTCAGTTTTGTTTAGTTTTAGCTTATTTTATTATTTTCTGTAGCAAAAAATTAAAATAAAAATAAAAAAGTTTTATTTGTTTACTCTTCTTCAGCCCTATTGGTCGATGAAGTTGGCCATGGATGGTGATGGTGATGGTGACGGTAGAAAGTCTCCTTTGGAAGGCTGCTCTAGCAGCTGGGCTAATTCTGGTCCACTGCCTTCTCTGGAGGGTGGTGTCCGACCACAGGCAGTCTGGTGTTCAGGAGGGTGGACAGTCCTCCCGGAAACACAAAAAGAAGTGGGCCCGTTCCCGATCCATATCGGGGACCCATCCCCGCTCTGCCTCGAGTTCTTTCTCTTCCCGCCGGAAGGGGAAGAAACAGTACCTCTCGAGGTTGCCCTCTGGTATGTCTGCCAAGAGGTTTTTGGCATCCGTGGGTGGGAGGCATTCCCTGACGGCCTCTGCTTGCGGTTGCTCGGAATCTTGACACCAGAACCCTTCTCTGTCCTCCTGTGGGGTTTACGGTGGGCAGTTTCACCACTGGGCTGCTCTTATGAAGCAGTGGGTACAGCGTCTGGTCTGTTTGCCCCTCCCTGTGAATCTGGTGCTGGGACCCTCAGGCATAGGTGTCTTGGACCCACAGTTGGAGCCTTGGGGCCAGGTAGAGCATTTGGCTCTGACAGTGGATTTTCTTCCCTTGCCGGTGACTGCGCCACCGATGCCAGTTCCATATGCCAATCTCCCTCATTCTGTTTCCTCACAGGGACCAGCACAGGTACTATCTCATGCCTCTTCTGCCTCCTCTAGGCTGGGTTGGGGTTCTCAGGTGGCGGTGTAGCTCGTGCTGGCTCCTCTTTGGCTGGTGCCACATCCGGCACTGATTCCGATGTGATCTGGTCTACTACTTCCTAGACCTGGTCTTTTGGGCTGCAAACTTCTTCCGCCCTTCCCCTCTGAAGGGGATCTGGAACAGGATGAGTCTGACCCCGACCTCATCATTTCTGAAGAGGGGGACGAAGATTCATTCTACAGCCTGAACAATAAACCACCAGTTCCGGCTTCTGTTCCTCAAGAGGACCTTTTCTTTTAGTCTTTACTTAGGAATATGCAGGCAACCGTGGCTCTGTAGACTTCTGCTCTAGAGCCAGAAAAGCAGATACACCTTGAATGGCTTTATGTTCCTAATATCCCAATGAACCTTACGCCTCCTGTTCCCCTAGACTTTGAGAGTCTGAGGCTGTGTAGGCTAGGCCTGCCTCTTTTCCTTCTGTATGCAAGTCCATAGATTGAAAATATGCCCCCCCTAAAGAGAGACATATTCTAGCTCCTCAGCCTGTTGCGGGTGCATTGGTTATGGAGAATGACAAAGCTGTTTTAACTCAGGAAGTAACAGCACGTCCTGTCAATAAGGAAACTCACAAGATCGATGCCATGTGAAAAGGGCTTTCGCGGTTTCCACTCTTGACATGTGTATAGCTAGCTATCAAGGACACTTCTCCCAATATGAATATGTCCTCTGGACCTTGCTTAAGTCTCTTGCGGAGAGTCTACCGGAGTCTGATTCTAAACTTAAGATTCTTCAGACTGTCACCTGTGGAATAGAATCCAATAGACATCAGTTGATACTGCTTCCAGAGCTGCCAGTGCTGGAATCTTTATTAGACATTCCTGGTTGTAGACATCAGGGTTTTCCTCAGATGCCCAACAGCAGGTTATGAATGTTCCCTTTGATGGTGCCTACCTGTTTGGCTGACAGGCGAAACAATCCCTGGAGGCCTCTCAGAAAACCAGGCCTGCCATCAAAACAGCCAGACTAGCTCCTTCAGCTCCTCAGAGGGGCAGGAACCATCAAGTTCTTTCGTAACAGACAGTCCTTTCGTGGGAGAGGCAGAGAAGCCCCAGCTAAACACCAGTCTCCTCAGCAGCAAAAGAAAATGCAACAGAAGACACAGGCCCTCAAAGTGCCCATTACCACCTTCTGAGACCCCAGCCTTGGTTCTGCCTCAACGGCCTGAGGTGGAAATCTCCTCAGCGGTGGGAGGACGTCTGACTCAGTCCTACACTCACTGGAAGTCAGTCACCACAGACAAATGGGTCCTCAGGATTGTTCGAGAGGGGTACCCACTCAACTTTTCAGAGAGTTCCCAAGACTTTCCACCCAAGCGGCAACATACTCTGTCAGTCGCTCAGTCAGACCTCCTCACCTTGGAGATAGCGGGCCTTCTCAAAAACAGGGCATTAGAAGTAGTCCCCTGGGTGGAATGCAACATGGGTTTCTACTACCACTACTTTCTGGTTCCGAAAAAGACAGGGGGCATGTACCCCATTCTCAGTCTCTGAAAGCTGAACAAGTTTTTGTACCGTGAGAAGTTCAAGATGGTCTCGCTGCGGCCACTTCTGCCACTTCTCAAACAACAGGACTGGCTGACATCCCTGGACATGCAGAATGCCTACCAGCATATTCCAGTGCACTCAAACCACTACAGGTTCCTTCACTTTGTGGCCTTGGGTCAGCACTATCGATTCAGAGTTCTGCCCTTTGGGCTCTCCTTGGCGCCTCGAGTCTTTACAAAGTGCTTCACAGTTCTTGAAGTGCAATTTCCGAAACTCGGCATTCAGATCTTTCCCTACCTAGACAATTGACTCCTAGCAAGTCCATCAAGGCAGGGTGCAGAGACTGTGTCCATAGCAACTCGGTTCTTGACCTTCATGGGGGTTCTGCTGAACCAGTAAAAGTCACAGCTTCAACCTTCACAACAGCTCCTCTTCATAGGGGCCCTCTTGGACACTACCTTCCTTCCGCGGACAGAAGGAATGACATCTTTCGAATGGCACATTTCATCATGGAGAATAATCCTGTGCAGGCTCACTCCATGCAACAGTAGTTAGGCCTCATGGCCTCTACTGTCTTCACAGTGCCTGTGGTTCAACTGCACATGAGAACCACTCGGTGGATGCTCAGCACACAGTGGTCCCCAACAACACATCCTCAGTCCTACCCCATCAAAGTGACAGAACCTCTGCTTTGGTCACTTGCATGTTGGACACAGGAGGACAACCTTCTTCGAGGTCTTCCCTTTGCTTCACCAGAATCTCGGATAACCATCACTACAGATGCATCTCTTTTTGGGTGGGGAGCTCACAGTCAGGGCCATCACACTCAGGGAGTCTGGACCCACCCATGTCAACATTCTGGAGATGAGGGCAGTCCTTTAAGCCCTCCGAGTCTTGGAGGATGTCAGTCAAAAGGTAATCCTTCTTCAGACGGACAACAAAGCAATGATGTATTACATCAACAATCGGGAGGAACGCACTCCTACGCACTCTGCAGAGAAGTCATGAGGGTATGGGAGTGGTGCCTCGACCACAGAGCTCTGATTCAAGCAGTTTATGCTCTGATTCAAGCAGTTTACCTGCCAGGGAATCAAAATGATCTGGTGGACAAACTCAGCGGGACAGAAGCAGATCCTCACATGTGGTCATTAGCACCAGACATCATGCAGTCTGTCTTCGTCAAGTTGGGTACTCCAGACCTGGACCTTTTTGCGTCCCCACTCAATGCAAAACTGCCTTTATTTCACTCCAGAAATCCAGAATGTGGTGTTTTCTTTCAGGATGCATTCAGGCTGTGGTGGACAAATCGCTTTCTACATGCATTTCCTCCTCTTCCACTAGTTCAGTGAGTACTGCTAAGACTAGAGACACACGGGGCAAGATGATTCTCATTGTACTATTCTAGTCTTGTCAGATTTGGTTTCCCTTGATCAACAGGTTTTCAGTGGTCCCTGCGAGGCAACTGCCTCTACAAACAGACCTTCTGACACAGGGATCCCTGGTCCATCCCAACCTGCACTCTCTTCACCTCCACGCCTGGCTCCTAAAGAGATAGAGTTGAGCAGGTTTAAGGTTTCTCAGAGAATCTCAGAGATTCTCCTGGCTGCGTGTAAGCCTTCCACTAGGAAAACTTACACAGTTAAATGGAAGCGATTTTTGGAATGGTGTGCTAAGATCAACATAGACCCATTTTGGTATCCTCCAGACAAAGTGTTGGAATATTTGCTAGACCTTTCCGACACAGGGCTTCAATTCTTATCTGTAAAGGTACATCTCTGTGCAGTCTCACCCTGTCTTGGGTCAGTTCAGAACATTACCCGGGCTCATCTACCTCTGTTCAAAAAATTCCTCAAGGGCATTCTGCACATGAGGCTCCCGATCAAGAAGCCAGTTGACCCCTGGGATATTAACCTTGTGCTAGACATGTTCACTCGTAAACCCTTTGAGTCTCTAGCTGCATGCGATCTCAAGTTTCTGACCTGGAAACTGCCTTTCTGGTGGCCATTGTCTTCTTCCCGTAGGGTTTCTGACATACATGCTTTGGTCACAGATCCTCCATATACCATCTTTCACAAAGACAAAGTGGTTCTCCATACACACTCCAATTCCAACCCAAAGTGGTTTTGGAGTTCCACCTAAACCAACCGTTGGTGTTACCCACTTATTTTCCTAACTTCCAGAATGAAGGGGAATGCACTCTTCACTCCTTGGATGTCAAAAGCACCCTTCAGCTCTACATTAATAGAACCAAGGACATCTGTCAATCCAAGTAGCTTTTTGTGTCCTTTAATGCCACCCAGCTAGGCCAGCCAGTAACCATTAAATGTATTTCCGCTTGGATAGTGGCCTGCCTTCACCACTGCTACTGTATGGCACAGATCAAGTTGGAGGGTCAAGTGTGTGCCCACTCTACCAGAGCAGTCACTATGTCCTTGGCTGAGAAGAGAGAGAGAGAGAAAGAGAGGAAATTGTTTAAACAGGAAAGATACACTAAGCAGGAGCTTGTTTCCAGGTGCGACCTGGGAGCACAAGGAAGTTAAGTGACTTGCTCAGGGTCACACAGTATGCATGCAGGGACTGGTGGTATTCAAACCCAGGTCTCCAAGTTTGCAGCTCAGTGCCCTTAACTACTACACTATACATCCTCTGCTCCCATTGCTGAAATCTGTAAAGCGGCAACTTGGAGCTCAGTGCATACTTTTGTTAAGCACTGTACCCTGGATGTCCATGCCAGACAGCATGCTTCTTTTGGCAGGACAGTTCTTAACGGACATCTGTGCTGAGTGAGCTCTGTCTCCTACTGCCCTGCTCGGGGGATTTTGTTTCAGCTTGGTACTCTACCCAGCAGTATGAATAAATGGTGAAGACAAGTCCAGGAAGACATGAAAATTATGTAATCACCGTAATTCTTGATCTTCTTGGGCAAGTCTTCACCATTTATTCATACGCCCACCCACCATCCCCTGATCTCACTTAATCTGTTCTTGGTCTTCACCTCCCCAGTTCTGCTTTGGGCTATGAAGACATTGTTCTTAGTTGACCCTTCTTATATGGGTCAAAAGGGCTATCTTATGCCCTTGTTTGATTAGGTATTTGTCTTGTTAGAATACACTGCACCTTCCAGTAAAAAAGGTACTGAGACGGTTAGAAAGTCAATGCTGAAATAGCCTATACAGTGCAAGCCAGTCTTGCGGCACCGCGCATGCACAGTCCTATCTCAAGGTTGGCCCTCCTGAAGATTTTTGTCTCCCACATGGTCCCAGTACCTCCGGCTTGAACCCAGCAGTATGAATAAGTGGTGAAGACTTGTCCAAGAAGATCAAGAATTACTGAGTATGTAATTTTCATTTCTAGGTGTGATATATGGCGCACATCCACACGACCCACACGACCTGCCCTGGCAAGTGGCACACGAATCCCTGTTTCCAGTGTGCAAGATATGATGTCATGGGGCAGAGCTGAGGAGGATATTACTTGAGTGGGTGGGAGGAGCTTAGCTTGTCTATGTTCTGGCTGGAATTAAAGGGGAAGGAAGACTGCCAAAGTGTGGATATGCACCATATACCACTCCTAGAACTATGGCTACACGTGAGTTACCCTCATTTACCTGGGGGAGTGGGGGCAGATTACAAAAGGGGTCATGCACTGGCTGGGTGGGAAAATACAAGGAGCTGTCTTAAATGGGAAATTGTCAGAAGTAAGGTTAGTCACCAGTGGAGTTCCTCAGGATTCAGCCTTGGGCCCAGTACTTTTCAACACCTTTATTTTGCGACATCGGGGAAAGGCTCCAATGTTTTAAGCTGGAGTGGGGAAGTTCTGGAGAGAGTTCAGGAGGCATTTCTTCATGGACAGGATGATTGATGGGTGGAATGAGCTCCCAGAGGAGGTGGTCTCACTGGAGATGGTGGATGGATTCAAAAGAGGGGTGACAGGGTAAAGGGGAGGGTCTGGGTCAAGGGGGTGGGCAATTGGCCCACTGGCACAGCTGTAGGGCTACCACTTGCAATGCAAATGACCTGGGTTCAGGAATGATTCAGGGCAGTTGGAGGGCCGTCTGGGGGGAGGAGGATCAAACAACCTAGTGGACGCTCTCCTCCTCTGAGGAGGGGGTATCCGCTGAGCCACTGCTCTACCATCACCTGGGTGAACACAGGCAGCAGTGCAGGGAATAGTGTCAGATGAGGATGAGGGAGCTAGTGCCACGGTCATGTGGGAGCATCGGAACACTGACATCCAGTGATGTGAAATGCTTCTGGGGGGTAGGCGGGACCAATAGGGAAAGTAGGGAATGAACTGGGCAGTTGAAGCCCCTGTCTGCCCACCACACTCAGTGCAGGACTGTTCCCACAGCCTGTCAATGGGACCCTCCAGGATCCTCACCTCCACTGTAGGTGGCCAGATGGACAGCAGGGAAGTAATGTTGAAGTGGCTGTAAGTGTGCCTGGCCTGGGAGGTAAGCTGGGGGGGGGGAGCACAGCAGTGAGACGTGGGTGAACCTTGGAGGCCTGGAAGGTTTGTGTGGAGCAGTTTCAGGTGAGCGGCATCAGGACTTGACAAAGTGGTGGAAGGAGGTCCCAACTGGGCACTCAAGGGGATAAAATATGTTCAAAAACAAAGGGGTAGAAGTTGGGGGAGTGCAGTCCTTAGTTGACACTAAGGACTCTGCAGCATGAGCAGAGTAGATAGAACTCTGGACCTTCTCCTGCTGGCATCTTTCTTATGTATGTATGTTCATATCCCAAGGAAATTGTACCTCTTTGCAGATAACACAAAAATCTGCCGTAGAGTGGACAGTGATGAGGGTTCAGGGCACTGAGGAAAAATCTGAAGAGACTGGAGAAATGGTCATGGGTCTGGCAATAAAAAAATAGTGTTAAAAGTGCGGTTATGCACATAGGGGTCAGAAACCCAAAGATGGAATACAGAATGAGGGACCTAGTGTTAGAAGAAATGAGAAAGGGGATGCCCGATGGTGCATAAAGAGCCTCATTGTCCTTCCATTGCAGTGACTCAGGTTCAGGAGTGAATTCAGGAGCCACCAATCAGGCAGCCTTGCTGGAAGACAGTGCTGCTGATAGCAGCATGTCCCAGCCGAGGGTAAAGGGAGGAGGTGTGCTCTGGTGCTGCCGTGGCCCCTGCCAGTGGGTGGGGGAACTTTCTCACCTCACAGGAACACACTGCAAGCACTTGTGGCTGGACCTCCCTGTGCGCCTACATGCCATTTGGGGTTATAGGAAGTAAAGTGGGGGAATATGGTGATTGTCCAGGGTGACATCTGGTCCCTCACTGGCCCTACACCAGAGACCAGGCACCCTCCTTCACTGGGTATAGACATCCAGAGGGGAAAAACCATGAAGGATTTATGGGGAAGGGAGGCAAGCCATGAGGGACTGAGGCTGGAGTGAGTACCTGGGGAAAGTGGGTGATGGGGCTGGGGGGGGTCAAGCTGCGATGGACTGAGGCTGGGGTAAGTACCTGGGGAAGGTGGAGAACGGGGCTGCGGGGGCTGGCTGTGAAGAACAGAGGATTGAGTAAGTACCTGGCAAAGGTGGGTGACAGAGTCAGGGGGGGTCTGGCCACGAAGAATGGAGGATGGGAGTAAGTACCTGGGGAAAGTGGGTGAGACAGCTTTGGGGGGGCAGGCCATGAGGGACTCAAGCTGGAGTAAGTACCTAGGGAAGGTGGGTGACGGGGCTTGGGGTGTCAAGCCATGAGGGACTGAGGCTGCGGTGAGTATCTGGGGGAGGTGGGTGAAGGAGCTGGAGGACGGGTTGAGTGGAGATAGGCCAAGTGTAACCCCTAGGTGGCGCTATCCCAAGGGCTACTACCCCTGCCTGCTTGGCTAGTAGCAGGTTAAAGGGCCTGAGTTCTGAAACGAGTGCCTCCACCCGGAGGTCAGGGTTGGTAGTGGTCAAGCTAACCTGGGCACAGCCCTCTGGGACACTGTAACCCCCCTCTTTCCCCTCTAGTGGCCTGAACACTGTACAATAATCACTTTCACAATACCCCTGGTACACCACACAAGTACCCACAATGTTTGCACTTACCACCAGGGGTGGTTCCTCTGGCTCGACCCTGGGGACCCCCTGTAAAACAAGGTTATGCACAGCAAATAGCAACAGTATAGTACTTTGAGCACAAACTGGAACCACAGTCAGATTAAATGCAGAAAAAGTTAGATCTGATTTATTCAGGGGACTTGAACAAGGGAGGGGCAAAATCAGGTTAATTAGCTTAAAGGTTATATCAATCAAACAGTTATGCATGCGCTTTAAGTCCCCCCACACAGTCACACCTCTGGGTACCCAGGTGGAGAACAGATGGGCTAGCCAGGACCGTTGTCCAGGGTAGGCCGGCATCGCAGCTGATTGGGGCCCTGTGATGGAAACAACATGCACAGTATGCACTATTTGTAATCCGGAGCCAGAGGGCTCAGTTTGTAAAAGAAAAGAAAACAACAAGACAATCAGATGACACACTCAGAGTAAGCTGTTGTTGCAGGGAGCTATCCTGGTATTCACTCACAATACCCAAGACTGAACACAGGCTGGACGAACGTTGAGACTGCAGGTGGTTGATCTAGAATGCCAGGAGAAGCAGGGCCCACATGAGTCGCCGAGGCGTTGTTCCTGTTCAAGTGTGGAGCAGGGGGCTGATTCCCAGGCAGGTCTCTTGTCGATGGCTTCTCTGTGCAGCGGGTAGTCTGGCTGGGCCAGTCTGGCAGGACCCAGACCGCATGGAGACAAATTCGAATACAGTCCGTTTTGGGCTGGATACAGCTTCCAGCAAGCAGAACATAGTTTACACAGTGGGGAACCAACTCACTACCCACTAGCAGCTCACAGCACATTTACACGTAAGGGAACTCTACTGTACCAGGCAAAGCTTCCAACGAGCAGAACACTGTTCACACAGTGGGGAACCAAATCACGACCCACTAGCAGCTCACAACACATTTACATGTAAGGGAATTCTACTGTACCAGGCAAAGCTTCCAATGAGCAGAACACAATTCACACAATGGGGAACCAAATCACGACCCACTAGCAGCTTACAGCACTTTTACATGTAAGGGAATTCTACTGTACCAGGTAAAGCGCTCCCTGGTCACAATCGCAGCGTCTCTGTACACACCGGGAGCTTAGGGGTAGCTGGAACTTCTGACAGGCTGATCGCATTCAGCAAAATCTTCAGTCTTCTTCAGGTTGAGCCTGGTCCTACTTTGGATGCTTGCTTTAGTTACACAACTCAGATTCTGTCCGAAAACAATTCTCTTTCCCCTCTCAGAGCAGCAGGCAGACATACAGCCAAAGCTCAGGCCTTTCCACAGTTCTCCGGCATGAAACTACACAGACGGCTGCTCGAACTATCTTGAGCTGTTGCTTCTTCAGCTTCCAGGTTAGATCTGCCTCTCACAGCAGGCAACCCAGGCGGGACTCGAGCATGACAACACTTAGCCCCCCTCCAGATTAATTATTACTGTAAACTAGGCAGTTCTTAAAGCGACAGTACATAGAGGCTACACAGGCACTCTTTGGCAATAACATTTAATTTCTAAAACGCAGGACCCCAGCCTGGCAGTGAGCATTTAGGCAAGCCCTAGGAAGACTTTTCGGGAACCCCCATTTGTAGGTTACACAAGCATAGGAGCATAAACAAGTAATTAAAAAAAAAAGACAGGAGAAGGATCTCTTGGTCTTAATAGCAGACAACTTAAAGCAGTTCATGTAGTGCAAGTGAGTGGTGCGGAAGGCAAACAGGATGCTGGAGTACATTGGTGGGGGAGCAGCAGAAGGAAGGAGGTGATCCTGCTTCTGTACAGATCCCTAATTCTGCTGCATGTGGAGTACTGCATACAGTTATGGAGTCCACACTTGAAGAAGAACAAGGATAGAGTTGAGACGGTGCAGAGGAGGGCAACAAAAACAATTCAAGGGCAGCAAGAAAAGTCCTAGATGGAGAGAATTCAGGACCTCAGCATGTGTACACTGGAGACCAGGAGAGTGAGGGGTACATGATGCAGACATTCAAGTTTCTTCAGCAGATAAAGGTAGATTCCCCAGAACTGTTCCCAGTGAGTGGATATATGGGCACAAGGGGAACTCTAACAAGCTGGCTGGAGAGAGGTTCAGGAAGTACATAAGTATTTCTTTACAGAGATGGTGGTGGATAAATGGAACAGGCTGCTCGAGGGGTTTGTCTTTATTAAATCAGTGGGGGATTCAAGTGAGGGAGGGACAGGCTGGTGAGTATAGCAGGAGACAATGACATGGTGGGAAGGAGAGTGAGTGGCCTTGAGGCGTTCACATCATGCTATAAGTGGGGGTGGGCAGATTAGATAGGCCAATGTGTCTTATTCTGCCATCAGATTCTACCTGTCTCTTTCTGTGTATTCGCACCTCAGGGCTGTTGTGTGAGGCTGTTTTTGCTTCTTTGCAGGTTATTGTTGGCAGTATTTTTGAAGTAGTCTGGGCTGCGGTGAAGCCTGGAACTTCCTTTGGGATCAGTGTTCTCCGAGCACTCAGGTTACTACGAATCTTTAAAGTTACAAAGTAAGTGCCAGTGTCCAGTCTCTTGTTTTTTTTTGTTTGTTTGTTTGTTTTTTTGTTCCCACGCATGTTATATTCCCTCCCTGTTCCTTTCTCACTCAAACTGCAGTTCTGTTCTGTATTCCAGGAAGGGCAGGTAAGCAGTCACCTTCACAACTGTGATGGTCTTAGCTTTGTTCCCAGCAGGCATTGTTACCACACCAGCACATATATGCAACTCTAGGATAACTTGTAGGGGTGTATGAGTAACAAATAGAATGGGAAAGGAGGAAGGTTGGTGAGGGATAGGACCCTGGAGGGAGAGTAGGTCCCAGGGCTAAATAGTGAACTTGCTCATACTGGATGGACCGGTGGGTCTTTTTCTGCTGTCATTGTCTATGTTTCTGGTATTTCCTGAATACCACAAATAATGCACTATTCGTTATTTGGATACAAATAATGAACAGTGACATAATTCATGCCTATTCTTATTTGGGAAGTAGTACACTAAAAAAAAAAAAAAAGCTGGTCATCAAAACTGTATCTCCCCTCCCCCCACCCTCTGCAACAAAGCCCAATCTACCCCCCAGCACCACAATATAAGGGTTAGATATGGTTTAATAAAAAAAAAAACTCCAGTTCTAGGGACATGGATATGGTGTACTTATCCACACTTCTGGCAGTGTCCTTTCCCCTTTAAATCTTGTAAGGAAGTCTTCAAGCTGGCTCTTCCCACTCACCTGAGTGGTATCTCCCTTGGCACTGCCCCGTGACGAGAGATCTTCCCTTCTGTTGGAAGAAGAAGGATCCCTCCTTATCACTCTCACGCTGAGTAGGCCCTTTGCTTCAGTACATTTTGCAAAAATAACTTGTTTGTCTTCAAGCATCCTCATCTCTGCTATGGACGACTCAAAAGTCATCACCAGGATTTTAAAAAGTGTGAATGAGGTCAGAAGATGTCCCAGATGGATCTGCATACCTCGTGCATTTGCTGCCTGGGTCATGAACATGATACCCAGGCATGTGGTCTCTGTTGCACTTTACATCTACTATTGGAAGACTGGCACGCTCAGTTTCTCTTAGGGTGCCCTGATGAACAGCATCCCCCCAGTCACTTAAAGGACACCTGTCAGGCAGTCTCTGCAGCTGCAGGGTCCGCTGAACAACTTGTGGCCTTTGAAGAGGCTGCGTCTCAGGCCGCGAAGCATGCCTCTTCGGCTTCGGCCCTCATGCTGCTTACTTTTGGTGCCACATTTTCAGAGGTGTTCCATGATTTGTGCCGGTCCCTTCCCACTTTTGGGCAGGGCCCTTCTAAGGGCACAAAATCAAAATCCTCAAAGAAAGAGACTAAAAAAAATCTCACCATCGACTGTGGGATCACGAGCACTCTCGGCCTTGGATTCCCACGCTTCTCTGGAGGTTTTAACTACGGTCGATCCTTCGGCCCAGGCCGCTGGGTCCATGGTCTCCCCTTTGGGCCAGTTGACCAACCTGCCGAGATTTTTCTCAACCCAGTCGACACATTGTCACCAGATGAGGCTGATACCTCCCTCTCTAGGACTCCGGTCCTGCCGCTTACCTCACAGGGTGGGTCGAACTAGCCCACCGATCCGGTCTCCATCCTTCAGGATCTGATTAACCAGGAGGTTCCTCAGCTTTCACCGGCTCCCTCTGAGTTCTGCCGTCGGCGTTCCCGACAGTCAAGGATGAGGTCTCAGACCCAAAGCCCATAGTCAAGCAGCCCACGCCGACATAGGCCTTCCTGCTCTAGGCACTTGGGCAAGCGGCGCCACTGCTAGTCCTCCTCTTCCTCCTCGGATGAGGAGAGGCTCCATTGCAAAATGTGTCAGCACTATGAGGAGTTCATATGGTATCAACTCATGTTTACTGGGGTTAATTCACTTCCGGCCCCCACCCCAGCTCTTCCATGGCTCCCGCCACCCAGGCCTCAGCCTATCCCGGCTCGGCCTCGGCCTGTTCTAGCCTCTGCACCTATTCAGGTGGAGCCACCATCCAAACAGCCGCCTGTGAGTCTGGCCCCTAGGGATGCCTGTACCACTTCCAGGCCTCCTCGGCAGTTGTCGGTCACCTTGACTCCCGATGGGCTCCATAGAGTCAGCGGAGACTCTTGTGGTCGACCACTTTTCAATGAATCCTCAGAGTCGGATGGCTCCTCCCTACACTCCCGTCCATTGGACGCTGAGTCGGGCGAGAGTTTGTCGATGGAGCAGGGTCCCACTTCTTTTGTGGGCATTCTCTGGCTGATCTTGGAGTCAACGGGTCTTCAGATGGAGCCCGTCCAGAAATGGTCTAAGTACCCACTGACCAAGATTCTCAACCGGGGTGATTCCCCTGGGTAGGCCTTTTCTTTTGCTGAGGCCATTCCTGGCCCTGCTCTGGAGCTTTGGAAGCATACTGCCTGTTGCACTGTGCCGTCAGCTTGGATGGCTCACAAGTACACGGTCCCTACTGGTTCCCTATTGGATTTCTCCGAACACCCCTCAGCCAAGAGTCTGGGGGCTGACTCAGTCTTTCAGCATTCAGGAAATGTTGGAGGCATCAGGAATCCAAGAACTTGGATCATATGGCCAAAAAGGCCTATGCTACCTTCTTTCTCAGCCTTCAGCAGGCAAGTTCGGCCCTCTTGATGGCCCACTTCGCTCATGCCGTTTTAGGCATGTTCTATGAGATGCTTCCCCAGCTCCCAGCTGACTTACAGATTAGGGTCAAGCAGGTCCAGGAGCAGGGCCAAACTGTGGATAAGCAGCAGCTCCAAATGGCCATGGACATCGGCAACTCTTGCGTCCAGTCCATGGCTGCTGCAGTCACCATGCACTGCAGGATTTGGCTCTGGATCTCGATCATTATGGCAGATATCCAGCACAAGCTGGCGGATGTCCCCTTCTTGGCCACCAACCTGTTCAGGCTAGGGGTCGAAGGGCACCTTACTTGCACTGAGAAGTCCAGTGTCACCCTGGACTCTATGACCTCCGCCCAGAGGGATCCCAAGGGCACTAAACTTCAGTGGAAGAAGCCCTTTTGGCCCCTCTCTGCCCCTGCAACCAAGCTGTCCCAGCCCCCAGCTGGGCAGCAGACCTAGGCTTGGCATCCCTGGCCAAAGTTGGTAGCTTCGGTTGTCCAGAAGCCAGGGGACAATTTCCCACTGGTTCCTCAGCTGATCTCTCCTCCACCTCCAAGCTTGCCCAGTGATGGGATGGGGGGTGCCTCCCCCATGCCTGTCCGGACTTCCCTGGGTCCTCCCACGGGGGCCTGGCTCTGCCACTTCCTTTCTGCCTGGTCTGCTGTCACCATGGACAGGTAGGTTCTCGAGGTGATCGGTCAGGGTCTACCTCTAGAGTTCGAGGCTTACCCGCCTTGCTGAGCCCGTGCCCCATGGGAGGATATGGTGTCCACCCACATACTGTCAGCATTTCAGGAAGACATTGCACAGCTCCTCCAGAAGGAGGTAGTGGCTCCTGTCTCGGACCCTCCAGTACACCTAGGGTTTGTCTCCAGGTACTTCCTGGTGTTAAAACAGACCGGGGGGCTGGAGTCCCATCTTAGATCTGCATGACCTGAACGAATTCTTTCGGTCGCGTACTTTGAGGATGGTTACTCTGTCTCAGATCATACCATTTCTGGAGCAGAGCATGTGGTTTTGCTCTCTGGATCTTCAGGATGCTTTTTTCCGTGTTCTGATCCATCCGTCCCACTGCTGGTTCTTCCGGTTCCATGTGGCAGAGATTCCTTCTGAGTTCCAGGCCATGCCCTTCGGCCTGTCCTCAGCTCCCAGGGTCTTCACCAAATGCATTGCAGTGGTGGCAGTCCACCTGAGGCGCCAGGGGGTCCAGGTGTACCCCTACCTGGAGGACTGGCTCATAACGGGTCCCTCCAGGGAGGAGGTTGAGCGGTCCAGAGATCCAGACCTCCAGGTCTGCTTGTCCCTTGGCCTCCTGGTCAACCAGGCCAAGTCAAAACTCATACCATCGCAGGTGATACACTTCATCGGGACAGAGCTTGACTCTTGCAGAGCCAGGGCTCAGCTTTAAGTGGACCGGGTAGAGGCTGTCTCCTCCTTTGCCCTATAATTTTGGGTTGGACAGTTGCACCTTGCTTGGGATTTCCTGCGCCTCTTGGGATACATGGCGGCATGCGCCAGCATGGTCCATTGGGCCTGGCGGAGAATGCCCTCATTGCAGTGGAAGCTTGCCCACCAATGGTTTCGGTGCCAGGGCCACTTCAACCAGCCAGTCACTGTGACCCAGCCGATGTGGGCTGCCCTCCAGTGGCGGTTAATCCCAGAACATCTGCAGCAAGGGATCCTGTTTGTCCCCCCTGGAGCCGACAGTCGCCATCATCAACGATGCCTCCCTGATTGGCTGGGTTGCCCACCTTGGGAACCACAGAGTCCATGGGCTCTGGACCCCGAAAAGTTCAATGCCATATCAATCTGCTGGAGCTTTGTGCAGTTCTGACGGCCTGTGCTCCACACATACGGGGTCAGGTCATTCAGGTCCAGATGGACAACACCACGACCATGTATTACCTCAACAAATCAGGGTGGGATGCACTTCCTTCCTCTGTGCAGGAAAGCTCTCTATATCTGGACCCTAATGCGCATCCTGAATACCAGTCTCCTGGCCATTCATGTGGCTGGTGCCTCTGGCCTGCTGGCGGATGCCCTCAGCCATGTGGATGAGGTGTGTCACAAGTGGTCCTTCCATCTGGAGGCAGTACACAGTCTGTTCTCCCAATGGGGAACCCCTCTGGTGAACCTGTTCTCTTCCAGGGAGAACACAAAGCTAAGGCTGTATTGTGCCTGTCCCCTCATTAGGGAACGCTGCAGGGGGATGCCATCTCGAAGCCCTGGTCCCTGGGCCTTCTCTGTGCTTTTCCTCGTGTTACCCTTGATTCACAGAAAGTTGCTGAAAGCCAGGAGGGACAAGGCACAGAGGATCTTGGTGGCTCCGGACTGGTCCCACCAGTTTTGGTACCCCAATTTCCTCAACCTCAGCAGCAGGTTCCAGAGCCATCTCCCTCTGTGCCTGGACCTGCTCTCTTGCAGTCAGGGGAAGGTACACCATTCTGATCTTCAATCCCTGCACCTGACAGCCTGGTTTCTGAGCAGCTAGAGTTCCAGGCTTTGGGTCTCTTCGACAGTGTCCTCACTGTGGTTGAGGCTTCTCGGAAGGAGTCGACCCAAAAATGCTATGCCTTCAAATAGAAGAGGTTCTCCATTTAGTGCCAGGGCAAGGGCCTTGGCCCCTTATTTTGTCCGGTGGCTAGCATTCTTGACTACCTCTAGTCCTTCTTTCAGTCGGACCTCCAGTCGACGACCCTCAAGGTGCACCTCGCAACAATGTCAGGACCATGCACTAAGCCATTAATCATTGCCCACACCCTCACTGCTTCAGTTCTGTTTTTCCAGCCAGCGAGTGCACACCACAAGGGTAAACAATGGCTGTCTCAGTTCTTTTCATTTGAACTTATTTACAAAAGTGTAATGCTGAATTGAAGAAGACAAAAGCCGTACAAACCTTTTGGGGAGACTTTTCCATTGTTATCACTGTGGGGAAAAAGTATTGCCCACACTGACTGACATATGCTTTGTTTCTTCTGCCTTGGACCCAACCATGATATGGAGACCTGTGACCACTGTACTGCATGCACAGATGTTGAAACGTTGAGCTGTGAAGATTGAGACTACCATCCCAAGCTCCAGATGCAGCTCTCGACACAGACAGACTCAACGTGGATCACCAGACCATTTTCTCCAGTCCTCTCATCGCACATGATCGAGATAGTTGAGCTACTGAGCTGTCCCTTTCCCCAGTGAGCTGGGGTTGTGACGAGTCTCAGTTGGTAGCATTGGGTGGACCTTCAACCCTTTCTGGGTGGTTGCAGGAGCACCCACCAAAGTCTTGTAGCCATCGTCTCTGGACCACTCTGTTGTCGGTGACAGCACCATCTCTGGTGTTGACAAATGCACCAGCATTGATGCCGAACATCAGTGCTGTATGTCTTGTGGGCATCAGGGTCAGTGCAGCAGCCTGTGTCTGCTTGGGTCTCAGTGCGGACATTGCTGATGGTGTTGTTGCAAACCTCCAAGTTGAAGCCTCTCACCGCGTTGGTGTCGGGACTGGCACTGGTGCTGGGGCCTACATCAGCACTGGTTTTGTGGCCTGCAGTGCTGTCTTTTTCAACTCCAGATCCAGAGCAGTCTCTGCAGTAGGGCACTCCCGGGAACCAGCCAGTTGTTATCTGGCCAAGAGCTCTGCCCCATGGACACCCAGCCACTAGACATCACCAGTGTTAGTGCTGCTGGACTTCTTTTGTTCCTCCTTTCGAGCAAGGACTCTAAGTGGGCCACAGAGTCCAAGCCTGGGCATGAGTTTGGTGGATAACCAGACCACCAACATCCTTCTAGACTACTGTCTTAAGTGCCTCATTCCATTCTGATAGAGTGGCTGACACCCTCGGGCCTCCAGACAGTTGTGCCAGCAGCAGATCCATTAGTGGATGGAGAATGTTTAGCACTGGTTTTGAGACACAAACACAGTGCTGTTTCCATTGCCACCATTTGCTCCATCGTCTTGCAGAGTCCCAGCCTCCTCTCCCTCGACATCGACTAATCCTCAAACCATGTCTTCTCTGTCGTGGATGATGTACTTTACTAACAATCCATGAAGATGATGTAGTAGGTGCTGGGAATGCCATGCCACTGGGATTCCTTTTTTTTTTTTTTTGTACAGTCTATTTATTCTCCTGGTGGACAGAGGCATCTCTCAGAGGTGCCCACACGACCTGCCACCACTACTCCCCACCGTGGCCATCCCCCTTCTTGCACCCCACACCAGAACTTTCCAGCTCCCGGGATCACCCCTCGGGGGAGGGCCTGCCTCACCTCTCTGGTGGCCTTTCTGAAATTAGAGGGTCTGTCCTGGCTGAGGGTTGTACGGAGCAGTTAGAGGGATGGTCCGGCACTGGAGATGTGGACTGGGTCCCCGGAGCCCTCGTCACCTCCCCAATCCTCCAGGTGTATTTCTTCATGGTGGTGTTTCCCCTGTGGAGCACGGATGTGCAATGACGTCCTGGCACTAATGTGCCGATGTCTGCCTCCGCTCCACCCCCTTGATCACAGCACTACATGTTCCTTGTGCAGCCCCTGATTTTCACCATGAGCTGCCAAGGAGCGATGTGAAACCTGGATCCCTCCTCGGGAAGAGGGAGCAGTCCTCTGGATGCTTGATCCCTTCCCTGCCAACCCGAGTCCATTCCTGGACCTGGGTCGCCAGCGTGTCGTGAGGTGTGGTGTCCAGCACCTCAACCCTCAGTGCCACCGGACCAGCTACACCACTGATATTCTTGATGTTGTCCAGTCAGTACACAGTAGTTATCGCCTTCATAGCATTCTGCAGTGGGAGAGGCCGCCATGTTAGTCTTGAGGGGCCCTTTCACCACACCCCCTGCCCTAAGGGGCCTCTTGTCTAAGTAATCAGCTCCCACTGGATCTCCTGGGGGGGATCTGTCACCTGCTGTGGAGTTGATGTCCCTCCAGACACCAGTGGGAAGCAGACTCCTATTTGTGACTAGGCTGTACCACCTATCGCTAGAATCTAGGCAGATGGACTCTTTGGGGAGGAAGATGCATATTATGGCCCAGTCATCCCTGACCATAGCATCACACCAGGCCCACATATCAGCTTACCAGTAATGCCAGTGGTTACAGATGCTCCCCTTGTTGCCTGAAATTCCTGCAAGTGAAGTACAGGCCAACTTTGGCATAGTTGCTATGGGCATTTAGGCAGCTTGCTACCGGATGAAAGCAGGTTGACAGCACTCCCTTTCTCGATAGCTTCAGCAGAGAGAATTATACAGAGTGGAGGGTTTTAGCCCTCTGGAGATGCTCAAAATCTTGGACACGTAACTGGATTTCCCATTTTCAAAGGCAGTCTCTTTGGTCCCTTTACCTGCGAAACTGGTGCCATTTTCAGTGCTGAAGTAGAGGTCATCGGCCTCAGTACAGGTTGCACTGGTGCTGATCTTGGTTTCTGAATCTGTGCTGACTTTAGTGCCGTCCATAGCTCTCTGCACTGACACTGGTGCCATTTGTTTGGGACCTGACTGCACCAGTATTGACCTTGGTACCAGTGTCTATGCCAAACACAGCACTGTTGTTAGTGCTGAAGACTAGCACATCCATGGTGCCATTTATGCTAAAGTCTTCTCAGAAGGGGCTGTCTTGGCTGAGTACCATCTCAGTCTGGTGTCAGGAAATCCTGGGCCGGATTCACAAACCCCCAAAAAATTCTTCAGCTATGGGGAAAACCCGGTGCAAGTGGGCTGCCACTTGCAGAGCCACAGTTTTTCCCACAGCTGTGGTATTCACAAAGGAGGAGCCAGTTTACGACCAGCTCCACGATTTGCAGCAGCTTTCAGGTGTTTTTCCCCCACAAATGCGGAAAATGTTAATGCCCAGCAGGACCAGGTGTAACATCTTCTGCAGCTATGGTGGACTGTGAATACAAATCTCTGCAGCTTCAGAGATTTCGGTCCACAACAGGAGTTGTGGAGTGGGACTTAGTGCCACGATGTTTTGTGAATCTGGTCCCCTAATTTTTACATCTGCTTTTCAAGTGCACATACTTGTTCACCCCATTCTCTTAGCGCCCTGTTATGTGCCCAGGGAAACATTGACTGCCCATGTACAGCACCTGGTCCTGGTTCAGGAGCTGGTTTTGGCACTGATAGTTGTTTCATCACCTAATCACAGTTACTTCCTCCACCCACTCCAATTTTATATTTGGATGACTAGAATGGAAGACTTGACTGGCAATGCTCGCACAATTTTCCACCCCAGCACTGCCTGTAGTCATGCAGTGCAGTGCCAGATGGAACCGGATACTGGGACTCTTGGGTCCGCTCCAATAGGGCTACAACATTCCCATCCTGTCTGGGATGGGTAGACGAATGGTGGCAACCTGACATGGTAGATCAGTCTTGGGGAGGGGGGGGGATTATAATCCTCATCTCTTCTATGATGGGTAAAAGCCCAAAGAGTTTTTCTGGTCTTGGTTAGCAAGGTTACTATTTTTCTCTGGCTTCTAATGTAATGCTGTAATACCATGTGATGCAATATTCCTTATGTTTCCTAGGCTTTCATCTTTCCTTTTTTTGACAGTGCTGGTAGTCATTTCTAACTAGAGGGATTCATGTTATATTATAGGGGCACAGTCGCGCCCCTATAGTTAGGGTTGTATGGGCGCTTCAGTGTTGAACCCCACTTTTTGCACTTTAATGTCTTTGCAGCCATTCAACAGATTTGCACAAATTTTGCCTGCAGGGTCTTGTATGGTAGGTCTCTGGGTGTACCACATTTTGTTTCAGTCAGATGTGGAGATTCTGAGATACAGATAGTGCAAAAAGTGAAATTTTGTGGATTTTTTTTCCCATTGGTTTGAATGGGTTTTCTGTTAACTTGGCTAGCACCCAGACGGTTTGGAATTTCGGTCTGAAATTTTCTGGGCAGAAAGAGTTTGGCCCACAGATGTGCCTTTTGTTTGTTTGGCGAAAAAATATTAATCCGTTCCAAAGTTATTTAATTTAGAAATTTTGGATAGCTGGTTCTGATCATGCTCAGAAAGCACCAAAATAATATCTGTATGAAATAAAAAAAATATTATCTTTTCGTATTGACATAATTGTTTTTCATGAGGGGAAAATCCTTTTTCGTTTGGGCACCATCTTGTTTTCTGGTTTTCCCCCAGGGAAAATTAAAATTTTAAATAACACAAAAATTACTTTCTGGAGAGCGACCAACACATGTATCTTGCTTAGTGGGACCTCCTTAGCTGGATTCTGCACTTAACTGTTGCAGAAATGCCCTTAAAGTGTTATTTTTTTAAACATCAGAAATCTTTTTTCATGACTCGTGATACGAAAAAATATTTTTTTTGTATGATGTCATCCTTTTTCGTGAGGGGAAATCCTTTTTCGTATGAAGCTTCAATGTGTTTCAGTGGGGTTTACAACTTTGTGGCATAAATTTACCATCTTTATGTACTTTGAGCTCAAATTTTCAACATGGCCTTTTTGGGACCCCACCTAAGGAACAATGTCGGTGGGATTATGCAAATCCATCTGGAAAGGCAATTTCACGATTGCATAGTGAAATCACCTTTCAGACAGGAGTTCAACATTTTCACCACCCTTGTTTATCGGTAGGGTCATAAGGCTATGTTGAAATGTTGGGGTCAAAATATGTAAAAATGCCAAAATTATATGCGTATGTTGAAATGTTGCTACGCTCCCTCGTAGCTTTGACAATTTTAAATAGTTTGACTTGAAATTTTCAACATAAACATCTTTTTAAACCACCTCCTGAACATGACAGCTGTCATTTTTCAAACCCTGTCCAAGCTGTGTTTTTGCACTTATGGCACTTAATTAATGCAGTAGGTTTGGTTGAAACGACAAAAGTAGGGAAATGTGGCATTAGGGTTTCCAACGCTAACACCCCATTCCCACCCTGCAGACAGCAACAGGTGTAGGGTGTGTCTTGGGGTTGTCAGCCGTAGTGCTCACCCTATTCCATGAGTAAACAAGCTGAGATAGGTACAGTGTATGAGAATGAGGTGAGCGTTAGGGCTGACAACCCCAAGGCACACCCCCACGCTAGTTGCTGCCAGCAGGGTGGGAGTGGGGTGTTAGGATTGTTGGAAACCCTACTGCTGCATTTCCCTACTTTTGTCACTTCAACCCTAACTAGTGTATTAATGAAGTTTTTGCAAAAAAAATGTATATATATAAAATATATATAAAAAATTCTTTATTCATATAGGTCATGGTTACTCTTGTTTATGTAGAAACACTGCTGTGATATAAATTCTGTATTCATAGATCATGGTTACTCATTTGTTTCTCTCTAAACACGGCTATGATATATAGATTTACATAGAACAAATTCTACATTCTTATAGAGGTCATGGTTACTCTTTTGTTTCTGTAGAAACACTGCTTTGTAGCTTCTGCCATTAACATGTCTTGTATATGCTGTCTCATTTGCAGTGCTGCTGCAACAAGGTTCTGTCTTCAGCAACAGAAATAAAATGTTTATTGGGAAGGAGGCAGCCAGCTGAGCAAAGCTGAATTTCAGTTGCATCCTGTATGAACAAATACTGTTACATAATATAATAAAACACAGGAACATCAGAAATCATTAATACAGTATTGTTAAAAAGAAATACACCATAATTGTCACCCATGTCTGTATGCAAGGAACTAGTGTACCAAGCTCATAAGAGCCTAAAAGGCTAAATACTTCCAAACAGCTTTGGAATCATCAAAGATAATGCAGCCAAATTCTGGTAAATCCTCAGGGAAATTGGAAGGCATAGCCCTTCATCGTCCTTTCCAGCCAAAATGACCATAGGGACTCCTACCTACAACTAATAAGCATGAGATACTTGAACAACTAAGCCACTTTGCTACTGCTGGGCTTGCTTTTGTTACCTCCCCTGCCAGCAAGCTGCTCTCTCAGATTAGTATTAGCAACCTTCTGCCCCCAAAGACCCTCAACCTTCCTACTAAATTCAGCTTTAGCCCAATTACTCTCAAACAGGTCGAAGATCTCCTAATTACTCTGGACAACTAAAAAAGAGCCAGAGCTGCTAATCTTGAGCCCTTCTTTCCAAAGCTAGGGTACCACCTTCTTTCTCCTCCCATCACCCACCTCTTTAATTTGTCCTTATCTCAAGGGGCCTTTCCTTCTGTTTGGAAAATAGCATACATTATCTCGCTTTTTAAATCTGGTGATCCAAGTGACCTTAATAACTATTAGCCTATTTCGCTGTTGCCTATCCTATCAAAATTACTCGTAGAGTTAGTAAACTCCCAACTACGAGACTACCTGGAAACCTCAAATTCACTGAACTCTTTACAGTCTGGATTCAGTCCAAACATAGCACAGTATCTACCCTGGCCAAGGTTATTAACAACTGGCAAGTCACCCTCAATTGCAAAAACTATGTCTGCGCACTACTTTTTGACCTAAGTAAGGCCTTTGATACAGTTCACCATGGTCTACTACTAACTTTGCTACACAACCTTGGGTTAGATGACATTGCTATGAACTGGTTCTCCAGCTACCTAACAGGTAGACAACAGCAAATTAAAGCCAATGGCGATCTCTCTCCCCTCAAAGCCCTTCAAAGAGGAGTTCCTCTAGGGATCTATCCTGGGACCCCTTCTATTTGCTATATATATCAATAATATAGACTGCAATATCAAATCTGTAAGTGTCCACCTCTTTGTGGACAACATGGTACTGTACGTCACTAGGCCCTCCCTAGATCTTGTTTGTCTTGAGCTTCAGCGGGGATTCGACAGTTTACAACAAAACCTACTCCAATTAAAACTATTGCTTAACGCCAAAAAAACAAAAATCATGCTCTTCTCCCACTATCTAATGCAGCAACCGCCAACCCCTCTTACACCAAACTCCAGATCGTTACCTTACTTGGGGAACCTCTTGAAACTGTGGACAATTTCAAATACTCAGGTTTCTGGCTTGATTGTAACCTTTCCTTCGCCAGGCTTGTTAAAGAATTAGCAAAAAATTACGACAGAGTCTTGGTACAGTATCTCCTACTGCATCAAGCATTTTCTTACAACTGAGGCTAAAATAAGATTGATTCAGACGAGGTTTTTCCCCTTAATCGACTATGCCGACTTCCTTTACATCCATAGCACCAAAACAGCATTATCCAAACTGGACATGCTATATTACATGGCATTAAGATTTATCACCACTGCACCGTTTAACACCCACCACTGCTCTCTTTATTTGCAACTAAGGTGGCCCTCCCTTGGCACTAGGAGACACCGGAACGCCACGATCTGGGCTTACAGAGCTATCACAGAGAAAAAAAAAACCTACATCTCCGCCCTCTTCAGATTTACCCCCTGTAGGTTATGCGCTCAGAAAATACTCGTACATCATGCTCGACATTCCTAGAATAAGATCCTGTTTTGGCTCATCATCCCTACGTTACGCTATACCTACCCTATGGAACACCCTCCAAAGGACACTCAAACTTACGCAAACTGTCGGGTTGTTCACCTTCAAGTTGCTGCTTAGGAGTTCGCTGAATGACAATTGTAACTGTTACTCCTAATATCACTCGCAACCTTAGAATCACCTTTCTGCCCTGTCCCCTTCCACTTCCATCTTTATTAGATGGGTATACCTACTGGCAACTGCCTACTTCATTCCCCTGTTACCTCAATGAATTCCATAGGGTCAGTCCTTTAGCACTTCTATCTGAGCCGACCAGCCCTCTTTGTTGTAGCTCCCGCCTTCTCTGTGACCCTCTACCCCCACTACACGCGCTCCTCCTTACCCTCTCTCTTCCCTTTTTTATTTACCCTCCTTGTCCCCCTCGATCCTTTCTGCTATTACTGCCTGTTTGACATGCACTTCCTACTGGCAGCTAATGCTTCTCCATATATTTCAATTGTATTTACTCATATTCCTGTTTCATTTTTCCAGTGTTCTAGAATCCCATGTTAGGTGCTCTATTAGTATCATGTATTGTGCTTTATGTGTCATGATCCTCCTGCCTGTAATTTTGTAGTTTTGTCTTAATTGTTGGTTTATTGTAACTGAGTCCTTCCAGGACCACCTTGTAAATGAGTTGTCTTAACTGTGCTTTCCTGGTTAAATAAAAATTGATTGATTGATTGATATTCCCTCATTCCTAATTTGGATTATATTCTAAATGTTTGACCTGCCTTGTTGCTTATTTTATGTTGAAAACTCTGAATCTCTCTGTTAAATTGTTTGTACTTTTATTTGCTGTATGTACTCCTCCTGGGTCGTGCCGGAAAATAGGCAACTGTTTGTCTAGTGCACATACCCGGTCAACAAAAACGAACAAAATAAATAAATGTTTCACATCACTGTCATTGTCTAATTTACTCTGGTGAAAAAACAAACTGAGGTGGTTGGGACTAACGATACTATATATTAAGCTATATATCAAAAGCTGTACGTGTTTATGCTGTACATTTGTGCCGTCATCCCAAAACATTTTGATTCCTGCAGGGTCCTAGCACCCCATGGCTGTCAAACCAAATAGTGTGGCTCTATGGAGACAATACTCAAGAAGTTTTTAAGAATTACTGGTAAAAAACTTAAGCTTCCTCTTCTGATTGTTTCTCCTTTCTTTCTGCAGGTACTGGGCTTCTCTGAGAAACCTGGTTGTCTCTCTCCTGAACTCCATGAAGTCCATCATCAGCTTATTGTTCCTCCTCTTCCTCTTCATCGTTGTCTTTGCCCTTTTGGGGATGCAGCTGTTCGGAGGCCAGTGAGTAGCAGCAACAACCCTCCCCCCTTCCTTCACCACCACTTCATGGTGTGATACATAAGCAATCCAACCCCTCACCACCTGTTTCTGTTACCCTTCCTCCCGACACTTCCCTGGCCGAGTCTTAATCCATCCTGGTAAGCAGCCAACTGAGTTCCCGCTCTAGCCTTTGTTTCATTACCACACTGCTACAGTTTCTCCCTCCATTACGAAGTCAGGCATTAACTCGCCCCACAGGTCAATCACCCGCTGTCAGTATTATTATTCTTCACCGTGCACTGTGCTGCCACTTCTGAATATTATGCTTGTAAGGTGTTCTTATTGAGTTGTACTGCACTTTATTCTTTGTATATTCAGTTTTTTGTATTTATTCTAATTTTGCACAAATTTCTTGCCAAATGTTGTTCCACTGTTTTGCTACAATTTATTGTGCTGCTGTCTTTCACATTTCCCCTTCCCTGGGCCACACCTGGAAATGAGCCTTGGCTCAATGTGCCTGTCCCGGTCACCAATTTTAAAATAAATAAATAAATACATATATGAAGTATACCGATTAGTTCTTAGATAGCTTGAGCAATAGGGACATCTGCAGGCAGTGCTCCAGATGGGTTGTGTACTAGCTGTTTTACTTGGCCTTCTGAGCTGGTAAGACAGGCACTTACAGTGCCAAACCTGAAGAAGAACAGGCAGAAACAGAGGGCTGTTCCAGCTACATGGCTAACCTCGCTGGTGTATGCAAGCCGGCACCATGCGGCACTCAGCCGGGACCCTGCACCCTATTCTAAGACAGGCAGGGTCCCCAGCACCTACACCCATGACTTGCAGCACCAGGCTAGCACCAAGAGAATGGTGTACTGGACCTGGTGCCGCAAGTTGCGGCACGCAATCAACTGCCCCGAGCCCACCCCATATACACCTGAATGCTCCTGGGGCATTGGAGGGGCTGGCTGGTTAGCACTGGCGTCGGGGGCGCAACAGACATCGGACCTGGGTGTTCCGCAGTTCTGAGGGCATAACAGTGTGGGGGCGGGGAACACATAGCTTACTGCGGTGCTGCAGGGGGCATCCGTTGCTGTGCCGGACAGATGCCCTAGATCACCTCCCGCTGGTCTAACCCTGCTATGCCATTGCCTCTTCTGGAAATGGTGTAAGTGGGTTACGGCAGCTGCCCTTCTGGAATAGGGTGCAGTTGCTGCCATAACCCACCCTTGCGCCATGCCGCTGCGGGTTGCGAGCATAATTGGTGGCGTAGCCCACCTTTGGAGTAACCCGCATACGGCATGGCATAAGGCACCTTCTGGAATAACAACTTGCGTTATGCCTGGCATAAGGTGCGATCTGCGCCATCGGGTTTGGCATAACTCGCCTTGTTCCAGGCATACCGCCTTATGGAATCGAGCCCCAAGTGTTTTTCTGGGTTTGGAGGGCCATGTAAGCAGTCTGGGGAAAGTATTTGTGCACTGGACATTCATGTTAGTATGTAAAGAACTCCCTGATGACTGTGTGCACCTCCAGATAGTTCCCCCATGGGGATGGTCTCCCTCCAGACCTCCCCTCTCCCTAGTTCTAAGTGACGGTGTAATGATTTAATTATTTTATGGTATCATCATTAAGCACCAGTCCAGCATTATCCAGTAAGCTGAGGGCTTAGGTTTTGTTAATTGCTTATTTGTATGAAATTGGCTAATTTCATGTTGATTTGTCAAATTGCACACAGTTCCAGTGAATTTCAGGCCTAACTACTTGTCCATGTTGCTGATGGCACTTGGCTACTGTGCTAACTAAAGTATGGGTGATAATAAATGGTTGAAATGGGTGGAGGGATGTTGGAGAGCCAAATTTTTTTTTTTGCATTATTTATTTATCCCCCTATGAGCCCCATAGCTGACTGTCCTTCGGGCTTGCCATGGTCTGACATTCCCCCCTACTATCCCCCTTCCGACCACCTACCTCACATCTGCAGCCTTCCATGGGTAGCTCGGTGTAACCCTTCACCGGATGGGTCCCCACTCCTCCGAGGGAGAAGGCACCGGTGGGAGGAACCAGCACACTATTTCTCTTGGCCAGGGAGCTGCTGAGGTATTCTGTGGCTCTCAGGGAGTCTTCAGAGGTGCCTGGGACTGGCAGCCGTCATCTGGCTAACTTCCTGAACGTTTTTTCTGCTTTTTCTTGTTCCCCCTTTGCGTCGCTTCTTGCAGTGCCTCCAGTCTCCATTGGGGGCCACTGCGTGAGCGAGGACAGTCCCTAACCCACCCCAGGATAGGAGAACAGTCCATTGGACACTCAATCCTATCCTCCACCTGCCGACCCCCAACGATCTGAGTCCATTCCCAAACCCAGGTTGCCGGCGTGGGTTGAGGTAAGGCGCCAGCGCTTCAACCCCCTACGCCACTGAGCCGACGGAGAGCCAAATTTTAATGCAAACTCCCAAAGGGAGAGTCAGGACTACTGGAAGTGTTCCTTATGCAGGGAACCCAGGGTATCTCACACATGAGGAGGATGATGATGATGACGAAGCTGTTTCCATGCTTGGTAATTATACTTCTTTTTTCCTTTATTTTTTATTAATCAGGTTTAATTTTGACGCTGGTACTCCATCCACCAACTTTGACACATTCCCAGCAGCAATAATGACAGTATTTCAGGTAAGGTGCTAGAATTGATAAATAAGGATTGGAGTTGGGGCCTTTACTAGCAAATAATGACCTCTTGGAGCAGTTAATAGCGCCAAGGCATAGCTGAAGGCTTGTAACAGTTTTATCAGGTTATTATACACCAGATCAGAACTGAAATGATGGTCTTTGCTATTATGAATCAGATTTACCATTCTTTGTTCCATATAGTTTCCTACTTTATTTGCTGTGCTGTATTTCAAAAGTATTTTCCGCCTCTCAGCAGCACCCTACATACTGTGTGGTGTGCAGAGCACAACAACCATCTAGAGGCAGCAATAATTCCCATCTTCTCCCCCCCCCCAAAAAAAAAGTGGGACACAGTAAAATTTTGGATACGCAAGCATAGAACACTGTGGAAATTGGTGCACTGGTGTTTATAAAGTGCATCCTTAATAGATAGTCATAACTAAATATGAATTCCTGCTTTTAATTGTCAGTGTAAAATGAGGGGCAACACCTTTTTAGTGTGGGGCAGGGGGGGTTTCTGAGAGTGTTGCCCCTCCTAAGAGACAGTTTTGAAGTAAGGGGATGAAGTTTACAAATGAGCAGGTATCTCATCAATTAGTGGGCCCCAAAATACATTAGAAATGGTGCATATCCTGTTGTCTTTTCAAAAAAAATACTGGGGGAAAGGGCTTCTTAGGAGTCACGTCTGAGGGGCCACTTCAGGGGTATACACCATAGAGCTGAGATAGGAAAACATTAGGTTGCCCAAGGCCCAAAATTACCTGGCCTGATATAGTGTTGGGTGATGAGATTTGTCTACCCTTGGGCCAGGTGAGTATAACATGTACTGTAAAGTGGGATTGAGCTGGTGCTCTCATATCAAGGTGTATGAATCCAGTTAGCTGTCAGCTGAAGATGGAATCACTGGGATTGAAAGCTGTGGTGACAGGGCTGTGTTGTTGTGAGTGTGGACAGCAATACACACTAATTACCTAAATGTAAGCTGATCCTTTTGCATGGGTAAACATGTGGATTACTGTTCCATCCAAGAGTTTTTCAGTTTATTTACCCAGCATAGCCCCACTGAGATGCAATATCTCATTTTCAGTGGGGTCCTGTTTCTACCCATTTCTGCAGCTTGGTGGACAGTAGCTCTAGGAGGTTAAGTGCCTTACTCAAGGTCACAAAGTGAGTATATGGCTGTAGCAGGATTTGAAACTGTGATCTTCTGGTTCCCAAGCCAGTGCTCTACCTACTAGACAACACATGGTCCATCCAGTTTATGTTCCTGTGTACTGTACGTGCTTAAGCATGGCTTGTGTGCCTGAGTTATGACAGCACTGACTGACAATTAATCTGTCTAAAGCCCATTAGTGTGGGTCCCCTGTTGCCTGCGGGTGCATACCCCCATCCTTTTTTTTTTTTTTAGTTGTTTAACCAGGAGTAGCACACTAAGCTGAAAGCTTTTTTACAGGAGCAACCTGGGAGCACAGGGAAGTTAAGTGACTTGCTCAGGGTCACACAGTATGCAAGTAGAAACTGTGGGATTCAAATCCAGGTCTGGTCTGCTGGATGTCACCAGATTTGCAGCTCAGAGCCTTAAACCACTGCGCTATACTGTCTACATGCAAGCATCCCCCTAAGACTGCTAGAGTGTGAACAGAGAAAGAGAAGCAGTTGTCCCCTCTGTACCCCAGGAGCAGGGCATCAATATGGGACTCCATATCCTGCCATGCTGACCCGCTGCTGGACCTGGCACTGGAGGAAGGGATTCATAGCACCATGAGTCAGTTCTTATGTGTCATGGAGGGCCACTTCTGTTTGAATCGGAGCAAGCTAGAGCTCTAGATTTACATTTCTCTCTGTTTGGGTGAGCCTCACATGTGGTACTTTGGTAAAATGCCCCTCCCCCACCCACTAGAGACTATGGCCCGGATATTTAGAAGGGTTGCGCATGGCGCAACACTGTTGCATCATGCGCAACCCACTGATGTGCCCCGGCGCAATATTCAAGCAGGGACTTGCCTGGCACAAATCCCGATGCGCCGGAGCACATCAGTAATGTATGCAGCGCAGGTGGGGGGGGGGCCTGCCCATGCATACTCTGCACATCCTGATATTCAGCCTGGGATGTGCTGAGCCCATGCATGTGCAACCCCTACATGCGCTACACATAGGTTAACCAAAAAAAAAGGAACAACGGCTGGCCACCCTCAGGTGAGCTGCCCTATTGCAGGGTGCAACCTGGCAGCTGCCACTTGTGGGTGGCCACCCGAGCTCCGGCTGCACCTTTGTGGCGGCGCCCCCCCCCCATGCCCAATCGCGGGCATACATAGATGTAAATATTCGTCCTATATCCCTGGTGGTCCAGTGGACCGCTTGCAGCCCGATCACGGGCTTAAGTATAAAAATAATCATCCCATATCCCTGGTGGTCCAGTGGACCGCTTGCAGCCTGATCACAGACTTAAGTATAAAAATAATCGTCCCATATCCCAGGTGGTCCAGTATCCATATCTGGACTGTGTAATATGGTACGGGCTGCACGCCCATTCTCTCACTCTGTGGACCACTAGGCGTACAGCCCTACCATATGGTGTCGAGCGGTAAGAGGTGGGGGCTGCCACCCACCGCTGACTGGGGGAGAGGCGGTGGGCCCAGTGGGCGGGTGAGGAGGTACGCTTAGACCACCAGGGTTGGGTTTCCGTGGCATTAATGTTTTACTGACACCCGCGATCGGGCTGGGAGCATTCCACTGGACCACCAGGGATATGGGACAATTATTTTTATACTTAAGCCTGTGATCGGGCTGCGAGCGGTCCACTGGACCACCAGGGATATGGGACAATTATTTTTATACTTAAGCCTGTAATTGGGCTGCGAGCAGTCCACTGGACCACCAGGGATATGGGACGATTATTTTTATACTTAAGCCCATGATCAGGCTGCAAGTGGTCCACTGGACCACCAGGGATATAGGACGTGTTTCAATTTAACAGATGCCCGCGATCGGGCTGCGAGCAGTCCACTGGACCACCAGGGATGTAGGACGTGTTTTAATTTAACAGATGCCCGCGATCGGGCTGCGAGTGGTCTACTGGACCACCAGGGATATAGGACATGTTTTATTTTAACAGATGCCTGCGATCGGGCGGTGGGGCACCTTTCCGCACTTTGCAGGGGGCGTCGGTCCCCGACGGCTGCAGCCTGGCAGGGCACCCGGTGCACGTTGCCGGGGATTGGCGCACCTGCATGCAAATGGGGCCATAATGACATGCAAATGGCCCCATTTGCGGCTTGCATGCAGTATGGCCCCATTTGCATGTGCACCTTTGAATATTGTGGTTGTTGCACCTAGTGCAACGGAACTTGCGCTGGTGCATCCCCCTGCTCCACTCTGGCCATTTGTGCTGCCGCAGTGCCACTGCGCCATGCACACTGCGTGGTGGCTAGGGTGCGATATTCAGCGATGCTGTGCCATGGCGCAGCTCCGTTGAATATCACCCTGTCAACGCCCCTGCACAGCCCATTTGCGCTGCACCCAGGATTGCGCCACAGCCTGGCGCAGTCTGAATATCCGTGCCTATGTGCCGTAGAAGTCATGTCTATGGTGAACTTATTTGCCTATTTTTCATGCTAACCTTCTTTCTATGAGCTGGTCATTTGGGTCTCAGGATAATTTCGAGCTCTGACTTCATTGGAAATATTGCATTGAAAGAAGAACTACTTGCATTTAAGTGATGCACCTGAGAAGCAACATTATAGACAGGTTTAAGGAACCCAGACTGGCAGGGATAGCTAGATCTGAGCACAGCAGCATATGTTAGCTTTTATCTGTGCACGTGTTTTTCAGAAAGAAGTGTTAAAATAATAATAAAAAAGGCAAAAGGTTCTGATGACTTTCTGGTTGATCTTGACCATCTCGCTTACCCGGTTTACTCCTGAGTCTCTCTCTCTCTCTCTTCCCACAGATCCTGACAGGAGAAGATTGGAATGCTGTGATGTATGACGGGATTAAGTCTCAGGGCGGAGTTAAAAAGGGCATGATTTTCTCCATCTATTTTATTGTACTTACTCTGTTTGGTAACTGTATCCTTTCTGCAAGATCTCTGCGTCAGCTTTTATATTAAGGGTATCTGTTGTGTTTGTAGGTACTTAGTTGGACACTAGTTTACACGAGTGGGGGAGCAGATATAGATGTACTCGTATGATTGACTAGCAAACAGTGTTTTTAAATGCATGATAACCTACAGTATTAAGGAATGCTACTTAACAAAAAGTTTTAAAACTTTTGTGTTTACAGCATCACTGCTGAAGGGGAGGATAGTAGAATATCTTGAATCCAGTGAGTTAAATGACCCGAGACGACATGGATTCATGGGCGGGAGGTCATGTCCGGCTAATCTGATAGATTTCTTTGATTGGATGACCAAAGAATTAGATCAGGGTGGAGCAGGGAATGTGATCTACCTAGATTTCAGTAAGGTTTTCAACACTGTTCAACATACGAGACTAGTAAGCAAGCTGGGTAGCTTAGGAGTGGGTCCAGAGGTAGTAAACTGGGTAAGAAATTGGTTAGGGGATAGAGGACATAGGGTGGTCGTGAATGGAGTTCATTCAGAGGAGGGGAGGGTGAACAGTGAGGTGCCTCAAGGATCAGTACTGGTCTTGGTCCTCTTTAATAAGTGACATTGCAGAGAGGCTGGAGGGGAAGGTCTGCCTCTTTGCAGATGACACCAAAATATGCAGTAGGATGGACACTCTAGGGGGTTGAAAAGGATGAGCAGAGACCTGAGAAAAGTTGAGGGGTAGTCTAGGGTATGGCAGCTGGGTTTCATCTGAAAAAAATGCAAGATAATGTACTTCAGGCAAAACCAGGAGCAGAGTACAACATGTGGGGGGAATGTTGTTGATGACCAACAAGCAGAAAAGAGATCTGGGGGGTAATCATCTCTGATGACCTAAAGGTGGCCAGGCAGTATGACAAGGCAGTTGGGAGGGCTTGTGGAGTGCTGGCGTGCATAGGTAGAGGCATCAGCAATTGAAGGAAGGAGGTGGTGTTGCCTCTGTATAGTTCGCTGGTAAGACCTCACCTAGAATACTGTGCACCGTTCTGGAGGTCACATCTTTTGAAGGACATAGAGTGGAAGCATTACACCGAGTGAGAACTAAAATGGTGCAGGGCCTGCATCAAAAGCCCTACAAGGAGAGATTAATGGAGCTCAGCATATATACCCTGGAAGAGATGAGGGAGCGGAGGGCTATGACAGAGACCTTTAAGTACCTCAAGGGGGTAAATAAGGTGCAGGAGGGAAGTATATATCAGAAAAAGGGACATGCTGTGAAGCTGGAAGGGGCATAAATTCTGTTAAGATGTGAGGAAATACTTCACAGAAAGAGTGGCGGATTCCGGGAACAGCCTACCAGTCGGTGTGGCTAGGACTCATTAGCTATACATAAAGTTATACATTTGGGGTTTAAAACCTCATTTCACTTTGTACATCATAGCTCCTTGACTTGTGATCAGACACCCTTCTGAATGTATTCTTGGCTATTGCTGTTGATAATCTGGCCAATGCACAGGAGCTAACAAAGGTAAGGGGCAACAACGTGGGCACTGCTACAGGAAGAAACACTGTCAGACTTCTGTCATCTCCCACCTGCTTCTCAAGCTTAAAATAAGTAATCTTTTTTTTTATCTTACTTACAGATTATGCCCCTTGCTGGTTACTTGCTTCTGTTCTTTTAGGGAGCCAAACGGCACAGGCTGGTTTACCTTGTGTCTATGATACCACCTGCCCCTCCATGGAGCCGTGCTTTCCCCCCCTTTGTGGAGGCAGGGGGATATACCCCCAAAATTCCAAGTCTTATCAGAGGCCAAGCATGACAGACACACAAGGGCCCATATGTACCAAGGGTCCCGTCACCTTGGGTGCCAGGGCTGATCTATTTTCCTGTTTTCTTTCCTTTCCTTGTGGTTGGCAGCACACAAGGCTTGAGCATACTGATGAACACACTAAGGCTTGTGGTGCACGAGGTGGCCGATAACCTTCCCCTAACTTGCCTAGCTCTGCTGTGCTGCCACCCATGGTCACCTAGATGGCAGCATTGCAGTAGAGGCAGTGACCCTCCCTCCCTCTGCACAGGACGAGAGCATACCCTGGGACATTCAGTCCTCCTTCCCTTGGTTGGCCCTCAGCAACCTGGGCTTGCCTTTGAAACCAGGTTGCAAACACTGCGAGTGCTAGTGCTAATGCTGCCGCAAGGGGCTGGTGAAATAAGTAATACTAAACATAACAAGGAATCTTACTTCGAGAGGGCTCTTGCACTAGGTAATTACATATAGGACTGACGCCGGCAGGCGGCAGGACTCCACGGAAAAATGTCTTGCTTGCAGTCCCTGGTGAGGGACCACTCCCATGTCAGGTGACCGGCGTCAGAAGACGTCGGTATAAAGGGACAGTCCCTCACACCCGCCTTCCAGTTCTTTCCCGCCATTAGCTTATGCCAGCACCTCGCAGAAAAGTTCCCTGCTCGTCAGTCTCTTTTGTCGGTTATTTTACTGAGTTTTTTCGCTTTTTCTACTAGTGCGTCAGTCATCCGTCGGTGGCAATATAGTCCCCTATACCCTCCGAGCACAAAAATAAGTGCGACTCATGCAGCGCCCAACTCCCGCACAAGGACAGCCATTCCCTGTGCCTTTTTTGTCTAGGTCCTGACCATCCAGTTGAGAAGTGCCAGCACTGCCTGAGTTTCAACGCGGCCATCCGGAGAAGGCGGCAGCAGTCCCTGGAAGCCCATATTCTCAAAAAGAAGATGAGCTCCATGGAAAAGGAACTCAAAAAACTTCAGCAGGCATCAACTTCCCCTGAAGGCCATCGCAAAAGAAAGGACAAAGAAAAGCACCAGGACAAGGGCTCCTCTCCCACCGTGACTCCCTCGGGGGTCACCGTGTTGAAGGTAACGTCCCCCCCAGGGGACCGCTCTTCGATGGCCACCTTAGAGGTTTTGAAGGCAGCATCGGCCCACCCGTCTGGCTCGCGCTTGGGCCCTTTGGGCGCCTCAGGGCTCTTGGAGGCTTCTGTCCCCGGTAAAGCCGTGGTTTCCCAGCCTACCGGCATGGGCCGCTCCAATAAGCCAGGCGTCAGCTCCTTGACGTTTGCACGGAGAAGGTCGGTAAGCCTACTAACCTTTCGGGCGGCGCGCGACGACTCCTTCTTCCGCTAGACCAGACTGCCTCTCCTTCTCGCGCCTGCCTCTGGCGGATCCATTAAGTCAGATGCCGGCCCCTCCAACGTCCACCCGGATCCCGCAGACAAGATGAATGTAGGTCCGCCCGATGTCCGCACAGCGGATGAGCCAACACCAGACCCTCCTACGTCCGTAGTTCCCGGCTCCCCGCAGCCTTCGCTGCCCTCTGGGGACCCTGAGTCTCTTCAGCCCAACCCCGGGGACTTTTCCCCTCCGTCCCCAGGCGAGGCTGAGGTCCTAGTTCCACCTCCGTCGGATCAACCTCCTGCTGATCTGATGTCGGTTCCCTGGACGCCGATTCCGACGTCGGCACCTCGGACGCCAGCCCTGACGTCGGTAGTGCGGACCCTGGGTGACATCCAGATGCCGCCCCAATGCGGGGCCCCCCACCCCCCGGGCCTTCTGCTCCAGTTCAGCCCACAGGGCCTCCAGTGGGACCGTCTGCTCCGGCAGCTCCTCCGGATTCCAGGTACCCGACCCCATCATATCTGATGACGTTGTACCCAGGACTGCAGTATCCGATGCTGCAGTACCCGGCTTCAGCCTACCCGACGCCGCAGTACCCGACGACACAGTACCCGGCGCCGGGCTTCCCGCCGGCAGGTTATGGATACTCGCCTTATGGGTATAACCCATACCCTTATCCCCCCTCTTCCTCCTCCACCGCCACCCCAGCCGCTGGTGGATTTGCAGGTGACTTTAGCCTCCTGGTGGGCTGAGGCCAAGGCTCAGCTCACCAGAGAGATGGAGAGTCGTCTTCCAAAGACGGTGCCGGTTCAGGTTCCCGTACGTCTATGGCGACAAACTCCCTCTCCTCCTCCAGACACCAGGGATAAACCCTCTGGGTCCAGAGAGGGGCAGGACTCGCTTCCCCGAAAGCTTCCCAAGGGGTCTGTTCCTCCCCCTAGACGGGAAATGGACACCTCGGACGCCTCCGACAGCTGCTCCAAGAAGGACGACGAGCCTCGCTCTCCATCAAAGCCCAGGCCAAGGACTCCTCCGAAGTCTCCTCCGGAGGATCCTTGTTTCACGGAGCTCCTACATCAAATCCAGGCAGTACATAAGTGGCAATCCTTGAAGCAGACCCACAGCGCTTGAAACTCGCTGAGCATCTGGATCTGCCCGTCACAGCTTCCACCTTGGTGCCACCCTGGATTGAGCCTCATGCCCACCTTGTTATCACTATTTGGAAACAACCATCGGCATTAGCCCCTCTTCCTTGGAAGTCAAACAGGCTATACCAGGCTCCGGAGGGTGTCGATTTTTTAGATTCCCACCCTCGAGCTGACTCGGTCGTGATTAGCGCCGCTCATGGCCAGTCAGCTAATCCAAAACACCTTAGCTCATCGCTACCTGATAAAGAATCTCGCCTTCTGGACCAGTATGGAAAGAAGATTTTCGCTTCTTCCATGCTGGGGATCAGGGCCCTGAACTATGTCGGTCACATGGGGGACTACCAGAAGGCATTTCTTTCTGAGGTGGAAACTAAGTTAGACTCCCTGCTGGACTCTCAAGTCAAGCAGGAACTGTCTGACCTTGTCCGCTCTGCACATTTGGCCAGTCGACACATGTTTCGTGTGACTTACGATGCAGTGGACACTGCTGGACGGAGCTCAGCTTTCACCATAGGCTTACGACGTCATGCTTGGCTCCATGTGTCAGGGTTGGTCCCGGAAGTGCAGTCCGCTATCCAGGAAGCACCCTTCTGGGGGTCGGTGCTCTTCGGAGGTGATGTCAAGGATATCATCACCGATCTGCAGGGGAAGGGGACGGCACTAAAGTCCGTTGACTGTATGTACCATCCCCATCAACCACAGCGCCGTCCCTTTTGCAGACAGAATCGGCCAAAGGCGAAACCTCCGGGAAAGCAGGTCACTAAATGCCGGGCCCCTTCAGCTGCCAAGCCCCCTCCACCCAAAAAAACAGCGGGTGCTTCAGCTGCGGCGCTGCCCCACACCACCTGACTCCTTCCCTCTCCCACAGCCTTCGGGCTTCCCGGAGGAACCGATAGGAGGGAGGTTCTCCCTCCACCTTCCGGGCTGGGAGTGGATAACAACAGATTCATGGGTGCTCCAACTAGTCGCAGAAGGGCACTCAATGGAGTTTCTTCAGAAACCAACTCGTCACCCTCCCCAAAGGTCGTCGTACTCTCGGGAACATCTTCTGGTCCAGGAAGAGATTTCGGCTCTGTTGCTGAAAGAGGCGATAGAACCTGTCCTCCCTTCCCTCCAGGGAACGGGTTACTATTCCCATTTCTTCCTGGTCCTGAAGAAGACAGATGTAAGACCCATTCTAGATCTCAGTTCCCTGAACCTATTCATGGAATACAAGAGGTTCAGAATGCTCTCACTGCAGAGCCTTCTACCCCTCATCCGCTCCAGTCAGTGGATGTGCGCTCTGGATATGCAGGATGCCTACCAGCATATCTCCATTCGCCCATTCCCCCCCCCCCGCAAATATCTCCGTTTTGCTTTCCAGGGGAACCACTACCAGTTCAAGGCACTTCCATTTGGCCTCTCCTCGGCTTCCCGAGTATTTACCAAATGCCTGGCAGTGGTGGCGGCCTACCTGCGTACCCGGGGAGTGCAGGTTTTCCCGTACCTGGACGACTGGCTCCTGGTGGCCTCATCCAGGGAGGAACTCCTGCACTGCCTTTCCCTTACCCAACAGGTCTTTACCTGCCTGGGTATTACCATCAACCTTTCCAAGTCTCATTTGATCCCATCCCAGAGACTCCAGTTCATCGAGGCGATACTGGACACGACCCTAGGCAGGGCCTTCCTGCCACCGGACAGGACAGCCACTATTCAGACTCAGGTAAGCCTGTTGTCCGGCCACAGGCGAGTCACTGCAAGGTTGGTTCTTTGCCTTCTCGGGCTCATGGCGGCTGCTATCCCGAAAGTTCCTCGCGCTCAGCTCCACATGAGGGTTTCCCAGTGGACGCTTCGCTCCCAATGGGATCAATTGACGCGAGACTTGGATCAGCTAGTTCTGGTCTCCTTCTTCCATGGTTCAAGACTTGCAGTGGTGGATGGTCAGAGAGAACCTGTTTCGGGGGGTTTCATTCTTCATTCCTCCCCCCTCCCTGACTCTGACTACAGATGCCTCGGTCGAAGGTTGGGGAGCCCATCTCGGTCCTCATCGGACCCAGGGCTCTTGGTCCAAGCTCGAACAAACCCTTCACATCAGTGTGCTAGAGCTTCAGGCAGTACTGTATGCCTTCCAAGCCCTCCACCTGTATCTCCTTCCAGGCCACCTAGCCGTCCAGACGGACAATGTGTGTGGTATGGTACATCAACAAACAGGGAGGGACTTGATCCTGCCCTCTTTGCAGGGAAGCAATGAGAGTGTGGGACTGGGCAGTACAGCATGACCTTCATCTCACGGCAATTCATGTTCTAGGAGTCGACAACACCTTGGCAGACAAGCTGAGTCACTCGTCTGCACGGGCCCACGAGTGGGAACTGGATCAAGGGGTCCTAGACGATATCTTCCTACGCTGGAGAACACCACAGGTAGACCTGTTCGCTTCCCCTCAAAACGCAAAGCTTCCAGTCCTCTGCTCGCTTGTTCAAAAGTGAGGCATTTTCTGGAGAGACGCTCTGTCTCTAGATTGGAAGAACAGATTCGTCTATGCCTTTTCCCCAGTTCCTTTGATCCCAAGGGTCTTGCAGAAACTAGGGTCAGAAGGAACACGAATGATTCTGATCGCTCCTTTTTGGCCCAGGCAAGTTTGGTTCTCTCTTCTGCAACAATTCTCAGAGGAACCGCCGCTTCCTCTTCCTCTGTCACAAGGTTTGCTGACCCAGGATCAGGGGACCCTGATCCATCCAGGTCTCAAGTCCCTTCAGCTTCATGCATGGCTCCTGCAGACATAGCTCAGGCCCACTTTGGAGTTTCTCCCCAGGTAGTGGAGATTCTGGTGGAGGCTAGGAAACCCTCTACCAGGTTTACCTATGCCATGAAGTGGAAAAGAGTCACTATTTGGGCTGCTTCAAAAGATGCTGAGCCTTTCTCCTGTCCTGTTGGTCGTCTGCTGGAGTACCTGCGCCATCTCTTCGATTTGGGTCTTAGTCATTCCGCCCTGAAAGTCCACATGGCAGCCATTTTGGCCTATTATGTTCCCTTTGCAGACAGAACGTTTGCTCAGCTGGAAGTCTCTAAGACTTTCCTCAGAGGGGTTCTCCACCTGAGACCTCCTATCTGAGTTCCCGCCCTTCCTTGGGATTTGAATTTTGTTCTTGAGAAACTAACTCTGCCTTCCTTTGAGCCGCAGCTTCCGCAGACTTGAAGTTCCTTTCCTGGAAGACACTTTTTCTTGTGGCCATTACTTCTGCTCGGAGGATTTCCGAGCTCCAGGCCCTAATGTGTAAAATTCCATACTTAATTTTCCACAAGGAACGTGTGGCTCTGCGTACCAATCCTAAGTTTCTCCCCAAGGTGGTAGCGGAATCTACTCTGAACCAGTCCATAGAGTTACCTGCCTTTTTTACGCAGTACTCCAATCAAGGGGAGTATTTGCTACATACTATGGATGTTCACCGGATTCTGAGATACTACACTTACAGGACGAAGGATCTCAGAAAGACAGATAAACTCTTTGTCTCTTTTGCCCTGAAAAGGGAAGGCTGTGCTGTTTCTAAGCAATGCCTATCCAAATGGTTGACTCATTGCATCACCTTCTGTTATGACAAGTACAACAAGACCCTCCTGGGTCAAGTCAGAGGCCACTCCACCAGAGGAGTCACTGCCTCAGCGGCTTGTTTCAAGAATATGTCGGTGGCAGACATCTGTGCTGCCGCCACCTGGACCTCCGTCCATACCTTTATGAAACATTACAGTCTGGATATTGCCTCTCGCCGTAGAGCAGGCTTCGGGCTGGCTGTTCTGCAAGGTCTCCTTTCATAAGGCCTTCACAGCTAGAGGATCTACTCTGAGTAGCTTTCCTCCTCCCGTGTGCTTCTCCTTGTTCCAGACTGCTTGGGACTCAGTCCTATATGTAATTACCTACTGCAAGAGCCCTCTTGAAGTAAGATAGTACAGTTACGTAAGAACTTACCGTAACAGTAGATCTTCGAGAGAGGCTCTTGCAGTAGGTAATACCTTCCCGCCCTTCATCCCCCTAAGCTTTTTTAGCTCCTTTTCCATTTAAGAAAATATCCACTTCTGTCTCGTCCGGCCTTTGTTGGCCCTTTGATGGAAAGAACTGAAGAGGATGGAGGGATCACTTTATACCAACGCTTTCCTGACGCTGGTCACCTGATGGGGCGGTCCCTCAGGGACTGCTAGCTAGAAATTTTTCCATGGGGTTCTGCCACCTGCTGGCATCAGTCCTATATGTAATTACCTACCGCAAGAGCCTCTCTCGAAGATCTACTGTTACGGTAAGTTCTTATGTAACTGTACTTTGTGACCGTCACTCCAGAAGTATTCCTGATCTGTTTGTAACTTGTTAACATTTTTTTAATAAATTAACAGTTATTAAATCAGCCCCTGCAGATTAGTCTGAAAAGAACTGTATGTGTTGTTGTTATCTAGGTAATAAGGAACTTCAGTGTGTTCATTATGTAAATAATAGTTTGCTAACTGACTTGTTGTATGAGTCAGTAATTTGATTTTCAAGTGAATAAAGTATGCGGCTGAAGTACTGTACTTTATTTTTTATTCTAACTCCAGCTTCTGAACTGAGGAGAGGATCAATGTGTAGTATACTGTGGGATAACGGCATGCATCAGGAAGCATTATACACCCAAGAAGTGGCGTCATCTCACAGTTACGCAAACTCTGGAGTGCCTTGTTGTGATAATAAAACCTCTCTTCCATGTTTTTTTGTTTTAATATGGAGTAATGAAGTTTAGAAAGTTAAGTATTCCTGATCTGTGCTGTTGTGCTGAAATAATGAATGCACTGAACAGGTACAATCAGATTGATGTGGTTCAAATACAAGTAAGCATAACTGTGGTAAAGGCAGCAATACCAGCACTGAAACAGTTAAAATTGCGATATACCCCATGACAGGGGTATGCAGTAAATAGTTAAAATCAGGCAGTTGGCACCATGTGGCATAAGAGTTATCAAATATGGATAGAAAACAAAATAGGAGTGCACTAGGACAAAAAGGGAGCAGAGGTGAACAAAGTTAAAGAATAGGGAATTGACGGCAGGAGCAAGGGGGAGCAAAATGAGACTGCAGGAGTGGTTTGAGAGAGAGAGAGAGGTAAGGGGGGGCGAGATGAAGAGAGAGAGAGAGAGAGAGTTTCAGGGTGATGGCAGGTATATGAGGATGGAGGATTGACCATCAGACTTGGAGAACCTGGGGTGGGGTGTTACAGAAGGAATGGGTGTTAGGGGAGAGAAGGGAATAAGTGGAGGAACGGGTGCAGAGTGACTCCTAGGGTTAAGAGGAAAAGGAAACAAACCAGAATTTAGAGGGGAGGGAAGCACCATGTGAAAGTTGCTGAGAAGCTAGAGATGGAAAGGAGAGCTTCTGGTAAAGGAAATAGTGATGAGTGAAAGGAGGAGAGAGTAATAAATCTAGTAATTACACATTAGTTATGGGTATTAATACTGTAATTACATAGTGAATTCACTTTAGAGTAGGTGGTTACCTTGTTATGTGCCATTGGTAATTTCTGTATGGGATTTCACTTTATATTTCCTGATGGTGCTTAAGGGAGGCAGTATAGCCTAGAGGTTAGAGTAGCAAGCTGTAAGCCTGGAGACCCAGCAGACTTGAGTTTGAAACCAACAGCTGTCACTTGCATACTGTGTGATTCTGAGCAACTCATGTAACCTCCCTGTAATCCCAAGTCACACGTGGAAACGGGCTTCAGCTCAGTGTGTCTTTCCCGTCCAAAAACTGAAAAAAAAAAGTTGATGTCAAATATAAATACATTTACAGTGTATTTGGGTTTGCACTATAGCCTAGAGGTTAGACCAACGAACTGTGAATGAGCTTGGTACATGCAGCAGACCTGCGTGTGATTCCCACAACCTCTGCTTGCATACTGTGTGACACTGAGCAAGTCACTTAACCTCCCCAGTGTTCCCAGATCATACCTGAAAGCAGGCCTTGTGCCTAGTGAGTCTTACCCAGTTACCAAAGAATATTAAAAAACCAAAAAGTGTTGTTTCTTTATCTCCCTGGCCCAGCCACAAGGGTTGCTGTGGTGCCAGAGCTTGCTGTTGACCCTCCCCAGCTGAAGCACACTGTCATGCAGCTGCCGGCCTAGCCTGGTCTACCTCAAGACATGATGATTCAGGTTTGCTCCCAAGTTCGGTCGCCTGCATGGCAGGATGGTGTGACACTACTGGGCAATCGAGTGGACATCTCAGTCATAGCTTAAAGATCTAGGGATGGTCAGCCAGCTTCCAGGGTGCTTTTCAGTAGTTCCCAGAGGCAGATCATATCTTAATAATCTGCAATATAGAATACCAGCACCATAGCAGAAGTTACCAGGAGCAAATGCTTGTTTTTTGAAAACTGGCATCTCCTTTGGCAGTAATCCCATTTTACTAATTGGGTGGTTCATTAACATAAGAAGTAGTAGTCTATATTTGTTTATGGTGCCCTTTCCTGGAGGCCCAGGGCGCCATTACAATACAATACGATTTACAACCAACCACATAAAACTCAAAATAATTAACTGTATAGATTTCATCTAAGACAAAATAATAAAACTAATTAATAATTTGAGATGTGCTTGGAAAAGATGTTATGAGAAATCCTGAAATGCTTTTTGGAGCAAGTGCATTTTTAGGCCTCTCTTAAAAGCCTCAACCAAAGGGGCCTTCCTCAAGGTTCTGGGCAGAGAATTCCAAAGGGTTGGGCCTGCTACATCAAAGGTCCGATCCCCAGAGGTCTTCAGCCTGGCCTTAGGAACCACCAGGAGGCCCTCCCTGGCTGATTGGAGCAGGTGGACAGGAATGTCCGGATGCAGGAGCTCAGTCAGGTAGTGTGGGCCCAGTCCATGTAGGGCTTTGTAGGTTAACAAACTCACCTTAAATAAGATACACCACATCATCGGTAGCCAGTGCAGATCTCTCAATGCCGGAGAAATATGACACGATCAAGGAAGGCCCATAAGTACCCCAACAGCTGTGTTCTGCAGCAGCTGCAGGCATCGCAGTGTGCCCCCTACTAACTCCAAGATACGGAGAATAACAGTAGTTTAACAGAACTTAACAGCAAACATGTCTTTCCTTAGGATGAACAAGAAGAAGAGCAGGCAGCCAACCAGAAACTTGCACTACAAAAGGCGAAGGAGGTAGCAGAAGTGAGTCCACTATCAGCGACCAACATGTCTATAGCAGTGTGAGTACCACCAACATGTCTATAGCAGTGTGGATATCACCAGCATGCGTATCATAGTGTGACTCCCACCACAGTGTGTATAGTACTATGAGTACCACCACCATGTGTATAGTAGTGAGAGTACCACCAACACGTGTATAACAGTGAAAGTACCACCAGCATGTATATAATTGTGAGAGTACCAGCAACACGTGTATAACAGTGAGAGTACCAACAGCATGTGTATAACAGTGAGAGTACCACCATGTGTATAACAGAGTACCACCAACATGCGTGTAACAGTGAGAGTACCACCAGCATGTATATAACAGTGAGAATACCACCAGCATGTTTATAGCAGTGAGGATACCACCAACACATGTATTACAGTGAGGGTACCACCAGCATGTGTATAACAGTCAGAGTACCACCAGCATGGGTGTAACCCCCTACAAATGGGGGTTCCAGAAAAGTTTTCCTTGAGCTTGTCTAAATGCTCACTGCTAGGCTGGTGTCCTGCGTTTTTGCAGTTTAAATGTGATTGCCAGAAAGTGCCTGTATAGCCTCTGTGTACTGTCTCTTTAAGAGCTGCCTGGATTGCAGTCATAAGTAATCTGAGAGGGAGCTCTGTTGAAAGATGTAACTAATATTTGCTGAAAATCCTTTAGAGTGATAATGATAATGTAGTTTGTCTAACCTGCCTTCTTTGCAGCAAGGACTGTTTTGTTTATCTCCACTATCTTGGTCCCGGACTGCCGAATTGGACCAATCAGTACTGATGGGAGCTAAAATGGAGCTGGACTACAGGAGCTGTCTGGATTCAAAATCTGTAGGAACTGTAGTTTTGGGCTTTTGGTGTCTTTTTTGCACCTGAAGGGGGAGCCTTTGTTGTGACTGACAGACAGATCAGCCAACCGAACCTTTTGGATTCTGGGCAAAGTCCCAGGCTTGCTGTCAGTTGAGTCAGATCCAAGTTGGGAGCTGAAGAAGCAACAACTGCTTGAGACAGTCAAGCAGCTGTCTGAGTAGTTTCGCGTCGGAGAACTGTGGAAAGGCCTGAGTTGTGGCCTGCATGTCTGCCTGCTGCCTCTGCGAGGGAGAGAAGAGAATTATTTCGGACTAAATCCAAGTTTGTGAGAACAAAGTAAGCCACTGATTTTTTTTCCAGGCTCATACCTGAAGAAGAACGAAGATTTTGCTGAATGCGATTGGCCTGTCAGGATTTCCAGCTGCTTTAGAATCCCCAGTTTGTGCAGAGACTTTGCAATTGTGACTGGAGAGTGGTGTGCCTGGTACAGTAGAATTTCCTTACATGTAAATTTGCTGGAGTTGTTAGTGGGTCATGATTTGGTTCCCCACTGTGTGAACTGTGTTCTGCTTGCTGTAGGCTGTATCCTGCCCAAAACGGACTGTATCCGAATTTGTCTCCATTTGGCCGGAGCCTTGCCACAATGGCCCAGCCAGACTACCCACTGCACAGAGAAAGCCATTGACGAGAGACCTGCCTAGGGATCAGCCCCCTGTTCCACGCTTGAACAGGAATGACGCCTCGGCGATTCGTGTGGGCCCTGCTTCTCCGGGCACTTCAGATTAACCACCCTGCTGTCTCGATTTTCGTCCAGCCTGTGTCCCGTGTTAAGTATCATGAGTAATCATCAGGGTAGCCCCCTGCAGCAACAGCCTAATCTAAAAGTGTGTCATCTGATTGTCTTGTTGTTTTCTTTTCACGAACTGATCCCTCCGGCTCTGGATTACAAACAGTGTGTGTTTTGCATGTTGTTTTCTTCCATCACAGGGCCCCAACCAGCTGCAACATTCAAACAACATGAAGTCTTGCTATATTATGACAATTGCAGTGAGTCCCCATCTTCGAACTGCCCCGGAGGTGAAATAGTTAACTTTCCATGCAAGCATGGAACTCTGAGCGCGAGCTCGGTTAGAAGGCTCTGTCTGCTGATCTTCAAACATAAACTGTCAGATTCTTTACTCCGCCTCACTGAACAGTCGCTCCGGAGATTTCTCCTGCTGCTCGGTTCATTTTGTCGGTTTAAAAGTATTATTTTATCGGTTTTCAACCGAAATTATACCGCAACCGGTCGGTTCAAGCTCTGACTGTGGTAATGTAAGTAATAGATAGGTTTTACATTCATTTTCTCTGTGTGGAACTTGTAAACATTTATCGGTTCGGTTGAACCGATCAGATTGTGTTTTAAAATTGCTAGTCCTTTTTTAGAATGCAGTTCCGGGTTCTTATCGGTTCTAAAAAAAACAAATTTCATTACGTTTTTTTCCCAGACCCGTGACACGGTTGGGAACCGATAAGAGAGTCTTGCTTGGCGGATTGCCGTAAACGGGCAAGTTTGTTTAGGCTGGCATTATGTCTGAGAAACCCAAAAGAAAAACCGGGCCCACTGGGTTTCAACACTGTAGTGTCTGTGGGGAAGCCTTTGCTAAGGCTGACCCTCACACCACCTGTGTCTATTGTCTGGGGTTTGACCACCTCAATGCAGACTGCCAGGTTTATAAGAATTTCCCCTGCTGCCACCATAGAAAAGTGAGTTGGTAGGCTCAGGGAAAGGGAGGCCAAAAAGTCCGCTGACCCGGATGGCCGGCCCGGTTTGGTTCCAACCGAACCAGAGGGAGTGCCCTCTGACCAGGGCGATACTTCCTCGGGCAAACGAAGAGCTGGCTCTGAGGAGCCAGTTCCTGCAAAAAGGACTAGAAAGTCAGCTGGTGTGGAGCCAAAAGTTCTCTCTCTAACCACTGAAGAAATAGCTAAAGCAATCCAAATTGTCCACTCTTTCCCCAGTTCCGACTGAACCGGCACCAACAGGGAGGCGCTCGGTTCTGCCGGTTCCACCGGTTCAAGATTATGATTTTGAGGAATTTTATGAACCGTGAGAGGGGGAAGAGGAGTATGAGGAGAGTGAATATGGTTTTGAAGACCTGGATGTACCCATTGAACCGGACACCTCTCCAGACAGACCCTTAGGGGTTTCTCCTCCAAGGCTCTCTGAGTCCCCTTCTCATTTTATGTTTTATAAGAAGGTTGCTGAAACTCTCCAGCTCCCTGTTGAGGAAGCTGTTGATGACCAAGAGGAACCTGATTATGTAGAAATGATGGATATTCCAGAATCTAAGAGACTGTCTATTCCTCTGCATAAATCTTTTCGGAAGCAGACAGTAAAAGTTTTAAAAATTCCTCACACTATACCTCCTGTAGATAAAAGGATGGACAAGAGGTATACTTTATCAGGCTCTGATATGGAGTTCCTCACACAGCAATGCAGCCATGTGGGAGTAGTGCAGGCTGCAGCCTGTGACAAGGCAAATATTCCCCTAGATTCACACCCTCCTGAGAAGGACTCCAGGAAGATTGATGCTATGGCAAAAAAACAGTACATGGCAGCATCCTTGGGACTCGGACAGGCAAATTATATGGCTTATGCTGCTAGATACCAGAAATCCAGATGGGATACTGTGCTGGCTCTAGCAAAACAAGTCCCTGACCAGCTGGCCAGAGAGCTGGAACAGGTGGCCAGAGATGGTATCGAGGCATCTAAGGTGCAATTTCATGCTGCAGTAGACTCTAATGATGTGTCATCAAGAGTCATGGCTACATCTGTGGCACTTCGCAGAATGGCTTGGCTCAGATGTACTACCCTGTCACAGGATACCCAGTCTAAGGCCATGGATTTTCCTGTTGTGGGCAACTCTCTGTTTGGGGAGCAAACAGAGAATTACATGAAGAAAATGGCTGAATATAGGACCACCTATAGGAGTGCACAGGCCAAGGAAGGCAGGTCACCCTCAGAAGCAGCTTCCAAGGGCAGGGGCAGGCCTTGTCATAGGCCTTATTACAATCCCAAGCCTCCTCTTCTGCTTATGCCCAGAGGGTTCTTTAGAGGAGAGGCAGGACGGGTTCAAGCAGGCCTGCTTCCACCCCTCAACCTAAAGCCTCTGCCAAGCAGGCACCCTGATGGGGTAGCCAGGGCTGATTCTTCTCTACTTAGGGGCAGGCTGGCTTACTTTGTCCAGGACTGGGAAGTCTCTAACGTCAGACAAAGTGGGTCCTGGAAGTAGTAAGCCAGGGACTGGTTCTCAGCTTCAAAAAATTTCCAAAGATGAGAACCAGATCTTTTCCACCTGCATCTCCATCAGAGGCACTTGCCCTAGAGGCAGAGGTCTCTACCTCCTCACTCTCAGAGCCGTGGAAAGGGTTCCACCCCTACACCAGGGCAAAGGTTTGTACTCCAGGTACTTCCTTACCCCAAAAAAGACAGGAGAATGGCGGCCCATCCTGGATCTCAGATACTTAAACAAGCACCTTTTAAAACCAAAGTTCAAAATGGTGACCCTGGGAATTATTTTACCCTCTCTAAGGCCAGGGGACTGGCTAGCGTCCCTGGACCTCAAGGATGCCTACTTCCATATTCTCATCAGAAGCTCCCATCGAAAGTACCTCAGGTTCAAGCTGCCCTCAGGCCATTACCAGTTCAGAGCAATGCCCTTTGGCCTCACCTCTGCTCCAAGGGTATTCACCAAATGTCTGGCAGTAGCAGTTGCATGCCTAAGAAGGCAAAAAATTCCCATCTTTCCTTACCTGGACGATTGGCTCATAATAGGCCAGTCCCCAGAACAGGTCAGCTTACACCTTCGGGTAACTCAGCAACTGCTTACCTCCCTAGGTTTCCTTCTGAATCTCTCAAAGTCAGTTCTAGAGCCTGTCTAGCTCCTAACCTTCATAGGCGCAGAACTGAACACACAGGAAGCCAGGGCCTTCCTCCCTCTGGACAGAGCAAAGACCCTAGTCTCCCTGGCCTCCTCATTCACCCTGCAGGTCTCTCGACCAGCAAGGCTATTTTCTGCAGCTCTAGGACACATGGCTGCTTCCACAGCAGTAGTGCAAGGAGCAAGATTTCAGATGAGGGACATTCAGTTCCATTTGAGAGCTTTTGGTCTCAAAGAAAGGATCCTCTTTCCAAGTTGATCCCAGTAACTCGAACCTAGATCCAAGCCCTACAGTGGTGGCAGGATCAAGAACAGCAAGCGCAGGTTCGTTTGTCCCTCAGTCTCACTCTTAATCCTTACTACGGATGCATCCCTCTTGGGGTGGGGGGCTCACATGGGTGACCTCGCTGCCCAAGGACTGTGGTCTCCCCGAGAAACTCTGCTCCACATCAACCTGTTGGAGCTCAGAGCAGTTTTTCTAGCACTTAAAGCTTTCTCCAAATCTGTTCAGAACAAAATTGTACAGGTCAGAACAGACAACACCACTACAATGTGGTACATCAACAAGCAAGGGGGCACTCGGTCTATGGCCTTGTGCACTGAAGCCATGAAGTTGTGGTCTCTGGCTTACTCCCTGAACACCTCCCTTACGGCAGTTCACCTCCCAGGCAAGGACAATGTCCTGGCAGATGCTCTCAGCAGAATTTCTCAGGGCCATCACGAGTGGTCCTTGGATCCCCTGATTCTGGGAGTGGTATTTGCCAGATGGGGCACCCTGAGATAGATCTTTTGCAGCCCCAGACAATCACCCAACTTCCTCTTTGCTGCAGGCCCCAGTCTTGGGCTCAGTCCCTCTGGATGCCTTAGTCCTCAGTTGGGAAGGGAAGTTTCTCTATGCCTTCCCTCCCTTTCCTCTCCTGTTCAAAGTGCTAGTCAAAATCAGATCCCAATCCTGCACGGTCATTCTGATTGCCCCGGATTGGGCCAGACAACCCTGGTATCCACTCCTACTGTCCTTAGCAGTCCATCCTCCCCTGTGCCTTCCCAGGAATCACAATCTGTTAACCTGTGCTCAGGGAAGGGTTTGCACCAATCTCAAATCTCAATCTCAAGGCCTGGTTCTTGAAGAGTTAGTTTGCTGACTTACACCTCTCACAAGGCGTAATGGATATATTGAAGGCTTCTAGGAAGCCTTCCACCAGGGCTACTCACAACTCCAAATGGAAAAGGTTTTCCATATGGTGCTCAGAAAAGCATATTTCCCCAGACTCTGCTGATTTACCCACAGTCCTGGATTATTTGCTCCATCTGAACACTTTGGGGCTGAGACCAGCTACCCTGAAAGTGCATTTGGCAGCTGTGTCTGCTTTTATTTCAGCTGGTAAATCCTCTTCTTTTTCAACGCACCCTGTATTTTCCAAGGATTTTAAGGGATTGTTTCACACCAACCCTCCATTCAGGGATCCTGCCTGGGATCTTAATGTTTGTATTGCTCAGCTTATGCAACCCCCCTTTGAGCCTTTGTCTTCAGCTGAGTTTAAGTACTTGACTTAGAAAACTGTGTTTCTAGTAGCCATCACCTCTGCCAGATGCACATGTGAATTACAAGCTTTGTCAGTGGAGCTGGATTTTATCTCCTTTCACAGAGATAAGGTAGTCCTCCGAACTGATAGAAAGTTTCTGCTCTAAGGTAGTTTCAGATTTCCACCTTAATCAATCTGTATCTCTTCCAGTGTACTTCACTGACCATTCTTCCTCTGGTGAGAGGAGGGCTGCACAGCCTAGATGTGAAGAGAGCCCTTAGTTACTACATAGAGCATACCCATGGGTCACAGGTTTGACTTCCCTCCAACTGTTCCTCACTTATGGTGAGGGTTGTAAAGGAAGCCTGCCATTAAAAGATCCATTGCCAGGTGGATTGTCCTTGTATCCAATTCTGTTAGAAAAACTGGGTAAGGTTCCTCCCTCAGGCCTGAGGGCTCACTCTACCAGAGGTACAGCTGCTTCTCTGGTTGCTGCCAGAGACATCCCTATTCTAGAGATATGTCAGCAGCTACTTGGAAAACAGTTCACACTATTCAAAGCATTACTCCTGGACATCAGGCTCGGAGTGATGCTCGGGTTTACAGCTGTCCTTCAGAGCCTATTCCCAAATAGGTTCTGTCCCTCCTCCATGGGGTACTGCTGTGTAGTCTGCAATTGTCATAATATAGCAAGGCTTCTATGTTGTTTGAAGAAAAAATTACTCACCTTAGTAATGTTGTTTCTTCTAATGGAGTCTTGCTATATTATGACTTCCCTCCTGCCTGTCCCTCTCAGAACCTCTGTTTTGGGATGTGGGTGGCATTAGGTGTTGGCACCTTCTTTATGCCACTTTGTTGTTTCACCCTTCCTTTGGGGTGAATTGGTGTTGTATTTTCATTTTCTTTTGGGTCTCATGACTTGAGTCTTTGTTTGGAGACCAAGAAGTGTGTGTTTATGTTAGTAGCCAGCCGACTAGTGTAGGTTTACAGCTTCCACACAGAGCCTTAGTGAGTTTTTGCTTGTAAAGATCTGAGCGTTTATGTTTGAAGATCAGCAGACAGAGCTTTCTAACTGAGCTCAGCTCAGAGTTCCATGCTTGCATGGAAAGTTAACTATTTCACCTCCGGGGCAGTTCGAAGATGGGGACTCACTGCAATTGTCATAATATAGCAAGACTCCATTAGAAGAAACAACATTACTAAGGTGAGTAATTTTTTCTTCCTGGCTAGCCCACCGTTCTCCATCTGGGTACCCAGAGTGTGTGACTGTTTATGGACCCCGAAGTGCATGCATAACTGTTTGATTGATACAGCCTTTAAGCAAATTAACCTGATTACGCCCCTCCTTGTTCAAGTCCCTTAAATAAATCAGATCTAACTCTTTTTTGTATTTACCCTGACTGTGGTTCCAGTTTGTGCAAGAGTACTCTGCTGCTATTTGCTGTGTATAACCTTGTTTTACAGGGGGTCCCCAGGGCTGAGCCAGAGGAAAGCTCTGGTGTAAGTGCAAACAGTGTGGGTACTTATGTGGTATATCAGGGGTATTGTGAAAGTGATTATTGTGTATTGTTCCAACCACTAGTAAGGAAAGAGGGGGGTTACAGTGTCCCGGAGGGCTGTGCCCACGTTAGCTTGACCACTACCAACCCTGACCTCCGTGTGGAGGCACCTGTTTCAGAACTCAGGCCCCTTAACCTGATACTAGCCAAGCAGGCAGGGGTAGTACCCTTTGGGAAAGTGCCACCTAGGGGTTACATCTTGGAGGCTCACCGCTGGGGTTTTGTGCCTTCTAGTGGCCCAAAATTATGAATTATTGTTAAAGATTAATGGCTACCCCAGTAGAAATGGCTGTACTCCAGTTGGTGGGGTGGTGTACTGGGCAGGAGAGCGACCCCCAAAATGCTCTGCTTATACTAGCTATTCCCCTGGGTACCAGTAAGGACACTGTAGAGGGAGCACTCTCCAAAGTTGAATGTTTAAAAAACCCTGTAGTGGTGGGTCGACAGGCTGATTTGATCGTCCAAACTTTCATAGCCTTGGTAGAGTGTAGTGACCTTGTAGAGAGCTCTAAAGTGCCACAGACTGTTGCCTCAGAAAGGGTCCCAGCTGCCTGGAGAGTGATAACAAAAGACAGTACAGACCCTGGGGAGGATGAGCTCCCACCATTATCTGAGACTTTTGAGGAGAAATTTGCTAAGTTGTTGTTGGAGGAAGGGAAAACCATAGAGGACTTTAAGAAACTGTTCCTGCCACCTGGGGGTGTTCTTTTCCCAACACCCCTTCCATCTTAGCACCTGTCACTGCCCTGCCTTCTGTTCCTGTTGCCAATGCTGGCCCCTCATATCTGTACCCCACCATTAGTCATGTGACTCCAACTGAAGGCTGAGAATCTTCTTGAGCTTCCTCCCACCCTCAGGGAAAGAGGGGATGACTGGGGGACCTGATCGAATATGTCTGGCCCTTGGTACCTGAGTGGCAGTGTGCAGAGATGAGATGCGGAAAAGAATAATAGAAAGTTTGAGGGGCCCCACCCTTGGAGCCATTACATTTTTGAGGTCCACGAACCCTGATGCATCTGCTCAAAAGTACCTATCTGCACTTGAAGGCAATTTTGGGAGCATTGAGTCAGGGGAGACTTTGATGTGGAAATTCCAAGGTATCAAGCAATGGAAGGGGGAAAGTTTGTCTGCGTATGTTATTCACCTAGAAAGAGCTCTGCAGAAACTTACCGAAAGGTGGGTAGCCACTAGTGATTTGAACTGTGTGAGATTGGGGGTACACATTGCAACATGCCAAGGATTCTAAACTGCAGATCATCCAGCAAGGCTCCAGGATAGGAGAGGTAACCCACCTGACTACTGTGACTTGCAAAAGAACTCCGGTAGGTAGAAGGTGAAGAGTGAGATTGTCATTATGGGGTGAGTGCAGCCTAAGTGATCATGGCACTGGAAGGCCCTTCTGAAATGGAGACCACTAAGGGTGTCCCGCCGTGGGCTTTGACAGAGACCCTGGTCCCTGTCAGGACGTGACTGTTATGGGGGTGGGTGTGCACCCTCAGGCATCCTCTACTGAGGGTGGCTTCTTGGCTGAGCTCAAGGAATTAACTGCCACCCTAAAAGAACTTTTGAGACAAGGTACACTACCCGCTGAAGTCAGATCACAATCTCCCATCGATGCTCCAGCATCTTCTGCTGTGTTTTCCCCAAGGATGCCCCGAGAGCATGTCATTTGTCACAATTGTGGCAAGGATGGCCAGTCTCTGAAGGACTTAGAGAACGTGGTGAACCAGCTTCAAGGAGAGCTTCGGAAAACGAGTCAGTGGTCAATGGGTGCACGAAATGACCACAGTAAAAGCTTCAGCCATCCTAAATCAAACTCCTTGTGGTTAAAATCGCCTGTCCAGGCCCCTGCTGTTGTCCCTCCAGACTGGTCCAAGATAGTGGGCCCTTCAATGGAGAGATAATGTGGCCGTTATTGTATTCCTACTCTGATCAAGCTTGACAGTGGGTCACAGTGACCACTGTGTTTCAGGGCTGGTATGACTTAACACTTATCTGATGTGCCCTGTACAATCTCTGGAAGGCCTACATGTGGGGGGCTGAGTGACAAGTTTTATCCATATCTAGGATATGCCCACCTCTGGTTGTCTTTTCCTGCAATTGTCATTGGCGTAGAGGAGCAAGTAGAAACACTGGCCCTAGTGTGTCCCCCCCACCGGACTGTATGATGGGGTCCCCCTGTTAATTGGGACAAATACCCATTTGTTTGGAAGACTGGCACAGCTCTGTCATGAGAAACAAGGGTGACGGACTGGGAGGGCCCTGAGAATTCCGGCTCTGATCAAGAGGGCCTATGATTTGCAACAGAAACCAGAGGAAGTAAACCAGGATGAACCAGTGGGGATTATGTGGAAGAAGGATCCATTCATTGGTACTGGCCTCTAATGCTCAGTGTTACCATTCAGGAGGTCCACCTCTGGAAAGATATGTAACAAAATATTGATGTTGGATGCGCCTGTGATGGAAAATTGCAGAAGGATTATTGGTCGCCTAGCATCATGCCTGCTTAAAGCAAGTGCCTATGCACGATGAGTGATGTCCAGATTCACAGTGTGTCAGATTGAGAGATCCGTAGGAACAGAGGGCACCTTAGCTATGTGTACACTGCACAGACTCGCAGCATTGCCCAGCAACAAGCACCCTGGTGAGAAGGGAGAGAGTGACCCCAGACTTGTTTGCTGACTTGGTGACTCCTGGCCAGCTGGAATGGAGGCTAGAATTAGCAAGAGACTTGCCCAGAGAAACCAAGTGTTTTCTTATTGAAGGAATGGGATGTGTCCAGGGTGCGGAGCATCATACACCTGCACAATGAATGGCCATTTTGAGAGAGGCCCTCATGCCTAGCCCCAGCAGACATAGATGATGTGAGAAGACACCTACAGGAAATGATGCTGGTGTGATACAAGAATCCAGGAGCCCATACGCCTGTCCTGGTAATTTAACTTGTTATAATAAGTTATACAAAAACAAACAAAACACAAAATCAAACTTTGCTTTCATTTTTCTTCCTTCTCTATTTCTCTGACCAGGTTATAAACCCAGCAACCCATCTGGAATGGATATCATTAACTGCAGGTACTGATGAAACATTCTTTTCAGAAGGGCAGTTTACAGGATTTCAGGACACTGTCCTTATGCTGACCATTGGAGATCTAAGGGCTCAGCTCCAGGCAGCGGGCAGAAATTGGCACCAAATTGCATATTCAAGAGGAAATATTTATAAGACCACCCTGTTTCCCCAATATCCAATAAGCACCTCGACTGTAGAGGGTTGGTCTGGGAGGTTGGTGTGGTTAGAGGGGCAAATCAGGTGCTCCCATCACCACTGCTTCCACATATCATCTCCACAAACCCGTGTAAAACATAGACAGGTACTGCCTCATTCCGGGGTCAAACAAAGGCAGAGGACACTGTGAGCAGGACACTGCAGCACAGAAGGTAGTACAATAAACTCACCCAAAACCGGAACCAAAACAAAAAAAGCAAAAAGGAAATCCCAAAAAACTTCTGATCATAGGAGACTCCATGATTCGGTGAGTTGATACGTATCTCCAGCCAGGGGTAATGGTCAGATGTCTCCCAGGTACATCATCATGGAGAAACACTGACTGCATTGCTAAAATTGTTCAGGAAGCAGGAGAAACATTGATGTCATGGTACACATAGGGACTAGCGATTTTGCCAGCCGGTCAGTTGTGGAGACCAAGGAACACCTGACCAGGCTGGGTGACAAACTATCATCCATTTTGTCCGGCATCTCCTTCTCTGAGATCCTGCCAGTCTGGGAGAGGGGGACAGATGGACGGAAGGTCAGAGAAGGGAGATCGGGAGCTAAACATGTATTCAAGGGCTGATGCCAGGAAAAGGAACACAAATTTGTAGGGAACTGGCAACAGTTTTGGGAGCTAAAGTTCTTTAAATTTTATGGACTGCATCTGACTAAGGAGGAGTCAGTGCATTGGGGCTGAAGTTTGATGTCTTTGCAGAATATTTAAACTAGCAAGTGGGGAGAGGGGTGCAGCACCCCATATGTCGAATGTGAAGAACACCCCTCCCCCCTCAGCTAGTGGTCAAAGGAGTTCAGCATGTTTGTAGTTCATTTGCATCACCAGATAAAGAAAAAGGTCCAGCTCCCCATATGACGCACAGGGGAAATGCTGGACCTCGCCCAACAACTAACACACCAAAATCTGGTCAATTGAAAATAATGTACACAAATGCTTGCAGTCTGGGAAACAAGATCCCAGACCTGCAGGCAATAATGACAGAGGCTAAACTGGACATAGTAGCCATTAGCAAGACATGGTTTACCAGTAACCACACTTGGGAGATTTCAGTTCCTGGCTATGTACTGTTCAGAAGAGACCGAGGTGCAAAAAGGAGGCGTGGAGTGGCCCTTTATGTCAATGAAAATATCAAAGCGACAGAAATTCAGAATACATATAAGGAGCCAGAAGAACTGTGGGTCACCCTGGAAACAGGAAATGGGACAGCCATAAGAACTGGGGTTTGTACAGGCCTCCAGACCAAGGGGAGGACATAGACACGTTACTGTTAGAAGATATACAAAATATGACAGCTAAAGGGGAGGTTCTGATAATGGGAGACTTCAACATGCCAGATACAGATTGGTCAATACCAGCAGGGACATCTGCCAGAACTAGACACATGGTGGATTCCCAGCAGGGGGAAGGCCTCAAACAACTGGTATAACAACCCACAAGAGACAGGGCTATCCTAGATCTAGTACTGACTAACAGGGAAAGGATCACAGATCTCAAGGTAGAAGGTCACCTGGGTGCCAGTGACCATCCCATGGTATGATTCAATTTGGCCACTAGAACAAAATCATCCCATTCCAAGGCAAAAATATGGGACTTCAGAGGAGCTGACTTTGATAAGATGGCCAGCAGAGTTAAGCTAGCCCTGGCAAAAAGAAATACAGGTGAGGGGGTACAGGCAAAGTGGGCAAGCATTAAAGATGCAGTACTTGAAGCAACATCCCATTGTGTTAGTGAGAAAAGGAAGTGCAAAAGAAGAAGGAAACCACTTTGGTTCTCAAACACAGTAGCAGAAAAGGTCAGAGCCAAAAGGCTGGCCTTCAGGAAATATAAGGGAACGGAGCATGATGAAGATAGGGAGGCATACCAAACTTCCTTAAGGGAAGCAGGGAAGGCAGTAAGGCAGACAAAGGCCCAAACTGAGGAAACACCTGCACGAACAGTAAAAGAAGGTGATAATACTTTCTATAGATACATTAGTGAAAGGAGAAAGTCCAGAGGGGGTATTGCTAAGATCAAAGGGGATAAGGGGGCGTGTGAGGAGGAGGAGGACCATGTAAAAGCATCTATCCTAAATAGATACTTCTGCTCAGTATTTACTGAAGAAAAGGTAGGGCAGGGCCCACAGCTCAGCACCATGGACACTGGGGGGGGAAGGGAGGTGTGCACTAGTCCCTTCACAAAAGAAAAGGTCCTACAAGAGCTCGATAAGCTCAGGGTAGACAAGGCAATGGGACCTGATGGCATACATCCCAGGGTACTAAAGCAGCTAAGGGTGGAACTAGCAGAACCATTATTAGAACTGTTTAGTGAGTCTCTGAGCACAGGAGAGGTCCAAGAAGACTGGATAAGGGCTCATGTGATCCCGCTCAACAAGAGTGGTAGCAGAGAGGAGGCAGAGAACTACAGACCAATCAGTCTTACCTTAGTAGCGGGCAAGATTATGGAGACACTCCTTAAGGAAAGGATAGTGTAACACCTGGAATCCATAGGAGCACAGGATCCAAGACAGCATGGGTTTACAAAAGGAAGGTCCTGTCAAACTAATCTCATAGATGTCTTTGAGTGGGTAACCGGAGTGGTGGACCAAGGGGGAGCAGTTGGTGATGCCTACCTTGACTTCAGCAAAGCTTTCGATACTGTTCCACATAGAAGATTGATTAATAAGCTGGGCAGGCTTGGGGTGGGTCAGATGTTGGTCAACTGGGTGGCAAACTGGTTGACGGTCAGAAAACAGAGAGTGGTGGTAAACGGTATATAGTCAGAAGAGATGTAAGTTACAAGTGGGGTACCTCAGGGATCAGTCCTGGGGCCAGTCCTCTTCAATATCTTCATCAGTGATATCGCAGATGGACTGGAGGGTAAGGTTTGTCTGTTTGCACATGACACCAAGATCTGCAACAGAGTAGATGATCCAGATGGGGTGGGCAGAATGAGAAGAGATCTGGATATACTAGCAAAAGCGGTCGGAAAAGTGGCAACTGGGGTTTAACGCAAAGAAGTGCAAGATCATGCACATAGGGAAGAGAAACCCTGAAGCCAGCTATAGGCTGGGAGGGGAGTTGCTGGCAGTCACAAGGGAAGAAATAGACTTGGGCGTCATCATCACCGATGACTTGAAATCATCCAAGCAGACCACTAAAGCAGTAGGTAATGCTAGTGGGATGTTGGGGTGTATTAGTAGGGGTATGACAAGTCGGAAGAGGGAGGTAATAATCCCTCTTTACAAGACACTGGTTAGGCCCCGTCTGGAGTACTGTGTGCAGTACCAGAGGCCACACCTTCACATGGACATTAACCAAATTGAGGCAGTCCAGAGAAAAGCAACCAAAATTGTGCAGGGACTGTGTCAGAAAACATATGAGGACAGATTAACGGAGCTCAATATGTATACCCTAGAGCAAAGGAGGGAGAGAGGTGATATGATTGAAACATTCAGACACCTTAAGGGCATTAACAAGGTGAAAGAGTCTAACATGTTTCAATATAAGAAAAATAGCAGGACAAGAGGACACGGCATGAGATTAGAGGAGGCCGATTAAGGGTAATGTGAAATTATTTTTTCACAGAAAGGGTGGTGGATGCATGGAACGGCCTACCTCAGGAAGTGGTGGATATGAATACAGTGCAAGGCTTCAGACAGGCATGGGATAGGCATAAGGGAGCAATACAGATGAGTAGAATAGATAGACCATTGACAGAGCAAAGGCCAATGGCACATTCATAAGGTAGAAAAAGAAATGGTCAGACTGGATGGGCCTTGTGGTCCTTATCTGCTGTCAACTTCTATGTTTCTGTGTTTCTGTTGTGGTTGTGTGTAAGAAGAATGGGTCTGTAAGGATGTGTGTTGTTTATCAAATCCTGAACCGTCGGACCATCCCAGACCAATACACTATACCTTGTACACAAGATGCCTTGGACTGCTTGAATGGGAGCAAATGGTTCTCAGTGTTGGATCTTCGCAGTGGATAGTATCAGATCCTGATGGCCTCGGAAGACCATGAGAAAACAGCCTTCATCTGTCTCTTGGAGTTCTATGAGTTTCTGAGGATGCCACAGGGGAAATCGTGTGCCCCGGCCACCTTTCAGCGACTGATGGAACGTGCAGCGAGAGATATGAATTTGCTGGAATGCCTGGTGTACTTGAACAATGTCATTGTGTTTGGGAGCACCTTAGAGGAGCATGAGAACTGACTGTTTAAAGTGTTAGACCAACTGGAAGACTTCAGCCTCAAGCTGTCCATTGACAAGTGGCAGTTTTTCCAAACCTCCGTGAAGTATGTGGGGCACGTAGTATCTACAAAAGGGCTAGAGACTGATTCCAGTAAGGTTGAAGCACTGAATACTTGACCCCAGCCCCATAATCTGAAAGAACTACATTTCCTGGGGTTCTGTGGCTGCAACCGCAGGTTTAGAAAAGACTATTCCAAGGTGATTCACCCACTCTTGAACCTTACCCAGGGTTACACTCCTACCAATCGTAAATACAAAAAAGGGGCCATTAAAGAACCCGAAAAAGTATACTTCCGCTCAGCTGAACTCTTCGTGCCCAGATGGATGCCCGACTGTGAAGCAGCCTTCCATGAGATCATATACCAGCTCACTCATGCCCCCATCCTTGCCTATGCTGACCCCATCAAACCCTATGTGCTGCATACGGACGCTAGTCTGCAGGGTCTAGGAGTGGTGCTGTATCAAGACCATGAAGATGGCCTGAGACCAGTAGCTTTCACCAGTAGGAGCTTGACCCCATCCTAACGAAACTACCCTGTGCATAAGTTGGAGTTCCTTGCGCTAAAATGGGTGATCGTTGATCAGTTTCATGAATACCTCTATGGGGCAAAGATATTGGTGAAGACTGACAATAACCTGTTGACCTATGTACAGACTTCAGCTAAGTTAGATGCCACTGGACACTGGTGGCTTTCTGCGTTATCAACCTATGATTATGCTGTCGAATATAGGCCGGGCCTGAACCATATTGATGCTGATGCCCTATCATGAAGGCCCACTTCCAAGAGTGATTGGGTCAGGCTGTCTGAACCTGACATTCGAGTATTGTGCCAAAAGTTTGACAGAGATGAACAGATGTCTGCGGACACAGTGGACTGTTTAGTAGATTGCTTGGGCCCTTCTGACACCTACATACCAGCTGCTTATTGCCACTTCTCTGCTCTAGATATTAGTGTCCTACCTCAATTTGACAATGACAGCATTCAGATGGCTCAATCCCAAGATCCTATGATTCAGCCAGCACTTGATTCCCTGCATGCGGGGAAAGATGTGTCTAAATTACGTTCCATTGACTTGCAAACTGCTTTATTGTTTAAAGAAGGCCCCAGATTGAAGTTGCTCAATCAGTTGTTGTATAGCGAGACAGTAGATCATAGTGGCAAAGTAGACAAGGAACAATTGGTACTGCCCACAGCCTTTGAAGATTTGGTACTGAGTTCCCTCCACAATCATATGGGGCACCTCGGTATTGACAGAACCCTTGATCTAATACAATCTCACTTCTACTGGCCCAAAATGGGGGCCAATGTTGAGCACCATGTAAAGACTTGTAGTCGCTGCCTGCAAAGAAAAGCCCTGCCTCAGAGGGCTGCCCCCCTTGTTAATATTACTACCAGCACCCCAATGGAACTAGTTGCATAGACTTCCTGTGTTTAGAACCTGATCAGCGGAACACTGGCAATGTGTTAGTGGTTATGGATCATTTCATACGGTATACACAAGCTTTTCCCACCAAAGATCAAAAGGCATCTACCATGGCCAAGGTGCTAGTGGGAAATTTCTTCATCCACTATGATGCCCCCTAGCGGATCCACTCTGACCAAGGCAGAGACTTTGAGAGTCGACTAATCAAAGAAATGCACTCTCTATGGGGGGGTGCAAAAGTCAAGAACCACCTCCTATCACGCAGGGAGACCCTCAACCAGAACATTTTAACCGCACCCTTCTAGACACGCTGGGCACCCTCCACCCAAAAGACAAGCATAACTGGAGCCAGCAGATTAGCACCTTAGTACGCACATACAATTGCACAAAAAATTATGCTACTGGGTTCTCCCCCTACTGCCTCATGTTTGGGAGAGAGGCCCGGCTGCCAGTTGATGTCTGTTTTGGGGTCTCTCCAGATGGGGTCCGAGCCGAAAACTACTTGCAGTATGTACAAAAACTGAAAGCTCAATTGAACCATACTTATCAACTGTCCCAGACAATGGCCGACAAGAGAAATCTAGCCAACAAAGAGTGGCATGATACAAAAGGAAAGGCTCAAGAGCTTCGACCTGGAGACTGTGTGTTGTTACGCAATTTGGGACTGCATGGTAAACACAAAATTGCTGATCCGTGACACCATCTTCCCTCATGTAGTAGTTGGAAAGTTGGGTGATTTACCTGTGTACAAGGTGCGCCCAGAGAACAACTCCAAAGCTGTCAAGACCATGCACTGTGCTACCTATTGGCCAAGTCATAATTGCTACGTATTGCTACCTATTGGCCAAGTCATAATTGAGGCTGAACAATCAGAGATTTGATTCCCCTGGGCCAGTGACTCATGCTGCTGCAAGGAAGAGACAGAGTCAACCTACCCCAGTGGATACAGATTTAATGATCCCCCCCCCAGCAGGTCCAGACTGATAGTGATTGTCAGTCAGATGCTGTTGTTAGTGAGTGTGACAATGCCTAGTACCCCTCCTATGAATTGAGTCAGTTGTTTTGAGGAAAACCTATGACTGATTGCGGGGATGAAGCTGGGCCTTCTGGACTGCCTTACCCCCCAGCTTCTTCCTTGGAGCCAATGCTCCCAGAAAGTGAAGTGCAAAGTATCACGTCTGAAGATGCTGAGTCTCTGTGTATTGTGGAACTGTATGATTTGCCTGAAGGAGGGGCTGATGGTTTGAGTCTTTCTGGTGACATACCAGAATTTGAAGAACACTATGAGAGTGCGGACAGCCCCCCTTCAGTGCCTCAAAGTTTGATTTTGCATGAGCCTTCACAGAATGAGTCAGGTGTTGTAGAAACAGAGCCTGCAGAGCAAGTAGCCGACAGTGCCCCAAGTTTGGACGTTCCCATCCAGGCAGAGGCACCCCTCACAAGTGACGAGAGTCCCCAGACCAGTGCTGAGAGTACAGAGACTGTAGTTGTCCCCCTCTGAAAGACTGGCTGAGCTGTCAAGCCTGTAGTACGCTTCAGTTTATGATTCTCCTGGGAAGCCAGTGGATTTGCCTCTCAGTTTGGTCCACAAAGGGGTTTATCTTTCTCAGAGCTCACTGCCTAAACTGAGCCTAAGTGCCAATTCCAGGTTGATTGTTCTGCCTTCTAGGTATGGTGCCCCTGCCCCTTCTAGCCCCAAGTTAGCTGATAGGGAAGGACTCCCTCTTACATTGTTCAATGTACAAGAAGTTATTACTTGATTCCGCATAGTAAAGTGTGAATTACCTGTGTGAAATATGCATGATTTATTGTCAGAATGGATATAGTATTGTATAATGTAGAGAATATGTATAGTAAAAGGTATAAGTTGACATTGACTGATGCATCAGATGTCACTTGCATAACATGCTAATGGTATAAATGTCTCGTATAGTTTGCATTTACAATATTGTGATGGTACAGACTTGACGTGGACGCTAAGTTTTCTCCATGCAGGGAAGGGTGTAACCCCCCCTACAAATGGGGATTCCCGAAAAGTCTTCCTTGAGCTTGCCTAAATGCTCACTGCCAGGCTGGTGTCCTGCATTTTAGCAGTTTAAATGTAATTGTCAGAGAGTGCCTGTACAGCCTCTGTGTACTGTCTCTTTAAGAGCTGCCTGGATTGCAGCCATAAGAAATCTGAGAGAGAGTTCTGTTGAAAGATGTAACTATTTGCTGAAAATCATTTAGAGTGATAATGATAATGTAGTTTGTCTAACCTGCCTTCTTTGCAGCAAGGACTGTTTTGTTTATCTCCACTGTCTTGATCCTGGACTGCCAGATTGGACCAATTAGTACTGGTGGGACCTAAAATGGAGCCAGACTACAACAGCTGTCTGGAGTCAAAATCTGTAGGAATTGTAGCTTTGAGCTTTTGGCGCCTTGTTGCACCTGAAGGGGGAGCACTTTGTTGTGACTGACAGACAGATCAGCCAGCCGAACCTTTTGGATTCTGAGAGAAGTCCCAGGCTTGCTGGCAGTTGAGTCAGATCTAAGTTGGGAGCTGAAGAAGCAACAGCTTGAGACATTCAAGCAGCCGTCTGAGTAGTTTTGCGCGGGAGAACTGTGGAAAGGCCTGAGTTGTGGCCTACATGTCTGCCTGCTGCCCCTGAGAGGGAGAAAAGAGACATATTTCGGACTAAATCCGATTTTGTGAGAACAAAGTAAGCCACTGATTTTCTACCAGGCTCATATCTGAAGATCGAAGATTTTGCTGAATGCGATCAGCCTGTCAGGATTTCCAGCTGCTTTTGAATCCCCGGTTTGTGCAGAGACTCTGCAATCGTGAACGGAGAATGGTTTGCCGGGTACAGTAGAATTTCCTTACATGTAAATGTGCTATGAGTTGTTAGTGGGTCGTGATTTGGTTCCCCACTGTGTGAACTGTGTTCTGCTTGCTGGAAGCTGTATCCAGCCCAAAACGGACTGTATTTGAATTTGTCTCCATTTGGCTGGGGCTTTGCCATACTGGCCCAGCCAGACTACCTGCTGCACAGAGAAAGCCATTGACGAGAGACCTGCCTAGAGATCAGCCCCCTGCTCCACGCTTGAACAAGAACGACGTCTCAGCGATTCGTGTGGGCTCTGCTTCTCCTGACACTCCAGATTAACCACCTGCTGTCTCGATTTTCATCCAGTCTGTGTCCAGTGTTGGGTGTCATGAGTAATCATCAGGGTAGCTCCCTGCAACAACAGCCTAATCTAAAAGTGTGTCATCTGATTGTCTTCTTGTTTTCTTTTCACGAACTGAGCCCTCCGGCTCCGGATTACAAATAGTGTGTGTTGTGCATGTTGTTTTCTTCCATCACAGGGCCCCAACCAGCTGCAACATTCCTGGCTAGCCCACCATTCTGCATCTGGGTACCCAGAGTGTGTGACTGTTTATGGACCCTGAAGTGCATGCATAACTGTTTGATTGACAGAGCCTTTAAGCAAATTAATCTGATTACGCCCCTCCCTTGTTCAAGTCCTTTAAATAAATCAGATCTAACTCTTTTTTGCATTTACCCTGACTGTGGTTCCAGTTTGTGCAAGTGTACTGTACTGCTGTTATTTGCTGTGTATAACCTTGTTTTACAGGGGGTCCCAAGGACCGAGCTAGAGGAAAGCCCTGGTGGTAAGTGCAAACAGTGTGGGTACTTGTGTGGTGTATCAGGAGTATTGTGAAAGTGATTATTGTGTATTGTTCTGGCCAGTAGTAAGGAAAGAGGGGGGTTACAGTGTCCTGGAGGGCTGTGCCCAGGTTAGCTTGACCACTACCAACTCTGACCTCCGTGTGGAGGCACCCGTTTCAGAACTTAGGCCTCTTAACCTGCTACTAGCCAAGCAGGCAGGGGTAGTAGCCCTTGGGATTGCACCACCTAGGGGTTACATGTGTATAACAGTGAGAGTATCACCAGCATGTGTATAACAGGTTGAGTACCACCGGTATGTATACAGCAGTGAGAGTACCACCAGCATATGTACAGCTGTGAGAGTACCACCAGCATGTGTATAACAGCGAGAGTACCATCAGCATGTGTACAGCAGTGAGAGTACCACCAGCATGTGTATAACATTGAGAGTACCACCAGCATGTGTATAACAGTGAGAGTACCACCAGCATGTGTATAACAGGTTGAGTACCACCGGTATGTATACAGCAGTGAGAGTACCACCAGCATATGTACAGCTGAGAGAGTACCACCGGCATGTGTATGACAGCGAGAGTACCACCAGCACATGTATAGCAGTGAGGGTACCGCCAGCATGTGTACAGCAGTGAGAGCACCACCAGCATTTGTATAACAGTGAGAGTACCACTACCATGTGTATAACAGTGAGAGTACCACCAGCATGTGTACAGTAGCATGCATAGTTTATAAATCAGGGTGAGTAGACCAGCCCAGTGGTGTGGTGTGGTGAGCTTTGGCACTGGTTTTCACACCACCTACCACACTGGTGGCTCAGGTTCAGAAACGGATATTGGTTGCTTGGGAGCCACCTGTGAGAGAAAGAGACCGGTATAGAGGGGCAGGTTAGGCCACAACAGGACATAAAATACTGATTAAACAGTAAGGAAAAAAAAGGTCAGTGTGAGTATCATCACTGCACTCAGGCAGCACTGCCACAGTAAAGCCCTTTCCACAAACCAGTTCTAGAAAACATGTACAGTATTTCGGTTGTAACAGGCAATACTAACAGTAAGTGTAATTTCATTGGTCTGAATTTCATTATTATTTGTTTTGTTATTTTAGTAAAGAACAACAGAAAAATCAGAAGCATTCCAAATCAGTGTGGGAACAGAGGACCAGTGAGATGAGACGGCATAACATGATGGCCAGCCAGGAGGCCCTGTACAATGAGCTAGCCCCAGAAGATAGGTGGAAGGTGTCCTATGCCAGGCACATGCGGCCGGACATGAAGACACATTTAGACCGGCCATTGGTGGTGGACCCACAAGAGAACCGCAACAACAACACCAACAAGACCAGGACAAATGAGCCCTCCATGGACCACAGACTAAGCCAACAGAGGGCAGAAGACTTCCTCAGGAAACAGGCCCGCTACCACGAGCGGTCACGTGACTCAAACAGTACTAGGGCTTATGAACGAGTTGATTCAGTTGGAATGGACCTCAGAAGGCAAAGGAGTAACAGTAAAGAAGGGGACCCTATCCGGGACAATCAGTCTCGGGACTCTGACTACCATGGAAGGGAACGGGAGGGGAACCAGGACAGGGTTTCCAGAGAAGGTGACTGTGAAAGGAACAGGGGAAGTGATTCTCATAGGCGGCATCAACACAGGCAGGGTGGGAGCAAGGATGGTAGGAGTGTGTCCCCTAGGGGAGGGGAGGGGGACCGGGACCATCGTCGGCACAGGGTTCATCGCCGGCTGGGAGAAGAAGGGAGCAGTATGGAGGATAGCAGCAAAGGAGAAAGGCGCTCCCGACCAAGACCCAGCCGAGATGGTGGACCTGGAGGTGAGAGTGATCAACCTGATGGGGAACGGCGACGACGGCATCGGCATGGTGCACAGTCTACATATGACACAGATGCAAAAAAGGATGATAAGGAGAGGAGACATCGACGTAGAAAGTATGTACCTTGTAATTTTGTCTTCATTACATTTTCTGTTATGACTGGATGAATGCTCAACATAGGTTGTGATCACCCTGGCTTTGTATTTGGCTATTTACTACACTTATAGTGTCTCCAGACCAGTTTTGGGTGATGTAATATAGATCTTCCAAGAATCAGTCTTCACCATTCATTACTTCATGGGTCTGTGCCGGAGGTGCTAGGACCTCACAGCAGTGTACAGCTTTAAAATTCTTGAGCTAGGGGACCAACATTGGGAATGATGCTGCCCACGAGGCGGGCATGTGGACTGGCCAGTAACCGACGCCGGCCCCCTTCTCTTCTCAGTTCTGTTCTTCACACCATCTATGTCACATTCTGTGGGAGCGTTTGCCATCTTTTCAGTCTGTCTCTGCTAGTTCAATGCCATAACCTCTCTTTACGCATTTTTTACAGCACCGCTAGTCTCCTCTATCCTTTACAGAGCCGGACTCTATTTTTTTGCTGGTTTTTATTATTTTTCCAAATTCAGTCATGTCTGGGTCTCAGGGGCCTCAGAAGTCAAAAAGAAGACAGATTCTCCCCCTGTGCATCAGTGCCACTGTGGGAGAAATATGTCCTTCCGGGATCGACATGACCGTTGGATCTGCCTTGGAGAGCAACATGACATGGACCATTATGATACCTGTTTCTCCGTGGATTTCCACACACTTGAAATTCACGAATTGAAGTGGAGTCCTTTGCCTGCAAGTTTTGGAGGCAGAGTCGCATGAGGGACTCCAAGAGTAGTATACGTACTAAGGGAGACCAGGCCTATTCTGCTTCTCATCTTGCCAAGACAAAGAGCCTTGGGGAGGGGTCTGTAGGACAGCTGGCACCTTCCAAGGGGTTGGTTACAAACCCATCCCTGTCCAGAGACCCTGTAGTGCATGGATGCCCCCGGTGATGAGATTGGAGCTATATTCTTTGCCTCTACCGGTGGGCTTCTGGGGTCACGGTCTGGTGCCGTGTCAGCTTTGGTACTGAGGCTGGTGCCAGTGAGTGGAGTGGTGCTGCCTGCGCGACCAGGCCTCCCTCCTGATGTTGCTTGTGGTGCTAGGAGAGGGAAGGTTTCTGGAGTTAGCAGGCCAGCAGAGATCATCTGGATTTGGTCCCTTGTGCAGTCAGATGATGCAGTTGATGGGGACTGGGATGGTCATAAGTGGCTTCTGGGTGTTGACAATGAAAAGGGTCTTTCTGGGCCTAGTTCTAGGTCAGTGTTGTCTTCAGCGCTGTCTCTGGCTGTTTCCCAGTCTGGTGCTCGTCACAGTGCCATCCCCTTCTGTTGAGCAGCACCAGGAACAGCCCCAGTGCTGATTCTGGCACCGGGAGGGGGGGATAGGTGCTAGACGTGGTGCCGGGCAGGGCTCCAGTGCCCCCCTCTGTGCCGGGTCTGACTCTGCAGCTTATCGCAGTGCCAAGGGGGATTCTGCTACCACTAGCAGTGCCGGGCTGTCCCTCAGCTCAGGTTCTCAAAGCTGAATCTGTCGCGAGGCCTAGCCCAAGGGGCAGAGGCCATTCTAGTGAGGTGGGGGCTGGCAGATCTAGGTCAGCACCTTGCTCCATGGCCAGAGTTTGTGGCAGCTCTGGCAGGAGTCGTAGTGCTGACTCAGATCCTCTGGCCTCCCTGGAACCATCTGGGCCTGTCATAGGTGGGTATAGAGGCCAACTTCTGGGACCTATATGGCTCCAATCTCCCTGCCTGGGGGTTGCCCTCCCACAGGCACCACCTAGACCACCCCTCCATGGTTGGTCGTTCTCAGGTGGACGAGTAGGTCAGGCCCTCCTTTCGACTGAGGTCCCCGTACGTTCTTGTAGCTGTGGCAGAGGAACTGGCCCAATCTGCCATGACTTTCTTCTGTTTCCTCCTCTGCCTTCCCCTCCTGTCTCCCAGGCATTTCAGGTCCTGTGGGGCCCTTGACCTAGGACCAGTTCAGAGCGTCAGTGAATGCGTTTCCCACTTACCTTAGAGCACTAGACCAGGCTGTTTTCCAGTCTGAGACCCAGGCACCACCATCTCCTGAGACCAGCTCCTTGTCATCCTCATCTTCCTCCTCTAGGGAAGAGGACTCTTCCCTTCATCTCTTTTCAGATGTTGAGTACTTTCCAATACCAGCAGTTCCTTGCGGAGATGATGAGGGAGCTGCGACTAGACCATTTTTCAGGCTGCAGTCCTGCTTGTTTGACACTGTCCTTCCTTGGGGAGTACAGTCAGTACTATTCAGTCTTACCTGTGTGGCCTAGGCCTTTTGCAGTAGTGTCTAGAGACATCTGGCTTTGTCCCTCTGCGCCCTCTCCAGCCCCAAGGTATACCCAGTGTAGGTACTGCACACCCAGGGGTTCTTCAGGAACCATGCCACACCCCACTTCTGGGGTCCAGCTCCTGGTCACCCCCTCTTGGTATAGGCACCCAGTACGTGACCGTCCCATGGAATCAGACTCTGCACAGTTTGATGTCTGGGGCTGAAGGGTTTTCTTGGCAGCCTGCATCATGTTGTGCATCTCAGTACACCAAGCTCACCAGGTGTCTTATGGCAGGCACCTGTGAGAAATGCTAGGACAACTCCTGGTGTCCATGTCAGACAGTGAGGAAGCCAGACAGGCCATACATTTTTCTGCCCAGGGCCTGGAGCTGGCAAGACACCAGGTGATGGTGTCCTACAATGCTAGTGAGGTAGCCTCCACATTGGTAGGAACTGTAGTCTGCATTAGGTGGATGGCATGGCTTCATTTCTCTAGGTTGTCACCCTTGGTCTGGCATAGGGCGATTGCCTCATGGTTCCAGGGGACCCAGTTCTTCTCCCACAGGGCCAGGCATGAGTTTGTGGAGTGCCTTCCTGATCCCAGGCCTTGGTATTCTCTGCCTGCTCCTGACTAGCCTCCAGCCTCACCAGGCCTGTAAGGGGCCCCTCTTCTTTGTGATTTTTTCTCCCCCACAGGAGGCTGTGAGAATAACCATTTCCCTCAGGGTGAGCCAACACTGCCGTTGGTGGTAAGCTTAGCACTCTGACCCATGAAGTAATGGATGGTGAAGATTGATTCCTGGAAGATGTGAAAATTACGTAGTCACCGTAATTCTTGATCTTCCAGAATATCTTCACTATTCATTACTGCAACCCGCCCATCATCCCCCTCAGTGGCCAGGCATTTGGACAGCTTTCCTGTCTTTCTTGTCTCTTGCTATCTTCCTTCTGCCTCTTCTGCTAGGTACATCAATTTAAAAAAATAAATAAATAAGAGAGACAGCAGAGGGAAAAATCCACTTCAGGGCTTTCCTTAGCTCCTCGGTGAGCCCTTTCAGCTGGTCTAAAAAAAAAAAATTATTACATAAAAATTATATTTCTGTATCTGTTTCAATCCCTTGTCACCTCTTTGTGTTCCTCAAAGAAATAAGCTTGTTTGCTGTTGAAGACGCCCTTTCTCCCCTTCTTGTATTTTTTTAAAAGAAAAGGAAAAGAGGGAATACTCGTAGGAAGACAGATGTATGAGAAGATCAGGAGAAATATGCTGGAATCTTAGCCCAGATTCCTTTGCCTGGTATAACTGTCCCTTCTTTTGGTAGTAAGTCTACTGCGCTGCCAGTCCAGCCAGCCTACTACATTTTTCTTTCACTTACTTCCTTCTCTCTAGGGAATAAAAAAAAAAAAGAAGAAATGGTAAGAAAATAATTTCTTTCAGTTGGACTTCTTCCTCCTAGCATGGATCCTCTCCTCCCAACTTTTTTTCCACCCCCTTCCTTGGCCTTTGAACTCCTAGGTGTCTCCTCTTCAGTTGAAGAACCTTTGAACTTCATGGAGGGTATCTCTTGCATCAGGAAACTTTTCTAGCTAGCAGTCTACAAGGGGCCACCCACCTCCCATATAAACATGGGTGTCCCCATGGCCTCCTTAGTTCTTTTCCCACCGTCGACCATTGCACGTCAGACTCCACTGAGATATCACTGCTTCAGTTGACTGCCAAAACTTTCTATTTTTTTTTCCTTCTCACCCTAGTTTGTTCATCACTTTATTTTTAAAGATATTTTTAATTTTCATTTATGACAACCCACCCTGAGAAACTCTTCAGATACTGCGGGTGCGGTAAGAAGATTTTCAACATGGACAACACCTGTGTCTGTTGTCTCGGAGAGGCCCATGATGTTAAAGCCTGCAAGATCTGCCCCGGCTTCAACCAGGCTACCCAACAGCGCTGCCAGAAGGTCCTTGAGTCGTTCCTACTAGAACACAAGGTTGCCAGAATGGAGCGGGAGTTCTAGGCAAGAAGCTCCTCCATCTCTCCAGCTCCTTCCTCAGGCTCTCACTCCTCCAAGGCCAGGGACAAATCATCCAGCAAACACAAGCAATGGGAGAAGTACAGGAGTGGAAAATCCTCCAGCCCGTTCAGTCGTAAACTGCGCGCTGGCCCTGCTGGGTATCCAACTGCTTTGGTGGTGGCCCCCACTGCGACCCTCACCCTCTCCTCCATGGGGTAGGCTTTGCCAGTGCACTCCACTGGGCCTTTCTCAGCTGGCTCAGGCCTATCGGTGTCTTGCCTTTTCCTGCTCCCGCCAATGTTCCAACCCCTGCCATCCAATTCCTTTCTTGCTCAGGGGCACGACCAGGGAGTTTCAACGGACCTGTTTTGGCCGGTGATGCTTCATCAGTATTGGGCCTCCTCACGCCTCCACTGACCTTCCCACCCCTGCTGCTTAGTCCCCTTCTTGGCCAGGGAGTGTCACTGGGCCTGTCTCAGCCAGCAATGCACTGTCGGTGACGTGCCTTTCGACGCCCCTGCCAATGCTCCAGTCCTGTCGTTCTGCCCCCTTCTTGCATGAGGGCATGAGGGCAACAGCCAGGGAGCTTTGCCAGACCAGAGTCATCCAGCAATAGCCTATTGATGTCAGGCTTCTCTCCTCCCCTATCGACTTCTGTGGAGTCAGCCCCCCCATCAATGCCACAGAGCATCACGTCAGCCCTGAGGCCTTCTTCGATGATGCTTCAGTCTGCACTGCCGACGCCAGGGTGCAGCCCCCCCATTGGCACCGCAGGTCCCTCCAGCAATGCCACTTACCATTGATGCCCACATGATGCTTACCTCTTTTTGGGAGTTTATGCATCACCTTGCTCCTCTTCTATATCCATTGATGCAGGGGCCTACTAGACCAACTCCTGAGTTGACGTCTTCCATGTCAACACGCCCCACTTGCTCTCGGGCATCAATGTCTCCATGCCCTTTTCAGAGCCAGGGGATGAGTACCATCCTGACTTCCTCCCCCCTTGGATGGGCGATGAGGATGATGGAGCTAGGAGCCCCAGGTCTTCCTCCACAGTTTCCTCAGGGGGTGAGAACTCCACCAAGTATACCCCCTCGAGGTCCCCCCCCAATGAACTCTCCTTCATCTCAGTGATGAAGCAGCTTCAAACTGCTATGGGGTTTGATGCTGAGGAGCAGGATGTTACCAGGAGGAATCTGGCTGAATATCTGAAACTGCTAGACTCCCCATCCCCCCGATTATTCCTCCTCTGCTGGTGGCTTTCGAAGATGCAACCATGGCTGCCTGTTACAGGCCAAGTATGATTATGGCTGTGTCCACAAAGACAGACAGATTGTACCAGGCTCCCACAGGGAAGCCTTTTTTCGAAGAGCACTCTCAAGCAGATTCAGTGGTGATAAATGCTGCCTATGATAGGTCCAAGAGACCTAGGCACCTCAGCTCTCTTGCTGCAGATAAGGAGCCCAGAAAGCTGGACCTTCTGGGCAAAAGTGCCTATGCCTCTGCCACACTGACCTTCAGGGTTATGAATTACATTACCCATATGGTCTAGTATCAGGACACCCTCTGGAGAAAGGCCAAAGCTGCAGCTCAGGCCCTTCTAGAGGGTCCCCAGAGGCAGGAACTACTTAAGGTCCTCCAGTTTGGGGAAGACGTGGACAAACACCTTTAAGGTCGGGCTATGATGTGGCCGATAACTGCTAGAATTGCTGCAGTTGGCATCTGCTTGAGAAGGCATTCTTGGCTCAGGCTGTATGGGTTTGATACTGACGTACAACAGTCCATCCTGAATGCCCCCTTTAGAGGTTACAAGGTCTTTGGGGGTAGATGTGTAGGACGTCCTTTCTGACCTGCAGGCCTCAGGCAGGATTCTGTGGTCAGTTAACTCATTATATCACACCCAGCCAAAGAGTAATCAGAGGGTGCCCTTTTATCATGCTGCCCCTACCGCCACCACTGGGAAGGCTCCCTAAGGGGGAGGAGCGACCTCCACCACAGGGGCCGCCTCAGCATGACTCTTTCTTAGACCCCCACCCTCCAGCAGCACAGGAGGTGGTGGTAGGGGGTCATGTCTCCCTCCACCTGTCCAGGTGGAGTGAGATCACACAACAGATGTTTGGTTCCTGCAGCACATAGAGCAAGGTCACACACTAGAACTTCTAGAGTGGCCTCCAGATCTACCTCCAATTCATCCAAGTTACCTTCCAGACCCCGTTTTAGTGTTGCTGTGGGAAATTTGCACATTGCTGCAGAAAAGAGCCATAGAGCCTGTTCCAGAGGAGCAGAGGAACAGAGGATTCTATTCCCACTTCTTTCTAGTCCCCAAATTCACAGTGGATTTATGGCACATAATGGACCTGAAAAACCTGAACTTTTACATCCAGTACAAGAAGTTCAGGATGGTGACCCTTCATGGTCTGCTGCCTCTCCTGCACCAGGGAGACTGGATATGCTCCCTCGACATGCAGGATGCATACCTGCATATCAAGGTGTATGCTACCCACAGGCAATACCTCAGGTTCCACTTCCAGGGGTAGCACTACCAGTTCAGAGCATTGCCCTTTGGCATGTCCTCTGCACCACAGGTCTTTACTTAATGCTTGGTGGTGGTTGCAGCAGCCCTGAAGAGGGAAGGAGGGACTGTACATCTTTCCTTACCTAGATGACTGGTTGCTCAAAGCACAGTCCAGGGAATAGCTGCTCCAGACCCTAGCGCGGAGCAGGCAGTTGTTTCATGCTCTGGGGATCACGGTCAATCTGCCCAAGTCAGTCCTGACCCATTATCAGTGTCTACAGTACATAGGGACACTACTGGACATAGCTCAGGGCTTTGCTTTCCTACCGCAGGACAGGGCACACCACCTGATTACTTAGGCCCAGCTGCTTTACAACAGCAGATATGTCACGACCAGAACCTTCCTGAGGCTCTTAGGCCTGATAGGTGCAGCCATTATCACAGTTCCCCTAACCAGGCTACACATGAGGATCCCCCAATGGACATTAAGGGTCCGGTGGGATCAATGCACCGACGACTTAGAACAGCACGTTCTAGTCTCCTCCCCAGTCCAAAAGGAGCTGCTGTGGTGGATGGAACCCAGCAATTTGTTGAAAGGGTTCCCTTCCTCGTTCCCTTCCCTCAGCAGATCATCACCACAGACACTTCAAGGTGGGTCTGGGGGGACTCATCAAACTCAGGGAACATGGACCTCCACAGAGGCTGCCCTCCACATAAACGTCCTAGAGATGAGGGCCATTCTGTGTGCTTTACGAACCTTCCAGATCCATCTGTCCCAGGGCCATCTGCTGGTGCAGAAGGACAACATCCGTGTAGTACCCTCTGTGTTGGGAAGTGATGAGAGTCTGTTACTGGGCTCTAGAACACGGTCTAGAACTGTCGGCCATCCATGTTTCAGGCATCCAAAACATCCTGACGGACAGGCTAAGCCAGTCGGTCTTGGATGCACGAGTGGGAGCTGCTGATCTTGGTTGTGGAGGACCTGTTCGACAGGTGAGGTCTTCAAGAGTTGGACCTTTTTTGCGGCCCCACTTAAAATAAAACTGCTGCATTTCTGCTTGCTCACTCCAGGGCCTGGAGTTTTTTGGCAAGACACATTGCCCCTCTCTTGGAAAGGGAGGTTTCTTTATGCCTTTCCTCCCTTCCCTCTAATCCAGAGGGTGCTGATCAAACTGCAGATGGAAGGGGCCACTGTGATCCTCATTGCCCCTTCTGGCCTCGTCTGATCTGGTTTCACTTACTACAGTAACTGGCAGTGGAACCTCCAGTGCACCTGTCTCTGTGCAAAGGCTTGCTATTAGCCGGTCTGGTGGCGCATAGGTCTGAGGTGCTGGATGCCACACCTCGAACCACACCAGTGACCCGGGGTCGGGAACAAGCCCGGGTTGCCGGGGATCAGCCGAGAAGGAGAGGGTTGAGCATCTGTAGGACAGCTCTCCTCTCCAGGGGAGGGTGGAGGTTTAGAGTGGCGCCTGGTGGCAACCAGGTGGTGGTGCATGGTAGCTCAGAGTACATGGGGATCACGGGGGCAGACGGCGGCTGCACAGTGTTGGTGCACATGCACTGCGACATCCCAGACGTCATTGCACACCCGCACTGAAAGGAAAAAGGAGAAAAAGAGGAATCCTCCGGTGCGATGAAGCCTCAGACTACTGAAGCCGCACTGGACACACCAAGGATTCTCCCTCCAGTCTGGATCACCAGGAACTCCCCAGTGTGCGGGGTACATACCCGCTGGGTCGAGACCTGGGTTGTGTGCAGGGGGACGAGGTTGAGAATGGGAGCTGCGGACGGTGGGACACCGGAGGTCATTGGGCGAAAGGGGAACCAAAGGCAACACCCCAGCTGAGGAGGTAGGAGCATAAAAGTACAAATATAAAAAAAAAGCAAAGGCTTGCTATCACAAGAGTAAAGCACCCTGGTCCATCCTGACCTCAAGTCACTCTGTCTTCATGCATGGCCCCTGAAGACATAGCCTTGGCTAGATTTGGGGTGCCCCAAAGGTTTACTGATGCCCTGATGGCCGCTAGGAAGCCCTCCACCAGGGCCACTTTATTCCATGAAGTGGAAGAGTTTTGCTCTGTGGGTGGCTTCCCATCATTTGGACCCTTTCACTTATCTAGTGAATCACATTTGGGAGTATTTGCTGTCCCTATCAGATTCTGGCTTGTGGTACTCCTCCGTTAAGGTGCACCTGTCATCTATTTCAGTCTTCCATGTGCCTGTTGAAGGCTGTATGGTGGCACAACTTGAGGTGTCCCATGCCATTTTGAGAGGCATTCTTTATCTGAAGCCTCTCATCTGCAGTACAGTCCCATTCTGGGACCAGAATTTTGTGTTAGAGAAACTTACTTGGGCTCCTTTTGAGCCGACTGCAACATGCGAGCTATGCTTTCTGTCTTGGGAAGCATTATTTTTAGTTTCCATTACTTCGGCTCAGAGGATTTCCGAGCTTCAGGCTCAGATATGTGAGCCTTATTTGATTTTCCACAAAGACAGGGAGTCTTTGCACACAGATCCTAAGTTTCTTCCTAAGGTGGTGTCTGAGTTTACTATAAATCAAACCATCCACCTGCCTATTTATTATCCAGAGCATGCCAATCCAGGGGAAGCATTGCTCCATACTCTAGATGTGCTTAGAATCCTCCGCTACTATACATACCATACAAAGTACTGCAGGAAATCTTCACAGCTGTTTGTTTCCTTCACCCCTGGGAAAGAGGGTGTTCCGGTTTCTAAACAGTGTTTGTCCAAATGGTTGGCCAACTTTATTACTTTTTGTTACAGGACATATGATAAGGAACTCCCTGGGGTTGTGCATGGCCATTCAACCAGAGGCATGGCCACTGCTGTTGCCTGTCTCAGGAACGTGTCCTCTGCAGAGATTTGTGCTACTGCCACATGAATTGTCCACACTTTCTTTAAACACTACGGTCTGAACATTGCCTCTAGAAGAAGAGCAGGCTTCGCCTGGCTGTACTTCAAAGCCTCCTGTCTTAAGCCTGAAGCCTTCAGCCACCCAGACTGTCTCTCTGTCAGGACTGCTTGGGACTCATTCCATAGATGTGGCCTTACTGTAACAGTAGATCTTCGAGAGGATCTGTTGCATCAGGCCATGCCATCCCACCCCCCATCTCCCTTGGCATTAGGGCTTCTCTATCTCTCCAGGACAGTGTACTTTTTGTTTCACCTTTCTTCATGGTGGGAACCTCTAGCTCCCCCTCGATTCCACAGCGGGACATCCTCTGTATTTGGTCTCCAGTGGGAAAACTGAGGAGGGCATGGGGCTGCCCAAGTTTATATGGGAGGGACAATGTCGGGTGATGTCGTCATGGGCGGCCCCTTGTAGACTGTTAGCTAGAAAAGTTTCCTTGTGGTTCTAGTGCCTGGTGGCTATAGTTCCATAGGTGTGGCCTGATGCAAGAGATCCTCCCGAAGATCTACTGTTATGGTATGTTCTTACGTAACTATACGTTAGTAACATATTCTCAGGGCCCCTAGCTCTACTGAAATTACTGTGCTTTCAGGAAACGGGGAATTCCTCAGAAAATTTCATCCAATATTTTTACGTTGGTTATAGGGGATCTCTGAGTCCTTGACCCCTTGTGAGGCATGTAATCTACAGGAAAACATAAGTAAATTGCCCTGGAGTTCAAGCAAGCTCTATTGAACACTTTGCTTTCTTACTGAGAGTTTGTGGATTCCTGCTACACTCTCTGCCGTGGCAGGTTCTCTTTCCTGTCCAGTTTGTCCTGGTCATTATTTAACCCACTGCCTAGGACCTCCCTCCCAACCTCTTCCTTCTCTCCTCTGGTAGCCAGATTTTATTGCTTTGTTCTTTTTATAATCTATATTCTTTTTCTGTCCCTTGAGCAACCTTGCCCCCTCCTTTCTCTTTTCTTACACTTTATTTCCTTTCCTGGCAAGCAGAACTGAGAGGAGCAGGGGGCCTGTGTTGGTTACTGGCCAGTCCATGAGCGCCACGTCATTCGTCCACCTTGTGGGTGGTGAGTACCCGACATCGGTTCTCTAGCTCAAGAATTTTAAAGCTATACCCTCCAGCAGGGTCCTAGCTCCTCTAGCACAGACCCATGAAGTAATGAATGGTGAAGATATTCTGGAAGATCAAGAATTACAGTGAGTAAGTAATTTTCATTTCACACCCCAGAAATCCCTCACTATGCTTAACTACTGCAATTCAGCCTGCAGGTCTGAGCTGCCCCGTAGAGTGGGATTTTGTGCAGATTAGAGAATGATGGAATGAAGTTCAGATCTCTGCTGCTGGGTGGTCAAGCTCCACTCTGCCTTTTAACATCAGATTTTTTTCTCTGCCTGAGGAAAAGTTGCTTCAAAGAACTCTCTTCATCTAATTTCCAGTGTAGCAGTGTTGTTGCCTTTTTTTCTTTATTTTCTTTTAGTAGTTTTCTTTTCTTTTTGAATCTCTGCACTACTTACGTTTTGTTTTATTTTTTATCACTTTTCTACAGTTCCTGAGAAGTTCCCAGTAACCGGATAAAAATCATTTTCCCCGTGGTTTCCTTCTTTTGGAAGCCGTGTTTAGTACCGCTATCTTTGTTAGAAATAATAAATAGCTCTTTCTAGCTGATTTTCAATGGTTTTTCCTGCTGTTCCCTGGTTTTCAGGAATTGAGTCACAATTGGTGCGTTTTTTTTTTTTTTTTTTTAGCGGTTCATGTATATTTAGGAACTGAACCGTAAACTCTGCTTTTTCAGCATTTGGGAACCACATTTTTATGTTTGCTTGCACGCATGTGCAAGAAACATAGTGCCATCATCCGATCATCCGAGATTCCAGATGCAGTGGCATACAGTTGAAAGGGCGAGTTCCGCTTCAGTGAGCAGAGCTCCCCCCCCCACGCACGCAGGCACTGCATTTTGCGTGCTCGTGTGCGCTCCACACGATGCACACACTGTATGGCCGACGGGGTACCCAATCCCCATCGATTCCAGGCCCTCCCAAAAAAAAACAAGCTTCCCGGTGCCACGCTGGGAGCCCACCCCAGCATGGCAAACAATGTAATGGCTGACGGGGTGCCAAATCCCCCATCGGCTCCACGTCTCCAGGCCCCCCAAAACGTTTCCAGGTGCCACGCTGGGAGCCCACCCCAGCGTGGCAGAAACTGTTATGGCCGACGGGGGTGCCCAATCCCCTGTCGGCTCCAGACCTCCCCAAGCAGCCTTCCCGATGCCATGCTGGGAGCCCACCCCAACGTGACAAACGTTCTGCGTCATCCTTCTTTAAAAAAAAAAGTCCCTGAAAGAAAAAAAATGGTCCCTTGCAGTCTCCTTGGTCCTCTCCCCCACCCGCTGTGCACCCTGCCTCCCCACACCCCCCCTCACCCCATACTTACCTCCGCACTCCGGCGCGACAATCTTCAGTGGACCAGGAAAACGTCTGCAGTCTTCAAAGTCAACCGTGAACTGAGGAAATGCCGGTAAGCTGTATAATGTAATAGATAGGGTTTTTTCAACTTTGATGCATATCTCAGGCATTTTTGGGAATTTTTGCACCAAATTTTCTACATTTGGGTTTTGGGACCCCTTCTCATGAATTCTGTCACTGTCATGGCGTTAATTGGGCCCGAAGGGTGATTTCGCGGTAACTGAAATCACCTTTTGGGAATGATTAATGGAACAGCAGTGCCTGTGATTATGAGGTGGGCTCTCAAAAAGCCTATGTTGAAAATTTGGTGAAAAAATTCCAAAAAACTGCTTCTGGCCGTGAGTTGCGCGGTTCCTCGCTTTTTCGTAAGTTCGCGAATTTTTAATATTCGCAATCCAGATTTTCAGCATTACCATTTTAACACATCTCCTTATGAGCAGTACAGCTGTCATTTTTCACATCTTGCCCAAAATGTGTTTACGCGCATGTAGTGCACAATGTAGCAGTAGGTGTGCAAAATCAATGTATGGGACACATTAAGAAAATCACAGTGACAGTGTTCATGAGCAGAGGTCTTAAAATGGCTATGTTGAAAATTTGGTAAAAAAATTCCTTAAAATGACTGTTTTATGAGCGTGCGTTGCGCACTTCCTATGCATCTTCGTAAGTTGGCGAATTGATATTTGCATCAGATTTTCTACATTACCATTTTACCACACCTCCTTATGAGCAGTACAGCTGTCATTTTTCACATGTCGCCCAAAATGTGTTTCCGTGCATGTAGCGCACAATGGCGCAGTCGGTGTGCACAGTCAGTGTTTGGGACAGTTTAAGAAAATCACAGTGACACTGGTCATGAGCAGATGTGTTAAAATGGCTATGTTGAAAATTTGGTGAAAAAATTCCCAAAAATGGCTGTTTTAGGAGCGTACGTTGCACAGTTCCTATGCACGCTGGCAAGTTTGCAAATTTGTAATATTTGCACGCCAGATTTTCAACATTGCCATTTTACCACACTTCCTTATGAGCAGCATAGCTGCCATTTTTCACATTTCGCCCCAAATTTGTTTCCGCACATGTAGCGCACAGTGGTGCAGTCGGTGTGCAAAAACAATGTTTGGGACAGATTAAGAAAATCACAGTGACACTGGTCATGAGTAGAGGTCTTAAAATGGCTATGTTGAAAATTTGGTGACAAAACTCCATAAAATGACTGTGTTACGAGTGAGCATTGTGCAGTTTCCACGCACCCTTGTAAGTTCATGAATTTGTAATATTTTCAGTCCAGATTTTCACCAGTGGCATTTTCCACACTTCTTATGAACAGTACAGCTGTCATTTTTCACAACATGGCCGAAATGTGTTTTCACGCTTTCAGCACAGAAATGCGTGGTCGCTGTGGGAAATCATCGTTCGGGATAGATAAAGAAAATCACAGTGTCAGTGTTCATGATCGGAGGTCCCAAAATGCCTGTGTTAACAATTTGCTGTAAAAAATCCCCAAACTAGTTACATTACGGGTGTGCGTTGCACAGTTTCTACGCACGCTCATGACTTCACCAGTTTTTTAATATTTTCACAGCAGGTTTTCAACATTGCCATTTTTTATACCTCCCCATGAACAGTACCGCTGTCATTTTTCACATCCTGTTTGGAATGTGTTTTTGCACCTGTGGTGTCAAATGCCATAGTCACTGTGCAAAAGCAGCTTTTGGCTAACAAACTGTTATTGCCACTGTTCATGAGGTGGGGGTCACAAAAAAACGTTGAAAATTTGGAGTGGAAATACCAACAAATGCCTGAGGCATTAGGGTTTCCAACCATAATGCCCCACCCTGTTCAGAATGACAGGCATCAGGGCTGTGACTTGGGATTGTTGCCTGCAATGCTCATACCATTCCACCCCCACTGACACCCTGCAGCCAGTGAGAGGCATCGAGGTGTGCCTTGGACTCTTCGGACCCAGAGTTCACCCCATTCTCCTATACCGCACCCATCTCACTGTATTTACTGATGGGATGGGGTGCGCATAAGGGCCAAAGACCCCAAGGCACACCATGACACTTGTCAGTGTCTGCAGGGTAGGGTGTGGTGAAATGGCGTGGCCATTATACCTCACAACCCAAAGGCACACCCCGATGCCTGTCACTGTCTACAGGGTGGTGACGGACTTGGCTTCAGTTCAGTACTTCACTGCCATTTCTAGTATGCAGCTTTGTAACTCCTACACTACCAATGCCAATGCCAGCAAGCAAACATTCGGCATTGACAAATGCTTGTTGTGGGTTTGTTACAAATGGTATGTCTGACAAGCCCAAAAAGAAAACAGAACTTACATGCTTCAAAACCTGTATAAAGTGTTTTAATCTCGTGGCTAAGTCGGACTGCCACGAGTTGTGTTTAAGGTGCCTGGGTCCAAACCACCTTTTCTCTGATTGTGAGCTTTGTATTAAGTTTTGCCCTAAAACTCTTAAAAAAAGGGCTAGAAAAAAATGAATGGCTTCTCAGTCCACCTCTTCATCTCCTAAGCACACAGAAGAGGGTTTATTCTTTCTTAGTACACAGAAGGGCAAGTCTGCTAATGATGGTTCAGAGTCCAAGGTGTCTGAACAGGGGGACCCTGAGTCCAGTAAACATAACAGACCCTCAGAGCAAGTATCGGGGATGGTGCCTGCCAAGAAAAAACAAAAAGAAAAATATGATGCTGCCTCTCCTGAAGATGGAATGGAGCCATCAGTGGACAGAAGTAAAATGCCCTCTATGGAGGACCTGGCTAAGGCATGGCAGATCTTCTTCAGGGATATATCTGCCATCAGGTCACGCCTATTGAACTTAGCTGTCAGGCATCAGGATCACACGGAAGCTTTTTCTGCAGTAGTCTATTAGGGGCTGTCCATGCCAACGTCAGGTACTGATGTCACACACCCTATATAAGTGCAGGCGGCACTACTCCCTTCTCATTTCTTTCCCGTCTGTGACTATTCTTGCACGGACTCTGCGGAAGCTTCGTTGCTCAGTTCGACTGCCAAATTTATATATGTGCTCCCATCTCTGGACAACCGGTTACTAAAAGCCCAGTCCAGGGAGCTCCTATTGTTGACTCTAGAATGCACCCTGCAGTTATTCCAGTCCTTGGGCATCATTCTCAATCAGCCCAAGTCTGTGTTGACACCTTCTCAGTGACTGCAGTACATGCATGCAAGCTAGCAAGTAAACTTTATTTATAAAATAGCACTGTTCACACAGAGACCATAGCACTAGCACAATAAATCATAAAACCACAGTTAAAATCCATAAATAGTAAATAAATATCAGCATCAAGAATTATACAGAGTCAGGAAAAGCAAGATTGAACAAGTATGTTTTCAGTGCAGATTTGAAGCTCTCCGCCATCAGGCATAAGAATATAAGAACAGTGTCGGCAGATGGGGACCACTTGATCCATCTAGTCTGCCCAAGGTGGCTACCCCCTTCCCTTAATTGTTCCAGCCAAGCTGTCCACACTGTCTGTCCCATGCTAGCTTAAATTCTCTTACTGTTTTAGCTGTCACCCCCTGTGCTGGCAGGCTGTTCCATGGCTCTGTCACCCTCTCCGTGAAGAAGTGCTTTCTGTAGTTGCTCCTGAACTTGCCTCCCACAGACGAAAGTTGTGCCCCCTTGTCCGAGTTCCCTTGTTTTCTTGGAAGAGTTTCTCCATCTTGTTTATTCCCTTGATGTTTTTGAACATTTCTATCATGTCACCTCTGTTTATTCTCTGTTCTAGTGAGTACAACTTCGGTTCCTTGAACCTAGTTTCATATGTCTCATGGTGCAGCCCCTGCACCATTTTAGTGGCCCTTCTCTGCACCGTCTCTAATCTGTCTTTGTCCTTTTTTAGGTGTAGCCTCTAGAACTGGACACAGTACTCCAGGTATGGTCTCACCAAGGATCTGTACAGTGGCATGATTACCTCTTGCTTTCTGCTTGTAATGCCCCTACCTATACATCCTAGTATGCCACTTGCTCTCTGTTCTGCTTTTTCACACTGTTTTGTGACTTTTAAGTTATTGGTGATGAATACACCAAGGTCCCATTCCATCTTTGTTACCTCCAATTGGTGCCCATCCAGTGTGTACTTTACTTCTGTGTTTCACTTTCCTAGGTGCATGACCTTCCATTTCTTGGTGTTAAACTTTAACTGCCATAGTTTTGACCACTCCTGTAGTTTCCTGAGGTTGGCCACCATGCTTGTGGCCCCCTCCTGTGTGTCCACCCTGTTGCAGAGCTTTGTATTGTCTGCAAACAGACATACCTTTCCCTCCCAATTCCTCTGTAATATCACTGATAAATATGTTGAAGAGTATTGGACCCAGCACTGACCCCTGTGGCACGCTGCTGGTCACCTTCCCTTCCTGTGACATAGCCCCATTTACCAAGACTCTCTGTTTTCTGTTCCATAGCCAGTTCATAACCCAGTTGACTATCTTGTGCCCTAACCCTGTGTGCTCCAGCTTATTTCCCAGCCTCCTATGGGGGACGGTGTCAAAGGCTTTACTGAAGTCTAGGTACACTATGTCCATCGAGCCACCCTGATCCATTGTTTTGGTAACCCAGTCAAAGAAATGTGTCATGTTTGTCTGGCATGATCTTCCTGACGTAAAACCATGATCTTACTTCGAGAGGAAGCTTTTGCAGCAGGTAAAGACATGTAGGACTGACGCCATCTGGCAGCAGATCTCAGCAATTCTTTCTAGCAGTACCTGGGGGACCGCCCTTCTGACATCAGCTCCACCCCCGACGTCACCCAGTATAAAGGGAGGAGACGGTCCCCACGTGCTCCAGTTCTTTCCCACCGCTGCTCGCGTTAGTCTGCTCTTGGTACACTTCTGTCAGTTTGACTGCTCCACAAAGAACTTCTAACTTCTACCTTTCTTTGAATTTTCTATGAATTCGTACCGTATGTCAGCCTCGTCGACTGGGCACATCAACAAGTGTTTCTGCGGGAGACAGATTCCCTCAAAGGACGGACGCTTGGACTGCTTATATTGCCTAGACCCAGACCACGACTCCGGCGCCTGCTCCCAATGTTAGGCTTTCAACAGCAGGACCTGCATCCAGTGTCAGAAGTCCCTTCAGGCCATTCTCACCCAGAAACAGCTGGCTGGCATGCAGTGGGAGTCTTTGTCCAGGAGGGAATCTAGGGACCCTTCCCCCACAAAAAAGAAACATCACAAGGGGAGGCACCACAACAAGGAACGGGCGAGATCTTTCTCGAGGCCCAGGTTCTCTAGCTCGCACTCATCCGGCAGATCGGGCTCCTCAGGGCATGAGGCCCGGTTAACTGCCCTTAAGCCTCCTGCTTCTTCCTCTTCTTTGGCTGAGAAATCCTCCTCATCCAGCCTACAGCCCATTAAGATCTGCCCACCCCCGGATGCCGGGTCTAAGGCGGGCCACAGTAAGTCCTCTTCCCACTCAGCCTCCCTCTCTACGGCCGACCTCCAGGAATCTAAGAAGGCATTCTTCAGGTAGGGCTTCCTCCCCACTGCCTAAGTCTAAAAGTTCTGACCAGTGTCAGCTACCAGCCTCCGAACGATGCCTGGCGGAAAAGCCACGCAAACATTCCGACCGTCCCCAGCCTCCAGCTGCAGAGGGATGTCCGTCAGACTCGGGCTCTGGTCGGGCACCGGACCGATACCCTGTCATCAGCCCACCTATGTCTAACCTGCCGCCGGCCAAGTCTACTGCATCTCCGGTCCGTCCGGCTAGGCCTGACACCAGTTCCGACGTCACTCCTCCCCAAGACCCGACGCTCGGCCACCGACGTCGGAGCCCGACGACAGCACTCAAGAGGTTCCACCGCCGTTGCCTGTCAAACCAATGCCAGACCAGGTGTCGGCCAGCTGACGCCTCCTCCCAAACCGGACTCTCCTAAACTGGGCGTGGCTTAAGTAAAGGAGCTTTTTTCTCACTGGTGGGAAACAGTGAAGCAGGATCTCACACCTACTCCTGCTCCCACTCCTCAACCTGACCCTACTCTGGACACTGAAAAGGTTCCTGTCCCGTCCGGAGAAGATGTGGGCAAATCTCCCACCAGTCCCAGGAAGCATAGGTACAAATCCAGACGCCGGAGGTCACGTTCCAAAAGTTCCTTATGCTCACCTACCCCAGAGAGACCCAAACAGAAGCGAAAGAGGCATTATTCTCCTTCCTCTTCCTCTTATGATATTTATGTCGATTCGGACTGTTCCACTCCAGATTCTGACTTCCAACCACTTCCTGGGGATACAGAGGACCAGCCTAAATCTCCACCCGATGACCCCAGCTTCATGGAAGTCATGAGGCACATACAGGAGAACATGGGTTGGGACACTGAGGCCCTTGACCCTGAACGCTTGTGCCTGACAAAATACCTCCACCAGAAGGATCCCAAGCTGGTGGTCCTCCCACCCATGGTGGACACCTTTCAGGATGTCACCTGTGGCACCTGGAAGCATCCACATGCATCCTCTGCCATGCCCAAGAAGGCACACAGACTTTACCGGACTCCCAATAACCTTCTATTCTTGGCTGAACAAGCCATCACTGATTCAGTGGTTATTTCAGCTGCACACGATCATTCGCAGAGGCCCAAGCACCTGAGTACCCAGCTGCTGGACAGGGAGTCAAAGTAGCTGGATTCCTTGGGTCGGAAGGTGTACTCTTCTGCCACCTGCAGCATTCGTAGCCTTAATGTTTTGGCTCATATGGTCCAGTTCCAGAACACCCTTTGGGACCAAGGACTGGACATTCTGCAGTGTATGCCTGACTGCCCACAAAAGGCAGAGCTTGCCATGCTCTTCCAAACTGGCTCAGATGTGGGCACTCATGTCCTGAGGGCAGCATATGACTCTGCAGACATTTCGGCGAGGGCGGCCACATCTGGCAACTGTCTTCGGCGCCACTCCTGGCTCTGGGTCTCAGGATTTAATCCAGATGTACAAAATAACCTTCTGGATGCCCCCTTTAAAGGCTCTGTACTCTTCGGCGAAGAGTCAGAGAAGGTTATTTCAGAATTACAGGACTCAGGTAGGGCTGTCTGTACTGTTCAGTCCATGTAACGCCTGAAGCCGGGACATTTTTGTAAGTCCCATTTTCATGGCTAAGGGGGTCACCAGCCTCAGCAATCCCGCTATCAGCAACAATCTCAGCGGGGAGGCTTTAGTCGTAGAAGCGGGACCAGGGGTTCATCGTCCTCCACCTCTCAACAGGCTCAACCCGCCGCTGCCACCCTCCCCCCCTCCTAACGCCTGACTATCCAGGGGCCCCCCCTCTCCCTGATATGTTGTCAGGAGAGCCAGTGAGAGGTTGCTTTTCTCTCTATATCAATGCATGGAGTCAAGTGACCTCTGACCAGTGGGTCCTCGATCTTGTGGAATTCGAGCATTCCATCGAGTTCAACTCCATTCCACCGGACAGACCTCCACCCTCATCGCATCATCCAAGAGACCACAGAGCTCCTATTTGGCAGGAGATTCAGTCTCTTCTAGCCAAAAAAAAGCCATAGAGCATGTGCCCCCGGCAGAGAGAGCTTCGGGCTTCTATTCCCACTTCTGCTTGGTTCCAAAGATGACCGGGACTTAAGACCCATCCTGGACCTCAGTGACCTGAACCAGTGGGTCTCTTACAAGAGATTCTGTATGGTTTCACTGCCCAACCTCCTACCCATGATATCAGCAGGAGATTGACTGGCGTCTCTGGATATGCAGGATGCCTACTTGCACATTCCAATCACCAAAGAACATTGGAAGTTCTTGAGATTCAGGTTCAAAGGAAGGTCATTCCAGTTCAAGGTCCTTCCCTTCGGTCCCTCTTCTGCCCCCAGAGTATTCACGAAGTGGCTTGCCGTAGTGGCCGCAGCACTTCACAGAGAGGGCCACATTGTTTTTCCCCTACCTGGATGATTGGCTCCTACTGGCTCCTTCAAGGGCCCGCTTATTGAAGACCGTAAGAGACACCTTAGCGCTTTGTCAGCATCTGGGGATCACAGTGAACTTGGACAAGTCCCACCTGTTTCCCTCCCAGAGGCTGCACTTCATAGGAGCTCTCTAGGAAGAGTTTTTCATCCCTCAGACAGGGCGGAACGCATCCAAGCTTTGGCTGCCCACCGTTTCTTCAGCCTCACGAGTCCCAGCCAGACTCCTTCTCAGGCTGCTGGGCCACATGGGCACAGCAATTGTGTCGGTCCCGTTCACCAGGTTGCGCATGCGTACAATCCAGTGAACCCTCCGAGTCCAGTGGGACCAGAACAGGGACGACATGGATATGCTGATAGGAGTCACAGAGCTAGTCCTACTGGAGCTCCGTTGGTGGATGTCTCCAAGGAATCTTCTGGAAGGGCTTCTATTTCAACCAGAGCCACCCAACCAGATACTCACCACAGATGCATCTTGCACTGGATGGGGCGCGCATCTGGGGTACCAAAGAACTCCCAGTGTGTGATCCCAGACAGAGGAGAGCCTTCACATCAATGTACTAGAAATGAGAGCGGTTTACTTGCTGCAAGCCCTAGCCCCGGTCATTCTCCTGGGCCACCTCCACTTGCTGACAGACAATACCTTGGTAGTGTTCTATGTCAACAAACGGAGGTACCTACTCTTATCCTCTCAGTCGGAAGGCCATGAGAGTGTGGGATTGGGAGATGACTCATCATCTCAATATTTCGGCCGTCCACGTTCCAGGATCTCAGAACGTGTTAGTGGATGCTCTCAGCAGATCAAGACCTCTGACGCACGAGTGGGCCTTGCTTCAGAGTGTAGCGGACGATTTGTTCGTCATGTGGGGGATGCCAGAACTAGATTTGTTCGCGTCTCGATCCAGTGTAAAACTGCCCAATTTTTGCTCGCTAGATCCAGAGCCTGGAGCTTTCTGGCAAGATGCATTGTCCTTCTCCTGGAAGGGAAGATTCCTTATGCCTTCCCACTCTTCCCCCTACTACAGAAGGTACTCCTTAAAATTCAGGCAGAGAAAGCTATCCTGATCCTGATAGCTCCCCTGTGGCCAAGGCAGATTTGGTTTCCCTTACTGCAGCGTTTGATAGTGGAGCCTACAGTCCCTCTTCCAGTCTCGACCCAGCTACTTTCGCAGGACAGTGGGGCCTTGGTTCATCCCAACCTGCGCTCCCTTCACCTGCATGCCTGGGTCCTCAGGACCTAGCGAAACTTAGATTTGGGGTCTTGGATAAGGTAGCCCAAGTACTGGTTGAGGCATGTAAGCCCACCACCAGGGCCACTTACGCCATGAAATGGAAACGTTTCTGCCTCTGGGCCACAGCAAAGCATGTGGATCCTCTGGTCTGTCCGGTTAATAGCGTACTAAAATACCTGCTATCCCTTTTGGAATCAGGTTTAAGCTACGCCTCCATTAAAGTACACCTGGCCGCAGTTTCTGCTTATCACCAGCCCATACAGAATAGAATGGTGGCTCAGTTGGAAGTGTCAAAGGCCTTTCTTCATGGCATTCACCACATCAGACCCCCTATTTGGGATCCTGTACCTCCTTGGGATTTACTCTTCGTTTTGGAGAAGCTTACACTCCCCCCCTTTGAACTGGCAATGACTTGTGAGCTCCGTTTCCTTTCTTGGAAAACATTGCTCTTAGTTGCGATCACCTTGGCCAGATGCATTTCTGAGCTTCATGCTCTGATGTGTAAGGAACCCTACTTGATTTTTCATAAAGACAGGGTCGACCTTCGTACTAACCCCAAGTTCCTGCCGAAGGTGGTTTTGGAACTCACTTTGAACCAGTCGGTTCAACTTTCGGTCTATTATCTGGATTACTCTAACGAGGGGGAGGTGCTTCTTCACACATCAGATGTACACAGGGCACTGCGTTGCTCTCTGTCCAGGACAAAGGAGGTCAGGAAATCTGACCAATTGTTGTGTCCTTTGTGGTTAGGTTCTTGGGACACCCAGTTACCAAGCAAACGCTGGCGTGTTGGCTGGTAAACTGTATCTCCTTTTGCTACCAGAAGCATGATAAGTCTCTTCTGGGACCAGTTAAAGCACACTCCACCAGGGCTGTCGCCACTTCATTTGCAGCAATGAAACGGGTGTCAGCTGTGGACATCTTTGCCGCCGCCACTTGGAACTCTGTTCATACTTTCGTCTGGCAATACGACTTAGATATTACCTCCAGGCGAAGAGCAGGATTTGGCCTAGCGGTCTTGCAGGGCTTGATCTCCTGAGGGATCTCTTCTGTTCCTATTTGCTGCCTTCCTTTCCCCCTCCCAAGGGTTGTCTTAAGTTTATATTGCTTGGGAATCAGTCCTACATGTCTTTACCTGCTGCAAGAACTTCCTCTCGAAGTAAGATAGTACAGTTATATAAGAACTTACCATGACAGTAGATCTTCGAGAGAAGCTCTTGCAGCAGGTATTATTTTCCCTCCCTCCTTCCTTCCTCCAGGACCAGGTCTTTCCTGCTATGGCCATGACCTTTTCTGCTGCTTGGGCGAGAATAGCCAAACCTGATTATTATAATTCCGCATGTTGACGCATGTGGGCCTGCCTTTGGGTGGGCAAGAGCTGGAGCACGTGGGGACCATCTCCTCCCTTTATACTGGGTGACATAGGGGGTGGAGCTGACGTCGAAACGGCAGTCCTCCAGGTACTGCTGGAAAAGAATTGCTGAGATCTGCCGCCAGGTGGCATTAGTCCTACATGTCTTTACCTGCTGCAAGAGCTTCTCTCGAAGATCTACTGTTACGGTAAGTTCTTACGTAACTGTACTTTGCCTGGGGTCTAGTTTTCTATTTTCCCTCAGGTATTCCACTATTCTCTCCTTTAGTAGTGCTTCCATCATTTTTCCCACTATTGAGGTTGGGCTGACTGGGTGATAGTTCCCAGTATCCTCTTTACTTCCTCCCTTGTGCAGGGGCACTTCTGTTGCTGTTCTCCAGTCCTGAGGTACTATGCCGCTCTCCAGTGATCTACTGAATAATTCTACTAGTGGTGCTGCAATTTCTTCCCTTAGTTCCTTCAACACCCTTGGGTGAATTCCATCCAGCCCCATTGCTTTATGAACTCTAAATTTGTTTAGCTCTTCTAGGACTCTTTCCCTTGTGAAGGGGCTCATGTCTGCCTCCTTGTTATTGTGTTCCATCTGCTTTGGTGCAGGACCTTTTCCACTGTCCTCTATTGTGAAAAAGGAGCAGAAGAACTTGCTTAACACCTCTGCTTTGTGATTGTCATCCTCTGTTGTCTGGCCATCTTGTGCTATTAGTCTGACTATCCCCCCCCCTTACTCTTTCTTTTTGCTCTCATGTACCTATAGAAGGTTTTATCTCCCTTCTTAACTTCCTGTGCTGTTTTCTCCTCTGTTTGTGCTTTGTATCTTCAAATGGCTCTTCCTGCCTCCCTGAGTTTGTTCCTGTAGCTGTCCGTGTCATCTTCCTTCTGTGATACCTTGAATTGCTTAAATGCCCTCTTCTTATCCCTTATTATTGCTGCTAAGTCTCTGGTGAACCATAGAGGTTTCCTCCTCCTTTTTGAATTACTGATTTGCCATGTACATTGTTCAGTAAATGTTGTTATGGCCTTCTTAAAATGCTCCCAGTCATATTCCACATCCCCCGTGCTTAGCCTAGCTAGTAATGATTTGATTCTTGATCTCATCTCTGGAAAGTTTGCCTTACGGAAATCCAGGATCTTGATTTTTGTGTGACCTATTTTTTCTGTTTTGTTGATTGGTAGCCAGACTGACCTGTGGTCACTGGTCCCTAGGTTTACACCCAACTGAACATTTGAAACCCTTGAGCTGTTTGTGAGCACTAGGTCAAGGGTAGCATTGTCTCTAGTGGGTGAGTTCACTGGTTGGTTGAGCCCTGCCCCTTTTAGTGTGAGCAGGAACTCCCTACTCCTTTCAAAGGATGCAGTGTATGAGGTCCAGTCTACATCGGGCAGATTGAAGTCCCCAACTATTAGCAGCTCACCTTTGTTGGCCATCATTGAGATGGCTTTTTAGGAGTTCCTTGTCAATTTCTAGTTCCTGGGTTGGGGGGTCTGTATATAACCCCCACTCTGATGGGGTCCTTGTCCCCAGCCCCTAGGGTAACCCACAGATCCTCTGTGTTCCTGAGATCTTACTTCGAGATACAGCTCTTGCAGGAGGTTACACAGTAAGGACTGAAGCCAGCAGGTGCCAGGACCCCATGGAAAAATTCTAGCTAGCAATACCCAGTGGGGGACTGCCCCAATGTCCGATGTCACATAAAAGGGGCGGTCCCCCAGCATCCCTCAGTTCTTTTCCCGCCGTCGACTCACCAGCATCGGTTCCACTGACGCCTCTAGTAGATGAATGACGCCAGAACTTTACATTTTTTCTGAAACTCGATTTATATACCCCCATGTCTTCTTCCCCGACTCCTTCTACAGAAGGACACCCTTCTAAGTGTACCTGCGGCAAGCAGATTCCTTTCAAGGACAGGCATTTGGCCTGTGTGAGGTGTCTAGGCCCGGACCATGACACCAAGGCCTGTTCCATCTGCCAGCAGTTTAACAGCAGGACCAGGATCCGCCAAAGCACTCAAGGGGTATCTTTTGGAAGAGAAATTGAAGGCCATAGAAAAAAATCTTGCAGAGGAGAACCCTCCCACAAGTTGGGGAAACACCGAGAAAAGCACCGGGGAAAGAATAGGGATCGATCCCTGAATCAAGCCTCGGACTCCTGGGCCAGCTGCAGTTCACCCGGTCAGAGAGATCTCTCTCCTGGGCCCAGTCTTAGCCCCCTCCGGTGATGGTCCGGACATCGGGGGGCTCTAGCTCGGTCTCCCTTCAACCCTTGAAGACCAAGCCAAAAGACAGCCGGTCATCTGGTTCCACTGCCAGGTCCGAGGCTTTGGACCGCCAGAAGCACCTCACCAAATCAGCTGCAAAACCAGCCGCCGAGGCGTCAGACTGACACCGGGACACCGACCAACGTTCGGTCTCCCAACCTCCGAGGGGCGCGGAAGGCCCACCCTGAGGAAGACGACAGAGCTGAAGTCCCTTAAGCGGATGTCAGAATCGAAGCGGACGTCTGACCCAGCACCCGCTAAGTGCGCTAAGGACCCGACGCCACCCCTGCCTTCTCCTGCTGAGACCAGTGGGCAGGGGACATCTGGGGAGGACATCGGCACCCAAGCTACCGACGACCAGACATCGAGGGATACTGAGGATGCTGGATTGCCTCTGGGGCTGACACTCGCCCCGACTATGCCTCAGGCACTGACGCCCATCCTAAGGAAGGGCAGGGACCGACGACAGGCCCATTGTCCGGCCTTAATATTCAAGAGGTTAAAGACCTCTTTACCTTTCGGTGGGACACTATTAAAAAGGATGTGGTGCTCACAAAGCCTCCTCAGGAGGTTCCTCTTCCAAAGGAACGAGAAGAAGTAGTACCCGTAACCCCAGGGATCCTACCCCGCCACCAAGGGACAGATCAAAGGAGAGGAAGTCAGGGGCCAAGAGACCACATCCTTCTAGGACTCCTTCAGGGGTCCCCTAGTGACCACAGCAGACCTAAAAGACCCAGACCTAGACCACAGTCTTCATCAGGGGATGATTCGTGCCCGGACACCTCAGACACCTCTAGGTCACCTTCTCCGATTAGCCTCCCTTCTCCAGACCCCCGGGACCTTCCCAGGTCACCATCTGATGACCCCTCATTTGCTGACATAATGAGGAACATTCAAGAGAATAGGGGGTGGGAGACGGAGGACTTGGACCCCAAGTGCAGCACCTTAGCGAGGTACCTTAGGCAGAAAGACCCCAAGCCTATGGTGGTTCCACCACTGATGGATACCTTTCAGGATGCTACAAAAGCTGCATGGAAGCATCCCTATTCCACCCTAGCGGTCCCCAAGAAAGCAGACCGCTTCTATAGGGCTCTGCTGGAGGACCCGTATTTGACTCAGCATCCATTGGCCGATTCTTTGGTCATTACGGCCTCTCACCACCGATCACAAAGGCCTCAGCATCTCAGTACCCAACCACTGGACCAGGAATCCAAACTGTTGGATTCACTGGGTAGGTGCATGTATGCCACCGCTACACGCTCCATCAGGTCCCTCAATTATCTTATGCACATGGTGCAGTTTCAGAATGCACTGTGGGACCAGGGTCAGGACCTGTTAAAGGACTTTCCAGATGGTGAGAAGAAGGAAGAGTTACTGAACCTCGTTTACATGGGTTCGGATGTTGGGACTCAAGTCCTCCAAGCCACCTATGACTCGGCGGACTGCCAGGGGCACCACTTCCGACATTTGCCTCCGGAGACACTTGTGGTTGATAGTCTTCAGGTTCACTCTGGATGTCCAGAAGGGCATTCTGGATGTCCCATACAATTGCTTGTATTGTTTGGTGAAGACTCTGAGAGAGTTATCACAAAACTGCAAGACGCGGGGAAGGCTATTAGGACAGTACAGGCCATGTACAGACCTAAATCTGGCTCCTTTCATAGGGGCCAGAACCGCTTTCGTGGCCGGCAACACAGACAACAGCCTTGTTCCGGCCAGCAACCCAGGGGCAACTTTGGTAGGAAAAACCAACCTAAGTACTCCGGAGGTTAGGGTCAGCGGAATCAAGTCTGCCCAGCCTGCTGGAGCCAACACCGCCACAGCATGACTCCTTTCTAGCCCCTGACCCACCTCTGAATCCAAGGGAAGGGAGGGTCTGGGGTCGCGTTGCCTACCACCTGTCAGGGTGGCAGAGGATAACCTCCGACCGGTTGGTCCTCCGACTGATAGGTCGGGGGCACTCTATCGAGTTCCTCAGTCACCCACTATGAAGACCTCTTCTGCACTCCCAGTATTTGGGTCAGCATGCCTTGCTCATCCAGCAAGAGATCTTGATATTCCTGGACAAGGATGCAATCGAGATTGTCCCACAAGACGAGAGAGAAAGAGCATATTATTCCCATTTCTTTCTGGTCCCAAAGAAAACAGGAGATCTGTGCCCGATCCTGGACCTCAGCGACCTCAACATATTTGTGCTATACAAGTGCTTCCACATGGTTACCCTTCAGAGTCTCATCCCCATGCGAAAGCAAGGCGCATGGCCAGCATCTCTGGACAAGCAGGATCAGATTTTCATCTGATTTATCACTGAAAGACCGGACGCTCGTTTTCGAGTTCCTAGGACGCCATTATCAGTTCCGAGCACTTCTGTTTGGCCTGTCCTTGGCACCGCACATGTTCACCAAATGCTTGGCTGTCGTGGCAGTGGCCCTCAGAAGACAGGGCCACTATGTGTTCCCGTATCTGGATAACTGGCTTCTCATGGCCTCATCTCGAGAGGCACTGGTGACAGCCATTCAGGATACCCGTTCCCTGTTCAGATCACTAGGTATCACTATCATTCAAGAGAAGTCGTCCCTCGTCCCCTCACAAAGATTGCAGTTCATTGGGGTGGTACTAGATACCAGCTAGGGGAGTGCCTTCCTACCCGGGGACAGGGCAGAACACATCCAATCTCTAATACGGGACATCATGATGAAGAAACTGGTTCCTGTGAGGACTATGCTTCATCGGCTTGGACACATGGTGGTCGCCATCACAACGGTCCCCTTCGCCCACCTTCATATGAGGGTTACTCAGTGGACATTGAGGGCACAATGGGACCAGAGACAGCATCACTTGGATCAGCTAGTCAGAAAGCCAGTCATTCAAGACTGGCAGTGGTGGCTCGTCCTGGAACGTCTTTCCAAGGGAGTTCCCTTCATGGCACCTGCTCCAACTCTGACTCTCACCACGTACGCTTTGGGGTCCGGCTTGGGAGCTCACCTGGATGGTATCAGGACCCAGGGAACCTGGTCGCCCCTGGAAGCTCACCTCCACATCAGTATTCTGGAGATGAGGGCAGTCCTGTACGTCTTACAGACACTACAGTCAGAAATCCCACCAGGCCAGGTGTTAGTGCAGATGGACAACACCTCGGTGGTGTATTACATTAAAAAACAAGGAGGCACTCACTGGACTGGGTTCTACAGCATGGCGCCGCAGTTACAGCAGTGCATATTTCCAAAGTAGACAACACCATTGCAAATCGTCTGACCCGGTCACAGGCCCAGGCTTACAAATGGGAACTGCTGCAGGAGGTGGTGGAGGGCCTGTTCAGCAGATGGGGGACACCAGACATAGACCTGCTCATGTCCCCATAAAATGCAAAACTGCCCAATTTCTGCTCGCTAGATCCAGGGCCCGGTGTTTTCTGGTGAGACGCATTGTCCCTCTCTTGCACGGGCAGGTTCCTGTACGCTTTCTCACCCTTCCCCTTGATCCAGAGTGTTCTTCTGAAACTCCAGTCTGAAGGCACATCAATGATCTTGGTAGCACCATTTTGGCCCAGACAGATTTGGTTTCCGCTCCTCCACCAGTTTGCTCTGGAGTCTCCTTTACAGAGGCCGGCTCCCTGGTTCACCCAAACCTCAGGTCCTTGAACCTGCCGCTTGGCTCCTAAGGACATAGTAGTCCTCAGACACGGCGTGTCACAGGGAGTGGCTGACATAGTGGCAGCGTCCAGGAAGCCATCCACGCATGCTACTTAAGCTATGAGGTTTTGCCTCTGGGTCCAGGCCTGCGACCTCGATCTGCTTTGCTGTCCCGAGACATCAGTGTTGGATTACCTCCTATCCCTATATGAATCTGGTCTAGCATATTCCTCTATAAAGGTACACCTCTGTGCCATCTCAGCATACCATACTCCAGTAGGTGAAAGGTCACTAGCACAGCTAGAGGCCTCCCACATTTTTCTGCATGACATCCTTCATCTGAGACCCCGCATCAAGGACCCGATTCCTCCTTGGGATCTTCTTTTCGTCCTAGAGCTGCTTACGCTGCCTTTTTTTTTATACTTCCTTTATTGAATAAGTATATAAATCCACATACATTTGTTAGACAGATTCAATACAATTAATCCTGTGATACAACCAGATTAAAGAGAGTGGCTGTACAAACTTGAGCCACTAAAATTAATTACTTTAAGAACTATTTGGGCTAAACATCAAGACCTAAAAAGAAAAATGAGAGCAGGGGGTCCCTAAAGGACCCCATCCAACAATTACATTAGGTCAGAATAGAAGGAAGTGTCAGCAAACTCAATGCAGGTTATATCTTGTGGAATACCCACCAAGGAGGATCTTAGAGACAAGCCTAAAGGTCCAAGGTGGGGGTCTCATGGATGGGCGTGTCCACCCATCCCCACCAAATTAATGTATTTGGTCTTGAATCAGCTTCCATCTTGACCAACAGGAATTAAATGCTTCCAATCTATTATGCAATGCATATGGAAAAGCTGTTCATTGTGCTGTACAGTACGCACCAGGGATTTCCAATCTGGGATTGTTGGGGGAGACACCTGGAGCCATTTTTTGGTAATAGACTTATATGCTGCACACAGCAGGATGGACCATAAATATAAGATAGTTTTATCCTTTACTCCCCTAGGCGGGATCCCAAGCAACCAGTTGATTGCAAGGAGAGGTAGCTGGAAATCTAACATAGTAGCTATATATTGGGAAACCAAGTTCCAAAAGGTGGATAATTTAGGGCAATCATAAAATATATGCTTATGTGATGCTTTAGCCTCCCCGCATTCCCTCCAGCATTTAGAGAATGCTCCAAGTCTTCGTAATGCAACAGCCATGGGGACAAGACAGAACCTCACTCGAATCTTCCACACAAACTCTCTCCAGATTGGGGATGAGGTAGTGGCCCATGTTCCTCTCCAGATCTTTTTCCAGTCTTTAAAACTGATAACCTGGGCTCTTCTTCCCAACTTGCCTTTACAGGTTCCATTGAATGGACTAATTGTTGGATCAGGGATTTATATATTATTGAGATGGCTTTTTCGCCCTGGGAGGAGTTCCAAATTTGTGTAAATGGGGTAACATCTTCCCACAGCTGTGTCCCTTTCTCTCTACTTCTAATTTGTTTGGTAATATAGTCTCTGATTTGATAATAATAAAGTCTGTCTCTCTCTCTCTCTCTATCCATGCAAATCTTTTCTGGCCTTCCTCAAAGCTTATCATGGTAGTATTCCGCATTAGCTGCCAGGGAGCCACTAAATCCCTCATGGTCTGAGTTCTGTACCAGGACTCACCGAGTCCAGGTCGATAATGTGGGGTTTCTAGGAACCATTGGTACTTCCAAAACTGCTGCTGCGTGGTTTTGTTTTTCGTTCCTCTTCTCCACCCCTCCAAAATAGTTGCAATGGCATCCGGAACCAATTGCTTAGCCTGTTTCAATAGAATTGGGGAGAACAAGCTTGCTTGCAATGGGAAAACCAGTGTTCTGGCTAGATCCATTTGTTTCCAGGCAGCCTGATAGGTGTCAGTTCCCCATAACAGTGCCAAACGCATTTGAACGTCAGCCCAGTAATCAGCTAAAGAGGGGCGAGCCATCTCTCCCTGGGCCTTGGGGAGATATAATTTATTTAGGTGAACCCTTGGACCTTATCTGTGTCAATCTTCACCATTCATCACTAGTGGGTATAGTACCGGAGCTAGGACCCTGTGGGAGATTTATTTATTTATTTTTTTCTATGGGAGGATTAGACGCAGGGCCGGTGCCGCCCTCGAGGCCAACGTTCCACATGGCATTCGAGGGTTGGCCATTAGCTGCCGTCGACTCTGCCCTAGCCCCAGTTCTTTCTCTCCCGCCGTCGAGTGTGGTACCTCGTGAGGAGACTGTTGGTTTGCGGCCTAGTCCGTTGGCCTAGTGTAGTGTATCTTGCTAGAGTTGTTAGTTGCCTCGGTTCTGCCACCTGATCGACATCACTTCTGACCTGTAAGACCTTTCCTTTTATGTCAAGCTGCGTCGAGTACTGTTTTCTGTTTTTTTTTACTGTTCGGCCATGTCTCATCTGGGGGGCAAGAAGACGTCGAAAGCGGGGTGGCCTCCTGTGCGTCAGTGTCCCTGTGGCTGCCTTTATTCTGCAATGGACTGGCATGACCTCTGTCTTTCGTGCCTCAGCCCCGACCACGATATGGACAACTGCGACATTTGCTTTTTGATGGACCGCTGTGTAATTGAGAACCGCGAGTGGAAAGTCAGACGTGCACCGCCGACTTTCGGAGAACAAATGTGCAGTCAACAGGCCAAGGCCAGGATCTTTGACCCTTCCTCTGGTTCCCCTCCCAGTCCTATATGGTCCGTGGAGGAGGGAACCCCTGCATCTTTTAGCCTTGCTGCGGTGGGGGGTTTCTTCCATGGTGCAGGAGGCCCAGGCTGGCCCTTTCAGGGGTCAGTCGAGAGGCACCGCATTAGCAGTCGCCTCCTCGGTGGCGAAGGCTCCCTAAGGTGTTGTGTTCCAGGCCCTTCGGGTCTCGACTGGCACCATCCTCGGTGTTGTCTCATGGCGTCGCTCTTGGCCCTGGCAACGTTCGCAGCGCCATGGGCTTTGAGTGCGGCGCTGTGGTCAGCGTTGGGCCTTCTCTTGGCGCCACTGTCGACTCAAATGCTGTTCGTGGTGTCAGGTCTTTTGGCGGCGCTGGGGGATGGTGTTTTGGTTGTTTCTGGGCCTGGTTCAGGTCTGGCACCGGGGCAGGAGTTGGCACCTGACCTGGCTGAGTGGCACCAGGGATGGGGTTGGCACATGAGTCGGGTGGCCTGGCTCTGGCGCCATAGCTTCGGGGTGTCGTGCGGCACCATGTTCAGAGGCGTGCCTGACCTTGGTGCTGCTCGTGGCGCCGAGATGGGTGTTGGCATCGGGCACGGTGCCATGCTCGACTTGGCTGTTGGTGGCACTGGGGATGGGGTCAGCTTCGCGCTTGGGGCTGCACCGACTCTGGTGCCGTACGCAGTGCTGGGGTGGGTGTCGGTGCCGGGCGTGGGGCTGTGTTTCATTCTGGCGCTGTTTGTGGTGCCAAGTCCTGGGATGCTCTGACTCATGGTGCAGGAACTGGAGGGGCTCAGGGAGTTGTCTGGCACTGGACTTCGGAGCCTGCCTTTTCGGAGGTGGGCTCTGAGTCTGATCCAGACTGGCTCCCAGGTTCTTCGGAATCATCAGACCCCTCCGTTTCCAGCACCTCTGCCACCACTCAGCCTCCCTGTGGGGGTCAGTTGTCACCAGTGGGTCTTCAGGTCAAGGGGTCTGACCAGCCAGTTGTGGTCCCCATGTCCACTACTGCACAACCTGGGGTCACTGGTGTTTCTTTTCCTCCAGTTGGGGTACCCCTTCCTTGGTGTGTTTGGACAGCCCAAGTTTGGGGCAGCTCAGGGCACACCTGGCAGGGGAGGGTACGGTTCTCTGGGTGGACACCTCAGAGGCCACCTGGAGTTGCCAGCTGCATAGGCTGGTGGCTGTGCGGACGAGATCCCTCTCTAATTCCGAAGGGTTGAGAGGTAGGGGAGTGACGCGGCGCGCCCTCCCCAGAGCCCAGCCGGGTTCGAGTAGGAGCCGCAGCGCAGACCCTCGCCTTTCTCTGGAGGAGTCCCTGAGAGGGACTTTAACTTCAGAGATTAGGAGCCGTCCTTCTGGACTCTTACGGTCCTGGTTACCTCATGGGGGGATTTCTTCCTTTGGGCACAGCTCTGACCGTTCCAATCCGGTTTAATGGCTCTTAGCTGTGGCAGCCTTTGGATCCCCCTCACTGCAAAGGGTTTCCTGTTGGCCCCCGTGCCCAACAGAGACCATTCTCCTGTTGCTAGGAGCCTGTCCCCCAAGCCTCTGTCTCCATCCCTGGTTGTCTCAGGAATTCCCAGTCCTCGGGGGCTTCTCACCTGGGAACAGTTCAGAGGTTCCGCTGCACATTTCTCCACCTACCTCTGTGCCCTGGACCAACAGGTGTTTCACCATGCTTCCATGCAGCTGAACCCTGAACCTGGGAGCTCATTCTCATCCTCTTCTCCCTCTACGGAGGGAGAGAGAAACCCTCGGTCCACATCTCCCCAGCGTCTGATCTGTCCTCTTATCAGCTCTTCCTTGCGAGGATGTTGGACGAGCTTCACCTTGCCCCAGTCCTGATTAGCAATCCTGAGCATGTGACGCACGCCTTTTTAGGTGAATACAGTGTGGCTCACCTGGTGGCTCCTGCCTGGTCAATTCCTTTTCAGGAAGCGTCACATCGGCTCTGGCTACGTCCCTTTTCACCCGTACCAGCCCCAAGGGACCTATGCCATCGATAGTGCGCTCCCCCTGGGTCTCCAGGTTTATTGCCTCATCCCTCTTCAGGTTTGACCTCCCTGGACACCCCCTCTGGGCCTCGCACCCCTTACCATGACCGCCACCCGGATTCAGACTCTCCAGATTTCGATTTTCTGGGGGAGATGAGTATTCTTCTTGGCACGGATCTCCTTTTCAGTTGCAGCACATCAGGCCCATTTTGCAGCCTGCAGCAGGTTCTTGAGGTCCAGGCTAGGACAGGTCCTAGCCTCAATGCCTGATTCAGAGGAAACCAGGCAAGCCATTGCCCTCTCTGCGCAGGGCCTGAAGATAGCAAGGCACCAAGCAAGGGCATCTTATTTCGGGGCACCCTCCTTCCCCCACTGGGGGATCCCTATCTCACCCAGACCAGTCACAGGCCTCCCCAGTCCTATAAGGGTTCTCCCCTTCAGTGTGTCACCCACTGGAGGCTAAAGGGACCTAGTAGTCGCCAAGAGGGTAGTTCAGGGCCCCCTTCGGGAGGCTCGGTACTCACCCACTAGTGATGAATGGTGAAGACTGACACAGATAAGATATGAAAATTACATTCTTACCGTAATTGTTGATCTTTCTTTGTATCTTCACCATTCATCACTAAATCCCACCCTCCTTCCCCCTGGGGGCCTCAGTCTCTGGACTCCCTCCCCCCCCCTGTGTGTTTTCTCTTTCCTCGCTCTCCTCTCCCTTGCCTTTAGGTGGGAGGGGACTGTGGAGACACACAGGGATGAATCCCTTGGGGGGTTTTATGGAGATATTGGGGGCGGTCCCCTTTTCTCCCTTATTTGGGAGTCTTGGAGCGTTAGGGACCCCTCCCCCCTCTCCACCCCCACCCCCATTTTCATTTTGAACTCTGAATTTGAGTTCAGTTTTTCTCCCCTTATGCCATATTGGCTGTTTAAAATCCCCCTCTTTTGGGAGGGAGGGGGGGAGAGTTTGAGACACACCCTCAGCCTGCACTCTCTTGTCGGTTGGTCTACTAGACCTGGGCTGCTGTAAAGTTCTGGCTTGGCCTACTGCAGCTGAACCTTGATAGTCCAGGGCTGGACTATCATCCTCTAAAAATCTCAGGTGCAGAATCGCTTCTGGGGTGTGCTATTCTCCCCCCCCCCCCATCTCTCCTTCCCTCTCCTTTTCCTTCTTCTCCTTCCAGAGATTGGGGCTCCTCTCTCCTCAATTCCCTTTTCTGATCTCCTCTTCTGCCCCCTCTGTCGTTATTTCTCCTTTTAGTTTATTGTTCCTTTCCTTTTGTCTATCTCTTAGTCTCTCTCTTGCCTCAACCCACCCTCCCTTCCTTACACTCTCTGGCGTGTCAGAACTGGGGCTAAGGTGGAGTCAACGGCAGCTAACAGCCAACCCTTGAGCACCACGTGGAACGTCGGCCTCGAGGGTGGCACCGGCCCTGCGTTGATTCCACCCATAGGAAAAAAAAAAAAAATTCCGCAGGATCTTAGCTCCGGCGCTATACCCACTAGTGATGAATGGTGAAGATACACAGAAAGAAACAATTACGGTAGGTACGTAATTTTCATTTTTCTATGGTTCCACTGAAAGGCGCTAAAGACTTTCTGCCATGAAAGAATTTCCTTAAAGGGTATACTACACAGGACACGTTGAAAGAGATAAAGGAACCGGGGAAGGGCATTCATCTTTAATGAGAGGGTTCGTGTGTAAAAGGAGGAGGGAAACAGATTCCATCTCCTTAGGTCTTGTTTGAGGGTGGTTACCAAAGGGGTATATAAACGGGGTAAGTCATTTGTGATTTGAATTCCTAAGTGTTTCATAGTTTGCTCATCCCATTTAATCAGGAACATATTCTTAAGTTTGGGTGTGGGGTTGTAACCAATAGAGAGAGACTTTGTTTTTTTTATATTTAGAGAATAGCCGGTTAACTGGGAGAAATCCCCGATTTTCTGAAAGAGAGCTGACATCGAGGAGTCCAGGTTTGATAGATAGATCAATAGGTCGTCAGCAAACAGGCCAACTTATGTTCCGTGCCTGCAAGTTGAATGCCTGTGATATCTGGGGAAAGGCGGAGATACTGAGCCAAGGGCTCTATATAGAAGGCGAAAAGCAGGGGGGAGAGGGGGGCATCCCTGCCTGGTCCTTCTGTATAGAGGGAAGCCTTCTGAAATGTGGCCATTAACCCTGATAAATCCTGTAGGTTTATTATAGAATTTGAATATGGTATCTGAAAAATGGTCCGGGAAACCAAAAGAGGTAAGGACCTCCCTCAAAAACCTCCAGGAAACCATATCAAACACCTTTTCCGCGTCTTAACCCGAGGAGAAATGTTGGAATTTTCTTGGATTGGGTATGTTCTATAAGGTATATGGTGCGTCGGACATTGTCTTGAGCTTGCCTACCTGGGATAAAGCCACATTGGTCCATGTAATTTTATGGGGCAATGGGAGCTGTTTGGCCAAAATTGAAGCAAATATTTTATAGTTTGTATTCAGTATTGATATGGGTCTATAGGATGCACACAGGGAGGGATCCTTACCCAGTTTTGGTATGACAGAAATGATGGCCTTGTTCAAGGAGGGTGGGGTAGTACCATCCTTGGTTACTAAAAATGAAAATACTCTGTTCAACAGTGGGGAAATAGTCCTAGTAAAGGTCTTGTAAAATTCCCCCAGGAGTCCGTCTGACCCTGGGCATTTCCCTGTCTTTAATCATCCTATTTCTATTTCTATTTCTCTAGTGGATATTGGGGTTGTTAATTGGTTACGCTGTTCCTCCGATAAAGTTGGTAACTTAAGGGAGGCCAGGAATTCCTTGATTTTGTGGTCGGAGGATGGGGCCAAGGCCGCAGAATAGAGGGAAGTATAATAACCCAAGAAGGCTTCTGATATACTCCTAATAGTGTTCTACATTTCCCCTGATGTTTTTTTTTTTTAACTTTCATAATGGTGGACTTAACCCTTTCGGCCCGTACTTGGGCAGCTACTAGCCCTAAGAACCAGGGTACCCCATCATAAAATTTGTGCCTTAAAAACATTAGTTTTTTTCTCCACTTCATAGTCTAAAATGTTATTTACATCCTTCTTTGATTTAACAAACTCCCAGTTCCTAACCTTACATGAACTTAGGCTCCAAAGTTCCTCTGATTCCCTAATTCTTTGCTCTAAGGATATCCTGTGAACCTCCCTTTGTTTTTTCTTATGTGCCGAGATTCCAGTTAATTTCCCTTGAACTATTGCTTCAATGGTATCCCATAGTATGGATACTGTGGTGTCCTGGGTATCGTTTTCAGAGAGGGCCTGTCAGATTATATCCTCAACTGTCTCCTGCAGCCCCCAGTCCCGCAACAGGAAGAGGTTTAGTCTCCAAAAAGTATTCTTTCGAATTGCCTGTGATTTAACTTTACAGAATAATGGGGCATGGTCTGAGAGTGTGAAATCCCCAGTCCACATCCTCTGTATCATCCCCAAGTGTTCCCGGGAAGCTAGGAAGAAGTCCAGGCAAGAATAGGTGTTATGGGCCTGGGAGTAGAAGGTTTGCCTGGGCGCAGTACCGTGCATAAACCTCCACACATCCTCATAGCCTAAATCCTGGAGCAGCTTCCGTACCTCCCGGTTAACTTTAGTAGCTCGGCTCTGTGTGGTTAGTCTAGGGGTCCCCTCAGAAATGTTAATGTTGAGGCCCCCCACATATCACCAGACCCTCAGCCCATTGGGTCAGCTGCACAAAAAAAGATCTATAGATTTGAAATTCAGAGGCAGGGGGAATATAGACTGAGGCTATGGTGTTTTTTTGTCCATCCAGAGTGCCCTTCACCAGCACATACCTCCCATCTTTATCAATAATCTTGTCTGAAATTTCGAACGGAATTCCCTGTCGGATCATTACTGCCTTTCCCCTTCTACCACCTTTATAGGAAGAGGTCACCACATGTGAAAAACCAGAATGTTCAAACTTCTTATGTTCAGCTTGTGACAGATGGGTTTCCTGCAGCAGCAGGATATCAGCCCCTGTATGTTTTAAGTATTGAAGGATTTTGCTCCATTTTATAGGGTTAGTTACCACGTGCACATTGTATGTGCACATTGTGTACGTCTGCGCCATTGTTTGTGTATGTCTGGTTCGTCAAGTGGATAGTCCCCCTTCTGCTGCCCCTTCCCCATAAGTGGTGACGTCTTCCGTCTCCTTCCCCTATCCAAAGATGGTACCTCATATTCTCTACTCAAAGGTTCCTGAAGCCCAATAAACCTTTCATAACATGTGAGAGCCAACATGGCTATAACCAAAACAAGAGACAGTAACAATCCGATGAATAAACCAGTTGCTTCCAAGGTAGGAGTCTAATATATTAAATTAGCCTCTATGTCCTCTCACTAAGAGAAGAACAAGGAGGAGTACTAGTGCTTCCGAGTGAGGAAGACCTCCCCCAGAGCCACAATTTAGAAGGACTCTGAAAAAAGAAAATACCCAAAGGTACAAGTTGTCACAGGCTACACAGGTGGTGTATCATGCTCCTATGCCCTGATCTACTAACAAAAGAAATATTTGATTAACTTAGTGCAGAACTAGATCTGTTGCTGTGTAATTAGTCTTGAGAGCAATGGTTGTTGTAGTGCTATCCTGCTCTTCTAGGTCCCCACCCCCCACCCCACCCCGCAAACAGCAAAACAAGATGAGTGCTCAGATTGGAAGCCAAACTGGCTCAGCTGAAGTTGCATTTAGTTTCAGAACCCGACACCCCCCACCCAAAACCATGGAGATTGACAAAAACAGATGCTATGTTTGTTCAATATGACCAAATGAGGGCGTCAATCCGCTGCAGTGTGCGGTAGTCTCTAGAGCTCCTGGCAAAGTAGAAATGCTCAGTTTCAACTTTAGTTCCCAATTGGTGAACTTTAAACATCAAGAAAATATATTAAGGTTGAATGCCTCTTACCCCCTCCCCTTCCCCACACAGCTCCCCAGCTGGGACCACTATTAAGAGAAAAAAAGATCTGTGGGGTTTGTGTACTTATCCACTCGTGGTCCTCTGGAGGTAGGAGAGAGTTCAGGAAGGGTTTATGTGCCGTCGCTTGTAAAATGGATCACACACTTGAAAGTCCATCATATCTCAAGTGGGCTTTTCTGCTGGTCTGGTCTTTCTATGAAGCAGGTTCTGAATTTTGCGTAGGGCCTCCGAGTGTTCCATTATTTTGGGACCTGTGCGTTTCCTTCCCATGTTGCGCTGCCAAACTGGTCTGCTTTTCCCCTTGTTTTGGTTCCGATTCTCTGGTATGGAGATTTTTCTTTCTTTCAAAGTGGCTGTAGCCTCCTCAACTGTAGAGTAGATTTTAACACCATCCTCCCAAAAGATCCGCAGCCTCGAGGGATATGGAGTATGGAATCGGATAGCCATCTCACGGAGAATCCACAGAATTGGAAGGTAACAAAGCCTCTGCTGCTGAATCTCCTGGGGGTAATCGTGGTCCAGAAATAAACAATGGGACAGGTATTTAATCTCTTTTTTCGCCCAGGCATGCCTTAGAATGTCCTCTTTGACACTGTATGAGCTGAGTTTAAAAATGATGGCGTGCGGGTGAGCCGCAGGGTCTGATGGCTTCTGCTGCAGTGACTGCCGGGCCCGCTCCACATGCAGTGAATAGGTAGCTGGAAGTTCCAACACATCCTTTAAGAGATTCTCTATAAAGGGAGCAACAGGGGCAGTTTCTATATCTTCAGGAAGGCTATACAAGCGCAAATTATCGTCCCGCGAGTGACCTTCGAGATCCAGACAGTTGGACTGAAGCTCCCCTGTCTGTACCGAGAGCGATCAAATTATCTCGGTGAGCTGGGTCATACTCTCTCCCATCTCCACTACCCACTCCTCCATCAGTCCCATCCATGTATCCATTGTAGTAAGTTGTTTTTGTACAGTTCTAAATGCTTGCTTGTTTTCCTTCTGTAGTTCCCTTATTTCTTTTAAAAGGGTTTCGAATCTGGTTCCAGATAACTGTTCATTCTCCCCATCGGTATCATATTCGGCCGCGTGGGAGCTAGCCGGCGAGGGGGATCTGCTAGGGGGATCCTCGCTTAATCGAACACAATCCTTGCTCTTACTCTTCCCTTGGTTGCAATTTCTGCCTCTATTGCCTGCCATAAAACTTCCTCCTGAGCTCTGTGACATTTTGACAAGAATTGGTAGGTTTTAGGAGGTTTTAAATGTAGATTGGGTTGAGAGCACCTGAAGTTAGGCTGTTAGCGGCTCCATGATGTAAGCGGAAGTCTACGCTGCCTCCTTTTGAACCAGCTGCAGATTGCGCTTCGTCTCCTCTCTTGGAAGATGCTGTTTTTAGTTGCTGTTACCTCAGCCAGGAGGATTTCAGAGCTTCAAGCGCTCATGTGTAGAGAGCCTTATTTGGTTTTTCATAAGGACCGGTTGTCCTTAAGGACAAATCCTAAGTTTCTCCCCAAGGTAGTCTCAGCCTTAACCCTAAATCAGGATATTGACCTCCCGGTGTATTATCCCAACCACTCTAATCGAGGGGAAGTTCTCTTGCACACTCTACGTGTGCACAGGATCCTCAGGTTTTATCTGACCAGAACCAGACCGTACCATCAGTCTGATCAGCTGTTTTTATCATTTGCACACAGGATGCAGGGGGCACCTGTATCAAAGCAGACACTCTCCAAGTGGCTGGTTAGATGCATTGAATTCGGTTACCAGAAGCGCAACAAGTCTTTACTGGGACTGGTGAAAGGCCAGTCTACAAGGGGAGTGGCTACCTCCTTTGCTGCGCTTAAGAATGTTTCTTCATCAGCCATTTGTGCAGTGGCTACTTGGAGCACAGTGTACACCTTCATCAGGCTCTACAGCTTGGACATCGCCTCTAGGCATAGAGTGGGCTTTGGCCTGGCAGTCCTTCAAGGACTCTTGTCCTTAACGGTCTATTTTGGGATCACTCCTATCCTCCTCCTGAAAGGGTTAATTCTTACCCTTACTGCTTGGGAATCAGTCCTTACTGTGTAACCTGCTGCAAGAGCTGTATCTCGACGTAAGATAGTACAGTTACATAAGAACTTACCGTAACAGTAGACCTTTGAGAACAGCTCTTGCAGCAGGAAGTTTGCCTCCCACCTTCCCCTCAGGAGGTTTGATTCTTCTGTATGATGTCTCAGACGCAAACAAATTACTTTTTACATTCCTCTGGAAGTGGATCCTTGGTCTCCCTGTCAGGATTGCATCATTATGCCGGGAGTCACCAGCGGGAGAACTGAGGCATGCTGGGGGACTGACCCTTTTACGTGACATCGGATGTCGGGGATGTGGCTGATGTCAGGGGTAGTCCCCCGCTGGGTATTGCTAGCTATAATTTTTCCGTGGGGTCCTGGCGCCTGCCGGCTTCAGTCCTTACTGTGTACCTGCTGTAAGAGCTGTTCTCGAAGATCTACTGTTACGGTAAGTTCTTACATAACTGTACTTTTTCCCTGGATCTCTATTGTATTGATCCCTCCCTACATACAGAGCCACCCCTCCCTCCTCCCTCCTTCCTTCCCTCACGGTCCCTCTAGAAAAGCGTGTAACCTGGTATGACTACATCCTAGGTGTGGTTCATGGTGAACCACGTTTCTGTGACTGCAACCCAGTCTAGTTGTGTCTCTGCCAACATGGCTGTCAGCTCTGATATCTTGTTTGGTAGGCTACCAGTGTTAATACACATTGCCTGCCATCTCCCTGGGTCTGCCTTTGCAAGGTCTGGTTAGGCAGCTTCAGTTTACAGTGTTTGTGTTTCATACTCCCACCGCTTTTCCTTGGTGGATTGTCCTTCTGATCTAAGGTTATGCTAACCTTATGGTGCTGAGACAGTGTACTAGCTGAGAATGGGGGAAGGGTAGATGGCGCTTTCTCTGATGCGATGGGTGCCTTTGCTTCCTCCCCCTCCGCTAGTTTAACTGAGAGATATGGACGTCAAACTTCTGACCAAGCGCTCAAGTTCCCTGCCTTGTGAGGTTTAGGCCATCAAAGGCAAAAAACTCCCTCTTCCAGAAGGTGTGCCAGTCCCCTATATAGTGATGTCCTTTTTCTTTTTTTTTACACTAAGTTTTTAGCCAGTTGTTAAGTTCGGTTATGTCTTTCTCTCTGATCTTCTGCCTGCAGTCCCCCCCCTCTCCCAGACAGGCAGAATCTCCGAAAAAGATACACTGGATGAAAGGGAAGCCATCTTGTTGCCAATTTTCATTAGGCTTTGTTTTGTTTCCTCCACTGACTTACTGGCTAGGTCATTTGTTCCTACGTGGAGAATGACCTTAGTGTCGGGTTCCCTTTGCACACAATATTTTCTATGTGGTCTCTGTCCTGCCATGCCGATGCCCGAGGGAGGCACTTAACCTCGATCCTTTCCTGGTCATCATGCAAAAGTTGAGACTCTTCCTTCCTAATCATAGAGTCTCCGATTATGAGTACTGGTTTTTCAATGTTTTGTTTTGTCCTGTCCTTGGTAGTGCGCACAACCTCGTGTGGTGCAGGTTTCCTGACCTGCTCTATGTCCTCCTTGTTTTCCGGTTGCACTGAAGACTGTGGTGCATATTTATTTGATGTGTATGTAGAAGGTATTCCAATGTTTGTTCCGCGATTTGGTTTTATACCACATTTTCCAACCCTTTGCCAGCCCCCTGGATGGCGTGCCCTTTGTGGCAGGGGTGTCTGCTTGAGGGGGTGGCAGGTTGCTGTTGCGGTATTATTGTTTTTAGAGAACTGAACGAGCTTGTGCCAGAGGTGGTGTATCTCAGACCATGCTGCATTTAGCTGAGATGTTAGGTTCCGTATTGCAAAACAGGTAGGACAGTGCCCCACCCTGTGAATAAATGCCCTTGCAAAGAGTGTTCCACAGCTGTTGCAGTTAATGATGTCCATTGAGACCTCAGATTTGTTGGCAGTAAAGTCATATTCACTCCCAGGTGTGGGAGGGAAAGTGGATGAAAATAAGAGTGGTTACTTGTCAGAAAAGCAGACGGAAGGCAGAGTGTCAGGTAAGATGGTTTCAGAAAAGCAGACGGAAAGCAAAATGTCACTTAAGATTATATCCAGTTTATTTGTGTTACTGCGGTATGGTCACCTGATCAGCCCTGTGAGATAGGGTGATGTCACAGGCCTCGAATATAGAAGGAAGCTCCAGCTAGGGTGGGTGGGATGAGGGGTAGGGGTGGGCCCTATCCACTACCGATGAGACACAATCAACTCACACAGCTGCACTGAGCCGCTACCCCCTGGTGAGGAGATTATCCCTTCTGATTAGCCCTGTGGGAAACAAGCAATAGAGGCCTGCTGGCACTGAACGGAAAACAAAAACACCTGAGGTGCAGGTCAGAGAAGCTCAGCAGACAGTAAGGCTAGTGGCTGAACCGCACTTGGTTAGGGGCTGAACCACACTTGGTTAGGGGCTGAACCGCACTTGGCATATGCCTCCTAGAGTTGCCCTTTGTGTCTCAGCTGATGCTGCTGGTTGTTTCTGGCTGAGAGCTTTCTATTAGGCGAACACTATTTCAGTAGTGGATACAGCAATCGGTGAAGATCAGTAGACAGTAAGGCTAGGGGCTGGACTGCTCTTGGCGTATGCCTCCTAGGGGTGCCCTTTGTGTCTGAGCTGTTGTTTCTGGCTGAGAGCTTTCTATTAGCTGAGCACTATTTCAGTAGTGAGTACAGGTGATTTACATACCACAGCCAGGAATTCTGTGTAAGTGTTCCAACAGCTTCTTGTGTTGAAAGAGCAGCCGCTGGCTGGGTCTGAGCAGACCGAGCAAGGAGAGAAGCTGCCTCAGTGGAGAAAGGAGCCCGGACTGTGCACTCCAAGGAGGATTCAGGTAGAACTGCTGTCAAGGAATCCCTGCTTCTGCACCTGTCGGAGTCTGCCTTCCCTCAATGAGTGGCTCTCTCTCTCCCAGTTGGTGAAGATCGGTGAAGCTCAGCAGACAGTAAGGCTGGAGTTGCTTTTTGTGTCTGAGCTGTTGCTGCTGGTTGTTTCTGGCTGAGAGCTTTCTATTCTTATCCCAGGAGTCCTTTAGCATCAGTAACTATAGCAGTTAGCTGGCTAGGTGCAACTGCCCCAGCGGTATGCCTTTAAGAAAATTTATTTAAATGAGCTTGGGCATTGGTCAATCAAAAAACAGTAGGGGAATGAGCTAAGTGAGAGTCTGAAGGGCTTCAGAATTTTTTCTCTGCGGACTGAGCAACATTGCCCCTGAGGTGCCTCTCAACTTTCCTTGTTGACAGCCTCCTATTCACTTATCTTGGTAATGTTTTCCTCATAAATTGAATTTTTTAGTGTGCTGAGTATAATTTTACTTTTTTTGTTAGCTGTTGTGATTTTTCGCGCATTTGTGTTATTTTTACCGCAACTGTGTTATTTTCATGTTATTTTTACTGCATCTGCTTAAATTATATTCATTTTTTACCACAGATGCTTAATTTCAATGGTTCTTCACTTTTTTTAGCACAATTCATGAAGGAACCATCGAGTTTCTGTGTTTTGCCTTATTTTTTACCTCAGACCTCGTGGGTTCTACTGCAAGGCAACCAATTGTACTTCAGTTTTTTGTCAGTTGCTGCTGGGTTCTCTGAGGACTAGCAAGTTCAGAGATTCCCACAGTTTCATAATTACTGGACCCAAAAGTGTCAAACTGTCACAGGACTGGCTTTGCAGTATTTCACAGAAACCTGTGCTCAGTTGTATTGTGGTCCAGATCTTGGGTTCTCTTTGTGGAATTGGCACACAGCAAAGAAACCTCCTTGATAAGTATGGCTGAGGAAAAATCAGAGGCTACTGATGAGGGGCCATCCAAAAGTAATAACAATAAAAATGTAAGCAGGGGTGCTGATGAAGCCCCCAGATCCTAGCCAAAAAAGAAAGCTTCCAAAGGAGCTGATGAAGTTCCTCACAAATTCAAAAAATAATAAAAGTGATGGAAAAAGGAAGCTTGATCAAGCTGCTGATGAAGTGGCTAAAAAGAAACTGTCAAGACAAAAACACTCCTGTTCCTCCTGGGAAAGCCAGTAGCGAGACAAAAGGCAGCTTAAAGCATAAAGAGAAAACAAAACATATGCAACCATGGTCTGCACAGGATCTCCCATCTGTGCAAGACATGGCAAAAGCATGGCATGTTTTTCAGACCCTACAAAGGATGGGGCCTATATTTACTGGGGCTGGCAAGCACTCTTCCATAGTTCTCTCATTTGGAGACTATGAGGGTGATGCAGATGATGAAGAACATTTTTACGATGCCCCTGACATGGATTTTGAGGACCTTGAGCCCCAGGAGTCACCGGATCCTCCCTTCGGAGCTGGGTGACCAGGAGGATTCCTCTTCTATGTTTACATTTTTACAAAATATGCTAGACACCCTGGACCTCCCTACGCTGGAGCCCACCCAGGACGTTGATGAGGATGAGTATTATAGGGAATTGAGAGGTCTTTCAACCCCCAAGACCCCCGGTCATCCATCTCTATAATGCGTTCAGAAAAAATACCATGAAACAGCTTCAGATCCCCACTTCTGTGGCAGGGGTTGACAAGTGGGTTGAAAAAAAGTACAGGTTGTCTAGAACAGGTACCGAGTTCCTGTCTGTACACCCTAGTCACAAGAGTATAGTACAGCAGGCAGGTTGTGAGAGAGCTGAAGTCTCCTTTTCCCTCTTACCCCCCAGACAAGGACTCCAAGAAAATAGACTTTATAGCAAATAACTGTATGCCACAGCTTCCCTGCTGATCAGACTTTCTTCATATATGGCTTTCACAGCCAGATACCAAAAAGCTCTATGGAAGTCCGTCCCTGGCCATTGCCTGCAGTGGGTCAGATACAATGGTGCAGGAGCTGGTGGATACATCAAAAACTGCCCTGGAAGCTACCAAATACCAATTCCACATGGCAGATGACAACAATAATGCCACCTCCAAGGTAATGGCATATGCCATCTCTCTGAGGCACTTTGCCTGGCTTAGAACTACCAGTCTCACCCCAGACACCCAGTCTAAGGCCATGGATTTTCCCTGTGACCAAAACATGTTGTTTGATTCCAGAGCAACCGACTACATGAAAAAGGTTGACAAGTACAAGGCCTCCTGGCAGAGTCACTCCTCTAAACCTAAAACTACTACCCTGCAGAAATCCCACCCCAGGGGTAGTAGGAGCAGAATTTTTTTCCCCAGGCCTTACACTCCTTATCCCCAATCTGACTTCTTTCAGTAGAGAGGGTCTTTCAGAGGGAGGGGCAGAAGGGGCCAAAGAAGGGCCACCTCTACCCAGCTTACAGCCTCATAGTCTAAGCCCTGATGTGAGTGTCCAGGTCACCTCCCCATTCCCGGTAGGAGGCAGACTCTCCCACTATCTTCAGAACTGGTCCCTCATTACGTCAGACAGGTGGGTTCAGGAGATAGAGGCGAAGGGTCTGCCACTACAGTTCAAGCAGATGCTAGACCTCAAGCGTATCCAGGTGTCAAAATCTCTAACCCCAACACAGGCGCTACTGTTGGAATTGGAGGTAAAAAAACTTCCAGCTCTGCAAGCAGTGGAGAGGGTCCCGGCCCACGAGAAGGGCAAGGGCCTCTACTCCAGGTACAAGAAAACTGGGGAGTGGCAACCTATCTTACATCTCAGATATTTAAACAAACATCTGCTAAAGCCAAAATTCAAGATGATCACTCTGTCACTAGTCATACAGTCCTTACGGCAGGGAGACTGGCTAGCCTCCCTGCCTAAAGGACACTTACTTCCACATACCTATAAGGAGGTCTCACAGGAAGTTTCTCAGATTCAAACTCCCTTTGGGCCACTGTCAGTTCGCCACAATGCCCTTCGGTCTGTCCTCGGCCCCAAGAGTCTTTACCAAGTGCCTTGCAATCGTAGCAGCACACCTCAGGAAACTGGGTGTCATTCTCTATCCCTATCTAGATGACTGGCTAATAGTGGAAAAGTCTTTTTGTCAGGTCAAGAAGTCCTTTTCCCTTACAGAGTGCACTTTAGAGTTTGTGGGATTACTGGTAAATCTAAAGAAGTCTCACCCAGATCCCACCCAGCTGCTCACCTTCGTAGGAGCCCAGCTGGACACTCAGAAAGGACATGTCTTACTCCTGCAGGAAAGAATTCAAAGTTTCCTTTCAGTGGCAGATTCTTTCATCCAGGGACAACCAAGACCAGCCAGACATTTCCTCAGGCTCTTGGGGCACATGGCTTCAGTGACTGCAGTGGTCCCGGGGGTCAGGTACAGGATGCGATACTTGTAAGCCTACCTCAGAGCTCACTGGTCTCAGAGAAGCAACAATTTTTCAAAGCTGATACCTGTGGCAGATCAGTTCCTCCAGAGCCTGTTTTGGTGGAAGAACCCTGCAAATTTGGCAGCAGGGTTACCCTTCCAGGCTCCACTACCCACAAAGGTGATCACCACGGACGCCTCCCTTCTGAGGTGGGGAGCACATCTAGACCATGCCTCAGTAAGCAGCACCTAGACTCTCGAAGAGTCACAATTACACATAAACCTTTTGGAACTCAGAGCAATCCTTCTAGCTCTTGAAGCATTTGCTCCCAGCATAAAAGGGCAGGTGGTACAAATTTGAAAAGACAATACCACTGCAATGTTTTACATAAACAAGCAGGGTGATACCAGATCAGGAATACTCTGTTCGGAAGCTCTGAAACTCTGGTATCTAGCTTTCTCCCTGGGAGTCAGCCTTTCAGCTATTCACCTCCCGGGCAAACTCAGTACCCTGGCAGATGCTCTAAGTCGCATCAGTCAAGGCCAGAGTGAATGGACTCTGAACAAGCAAGTGCTGGCCACAGTGTTCAGGTGGTGGGGCACACCAGAAGTGGATCTGTTTGCCTCTCCCCAGAACTTTCAGCTTCCTCAGTACTGTTGCAGGCCCCCAGTCACGGGAACGCTTCCTCTGGATGCCTTGATCCTGGACTGGTCAGGGATGTTCCAATACACATTCTCTCCTTTTCCCCTGATACTCAGGGTATTGCTGAAACTCAGACAACAGCCTGCATCAATGATACTTTTGGCTCCAGATTGACCCAGGCAAGCCTGGTACCCACTTCTTCTCTCATTGTCCCGCAGCAGACCAGTTCGCCTGCTGCCAACTCACTCCCTGCTGATCCTTCCTCAGACAGGAGTGCATTACCCAGACATACAATCTCTTCACCTCAAGGCCTGGTTCTTGAGGAGTTAGGGGTTTCACCCTCTAAGTACTCTGAACAGTTCCTTAAGATCCTGAGAATGGCTAAAAAAACGAACACTAAGAAGACTTATGCAACCAAATGGAAAAGGTTTTCCCTCTGGTGAAAGAGCAAAAGGTCAATCCCCTTTCAGCTTCAGACTCTCAGCTGCTGGATTACCTAGTATAGTTGCAGGCATCAGGCTCGAAACCATCTTCCCTCAAGCTTCACCTGCAATTTCAGCCTACCTTTCAGTGGGAAAGAAAAAGTTAATTTTTTCCCCCCACCATATTTAAACAGTTCTTCAAAGGCCTATTGCACCTCCAGGCTCCAGTGAGGGAGCCTGCTCCTTTTTGGAGTCTGAACCTTTGCATAGACAAGCTCATGAAACCACCCTTTGAGCCTACCTGTATGTCCACAGCACATCAAGTTTGTGACTTGGAAGACAGTCTTCTTGGTGGCCATTACCTCTGCCAGGAAGATTTCAGAGCTACAGGCCCTGTGCACTGAGCCAAATTACATCATTCATCACAACCATAAAGTTGAACTCAGGACAGATAAGAAATTTCTGCCAAAGGTTATCTCCATTTCTTGACGCCGAGTCTGTCGATGCCGCTTATTGAAATTTCCTGCCGGTTCCGTTGTCCGCCACCACTCGACGTTGCCTGGTAAGACTGTTCCTTTTCTTCTTTTAGTAATGTCGAGTCTTGTTTTTGGTTGTTTCTTCTGTAGGTCATGTCTCGGTTGGGGGCAAGAAAACTTTGAAGACGGGACGGTCCCCAATGCGTCTGTGCCCGTGTGGCCGTAAGTACTCCGTCACCAACCACCATGACCGTTGCCTTGCGTGTCTTGGCCCGCTACATGACATGGATTTGTGCGATGCCTGCTTCTCCATGGACCATCGTGTCATTGAACAACATGCGTGGAAAGTGGGATGAGCTCCGCCGACTTTTGGAGGATGGGCGTGCACTCGTCGGGCCAAGCCATGGTCTCTCAGCCTTTCCTCCGGGTCCCCTCCCGGTTCTATACGGACCGCGGAGGAGGGGGCTTCTGCTTCTTGTAGCCTCGCCATTGCAGAAGCCTCTTCCGAGGTGCAGGAGGCCCAGTCCGTCCCTCCTGGGGGGTGGGCGGGAGGCACCACCTTGGCAATTGCCCCTTTGAGGGTGAAGGCTTCCCCAGTGTCATCTCCTTGGGCTGGGAAGCCTGAGTTGGCGCCATCCTCGACACTGTCAGTGCCGTTTGCGGCACCGTGGGCCCTGATGGCGCCGTCGTCAATGCCGGTCCATCTCTCGGTGCTGTCTCTGCTACTGGCACTGTTTGCAGCGCCAATAGTGCTGACGGCACCATGGGAGGCTATGTGGCACCATCCTTGTCTGTTTCTTGCCTCGGTGCCATGGTTGAGCATGGTGCTGTGTCCAGTTCTGGTGCCGCTTGCAGCACCGAGCAATGACATGGCACCATGGGGTTTTGTGACCTTGGTGCCGAGAGTATGGTGCCTTGACAGGTCCCAGCTCCGATACTGCTGCCATCCTTGGTGCCGTATCTCCTCTGTGCACCGCTCACCGTGCGCTTGAGGGCTTCGGCGCTGACTCTGGTGCAATCCCTCATTCTGGTGCCTCATTCAGTTGGGATGGCAGCAGGCATCCACGTACCGTCTGGCAAAGGACTTCGGTCTCCACCTCCTTGGAGGCGGAATCGGACTCTGAGTCAGATAGGCAGTCTGACTCTTTAGAGTTGGCTGCTAACGTGGACACCTTGGTAGTGTCCTCGACAGGCCAAAGCCAGCCCCCCTCTGAGGAGCGGACAGTGGCCCCCGAGTCCAGGGTCAGGGGTCTGACCAGCAGGCGGTAGTGCAGGCCACCATTGCCCTGCAACCTAGCCTCTGAGGGTTTTCTGACCCCTCAGTGGTGGTACCCCCTCAGGTGGTGTACCTGGATCATCCAACTTTGGGGCCGATCGGAGCACCCACAGGAGGGGAGGGTGCTGCTCCCTGGATGGTCCCTTAGGGGACTAACCAGGGCTGCCAGCTGCCTAGGCTGGCTCTTTTGCGGAGAAGGGCTCTTTCGGACTCTGAGGGGTCGAGGGGTAGGGGTTTGACATGGTGACCCTTTTCTGGGACCCACCCGGGTTCCGGAAGGAGTCATAGTGCAGATCTCCGCCCTTCCCTTTTGGTTTCCTCAAGAGGGCCCTATTCTTTGGAAGTAGGGACTGTGCTTTTGGACTCTCATTGCCCCGGTCACCTCACGGGGGGATTCTTTAGGGTGCAGCCTAAGCAGTTCCAGTATGGTTGACCAGCTGTCGACTGCTGAGTTTTACGGAGCTTCCTCTTCCCTTGGGGCTCCCGGTGCTCTCTCTGGCCCAGGCAGAGGACAGCCAATTCCTGTTGTCGGCTCTGTCCCCCTCTCCTCTGCTACCTTCTTCTGCTCTCCCAGGTATTCTTGGTCCTAGCAGCCCTCTCTCCTGGGAGCAGTTCAGAGCTGTGGCTGCTCAATTTCCCTCTCACGTCAGGGCCATGGACAGACAGGTTTTTCAACCTCCTCCTGAGCAGCCAGCTTCTGAACTCTTGAGGTCCTCCGACTCTTCTTCCCCCTCTTCTGGAGGAGAGGAACTGTTTGTCCACATCTCCCCAGCTGCTGATCTCGCAGAGTATCAGCGATTCCTCGTGAGGATGTTGGAGGACCTGCATATCACCCCACCCATCAAGCATAATCCAGAGCACTCGACGCGCGCTTTTTTTGGCGATTTCTGTGTAGACACTCTTGTGGTGTCCCCCTGGCCTGCTCCCTTTCGTGAGGCATCATTGCGTTACTGACAAAGACCCTTTTCCAGAGTCCCAGCACCTAGGGATCTCTGCCTGAGGTATTGTGCCCCCCCCCCGGAGTCTCCAGGTTCTGTGCCTCATCCTCAATCAGGATTGATGCAGCTGGACACTCCTGATGGGCTTCACGCCCCTCACAGTGACCGGCCCCCAGATCAAGATTCCATGGATTTTGACTTCTGGGGGAGGAGGACTTTCTACTCAGCATGGTTGCTGCTCTTTATTTCAGCACATCAGGCTCACTACGCTACCTATGATAGGTTCCTGTGGTCCAGGTTAGGTCAGCTCCTAGCCGCAATGCCTGACACAGAGGTAACCAGAGAAGCCATTGCACTTTCTGCACATGGCCTGGAGCTAGCAAGGCACCAAGCGAGGGCATATTACAACGCCATTGAGGTAGCTTCCAGGGTCGTAGGGACAGCGATCTGCACTAGTTGGACGGCGTGGCTGTGTCTTTCCCAGTTGTCACTCTTGGCCCGGTGTAGGGTGATTTCCTCCCCTTACCAGAGAACCCATCTTTTCTCCCGTAGGGTGAGGCGGCGTCTGTTGGGGCAACTTCCTACTCCTTCCGAGGAGTCCCCACTCCTGGGCCTCTCCAGACCCATGACGGTTCTCTCTCTCTTGGTGTGCCAGCTACTGAGGGCTAAGGGACTTAGTCCTTTAGGGTTAGGGCCCCCTTTGGGGAGGTCTCGGCACTCACCCAAAGGTGACGAATGATGAAGACTGACACAGGTAAGATATGAAAATTACGTACCTACCGTAATTCTGATCTTTCTGTGTAACTTCACCATTCATCACAATCCCACCCTCCATCCCCTGGGACCTCAGTCTCTGGGTCCCCTCCCTCTTTGTGCCCTCTCTTTTAGCCCTCTTCTTTCTGTCGGTCAGGTGTGGGGTGACCTTGGGCACATAGGGGGATGTTTTTCTCTAGGGGGAGGGTGCCCAGGATGGGGGGGCACTCCTTCCTCAGTGCCTCGGCTCCACCCCCATGGGGTGGGGGTTGGTAGTTGCTTTCTTTTCTGCTCTATTTCCCCTTCTCCCCATCAGCTTTACTTTAATTCCCTTTGATTTCCTTGTCCTTTAGACACAACTTCAATTTATTTTAAGAAACTAGTTTTCTTATGTCAAAAATCTGAAATCTTTTTTTGGGGAGGGGGGGAGTATTCCCTGTATCCTGTCTTTTCTTCCATAGCAACCGATTCTGCTTATGTTAGAGTTATTGCCGGTGATTCTGTGCCTTGAATTCTGGCAGTTTAGCGTTCTGGCTACTCCTTCACAGTTTCTATACAAGCTGGAGATAGGTCAAGGTTCCAGGGTATGTTCCCTCTCTCCCCCCATGACATCCTTACTTCTAAATTCCCTAACCTTCCCTCCTCCTTTTCTACTTCCAGAAATTGGGGCTTCTCCCAATCCCCTTAGTTTTCCAGCTTTATTCTGTCCTCTCAGTCATTTATTTCTCCTTTTAGTTTGTATATCCTTTCCTTTATCTGTCCCTTGGAAACCCTTGTCCCTCCCTCCCAACCTTTCCTTACTCTATGGCGACTCAGAACTGACGGGAGGGTGGGGTTGACCACACATAATGGCCAACCCGCAAGCGCCACGCAGTGCGTCGGCGTCAAGGGCAGCGCTAATGGTGTGTCGACTCTGCCCATCCAAAAAAAAAAAGAGAGAGAGCTCCTGCGGGGTTGTGACCTCTGGCCACTATACTCAAAGGTGATGAATGGTGAAGATACACAAAGATCAGAATTACAGTAGGTACATAATTTTCATTTCCCGCTGGTTGGTCTCTTGTATTAGATTCTGCTATGAGAAGGTGGGTCATCAACCTCCTGTAGGACTCAGAGACCACTTCACTAGGGGCACTGCAGCCTTGGTGGCAGCAGCTAGGGACATTCCCCTTCTGGATGTCTGCAAAGCAGCTACCTGGAAATCCATGCACACCTTTGTGAAACACTACAGTTTGGATGTGCAGACCAGATAGGATGCCAGATTTGGCAGGGCAGTTCTGCAGAGCCTCTTTCCTAAGTAGGTTCTCTGCCCAGCTCCCACTTGGTACTGCTCAGTAGTCTGCTACAGTTACTGATGCTGAAGGACTCCTGGGGTAAGAAGGAAAAATTACTCACTGCATTAATCTTCTTTCTTCCAAGGGGTCCTTTAGCATCAGTAAGCTCCTTCCCTTCCTCCTCGGTTCACCTGTCAGGAAAAGGGCTCTGATACCAGTTCTCTTACCAAATTTGGGTTTTTACATTAGTGAGTTTCATACTCAACTTGTTGTTTTTCTGTTTCTAGTTTTTTGGACATTTGCATGTTTTTTGAATCCTGTTGATTCTTTTTTTGGGGGGCATTTGCCAGTTTTCTTTGAAAAAATTCTGAAGCCCTTCAGGCTCTCTCACTCAGCTCACTCCCCTACTGTTTTTTGATTGGCCAATGCCCAAGCTAATTTAAATAAATTCTCTTAAAGACATACCTCTGGGGCAGTTTCACCTAACCAGCTAACTGCTATAGTTATTGATGTTAAAGGACCCCTTGGAAGAAAGAAGATTACTGTGGTGAGTAATTCTTTCTTAGACAACCACTATTTCAGTAGTGGGTACAGCAGTCGGTGAAGATCAGTAGACAGTAAGGCTAGGGCCTGGACCACTCTTGGCGTGTACCTCCTAGGGGTGCCCTTCTCCGACTAGGTAGAGAATTCCACAGGGTGGGAGCCACAAATTCAAACACTTGGACTCCAGAGGTCTTCAAACGAACCCTGGGAATCTCTAGCAATCCCTCGTCGGCGGAGTGGAGTGGTCGGGGGAGCGGTAGGGGCGAAGAAGCTCTTGCAGATAGCATGGTCCCTGTCCAAGCTGACCTTGAAGGTGATCCACCACTAAATAGGCAGCCAGTGTAGGTCATTCAGCACAGGCATGGCATGACAAATTTGAGGTAGCCCAGTCAACAACCTACCTGCCACATTGTGCACCAGCTGCAAGCGATAGATATCAACCCCCGGTAGCCTTACGTAAAGGGAATTACAGTAGTGAAAGTGGGAGGTCACAAAGGTGTGGACCAAATTTGGAAGGTCCTTGGAGGAAGAAGGTGCTTAATCAGGGTGATATTCCTCAGATGGTAAAAGGCAGTCTTGACAACGAATGACACCTGGAATTTAAGCGTTAGTCCTTCGTCAAGAATAACGGCCAGATCTCACACCCATTCAGAGGTCATCAGCTGGCAGCCACCAAGCCAATGCCCAGATGGCTGTCCAACTGACATCCCCTCTACCTGGCGACCCGGGTCCACCACCAGAACCTCGGTTTTGTACAGGTTCAACCTCAACCAGTTAGCACTCATCTAGTCTTGAGTCTCAAGAGAGGTAGTTGTTAAAGCTCGAGACAGCTCCCACCTGTTCGGGCACAAAGGACATGTAGAGCTGAGTATCATCTGCATAGCAGTGAAAACTCAGCCCATACCGCCTTACAATGTCCCCCCAATGGCAGCATTTACACCGCGAACAACATGGGTGATAGCACAGAGCCCTGTGGCATCCCACACGACAGGGAGAGCTTGTCAGAGGGATACATCCCCAAAACAATTCTCTGAAACCTGCCAGTGAGAAAAGATTGAAACCATCTGAGGCCCATACCCAGTAGTCCACAGATCAGCCGCAGGTGCTCCAGCAACACATCATGGTCCACGGTGTCAAATGCTGCAGAGAGATCAAGAAGAACCAAGATGGAACAGCTCTTCTGATCTCTCACTATCAGGAGATCACTGGGGACCTGAACAAGGGCCGTCTCGGTGCTATGCCTTTTCCGAAATCCAGACTGGAGAGGATCATAAGTGTCTTGGATGGTAAGATGATCCTCCAGCTGCAGCGCGACCACCTTCTCAATAACCTTACCCACAGAGGGAAGGTTATAGATGGGTCTGTAGTTAACAACACAGTCTGGGTCGAGAGAGGCTTTCTTAAGGAGAGGTGACACCTCTGCCTCCTGTAGGGTGTCCGGGAACACACTTGACTTTAATAAACACCAGACAGTCTCAGCTAGGACCAGGACGATGACCTCAATGCACCCCACAAGGAGGCGTGTTGGGCCCGGGTCCAAACTACAGCAGGTCGACCGCATATGCTGGATAATCCTCACAACATCCTCACTCACCGGCCGACTGAAGTCAGGCCAGACAAACCAAGGAGCTGCAACCTCCCACTGACCACCACCAGCCCCAATGGAGTGAACTGCACAGATCTCGGACCTGTTGTCAGCAACCTTATCTGCAAAGAATCATGCAAACTCATCACATTTCTCTTGTGACAGTGCTCTCCGAGTCTGCAGACAGGCCGGATTGCACAGTCTGTCCACAGTTCAAAAGAGCTGAGCTGGTCGATTCTGTGCAGTGGTAATCTCCCTGGACAGGAATTCTGCCTTTTTACAGGAAATAGCCAATTGATAATCCTTATAATGGGCTATCAATCTAAGTCTGTAGGTATCAAGGCCTGATTTCTGCCAGCAATGCTCCATCCTTCATCCCATTCTCCTCAGCTCCCTCACAAAGTCCCATCAAACCAAGGGGACCGAGGGCATAGGGTGAGGGGGCGAACCCGGACAAGAGCAGTGAAATCCAGAGCCTCAGTCACAGCCCTATTATAGGCCTGTACCAGAGTATCTGGATCACCGCTTGCACTCGGTAGACCTGATAGGTCCAGTACCGCAGCCAGGCCGTCTGGAGTCAAACTCCTTAAAGGGTAGTACTGGACCATCTCCATAGGGGCAGGCCTTTGTGGGGGGGGCCTGGAAATTGAACCTTATAGTGTGATGGTGAGACCATCCGACTGGCTCCACCACCAGGTCGGAGGTCTCCATACCCAGAAGGAAGACCTGGTCCAGTGAATGACCATGATTATGGGTCGCAGAGATAATCACCTATGTGAAGCCCAATGAATTCACAAGTTACATACTAATTTGCCAGCAGATTAGGCCTTATGACCTTTCGAGCCTGCTCGAACCTCAGATCCCTGGTTGGGGGCCGAGGTGCCCCCCCCCCGCCGTGTTCCAGAAACCTCTAGCATCCATCCCCACCCCCCTTGGCCAGCCCATCATCTGATACATCTGCTATCTGTGTCTGTCCCACCCTCACTTGAAGCCCTCCACTGTGGATCTCTGAACCACCTCACCAGGCAGCGCATTCCAAAGGTCTACCCTCTCAGTGAAAAACCTCCTCCTCTTTTCCCCCCTCACCCTTCCACCTTCCAACTTCAAACCATACCCTCTGGTGATACCTCCCTGCTTTAATCTAAAGATCCCCTCCATGTTTACCCTATTTATTCACTTGAGGTACTTGAAGACCTCAGTCATGTCTCTCCTCTCCACCAATGAAAACAGGCAGAGCTCCTCAAGTCTGTCCTTATACGTCATATCCCCTAGTCCTCGTATCATCTTAGTTGCCCTCCTCTGTACCCTCTCCAGGAGCTGTATGTCCCTCTTCAAGTGTGGTCTCCAGTACTGTACACAGTACTCGAAAAGTATGGTCTAACCAGTCCATTGTACAGCGGCAGAATCAGTTCCCTGCTCCTAGAGGTGATCCCCCTTACGATGCATCCCAACATCCTGTTTGCCTTGCTAGCCGCTCTCCTGCACTGCTCAGAGTTATTCATACATGCATCCACCATGACCCCTAGGTCTTTTTCCCCTGTTGAGGCCTCCAGCTCCTCCCCTCCCAGGGTGTACCTGTGTTTAGGGTTTCCCCGCCCAAGATGTAACACCTTGCACTTGGTGATATTGAAATTTAATTTCCATGTGTGAGTCCAGCTTTCCAGGGTGTCCAGGTCCCCTTGCAGTGCCAACCTTTCCTCTTTCCCCTCAACTACTGCTCCCATCTTGGAGTCATCAGCGAAGAGACACATTTCACACCCTATACCCTCCCTGATGTCCGAAATGTATTCATTAAACAGGATTGGACCCAGGACCGAGCCCTGCGCTACCCCACTACCGACCTCTCTAGGGTTCAAGAGCTCCCCACCGACCACTACTCTCTGGGTGTGTCCAGCTAGCCAGTTTTCAATCCATTTGACCATCAAAGGGCCTACTCCCAACCCCGTCAGTTTCTCCACCAGACCATTGTGGGGGTCAGAGTCAAACACCTTGCTGAAGTCCAAGAATAATACATCCACAGGCTTTTCCCTGTCCAGTTCTGATGTTACCCATTCATAGAACTCCACAAGATTGGTTTGACATGATCTACCTGGCACATACCCATGTTGCCGACTATCCAGACCTCCCACCTCCTCCAAGTACACCCCCAATCATTCCTTTAGTATACTGTCCATTAATTTTCCCACCACCGAGGTCAAACTGATGGGTCTATAGTTAGCTGGTACTTCCCTCAACCCCTCTTTATGGATTGGCACCACATGTGCCTCTCGCCAATCCCTTGGTACCCTCCCTGTCTCAAGCGACCTGTTGAAGAGCTCCGCCAGGGGTGCAGCCAGTATGTCCACCAATTCCCATAGTACTCTCGGATGAATGCCATCTGGCCAAGGAGATTTAGCTTTCTTTAGGGCCTTGAGGGATAACCACACCCTTTCAGTGGAGATAGCATCATCTGTCCCCTCCACCTTACTGGCCTTTTTATCCTTATCCTGATGTGACACCCCTGGGGTACCTCTCCCTCCCTCTTGCTCCATTTCTGTTGCTCCCCGATCCCACTCACTACCACTTCTATCCCCATTCTGCCTTGCTTTGTAGATATCCCATCCCCCTCCCTAGTGAACACAGAGGCGAAGTACTCATTTAATACCTCTGCTTGGTCCCTTGCCTCTTCCACCCACCCTCCTTCTGATCTCAATCTGCCGAGATGGTCCTTAGTTTTTCTCTGCTCCCCAATGTACCGGAAGAACCCCTTTTCCCCTCCATGTATCCCCTATGCCAGCCACTGCTTTTTACTGGACTTTGCCCCCCTCACTGTCTGGGTGACTTTTCTAGATGCAAGACGGTACCTTTCCTTTTTCCTATCCCCTCTTGTTGTTTTATATTTTTTGTAGGCTGCCTTCTTTTCTCTGACCGCTACCTGAACCTCACTGGACCACCAGCATGGTTTATGTGACCTTGCTCCCTTACGTTTCTCCTTAGCGCAGGTCCTGACTGCATCATGAAGTCCCCGTTTTATGACCTCCCATCTCTTTTCCACATTTGTCATTGATGTAATCCCTTTATGATCCTTGAGAATATTTCCATGCCCACAAAGTTCTGCCCCGGAAGTCCACTGCCAGTGTCCCAGATCTCCCCCATGCTTATTTGAAACTGAGACAGTATTGTGGTCACTCCCAGTCAGGATCCTCTACACCAGGTCTCTTACCAGATCCCCATCTGCTAGAACCACGTCCAGGACATGCCTTCCTTGTGGGCTCCATCACATGCTGTGTTAAGAACACATCCTGGAAGCCGTCCAGCAGCCTTTGCTCCTTGGCCACCTTAGAGGACATGGTTCCCCAGTTTGTACCTGGCATATTAAGGTCCCCCATCAACACCACTCTTTCCCCTTTTGGACCACACTGGGCAATGATGTTGTCCAGCAAACCATCCTCCAGAACATCACCAATAGGGAGCCTATATACTGCACCCAGCTTGACCTTACCTTCTGCTGGGGTTCGTACGGTGACCCATAAGGCCTCCATATTTCCTTTTGCCTCTTCTACCCTAGCAATTTCCATGTCATCGCAGATGAACATAGCCACTCCAACCCCTCTGCCCTCCTTTCTCTCCTTCCTAAGCATAATGTTCCCCCGCATGTTTAGGTCCCAGTCATGGTTTGTGTTGGCCCATGTTTCGTGACCGCCACATCCACCCCCACCCCCGAACAGCATGGCCTGGAACTCTGGCAACTTGTTTCCCAAGCTCCTGGCATTTACTAACGCCACCCCACCCCTTATCCCTGATCCCCTTTGTTACACCCCACCCTGGTTCCTTATACTTCCATCCTCCCACTGCTCTTCCTGAAACCTCCTCCCCTAGTCTGTTTTCCCCCCTCCCCCCCTTGGGTTTGAAGGCTACTCCCCTCATCTGGAGGAGAGGGCTTCTGGTCAGCCCCTCTCTTATCCCACCCCACAAGTTTAAACCCCACCTTTCTTGAATGTAGTCAGCTACCCCCTGTTTAAGGACTTCCTTCCCTAACTGGGCAAGATGAAGCCTGTCCTTGGCATACAGTCCCTTATCCTCCCAAACTCCTTTCCAGTTCCCTAACACCCCCCAACCCACTCTCTTCACCCAACTTCCTGAACCAGTCATTAACCTCTGTGATCTTCATTTTTTTCTCCACTGAGGCCTTTGGTACTGGTAATATCTCCAAAACAGAAATGTTGCATCCATTATCCCGTCAGACTCTGGCAAGTTCTTGGAACCTTGTTTGGATTTCCAAAATGCTATTTCCCTCTAGATCGTTAGTTCCTAAATGCACCAGGAAATCCAGTTTCCCTCCACAATCCCTAACCAGTTCGTACACCATGAACTTTGCTCCGTGCACTGTCAGCCCAGAGATACTACTACCTTCACTTGGCTAGGGCATCCACCCCCTGTCACTCCCACTGATACCCCTAATCATCGAGTCTCCCAATAACAGAACCTTAACACCGCCATCATCCTTGTGGTTACCTCTACTATGCGCTCTCAACCCCCCATCCCCCCTTTATTCGTGATCTCAATTCCATGGGCGTCTTCCTGCCTTATTAGAGATCCCCTAGTCACCCTCCCCTTTCTGCCTCCCTTGTTATTTTGCCCACTTAACTCAGACCCCCCCCAAATAGGTGTCCCCTTTAACCCTCTTTTATCCGAACCATTTCTCCTGTCCCTGATGGTTTCCTTCCCCACACCACCATCCTCCCCTTGTAATAGTACCCCTACCTCCAGAGGTTCTCTGTGGGTCCCTTTACCTAGGGGTCCATCCTTGGTACAGACCCCCTGCTGAAGAGGGCCCTTCCCCCACCTCCTTGTCTCTCAGTTTCTCTCCAGTCATGCTCTCCTCCCTCATGTCTGCAATATGTTGCATCTCCCCCATCTGCTTAACATTTGTGTTTCCCCTTCTCCCTCTGGGACTGTTTTTATCCTTTCCATTGCCAGTCTGTGATGTCCTATGGGTATCCGACTCCCTCCCCCCGGCTGCTGTATCAGTTTCCTCATTTCCACCAACCCCTTCCTCCACCTCTAGGTTGTTTAGTAGCTCAAATTTATTGTAATACTCTATGCTAGCCTCCATCAAGTAACCTGAGTTTCCCCTGACTGCCCCTCTAAACTGCCCCTCTTCCTCCCTTCTTGCCCTGTTCTCCTTAGGAGCTCCCTTCCCACAGTCTGCTCTTTTTGGCTTCCCCACAACAGCCCCTCCCTTCTCACTGTCTGTTCTTCTAGGCTTCCCCACAATAGCCCCTCCTGACTCTTTCCCCTCCACTCTCTTTATATTCGGAATGTTTACCCCGTACGTTTTCTCCTTAGCGTCAACATCCCTGTCTAAGGGTCCTCTGTCCCTAATATCCCCCCTCCTGCTTGCTGTAACATAATGTCCTGTAATTTCTGGAGCATTGCCCCAGCCTCCCTCAGCCCAACCCTTCTGCTGCCCATATCCACACCCTCATCCTTGGACACCCCAACTCCCCAGCTTACTCCTAACCAATATACTTACCCTGATACATGATAGCTGTTGCTCACAGAGTGGGCAGCCTCCTCTTCAGGCCCATTTGAGAATTATTGCTATCCCACAGCCGGGCGCATTTCAGCAACCCTTCCGGGATGCTTACATTAGAATTTGGCCACCCTGTTTGTCCCTCTCTGTTCTATAATGGCACACCCCTTTTCTCAGTCCTTTCCCCCTTGAATACAGTCTCTCTCTCTCTATACTGACTGCAGTTATTTAAGAACGCAATTTCAACCCCACCGATAAAGTTCCCAAGTCTCGCAAGCATATACAGTCCAGTGTGTGTCCAGTCCCACTCACAGTGTGTGTATGCAGACATCAGGTACCGTATGATGTCACAGGCCCACCAGTTCCTGTTGCTTCAAATTTCAGTCACAAACAGAAATGCACAGCCCTTCAATCCAACCCCCAGTGGCTTTTCAGTATTTAAGTAAACCTACAAAACAGGGTGGGTGGTAGGGCTGTACCACCACCAGAAAACATCACATTTAAATTTCACTCTAATTATCACTGCCAAACAAGTGTTCCCACACCCAGCACACAAGCCCCAATAGTTACAATATCACAGTCCAAGTAACAGTTCTAACTCAAAGTAGTAATTTTTAACACACAGAACTAATTTCAAGTACAAAACTATCCAAATATTTCAGTTAAAACAGAAGATAAAACCAGACCTCTTTCCTGAACAACCTCCTACTTCTGTTCCCAGGTTGGAGGGAGTCCTCACCAAACTATGAGAGTTCATTGTTGACCCAGGCATTGAAGTCCCCAGAACCATCCATCTGGGGGACTCCAACACCATGTTGACAACGAAGTCTGCGACTTCCTGCAAGAATTGCTTCTCGCCCCCGGGTGGATGGTAGACAAGGAGGCTGTCCAGGACTCTACTCAGGGCAAGGCCTTCCCCCCTCAAGATAGAGCGAAGCACTTTGTCGACCAGGCCTAGGTGGTGGCTCAGAGCCGGCATGTTCCCACCAGGACATTCCTCAGACTACTAGGCCTCATGACCGTGGCTGCTGTTACGGTCCCACCAGCCAGGTTGCACATGAGGATTCTGCAGTAGACCCCCAGGGTTCAGTTGTATCAGTGAGCAGATTATATTGACCAGTTGATCCTAGTGTCCTCGCGAGTATGCAGAATGCTTCACTGATGGATTGACCTGGCCAGTCTCTTAAAGGTGGTCCCCTTCCTTATCCCCACTCCAATACAGATCTTCAAAATGGATGCATTGGATCTGGCTGGGGAGCCCATGTAGGTCCTTATCAGACACAGGGTCTGTGGTCCCACTGGGAGACTCACCTCCACATAAACATCTTGGAAATGAGGGCAGTTCTGTATGCCTTCCAGGTCTTTCAGAACCATTTCTCTCCGGGCCGTCTGGTGGTGCAGTCGGACAATCTCAGTTTGGTCTGTTACATCAGCAAGCAAGGGTGGACTCATTCCTGCTGTCTGTGCCGGGGGCAGTGAGGCTCTGTACTGGACTCTAAATCGTGATCTAGAACTGTCTGCCATCCATGTGCCAGGCACCCAAAACACCTTGATGGACGGCCATAGTAGGTCACAGTCCAAAATGCACGAGTGGAAACTGCTGACCTCAGTTGCAGAAGACCTGTTTGATAGGTGGGGTCATCCAGGGTTGGACCTTTTTGCGTCCCCACTCAACGTAAAACCGCCATGTTTCTGCTTGCTAGATCCAGGGGCTGGAGTTTTCTGATGAGACACATTGTCCCTCTTCTGGAAAGGAAGATCTTACTTTGTGTGGGTTCCTGCAGCAGGCCGACACTGTATGACTGAAGCCGCCAGGTACCAGGACCACACGGAAAACCTCTAGCTAGCAGTCTGTCATGGGGGACCACCCCTGCTGATGTCAGCACAGTGACGTCCGCCCATGCTATAAAGGGGGCAGTCCCCCACACCTACCACAGTTCTTTCCCAGTGTTGACCTGCACATGTCGAACCTTCATGGATGCCAGCTACAGTGGGCCACCTTTTTCTCACACTTACCACGCCTTTTCTTTCTTTAGCGTTTAAAACATAGAATTTTTGGTGTTTTTTCACCAAGTTTTACATCTTCTCCTCTAGCTTCATCTTCTGGTTGCCCCACCAAGTGTGCCTGTGGCAAACAGATTCCTGCTAAGGATGACCATTTTGTGTGCCTGCTCTGCCTAGGCCCCAGCCACGACACCGAAGCCTGCCAATTCTGTAAGGACTTCAACCAGGCCACTCGGAGATGTCATTTGAAGATCTTGGGGAGCCATCTCCTCAAGCAGAAGTTGGCTGCGATGGAGAAGGAACTGCAGCCCAGGAGTTCTTCAACCTCCCTAGCTGAATCTTCCGGGGCTTCCTCCTCTTTTTCTACTTCCCAGAAGGAGAAGAAATTGAGTGGGAAGCATAAACACCAGACCAAGCTGTCCTCGAATGGCCTCTCGCCCATGGTCACCCCACAGACCAGTGGCTGCCTTTGGGTTTTTGTCCCGTTGGGGGGGGGTCGGCCCCTCCAGCCCCATTAGCCCTCACCATCTCCGGGCTCACGGTGGCTCTGCTGCCTGCACTTATCTCCATATTGGACGGTGGCTCTTCTGGGCAGTGGACGTCATCCCCTGCCCCTTAGCTCCTGACGCTCAGGCCCTTAGCACCCACAGGTGTTCAGCCAGGTGGCTCTGCCTGTAGTGGGTCCTGTGGCAGTGGCCCTCTGACCGTTGCCCCACTGGCCAAGGAGTTGACTTTGTTCGCACCCATTTCTGGGACCAATACCAGTCCTGTCAGTCATCACCCATGGCAGGTGCTCGCTTCCTCATCCTCTCAGGTGTAGCCTCTGCCCTTGCCTCAGGGGTCTCCTTCCCCACAGGCACCACCCTCACCTATAGGGCCAACATTGGCTTCCTCCCCAGACCGACGCCAGCCTTCACCAGTCAGACCAGCACCAGCCCCACCGACGCCTCAGCTGACAACTCCACAGCTGTCGTCACCTCGGACTCAGCCTCTACCACAGCTGGTGCCTGCTGGACCACCTTCAGATCCACAGCCAGAACTGGGTGGGCTAACGCCTGGGTATCCTACACTGGCTCCTCCGCCAACATAGCCTTACCCATAGCCATAGTACTCTTATCCTCTGGTCTACAACCTACCTCTGCCGATGGATTACAGCGCTCTTTTCTCTGCCTGAAGGTCCTTCATCCAGGACAGGGACAGGCCACCCCGGACGCCATCTCCCCCAGTCTTATCTCCCCTGGAACCCTTCACCTCAGGACCCAGACTGGACAGGACTCAGTGGTCCCCGTACCACGGGGTCCTCCGGGGGGGGGCAGCCTGGTGTAGGCTGTAGCCCACATATGGAGGACTGTTGCACCTGATGCTGGTCCCTATCAGTGAGCATTCTGGGGGATGACTCTTCCTCTTCAAAGTCCTCCGTGGGCTCCAGGGATTCCTCCGAGGAGCAGGATCAGCCTATGGAGGCCCCTAAATCCCCTCCAGATGACCCGTTTCTAGACGTTATGTATCATATCCAGTCACTTATGGGATGGGAGACAGAGAAACTGGACCTGGAGCATCACCATTTGGCTGATTATTTGCAGAAGAAGGATGCCTTCCCCTTGGTGGTACCTCTCCTAATTGACTCCTATGAGGATGTCACCAAGGTGGCGTAGAACCACCGGTCTACCACTCCACCTTTACCTAAGAAGGCAGACCACCTCTGCCATGCGCTGGTTGGCAAGCCTTTCTTTTGGGACCACCCCAAGGCAGACTCAGTGGTCATTGAAGCGGCCCATGACCGCACTAAGAGGCCCAAATACCTTAGTGCCCATCCCCCTGATTGCAAGTCCAGGCAACTCGACCAGTGGGGTACACACATGTATGCATCTACCACCCTTGCTATTAGGGCCGTAAACAATTTGGCCCATATGGTTCAGTACCAGAACACCCTCTGGGATCAGGCAAGGAATCTGGTACAGACTCTTCCTGAGGACTCTACTAAACTCAATCAATCAATCAATCAAAGTCTTTATTTATCCAGGCAGTCACCATTGAGCAATGCTCATTTGCAAGATGGACCTGGTTAGAACATGTATACATAATTAAAACATTCCACACAGTGATAGTACATTCACAATATGGACAGAACTCTGAGATACTATTACATATGAGTTAGAAAATACGGATAATACAAACATAGATAATACAATGCAAGGGTTCATATGAGTGAGAATTAGTATCAACATAGCAAATACAAGGTACAATGCACATATACGTGTTGAGCGATGACTGCAGCAGCAGGCTAGGTAAGAAATAAGATAACACAGAGGGGGAAGGAGAGGAATTAAGGGGAGGAAGAAGGGTATGTGTAATGCTGGCAGGGTGGCAGGATGCAAGTGGCAGAGGTGGGAACATTGAAAAGGTATCTCAATCCAAAGTGCCGGGGGAGCTCCAGCCAAAAAGGGAGATGGGGGGAGGGGTAATACTGAAAATGTCGAAAGCAGGGAAGATACTACAGGAAGCTGCGGAAGGCAAGACAGTGGAGGCAACTATGAGCGGGTTCAAGCCAGAGGGTGGACCAAGGTGGATTTGGACGCCGATACTGGGCGAGCGAAGCAGTTGCAAACTTCTGTGATTGTGCGGGAGCATAATGCCTTGAAGGTGGGTAAGGAGACAAGGGCACTCAGTTTAAGGGTTCTTTGTAAGTTATTCCATAGGATGGGTAGCGTAAAATTAATTGCCGCTCTACCAAAGCGAGATTTTGCTTTGGGTATTTTGAGAGAGATGTACGAATGGCTTCTAAGCGCGTAGTTTACTATTGCGCTTAAAGGTAGGCAGCCAGAGATGTCGGGGGGTAATTATTTTGAGAGAGTACGGTAGGTCCAGAGTGCAGCATTTTTGTGGCACCTAAGTTTAAGGGAGGTCCACCCCACAGCAGCATACAGCGCACAGTGGTAAGTAGTAATGGGAAGACCTGTGATGAACCTCAAGGCTCGGTGGTACAGCGTGTCCAGTTTTGCTAAATGAGAGCTGGGGCACTGGCTGTACAGGAAATCAGCATAATCGACCAGTGATACGAAGGTAGATTGGACCAGTCATATCTTGGCATCTATGGTAAGGAATTGGTTGATTCTGAAGAAAAGTCCAAGCCTTTTTTGGATTTTTTTTAAGCAAGTCCTCGATATGTTCGGTGAAGGAGAGTCTTGTCAATCCATACTCCCAGATATTTGAACTTTGTGACGAATTCCAGCTTTTCACCTAGGATTGTGGTTATTTCAGGAATAGACCCACAGGCTGCCGGGTTGATTACATGGGCGAGCGGAGTGAAGAGCATCGCTTTTGTTTTTTTAGCATTCAGGAGTAGCTTTTTGTGAATTAGTTGGCTTTGCAGGAGGTTGAATTCGGCTTGGAGATTGTTGCAGACAGCATCCGGTGTAGGCCTACTAACACAGAGAACGGTATCATCTACGAACAAGTGGATGTTGGCGTTTTTTATGCAGTTGTTGATATTATTAATGTAGATTGCAAATAAGAGAGGGCCTAGAATAGATCCCTGCAGTACCCCTCTTAGAAGGGGCTTGAGAGGGGACAGTTCACCTTCCACTTTGACTTGCTGAAGTCGCCCTGAGAGGTAGTCAGTGAACCAGTGCAGCAGGAGGAGTCCACTCCTATGGTTTGTAAGGAGGACAGGAGGAGGCTGTGGTCGACTATGTCGAAGGCCTTGCTTAGGTCCAGAAAGACTGAACAGGTGAAGTATCTTCCCTTGTCAATCTTCACCATTCATTACAGCTTGGGGTTAAGCGGGCCTTTCCCTTCTGGGGTTGTTTTTGGAGTCGGCTCCAAGCGGCGCCCGCCCTCGAGGATGATGCTCGTCATCTTGCTTGAGGACGGTTGCTAGGTGCCGCAGACTCCTCTGTCTCAGTTCTGTTTCTCCCACCGTCGGTGCTGCACCTGCTGCGGTAGTGTTAGTTTCTCGTTCCTCAAGACTCCTCACTTCTCAGAAGAATCACACTCGACGCCGCATACCGGTAAGACCATTCCTTTTCTTTCTATACTGCGGCGCTGTGTGCTTTATTGCCTTTTTTTCCTCGTTTAGTTCGCATCATGTCCGGTTTGGGAGCAAGGCGTAAGATGAAGGCGGGCCATGCCCCTATGCGTCGGTGCTCCTGTGGCCGGCATTTTTCCATCTCGGACTGGCATGATGTCTGTCTCCGTTGCCTGGGACCCAACCACAACATGGACGCGTGCGATGCTTGTTTCTCCATGGGCCGTCGTGTCCTCGAAGTCCGCGCATTCTAGCTCGGCAAGGCCCCACCGACCTTCGGGGGACGGCGTCGCTCCAGGGATTCCCAGGTAAGGTCTCTAGGCCCTTCCCCCAGGTCCCTTCCCGGGCCTATACGGTCCATGGAGGAGGAGGCTTCCTCCTCTTCTCTTGCCGAAGAGGAAGCTTCTCTTGTGGTGTCGAGGGAATGTCGTGGTCCCTCCCGGGGCCACGACGGGGACACCGCCTCGGCAGTCACTTCCTCGGTGGTGCAGGCTCCCCCAGTGTCGAGGCCCACGATTTCTGGGCCTGGCACCAGTGGACCCTCGACGCCGCCCTCCGTCACCGTTTCGTATCCCGGCGCCGCTTGTGGCATTGGTGATTGAGATGGCGCCGTAGGCGGCGCTGCTCAGGCCTTCGGTGCTGCTGGCGGCGCCGTGGGCCCGGTTTGCACTCTCGGTGGCGCCGGGTTGGGTTCCGACACCGTGGGCGGCGCCGTGGGCCTAACTGGCGCGGCAGGGGAGCCGGAACCGGGCCTGACAGTCACAGGTGTGCTGGGGTCGTCCGGCGCCGTCTCTAGCACCGGCGCCGTTCGCGGCGCCATTCCTCCGGGGACCCCTGGGGTTGCCAGCATTGAGGTTCTGCTGGTCTCGTCCTCTTTGGAGGTCGACGACTCAGATGTGGACCCATCCTGGCAGCCTGACTCTTCGGGGTCGGGGTCCCCGGTGGCACGGGGTGTTAGGCGGCACAGTGGGCCCCTCCCGCTGTCCCCACTCCCGTCCTCCCCTGAGGGCCCTCGGGCTAGGGGTGGCCCTGGGTCCCGGGGGGGTGATGTGGTGGGGACTGAGGGGGGGCTCCCCCTCCTAGGGGGTCTGTGACAGCTACCCTCCCAGGTGCTGTTGCTGCCTCTCGGGGTGGGGGAACGCTGCAGTCGAGGAGGAGGGCTCTCTCAGAGTCCGAGGAGTCAAGGGGCAGGGGAAGGTCGTCACGGTCTCCGCTAGCCACCCCTCCTGGGGTGGCTAGGAGCCGTAGCGCCAAACCCCGCCTTTCCCTCTTGGGCCCTAGGGTTCCCTCCGGTGGCGTTGCTGCAGACTGCCCTTCTGGATCCATGCAGTCCCGGGTTCGTCACAGGGGAGGTTCCCCCCCTGGGCTCTTCCAGGCATCGCATCCTCAGGGTCCCGTCTTGCGACCTGGTTTGTTGTCCGGGATCCCGCCAGCTCGGGCTCCGTTCCCCGGATTTCAGAGTCCTAGCAGAGGTCAGCTGCCTCTTCGCAGGTGCCCTTCTCCAGTACCTCTGCAACCACCTCCCGCTCTTCCAGGCCATGTCGGTCCTACGGGTCCGTTATCCTGGGAGTAGTTCAGAGGTTCTGCTGCGGCCTTCCCCTCATACGTTAGATACATGCATAAGCGGGTCTTTCGACTCTCCCCACCACCGCAGGAATCTTCTGGACATTCGAGCTCTCCATCATCCTCGTCTTCCTCCTCTGAGGGAGAGGAACCCCTTGCTCATCTTTCTTCCGACGCTGATTTCACTGAATATCAGCGATTCCTTTCGAGGATGGTGAGGGATCTTCGAATCTCTTATGTGAGGCGAGACAATACTGAATGGAAGACGCGTGAATTCCTTGGAGAATTCAGTGCCCAGCACCTGGTAGTACCTTCCTGGCCTATCCTCTTCCAGGAGGCGTCTATCCGTTCCTGACAGTCGCCAGCCGCCCTTTTTCCAGCCCCGGCAGACTGTCGTCGAAGGTATTGTGCCCCCTCGGAATCCCTGGGTACCATTCCCAACCCGTCCTCGGGTTTGGTGTACCTAGAGACTCCTTCCGGGCGCCGCCGCCTGGCGCACGACCACCCAACGTATTCGGATTCCCTACAATTCGACCAGTGGGGGCGAAGACTGTTCTCTTCTTTTCGTGCGGTGGCTTGCATTGCATCACATCAGGCTCACCACGCTGCCTACAATCGGCATCTGTGGTCGATGCTCTCCCAGCTCCTAGCATCAATGCCTGATACGGAGCATACCAGACAAGCTATTGCCCTCTCTGCTATGGGCCTGGAGCTGGAAAGACACCAGGCAAGGGCATCTTATGACGCCAGTGAGGTGGCTTCCAGGCTTGCGGGGACAGCGATCTGCATTAGGCAGATGGCATGGCTTCGTCTATCAAGGTTGTCACCCCTGGCCCGGCGTAGGGTGATGCACTCCGCTTTCCGGGGGATCCTTCATTTTTCCTCCAGAGCTAGGAGACTTCTGCAGGGGCTTCCTCCATCTCCCGTCCTCGGGGCACCTCCAGCTCTTCTCCCACTTAGGCTTCTCTGTTTAGCTGTAGGGTCTTCCCCTTCTGTTTCTCACCAACAGAAGGCTGGGGGTCTTGTTCCCTCAGGGTTCTACCCCCCCTTTTCAAGGGGGGGGCTTGGTACTCACCCAAGCAGTAATGAATGGTGAAGATTGACAAGGGAAGATATGAAAATTACGTACCTACTGTAATTCTTGATCTTCTCTTGTATCTTCACCATTCATTACTGATACCCACCCACCTTCCCCTCAGTGGCCTCCTTATGTGGTGTCTCCCCCTCCCATCTCGTTCCTCTTCCTTCCCTTGGCCTTTATGCCAAAAAAAAAAAAACTTTCTGTTTTCCATTCTTACTGAATGGATCCCCTTTTTTCCTCAAGGTAAAGAGGAGCGAGCACAGTGGTATTTTCTCAAATTCCGAGGGAACTCTTTCTGACCACCCTTAGGGTGCGATTCCTAAATACCTTCTTCAGGTTATGCAGTTTTCACAGCCCAAGTGGCCATGCCCTGACTTGCCTCGGCAAAGTCTAGAATCCTCCTGACAGGTATTATTTCGAGCTCTTCTAGCTACTGACTGAACTTGTCAGCTCTGAGCATCTGTTTGCCTTGTCTTAGGGAGTCTGATTGAGTTCCACTCTATCTTTCATACAAAACTGCCTTCGAGAAGGCATAGTCTTTCCCATACACTACTGTGTTAGCACTTAACAAGGTGCTAAGGGACTTAGTCCCCTTCCTGGATGGGCGCTCTACCCGGAACAGGTTCTGCCTGGGCAGTCTAGGAGCCCTCAACTGGGATGAAGGGACTTGGCATGTTGAGAGTTCAGAGAGTCTGCCCTCATTCGGATCTGTTCAGGTGGTTCGGTTGAACCTCCTTTCAGTCCTAGCAACTGGGATTCTTGCTCCCTTGTTAGTTTCGAGCCTATAAGCCTCTCAACCAATGCTCGGTGGGCACTGTTCTCCCTCTCAACATGCCTCTTTCTTTCTTTCTTTCTTCTTCTTCTTCTTCTACTTCCCTTTCCTTTTCTCTGTTCCTCCCGTAGAGCCGCCCCGGAAAGGAGGCCCTGCGGTCCCTTAGGGTAGGAATTCTCTCTCCTCTGTCTATTCTCCACCGGCTTATTCCTTTTTCAGTTTATTTCCTTTCCTTTTTCTATCCCTCGGCTCTCTCGCCTCGCTTTCTTTTTTCTTACCCTTTATTTTTGCCTCTCCGGCTAACAGAACTGAGATAGAGGAAGAGTCTGCGGGACCTAACGGCCGCCCCTTGCGCATGATGCAGTACGTCGTCCTCGAGGGTGGCACCATTGGAGCCGACTCCAAAAAAAAAAAAAAACTCCTGTAGCGGGTGCGCGCCTCCGGCTTAACCCCAAGCAGTAATGAATGGTGAAGATACAAGAGAAGATCAAGAATTACGGTAGGTACGTAATTTTCATTTCTGGAGTCAAGGGCTCTCAGCCAATCGTCAGTTACTTTAGTCAGTGCTGAGATGGTGCTGTGTTGTGCTCTGAACCCCGACTGCATAGGATTTAATAGATTTGTTGTCTCGAGGTAGGACCTTAATTGTACATTCACAATTTTCTCAAGGAGTTTTGATAACACTGGGAGGAGGGAAATGTGCCTATAATTATTGAGGTTGCGTGGGTCACCTGATTTGAAGAGAGGGATGACATGAGCAGTCTTCCAAACAGGTGGCAGGATACTCTGGGACAAGGATAAATTGAATAGGTGGGTGATGGGAACAGCTAGGACATGGTAGGTGATTTTAAGAAAGTATGGGTCAAGTGAGTCAGCGCCTGCACTTTTTCTGGTGTCCAGTTGAAGTAATAGATCTTCAACCTCTTGTATGGAAGCGGGTTGAAGCATAAATAGAGAAGAGGTAGCTGGGGGTGTTGAAGGGAAGTTGTCTGTCAGGGAGCGTATCTTACATGCTGGAGAGTTGTCAAACGTCGGGCCTGCGATTGTGAAGTGGTTATTGAAAGAGTGTAGGATCTCCGTCTTTTCGTTGAATGTAGTATTGCCAGAGATGATCTTGTTCGGAAGGGAATTACCTGAGGAGTGGCCCAACAGATCCTTGATAGTGCTCAACTCAACTGGCACAACTGTTGAAATCAAGTTCAGATGTTGCCACTCACATATGTGGGTGGCGTACGATGCTGTTGATGCCTCCGGACATGGAGCGCTGACCGGGATCTGCCTTTGTTGCCAATCATGGCTTTGATTGTCTGGCTTTGCCTCCGATATTCAGGCCAGCATCCTAGATGCCCCCTTTAGGGGCTCGGTACTGTTCAGGGGTGATGCCCAGGACATAATCTCCTGTCTCCAGGAGTCCGGTAAGGCTCTCAGGTCGGTCCACTCACTCTGCTACTCTCAGCCTCGGATGAACTAATGTCATTTCTTTTGTCAGGCCTCTTGTCAGCCTGCCAGAAGTCCACAGTCTAAGGCCTCCCTCAAGAACAAGGCTAATACCCCACCAGCAGAGGCTGCTGCTAGGGACCCCCGAGCGCTAACAGCTGCTCTATCAACCCCCGGGTCCACCGCCCGACTCCTTGCCTAACCTACACCTCCAGCCGAGACCTTGAGGGAGGCAGTTGGAACGGGTCTCCTTTTACCTAAATAGGTTGCGAGCAGTGACCACAGACCAGTGGGCACTCCAGCTCATAGAACACGGGCACACCTTAGAATTTCTGGAGCTTCCTCTGGAGCACCCTCCCTTGTCATTCCATTATCTGTTGGCCCACCTCTCCCTCATTTGGGAGGAGATTCAGGCTCTCCTGCACAAGAGGGCCATAGAGCCTGTCCCTCCAGCTCAAAGAGGAAGGGGATTTTACTCCCATTTTTTCCTCGTCTCCAAGAAGACAGGGGATTGAGGCCAATCCTGGACCTCAGCCACCTGAACCTGTACATAGAGTACAAGCACTTCAGGATGGTTACCCTCCAAGGGTTGCTGCCCCTCCTTCACCAGGGGGACTGGCTCTGCTCCCTGGACATGCAAGATGCCTATCTCCATATCCAGGATTTCCCATCCCACCATCACTTCCTACACATCTGCTTCCAGGAGGACCATTTTCAGTTTTGGACCCTCCCTTTTGGCCTTTCTTCAGCACCCCAGGTTTTTAGCAAGTGCCTAGCAATGGTAGCTGCAGCTCTGAGGAGGCAGGGATTCTATGTGTTCCCCTACCTGGATGATTGGCTGCTAGCAGCCCCCTCCAGGGATCTCCTGATTTGGACCCCAAACTGCACCTTTCCGCTCTTCCAGGCCTTGAGGATCGCAGTCAGTCTGCCAATGTCTTGTCTTTTCCCATGCCAGTGCCTTCTGTATATTGGGGCAGTTCTGGACTCCTCCCAGGGCAGGGCCTTCCTGCCAGAGGACAGAGCAGAGGGCCTGATAGAGCAGGCCCATCTCGTCTCCTCCAGTCAACAGATCCCTGCCAGGGCGCTCTTACCTTTGTCGGGGTACATGGCAGTGGCCATAGCTATGGTCGCTCTGGCCTGCTTACACATGATGGTTCCCAGTGGAACCTTCGAGTCCAGTGGAACCAATGTATAGACGGCCTGGATCTGCCGGTCGTGGTCTCTGACCTGGTGAGGCAGACCTTGGAATGGTGGCAGAACTCTGCCAATCTGCTGCAAGGAGTCCCCTTTCGGACTGTGCCCCCTCAACAGATCCTCACAACAGATGCCTCAGGTCTTGGCTGGGGTGCTCACTTTGCCAACCACCAGACCCAGGGGACTTGGTCCGAGGTAGAGCAGAGTCTCCACATCAACATGCTGGAGATGTGTGTGGTGCTTTATGCCTTGCAGGCCTTCCAGACCCACATACTTCCCAGTCTGTCGCTGGTATAGACAGACAACATGATCGTGATGTATTACATCGACAAGCGGGGGGCACTCACTCATACCCCCTTTGTCTGGAAGCGATGAGAGTCTGGTACTGGGCCATCATGCACAGCCTGGAACCTTTGGCCATCCATGTTCCAGGCATCCAAAACGTCCTGGCCAACAGTCTCAGCTGGTCCAGGTCGAGGGCTCGTGAGTGGGGACTTCTGTTCTCAGTGGTCGAAGATCTCTTCGACAGGTGGGGGTCATCCAGAGTTGGACCTTTTTTCCAATCCCACTCTTCGCAAAACTGCCTCTTTTCTGCTCGCTCAATACAGGGCCTGCAGTTTTCTGGCGTGATGCGTTGTCCCTCTCCTAGAAGGGGAGCTTCATGTACACCTTCTGTCCCTTTCTGCTCCTGCAGAGGGTTCTGCTCAAGCTTCAGTCAGAGGGAACAGAGATTATCCTCAAAGCCCCCTTTTGGCCACATCAGATTTGGTTCCCCTTGCTGCAGCAGCTGGCAGTGGAACCTGCAGAGCCCTTGCCCCATCCACCGACTTGCTGTCCCAGGAACAGGGCACCCTGGTCCATCCAGACCTCAAGTCTCTGCATCTGCATGCGTAGCTCCTGCAGACTTAACTATTGCCTGCTTTGGGGTCTCCTCTAGTGTTACTGATGTCCTGGTGGCTGCTTGAAAGCCTTCAGCTAGAGCCACCTATGCCTTAAAGTGGAAGCGATTCTCTCTGTGAGCTGCTGCTTGTCACCTGGATCATTTCACCTGCCCAGTGAATCTGATTCTGGAGTACATGCTCTCTCTTTCAGACTCAGACTTGGGGATCTCCTCCCTTAAGGTGCACCTTTACACCATCTCTGCGTACCATGCACCTATTGACAGAAAATCTGTTGCCCAGTTGGAGGTGTTCTGCACGTTCTTGTGGGGAATTCTGCATTTGAAGCCTCCCATTCAAGATCCTCTCCCTCCATGGGACCTTTTTTATGTTGGAAAAACTCACTTTGTCTCCCTTTGAGCCAGTTGCGAGCTGCGCTTTCTGTCGTGGAAAGTGCTCATTTTAGTTGCTGTTACTTCTGCTGTTAGGATTTCCAAGCTTCAGGCTCTGATGTGTAAAGAGCCTTATTTGGTTTTTCACAAAAAGTGTGTCTTTACATACTAATCCTAAGTTTTTACCTAAAGTGGTGTCTGAGTTTACTTTAAATCAGTCCATCCACCTGCCAGTTTATTACCCTGAATATTCTAATCGGGGGAGGCCTTACTCCATACTTTAAATGTTGATAGGGTGCTGAGATATTACACCCATCACACCAAGTTTGTTTGAAAATCTGACTAGTTGTTTGTTTAAGTTGCTCCCAAGAGAGAAGGAGCACCTGTTTCGAAACAGTGTTTGTCTAAGTGTTTGGCTAATTGCATTGTTTATTGCTATCACAAGTACAGCAAGCCCTTGCCCCAAGTGGTTAAAGGTCACTCCACCAGAGGCCCACCAGAGGCATGGCTGCCTCCACAGCATGCTTCAAGAATGTGTCTGCTGCGGACATCTGTGCAGCTGCCACCTGGAGCTCTGTCCACACTTTCATTAGGCACTACAGTCTGGACATCGTTTCTAGGCGCAGGGCCAATTTCAGCCTACCAGTCATTCAGGGCCTTCTCTCTTGAGCTCTGTGCTGATGCCCACTGCCTAATCCCGGCTGCCTTTCTAGTCAGTTCTGGTACTGCTTGGGACCCAGTCCTACTAAAGTTGGCGTGCTGCAAGAACACCCTTGAATTAAGATAGTACTGTTACGTAAGAACTTACTGTAACAATAATCTTCATTAGGAGCTCTTGCAGCAGACCCTGCTTTCTCTCCCTCCTTCCCCGTTAGCTTCTTTCTAGTGCTCTTCTTCTGCTTATATTTTATCTCTCCTTGGCTGTAAGTAACCGCCTTGGTTCTTCTTTTCACCACCTGTTCGCGGTATCCAATGGGAGAACTGAGGTAGGTGTGGGGGATCGCTCCCTTTATAGGGTAGATGGACATCAGCATGCTGACTTCAGCGGGGTGGTCCCCATGATAGACTGCTAGCTAGAAGTTTTCCATGTGGTCCTGGCACCTGGCGGCTTCAGTCCTACTAGTGTTGTGCCTGCTGCAAGAGCTCCTGTCGAATATCTACTGTTATGATAAGTTCTTACATAACTGCACTATTTCTTTACACATTTCCTCCCTTCCCACTGATTCAGAGGGTGGTCATCAAGCTACAGCTGGAGGGTACCACCCTAATTCTGGTGGCCCTGTTTTGACCTCAACAGATATGGTTTCTATTACTGCAGCAATTGGTTGTGGAACCTCCAGATCTTACTTCGAGAGGTCTCTTGCAGTAGACAACACCGTTAGGACTGAGACACCAGGCACTAGGGCCACACGGAAAACCTCTAGCTAGCAGTCTACAGTGGGGGACCACCGCCGATGTTGGCATGCCAACGTTCCCCCCATGGTATAAAGGGGGCAGTCCCCCAGCCACACCTCAGTTCTTCTCCCTCTGTTGATCTGTGCACTTCGGACCTTATGGAACGTTGCTTCAGTCAATTACCTTTCAATTTTCGAGTATTATCTTTATTTTCTTTAACTTTCGATGGTTTTCATTATTGGTTTACTGTTGGCTGCATGTCTTTAACAACCTCTTCTGCTGAGTCCCACAAATTCAAGTGTGCCTGCAGCAAACAGATTCCAGATAAAGACAGCCATTCCTCTTGCATTATTTGTCTAGGCCCGGATCATGACACTGAAGCCTGCCAGGCTTGCTTGAAGTTTAACCAGGCCACATAAAGATGACACCAGAGGGTCCTGGAAGCTCATCTCCTTCAACAGAAACTGGCCACCATGGAAAAAGAGCTGCAGGCCCAGAGTGCATCTTTCTCCCCAGGGGCCTCATCTGAGACCTCCGCTCCTTCTAAGAAGAAGCACAAGCATCCGGACCAGGACAGGTCTGCCTCCAGGTTGCAGTCGCCCCCGGAGACCGTGGCCAGCGCTGGGTCTTTCCCCCTTGGGGGGGGGTCAGCCACTCTGGCCACACCAGCCTTCTCTTCCTCTGGGCTGCCTCTGGCTCCACCGCCCACTCTAATTACAGTGTTGGGCAGCACCTCCGTGGGTGCAGGGGACTCTTCCTGCATCCTGCCACCCCTGTTGCTCAGGCCCTTCACCCCTCATGGTTCTCAGTCAGGGAGCTCGGCTGGTTCTCAGGGCAACAACACTTCCACTGATGCCCACCCCGCCCTGATGCCTTCGCTGGATCCTTTTTTGTGGTCTGACAGTGGTTCTTTGGACCAGTGCCAGCTGTCGCCTGCTCCCTTGCAGTCACAGCCTTCGGCCGAGAGGTTCCCCCTCAGATGCCTCCTGCATCAGAACTGCTGCTGGTGGGCCCTGCTCTGGGATGTTCCGACCTGGCACTGGCAGGTCTTCCACCAGCCAGTCCTTTACCGCAAGACTGTACACCAGGTTGTCCGACGTTGGGATCCACTGGTCCTCTTCTTCTGGACCCGGGGCCCCTAGCCCGTAGATGAGGACCCCCAGGGATTCAGGTGCCACTGTCAGGACCCTTGTGTCCTGCACCTGACTCCCATCCACCATCGGGCCCGGACACTGGCCGTCCTTTGGGTCCACAGCCCAGCCTCTCCGCCACCCTGGAGGACAACTTTGGGTCACACCCACTGATGTCCTCCCAGCCAGTGCCTGGCCCCACGGGACCACCGTAGGATTCCTACCATTGTCACCCAGCATCGGGTCCTTTGCTTCCGCTGACGTCTCCTCAGCCGTTGTCAGCAGGTTTCAGTGAGTTGTTTAGTTCTTGGTGGGCCTACATCCAACATCTGACGCCGGTTCTGACAGCACCTCTGTCGGCCCCGTCACTGGCGCGGGATCCTCCTCAGCCAGCCCTTAGTGCTTCTCCTTCTGTGCTTAATTACACAGTCCGACACTACAGCGGGTACCGATGCTGTCACAGGCTCAGTCCAGTGCCCGGTGCTGGGCTCTGACTATTTGGCAGATTCGGAGTCTGATTCCGTTGAGCTGCCGGACTCCCCCCTCACTCCTCTCCCGAGGAGACATGGATTAGGGAGACCCCCAAATCCTCCCCCAGAGGAGCCTTCCTTTCTGGAGGTAATGCGACTCATTCAGACATTGCAAGGGTGACAAACTGCAGAACAGGACCCTCAGCGTCACAGTTTAGTGGAGCATCTCCACCTCCCAGAGCTTACCTCAGTGGTTATCACACCCCTAGTGGACCCTCACGATGATGTTACTACCACCATATGGCAACAACTGGCATTGGTCCCTCCATTGCCTAAAAAGGTGAACAGGCCATACCACGCCCCAGAGGGTCATCCCAGTATGGGACGAACCCTAAGGCTGACCCTGCTGTACTTGTGACAACCCATGTTGGGTTCACTAAACATAAAGACCTGAGTGACTTTCCTCTGGACAGGGAGTCTAAACAGTTGGACAACTTCGGTAGGAGGATCTATGCCTCCTCCACGCTGGACCTGCGCTCCCAAAATTACCTTGTGCACATGGTGGTCCATCAACAGTCCCTGTTGGACTAAGTCACAGGTATTCCAGACACCCTCCCAGATATCTCCTCTAAGGCTCAATTGGAGCAGCTCCTTCACTCTGCCTCCAAAATGGGCTTCCAAGTCCTCTGCACCGCCTACGACATGGTGGACGGCTTGGCAAGGAGCACAGCTTTGGCAGTTTGTCTCTGCTGCCATGCCTTGCTTCGCTTGATGGAATTCACCCCAGTTGTTAAGTCCTTCATTTTGGATGTCCCAATTCAGGGCTCTGCCCTTTTTGGGGGTGAGGTCACCTCTTTACAGGTCTCGGGTAGGATCCTGTGTTTGGGGCACCCCCTCTTCCATACCCACCAGAGCGGGGTGCACTCATCCTTCCTTCACCGCCCAGTGGAGCGTCTCGCCCGTTACCAACCTTCATGGTCTAAGGGCAAGCGTCGGGCCTCCTTGGTCCTTGAAGCCCCTGCCTCCAAGGCTCAAGTCAAGGCAGCAGTGCATCCCGTGCCCTCCACTGCCCCTTGTCTTAAAGCACGAAGCGCCCCCTCTCCGCCCAGGAATCTACTGAAGATGTTAGGGGGTTCCCTTGCCCCACCACCCAGACAGATGGGGATATTGTTTTCTTTTGTATGGCCACCTAGTAACAAATGGTGGATAATTTTCTCTTTTGTGGGGACACTCCTCTGGCTCCCTGGGACCACTTTGGCCTTTTCTTTTGAGTGGCTTATCTTTGCTAGGTACTTTCCTCTCGAATAAGTACCTTGGAACCCTTTCTGTGGGACAGAAGGGCATAGTTTCCTTTCCCATCTCCTTTGGAGGGTGGGGTGGTGTAGGGGATCTCCAGGTATCTTGAGGCCTGGGTCATTCTGCTAGTCCCCAAGGTTTCCCCCTCGATATGGAGGCCTTCCTGGAGTCCCCTGCTAAGGATCCTCCTCAGATTCAGGAGTTTGTGTTCCTCTTTCTTGAGACACATCCCTGCTTCTCTTGCTACTCCTGTCCCCTGCCGTTTCTCCTTTCTGCTACTGTGGGAGGAAGGCTACCATTCGGGTCCCCCCATTTTGATGTTTTATGGTCACCTAAGTCTCATCTGAGGCTGCACAGAGGGCCCAGAGCCAGCAAGAGTCTTTGGGGCTCCCGATCTGGATGATTGGTGATTTACAGTCTCACCTCGGGGGATTCTGACTCAGTTCTGTACCCTGTGGCCATTTCTTCTTCTGGGGAGGGTTACAGCCTGCATTCCGCTCCTCTGCCCTTTTGCCGCTGCCTCGGCTGTTGTTCGGCACTGAAGAGGTTCAGCAGGAGATGTCTCTCCCCTTTTCCGGGTAAGACAATCACCCCCAAGGGACATGCCCCACATATCTCCTGTCGGCGGCTCCTAGCCTCCTCCTTTCAGTGGTCACCGAGACTCTGGGCAGTGGCAGGCCCTACAGTTCTCCTCAGCTCCCTGGAAGCTTCCGTGGCCCACCCTGTGGGTTTCACCATTATTGGGAGGTCGGGGGGTGCAATATGTCCTGTAGCCCGCTCTTCAATTCCAGAGTGTGCTGTTCTGCCCAGAGACCATTCTTGGTAGTACACGGGCTCGGTGTTGCAGATAATATCTGTGTACAGCCGTGCTTTGATGGGCAGGGGCGATCCCCTCCTTCCTGTCTGATTCCCATCTAACACCAGCCTGCCCAGTTACTGCCTACTTCTCCCTGCGCTTGCTGTTTTTTCATGGGAAAAATCTGCTACTCCTTCCTTTCCTGCTTCTACAGAGGCTTTCCCCTTCAACTGTGGTTAGAGGGGGTGGGAGTGTTCTATACAGTGCCATCCTGGCTACACCCGGCATGGTCTCTCCTGCTTCCCCTTGGAGTAGGGGACCCTCTTATTCCTTTTCCCCCTTGACTTTGTCTCACTCTTCCTGGCACAGGGAGTCTTGAGCCATTGAACTATCAAGTTCCTCCTCCTTCCGGTTGGGCTCCTTGAGTCACAGCCTTTTCATGCTTAGAGGTCTTTTTTCAGGATTTCCCAGTTTCCATGGGGGTCAACATACTTCCTGCTCAGACCCACACACGTAAAGCCAGCCCAGTGGCACAGAGGGTTGGGGTGCTGGACACCACACCTCACTCCACGCCGGTGACCCGGGTTTGGGAACAAGCCTGGGCCGCTGGGGTCGGCAGGAGAGAGAGAGATGAGGGTCCATGGGACAGCTCTCCTATCGAGTGTTACAGGCCAGCCCGGCTGTATGACTAGTGACTGACCAATTTTCATGCTGAGCAACAAGAGGAGGCTGAGCTGCAGCAGATGTCTGTGGACGTCATTGCCGTCCGAGCTCCGGGGGCAAACTCTACACAAGAAAATCCCACACCTGAGGGATAGGCGGCGCCTCCCCTCCCAGCCACACTCCCAACACCAGATCCTCTCCTCACGTGGAGGCATCCTGCGAGGACCGCATGCAGTACTTAAATAGAGCGCCCTGGGAAATAGGGTGGCCCTTCCCTGGAGGGCTCAGACCCAGGGTTGTGTGGTCTGAGGACAGAGTGATGAACTCAGGTGGGAGGTAGAGCAGGGACGGTGGTTGGTCACTGGAGAGAGTTCCTCAGGCAAGTGAAGGGGGGGATTGGAAAAAGAAAAAAAAAGACCCACACACACTCCATGGCGGAGGCCTTCATCGGTCTGACTGACTTCTGGGGGATGGCCAGTTCACCAGCTTTGGGATGACTTTTTATCTCTGCTTTGGCTCATGTCTGGGTTCTCCTCGATCATCAGTGCATCCCTTCTGCCTTCCTGCCTGTTTATTTCCAGAGGGTAGCAGTGCCTTGATTTCTTGAGGGAATCCCTCACCCCTTCGGGGGCATTTCCTATGCCCTCCTGACTATTGGGAATTGCCTTCTCTTTTGTGTAGGAATTTCTGAGCCTCAAGCCCTGTGAGGCTACAGAGCCTTTTGTTTCCTCTCGCTAGGAGAGGGGACTCTCCCAGCCTCTACCTAGTTCCTACTGCTGGTTGTGTCTGGGTTTTCTCTGGTTTGGATTATGTATCCTCACGTGCATCATCCCATATCTTCTTATCAGGCAGGGGTTCTCCCCTTCCTCCCTTCCTGATAGTGAGCCATCTCTGGTCAGCCTACTTCTTGGGACGTAGGCTCTTCCGGCTTCCTGTTGTCTTTTCCTTCCCTCTCGCTTCCTTGTTAACAGGTGCTTTGGTGCCTTTCTGCTGCCAGTTGCAAGGGGTCGGCCCCCTTCTGCAGCCTGTCTCTGGGTTTTGACCATCACAGGTGGCATCAGACCGCCCAATGGCAGTTTTTTCCAACTGGGCATTGTCTTTGGGTGCAGGGCTGGCCTCGGACTAGCAGTCCCTTAGGGCCTCTTGTCCTTCTTTATTTACAGCAGATCTCTCTCCTCCTCCTCCCGAATCTTGTCTCGGCTTGTTGGCACTGCTTAGGACTCAGTCCTAACGCTGTTGCTTACTGCAAGATCCCCCTCGAAGTAAGATTTTACAGTTATATAACAACTTACTGTAACAGTAGGTCTTTGAGAGGTACTATTGCAGTAGGCATGCTTTTCCCTCCCTCCATCACACTGGTCTCTTTCGTCTCACACTGGCCATTTCCGTGGCTCCCAAAACCCCCTCCTTCTCTTGTTGCTTCCTTTTACAGGTCTTCGGTGGGAGAAATGAGGTGTGGCTGGGGGACCGCCCCCTTTATACCATAGGGGGACGTCGGCAGGGACCATCCCCCGCTGTAGACTGCTAGCTAGAAGTTTTCTGTGTGGTCCTACTGCCTGGCGGCTCAGTCCTAACGTTGTTGCCTACTGCAAGAGCTCTTCTCAAAGATCTACTGCTATGGTAAGTTCTTACGTAACTGTGCTAACTTCTTCAGGGGTATCTCAGTCATCAGGTTACACCTCAGGAACTTCACCATTCGTGAACGGGAATCCACACAGAAGATATTCAGCAGCACAACTGGGGCTGCCCATGCTGTCGATATCAGCCGACGTCACCTACTCTATAAAGGCATGAGTGGCCCTGCTCCCTCCTCAGTTCTTTCCCGCCGTCAACATGGGTACCCGCAGAAGCTAAGGCACAGTTTTTGTCTTTTTTCTTAGCTTAATTTTCAGAATCTCTTCTTCGAGAGATTCTTTTTTGTTTTAGTTTTTTTTCTGTCTTGGGCCCTTTTTTCCTCGACTGGTCCTGCGGTCTTAGACAGCTTTTTGGTTTCTGTCCTCCGGTGCAGAAGACAGCTCTTTAGCCTGCCTGCTTGGTGCACTCCTCGTTGGGGGCCCTCCGGGGTTCCTCTTCCTTCTGGCCGGCACAATCTTTGAGCTCACAGACACTTAGGCCCGGAATCTGCCCTCAGGGATTCACTTCCCAGTTACCTGTGTCTGGGTCCTCCTCCCTCTGCGTCCCCAGACCCCCGAAGGCTTCTTCTTGCAGGGGTTGTTTCCTCATTGACGGCTCCAGCTTCGACGAGGATCTCTGTCCAGGTCTTTGCCCTACCAGACCCATACTGACAGTTCTGTCGCCTGCCTTGCAGGTGGCAGGTTCCAGCCATTTGGGTCCGCCCTTCCCTGGCGTTTGTAGGGCCTCTCCTTCTCCAGGGGATCCTTCATCGATAGCTCTGGCCTTGTCATGGGTCACTGTCCAGGTCTTTGCTGCTTCAGACCCATACCAACAGCATTGCCACCCGCTTTGCTGGGTAGCAAGTTACAGGCTGTATGGTCGGCGTCCCCTTCCCATTGATGAATGACTCATCAACAGCTGCCTTCCAGTTCCAGCTTCGGCCTTTCGAGGCTTCAGCCTGTCGACAGGGTTGCACTCTGTGCCATCGCCCTACTACCATAGACTATGCCTCATCCATCAATGATGCCTCTTCCATCAGTGGATCCTTGGCTTCCTTGCATGTTGACAGGTTTGTGCTCTTGCCAGTGTGCCTTCAGTGATGCTTCTTGCGTCAACGATGTCACCTGATTCCGTAGTTTTTTATCTGGATTTGGTATTGGTTGGACAGCACCTTTAGAAGATACCAAGTGCACCATGTTTCTCTTAGTGTCACACAGATCCCAGCTTCCAGCATGCAAAGATCTGACGTCATGGGGTGGTGGCATGGGATATACGACTGGGGCAGTGGGAAGAGGAGGAGGTTAACTTAAAGATCTCCACTGGAAAGCCTGTTCCAGTAGAATTACCAGAGTGTGAATGTGAACTGTATACCACTCCTAGAACAATGGTTACAGTTGAGTAAGCTATCTTTTCAGTCTAGCCCTACACTGACATACTTGAACTGGGGAGGCGTCTTCCATGGGGGAGGCATCCATTGTCATTAGGACTGGGCATTGTGGAGTCCCAAGAGTCTCTGCTTGCTGCCAGACAACATGGTGACCATCTTTCTGGCGTTTAGGAGAACTGATTAGAACAGAACCAGGGTTGGATATTGTCAAAATTGCACAGCAAAGATGCTTCCAGCTTGGGGCGCCAAGGCAGCAGAGGCAAAGAACAGTGTTTTGCACATACTTTTGTATGTGCAAGGAGACCCAGACTGCAACGAAGCCATTAAGAAAAACAGGACAGGACTGAGCCCAGGATGGGACCCTAGTGGGGCACCTGAGTAGATACAGGTGGGAGGGGGAGAGTACGTCACCTACTTGGGCTAACTGGCACCTGGTTGAGAGGTAGAAGCAGAACCAACTCAACCAAGAGGACAACGAGAACCACCCCTATGAGTTTGCTGAGTAGGATGTGGTGGACTGTGGTGTCAAAAGTCTTGGCAAAGTCAACAAAGATGACAGATGTAAGCAGGCCCTGATCTATCCAATTCAGGACATAATGAGTAAGCATAGGAGTGACAAGATTGTGGAATGGGATTTGCAGATTTGCAGGCCCGTGAGTCAATGAAGAAGTGGTCTGCACCATAAAAAAATCATACCGTACACACTAGAAGAGAGCATTGATAACACTATTATATAGTAGTAGAGACCGGATTTAAACGATAGTAATTTGTTGCTCTATATAACTGCTGCCAGAATAAAAGCAGAGGAGATTTACAAGAAATACATTCGTTATCAGGCCACGAGGAAGTGACCTATTGACTGTCATAAAATGTTAGCCTTGTGCCTGTTTAATTATTCTATTCTAGTAATAAAGAAAAATGAACTTGCTTTGTAGTTTACCAAACTCGAGTGGGTCAAGTTCTCCAATTTCTGTGGGTATTTTAAATGGGTTTCCTTAAAGCAGGAAATAAGTGACTGACATGATTTCAATACTAACTGCATAGAAAACGTGTATTCTGTAAATGACCCCCTCTTACTTATTGTGATTGTAACATCTCAGTGCAGCACAAATGAAGAATAACATTTTTTTTTTGTTATTGTTCTCCAGAGAAAACCAAGGAACAGGCCCTCCATCGAGGCCAAATCTCTCCACCACCAGACCGATTCAGCAGGATCTGGGTCGCCAGGACAATCAGCTTGCTGAGGACATCGATAACATGAAGAACAATAAACTGGCTACCCAGCCTCCCAACCCCCGCAACTTGAACAATATTGCCCGAGAGCCCACCAACCCACAGACTAACTCCAGCCCCTTTAACTCCCAGAACCTGGCCAAAATGGGCAACCACACCAGCCTCAGTAGGCCTGCTGTCAACCCCAGCAACCCCCCAAATATGGCCAGGATGGACAACAACCATGGAAATCCAGTCAACTGCGGAAACTCTCAGAATCCTGAAAACAGCCTCATTCTTACAAACCCCAGCACCCCCAACAATCCAACCATACCGCCCAAAAAGGCGGACCACACGACTGTCAATATTCCTGTCAATTTTGTCCCACCGATTGACAACATTGCAGTACAAGGTAAGGAAGTGGGCCCTGGGACTGAGAACAATTTCCCAGCATGCACCATTCCAACATTATTATTTTAGAGGTTCCTCAGGGTGTGGGGCCAGGCCGTGTCATTAGTGCAGTGCAGCAGCTGGAGGAGTCATTTGTCCTGCTAGGGGCCCAAGTTTGAACCATGCCCAGGATATTGCAGAAAACTAGCATGAAGCATCCACTCAGACACACTCGGTCTCTGGGGGAAGTGAGGTTGGTTATCCTGATGCTTTGCTGCCCCCTGCTGGGCCAGAATGTATAGTAACTATAGACACTAGTTGTGTGGAGGGTGACATGTTGGCTGGCCTTGGAATTTGCACGCAATTGCACACACATTATGGGCCTTTGGTGCCGGCATGGGGGACATAGATCCAGAACCGAGGCAGGGTACTCTCAGCACCCCGCATCTCACCCCACCAGTGTTGAATATATAACTAGAGGGGTTCCTTGCCATGAGAGGGGGTTCTCCCTTTCCATCCAAGCAGAGGTGGGAAAATGGAAATAAATATATATCCGCATCAGTGTGGCTCAATATCTAGCACTCTGGATTCTGGCACCAGAGGGCTCATGAGTTCAAGTACCGCAGCAGGAGGCAAGGGTTCATTGAAGCACAGTATTAAAAAAGTGCATTGCTGTTGGGAAGTGTATGATGGTTGTGCTGCAACAACTTTTGACCATGAGTAGAGTGGGAAGCGGTTGCCAGGAGGACTGATGCCAAGTCTGCTCAAACACTAGTCACTGGTGGGATTAGTTTACATAATATACTAGTGCCACTGCTTTGGTTGTGTCTCAGAGTGCTTAGTCCGTTGCCTTTGTTTTCTCTCTCTCTCTCTCTCTCTCTCTTTCTTTCTCTCTCTCTCTCTCACTCTGTCTCTCTTACTCTGTGTTGCTCTCTCACTCTCTAGTTGAGGATATGGAGACTAGGTCATAAAAGAATTTAGATTTTAATTTTAGTGTCTTTCTCTTCTGATTCATTACTGGAGGGTCTGTGTCAGAGATGCTAGGACCCTGCAGGAATGTACAGCTTTAAAATTTTGGAGCTAGGGGACCAATGTCGAGGAATGTGCCACCCATGAGGAGGATACGTGACGTGGCTGGCCAGTAACCGATGCTGGCCCCCCTGCTCTTCTCAGTTCTCTTCTTCCCGCCATTGAGGGAACACTCCGTGGGAGCATTTACATTTTCACCTGTATATTTCTGTTCATCGCCGCTTGTTCAACGCCGTAACCCTTCTTTCAGCTGCTTTCCATTACTGCCTTTCTTTCTGTCCTTTTTTACAGTGCTAAGCTCTCTATTTTTGCTTGTTTTTCCTCTTTTTCCATGGTTAGTCATGTCTGTGTCTCAGGGGCCTAAGGAATTTCAAGAAGTCGAAATCTCCCTCCATGCGTCAGTACCCTGTGGGAAAAACATGTCTGTCTGAGACCAACATGATCACTGCTGGACCTGCCTTGGCACGCAACCTGATATGGACCACTGTAATACCTGCTTCTCATTGGACTTCTGCACCTTAGAGATGCACAGGATGAGGTGGGGTCGGTCAACCCCCACCTTAGGAGGTAGGCATCGCACAAGGGACTCCAAGGAATGGTCCCTGGGCTCTTCCCTTGATCTATGTTTTGCTGTGAGTGCTGAGGCTAGGATTCATACTTTGGTGTTTTGGGGCTTGCAGCCCTCCCTTGGCACCTGCCCTGTACCATTGTTCATGGTCTCCACCCTGGAACTGGTTGCCTTATTTGCCTTTTGACTGCTGAGTGTGGGCACTTCCAGGCTGAACACCTGGGGCATTGCAGGGATTAGCAAATTTCTCAGATTTCAGGGATTTATAGCCTGTAATCTCTGCTTCACTTTGCTGTCTTTATTACTGACAACTGTCTTGCCTACAGATGGAGCAAAACAGGACCTAGAAGTGGGGAAGTGCATAAAAGAAATGCAGAGTAAAGAAGGAACCAGCAGCACGGAATCAGGCTATGACTGGGACAGCAGAGAAATGTTTCAAACTAAAATACCAAAAGCCAAGGAAAGGCTTCAAGGGTCTGAAAGTAACTCTACGGCATCTGGTAATATCAAACTGGCATTTCTGAAACTTGAACGGTTATTGTGTAAAGAAATAGACCTTGCGTATGATATAACAACATTGGAGCAGTACGCATGGACTTAGGATTTCAGTCACCCCATCAAGCAGAATTGAAAGCTTTCACCACAAGGAGAAATGGTTGGAGGCAGCGCAAGAGTGCTCAAAATAGTTTGTAGAAATAATTATTAAAGAAGACACCTACAGGTATGATCTCCTGCCCAGTCAGATGGTCAAAGATAAAGCGGAGGTACTCAAACTTAAAATGGAAAAACTGTCTAAAGAACCTCACCAGCAATTACAGAAAAAACTTCTTAAATATGAGATTGAGCTGATCAAGAAGAAACAGAAAAAACTGAATCAGGACGACGATTATCTAAATGGGCGCATTTTGGAGTTGGAAAGAAGATGCGGTCGTAGTAGAAGCAAGTCAAAGGTGCACTTTGGGACTGACAATGCAGAGGAAATTTTTTTAGAAGAAGGAACAGGTCCATCCACAGAAGAAAACAAAAAACAAGGAGGAGAAAAAGAGGGTACAAAAGGAGAAAACAAGCAACAACAAATCAGACAACTGAGGAACAAAATGGGGAGACCAAAAAAAAGGCTACAAATAAATAATCTCTCTAGTAAAGAGCTTAATGAATCATACCTGAGTGTTCTCAGCAAAGGGCTGTCGTTTATACCTTCACCTACCCTCAACCCCTTCCAAGTCTTTGTGGACATTTATAGGTTTCTAAGAAAAAAAAATGAAACTTTTTTATAATAGATACCCTACGAATCAAGATTCAAATATGGGATTCAACATAGGACCCCCCGCCCAAATCAGGAGAACTTAGTGAACTTTGAATAATCGAAATGTGGATATATGTAAAGATTATGGCAATAAGATGACAACAGAAAGGAAGCTACTCTTCAAGCCCCAATCTACCTACTGTCCTAACATATTGTGATTCCCACCTATGAGAAGGTGATGATGGGACAGGTGCAGGAAGTCTTGGATACTGCACAGAGACCTGCAGGTAACAACCTTACAGTTTCTGACAGAACTATGTGAATGTAAGGAAATTGTTGTAAAGTCAGCAGATAAAGGGGGTAACGTTGTACTGGGCATAGATAAATACAAGGAAATTGTGATGTCCCATTCTCAATCCTCGTTGAGGACTCAGCACCGCTCAGCCTCAAGTTCTTTTTCCGCCTCCCAGTCAAAAAAGAAGGCACCACTCATGGTCACCTTCTGGTACGTCTGCGTGTCGATCGTCGGTTACCAGTGGCAGGGGCCAGACTCCATCCCTTCCGGGATCCCCTCCGGCCTCTGTTTCTGGTGGCAGGCATCCTCAACTCCGGAGTCCCTTCCTGCCCACTGGGGGGTCCTCTGGTGAGCAGTTTCACCATTGGGCCGCTCTTAAGGAGCAATGGGTTCAGCGGTTGTCCCGTCTGCCCAAGCCGATGAGTCTATCACCGGGGCCTTCGGGCCTATCGGTTTCGGACCTGTGGAGATGGGGCAGTTGGGGCTCTCTAGTCACGCGGTGCCTTTTCCGGTGCCGTCGACACCATGCTGTGGTGTTTATCACCCTAATATGGCTGTGGCACAGGGGTCCACACTGGTGCCTTTATCTCCAGCTGAATTTCTTCATTTTTCCTCAATGAGTCAGGGGTTGGGAACTTCTGGTTCTCTGCCAGTGCCGCACTCAGCGCCGCATCCTGTGCTGGTGCCGCCTGTGTTTTTGGCACCACCTTCTGTAGTGGTACAAAAAGCGCCTGCGGTGCCGCATGCGATGCAGCGGTTTTCTACTCCGATTTGCACTGCTCCTCCTCCTCCTTCTTTTCCTCCTTTTCCTAGCTACACAGTCCCTTCAAGACTAGTAGGAGATGATGTTGAGCCCGATCCTGATCTTCATTTGGAGGACGACTTTGACGATGATTCCTCCCTTGGGGCAGTGAGTAAACATCTCCCATCAGAGCCTCTGTTCGAGGACCTTTCTTTTAAGTCTCTGCTTAGAAATTTTACTCTCTCTCTCTCTCTCTCCTCCTCCCTCCCTCCCTCCCTCTCTCTCTCTCTCTCTCTCTCTCTCTCTCCAGACTTCAAAATCGATCCTGGGAAGTTGCTGCATCTGCAGGCACATTCTGACATTCCTGTGGAATTGAATCCCCCCGTGCAACCCTCTTTTGAGACACTCTTGCACATGATGTGGGATAGTCCGGCACTTATTCCCTGTGTGGCTAAGTCCATCAACAGGAAATATACGCCTCCCAAGAACTGACACATTCTGGCCTCGCAAGCCTTTGCTGATGCCTTAGTTGTTCTGGCAAAGAATGACAAAGCTGTTCTTCCTCAAGAATCCATGACACGTCCAATAAACAAAGAATCTCGCAAAATCGACACCTTGGGAAAGCAAGTCTTTGCTACTTCCACCCTGGGCATGTGTATTGCTAGCTAGCAGGGCTACGTCTCTCAGTACGAGTATACACTCTGGCATTCGCTCAAGGCTACGGTAGAAGCTCTTCCAGACTCGGAAGTTAACACAGAGCTTCTTCAAACTATTACTAGAGGTATTGAATCCAATAATCAACAGCTCAAAGCTGCCATGGATGCCTTTGACACTGCCTCCAGAGCAGTGGCGGCCGGTATTTGCATCTGTCGCCACTCTTGGTTGTGCACCTCAGGCTTCACAAATGATGCCCAACAGAGGGTTTTGGCCTTGCCTTTTTGGTGGTACATATCTGTTTGGTCCTAAGGTTGAACAGGTGCTAGAGGCCACACAGAAGACTAGAACAGCCATCAAAATGGCCAGGCCGCCATCCACAGACCCTCAAAGGGGTGGGAACAGGCATCAGTTTCATAAGCGTCAGTCCTTTCGTGGTAGAGTCAGAGGGTGTTTTAACAGAAACCAAACCCCTTGGCCTCAAAAGAAAATGCAGCAGAGGGCACAGGGCCCCAAAGCACCTAGTTCCACCCTCTGAGATCCCAGCCCAAGTCCCACCTCAGCTGTCCAAGGGGGACTCTTCCTCGACAGTAGAAGGACGTCTGACTCAGTTTTACGACTGGTGGAAGTCAATCACATCAGACAAATGGGTGCTCAAAATAATCTGCGAGGGGTACTCTCTCAGTCTGTCAGAAACCCATCCAGATTATCCTCCCAAACGACAGCCCAGGCTGTCTGTTTCTCAGTCAGACCTTGCTTCCGAGATCCAAGGCCTTCTAAACAACAGAGCAGTAGAGGTAGTCCCACTGGGTCAGCAGAACACAGGTTTCTACTCCCATTACTTCCTAGTTCCAAAGAGAACAGGCGGCATGCGCCCTGTTCTAGATCTCAGGAACTTAAACAAGTTCCTTTACAAGGAAAAGTTCAAGATGATATCACTCGGTACACTCTTACCTCTGATTCTTCAACACGATTGGCTAGCCTCCCTGAACATGCAGGACGTCTACCAACACGTTCCTATTCACCCAAACCACAAGTACCTCAGATTTTTGGCGTTGGGTCAGCACTACCAATTCAGAGTCCTGCCCTTTGGGCTATCCTCAGTGCCTCAAGTTTTTACAAAGTGCTTTGCAGTTCTTGCAGTGCACCTGAGGAAGCTCAGAATTCAGGTATTCCCATATCTGGACGATTGGCTTCTCACAAGCCCCTTCAGACAAGAGACTCAAGAAGCTGTAGCTACAGCTTTGAAATTCCTCACGTCTATGGGAATTTAACTAAACTTGGGAAAGTCACAGCTACAGCTCTCCCAGTGACTCCTTTTCATAGGAGCCCTTCTGGACGCCTCCAACGTGAAGCAGCGACATCCACCAGATGGCCCGCTTCATCAGAGAAAACAGCTCCGTCCGAGCTTTCTCAGTGCAGTGGACGCTGGGTCTCATGGCATCCTCAGTGTTCACTGTGCCTCTGGCTCACCTTCACATGATAACTACCCAGTGGATGCTCAGCACTCAGTGGTCACTGACCACACATCCACAGTCCTTTTGCATCAAGGTGACGGAACCGCTGAAACGATCGATCACCTGGTGGTCTCAGGAGAACAACCTTCAGGAAGGTTATCCCTTTGCCCCTCTAGAGCCTCAGATCTCCATCACCATGGATGCATCCCTGCTGGGATGAGGAGCTCACTGCCAGGATCTCCACACCCAGGGTCGTTGGAGTCAGGATGAGTCTTAGTTTCACATAAATGTTCTGGAAATGAGAGCCGTCCTATATGCAGTCTGGACCTTGAGGACATACTCTGTCACAAGACCACTCTCCTTCAAACGGACAACAAGGCAGTGATGTACTACATCATCAAAGAAGGCGGAGCACACTCTTACCCCTTATGCAGGAAAGCAATGAGAGTGTGGGAGTGGTGCCTAGAGCACAGTGCTCTAATCCAGGTGGTCTACCTGCCAGGAGTTCAGAACGATCTGGCGGATCGTCTCAACAGAACAGAGACAGATCCTCATGAGTGGTCTCTCAATGCAAGTGTTAGCGTGCTAACACTCTTCGAACAGTGGGGAACTCCAGACCTGGACCTTTTTGCGTCCCCACTCAATGCAAAACTGCCTCTCTTCTGCTCCAGAAATCCAGGACCTGGCGTTTTTTGTCAGGATACATTCAGACTGCGATGGGCAAGATGCTTTCTGTATGCATTTCCTCCTCTTGCCCTAGTTTAGAGGGTGCTGCTCAGACTGGAGGCACAGGGAGGCAGAATGATCCTCATTGCCCCATTCTGGCCTCATCAGATTTCGTTTTCATTAATCAGCAGATCATCAGAAACTTCTCCAAGACGGTTTCCACTTCATATTAACCTGCTGACCCAGGGCCCTGTGGTCCATCTCAACCTGAAGTCTCTTTACCTCCATGCCTGGCTTCTGAAGAGATAGAGGTGAACAGGGTTAATGTTTCACGTAGGATCTCGGATATTCTGTTAAATGCACGCAAGCCAGCTACTTGAAAAACTTAAACGGCTAAGTGGAAGCGGTTCTCCATCTGGTGTGCAGAATCCTCATGGAATCCTTTTTCCTGCCCACCAAACAAGGTCCTAGAGTATCTTCTAGACTTCTCAGACACAGGCCTGCAATACTCGATTGTTAAGGTTCACCTTTGCACAATCTTAGCGTACCATGAGCCTGTACATTCCATGTCTCTGGCTTTGCTTCCTGTGATCAAGAGGTTTCTTAAAGGCATTCTACATACCAGACCACCGGTCAGACGACCAGTAGCAGCCTGGTACATTAACCTTGTGCTAGACATGTTCACTCGTAAATCCTTTGAGCCTCTAGCTACTTATGATCTGAAATTCCTGACTTGGAAGACGGCCTTCCTTGTAGCCATCACTTCCACCCACAGAGTGTCTAAAATGCATGCTTTGGTCACAGACCCCCCCCACACTGTATTTCACAAGGACAAGGTGGTTCTTAGGACCCATCCTAAGTTTTTTCCCAAGGTTGTCTCAGAATTCCATCTGAATCAGCTCTTGGTCCTTCCTACCTACTTTGTGAACTTCCAGAATGAGGGGGAGCATACCCTGCATTCCTGGATGTGAAGAGAGCCTTGCGATTCTACTTAGACAGAACTAAGGGAATCTGCACATCTAAACAACTGTTTGTCTCCTTCAGCACTGCTTGGCTGGGTCAGTCTGTTGCTATCAGATGTATTTCAGCATGGCTAGTGGCATGCCTTCGCCACTGCTACTCCATGGCATAGGTTAAGCTGGAAGGCAGAGTATATGCTCATTCTACCAGAGCGGTTGCGGCATCTCTGGCTGAAATCCGGAACATGCCCATTGCGGACATCTGCAGTGCGGCCACTTGGAGCTCCATACACACTTTCGTAAAGCACTACGCCTTGGATGTCCATGCCAGACAGCATCAGTCCTTTGGCAGGACAATCTTTAATGGACTTCTGTGCTAAGTGAGCTCCTCTCTTCTGCCGACTGTCTCGGGGGATTATTTTAGCTCAGTAATCTCCCATCAGTGTGAATGAGTGGTGGAGACTTTATGTCCAGGAAGATATGTAAATTACGTACCTACCGTAATTCTTGATCTTCTTGGACAAAGTCTCCAACACTCATTCACACGCCCACCCACCATCCCCGAGCTCACTTATCTGTTTGTGGTCTTCACTCCCTCGATGGCTGGGCTGTGAAGACTTTGTTGTGTTGACCTATCTTACATGGGTCATTCAGACTATCTTATGTCCGGCAATAGGTTAATTTCACTAAGTTAGTTTATGCTGCACGTCCTCGGTAAAAAAGGTACTGAAGTGGTTGAAGGGTCATCGCCGAGGTAGCCTATACAGCATGAGCCAGGCTTGCAGTGCTGCTTCCTCGTGGCCCTACCTGGGCGCCGGCCCTCTTGAAGATTTTTGGCTCCCACTGGGTTCTAGTGCCTCCGGTGTAGTTCCATCAGTGTGAATGAGTGGTGGAGACTTCGTCCAAGAAGATCATAAATTATGGTAGGTATGTAATTTACATATTTCCAAGAACAAGCAGAAGAATGAAGGAAAAGGTTTAGGGAAAGGGGATACTCAGAGAAATTGAGAATCTATGCACAAAGCAGGGTGCAAGGACAGGAACCAACTACTTACAGAGAAAAAAAAGGTGATTTTATAGGTCCACTAAACTTTGCCACAGAACACAACAATTGGTCAGGACAGCTAGGGAACATTATAAGAATTGGCCTATCTTCCTTAGTGACCAATCAGTGGCATCAGCAGTAGGGACCAGTCCTAGAATAACATTCAGCAGAGGTCCTAATCTTAGAGATAATTTGGTTCACAGCAGATTGAAGACAAGAATGGAAAGCAGTATACATCATAACTGGCTACCTAAAAGACCAGCCGGCTCGTACAAATGTCAGAGGTATAACATTTGTCAATATTGCTGTACAGGCAGCACCCTTATACACCCAAGGTTTACTGACAACACATTCGAGATAAAAAGAAAACCTCCATCACATGACACTGTGTTTGTGGTGTATGTACTGTGGTGCCCCTGTAACCAACTATACATTAGTCGCACCACTCGTAATATAAAAACCTGCATACAGTAACATATTAGAAATATTAAGACTATGTGGGAAGACACTCCTGTTGGTCTACACTTTATACCAAAACAATACTCATGCACTCTAGGGGTGGGATATTCAAAGGGGTTGCGCATGTCGCAGCGGTGTTATACTGTCACGCAGCCTGTGATACGCCTGGCGCGATATTCAAAATGAGAAATTGCTCCATTCAAATCCCAATGTGCCAGGAAGCACCAGTAATGTATGCAAGCGCAAGTGTGATTGGTGTGCCCATGCATATGCAGCATATCCGATATTCAGCCTGGGACGTAAGCGTATATGCAGGCACACACCCGCCTTGTTAAGACAGGGGACAAAGATGTGCCCGAAAAACAGGAGAAGGATTCCACCCACAGGCCAGCTGCCGTATTGCTGGGCGCAACACAGCAGCTGCCAGCTGTGGGTGGCCACCTGAGCCCTGGCGGCACCATCTGGTGACGTAGCATCCCCCCAATACCCAATCACGGGCTTTAATAATTAGTTAACTCCCTGGTGGTCCAGTGACTTAACTTGCAGGCGATCGCTGGCTGTATTAATGTTTTATTTTCAGGAAGTTCAGTGGATGAACTCGCGCTCATCGCGGCCATAATATATAGTTATTCCTCGGTGGTCCAGTGACAGATCCTCTACCTGCCCACCATACCGCCACTTCGCCTTCAGCGGCGGCAGTAGCACCACCCGCGTTGTTCGGTTGCCGATGATAGCTGCATAGTACGGTTCGATACTATTATTCAGTTGCGGCAATATCGGTGCAGACCGCATTGCATTACAGTTCCAAAATGTGAATGGATCCATTCACATTTCGGGATTTGTAGTACAGCACGGTTCGCACACTCCATTGGCCCACGCCATGATCAATGGGCGCATATCGTGCTGTACGCTGTCAGTCGGGTGGGCAGCCGGGAGGCTTGTGGGTGGGTGCTGCCACCCCTGCTGACTGGGGGACTGGGTGTGGGAATGAGGGCAGGTTAGAGGGGATGCGGGTATGACTGAACCACCAGTAACATATATATTACTGCCCACGATCGGGCATGGAGTTCAGTCCACTGGACCACCAGGGAGTAGAATATTTATTACAGCCCGCAATTGGGCACGGAGTTCGGTCCACTGGACCACCAGGGAGTAGAATATTTATTACAGCCCGCGATCAGGCAGTGGGGCGCGTTGCCCGTGAGGGGCAGGGGGCGTCGGTCCCCAACGGCAGCAGCCTGGCAGAGCGCCAGGCGCAAGTCGCAGGGGATCGGCGCACCTGCATGCAAATCGGGCCATAATGACATGCAAATGGCCCCATTTGCACCTTGCATACATTATGGCCCCATTTGCATGTCCAGCGCTGAATGTTACGGTTGCTGCGCCTGGCGCAACAGCACTTGCGCTAGCGCATTCTCCTGCTCCTCTCTGGCCACTTGCGCTGGCGCAGTGCTACTGCGCCATGTGCAATGCGGGTGGCCACGGTGCCATATTCAGCGGTGCAGAGCCATGGCGCAGCACCGTTGAATATCGCCCAGGCCATGCCCTGGCACATCCCAGTTGCGCTGCGCCTAGCTTGCGCCCCTGCCTGGCGCAGTTCTGAATATCCCACCCTAGGCCTAAAATTCATGGGCATTGAGTCCATTCCCTCACTTGAATTTGGAGGAGACAAAACCAATAAACTGTTACAAAAAGAAAGCCAGTCGATTTATAGATTAAAAAGTGTGAAAATAGCAGGACTTAACAACCAATGGGATCTTAAGCCATTTTAAACAAATAAATGCAGAAATTCCAATGCATTGAATGTTGAAATGGTTTAGATTAATGGCTTTATCTTATTGTGTAACTGATTTTGTCTAATTATTTCCCATCTTTCTTTGTCTCTCTTTTATTGGTAACACGGTGGTGTGTTTGCCTTTAACCCCTTTATCCCTTTCTGTGGATCCCCAGCTTACAGGAAACATTGAAATGTGCTGCTAAAATAGGGTGATCGTGGGCATGTCTTCATCCTTGACTTCTATCTGTCTTTTTCTTTACTGCTTTTCTAACTAATTTTGTTCACATAACATTTGATAGCGACTGTTCAGAATGTGAAATGAACCCTTAATTTAAACTACAATGGATTATAAGTGGATTTATATGGGTTATTAATATTGATTCACTTAATTTGTTTATGTAACCTAACATGAAAGCATGAGTTCTCTATAGCTTTTTATTTTTTTGAAAACTGTTTTCTTAAAAATGAATGAAAACTCAGTAAGTGATGGGTTAATTAATTGTGATGTAATCACTTTTGCACTATTTAAACACTGTGGCCCGGATATTCAGAAGGGTTACGCATGGCGCAACAGTGTTGCACCCTGCGCAACCCACTGATGCGCCTCGGCGCGATATTCAAACGGAGATTGAGCCTGGCACAAATCCCGATGCGCCGGGGCGCATCAGTAATGCGGCGCGGGTGGAAGTGTCACATGCATACTCCAGACATCCCGATATTCAGCCCGGGATGTGCTGAGCCATGATGCGCAACCCCTACCTGCACTGCACACAGGTGAGCCAAAAAGGAACAACGGCTGGCCACCCACAGGTGAGCTGCCGTGTTGCAGGGCGCAACATGGCAGCTGCCACCTGTGGGTGACCACCCGAGCTCCGGCTGCACCTTCATGGCGGCGCACCCCCCCATGCCCGATCGCAGGCATACGTGGAAGAATATCGTCCGATATCCCTGGTGGTCAAGTGGACGACTTGCAGCCCGATCACGGGCATATGTTGAATAAATTAACGTCCTATATCCCTGATGGTCCAGTGGACCACTTGCAGCCCAATCGCAGGCATATGTTGAATAAACTAACGTCCAATATCCCTGGTGGTCCAGTGGATCATGGGCATATGTTGAATACATTAATATCCAATATCCCTGGTGGTCCAGTGGACCGCTTGCAGTCCAATCGCAGGCATATATTGAATACATTAACGTCCAATATCCCTGGTGGTCCAGTGGACCGCTTGCAACCCGATCGTGGGCATATGTTGAATACATTAATGTCCAATATCCCTGGTGGTCCAGTGGACCGCTTGCAACCCAATCGCATGCATAAGTCATAAACAGGAGAGGTCCAATATCCCTGGTGGTCCAGCGGTACCCCCCTCCCCACTGAGCCCCGTCGCCCCCCCTCGTCAGCGGTGGGCGGCAGCACCCCACCTGCCTGCCGCCCCTGCCACCAGCTGACTGACACCATATGGGAGGACTGTCGCCCATTGGTCCACAGCGTGAGCCAATGGGCGCAGGCTCAGACTGTACTACAGTCCAGATATGTGAATAGATCCATTCACATATCTGGACTGTGTAGACGGCACGGGCTGCATGCCATTGGCTCACGCTAGGACCAACGGGCATACGAGCCCTACCATATTGTGTCAGTTGGCAGGTGGGTGCTGCCGTCACGCTGACGGGGAGGGGCGGTGGGGCTCAGGGGTGGTGGGGGGTACCACTGGACCACCAGGATATTGGACCTCTCCTGTTTATTACTTATGCCCCAGGGATATAGCACATTAATTTATTCAACATATGCCCGCGATCGGGCTGCAAGCGGTCCACTGGACCAACAGGGATATAGGACGTTAATTTATTCAACATATGCCCGTGATCGGGCTGCGAGTGGTCCACTGGACCACCAGGGATATAGAATGTTAATTTATTCAACATGTGCCCGCGATCGGGCTGCGACCGGTCCACTGGACCACCAGGGATATTACATTTACATGCCACGGTGGGCATTGAGGCACATTCCGTGATGTACAGGGGCGTCGGTCCCTGGCCCCGGCTGCAGCCTGGCAGAGCCGAGTGCAAGTTGCCGGGGATCGGCCCATTGCACCTTGCATGCATTATGGCCCCATTTGCATGTGCACTTTTGAATATCGAGGTTGTTGTGCCTAGCGCAATGGAACTTGTGCTAGCGCATCCCCCTGCTCCACTCTGGCCACTTGCACTGGTGCAGTGCCACTGCGCCATGTGCACTGTGGTTGGCCAGGGTGCGATATTCAGCGATGCTGTGCCGTGGCGCTGCTCCATTGAATATCACCCTGTCAATGCCCCTGCACAGTCAAGTTGCGCTGCGCCCAGGCTTGTGCCACAGCCTGGCACAGTCTGAATATCCGGGCCAGTGTATATGTCTCTAGCCACACCCCCTGATGAAGGCTCACTGCCGAAGCACTGGGGTACAGGCTCTGGTGTGAGTCAGAATAAAATTGCATTTGTGTTGATACTAACTCTTGACTGGTGAGTCCGTGTTTTGCTGTGAGTGCCAAGGCTAGGATTCGCGCTCTTCCCTTGCTGCCCTTTCCAGTATTATATGTACTGAGGCGAGACCAGGCCTTTTCTGTTCCTTGTCTCACCAAGATGGAGAGCCTGAGGGAGGGGTCTGTGGAACAGCTGGCCACATCCAAGGGGCCGGTTGTGCACCCCTCCCAGTCCGTGACCCCCTTGGGGGTCCAGACGCCCCTGGTGCTGAGGTCGGAGCTGTATGCTGGGCCTTCAGCAGTTGGTTCCTAGGGGCTGTGGCCCAGTGCCACTTCGGCTCCTGGCACCGAGGTCGATGCTGGTGAGCGGCACCACGCATGCAGCCAGGTCCCCTCCTGATGCCGCTTGCTGCACTAGGAGAGGAAAGGTTACTGGAGCCAGTGGCCCAGTGGAGATCTTGTCCCCTGAGCGGTTGGATGATCCCGAGGGATGGGAACCAAGATGATCCTGATTGGCTTCTGGGCTGTGGTGATGAAGGAAATCTTTCTGGGCCTAGTTCTAGGCCTTTGACATCCTTGTCATCGCCTCTGGCTGTCTTCCAGCCCAGTGCCAGCCTCAGTGCTGCCCCTTGTCTGTCTCACAGCCTGGAGATAGCCTCAGTGCTGATTCCAGTGCTAGGAGAGGGGGCTGGTGCTGGGTATGATACAGGGTCAGGTTCCGGCACTGGGCCTGGCTCTGGCACCCTTTGCGGTGCTGAGAGGGGTTCTGTTGCCGCTTGTGGTGCTGGCTTCCCCTCAGCTCAGGTTCTCGATGTCAGTTCTGTCCTTAGGCCTATCCCAAGGGGCAGAGCCCATTCTGCTGAGGTGGGGGCTGGTAGGTCCCAGTCAGTGCCTTGCTGCACGTCCAGAGTTGCTGGTGGCTCTGCCTAGAGTTGCAATGCTGACTCAGGTTCTCTGGCCTTCCTGGAACTGTCTGATCCTGTAGTAGGTGGGGATAGGGGCCACTCTGTTGGACCGCAACAGCTCCATTCTCCCTGCCTGAGGGTTACCCCCTAGGCACTATCTAGACTGCCCCTCTGCAGTTGAGTGTTCTCAGGTGGACGAGTTGCTCAGGCCCTCCCCTCGGGCAAAGTCCCCTGTATGGTGTCATAGCCCTGGCAGAAGTTCTGGCCTAGCCTGCCAAGTTTCTGTTCCTCCTCCTCCTCCTTTGCCTAACCCTTCTGCTTTCCCAGGCATTTCGGGTCCTATGGGGCCGTTGTCCTGGGGCTAGTTCAGGGCTTCGGCCAGTGCCTTCACAATTTACTTTATGGCACTAGATCAGGACATTTTTTAGCTGAAGACACTGGCACCTCTGCCCCCTAAGTCCAACTCCTTTCAGAGATGATGTGGGAGATGTGACTACCCCACTTCTCAGACCAGCAGAATTCTGCATGTCTGATGCTGTCTTTCCTTGGGTAGTAGAGTCATAACTATACGGTCATACCTCCATGGCCTAAGCCATTTGCAGAGGCATCGAAAGATGTCTGTCTCTATCCCTCTGTCCCTTCTCCAGGCCTGAGGGATGCCCAGTGTAGGTACTGCGCACCTGTGGGGTCTGAAGAAGCAATGCTGCACCCCACCTATGGGGTCCAGGTACTGGACACCCCCTCTGGAAATAGGCACCCAGTGCATGACCGTTCCCCTTCGGACTCAGCTGAGCTTGATGCCTGAGGTTGAAGAGTGTCCTCAGCAGCATGCGCCATGGTGTGCATCTCTGCACACCAGGCATCCTATGGCAGGCACCTGTGGGTGACACTGGGACAGCCCCTAGTATCCATGTCAGACTGTGAGCAAACCAGACAAGCTATACACCTTTCTGCGCAGGGCCTGGAGCTGGTGAGATACCATGCAAGAGCATCCTACAATGCCAATGAGGTAGCCTCCAGGTTAGTGGGAACTGCAGCCTGTAGTAGGTGGACAGCATGGCTGCGTCTCTCCAGGTTGTCACCCTTGGCCCAGCTTAGGGTGGTTGCTTCATGGTTCCAGGGGGCCCACTTTGTCTCCCACAGGGCCAAGCATGAGCTTGCATGTCGCCTTCCTGCTCCCAGGCTACAGGGGTCTCTGCCTGCCCCAACCAGTTTCTGGCCTCACCAGGTCCATAAGGGGCCTCTGCCTCTCTGTGTTCTTCCCCCCACAGAAGGCTGAGGGAACAGCCATTTCCCTCAGGGTTGGACAACACCACCCTTCGTAGTAAGCTTAGCACTCAGACCAACCAGTAATGAATGGTGAAGACTGATCTTGGAAGATATGAAAATTACGTACTCACTGTACTTCTTGATCTTCCAGAACATCTTCACCATTCACTACTGCAAGCTGGCTACCTCCCCCCCTCGGTGGTCAGGCTTCTGGGGTGTTTTTCGAACAACATGAAGTCTTGCTGTATTCTGACTATTGCAGTTAGCCCCAGCCTTTAAACTGCCCCGGAGAACAAAGGGTTAACTTTCTATACAAAGCATAGAATGCTGAGCTCGAGCTCAGTTGAGGTACCTCTGTCTGGAGCCCTTTGAAATCCAACTGTCAGATTCTTTACTCCGCCTCACTGAACAGTTGCTCCGGAGATTTCTCCTTCAGCTTGGTTCGAAAGTCGGTTAAAGTCTTGGTTCAGTTGTCGTTTTTTACCGAATTTATTTCCGCATAGTCGGTTCAGTCTCTGTCTGTGGTACCGTGAGTACTAGATAGGTTTTGTTCTGTTTTTCTGTGTGGAAATTGTCAAGTGTTAGATCGGTTCGGCTGAACCTATCATTTGTATTGAATCCTTGTGTTTTACTTTAGAGTGTGCTTACTGGTCCTTATTGGTTCTAAAAAAAAACGTGTTTTGAGCGTTTTTTTCCCCAACACCCGTGACACGGTTAGGAACCAATGAGGAAGTCTTGCCTGGTGGTTGCCATAAAAAGGGTAAGTTTGGTTAGGTTGGCCAGGTCTGAGAAACCCAAGAAAAAAAACGGGCCCACTGGGTTTCAACACTGCAGTGAGTGTGGGGAGGTCTTTGCTAAGGCTGACCCCCACACCACCTATGTTTATTGTCTGGGGTTTGAACACCTTGATACAGACTGCCAAATTTGTAAACATTTTCTTAAATCTACCCTTGAAAAGAGATTAGGTAGACTGAGGGAAAAAGAGGCCGAGAAATCCGCTGACCTGGATGGCCAGCCCGGTTCGGTTCTGACCGAACCAGAAGGAGTGCCCTCTGACCAGGGCGATATTCTTCGGGCAAGAGGAGAGCCGATCCTGAGGGGTCAGCTCCTACAAAAAGGAAACACAAAGAAAAATCTACTGGTTCTGATCCAGAGGTTCATGTTCCGACTGCCGAGGAAATAGCCAGAGCGATTCAAATTGTGGAATCGCTTCGCCCAGTTCTGACCGATCCAACACCTTTTCGCAGGAGTTTGGTTCTATCAGTTCCCCCGGTTCAAGATTATACCCCTGAAGATTTTTATGAACTGGAGTTTGAGGAGGAGGGGAAGTTTGAAGATGATGGTGATGATGATGAAAGTCTGGATGTGCCTGTGGAACCGGACATCTCCCCAGACAGACCTTCTGGCGTATCCCCTCCTAGGATTTCTGTCCCCTTCCCAATTTTTGTTTTACAGAAAAGTGGCTGAAACCCTCCAGCTTCCTATGGAGGAGGCAATGGAGGATCAGGAGGAGCCTGATTATGTGGAAATGATGGACATCCCAGAGTCCAGGAGACTGTCTGTTCCCCTTCACAAATCCTTTGGGAAACAGACACAAAAAATCCTGAAGTCTCCCAATTCTGTACCCTCTGTTGACAGAAGGATGGACAAGAGGTACACACTATCAGGCTCAGATACGGAGTTTTTATACCAGCAATGCAGCCATGGCAGGGTAGTGCAGGTTGCTGCCTGTGACAAGGCAAACATTCCCTTGGCTTCACCCCCCCAGACAAAGACTCCAGGAAGATTGATGCCATGGCAAAAAAACAGTACATGGCATCTTCCTTGGGACTCAGGCAGGCGAATTATATGGCCTATACAGCCAGGTACCAGAAGTCCAGGTGGGACACTGTACTGGCACTGGCTAAACAGGCCTCCCCCAGCTAGCCAAGCAGCTGGAGGTGGTGATTGCAGATGGGATTGAGGCATCAAAAGTTCAGTTTCATGCTGCTGTGGATTCCAGTGATGTGTCATCAAGAGTCATGGCTACATCTGTGACTCTTCAGAGAATGGCTTGGCTCAGATATACTAGCCTTTCACAGGATACCCAGGCTAAGGCCATGGATTTTCCTGTAGTGGGTAATTCTCTGTTTGGGAAGCAGGCAGAGAATTACATGAAGAAAATGGATGAGTACAGGACCACTTACAGGAGTGCTCAGGCCAAAGAGAGGCAGGCAACTCCTCAAAGGCAGCAGTCTAGGGGCAGGGGCAAGCCTTTTCATAGGCCTTTTTACCAGCCACAGGCCTCTTCTTCCTTTTCACAGAGGGGGTTCTTCAGAGGGAGAGGCAGAAGGGGGATGAGCAGGGCTGCATCCACTCCTCAGTCTAAGGCCCCTGCCAAGCAGACACCCTGATGGGCCTGCCCAGGTCAACTCTCCTATTCCAGTAGGGGGCAGGCTGACTTACTTTATCCAGGACTGGACGTCTGTTACATCAGACAAGTGGGTCCTGGAAGTAGTAAGCCAGGGACTGGTTCTCAGCTTCAAAAAATTTCCAAAGATGAGAGCCAGATCTTTTCCACCTGCAGGTCTCTCAGAAACCCTTGCCCTAGAGGCAGAGGTTTCATCTTTGCTGGCTTTAAGACCCATAGAGAGACTACCTACCCTACACTCCGGCAAAGGTCTGTACTCCAGGTACTTCCTTACCCCAAAAAAGACAGGGGAGTGGCGACCCATCCTAGACCTAAGATACCTAAACAAACATCTTTTAAAACTAAAGTTCAAGATGTTAACTCTGGGAATAATCCTTCCCTCTTTAAGGCCAGGGGACTGACTAGCCTCCCTGGACCTCAAAGATGCCTATTTTCACATTCCCATCAGGTGCTCCCACAGAAAGTACCTCAGGTTCGAGTTGCCCTCAGGTCACTATCAGTTCAGAGCAATGCCCTTTGGCCTAACTTCAGCCCCAAGGGTCTTCACAAAGTGCCTGGCAGTAGTAGTTGCCTTTCTAAGGAGAAAAGATTTCCATATCTGGATGACTGGCTCATAGTGGGCCAGTCCCCAGACCAAGTCAAGTCAGACCTGCAAGTGACCCAGCAAGTGCTTACTTCTCTAGGATTTCTTCTCAACCTTCCCAAGTCAGTTCTCAAGCCAGTGCAGCTCCTTACCTTTATAGGGGCAGAGCTGGATACTGTCAAAGCAAGAGCCTTTCTTCCCCTGGAAAGGGCAAGAGTTCTTATAGAACTGGCATCTTCCTTCAGCCTTCAGGTGTCTCAACCAGCAAGGCATTTCCTCCAGCTCTTGGGCCACATGGCAGCCTCTACTGCAGTGGTCCAAGGGGCAAGATTCCAGATGAGGGACATTCAGTTCCATCTGAGGGCCTTTTAGTCCAAAGGAAGGATTTCCTTACCAAACTGATCCCAGTGACTTGGACCCTGATCCAAGCCCTTCAATGGTGGCAGGATCAGGACAATTTAAGGCAAGGGGTCCCATTTGCCACTCAGTCTCATTCAGTGGTCCTTACCACGGATGCTTCCCTCCTGGGTGGGGGAGCCCATCTGGGGGCCCTCACTGCCCAGGGACTGTGGTCCCCTCAGGAATCCCTTCTTCATATCAATCTCCTGGAACTCAGGGCAGTTTTTCTGGCCCTGCAAGCTTTCTCTCAGTCAGTGCAGAACAAGGTGGTTCAAGTCAGAACAGACAACACCACCACCATGTGGTACATCAACAAGCAGGGAGGCACGCGGTCTACCGCCTTCTGCACAGAAGCCATGAAGTTGTGGTGCTTGTCTTATTCCCTTCAAACCTCTCTGATAGCAGTCCACCTTCCAGGGAAGGACAATGTGCTAGCAGATGCACTGAGCAGGATTTCACAGGGCCACCACAAAGGGTCCCTGGACCCTCTGGTCTTGAAGGTGATTTTTTCAAGGTGGGGCACTCCAGAGATAGATCTCTTTGCAGCCCCAGACAATCACCAACTTCCTCTCTTTTGTTGCAGACCCCCAGTCTTGGGCTCAGTCCATCTGGATGCTCTGGTTCTGAACTGGGAAGGGAAATTTCTGTATGCTTTCCCTCCCTTTCCTCTACTGTTCAAAGTTTTAGTCAAGATAAAGTCACAACCTTGCAAAGTGATTCTGATTGCTCCAGATTGGGCCAGACAGCCTGTTACTGTCCCTAGCAGTCCATCTTCCCCTGTCTCTTCCCAGGAATTACAACCTGGTAACCTCCTCTCAGGGGAGTATTTGGTACCCCAAGCTTCAGTCTCTCAATCTCAAGGCATGGCTCTTGAAGAGTTAGAGTATGCAGATTTGCATCTGTCTCAAGGAGTTCTGGACATCCTCAAAGCCTCTCGAAAGCCCGCCGCTAGAAAGACCTATAACTCCAAATAGAAGAGATTCAGCATTTGGTGTTCTAAGAAGCATATTTCCCCAGACACTGCTGAATTGCATACCGTTCTGGATTATATGGTCCATCTTAATGGCCTAGGCCTCACACCACTCTTAAAGTACACTTGTCAGCTGTCTCTGCTCTTCTGTCAGTGGGGAAGTCTTCCTCACTATCATCTCATCCTGTGTTCTGTAAATTTTTCAAAGGATTGCTTCATACCAATCCTACTTTCAGAGCCCCTGCCCCTGCCTGGGATTTAAATGTTTGTATTGCTCAGTTGATGCAACCTCCCTTTGAGCCTATGTCCTCAGTAGAGTTTAAGTACTTGACTTGGAAAACTGTGTTTTTAGTAGCCATTACCTCTGCCAGACATATCAGCGAACTGCAAGACCTGTCAGTGGAACCTGATTTTATCTCCTTTCATAGGGATAAAGTGGTCCTTAGAACCAATAGAAGGTTCTTGCCCAAAGTGGTTTCAGATTTTCACCTGAACCAGTCTATGTCTCTTCCTGTTTTCTTCACTGATCATTCCTCTTCAGGAGAGAGGAGGCTACACAGTTTAGATGTTAAAAGGGCCCTTAGCTACTATATAGAGCGTACCAAAGGTCACAGGTTTGATTCCCTCCAGCTGTTCCTCACTTATGGAGAAGTGGGGAAGGGCAAACCTGCCACCAAGAGAACTGTTGTCAGGTGGATTGTGCCTTGTATACAATTCTGCTATGAGAAACTAGGAAACATTCCACCCTCAGACCTGAGGGCTCACTCCACCAGAGGTACGGCTGCTTCCCTGGCTGCTGCCAGGGATATTCTTCTCTTAGAAATGTGTCACGCAGCCACCTGGAAAACAGTCCATACTTTTACCAAGCATTGCTCTCTGGATATCCAGGCTAGGAGTGATGCTCGGTTCAGCACAACAGTATTTCAGAGCCTATTCCCAAAGTAGGTTCTGTCCCTCCTCCATGGAGGCACTGCTTGGTAGTCTGCAATAGTCAGAATCCAGCAAGACTTCATGTTGTTTGAAGAAAAAATTACTCACCTTAGTAATTATGTTTATTCTAATGGAGTCTTGCTGTACTCTGACCTCCCTCCCTGCCTCCCCTCTCAGAACCTGTTTTTGGGAAGTGGGTGGGCAGGTGCAGTGTTGCATCTCAGGGGTGCTCCTTTTACACCCTCTTCTTTTTGTTTTTGTGTTTGTTTTATCATTATTATTATTTGGATTGGTTTTTGGTTGTGGGTTTCGTACTTGAGTCTTCCTTTGGGGATCCAAAACTTTTTGTTGCCAGTTGGCTAGTAAAAATTTTACAATTTCCGCATAGGATAGTTAGTGAGTTTTTGCTCATAAGAATCTGACAGTTGGATTTCAAAGGGCTCCAGACAGAGACCTCAACCGAGCTCGAGCTCAGCATTCTATGCTCTGCATAGAAAGTTAACCCTTTGTTCTCCGGGGCAGTTTAAAGGCTGGGGCTAACTGCAATAGTCAGAATACAGCAAGACTCCATTAGAAGAAACATAATTACTAAGGTGAGTAATTTTTTCCTTTTACTCTCTCTCACCTCTGCCTCCCTTGCTAGGCATTCCACTTAAAAAAAAAAGAGGGAGGCATGTAAGGGGCAAAACACAATGGAGGACCCTGTTACCTCTTTTGTGGCCCTTTAAAAAAAAAGTATGGGGGGGTTCTTATTCCTCTATTTCCTCCAGTCCCTTTTCCTCGTTGTTTTAGAAAAAAAAACAAAAAAAAAAGACATCAAACAGAAGTTTAAAAAAACAACCACCAACCATAAAGAGTTTTCGACCCCCATGGGGGAGTCTGTAGCTATTTGCTGTTAGAGAAGTTCACTTTTTTCCGTTCTAATGGGAAATGCATGCTGGAGATTGAGCATAGAAGGGGACCAGGAGACATATCCTGGAGTTCCAGCCTAGACTCCTCCACCTGGTGCAGCTGTCCTTTTTTCCTTGCAGTACGCCTCCTGCACTTCCTTCCAGCCAGCCAGCTACATTTTCTTCGTCTTACTTCCACCTTTCTAGGGGTCTTTTAGTAAGAAAAGAGGAAGCTGTGGTCAGAGAATCATAGGATATCTTTGATTCTCTCAATTGCTATCTGTCATTTCTAGTGGGGGACCCCTACTTCCGTTTTATGTTTTCCCCTTTTTGAGGTTACTCTGTTCGCCTTCAAGCTCCTAGGTGTCTTCTCCTCAGTTCAAGGACCTTGGTTGGTAGTGCATTTCATGGACCCTGGCTCTCTGCTTACCATGTTTCAGGGAACCAGGACTTTTTCAACAAATTGTATCTCATATTTTTTGCATTGGTTATATGGGATCTCTGAGCCCCTGACCCCTCTGCAGTTTACATATCTGCAAGTGAAGAACCCTTGCTGGTAATACAGTTTCAGGGCCCACAGCTCTACCATTCCTCTGTCTTTCAAGGAGGTAGCACCTTCTTCAGGAATTCATACCATACTTTCGCTTGGTCATATGGGACTTCTGGGGCCTTTGACTTTGCTTGAGGTCGTAATCTGCAAGGCAGAATAGCTGAATTTCCCTGTAGTTGTCAGCAAGCTAACTTTTCTGAAAACACTACTCTCTTTTGGGGAGCTCAGAGTCCCTGCTACTCTCTCTCTCTTTCTTTCTTTCCTCTTTCTCTCTCTCTCCTGCCCAGTTCTTCTAGTCATCTTTTAACCCGCTACTTAGGCCCTCCTTTGCAACCTCTTCTTTCTCGCCTCTGGTAGCTGGGTTTTATTGCTTTGTTCTTTTTATATCCTATATCCCTTTTCTGTCCCTTGGGCAACCTTCCCCCATTCTTACTTTTTTCTTACCCTTTATTCCTCTCCTGGCGTGCAGAACTGAGGAGAGCAGGGGGCCGGTGTCAGTTAATGGCCAGCCTGCGAGTGCCACGTGGGTGGTGCCATCCCTGGCATCGGTCCCCTAGCTCTAAAATTTTGAAGTTGTATGCTCCTGTAGGGTCCTAGCACCTCCAGCACAGACCCACCAGTAATGAATGGTGAAGATATTTTGGAAGATCAAGAATTACGATGAGTACGTAATTTTCATTTTGCAGCTGTTGCAGATTATGTAAGAGGCCATTAGACACCATACTTCGCTGCTTGAAACACAGCAAGTCTAAATTCTTTCATGTTGATTTGCATATATTGCCAATGATGCTTTGCATTATTGGGATATGTGTAATTTTGTATTTCTTTGAAATCTGGCTTGCTTGCCAGTGCCCTTCTAGAGCCTTGCCTTAGTGCTTTTGTGCTGAGATTCTTCTCTTCTAAATGTATGTCCTAGTATGTGCTCACTATGACACAGCCAGTAAGACCGGCATTGTACTGGGTTCCCTTACCTGGGCTGAGATGCTAATGAGCATATTGATGAGTCCTAAGGACAGCTCACTTGACTGTGTCTTCTGTTTTCAGCCTTTGCAAATTGTATGAAAGGCCATTTGGCAGCGTACTCTTCTACTTAAAGCAGAACCAGTGTAAATTGGGGTGATTCCCAGGTTTAGCTTTCTTTAAAAAATCTTTTTTCCCATCCCTTTTTTCTTAGTAAACAAAAATGCAAACCCAGATCCATTGCCAAAGAAGGAGGAAGAAAAGAAAGAGGAGGAAGAGGATGATGACCCAGGTGGAGATGGACCCAAACCGATGCCCCCTTACAGCTCCATGTTCATTCTCTCAACCACAAACCCGTATGTACTCTTCAGTCCCTGTAAAGTTAACAGTAAAAGTGCAGTAACTGGAATGTGCTAGGCAGGGGTGCCAGAACATAGGGACAAATGTGGGGGGAGGGGGGCTGTAGTAATAACACAAGAGACCATGATTGCGTTCCTTCTGACCTTGCATGCATTAAAGGGGTAATTTGAATGCTCTTGGGCAAAAGTGGGGGGGGCCTCCGATACACCTCGCCCATAGGTTCTGGCACCCTTGGTGCTAGGGTCAGTTACTGATGTAACGGAGTTCTCATGGTCTGGGGTGAATGTGTCAGCCAAGACGGGGGGGAGGAAGAACAATGATGAAAGCTCCATTAACCTGTCTTCTAGCTTTTGCCTCCTTTTGTTTTCCAGATTCCGCAGAGCCTGCCACTACATTGTGAACCTGCGCTACTTTGAGATGTGTATCCTTTTTGTCATCGCAATGAGCAGCATTGCACTGGCGGCTGAGGACCCTGTGCAGCCAGACTCACCTAGAAACAATGTGAGTTTATAATTCTAACTGCCTAGATCTGTTCTCATCCACACTTAGTCTTCCAACGTGCATGCTAAGGCAGTGGAAGCAATTTTCGGGTTGACTCCTCCTTCCACCCAATCGTGTCCTCCAGCTGCACCTACCCACTGCTCTCAGATCTTTCCTTGGCTGGAACAAACAGGTCTCCTCTTTCACAGCTTCTGGTTGTGAAACAGTTAGTATGGCTCAGGTAGGAAGCTGGTCACACAGGCTGGGCCACATGTCTTTTTCTGCCGGCTGCATTGCAACTGTTATGTAGCAGTGATTATGCAATTGTTTCTCAGGGCTGTACAATATAGGTATAGTGTTGTAACTGTTATGTAGCAGTGGTTATGCGGTTGTGTCTCAGGGCTGTACAGTATAGGTACAGTGTTGTAACTTATGTAGCAGTAGTTATGCATTTGTGTCTCAGGGCTGTACAATATAGGTACAGTGTTGTAACTGTTACGTAGCAGTGGCTATACGGTTGTGTCTCAGGACTGTACAATATAGGTACAGTGTTGTAACTGTTACGTAGCAGTGGTTATGCAGTTGTGTCTCAGGGCTGTACAATATAGGTACATTGTTGTAACTGTTACGTAGCAGTGGTTATGCAGCTTGTCTCAGGGCTGTACAATATACGTATAATGTTGTAACTGTTATGTAGCAGTGATTATGCATCTCAGGGCTGTACAATATAGGTACAGTGTTGTAACTGTTATGTAGCAGTGATTATGCGTCTCAGGGCTGTACAATATAGGTACAATGGGGCGGATATTCAAACTGCACCCAAAATGTGCGCAACAGCAGGAGCAAGCACAAATCAATTGCGCATATGCGCAACAGACGCGATATTCAAACATGGAGCAGAACAAAGTGCGCAAGCAGCCAACGTCTGAATATCGCACAAACTGCGCCATAGCGCAACCAGGAAGGGGAAGCTGAGCAGAAAGGTTGCGCCATAGCGCAACCTGGAAGGAGAAGCTGAGCAGAAAGGTTGCGCTATAGCACAACCAGGGCAGCCCAGCTGAGCAGTCCAGAGGTGCCATAGCGCAAGCAGAGCCCCCCCGCAGAGCAATGGAACTGCACATCCAGGGAGGCAGGCTGGGGCCCACCGCAGCCATGCCACACATGGGCACAGGAACACACTGCAGAACCAACAAGACACCTGCACACCCAAGCACAGCATCACTGGGGTGGGAGGATGATCCACTGGCCCCTGGGACAAGCCAACAAAGCACAGCAGAGCCATGACGCCCCAGCACAACCACTGGCAGGCTGGAGACTGCCACACACAGGGATGACAACCACAGTGCACATCAGCCCCCCGTCACGCACAGCACACCCTGCACTGTGACCCCAAGACACTACCCATGTGCAGTGACTGGCACTGCAGGAAACACCATGCATCCCACCCGCACACGCAACCCCGTGTAGCAGAGAAGCATACAAGCCAGACCCACCTGTGCACCCAGCAGTGGGTGGCAGCAATGGCAAGACCAACAGAAAGACACTGCCACACTGGAGACACCTCCCCTGCACACACACACACACCCAGGACCATACCACCCCAGATGGCATGCACACCACTGCAACTGAGCAACCACAGCCAGCTGCAAATCAGAGACCAACACAGTATTCATATCAAAATATCAATGTATTATAAAATGTAAATGACAAAACCAACAAGAGAACTATTTACAGGAGGGGTAGGGGTACAAGGTGGGGTGGGCAAGGGTAGGGATGAACAACTTGGAGAGGAAGGGAGGCGGGAGGGATGGGTGAAGTGGGAAGGGAATCTGGCTTAAGGCCCAGCAGGCGGTCCTCCTCCACCTGGTGCCGCCGTGGTTGGCTCCGCCGCCTCCTGAGGCCATGGCGCTGGATGCTTGCCAGTATAGCCGTGTTGTCTGATGACACTTGGTGGATCCGCTGCAAGGCACGCTCAATGCGGCGTAGCACAGTCAGGCCTTGGAAAACGGGAACACAGTCAATGGCTGTGACTGACCACAACCCTGAACACCACCCAACCTGCAAGCCATATAGCCCAATGTCCCGCACCTGTGATGGTATGCACCCACCCACCCACAGTGGACATGCACATGGCCAGCCCAACCAGGCGGCACCAGCTATGTGCACCACTGCACACACACACTGGCCATGTACATCACAGCACAAACAAGGCTGTCAAGTGACGTGGCAATGTGGTGCGATGCCAGTCCCACAGCCATGTGCCCAGTGCATGCATGGACCACCAGTGACGCATACACAGACGTGCTGTGACACTGGACAGTGATGAATGTCGCCTGTGTTGTGCATGGCTGGTGGTCATGCCCCCTCCCAGCATGCAATAGCATCCATGAAGTAATGATACTCACACTCCTCAAGCAGCTGTGTCTGCTGCTGCTGCTGCTGAGGCGCACCACCGACCGGCACCGGGGCCCTGGCACGGCCCTCCTCACCCCGTGCCTGCATCCTCTCCGCCCGTCCTGTGGCAGACAAATGTTGAGAAAAACATCAGTGTGACTCCAAAGCAGACTGCCCCCTGCCCCAGTGAGAGTGCCTGCCCACACAGCCAGACCCATGCATCTCACACCTGCACACACTGACACAGCCAACCATGGCAGAGCCATCACCTATGCACAGCCACCAAAACACACTCACACCCCTACAGAGAATACAGGTGCATAGATGGTACACCCACCTGGCCTAGGCACCCGCCCCTCCTGGCACGTGACCGTGGCGCTCCTTGAAGCTCAGGATCCCTCCTGCGGAGGTCACTGTACCGGTGCCGGCACTGCTCAGCTGAGCGGCGCCACCAGTGACCCCCACCAGGTCATTGGGCCACTTGCAGCCAGACCGATGTTCTAGCCATGGTGAGGGCTCTCACCATACAGTGCCCATAGTGGGGGTCTACCAAGGCCACCAGGTTGGCCACCTCCACGGGCTCCATTGCTGCCCTCCTGTGTGCCATGCTTCCAGGTTAACAGCAGGCAATATGGCACCCATGGCCGTAACCCCGTGGAACTGTTGTGCAATAGAACACCATAGAGTTGCAATCGGCTGTTACGTTACAGCGCCCGTTAGTCCACATAAGCGCTGTCACTAGACGAGCGCCAATGGGGAACGATACACATGGCGGCCGAATAGTGCAAGGGGTAAAGGTTAGGCACCAGGTCATGGGTCAATGGCGCAAGGCCACGCAGGCGCTATCTGACGCTCGCATCCCAGTGCGACCGACCACCTGCGTGACAGTGCCACAGTGTACTATTGCGCAGTAGTGCCACAGCGCCATATAGTGCCCAGTGCTGTCAGCGCCACTGGCACAATGGTGGCCATGGCCTGAATTGCCGATCGTGCACAGCACGTCAGCAGCATGAGCGTCGCGTGAAGCTACCTGGGCATCGCCAGTACGGTGTACCGCACAGTCACAGATCTGCGCCATTAGCTCAACCCGGCTCAAATGACTTGCATAAAGCACAACGGAGCGATATTCAGGCGACTCATGCAAATCATCTGATCAGCCATTCAAAGGCGCGGTAGTGAGATTAGCATGTCATTAAAGTTGCGCAACACCTCATTTACATGCATTGCGCTATAATTAGTTGACATTGTGCTGCGCTGGCCAGATTCGGTTACTGCAGGTGAGAGGTGAGTTGCATGCTGTGTGATGTTCTGGACAATGGTCATGGGAAAATGCTAGACTGCACAGTGACAGGTGTCCACTTCCCCATACAGATCGCCATGACCGAGCAGAGACAAGGTGAGGGTGAGGATGGTGGGCGTGGAGGAGGCCAACACACCACAGCAGAGACAGAGGCCCTCTTCCAGGCCTACCTGGAGGAGGAGGCACTACTGAGTGGGCCAGCGGGGTACCCCTCAGTCCTGTCTGCGGCTGCATGGGAGAGGTAGCTCAGCCATGAACCTGCAGAAGCCACCAGCGCTCCATGCAGGAATGCAAGAAGAAGATGGGGACAGACCGCAGGAGGTGAGGAGAAGGTGGCAGCCTTCAGGGCGACGCGATGCTGGCACTGGCGGGGCCAGCCAGCGGTGTTGGAGCTGACCCAGCTGAGGACAGACTGGCTGCATCAATGCAGCGGAGGCGCTAATGAGGCGTACCAGGAGGTGGATTCCAGACAGGTGAAGCCCATCACTGCACCCGGTATGACATGGTGGTGGTGTTGGGGGGGGTGGTGTTCACATGCACTCCCATGTACTCTCTTTCTGTTACAGATCCTGTTCGTCTTCAGGAGACGGTGGTGGTGGGTCCAGGCAGTGATGATGACCTGCTGGACATGGAGGAGGGTCCATCCACCTCTGTCACCAGCCAGCATGCACTGCAGCAGCATGCACGCTGGGCCGCCAACTCTGGTGTCGGTGATTCGGGTGTGGGGGGTGCACAGCCTGTGTCTCAGCAGTCTGGCATGCCAGCGCTGTGACTGTGGCTGTATGCCATTACCTGCACCATTGATGATACAGGACTGCAATGGGCGGTGATGTGTGTGTCCCATGCGGACACACAGCAGGCCAGCACGTGCCCCTGGGCCTTTCTGGTTCCAACTTGTGTACCAGCATGTCGGCACAGTCCCAGGCTGTGCCTCTCAGCACCGGTGGGGCAGCACCGGTGGCTGTGCAGGTGTCTGGCACTGTTGCGGCCACAGCGGTGGAACGAGTGGACCCTGGGGCACAGCGGTTGGAGGGGCAGCAGCAGCAGCAGTCAAGCGGTGGCACATGTCCACCGCCCTTTGATCCGCCCATTCCTGGTCCTGGCGAACAGCGCCCACCCTCAAGGGGTGTTGTGCATCAGGACCTTCCACACCCTGGGGGACAGGATGCCGTTGGGGCACAGTACCCATTGGACGAGCATACCCGCCTGCTGCAGGAATCAGTACAGCAGCAGAGGCGGGTTGCAATGTCCGTGGAGGCACTGTCTGTGGCTGTGGAGCGGCACAGCAGGGAGTGTGCTCTGGACCGTGCAGAGATGGTTCGTATGCGGACGGATGTGATCGCCGCCATTGACAGGCTGACCCAGGCAGTGGTCTCTGTCATGGACGCATTGGGCACACAGTCAGGTGCCCCTGTACCGCACACCCCACACAGTTCACTCTCCACTCCCCATTCCCGGCGTCGTGTGACACCAGGCCTGTCGGCCCGGGTGCCTAATGGGCATCCCAGGCACCCCTGGTGCAGGTTTGTTCGACATGCTGCAGACCCCTGTGCTCGGGCAAGGTCGCATTCACGCAAGTGGGACCCCTGGTGGTCCAACAGTGCCACCCCATGTGGCCCCTGCTCAGCCTGCCAGGGCTGTTGGGTCCATGAGGGGCATACGCATCCGCGGTGGCCATGGGACAGTGCTACATGACTGACCTGTCTCCCAGTGCGGGCCCTGTCTGGTGCTGCCTGTGTGCAATGTGTGTCTTGGTGGGCAGTGCACTGCTGGGTGCTCTGCTCAACCGCCGACACACGGACCACCTGCACACCCTCCCAACTGCTGTCCACAGGTGCGTGTGCATGATGATGCCTGCATTGTACTGTACACCAAGGTGCAAGGGTGCCCAGCATCTGACACACGTACTTGGACAGTACAGGTGGTGGGGGTGGTCGGTGGTTCTGTGTGTTAGCAATGTCGGTTCTGCTGTGCTGTGCATCTGCCCATGTACGCTCTGTGCCTGGTGTGTGTGTGTCCATATGAGTGTTCACCCCTCCCTGATGGTATGTTTGTATGCCTGGACCCTTCCACTCCCCTGGCCGTCATGCACCTCTGGTGTGTTACCCTGTGTGCCTGTGGTTTGCGCCTGGACAGTGTTGGTTGCACATGGCCCTTGACTTACCTGTGTCGTGCATAGTGCTCCTCTGTGATGGTGTCCCGGTGCAGCTGGGCCTGCCGGATCAGTCGAGTCCCGCCGTCCTAGGGGGCTGCTCATCACCATCAACACCGGCGCCATTGGCGTCCCCATCGCTGTCCTCTTCTAACCTGTAGGGCTATCCCACAGTCTTTGGCCATGTTGTGCAGGATGCAACAGGCCAGGAATATCCACAGGCCTTTTGGGGCTGTACGGTAGGGCACTGCGGAGGTGTCTAGGCATTGAGCGTGCCTTGAGCATCCCAAACACCCGCTCTATGATGTTGCGTAGTGGCGGCATGTGCCTTAATGTATAGCGTTACTGCGATGGGGTCATGGGGCGCAGTACGGTGTGAGCAGCCAGGGACGGAGTGGTACCCGCTGTCACCTGTGTGGAGATAGTGGAGATCAGTGTCATGTTCAGGTCCATTTTGCCCATATCCCTGTGTGCCACTACCATGGCACCTGTGGCATTCCACCCTTGCCCCAAGTTTGCATTCCATACATGCGTACTCACCCACTAGATGTCCTGTGGGGATGTCCCCACTCTCGAATCGATGGCACAGTGCAGACTGATGCCATATGAAGGCATCATGTGCTCCGCCAGGGTGTGTGGCACAGACATTGATTATACGCCCAGTGGCATCACACACCACCTGGCAGTTGACACTGGGGTATCCCTTTCGGTTCATATACGCTGCACCATCGGGGCCAGGTGGCATGCGAATGGCCACATGGATGCAGTCTATGGCCCCTAGCACACCAGGCATACGTGCTACCCTGTGGAACTCCCGCATGTTTGCTGTACGCTCTGCTGTGGTGCTGGGGAAATGGATGTGTTCCGCAGCATGTGGCAGCAGTGCGCTGAGGAATTGGGTGAGGATGCATGACGTGTCCAACTGTGTGATGCCTGTGGTGTCCCCTGTCGGCCTCTGGAAGGTGCCCGTGGCGAGCAGGCACATGCAGACTGTCACCTTGGTCTCCACTGACAGAGCGTGACTCCGTCGTGAGGGTGCCTGCATCACATCACTGCACAGCTCATAGAGCCGCCTCAGTATTGCCCTGTTCAGGCGGTACCGGCCCACGATCTCTACATCTGTGTACAGCTCATAGCTGATGCGGGCACGGTACTGCCTGTTGGGGGCGTACCACCGACGGGCCCTTCCACGGCCTTGTCCCCCTGCAGCTTGCATTCTCACCTCCCTCATTACAGCTTCCATGTGGAAGCTGGCACTGTCCATCTCCCTGGCTTCTGAACCCCCCGGCTGGTGTTGCTGTATTACCCCCGCTGTCCTGACCACTACTTCCACTGCACGGGCACCCCCGCTGGCCTCTGCAGCCTATGGCCACGCTTGCCTTGCCTGCCCCTAGCCCTGTCACTGTCTGTCTGTCTGTCTGTCTCTCTCTCTCTCTACAACTTGGCATCCTTGTAGCGTTCTTCGCCGCTTCCTTGAGCCTTTTGTTTTGGCTCATTTCACGCTGATCTGCCAATTTCAAACAGTTCCGCTTTTTGCGCTAGGTGTTTGAATATCGCAGATTGCGCTTCTTTATGCATGGATCCACCTCGCCGGCTGCACATGCCTTCATTTGCATTGTGCTGTTGCTCAGCATGTTTTCGGTGGCGCAACTGCCTCCTGCTGAATATCACAAAATGGCGCACTTTTGGACTTGCGCATGCACAACTCTATTGCGCATGGCGCAACCCTTTTGAATATCCGGCCCAATGTTGTAACTGTTATGTAGCAGTGGTTATGCGGTTGTGTCTCAGGGCTGTACAATATAGGTACAGTGTTGTAACTGTTATGTAGCAGTGGTTATGCGGTTGTGTCTCAGGGCTGTACAATATAGGTACAATGTTGCAACTGTTATGTAGCAGTGGTCATACGGTTATGTCTCAGGGCTGTACAATATAGGTACAGTGTTGTAACTGTTATGTAGCAGTGGTCATACGGTTGTATCTCAGGGCTGTACAATATAGGTACAGTGTTGTAACTGTTATGTAACAGTGGTTATGCAGCTGTGTTGCAGGACTGTATTTCCAGGTAAAGTGTTGTAGCTGTTATATAGCAGAAGTTGTCCAGTTGTGTTGTAGGGCTTTGTGTTCCAGATAGCCAGGAGAGCCACGCTGAACCAAGATTTATTTCCAGGTGTGACCCTGGGAGGGGAGCACACAGTGGGACTGGAAGTACCAAAACAGCACAGATAAATCAACAGTAGCACACCCACTATTACATGAGTGGAGTGTGCAGTATAACCTGTTAAGCTGCTGTATGCAGGAGAGGCAGCTATAAAGAACCAAGAAATAAACAGAACTGACAAATAATCAGTAGATTGCACCATATATAGAGAATGGGCCAACCCGGTGGCACTGATGGTTGAGGCACTAGATACCACACATTGCGCCACACTGCTGACCTAGGTTCGGATGTGGACTCGGGTTGCCGGGGGTCAGCCAGGGTGGGAGAGCACAGAGTGTCCAGAGAACTGCTCTCCTGTCCTGGTGCAGTAGGCTTTCAGTGCCTATATTAGCCTGGCCTGTAACATTGGCTGGGGGTAAGGCAGCCAGAAACTGTTGGAATGAGGGTTAACGTGGCGGCTGCTGGCGTTTCATGTACGGAAGCATGCATGGGTATGGCTAGGCAGCATTGCACGCACACTCCTTGGGGAAGAAACATGGGAAAATAGATTCCCAAATGGCTGCTGACTCCCAGCCACCCAATAGCCCTGCACTCCGATGAACAGCCAGGCCACGCTGTGTCTGCACGAAGGTTAAGCCGTGGAGGAAAATCGGGGGAGATAGGGCTGGGGTGTCTGGAGGGCTGCTCGAGGTCAGGAGGAGAAACATCACTAACTGCAAAAAAGTATACATAGAGAATAAATGATGGCCAAATGTTATATAACAGGAAATCTTTCTCTACAAATTGGCATCAGCCCAGTAGTCAAATGTTGGTAGATTTTGTACTGTGTTAGTAAAACTTTCCTCGAACTAGCCCTGCAAGCCTGTGTTGGAGAACGGAACATTTAAATAAGTATTAAATCTTAGTATAAGAAGTATTAGATCAGTTCATCCAGTGGAAAATTCTGTGAGTCCAGTGGATTTTTCCAGTGACTAGCACTACTGGCTAGTAGCTGCAAAACTTAATATTCGACCAGTGTTGTAAAATAAAACCATTAATGCCCTGAAAACTACTTCCTGAATACTGGCCAAAATATTGTCCATAAAAATATTACAGTAGAACAGTTACTGTGGATTTTAATGGAGTTTTTTATTGTCTCGGAATGAGGCTTTTGTGGGTAAAAAAGCGAAATAGGGATCAGTGTGTTGACCTTTCCAATAAAATCCTGACATGCCAGCAATGGTGGCAATAGTTTTTCATTTGTTTTATTTTGCAATTGCCCAGATGTTGTAAAGTAGGTCAGATGTGAAGCACATAGGAGAGGTGCATAAATCATTTCCCATGCTCTTGACAACCAAGCTTGCATATTTCTACTGTTGTAATAGGCCACCCTCGGGGGACCCAGACGAGAATTGATTGAAATAATTAGAACATTTTTCACCGAGGGGCTACATAATGAGATCTCAACTGAGCATCCTGTGATCTCCGAGTCCTTCTGTTGAACCCTGCTGAGCAGGTATCAGGGGTCCCATTGTCTCATTAGTTATTTATGATGTGAGCTGCATTTTTTTTTTATATTGTTGTGACATGAAGGCACTTGTTAGGCACTGAGGCCTCTGCTGAATGGGATTTGTAGTGGGCCTTGTTTGATAAGATCAGGAAAACCTTAGATATGAACACCACTAATACCACAGATCCAGCTGTGTTTGTAGCAGTGTATGACTTAAAGGCACATTGATAATTATAGATGGATAGATACACAGACAGACAGACAGACAGACAGTATTGGTGCGTTCTGGCTGACCAGGAGCTACTATGGCAAAACCAGGAGCTGACATTTGAATAGTAAATCATGAAAGGAGGCAATGTGGTCTATTAGGAGGTAGTGGAGTGGTCTGTTAGGAGGCTGTGGGTTATATTAGGAAACAGTGGGTTGTAGTGGTTAGAATACTAACTTGGAAGGCAGGGGACCACAGGTTCAAACCCCACTAAAGCCAAATACTCACTGTGTGACTTTTGAGCATGTCACTTAACCTCCCAGTGCTCCAGTCCACCCACTTGTGGAAATGCGTTGAAGGAGGACCCCACTGGAAACAAGATATTGTATCTCAGTTTTGCTATTCTGGCTAAATAAATAGTAAAATAAAGAATATTTGAAGGAGGTCTTATTTTTAAGCACATTGAGAGTACTTAGTACTGAATATCGGGATTTTATTTTCCCAGATAATCTGGCTGCCATGGGAGGGGGGATGTTGTCTGCCAACTTCTAGGTAGAAGCAGCTGAGCCCTGAGATACTGAATCCTCCATGTCCACATTTTCACTCACGGCTAGTGCAACCTAAAGAAGTACTTCCCCTCCTAAAGTCCATCAAAGCAAAAGGCTCAGCTGGTCCGGATGGCATTGACCCAAGACTACTCAAGGCTGCCGCATCAGCCATAACATTACTTATCACATGGCTCATTAACAGGTCCCTGCTGGAAGGAGGTGTTCCTAACAAATGGAAACAGGCCCATGTGGTACCCATCCATGAGGGAGGCCCCAGGAAGCCAATAGGTAATTATAGGCCCATCTTCCTCATATGCATTCTAGCAAAATCAGGAACCGCTATTCTGTTGCAAACTCCGAGACTACTTGGAGGCAAACCAGCTGTTGGTGTACACCCAGCATGGATTTAGGCGAAAGCATGGGACTGACACAGCCCTCATCAGATTCTCCGCTGATGTCCTTAAGGCCTTGGACAAAGGCACCCAACTGGGGCTGTTTTTATAGACCTGACCAAGGCCTTTGATTTAGTAGTTCATAACCTCCTGGTAAACAAACTGAGTAAACTTGGCCTTGATCAGCACTCGCTAAACTGGTTCAGTAGCTATCTGACCAACCGCTCCCAACAGGTCAAGTGGAGAGGTGCTACATCTGAACCATTCCCCCTCAAGGAGGGGGTACCACAAGGCTCCATACTGGGCCCCCTCCTGTTTTCACTGTTCGTTAATGATCTAAACAATCACTGCGGAGGCAGCTCAGTGGTCCAGTATGCAGACGATGCAGTTATATACAGAACCTCAAATAGCACTGCAGACCTGGGACCATAGCTTCAAATGGACTTTGCAACCTTAGAAAGATGGCTTTCAGAAAATAGGCTGGTTCTAAATGCCAAAAAAACAAAGTCCATCTTGTTTGGACCGTGTGGCGGAGTTAGACTATACCCTCGGCTGTGACTGATGGACCACTTTTCTATCTCCTTATTTCCTAGCTACCAAAACTTCTGTTGTGCAACAGTTAACACTTTTCTCTTTGCTTTTCTTCCCCCCTCCCCCAGATTGGCCACTTAGCGTAGCTCGTTACTATCCCTACTAAACTTCCTACTAGTTCGCTCTTTTCATTCTTTTTCCATTTCCATCCATCTAGTCCCTGAAATGATGCCAAACACCCAGAGAGGTGTTGTGTAAAGTTCATTAAGTGCATTTTGTGTACAAAAAACATGAAGGCTATTTTAAATAGGAATAAATATAGTTAATAAAGCGTTTTTAAATAAAAGGATTCAGAAACCATATAAAAACAGTAGTAATTTCATGATTAGTACAGTTATAAGAAATCCTTAAGGTATTTTCATAAATTCACACTAGAAACCTGTTACTGTATAAGGTTTGATGTAGGAGGCAGAACAAAGGAATGTGATTTGCTTTATAAAAGTGCTTAGTCACTGTGGATCAGAGATATAGGGAGTTAACATCTGTGGAGATGTACACTGTACCTTTAACTGAACCAGGAAGTCCCTTGAAACAAAACCCCTTGGTTTTGAAACATCATGTCTAGACATGTAAATACAGAAAGTGCTTAGTCAGGTGACCTCACCAAAAGATATAAAACCTCTTCACTAAGTTCACTTCAGTTCACTTCAGCGGGGCTCAGCCCGGAGAGAGGAGGAGAGGTTGTATTGTTTGCACAGACAAGCTGTTGAATGCAGATGAGAAGGGTCTTAGGAGCTCTAAGATCCAGGACTGTATTATGGGAGAAACTACTGATGTTAAGTAGTGATTTTCTTTAAAAAAATTTTGTTTTCATTTATTATTTTTTGAACTTTTGAAAAATAAATATCACACCACAGTATGTTTTCAACCTATAAATGTGCCTTGTCTGATGTTTACTCCCACGTGCTGTGACAAACTTGATGTGAGAAGTGGGATAGTACTGGTTGTCCAGAGAACAAGGGGGAGACCAGTACCCAGATACCAGCCCTGGTATCCAGACATGGGGGCAAAGAGCAGGATGGCATACCTCCAGATTCTCATGTGTAACCCCCCTCCCCCCCCCCACAAATGGGGGTTCTCGAAAAGTCTTCCTTGAGCTTGCCTAAATGCTCACTGCCAGGCTGGTTTTCTGTGTTTTAGCAGATTAAATGTATTGCCAGAGAGTGACTGTATACTCTCTGTGTACTGTCTCTTTAAGAGCTGCCTGGATTGCAGTCTTAATTAATCCAAAAGGGAGCTCTGTTAGAAGATGTGCTTGTTTGCTGATCATTTGTTAGAGTAGTAATAATATTGCATTTGTTCTAACCTGCCTTCTTTGCAGCAAGGACTGTTCTGTTTATCTCCACCAACTTGGCCCGGGACTGTCAGAATGGGCCAATCAGTACTGTTGGGACTCTAAAATGGAGCCAGCCTACAGGGGCTTGGTGGAGTCAAAACTTGTAGGAATTGTAGTTTTTGCATTTTGGCACCTAAAATAACCTGGAGGGGGGGAGCCCTTGTTGTGACTGACAGACAGATCAGCCAACCAAACCTTTTGGATCTTGGGGAAATTCCCCAAGCTCTTGCAACTAGTTTCAGTTCTGAGTTGGGAAGCGAAGAGATAACAGCTTGAATGATTCAAGCAGCAGCCCCGGCGTAGATTCGCGTGGGAGAACTATGGAAAGGCCTGAGTTTTGGCTTGCATACCTGCCTGCTGTCCCGGAGAGGGAACTTGTGCCTTTTTTGGACTGAATCCAAACTTGGAGAGCGAAATGAGCCACTGAATTGTGACCAGGCTCCTACCTGAAGAAGACCAAAGATTTGCTGAATGCGATTGGCCTGTCTGGACTTCCAGCCACCTCTGAACTCCCGGATTGTGCAGAGACTCTGTAATTACGACCGGAAAGCCTTTTGCCTGATACAGTTAGAATTTCCTTACATGTAAATGTGCTGTGTGCTGCTAGTGGGTCGCATTTGGTTCCCCACTGTGGTTTGAATTGCGTTCTGTTTGCTGGAACCTGCATTAGAATTTCCTTATGTGTAAATGTGCTGTGTGCTGCTAGTAGGTTACGATTTGGTTCCCCACTGTGGTTTAAACTGTATTCTGCTTGCTGGAAGCCACATCCAGCCCTACAGACTGAATCCAAAATCATCTGGGCCTGGGCCATGCCACACTGGCCCAGCCCAACTACCCGCTGCACAGAGAAAGCCATCAACGAGAGACCTGCCTGGGGATGAGCCCCCTGCTCAGCATTTGAACAGGAACGTTGCCTTGGTGATTCGTGTGGGCCCCGCTGCTCCGGGCACTCCAGCTCAACAACCTGCAGGTTCGATTTCGTCCTGCCTGTGTCCAGTATTGGGTATCATGAGTAAGCATCAGGGTAGCTCCCTGCAACAACAGCTAAATCTAAAGTGTTGTCATCTGATTGTCTTGTTACTTTTTCTTTCACGAACTGAGCCCTCCGTCTCCGGATTACAAGTAGTGTGTGTTGTGCATGTTGCTTTTCTTCCATCACAGGGCCCCAACCAGCTGCAATGTTCCTGACTAGCCCACCATTTTCCTATCTGAGTACCCAGAGTATGTGACTGTGTGGGGACTTAAAGCCCATGCATAACTGTTTGATTAATATAGCCTTTAAGCCAATCAACCTCATTATGCCCCTTCCTTGTTCAAGTCCCCTGAATAAATCAGACTCTTGACTTTTTTGCTGCATTTAACCTGGCTGTGGTTCTAGTTTGTGCCAAGAGTACTGTACAGTTGCTATTTACTATGCATAACCTTGTTATACAGGGGGTTCCCTGGGTCGAGCCAGAGGAACCAGTCCTGATGGTAAGTGCAAATAACTCTCACCTACTGAACCAGGAGGCAGGCTCCTTGGTCCATCCGGATCTTTGGTCCCTGAACCTGCATGCCTGTCTCCTAAGGACATAGTAGTCATGCGATACAGGGTCTCGCAAGATGTTGCAGTTGTTTTGGTGGCTGCAAGAAAACCATCAACTTATGCTACCTATGCCATGAAATGGTGCAGATTTTGCATTTGGGCTCAGACTCAGGGACTGACCCCGCTAGACTGCTCGAAGTGGTCAGTCTTGGATTACCTCCTATCCCTCTATGAAGCAGGGCTTGCCTACTCCTCTGTTAAGGTACACCTCTGTGCTATCTCGGCATACCTCTCACTGGTGGGTCACAGGTCTCTAGCACAGTTAGAGGCTTCCCACACTTTCTTATGCGGTATTCAAACAGCATGAAGTCTTGCTGTATTCTGACAAGTTGCAGTTAGCTCCAGCTCTTGAACTGCCCCGGAGAGTGAAGGGTTAAAATTTTCATGCCAGACATAGACCGTTAGGCTCGAGCTCGGTTGTAAACTCTGTCTGTGTCCTTTTGAAACCCAACCATCAGATTCTTTACTCCGCCTCACTGAACTGTCGCTCTGGAGATTTCTGCTGCTCGGTTCTATCGTGGTTAAAGTTTCGGTTTTAGTCCGATTTTCGTTCCGTTTTTTGGTTCGAGACTCTGTTTGTGGTGCCGTAAGTACTTAGATTAGTAGCTGTGTGTGGAAATTGTAAAATTTTTTCTGATTAGTTCGGCTGAACTGATCTTGTACTAAGATATTAAAAAAGAAAAAGTTAGTGTGTGGTTACCGGTCCATATCAGTTTTTTTAAAAAAAACTTAATTTACCAGGCAGGCAACACCGAGGATGCCGGGCTCCCGCGGGAACCTTCCCCGAACTCGGAGACACCCGCAGACCCGACGCCCGACCCCGGTGACAGACCACCAGTGCCAGGCCTGTTGTTGGGCATGAACATAGAAGAAGTAAAGGAACTTTTTACCTTCTGGTGGGACACTATCCGAAAGGATGTGGTCCCTGTTAAACCTCCTCCTCCTACTCCTTCTTCACCTTCTTCGCCCCCTCCTCCACCGAAGGGGCCAGCAGAACGACCGTCAACCTCTAAGAAGCAGACTCCACCTCCTAGGGGCAGATCAAAAGACAGGAGAAGGCCTCCCTCAAGATCTCTATCAGAGTCTCTCAGCCCCAAGCAACCCAGATGGCATCGGTACACTCCGTCGGGGGAGGACTCCAGATTGGACACCTCAAACTACTCCAGATCTCCTTCTCCACTCAGCATCTCCTCTCCTGACCCACATGACCTTCCCAGGTCTCCTCCGGATGATCCCTCTTTCGCTGAGATCGTGAGACACATCCAGGACAACATGGGGTGGGATGCTGAAGACTTTGACCCCGAACAACAGTGCCTTGCCCGCTATCTTCAGCAGAAAGACCCAAAGCCTGTGGTAGTACCACCCTTGGTAAACACTTTTGCGGACGTCACCAAGGCTGCGTGGAAGTGTCCGCACTCCACTCCTGCAGTGCCGAAGAAGGCTGACCGCCTGTACAAGGCCCCGAGAGAGGACCAGTACTTGGCTTAACAACCTCTGACAGACTCCCTGGTCATCACGGCCTCGCATGAGCGGTCTCAAAGACCACAACATATGAGCACACAGCCACCGGACCAGGAATCCAAGCAACTGGATGCCCTGGGGAGACGCACGTATGTGGCTGCTACATGCGCCATCAGGTCTCCGAACTATCTCACCCACATGGTACAGTTTCAGAACGCCCTGTCGGGACAGGGCCAGGACCTGGTCGATAAGCTTCTGGATGGCGATCAAAAGGCGGAGCTCCTCAGTCTTCTCCACACAGGGTCAGATGTGGGTACCCAAGTGCTGCGAGCCACATACGATTCTGTGGACTCATCTGCCAGAGCTGCAGCTTCAGGCGTTTGTCTCCGGAGACACTCTTGGCTCCATGTCTCCGGCTTCACCCCGGTCGTACAGAAGAACATTCTTGACGTCCCATATAATGGCGAAGTACTCTTTGGTGAACCCTCGGGAGAAGGTCATCACCAAACTCCAGGATGCTGGGAAGGCAGTCCGGTCTGTACAAGCCATGTACAGATCCAGGCCGGGTTCCTTTCGCAGGAACCAGAGCTGTTTTTGCAGCTGGCATCAAAGGCATCAGTCACGTTCTGGCCAGCGGCAAAGGGGCACTTTTCAGTGTAAAGCCCAGGCAAAGTCGTCCCCAGGCAGAGGCCAACGTTACATGAAATTGGCCCAGCCCACAGGGACCAGTGCTGCCACAGCATGACTCCTTCCCGGCCCCCGCCCCTCCTCTGGATCAATGGGCGCAAAAGGTCGGGGCTCGCATCGCTCGCCACTTTTCAGGGTGGCAGTCGATTACCACTGACCGTTGGGTTCTTCAATTGGTCAAGAAAGGCCATTTCATAGAGTTTCTTGACCACCAACCGGCCAGACCTCCCCTGCTGTCCCGTTACTCGGGTCAGCATGCCCTGCTCATACAGCAGGAGGTGCTCGTGCTTCTGGAAGAAGAAGCTATAGAGCATGTACCATGGAACCAGAGAGCTCTAGGATATTATTCTCACTTCTTTCTGGTTTCAAAGAAAACAGGAGACCTCCGTTCAATACTGGACCTCAGCAACCTCAACAAACCAGTCCTGTACAAACGCTTCTGCATGGTGACCCTTCCAGGTCTAATTCCCATGCTCAAGCGGGACGCCTTTCTAGCGTCCCTGGACATGCAGAACGCTCACCTGCACATACCCATTGCTCATGCACACAGGAAGTTCCTGCGCTTCGAGTTTCAAGGTCGCCATTATCAGTTCCTAGCCCTTCCCTTCAAGCTGTCATCAGCACCTCGGGTGTTTATGAAGTGCATGGTGGTCGTAGTGGCATCTCTGAGGAGACAAGGCCACTACGTGTCCCCCTACCTGGACGACTGGCTTCTCATGGCGCCCTCCCGGGAGGCCCTGATGTCTGCCATTCACTGTACTCAGTCTCTGTTCGAGACGTTGGGCATCATCATCAATCACGAGAAGTCACGCCTGGTTCCATCTCAGACTCTGCAGTTCATAGGTGCAGTTCTGGATGCCATCCAGGGGAAAGCCTTTCTCCCCGGACAGAGCGGAACACATCAGATCCCTCATCAGGGACCTTTCGGCGAAGACAACCATTCCTGCCAGACTGGTCCTTTGCCTGCTCGGACACATGGCTGCGGACATTGCAACAGTCCCGCTAGCCCGTCTCCACATGCGGGTAACCCAGTGGATGTTAGGGGTGCAATGGGATCAAAAGCAAGATCATCTGCAGCACCCAATCCAGATCACAAAGGCTGTAATCCAGGATTGACAGTGGTGGCTAGATTCAAGGAATCTATTGGCGGGAGTCCCCTTCACTGCACCGTCTCCGATTGTGACACTCTCCACAGACGCCTCAGGACTCGGATGGGGAGCACACCGCGACGGTATTCGGTCTCAGGGCCTGTGGACGGCCCAAGAGTCTCATCTCCACATAAACATCCTGGAAATGAGAGCAGTTCTTTATGCCCTGCAGGCCTTCCAGTCGGAGATCCCACTGGGTACACTTCTGTTACAAACAGACAATTCCGCGGTAATGTACTACCTCAACAAACAAGGAGGCACCCATTCCTACCCGCTTTGCAGGGAGGCCATGAGGGTGTGGGATTGGGTCTTGCAGTACGGCGCAAACCTCATTGCCGTTCATGTTCCAGGAGTGGACAATGTCATCGCAGATGGCCTGAGCCACTCTCAGGCCAGAGTCCATGAATGGGAACTACTTCAGGAGGTAGCAGAGGATCTGTTTCACAGATGGGGCACTCCAGAATTGGACCTTTTCGTGTCCCCATCCAACGCAAAACTGTCCAATTTTTGCTCGCTAGATCCAGGGCCTGGTGTTTTCTGGTGAGACGCATTGTCCCTCTCCTGGGCGGGCAGATTGCTCTATGCCTTTCCCCCTTTTCCGTTGATCCAGAGGGTTCTCCTGAAACTTCGCAGAGAGCAAGCGACACTGATAATTATCGCGCCGTTTTGGCCCAGGCAGATCTGGTTTCCTCTTTTGCATCAGCTGTTCTGGGAACCTCCAATGCTGCTGCCAATCAGTTTCCACTTGCTGTCTCGGGAGGCGGGTTCCTTGGTCCACCCGGACCTACGTTCCCTGAACCTGCACGCTTGGCTCCTAGAGACATAGCCATAAGGCGACACGGGGTCTCGAAAGAGGTAGCAGACATTCTTGCTGCTGCTAGAAAACTGGCTACCCATGCGACCTACACCATGAAGTGGCGCAGGTTTGCCTATGGGTTCAAGTCGCGTTTTTGCCTTTGGATTGTCCAGAGAAGTTGGTTTGGACTACCTACTGTCCCTTTTCCAGTCAGGCTTGGCCTCCTCGATTAAGGTACACTTCTGCACCATCTCAGCCTATCAATTCCCTATAGGCCAATGCACTTAGCTCAATTGGACCACGACCGTGCCTTCCTGAGGGTGTCCTACACCTTAGGCCCCGATTAAGGATCCGATTCCACCATGGGATCTACCCTTTGTCCTGGAGCAGCTTACGTTGCGACCCTTTGAGCCAGCCGCAGATTGTGAGCTACTTCTTTTCTCTTGGAAGATGCTGTTTTTAGTTACCGTCACCTCGGCCAGAAGAATTTCTGAACTCCGTGCACTTATGTACAAAGAACCTTATTTGGTGTTCCACCAAGACAGGGTATCCCTACGGACTAATCCTAAATTTCTGCCAAAGGTGGTCTCAGCTCTCACCCTTAATCAGGATATCAATCTACCAGTGTATTTCCCTAAGTACTCTAATCGAGGAGAGGCCCTCCTGCACACTTTAGATGTGCACAGGTGTCTCAGATGCTACCTGACCAGAACCAAACTCACCGAAAATCGGACCAGCTTTTTAGCTCCTTTGCCCAAAGGATGATGGGAGCTCCTGTTTCAAAACAGTCGCAATCCAGGTGGCTCATTCATTGTATCACGTTCTGTTACCAGAAGCACAACAAACCCTTACCGGGCACGGTTAAGGGTCATTCCACCAGAGGGGTGGCTACTTCCTTTGCAGCTTTAAAGAATGTGTCCACCTCAGCTATTTGTGCTGCAGCTACTTGGAGCTCTGTACACACTTTCATAAGACATTATAGCCTGGACATTGCATCGAGGTGAAGAGCAGGTTTTGATCTAGCAGTCCTTCAGGGACTTCTCTCCTAGGCTTGATTTTGTTCAAGGATTTCTACCTTCCCTCCTCCCTATGGTGTGGGATTTCCAGGATTGCTTAGGAATCAGTCCTAATGGTGTAACCTGCTGCAAGAGCTGTTTCTCGAAGTAAGATAGTACAGTTATGTAAGAACTTACCGTAACAGTAGGTCTTACTTCGAGAGGGCTCTTGCAGTAGGTAATTACATATAGGAGTAATGCCGGCAGGCGGCAGGACCCCACGGAAAAATTTCTAGCTAGCTGTCCCTGGCGAGGGACCGACCCCACATCAGGTGACCAGCGTCAGGAGACGTCGGTATAAAGGGGTGGTCCCTGTCACCCACCTTCCAGTTCTTTCCCGCCGTTAGCTCGTACAACACCTCGCGGAAAAGTTTGTGCTTCGTCAGCCCTATCTTCATCAGTTTTTTACCAAAATAATTGCTTTTTTTGCACTAACGTCAGGTACCATTGTCAGTGTATGTCATCCCCTACACCCTCCGAGCACAAAAATAAGTGCAATTTGTGCAGCGCCCAACTACCGCACAAGGACGGCCATTCCCTGTGCCTGTTCTGCCTAGGCCCAGATCACCCGGTCAAGAAGTGCCAGCACTGCCTCAGCTTGAACGTGGCTACCCGAAAAAGGCAGCAGCAATCCCTTGAAGCCCATATTTTGAAGAAGAAAATGAGTTCAATGGAAAAGGAGCTCAAAAAACTGAGGCAGGCGTCCACTTCCCCCGAAGGCCATCAGAAGAAGAAGGAGAAGGAGAAGGAGAGGTACCGGGACAAGGGCTCCTCTACCGCGTCTCCCTTGGGAGTTGCTGGGACACAGGTAACGTCCCCTCCGGGGGACCACTCCTTGATGGCAGCCTTGGAGGTTTCCGAGGGGGCATCGGCCCGCCCGTCTGGCTCGTGCTCGGGCCTTGCAGGCGCCTCCGGGCAATTGGAGGCCTCCGCCTCTGGCTCGGCCGCAGGCTTGCGACCTACCACTGCGGGTGACTCCGGTAAGTTGGGCGTCGGCTCCTCCGGCGTCCCGCCCAGAGGGCGTAAGACGCCCAACCCGCCGAGTGACGCAGCCTCCACTTCACGGACCAGGCTGATCCCTCTACTCGACCTGCCACCAGTGATGGCTCCCATAAGTCGGACGCCGGCTCCTCCGGTGCCCGCCAGGAACTCGCCCTCAAGCCACACGTCAGTTCGTCCGACGTCCGGCTGGCGAAGGAACCGACGCTGGACCCTCCCATATCCGTTGTACCCAGTTCTCCACAGCCTTCACTGCCATCTGGGGACCCAGAGTCTCCCCAGCCTGACCCTGGGGATTTCTCCTCTCCATCCCCAGGCGACGCTGGGGATCTTCCTCCTCCGTCAGACCTTCCTCCACTTGGTGCGCCGGATCTGACGTCGGCTCCCCGGACACCGGCTCCAATGCCGGCCCTCCGACGTTGGTACCTCCGATGCCAGGGCCTCCGACGCTGGCCCCGACACCGGTTCTACTGACTCTGGGAGACATCCCACTCCCATCGGGCCCTCCGTCCTCTGGGCCCTCCAATGTGGACCCACCCGCGAGGCTACTGGCCGGGCCGTCTGCTCCGGCAGCCCCCCCCCCCGGCTCCCGGGTACCCTCCGTCCTATCCGATGCCGGCGTACCCGGGACCACAGTACCCGACGCCAGTTTTTCTGACGCCACAGTACCCGACAGCACAATACCAGACGCCAAGCTACCCACTGCCGGGTTTTGGATACGCTGCTTATGGGTATAACCCCGTATCCTTATCCCCCGCCTCCTCCTCCACCACCCTCACAGCCACTGGTGGACCTGCAGGAGACTCTGGCCTCCTGGTGGGCTGAGGCCAAGGCTCAGCTCTCCAAAGAGGTCGAGAGCCGCCTTCCGATGATGGTGCCGTCCCAGGTTCCCATACATCCGAGGTTGCACAGTCCCTCACCACCTCCGGACTCCAGGGTTCTTCCATCTGGATCCAGAGAGGGGCAGGACACGCTTCCCTGGGGGTTTCCCAAAGGGTCCATTCCTCCACGGGTCGGGAAAGGGAGTCTTTTTCCTCTTCATCCTCCTCTTCACCCTCGGACTCCTCGGATTCTTCCGATGGTTGCTCCGAGAGAGATAACGAGCCACGCTCTCCGTTGAAGCCCAGACCAAGGACTCCTCCGAAGTCTCCTCCGGAAGATCCATCTTTTACGGAGTTGCTTAAGAAAATACAGGAGGTTCATCAGTGGCACTCGCTGAACATCTGGATCTGCCCGTGACAGCTCCTACCTTGGTGCCACCCTGGATAGAGCCTCACGCCGACCTCGTTACCACCATATGGAAACAGCCGTCGGCTTTAGCCCCACTTCCTAGGAAGTCAGAACAGGCTATATCAGGCTCTGGAGGGTGTTGATTTCCTGGATTCTCACCCTCGTGCCGACTCGGTCGTGATTAGCGCCGCTCACAGCCGGTCGGCCAACCCCAAACATCTCAGCTCATCACCACCTGATAAGGAATCATGCCTTCTGGACCAGTATGGAAGAAAGATCTACGCTTCCTCCACGCTGGGGATCAGGGCCCTGAACTATGTCGGCCATATGGGGGACTACCAGAAGGCCATTCTGACCCAGGTGGAAGCCAAATTGGACTCCCTGCCTGACTCCCAAGTCAAGCAGGAGTTGGCTGATCTCATCCGCTCTGCTCGTTCGGCCAGTTGACACATGCTACGTGTGACATACTATGCAGTGGACACTGTTGGATGGAGCTCAGCTTTCGCTGTAGGCCTACGGCGTCATGCTTGGCTCCGTATGTCAGGGTTGGTCCCGGAGGTGCAATCTGCTATCCAGGAAGCACCCTTCCGGGGGTCGGTGCTTTTCAGGGGTGATGTCAAGGACATCATCACTGATTTGCAAGAGAAGGGGGTGGCACTGAAGTCAGTTGATTCCATGTACCATCCCCATCAGCAGCAGCACCGTCCCTTTCACAGATGGAATCGGCCCAAGGTGAAACCCCAGGGAAGGCGGGCCACAAAACGCTGGGCCCCCACAGCTGCTAAGCCCCCCCTGCCCAAAAAAGCAGCGGGTGCTTCAGCTGCAATGCTGCCCCACACCACCTGACTCCTCCCTGCTCTCACAGCCTCCGGACTCCCTGGAGGAACCAGTAGGAGGGAGGTTTTCCCTCCACCTTCCGGGCTGGGAGAGGATAACCACAGATTCTTGGGTGCTCCAGCTCATAGCAGAAGGACACTCGATAGAGTTTCTTCAGAAACCACTTCGTCACCCCCCTCTGGAGTCGTCGTATTCAAGGGAACATCTTCTCCTGGTCCAGGAGGAAATTTCGGCTTTCCTGCTGAAACAGGCAATAGAACCCGTCCCCCTCCATCTGCACGGGATGGGTTACTATTCCCATTTCTTCCTGGTCCCAAAGAAGATAGGAGATCTCAGACCAATTTTAGATCTCAGTTCTCTGAATCTTTTCGTAGAATACAAAAGGTTCAGGATGCTCTCTTTGCAGAGCCTTCTGCCCCTCCTCCAGCCAGGTCAATGGCTTTGTGCTCTGGATATGCAGGATGCTTATTGCACATTCCCATTCGCCCATCCCATCACAAATACCTTCGTTTTTCGTTCCAGGGGGACCACTACCAGTTCAAGGCGCTCCTGTTTGGTCTATCCTCAGCCCCCCGAGTGTTTACCAAATGCTTGGCAGTGGTGGCGGCCCACCTGCGTACCAAGGGAGTGCAGGATCTTATCTGTGTCAGTCTTCACCATTCATCACAGATGGGTACTGGCTGGAGATCAGGACCCTGCGGGAGCTCTTTTTTTTTTTTTTTTAAAGGGTAGGCGGAGCCGACATAGCATCGGCGCCGCCCTCGAGGCCGACGTACTGTGTGGCGCTCGAGGGTTGGCCGTTAGGCTGTGTCAATTCCGCCTGCCTACCAGTTCTTCGTCTCCCGCCGTTGAGGTCGCCTCGTGGGAAGCTTTCTTTGTAATTCAGGCCTTTCAGCCTGCTCAAAAAAATCGATGTCAGTCCGTCGGTCGTCTACCGGTTCTGGGTTCTGCCTCCATGCGACGTCGCCGGTGAGATCTTTCCTTTTATTTCAAATTGTGCGACGTCGGGTCTGTTTTGTGGTGTTTTTTTCTCCATAGGTCATGTCTCGATCCGGAGGCAAAAATCTTCTAAGGCAGGTCGGCCCCATCGTCCGGTGCCCGTCTGCGGCTGAAAATATTTCGTCACCGACCAGCACGACTGGTGTCTCGCGTGTCTTGGCCCGCTTCATGACATGGATTCATGCGATGCCTGCTTCTCCATGGACTGCCGTGTCCTCGAACAGCACGCGTTGAAAGTGGGGCGAGCTCTGCCGACTTTCAGGGGTAGGGTTCGCACTCGTCGGGCCAAGCCGCACTCTCTCGGCCCTTCCTCTGGGTCCCCTCCCAGTTCTATACGGAACAAGGAGGAGGGAGCCTCGGCTACTTTTAGCCTGGCCATTGCTGAGGCTCCTCCCGCGGCGCAGGAGGGCCGTCCTGCTTCCTTCGGGAAGCGGGCGGAAGGAAACATCGCCCGCGGCAATTGCCCGCGAGGTGAGGCTTCCCTAGTTGTCGCTCCGCGGCTCGGAAGGCGAATCGGTGCCATCCTCGACGCTGTCCGATCGGTGCCGTCGGAGCCTTCTGCGCCGTTCACAGCACCGTGGGCCTCGGTGCTCGGCACCGTGGGCCCTGTCGATGCCGTTCGTGGCGCCCGTGGGACAGGATCCGGCATCTTCTTTCACCATGTCTCACCGGCTGCGTCCCGCCGGCGAGTTAACAAAGTGCCATGCCTGCATGGCTCGGCGCCATAAGGGCCTTCAGCTTCGGCTGTCGGTGCCGTCCTGGCGCCGTCCCATGCTCGGTGCCGCTGCGGTGCCTGCGAAACTGGTCGGTGCCATGTTTGGCACCGGTCACCAACTTCCTGGGGAACCGCCGAGCTGCTTGATTCCTCGGTGCCCTCGCGGCACCGAGGCGAACGTGTCGTCTTCGGCGCCGAGGTTGCTGCTAGGGCTGCTGTCGGCGCCGTCTCTGTCCCTGGTACCGGCCCCGGTGCTAGTGGACCTGACAGCGCCGCGTCTGGCCCTGGCTCTGGACCTTTGGCCCGAGCTGCCCTGGCGCCTTCTGCGAGCCCCGCCCACGGGGTTGCGGAGGGCGCGGGTGCTGTCTCAGTCACAGCTCTGGCTGCCGGGCCCTCTGGCAAAGTTGGTTTCGCCCGCCCTCCTACTGTTTGGCTCAGAGCCTCGGACTCTACCTCTTCAGAGTCGGAGTCGGGCTTGGAGTCAGATGGGCAGTCACACCCTTCAGGGTTGTCTGCGGAGGAGGGCGCTCCCGTGGTCTCGTCGTCGAGTCGTAGCCAGCCCCCTACTGAGGAGAGTCAGGTGGCCCCTCAGGCTAGGGTCAGTGGTGCTGACCAGCAGGCAGTTGTTGCGTGCCACCATTGCTCTGCAACCTGGCCTTGGGGGTTTCATCGACCCCTCGGTGGTGGTACCCCCTCCAGTGGTGTGTCTTGATCACCCAACTTTGGGGCCAATCAAGAAGCCTGCAGGAGGGGAGGGTGTTGTTCCCTGGGTCTCCCCTTCAGGGGCAGCCCAGAGATGCCAGCTACCTAGGCTGGCCCTCTCGAGGAGGAGGACTCTCTCAGACTCTGAGGGGTCGAGGGGTGTGGGGTTGGCGCGTCGGCCTTTCTCTGGGGTCCACCCGGGCCCTGGGCGAAGCCGAAGTGTGGATTTCCACCCTTCCCCTTCTGGTTCCTTGAGGGAGTCCCATTCTTTTGAGGCAGGGGACCGTTCTTCTGGACTTTTGCGGCCCCGGTCGCCTCACTGGGGGGATTCTTCTGGGCGCAGCCAAGGCAGTACTAACGTGGTTGTACAGCTGTCGGCTGTGGAGTCTTCTGGGGCACCCTCCTTGGGTGCTCATGGTCTGCTCCCTAGCCCTGGTGGAGGTCAGCCGACTTCTTTTCTTGGCTCTGCCCCTATCCCTCTGCCACATCCTCCAGCGCTCCCAGGCATTCTTGGTCCTAGTGGCCCTCTCACCTGGGAGCAGTTCAGGGTGGTGGCTGCTCGGTTCCCTGCCTACGTTAGGGCTACGGACAGCCAGGTTTTTCAACCTCCCCCCCGTGCAGCCACCCTCGGGCGTATGGTGACCTCCAGCTCCTCATCCCCTCTTCTGGGAGAAGAATCCTCTGTCCCACATCTCTCGGCTGCTGATCTCTCCGGTACCAGCGCTTCCTCGTGAGGATGCTGGAGGACTTGCCTTTCTCCCTCTTCTGTTAGCAATCCTGAGCATCACGGCCTTGCCTTTCAGAGGCGATTTTGGTGAGGCCACCCTTGTGGTGCCGCCTAGCCTACTCCCTTTGGGAGGTGTCCTTGCATTTCTGGCAGAGGCCCTTCTCGGAGTTCCTGCCCCTAGGGACCTCAGCCAGAGGTGTTCGCCCCCCGGAGTCTCCAGGTTCTATGCCTCATCCACAGTCTGACTTCGACACATCTGGACACCCCCTGCCTCCACAGTGACCGGCCCCGGATCAAGACTCCTCGGATTTTTGATTTTTTGGGGAGGAGGACCTTCTACTCGGCATGGTTGCTCCTTTCTATTTCCACTCACCAGGCCCACTATGCAGCCTACAACAGGTTCTTGTGGTCCACGCTAGGTCAGATCCTAGCTACTTTGCCTGACTCGGAGCAAACCAGACAAGCCATCGCACTCTCTGCACGTGGCCTGGAGCTAGCAAGGCACCAAGCGAGGGCATCTTACAACGCCAACGAGATAGCTACCAGGGTTGTAGGGACAGCAGTCTGCACCAGATCGGCATGGCTACGTCTTTCCCAGTTGTCAACCTTGGCCCAGCGTAGGGTGATTTGCTCCGCCCACCAGGGAACCTACCTCTTCTCCCGTAGAGCGAGATGGCGCTTGTCGGGGCCTTCCTTCCCTCGGGAGACCCCATCTCGCTCTCCCACTCGGGCCTCCTCAGGCCCGGAAGGTTCCCATGATGTATGCCACTGAGGGCTAAGGACTCTGTCCCTTAGAGTGTAATGAATCAACCCCCTTCGGAGGGGCTTGGTACTCACCCATCTGTGATGAATGGTGAAGATTGACACAGATAAGATATGAAAATTACGTACCTACCGTAATTCTGATCTTTCTGTGTATCTTCATCATTCATCACAACCCCGCCCACCATCCCCCTGGGGCCTCAGTATCTGGGTCCCCCTCCCTCTGTGGCTCCCCCTCTCCCTTTGGAGCGGGGTAAAGTAGGGACACACAGGGGGTATTCTCCTTTAAAGGGTACAGCTCGAGCGGCACTCCTTCTCTATTACACGTCTCCACCCCGATGGGGTGGGAGTTGGTGGTTGCCCTCCTCCTGTTCTCCTTCTGGTTTCCATCCAACTGTTTCAAAAAAAAAAAGAAAGGAAACCTCTTTTTCTCACAAAACATCTTTCCTGAGAGAGTATTAAGTCCATGCCCTGTCCTTCTTCCAGAATAGCCGACTCTGCTTCTAGGGTATTTGCCTAGTTATTCTGTGTCTTGAATTCTGACGAAGGCTTTGCTACTCCTTGCAGTTCCTATACAATCTGGTATTGGACAAGGGTCTTGGACACCTTATACCTACTCACTGTCTCTAAATGTCTCCCTCCCTTCCCTCCCTTCTTCCCGGCTTCCAGAGTTGGGCCCCTACCCAATCCTTTAGTCTCATCTCTTTTCTGCTGTCCTCTCAGTCGTTATTTCTCCGTTTAGTTCAGTTTTCCTTTCCTTTTCTGTCCCTTGGACTCTCTTGTTCCACCCTCCATCCCTTCCTCTTACCTCTCCGTGACTCAGAACTGGTAGGCAGGCGGAGTCGACACAGCCTAACGGCCCAGCCCCGGGCGCCATGCAATCATCGGCCCGAGCGGCGGCGCCCGATGCTGTGTCGGCCACTCTCGCACAAAAAAAAAGCTCCTGCAGGTCCTGATCTCTGGCCAGTACCCATCTGTGATGAATGGTGAAGATACACAGAAAGATCAGAATTATGGTAGGTACGTAATTTTCATTTTTCCCGTACCTGAACGATTGGCTCCTGGTGACCTCGTCCAGGGAGGAACTCCTTCGTTGCCTCTCCCTTACCCAGCAGGTTTTTGCCTGCCTGGGTATTACCATCAACCATTCAAAGTCTCATCTGGTCCCATCCCAGAGACTACAGTTTATTGGGGCGATTCTCGATATGACCATGGGCAAGGCCTTCCTGCCTCTGGACAGGGCGTCCACCCTCCAGACCCAAATAAGTCTGCTGTCCGACCGCAGGACGGTCTCAGTGAGGTTGGTCCTTCGCCTTCTTGGGCTCATTGGCGGCTGCTATCCCGATGGTTCTTCATGCTTGACTCCACATGAGAATTTCTCAGTGGACTCTACGCTCCCAATGGGACCAGCTAGAGGATGACCTGGATCACCCAGTTCTGATCTCCTTGCTGATGCTTTGAGACTTGCAATGGTGGATGGTTCAAGAGAACCTGTTTCGGGGAGTTCCTTTCTTTCATCCTCCCCCCCCCCAGACTCTAACCACAGACGCCTTGGGCGAAGGCTGGGGAGCCCATCTAGGCTCTCATCGGACCCAGGGCTCCTGGTCCAAGCTAGAACAAGCTCTCCACGTCAATGTGCTGGAGCTTCGGGCAGTGTTGTACGCTCTCCAAGCCCTTCACCGATACATCCTTCCCGGTCACCTAGCCGTCAGGCCGGACAACTTATGCGTGGCGTGGTACATCAACAAATAGGGAGGGACTCGGTCCTACCCTCTTTGCAGGGAGGCAATGAGGGTTTGGGATTGGGCAACACAACACGACCTTCACCTCACGGCAGTTCACGTTCCGGGAGTCGACAACACCCTGGCAGACAAGCTAAGTCACTCTTCTGCCCTGACTCATGAGTGGGGATTGGATCAAGGAGTCCTAGACAACATCTTCCGACTTTGGGGAACACCACAGGTCGACCTGTTCGCATCCCCTCTAAACGCAAAGCTTCCCGTCTTCTGCTCGCTCATTCCAGAGCGAGGCACTTTCTGGAGAGACGCTCCGTCTCTAGACTGGAAGGACAGATTCATTTATGCCTTTCCCCCAATTCCACTTATCCCATGAGTCTTGCAGAAACTAGCTTCAGAAGGAGCACAAATGATTCTGATCGCTTCTTTCTGGCCCAGGCAAGTTTGGTTCTCTCTTCTACAATACTCAGAGGATCCTCCTCTTCCTCTTCCTCTTTTTCGAGGTTTACTGACCCAGGATCAGGGGACCCTGGTCCATCCAGGCCTCAAATCCCTTCAACTGCATGCATGGCTCCTGCAGACTTAGCCCAATCTCGTTTTGGTGTGTCTCCCAAAGTGGCGGAGATTTTGGTGGAGGCCAGAAAACCCTCTACCAGATCCACTTATGCCATGAAGTTGAAGAGATTCACTATCTGGGCTGCTTCCAAGAACGCGGAACCCTTCTCCTGTTCAGTGGGGCTTCTGCTGGAGTATCTACGTCATCTGTTTGACCTGGGTCTTAGTCATTCTTCTCTGAAGGTACACATGGTGGCCATTTCGACCTATCATGTTCCCTTCGCGGACAAAACTTTTGCTCAATTGGAGGTCTCTAAGACCTTTCTCAGAGGGGTCCTACATCTGAGGCCCCCCATTCGTACTCCTGCTCCCCCTTGGGACTTGAACTTTGTTCTCAGAAACTTACTCTCCTCCCTTTGAACCTGCAGCTTCTGCGGATTTGAAGTTCCTTTCATGGAAGACTCTCTTCCTGGTGGCCATTACTTCCGCTCGGAGAATTTCCGAGCTCCAGGCCCTGATGTGTAAAATCCAATACTTGATTTTTCACAAGGAACGTGTTGCTCTTCGCACGAATCCTAAGTTTCTCCCTAAAGCAGTAGCTGAGTCTACTATAAATCAGTCCATAGAGTTACCTGCCTTTTTCACGCAGTACTCTAATCAAGGGGAGTATTTACTCCATACTATGGATGTTCACCGGATTCTGAGATACTGCACCAACAAGACAAAGGATCTCTGAAAGACTGATCAATTGTTCGTCTCTTTTGCTCATAAAAGGGAAGGCAATGCTGTTTCCAAGCAATGTCTATCCAAGTGGTTGGCTCATTGCATCACTTTCTGTTATGACAAATATAACAAGACCCTCCCGTGTCAAGTCAGAGGCCACTCCACCAGAGGAGTAGCTGCCTCAGCAGCTTGTTTCAAAAATGTGTCTGCGGCAGACATCTATGCTGCTGCCACCTGGACTTCTGTCCATACCTTTACTAAACACTACAGTTTGGATGTTGCCTCTCACCGTAGAGCAGGCTTTGGGCTGGCCGTTCTGCAAGGCCTCTTATCTTGAGGCTTGCACACCTAGAACCACTTTTAGGAGTAGTTTTCCTCCTCCCGGTGCCTCTCTTTGTTCCAGACTGCTTGGGATTCAGTCCTGTATGTAATTACCTACTGCAAAAGCCCTCTTGAAGTAAGATAGTACAGTTACCTAAGAACTTACCGTAACAGTAGATCTTCGAGAGAGGCTGTTGCAGTAGGTAATACCTTCCCGCCCTCCATCCCCCTAGGCTTTTTCAGATCCTTTTCCAGTGAGGAAAATATCTGCTCCTCTCGTCGGCCTTTCTGGCCCATGGCGGAAAGAACTGGAAAGGCGGGCATCGGGGACCGCCCCTTTATACCGGCGATCTCCTGGCCGCGGTCACCTGACAGTGCGGTGTCTATCGGGACTGCTAGCTAAGAAATTTTTCCGTGAGGTCCTGCCGCCTGCTGGCGTCAGTTCTCTATGTAATTACCTACTGCAAGAGCCTCTCTCAAAGATCTACTATTGTGGTAAGTTCTTACATAACTATACTGTCTTCGAGAACAGCTCTTCCAGCAGGCACTTTCCCTCCCACCAGCCCCCAATTCTACTTCCAACATCCTTCTCCTAGGATAAGGCCTTCACAGCCTTTCGCTGTCCGCCATTTGATGGCGGATCCTCAGTCTCCTCTTCTGATGTCATCCAGTGGCCGGGAGTCTCCGGGCGGGAGAACTGGGGATTCTGGGGGACCGCCTCCTTATATACTACACCTGACATCAGGGGCGGGACCGATTTCGGAGGCTGTCCCCGCTGAATATTGCTAGCTAGAACATTCCTGTGGGGTCCTGGCGCCTGCCTGCTTCAGTCCTAATGATGTAACCTGCTGCAAGAGCTGTTCTCGAAGATCTGCTGTTACGGTAAGTTCTTATGTAACTGTACTTTCTGTTGCAGACCCCCAGTCGTGGGTTCAGTCCCTCTAGATGCTCTGATTTTGAACTGGGAAGGGAAGTTTCTTTATGCCTTCCCCTCCTTTTCCTCTACTGTTCAAGGTTCTAGTCAAGGTAAGGTCACAACCATGCAAAGTGATTTTGATTGCTCCAGACTGGGCCAGGCAACCTTGGTACCCCCGTTGCTGTCCTTAGCAGTCCATCTTCCCCTGTCTCTTCCCAGGAGTACAATCTGCTAACCTCCTCTCAGGGGAGGAATTGTTACCCCAATCTCCAGTCACTCAATCTCAAGGCATGGCTCTTGAAGAGTTAGAGTATGCAGATTTACATCTGTCCCAAGGGGCTCTGGATATCCTCAAGGCTTCTCGAAAGCCTGCCACCAGAAAAACCTACAACTCCAAATGGAAAAGGTTCAGTATTTGGTGTTCCAAGAAACACATTTCTCCAGGCACTGCTGAGTTGTCCACTGTTCTGGATTACATGGTTTACCTTAATGGCCTAGGCCTCAAATCAGCTACTCTCATAGTGCATTTATCAGCTATCTCTGCTTTCCTGTCAGTGGGGAAGTCTTCTTCTCTGTCATGTCACCCTGTATTCTGTAAATTTTTCAAAGGGTTGCTTCATACCAATCCCCCTTTTAGGGACCCTTCTCCTGCCTGGGATTTGAATATGTATTGCTCAGCTGATGCAACCCCCCTTCGCGCCTATGTCCTCAGCAGAGCTCAAGTACTTGACTTGGAAAACTGTGTTTTTGGTTGCTGTTACTTCTGCTAGACGTAACGGTGAATTGCAAGCCCTGTCAGAGGAGCCTGACTTCATTTCTTTCCATAGGGATAAGGTGGTTCTTAGAACCAATAGAGGGTTCCTACCTAAAGTGGTTTCTGATTTCCACTTAAACCAATCTATGTCTCTTCCTGTGTTCTTCACTGATCACACCTCCTCAAGGGAACGGAAGCTACACAGTTTAGATGTTAAAAGGACTCTTAGTTACTACGTAGAGCGTACAAAGGGTCACAGGTTTGACTCCCTCCAGTTGTTCCTCACTTATGGGAAGTAGGGGAAAACCTGCCACCAAGAAACTATTGCCAGGTGGATTGTGTCCTGTATTCAATTTTGCTATGAAAAACTGGGAAAAACTACACCCTCAGTCCTGAGGGCTCATTCCACTAGAGGTACAGCTGCATCTCTGGCTGCAGCTAGGGATATCCCTAGCCACCTGGAAAACAGTTCATACCTTCACCAAGCATTACTTTCTGGATATCCAGGCTAGGAGTGATGCTAGGTTTGGCACAGCAGTACTTCAGAGCCTATTCCCAAAGTAGGTTCTGTCCCTCCTCCTTGGAGGTACTGCTTGATAGTCTACAATGTGTCAGAATACAGTAAGACTTCATGTTGTTTGAAGAAAAAATTACTCACCTTAGTAATTATGTTTCTTCTAATGGAGTCTTGCTGTATTCTGACCTCCCTTCCTGCCTCCCCTTTCAGAACCTGTTTTTGGGAAGTGGGTGGGCAGGTGCAGTGTTGCACCCCCAGGGGTGTCTTTAGCCCACTCCTGTTGTGTTGGGTGCTTTGTGTTGTTTAATTAAGAATTTCTAGTTCTCATTGCCTGATTTTTGTTCTTTGGGTTTCCTGACTTGAGTCTTTTAGGGAATCCAAAGTTTCTCTTGCCAGTTGACTACTAGGAGTTTACAGTTTCCACATTATATAGTCAGTGAGTTTTAGCTCATAAGAATCTGACGGTTGGGTTTCAAAAGGACACGGACAGAGTTTTCAACTGAGCTCGAGCCCAACGATCTATGCCTGGCATAGAATTTTAACCCTTCACTCTCCGGGGGCAGTTCAAGAGCTGGAGCTAACTGCAACTTGTCAGAATACAGCAAGACTCTGTTATACGAAACACAATTACTAAGGTGAGTCATTTTTTCTTTTCCACTTGAGACCTCCCATCAAAGACCCGATTCCACCTTGGGATCTCCCCTTTGTCCTGGAGCAGCTTACGCTGCCCTCTTTTGAACCAGCCGCGGATTGCGAGCTGCGTCTCCTTGTCTGGAAGACGCTATTTTTTGCTGCTGTTACTTCCGCCAGAAGAATTTCTGAGCTTTATGCACTTATGTGCAAAGATTCTTATTTGGTTTTTTCACAAGGACAGGGTGTCCTTAAGGACAAATCCTAAGTTTCTTCCCAAAGTGGTCTCGGCTATAACACTCAACCAGGATATCGACCTTCCAGTGTACTATACCAATCATTCCAACAGAGGAAGAAGCCCTGTTGCACACCTTAGATGTTCATAGGAGCCTCAGATACTATCTAGCTAGAACCAGATCCCATCGCAAGTCAGACCAGCTCTTAGTGAGATGTAGGACTTGATCACCCTGACAGTCTTGCAATTCTTTGCCTCTCACTATCTCTCAATCTTCCCTTGCTGTTTCTGTCTTTTCCTTGCATATCTGCTGGTATAAAAATATATGCAAATCATTTTGTGGAAATGTAACTGATATTGGGATTCCTTTGTTTAGAAATTATGTAGTGTTACTGTTGAAATGTATATAATTATAGTTTTAGATGATTGCGAAAAGCTATTGGGAACTCAAGGGGTTAACCTGAGAGCAATTTTTAAGCCTTTTACAGAGCTGTGGAGAAGGGGCCTCAGTTCTGGAACATTGTGTTCTGGCTGCACCTGCCTAAAATATACAAGAACATTTTAGAAAAAAAAACAGGATGCTTGTTAAGAAGGGGGGTTGCAAAGACTTCTAAGACAGCTGCAAGTTCTTGTACTGTTTTTTGAGAGACAGAGACTAAAGGAAAACTCAGATGAATCTTCAGCATAGCACTCCCTACACACCATGATGAGTGATGGTAAATGGAATATATCACCTCAAACAGCATAGCACCCCCTACATACCATGCTGGCTGTTGGTACACATAGTATGTCACCTCTAACAGCACAGCACCCTCTTCACACCATGCTGGGTGTTGGTACATGGAGTATGTCACCTCTAACAGCACAGCTCCCCCTACACACCGTGCTGGGTGTTTGTAGACGGTATATACCATCTCCACCAGCACAGCACTTCCTACACACCATTCTGGGGTCTTGGTAGATGGAGTATGTCACCGGAGTCTACAGTATTTAGCTCTGACATGAAGTTTCAAAGTGTCCTACCATGCAGTACCACAATCTGAAAGCTGAAGAGGCCTTTACATCTTCATAATGTTTCTTCTTTTTTTTGTCCTGAAGGTTCTAAGGTACTTTGATTATGTTTTCACTGGAGTCTTCACCTTCGAAATGGTCATCAAGGTAGGCCTCTGTTTGTTTCAGTGACCATCTGCTCTTCACAGTTCTGGTCTTCAAGTTTTTAGGCGACTGGCCATCCATTTATTTTACAATGTACAAACCCAGAATAGCCCAAAGAACACACAGCATCCCATTTATTGGGGGGCTGATTCTACCCAATTCTTGTTTTTTGTTTTACTCTCCCCTTTTATCCTTTTTGTCTCTTTTAATAACCCCCCCCCCATTGGGGTCCCCACAGCTGCATCTTTCATAGCAAACACTCTGGGGTCTACCTCTGCGGAGGTGTTCACAAATACCAGGTGACTTGCTTCCACACTGACTGGGAGCCAAGGGCCTAACCTCCGTGATGCTCTGGGTTCCCTTTGGGCTCCTGTGTTGTATTCTAGGGATTTAATTTATTTATTTCCTTTTTTTATGTTACTTTTTTCTCCCATGGGGGTCCCAGCCGGCCTTATCGTCCTTGCATCCCCTGTGATCCGGCTGCCGCCCAACCTGCGCCGTCTCCAACTGAGGGCAACCACTGATTACCCCACGGCTTACCCCCCATGGCAGGGATGGTGGGGGTCGATAAACTCCCCCACCACACACCGAATCCGCTCACAGTGGTCCCTCGGAGCGGCACAGGACATCGCGGATGGCCATTAAGCCGCAACAGCTGGGCACTCCCCTTTTTCCGTGTTCTACTGGGGGCAGGGCATGCAATGCCGACAAGGGCTCCCTGTGCACACGTCCCCACGCAGTGCGCCCACTGGCTGCCCCGCCTACCACCCCATTCTACCAGTCCAGATGTGTTGACACCGAGCCTCTGCTAGGATTCAGACTTACGCTGGACACTGTACCCTGACCCACCCCGGGAGAGGAGAGCAGTCCATAGGATGCTCAATCCTCTCCCTCCCCTGCCGACCCCCAGCAGCCCGAGCTCGCTCCTGAACCCGGGTCGCTGGCATGGAGCGAGGTAAGGCATCCAGCGACTCAACCCTCAGTGCCACCGTGCCGGCTTATTCTAGGGATTTTATGTAAATCCTGATCATCACAGTAGGCAGTGTAACATGCTGTTACCACACCACTGGGCCAGCCCTTGTCCGTTTTGCAGCTGGGAAGCACAGAAGCTCAGGGAAATTACCTGATCTGCTCGAGGCCACACAGTAAACCAGCAACTGTAGTTAGATTTGAACCTGGTATCTTGTGATATATAATTCAGAAAAATGTTAAGTTTAACAACAAACTTTTATGAAATGCATTTAATGGTCTTGATTTTCACAGGAATTTCAGACCGGTCTTTCTAATTTAGCTATTTAAATTGTTTAACAGTGCAGCACCCTACCAACCACTCCCACCACCCACCTAGCAGTACTACACTGCAGCATCAGCACGGAGTATGGGCTCATGTCCTGTGTGCTTGTGAGACTTGAACCTTTGACCTTTTGATAGTGTAGCCTAGTGATTAACACGCAGAACTGTGGTTCCACGGACCAAGGTTGAATCCCACAACCACCACTTGTTCATTGTGTGATTCTCAGCAAGTCAGTCAATTAACCCTGTCTCTCTCTCTCTCTATCTCTCTCTCTCTCTCTCTCTCTGTCTCTCTCTGTTGTTAACCTCTTGAACTTTACTTACCTTTCCATACTCTCAGTTCCTTCCAGTATTTGTCTCATGGCTGCTGTAACTGGTTGTGGCTTGTAAAGTGGTTTGGGATGCAATGTGTGTATGAATAATGCTATGTAAAACCAAACCCCTCTCATCTCCTTTCCTGCAGTCTCCACAGTCTAGGAGTCCCAAAATAGTGGGGAAAGTTAGCGAAGATTCATAACAGCGGGGCACAGTAGCTTAGTTTTGGGTTAGAAGCTCCTTGTGCTCTTTCAAGCCTGGCAGCTGAAAACAGATGATGGGAAGATCAACGTGTCTTTTTGTTCCTTGCAGATGATTGACCTAGGGCTGGTACTTCACCAAGGGGCCTACTTTCGAGATCTCTGGAATATCCTTGATTTTATAGTGGTTAGTGGTGCCCTGGTGGCATTCGCCTTCACGTAAGTTTTTGGATATGTCTTATTTACAAAAGTTCCCAAAGCTTTGGTCTTGCTTGCTGACCATGATCTGTGCTGTATAGTCTGCCTCATTTGTTTTTTGTTTGTGTGTTTTCCTGCAGAAAGGTTTGCACTGAAAGCTCTGCTATTGTAACTGTATCACAAACATTATTATTGGTACAGTATTGCAATTATATTTCTGTCCACTGAAAAAATGAAAAGGGCACCCACACATGCACACACTCTCTCTCTATTTCAGCTGGCCCAAAATAGTTCTCATCTTCCAAGAACCAATCATCACCATTTATTCCCACTTGTGGGTCTAAGCCAAAGGTGCCAGGACTCATTAGGAACAAAGTCTTTTGCAGCTTAGGAGACCAGTGTCAGTGGTGGTGCCACTCACAAGGCAGACATAGAGATGGCGCTCTTGTGGGTTGGCCAGTAGCTGACACTGACCCCCTGCCTTCTTCAGTTCTGTTTTTCCCATGATATGGATAGATGCAATGCCTGCTTCTCCATGGACTATTGCACCCTTGAACTGTACACATTGAAGTTGGGTCACAAGCCCCCCACCTTTAGAGGCAGGTGTCACACTAGGGATGCCAAGGTAAGGTCCCTGGGCTCTTCCCCTGAGTCACTTCCCAGTACTGTACATACTGAGGAAGACCAGGGCGCTCTTCGTGCTTGCCTCATGAAGATGTCAGAGACCCTGGGGGAGGGGTAGAGCGGATAGCTCTTACTTCGAGAGGATTCCTTCAGTAGGTCATTACATATAGGACTGGCGCTACCTGGCGTCGGGCTGTATGGCAGACTTTTCTAGCAATCCCTGATGGGGGACAGCCCACCTGACGCCATGTGACCGATGTCAATGTGGCTATATATAGTGGGCGGTCCCCATGCCCGCCCTCCAGTTATTTCCCACCGTCACCTTGTGTCAGTCGCATTGCAGACTTCCATACAGTGATCGTCGTGTAAAGTTCTTGCATCGGAATCTTTCCTTGGCCCTAATTTTCTTCATCTGTCATTCACTAACTTGATGTCTTCATCTAAGAAGAAGTGCTCGTCCTGCGGCATGTAGATCCCGCATAAGGACAGTCACCTGAAGTGTGTCATCTGTCTGGGCCCAGACCATCCTGTTTCCTCCTGCCCAGAGTGCCAAACTTTCAACCAGGCCACCAAGAAGCGGAGACAGCAGGCTATGGAGGCCCACCTCTTAAAGACCCGCTTAGCATCTCTTGAGAAGCAGATGGACCATATCAGGTAATCCTCTTCCGAAAAATCATCTCATTTGAAGAAACACCAGAAGGAGAAGTCTAGGGAGTGCTCCGCGGAAGAGGCCACGTGGCCCTCGACGAGCAAGGCCCAGCCATCGCTCAAGAAGTCAGATGGTAAGTCTGGTAAATCCTCCGTGGGTCAGCTGGTCGTCGGCCCCTCTGATGACCGCACCATGACTGCCGCTAAGTCGATCCCCGGCTCCTTCAGGGACCGCACGGCCACCGGGAAGATGGCTCCCCAGCCTTCGGGGACCTGCCCATCGATAAGTTGGCCGGGGCTCCTCCTCTGCCCACCTGCCGCCGCCTAATAAGATGCCCATCCCTGATGGCCACTCAGGCGTGGTTCACCCGTCGGGGCCTAAGGGCGCCTCACCTGACAACTGGCAGGACCAGGTGGAGAAGGCCTCGCTCTCTCCCCCTTCCTTCACTCGAACCCTCCTCCTCACCGATAGGTACTTCAGGCGGGGACAGCGCTGAACCCCTTGACTTTATAGAGGCCTCGGGGTCCGTCCCGTGCTCTCCTGACAGGGTCAAGGAGAAGGAGGCTCCTCCTCAGCCATCCGGCCTTCCAGTGGAGGCCCTCCTCCTCCCTCTGGTGAGATTCCTATTAAGCTGGCACCGGCTCCAGTCCCTCCATCGGACCCGGCAAACCCTTTGCCAATGTCGGACGTTCCAACGATCGTTCCTCAGCCAGGGCCCAGCGATCGACCTCAGCCGTTGGCTCTGACACCAGACCCAGTCCCGCCATCAGAGCCCCTTCATCCAGCTCCGATGCTGGCCCCTCCGATGCCGGATCCTTTCGGCGCCGGATCAGGTGGTGCCGGTCCCGATGTCGGTCCCCCTGATGATGGCTATCCCAGTCTATCTATACCACTGCGGGTCCAACATGGGAACCCCCACCATCAGATCTGACAACAGGGATTTACACATGAACCCAGACTGTCCCACATTACCCCCGTGGGTATCCTGGGGACCATTTCCCAGCTGGTCCTCCTACGGACTGGAGTTTGTATGGGCAGTACTACCCTGGCTTCCACCCATACCATTACCAGGGTACCAGGGTTACCACAACCCCCCATCACCGGTCTTACCTCCACCGCCTCTACCCCCTCAGCCCCAACCTCCTCCTCCACACCCCCCCACCTCCTCAAGCTACACCAAACTTTAAGACTCTTATCCAGTCTTGGTGGCAGGGGGCGCGGTCGGAGTTGGCGTCTGACCTGGAGGCGAGACTCCCATTGCCATGGTCTCCAGCGTCTCTGTCCCCGAGCAGTTCTTCTGTAACAACTGTGCATATCTCAATGAAAACTTGTCAGGACATTACACTTCCAGATGTCTGTCACCGTCCTGAAGAAGGGGCAGACAACGATGATGATGATGATGAGGGGGTCGATGAGTCGGTGGAGGATGTCTTGGAGGAGCCAGAGAGTCCATCAGGTAAGGTTTCCCCTAAGTCCCCCAGGACCCTGCCTTCTCGGACCTTCTGTGGTCCATGAAGGATTTCTTCGACTGGGAATCGGAGGAACAAGACCCCATGAGACAGAGATTGGCCAAGCACCTGGACCTAGAGTCTCTGTCTCTGGTCCCTATTCCTCCATGGATTGGACCTCACCAGGACCTCACCTCTGCGGTCTGGCAGATGCCTCATTCCCTCCTGGCTGTCCCCATGCGGGTGGACAGACTTTACCAGGTGCCGAAGGATGCCCTTTTTCTCAAAGTGCACCCTAAGGCTAACTTTGTGGTCATCTCCACTGCTCATGACCGCTTCGCTGCACCCAAGCATATGAGCATCTCTCCTCCGACAAAGAGTTGAGGCAAATGGACCAGTTCAGGAGAAAAGTTTATACTTCGGCCACATGTGCCCTTCAGTCCCTCAGTTATATGGCCCACATGGTGTCCCATCAGAAAGCTACCTTGGCCAGGCTGGAAGCTTGGTTCCAGGCTATGGAACCCTCGAGCTTGAAAGAGGAGCTTGCCAAGGATCTTCGCCTCACCTGTTTTTCTTGTAGGCATGCTTTGTGAGCTACATATGACCCGTTGCCCTCTGACGACACTCCTGGCTTTGCCTTTCTGGACTTGCTAACGAAGTTCAGTCGGCGATTCAAGATGCCCCCTTTAGGGGATCGGTATTCTTTGGTGGGGACACCAAGGACATCATCACGGACCTGCAGGACAGAGGCCTCGCCCTCAGGTTAGTGAGGTCCCTGTACCGATCGGGCAACCAACAACAGCAGCCCTTTCAGAAAAGGACCTGGAGGCAGAGGAGGCAAGCCCCGGCACGACGGCAGGGCAAGCATAAGTCCACAGGTTCAGCAACCCCTCCAGCCTCCAAGAACCAGAGACGTACAGGGGGCCCTCCCCCTGAACATCCACCCTGACTTGCTAGCCCCATTGCCTCCTCACTCTCTTGATGGGGAGCAGGTGGGGGGGAGGTTCGCCCGCCACACGCAGGAGTGGAGGGCAATAACCTCCGACAAATGGGTCCTGCAGTTAGTGTCTGTCGGACACACAGTAGAGTTTCAAACAACATGAAGTCTTGCTGTATTCTGACAAATGCAGTTAGGTCCTGCCTTTCAACTGCCCCGGAGAACATAGGGTTAACTTTTCTATGCATGGCATAGAATGTTCATCTTGAGCTCAGTTGAAGCCTCTGCCTGTTGTTATTCGAACTGCAACCATCAGATCTTTACGAGTAAAAACTTACTAGGTGTTCTGTGTGGAAACTAAAATTTTAACTAGCCAACAGGCAGAAATATAATGTTTTTTGGTTCTCACGGAAGACTCAAGTCAGGAAACCCAAAACAAAAACAATCAAATGAACAGCATTCCACCCAAAGAAAAAAAGGGGGGGGGGACCTCTAGGGTGCCAACACTGCACCTGAAATGGCGCAGGTTCTGCTTGTGGGCTCAAGTGCGCGGTTTTCCGCCTTTGGACTGTCCAGAGAAGCTGGTACTGGACTACCTGCTATCCCTTTTCCACTCTGGCCTTGCTTACTCCTCGATTAAGGTGCACCTTTGTGCCATTTCAGCCTACCATGCCCCTGTAGGCCAACGCACTCTAGCCCAGCTGGACATGACACGTGCCTTTTTGAGGGGCGTCCTCCACCTTAGGCCCCTGATTAAGGATCCAATCCCTCCATGTGACTTACCCTTTGTCCTGGAGCAGCTCACGCTGCCACCTTTTGAACCAGCCGCAGATTGCGAGCTACGTTTTCTCTTTTGGAAAACGTTGTTTTAAGTTGCAGTTACTTCTGCCAGAAGAATTTCTGAAATGCACGCATTTATGTGCAAAGAGCCTTATTTGGTTTTCCACCAGGACAGGGTATCTCTAAGGACTAATCCAAAATTTCTGCCAAAGGCGGTCTCGGCTCTTACCCTTAATCAGGACATTGATCTACCAGTGTATTTTCCTAACTACTCTAATTGAAGAGAAGCCCTTCTGCACACCCTTGATGTGCATAGGTGCCTCAGATACTACCTGACCAGAACCAAACAACAGCGAAAGTCAGACCAACTTTTCGTCTCCTTTGCCCATAGGATGAAGAGAGCTCCTATCTCGAAGCAGTCGCTGTCTAGATGGCTTATCCAGTGCATTACGTTTGTTACTAGAAGCGAATAAACCCCACGGTAGTGTTAAGGGTCATTCCACCAGAGGTGGCTACTTCCTTTGCTGTGTTGAAGAGTATTTCCACCTCAGCTATTTGCGCTGCAGCTACTTGGAGCTCTGTGCATACCTTTATCAGACATTACAGCCTGGACATTGCATCAAGGCAAAGAGCAGGGTTCAGTCTAGCTGTCCTTCAAGGACTTCTGTCCTAGGCCCGAGGTATCTCAAGGTTTCTACCTTTCCTCCTCCCGATGGTGCATGATTGCCATTACTGCTTGGAAATCAGTCCTAATGGTGTAACCTGCTGCAAGAGCTGTTTCTTGAAGTAAGATAGTACAGTTATGTAAGAACTTACCGCATTTGTGCAATCTCGAGAACAGTTTGCAGCAGGTACTTTCCTACCACCAACCCCGCTGGAGGTAGGTCGTAGTCAAGCATCCATCTCCTAGGATGGGACATTTACTGTTGCCTTGTTTTGCCGTCTGATGGCGGATCCTTGGTCTCCCCTTCTGATGTCATCCAGCGGCCGGGAGTCTCCGGCAGGAGAACTGAGGATTATAGGGGGACCACCTCCTTATGTACTACGCCCAACGTCGGGGGGCGGGACCGACGTTGGAGGCGGTCCCCGCTGAAGACTGCTAGCTAGAAAATTTCCGTGGGGCCCTGGTGCCTGCCAGCTTCAGTCCTAATGGTGTAACCTGCTGCAAGAGCTGTTCTCAAAGATCTACTGTTATGGTAAGTTCTTAGGTAACTGTACTTTCCACTTCCAATGACCCACGACCTCCTCACTCAGGACCAAGGTCGGTTAGTACATCCAGGGCTCAGGACCCTGCACCTCCATGCCTGGCTCCTGCAGACATAGTGATCTCTCTCGCTTTGGGGTCTCCTCCCAGGTCGCTCAAGTCCTCATTGAGGCTAGAAAACCCTCTACTCGATCCACTTATGCCGTGAAGTGGAAACGGTTTTCTATTTGGGCGACTGCCAAGGGTTGGAACCCCTTCTCATGTTCTGCCCCTCAAGTCATGGAATACCTCCTTCATCTGTCAGGCTCCGGTCTCTCATATTCCTCATTGAAGGTCCACCTTTCTGCAGTTTTGGCGTGCCATGAGCTAGTGGATGGTAAACCCGTGGCTCAGCTGGAAGTCTCTAAAACCTTTCTGAAAGGGATCCTCCATCCGAAACCCTCCATCCACAGCCCAACTCCACCTTGGGATTTGAATTTTGTTTTGGAAAAGCTTACCCTTCCTCCTTTTGAGCTGTCTATGAGCTGTGACTTGCGCTTCCTTTCCTGGAATGCACTGTTTCTGGTTGCCATCCCATCAACCTGGAGGATTTTGGAGCTTCACGCTCTGGTTTGCAAGGAGCACTATCTTACTTTCCATCAGGACCGGGCAGTCTTTAGGATGAATCCTAAGTTTCTTCCCAAGGTGGTGTCAGAAGCCATACTGAACCTATCAGTAGAGCTTCCTGTGTATTTTCCGTCCCCCTCTAATAGAGGTGAGGCACTCCTCCATACCATGGACGTACATCGGATTCTTTGGTGCTACACTCACTGGACTAAAGAATTCCATTGCTGTGATCAGCTTTTTGTATCTTTTGGCCCCAGATCGAAGGGCAACCGCATTAGGTATTGTTACCAGAAGTATGAAAAACCTCTGCCAGGTACCATAAGAGGTCATTCTACTAGGGGCATGGCTGCTTCCGCTGCCTTTTTGCAAAATGTCTCTGTGGCTGACATCTGTGCCGCAGCCACTTGGAGTTCTGTCCATACCTTTACCAAACACTACAGTCTGGACATTGCTTCTAGGCAGAGGGCTGGTTTCGGCCTTGCTGTGTTACAGGGCCTTCTGTCCTAGGCTGGGTCCTTTCTGGATTTCAGTTTTTTCTGTTGGAGTTCTTTCTCCTCCTCCCTAGTTTGTCTCGGTCTCTCTTTGGAGGGACTGCTTGGGACTCTGTCCTATATGTAATGACCTACTGAAGGAACCCTCTCGAAGTAAGATACTACAGTTACATAAGAACTTACCATAACAGTAGATCTTCGAAAGAGGTTCCTTCAGAAGGTCATATTTTTCCCTCCCTCCTTTCCCTCATTTTGTTTCTTACAGGACTCCAAATCTTGTTTGCTCCTGCTGTCAGGCCTCTTCCTGGCGAAATGACAAATGAAGAAAATCAGGGCGAAGAAAAGATTCCGATGCAAGAACTTTACATGACAATCGCTTTATGGAAGTCTGTAATGTGACTGACACGAGATGGCAGCGGGAAAGAACTGGAGGACGGGCATGGGGACCAACCACTATATACAGCCACGCTGACGTCAGTCACGTGACATTGGGTGGGAGGTCCCCCATCAGGGATTGCTAGAAAGGTCTGCTCTGCGGCCCGATGCCAGGTGGCGCCAGTCCTATATGTAATGACCTATTGAAGGAACCTCTCTTGAAGATCTGCTGTTATGGTAAGTTCCTACGTAACTACTTTCACTTCTACCAGGGGACCAGCTGAGCACTCCTCCCAGTCTGTCTGCCCTTCAGGGCAGTGGACGCTCCTGGTGGTAAGGCTGAAGCAATACACTCAGTCTACACCAGTGGGCACCTCAGCGGTGCCAACCGCAAGACCAGACTCCCCCTTTCTGACACCATTTGTGGCACTGGAAGGGGAAAGGGTTCTGAAGCCGGTCCGCTTATAGACCTGGAGGTTATAGTCATTTCCTCCTCCAAGCGGATGGATGACTTGGGGGAGGATGATGGTTCTGACCATGAGACTGCAGACTGGGCCAGCGAGGATGCAGGCCTTTCTGGGCCTGGTTCTGAGTCTATCTCAGGGCCAGGAGCCTATTTGGGACTTTGGCCTTAGGCTGGCGCTGGGACCCTTTCTGGCACCATTTGCAGTGTCAGTTCAGGTCTGAGAGACCCTTGGGGAGGGGTAGAGTGGACATTCTGCCTCCTCCAGGGGACCAACTGAGCACCTCTCCCAGTCCATTGGCCCTTCTGGGCAGTGGACACCCCTGGTGGTAAGGCTGAAGCTATATGCTTAGTCTATACTGATGGACACCTAGGCAGTGCCGACTGCAAGACCAGACCCCCTTCTGACACTGTTTGTGGCACTGGAAGAGAGAAGGGTTCTGAAGCCAGTCCCCCATAGACCTGGAAGTTGTAGTCATTGCTTCCTCGAGTGGATGTACAGAACAAGGTGGTTCAGGTCAGAACGGACACCACCACCACCATGTGGTACATCAGCAAGCAGGGAGGCACTCGGTCCATGGCCTTGTGCACAGAAGCCATGAAGTTGTGGTCGCTGGCTTATTCCCTGCAAACCTCTCTGGTAGCAGTTCACCTTCCAGGGAAGGACAATGTAGTAGCAGATACACTGAGCAGGATCTCTCAGGGCCATCACGAATGGTCCCTGGACTCTCAGGTGTTCAAAGTGATTTTTTTCAAGGTGGGGCACTCCAGAGATAGATCTCTTTGCAAACCCAGTCAATCAGCAACTCCCTCTCTTTTGTTGCAGACCTCCAGTCTTGGGCTCAGTCCCCCTGGATGCCCTGATTCTGAATTGGGAAGGGAAGCTCTTACTTCGAGACACAGCTCTTGCAGCAGGTTACACCATTAGGACTGAAGCCGGCAGGCGTCAGGACCCCACGGAAAAATTCTAGCTAGCTATCTTCAGCGGGGACCACCCCGACGTCGGTCCCACCTCCGACGTCAGACGTAGTATATAAGGGGGCGGTCCCGCCAGATTCCCCAGTTCTTTCCCGCCGTCGACTTGCATGTCTCGACCCTTCGGTTCAGTTTCTAGCGTGCGACGCGTGGTAAAGTTCTTTCCTATGGGAAATTTGTTCTCTTCAATCAAGTTTCTTCTCTGATGTCCTCTCCAACCTCCGGTCACTCCTCGAAGTGTGCTTGTGGGAAGCAGATCCCTTTCAAGGATCCGCACTCGGCCTGTGTCCAGTGCCTAGGCCCAGACCACGACACCCGGTCCTGCTCCTTTTGCCAGGGTTTTAATAGCAGAACCCGGATCCGTCGCCAGAAGGCCCTACAGGCATTCCTGCTAGAAGAGAAACTCAAGTCCATGGCTTCCAAGGGGGATTCTTCACAGAAGGCCCACAAGCATGCTGAGAAGCATAGGGAAAGGCCCCTTCCAGGTCCCCGTCTAGGGCCTCCGACTCACGCAGCTCTGGTGCCAGGTCCGACCGCTCTCCTTCCCGAGCCAGCTCTCAGCCTCCCCCCGCTGCAGTGAGAAAGTCTTCATCCTCTTCCCAGGCCAAGACTCCCAGGCCTTCCTCGTCCTCCAAGGCCCTGGCCAAGTTGGGGGATCGCCACCATCACCACAAGTCGGGTTCCCACCTTTCTGAACCTGACGTCAGGTCTGCTTCCTTGCCTCCTCGCAAGACCAAGGAGCTCACCTCTCTGAAGAGGCCGCAGGACCCGACGCCGGTGCGTCCATCGTTGACCTCTCGCCACAGGTCCCCAGAGCCGCTGTCGGCCAGAAGACCATCACCGGCCAGGCCAACGCATCACCGGACGCCAGTAGGGGGACCGGCGCCCACTCCTATTGAGAAGAGGACCCCGACGCCTCCGACCGACATTGGTCAGGAGACCATCACTGAGGAGGAGTCGACTCAGCCCGAGGACCAGACGGGCGACCCCGGTCCTGTCGAGATGCCCAGGGAACCCTCGCCACAACCCGAGCCCCCTGTGGAGCCGACACCGGGACCCCACGACCGTCCATCGGCGCCCGGACCGTCGTCGGGCCTTTCCTTTTCGGAAGTGAAGGAGCTGTTTACTTATTGGTGGGACACCATCAAGAAAGACATGGTCCCCACTCCACCTCCTTCCTGCGCCCCCCCTCTCCATCGGGGTCGGCAGGCCGGTTACCTCCTCCCCGGAAGTACAGGACACCTCCAAGGGGGAGACCAGACAAACGGAGACCTCTGTCCAAATCCTCTTCCAGGTCACCCAGCCCTAAGAGACCCAGAAGACGCCGACGATCGCCTTCGACGGAGGACACGGGATCAGAGTTCTTAACATCCAGATCCCCATCTCCCTCTCCATCCCTTCTCCGGACCCACGTGAGATGCCAAAGTCTCCTCCGGATGACCCTTCATTCTCGGATATTATGAGACACATTCAAGAGAACATAGGATGGAATGCGGAAGAGCTAGACCCCAAAAGGCTACGCCTCGCGAAGTATCTTCGGCAGAAGGACCCCAAGCCTGTGATGGTGCCACCCTTGGTAGACACTTTCGTGGATGTCACCAAGGCAGTGTGGAAGTGTCCACATTCACTCCCGGTGATGCCGAAGAAAGCTGACCGCTTGTACAAGGCTCCAAGAGAAGACCAGTACTTGACTCAGCATCCTCAGGCCGACTCTCTGGTCATAACAGCCTCTCATGACCGGTCCCAGAGACCGCAACATCTGAGCATCCTGCCACCGGACCCAGAGTCCAAGCAGCTGGACGCCATGGGTAGGCACACGTATGCTTCCGCTATCTGCGCCATCAGATCCCTGAATTATTTGACCCACATGGTGCAGTTCTAAAATGCCCTGTGGGAGCAGGGTCTGGATGCGGCTGAGAAATTGCCGGAAGGTGAGCAGAAGGAAGAGATGTTGGAGCTCCTCCGTATGGGTTCGGATGTGGGAACCCAAGTGCTATGAGCCACGTATGACTCCGCGGACTCCTCGGCCCGAGCAGCAGCTTCAGGCGTATGCCTCCGGAGGCACTCTTGGCTCCGTGTCTCCGGTTTTACCCCGGACATCCAGAAAAACATCATGGACGCCCCATTCGAGAGAGAAGTTTTCTTTGGTAAACCCTCAGAGAAGATAATTACCAAACTCCAAGAGGCCGGGAAGGCGGTGAGGTCGGTTCAGGCCATGTACCAACCCAAGCTTAGTTCCTTTCGTAGGAACCAAAGCTGATTTCATGGATGGACGCAGAGACAACAGTCCCGGCCCGTTCCACAATAGAGGGGCTCCGGTTTTCGCAGAGCCCGGGGAAAACAACCCACAGGTCGAAGCCAGAGCACTCCTAAGCCGGTCCAGCCAGCGGGACCCTCAGCTGCCACAGCCTGACTCCTTCCCGGCCCCGCCCCTCAGGATCAACGGGACATCATGGTCGGGGGTCGCATTGTGAATTTCCTGCCAGGATGGCAGACTATAACCACCGACAGGTGGGTTCTACAGTTGGTCGGAAGAGGCCACTTTATAGAATTCACGGAAAAGCCACCCTCGAGGCCTCCGTTGCTCTCCCGGTACCCGGGTCAGCACAAGTCATTGATCAGACAAGAAGTACTCGCGCTCCTGCAAAAGGGAGTGATAGAGTATGTCCCAGAGAACCAGAGAGGCCACGGATACTATTCCCACTTCTTCCTGGTTCCAAAGAAGACAGGGGACCTCCGTCCGATTCTGGACCTCAGCGTCCTCAATTTGTCGGTCGCCTACAAAAGATTCCGCATGGTAACTCTTCCAGGTCTTATTCCCATGCTGAAGCAGGATGCCTTTTTAGCGTCTCTAGATATGCAGGACGCTTACCTGCACATCCGTATAGCTCAAAGCGCACAAGAGGTTCCTACGCTTGGAGTTTCTCGGCCATCATCTTCAGTTCTGAGCCCTTCCATTCGGGCTGTCATCGGCACCCAGTGTCTTTACCAAATGTATGTAGTCGTGGCAGCCGCCTCATGAGACAGGGCCATTGTGTGTTCCCGTACCTGGATGATTGGCTTCTCATGGCCGCCTCCAGAGAGGCGTGTTACGGCGATCCAGAGCACCCAGGACCTGTTTCATCTCTGGGTATCCTAATCAACCATGAGAAGTCTCTCCTGGTACCGTCCGCAGAAACTGCAGTTCATAGGCGCAGTACTGGACACTGTTCAGGAAGAGCATTTCTTCCAAACGACAGAGCGGAGAGCATCAGATCCCTCATCAGGGAGCTTTCGTCGAACAAGACCGCCCCAGCCAGGTCGGTCCTTCGCTTGCTTGGACACATGGCTGCAGCCATTCCTACTGTCCCTTTCGCAAGGCTCCACATGCGGGTAACTCAGTGGATGCTCAAGGTGCAATGGGACCAAAGGCAAGACCACATGCAGCATCCAGTTAGAATCACAAACACCGCGATTCGAGACTGGCAGTGGTGGCTAGACCCAGAGACACTCTCTATGGGCGTCCCATTTATAGCGCCGTCCCCGGAGGTAATCCTCACCACAGATGCCTCAGATCTTACTTCAAGACACAGCTCTTGCAGCAGGTTACACCATTAGGACTGAAGCCGGCAGGCGTCAGGACCCCACGGAAAAATTCTAGCTAGCTATCTTCAGCGGGGACCACCTTTACATCGGTCCCTCCTCCGGCGTCAGGCGTCATAAAAGGACGGTCCGCCAGATTCTCCAGTTCTTTCCATCGTCGACTTATCTTGTCTCAACCCTTCGGTTACAGTCTAGCGTACACGCGTGGTTTAAGTGCTTCTCTCTCAGAAATTTGATTTTCTTCAAGCAAGACCTTGCTGATCTCCCTCCGACCTCTGGTCACTCCTCCAAGTGTGCTTGTGGAAACAGATCCTTTAGGACCCCCCACAGCTCATCGTTGAGGTGCCTGGGCCTGACCATGATACCCGGCCTGCCTGTCCTGCCAGGGGTTCAACAGTCATACTCGGATCCGACGTCAGAAGGCCCTTCAGGCTTTTTTGTTGGAGGAAAAGCTGAAGACCATGTCCTCCAAGGGGGAATCTTCTTCTCAAAAATCCCACAAGCACGCGGAGAAAAGAAGGGAGAAGGCCCCTTCCAGGTCCCCCTCCAGGGCTTGAGTCACGTAGCTCGGTTCTAGGTCCACCACTCTCCTCCAAGGCCAGCTCTCAGCCTCCCGGGCTGGTAAGAAACCTTCTTCTCAGGCCAAGTCTGCCAGGCCGTGCTCGTCTTCCTCAAGGCCTTGTCCTCGAGAGTGCCACCACCATCACCACAAGTCGGGTTCCCGCTCCTCGATTTTCCCAGCGTCAGGTCTTCTTCTGTGCCTCCTTCCAGGCCGCTGGAGCTCACGCCCTTAAAGGGCCTGTGGACCCGCGCCGTGCGCCGACTGTCGGCGGCGCATCATAACTCCTGGAGCAGCCGTCGGCCAGACGACCGTCACCGGCCAAACCATCACCTCAGCAGACGCCGACAGGGGGACCGACGTCCGCTCCTCCTGAGAAGAGGGCCCTGTCGCCTACGACCGACGTCGGTCAGGAGACTTTAACTGAGGAGGACCTAACGCAGCCCGAGGACCAGACGGGCAACCCTGGTTTCGTTGAAACTCCCAGGGAACCCTCGCCGTTATCTGAGCCCCCTGCGGAGCCGACGCCGGGACCCGACGACCGCCCACCGGCGCCCGGGCCGTCGTCGGGCCTTTCTTTAGCGGAAGTGAAGGACCTCTTCACCTCCTGGTAGGACACCATAAGGAAGGACATGGTTCCCACTGTTCCTCCTCCTCCTCCTCCTCTGGTTCCTGCACCCCCCTCACCATCGGGGTCTGCAGGCCATTTACCTTCTCCCCAGGAGCCTAGATCCCCTCCCAGGGGGAGACCAGAAAAACGGAGACCTCCGTCGAAATCTTCCTCTGGATCACCCAGCCCCTAGAGATCCAGGAGACACCGACGTTCGCCTTCAACGGAGGACACGGGATCAGACTACTGTACCTCTAGATCCACATCTCCACTCTCCATCCCTTCTCCGGACCCATGTGAGATGCCCAAATCTCCTCCGGATGATCCTTCGTTCCTTGATATTATGAGACACATACAAGAGAACATGGGATGGGATGCAGAAGACCTAGACCCTGAAAGGGTATGCCTCGACAAATATCTTCGGCAGAAGGACCCCAAACCTGTGGTGGTACCACCCTTGGTGGACATTTTTGTGGACATCACCAAGGCAGCGTGGAAGCGTCCACACTTGCTCCCGGTGATGCCGAAAAAAAGCTGATCGTTTGTACAAGGCTCCTAAGGACGACCAGTACTTGATGCAGCAGCCTCAGGCCAATTCTCTGGTCATCACAGCCTCACATGACCGGTCACAGAGGCCGCAACATTTGAGCACCCTGCCACCGGACCCAGAATCCAAGCAGTTGGACGCGTTGGGTAGGTGCACGTATGCCTGCGCTACCTGCGCCATCAGATCCTTGAACTATTTAACCCACATGGTTCAATTCCAGAACGCTTTGTGGGAACAGGGTCTGGAAGCGGCTGAAAACTGCCGAAGGTGAGCAGAAGGAGGAGATGCTTCGCTCCTCCGTATGGGTTCAGAGCGTGGGAACCCAAGTGCTTCGAGCCGTACGACTCCAGCGGACTCATCGGCCCGAGCAGCAGCTTCTGGCGTATGCCTCCGGAGACACTCTGGTTCGTCTCTGGTTTTACCGGACGTCAGAAGAATATTATGGACGCTCCTTTTGAGGAGAAGTCTTGTTTGGTAATCCTTCAGAAAGATCATTACCAGACTTCAAGAGGCCGGAAAGGCGGTAAGGTCGGTTCAGGCCATGTGCGGCCAAGCTGGTTCCTTTTAGCAGAACCAAAGCCGATATCGATGGGCGGACACAAAAGCAGCAGCCCGCTCCGCTACACATCAGAGGGGCTCGGCTTCCGTAGAGAGCCCAGGGAAACAACCCGCCAGCCGAGTCAGCGTTCTCCTAAGCGGGCCCAGCCAGCGGGCCCATCTGCCGCCACAGCCTGACTCCTTTCCGGCCCCCGCCCCTCAGGATCAACGGGATATCAAGGTCGGGGTTGCATTGTGAACTTCCTGCCGGGATGGCAGGCTATAACCACTGACAGGTGGGTTCTTCAATTGGTCAGTCTAGGCCACTTTATAGAATTCGCAGAAAAGCCACCCTCGAGGCCTCCTTTGCTCTCCCGGTACCCGGGTCAGCACAAAGCTTTGATCTGGCAAAAGTACTCGCTCCTGCAAAGGGCGATAGAGTATGTCCCGGAGAACCAGAGGACAAGGATATTATTCCCACTTCTTCCTGGTTCCAAAAGAAACAGGGGACCTCCGTCCGATTCTGGACCTCAGCGACCTCAGCGTGTCGAGTTCGCCTACAAGAGATTCCGCATGGTGACTCTTCCGGGTCTTATTCCCATGCTGAAACAAGACGCCTTTTTAGCGTCTCTAGACATGCAGGACGCATACCTGCATATCCCTATAGCTCAGGCGCACAGAGGTTCCTGCGCTTCGAGTTTCTCGACCACCACCTTCAGTTCCGAGCCCTTCCGTTCGGACTGTCTTCGCACCAAGGGTCTTTACCAAGTGCATGGCAGTCGTGGCAGCGTCTCTGAGGAGACAGGGCCATTATGTGTTCCCGTACCTGGACGACTGGCTTCTCATGGCCGCCTCCAGAGAGGCGTTGCTACATGCGATTCAGAGCACCCAGGACCTGTTCCGATCTCTGGGCATCCTCATAAATTACGAAGTCTCTCCTGGTACCATCACGAAACTGCAGTTTATAGGCGCAGTACTGGACACTGTTCAGGGAAGAGCTTTTCTTCCGGCCGACAGAGCGGAGCGCATCAGATCCCTCATAAGGGATTTATCGTCGAACAAGATCGTACCTGCCAGGTCGGTCCTTCGCTTGCTCGGACACATGGCTGCGGCCATTCCTACTGTCCCTTTCGCAAGGCTCCACATGCGGGTAACTCAGTGGATGCTCAAAGTGCAATGGGACCAAAGGCAAGACCACTTGCAGCATCCGGTCAGAATCACGAATTCTGTGATTCGAGACTGGCAGTGGTGGCTAGTCCCAGGGTCGCTCTCCACTGGCGTCCCGTTCGTAGCGCCGTCCCAGGTAACCCTCACCACGGACGCCTCAGGTCTTGGGTGGGGGCACACCTGGACGAGGTAAAGTCCCAGGATACGTGGACCCAGATGGAGCTCATCTCCATATCAATGTCCTAGAGATGAGGGCGGTTCTCTATGCCCTGCAGGCCTTTCAGTCAGTAATCCCACCGTGTACTCTTCTGCTTCAGACAGACAACACGGCGGTGATGTATTACCTCAACAAACAAGGCGCACACTCTTACCCCCTTTGCAGGGAGGCCATGAGGGTGTGGGATTGGGTAATCGGACACGGCGCAATCTGATCACTGTGCACGTTCCGGGGTGGACAACACATTGCAGACGGCCTGAGTCGCTCCCAGGCCAGAGTCCACGAGTGGGAACTTCTTCAAGAGGTAGCAGAGGATCTGTTTCTTGATGGGGAATTCCAGAACTAGACTTGTTCGCATCCCCATCCAGCATAAAACTGCCCAATTTTTGCTCGCTAGATCCAGGGCCTGGTGTTTTCTGGTGAGCCGTTATCCCTCTCCTGGGCGAACAGATTCCTCTACGCTTTCCCTCCCTTCCCGTTGATCCAGAGTTCTTCTCAAACTGCGCGAGGGCACGCACTCATGATCCTGGTGGCCCCGTTCTGGCCCAGACAGATCTGGTTCCCTTTGTTGGTGCAACTATCTCGGGAACCCCCGCTCCCGTTGCCGCTCAGCTCCCACCTCCTGTCTCAGGAGAAAGGTTCACTTGTCCATCCGGACCTACGTTCATTGAACCTGCATGCTTGGCTCCTAGAGACATAGCCATCTTGCGTCACGGGGTCTCGCAAGAGGTTGCAGAGGTCCTTTCTGCAGCCAGAAAGCCGGCAACGCATGCGACGTACGCCATGAAATGGCGCCGTTTTTGTTTATGGTCACGAGCACGCGATTTTTCCCCTTTAGGTTGTCCTGTGGGAGTAATTTTGGATTATCTGCTCTCCCTCTTTCATTCGGGTCTAGCCTACTCCTCTATTAAGGTGCACCTCTGTGCCATTTCGGCCTATCACCTCCCAGTGGGACATCGTACAGTGGCTCAGTTGGACGCCTCTCGGGAATTTCTTAGGGGAGTGTTACACCTTAGGCCTCCTATTAGGGACCCTGTGCCTCCATGGGATCTGCTCTTTGTCCTGGAACAGCTCACGCTCCCCCCCTTTGAACCTGCCGCAGATTGCGAGCTACGTTTTCTGTCGTGGAAAACGTTGTTTTTAGTTGCTGTTACTTCGGCGAGAAGAATATCTGAACTTCACGCTCTTATGTGCAAAGAGCTTATTTAGTTTTCCACGGGACAGAGTATCCCTGAGGACGAACCCTAATTGCAGGTGGTTTCTTCACTCACTCTAGAACCAGGATATTGACCTTCGGTCTACTTCCGAGTTACTCGAATAGAGGAGAGGCTCTGCTTCACACCCTGGATGTTCACCGCAGCCTGAGGTATTACCTCAACAGAACTAAATCTTTTGTAGTTCTGAGCAGCTTTTCGTTTCCTTCTCTGAGAGAATGATGGGCCAACCCATATCCAAACAGTCCCTTTCTCGCTGGCTTGTCCAGTGTATTTCTTACTGTTATGATATAAAACAAAAGCCCCTCCCGGGCACAGTCCGGGGTCATTCTACTAGAGGTGTGGCCACCTCCTTTGCAGCACTCAGAAACGTCTCCACCTCTGCTATATGTGCTGCAGCCACTTGGAGTTCTGTGCATACCTTTATCAGGCATTATAGCCTGGACATCGCCTCTCGGCGAAGGGCTGGTTTCGGCCTGGCGGTGCTGCAGGGTCTCCTGTCCTAGGTTCAGGACCTGGAATTCATTTCCTATTTTCCTCCTCCCGGAATTTCTGGCAGCGTTACTGCTTGGGAATCAGTCCTAATGGTGTAACCTGCTGCAAGAGCTGTGTCTCGAAGTAAGATAGTACAGTTACGTAAGAACTTACCGTAACAGTAGATCTTCGAGAACAGCTCTTGCAGCAGGTACCTTCCCGTCCACCTTCCCCCTTGGAGGAGGCATGGCTCAGTCTTTCTGAGCAGGGATTTATACCTTTCTGTCTTCTGACGGCGAATCCTCGGTCTCCCATTTCGATGTCAGCCTGCGGCCGGAAGTCTCCGGCGGGAGAACTGGGGAATCTGGCGGGACCGCCCCCTTTTGTACCACGCCTGGCGTCGGAGGCGGGACGCCGTCGGGGGCAGTCCCCGCTGAAGATAGCTAGCTAGAATTTTTCCGTGGGGTCCTGACGCCTGCCAGCTTCAGTCCTAATGGGTGTAACCTGCTGCAAGAGCTGTTCTCGAAGATCTACTGTTATGGTAAGTTCTTACGTAACTGTACTTTCTAGGGTTGGGAGCACACCTGGACGGGGTGAAGTCCCAGGGTACGTGGGCCCCTCTGGAGGCCCACCTCCATATCAACGTCCTAGAGATGAGGGCAGTCCTTTATGCCCTGCAGGCATTTCAGTCAGAGATCCCGCCGAGTACTCTCCTGCTTCAGACAGACAACACGGTGGTGATGTATTACCTCACAACAAACAAAGAGGCGCACACTCTTACCCCTTTGCAGGAGGCCATGAGGGTGTGGGATTGGTAATCCGACACGGCTGAATCTGATCATGTACATGTTCCCGGGTGGACAACACGATTGCAGACGGCCTGAGTCGCTCCCAGGCCAGAGTCCACGAGTGGGAACTTCTTCAGGAGGTAGCAGAGGATCTGTTTCTTCGATGGGGAACCCCAGAATTGGACTTGTTAGCTTCCCCATCCAACACAAAACTGCCCAATTTTTGCTCGCTAGATCCAGGGCCTGGTGTTTTCTGGCGAGACGCGTTGTCCCTCTCCTGGGCGGACAGATTCCTCTATGCTTTCCCTCCCTTCCCGTTGATCCAGAGAGTTCTTCTCAAACTGCGCAGGAGCATGCAACAATGATCCTGGTGGCCCCTTTCTGGCCCAGACAGATCTGGTTCCCTTTGCTAATACAGCTATCCCGGGAACCTCTGCTCCCATTGCCATTCAGCTCCCATCTCTTGTCTCAGGAGGAGGGTTCACTGGTCTACCCGGACTTACGCTCACTGAACCTGCATGCATGGCTCCTAGAGACATAGCCATCTTGCGTCACGGGGTCTCGCAAGAGGTTACAGAAGTTCTTTCGGCAGCCAGAAAGCCGGCAATGCATGCGACGTATGCCATGAAATGGCGCCGTTTTTGCTTATGGTCGCAAACACTCGATTTTTCCCCTTTAGGTTGCCCGGTAAAAGCGGTGTTAGAGTACCTGCTCTCCCTTTTCCGTTCGGGTCTCGCCTACTCCTCTATTAAGGTGCACCTCTGTGCCATTTCAGCTTATCATCTTCCGGTGGGACAGCGCACGGTGGCACAATCAGATGCCTGTCGAGAATTTCTGAGAGGGTGTTACATCTTAGGCCACCCATTAAGGACCCAGTGCCTCCATGGGATTTGCTCTTTGTCTTGGAGCAACTCCGCTCCCCCTTTGAATCTGCAGCGGATTGCAGAGCTGCATTTTCTGTCATGGAAAGCGTCGTTTTTGGTTGCTATTACGTCAGCGAAGAGTTTCTGAGCTTCATGCTCTCATGTGCAAAGAAGCCTTATTTAATTTTCCACCCGGGACAAGTATCCTGAGGGCCGAATCCTAAGTTTTTGCCTAAGGTGGTTCCACACTCACTCTCAATCAGGATATTGACCTGCGGTCTACTTCCCAAATTACTCTAATAGAGGAGGCACTGCTCCACACCCTGGATGTTCACTGCAGCTTGAGGTTCTACCTCAACAGAACCAAACAACCGTGGTCGGAGCAACTTTTCGTTTCCTTTTCCAGAAGGATGATGGGCCAACCAGTATCCAAACAGTCCTGTCTCGCTGGCTTGTCCAGTGTATTTACACTGTTATGATATCAGACAGAAGCCCTCCCGGTTCAGTCCGGGGTCATTCCACTAGGTGGCCACCTCCTTTGCAGCACCTCGAAATGTTTCCACTTCTGCCATTTGTGCTGCAGCCACTTGGAGCTCTGTACATACTTTTATCAGACATTATAGTCTGGACATGCTACTCAGTGAAGAGCAGACTTGACCTGGCTGTGCTACAGGGTCTCTGTCCTAGATTCAGGACCTGGAATGTTCCTCCTAGTTCCTCCTCCCAGAGTGTTTCCAGCGCTACTGCTTGGGAATCAGTTCTAATGGTGTAACCTGCTGCAGAGCTGTGTCTCGAAGTAAGATGGTACGCTCGTAGAACTTACCGTAACAGTAGATCTTCGAGACAGCTCTTGCAGCAGTACCTTCCCGCTCACCTTCCCCCTTGGAGGAGGCATGGCTTATGCCTTCACGTACAGGGTTTTTCCCCTTTTGTCTTCTGACGGTGAATCCTCGGTCTCCCATTTCAAGGTCAGCCTGCAGCCGGAAGTCTCCGGCGGGAGAACTGGGGAATCTGGCAGGACCACCCCCTTATATACTACGTCTGACGTCGGAGGCGGGACCAACGTCGGGGGTGGTCCCCGCTGAAGATAACTAGCTAGAATTTTTCCGTGGGGTCCTGACGCCTGCCGGCTTCAGTCCTAATGGTGTAACCTGCTGCAAGAGCTGTTCTCGAAGATCTACTGTTACGGTAAGTTCTTACTTAACTGTACTTTTCTGTATGCCTTCCCCCCCTTCCCACTCCTGTTTAAAGTTTTAGTCAAAATAAGATCTCAACCTCGCAAAGTGATTCTGATTGCTGCAGATTGGGCCAGACAGCCCTGGTACCCTCTGTTGCTGTCCCTAGCAGTCTATCTTCCCCTGTCTCTTCCCAGGAATTACAACCTGTTAACATCCTCTCAGGGGAGGATTTGGTACCCCAATCTTCAGTCTCTCAATCTCAAAACATGGCTCTTGAAGAGTTAGAGTTTGCAGATCTGCATCTTTCCCAAGGGGCTCTGGATATACTAACATACTAAAATGCCAGCAGAATAGGCCTAACGGTCTTTCGTGTCTGCTTGTTTGGTCAGCCCCCAACCTGGGTGCTGACCTTGCTCCCCTACGCCTTCTCTGGCTTCTCCTTCCCAGTTCCGGATATTCTTGCTGCATTGGTTTTGCTTCCAGAACCCTTCCCTGTACCTGTTCCACCCCTCTTGAACCCTCCACTGTCTCTGCCTCCACCAGCCCCTAGGCAGTGCATTCCATGGCTCCACCACCCTCTCAGTGAAGTAGCACCTCCTCCTTTCTCCCTGAATCTTCCCCCTCCAGCTTCCACCCATGCCCTCTAGTGGCCCCTTCCTCCTTCCTTCAAAGCACCTGACTGTTCCTCCCCTATTTACCCTCTTCATGTACCTAAAGACCTCTATCATGTCCCCCCGGTCCCTTCTCTCTTCCAATGTGTACATATTTAGCTCTTCGAGCCTCTCCTCATAGGTCCTGTCCCCCAAGCCCCAAATCATTTTAGTTGCCCTCCTCTGGACTCTCTCCAGGAGGTTAATGTCCCACTTTAAGTGTGGCCTCCAAAACTGCACGCAGTACTCAAGGTGCGGCCTCACCAAGCAAGTTATACAGAGGAGTATCACTTTCCTCCTTCTGGAGGTGCTCCCAGCGATGCATCCCAGCATCCTGTTGGCCTTGGCTGCTGCCTCCTACAAGTCTCAGAGTTGTTCATCTTGACATCACCACCACCCCAGGTCCCTCTCAGCCATTGAGACTTGTAGCATTCCCAGGGTGTACACTTGGCCTGGGTTTCTGGCCCCAGGTGGAGTACCTTGCATTTCCTGCATTGAACCTCAGCTTCCACTTTCTAGCCCATCTTTCCAGAGCCTCCAGGTCCCCTGTAGGGCCACCCTCCCTCCCCCCCATCCACCACCGCCCCCAGTTTCGAGTCATCTGCAAAGAGACTCATCTCACTCCTGATTCTTGTCCTTATGTCAGATACGTAGGCGTTGAACCTCAAGGCTTCTCGAAAACCCTCCACCAGAAAGTCTTATAACTCCAAATGGAAGAGATTCAGCATTTGGTGTTCTAAGAAGCGTATTTCTCCAGCTACTGCTGGATTGCCTATGGTTCTGTATTATATGGTCCATCTTAATGGCCTAGGCCTCAGACCAACTACTCTCAAGGTACACTTGTCAGCTGTTTCTGCGTTTTTGTCTGTGGGGAAGTCTTCCTCACTATCTTATCCTGTGTTCTGTACATTTTTTAAAGGATTGCTTCACACCAATCCTCCTTTTAGAGACCCTGCCCCTGCCTGGGATTTGAATGTTTGCATTGCTCAACGTATGCAACCCCCTTTTGAGCCCATGTCTTCAGCAGAGCTTAAGTACTTGACTTAGAAAACTGTGTTCTTGGTAGCCATTACCTCTGCCAGACATATCAGTGAATTGCAAGCCCTGTCAGTGGAACCTGATTTTATCTCATTTCATAGGGATAAAGTGGTCCTTAGAACCAATAGAAGGTTCTTGCCCAAAGTGGTTTCTGATTTCCATTTAAACCAGTCTGTGTCTCTTCCTGTTTTCTTCACTGACCATTCCTCCTCTGGAGAGAGGGAGGCTGCACAGCTTAGATGTTAAAAGGGCCCTCAGCTACTACATGGAGCACACCAAGGGTCACAGGTTTGAGTCCCTCCAGTTGTTCCTCACTTATGGAGAAGTGGGAAAGGGCAAATCTGCCACCAAGAGATCTGTTGCCAGGTGGATTGTGTCTTGTATACAATTCTACTATGAAAAACTGGGAAAAAACTCCACCCTCAGGCCTGAGGACTCATTCCACAAGAGGTACATCTGCTTCCATGGCTGCTGCCAGGGATATCCCTGTCTTAGAAATTTGTCAAGCAACCACCTGGAAAACAGTCCATACCTTTACCAAGCATTACTCTCTGGATATCCAGGCTAGCAGTGATGCTCGGTTTGGCACAGCAGTACTTCAGAGCCTATTCCCAAAGTAGGTTCTGTCCTTCCTCCATGGAGGTACTGCTTGGTAGTCTGCAGTATGTCAGAATACAGCAAGACTTCATGTTGCTTGAAGGAAAAATTACTCACCTTGGTAATTGTGTTTCTTCTAAGGGAGTCTTGCTGTATTCTGACCTCCCTCCCTGCCTCCCCTCTCAGAACCTGGTTTTGGGAAGTGGGTGGGCAGGTACAGTGTTGCATCCCAGGGGTGCTTTTTGTTTACACCCTCCTCCTTTTTGTTTGGGTGCTGATTTGTTACCGTTATTTGTATTAGATTAGTTTTTGGTTTTTGGGTTTCCTGACTTGAGTCTTCCTTGGGAATCCAAAACTTTTTTCTGCCAGTTGGCTATCAGGAATTTTTTTTTACAATTTCCACATAGAATTTTTAGTTAGTTGGGCTCGTAAGAATCTGATGGTTTGAGTTTGAAACACTCCAGACAGAGACTGTAACCGAGCTCGAGCTCAGCATTCTATGCACTGCATAGAAAGTTAACTCTTTGTTTTCTGGGGCAGTTTAAATTTTGGGGATCACTGCAATATGTCAGAATACAGCAAGACTCCATTAGAAGAAACACAATTAATAAGGTAAGTAATTTTTTCTTTTGGCCAAAGACATTTAAGAATGGCAACTCATTCTGCCTCCCCCTCCTCTAAAAGCGCTGAGGAGGGTGCCTCAAGTCAAGATAAAAATATAGATAAATCCTCTAAGGACCTTCATGAAAATAAGTCTGATAAAAGTAAAAATTCTGGTCAAGCCATTAAAAGACAGAAATGAGCAGGTTCTGACTTAGTCCCTGCTAAAAAGACAAAGAAGGATAAACATACCACTGCCACTCCCGCTGAAAAGCAAGGGGAGATGCCAGTGGCAAATAAAGATCTGCCCTCTGCAAATGAAATGGCTAAGGCTTGGCATCTATATCAGACTTTACAGTCTATGGGTAATATATTCTCGTCTCCTTCAGGGCCTGGTACACCTCTTCAAGACCCTGGGTATTCCCAGGGATTTTATTATGAGGAAGATAACTTACCACAGACCCTTAGACCCAGATGGGCACCCTGACGATAATCATCCTGATGACCAGGAGGATGTTTCATCTGATTTTACTTTTGTGAAACAAATGGTGGACACCCTGGAACTTCCTCTCCAGGACGACACTGAAACAAGAGCTTGAGGAAGACTGTATAGAAATTATGGGTCTTCCACCTTCAAAGAAACGTATTTTGCCCATTCACAATGCCTTAAAAAGAGCAACTTTGAAAATTCTCCAAACCCCTACATCTGTTTCTGGGGTAGACAGAAAGATTAAGAGGAAATATCAGCTTGGCAGGCAGACTGCTGATTTTCTCTAAATACACCCAGACCACAAAGGTGTGCTTCCAGCAGCAGCAGCGTGTGACAAAGGTAATGTGCCATTGTCTGCTCCGCCTCCAGAAAAGGAGTCCAAAAAGCTGGACTCTGTGGGAAAGAAGTCTTACACTACTGCTTCCTTGCTGCTTTGCCTGTCTTCTTACAAGGCATACGCAGCCAGATATCAAAGAGCTCTCTTGCTGGCCTGGTGGCATTGAGGACTAAGGTGCTGGACGCCTTACCTTGTGCCACGCTGACAACCTGTGTTCGGGAACAAGTATGGGCCGTCGGAGGTCAGTGGGGGGCAGGAGCTGGATGGAACTGCTGAGAGGCAGTTCTTCTCTCCGAGGAGGGAAGGTGGTACCCTTCGGCTCTTGACTGCCTTGCGGTGGAGGCCAGGAGGCAGCACAGGCCGGAGGGAGTGCCAGGCACTAGGCCAACAGGTGGGCGGAAAGGGCTGATCTTATCTGTCAATCTTCACCATTCATCACTTGTGAGTATGTGGCCAGAGGTCACGACCCTGCGGGAGCTTTTTTTAAGAGGGAAGGGTGGAGTCAACGTATTGTCGGTGCCGCCCTTGAGGACGAGACACTGCGTGGCGCTCATGGGTTGGCCATTAGGTGTCGTTGACTCTGCCCTCCCACCAGTTCTTCATCTCCTGCCATAGAGGTCGCACTGTGAGGTTTACAATCAAGAGGCCTAGTGTGTTTCTACTTCTTCTACTGTGCCTATTTCAAAAGACTCTTCGACGCTATGTAATTCTTCCTGCCAGTTCCATTTTTGCCACCACTCGATGCCACTGTAGTAAAACTGTTCCTTTCTTTATTTGTCAGTGATGTCAAGACTTTTGTTTAGCTTGTTTTGCTGTGTATCATGTCTTGGTCGGGGGGGGGGCAAGAAATCGTTGAAGACGGGGCAGCCCCCTATGTGACGGTGCCCATGCGGCCGCAAGTACTCTGTCACCGACCAGCATGACTGTTGCCTCGTGTGTCTTGGCCCGCTTCATGACATGGATTCATGCGACACATGCTTCTCCATGGACCGTCGTGTCATCGAGCAACACGCATGGAAATGGACGAGCTCCGCCGACTTTTGAGGGACAGGCATGCACTCGTCGGGCCAAGCCGCAGTCTCTCGGGCTTTCTGCTGGGTCCCCTCCCGGTTCTATACAGACCGTGGAGGAGGGGGCTTCTGCTCCTAGTAGCCTCGCCATTGCAGAAGCCCCTTCCGTGGTGCAGGAGGCCCAGTCCATCGCCCCAGGGGACGGGGGGAGGCACCGCTCTGGCAATTGCCAGTGTCGTTTCCTCAGGCTGAGAAGCCTGGGTTGGCACTGTTCTCGGCGCCATCCGTCGGTGCCGTCTTGGGCCTTGGCACCATTCACGGCGCCCTGGGCCCTGATGGCGCCGTGGTCGGCACCGGTCTGTTGCTCGACATGTCTGTGCTGTCAATGCCATTCGTGGTGCCGATGGTGCTGATGGCAGTGTGGGAGGTTCTACGGCACCATCTTTGATGGCTTCTCGAACAGCGCAAAGGCTGGGGATGGCACCGTGTCTAGCGAGGACACGGTGCCATGGGGGGTGTCACCCTCTGCACCACTCACGGCGACAAGGGAGCTGTCGGTGCTGTCATCGGTGCTGTCCCTGACTTCGGCACCGCTGCGGTGCCGTGGGTCAGGGCAGCACGATGGCGGACATTGACTCTGCTTATGCTACCACTCTCGGCACCGTATCTTCTTTGAGCACCGTCTGCGGTGCAGTTGGAGACTTTGGCACCAGCTCTGGTGCAGACACCCAGATTGGTACCCCCTTCGGTCAGGATGGCAGCGGGCATCCGCGTACTGTCTAGCATCGGACTTCGGTCTCTACCTCTTTGGAGTCGGAGTCTGATTTGGACAGGCTGTCTGACTCTTTGGAGTTGGCGGCCCATGTGGACACCCTGGTAGTTTCCTTGGTTGACCGGAGCCAGCCCCCTCTGAGGGGCAGGCAGTTGCCCCCGTGTCCAGGGTCGGGTGCTGACCAGCAGGCAGTAGTGCAGGCCACTATTGCTCTGCAGCCTGGGCTCGGAGGGTTTTCTGCCCCCTCAGTTGTGGTACCCCCTCAGGTGGTGTGCCTGGATCGCCCAACTTTAGGGCCGATCGGAGCATCCACAGGAGGGGAAGGTGCTACTCCCTGGGTGGTCCTTCGAGGACTGACCAGGGTTGTCAGCTGCCTAGCCTGGTCTGTGCAAGGAGAAGGGCTCTTTCGGACTCCGAGGGGTCGGAGTTCGATGCGGCAACCCTTTTCCAGGACCCACCCAGGTTCAGGAAGGAGTCGTAGCACGGACCCCTGCCCTCTCTCTGTCTCCTCGAGAGGGCCCTGGTCTTTGGAGGGTAGGGACCGTTCTTTTGGAGTTTCACGGTCCCATTCACCTCACGGGGAGGGGGGAATCTTCAGGGCACAGCCTAGGCAGTTCCGGTATGGTTGATCAGCTGCTGGCTGTAGGGTTTTCCGGAGCCCCTTCTACCCTTGGGGCCCCTGGTGCTCTCTCTTGCCCAGACAGAGGACTGTCGCCTTCTGCCATTGGCCTTGTCCCCACTCTTCCGTCACTTTCTACTGCACTCCCAGGCATTCTTGGTCCTAGGGGACCTCTCTCCTGGGAGCAATTCAGGGGTATGGCTGCTCACTTCTCTCCGTATGTCAGGGCAATGGACAGACAGGTGTTTCACCATCACCCTGAGCAGCCAATCCCTGGATCTCCGAGGTCCTCCACTTCTTCATGCCCCTCTTCAGGGGAGAGGAACCCTCTGTCCACATCTCTCCTGCTACTGATCTTGCAGAGTATCAGCGTTTTCTTGTGAGAATGATGGAGGACCTGCATATCACCCCACCCACTCAGCACAATCCGGAACATTCAACACGCGCCTTCCTAGGCGATTTCAGTGCAGACACCCTTGTGGTGCCCACCTGGCCTGCTCCTTTTCAGGAAGCATCATTGCGATTCTGGCAAAGACCCTTTTCCGGAGTCCCAGCACCTAGGGATCTGAGCCAGAGGTATTGTGCCCCTGCGGAGTCCCCAGGTCATATGCCTCATCCTCAGTCAGGACTGACGCAGCTAGACACTCCCAATGGGTTTCATGCCCCCTACTGTGACCAGCCCCCGGATCAATATTCTGTGGATTTTGACTTCTGGGGAAGAGGACTTTGTACTCAGTACGGATACTTCTTTCAATTTCTGCACATCAGGACCACTATGCTACCTATGATAGGTTTCTGTGGTCCAGGCTAGGTCAGCTCCTAGCCTGTATGCCTGATACGGAGGTAACCAGACAAGCCATTGCACTCTCTGCACGTGGCCCGGAGCTAGCAAGGCACCAAGCGAGGGCATCTTACAATGCCAACGAGGTAGCTACCAGGGTCGTAGAGACAGCGATTTGCACTAGGCAGTCAGCATGGCTGCATCTTTCCCGGTTGTCACTCTTGGCCCGGTGTAGGGTGAGTTCCTCCCCATACCAGAGAACCCATCTTTTCTCCCATAGGATGAGGCGGCGTCTGTCACAGCATCTTCCCATCCCCTCCGGGGGGGGTTCCCGTCTCACTCTCCCCACTCTCGGGCCTTGCCAGTCCCATAAAGGTTCTCCTGCTCAGTGTCCCACCCACTGAGAGCTAAGGGACTTTGTCCTTTAGGGTTTAGGGCCCCCTCCGGTGGGGGGCTCGGTACTCACCCACAGGTGATGAATGGTGAAGATTAACACAGATATGAAAATTACGTACCTACTGTAATTCCTGATCTTCAAACAACATGAAGTCTTGCTGTATTCTGACATATGCGGTTAGGTCCTCCTGCCTTTCAACTGCCCCGGGGAACAAAGAGTTAAACTTTCCTTGGCCAGCATGGAATGTTCACCGCGAGCTTGGCTGAAGCCCCTGTCTGCTGTTGTTTAAACTCCAACCGTCAGATTCTTTACTCCGCCCCACTGAACAGTCGCTCCAGAGATTTCTCCTTTGCTCGCTTCAAAAAAGTCGGTTAAAGTGTTGTTTTTTCGCTCGGTTTCTACCGAATTGCTGCTACCGATCTGTCGGTTTAAGTCTCTGTCTGTGGTACCGTGAGTACTAGATAGGTTTTCTTTATAGTTTCTGTGTGGAACTTGTAAATTGTGGATCGGTTCAGCTGAACCGATCAGTTTCAGGTAAAAAATTTGTGTATTTACTTAGAGTGTGGTAACCGGTCCGTATCAGTTCTAAAAAAAACTGATTTTATTATGTTTTTTTCCAAGACCCGTGACACGGTCAGGAACCGCTAGAGGAGTCTTGCCTGTCGGATTGCCGAAAAAAGGGTACGTTTTGGTTAGGATTGGCCATGTCTGAGAAACCCAAGAAAAAAAACGGGCCCACTGGGTTTCAGCACTGCAGTGTGTGTGGGGAACTCTTTGCTAAGGCTGATCCCCACACCACCTGTGTTTATTGTCTGAGGTTTGACCACCTCAATTCAGACTGCCAAATTTGTAAGAATTTTCCCAAATCTACCCTGGAAAAGAGATTAGGTAGACTGAGGGAAAGGGAGGCTAGAGAAGTCCGCTGACCGGATGGCCAGCCCGGTTGAGTTCGACCGAACCAGAAGGAGTGCCCTCTGACCAGGGCGATACTTCTTCGGGCACAAGGAGAGCCGATTCTGAGGAGTCGGTTCCGGTAAAAAGGAAAAGAAAAGATAAATCGTCCAGTTCAGACCCAGAAATTCATACTCCGACCGCCAATGAGATAGCCAAGGCGATAAGAATAGTGCAATCGCTTACTTCGGTTCCGGCCGAACTGGCACCTTCTGTCAGGGGCTCGGTTTGGTCGGTTCCACCGGTTCCGGAGTACACCTTGGAAGAATTTTATGAACCGGATGAGGAGGAGGGAGAGTATGAGGATGATGATGGTGATTATGAAAGTCTGGATGTGCCTATTGTCCCGGACATCTCCCCAGACAGACCTTCAGGTGTTTCTCCTCCTAGGCTTTCTGAGTCCCCTTCTCACTTTATGTTTCACAAAAAAGTGGCTGAAACCCTCCAGCTTCCTATGGAAGAAGCAGTAGAGGATCAGGAGGAGCCTGATTTTGTTGAAATGATGGACATCCCAGAGTCCAGGAGACTGTCTATTCCCTCCACAAATCCTTTGGGAAACAGACACATGAAATTCTTAAGACTCCTAATTCCATACCTCACTGTGGACAGGCAGATGACAGAGGTATACTTTGTCAGGCTCAGACATGGGTTCCTTTCCAGCAATGCAGCCATGTTGGGGTAGTGCAGGCTGCTGCCTGTGATAAGGCAAATATCCCCTTGGCATCACACCCCCCAGATAAGGACTCCAGGAGGATTGATGCCATGGCAAAGAAACAGTACATGGCAGCATCTTTGGGACTCAGGCAGGCTAACTATATGGCCTACACAGCTAGATACCAGAAGTCCAGGTGGGACACTGTGCTGGCTCTGGCTAAACAGGCCCCTGACCAGCTTGCCAAGGAGCTGGAGCAGGTGGCTGCAGATGGGATTGAGGCATCCAAAGTACAATGTCATGCTGCTGTGGACTCCAATGATGTTTCATCAAGAGTCATGGCTACATCTGTGGCTCTTTGGAGGATGGCTTGGCTCAGATGTACTAGCCTATCACAGGATACCCAGGCTAAGGCCATGGATTTTCCTGCAGTGGGTAATTCTCTGTTTGGGGAGCAGACAGAGAATTATATGAAGAGAAAATGGATGAGTACAGGACCACTTACAGGAGTGCTCAGGCCAAGGAGAGGCAGGCAGCTCCTCAAAGGCAGCAGTCCAGGTGCAAGAGCAGGCATTTCCAAAGGCCTTTTTACCAAGCCCAGGCCTCCTCTTCTTATTCTCAGAGGGGGTTCTTCAGAGGGAGAGGCAGATGGGGGATGAGCAGGCCTGCATCCACCCCTCAGCTTAAAACCCCTGCCAAGCAGACACCCTGATGGGTCTGCCCCTGGCCGATTCTCCAATACCAGTAGGGGGCAGGCTGGCTTACTTTGTCCAGGACTGGAAGTCTCTGACATCAGACAAGTGGGTCCTGGAAGTAGTAAGCCAGGGACTGGTTCTCAGCTTCAGAAAATTTCCCAAGATGAGAACCAGATCCTTTCCACCTGCAAATCCATCAGAGACCCTTGCCTTAGAGGCAGAGGTTTCTTCCCTCCTAGCTCTTAGAGCTATAGAGAGGGTTCCCACCCTACACAAGGGCAAAGGATTGTACTCCAGGTACTTCCTAACCCCCAAAAAGACAGGAGAATGGCGGCCCATCCAGGACCTAAGATATCTGAACAAACATCTTTTAAAACCAAAGTTCAAAATGGTGACTCTGGGAATAATCCTTCCCTCTCTAAGGCCAGGGGACTGGCTAGCCTCCCTGGACCTCAAAGATGCCTATTTTCACATTCTCATCAAGTGCTCCCACAGAAAGTACCTCAGGTTCGAGTTGCCCTCAGGCCACTATCAATTCAGAGCAATGCCCTTTGGCCTAACATCAGCCCTAAGGGTTTTCACAAAGTGCCTGGCAGTAGTGGTTGCTTTCCTAAGGAGAAAAAAGATCTCCATCTTCCCATACTTGGACGACTGGCTCATAGTAGGTCAGTCTCCAGACCAAGTCAAATCACATTTGCGAATAACTCAGCAAGTGCTCACTTCCTTAGGATTCCTTCTCAACCTTCCAAAGTCAGTTCTCGAGCTAGTACAGCTCCTCACCTTCATTGGGGCGGAGCTGGATACAATAAGGGCAAGAGCCTTCATTCCCCATGACACGGCAAGGACCCTTATGGAACTGGCTTCTTCATTCACCCTACAGGTGTCTCGACCAGCAAGGCATTTCCTTCAGCTTCTGGGCCACATGGCAGCTTCCACAGCAGTGGTCCAGGGAACAAGATTCCAGATGAGGGACATTGAGTTCCACTTAAAAGCCTTCTGGTCCCAAAGAAAGGATTCCCTTACCAAACTAGTCCCAGTGACTCGAACCCTGATCCAGGCCTTGCAATGGTGGCAGGATCAGGACAATTTGAGACAAGGAGTTCCCTTTGTCACTCAGTCTCATTCAGTGATACTCACCACAGATGCTTCCCTGCTGGGCTGGAGAGCCCATCTGGGGGATCTTACCACCCAAGGGCTGTGGTCACCTCAGGAATCTCTGCTTCACATCAGTCTCTTGGAACTCAGAGCAGTGTTTCTGGCACTGCAAGCCTTTTTCAAATCTGTACAGAACAAGGTGGTCCAGGACAGAACAGATAAGAGCACCATGTGGTACATCAACAAGCAGGGAGGCACTCGGTCTACGGCCTTGTGCACAGAAGCAATGAAGTTGTGGTCCCTGGCCTATTCCCTGCAGACCTCTCTGATAGCAGTTCACCTCCCAGCGAAGGACAATGTGGTAGCAGATGCTCTGAGCAGAATATCCCAGGGCCATCACGAATGGACCCTAGATCCCCTAGTTTTGAAAGTGATTTTCTCGAGATGGGGCACTCCACAGATAGATCTTTTTGCAGCCCCAGACAATCACGAACTTCCTCTCTTTTGTTGCAGACCCCCAGTCCTGGGCTCAGTCCCCCTGGATGCTCTGATCCTGAATTGGGAAGGGAAATTTCTGTATGCTTTTCCCCCCTTCCCTCTCCTGTTCAAAGTGTTAGTCAAGATAAGGTCACAACCATGCAAAGTGATTCTGATTGCTCCAGACTGGTCCAGACAGCCGTGGTACCCCCTGTTGCTGTCCTTAGCAGTCCACCTTCCCCTGTCTCTTCCCAGGAATTACAACCTGTTTACATCCTCTCAGGGGAGGATTTGGTACCTGAACCTCCGGTCTCTCAATCTCAAGGCATGGCTTTTGAAGAGTTAGAGTTTGCTGACTTGCATCTTTCCCAAGGGGTTCTGGATATCCTTAAGGCTTCTCGAAAGCCTTCCACCAGAAAGACTTACAATTCCAAATGGAAAGGTTCACTGTTTGATGTTCTAAGAAGAATATTTCTCCAGATTCTGCTGGGTTGCCTATGGTTCTGCACTATATGGTCCATCTCAACGGCCTAGGCCTTAAGCCAGCTACACTTAAAGTGCATTTGGCAGCTGTATGTGCTTTTCTGTCAGTAGGCAAGCCTTCTTCTCTGTCAGCCCATCCTGTGTTTTGTAAGTTCTTCAAGGGATTGCCGCACACCAATCCCCCCTGTAGGGACCCTGCTTCTGCTTGGGACCTTAATGTTTGCATTGCTTAGCTTATGCAACCCCTCTTTGAGCCTTTGTCCTCTGCAGAGCTTAAGTACTTGACTTGGAAAACTGTGTTTTTGGTGGCCATTACCTCTGCCAGGCGTATCAGTGAATTGCAAGCCCTGTCAGTAGAACGTGATTTCATCTCTTTCCGTAGAGATAAAGTGGTCCTAAGAACTAACAGGAAGTTTTTGCCTAAAGTGGTTTCTGATTTCCACCTCAACCAGTCTATGTCTCTCCCTGTTTTCTTCACTGACCATTCCTTCTCTGGAGAGAGGAGGCTGCACAGCTTAGATGTTAAAAGGGCCCTCAGCTACTACATGGAGCACACCAATGGTCACAGGTTTGAGTCCCTCCTGTTGTTCCTCACGTATGGAGAGGTTGGTAAGGGCAAACCCGCCACTAAGAGATCTATTGCCAGGTGGATTGTTTCTTGTATACAATTCTGCTATGAAAAACTCGATTGAACTCCACCCTCAGGCCTGAGGGCTCACTTTACTAGAGGTACAGCTGCTTCCCTGGCTGCTGCCAGGGATATTCCTATCTTAGAAATCTGTCAAGCAGCCACCTGGAAAACAGTCCATACATTCACCATTACTCTCTGGATATCCAGGCTAGGAGTGATGCTCGGTTTAACACAGCAGTACTTCAGAGCCTGTTTCCAAAGTAGGTTCTGTCCCTCCTCCATGGAGGTACTGCTTGGTAGTCTGCATATGTCAGAATACAGCAAGACTTCATGTTGTTTGAAGAAAAAATTACTCACCTTACTAATGTTGTTTCTTCTAATGGAGTCTTGCTGTATTCTGACCTCCCCGCCTCCCCTCTCAGAACCTAGTTTTTGGGATGTGGGTGGGCAGGAGCAGTGTTGGCACCCTGAGGGTGTCCCTTTTTCACCCTCCTTTATTTTGGGTGAGTGTTGTATTTTGGGATGTGTTTTGTTTTTGGGTTTCTGACTTGAGTCTTTGCTTTGAAACCAAAAAACCCTTTTATATAAATATAGTTGCCAGTTGGCTAGTTTGAGTTTTACAGTTTCCACACAGAACTTCTAGTGAGTATTGCTCGTAAAGGTCTGACGGTTGGAGTTTAAACAACAGCAGACAGGGGCTTCAACCGAGCTCGCGGTGAACATTCCATGCTGGCCATGGAAAGTTTAACTCTTTGTTCTCCGGGGCAGTTGAAAGGCAGGACCTAACTGCATATGTCAGAATACAGCAAGACTCAATTAGAAGAAACAACATTACTAAGGTGAGTAATTTTTTCTTTCTGTGTATCTTCACCATTCATCACAGTCCTACCCTCCATCCCCCTGGGGCCTCAGTCTCTGGGTCCCCCTCCCTCTAGTGCCCCTCTGTTTTTCCCCCGTTCCTTTCTGTGGGTCCGGAGCAGGGTGAACTTGGGCACACAGGGGGAATTTTACTCCCTGTCAGGAGGGGGAGAGGGATTGGGGAAGGGGCACCTTCTCCTTAATGCTTCAACTCCACCCATTGAGGTGGGAGTTGGTGGTTGCCCTCTCTTCTTTTCTCTCTCTCTTCCTCTATCCTTCTCTGTCCTTGTCCTTAGGGACTTATCCCTGAAATTATTTAAAAAACTTTGTTTCTCATCTCCAGATAGGTGGTTTTAGGGGGAGTACAGCCCTGTATCCTGTCTTTTCTCACAGAATAGTCGCTTCTGCTTGGAGTTTATTGCCAGTTATTCTGTGCCTTGAATCCTGGCAGTTCAGCCTTCTGGCTACTCTTTCGCAGTTCCTATACAATCTGGAGACAGGTCAAAGGTTCAGGGTATGTCCTCCCCCTCCTTATTTCTAATTTTCCCTCCCTCCCTCCCTTCTTTTCTGCTTCCAGAGATTGCGGCCCCTTCCCAATCCTTTAGATTTCCAACTCTCCTCCTGTCCTCTCCGTAGTTTATTTCTCCTTTTAGTTTGTATATCTTTTCTTTTGTCTGTCCCTTGGACTTTCTTGTCCATCCCTCCCAACCTTTTCTTACTCTACAGTGACTCAGAACTGGCAGGAAGGCTGAGTCGACAACACCTAACAGCCAACCTGCCGGCGCCATGTAGTGCGTTGGCCTCGAGGGTGGCGCCGGCGGTGCGTCGAGTCCGCCCATCCAAAAACAAAGCTCCCAACGGGTCATGACCTCTGGCCACATACCCACAAGTGATGAATGGTGAAGATACACAGAAAGATCAGGAATTACGGTAGGTTCGTAATTTTCATTTACTGGGGCAGTAGTACGCATGCGCGCCTCCATGCACATACATCTCTATTCCTAGAGCCCCGGGGTTATCGGGGAGAAAAGTGAAGAAAATGGATTCTCCAGCTGCGGGATGACTCCCAACTCTCCACAGGCTCCGCTCCTGGGCCGGGCATAAGGTAAGCCCCGGTAATTCCAGGATGTCGGGGCTGGGGGTGCCGGTCAGGCTGAAGGAGGTGTCGGTAGGATGAGGAGATAAACAGTCACCAAAAAATAAAAGTGCTCTCTTGAAATCTATTCTGGCCATAGTGCCACATTTGGGAGACACTGTGGTTCGGGATGTCACTGAAGCTATCAAACTGGCCATAGAAGCTACTAAATACCGGTTCCATATGGCCGTGGATAATAATGACACAGCCTCGAGAGTCTTGGCACAGGCCATTTCTCTCAGGCATTGTGCCTGGCTAAGGACTACCAATCTCTCACAAGTCACCCAATCACAAGCTATGGACTTTCACTGTAGGAAAAATTCCCTCTTTGGGCATCAAACTGAGGCTTACATGAAAAAGATAGATGAATACAAGACTACTTACATGAGTAGTGCAGCCAAAGAAAAGCCTTTTACCTCCCCAAAACCCCAAAATGGGTTGTAGAGGCAGGGGTTACTTTCCCAGGGCATTCTACCCCATGCCAGTGCCTATGGATTATTACCAGATGAGAGTTTTTTCAGGGGCAGAGGAAGGAGAGGCCAGCGGAAACCCAGCTCCACTGCTGTCCTTGCTTCTCAAGCCAAACAATAGTCCTCCTGACTACTTTCTGGATGCCTCCCCTTTCCCATTAGGGGCAGACTCTCCCACTACCTCACCAATGGCAGCTCATCACCACAAACAAATAGGTGCTGGAGGTGGTGGGTCAGGGCCTATCTCTTCAGTTCAAAAAATTCCCATTTTCAACACCCCAAACTTTCAAAACCTCGAGCCCAACAGAAAAACTGCTGTTGGAATTAAAGGTGAAAAACGTTTTGGGAGCGAAAACTATGGAAAGAGTGCCCTTCCCCAATCAGGAAAAGGCCTCAACTCCAGGTACTTCCTCACCCTGAAGAAAAACAGGGAGTGGCGACCTATTCTGGACTTAAGGTACCTGAACAATCATTTGCTGAAACCAAAGTTCAGAATGGTAGCCATAAATTAAAAATTAAGTTTAAAATTATATGTAATAAACTCCGGGTTGCCCCTGAAAAAGGGACCCTCGGGGCCCAGTGGGCTTAACTGGTTAACAAAATTTAATAAATAATAAATCAGGTCATCCATTCTCTAGAGCAGGGAGACTAGCAAGTCTCTCTAGACCTGAAGGTCACCTATTTCCATATCCCACTCAGGCGGTCCCACAGGAAATTTCTCAGATTCCAGCTGCCATCAGGCCACTACCAGTTTGCAACCCTGCCATTTGGACTCACATCAGCTCCCAGAGTCTTCACAAAGTGCCTGGCAGTGGTTGCAGCACATCTCAGAAGACATTTCTGTTTTTCCCTACCTGGGCAACTGGCTGATCATGGCCAAGTCATCACAGGCAGTATCAGAAGCCCTGCACTGCATAAAACACAGCCTGCAGTCTTTGGGTTTCATCATCAACAAAGAGAAACCCCACTTTCAGCCTGCCCAAATTTTGGACTTCATAGGGGCAGAGCTCAGCACACTGCAGGGGAATGCCTTCCTTCCTGCAGACAGAGTTCAGAATTTCCTCAGCCTGGTAAATTCCTTCACCGTGGGCCATCCAAGGCCGGCCAGGCACTTTCTCAGGCTCCTAGGTCACACGGCCTCAATGACCACAGTAGTCCCAGGTGCTAGATTTCAAATGAGGGACATTCAGTATTACCTCAGGTCTCACTGGTCCCAAGGAAAGGACTCTTTTTTCAAAACTGGTGCCAGTCACAAGAACCCTGCTACAGGCTCTGGACTGGTGGAAGGAAACAGAAAACCTCAGAGAAGGGGTTTGCTTCTGGATCAAGCAACCATCCCAGGTGTTGACAACAGATGCCTCCCTCCTAGATTGGGGTGCCCACCTAGGGAACCGATCCATAAGTGGCACATGGACACCCAAAGAATCCACATAGCACATCAATCTTCTGGAACTCAGAGCAGTGTACTTGGCCATCAAGGCCTTCACCCCACAGCTCAGAGGGCATGCGGTCCAGATAAGAATAGACAATACCACTGCTATGTTCTATATCAATAAGCAAGGGGGCACAAGGTTAATCAAACTATGCGTAGAGGCAATGAGGATTTGGTCCTTGGCATCATCCCTGGACATGACTCTTGTTGGCCATACATCTTCTGGGAAAAGACAGTGCCCCAGCAAATGCCCTGAGTCGCATCAGTCAGGGCCACCACGAGTGGACCCTGAACAAGCAAGGCCTTGCCACAGTTTTCAGAAGGTGGGGGGTCCCAGAGCTGGATCTCTTTGTGTCCAGCCTCAACCACCAGCTTCCATAGTCCTGTTGCAGGCCCCCAGCATTGGGGGCCATCCCAGTAGATACTCTGGCACTGAACTGGACAGGGAGGTTCCTATACGCCTTTCCTCCCTTCCCTCTGATTTACAGGTGTAACCCCTAGATGGCGCTATCCCAGGGGCTACTACCCCTGCCTGATTTGCCACTAACAGGTTGAGGGGCCTGGATCCAATGGCGGGTGCCTCCACCCAGAGGTCAGGGTTTGCAATAGTTAAACTAACTTGGTCACAGCCCTCTGGGACACTGCAACCCCCCTTTCTTCCACTAGTGGCCCACAATATATCAGATTACCTTCACAGTATACACTTACCCCCAGGTCTGGTTCCGGCACTGGGACCTCCTGTGAAATGAGATACAGTGCAACAATCACAGTACAGTACTTTAACATAGACAAATACCTCAGGCAGTATAACTTTGCTGAAACAAGCAGCTCTGATTTATTTAGGGGATATAACAAGGACAGGAAATCAGGTTAATTAGCTTATCACTCTAATAATCTACCTATGGCTCTGTGCACAGGCCTATCCCTATCAGTTACTGTCCCTGGGTACCCAAGCCCTAGTGGCTAGTCCAAACCGTGGCAGCTGGTAGGGGCCCTTTCACACGAGAAAGGAGAATTAAACAGTCAGCAGTACAGTAATTCCATTTGGATTTAATGTGGCAATTCAACAGGGGCGACCCTGAATTAGTACTCACGACCTCCAAATAAGATAGGGTCCTTCAATGTCAGCAGGGCTCACTTGAGGTACACAAACCTCTTCACACATCCATATAAAAGAAGCACTATACCAGGCAGGCTGCATCTGTATCCCGATCGCAATTACTGCACAATACCGGGAGAACACACAGCAGATTCAGTTCCTGACAGACCGAGTGCAATTTTCAGCAATTCCTCCAGTCTTCTACAGGGTGAGCCTGGTTTCTACTCTTCAGAGATCCTTTGATTCTTTTCACAGGACGGATTCAGTCCTAACAAGCTGTTACACAAGCTGCAGACCGAACCTGGGCCTTACACCGTTTTGACTAAAACTGCACTGAAAAGCACAGGGCTCCTTCCTTCTTCACTGCCAAAGCTCAACTGAAACTCCAACCGACAAAACCGGCACTTCCTTTGAGTTCCTCCCAGTTCTTGACTGGATTGGCTGTCACTCACAATAGACTGCTGCTGTTGGTCCAAAAGGCACTGAAGTCTAAACTACATCTCCCAGAGTCACTGCCCATACAATCCTCTTGTGGCTGGCTCAGATTATGAGTCAAGTTCTGATTCGTCCAAGGCACCATTTTAGAGCTAGCTTACCCCACACTGATTGGTCCAGTTCAGCAGTTCAAAACTAGAATGGGGAACTAGCAGACACAGTTCTGACTGCAAAGAAAGCAGGTTAGACAAACTGTAATTTCATTATTACTCTAAATAATTTCTGGCAAACAGTTACATCTTTCAGATAGGTTCCTTTGCACTCCTAGTGACTGCAAAATGAAGTGAATTGGCAGCAGCTCGAGTGGTACTCAGAGAAGCACACAGTCCCCCCATACAAACTAATTATGTCTGCAAGCAGACAGCTCTTAAAGAGACAGTACCAGAGGCTCTAAAAACACTCACTGATAAATGGCTTAAATGCCAAACACCATTCAGGCTTGGAGCATTCAAGCAAGCTCCTGGAAGTCTTTTGGGAACCCCCATTTGCAGGGGGGTTACACAGGGTACATCTCAAACTCAGAGATCAATCGGCTACCATGGTTCTAGTGGCCCCAGATTGGGCGAGGCAACCCTGGTATTCCCTGCTCCTCACCCTGTCAGTCAGGAAGCCCATCAGACTGCCAGCTACCCACAGTTTACTGACTCTTCCCCAGACAGGGGTAGCATACCCCAGCATCCAGTCTCTTCACCGCTAGGCCTGGTACTTGAGGAGTCAGAGTTCTCTGAGTCCCAGTACTCCGAACAGGTCCTGAAAATTCTGAGAATGGCCAGAAAAACTAGCACTAGGTAGACTTATGCATCCAAGTGGAAGAGGTTTTCCCTATGGTGCAAGAATAAGGAGACATATCATTTGCAGGTCAATCCTCCTATCCTTTTGGACTATTTGATTCACCTCCAGACAGAAGGCCTTAAGGCTTCATCCCTGAAAGTGCATTTGGCAGTCATTTCGGCTTATCTTTCAACTGGGAAAGAGAAATCCGTCATTTCGTAAAGCATTTTCAAAACGTTTTTCAAAGGCCTTCTGCACCTTCAGCCTCCACTAAGGAAGCCGGTCCCTCCTTTGGACTTGAACCTCTGCATAGTCCAGCTCATGGAACCTCCCTTCAAGCCCATAGCTACTGCCCACCTGAAGTATGTCACTTGGAAGACTGTCTTCCTGATTGCCACTACTTCTGCCAGAAGGATTTCAGAGCTGCAAGCTCTGTGCACTGAGCCTAACTACATAATTGCCCACAAGGACAAAGTAGCACCTGATACATCGAATGGGAAGAACACCCCTCCCCCCTCCGCTAATGATCAAACAGGAGTTCAGCATGTTTGTAGTTCATTTGTATCACCAGGTAAGGAAAAAGGTCTGGCTTCCCATACGACGCACAGAGGAATTACCAGACCTTGCCCAACAACTAACACACCGAAATCTGGCCAATAGAAAATCATGTACACAAATGCTCGTAGTCTGGGAAACAAGATCCCGGACCTGCAGGCAACAATGATAAAAGCTAAACTGGACATAGTAGCCATTAGCGAGACATGGTTCACCAGTAACCACACTTGGGAGACTTCAGTACCCAGCTATGTACTGTTCAGAAGAGACCGAGGTGCAAAAAGGAGGGGTGGAGTGGCCCTTTATGTCAATGAAAATATCAAAGCTACAGAAATTCAGAATACACATAAGGAGCCAGAAGAACTGTGGGTCACCCTGGAAACAGGAAATGGGACAGCCATACGAACTGGAGTTGTCTACAGGCCTCCAGACCAGGGGGAAGACATAGACACATTACTGTTAGAAGATATATAAAACATGACAGCTAAAGGAGAGGTTCTGATAGTGGGAGACTTCAACATGCCAAATACCGATTGGTCAATACCAATGGGAACATCTGCCAGAACTAGACACATAGTAGATTCCCTGTAGGGGGAGGGCCTCAAGCAACCGGTACAACAGCCCACAAGAGACGGGGTGATCCTAGGTCTAGTACTGACTAATGGGGAAATAATCACAGATCTCCAGGTAGAAGGTCACCTGGGTGCCAGTGACTATCACATGGTATGGTTCAATTTGGCCACTGGAACTAAATCATCCCATTCCAAGGCAAAAATATGGGACTTCAGAGGAGCTGAATTTGATAAGATGGCCAACAGAGTTAAGCTAGCCCTGGCAAGAATAAATACAGGTGTGGGGGTACAGGCAAAGTGGGCAAGCATTAAGGATGCAGTACTTGAAGCAACATCCCATTGTGTTAAAGAGAAAAGCAAGAGCAAAATAAGAAGGAAACCTCTTTGGTTCTCAAAAACAGTAGCAGAAAAGGTCAGAGCCAAAAGGCTGGCCTTCAGGAAATATAAGGGAACGCAGTGGGACGAAGGGATAGGGAGGCATACCAAACTTCCCTAAGGGAAGCAAGGAAGGCAGTAAGGCAGGCAAAGGCCCAAATCGAGGAAACACTAGTACGAACAGTAAAAGAAGGTGGCAAAACTTTCTATAGATGCATTAGTGAAAGGAGAAAGTCAAGAGGGGGTATTTCTAAGATCAAAGGGGGATAAGGGGGAGTGTGAGGAGGAGAAGGACCAAGGAAAAGCATCTGTCCTAAATAGATACTTCTGCTCAGTATTTACTAAGGAGAAGGCAGGGCAGGGCCCACAGCTCAGCACCATGGACACCAGGGGGGAGGTGTGCACTAGTCCTTTCACAAAAGAAAGGGTCCTACAAGAGCTCGCTAAGCTCAGAGTGGACAAGGCAATGGGACCCGATGGCATACATCCCAGGGTACTAAAGGAGCTAAGGGTGGAACTAGCAGAGCCATTAGCAGAACTCTTCAGTAAGTCTCCGAGCACAGGAGAGGTCACAGTGGAGAAGGGCTCATGTGATCCCACTCCACAAGAGTGGTAGCAGGGAGGAGGTAGTGAACTACAGATCAGTCAGTCTTACCTCAGTAGTGGGCAAGATTATGGAGGCACTCCTTAAGGAAAGGATAGTGCAACACCTGGAATACATGGGAGGACAGGATCCAAGACAGCATGGGTTTACAAAAGGAAGGTCCTGTCAAACTAATCTCATAGATTTCTTTGACTGGGTAACCAGAGTGGTGGACCAAGGGGGAGCAGTTGATGTCGCCTACCTTGACTTCAGCAAAGCTTTCAATACTGTTACACATAGAAGATTGATTAATAAAATGGGTAGGCTCGGGGTGGGTCAGAAGTTGGTCAACTGGGTGGCAAACTGGTTGGCGGGCAGAAAACAGATAGTGGTGGTAAACAGCATACAGTCAGAAGAGATGCAGGTCACAAGTGGGGTACCTCAGGGATCAGTCCTGGGGCCAGTCCTTTTCAATATCTTTATCAGTGACATTGCAGATGGACTGGAGGGTAAGGTTTGTCTGTTTGCAGATGACACCAAGATCTGCAACAGAGTAGATGATCCAGATCAATCAATCAATCAAAGTCTTTATTTAACCAGGCGATCACCTGAATGGGGTGGGCAGAATAGAAGAGATCTGAATAAACTGGCAAAATGGTCAGAAGAGTGGCAAATGGGGTTTAACGCAAAGAAGTGCAAGATCATGCACATAAGGAAGAGAAACACTGAGGCCACCTATAGGTTGGGAGGGGAGTTGCTGGCAATCACAAGGAAAGAAAGAGACTTGGGCATCATCATCACAGATGACCTGAAATCATCCAAGCAGACCACTAAAGCAGTAGAGAAGGCTAGAGGGATATTGGGGTTTATTAGTAGGGGCATCACAAGTTGTAGGAAGGAGGTAATAATCCCTCTTTACAAGACACTGGTTAGGCCCCATCTGGAGTACTGCGTGCAGTACTGGAGGCCGCACCTGCACAAGGACATTAACAAACTGGAGGCAGTCCAGAGAAGGGCAACCAAAATGGTGCAGGGACTGCACCAGAAAACATGTGAGGACAGATTAACGGAGCTCAATATGCATACCCTGGAGCAAAGGAGGGAGAGAGGTGATATGATTGAAACATTCTAATATCTTATGGGCTTTAACAGGGTGAAAGAGTCTAACATGTTTCAATATAAGAAAAATAGCAGGACAAGAGGACACAGCTTGAGAGTAGAGGGAGGCCGATTAAGGGGTAATGTGAGGAAGTTCTTTTTCACAGAAAGGGTGGTGGATGCATGAAACGGCCTACTTCAGGAAGTGTTGGGTATGAATACAGTGCAGGGCTTCAGACAGGCATGGGATAGGCATAAGGGGGCAATAAAGATGAGTATGAATAAATAGGCCATTGACAGAGTACAGGCCTATGGCACATTCACAAGGTAGAAAAGCAGACTGGATGGGCCTTGAGGTCCTTATCTGCCATCAACGTCTAAGCTTCTGTGTTTCTATAGTACTTAGAACAAGCAGAACATTTCTGCCTAAGGTGATCTCTCAGTTGAACCTCAACCACTCTAGCACTCTGCCTGTCTTCTTCACAGATAAATCCACTACAGGTGAATGAAAACTTCTCAGTCTGGATGTGAAAAGGGCTCTCTCCCACTACCTAGGGCATACTAAGCAGTTCAGAAAGTCCCATACTCAGCTTTTTCTCATCTATGGTGAGGTAGACTGAAGAAAGCTGGCTACCATGCGAACCATATCCCACTGGATTGTCTCCCGTTTCCAGTTCTGTTACAGTAAAGCTGGCAAACAATCCCCACAGGGCCTCAGGGCCCACTCCACCAGGGTTACTGCCAGCACAGAGCAGCTGCAAGAGATATCCCCTTGCTTGACATGTGCAAAGCAGCCACATGGAAAACTGTACACACATTCACAAAGCACTACTGCTTGAATGTTCAGTCCGGATCAGATGCCAGATCTGGCACAGCTGCGCTGCAGAGCCTTTTTCCTAAGTAGGTTTCTGGGCCCGCCTGCCAACTGTGCTGCTTTGTAGTTTGCTCCTGTCAATAGATGCTGAAGAATTCCTGGGGTGAGAAGAAAAAAATTACTCACCGTAGTAATGTTGTTTCTTTCAAAGTATTCTTCAGCTTTACTGACACTCTCACCCATCCTCCCCTGCAAAACCTGACTAAGGGTGGCTCTGTACTTTTTTGTCTTTAGCCAAATTTGTCTAGTTCAATTTTGTATCCTTTAGTGATCTGTTCACTACTGTAGTGGTTTGGATTTTGCAGTGGTTACATCTACCTAGTTTTTTCTTATTTATTTTTATGTTTGCTTGCACGCATGTGCAAGAAACATAGTGCCATCATCGGAGTTTTCGGAAGTGTGTCAGCCCTCTTCCAATTCAGTCACTGTGTTTGCAGGCACGGCCGCAGTTCTCCAATGCCTGCTGGAGCTGTCTATGACAGCTCCAAAATGCAGTGGCATACAGTTGAAAGGGGGAGCTATGCTTCAATGAGCAGCGATCAGATATTGCCTGCTCATGCGTGCTCCCCCTACACACACACACACACACGCTGCTGCTGCTGCTCCCTCCAACGCACACACTGTATAGCTGACATGTGCTGCACCCCCCCCGAAACACAGTTTCATATGCCACGCTGGGTGCCCACCCCAGCGTGGCTACGTCGTGTAGACGGGGTGCCCAATCCCCGTCGTCTCCACTGTGTCTCCCCCAAGTACAGGGTGCCGCAACAGATGCCATGGGCCGACTAGGTGCCCAATCCCATCGGCTCCATGCCCCCCAGCCGTCCATCTGCCATGCTGGGAGCCCACCCCAGCGTGGCAAACATCCCGTGTCATCTTTTAAAACAAAAAAAACCTGTAAAGAAAAAAATGGTCCCTCGCAGTCTCCCTGCACCCCCCCACAACCCGCATCCACTCACTGCGCACCCTGCCTCCCCACACACCTCCCTCACCCCATACTTACCTCCGGAGTCCGGCACAACGATCTTCGGTGGACCGGGAACACGTCTGCACTCTTCAAAGCCGACCGCTAACTGAGGAAATGCCGGTAAGAGGGACTTTGTTGCATATCTCAGGCATTTTTTGGAATTTTTGCAGCAAATTTTCAACATGGGGTTTTTGGGACCCCTCCTCATGAATTCTTGCACTGTCATGATGTTACTCGGGTTCAAGGGTGATTTCGCAGCCACTTGTGTGAAATCACCTTTCCGAAGGATTAACGAACGACACTGCCAGTGTTCATAAGGTGGGATCTCAAAAGCCTATTTTGAAAATTTGGTGGAAATCCTAAAATGACTGTTTCTGGCGTTGCATTGCGAGTTCTACGGACGCTTCGTAAGTTCATGAATTTTCAATATTTTCACCAGATTTACAACATTGCTATTTTACCACACCTCCTTATAGAGCAGTACAGTTGTACATTTTTCACATCTCACCCAAAACGTGTTTCCGCCCATGTGTACAGTGGCGCAATGGTGTGCTAAATCAATGTACAGGACATATTAAGAAAATCACAGTGACACTGTTCATGAGCAGATGTCTTAAAATGGCTATGCTGAAAATTGGTGAACAAATTCCTAAAATGACTGTTTTGACGGCATGTGCAGAGTTCCTATACACGCTCGTAAGTTCGCAAATTTTCTATATTTTCACTCCAGATTTTCAACATTGCCATTTTACCACACCTCCTTATGAGCAGTACAGTTGTCATTTTTCACATCTCGCCCACAACGTGTTTCTGCCCATGTAGTGCACAATGGCGCAGTCGGTGAGCGAAATGAATGTATTGCACACATTAAGAAAGTCACAATGACACTGTTCATGAGCAGAGGTGTTAAAATGGCTATGTTGAAAATTTGGTGAAAAAAATTCCCCAAAATGACTGTTTTAGGAGCGCACGTTGCGCAATTCCTACGCACACTGGCAAGTTTGCAAATTTGTAATATTTGCACACCAGATTTTCAACAGTGCCATTTTACTGCACTTCCTTATGAGCAGTACAGCTACCATTTTTCACATCTCGCCCAAAATGTGTTTCTGCACATGTAGCGCACAATGGTACAGTCGGTGTGTGAAAACAATGTTTGGGACAGATTAAGAAAATCACATTGACACTGGTCATGAGCAGAGGTCTTAAAATGGCTATGTTGAAAATTTGGTGACAAAACTCCATAAAATGACTGTGTGATTATAAAATGGTTATTTTTTTTTTTTATTTGTATTAATATTTGTAACCTTAAAAAATATTACTGAAGAAAAACTGAAATCATTGTGTTACTTTGAGATGAAATAGTCCTTCCGCCTACTAGGTGATGACATCATTGTCTTCTGACACATTGACATTTCTACTGTTGTTGCCCCCCCCCCCCAAAACCTCAGGTCCTGATCAACAGAACAAGTGTGGTTAAGAGAGGAAGTAACAGGTTCTCCCCGACAGGTTGCACCACTTTTGCAATAAAAAAAAAAAGGAATAAGGGATGCAGATTTGTTTTTGTTGTTTTAGTTAAATGTACTGGGAGGGAAGCGCAGTTTACCATGAGAGGGCAGCCCATTCTGGTCTATTTCCAGTTTCGTGGGGCAGCAAGCTTCAGTCTCACCAAACTAGAAGAATGCTTTATGCATGATAAAAGCTGGCACGCTGCTCCTTTCCAATTTTTACTTCTAGCAGAGACGAGGTTTCGAGTGGGACTGTCAGCATGACATTCACTCCCTCGCTTACCGAGACTAAAAACAATAGCGGCCGTTAAAAAATGAACGTTCCACTGACACATCTGAACATTCCATTTGGGTGCACTGATTTATTTGCCTGCTCTTTTTTTTCCTTATGTGTAATACCTATTTGACACTTCCTCTCTGGCCAATCACGTTGCTTCTTTTGACATGCCCATTTTTTAAGTGAAAACAATGTTTGGGACAGATTAAGAAAATCACAGTGACACTGGTCATGAGCAGAGGTCTTAAAATGGCTATGTTGAAAATTTGGTGACAAAACTCCATAAAATGACTGTGTTACGAGTGAGCATTGCGCAGTTTCCACGCACCCTCGTAAGTTCATGAATTTGTAATATTTTCAGTCCAGATTTTCACCAGTGGCATTTTCCACACCTCCTTATGAACAGTACAGCTGTCATTTTCCACAACATGGCCAAAATGTGTTTTCACACTTTCAGCACAGAAATGCGTGGTCGCTGTGGGAAATCATTGTTTGGGACAGATAAAGAAAATCACGCTGCCACTGTTCATGATCGGAGGTCCCAAAATGCCTGTGTTAACAATCTGCTGTAAAAAAATCCCCAAACTAGTTACATGCAGTTATGCGTTACTAGATTTCTCACAGCATGCTCGTGGCTTCTCCAGTTTTTTTAAGATTTTCACAGCAGATTTTCAACATTGCCATTTTTTACACCTCCCATGAACAGTACTGCTGTCATTTTTCACATCCTGTTCGGAATGTGTTTTTGCACCTGTGGTGCCAAATGCCATAGTCGCTGTGCAAAAGCAGTTTTCGGCTAACAAACTGATATTGCCACTGTTCATGAGGTGGGGGGTCACAAAACAAAATGTTGAAAATTTTGAGTGAAAATACCAACGCATGCCTGAGGCGTTAGGGTTTCCGACCATAACACCCCACCCTGTAGAGAATGACAGGCATCAGGGGTGTGACTTGGGATTCTTGCCTGTCATGCTCATACCATTCCACCCCCACCCACACCCTGCAGCCAGTGAGAGGCATCAAGGTGTGCCTCGGACTCCACGGGCCCAAACTTCACCCCATTCTCCTATACTGCACCCATCTCGCCGTATTTCCTGATGGAATGAGGTGCGCATAAGGGCCAAAGACCCCAAGGCACACCATGACACTTGTCAGTGTCTGCAGGGTAGGTTGTGGTGAAATGGCGTGGTCGTTATGCCTGACAACCCAAAGGCACACCCCAATGCCTATCACTCTCTGCAGGGTAGTGGTGGGGTTGGCTTCAGTTCAATACTTCGCTGCCATTCCTATTATGCAGCTCTGTAACTTCTACACTACCAGTGCCAGCAAGCAAACATTTGGCATTGACAAATGCTTGTTTGTTCTAGCTTTTCCTAGTTGGGCACAGTTTTTGACCTTTTTTCAGTGTTGAAAGAGTTCTAAAGCCCCTCAGGCTGACTGCAGGCAGCACTCTCCTTTTCTCTCTCCTGATTGGCCAATATACTGTGCTCATTTACATTGACTCCTTCTCTCCGGGGCAGCTGAACCCAGCTGGCATTCTGCTTCTGTCAATAATGCTGAAGAATACCTTGGAAGAAACAACATTACTACAGTGAGTAATTTTCTCTTGTCATCCCTACATGGCCTTGGCCATTTATGGAGGTATCCAGGAACATCTGGCTCCATCCCCTTGCCCCTTCTCTAGCCCCTAAGGATGTCCAGTGCAGGTGTTGCACTTACTCGGGGTCTCCAGGCTCTATCCCACCTCCGGAATTCTGGTGCTGCAGACCCCTTCTGGGTCTAGGTGCCCTTTGCATGACCACCTTCCTGACACCCGTTGGGCATAGATCAGTGCTTGGGGCAGGAGAATTTTTGTGGTGGTGCGCACCATGGTGTGCATTTCTGCACATCAGGCACATCAGGTAGCTAATTACAACCACCTGTGGTCGATGCTGAGTCATCTCTTAGCATCCATGCCAGATTTTGAGGCAGCCAAGTAGGCCATTAGCCTTTCTGCCAAAGGGCCTGGTGCTGGTGAGGCACCCAGCGAAGGCATCTTATGATGCCAGTGAGGTAGCTTCCAGGCTGGTTAGAACTGCAGTCTACGTTCAGTGGATGGCATGGCTTCACCTTTCTCAGTAGCAACCCTGGCTCAGTGTAGGGTGCTCACCATACACTACCAGGGGCTCATTTCTTCTCTCGCAGGGTCAGGCATGCGTTGTCAGGGAGCCATTCTGTTCCCGGGCCATTGGAGCCTTCATCTGACCCTGACCAGTCTCAAGTCCTGCTGGGCCTGTAAGGAGTCCCTGCCCTCCTGTGGTTATCACCCGCAGAGGACTGAGGGAAGTTTAGGTTTTTCCCTCTGGGTGAGCCAACTCCTCCCCTGTTTTGGGAAACGTTCGGTACTCTGGCCCGTAAGTGGGAATGAATGGTGAAGACTAATTCTTGGAAGATATGAAAACTACATACTCATGGTACTTGTTGATCTTCCAGAATGTATTCACCATTTATTCACATGCCCGCCCACCATCCCTTGCTCATGTAACAGTCAGGGCCTCTGAGCAACTCTCCCTGTGATGTGGGCACATGGCATTTTCTTTCTACTCTTGCAGAGTTGGAGGGGTGGTTCTGTCTCTGCCTTGTGGAACTGGGCTGTCTTACCCTTTCCACTGTTCTGGTTTTTAGCTTGTTCAAAAAAAAAAAAAATAGGGATAGTGTTTTTCCCCCTTTTCAAAAACAAAAAAAGAGAAAGGAAAGCTTTTCTAAAATAAGTAAAACGTTTTTATATATTTTCTGCCTTCCACTCGCTTCCCCTCCTAGGAGTTAATTAGTGCCCCCTAAAGCTGTGGTCCTTAGTCTCCACCTTGCGGATATCTCTGGCCTCAGCATAGTCTTGCTACAAGGCACAACCTTCATTTCTGATGCTAAGGAGAGGAAAATGCTAGGGAATTTTTGGCATTATGTTTCTATATACTCAGCCTGTCAAGCTGCTTTCTGCCTCACACTCAGGTGTTGCATCTTCACTTTCCTTTATTCTTTATCTTCACCCTCTGGACTGGCAAGACGAAGGTTGCAGTGCTGTTGGTCTTCTCCAACCTCTCTGCTATCTTTATGGATTTTGTTTTAAGCCTAGATTCTTGTCCTCCGTGAGCACAAGACCTCACCCCTACATTGGCTTGTGCCATCCTATCTTTAAGATTCCCTTGGATCCCTGTGTAGACCAGCCAGAGCTATATGCCATGGTTGTTGCCCTCCCTCCACCTTCCTGCCCAGGTAGTTAGTGGGCTCTGGCTCTTACACCCACTACCCGTGTGCCACTTAGGCCCATCCCTTAGTTTCTTTAAGTTGGCAGATGGGTTATATTACTTTTATGATATTTATATCCTGTATCCTTTTCCTACCCCTTTGGGCTGGGAGTCTATAGTCTCCTCTGTCTTTTTTCTCTCCCACTAATTTCTATCCTGGCAAACAGAACTGAGGAAGGGAAGGGGCTAGCATCAGATCTTCCTGGACATAAAGTCTCCACCACTCATTCACACTAATGGGTGTTCGCCAGAGGAGCTAGGACCCAGCGGGAGCCAACTTTTTCAAGAGGGTTGGTGCCTGAGATGGAGCTGCAAGGAAGCAGCACTACGAGCCCCGGCTTGTGCGGTAATGACTACCTCGGCATCAACCCTCCAACTGCCTCAGTTCCTTTTTTCCCCGCCGTTGAGTGCGCTACCATTGACGACGTCGCTCACCCGCCAGGAGTTAAACTTCACTAGCAGCAATAGTTCAGTTTGTTATTTGTAGTTTTATTTCGAAGTACTGATTATATTCTATATATTTAAATTATACATCAAGAAGTCTTCAGCCTCCATTGACGGAGTCGACCATGAGCGGTCAGGTGACAGTAGGGAGACTTCGTATGAAAGCTGTTAAGTCAGCCAGGCTGGATCCGGTCCGCCGCCGTCCAGGGGGGGGGGGGGTCCGACAACGAATGGTCCAATGCTCAGGGGGATGGGCGGTTCCCTCGAAAGCATAAAAGGAAACAGTCCCATTCTCGGCGTCATTCGGCCTCGAGTTCCTCTTTGACGCATAGGTCAAAGAGAAAAAGGCATCACTCGAGGTTGCCCCCTGGTATGTCTGCACATAGACGGTCAGTTGTTGGGGGAAGGCACCAGTCTCCACCTCTGTTGGAGTTGCCGGTCTCTGTCTCCGATGGCCAACCTCTTCGACATTGGAGCCCCACTCCACCTTTCCAGGGAGCTTCCAATGAGCAGTTTCACCAGTGGGCTGCTCTTATGGAGCAGTGGGCTTGGAGGTTGGTCCAGTTGCCCAAACTGGTCAGTCTGACGCTGGTCCTTTCAGCCCATTTGGATCTAGGGGAACAGGTAGGATGGTTGGGCCTTCCTAGTCACACCACAGTTTTTTCGGTGCCTTCGACTCCACGCTCTGGTGTCTATCCCCCTCACATGGCTGCAGCGTAGGGGTCCACACCGATGCCTCTATCTCCTGCCATTTTTTCCTCTTTTTCATCAAATCACAGTTTTTTTTGTTCGGCGTGTGCATGGTGCTGCAGACTGTGCACAGGCGCCAAGCGTGGCTGGCTGGCTTGCTCTCAGTGCCATGTGGGTGCTCTGTCGATTGCCATGTGAGGTGCCGGGGGTTCTGTCGGTGCCACACATATTGTCGTCGCCGTCCTCAGTGCCATGCACGCAGTCGGTGCTGTCCATGGCAACGTGTGAGCTGTCGGTGCCATGTGGGGCACCACTTCGGCAGGCGCCTCCCTTCTTTTCTTGGCACCAGGGGTTAGTGCGGTGCTGACCGACCTTTGGGGGTCTTCGACTCCGATTCTTTCCTCCTAATTTTCACTCCTTTTCTGTCTATGCAGTCCCCCTGGACTGTCAGGAGATGATTTTGAGCCTGACCCAGATCTTCATCTGGGTGATGATGTTGATGATACTGCCCTCGGAGCAAGAATCAATCCTTCTGCAGAGCCTGTGGTGGAAGATCTATCCTTTAGTCTCTGCTGAAAAAATTTAAACTCTACCCTTTCTCTCCAAGCTTCAGAGATTGATCCTGGGAAGCTTTTACGACTCCAATATCTTCATGTCCCTGAGATCCCTATGGATTTAACCCCTCCGGTACAGCCCTCTTTCGAGACTCTCTCTCAAATGGTGTGGCAGAATCTGGCTCTCATTCCTTTTGTGACTAAGTCCATCGATAGGAAGTATGCGTTCTCCCAAGGCTCATCCTGTTTTGGTCTCACAAGCCTTTGCTGATGCCATTGTGATCTTGGCAGAGAATGATAAGGTTGTCCTTCCTCAAGGATCTGCGACCCGGCCATTAAACAAAGAATCTCGTAAGACAGACTCCTTAGGTAAGAGAGTCTTTGCTGTCTCAACCCTGGGCATGTGCATTTCCACCTATCAGGGCTATTTTTCTCAATATGAGTATGTACTTTGGCATTCCCTCCAAGAAATGGTGGCAGCTTTACCTGAATTGGAAGCTAGCTCGGAGTTGCTTCACACCATAACTAGGGGTATCGAATCCAATAACCAACAGGTTAAAGCTGCAATGGATGCCTACGATACCACCTCCCGGGTGGCGCCGGCTGGCATCTGCACTCGCCGCCACTCTTGCTACATACTTTGGGCTTCACGAATGACACTCAGCAGTGAGTTATGGCTTTACCCTTTGATGGTATGTATCTGTTCGGGCCTCAGGTGGAGCAAGCTCTGGAGGCCACGAAGAAGACTAGGTCAGCCATTAAGACGGCCAGACCTACACCCACTCCCTCCAGAGGAAGTGTGAACAAACATCAGTTTCACAACCATCAGTCCTTTTGAGGCAACGCAGGGGAGGTTTTAATAAAAACCACAACCCTCAGCCACAGAAGAAAGCGCAACAGAAGACACAAGACCCCAAAGTGCCTAGTGTCACCTTCTAAGTTTCTGGCCCAAGTTCCACCTCAGCTGTCTGAGGGGGACTCCTCCTCAGCAGTGGGAGGACATCTGACTCAGTTCTACAATCAGTGGAAATCTATAACATCAGGCAAATGGATCCTCGGTACTCTCTCAGTCTTTCGGAAACCCCTGTGGATCATCCTCCTAAATGACAGCCCAGGCTGTCGATGGTTCGGTCAGTCATTCTTGCTTCCGAGGTACAAGGCCTTCTGAAAAACAGGGCAGTAGAAATAGTTCTGCTGGATCAATGAAACACAGGTTTCTGCTCCCATTACTTTCTGGTTCCAAAGAAAACTGGCAGCATGCGCCAGTTCTGGATCTCAGAAAACTAAACAAGTTCCTTCACAAGAAAAAGTTCAAGATGTTTTCACTAGGTACCCTGCTACCTTTGCTTCATCAACATGATTGGCTAGCCTCCCTGAACATGCAGGATGCCTACCAACATATTTTCATACACCCAAACCACCACAAATACCTAAGGTTCGTGGCATTGGGTCAACACTATCAATTCAGAGTCCTGCCCTTACGGCTATCCTTGGCGCCTCAAGTTTTTACAGAGTGTTGCGCAATTCTCGCGGCGCACCTCAGGAAAATCGGAATACAAGTATTTCCATATCTGAACGACTGGCTCCTAGCAAGTCCCTCCAGGTAACAGACTCTAGAAGCTGTGGCCACAGCCTCAGACTTTCTCCCTTTCATGGGAATCCTGCTGAATCTCAACAAGTTGCAGTTGCAGCCCTCCCAGAAGCTCCTCCTCCTCTTCATAGGAACTCTTCTGGCCACCTCCTGTGTGAAGGCTTTTCTTCCAGAGGACAGAAGGAGTGATATCCTACAGATGGCCTGATACATCAGAAAACGCAGCTTGGTTCGAGCTATCTTGATGCACCGGATGCTGGGCCTCATGGCATTCTCGGTGTTCACATGTACCCTTAGCTCATCTCCATATGAGAACCTCCCAGTGGATGCTCAGTACTCAGTGGTTGCCAACCACTCACCCTCAGTCCTTTCTCATCAAGGTGACAGAACCTCTGAAGAGGTCGCTCACCTGGTGGTCCTAGGAGGACAATCTTCCGGAAAGATATCCCTTTGCTCCTCTGGATCATCAGATCTCAGTTACCACGGACGCATCCCTGATGGGTTGGGAAGCCCATTTTCAATATCTCCACACTCAGGGTACGTGGACTCAGGATGAGTCCCAACTCCACGTAAACATCCTAGAAATGAGAGCCATCCTGTATGCAGTCCGAGCTTTGAAGGACATACTCTGTCAAAAGAACATTCTCCTCCAAACGGACAACAAAGCAGTGATGTACTACATCAACAAACAGGGCAGCGCACACTCTTACCCTTTATGCAGGGAAGTGATGAGAGTGTGGGAGTGGTGCCTGGAACACAAGTTCTTGATTCAGGCGGTTTACCTGCCAGGAGTGCAAAACGAGCTGACAGACCGTCTCAGCAGAACAGAGATGGATCCTCACGTGTGGACCCTCGACGCAACCATTGTTCAGTCACTCTTCAAAGAATGGGGAGCTCCGGACGTGGACCTTTTTGCATCCCCACTCAACACAAAACTGCCTCTCTTCTGCTCCAGAAATCCATAACCTGGTATTTTTTGTCAGGATGCGTTCAGGCTGCAGTGGACAAGACACTTTCTGTACACCTTTCCGCCACTTCCTCTAATTCAGAGAGTACTTCTCAAATTGGAGTCTCAGGGGGGCAGAATTATTCTCATTGCCCCGTTCTGGCCTCTGCAAATATGGTTTCCGCTACTCAACAGTCTATCGGAAACTCCCCTGAAGACGATTCCCCTCCAGATGAACCTTCTGACCCAGGGTCCCGTGTTCCGTCCCAACCTGAGCTCGCTTCATCTTCATGCTTGTCTCCTGAAGAGATTGAGGTGAATAGGTTCAATGTCTCTCATAGAGTTTCTGATATCCTTTTGGCTGCACGCAAGCCAGCCACTAGGAAAACGTGCATAGCCAAATGGAAGCATTTCTCCATCTGGTGTGCAAATCCTCTTGGAATCCTTTTTCCTGCTCACCGAATAAAGTCTTGGAGTACCTCTTAGACTTCTCAAATTTAGGTCTGCAGTACTCTACAGTCAAAGTTCATCTTTGTGCCATTTTGGCGTATCATAAGCTGGTACTTTCCATGTCACTGGCTCAGTTGCCTGTGGTTAAAAGGTTTCTTGGGGTATTCTGCATACTAGACCTCCTATCAGATGCCCAGTTGCAGCCTGGGACATTAATCTTGTGCTAGAAATGCTCACTTGTAAACCTTTCGGGCCTCTAGCTACTTGCGAATTGAAGTTCCTCACTTGGAAAACGGCCTTCCTGGTGGCCATCACCTTGGCCCGTAGAGTTTCTGAAATACATGCATTGGTCACTGACACCCTGTACACTGTATTTCACAGGGACAAAGTGGTTCTTAGGACTCATCCTGAGTTTCTCCCTAAGGTTGTCTCAGAATTCCATCTAAATCAACCTTTAGTCCTTCCTACCTACTTTGCAAATTTCCAGAATGAAGGGGAGTGTACCCTTCATTCACTGGTGATAAGAGAGCATTGTGTTTCTATCTAGACAGAACAAAAGAAATTTGCAAAGCTCAACAACTATTTGTTTCCTTCAGTGAGACCCGGCTGGGTCAACCTGTTGCTATCAGATGCATTTCAGCATGGCTGGTGGCATGCCTTCGCCACTGCTATTCTATGGCACAGGTCAAGTTGGAAGGCAGAGTGTATGCTCACTTTACCAGAGTAGTCGCGGCATCTCTGGCAGAAATCCACAATGTGCCCATCGCAGATATTTTCAATGCTGCTACTTGGAGCTCCGTGATACTTTCGTTAAGCACTGTGCCTTGGATGTCCATGCCAGACAACATCTGTCGTTTGGCAGGACCATTCTTAATGGACTTCTGTCCTAAGTATGTGAGCTCTTTATCTCCTGCTACCCATCTTGGGGGAATTTTTTAGCTCGGTACTCTCCCATTAGTGTGAATGAGCAATGGAGACTTTATGTCTAGAAAGATATGGAAATTACGTACCTACCATAATTCTTGGTCTTCTTGGACAAAGTCTCCACCACTCATTCACACGCCCACCCACCATCCCCCGAGCTCACTTCTCTGTTTTTGGTCTTCACTCCCTCAGTGGCTGAGCTGTGAAGACTTTATTGTTGACCCTTCTTACATGGGTCATTTGTAGTATCTTATGTCTGATTTTTAGGTTAGTCCTTTCTAGTTTAGTTACGCTGCACCTCCTTGGAAAAAAGGTACTGAGGCGGTTGGAGGGTCGACGCCAAAGTAGTCATTACCACATGAGCCGGGGTTCGCGGTGCCACTTCCTCGCGGCTCCATCTTAGGCGCCGGCCCTCTTGAAAAAGTTTGCTCCCGCTGGGTCCTAGTACCTCCGGCGAACTCCCATTAGTGTGAATGAGTGGTGGAGAGTCTGTCCAAGAAGATCAAGAATTATGGCAGGTACGTAATTTCCACTTACTGGCCAAGCCACAAGCACAGCATCTGTACGTCTGCCTTGTGGGTGGTGCCTAGTACTGATGTCTGCTCCCTAGGCTACAAAAAGCTTTGCTCTCACTGGGTCCTGGCAACTCTGGCCTAGACTCATAAGTGAGAATGAATGGTGAAGATATTCTGGAAGATAAACAATTACAATACGTACGTGATTTGCATTTCTGTCAGTATAAGAGAGGCCCACTTGTAGATTATTGTAGTTAGATTTGGTTTCCTGTCTCTATGTTCCCCCTAATTTAATTGTGTTCCCCTCCCCAATGTTGAGGGTTATCTTCCTTCAGGAGGGTCGTGGAGTGGCTGCTTTCACAGCCAATGCCAGTGCCATTCCCTTGTCAGCCAGCAGTATGTAAATACCAGACGTGGCATCCAGGTACAAAAATACAGGACTGAAAACATGAGTGCCCCCTTCCTTTACCTTACACCATTTTGATGTTAGTAAATGCATGCTGTGGTCCAAACCACGTGTCATTGAACTTGGTCCTTCAAGGTGCAGTGTCTGCAAAAAAATCTTCATTCCTGGTTGTTATACTGCAGTAGCAAAGCACCAGGAGACATTTAACTCCCGGGTTATGCCAGAAAATAGACAATGTTGTGGTTTAGTGCACTTGCCCTGTCAACAGAAACTAAAAAAATAAATAACTCAAGGGAGATGTAACACGCACACCTTATCCCTGGGAAAGGAAAACCTGATTCTGTTTTAAGGCATAAGAAATTACAAAAACCAAAGGACTGAAAGTACATCTGGTTTCTGTAGCTTGCATGCCTGCTGCTATATGTTGAGTCTTAGGGGACAGCATGTGTCAGCTGGTTACAACATGGACACTGAGATCTTAGCAAGGACTTCATGAGCAGGTCCCAGTGCCATTGCTTACATCTAAAAAAGAGCCTGTCTGTAGCTTGTACTCAAACCTTTTGGTTGGTTTAAATTGAAGGTGCAATAATTACTGAGGGGTGTAGTGGGAGACCAGGAAAGGGGGGGTGAAGATTCTGATACAAGTAAATTTATGGCTACCTTAAATAAAGTGTAACCCCTAGGTGGCGCTATCCCAATGGATACTACCCCTGCCTGCGTGACTAACTGCAGGTTGAGGGGCCTGAGCTCATGAAAAGAGTGCCTCCACCCAGAGGACAGGGTTCATGGCAGCATGACTGCTCTGGGTACAGCCCTCCAGGACACTGATACCCTCTCTTTCCCCTCTAGTGGCCAAAGCAAGTCTGAGATAACACAATTCCAATGCACAGTTAACCCCTCTTGTAACACACTTAATCCCAGGGCTGGATTAGCTGGAACGGCCCTGGAGACCCCCCTGTAAAACAAGGCCTATAACAGTATACGGCAATATCACAGTCCTTTCTATACAGAGGTGCACTACAACCAGTTTGGATGCAAAAATATTTAGATCTAATTTATTAGAGGGATGAGAACAAGGGAGGGACAGTAATCTAGAGGTTGTTTTAGGATCTGAATGTTCAAACAACATGAGGTCTTGCTGTATTCAGACATAATGCAGTTAGCCCCAGAACTTGAACTGCCCCAGAGAGGAAAGAGTTAACTCTGTGCAGAAGCACAGAACATTGAGCTCGAGCTCGGTTTTCAAACCTCTGTCTGTGGTATTTCTCAGTGTAACCGTCAGATTCGTTACTCCGTCTAACAGTGAAGTCGCTCCGGAGATTTCCTCTGCTCGGTTCGGTAAAAGTAAAGCGTTTGCTTTAAACCGTATAATTTTTTGTTATTTTCGGAATTCCAGCCTCTGTCTATGGTACAGGTAGTGTGTAGATAGGTAGTGACTGTGTTTTATTCTGTGAAAAAGATGGAAATTGTTCTTTTCCTCGGTTTCTTTCCGGTCTGTCCGGTTTGGAACTGACCCATTCTGTTTAAATTTATTTCTGAGATTAGAGTGGTGTTCCGGTACCGATCGATTTCAAAAGAACCAGACGTTTTTGCCGGTTCTTTTAAAAAACCTGTGACATGGTTTGTAACCGATCGGTTATTGTATTACCTGGCTTGAAAGCTGCAATAGGGTAATTTGTTAGGTTGGCCATGTCTGAGAAACCCAAGAAGAAAACCGGTCCCACTGGGTTTCAACACTCACTATACTGAGTGTGGCGAGGCCTTTGCTAAGGCTGACCCCCACCTCATCTGTGTTTATTGTGTGGGGTTTGACAAGCTCAAGTCAGACTGCCAAATCTGTAAAAACTTTCCTAAATCCACTCTAGATAAAAGACTGAGTAGGCTGAAGGAATGGGAGGCCGAGAAGTCCATAGAGCCAGATGGCCAGCCCAGTTTGGTTGTGGCCGAACCTGAGGAGATGCCTACTGACCTAGGCGATACCTCCTCGGGTAAAAGGAGAGCCAATCCCGAGGGGTCGGTTCCATCAAAAAAGAAGCATAAGTCTGCCAGTTCAGATCCGGTATCGCACTCTCCAACTGCGGACGAAATAGCCAAAGCGATTAGCGTTGTTCAATCGCTTAGACCGGTTCCGTCTGAACCGGTACCGCCGGTTAGGCGGTCGGTTCGGTCGGGTCTGTCTCCTCTGGATTATGATCTAGACGCTTTTTATGAGGAGTGGGAGGGAGATGAAGACTATCCCGAGGATGATGATGAGACGAAGACCGGGGGGTCTGGATGTGTCCATTGAACCGGACATCTCCCCAGACAGGCCCTCAGGTGTCTCTCCTCCCAGGCTCTCTGAGTCCCCTTCACATTTTTTGTTCCACAAAAAAGTGGCAGAAACCCTGCAGCTTCCCTTGGTTGAAGCTACAGAGGAGGAGGATGAAGAGCCTGATTTTGTGGAAATGATGGACATCCCAGAGTCCAAAAGGCTGTCTATCCCTCTTCATAAATCCTTGGGGAAACAGACACACAAAATTTTAGAAACTCCTAATTCAATACCTCCAGTGGATAAGAGAATGGGCAGGATGTATTTGTTATCAGGCTCAGCTGCGGAGTTCCTTTATAGTCATTGCAGCCATGTTGGGGTAGTGCAGGCTGCAGCCTGTGACAGTGCTAACATTCCTTTGGCTTCACACACCCCAGATAAGGACTCCAGGAAAGTGGATGCCATGGCCAAAAAACAGTATTTGGCATCCTCTTTGGGACTCAGGCAGGCTACTTATATGGCCTACACAGCCAGGTACCAGAAATCCAGATGGGATACGGTTCTGGAACTGGCTAAACAGGCCCCTCCCCAGCTAGCCAAGGAGCTGGAGGAGGTGGCTGCTGATGGAACTGAGGGATCCAAAATGCAATTTCATGCTGCTGTGGACTCCAATGATGTGGCATCTAGAGTCATGGCTACATCTGTGTCTCTCAGAAGACATGCTTGGCTCAGATGTACTAGCCTTTCACAGGATACCCAGACTAAGGCTATGGATTTTCCTGTAGTAGGTAACTCTCTGTTTGGGGAGCAGACAGAGGCTTACGTGAAGAAAATGGATGAATACAGGACCACGTACAGGAGTGCACAGGCCAAAGAAAGGCAAGCCACTCCACACAAGCAGCAGTCTAGGGGCAGGGGCAGGCCCTTTCAAAGGCCTTTTTACCAAGCCCAGGCCTCCTCTCCCTTCCCACAGAGGGGGTTCTTCAGAGGGAGGGGCAGGAGGGGGATGAGCAGAGCTGCACCCTCCTCCTCTCAGTCTAAGGCTCCTGCCAAACAGACACCCTGATGTGTCAGCCTGGGTCGACTCCCCATTCCCAGTAGGAGGCAGGCTGGCTTACTACTTCCAGGCCTGGAAGTCTGTGACCTCAGACAAGTGGGTCCTGGAAGTAGTAAGCCAGGGACTGGCCCTCAGCTTCAAAAAATTTCCAAAAAAGAGGGCCAAGTCTTTTCCACCTGCATCACTCTTAGAAACTATTGCCCTAGAGGCAGAGGTTTCCTCTCTTCTAGCTCTCAGAGCTATAGAGAAGGTTTCTACTCAGCACAGGGGAAAAGGACTGTATTCCAGGTACTTCCTTACCCCAAAGAAAACAGGGGAGTGGCGACCCATCCTAGACCTAAGGTATTTGAACAAACACATTTCAAAGCCCAAATTCAAAATGGTACCTCTGGGAATAATCCTTCCCTCTCTAAGGCCAGGGGATTGGCTAGCATCTCTGGATCTCAAGGATGCCTACTTCCATATTCCTATCAGGTGCTCCCACAAAAAATACCTCAGGTTCGAGTTGCCTTCAGGCCATTACCAATTCAGAGCTATGCCATTCGGCCTAACATCAACTCCAAGGGTGTTCACAAAGTGCCTTGCAGTAGTGGTGGCTTACCTCAGAAGACAGGGTATCACCATCTTCCCGTATCTGGGTGACTGGCTCTTAGTGGGTCAGTCATCTTTACAGGTCAAGTCAGCTCTTCAAACTACCCAGGACCTACTCAGCTCCTTGGGGTTTCTTCTCAATCTTCCAAAGTCTGTCCTCGAACCAGTTCAACTTCTCACCTTTATAGGCATAGAGTTGGACACTGTACAAGCAAAAGCCTTCCTTCCCCTGTCAAGGGTGAAGACCCTAGTGGATCTCGCTTCCTCCTTTCGACCTCAGGTCTCCCGCCCAGCAAGACAGTTCCTCCAGCTCCTGGGCCACATGGCAGCTTCCACGGCAGTGGTGCAGGGAGCAAGGTTCCAGATGAGGGACATTCAGTTTCATCTAAGGTCTTTTTGGTCTCAAAAGAAGGATTCATTTACCAAACTGATCCCAGTGACTCAGACTCTGGTCCACGCTCTCCAGTGGTGGCTGGACCAGGACAACCTCACACAAGGGGTTCCATTTCTCCCCTCAAGTCCCATCAGTAGTTCTAACTACAGATGCTTCTCTCCTAGGGTGGGGAGCCCACCTGGGAGCCCTGACAGCTCAAGGAGTCTGATCCCCACAAGAGTCTTTCCTTCATATCAATCTCCTGGAACACAGGGCAGTTTTCCTAGCCCTGCAGAGCTTCCCAGATTCAGTCAAGGGCAAGGTGGTCCACGTCAGAACAGACAACACCACCACAATCTGGTACATCAGCAAGCAGGGAGGCACTCAGTCCTCGGCCTTGTGCACAGAAGCCATGAAGTTGTCGTCTCTGGCCTATTCTCTTCAGACTTCTCTAGCAGCAGTTCACCTTCCTGGGAAGGACAACATACTAGCAGATGCTCTGAGCAGAATATCACAGGGACACCACGAATGGTCCCTGGATCCTCACATACTGAAGGTCATCTTCTCCAGGTGGGGCACTCCAGAGATAGATCTCTTTGCAGCACCGGACAATCATCAACTTCCTCTGTTTTGTTGCAGACCTCCAGTCCTGGGGACGGTTCCCCAGGATCCTCTCATTTTGAATTGGAAGGGCAGGTTTCTCTATGCCTTCCCTCCCTTCCCTCTGCTGTTCAGAGTTCTGATCAAGATCAGGACTCAACCCTGCACAGTGATACTGGTGGCTCCAGATTGGGCCAGACAGCCGTGGTATCCTCTACTGCTAACCTTATCAGTGTCACGTCCCCTGTCTCTGCCCAGGACATACAATCTCCTGTCCTCCTCCCAGGGGCAGATCTGGTACCCCAATCTCCAGTCTCTCAATCTCAAGGCCTGGCTCTTGAAGAGTTAGAATATGCAGCACTACATCTTTCTCAGGGAGTTCTGGATATTCGTAAGGTCTCCAGGAAACCTTCCACTAGAAAAACTTACAACTCCAAATGGAAAAGGTTCAGTGTTTGGTGCTCTCAGAAAGGCATCCTGCTTGATTCTGCAGACATTTCCACAACCGTTAGACTATCTAGTTCATCTGAATGGTCTAGGCCTTAGGCCTGCCACTCTGAAGGTTCATCTAGCAGCTGTCTCTGCATTCCTCTCAGCAGGGAAGGGCTCTTCCCTGGCATCTCATCCTGTTTTCAGAAAGTTTTTCAAAGGACTGGTTCACATTAACCCTCCCTTTAGGGAGTCCACTCCACCTTGGGATCTTAATGTCTGCATAGCTCAGCTTATGCAGCCACCCTTTGAACCTCTGGCTTCGGCCGAATTGAAGTATTTGACCTGGAAAACTGTGTTCCTGGTAGCTATTACTTCTGCCAGGCGGATTAGTGAGTTATAGGCTCTGTCAGTTGAACCTGACCTCACCTCCTTCCATAGGGACAAAGTGGTCCTAAGAACCAGTAGGAGGTTCTTGCCCAAAGTGGTATTGGATTTTCATCTGAACCAGTCTATATCTTTCCCTGTGTTTTTCACTAGTCATTCTTCGTCAGGTGAAAGAAGGTTACACAATCTGGACGTTAAGAGGGCCCTTAGCTACTACATTGAGCATACTAAGGCACATAGAAATGACTGTCTTCAATTGTTTCTCACTTACGGTGAAGTGGGGAAAGGTAAGCCTGCCACTAAAAGAACTCTTGCCGGGTGGATTGTTTCTTGTATACAATTCTGTTATGATGAGTTGGGTAGAACGCCCCCTTCAGGCCTGAGGGCTCATTCGACTAGGGGTACAGCTGCTTCTCTAGCTGCGGCCAGAGATATACCTTTGTTAGAGATCTGTAAAGCAGCCACCTGTAAAACAGTACATACTTTTACCAAGCATTACTCCCTGAACATCCAGGCTAGGAGTGATGCTAGGTTTGGCACAGCAGTACTGCAGAACCTCTTCCCAAAGTAGGTTCTGCATTCCCTCCTCCATAGGGAACTGCTTGGTGATCTGCATTATGTCTGAATACAGCAAGACTTCATGTTGTTTGAAGAAAAATTACTCACCATAGTAATGTTGTTTCTTCTAATGGAGTCTTGCTGTATTCAGACCTCCGTCTCCCCTCTCAGAACCTGGGTTTTTGGGAAGTGGGCTGGCAGGTACAGTGTTGCACCTCAGGGGTTTACCTTGTACCCTCCCTCTTGAGTGGATGTTGTTATTATTTTTCTAGTGTTTTATACTTAAGTATTGTCACTACCTTTCCTTCTTGGGTTCTCGACTTGAGTTTTTTGGGCCCAAAAATAATTTTTTGCCCTTTGGCTATATGTTGAACAATTTCCATGCTATGGTATGTTAGTTAGTGTGCTCGTAAGAATCTGACGGTTACACTGAGAAGTACCACAGACAGAGGTTTGAAAACCGAGCTCGAGCTCAACGTTCTATGTGTCTGCATAGAGTTAACTTTTTCCTCTCCGGGGCAGTTCAAGTGCTGGGGCTAACTGCATTATGTCTGAATACAGCAAGACTCCATTAGAAGAAACAACATTACTATGGTAATTTTTTCATTCAGGTTATAAGGCACGCACTCAAAGGTCCCTGTAACACAGTCACACACACGTTGTGTACCCAGTTAGAACTACAGGCTACCCTGAAGCATTGCCCAGGGTAGGTCGGCGTTACAGCTGTTGTTGGGGCCCTTTGGAAGGAAGAAAAACACAACATGCACTTTAACCCTTAATTTGTAATCCTGAGCCAGATGGCTCAGTCCGAAATGATTAGCAACAACAATCAAATCAGCTGACACACTTTGATTTGAGCTTTGTTGCAGGGACCTGCCCTGGTGTTTAGCCACGCTACCCAGTTCAGGATGCAGGATGGATGAAGTGGAGACCTCAGGATGAAGTGCTGGTTTTCCAGGAGAAACAAGGCCCACACGATGCACCATGGTGTCATTCCTGTTCGTTGGTGTTGAGCAGGGAGCCGAATCCCCAAGCAGGTCTCTCGTTGGATTATTCTCTGCAGCGTGAACAACAGTCTTGGCCAAGATGGTGAGGCCCAGACTAGGTGAACAGTTCGGGTACAGTCCGGTAAAGTACTGGATGCAGCTTCCAGCAAGCGTGACACATTAAGCAAGATGGGGGACCAAGTCGCGACCCACACTCCACATTCAGCATACTTATAGTAAAAAGCAAGTAAATGTCACAGTTCGGATGACAGTCTGGTTGCTATTGACAGTTCCTCTGCGCAAACTGTATGCTGTGCGGTTGTCTCAAGTCCTGACAGGCTGATCTCACCGAGGCAAATCTTCGGTCCACACCAGGCGAAATTTCACTTTGTCACAAACCAGGATTCCAGTCACAATCACAGCAAATTCAGATAAAGTCTGAGATATTAATGCAGACTTCTTCACTCAAGAAGATGGTAGCAGGCAGGGCAGACACAGCCTTCCCGCCGATTCTCCCGCGCTACTACGCAGGAGCAGCTGCTCGAATTACTCGAGCTGTTCACTCTCAACTCCAGCTACACACTGACTCACTGCTGCAGGCAGCTTGGAACTTTTCCAGTGATCTAAAAGGTTCGATTCGTTGATCCATCTGTCTGTCACAGCAAGGGCTCCCCCTCCAGGTCCATTTAGGCGCCAAAGGGTAAAAACTACAATTCCTACAGAAATTCACTCCCACAAGACCCCTGGGGACAGGCTCCATTTTAGGGTCTGCAAAGGTACTGATTGGTCCCAGCTGGCAGTCCAGAACCAAGATGGTGGTAATTAACAGAAAAGTCCATACTGCAAAGAAGGCAGGTTACACAAACTACGATATCATTAATAAAGCAGATAATCAGCAAACAGTCACAGTTCTCAATAGGGCTTCCTCTGCGCAATTAGCGATGGCAGAATGGAGCGATTATATGTCAGCCCAGGTGGGACTCAAGCCTAGAAACACTTGGCCCCCACCCAGATTAATTATAAACTATGAGATAGGCAGCCCTTAAAGAGACAGGCACAGAGGCTAACATGGCACTCACATGCAGGCACTTTCAAATCTGTTAGGGCACAGAACACCAGCCTGGCAGTGGGCATTTAGGCAAACCCAGGAAGACATTTAGGAACCTCCATTTGTAGGGGGGTTACAAAAGGACTGAATATCCAAAGGTTGGTAATCAAGAAAAGAAGCAATGTTGCAAAAGCACTCAGCGATAGCACCTTTAAGACACAGGTTCTGTAGCAGACTTGTGCTCTATGTCCCAGTGACAGACTCAGTCTGTGGTGCTGTCTGTCTGGCACACATTTAACCCCCTACCCACCAACCACATAGTGCTGCTGCCACCAGCAGAAGAATCCCAGCAGTGGCTCCTAAGACAAGAGAAAGGAAGATTGGGGGAGGAAGAAAATAATAGTGTCATATATTCCATTGACTAAAATAAGTGCTGAAAATATAGTCTTGTATATTATATGAAGTATGGTATTATTAAAAATAGTGTCTTGTATATTATATGAAATATGGTATTATTCAAAACAGTGTCTTGTATATTATATGATATATGGTGTTATTAAAAATAGCGTCATATTCTTTGAGCTATATTAAACATTAACACTATTTCTTGGTAGTCCATAAAATATGGTAAATATTGGAAATGTCTTGTAGTCTACAAAATGTGGTTGCATATTATCAATAGTGTACTTTAGTCCATAAAATACAATACATATTATTATTTTGTTAAGTTTTTGAAATTTATTTAAACCAGGCAAGGCAAGCAGAGATAGGTACAACAATCCGATATTCAGTTACTGTGACGTGGGGAAGGGGGGGATGGTCGATGCCATGAAATGATTGAAAATAACTGTCCCTAATATTTGATGATTATGACTTGTTGATGTGGCATTAGGTAGTGCTAAGAATCTGAAACACTAATTAGGAGAAAAAAATAATGACTCTTACTGTAATTTGAAATTAAACCCAAGCCTCTGGAATCCTGACCTACCGCTCTACGAGCTCTGTGCTGTCAGACCAAGTGGCTAACCTAATTTCTCAGTGTCCCTGTCTTTCTAAAGTCCTGCGGCCAGGCAGGAAACAGTGTGCTTTTGTAACAGTTTCAAGAAGTGTGTCGCTGGCTGTACTGGACCTGCCCTTGGGTGTCACATAAGCCGTGGCTCTGAATGTTGGCTCCATGGATGTGGTTGGGGGTTCAGTCCCCCTCTTTCCTGAAATGATACTTGATAGCATGGCTTACGGATCACTTGCCTTGTATCCTCAGACTCTGTTCTCCACTTGTTGTTGAAATGTTATCCTGAGTTAACTGTAACCTTCTTTATTTGTTTCCTTACCAGGGCCGTATTCAAAACCTCTTCAAGAATAAGCCACTAACAAATTGACTTTTTACTTGCTCCTTTAAACTGGGTGACAGGTGAAAGAGTGTGGGTTTACCCTGCGTTTTCGCTGTCCTTATTTAAAGGTCTCCACCAAGCTCCTTATTTCATCTGCCTATCTGTGAAAAAACTGTTTTTATTAAAGGCAAGGTATCTCATCCCTCTGGGAAACTAGCAAGGTCGCACTTGGAGTGTAGTGGGCAACTCTTGGTTACTGCAGGATAAAAAGACTATTGCAGCAATCTACGGGGGGGGGCAGCAGAGAGTGACTTTGGAGGAAGGAGGGACACCTCCTGAGGTCCGTGCTTGCATGTATTGCAAGCCTGCATCATACCGTCCCAGCAATATTCATCCATAGGGCTGTGAGGAAAATTAGAAATCCCACTCCCCCAGCCTTAATAGGATAGTGGACTCCTCCCACAGCCCCCACCCACTGCTGACATTGGCACCCACCTCTGCTGAAGAATGAACTGTGAAGAGGCTTGGGGATCCTGACAGCCTTACAATGAGATGGGGCTATAGAGGTTGAGGAGGGTGGGGTAAGTACGTAGAGATGGTGGGTAATGGGGCTGGGGGAAGGGTAAGTAGCTAGAGATTTTGCGTAATGGAACTGGGGGGTGGGGCACGTACATAGAGATGGTGGTTAATGGGCTTGGGATTGGGGGGTGGGGTAAGTACATAGAGATGGTGGATAATGGGTTAGGGGTAGGGTAGGTACCTAGAGATGGTGGGTGATGGGGCTAGAGGGTGGGGAAACTACCTAGACAGTGGGTGATGGGGCTGGGAGGTGCGGTAAGTTCCTAGAGATGATGGGTAATGGGGGTGGGGTAAGTACCTAGAGATGGTGGGTGGTGGGGCTGGAGTATAGGGTAAGAACCTAGAAATGGTGGGTGGTGGGGCTGGAGTATAGGGTAAGAACCTAGAAATGGTGGGTGATGGGGCTGGAAGGTGGGTTACGTACCTAGAGATTGTGGGTGGTGGGGCTGGGGTAAGTACCTAGAGAAGGTGGATGGTGGGACTGGGGGTGGGTTAAGTACCTAGAGATGATGGGTGATGGGGCTGGAGGGTGGAGTATAGGGTAAGAACCTAGAGATGGTGGGTGATGGGGCTGGGGGTGGGGTAAGTACCTAGAGAGATGGTGGATGGTGGGGCTGGGGGTGGGGTGAGTACCTAGAGATGGTGGGTGATGGGGCTGGAGGGTGAGGTATGTACCTAGAAATGGTGGGTGGTGGGGCTGGGGGGGGGTAAGTACCTAGAGACAGTGGATGGTGGGGCTGGGGGTGGGGTAAATACCTAGAGATGGTGGATGGTGGGGTTGGAGGTGGGGTAAGTACCTACAGGTGGTGGGTGATGGGTCTAGAGGGTAGGGTAAGTACATAGAGATGGTTGGGGTGGGATAAGTACCTAGAGATTGTGCGTGATGGGGCTGGAGGGTGCTGACAGAAGGGATAGACTGGAGAGACGGTATAAACACAGAATAAAAAAAAAATGAACTGGGAGAGATGTAAAAAATGTTAAAGTAGCAGTAACAGGAAATCAACCTAGTACAGTACAGCCTTGATCTAATGAATCCCATACTACTGAACCACCCTATTTAACGTACTGTCCTCCGCAGCACCAGCTTTTAATGAACTGACACTTTTTTATGCAGCACTATCATTGTATCACTGTGTCCTATTATTGCCATTTACTGTACTGTGTAGTAGTGTACGGTATTATACAGTCCTCCTCCTGCTGATCTGTTAGGTGAGCGGGCAGTGTAGCATGGACTGGCTGGGTACTGTATTCTCATCATGCTGTGCAGGTCTATGAGGTCAGTGGGCAGTAAGATGAGCACTGGCAGTGTAGCTTGGTTCATGATATGCAGCTGGTTCTTCCTTTTCAGTGTTGTGATTGTACCTTAAATCTCCCTGCACTACTCATAGGGGTGCATTTTTTGGGGGGGTGGGAGGCTGATATTCTCCTGAGCTAGCAGTGAGTTAGTGGCTGTTGAGGTGAGTGGACAGTGGGGTAGTGTGGTTTGCAGTGCTGCGTAGTAGGGATCATGGCACGGTGTGCGTCTGTTTGTGATCGTGATTGTAAAGATCAGCTGACACGACTGCCACAATCTTTGCAGCTCATCCACTACTTCCCTAAATTTCCTGCACTGCACTGATTCGTAAGAGGGGGCTCATAGAAAGATAAAGACATTTTTTAACATTTTTTGTAACTTGCACACAGTGCCACTTTTGTTAACTGTTTCAGATGGGGTTTCAGCTGGTTTCCAGTTTACAGTCGGTTCGCAATAACTGCTGCAGCCAATAAAGTTTGAAAACAGTGTACAGTCTGCTGTTAGATAAACACTGATGTGGGCCAGTGCTGATTTTGCTGTTGTACTGTAGGTAAATAGCAGTATCACTAGGCAACCTCCATTTTACAAACTCTGAATTATCCAAACCAAACAGATGCCTCCCGAATGGTCTGGATAATTGGGGTTCTACTACATTCCTTAAAGGGACACATTCATGCCCAGTGGCCATCACCTTTTGAAAACCATGAAAAGCTCTTTCAAATGAGGAAATAGGCTAATTTTTAGCTGGATGCACTCCAGAGATACAGACAACTGAGTCTGTTCAATGGCTCAGCAGGTAGCACACTCGCCTCTGAGGCCGGGAGATCAGAAGGCTGTGGGTTCTATCCCCACACCAGGCACTTGGGTTAAATCCCAATACTGACACTGTAGTGCAGCAGGAGGGGGGTGCTACACTCCTGAGGTGCCGTCTTTCTGATGAGAAGTTAAACCGAGGTCCCATCTGCCTGTTCCGGTAGTAATTCAGGTGGATGTTAAAGATCCCATGGCACTTCTCGAAAAGAGTAGGGGAATTTTTTATTAAACAATCTGTTAAAATAACTCAGAATCACAAAATCCTAATTCTACATTCAGTAGCAATCCAACAAACAATCCATGAAATCCAAAAGCAACCCCTTCAAAATAAATGCATATTCAATTCATACCCTCTCTTTTCCTTCCAGCGGTTCCTCGCACCCCAAAAGCATAACCCACCTGAAAGAAAATCCATGAAAAGAAAACCAGGCAAACCACAAATCAAACCACCCAACCCATTCCTCCAAAATCCTCCATGGTCATATTCCTAATCACACATTTTATTTTATTTATTTAGTTTTTGTTGACCGGGTAAGTGCACTAGACAAATCCTGCCTATTTTCAGGTACGACCCGGGGGAGGGGGATACAGATGAATGCCAACTGGCCTTGAACCAGATTAAGCTGTTGGTGGTATTTTTAGTGAATGAGGGAAATTTGGCCAGGACACCAGGGAAATTCCCCTACTCTTTTCGATAAGTGCCATGGATCTTTAACATCCACCTGAACTACCACCAATCCAGGCAGATGGGACCTCGGTTTAACGTCTTATCCGAAAGACGGAACCTCAGAAATGCAGCACCCCTCTCATGCTGCATTACAGTGTCAGTACTGGGATATTAACCCAAGTGCCAGATGTGGGAACTGAACCCACATCAACCATACTTTTGAATAAAAGGAAAACCTCTCCAACATGCCTGTACTTTTGCACGTGGGTGCGATTTCCTATCTTTAGTATATACTTCTTGAAAAGCAGCTTCGCATAAACGGCTAAATGAAACATACAACATTCTTTTTTGTTGAAACAACAACTGTCTTCGAGCCTGCCAAAGATAAAGCTTCATGATAGCAAAAAACACTGTCAAAAAAGCATCCCAGCAATTGTGCAAGAGGTTAGAATAATCCTCTAATGCAATGTTACCATCATCTATTTTAACTAACCACCTCAATTTCCATTTCCAAGCAAGAATGCCCACAGTGAGCTGGCATAAGGGCAAAGCAACAAAAAATGCTCCATCATATCAGTCTGCTGACAACACTCTGCATAGGGGCAATCCCTTTCTTCCAGGGCCTTATGCTTACTGTTGCCTTTTACACCCAACCTCCCCTGTGCGCTCAACCACACCACATCCTCAGTGAAATCCTCTAATTCATCAGTTGTGTAATCACTAAATCCACTTTTGCCATATTACAACCTTTAGAATCTTACCTAACCGGACCAGTAAGGTCCAAAATCTGATTATAAAGTGCCTTCCTTGATTTCCCCAAATTCTGAGACTGATAGACTTCCATTTATACAATTTCTGTAAAGAAGATTTAAAACATGTTGGCACATCCCATCTCGGGTTAAATTAAGCAGTTTGTCAATCCACATAAGAAAAAAGTGACCCAAATTATTCGATAGCCAAGTTTTTACCAAGGAATCTTCCTTTCTAACTACTAAGTGAAAGTAACTCGACCAAAAGATTGTGTGAAAAAATATTACGGGGTTAACCATGTTCAGATTTCCGTTATGTTTCGGCAAATAGGTTACTTCCCTCTTAACTGGGTTAATGTGTGATCCCCATAGCATGTGGAAAAACAATCTGTAAAGGGAAAACTGAGCTTATATGTAATAAACAAGGGGTGGGATATTCAGACTGCGCCAGGCTGTGGCGCAAGCCTGGGCACAGCACAACTGGGATGCGCCTGGGCGCTCACAGAGTGATATTCAGTGGTGCTGCGCCATGGCTCAACACCGTTGAATATCGCTCCATGGCCACCCGCATTGTGCATGGCGTAGTGGCACTGCACCAGTGCAAGTGGCCAGAGAGGAGCAGGGAGATGCGCTAGTGCAAGTGCTTATATATATAAATGATAGCTATAGGTGAGCAACTGAGAGTGAATCTACAGAAAATATTGAAGAGAATATTTAATGTGTCTAGGTGGGTTTTAGGCACTGCTTCATATGCAGTTTCCGAAGAATAATTTTTTTGCTGGGAAGGGAGATCATTACCAGCACTGTCAGTAGTGCTGCCTTATCCCCTTTTACCCAGCCAGAATTCATTTAGGGCAGTTGATGTTCCTGTGGCTGAGATCAGCTGTGGGGTGTCAGGGCCAGCATCAGTATCAAAATGGCAGGTGGAAGGGATCATTGGATTAACCAGATGAAGAATTAACACTTAAAAAAGCAAGTGCTAAAACATTACTTGAGCCTTCGATTTTTCTAAGCAGGGCCTACCGGTCCCACTATATTCCTAAGGAGTAAGGTTTCCTTCCTCTTTAATTACAGTCCTGTAATGATAACTGCTTAGACACTACACATTACTTGAACTTCCCAGCAGCCTGGGTTTGGGACCAATGTTGGACCCCTCCTTCACATTTTCATGGTATGATAACCTCCTTAGAAAACATTATCATGATTTACGTAATATCACAATACTGTACCATCTGGTTTGTTTTTTTGTGGGCAGGACCCTCAGCACCTTAAATCTTGGGAGGTATGCTATAGACAGAAAAACAGAATTTTCCATCATTTATTTACAATATGGTGTGCTATATCATGAAAATGAACATTTGTGATATGGTACAACTAACACAGTTAGCATCACCAGTGAAAAGCTTTAATTTATTTATTTTTGCTGTTAGTTATGTTTCTCTGGTGCCCAAGGTTGCCCTTCAGACGCCAGCCACCCCATTCTTGCTCTCTTGTTTGTTTCCAGGACTTACCTTTGTGCCAGTGCAGCGTGGCCTCGGTGCTTGATGGGGTGCAGGGCTACCAGCTGGTCGGGGTGAACAGCAGCTTGGACACCCATTTTTCCATTGTTCTCCCTCAAGTGGTGGCATGCAGTGCTGCCCAGACTTCCCCACACGCGCTTCCATGCATGGAGTGTTGGCAGCTGCCGCTAGGCTAACAGCCCCAGCCTACCCCACCCCCAGCCAACACTAGGGGCCAAGCAAACACTGAACACTGAAACCCTCTTTCTCCGGGAGAGGAGGGCAGTCATCCAGGACACTCAGTTCTCTCCCTCCCTGGCCGACCCCTGGTGACCCGAGTCCACATCCAAACCATGATCACCGGCATGATGCAAGTGTGGAATCTAGCTCCTCAACTCTCAGCACCACCGAGCTGGCAAAATATCACCAGTAAATGTTATTGCAGTTACCGTGAAAAACGATTATTGAGGGGATCTCTGGGAAGAGGGGATAAAGTGAGAGGCCAAGGGGCGAGATTGAGGGTGATGATTTGTTTTCATGTTAAAGCAGCAAGACATGTTTTACTGAAAATTTTAACCTATACTTTAGAAACGTAGAATTTGTGGGCAGATAAGGACCGCTTGGCCCACCTAGTCTGACCATTTTTCCCTGCCTACATTATTACTGCAGACTGTACTTGAGCTACAGCTCTTTCTCCCTGGACTGAACCATTTAAAAGGAGAGCTGCTTTTATTATTTCAAACGTAGAAAAGTGCTAAAGAAAACTCGAAAGGGAGGGAGGAAGAATGGTATTATACAAAACAGGAGGCAAGGGCATTCTAAAACAGTAAAAAAATATAGGTCAGAAATTTCACTGTTATCATGTACTGCTGCTTGAAAAAAGATAAGCCAAAAAGATACGCTGGTGCATTTGTAGAATAGTGAAAGGGACCAAACCCAATACTGAAACACGCAAAAAAAAAACAGTCCCAGGGCTCACTGCAGCATTTCTGTGGGCCCTGGAACTTTTTGTCTTGCCTGCATTTTTCAGGATAAAACATTATTATATATGCAGTTTTGACTCTGACAGGCAGATGTGGGAGCAGAATGGTCAGCAGTCCCTGACAGTGGTTACCTGACCTCTCATTCCTCTTCTTCCTGATTTTGAAAACGACCCTTCTATCTGATGTCATTGAAGCATGTTATTGTCTGTTTCTGTCACTCTCACTGACTCTGCTTGTCTCTCTCTCACTGCCGTCTCTCACAGGAGCAATGTGCGGTAATATCTCTGTTCTTTATCTGTTCTTTCTCGTCATGATACTGTCAGAAGATATTGTTCACTGTTTTTCTCTCTCACTCTTTCTCTGTCGCTCTTTTTTTCCTGTGTGTGTGTGTGTGTATGCGTGCATGTGTGTGTGTCTGTCTGTTGCTCCATTTGTGTGGGCAGAGGCGCCGCAATATATTCTACAAAGCAGAGCTGACTCATGGGCAAACTGAAAATGTGTGTGTGTGTGTGTGTGTGTGTGTGTGTGTGTGTGTGTGTGTGTGTGTACCCCCATCACTGCTAGTTCATGATGACTTAAGTACCCCCTCTGAATCAGGGGAGATGATGAAGCAGCAGGTAATTTAAATGCTGTTGAATGCATTTAGTCAGACTCCAGCAATGCATTGTAAGTCCAACTAAACAGATTGATAAGCCCATAGGAACACGTGTTTGAGTCTAGCTAGGCACACTTTTAAGGCTGTAGGGACACAGGATGTATGTTGAGTCCAGCTAGGTGGACATTTTAGTCCATAGGACACAGCATGTGTGTTTTCCTTTTTTTGGTGTGAGACCTTTTTGCCTGCCTTTTTTCTCCAGTTTCTTCCAGTAGTGCCTTCGAGTGCTTCTACCCCCCAACCCTAAACAGGGATTTGGATTCCCTATTGTGTATTATATATCCCTTTCACGGTATGATAGAATAGTTCAAGTCACTGTTAGTTATTCAAGCTTCAATTATCTTTTAACACCATTTAAATTTGAGTGTCCATTTTGTCCTGCTTCCATTACTGAAATATGACAGGACCAACAGAGAATGAGGTTTGCCACAAAAAAAAAAAAAAGACTGAGTGCCCAGTCCACAAAGGACTTGCAAACCCACTGAGAGGTGTTAGCGGGGGCTGCCCAATCCACAAAGACCTCGCACACCCATGGAGAGGCATTAGTGGGGGCTGCTGGAAAGCAGAGGTCCTGCTCCACACATGAGTGACATCCTTTCATCCACAGCCCTACCGCACCTGACCCTGTGTCGCCAGTGCACCTACGCTTGTGTCTGGGCCAGGGTGAGCACGGGGCACGATACTGCACAATTCCTGTACCTATTTCTATGGTGTAGAGAGCTGAGAGAAAGATTGCAGGCTACTCAGCCTGAGTACCTGCTATAGCCATTATGCACCCTACTCTGCCCGGCCACAGGATGTCCCTTGGGGCCCAATCAGAATCCTCTGGGTGGCTGATCTTCCAGGAATCAATCTTTACAACTGATTTACACAAGTGGGGTCTTAGCCACAGGTGCTAGGACTCTTCAGGAGGGCTGGTGCCAAGGTAAGCTGCATGCATGTGCAGCACCACAGAATTGGCTCACACTGCATGGCTTACCTCAGCACCAACCCTCAACTGCCTCAGTCCCTTCTTTCCCACCATCGAGTGTGCATCAGTGACAATGTTGCTCACCTGCTGGAAGTCAGAATTTCACGTCTGTGCAGCAACAGTATTCTTGTTTATTAATTGCAAAAACACATAGATGGACAAAATTGTTAAAACATGCATAACATGAAATGCATTATTAAAAGAGTATTTTACTGCTTTTGATGAAGTTAAATGCATAACAGTTTCTTACTGAAGTACTTTGGATGGAGTGGGATTTTGTACCATAACAATTCCAGAATTCTACTGGATTATTTTTACTAACAGTTTGAAATGTAAAGGTGATAACTCACTAGTTTCAGTGCACATACAAACACACATCATCTGTGTGTGTGTGTGTGTGTGTGTGTGTAAAATTCTGGTTATACACACCCACCCATATATTATTCTGTATTACATTTTATATTTTCAAGTTATGCATGTTTCAACAGTGTTGTCCATCTATGTGTTTTTGCAATTAATAAACAAGTAATTGTGTCCTATTTTTTTCTTTTGAGGTTAAATCTGGATAGAAGGAGCATAATATTTTCAGAATCATAACATATGCTTAGATTGTTTTGTACTGTCTATGTCCAGGAAAGGTACACTGAGCTACAGCTTGTTCCCGGGTGTGTTTTGGGTGCACAGGGAGGTCAAGTGACTTGCTCCAGTCACACAGTATACAAGTAGAGCATGTTGGAATCAAAACCCATTCTTCTGGATGAGTGAAACTTGTTCACAGCTCTCAAGGCTGTACTGCCAGCTTATAATCAAAAACTACATATTTCAAGGCTTGCTTCATGATGTCAAGCCAGTAGGTGCAGAGCCACATTTGCATCTTGAAGACCTGAGTTCACGCTCAAAATTGTAAGAGAAAAGGCTGTTAGAGAGGGACTGGAAAAAGACAGAAGTTGGTGCTGTGGCAGCCCCAGAAATCTGCACTGACATGAACACAGCCAGGGTTAGATAATCCTGATATGGGGCCCCAATACATGTTGGCAACACAGAGCCAACCTTGAGATGTGTAGTTTTTGATGATCAGCTGGCAGTTTAGCCTAGAGGTTAAAGCAATCCTGAAGTTGGGTTATTTTTAACTAACAGTTTGAAATGTAAAGGTGATTACTTACTAGTTCCAATGCACATAAAAAGCAATTATTATGAATGTAGAAAGTGTTGTAATAACACCTTAAAACACACTTACTGAAACAGACAATTTCCTATTTAATCTACAGTCAAAGGTGAGCCAAGACCCTCAGTGACATCATTTCCTGTCAGGAGCCTAAAACAGATGGCTGCCCTCAGCCCTTAATTACAGGCTGATTTACATATGAATAACTCTGGACCGCAAATACTCACTGAGAAACACAATGGCTCACTCAAATTAGCTTTATATGGGCTTTCAGACATTAAGAAATCCTGTAGATGGCAGCTCCTCTTTAACAGTTCATGCTGTTATTCATAGTTTGCACTCTGTTATTCATAGGTGTGATGTCATGCACGTGGACAACAGTATGAACTGATTATCAGAGTGTGAGCTGTAATTTATAATGTTTCTCATAACTGCTTTGAAATCACAGGGTAATAGAGGTTAACCAATATTATATAATGGACATTAAAACCCTGTAACCTGATTGATCAACTAAGGTCTTTGCCCATGGGTAAATTCTGCAATAACCCACAGCTGAGGAAGGGCATTTATAAAAACAAAACAAAATATAATTAAATACATTCTAAAACTTATTTTACACAAGGGTCCATTGTATAATCACAGTGAAGCACTCCAAAACATGGGTAGTTAGGGTAGTGCCCACCTCTCTTGCGGTTAAGTCACTCGCTTTGTGACACACCACATGAGACGTGGAGGATCCCCCAAAAACCTACACCCTGTCATGTCTTATCGCTTAAATATGTGTGTATTTGTGGGAGAAGTTCCCTTGTGTGACAGTAGAACAGAAATTCCATGGGAAGCCCTGCTCCCACTAATTGGCAGACTCATTGCTGGCTTTTACCTACCACCCTATGTTTTTGTGCTCTGGTGGGGGTGGGGAGGCATCAATCCATGAAGTGGTTTGCTGGAATAAAGGGCCATAACACCATAGTTCACATTAAGCACAGGGCCTTCCAGTACATTCTGTGCACTTTGCTTTTCCTGATAGATATAAGGAAAATTGTTAAGTGTGTGTGTGGGGGGGAGTTGTGGCTTTCCCAAAATCTCATATTCCTTGCTTCTGGTGTTTCCAGGTAAATGTATGGATTTTCCCTTTATCTTGATTTGCTCTGCTATGCTTGCTACTAATACTTTGATTGGTGTTGCAGTTTGAATAAAAAAATACTTTTCTCTTGATTGAATTGATGAAAACAAAATGCCCAAAGTAGAGACCGTTTCTCTGGCGATATACGAGTAGGCAGAACACTGGAGGTAATTTATGTTGACTGGCACCTCCAAGCTGTAATTGCATTTGTGGAGCAACAGTGTTGTGGAATTGATTGAGCTCTAACCTGCTGGGGAATGTGGGGTAATTAACCACCACAGAAAGTATCCATACATGTAGCAGATACATGTGCAGCATCCCCCCCCCAAAAAAAAAACATGGTGATATCTGCTTAAGATGCCTATTACACCATGAAGATTAATGTGACAAGCATTCTCTTAAGGAGAGAAAGGCACTGATGTTTAATGTTATTTTATGCTTTAAATCTCTATTGTCTGGGGACAGAAACATTAAATTTAGGAGGGAACGAGGCAGTGTTTGAGGCAAAATCAGGGACGTCCATAGCAGGGGACAGCTGAGATGCATCTGTATTCCATGAACAAACTTGCAGCCTTTTGCAAAATCAACATCTCTGCTTATTTAGCACCCTTCATGAGTAAACATCATGGAGTGCTACAAAGTTAAAATAATTGCAACATTGAGCCACAACAGTAGCAAGTTTGTTAAGATCTTCTCCACAATGCCATTGAGGCCCAGGTGTTAAGTCTACCTCTTCATGAAGAGGGACTATTCCCTCTGCAGCAGTCTTGGGTCTAGGGCCCAAACTTGGTCCTGCACAGCTTAGTGCAGTGGCTTCTAATGCCACAGGCCCAGGTTGTGATCTGTTTTAAAGGGGAACTGTCATCTTCAGGCTTTCATAATGTCTGAAAGCCCATAAAAAGCTAATTTGAGTGGGCTATTGTGTTTATTTGTGCGTCTTTGCAGCCGAGAGTTATTTATAGGTAGATCAGCCTGTAATTAAGGGTTGGAGGCAACCATGGGTGGGATATTCAGAAATGCGCCAGATGCCAGCACAGGGCTGGCACGGCACAAATCCAATGCACCATGGAACAAAGAGTGCGATATTCAAAGGTTGCGATGCATGGCATGCGCCAGCACAACACAACTGAATATCGCATGGATGTGCCAGACGCAGTCAGAGTGTGCCAGAGAGCAACCCAACATGTGCAGTAGCGCAACCATGGATGTGCAAGAGGTGAGGAAGATGCACCAGGGCACAAGTGGACCAGCCACAGGCACAGCAGGAGCAAGGCACCGGGAAGGGAGGTGGCCGCTCGGGAGGTGGTGGAGCCAGGCCGAGAGGCACAGCCGGCCCACAAAGGAACACCGCCCAAGGAGTGTGGGCATGTAGCTAGCCCCCGTCCATGAGCACCAGAGTGGTGGATGTATGAAAAGGCGGCACCAACGGCCAAGGGTGAGCTGCCACTTGCCACCCCCCACTGGATGGCATGCCCTAACCCACCCGGTCCACAGCCAGCCACACCCTGGCACACAGCACCCAACACACACGCCACACCGCCTAAACAGCCAGCCCATGGCCACCCCAGGACATAGTCACTGGTCGATGGGCAAACACCACCATGCATGGCCCACAGAACAACACAGGCACACCACACAGCCACCCACCACATCACTGCAGCATGGCTCCACTTGCCAGCCGCAAAGCAGACATGGACACAGATGGGTTCACAAAGCAAACTGTATAAAATAATTATTTACAATACAGAACAGGGAACAAAGCAGGGGAAACTATATACAAAGCAGGACAGGGTAGGTGAGGGAGGATGGGGACAGGGCTATACAATGGGACGGGAAGGCAGAGGAAGGGTAGTCATGTGCAGGAATGGTAACAATGTTTTCCTTATGGGCGGCTACATATCCTGCTGCCGCCTGGCGCTGACCTCGCGCTGCCTCGCAGCAGGAGCTGTCTCATCAGCCTCGCAATCTCCAGGGTGGCGGTGGTGATTGAGATGATGCACCGCATGAGGCGGCTGTAGAGTGGCTGTCAACCTCCCGTTGGACACATATGGCAAAGGAAGGAACAGGTGATCAATGCATGTCCAGGGCACCCTAGCCCTCCACCGTGTGCAGTGGACAGTGGGGACACACACCCTGGGATGGCACCCTGGCCACCCACAGTGGAGTGGCTATGACCTGCTGACCTGGCATGGCACAGCACTGGACACTACCACCCAGGGCCAACTGCCAGCACAGTGGCAGGCAGGTGGCATGGTGCAGTGGCGAACTGCAGCAGCACTGGTGGCAGCCGGACAAACCCACAGCCCACCAACAGCTGCCACACACATGCAGTGGCCGCCCCACAGCACCATGCACATCACAGGATGAACACAGCTGCCATGGCTCAGCGCACAGGGGGCCAAGGCCGTACCCCCACCCCCGACGACCACCCTGCACAACAATGTATGAGTGCACAGCATCTACCTGCCTGCCACAGCACTACGCGTGCCGGTCCAGCAGCTCCTCCCCTCTGTCCCGCAGCACCTGCTGAAGGCCTGAGTCACCAGCCGCAGCCCACCAGGCGCCCCCACCACCCTGGCTCTCCTGCAGTCTTCAGGGCCTAAGACAGGAACACAAACAAGCACACATTAGTACACAGCAACACCATGAGCCCACTGCCCTCACCCCCCAAGCACAGAGTGCACTCTGGCCTGGCACGGCCGCAGGGTAGTGGCGCAGCGCATCCAGTGACTTTGCAGTGCCAAGCCACAGGCACGCAGCAACAGTGCCACCCTCCGCATGGCATGCAGCCCTGCTAGCCCCATGGAACACTGGACGTGCACAGACACAGGCAGAGCACACTTACCTGGCCAGTGGCACGCCCCTCTGACACACACCTGCAGCGACCTGAGCCTCTCTGGGTCCCTCCTCAACAGGTCTCCATAACGGTGGTCATACTGCTCCCTTGTGCACCGCACACCAGTTGCCTGTACAAGGCCATCAGCCACATCCTGCCAGACTTCAGTCCTGAGCATGTCGAGGGGCTGCTGTCCGAATAGGCTGGCAGCATGGGGCTCCACTTGGTCCACCAGGCTTACTAGCTCTACCTGGCTCCAGTTCTGTGAATGGGGCACTGCATGCCGCAGCATGCTTCCTCCACAATAAAGCAGTCCAAAATGGTGCCCTGTAGCGCACAAGCTCCACGTGCTCGGGATGCGTGCCTCGGCTGGAGATGCTCTGCCTGTGGCAATTGCGATGCCTGGGGATGCATAGCATGGGCGTGGCCACACTGGCACGTGGGGCAGAGGTCCCTGGGGAGCATAGGGCAGGGCAGGGGTCAGGGGTGAGCATGTGCAATGTGCGCTATTGGGGCCATGACATATGTTGCGCAATGGGGGCCTGAGGGCACCATGCCCCGTAGTCCCGATAGCACCCGAGCGCCATGGGCCCATTGGCGCCTGAGTGCCACAGGCCCTACAGCACCTGAGTGCCATTGGCCCAATGGCGCCCGAATGCCATAGACCTTATAGTGCCTGAGCGCCTCAGGCCCAGTGGTGCCTGAGCACCTTAGGCCCTATAGTGCATAGGGCACAATGGGCACCAATAGCGCTTCTAGTGCACACTGTGCAATAAGTGGTGGTACATACCGTGGCGCATGTGTGTTGACGGGCGCACTGCGTTGCGCTGTGACTTGTGCCGGTGCAAGTCCATTGTGCAAGGTGCAGCAACGCGATATTCGGCTGGCATATGCAGATTAGCTCATCAGCCTATCCGTGGCGCACTGGTGGAATTAGCATCTCATTATTGTTGTGCATCAGCCCATTTGCATGCGATGCGCTATAAAGGTGCCGCAGGACTGCACAGGCCATGGACCGGTATTGCAGCCATCTGAGGTAAGTTGCGCCTGCCGAGGGGATGGACAGCACAGTGGGATGGTCGGCTCTTGTGGGCCGCTGCAGCCACTAACCACATGTCACTGCCTACAGGTAGCAGCATGTCCGAACATGAGGAGGATGAGGGTGTGGGCCTGCCCTGGCGCAGACCCAACTTTACAAAGGTGGAGGCAGATGTCCTGTTCAAGGCATAGCTCGACAGGGAGCCTCTGCTGAGTGGCGCAACTGGCACACCCCAGGCTAGGGCCACAGCCTGGGAGGAGGTGGCGGAGGCTGTGAACCAGCAGGGCAACCACCAGTGATCTGCACAGGAGTGCAAGAAGAAGGTGGGCACCAACAAGTGTCGGATCAGGGAGAAGGTGGCGGCCATACGGACCGCAAGGTTGGCCACAGGTGAGGGCCAGGCCGACATGCCACAGCTTATGCCGCAGGAGAAGCTGGTGGCGGCCACCATGTGGCCCAGAGCTGTTGAGGTGTGCCAGGTGATGACTTCCAGACTGGAGGAGTCCATCACTGCATGGTAGGTACAGTGTACAGTGGTGTGGGTTTGGGGGTGGGGGCCATTGCATCGGCAGCACTAATGCATCTATGTTCCCTTTCAGCACTGGAACACCAGCATGCAGTGGCAGGGCGTCTGCCGTGGGGGCATGCCCAGCCCTGGAGGACCAGCCATCCACCTCCACTGGCATCCAGGGGCCTGAATGGCTGCAGCACACCACTGCCGTCTGGCAGGATGGTCTGGTCGTGGTGGCGGACAAGGCCCTGGCTGTGTTCTAGTGGGACGCCAGCCATTGCGTTCAGTGTGTGGAGACACAGAATGAGGCAGTGCCTGACACCAATGATCATGTGACCTTTGTCCTGGACAGCGGAGGACTTGTCGTGGGGGAGCCACCCACCATCTACCATCCTTGGCAGCGCGGACAGTGGCCTGTTGGCGGGGACAGCCGCCCGCCACCGCCACTGGTACCGCTGTGTGATGGCAGCGCAGCGCTGGGGGATGGTGGTGGTGGTGGTGGTACAGCTGCACAGGTGCTGGCCAGCGCAGAAGGGCCAGAGGGGCAGCAGCAGCAGATGGCTGGGGACGTTGGGAGGCCAGGCGCAGCGTCCGCTGCTGGTGCCCCTGTCAGTGAGCAGCTCCAAGAGGACCCCACTGTACAGCGCCCACCTGGGTGGGGGGCAGTACAGCACGGTCACACACCACCAGTGGGTCGGCGCAGTGCCCGTGCCCCCCCAGGCGCTGACCCCTTACACAAGCACACCCAATTGCTGTGTGCCTCCGTGGATCAACAGGTGCTGCTCCTGGTTGGGGTGCATGCACTCCACGCAGAGGTGCACCAGGCTGCCGAGCAGCGCGAAAGGGGCATCACGCAGATCCAGGTGGCCATACATTGCCTGCAGGAGGACACGACTGTGGGCCTGGATCTCTTAGCCACTGCGGTCATCGTTGGCCTTGCCCCACTGGCTGCCATGGGGTACGGCCGGGTGCCACAGACCCCGCAGAGTACATTGTCCAGCCCATGGACCCGGCATCGGGCGACCCCCTCGGTGTTGACGCTGGGTTCTGCTGTTGGCATCCCAGGCACGCCCGGTGTGGGCCTGTTCGGGAGCCTGCAGACTCCTGTGAGGACACGGTTATGTTCTCGCAGTTCCATCAGTGGGGGACAGTCGCACACCTCCCGTGGCCATTGCGCAGTCTGAGTCTTCTGGGCGGCGTGGCCGTCCACGTGTCTGTGACAACCGTGTGACTGCGCGGTGGAGCTGATGTGCCTGCCACCCTGTCCACTGTCTGCTGCTGCCACCCATGTGCACATGGGTGTGTGTGTGTGTGTGTGTGCATGCCACAGACGTGGCATCCGTGGAATGTGCCACACACTGGCCGTGTGTGCACCTGCCCGGCCGCTGGCCCATGTGGCGTGTGCATGATGTTGCCACCACAGCACTGGATGCACATGTGCACTGGTGCCCTGCATCTGATCCATGCCAGGTCTGCAGCGCGAGAGCATGCCTCTGGGCGCCAGTGTGTGTGTGTGTGGTGTGCTGTGCTTGTTGTTGTGTGTGGCCATGTTGGCACATTGCCACCCTGCCCCCGCCTGTCTGTGCATGCCACAGGGCCCGCCCACACATGCCTGTGTGCCATGCCACTGTGGCCGTCCCGTGCATGGGTGTTTGTCCACCTACCTGCATGCGCTGTAATGCTCATCTGCTATTGTGTCTTGGTGCTGGCGTGGCATCCTCATCAGCCGGGGATCCCTCTACCCGGGGGGGGGGCTGCCCACTGCCACATGGACCGTCAGCTGTGTCATCCACACTGCTGTTCCCCTCTTTGACCTCGACAGCTATCCCACGGTCAGTGGCCATGTTGTGCAGCATGCAGCAGGCCAGGAATAGGCTGCAGGCCTTCGAGGGCTGTGCTGTAAGGCACCACCAGACCTGTGCAGGCAATGGAAATGTACCTTCAGCAGACCAAGACATGCTCAATGATGTTCAGTATGCTGGTGTGCCTCATTGTACTGCTCCTCCGCAGAGGACAACGGGTGCTGGGGGTGAGCACCCAGGGCCAGAGTGGGTAGCCACTGTCACCTGTGTGGATGGAGATATGGTTAGCCTGGTGTCCTCTGTTGCTGTGCCCCTGTACTTCCCAGCCGCACTCTGCAGCGCCCTGCCTTGGCTGCCCCTCTCATGCCCTGGTCTACCCAGCTGCCCGTGGTCTCGGCATACTGACCCACTAGATGACCGTGGGGATGTCCTCACTCTCGAACCTGTGGCACAGTGCTGAGCTGTGCCAGATGAAAACGTCATGTGCTCCCCAGGGTATGTGGCACAGACATTGGTTATGCACCTTGGACGCACACCACCCTGGCAGTTGACACTGGGGTAGCCTTTTCTGTTGATGTAGGCTACCCCCTTCGGGCCAGGTGGCATGCGGATGCCCACATGAGTGCAGTTGATGGCCCCTAGCACGCCTGGCATACATGCTACCCTGTGGAACTCCTGCATGTTTGCTGTACGCTCTGCCGGTGTGCTGGGGAAGTGAATGTATTCCGCAGCATGTGGCAGCAGGACATTGAGGAATTGTGTGAGGAACCGTGACACGCCGACTGGGTTATGCCTGTGGTGTCCCCTGTTGGTTTCTGGAAGGTGCCTGTGGTGAGCAGGCACATAACAGCGCGTTAACTTTGTCTCCACTGTCAGGGCATGGCTCCGTCTAGTGGGTGCCTGCATCTCCTCGCTGCACAGCTCACAGAGCTGCCTCATAATTGCCCGGTTCAGTCGGTACTGGCCCACAATCTCAGTGTCAGCGTAGGTCTCATAGCTGATGTGGTGTCGGTGCCGCCTGTTCCGGGCCTACCGCTAACGGGCCCTTCCACGGCCGCAGTGCCCTGCCTTCAGCTTCCCCACACCCCTCATTATGGCCTTCATCTGGAGTATCGCTCTGGCCATGGCCCCTGTTGTCCTGTCCCCCCCTGGGCATCCGGCCCCACTGGCTCACCCGGCTGTGTGTGGCTGTGCGTGCTGCTCTGCAGGGCCCACTCCTGTATACTCTGCCCCCAGCTGGCTGTTGCCTGCGGCCTCTGTCTCCAGCACCTGTGGGTGCCTGTGTCACTCCACTTGGGCCTGGTGGCACTGTGTCACGCCAACACTCTCTCACACCTGCCATCACCTCCCTGTCTGTCACACTCTCACTCACACACTCTCTCTCACACTGTCTCTCCCTCTCTGTCCCGGTCTCTGTCTCTTTCTCTCTCTCTCTCTGTCCCCTTCTTTATGGGCAGACAGCCTGTCTTTCTCCCTCTGTCCTGCTCCCCTCTGGTGCAAGTTCCCACCTCCTACTTGCTCCCTGTTTTTATAGGCTCAAGTCTGCTCCATGCAACTGCTGTTTGCTCCTCGCTTGCACCATTGGTCAGGGGTTGAATTTGCACTGTGCTGCATATTCATTGGTACGCCCCCTGCCCTTGCGCATGCATACATTGCCATTGCACATTGGCACACTTCTATTTGTGCTGCGCAGTTGCTGCCGTTGAATATCACTCTCTGGTGCATTTCCGCAGTTGCACATGTGCAACCCAGTTCCGCAATGAGCAACTGCTTTGAATATCCCACCCCATGTATTTTAGGTTTCTGACAGGCAATTACGTCACTGAAGGTCTTGGCCCTGCTTTAACTGTAGATAATCCAACAGGTTAAATAGGAAATTGTCTGTTTTATTAAGTGTGTTTTAAGGTGTCATTACAACACTTTCTACATTTATAATAATTGTTTTGTATGCGCAACTGGTGTTTTTTAATGCACAAAGTGTTGAGGAGATGCACGGCATAATTTCCTGAAATATTACCTAAAATAACATACTGGTAAAATGAGAGTGAAAAAAAGCAAAGGAGGCATGAATGGGCTTAAGCCTGAGATTTAAACAGTTGAAGAGGATCAAAATGTTGACTGAAAGACATTCCATAGAGTGGGTGCGGCAGAAGCAAACAGTCTTGCTGCAGGAGTGATGGCTGAATGATTGGTACTAGGAGAAGGCGAGCAGCAGAAGAGCAAAGAGAATGAGGAGGAGGAAACATAATAATGCAACAGCTGGGCAGGAGGAGGTGACCAACACCACAGTGCAGTAGTAAGAACTACCCTTGTGTCCAGCTGTGGCGTACACTGATCCTGTCCACAGAGACAGATGGAGGGATGGACTGATGTGCAGATGAGTAGATGAATGAATGAATGATTAAATAAAAATGACATGATCTTTCTCTGGCACACTGAGACATTTATCTTTTCCAGGATACTTTAAAATTGCTGGAAAATATTTTGCCTTTAATATTGTTCTCATAACCATCACTGTGAATCCAAACTCATCTTCCTGTCTCCTTGCTTTTGTTCCACAGTGGGGCAGCAAAGGAAAAGATATCAACACCATCAAGTCCTTACGAGTACTCGAGTGTGACCCTCAAAACCATCAAGCGATTACAAAACTCAAGGTAATTTGGGAGAGGTGGGCAGGGTATTGACAGAGAGATGTCTCTAAGGTTGTACAGCACATTTACTTAAACAGGGCCTCTGTATTTATCACTCCGCTCTGGACGCTGAATTATGCCTGCTGATAGAGACGGAGGGACTAGGTTTGGGTGTGAAGACATTCACAGCTGTAAACTGGCCATCTTCGGTTAGTGATTTGCTATGTTAGAATAGGGAGGTATGAATACATCAGGGCTCACTGTGTGTAATGTTAATGTAGAAGGGATACAGTAGGATGGCTGTTTGTGAGGTTAGTGCAGGGTGGAATACAGTAGGGGTCGCTGTATGAGGTTACTGTAGAGAGGGATACAGTTGGGGTTGCTGTATATGAAGTTAGGGTAGGGAGGAATAGAGCAGGTGTTGCTGTGTGTGAGGTTAGTGTAGGGAGGGATGCAGCAGGGGTTGCTGTGTGTGAGGTTAGTGTAGGGAGAGGTACAGTAGGGGTCACTGCGTGTGAGGTTAGTGTAGGGAGGGATGCAGCAGGGGCACTGTATGTGAAGTTAGTGTAGGGGGTGCAGCAGGGTTCGCTGTGTTTGAGGTTAGTGTAGGGAGGGATACAGCAGGGATGACTGTGAGGTTAGTGTAGGGAGAGGTACAGTAGGGGTCGCTGTGTGAGAGGTTAGTGTAGGGAAGGATACAGCAGGGTGACTGTGTAAAAGGGGTCACTGTGTGTGAGGTTAGTGTAGGGAGGGATACACTGTGGGTTACTGTGTGTGAGGTTAGTGTAGGGAGCTCTACAGCAAGGGTCACTGTATGTGAGGTTAGTGTAGGGAGTGGTACAGCAGGGGTCACTGTGTGAGGTTAGTGTAGGGAGGGATACATTGTGGATCACTGTGTGTGAGGTTAGTGTAGGGAGGGGTACAGCAGGGGTCACTATGTGTGAGGTTAGGGTTGGGAGAGAGACAGCAGGGGTCACTGTATGTGACATTAGTGCAGGGAGGGATACAGCAGGAGTCACTGTGTTTATTTATTTATTAGATCATCGGTTTACAGACCTTTGAGTCAAAGACTCATTACAAAGGCTCTTCGTCAAGAGAGCAATACACCACAGCAAACAAAACAGTACAGTATATAACGCTTAGATTAAAAAAGCAACCAGTGTTACAGGCATTCACTGGTGGTACACGCTTGATAATAGGTAGATCACAGTAGTCATAATATAGGTACACGAGTACCACATCAGGTAGCAACCAGAGATATTTTATTACATTAGTCAGCAGATGTTGCTTGAGACCCCAGGCATACACAGCAAAAGTAGACAGGGCAGACCCAGCCTAGGGGTGAGGATGAGGGTAAGGGGCAGGTGAGGGATTATGTGCAGTTGCAGTAGTGAGTGCTTGTCAGATGGCTTCTGAGGGAGACCTTGAAAGGACCAAGCTTAGTGGAGTCAGCTATGTTGGCTGAGAGGGAATTGAACCAGGAGGGAGCCCAATAGCAAAAGGATCTCTGAGCCATAGAGGTCCTTACCCTGGGGACAATAAGGGAGGTTTTGACAGTGCTGTGGGTGGAGGCTGAGGGGGAGGCACACTGCAGGGAGGTGGCGACCCCAGAGGGGAGAGCCCTAGCAGGGTCTGTTTTACAAGAAGGCAGGTTTGGAAGCAGAGTCTTTCTTCAAGATTGAGCAAGTTGGTGGTGGAGTACAGCAGGCATGTATGGGTGCACCTAGGGGCTACCAGCATTAGCCTGCAGGCCTTGTTTATAGAGCTGGATTGTTGCAAGCACAGAGTTGTTGGCTGCAGCGTAGATGGGCAGCTTATAGTCGATTAGCGACAGGATAGAGGAGGGGATTGCCAATCTAAGGGCCTCTTGTGGTAGGCAGTCCTTGTGGCGGTGTAGCAGTCCAATCCTGACATTGGTGGCAGCAGAAAGGGCATTGATATGGGGATGGAAGGAGAGTGCCGAATCAAAGGTAATGCCCAGATACTTATAGGAGGAAACCTGCTCAATGGGGTTTAGTGTGCTAGGCAGTATCATGGAGGGGCACCACTGGCTTTGCTTTGGCAATGTGAGAAGAGCATAGCTTTGGTCTTTTTTAGGTTCAGGGCTAGACTTCGTGATGTGAACCAATGCTCAGCTCTATCAAAAGCTTGTTGGAGGGTGGCCTGGAGTGTGGTGAGGTTGGGATCAGAGGCGAAGAGCATAGCGTCATCCGTGTAGAGGAGGATCTTACTTGGGCAGGTCAAGGGGAGGGTGTTGAGGTAGAGACTGAAGAGGAGAGGGCCTAAGATGGAGCACTGGGGAACCCCAGAGCAGACAATTCGTGTGTCAGATAGGGTGCTATTGATTTTTACACACTGAGTTCGGGCAGAGAGGTAGCTGGTGAACCATGCAAGGGGGCCGGGGAGAAACCAAAGCATCTGAGGGAGTCAAGCAGGAGGGAATGGCAAACTGTGTCAAAGGCCTTGGAGAGGTCAATGAACATGGCACGGCAGGACTTCCGCATCAGGAGCAGAGTGCAGGAAGTTGGAGAATCTGGCACTGCTGTTGTGGTAAGGTGACCTGCAAGAAGCTGTGCTGTTCAGGGTACAAGATATTGTGCATGGCCAGGTATTCGGCAAGCTGGTTGGCAGCTACTTTTCAAGGGCCTTAGAGAGTGGGAGGATGGAGATGGGTTGATAGTCACCGGGTGGCTCAATCACCGCTCTTTAGGATGGGGGTGATGATGGTGGTGTTCCATGTGGTGGGGAACTGCCCCAGGCACAGAGAGCAGTTGAGCAGCTCTGCAAGTGGGACCAGGACAGCATCCAACATCAGACGAAGTAACCTAGTGTCCAGTAGGTCGGTGCCTGGGTTGTTACTACTAACAGCTTTTTGCAGAAGGGGTCTAGCCTCGAACGGGGAGATGGTACATAGGTAGAAAGGAGGTCCCTGGAGAGGGAAGGATACAGCAGGAGTCACTGCTTGTAAAGTTGGTGTAGGGAGAGATACAGCAGGAGTCACTGCGTGTGAGGTTAGTGTAGGGAGGGATACAGCAGTGGTCTGTGTGTGTGAGTTAGTGTAGGGAGGGATACAGCAGGGGTCACTGTGTGTGAGGTTTGTGTAGGGAGGGATACAGCAGGGGTCACTGTGTGTGAGGTTTGTGTAGGGAGGAATACAGCAGGGGTCTGTGTGTGTGAGGTTAGTGTAGGGAGGGATACAGCAGGGGTCTGTGTGTGTGAGGTTAGTGTAGGGAGGGATACAGCAAGAGTCACTGTGTGAGGTTTGTGTAGGGAGGGCTACAGTAGTGGTTACTATATGTGAGGTTAGTGATGAGAAGGAGACAGCGGGGCTACTGTTTGTAAGGTTAGTGTAGAGAGTGATGCATTGTAGGTCATTGTGTGTGATTGAGAAGGGATACAGCAGGGGTCACTATATGCAAGGTTAGTGTAGGGAGGGATACAGCAGGGGTCACTGTAAGGTTAGTGTAGGAGGGATAAAACAAGGGTCATTGTGTGTAGGGTTAGTGTAGAGAGGGATTCAGCAGGGGTCACTGTGTGAAGCTAGTGTAGGGAAGGATACAGCAAGGATCATTTTGTGTAAGGTTAGTGTAGGGAGGGCTACAGCAAGGGTCACTGTGTGAGGTTTGTGTAGGGAGGGATACAGCTGGGGTCACTGTGTGTGAGGTTAGTGTACGGAGGGATACAGCAAGCGTCACTGTGTGTGGTTTGTGTAGGGAGGGATACAGCAAGGGTCACTGTGTGAGGTTTGTATAGGGAGGGATACAGCAGGGGTGACTGTGTGTAAGGTTAGTGTAGGGAGGGATACAGCAGTGATCTCTGTCTGTGAGGTTAGTGTGAGGGAGGATACAGCAAGAGTCACTGTGTGAGGTTTGTGTAGGGAGGGCTACAGCAGGGGTGACTGTGTGAGGTAAGTGTAGGGAGGGTACAGTAGTGGTTACTATATGTCAGGTTAGTGATGGGAAGGAGACAGCGGGGCTGCTGTTTGTAAGGTTAGTGTAGAGAGTGATGCATTGTAGGTCATTGTGTGCAAGGTTAGAGAGGGATGCAGCAGGAGTCACTATATGCAAGGTTAGTGTAGGGAGGGATACAGCAGGGGTCACTGTAAGGTTAGTGTAGGAAGGATAAAACAAGGGTCATTGTGTAGGGTTGAGTGTAGAGAGGATTCAGCAGGGTCACTGTGTGAAGTTAGTGTAGGGAGGGATACAGCAAGGGTCACTGTGTGAGGTTTGTGTAGGGAGGGATACAGCAGGGATCACTGTGTGTGAGGTTAGTGTATGGAGGGATACAGCAAGTGTCACTGTGTGTGGTTTGTGTAGGAAGGGATACAGCAGGGGTGACTGTGTGTAAGATTAGTGTAGGGAAGGATACAGCAGTGATCTCTGTCTGTGAGGTTAGTGCAGGGAGGGATAAAGCAAGGGTCTCTGTATGTGAGGATCTTACTTCGTGAGGGTTCCTTCAGTAGGTCATCACAGATAGGACTGACGTTGCCTGATGTCGGGCCGCATGGCAGGCTTTTCTAGCAATCCCTGATGTCACGTGACCAATGTCAGCGTGACAGTAAATAGTGGGTGGTCCCCACACCTGCCCTCCAGTTCTTTCCCGCCGTCACCTCATGCTAGTCGCTTCGCAGACTTCAGTCAGCTTTCGTCGGAATGTGTTTTTTGTGCGGTTTTCTACAAACTCGCTATTTCTTCTTTTAGTTTAGATATAGTTACATGTCTTCTCCAAAGAAGAAGTGCTCAAGTGTGGCACACAGATACCGCACAAAGGCGGACATTCCAAGTCGTCATCTGCCTAGGCCCAGACCATCCAATTTCCTCCTGCCCCAACTGTGAATCCTTCAATCAGGCTACCAAAAGCAGAGACAGCAGGCGTTGGAGGCCCATCTTCTCAAGGCCCATCTACTTTTGCTTGAGAAGATGGACAAGCTTAGGGACTTGTCCTACAACTCATCCCCTTAAAAGCATAAGGAGAAGATGAGGGAGCAGGCTTGCTCCACAGATAACGTCAGGTCCTCTACCAGCAAGGCCCAGCCACCATCAAAGCACTCAGGTAAGGAGAAACTTCATGCAGATAAGTCGGCCACCAGCTCCTCCAGTGACCGCGCGCTGCACTGGCCGGTAAGTCGACCTCTGGAGACCACCCGGCGGCCGTTAAGTCAACTCCCCTGGCTGGGGTCAGTTGCCCGGCCTCGGTTGTTAAGTCGGCTGGGGATTCTCTCCCCGACCATGCCCGCTAAGTCGTCCATCCCCGACGACCGCACGGGCTCGGTTCCCCCGTCGTGGCCTACTGGTGCAACATCCGACGTCCAGCGGGACCGAAGGAAGACAGCCCCGCTCCCTCCTGTTCTTCCCTCGCCCATGTCCTCACATTCCATTACGGACATGTCTGGCGAGGCCGATGGGGATGCTGGTGAACCAGCCGATTTCGGGGGTTCTTCCCTTCGCTCCCCCGCTGGGGACCAGGGTCAGGAGACTCCTCGGCCGGATGGCCTTTCTCTGGAGGCCCCTCCTTAGCCCAAGGGTGGACTGCTAGCACCTCCAATCCAGTCACTATGACAGTTCCGACGCCGGGACCGCCGGCGCCTCCAACACTGCCAGTCCCTACAACAGTCCTGACACCGGGACCGGTGGTCAGGCCTATTCCGTCGGCCCCGACGCCAGACCCGACTCCTACAACTGAGACTCTTCATCTGATGCCGATGCCAGCCCCTCCGACACCGGATCCTATTCCGGCGCCGGTGCCGACGTCGGTCCCTTTAATATGGACTGTTCCGATGCCGGATCCTAATTTAAACTACACTACAGCGGGTCCGACGTGGGTTCCCCCGATGTCAGGGCTGACAACGGGGTATTATAACAGTCTTCTCACTGTCCCCCACTACCCACATGAGTATCCTGGGGATCATTACCCAGAGGTTCCCACTCCTGGATGGAATCCAATGGGACAGTTATACCAGGGGTATCGTCCCTGTACCCATTACATAGGTCTGCATGGGTATTACCCTCCTCCAGTTGCTGTTCCCCCTCCACCTCCTCCCCCCCCAAGCCTCAACCAACTCCACCTCCACCCCCTCTGGCTAGGCCGGATTTCAAGTCCTTCCTACAGTCTTGGTGGCAGGGAGCGAGGTCAGAGTTGGTCTTGGACCTAGAAGCAAGACTCCCACCTCCGCCGCTTCATAGGTCCCTTCCCTGAGCAGTTCAGTTCCGATTGTCCACCTCTCGGGGAAGACTCGACTGGACGTTCCCCTTTCTCGCTTTGAACGTCATCCAGTGGAGGAGGCCGACGATAGTTCTGATGGGAGGGAGGACTCTTCGGAGGAGGAAATTGTGGAGTAACCCGAGCCGAGAGGTAAGACCTCACCGTAATCACCACCTGAGGATCCTTCCTTCTCAGATCTCTTGAGGGCCCTCAGAGATTATTTCGATTGGGAGTCAGAGGAACAGGACCCAATGAGACAGCGACTTGCGGAGCACCTCGATTTGGAGTCCCTGTCTCTGTCCCAGTTCCTCCATGGATGGCCCCCCACCAAGACCTCACCACCACCGTCTGACAGATGCCTCACTCTATCCCGGCTGTCCCCAAGCGGGTGGACAGGCTTTACTGGGTGCCTAAGGATGCTCCTTTTTTGAAGACCCATCCGAAGGCAGACTCCGTGGTCATTTCAGTGGCTCATGATCGCTCCGCTACGCCCAAGCACTTGAGCACCACTCCTCCAGATAAGTAGTCCAGGCAGATGGACCAGTTTGGCAAGAAAGTCTATTCTTATGCCATGTGTGCGCTCCGCTTCCTCAGTTATGTGGCCCATATGGTGTCCCACCAAAAAACGACTATGGCCAGTTTGGGGTGAAGGTCCAGTCTATGGATCCTTCACATCTCAGGAAGGAACTACAAGGATCTCCACCTCTCAGGATCTCTTGTAGGCATGCTTCTGGGCCACCTATGATTCAGTCGATTCTGTGGCCTGTACCTCGGCGACTTCCGTGTCCCTGAGATGGCACTCCTGGCTTCACCTCTCTGGCCTTCGCGAGGTTCAGTCAGTGATTCAGGACCCTCCTTTCCAGGGCTCGGCCCTTTTCAGTGGCGACACCAAAGACATAATTACAGAACTATGGGACAAAGGTGTTGCCCTTAGATCTGTTCGGTCTATGTATCGATCAGGTGCTCCTCAGCGACAACAACAGCAGCCTTTCGGAAGAGGACCTGGAGGCAGGGAAATCCGCTCAGGCAGTCGTCAAGGCAGCGGAGGCCACGGGTACAGTTACCTCCCCTGCCTCCAGAATCTGCGACAGTCAGGGGTCATCTCCCTGACCGACCTGCCACTTCTTGACTCCACGGTCCCACTGCCTCCTCAGCCTCTCAGTGAGGAGCAGGTGGGGGGGGGAAGTTCACTCTCCACATGCATCTGCACCCTGGATATGCAGGATGCCTACCTACATATCCCTATTTTCCCCAACCACCATCGATTCCTGCGTTTTCTGTTCCGGGGGGAGCACTTTCAGTTCCGAGCACTCCCCTTTGGCCTGTCTTCAGCACTTCAGGTTTTTACCAAGTGCCTAGCAGTGGTTGCGGCATTTTTATGCTGCAGGGGGATTGCAGTGTTTCTCTACCTGGATGATTGGCTACTAGCGGCCCCTTCCAGGAATGCGTTGTTGGAGGCTCTGTCGTTTACCCCGGACCTGATCAATCGACTTGGGATTACTGTCAACGTGCCCAAGTCATACCTCATCCCACCCAGAGACTACAGTTTACTGGGGCGGTCCTCGACATGGTCCAGTGCAGAGCTTCCTTCCTCCGGACAGAGTGGAGACTCTGGTCCAGAGCCGCCAAGGTGGCGTCTTGTCGGACCATCCCATCCCGGGAGGTCCTTCGCCTGTTAGGCCTCATGGCAGCTTCCATTTGTACCGTTCCCCTAGCCAGGCTCCACATGAGGATCACTCAGTGGTCCCTGAGGGTGCAGTGGGACCAGCTTTTGGCGATCTGGACTATCCAGTCCTCATCTCTTCAGCGGTCCAGAAGGATCTTCTATGGTGGATGAATCCACACAGTCTTTCCTTGGGTCTCCTGTTTCGAAGACCAGCATCCGTAGCCACACTCACCACGGATGCCTTGAACATGGGGTGGGGTGCACATCTGGGGGAACATCAAGCCCAGGGACTTGGAGTTTTCTCTTCACGTCAGTGTTCTAGAGCTCAGGGCGGTACTGTATGCCTTACAGGCCTTTCAACCCCTGCTGCCCCAGGGAACACTGCTGATCCAAACGGACAATATGTCAGTGGTTTGGTATATCAACAAACAAGGAGGAACCTGGTCATACCCTCTTTGCAGGGAAGCGACAAGGGTGTGGAACTGGGCAGTCCTGCATCACTTATACCTAATGGCCGTGCACGTACCAGGAGTTCTAAACATCCTGGTGGACAGTCTCAGCAGATCGCGGACCCCTGCTCACGAGTGGGAACTTCATCAGGAAGTGACGGAATCCATCTTCCAAAATTGGGGGAGGCTGGAACTCGACATATTCGCCTCTCAATTCAATGCAAAACTTCCCAAGTTTTGCTAGCTGTTCAGAGCCAGGTGCTTTCTGGGCGGCGTTGTCTCTGTCCTGGATAGGAAATTTTATATCCTTCCCTCCATTTCCCATTCTGCAGAGGGTCTTCCTCAAACTGCAGATGGAGAAGGCCAAGATGATTCTCATCGCTCCTCTTTGGCGAGACAGATTTGGTTCCGCTGCTTCAGCAGCTATCCAGAGAACCACGGTTCCACTTCCATTGACACGTGACCTCCTTACTCAGGATCAAGGTCTTCTGGTTCATCTGGAGCTCAGGACCCTGCATCTGCATGCATGGCTCCTGCAGACGTAGCCATCTGTTGCTTTGGGTATCCTCTCGAGTGGCACAGGTCCTTGTCGAAGCCAGAAAACCTTCCACCCGTTCCACTTATGCATTGAAGTGGAAGCAGTTTCCATTTGGACGACCACGAAGGGCTGGAACCCTTTTTCCTGCTTGGTCCCACAAGTCATGGAATACCTCCTTCACTTATCCGACTCAGGTCTAGCCTGTTCCTCTCTGAAAGTTCACCTCTTGGCTATCTTGGTGTACCATGAGCTGGTGGATGGTAAACCCATGGCTCAGTTGGATATCTCAAAGACCTTTTTGAAAAGGATTCTCCATCTGAAACCCCCCATCCGCAGCCCAACACCACCATGGGACCTGAATTTCGTCCTGGAAAAGCTCACCTTGCCTCCTTTCGAGCCAGCAATGAGCTGTGACCTATGCTTTCTATCTTGGAAGGCGTTGTTTCTGGTTGCCATCACTTCAGCTCGAAGAATTTCAGAGCTTCATGCGTTGGTTTGTAAGGAGCCTTACCTTATTTTCACGGGACAGGCGGTTCTCAGAATCCATCCAAGGTTCCTTCCAAAGGTGGTGTCGGAGCTACTCTGAACCAATCGGTGAAAGCTTCCAGTATATTATCCGCTCCCACTAACAGGGTGAGGCACTCCTCCATACAATGGATGTGCACTGGATTCTCGGTGTTACACGCAAACCAAAGACTTTCGCTCTTGCGATCAATTGTTTGTCTCCTTCGCACATTGAACTCAAGGCAAACTGGTTTCCAAGCAGGGCCTTTCAAATGGTTGAGCAACTGCATCAGATACTGTTATCAAAGTATGATAAACCCTCCGGGCTCTATCGGGTCATTTTACTAGGGCATGGCTGCTTCTGCAGCCTTCCTTCATAATGTTTCTGCAGTGGATATTTGTGCTGCCGCTACTTGGAGTTCTGTCCATACCTTTACCAAGCATTATAGTTTGGACATTGCTTCTAGGTGGAGGGCTGGCTTTGGCCAAGCTGTCCTGCAGGGTCTGTTGTCCTAGGCTGGGTCCTTTTCAGACTTCAGTCTTTTCCATGGATTTTGTTTGCCCCCTCCTTAGTTTCTCTCGGTCTCTTCTTAGAGGGACTACTTGGGACTCAGTCCTATTTGTGGTGACCTACTGAAGGAACCCTCTCAAAGTAAGAAAGTACAATTACATAGGAACTTACCGGAACAGTAGATCTTTGAGAGAGGTTCCTTCAGTAGGTCATATTTTTCCCTTCCTCCTTCCCCCTCATTTAAATTTTTACAGGGTCTCCAATCCTGTTCGTTCCTGCTGTTAGGCCTCTTCCTGGCTCTGGCGGGAGAATTGGAGGGCGGGCGTGGGGACTGCTCACTATATCCTGTCACGCTGACGTTGGTCACGTGACGTTGGGTGGGCGGTCCCCCCATCAGGGATTGTTAGAAAAGTCTGCCGTGCAGCCCGACGTCAGGTGACATCAGTCCTATTTGTGATGACCTACTGAAGGAACCTCTCTCGAAGAGCTACTGTTACGATAAGTTCCTACGTAACTGTACTTTAGTGTAGGAAGGGATACAGCAGGGGTTACTATATGTGAGGTTAGTGTAGGAAGGGATACAACAGAGGTCACTGTATGTGAGATTAGTGCATGAAGGGATACAGCAGGGGTCACTGTATGTGAGATTAGTGTAGGAAGGGATACAGCAGGGGTCACTATATGTGAGGTTACTGTATGTGAGATTAGTGTAGGAAGGGATACAGCAGGGTTCACTATATGTGAGGTTAGTGTTAGAAGGGATACAGCAGGGGTCCCTGTGTATGAGGTTAGTGTAGGCAGGGATAACTGTGGAGGGGGGGCTATGAATGTATATGTGAAGTGGCAAAGAGACAGCCAGAGTTGGCAGGCTAGCACTTGATAAGCAGAGTAATGGAATTAATTTCTGCTGAAGCGCTGAAGTTTTTTCTTTCTGTTTGTCAAGGCCGTGTTTGACTGCGTGGTCAATTCCCTTAAGAATGTCTTCAACATCCTCATTGTCTATATGCTGTTCATGTTCATCTTCGCTGTTGTGGCTGTGCAGCTCTTCAAGGGAAGTTCTTCTACCGATGAGTCAAGGAGTTTCAAAAGACTGCAAGTAGGTGGTGATCTCCTCCACAGGTTGAGCCAGGTCATGTCGGGGCAGGATGGGCCTCTTCAGTATTGGCGTTCATGTCAACAGCCAGTCTGACAGAACTCAGCACATTGCTGGTGCCATGATGATTTTCAGAGGTATATAGTGTACCTTCTTGAGACTGAACTTATGCAGCACACTTCTGCAGAGAGCTATAGTGTATTTTTTTGAGACTGTACTTGTGGAGCACACTTCTGCAGAGGGCTATAGTGTATTTTTTTGAGACTGTACTTGTGGAGCACACTTCTGCAGAGGTGTATAGTGTACCTTCTTGAGACTGTACTTGTGCAGCACACTTCTGCAAGGTGTATGGTATACATTCTTGAGATTGTACTTGTGCAGCACACTCTTGCAGAAAGCAATAGTGTACCTTCTTGTGAATGTACTACGCACACACTTCTACAGAGGTGTATAATTTACGTTATTGAGACTGTATTTGTGCAACACACTTCTGCAGAGGGATATAGTGTACCTTCCTGAGACCATACATGTACATACACTTTTGCAGAAGCGTATAGTTTACCTTCTTGAGCCTGCACTTGTGCAGCATACTTCTGTGGTGAAACAAAAAAGAGCAGAAAGTTTTAACTACCTGGATTCAGTTCATAAGTCTCACTTATGCAGTTATTTTTTTTTAAATCTGGTGAATCCATGAGCAAAACATACCCGTTTTTGTAGGCGATCAGATATAACAGAAAACAATGACTTAAATGCATCACAAACATGCAAAGATAAATTACATACTAAATAAGTAACACCTAAACATAGACTCTAACTAGGACAATAATTCAAGCACAATTGCAACAGTCTGAAGTCATGTGTTTTTGAAGTCCGGCTTTAAAACTGAAAATACTTGAAGACTCCTTTATTAATTTAGAAGGCAAAGTATAGTAAAATTTGGGCAACTGATACAGTAATGATCTGTGTCCTAGTGTGGTTTTAACAGTGGGTACATTAAAATATTTTTGTGACAATAAACAATTGTAAGTCAAAATAGAATGAGGATGAAAAATTCATGCAAGACTTCAGGGGCATTCTTCAAGGCAACTTTCTAGCTAAGGTATCAAAGGTGCATTTTGTACCTTTGGTCTAAGGAAGGCAACTGTAGTGTCCTGTAAAGGACACAATGATGTCTGAGCTGGTAATTGAGAAGCAGACTTTGCAATTGGATTATACATAACTCTAACTCTGGACAACCCAGCCTCCCCAGTGGCAACATAAAATAACGTGTCATCATCAAGAAGGGGAAGGAGAAAACTTACAGAAAATAATACCTTAGTAGAAGATGGTAAAAACAAATTAATTCTGTAGAGTGCACCCAATCTTTGATGAATGGTTTTCACCATGAAAGAAATATGAGAGTTAGTTGTAAGTGCCCTATCCATGATTGAACCAAAATATTTGAATTCTGTTACTTGATCTTCCTGAACCTTATCTTCACCATTGGTTAACACTGATGGGTTCTGAGCCAGAGGCGCTAGGATCCCACAGGAGCCAAAATCTTTAGGAGGGCCAGTGTTGAGGTAGTCTGCACACATGCTTGGCACCACAAGACTGGTTCACACTACACAGCTTATCTCGGCAACGGCCCTCAAGTGCCTCAGTTCCTTTTTGCCCACTGTTGAGTGCGCTTCAGTGATGATGTCACTCGACCGCCAGAAGTCAGATCTTTACGTCTATACAACAACAGTGTTCAGTTCGACTCATTATTTTATTTTAGCTAGGGTTTATTTTTCTGTCAGTTTAAAAAAAAAAAGACCTATTCTTAAGTTTCTCTCAGCCCTACTGAACAACAGCCTATGACCATGGGCGGTGATGGTAGGGACTCTTTCTTTGAATGCTGCTCTGGGAGGCGGGGCCGTGTCTGGCCCACCTCCTTCTCGGGGAGGTTCTGATGATGAGTGGTCCTGTGTTTGGGAGGGAGGGCAGTCCTCCAATAAACACAAAAGAAGCAGTCGGTTCTCGATCCAGGTTGGGGCTCAGCACCCCTCAACAGGTTGTTCCTCTTCTCGCTGGAAGGGAAAGAAATGGTACTGCTTGAGGTTGCCATCTGGTACATCTGCCAAGAGGTTTTCCAGGTCCATGAGCCGGAGGTCTTCACTGGCACGTTGATTTCTTCAATGGCTTCTGTTTGTAATCTTTCCAGGTCTTGGGCCTGAGCCCCTGTCTGTCCTCTTGTGGGGATTTCGGTGGGCAGTTTCATCACTGGGGACCTCTTATGGAGCAGTGGGTACAGCATCCAGTTTGTTTGCCCCTTCTGGTGGATCCTGTCCCAGGTCCTTTGGGCCTAGACTCTTTGGACTTACACCTGTGGCATTCAAGCTGGGTAGAGCATTTGGCTCTGTCAATGGATTCTGATTCCTTGCTGGTGATTGCGCCGCCGACACCATTTCCTGTAGCCATACCCCTTGCAATGTCTTTCTGCAGGGCCCAGCTCAAGTACCTTCTCCTGTTACTTCAGTGCCAGTTGGTCAGTGTCAGGCTCAGCACCAGGTTCATGCCTTTTGGGGCCTGTCCCAGTGCTGTGCCCGGTGCCACTTCTGGCTTTGCCTTCTTTGGGTTCTTCGGCAGTGCAGCTTCCGGTGCTGGCTCCCTCAGTCCTGGTGCCGGCTCCTTTGCTGCCGCTGCTGGCTCTTTCAGGGTTGGTGATGGGCCCGGTGACGACTCCTTCAGGGCTGGTGCCAGTGCCGGCGCCCTCTCCAGTGCCAGTGTCACCTGTTTATCCAGATCTTCCTGGACATAAAGTCTCCACCACTCATTCACACTAATGGGAGTATACTGGAGGCGCTAGGAGCCAGCAGGAGCAAATATTTTCAGGAGGGCCGGTGCCTGAGATGGAGCCACGAGGAAGTGGCACCGCGAGCCCAGTGCGTGCGGTAATGACTATCTCTGTGTCAACCCTCCAACCGCCTCAGTTCCTTTTTTCCTGCTGTCGAGTGTTCTTCAGTGATGACGTCGCTCACCTACTGGAAGTCAAACTTCAAACTAGCTTAGTTTTCAGTTTATTGTTTTGTATTTTCTCTTTGATAAGTACCGATTACATTAATAAATTCTGCTTATAGAGAGAAGTTTTCAGCCCTCCATTGACAGAGTCAACCATGAGTGGGGCAGGTGATGGTAAGGAGACTTCGTATGAAAGCTGTTCAGCCAGTGGGGCCGGGTCTGGTTCGCCGCCCTCCCCGGGGGTGGGGGGGTTCTGATAACAGATGGTCCAATGCTCAGGTAGATGGGTGGTCTCCCCGGAAGCATAAAAAGTAATGGTCCCATTCTCGGCACCGTTTGGCCTTGAGTTCTTCTTCGGCACACAGGTCGAAGAAGAAACGGCATCACTCGAGGTCGCCCTCTAGTGCGTCTGCGCATAGACAGTCAGTTATTAGGGCATGGCACTGGTCTCCACCTCTGTTGGAGTTGCCGGTTTCTGTCTCTAATGGCTGAATTCTTTGACACCGGAGCCCCTCTTCGCCTATTGGAGGGGTTTCCGATGAGCAGTTTCACCAGTGGGCTGCTGTTATGGAGCAGTGGGCTCGGAGGTTGGCCCGATTGCCCAAACCAACCAGTCCGACTCTGGGACCTTCAGGCCCTTCAGTTCCGGGATGGCAGGTGGAACGGTTAGGTCCTTCTAGTCATGCAGCACCTTCTTCGGTGCCGTCGACTCCGCACTCTGGTGTCTATTCCCCTCACATGGCTGCGGTGCAGGGGTCTACACCGATGCCCTTATCTCCTGTCAGTTTTCATCTTGTAACTTCAAATCACAGTTCTCAGACTTCTGTGATGTTGCTGTTGTCTGCAGTGCTGATTCTCTGGCGTCGAGGTCCCATGCGGTGCCACGGTGCTTTCGGCGCCATCTGCGGTGCTCACGGGCTCTGTCGGCACAGTCCTCGGCGTCCAGGGCTGGCAGCCGGCGCCCGAACACCGGCATTGTTCATCGGTGCCGGGGGTGGCGTCACGCTCTTTGTTGGTGCTATGTGCAGTGCCATTTTCTGTAATGGCTCCTTCTTTGTTCTCGGAGCCGTTTTCTTCGATGATGCCGGGGATGGGTGTGGCGCCGTCTTGTTTCCAGAGGTTTTCAACTCTGATTCTTTCTCCTTCTCTTCTTCCTCCTGGTTTTACTCTGTTCCGGTCTATACGGTCCCTCCTGGACTGTCAGGAGATGATTTTGAGCCCGATCCAGATCTTAGACTGGGTGATGATGTTGATGCTGATACTGTCCTGGGGCAGGATTAATCCTCCTGCTGGCGTGTTATTGAGGACCTTTCCTTTAAGTTTGTGCTCTAGAATTTTAAATTCTGCCCTTTCTCTCCAGACCACAGAAATCGATCCTGGAAGCTTTTGCATCTCGAATATCTTCATGTCTGGAAATCCTATGGATTTAACCCCTCAGTACAGCCCTCTTCTGAGACCCTTTCACAGATGGTGGAAGAATCCGGCTCTTATTCCTTCTGTGGCCAAGTCCATAGATAGGAAATATGCCCCTCCCAAGGATCACCCCATCTTGGCCTCACAAGCCTTTGCTGATGGCATAGTGGTCCTGGCAGAGAATGATAAGGCTGTCCCTCAGGAATCTACAGCCCAGCCTATAAACAAAGAACCTCGCAAGATAGATACCTTGGATAAGAGAGTCTTTGCTACCTCAATCCACGGCATACTCATTGCCAGCTACCAGGGCTATTTTTCTCAATATGAGTATGTTCTTTGGCATTCGCTCAAAGCAATGGTAGAAACTTCGCCCTAATCGGAGGTTAACTCAGAGCTACTTCAAGTCATAACTAGGGGTATCGAGTCCAATAACCAACAGGTTAAAGCTGCTATGGATGCCTTGATACAGCTTCCGGGTGGCAGTGGCTGGCATCTGCACCATCGCCACTCTTGGCTGCATACTGGGGCTTCATGAATGATGCCCAGCAGCAGGTCATGGCCTAACTTTCAATGGTATGTATCTGTTCGGACCTCAGGTGGAGCAAGCTCTAGAGGCCACACAGAAGACTAGGTCTGCCATTAAAACAGCCAGACCTACACCCGTCCCCTCCTGAGGGGGTGGGAACAAGCACCAGTTTCACAACCGTCAGTCCTTTCAGGGCAAAGGCAGAGGAGGTTTTAACAGAAACCAGACCCCTTAGCCGCAAAAGAAAGTGCAGCAGAAGGCACAAGGACCCAAAGCGCTTTGTGCCACCTTCTGAGTTTCCGGCCCAGCTCCCGCCTCAGCTGCCTGAGGGAGACTCCTCCTCAGCAGTGGGAGGACATCTGACTCACTTCTACAACCAGTGGAAATCTATAACATCAGACAAATGGGTCCTCAGGATAATCCGCGAGGGGTACTCTCTCAATCTTTCAGAAACCCCTCTGGATCATCTTCCCAAACGACAGCCCAGGCTGTCAGCAGTATAGTCAGACCTTCTTGCTTCAGAGGTACAAGGCCTTCTGAACAACAGGGCAGTAAAGTAGTTCACTGGATCAACGAAACATAGGTTTCTCTCCATTACTTTCTGTCCCAAAGAAAACTGGCGGCATGCGCCCTATTCTGGATCTCAGAAAGTTAAACAAATTCCTGCACAAGGAAAAGTTCAAGATGATATCACTAGGTACCCTGCTACCTTTGATTCATCAACACGATTGACTAGCCTCCCTGGACATGCAGGATGCCTACCAGCACATTCTCATACACCCAAAGCACCACAAATACCTAAGGTTCATGGCACTGGGTCAACACTATCAGTTCAGAGTCCTGCCCTTTGGGCTATCCTCGACGCCTTGAGGTTTTAGAAACTGTTGTGCAATTCTCACGGCGCACCTCAGGAAAATCAGAATACAAGTGTTCCTATATCTGGACAACTGGGTCCTAGCAAGTCCCTCCAGGCAAGAGACTCTGGAGGCCATAGCCACGGCCTCAGACTTCCTCACGACCATGGTAGTTCTGCTGAACCTCAACAAGTAACAGTTGCAGACCTCCCAGAAGCTCCTCTTCGTAGGAACTCTTCTGGACACATCCTGTGCGAAGGTTTTTCTTCCAGAGGACAGAAGGAGCGATATCTTACAGGTGGCCCGACACATCAGAGAGTGCAGCTCGGTTTGAGCTATCTCGATGCAATGGATGCTGGGCCTCATGGCATCCTCGGTGTTCACTGTACACTTGGCTTGTTTACACATGAGAACTTCTCAGTGGATGCTCAGTGGTCCACTACCACTCACCCTGTCCTTTCTCATCAAGGTGACGGAACCTCTGAAGAGGTCACTCACCTGGTGGTCTCAGGAGGACAACCTTCTGGAAGGATATCCCTTCACCCTCTGGATCATAAGATCTCCATTACCACAGACGCATGTTTGATGGGTTGGGGAGCTCACTGCCGGGATCCCCACACCCAGGGTATGTGGACTCAGGATGAGTCTCAACTTCACATAAACGTCCTGGAAATGAGAGCCGTCCTCTATGCAGTCCGAGCTTTGGAGGACATACTGTGTCACAAGTACATTCTCTTTCAAACAGACAACAAGGCAGTGATGTACTACATCAACAAACAGGGTGGCGCACACTCTTATCCATTATGCAGGGAAGCAATGAGAGTGTGGGAATGGTGCCTGGAGCACAGGGCTCTGATTCAGGTGGTTTACCTGCCAGGAGTACAAAACGAGCTGGCAGAGTGTCTCAGCAGAACAGAGGCGGATCCTCACGAGTGGTCTCTCGACTTAACCATCGTTCAGTCACTCTTCAAAGAGTGGGGAACTCCAGACCTGGACCTTTTTGCGTCCCCACTCAACGCAAAACTGCTTCTCTTCTGCTCCAGAAATCCAGGACCTGGTGTTTTTTGTCAGGATGCATTGAGGCTGCGGTGGACAAAACACTTTCTATACGCTTTTCCTCCTCTTCCTCTAATTCAGAGGGTATTGCTCAAATTGGAGTCCCAGGGGTCAGAATGATTCTCATTGCCCCCTTCTGGCCTCGGCAGATATGATTCCCGCTACTCAGCAGACTATCGGAAACACCCCCGAAAACGCTTCCTCTTCAGACGAACCTTCTGATCCAAGGTCCTGTGGTCCATCCCAGCCTGAGCTCACTTCACCTTCATGTTTGGCTCCTAAGGAGACAGAGGTGAATAGATTCAATGTTTCTCGTAGAGTTTCAGATATTCTTTTGGCTGTGTGTAAGCCAGCCACTAGAAAAGTCTACACAGCTAAATGGAAGCATTTCTCTATCTGATGTGCAAAATCCTCTTAGAACCCTTTTTCCTACTCACTGAGTAAAGTCTTGGAGTATCTCTTAGACCTCGAAAACTCTGGTCTGCAGTACTCCTCAGTCAAAGTTCATCTTTGTGCCATTTCGGTATATCATGCGCTGGTACTTTCCATGTCGCTGGCTCAGTTGCCCGCAGTTAAGAGGTTTCTTAGTGGTATTCTGCATACTAGACCTCCTATTAGACGTCCAGTCGCAGCCTGGGACATTAACCTTGTGCTAGACTTGCTCACTCGTAAACCTTTCGCACCTCTAGCTACTTGCGAGTTGAAGTTCCTCACTTGGAAAATGGCATTCCTGATGGCCATTACCTTGGCCCGTAGAGTTTCTGAAATAACACGCACTGGTCACAGACCCCCTGTACACTGTATTGCACAAGGACAAAGTAGTTCTTAGGACTCATCTTAAGTTTCTCCCTAAGATTGTCTCAGAATTCTATCTAAACCAACCTTTAGTCCTTCCTACCTACTTTGCGGACTTCCAGAATGAAGGGGAGCGTACCCTTCATTCGCTGGATGTAAAGAGAGCATTGCAGTTCTGTCTAGATAGAACAAAAGAAATTCACAAGGCTCAGCAACTGCTTGTTTCCTTCAGTGAGACCCGGCTGGGTCAACCTGTTGCTATCAGATGCATTTCAGCGTGGCTGGTGGCATGCCTTCGTCACTGCTATTCTATGGCACAGGTCAAGCTGGAAGGCAGAGTGTACGTACGCTCACTCTACCAGAGCAGTCGCAGCATCTCTGGTGGAAATCCGTAACATGCCCATTGCAGATATATGCAATGCGGCTACCTGGAGCTCCGTGCATACTTTTGTTAAGCACTATGCCTTGGATGTCCATGCCAGACGCCATCTGTCATTTGGCAGGACCATTCTGAATGGACTTCTGTCCTTAGCATGTGAGCTCTTTATCTTCTGCCGCCCGTCTCACGGGGGAATTTTTAGCTCGGTACTCTCCCATTAGTGTGAATGAGTGGTGGAGACTTCATGTCCAGAAAGATATGGAAATTACGTACCTACCATAATTCTTGATCTTCTTGGACAAAGTCTCCATCACTCATTCACATGCCCACCCACCATCCCCTGAGCTCACTTCTCTGTTTATGGTCTTCACTCCCTCAGTGGCTGAGCTGTGAAGACTTTATTGTTGACCTTTCTTACACGGTCATTCGGCCTATCTTATGTCCGAGTTTTAGGTTAGTCCTTTCTAGGTTAGTTACGCTGTACCTCCTAGAGAAAAAAGGTACCGAGGCGGTTGGAGGGTCGACGCCGAGATAGTCATTACCACATGCGCCGGGCTCATGGTGCCGCTTCCTCGCGGCTCCATTTCAGGCGCCCGGCCCTCCTGAAAAAGTTTGCTTCTGCTGGGTCCTAAGCGCCTCTGGCGGCTCCAATAGTTTGAATGAGTGGTGGAACCGTCCAAGAAGATCAAAAATTACGGTAGGTATGTAATTTACATTTCCGAGGCCCAAATGAGGTGTTTCTATGTCCACCCTTCCTGGCTCCTCTTTCTGAAGCTGAGTTGGAAGGGATGAGTTTGACCCCGACCTCATTCTTTCACAGGGCAGAGATGATGGCACTTTTTACGGTCTTGAGAACCAAGCTCCAGTTCCTACTCCACTCCCTCTGGAGGATCTATCCTTTCAAACCCTCCTGAGAAACATGCGGACTACATAGAAACATAGAAAATTGACAGCAGATAAGGACCACTAGGCCCATCCAGTCATACCCTACCTTAAACAGTGCCCTCTGACCCTACTTGGTCAGCGATTAGTACCTCTTCCTCCCCCTCTAAGTTACCCTTTTGTCTATCCCATGCATGTGTAACCCCTCATAAATGGGGTTCCTCAAAACCTTCCGAGCTTGCCTGAATGCTCCCTGCCTAACTGGTGTTCAGCGAAATGCCCAAAATGCTGGTGTTGTGAAACTTCTGAAGCCTCCAGTACTGTCTCTTCAAGAGCTGCCTGCTCACAGGCTCCAGTGGGTTGGTATGGGGGACTGGTGTTTCCCTGTTCGAATCCCGCCTGAGCTGCGGTGAAATCGCTCCCATTTGGCAGTCGCTGTATGCACAGGGGGAGCCCTTTTAACTAATGTAACTGCTTGGACATAATTAGCTAGCCTGTTGGTGGAATTACTGTTTGTCTAACCTGCTTTTTTCGCAGCTGAGACTGTGTGTGCTGTGCCCCTCCATTCTGGACCAGAACTGTCTGAAGGGTCCAATAGGGGCAGGGGGTATCCCAAATGGAGTAACTGGCGACCAACCAGAATTAGGGCTCTCTAGGAAGCCGGCGGACCAATGAAGATACAGCTAGTAATTGTGGGAAGTGAAGTCTAGACCATGGCGCCTTTTCGCACCACTGAGGGCAAGATTGAGTGACTGGCATCTGTAGCCAGCCAATGGAATCAGGTGGCGCCCGAGCAGAGAGGATGGCCCCATGCTGTCAAGGGGCAGACGCTGTGACTGTGAATGAGGAAGGAGCTCTGGGCTCCTGCGCCGTTGAGTTTTCGCGTGGGAAGCGCGTGAGAGGCCCTAGTTGGCTGTTTGAATAGCCAGCAAGTTTCGGACTGAATCTGCAAGGCAGCAGTCAGAGGAGGCTGTGTAAAAGCACAGCTACCTACTAGGCTCACCCTGTAGAGGACTGAAGAATCTGCTGAGCTGCGCTCGGTCTGTCAGGAAAGTGAAGTTGCATTGAGACTCCCGATTAGCTGTGCGTTCGGTCGGGCCATAGGAGCAGCTGCGTGGTATGGTACCCCTCTGTTGCTTTCCATATAAATGTGTGGAGAAGTATTTGAAGTACAGGCTCGGCCCTGCGAGTGGTGTGAGAGCGGTTTTCTTCTGGAGTTGTGAGTACTAAGGCAGGGTAGCTTCCTGTTAAATGTTTCTAGTAAGGGCAAGATCTTCAGGTTGCTTTGCTCACTGCACTAACTGAGCCTGCTGGCTCCATCTAGTCTTCATAGGAACTAAACGAGCGTTTGTGTCAGGGCCCCAACCAGCTGCATCGAGGAACTAGCCTTTAGGGCTTGGGTGCCCATAGACAGCAACTGATAGGTTAGGCCTATGCACAGAGCCCTAGGCAGATACTCATATATTGTAGTGGTAAGCCAATCACTCTGATTCCCCAGTCCTTGTTCTTTCCCCTTAAATAAATCAGATTGCTCATTTTGTAAAAGTACCCTGGCTAGTTTATGTATTACTGGTGAAATACTGCACAGTGAATATGGTATAACTATACCTTACTTTTCAGGGGTCTCCGAGTGAGCTGAGTGGTTCGAGGCAGGAGGGGTAAGTGTCTATGGTAAGGACACTGCAGCTAAACTGTGTGGGACACTAGTGGGAAGAAGGGGGTTGCAGCAACCCAGAGGGCTGTGACCAAGTCAACATCGACCGTTTAACCCCGACCTCTGGGTGGAGGCACCCTTCAGCGGATCTGGGCCCTCACCCTGTTAAAAGTTAAGGCAGGCAGGGAAGTGGCCCTTGGGATAGCACCCCTGGGGTTACACATGCTTGAATCCCCCACTGTGCTCACGTCCTTTACCTCCTGAGGTAGGCTGTTCCATGCATCTACTACCCTTTCTGAGAAAAAAAACTTTCTCACATCGCCCCTCAACCTGCCCCCCTCTAATCTCATTTTGTGCCCCCTTGTTCTTGGACTCCTCTTATACTGGAAGAGGCCACCCACCTGTACCTTGTTCATACCTTTAAGATACTTGAAAGTTTCTATCATATCTCCCTGTTCCCTGCTCTCTTCTACTGTATACATATTGAGGTCCTTCAGTCTTTCTCCATATGTCTTCTGCTGCAATCACTGCACCATCTTTGTTGCCCTCCTCTGAACCGCCTCTAGCCTGTCTATGTCTTTACGAAGATGTGGCCTCCAGAACTGTACACAGTATTCTAGATGTGACCTCACCAGCGTTTAGTGTAGTGGCATTGTGACAGTGTAGAACAGGACCCTGTCCCATTTGTTTTGAGAAAATGTGTAAATGCAAGGATCTGTATTCTTTCCTTTTGGTCTCTCTGGTTGCGCAACCAAATTTTCCTTGTGAGACCTCGGACTTGATCAACCTGGACCAGTCTTAAGTAATCCTTTGCCTCTCACTGTCTCTCAGTTTTCTCTTGCTGTCTTTCTTCCTTGCATGTCTCTATCTGCTAATATGAAATATATCACTTTTGTTTAGAAAATTGTGTTACTTTAGGAAAGTGTATATTTATAATTTGAGATAACTGTAAAAAGCTAAGGAGTTGGGTGCAAATGCCTGAGCCTATTGCAGTTGCTGTGGGGACCTCAGGAAGTTCTCAATATTCTAGCAGCTCCCGAAATGTACAAAGGACAAGATGCTTGCAAAGGATGGGGGTTGAAAAGAGTTATAAAAACAGCTAAGCTGAGTTGCAAGGGAGATTTTTATGTTTGCTTGCACACATGTGCAAGAAACATAGTGCCATCATCCGAGTTTTTGTAGGTGTGGCACCCTGTCTTCCAGTTCAGTCACTGTGTTTGCAGGTGCGGCCACAGTTCACCAATGAATGCTGCAGCTGTCTATGACTGCAGTGGTGTACAGTTGAAAGGGAGAGACCGCTTCAGTGAGCAGCGATAAGATAGTGTTGATCAGCATATTGCTGGCAATCCTGCTTGTAAACATCTCTGCTTTTTCTTCCTGGAACATAAATTCAGTTTGAACTACAGCCGATGAGGGTGCTGAATCCACTGTCGGCTCAGCGCCCCCCAACACACTTCCAGGTGCCACGCTGGGAGCCCACCCCAGCGTGGCAAACGTCCATTTGCTGGCCCCCTCCAAACACACTTCCAGGTGCCACGCTGGGAGCCCACCCCAGCGTGACAAACGTCCGCCTGCTGCCCCCAAACATATTTTCCAGGTGCCACGCTGGGAGCCCAACCCAACGTGGCAACCTTCAGATATCGACGGGGTGCCCAATCCCCATCGGATCCACTGCCCCCCAAAAACAAAGCTCAGCTGCTACGCTGGAGCCCACCCCAGCGTGGCAAAAAGTCCCGCGCCATTTTCCTAAAAGAAAAAAGACCTAAAAACAAAACGGTCCCTCGTTGCTTGTCTTGCCTCCCTCCCCACCCGCACCTACCCTCTGCGCACTTGCCACCCCACACCCCACCTCACCCCATATTTATCTCCGGAGTCTGTCGCGACGATCTTCGGTGAACTGAACACGCCTGCATTTTCAAAGCCAACTGCGAACTGAGAAAATGCCGGAAGCTATATAATGGAATAAATAGGGTTTTTACAACTTTGATGCATATCTCAGGCATTTTTTTGGAATTTTGGCACCAAATTTTCAACATGGGGGTTTTGGGACCCCTCCTCATGAATTCTGGCACTGTCATGGCGTTAATCAGCCCCGAAAGGTGATTTCATGGTCACTGCGCGGAACCAGCTTTTGGGACCAATTTACGAAACGACAGTGTCACAGTTCATGAGGTAGGACCCCAGAAACCCTATGTTGAAAATTTGGTGAAAAAATTTCCCAAAATTACTAATTTACGAGCGTGCGTTGCACAGTTCCTACGCACGCTCGTAAGTTTGCGAATTTTTAACATTTTCACTCCAGATTCTCAGCATTGCCATTTTACTACACCTCCTTATGAGCAGTACAGCTGTCATTTTTCACATCTCGCCCAAAATGTGTTTCCGCACATGTAGCGCACAATGGTGCAGTCGGTGTGCGAAATCAATGTTCAGGACAGATTAAGAAAATCACAGCAACACTGTCCATGAGCAGAGGTCTTAAAATGGCTATGTTAAAAATTTGGTGACAAAAGTCCATAAAATGACTGTGTTACAAGCGAGCCTTGCGCAGTTTCCACGCACCCTCGTAAGTTCATGAATTTGTAATATTTTCAGTCCAGATTTTCACCACTGGCATTTTTCCACACTTCCTTATGAACAGTACAGCTGTCATTTTTCACACTATTGCCAAAATGTGTTTTCGCACTTCCAGCGCAGAAATGCGTGGTCGCTGTGGGAAATCACTGTTTGGGACAGAGTCAGAAAAATCACAGTGACAGTGTTCATGAGCGGAGGTCCCAAAATGCCTGTGTTGACAATCTGCTGCAAAAAATCCCCAAACTACTAATTACATTACGGGTGTATGTTGCACAGTTTCTACGCATGCTCATGACTTCGCCAGTTTTCATGTTGCTTGCACGCATGTGCAAGAAACATAGTGCCATCATGGAGATTTCGGAGGTGTGTCACCTCCTCCTCCAATTCAGGCAGTGTGCTGGCAGGCGCGGCCCCTGTAAGCCAATATATTTTGGAGCTGTCTATGACACGCCTCAAAATGCAGTGGCATACAGTTGAAAGGGGAGCTACGCTTGAGTGAGCACCGATAAGAGGCTGCCTATGTGCAGCTCCCCCACTCTGCAGGTGTGTGCGCTACCAAGACGCACTGTATAGCCGGACGGGTGCCCAATCCCCGCGACTGAGCTGCATCCTCCCCCAGTAGTAGTTGCCACGCTGGGAACCCACCCCAGCGTGGCAAGTGGTCCTTGCTCGGCGGGTGCCCAATCCCCGTCGGCTGAACACCCCCACAAATTCCACGGCCGACAGGGTGCCCAATCCCCGCCGACTGAACGCCTCTCTTGCCCGCTGGGGCCCACCCCAGCGTGGCAGCAACAAATGGCCGTGGTGGGGGGTGCCCAATCCCCGTCAGCTGAACGCCCCTCCGACGTCCTCATGTGCCACGCTGGGAGCCTCCACCTAGCGTGGCAAAGGTCTCACGTCGTCTTTTTTTATTTTAAATACCTGAAAACGGTCCTGCTGCGTCCTCCCAACCCCTCCCACAACCCACACCCACCCACTGCGCACCCAGCCTCCCACACCCCCACCCCATACTTACCTCTGGACTCACGCGACGATCTTGTGGATTGGGAACACGTCTGCACTCTTCAAGCCGACCGAACTGAGAAAATGCTGGTAAGCTGTATAATAGACTAGATAAAGGGTTTCAACTTTGTTGCATATCTCAGGCATTTTTGGGAATTTTGCAAATTTTCAACATGGGGTTTTGGGACCCCTTCTCATGAATGATGTCACTGTCATGGCGTTATTTGGGCCAATGGGGGATTTCGTGCAGTGACGGGGTCCACTACCGCCATGACAGTGACATCATTCATGAGAAGGGGTCCCAAAACCCCATGTTGAAAATTTGGTGCCAAAATTCCAAACAATGACTGTTTTACGATGTACGCTATGCAGTTCCCACGCAGGCTCAGTAAGTTCACGAAATTTCAATATTTTCTCCAGATTTCCAACATTGCCATTTTACCAGACCTTCTTATGAGTAGTACAGCTGTCATTTTTCACATCTCACCCAAAATGTGTTTCCTTGCCATGTAGCGCAGAATGGCGAGTCGGTGTCTTGAAATCAATGTACAGGACAAATTAAGAAAATCACAGTGACACTGTTCATGAGCAGAGGTCTTAAAATGGCTATTTTGAAAATTTGGTGAAAAATTCCTAAATGACTGTTTTACTCAGCGCATGCGCAGTTCCTCACGCACTCAGAATTTCGAATTTTCAATATTTTCACTCCAGATTTTCAACATTGCCATTTTATCACACCTCCTCATGAGCAGTACAGCTGTCATTTTTACATACTGTCCCAAAACATGTTTCCGGCCATGTAGCGCACAATGGCGCAGTCGGTGTGTGAACTCAATGTATGGGACACATTAAGAAAATCACAGTGACACTGATCATGAGCAGAGGTCTTAAAATGCCTGTGTTGAAAATTTGGTGAAAAAATTCCTAAAAATGACTGTTTTACGAGTGTGTGTTGCACTGTTCCCACGCACGCTCGTAGGTTTGCGAATTTTCAATATTTCCACTCCAGATTTTCAACATTGTCATTTTACCACACCTCCTTATGAGCAGTACAGCTGTCATTTTTCACATCCTGCCCAAAACGTGTTTCTGCCCATGTAGCGCACAATGGCACAGTCGGTGTGCAAACTCAATGTATGGGACACATTAACAAAATCACACTGACACTGTTGATGAGCAGATGTCTTAAAATGGCTATGTTGAAAATTTGGTGAAAAAATTCCTAAAAATGACTGTTTTACGAGCATGCATTGTGCAGTTCCTACGCACGCTCGTAAGTTCGTAAATTTTCAATATTTGCACTCCAATGACTTCCAAATACCTAAACAGCACATAGAAGCAAGCAACATTCGGCATTGACAAATGCTTGTTTTTAAATATGTTCACTGCAGATTTTCAACATTGACATTTTTTACACCTCCCCATGAACAGTACAACTGTCATTTTCACATCCTGTTTGAAATGTGTTTTTGCACCTGTGGTGCCAGATGGCGTAGTCGCTGTGCAAAATCAGCTTTCGGCTAACGAACTGATATTGCCACTGTTCATGAGATGGGGGTCAAAAAAAACCATGTTGAAAATTTGGAGTGAAAATAGCAATGAACACCTGAGGCATTAGGGTTTCTGACCATAACACCCCACCCTGTAGAGACTGGCAGGTATCAGGGGTGTGACTTGGGATTGTCGCCTGTAATGCTCATACCATTCCATCCCCACCCACACCCTGCAGCTAGTGAGAGGCGTCGAGGTGTGTTTTGAACTCTTCGGCCCCAAAGTTCACCCCATTCTCCTATACAGCACCCATCTCACTATATTTCCTGATGGAATGGGGTGAACATAAGGGCCAAAGATCCCAAGGCACACCGTGACACTTGTCGGTGTCTGCAGGGTAGGGTGTGGAGAAATGGCGTGGCCGTTATGCCTGACGACCCAAAGGCACACCCCAATGCCTGTCAGTATCTGGAGGGTGGTGGTGGGATTGGCTTCAGGTCAATACTTCACTGCCATTTCTATTATGCAGCTCTGTAACTCCTACACTACCAATGCCAGTGCCAGCAAGCAAACATTCGCATTAACAAATGCTTGTTTACAAGAGATTTTGCTTCTGTATATAGTTATTCTGAACAGGTTGATTTTATTTTATTTTATTTTATTTTTTTTATGTTACTGCAACTACAATAAAGTTTTGATGATTTTACAACTGCTCCTGGGTTTTCCTTATGCTTCCTAACCTGTGCCTCCATGACAGACATCACCACCTCTTCTCCCTACTAGTGATACCCCTATCTGTGCACCCCAACATGCACTGGCCCTCCCTACCACCTTTATACATTGCTTGGCAACCTTTAGATCCTCTGATATGATAATCCCTTCCTCCCTGGTGACTGCCAGCAACCCCCAATCTGTAGCTCTCTGCAGGGTTTCTGGGCCCTAGGGGCATAATTTTGCACTTCTCTGCATTGTACTTCAGTTGCCATCTTTCTGACCATTTTTCCAGCTGCTTCAGGTCCCTCCTCATCCTGCCCATCCCATCCGGAGTGTCCACCCTGTTGCCGATCTTGGTGTCATCTGCAAATAGGCACAACTTCCTTTCCAGCCCTTCTGCAATGTCATTGATGAAGACATTGAAAAGGACTGGATTCCATTAACCACCACCCTCTGCTTCCTGTCCTTCAGCCAGTTGTTAACCTAGGTCACCACCTTGTGGCCCACACCCAGGCTGCCTATGTGGAACGGTGTTGAATGCTTTGCTAAAATCGAGGTATGCCACATCTACTTCTCCCCTTGTTCACCTCTTTTGTCACCCAATCAAAAAAAATATCAGATGAGTTTGACATGACCTTCCTGCCATGAATCCATGCTGTCTTGGATCCAAGTGTTCCACCACCCTTTCCTTGAGCAGTGTTTCCTTAATCTTTCCCACTACCGATGTTAGGCTGACCGGCCTGTAGTTATCTGCCACTTCTCTGCTTTCACTCTTGTGCAGAGGGACTACCTGTGCCCTCCTCCAGTCCTCTGGAACTACCTCTGTTCTCAGCGACTCACTGAACAGAGCTGCCAGAGATGCTGCTAAGCCCTCCCTTAGCTCCCTTAATACCCTGGGATGTATGCCATCAGGGCCCATTGCCTTGTCCACCTTCAGTTTTTCAGGCTCCTCCAGGACCCTCTCAACCATAAATGGACTGGTGTTCACCTCCATCACTCGCATCTGCTGCCTAGCAGTGGTCCGTGTCCCTCCCCTTCCTCTCTGAACACTGAACAGAAGTATTTATTTAATGTTTCTGCCTTTTCCAAGTCCCTCTCCACACAGTCCCCTTCGTCTCCTCTGAGCCTCATAATCCCACCCCGTCCTTCCTTCTTTTGCTGATGTACCTATAGAATAACTTATCCCATTTTTTCACCATCTGAGCTAGTCTTACCTCTGTTTGCGCCATTGTGCTTCTAACAGCCTTCCCCGCTTCCTTCAGACTATTTAGGTACACACCCTATCCTCCTCTCTCTGTGTCCCCTTATATTTCTTGAAAGCCAACTTTTTGGCCCTTACCTTCTCTGCTACTTCTGCTGAGAACCATAATGGTTTCTTCCTTCTCTTACTCTTGCTTCTCAGCCTTATGCACTGGTTAGCCACCATGGCTCCTTTCAGGTGTGCCCACTGGTTCTCTACCCCCCCTTGCCTCCTTACTTGCCAGGGTCTCCCTGATACATATCCCCATTCTAGCAAAATCACCTCCTAAAATCCAGTACCCTCACTTTTATGTGACTTACCTGCGCCCCTGTACCGATGTTGAACCAAACTGTGTGGTGGTCGCTGGTCCCCAGTTAACCTTCCACCCTGTCTTCTTCGATTCTGTTTCCATTGGTCAGTACTAGGTCTAGGATTGCCCTGCATCTGGTGGGTTCAAGCACTAACTGCCTGAGGTCTGCCCCCTGAAGGAGTCCAGGATGTCTCGGCTCATGGCTGCCGAGGGATGGTCCAGTCCACATCAGGCATGTTAAAATCCTCCATCAGCAGCACCTCCCACCTCCTGCCATCTCCTGTATTTCTTCCCTAGCATCCTATACACCTCCTCTCCTGAGCTTGAGGCATGTAGATCACCCTGTTCAGAATCTGTGCCATTTTCTGGCTCAAGGATGACCCACAGTGCCTCGGCCTCTCCCTGCCTTCTCTGTACCATGGTAGCTTTTATTCCTTCCCTGACATACTGGGCCCCCCTTTTCCCCCTTCCTATCCCTCCTGAACAGAGCATAGCCTGGTACATTTACCTCCCAGTCATGGTTTCTAGTGTACCATGTCTCTGATATAGCCACTATGTCCAGGTCAGCCTACTCCATCAAGGCCATCAGGTCTGGGATTTTGTTTCCCGGAGTGTGGGCATTTGTACACACTACCTTCCGCTTTGCGCTGTTTACCTTACATTTCATCTTGCTTCTGTCTACCTTATTCCTCCTCCCTACCTCTGTTGCTTTACTGTGTTGCTTCCCTGTCTCTGCTACACCCCCTATAGTGGGTTCATATGTTCCTGTTGTGAAGTTAACTTCCTGATCTTCCTGTCTGATTTTTCTAAGCTGTGGTGGTGGGCTGCTTGAGACACCCTGCTCCCGTCTACCACCCGCACCCCATGGATAGTTTAAATGCTTGCCTAGGAAGCTTTTACATTTTGCATTGAGGACTGCTGTCCCCTTCTTGGAGAGATGCAGGTCATCACTCAGGCCCGCATCCCTCTAGGTGGGTGCCTAGTCCCCAATGTAGCCAACACCCTTCTCCCTGCACCAGCTCTCCAACCATGTGTTGAAGTGCATGATGCAGAGATTCCTAGCCTCCCCCTGCCATGGAGCAGTAGCACATCTGAGAATGTTATGTCGTTTGCTATCTCCCCAAGACACCTTCCCAACTCTTTGAAGTCGTCCTGCACCTGCTCTGTGTTTGCCCTGTCCCTGGCCAGGTCATTTGTCCCCAGGTAGCTAATGACTTCCAGCCCTCCCCCCCACTACTGCTTTAGCGATCCGTAATATCTGCTCCCCTTTCTTCTGAGCAGTGCCTCCTGGGAGGCACTTTACCTCCCTCTCCACCCCGTTACCTGTGCCATATCCATTTCCCAGATAATTGAGTAACCCACCAAGATTAGCTTCCTTTTCCTCTGGGGTTCTCTGCCTCCCACCCCGGGGTCTCCCTCCTGGAGGACTCTGTCATCCTCCCTGGTCTTAACCTCGGGTTCCCTTGTGGGACTGTCCTGCTCCTCCAGAACAGCATCGGAGTTTGTAAAGATGGACCGGTTGAGGATGTGCTTCTGCATGACCTTCCTCACCCTCTCTGAGGCCCACCATGGCCATCCAGCCCCCACCCGGATAATCGTTGCGGTAATGGTTGGGGACATGGTGCAGCCTCAGGAGAATGAGAGAAAAGGTCCCAACCTCCTAGCCAGCTCAGCCCGAAGACTGACCACCTCCTGCCTCAGCCCAGAAAGTTGCCTACATGTGGGGCAGCATCGCAGTACCCAGAACGTCCTCCTGAAGACTGCTGCCCCACACCCACTGCACTACACCACTCCTGCATCTTCCCCTTCTATTCTGTCTTGTACCTCCTTGCTTGCTAACTATACCGTTCTGTTTTTTCCTCCTTCTACCCCTTCTCTCTCCCTCTCTCTGTTCCTTTCTCCCCTTTACCTAACCTCTGTACTTCTCTCTACCTTATGTATGTGGGGAGTACCCTAAGTTATTCTGCCAAGTCCCCATCCTGTGAGGTTGTGTTATCAGTCTGGGCCAACCTCCTTCTGCGTGATTAGAGAAACCTGCATCCTGCTAGGTGCTCATAGATACAGATGCCCCCAGGGTGAGAGGATTTGGGGAGGGTGGATGGGTGTTAGTTGCTGTCCTCTGAAAGCAATCAAACCCTCCTACTGAATAAAGCAACAACAGTTATCCCAGTGCCTCTAGTCTCTGTGTTGACCCCTCAATCTCTCCCAGCAGTGTATCCTAGACAGAAAGGAAAAGGAATGAACACAGAGACAAACAAGTACCGCAATGCTCCTTTACGGAGGTTCCTTCCCCGTTGGCACCTTGGCTCCTCTAGTAAACCTGCAAACAATAACACAGCTACTTCTGCCCTGTTCCCCTGCCGGTATCTTCACTCTGGCATCCGTTCCCTGGTCTCTCCCTTCCTAAAGTAAAACAAGAAGTCAGATGTAAACTCCGTAGCTTGGGTGAGTGGTCTTGTGTTCTCCGATCCACTCCCCATCCTCTATGGCTGCAGAAAGAGCATTTTTGTAAAAACCTTCTTTCCCATGGTGTCAATCTTATGAGACATATTAATATTGAGATCCCTCGCTATCGAGACTTCCGCCTCTGATCCAGGTAAGCAGCTGCGTCTGGAGTGGCTCCGTGTTCCTAACATTCCAGTTCCCTCAGACCTCCTGTTGTCAAGCTTTTTGAAACCTTTTTGGAGGCGGTGTACTAGGACAGTTTCCATTCCCTCTGTCTCTAAACAGTTGGGCCGTAGGTATATTCCTCCCAAGGATAGACCTATTTTGTTATCCAGCCTATTGCAGGATAAAATTGTTATCCTTGCTGAAATGAAACAAGGAACCGTTCTCCTCAGGGAGATTATGAAACAAACCTATCAATAAGAGTCTCGTAAGACTGACACCATGGGAAAGAGGGCTTTGCAGCTGCCACTTTGAATATGTGAATAGTCAGTTATCAAGGACATTTCTCTCAATATGAATATGTCCTTTGGATCTCCCTTAAGTCTCTTGCAGTGTCCTTACCAGTGTCTGACACTAAACAGGATATCCTTCAGACTGTCACTCGTGGTATAGAATCTAACAGCCATCAGTTAAAGGCAGCCATGGATGCATATTACACTGCCTCCCGTTCTGCCGCTGCTGGAATCTGGATGAGGAGACATTCCTGGCTTCGAACTTCAGGGTTTTCCTCTGATGCCCAGCAACAAGTCATGAATGTCCCCTTCAGTGGCACGTACTTTTTTCAGCAAATAGGTGAAACAGTCTCTTGAGGCCTCTTAGAAGACTAGGACAGCCATCAAATCTACTAGACCAGCTCTTTCTCATCCACAAAGAGGGAAGGGCAATCAGTTCTCTTACAACAAGCAGCTTGTGGAAGAGGCAGAGGAGCCCAAGCCAAGCACCAGTCTCCTTAGCTGCAAAAGAAAATGCAACAGAAAGCACATCCCCTGAAAGCACCTAGTGCCACCCTCTGAAGCTCTGGCCATGGCTCTGCCTCAGCTGCCCGAGGCAGACTTTTCCTCCCCAGTGGGAGGACGTCTGACTCAGTTTTACTATCAGTGGAAGTCCATCACAACAGACAAGTGGGTTCTGTGAATCATCCGAGAGGGTTACTTATTGAACGTTTCAGAAATCCCCCTGGACAATCTGCCCAAAAAGGCAGCACACTCTGTCAGCTGCCATGTCAGAACTTTTCACTTTGGAGATAGCAGGCCTTCTGAAAAACAGGGCAGTGGAAGTATTGCATCTCACAGAATGCAATACAGGCTTCTACTCCCATTACTTCCTCATCCCAAAGAAGATTGGGGGTATGCATCCCATTCTCAGTCTAAGAAATGAAACAAGTTTCTGTATCGTGAGAAGTTCAAGATGGTTTTCCTAGGAACCCTTCTGCCTCTTCTCAGGCCCCAAGACTGGTTGGCATCCCTGAACCTGCAAGACACCTACCAGCACATCCCAGTGCACCCCAGTCATCCAACTTCCGACGCTTTGTGGCTTTGGGTCAGCACTACCAATTCAGAGTCCTGCCCTTTGGGCTCTCCTCGGTGCCTCAGGTCTTTACAAAGTGCTTCGCAGATCTTCCCTGTATGCATCTTCACCATTCATCACTCGTGAGTAATATGCCAGAGCACTAGGACACTGCAGGAGATATTAGCTTAGAGATTTTTTTCTAAGGGGAGGAGCCGGCGCCGGGACAGCACCACCCTCAAGGCTGATGCATTGTGTGGTGCTTGAGGGTTGGCCAGTAACCGACCCCGACTCCTCTTCAACCTCAGTTTTGTGTTTCCCACCACTGGGAGTGCATCTCCTCATGGAAGCTGAAGAGCTGTTGCTACTACACAGCTGAGAAAGTTTTGATTCAATCGCCGATTGCTACAGCTCCCCTCACTTCCTGGAGCCTTGGCTCCTGGATTTCTAGTTGACCTGTCTCGGTTAACCTGGGGCAGGTTTCCCCCTAATCCTCAAGAGGACTCCACTCGGACACCTTATTCTCCTCCTACTGTTCCTGGCTCGGAGCAGCAGATGTCCTTCCTCTAAAGCTTAGGCCCCTTCTATGGAAGAGGCTTATTTGGGTGGGGGTCCTACCCCAGGAGGGTCCTGTCTCCACTCTGGAGTTATTTTAGGGACAGCCAGAGGTTCCTGTGCACACTCTTTCTCTCTCTCTCTCCTCTCGTATAGTGGTTGTGGGAGTAGAGTCGAGCAGTAGGTCTCTTTCTGGTCCCAGGGAGTCCTTGGCATCTCTGCTGGGGTACCATTCCATCTCTTATTTCCTCTCTCTCTCTCTTTTCTAATCTTCATCCCTCCACTTCTTGTATCCCTCCTTGGCCTGCCCAATGGTTGGGGCCCTGTCCCACACCCTCAGGTAGCTTCTTCCTCTTGTGTCGGTGCATTCCTTTCTCTGTTTATAGCCTTTCCTTTTACTGTCCTTGGGCTCCCTTGCCCCCCCTTCTTCTCTTTCTGTATCTCTTATTTTCCAGTCTCTCTCTGGCATGCAGGACTGAGGTGGAAAAGGAGTCAGCATCGGTTACTGGCCAACCCTTGAGCGCCATGCAGTGCCTTGGCCTCAAGGCAGTGCCGTCCCAGCACCGGCTTCTCCCTCTAGAAAAATCTCTAAGCTAATAGCGCCTGGGGGTCCTAGCACCACTGTCAGGGTCATCACACCAGAGAGTTTGGTCTTAAATGGAATCCCATCTTCACATCAGTGTGTTGGAGATTAGAGCAGTCCTTTATGCCCTTCGGGTCTTAGTGAACTTTGTCCATCACAAGATAATCCTCCTTCAGACAGACAATGTACTACCTCAACAAGAAGGGGGAGGCACACTCTTACCCTCTTTACAGAGAAGCACTGAGGGTGTGGGAGTGGTGTCTAGAAGAGAAAGCTCTGATCCAAGCAGTTTACTTACCAGGGGCTCAGAACAATCTGGCAAATCAACTCAGTCTGACAGAAGCAGATCCTCATGAGTGGTCATTAGCTCCAGATGTCGTACAGTCTCTCTCTGATGAGTGGAGAACTCCAGTCCAACCCCACTCAACGCAAAACTGCCTCAGTTCTGCTCCAGAAATTCAGAACCTGCCATTTTTTGTCAGGATGCATTCAGGCTGCAGTGGACAAATTACTTTCTGTACTCATTTCCTTCTTTTCCACTAGTTCAGAGGGTGCTGCTCAGGTTGGAGGCACGGGGGCCAAATTATTCTGGTAGCCCCATTCTGGCTGCAACAAATTTGGTTTCCATTGATCAACAAATTATCAATGGCCCCTCCAAGGCCCCTGCCTCTACAGATGGACCTTCTGACACAGGGGTCTGTGGTTCACCCCAACTTATACTCCCTTCATCTGCATGCCTGGTTCTTGAAGAGATATAAGTGAGCAGATTTGAGCATATTGTCAAGGCCTGTCGGAAGGGTCCAACATGCCAGTGGTATGCCTTCAGAGTGGAGTATTTCCATTTGGTGTGAGGGCTGGGAGCTAGACCCCTCTCCTGCCCTGTGGCTAGCAACCTGGACTACCAGTGGTCTCTCTCTCAGTTGGGCCTGAGGTTGGCGACCCTCAGGGTGCACCTGGTAGCCATCTCTGCCTACAGGGCATGGGCGTATGTTGGCGGTGGTGCACAAAGGTGGTAGGGTGCTTCTTTAAGGGCCTTGACCACTTCTCCCTGCTTGTGCATGAACCACCACCTTGGGACTTGTTACTGTTACTGGTGATGCTCACGGACAAGTCATCTGAACTGATATAGAGGTGTCACAGCTCTCACCTGTCATGGAAGACTGCCTTCTTGGTGGCTGTCGCCTCTGTCAGAAGAATCAGTGAGCTCCAGGCACTCTTGGTGTAGTCTCCCTATCTGGTTTTCCACAAAGACAAGGTTGTCCTCCGCCCCAACCTGAAGGTCCTTCCGAAGGTTGTTTCGGAGTTTCACTTTAACCAGGTGATTAACCTCCCAGTATACTTTACCAGCCCAACCGTGGGGGTCGAACACAGGCACCACACATTGGACCTGAGGCAAGTGCTCGCTTATTATACTGAGTGCACAACTGGAGTTCGGGGAGAGGTTTGCCAGCTATTTGTCACCTATACTGAAGCCGCACCTGCCAGGCCAGCAGCTAAGCAGGATGATAGGCAGGTAGATTGTATCTTGCATTGACCTTTGCTATAGGTTAACTAGTAGGGAGCCTCCTGTAGGGCCTAGGGCTCATTCCACCAGACATACTTGTTGCCTCTGGTGGCTGCTTTCTTGGACGTACCTATCCAGGAGATTTGCAGGACTGCTATCTGGAAGCCAGCACACACCTTCATCTCCCATTACCACATCAACCTTGAGTCACACCAGGATGCTGGTTTTTGGGCCTCAGTTCTCCAATCCCTTTTTCCCAAGTAGGGGTGTGCACCTTGCCTCCTCCTCCTGGAGAACTGCTAGGAGTCTGCCTAAGTGTGAATAGTGCACCATATCCATGTCCCTAGAAATGAGGTTACTCACATGTAACTATAGATTTTACTTCGAGAGGGTTCCTGCAGTAGGTCATAACATGTTGAACTGCGCCCCCTTGCATCAGGACTGTACGGCAAACTTTTGCTAGCAATGTCTGGCAGGGGACCACCAACCTGACGTCACGTGATGGACGTCAGCTTGATCCTATATAGTGAGCCGTCCTAAGCCCACCTTCCAGTTCTTTCCTGCTGTGGACCTGCGCAAGAACTTTGCGGTAAACATTGCTCAGTCGATCACCATTTTGTACCTTATTTTACCGAGTTTTCAATCCGTTCTTCGATTCTTTCATGTCTTCTCCACCTCTGTCTCCAAAGATCAAGAAGAAGTGCAAGAAGTGCAGCGCACAGATCCCTCACAAGGACGGCCATCATTGCTGCCTCTTCTGCCTAGGCCCAAACCAAGACACCGCGACCTGTCCTGATTACAAGCCCTTCAATCGGGCCACAGACAGCAGGCTTTGGAGGCCCATTTACTGAAGTCCAGAATGGTCACTCTTCAATCAATCAATCAAAGTCTTTATTTATACAGGCAGTCACCGTTGAGCAAAACTCATTTACAAGGAGGACCTGTTGTTTTTCAAATACATACATACATAGATTCCATGTGCAAATAAGGATAATACATTGTACAGATTAGGCTGCCTCACATAGAGGATTATACAGGACAGTAAAACAAATAACAAGCACAATTGACCCCAGACAAGGGTTGACATAAAAATATGGTGTACAAACCCGAGGGAAAGTGGGTCATAACTGTATAATAGGCTAGGGATGCGGAAGCGTATAGTAGAAGGAGCGGTAGGAGGGGTACGGAGTTATAAGTACAACGCTAATGCATCAGATGGTCAATCTGCTTCACGCTAGTTATTAGGTGAAATTGCACTCATGCCTTGGAGGAGGCCATGAGCAGGATTCAGGCTTGAGGGCGGGCTGGGAACGAGTTCGGGGCTGGAAGTGGACGGATGAAGCAATTGCATACTACGGTCACTGCTTGCGTGTATAAGCATGTAAATTTAGGAAAGAGGTAAGGACGCTCAGTTTAAGTGTCCTTTGCAGATTGTTCCACAGGGTGGACATCATGAAGCTAATTGCCGCCTTACCGAATCAGGAATTAATTCTGGGTATTATGAGGGAGATATAGGAGTAGCTTTGAAGCGCATACTTTCCTGTAGTGCTAAGGGGTAGGCAACCAGTGATATATGGGGGTAGTTTGCTTAAAAGGGTTCGGTAGGTCCAGAAAGCAGCATTTTTGTGGCATCTAAGAGTAAGGGAGGACCACCCCACAGCCACGTACAGGGCACAATGGTGGGTAGAATTAGGGAGATCCGTAATAAACCTAATTGCATGGTGGTACAGCGTATCCAGTTTGGCCAGCTGGGAGGTGGGACCATGGCTATACAAAAAAATCTGCATAATCTACCAGGGAGAGGAAGGTGGTTTGGACCAGTCTTTCTTTGGTATCTGTAGTCAGGAATTGTTTTAGCCTATAGAAAAGGCCAAGCCTTTGCCGTAATTTTTTCAGTAAGTCTTCGATGTGTTCAGAGAAGGCGAGTTTGTTATCGATCCATACTCCCAGGTATTTAAATTTGGTTACGAATTCCAACTCTTCTCCCAATAATGTATTAATTTTAGGGCAAGATGCACAGGCTATTGGATTGGGTGCATGGACAAGCGGAGAATAAAGCATAGCTTTTGTTTTTTTGGCATTCAGAAGTAATTTTTTGTGGATAAGCTGGCTCTGCAGGAGATCGGATTCAGTTTGTAGGTCTTTGCAGGCTGCCTCTGCGTGGGCCGACTGATGTAAAGGACTTGTGTGTCTGAATAGGTGGATATTGGCGTTATTTATATTGTGGTCGATATTATTTATGTAGAATTGCGAATAGAAGGGTGAAGGATGGATCCCTGGGGTACTCCACGTAAGAGAGGGTTGGGGGACAGCTCGCCTTCAGCTTTGATTTGTTGGAATCGTCCTGTCATTGTAGTTAGAGAAACATGGCAGGGAGGCAGAATCTACTCCAATGGTGTGCAGTGAGGAGAGAAGTAGGGTATGGTCGATGGTGTCAAAGGCTTTGCTTAGGTCTAAGAAGACCACACAGGTGAAGTTCTTTGCGTAGAGGGCTCTCAGCCAGTCATCCGTGACTTTAGCCAGAGCTGATATAGTGCTGTGTTATGCTCTGAATCCAGATTGCATAGGGTTCAGTAAATTTGTTGACTCAAGGAGGGACCTTAGCTGTCTATCCACAATTTTCTCCAACAGTTTGGAGAGCACAGGTAGGAGAGATATGGGCCTGTAATTGTTGAGATCGCTTGGATCGCCTGATTTGAGTAGTGGGATGACATGAGCAGTTTTCCAGATGGGCGGCAGGATGCCCTGTGAGAGGGATAAATTGAAAAGGTGGGTGATGGGGATGGCGATGTGGTAGGTGATTCCCACTTTTCTGGTATCCAGATACAATAGAAGGTCTTCAACTTCTTTTAGCGAGGTGGGTTGGAGCTTAAATAGGGCAGATGTAGCAGCGGGTAATTGGGGTGGGTAATCTGACGTGGCGCATATCTTGCAGGCTGGGGAGTTATCGAATGCTAGGCCTGCTGTGGCAAAATGGTTGTTGAAGGAATCAAGAATCTCACTCCTTTCGTTAAGCGTGGTATTGCCATGGGTTATCTTGTTCGGGAGGGAACTGCCTGTAGAGTGTCCCATCAGGTCCTTTATAGTGCTCCAGAACTTACAGGGATTCAAGGAGGCATCACTGAGTTCAGAACGGTAAAAGGAAGCCTTTGCTTTTTGATCTCTTTAGTGCATTGGTTGCGTGCCTTTCTGAAAAGGTTCCAATCATTAGGTGTGTTTAGTTTACAGGCCTTTTTCCAAAGCTAATCTCTTGAAAAGCAGAGATCTGACTTCGGGGGAGAACCATTTGTTGTTTTTGTTCTTTGTATGGACTTTGGTCGGGGGGCATATTTGTTTAAGGCCCCTGACAGAATGTCTTGAAAGATGTCATAGGCGGCAGTGATTGATTTAGCTAAATAAAATTCCTGCCAGCACAGGGAGAATTTGAGGTCAGTAATATAGGCAACTGTGTTGAAGTTACGCCTTGTTCTCTTCAGAGTAAATTTAGATGCAGCGTGAGGTTTGTTGGACGACTTTGTTCCCCCGATAAAACAGTGGTCACTGATATCATAAAAGAAGGTGCTAGCATGAGAGATGAGGTGCGGTTTGCTTACTAGTAGTACATCCAGAGTGGTGCTTTTTTCCGGGTTTTTATTATTGAGGTAGGTTGGCTCGTTGATAAGTTAGGTCAAGCCATGGGCATCTCAAAAGGTGACGAGTGGAGTGGCTGCTTTGGATAGCCAGTCAAGGTTAATGTCACCAAGATGATGGTTTGGCGATCCTTGTTCCCAAATATCACTAAGATGAGTTGAAGTTTTAGGCGGCAGAGGGGCCTATAGCATCCTATTAGCTGGATGACACATGTCTGGTTAATTTCCACTTTGAGGGTAAGACATTCGTATTCATTAGCAACAGAAGATGCATTAATGCAATAGCTGAGTTTATCTTTTGTACATATGGCCACAACACCTCCTCTGGTGTGCCTATCTGCCCTGAATAAGGCATAGTTGGGTTGTTTACTTCTGCATCAGTAGTTGACGGTTTGAGCCACGATTCAGAGATCACTAATGTATCAGGAGAAATGTGGGATACCCAGGCTTGGATGAGGGTGATTTTTTTTTAGTAGGCTACATACATTAATGTGCACAAAGCTCAAGCCTTTTAACAAGGGCAGGTCTGAGGGTGAGGAGATTGGTGCTGGCGGGCCAGGATTAAGCTCTACATTACCTGAGCATAGAAGAAGGAGAAAAAGGATTTTTCTGAGTGCAGCAGAGGACATTTTGGGAGACCTGGTCTTGACCCTCGGTTCATGCTTATTGATGTTGTGCAATATGATGTTCTCATTGAGAAAAGCACTTCCTACAGATGCAGCTAGCAGAACTTGGAATGAGTGATACCTGGGAGTGCAGGTATACCGTGAGATAGGGATCGTACTCTGTGAATATAGTACCGAGTATATGCAACTTGGGCTGGATACCCGATTGTAGTGATGCAGGCTAGTATCTTTGGGCTCACAGGGGCAAGTGGGCAAGAAGGAGCTGTTAGCCATAAGGCACAGAGTAGGAGTATAACCCAAGCAAGGTGCCGGGCTGTTGGGCATATAGAGACCGCTTCGAATTCCTAGTAGGAGAGGCTATATACAAAGCTGTAGGAGACCCCACATTTTGGGGCTCAGAGGTAGTGTATTATGCTCTGGCTGCTTAAGAGTGCACTGAGATGGGCTGCCAATGCAATGGAAGTGTCAGAAAGATAAGGCTAAGGGGACGGGCGGTGAGCCTAGTGGAGATTTTTCTTGGCTATAGACACAGTACCCTTGTGGTATTGAAACTGGGATGTGGTATGCCGAGATTGGGCACAGAGTGGTGTGATTGGTGGGCACAGATAGGGAGGGGCGTTTCTAGGAAAACGGGCAGGAAGCGAGCGTATTTAATAAGGGGTGGGGGTGGGCGTAAAAGTTGCTGCAGTTGCCGTACCTTTTCTGGTGGAGGGTCCAGGGTTCCGGATCCAAGTTGCGGCTGAGGTGGCGCCGGCCGCCCGCTGGCCGGGAATACCCACAGCTATGCTAGAGGGAGCCTGGGAGGGCATTCCACAGCTGGAAGGAGAGAGGAGAGCAGAATTAAGTAGGGCTGTGGACAAAGGGGCAGACAGGCAGCAGAGGGATCGATTAAGCTACACAAAGAAATGTGCATTCTTTTGGCACCCAAAGTCTGAAGCCAGTACAAGGGGTCAACAGAAAAGCTGTAAACACTTAATCCTGAAGCCTTGACTTTAAAAAAGAGGCAGAATATGCAGTAGACAGTCTAAACAGTAAAATCCTAAGCAATTACAGTTCTAATTTTGAGGCAGTTTTCAGTGTTAAAAACGGCTTTTCCAGGGACCAATACGGACACCACCTGCAAAGGCGCTCGTGCTCCGATTGGTTGCGGCAGTTGCCGTACCTTTTCTGGCTGAGAAGTCTGGGGCTGTGGATCCGAGCGGTGGCTGAGGTGGTGCCGGCCGCCCGCTGGCCGGGAGTACCCACGGCTACGCTGGAGGGAGCCTACAAGGGCATTCCATGGCTTTTCTGGCCGAGGAGTCCAGGGCTATGGATCCGAGCGGTGGCTGAGGGGGTGCCTGCCGCCCACTGGCTGGGAGTACCCACGGCTATGCTGGAGGGAGCCTGGGAGGGCGTTCCACAGCTTTTCTGGCTGAGGAGTCCGGGGCTGTGGATCCGAGTGGTGGCTAAGGTGGCGCTGGCTGCCCACTGGCCGGGAGTACCCACGGCTACGCTGGAGGGAGCCTGGGAGGGCGTTCCACGGCTTTTTTGGCCAAGGAGTCCGGGGCTGTGGATCTGAGCGGCGGCTGAGGTGGCGCCAGCCGGCGGCCACTGGCCGGAGTACCATGCTACGCTGGAGGGAGCCTGGGAGGGCGCCCATGGCTTTTCTGGCTGAGGAGTCCGGGCTGTGGATCCGAGCGGCGGCTGAGGTGGCACCGCTGGCTGGAGTACCTGGCTACGCTGGAGGGAGCCTGGGAGGCGTTTCCACCACTCTTTGAAAAGGAGATGCAGAAATTGAAGGATACTGCTTCTTCCCTTCTTCGAGTTCAAACAGAAGAAAAAGAAGGACAAAGAGAAGCACAGGAGTGGGAGCACAGGAGGATCGGGCTGGATTACCTCCAGTAGGTCTTCAACACAAGGCCGTTTCCCCGCCTGCCACTTCTTCAGAGCACCAGGGGCCCACTCTGGTGGGGGGGCAAGCAGGCATTCTTGTCCTATTTATCTTTGGCTTTCCAGGCCCTCTTCTTGGTAAAGGGGTCTTCAGGTCTCCTTCTGAGAGTCCTGCCTCAGGCTACCCCTAGCGGGTCCTGCCCTCCTGTAGAACCTTTCTGCCAGAATTAGGGTGCTGGGGACCTTCTCTCTCTCTCTCTCTCTTTTGTTTTTCTTCCTCCAAATTGCAAGAGACCCTCTCCAGGGTCTCTTGTCCACTAACAGTCCTTTTGGACTTCAAGGCTTATGAACCTCCTTGAGGTCTCCTTTTCCTGTTATAATCACCTCCCCAGTGGTGGTAAATTAGAGTGTTACCCTCTTACACCCTGGAACTTCCCCTTCGGTGCCGAGGTGAATTCTGACTGGAAAGTGGGTTCTGTCTTGTCTTCTGGCTTAGGAGAAGGAGCATTTTAACACCAGATGTTCCCCTTAGTGGACATGGGGCTAGCTTGACCTGTCAAGCAGTATCTTCTGTCTCATCCCTCTTGCTTGTAAGAGTTTACTTTTTCCCTCTCCTCATGGGAAGGTCCAGATCTTACTTTGAGAGGGCTCTTGCAGTAGGCTAATTACATATAGGACTGATGCCGGCAGGCGGCAGGACCCCACGGAAAAATTTCTAGCTAGCAGTCCTGGCGAGAGGACCGCCCCGTCAGGTGACCAGCGTCAGGAGGCGTTGGTATAAAGGCGGTCCCTGACGCCCGCCTTTTCCAGTTCTTTTCCGCCGTTAGCTCGCAGCACCGCTGAAAAGTTTGTGCTTCGTCAGCCCTATCTTCGCGTTACCAAAATAATTGCTTTTTGACTAACGCCAGTACCATCATCAGTGTATGTCCCCTCACACCCTCCGAGCACAAAATAAGTGCGATTGAGCGGCGCCCAACTACTGCACAAGGACGGCCATTCCTGTGCCTCTTCTGTCTAGGCCCCAATCACCCAGTCGAGAAGTGCCAGCACTGCCTCAGCTTCAACGCGCTACCTGGAAGAGGCAGCAGCAATCCTGGAAGCCCATATTCTGAGGAAGAAAATGAGTTCAATGGAAAAGGAACTCAAAAAAGAGAGGCAGGCGTCCACTTCCTTGAAGGCCATCGGAAGAAGAAGGAGAGGCACCAGGACACGGGCTCTCTACGCGCCTCCCTCGGGAGTCGCTGGGACACAGGTAACATCCCCACCGGGGGACCGCTCCTCGATGGCCGCCTCGGAGTTTTCCGAGGGGGCGTCGGCCCACCCGTCTGGCTCACGCTTGAGCCTTGCGGGTGCCTCCGGGCAATTGGAGGTCTCCACCTTGGTTCGGCCGCAGGCTTGCGCCTACCACTGCGGGCAACTCCGGTAAGTGCGGGTGTCGGCTCCTCCAATGTCCGCCCGGAGAGGGCCGTAAGCCCGACCCGACCGGGCGTGCGTGGTTTCACTCCACCAGACCAGCCGATCCCACCACTGACCTCGCCCTGGTGATGACTCTCATGAGTCGGATGCCGCCTCTGGCGCCCGCCGGGAGTTCCCGCCTAAGCCACATGTCGGCTCGTCTGACATCCGGCTGGTGAAAGAACTGACGACAGACCCTCCCACATCCATTGTACCCGGTTCCCCGGCTTCGCTGCCGTCTGGGGACCCAGAGTCTCCCAACATGACCCCGGGATTTCTCCTCCATCCCGGGCGGTTGGGACCTTCCTCCTCCGTCAGTCCTTCCACCATCTGGTGTGCGGATCTGACGCCGGCTCCTGGACGCCGCTCCGATGCTGGCCCCTCCGACATTGGTACCTCCGATGCCAGGGCCTCGACATCAGCCCTGGCGCCCGCCCTACCGACTCCGGGGAGACGCCGCTCCCGTCGGGCCCTCGGGTCCTCAATGTGGACCCGCCCGAGGCCACGGCGGGCCGTCTGCTCCGCAGCCCCCGGTACCCTCCGTCCTATCCAACCCCAGCGTACTCGGACTGCAGTATCCGGCACCACAGTACCCGGCCAGGCTTCCCGGCGCTGCAGTACCCGGCCACAATACCCGACACCGGCTACCCACAGCCGGTTTTGGATACGCCCATACGGTTATAACCCGTATCCTTATCCCCTGCCTCCTCCTCCTCCTCCTCCTCCACCGCCTTATGCTGCCGGGACCTGCAGGAGACTCTGGCCTCCTGGTGGACTGAGGCCAAGGCTCAACTCACCAAAGAGGTCGAGAGCCGCCTTCCGACGACGGTGCCATCCCAGGTTCCCGTACATCCAAGGCGGCACACCCCCTCACCACCTCCGGATTCCAGGGTTCTTCCGTCTGGATCCAGAGAGGGGCAGGACACGCTTCCCCTGGGACTTCCCAAGGGTTCTGTTACTCCCCCGGGTCGGGAAAGGGTGTCTTTTTCCTCTTCATCCTCGTTGCTCCGAGAGAGAGATGACGAGCCACGCTCTCCGTCGAAGCCCAGGCCAAGATCCTCCAAAGTCTCCTCTGAGGATCCTTCTTTACGGAGTTGTTAGGAAAATCCAGGAGGTTCATCAGTGGCACTCCCTGGAACCATATCCTCAGTGTCTGAAACTCGCTGAACATCTGGATCTGCCTGTGACTGCTCCACCTTGGTGCCACCTAGACAGAGCCTCATGCCGACCTTGTTACCACAATATGGAAACAGCCGCGGCTTTAGCCTCACTTCCCAGGAAGTCGAACAGGCTATATCAGGCTCCAGAGGGTGTTGATTTCCTGGATTCTCACCCTTGTGCTGCCTTGTCGTGATTAGCGCCGTTCACGGCCGGTCGGCAAATCCCAAACATCTTAGCTCATCACCACCTGATAAGGAATCACACCTTCTGGACCAGTATGGGAGAAAGATTTACGCTTCCTCCACGCTGGGGATCAGGGCCCTGAACTATGTCGGCCATATGGGGGACTACCAGAAGGCCATTCTGACTCAGATGGAAGCCAAACTGGACTCTTTGCCTGACTCCCAAGTCAAGCAGGAGTTGGCTGATCTAGTCCGCTCTGCTCGTTCGGCCAGTCAACACATGCTTTGTGCGACATACGATGCAGTGGACACTGCTGGGCGGAGCTCAGCTTTTGCTGTAGGCCTACGGTGTCATGCTTGGCTCTGTGTGTCAGGGTTGGTCCCGGAGGTGCAATCTGCTATCCAGGAAGCACCCTTCCAGGGGTCGGTGCTTTTCGGAGGTGATGTCAAGGACATCATCACCGATTTGCAAGAGAAGGGGACGGCACTGAAGTCAGTTGATTCCATGTACCGTCCCCATCAGCAACAGCGCTGTCCTTTCACAGACAGAATTGGCCAAAAGCGAAACCCCAGGGAAGGCGGGACACAAAACGCTGGGCCCCCACAGCTGCTAAGCCCCCCCCCGCCCCAAAAAAGCAGCGGGGGCTTCAGCTGTGGCACTGACCCACACCACCTGACTCCTTTCCTCTCCCACTGCCTCCGGACTCCCTGGAGGAACCGGTAGGAGGGAGGTTTTCCCTCCACCTTCCGGGATGGGAGAGGATAACCACAGATTCTTGGGTGCTCCAGCTCATAGCAGAAAGACACTCGATAGAGTTTCTTCAGAAACCACCCCGCCACCCCCCTCTGAATTTGTCGTATTCACGGGAACACCTTCTCTTGGTCCAGGAGGAAATTTGGCTCTCCTGCTGAAACAAGCAATAGAGCCCGTCCCCCTTCATCTGCAAGGGACGGGTTACTATTCCCATTTCTTCCTGGTCCCAAAGAAGACAGAAGATCTCAGACCAATTTTGGATCTCAGTTCCTGAATCTTTTCATAGAATACAAAAGGTTCAGGATGCTCTCTTTGCAGAGCCTTCTGCCCTCCTCCGGCCGGGTCAATGGCTTTGTGCTTTGGATATGCAGGATGCTTATCTGCACATTCCCATTCGCCCATCTCATCGCAAATACCTTCATTTTGCGTTCCAGGGGGACCACTACCAGCTCAAGGCACTCCCGTTTGGTCTGTCCTCGGCCCCCCGAGTGTTTACCAAATGCCTGGCAGTGGTGGTGGCCCACCTGCGTACCAGGGGAGTGCAGGTTTTCCCGTAACTGGACGATTGGCTCCTGGCAGCCTCGTCCAGGGAGGAACTCATGCGTTGGCTCTCCCTTACCCAGCAGGTTTTTGCCTGCCTGGGTATTACCATCAGCCATTCCAAGTTTCATCTGGATCCATCCCAGAGACTGCAGTTTATTAGGGCGATTCTCAATACGACCACGGGCAAGGCCTTCCTGCCTCCGGACAGGGCGTCCACCCTCCAGACCCAAATAAGTCTGCTGTCCGACCGCAGGACGGTCTCTGCAAGGTCGGTCCTTTGCCTTCTTGGCTCATGGTGGCTGCTATCCCGACGGTTCCTCGCGCTCGACTCCACATGAGAATTTCTCAGTGGACTCTACGCTCTCAATGGGATCAGCTAGTGGACGATCTAGATCACCCAGTTCTGCTCTCCTCGCCGATGCTTCGAGACTTGCAATGGTGGATGGTTCAAGAGAACCTGTTGCTGGGAGTTCCTTTCTTTCATCCCTCCCCCCTCCCAGAGTCTAACCACAGATGCCTCGGGTGAAGGCAGGGGAGCCCATCTATGCCCTCATCGGACCCAGGGCTCCTGGTCAAAGCTAGAACAAGCTCTCCACATCAGTGTGCTCGAGCTTCGGGCAGTGTTGTATGCTCTCCAAGCCCTTCACCAATACATCCTTCCCGGCCACCTAGTCGTCCAGACGGACAACATGTGCATGGTGTGGTACATCAACAAACAGGGAGGGACTCGGTCCTACCCTCTTTGCAGAGAGGCAGTGAGGGTTTGGGATTGGGCAACACAACATGACCTTCACTTCACGGCAATTCACGTTCTGGGAATCGACAACGCCTTGGCAGACAAGCTAAGTCGTTCTTCTGCTCTGACTCATGAGTGGGAACTGGACCAAGGGGTCCTAGACAGTATCTTCCGACTTTGGGGAACACCACAGGTCGACCTGATCGCATCCCCTCTAAACGCAAAACTTCCAGTCTTCTGCTCGCTCTTTCCAGAGCGAGGTGTTTTTTGGAGCAATGCTCTGTCTCTAGACTGGAAGGACAGATTCGTCTATGCCTTTCCCCCAATTCCACTTATCCCATGAGTCTTGCAGAAACTAGCTTCAGAAGGAGCACGAATGATTCTGATCGCTCCTTTCTGGCCCAGGCAAGTTTGGTTCTCTCTTCTACAACAATACTCAGAGGATCCTCCTCTTCCTTTTCCCCTCTCTCTCGAGGTTTACTGACCCAGGATCAGGGGACCCTGGTCCATCCAGGCCTCAAATCCCTTCAACTGCATGCATGGCTCCTGCAGACTTAGCCCAATCCCGTTTTGGAGTATCTCCCAAAGTGGTGGAGGTTTTGGTGGAGGCCAGAAAACCCTCCACCAGATCCACTAATGCCATGAAGTGGAAAAGATTCACTATCAGGGCTGCTTCCAGAAAGTGGAACCCTTCTGTTCAGGGGGTCTCTGCTGGAGTATCTACGTCATCTGTTTGACCTGGGTCTCAGTCATTCTTCTCTGAAGGTACACATGGCGGCTATCTCGGCCTACCATGTTCCCTTCGCAGTCAAAGCTTTCGCTCAACTGGAGGTCTCTAAGACCGTTCTCAGAGGGGTCCTCCATTTGAGGCCCCCCATCCATTCTCCTGCTTCCCTTTGGACTTGAACTTTGTCCTCGAGAAACTTACTCTCCCTCCCTTCGAACCTGCAGCTTCTGTGGATTTGAAGTTCCTTTCATGGAAGACTCTCTTCCTGGTGGCCATTACTTCTGCTCGGAGAATTTCCGAGCTCCAGGCCCTGATGTGCAAAATCCCATACTTGATTTTTCACAAGGAACGTGTTGCTCTTCGCACGAATCCTAAGTTTCTTCCTAAAGTAGTAGCAGAGTCTACTCTAAATCAGTCCATAGAGTTCCCTGCCTTTTTCACGCAGTACTCTAATCAAGGGGGAGTATTTACTCCATACTATGGATGTTCATCGGATTCTGAGATATTACACCAACAGGACGAAGGATCTCAGAAAGACTGATCAATTGTTCGTCTCTTTTGCTCATAAAAGGGAAGGCAATGCTGTTTCCAAGCAATGCCTATCTAAGTGGTTGGCTCATTGCATCACTTTCTGTTATGACAAATACAACAAAACCCTCCCAGGTCAAGTAAGAGGCCACTCCACAAGAGGAGTAGCTACCTCAGCGGCTTGTTTCAAGAATGTGTCTGCAGCAGACATCTGTGTTGCCGCCACCTGGACTTCCATCCATACCTTTACTAAACACTACAGTTTGGATGTTGCCTCTCGCCGTAGAGCAGGCTTCAGGCTAGCTGTTCTGCAAGGCCTCTTATCTTGAGGTTTGCACAGCTAGAACTGCTTTTTGGAGTAGTTTTCCTCCTCCCGGTGCCTCTCTTTGTTCCAGACTGCTTGGGATTCAGTCCTATATGTATTATTACTGCAAGAGCCCTCTAAGTAAGATAGTATGGTTACGTGAAGAGCTACTACAACAGTAGATCTTCGAGAGGCTCTTGCAGGTAAGTACCTTCCGCCTCCATCCCCTAGGCTTTTCAGCTTCTTTTCCAGTGAGGAAATATCTGCTCTCTCTCGTCCGGCCTTTCTGGCCCGTGGTGGGAAAGAACTGGAAGGTGGAGTGTCAGGACCGCCCTTTATACCGACGTCTCCTGACGCCGGTCACCTGACGTGGGGGCGATCCCTTGCCAGGGACTGCTAGCTAGAAATTTTTCCGTGGGGTCCTGCCGCCTGCCGGTGTCAGTCCTATATGTAATTACCTACTGCAAGAGCCTCTCTCGAAGATCTACTGTTACGGTAAGTTCTTACGTAACCGTACTTTCACTGGACTATCACCTCGTTCCAGGCTCTTCAAAAAAAAAAAAAGCAAGAGGGTGTACTCAGTGGAATTTAGTTTCCTCTTGATCCACAGGGAGTTTAGGGAATGTGGGGTATGGAAGCTTATCCTCCCACCTCATCTCCTCCTCCTCCTTCTTCTTCTCTCCACCTCCCTCCCTCCCTCCCTAGCCTGCCCAGAGGTTGGGGCCCTCGTCCCAGAACCAACTAGGCTCCAGCCTCCACGTTTCTACTTCTCTGGTCGGCTTATTCCTTGTTCAGTTTTTATCCTTTCCTTTTGCTGTCCCTTGGGCTCTCTTGCCCCACCCTCCACCCATTTTCTTCTCTCCACCTCCCTCCCTATACCAGTTTTCTTCTCAGGTGAGAAGAAGAAGAAGAATCAGCATTTATATAGCGCTTTTCATACATCCAAAGCGCTTTACAAGCAATGCTAGACTGGTAGTGAAGTGACTGAATGTGTGGTGGCGGCCATATCACACATCATCACCCACACACAGCCTGGATAATTGCATGAACTGGTTTATGGGAAGGGGAATGTTGGCCAGGACACCGGGAATGTTCCCTACTCTTTGCGAAGAGTGCCCTGGGTTCTTTTACTTCCACCTGGACACCCACCAGGACAACACCAGGATGGGCAGCAGGGACCCGTTTAACGTCCATCAAGGACTACACCCAGCAGTACAGCACCCCCTATCACTGCACCTCGATGCCAGCGATTTTAGGTGCAAGTCCAATGCCAGTGTGGGACGAGAACCCACGACCTTCTGGTCCAGAGGCGGATGTGCTACCAACTGAGCCACGCTGACACCTGAACTGAGGTAGTGGAGGGGTCAACAGCGGTTTCTGGCCAACCCTCACGGCGCCACGCCAATCAGTCGGCCTCAAGGTGGCGCCGTTCCCATCGCCCTCCTCTTAGGGAGAAAGCTTTTGAGTTAAAAACTTTCTGGGTGTCCTAGCGCCTCCAGCATAGTACCCACTAGTGATGAATGGTGAAGATTGACAGTAATATCAAGAATTACGTAGGTATGTAGTTTTCATTTTTTACTACTGGTATTTAGTTCACATCTACATGATCCACCCAAACTCCCCTGGCAAGGCTTGCTCCGGATTCCTATTCCAGTGTGCAGATCTGAGTGAAGAGGGGACAGAGACAGAAGACTGCATGGTTCGGTGGTAGGAGGAGTCGAGTTTGAAGACTGTTCCAGTGACTGAATACTGAATGCTCAGTCTTCCTCAGTAGAAGATTGCCTAAGTGTAGATGTGAACTGAATACTAGTAGTAGAACTACAATTATAAGTAAGTAACCTCTCCTTCGTATGCTTTTTTCATTTTTTTTAATTATGTTTTTCAAAAACGGGGTACTGGGAATAGATTTCCTTTTTTTTTTTCATAGAGACTGGGAACTGCGTGGTTGCTGTATCAGTGGAAATGGATGTCAGTCTCATCACAGTGTGGAGCAGCTTCCTCTCCATGTGGGACAGAGTGGACTGTTGCTAGAAAAAAGGAGGGGCATCCCACCTAATGAGGGATAGCTGGGAGGTATATGTCCCACTGTGTAGTGGGCCTGAGGTCATCATGTCACGGCTGAAAACGCACAAAACAACAACGCTGCAGACAAAACAGTGTGTGCTACAAAAAGGTTGGAACAAACACCAACCGCAAAAGAAATAGTGCACACCATTAGTAATACTAGCACCATATTTATTTTTGTGGGGGGCTATGCCCCCCAACACCCCCCTGGACTTAATATAACTAACTCCTTGGGGTGTGTGGACTTTAGGGTTGGGGCAAAACACTGCAGGGGAAGACTGTATTCTTTCTACAAAAAAAAAGCCACAACACTGTGGGGCCTGGGGAATCTGAACCATGGTCCCATATGCCACTGGATGCTGGTACCTCAGCCACTCCTCCACAGGAGCACCTCGACCAGGCACTGCACCAGCAGTCTACTTCACGCTTCCTCAGGAGAGTGTACAACGCAGGAGTAGCAGTTATTCTGCATGCCTGTGAAACCCGCCACTGTACTCACATTAGCACTTTCTGCAGTGTGGTATTCCATGTGCTGTCGTAGCACTATATTCATCTGGTACCTGTGTAGGTGGAGCAGTTCCTCTCCATGTGGGACAGAGTGAACTGTTGCTAGAAAAAAGGAGGGCGTCCTACCTAATGAGGGACAGCTGGGAGATATATGTCTCACTGAGTAGTGTGGGGTAGCCCCTCTCAATGTGGCACAGAGAATAGGATGGATGTAAAAGGAAGGGTGTCCCACCTAATGAGGGACAGCTGGGAGGTATATGTCCCACTGTGTAGTGTGGGGTAGCTCCTTCTCCATATCGGACAGAGATCTAGCTTGTAAAAGGAGGGGTGTCCCATCTAGTGAAGGACAGCCGGGAGGTATATGCCTCATTATGCAGTGTGGGGTTAGCTCCCTGTCCATGTGGGACAGAGGGGACTGCAGGTGGGAAAAAATGTGAATGTAGAAAGATATGAAATGCTTCATGCTATATGTCATAGCACTATCCTGTTGTGGGTGGTAAGAAGGGGGACGGTTGAAAATCATGTAGTCTCTGACAGTACCTCTGGCACAGAATATCTGATGATGCCTCCAGTACACTATGTAGTATCAACAGTACCACTACTGATTTTTTCTCTTCCTGTTTGTTCTGTTTTATTTCTCCTCAGAGGGGAATATCTGGTCTATGAGAAGGAAAATGAAGTGAGGGCTCAGGAGCGAAAGTGGTTGAAGTATGAGTTTCACTATGACAACGTGCTCTGGGGTCTGCTGACCCTCTTCACTGTCTCAACTGGAGAGGGCTGGCCACAGTGAGTATATGCAACCGACATGGGACCCATCTTGCATTTATTACCATTGCTCTCTGTACTGGGCTTTCTACAAATTGGAGTTGAAGGCGCTGAGTGCCTGCTGAGCCACTTACCTTGTTCTCTGAACAGGTGGTCTGTTGGTGAACAGTCATCCTCTGCTGGCGGACCATGATACATAGTCCTCTGCTGCAGGACCGTGATACATAAGGACCATTATGGAAAACTTTACTAAGGTTGTGGGCAGAAAACTGTTTTGTGTGGGTGGGGGGAAGGATCCAAAAACCTTGCTTGCTGCATTCCATCCACCCAAGTGAAGGGTCATTAGTAACAACCGTTGTTCATGTGTGTTTGGGGGTTGGGGGGGAGTAACATTGCTTGTGGCTAGAGGAGTCACATTGCTCATGGGTGGGGGAGTCACATTGCTCGTGGGTAAGGGATGTCACATTGCTTGTTGGTGGGGGCATACATGTGATATCTCCCTCTTTGCGCAGGAGACTCCTGTTTTTTTGACTGAACTCCCTCTCTCCCCCCCAGAAACAAAATCTCCTGCTTAAGTAAAATTATGTCCAAAATATCCATTCATGTTTGTTTTTGGCAGATAAAGACACATAGAAAGTAAATTAGTGATGAGCATGTAAGTAATAATATTGTATAACTAGTTGTTGATTCATTTTAGTGCTTAATCTTGACAAAATGAAATATATTAAATGCTTTTATTCTTATTTTTGACACCATATAAGGACAAACTCATGACGTTATGGCATCTCTCTACTAGTAGGCCAATCTCCCTACTAATTTGACCCAAATCTCCCTCTTAAGCAAGTTGTACATATCACATGTATGTGGGGGAGCAACATTGTTCATGAGTGAGGGGTGTCACATTGCTTGTGGATGGAGGGAGTCACATTGCTCTGAGTGGAGGGAGTCACATTTCTCCTGCTCATGAATGGCAGGACTGGGTTTAGTTGAGGAGAGGCTCACAACTGAACCTACCTGGATAACACAGCAATTGGGGGTACCCTGCATACAGGATGAATGGAGAGGGGAAACAGAAATAAACTGAATGATCAAAAAAAAGAACATAAAAATGCCCACAGGCTATGCTGGCCCGGTGGTGTGGAGGGCTGAGGCACTAGGTGCCTTACCTCCTGCCACACCAGCGACCCAGGTTGGGAATGGACTTGCGCTGCTTGGTGGCTGGCAGGAGAGAAGGGCTGCGTGCCCCAGACAGCCTCCTTCCTCGGGAGAGGTGGGGGTTAGAAAGGCTTGCTGCATGCCACCTGATGGTAGCTGGGTGGCAGCACGTGCACACCACCACATAGGGAATGGACCCCACATTCAGGGCGCTAGAGCGGCTCTGTGGAGGTGGAGCTCGATGTCATGCCCTTGCACATCCATTGGCCCAGGGAGGAAAAACTGGAGGAAAAATACCTCAGGTGGCATGATGACAACCGACCCACCACAGGCCTCACACCAGTGGCAGGCACAACCACAAGTCTTGTGGCAGAGGACAACAGTGAAGGTAAGTCCTGGAGGAGCCAGGTGACACAGCTGGGGGGAAGGAGTGGTCAGATGGGGGCTGCTGGGGAGAATTAGGAGCATAAATAGATAATACGAAAAAAAATTACCACAGGCAGTATAGCGCAGTGGGTAAGTCTCTGACCCGCAGATCTGGAGGCCTGGGTTTGAATCCCACAGCCGCCTAGGTGGATACTGTGTGATCCTGAGCAAGTTACTTAACTTTCTTGCGCCCCCAGATTGCATCAGGAAACAAGCTTCGGCTTAGTGTGCTACTTCTGGTTAAACAATGTTCCCTTTCCCTTTTCCAGGCTGGCCTGCTTGGCACAGCAGGCAGCACATTTTGCTGCTTCCAAGGAGACCCGGGATCGAGTCTTTATCCAAACTCCTTCACCCAAACTAGTGGGGCTATGACTATGTCACTGAGGCAACATACATAAGCTCTGGGAGTTGCAGGAAAGTATGACTGGTCCCCCTGCATCAGTGCACCTTCACAGCTACTTCCAGATTGGCTTGTGCATGATGACATGTGTTGCAACCAGTGAGGACAGTATTGGCATGACACCCCTCCCCTTTAGGCAAGGGATATATGTGGGACTTAAAGGAGGAAAAAGTCCTGGTTTTAATGATCGTCTTAAGGTAGAGTCCCTTATTTTCTGCCCCAGCCAGGCCCTTCCTATCCATAGATAGAGAGAACATTTCCCCATCTAAGAACTTCTTTTTTTGGCTACAGGAGAGAGGCAAAGGTGTAATTTTTGCTCTCCCTTAATTGGTTTTTAATTGTGTGCCCCCTCCCCCCAAAAAATGTTTTTGCCATGACTTACCTGGCCCCAACTGCAAAAAGTAAGATCTTCCCTTGTCAGTCATCACCATTCATTACTGCTGGGGGTGTAAGCCGGAGGCGCACATCTGCGTGGGAGTGTTTTGTATGGGGGGGTGCCGGTGATGGTGCCACCCACAAGGCCACGTACTGTGTGGTTATGCGGGTTGGCCATTAGGCACTGCAGGCTCCTCCTCCACCCCAGTTCTGTTTCTCCCGTTGTTGAGGTCACACCTGCTGCACGAGTTTCATTGCTTGCTGCGTCATCAGGCCTGTTCCAAATTTCGATGCCATTTTGCTGCTTCTCCATCCCAGTTCTGATTCACCTGATGCCGTTGGATACCAGTAAGACCGTTCCTTTTATTATTAATGCCAATGGTGCCGGGTCTTTTTCTTGTGAATTTTGTTGGATTCTTTTCACGTCATGTCTGGTTTGGGGCTAAGAGAAAATCCAAAGCAGGCCATGCCCATGTTCGGTGCCCCTGTGGCAGGTATTTTTCTCTGACAGACAGACATGACGTTTGTCTGCGCTGTCTTAGTCCCAACCACAATATGGACAACTGCGACACCTGTTTCTCCATGGACCGGCGCTTTCTGGAAATCTGTGCATTTAAGGTTGGCAGAGCTCCGCCAACTTTCGAAGGATGGCGTTGTTCAAGGGATGCCATGGCAAGATATCTTGACCCTGACTCGGGTCCTCTCTCAGGTTTACTCTGAGCCAGTGAGGGAGGAAACCCCTTGGATTCCAGCCTTGCCGTCGAGGAGGTTTGTTCTGCGGTGCCAGAGGCGCCTCGGTTCCCTCCGGAGCCGGGCGGGAGCACTGCCACAGCAGTTACCTCCTCGGAGGTGCAGGCTCCCAAATGTTACGACCCACGGCTGCTGGGCCTGGCACAGCAGACCCTTGGTGCCACCTGCCAGTGTCACTTCAGATCCCAGCACCATTCACAGTGCGGGGATGGGGCAGCGCTATGGGTGATGCATGTCCTGCGGCGGCAGCGTTCACAGTGTAAGTCGATTGTGGGGCTCCCGGGTCACTAGTCTGGTGGTATGTGTGGTCTTCTCTTATTTGGAGGATGATTGACTGGCCAATCCGGACTAGTGTCCCGACTCCTCAGGGTTGGGGAGCCCCACTGGACATGGCACCAGGTGGCCCAGTGTCGCCTCCCATGCTCCCTGGAGTCTGTGGTGTCTGTGAGCGCCTTTACCAACTCCGGTGTCGGGGACCCCTTGGTGGATAGCAGTTCCAGAGGACATAGTGTGGCATTCTCGACCTTGGGGGCTAGGGCAGCTGCCATGTCTGGTGCTGCTTTGGCTCCCTAGGTTGGGATGGGGACTTCTTCTTCTGCGGCCTCCCTCAGGGGGTTGTGGGATGAGGGGACCCCTTAGCACTGGGGTCAAGGAAGAGGGCGGCCTCAGAGTCTGAGGCGTTATGGGGCTGGGGTGAAGTGTGGGGGGCCCTCTTCCACCTCCCTGCAGAGGGTGGGGAGGAGTCACAGTGCAGAGCCCCACTTCTCCTCCTCGGAGTCCTCCGAGGTACCCTTAGTGGGCAGCGCTGGGGGTTGCCCTTCTGGATCCATGCAACCCCGGTCACACCAGAGGGGAGATTCTCCCTCAGGGCTCAGCGGGACATGTTTTCACATCTACAATATATGATGACCGGGTCAACCCTCAGATCCCCTTGAGCTAGAGGATATTCAGTGAGGTCTTAGAGCCCTGGCAGAGGTCAGGCACTTTCAGTTAGGTGCTCTTCCCCAATTCCTCTGCAGTCACCTCCACCTCTCCCTGACCATGTGGGCTCTATGGGACCCTTAACCTGGGAGACATTCAGGGACACTGTGGCGGCTTTCCCTAGGTATGTTAGAGCCATGGATGAGCAGATCTTCCGCCTGTCTCCACTGCTGCAGGAGGACTCTGAGCACCCGAGTTCCTCAACATGCTTGGCTTCCTCTTCCAAGGAGGAGCACCATTCAGTCCACCTTTCCTCCAATGCTGATTTCACTAAATACAGCGGTTCCTCCTGAGGTTGGTACAGGAACTCCATATATCCCATGTGATAAGACGTGTGAACTAGTAGGAGATTCACCCTTCCTGTGTGAGTTTAGTGCGCACCACCTAGTGGTACCTTCTTGAGCTATTCCTTCCAGGAAGCGTAAGTCCACACCGGCAGTCACCAGCTGCCTCATCCACAGCCCCAGCGGACTGCAGGAGGAGGTATTGTGCTCCCCAGGAGTCTCTTGGTTCTCTGCCTCACCCACCTTCAGGGCTGATGGCCTTAGACACTCCTTCTGGGCTTCAACACCCGACGTACGACTGACCACCAGATCCGGATTCCGCTGAGTTCGACTGGTGAGGAAAAAGAGTTTTCTCTTCGGCTCGTGTGCTGCTTTGTACCAGTTCACATCAAACTCATCACGCTGCCTACAACAGGCACCTGTGGTCGATGTTAGCACAGGTTTTAGCATCTTTGCCTTATTCGGAGGAATCTAGGCAAGCCATTGCCCTCTCTGTGCAGGGTCTGAGCTTACAAGGCACCAAGCAAGGGCATCTTATAATGCCAGTGAGGTGGCCTCCAGACTGGCAGGGACAGCGATCTGCATCAGGCTGATGGCATGACTTTTCTATCCAGGTTGTCACCATTGCCCGGCATAGGGTGGTTTCCTCACTTTCCGGGGACCCATCTTTTCTCCTGCAGGGCGAGAAGGAACTTACAGGAGTCTTCTGTCCTCCTCCCAGCCACAGGGACACCTCCTCAGTCTGACTAGCCTTGGGCTGTGCGGTCTAGTAGGGCTGTGGGGTCTCCCCTCCTGCAGCTCACCCACAGGAGGCTGAGAGAGTCTGTTCCCTCAGGGCTGTGCTAGGTCCCCTCCGGGGGGCTTGGTACTCACCCCAGCAATAATGAATGGTAAAGACTGACAAAGGAAGATATGAAAATTGTACCTACTGTAATTCTTGATCTTCTCTTGTATCTTCACCATTCATTACTGATTCCTGACCACCTTCTTCTCTTGGGCCTCAGCTCCTGGGTGCTGCACGCTGCTCCCCTCCCCTCTTCGAGGCCAATTGGAGGCAGAGTCCAAATGGTACCTCAGGGCCCTCTGTTTCCTTCTCTAAAAAGCCACAGAGTGCCCAACCTTGGAGAGCGGCGAGTAGGGTCCTTGCTGTAGCCTTGGAGGGAACTCCCCAGGGTTCTCAGTGGGGTGTACTTGGGGTCCTCATATGACATGACACGGATCTCTGTTATAGGCTTTAAAAAAGTGGGGACTTCGTTAGTACATTCCATGGGAGGACCTGTGGGGACTTCCCTCCATTTTTTCCCCTTCACGCTGTCCCCTTTTCCTTATGAGGGTAATTTCTGGATAGAGTCCTTTCCTGTTTAAGAGGTGTTTCCCCCTTAAACTAATACTCAGGTGTTTAGCTAGGGGGTCATGCTCCAGGACTTTCAACCTGTATGTGGGTCTAGGGGTGAGGGTGGGGGATCACCTCTTCGCCGTGCTTTATGTTATCCAAGACCATCACAGTTCTCTGTCTGGGCCTATGTCCAGTGGTCCCTAAAGTTGACTGGATCCTTGCTCCTGTGTCTTCTTTCCCTCAGGGTTTTGAGGCTAAAATAAGCCAGTGGTCTTCCAGCTGATCACGGTGAGGGTTTCCCCCTTCTTCCCCCTGTTTCTTCTTCTGCTTCTCCTCCTCTCTTTCATTCTGTCTCTTCGCTCACTGTCTTTCCTGTGCTGCCGCCCAGGGGCTGGGTCCTTAAGGCCAGTTAGCAAAAAGTTCTATACCCTCTGTCCTCTGGTCGGCTTATTCCTTTTTCAGTTTATATCCTTTCCTTTTCCTGTCTCTCAGCTCTCTTGCCTCATCTTGGTTTTCTCTAGCCCTCTTTTTTCCTTCCTCTCCAGCAGAACAGAACTGGGGTGGAGGAGGAGGAGCCTGCAGCACCTGACGGCCAACCAGCATATGCCATGCAGTGTGTGGCCTTGTCGGTGACACCAGTGGCACCAGTTCCCCTCCCAAAAAAAAAAAAAACACTTCAGTGCAGGTGTGTGCCTCTGGCTTACACCCCTAGCAGTAATGAATAATGGCGATACAAGAGAAGCTCAAGAATTACGGTAGGTACATAATTTTCATTTCTCTAAGGTTCTCCTTTGAATACAGTACTATTAAGAACCTAGGTATCTACATGGATTCTGATTTTTCCTTCCAGTCACAGATCTGAGTCATTTGTAAATCCTACTGGTTTTATTTAATTATTACCATGAACATTAGGAAATTGACTCCTGAGGCTACCAAAATGATTGTACATAGCCTGGGTATTTCCTGGCTTCATTATTGCAACAGTCTATGAATTGGTTTATAAGTTTATAGGGATGCTAGGAGGGTCTCTTATGGATATAAGAATGTTCTTATGGCAAGAGAACTGCAAATCAAAGGTGAGCAGATCTTATATGTGTCAATCTTCACCATTCATCACTATTGGGTTAGCTCACCGGAGCTAGGACCCCGCGGGAGACTTTTTTTTTTTATATATATAGGAGTCGACGTCGGTCTAGCGCCGCCCTCAAAACCAGCATTCTGTGTGGTGCTTGAGTGTTGGCAGTTAGCCGTTGTCGACTCCGCCCCAGCCCCAGTTCTTTCTCTCCCACCATCGAGTCAGGATCCTGTGTGTGAGACAAGAGAAAATTTGCGGCCTAAGTCTGTCGTGTGTATATTTCCTCAGTTCTGACCATCTGCTCGACATCATTTCTTCGACTCCGGTAAGATCGTTCCTTTTTGTCAAAAGCAGCGTCGAGTACTGTCTTTTGTTTAATTTTTCATCCGGTCATGTCTCGTCCAAGGGGCAAGAAGGCGTCGAAGGAGGGACGGTCCCCCATGCGTCGGTGCCCCTGTGGCCGCCTTTACTCCGTTACAGACCAGCATGACCGTTGCCTCTCCTGCCTCAGCCCTGGACACGATATGGATAACTGCTTCTCCATGGACCGCCATGTCATTGAGATTCGCATGTGGAAAGTCGGATGTCCGCCGCCGACTTTCAGAGGACGGATTCGCAGTTGTCAAGCCAAGGTCAGGACTCTCAGCCCTTCCTCCGGGTCCCCTCCCGGTCCTATACAGCCCGCGGAGGAGGGAACCCCCGCCTCATCTAGCCTTGCCACGGCGGGGGTTTCTTCCACGGTGCAGGAGGCCCAGGCTGGCCCTCTTGGGGGTCAGTCAGGAGGCACCGTCCTGGCAGTCACTACTTCGGTAGTGAAGGCTCCCCCCATGTCACATTCTGGGTCCCTCAGGACCGGACCGGCACTGTCCTCGGCACCATCCCCCGGTGTCTCTTTCAGTCCTGGTGCCGTCGGCTTGGAGAGCGACACCACGGTCGGCGTCGGGCCTGTCCTCGGCACTGTCATTGTCCTTGATTCTGCTCGCAGTGTCAGGACTTCTGGCAGCGTCACAGTTGGTGGTTTGGAGCTTTCTGGGCATGGTTCTAGTCTTGGCGACGCAGACAATGCCGAGACAGGAGCCAGTGCAGTCGTTGCCCCTGGTGTCTCCTGCGGCGCCGGTGGCAGAGGTGGCACCGCGGTTGACGTCAGTCCTGGCTTCGGTGCCGCGAGCAGCGCCGGGGTTGTGTGTGGGTCTGCCTTTGGTGTTGCTCACAGTGCCGGGGTGGTTGCCATTGCTGAGCGCGGTGCCACTTCAAATTTGGCTCTCGGCGCCATCGGAGACCAGTGTGGAACCAGGTTTGGAGTCGTGCCTGACTCCGGCACCGTTCATGATGCGCGGGATGGTGTCAGCGCTAGATGCGGTACCATACTGTCTTCTGCTGCTGTTGGGGCTTTGAGTCTCAAGGTGCCTGACCTCGGGGCCCAGGAACTGGAGGGGTCTGTGGGGTGGTCTGGCATCAGACCTCGGCGTTTACTTCCTTGGAGCAGATTCTGGGTCTGATCGGACTGGCTTCCGGATTCCTCGGGGTCTTCGGATCCTTTTGTCTCCTGCACCTCGGCCCCCACTCACCCCCCTCCTGCAGTTCAGCTTTCATCGGTAGACCTCAGGGTCAGGGGGTCTGACCAGCCAGCGGTGGTCCCAGTGGCCACCATTGGGCAGCCTAAGATCTCTGGAGAGGCTGCTGCTTCAGTTGGGGTTCCCCCCTCCTTGACGTGTTTGGACAGTCCAAGTTTGGGACAGCCCGGGGCTTGTCAGGAGGGGGAGGGTACGGTTCCCTGGGTGGTCTCTTTGGAGCCTACTTGGGGATGCCAGCTGCCTCAGTTATAGGTGAAGAGGATGAGGTCCCTCTCTGACTCTGAAGGGTTGAGAGGTAGTGAGGTAGCGCAGCAAGATTTTCTGGGTTCAGGCCAGGTCCTGAAAGGAGCCGTAGTGCAGACCCTCGCCTTTCCCTTACGGAGTCCGGGAGGGGGACTTCTACTTCTGAGGTCAGGGGCCGTCCTTCTGGACACACATGGTCCTGGTCACCTCCTGGGGGGATTTCTTCCTGGGGCACAGCTCTGACCATTCCGATCCGGTTGAACAGCTGTTAGCTGCAGCAGTTTTGGGTTCCCCCTCCCTTCGAAGGGTTTCCTGTTGGCCTCCCTGCCCTGACAGAGACCGTTCTCCTGTTGCCAGGAGGCTGCCCTCCGAGCCTCTGTCTCCACCCTGTTAGTCCCAGGTATTCCAGGCCCTCTGGGTCCTCTTACTTGGGAGCAATTCAGAGGATCGGCTGCATTCTGTCCCACCTACCTCCATGCCCTGGACCAGCAGGTGTTCCACCATGTCCCCGTGCGGCCGACCCCTGAACTGGGGAACTCATCTTCTTCTTCTTCTCCCTCTACTGAGGGAAAGGAACCATCAGTCCACATATCCCCTGCATCTGATCTGTCATCTTATCTGCGCTTCCTGGTGAGGATATTGGACGAGCTCCACCTGACCCCCATACCTATAAGCAATCCCGAGCATGTGACGTGCGCCTTTTTTGGGCGAGTTCAGTGTGGCCCACTTGGTGGCTCCTACCTGTGATTCCTTTTCAGGAAGCATGCTTGTCGGCTTTCTGGCTTAGTCCCTTCTCCACTGTTCAGCTCAAGGGACTCAGAGGTATTGCATTCCCCCGGAGTTTCCAGGTTCTCTGCCTCACCCCCCTTCGGGGTTGACCTCCCCGGATACTCCTTCAGGGCCTCGCACCCCCTACCGTGACCGCCCTCAGGATTCGAACTCTACGGACTTCGATTTCTGGGGGAGACGAGTATTTTACTTGACACGGATCTCCCTTTCAATTGCTGCACATCAGGCCCACTTTGGAGCCTGTGACAGGTTCTTGTGGTCCAGGCTAGGACAGCTCCTAGCTTCAATGCCTGATTCGGAGGAAACCAGGCAAACCATCACCCTCTCTGCGTGGGGCCTGGAGCTAACAGAGCAGCAAGCAAGGGCATCTTATGATGCCAGTGAGGTAGCTTCAGGGTGGTAGGGACAGCGTTGTGCCTTCAGCGGACGGCATGGCTTCACCTTTCCTGGTTGTCACCCCTGGCGTGGGGTGATTTACTTCACCTAACGGAGATCCCATCTCTTCTCCCGCTGAGTGAGGAAGGCAACTTTCGGGCACCTTCCTTCCCCCACGGGAGATCTTAGTCTCACCCAGACTAGTCTCAGGCCTCCCCAGGCCTGTAGGGTTCTCCCTTGGTGTTTCACCCACTGGAGGCTAAGGGACCTGGTCCTTAGGGTGCTCTGATGCGCTCCCTTTTTGGGGGGTGCACGGTACTCATCCAATAGTGATGAATGGTGAAGATTGACACAGATAAGATATGAAAATTACATATCTACTGTAATTATTGATCTTTCTGTGTCTTTTACCATTCATCACTAAATCACCCTCCTTCCCCGGGGCCTCAATCTCTGGACTCCTCCCTCTCCCCGTGTGTCTTTCCCTCCATCTCCTCTCCTGATATGTAGACGGGAGGGAGTTGTGAGGACACGAGGGTAATCCTCTGTCTTTCTGAGTTTGAAAAGAACCTTCCATTTTTCCCTCCAGAGGGTTGTGGAGTGTGAAGAGGTCATTCCCCCCTTATATTTTAAGAGTTTTTCTTTAGTGACCTCAGTTTGAGGCCACCCTGTATTTTTCTTTTTTGAAACCTCTAGTTGGTTTAAAAAAAAACAAAAAAACATTTAATTTGGTGAGAGGGAGGAAAGGGTTGGGACACAGCCTCAGCCAGCACTTATCCGTGTGGTCTTCCAATCCTCACTGCAGATTTTCTCTTGCAGCCAGCTTCTTTTCCAGGTCTAGACCTTATGCCTAAAACGGAGGCAGTATAGTGCAGTGGTTTGAGCTCTCTGAGCTGCAAATCTGGTGACTTCCAGCAGACCAGACCTGGGTTTGAATCCCACAGCTTCCACTTTTGTGCTGTGTGGCCCTGGGCAAGTCACTTGACTCCCTGTGCTCCAGGTCGTGCCTGAAAAAAAAATATATATATATATATATACGTGGGGCACCTCCGTTCTGAGGTTGTGTTACTCATCCTTCCCCCTTTCTCCCTCATTTCTTTTCCCTTGCTTCTCTTTTCCTTCTTCTCCTTCCAGAGATTGGGACCCCTCTTCTTCTTCTCCCCAATTTCCTTTCTAAAGTTTCCTGCTCTGTCATCTCAGTCGTTTATTTCTCCTTTTAGTTCATTCTTCTTTTTCCTTTTATCTATCCCTTAGGCTCTCTTGCCTCATCCCTCCCTCCCTTCCATACACTCCAGCGTGTCAGAACTGGGGCTGGGTAGATCGACAATGACTAACTGCCAACCCTCGGCGCCACGTGGGAATGCTGGTCTCGGTGTGTGCTCAGCCAATGTCGACTCCTCCTATATATAAAAAAAAGTCTCCCACGGGTTCCTAGCTCTGGTGAGCTAACCCAGTAGTGATGAATGGTGAAGATACACAGAAAGATCAATAATTACGGTAGGTACATAATTTTCATTTATGTTGCCCAAAGGACACAAGAGATGACACTCTTATATCCATAAGAGGCCATCCTAGCACCCCCTATAAACTTATTATAGATCGTGCCACGATTTAAAAAAAAACAAACTTTTTTGTGGTCCCTGTCTGTGGTGCAAGTGGTGGTCATTGAGAAGCATGTTACAGTGCTCAGTGCATGAGGTACTTTTGCAGCAATAAAAGTACCTCACGCACAACTGAAGGAAGCACTGTGATAGGTCCCAGGATGCTCCTGCAATCTGTATTACCTAACAAGAAAAAGATCAGCTCACAGCAGTCAGAAACTCCAGAGAACAACCAAAAACCTTGGAATGTCTATACACTTTTATTGTGATGCAAAGATAAAAACCGATGTAGCTCCGCACTCTAAACCCACCGACGTTTCGCGCTGCCACAGAGCACTTTTTCAAAGCCTTGAAGAAGCATCTGGTAGAAGCACAAAATGGATTTAGAAAGGGGTGCTACCTAGGTTTTTATCTTTGGATCACAATAAAAGAGTATACACCAACCTAAGGTTTTGGGGTTGTTCTCTCTGGAGTTTCTGAATGCTGTGAGCCCAGCTTTTTTCTTTGCTTGCTATTCTCCCATGCAGGCAGTGGTCAAGGAGTTCCTGAGCCACCCCTTCTGAAAGAATTAAGTAATTTATTTGGTTTTGGTAACCAGGAAGGCACACTAGACAGTTGAATTCCTATTTTCAGGTATGACCTAGGAGGGTCGACAAAATTATTGAAACAAATACAGAGACAGATTTAGAGAGCTCACAATTCCAAGGTCGGAAAGTACATTGTGAAAGAAATTGGTTTACATGACTTGAAATTGACCACTGTAGTACATTCATATAGTAGCCACCCACTGATATTTGGCATCTCTCATCATGCACACATTACACCTTTCTAAATCTTTGCACTGGGTTCCGCTTCATCTAAGGGTTCAGTTTAAAATTCTTGTTTTAGTATTTTGGTTGTCCTTACTGAACAACCGGCTTCTCACCAGAAATTCTTCAGTATGCTTGACAGGTGCAGTATGCCAGCTGGGTTCAGCTGCCCTGAGAAGGACCTAATGCTAATGATTTTTGGCATCAGTCAATCAGAGAGCAGGAAGCGAGAGTGCTGCCTGAGCTAGAGTGGGAGGTCAGTCAGATGAATTTTCTGCTGACTGGACAACACTGCCAGACTCTCTTCACACTTTGCTTGACAAAGTTCTTTTCTTTCTCAAAGTTGGTATTTTACATTTTGAGCTGCCTTAGTGATTTCCTACTTGTGATATTTTGTGTTTGCTGTTTTCAGTTTGCGGTTCTCTCGGTTCCCAGGAACGCGATTTTCCACCTCAGGGTTCCTCCTGCAGTTCCTCCTCTTTTTTGAGGTAAAATTTTACTGTTGTTTTGCCTAACCATTCCACGGCTATCAGTTTAATTTGCGGTTCCTTATTTCTTATCGGAACCACAATTTTACGCTAAATCTTTTATTTTGAATGCCTTGTGGAACCGATTTCCATGGTTCCATAGGTCTTGGGAACGGAGTTTTAATCCCATTTTTTCCCATTTCGGGTTAACTTTTTTGAGGTCTGCTGACTAACTGGCATGTCAAGTAGACCTATAAGGAAATCTGGTCATGCTAATTTTAAAAACTGTGTTAAGTATAACAATTTGCTTTTTGACCATAACTGTGAATTTAGCTCTAATTCTTCAGGTGAAGAAGTTAGAAAAAGAGCCAAAAGGTTGGATAATATGGCTTATCAGACTGCCTCCCTCTCTAATAAACATTCTAAAGAGGGGTCAGCCTCTCATAAAGCTAAGGGAAAATATGATGAAAGCTTTCTACAGAATAAAACAGACAAAAATTATTCTGACAAATCCAAAAAGAGACATAATGAACAGGTTACTGATGAAGTGCCTGTTAAAAAGAGAAACGCATAACTGCCCATCCCGCTGAGAAGCAAAGGGAGACACAAGTGACTCCAAAATCTATGCCCTCTGATGAAGTTGGCTAAGGCTTGGCATTTATATCAAATGGTGCAGGCTATGGGCAACATTTTTAACATCCCTTCTGACCTTTTTACCCCTCACACATCAAACTCTGGACATACGCAGGGTTTTTATTATGAGGGTGATGATGATGATGGATTAGGTGAAGAACCTTTAGATCCAGAGGCTTCCCCGACCCAGAGTTTGGTGGTCCCACTAATGGGCAGGAAGGTTTTCCTCTCACTTTACCTTTATTCAACGTTTGGTGGACACCCTTGATCTCACTGTACAGAAACTACTGACCAAGAGGTGGAAGAAGATTTTTTAGATATGATGGGTCTCCTCCTTTCAAGTTGCTTTTGCCCATACATAAATCACTTCACAGGGTAACTTTTAAAGTACTTGAAAATCCCACTTCCAGTCCGCCAGTGGTCAAGAAAATTGACAAAATGATCAACTGGAAAGGTGTACTGCAGAGTTCTGTATACTTACCCTGATCATGAAGGGTTGTACAGGCTGCTGCTTGTAACAAAGCTAAAGCACCCCTTTCTTCACATCCTCCTAAAAGAATCTGAAAGTCTTGATTTTATGGGAAAAATCTTATACAACAGCCTCTCTGCTGTTTTGCCTATCTACTTACATAGCTTATGCAGCCCAGTACCAAAAAGCTCTGTGGAACTCGTGTTAGCTATCAGGCAACAGGCCCCAGACAGAGTGGCCCAGGACCTGACAGAAACTGTCAAAATGGCCTTGGAGGCCACTAAATATCAGTTTCACATGGCAGTGGATACTAATGACATTGTCTCCAGTGCCATGGCAAAGGCTATCTCACTTAGACGCCTTGCCTGTCTAAGAGCAACCAGTCTTTCACAGGACACCCAGAATAAAGCTATGGATTTTTCCTGTGAGAATAATTCATTGTTGGGGACAAGACTGAAGCTTACATGAAAAAGGTGGAAGAGTACAAAACCACCTACCAAAGTAATACAGCAAACGAGCAAGCTTCCACTTCCCTGAGGTCTCTGAGTAGGGGAAACAGAGGTAGAGGCTACTACCCAGGGTCTTGTACCCTATGCCAATGCCAAGGCCCTGGACTACTCTCAAGTGAGAGGCTACTTCAGGAGAAGAGGTAGAGAGGCCAGAGACAGTCTGGTCCCCCAACACTCAGTCCAAACAAATCTCCTGACCACTTAACACAGGTCGCCTCCCACCCCAGTAGGAGGAAGGCTGTCCCACTACCTCATCCACTGGCACCTCATTACCACAGACAAGTGGGCACTAGAGGTAGTGAGTCAAAGCTGCAGTTCAAAAGTTTCCCTCTGAACAAGGTCAGAGATCACTAAAACCCTTAACTCCTACAGAACATCTCCTGCAGGAGCTCTAGGCAAAGTCCCTTCTGGCTGCAAAAGCAGTGGAGAGAGTTCCCCCTTCCCAATGGGGTGGGGTCTTTACTCCAGATGCTTCCTAACACTAAAGAAAAATGGGGATTTGCAACCCAGATCTCAGGTACCTGAACAAACATATCACTAATTCCAAATTCAAGATGGTCACCCCTAGCTGTGGTGATCACACCTGCAAAGGGAGACTGGCTAGCCTCCCTAGATCTGAAGGATGCCTATTTTCACATTCCAGTCAGGCAGTCCCACAGAAAATTTCTCAGGTTCAGATTGCCTTCAGGTCATTACCAGTTGACAACAGCCTTCCCTCTGCACCCAGGGTGTTTACGAAGTGCCTGGCAGTAGTGGCAGCCTATCTCAGAAGACAACAGGTGTCTGTCTTCCCTTACTTGGACAATTGGTTAATAGGGGCAAGTCTCTACAGGAGGTCAGAGACTCTCTCAGATTAACTCAGAGTACCCTGGAATCTCACTTCGAGATAGAGCTCTTGCCGCAGGTAGCACCATTAGGACTATGCCGCCAGGCACTAGTATCCCACAGAAAAAATTCTAGCTAGCAGTCTAAGGCGGGGGCCGTTCCCCTGATGTCGGCCCCTCCCCCATCATCACCATCAGTATAAAGGGGGTGGTCCCCTTGCACCACCTCAGTTTTTTCCCTGCCGTTGACCTGTGTATGTCGACTCCACGGTCACCTCCTTCTTCCAGTCGACCGCCATTTTTGCACAGTTAGCATTTTTTCCATTCGAAATGCAAGTTCGTCATGTATGTCTACCCAGTCATCTTCCTTCACAGAGTGGCAGAAATCGAAGTGTGCATGCGGCAAACAGATCCTGGCGAAGGACGGCCATTCGGCCTGCCTGCTTTACCTAGGCCCTGACCACAAGTCGGACGACTGCCAGCACTGCCTCAGCTTAAACAAGAGGACTCGAATCCACCGCCTGAAGACCTTGAAAGCATACCTCCTTGAACAGCAAGTGGCCACCATGCAGAAGACCCACTCGGGGCACAGCTTGTCTTCCTCCTCCGCTAAGAATTCTTCCCCCAGAGAGAAGAAACCGAGTGGGAAGCACCATCATTGGGACAAGGACAGGTCCAAGTCAGAATCCCATCCTAGGTCCCCTCATAAGACTTCCAAATCTTCTGCCTCCAGTGTGAGGTCAGACTCAGCCCCTCCAGTCTACCTGGCTCTCCCAGGGTTGCCTTTGAGGAAGCCTCCCACCTCCTCTCAGGCATACGGCTGGGAGTCTTTCGGGCTAGGGTTTTCTCAAGCCCCTGTGTCCCTGGCTATCTGGCCCCACAAGCTTGCACTAAGGTCTCAGCCAGCATGACTGACATATTCTTCATCAGGCGGCAGGTCAGAACCTACTGTCTGCAAGGCCGTGGTCTCTGGGTTGTCAGACAGGATGACAGTCAGACGACACCAGGAGATGTCAGGAACACAAGCACCATAAACATCCACACTCACCTTCCAAACCATCATTAGCCGAGGCTTCGGACTGATGTCAGGCCTCAACACCCTCTGACTTCACTATGGAGCCGGACCAGACGCCATCCTGGAAACCACCGTCTGATCCGCAGGGCCTTAACAAGGGTCTGACTGCAGACCTGACATCAGGGAACCTGACATTGGTCTCAAGGGATACCACAGACCAGGCGTCACTCCCTCCGCTTCTACTTCCCCATGGGAGCCCAACAACCAGGCATCAGGGGCACCTGACACCAGGGGACACTGTCCCACCAGAACCGACGTCTTCCAAAAAGGTGCCACTGGGTCTGACGCCAGAGGGGACCATACTGCAGGGACCGACGCTAGGCTTCCCCAGTGCCCCTGCCCCCATGCCAGCACCCCAGCCGGGCCTTATGGTCCCTCTAGCTGAGATTGGGGCTGTTTTAACAGCTGGTGGAACACCATTAAGGGGGACCTTTTGCCTAGACCACTGGAGCTGACCCCCAAGTCCGCGGGGACTCTGGCCCAACCTAAACATCTGACCCCCCCCATGCTCACCTTCGCCACCCAGGATGCTGGCCCGCCCAACTCCAGGGAGCATTGGGCATTGATCACCCATCATACAGATCCTCCTCTAGGGGACGTCAGTATACATTGTCAGAAGAATCCCATGGAGGCTCCTCTTCCTACGATTCTTCAGAAGATGAATTGTCTCTTCCATCCCCGGACACATGGAGGGATTCTCCAAGGTCTCCCCCGGACTACCCATCCTTCCTGGATGTGATGAGACACATCCAGTTCCTTAATCAATGGGAGACGGAAGAGTTGGACCCTGAGAAACACTGCTAGGCAAAATTCCTAGGGGCCACTGACCCCAAAACCCTTAGCATTCCACCATTAGTGAAACCCTTCCAGGATGTTATGAAAGTAGCCTGGAAACATTTTTCCATGACCTCAGCAGTTCCTGAAAAGGCAGACCACTTGTATACGACCCCAAGGGGAGAACCACACTTGAGTGAGCAGCCCAAGGCGGACTCTATGGTCCTCCTGGCAGCTCACGGGAGAACCCAACAGCCAAGCATAAGGGCTCCCAACCACTGATAAGAAGTCCAAGAAACTGGACCATGTGGGCCAAAAGTGTATTTTTGGCCACCTGTGCGTCAGGTCACTTAATTTTCTGGCACACATGGTGACGTACCAGAAATCCCTTTGGAATAAGGCCATGGACCTAGCTCAGTCACAACCTGACTCTGACAACAAGTCAGAACTTTTAGCAGTTCCAATCCAGTGCTGATCAGCCAAGCACGCATTCTTAGGTGCTCATGCAACTTGGCAGACACTGCTGCTAGAGCAGCTGCTGCAGGATTTGCCTATGGCGCCATTCCTGGCTGAGGGTCTTGGGCTTCCACCAGGATTTGCAGGACACTATCCTGGAGGCCCCTTTTCAAGGGCCAGTTCTTTTGGCCAGAAGACCAAAGCTAATAACTGGCTTGCAGGACTCAGGAAAGGTAGTTTCTGAAGTCCACAAAATGTATAAATCCGAGTCACTGATGACCAGGTGTCACTCCTTTCAAAGGCATCAGGGCCAGGATTGTAGGCAACAACAGCAAAGAGGGGGTTACAAAAGAAAAGGTACCCCCCTGTCTTCAGGAGCACAGGGACCCAAGAATGCAAAGAATGCCAGCACTCCCTTGCCCACTCCAGCAGCCTTGGCATGACTCCCTGCCTGCCCCGCTCCTCCGATGGAGCTTCAAGGGAGGCAGTAAGAGGGAGATTCTCCCTTTACCTCAGCAGTTGGTCCAATATCACCGCAGATCAGTGGGTTCTCCAGATTATAGAAAGGGGTTACACACTGGAGTTCACCCAGGTCCCTCCAGACAACCCCTGATCCCTATTCATTACTCCCCATCCCACACAAGACTCATCTGGGCAGAAATCCAAGCCCTACTGAGCAAGAGGGTGATCCAGGCAGTCCCACCAACTCAAAGAGGAAGAGGATACAACTCCCACTTCTTCTTAGTCCCCAAAAAGATAGGAAATATTTGTCCCATCCTGGATCTCAGTCAGCTGAACACTTTCATCGAATACAAAGGTTCAGGATGGTGACACTGCTGGGATTGTTGCCCATGCTTCGCCAAGGGAATGGCTATGCTCCCTGGACATGCAGGATGCCTACATGCATATCAAATCCTCCTGTCCCACAGAAAATATGTCCATTTTACCAACCAGGAGAGCATTACCAGTTCAGAGCACTGTTGTTGGCCTCTCCTCAGCACCCAGGGTGTTCACCAAGTGCTTGGCAGTAGCTCTCAGTAGGCAGGGACACTACATTTACCCTCTACCTGGACGACTAGCTCCTGACAGCTCCCACAAGGAACAGCTGCATTGCTGTCTGGCAGACACCTTCCAGCAGTTCCAAGATCTGGGGATTACCTTAAATCTCTCCAAGTCATCCCCCGGCCCACCCAGAGGTTACAGTACATAGGGACCATCTTGGACACCATCCAGGAAAGAGACTTTCTTCCCTCAGACAAAGCAGAGCAACTAATCAATCAATCAATCAATCAATCAAAATCTTTATTTATTCAGGCGAACATCATTGAGCATAGCTCATTTACAAGATGGACCTGAGTGGTCATAACAATATAAGGTTACAAATTTTACACAAAAAACATGGTACTGAATAAACACAGATGCAATGATTTATGAATGAGACAGATATACAAATATTTACATATATACAAGGCAAAATGACAGTAAACCTAAATCATATTAAAAGGAAAGAAACAAACAGTATAGTAGGGATAAAGCTCGGATAGTTGGACTTGGGTGGACATTTTTGTATGAAGTTGGTTGGAGAACAAGCTAGAAGAACGATAGAGAAATAGGGGGTAGCATAAAAAAGGGGGGTTGGGGAAGGAGGGGCTGTGGGAGGACTAGGCCTTATGGAAGCAGTTGCATGATTCTGGGAATAGACTAATGTACAGTTTTTTGAAGGACGTTAAAGGAATGAGGGTATCCAATTTCAAGGTCTTTTGAAGAGAATTCCAGTTAAGTGCTAGGGAATAGCTGATTGCAGCCCTTCCATACCGGGTGCAGGTGATAGGAGTCTTCAGCATGATGAGTTTATTGATCCTTAGGGTGTAAGGCCTGGATGTGATCCGGTTGAAACAGTCTGAGATGTAGGAAGGGAGTTTGTTTGTCAGAGCTTTGTAGATCCAGACAGCAGCATTTTTGTTTCTTCTGTGTTGCAGGGATGTCCAACTGACTGCATTGTAGAGAGCAATGATGGGTGCTGGAGGAAGATCTGTAATGAATCTAATAGCTCTATGATACAAGGTGTCTAATTTATTTAAATGGGAGAGGAGCAGTGGCCATAGGAAGTCAGCATAGTCAATGAGGATAGGAATGATGCCAGGATTAGCCTTTGTTTGGAATCTCTGGTCAGGTAGTGTTTGATCCTATAAAATAGCCAAGTCTTTGTCTAAGCTTTTCAGGAGCTCTTCAATGTGGCTAGTGTAATCAAGTTTATTGTCAATCAGACTCAAGATATTTGAATTTGTCCACATATTCAGGTTTTCACCAAGGATGGTAGATAATTGTGGGAGGGTGAGTGATGGGACAGTGGAAGAGCAGTTCCTGGTGGCAAAGAACATAGCTTTCGTTTCTTGGCATTTAGTAGTAGTTTCTTTTCTAATAAGTTGTGCTGTAAGAGGAGAACTCAGACTGTAAAGCTCACAGGCTTTTGATGGTGATGGATTACTGACATATAGTACAGTATCATCTACAAAAAGGTGAATATTAGATTGTGAGAGATTGGAGTCAATATTGTTGATGTAAATGGCAAAGAGGATGGGGCCCAGGATGGAGCCTGCGTACACCTCTTAGGAGTGGTTTAGAGTAGATAGGTCACCTTCATTTTTACCAGTTGTAATCTTCCGGAGAGATAGCATCTGAACCATTTAAGAGAGTGAGTCAAGGCCTATGGAGTTCAGAGAGGAGATTAGTAGTTCATGGTCCACAGTGTCAAAGGCTTTGCTTAGATCCAGAAACACAGCACAGGTGTTATTCTTTTGTCTAAGGCAGTCTGCCAGTCATTTGTAACTTTTGCTAAGGCAGAGATGGTGCTGTGCATAGATCTAAACCAGATTGAGCTGGGTTAAGGAGATTGTTGGTATCAAGGTAGGCACTTAACTGAAAGTTTACTAACTTTTCAAGCATCTTGGACAGTACTGGTAAGCTGGAAATGGGCCTATAGTTGTTGAGGTCCATGGGATCACCTGCCTTAAGTAGTGGAAACACTTGAGCTGTCTTCCATATTGAGGGGATAGAACCAGTGGCTAGGGACAGATTGAAGAGGTGGGTGAGGGGGGCAGCTAAGGCGTGCCGTGCTACTTTTAGAAAGTAGGGATCCAGGAGTCTGCACCTGCACTTTTAGTTGTATCTAGTTGGAATAGAAGGTCTTCTACTTTTTAAGAGTATTGATTTGAAGGAGAATGTGGAAGCAACCTTTGTCCCTCAGTAGATTGTATGTTTAGTGATGATCTCATTAGGTTTGCAGGTGAGGAGTCAAAGCTAGGCCAGCTGTAGTGAAATGATACGTTGAAGGCATTTAAGATTTCTTGCTTGTCAGTGATTTCAATACTATTTAGGTGCACTTTGGGTGGTAAGACAGGGTGGAAGTTTGACCTAGGATCCCTTTGTGGTACCCCAGAACCTGGAAGGGTTGTGATAGGAGGCATCCAATTCAGCTGTGTAGAAGGCAGCCTTGGCATTTCTTACTTGTTTTGTGCAGGAGTTTCTGGCTTTTCTGAATTGAAGCCAGTCATTTGGATCCTTTGTCTTTCTTGCCCTTTTCCAGAGTTTATCTCTGGCAAGCAGTCTGATTTAAGGTCAGCAGAGAACCAGCGACAAGATTTGAGTTTGGTTCTGACACTGGTGAGGGTGCATGTATATTGAGGGCACTGATAATATCACTTAACTAAGTTAAGTGAACTAAGGACCCTGGCTCGGAGGGTTGTTTCCACAAACCAGACTGCAGCCAGAATGGCACGGCAATTGTTAGCCATATGGCAGCACCATTGTAACAGTACCCTTAGATCATCTGCACATGAGGGTTCTCCAGTGGAACCTCAGGGTTTAATGGGACCAGCATTTGGATGATCTTGCACAGCCAGTTCGGATCTCTGGAATGGTGGCTCACCCCTTCCTGGCTAGAATCCGAGGCTTCATTTCAATTTACCAGTCCTCAGCAGATCCTGATAACAGATGCCTTGGGACTAGGCAGGGCGCACATTTCAGAGATCATCAGACAAGAGGGACGTGGACTCCTTTGGAGCGCAGTCTCCACATCAGTGTGCTGGAGATGAGAGCCATTCTGTATGCCTTACAGGCATTAGACGGTTCTTCTTTCAGGGCCCCTACTGATCCAATCAGACAACATGCCAGTGGTCTTGTACATCAGCAAGCAAGGGGCCCCACACTCTTATCCCCTTTGCAGAGAAGCCATGAGACTCTGGTACTGGGCAGTGGAGCACAACCAGGAACTCACAGTGGTTCACTTTCCAGGAGTTCAAAACACCCTAGCTGTCAGCCTCAACCTCTCTCGGTCTCAGGCTTATGAGTGGGAGCTACTACAGGACATAGTCGATGACCTTTTTGAAAAGTGGGGTCTTCCTGAACTCGACCTGAATATGGATTAGGCACATCAATCCCTGGTGCAGCTCCCAACTAACCCAAATGCCCACTTGAGGTCGTTCGTGGCGAAGCTCACATCGTATACATCCAAGGAAGAGATAATCCGCAGAGCTTAGAGAGCACATTCGATTTCATATGATGACCAACGTAACACCGTAGACAACGATTATACCTCGGGGGTTCAAGAAAGTAGACAAGCCATGTGGCCAATCCTGAAACAACTACAGGCAAAAATTCTGAAGGCCCAGATGCTGTTCCCAGCTAGATTAAAGGTCGAGACATCCCAAGGAGTAAAAGTCTTCTAAGATCTAGTAGCGACTTCTGGTTTCCTGGAAACACAAGGAATAATCGTGCCCTCACTGTCGAAAGAGAGATTAGAAAAAGAGGTCCTGCGTTCAGCATGGTCGGTCGCCTAGAAAGGTACGAAGAATCCTAATCAGCATAGGCCGCTGCACCACACCACCTTGAGGGTGGATGTTTGCTCCCTGTTGAAACTTTACACATCTCCTGTGCAGCTGGCGGGCATCGTTGCTCAAGATTGGATTGATCAAGGGACTCGGGAGGACTGGGTGAAGAAGACACCAGACCGTGGAACCTGAAGAACTGGTGGCACACGCTTCTTTTACACTTCAAACCGACTAAATTGTCAGCGATTAAAACCGGAATCCCTGAGTTAGAGACAGAGGTACTTTTATGTGTTGAGGTTCCATGTCACCTCAGATTTGGGAAGGTCGGGAGGTGAAACGGAGCTTCACGGGGTTAAATTACACATTTGAGATCACCAGAGGGACAATCTGAACATTGCAGGATGATGGCCTTGGTCCATCGAGTAAGCATTTGTGAATTCTTATGGGGATGGGGTAACACTCGAAAGATAGTACAAGAAGCTTAACAGAGTACAAAGGAGGTCGGGGATTTAACCAAGAATAAGTAACTCCGGGAAACAAGGATAATGTCTTACAGTGATGGCAAATAACGCTTTCCTGGACACAGAATGAATAGACCCAGTAAATCTTGAAAGAGTATAAAGGGGAACTATAATATAAAAAACGGGTGGGGGGGGGTTGATACAGATGTAATGCAAAAAAGGGATTGGATGCCTGATAATGCAATCGAGATGGGGAAGGTGAGAGGGTATCTCTGAAGGGGATTCTCACATCCTGTTAAATGAGCTGGACAAGGGGAGGTAGGGGGAAGAGTGGTTGTAAAAGAAAGTATGTTCTTGATAGTAAACCTGTTATTGCTGGCATTGATTTTGCCTCAGAGGCAGGGGTTTGAACCCCAAAATAAACCTCTGGTAAGGCTATGCTCATACCATCAATGGGAGCTAAGTGCCTCAAAGGTGGCACACATCAACCCAACGATTGGCAGTTGGGCTGACCTAGGAAGTTCATACATCCTAAGAGACCTTGATGAAAAACTGGTAAATCCTTCTGTATTGATGGATGTGCCACATATAAAGTCTTATTCAGTGAGGTCCATTGAGACTGACAGTCGAGTGTGGGGAGCCCATCCAGGGATGCGAAGGAGTTCGTGGGGGAACCCACCTCGAACATTAGTTAAAAATGTTACACAACAGTTTAATGAGTTGTTAAATTCCTGCTGGTTTAAGGACAGGCAGGTTTTTGTGTGTGTGTGTGTAGCCCCACCTAGTTTGAAATGTATCATTGAATTTATACTGTTTTTTTCTCCAAAATGAAGACAAAAAGGTTTTCAGATACTCTTCTTATATTGAAACGCACATAAATGGATTGGACGTTGAGGAGTCACAGGAGGGAAGGAGGCATGGCAGAGGAAACGGGGCACATGGACAGGGAAACAAGAAAGGAAAGTACCAAAGAGGGTTAGGACTCCCTAGGGAGAAAAAGGAACCTCATAAACAAAAATAGGGATGGCACAAATTAAGACTAAAATAATATCATATAATATTAATGGGATCAGTCACCCCATTAAAAGGAAACAACTCCACAAATTTTTGTGGGATCAGAAATGCAAAATTAATTTCATACAGGAGACACATTTGACCCCTAATGAAGCTCTTAAATTGAAAAGTAAAAGATTGCCTGGCCTCTATCATACATCCCTCAGGTGGGAGGAAGAGGTGAGTGGCGATTCTACTGGCGGCCTCTCTCCTTCGAGGAGGAAGAGGTGGTGGTGGATGAGGGGGCTAGATATGTATTAGTGGTGGGAAAGATACAAGATGTCCAGGTTACCATGATCAATATCTATGCCCCACCCAGGTCACCAATCAACTTCTACACAGAACTACTTAAGATAATAGCAGAAAAAAGTGAAAGGGACCGTTGTAGTGGGGAGGGGGGGACTGGAATGTAGTACTGAACCGACTTATGGATTCCACCTCTGGTATTCAAGTTCCAAATAGTAGGACAGCTAAACAGCTGACTACACTGATGAGGAAGGTTGGGATGGTCGATGTATGGAGAGCAAAATATCCAAGGGCAAAGGATTATACCTATTACTCACCCAGATGTAAAATTTATACTCACATTGATATGTTTTTCACATACTCCAAAGATCTGCCAGTATTTGACTCAGTTTGGGTCGGGACAGCAACTCTGTCAGACCCCCAACCTCTCCTAGTAACCCTGGATTTACAACTCCCAAGAAAACCAACACAATGGAGGCCGAACACCAGCCTGCTGAAAGATGAGGAGGTAAGGGAGGCAGTTAAACAAGTGATAGAACAAACAGTGCAAATGAATAGACATCTAGATACCACTCAGCAGATGCTGTGGGACACTGTCAACGTAATGATTAGAGGTAAATTGATCTCTATTGCAGCACACAAAAAATGGGACCGAAAGAAAAACCTTGATGGTCTAATACAGCAGCTGTGGACACTGGAGAGGCTTCAGAAACAGACATTTTGTAAGAGGAGGGAGGGGGAGATAAAAGAAACCAGAAAGAAAATTCAAAATTTAAATAGGCTTGACACTGAGAAAACTTGACACTACCTAAAACAGTCCTTTCATGAGGGAGGTCCCCGGGCGACTAGATGGCTGGCCTTCCTTCTAACACAGCAGAGAGCTAGAGCCTATGTCACAGGCCTGAGACACCCGGAGACTGGACAAACATCGCATAAATGGGAAAAGATAGCTGCCTCATTTGTAACTTATTGCAGAAAACTACACCACCCACCAGCAGAATCTCATACCGAGGAGGCAAGGGAATTCCTGGATAACCTAAAGCTGTCTAAGCTTAACGAAACACAAACATTGCTTGCACCGATTACCCAGGCAGAGATCAGCTTAGCAATACAAAATCTAAAAGTGGGTAAATACCCAGGCCCGGATGGGTTTGGCAGCGAATTTTATAAGGCCTTTACACCTGAAATGGTCCCCCTGCTGCACGCCATCTACAACCAGATCTGGACGGAAGGGGACCCAGTACCCCCATCATGGAACTGTACAACAATTTCAGTAATACCCAAAGAGGGCAAGAATCCACAGGAATGTGAGTCATATAGACTCATCTCCCTTCTAAACTTAGATTACAAAATTTTTACAGCCATAATAGCAGCCAGACTAAACCCTGTTTTACCGGGCCTAATTCATCAGGACCAAACAGGATTCATAGAAGGGAGACAAGCCCCAGAGGGGGTCAGGCGTACTATATAAATATTATTGATATTATAAATAAGTAGCATATTCCTCGTGTATCATGAGTATGGATGCTGGAAAAGCATTCGACAAGGTGACTTGGAGTTTTCTTTTGCATCCATGGGCAGAATGGGTTTCCCTCTGACTTTCTTGGGGGCTATTAAAGCTCTGTATGCCTCCCCTCTGGCATATGTAAGGGTAAATGGGGGAGTCTCACAAAGATTTGATTTAGGCAGAAGCACAAGACAGGGGTGTCCATTTTCACCCCTGCTCTTTGCATTATATATTGAACCCCTAGCACAAGCTATTCGAGAGGATCCTGACATTAGCGGGATTCAAACTGGGGGGCAGAGCACAAAATATCCTTGTATCGGATGATGTCCTTTTACATATCCAACCCAGATAAATCTATACCTAGATTATGGGAGATCATAGATAAATTTGGTCAATACTCAGGGTATACCCTCAATAAACATAAAACTGAGGTCCTCAAGTTTTTCTATACCCCATCCCATAAGGTACAACAAGTAATTCCACTGAAATGGAACAACCAAAAGATAAGATACTGGGGACTTAGATTCCTAGGAATCTTTCATCACTATTCACGCTAATTTTGAGCCACTGATAAACCAAATTAAGAAGGATATCAAGAAATGGGAGCTCCTAAACCTCCCTTGTATTCTAGGATCCAGTCGGTAACAATGAACGTTCTCCCAAGATGCGTTATCTCTTCCAGTGTTTGCCCTTGAGGATACACCATAACCAATTTCAAACCTGGCAAGAATCGCCTCAAAATATGGAATAAAAGAGATCCAGAGTTAACCACAAAGTTATGTCAGGCGACAAAAACAAGGGGGTAGGAATGTCCCAAATTTAGAGGACTATCACCTTGAAGCCCGATTAAGATGGGCCCTGTTGTGGTCAGCTGACAAATATAAGGCTCACTGGAAGACAATAGAGGTATTGAGTTCAGGGGGAGCGCTTCTTGGAGCTAGGGCATCAAACCCCGAAGTGAAACAGGAGGACCAAAACACATTGCCACTCACAGTGAGGAATACACTGCAGGCCCTAAGGAGACTGTGGGCCAAGCACAGACTCTCTGGGGAACTCTGGCTGATAAGATGGCTTGCGTGGGATAGATCCTTCTTTCCTGCTAAACAAGACCTAACCTTTAAAAGGTGGGATAGATTGGGTTTAAACATGTTACAACAATTCCTAGATGGTCCGAATATACAACATTTTGGATCAATGAAGGACAAGTTTCATCTGAGACAGGAGGATCACTTCAGATATATGCAGGTCAGGTCGCACATTCAGGAATTAAAAAAGAGATACAGGGGATATAGGGACCTGGGGAAATTAGGCCAAATAATAATGGAGATAGTGAGTATACAAAGGAAAAAGGGACACATTTCGGCAATATATAAAGCCATACGAGATAGGAATGAAGATCTCACCAAACCCATTAAAGGTAGATGGGAAACATAATTTGGAGAACGAATACAAGACAAGGAGTGGGAAGTAATCTGGGCTTAGGGACTCAAGACAACTTACTCCCCTATGTGGAGAGAATTCGAGTGGAAGGTCAAGATTAGATATTTTATAACCCCTATGAACAAAAATAAATGGGACAAAAACTGCCCGGCTACGTGCTGGAGGGGATGTCAGGGAATGCAGGCACATCACTCCCATGTATTCTGGCAGTGTCCCAAGTTAGCTGGGTTCTAGGGGGGGGAATTACGTGGAGCCCAAGAACTATTTTCACCTTAACGGAGCCATTAGGCCCTAAACAGATGGTGTTGGGACTACTACCTAGAGAGATAAGAGGAGAAATAAGACATACCTGTGGAACATATTGATCTTAGCTGCCCATAAGGCCATCGCCACAAAGTGGCTATCCCTGAATCACCCACACACGACAACAATGGACTTCTATAGTCCCAGAGATACAAGACATGGAGGAACTAACCCATAAGATCAACAAGTGATTGCAAAACTTTATAATGGTGGGCCTTATGGGTAGTTTGGTATGAAGCCCATCAGAATGGGTAGAAAAGTAAAGGACAGAGGTATAATGACGGATAACTGAGAGGAGGAGGTAGAGTATTGGATTACCATGTCTGTACTTCCATGAGCTTATAATAGAATGCAATAATATAATTGTAAATAAATTGACTTGATCAATGCGTCCAGCATTAGGTAAGAGATGTATTTGTGCCTAAATAAGCAATAAACTTGAATTTAAAAAAAAAAGGAGAACAATAACTGACTTTTCTCCTCGATCTCTAGCCCTGAGCAGGTCATTATGCACCTTCACTAGAGCTGTTTCTCTGCTGTGTCTAGGTTGAAAACCCGACTGAAATGCTTCATAGATGTTCGAGGACTCCAGGTGATCCTTGAGCTGATGTGCCACTAACTTCTCAACAACCTTGCCCAAAATGGGCAGGTTGGAGACAGGACGGTAATTCACCAGGATGTCAGGGTCAAGGAAAGATTTCTTAAGGAGGGGCCTCACCAGTGCTTCTTTCAAAGCCACAGGGAGGCTCTCCTGCCATAGAGCACCTGGCAAACACCGGGCTGACAGCCTCGACACATCCCATTAAGAAATGCATGGGGGCTGGGTCCAGTTCACAAAAGGTGTGCTTCACCTCTGAGATCACCCTAGTCACATCAGACACCTCCACTGTCCTGAACTCTTCCCAGATAGGTGGAGTGCCTCTGAGACCCCCAGACTGACCACTGCGAGGCAAATGCCTCCCTGGTGGAACCTCTGACCGGATGGCCGTCATTCTGTCTGAGAAAAACAGAGCAAACTCCTCACACGAGGTGCATGACAGTGCTTTTCTTGGCTGCAGACAGGCAGGATGCAGAAGCCTGTCAACAGTCCAAAACAGCTGAGATGGTCTGTTTTTCCCCGTGGCAATTTCCCTGGACAGGAATTCTGCCTCCTTATGGGAAATTTCCCCCCTGATACTCTACATAGTGGGCATGTAGGGCCAGCCTATCGGCCTCCAGTTGGGTCTTTCACCAGCAATGCTCCAACCTCCGACCCTTGCTGTTCATCACCTTGAGGTCCCCATCAAACCAAGGGGACCTCAAGTGAGAAGATCTGTGTCATATACGAATTGGTGCAAGAGCATCCAGAGCCTTGGAGACCATCCTGTTATAAGTGGCCACCACCTCTCCGGAGCCCATCGCACATGCCACATCAGCCCGAGGTAGGTCAGCTAGTGCCAACAGTCCCTCAGGGCACATGCCCCTTAAAGGGTAGAAGCTGATCATCTCCATGGGGGGGAGTACTGGAGGGGCCCCCAAACGTGAACTCCACGGTACAGTGATCAGACAACATGACCTGATAAATCCTGAGTTTCTCAACCACAAGACCCAGCTGGAACACCAGATCAAGTGTGTGGCCATGCTGGGGGGTTGCAGAAGCAACCGCTTGTGCCAGGCCCAGTGACTTCATCAGCTGGAGGAGGTTGTAACTGAAATGCGAGGATTCATCGTCAATCCAGGCATTGAAGTCCCCCAGGATTAAACACCTGGGGGACTCCAATACCTGGTCGACAACGAAGTCCGTCATCTCTTGCAGGAAATCTCCCCCAGCCCCAGGGCGGTGGTAAATGAGGAGAATCCTGCAGCCTGCACCTGCGCCCCCACGCACAGCAATGCACTCGAAAGATCGGGTGTCACTGACCAGGTGCACTGTGAAGCCCAGGCTGGCTCAAAAAACAATGGCCACACACCCTTCCCTGTGATCCTTCCTTGGGCAGTGCATTACGGAGTACCCCGTAGGAACGGTGACCGCTAAAACTGGGTGAGCATCATCACCAAGCCAGGTTCCATTATGCAAACCAGGTCGACAGCTGAAATCAAGTCCACAAAATTAGTGGTCTTGTTCCTTATTGACCTGGCATTGCAAAACACCACCAAAGAGGATGAAGAAGATGACCGGACCTCTAGCTGCCTGCCCACTCGGTCCTGTGGAACCCTGGAGTCGGAGACAAAACACGTCTGGCCTCTCCCTCGGCTCCGTTTACATCCAGGACTTCTCCTGGACGGACAATCTCAATGCGCTCACCCCCCAACTGCCCTTGGCACCCTCGATTCCCTTGCCTCCTAGTAATTCCGACCTCACTGCAGCGTCCCGCTGCTGTGGCAGAAAACAGGGAGATCAGAAAGGGGTGAAGGACACGAACAGAATGGCAGTGTAGGTAATTCTAGCGGGCCGTGCACCAGTACATCTTGCCAAGTTAATCTAGTCCCCAACAAAATTCTGAAAATAAAAGAAAGCACTCCACTATCGCAACCACCCCACCACCACTTACTCAAAACATAACCCTTCAGATTGAGTTTCCCACTGACAGAACTTCCTCATACAAATTGAGCATGCACAGCCTCAAAAACACATGCCCCTTCATTCAGCTATTACCAATTTATCATTTTACCCACACACTCAAAAAAGGAAAAAGCAACCACTCCCACCACCCAGCTACAATAAAATGAATAGTAACAGGGGAGACCAGGGAGAATGCATTGCAGCAAAAGCAAAACAAAAAAATTTCAAAACAGAAAATAAAAATCAAACTCAAAGTCCAGATTGCAAGACTGGAAGTGTCTCATGGAGCAGTCCAGGCAAAAGGTGCTCTACCACCAAAGTCCGACTGACAGTTTTACCAAGACACAACCAGCTCAAAAGAACAACTTTCCAGGTTTAGGAAGTCTCCAAAAGACACCGGTAGAAGATTGCTCAGTTCTCACCAAAGCAGCGTGACTATTTAAGTTCTGAAAAGATGGGCACTCACCCGTCCACAGAAAAGTCCAGGAGAAGAACACTAGGGACAAGCTCTCACCAGTCCATCCAGGCAACTTTGCCTCCTATACCTAGTGCAGAATTCAGTAGAAGTATTGTGGGAAGCCACCCAAAGGTTGACGGCAGGCACCAGGACCAAGAAATCCTCTAGGAAACAAAATCCTCTACCACAGCAGATAGTCTTTTACAATGGGCCGCCTCGCTAAAGCCCAGGAGCCACAACTCAGGTCTGCACCAAGCACAGTGGGAACCTCCCTAGGCCAAAGAGCCTTCCAGTGTCGGGCCCCAGATTGGCTAAATGAGCTCCCTACGCCAATCCTACAGTAAATAAAACTGGGGCCTTTCAAAAACAGTCTCAAAAACCTGCTTCTGTCCCAGTCCACCTATGACTGCCCCATATCCCTCCCCAACTCCCAACTGTCACTACCTCCCCACCTAGTCCCCATCTCCCCCCACCTCTCTCTCTACATGGTCATATCTGGCAACACACCGCTTATATGTCTCTCATCTACTCTTACATTTTCGTATGGCTACAGATTTCCTAATACTGGCTTATTATAACCACTGAATATGCATCCTTGCTTGTTAAATGTGGACGATGGGTTTGTCTCTACCCTACTGATGTTTTTGCTAGTCCTGTACTATATGTCAGATTCCTGCTGTACTCTTATGTAACTCCTGTGGTACTCTACGATGTGGAGCCTTTGCAAAGGAGTCCTTGACTCAAAGGTGTATTTCTGAAAACTGAAATAAATAAATAAATAAAGGTCAGTTTTCATCAACGAAGAAGTCTTCAGCCTGCCTTCGACGGAGTTGACCATGAATGGGGCCAGTGACAGTAGGGAGACTTCACATGAAAGCTGTGTTTTCAGCAGGGCTGGTTCTGGTCCACCTCCCTCTACGGAAGGAGGGTCTGACTACAGGCAGTCCGGTGTATGGGGGGATGGGTGGTCCTCCCGAAAGCACAAAAAGAAGCAGTCCCATTCTTGATCTTTGTCGAGGACTTGGCACTGCTCGACCTCGATTTCTTCTTCAACTTCCTGGTCGAAGAAGAAACAGTACCACTCGAAGTCGCCCTCTGGTATGTTTGCACGTCGATCGTCGGTGGTGAGGGACAGGGGTTCGACTCCAACCCCTCTGGGGTCCCCTATGGCCTCTGTACCTGGTGACCGGCATCCTTGACTCTGGAGTCCCTCCCTGCCCCCTGAGGAGGGTCTTCCAGTGAGCAGTTTCATCATTAGGCCGCTCTTATGGAGCAATGGGTTCGGCGGTTGTCCCACCTGCTCGAGCCGGCGGGTCCGTCTCCAGGGCCTTTGGGCCTAATGGTTTTGAACCTGTGGGCAGGACAATTGGGATTTCCTAGTCATGTGGTGCCTTCTCTGATGCCGTCGTCACCGTGCTCTGGTGCTTTTCCCCCTCATATGGCTGTGGTGCAGGGGCCAGCACAGGTGCCATTTTCTCCTGCTAATTTTCTCAGATCTTCCTCCCTGACTCCAGGGATGGGATTGTGAACCTCTGGTTCTGCGGCGCCAACTTCAACTTCTGTCATGGCAGCGTTGCGCCCGGTGCCGCTCTCTGAGCTGGCGCCATCTTCCCTTCAGTGCCACACCCTGTGCTGGCACCATCTGCGATCGGTGCCGCTCCTAGGGCTCTGGGGTTTTCAACCTGATTCTGCAGAGCACCTCCTCCTCCTTTTCATATCTATCCCTCCGGGGCTAGTAGGGGACGATACTGAACCTGATCCTGATCTTCGATTAGAGATGACTTTGATGATGATTCTCTCAGAGTGGCAATAAACACTCTCCTTCAGCAGAGCCTCTGGTTGAGGACCTTTCCTTTAAGTCTTTGCTGAAGAACATGAATTCTGCTCTCTCTCTCTCTCTCTCTCTCTCTCTCTCTCCAGACTTGAGATTGATCAGGGAAAATTGCTGCATCTTTAGTATCTGCACGTCCAGATATTCCTGTGGAACTAACTCCTCCGTGCAGCCCTCTTTGAGACACTCTCACAGATGGTGTGGGATAATCCAGCGCTTATTCCATCTATGGCTAAATCCATAGACAGGAAGTATGCACCCCAAGGATCGACCAATCTTGGCCTTTCAAGCCTTTGCTGATGCCATAGTTGTCTTGGCAGAGAGAATGACAAAGCCGTCCTTCCTCAGGAATCTACGTCCGGTAAACAAGGAATCTTGTAAGATCGACACCTTGGGGTAGCAAGTTTTTGTTGCCTCTACCCTGGGTATGTGTATTGCTAGCTATCAGAGTTATTTCTGTCAGTATAAGTATGCCCTCTGGCATTCGCTCAAAGCCACTGTGGAAGCTCTTCCAGAGTCTGACATTAGCTTAGAGCTTCTCCAGACCATTACTAGAGGTATTGAGTCCAACAATCAGCAATTAAAAGCTGCTATGGATGCTTTTGACACTGCTTCCAGGGCATCAACAGCTAGTATTTGCACCCGACGCCACTCGTTACTTAACACTGGGATTCACAAATGATGCCCAAAAGAGAGTTATGAGTTTACCATTTGATGGAACTTATCTGTTTGGCCCTCAAGTTGAGCAGACACTAGAGGCCACACAGAAAACTAGAATGGCTATCAAAACGGCCAGGCAGCCCTCTGCTGCCCCTCAGTGGGGAGGGAACCGGCTGTAGTTTCATAGCCGTCAGTCCTTTTGTGGCAAAGGCAGAGGGGGCTTCAACAAGAATCAAGGCCCCCAGCCACAAAAGAGAATGCAGCAGAAGGCATAGGGCCCAAAAGCGCCTAGTGCCACCCTCTGAGATTCTGGCCCAAGTCCCACCTCAGCTGTCAGAGGGGGACTTTTCCTTGGCAGTAGGAGGGCATCTGGCTCAGTTTTACAACCAGTGGATGTCAGTCACATCAGACAAATGGGGGCTCAGAATCATCTGCAAAAGTTACTCTCTAAATCTTTCAGAAACACCTCCAGATCATCCACCCAAACGACAGCCCAATCTGTCTGCCTCCCAGTCAGACCTTCTTGTTTCCGAGATTCAAGGCCTTCTGAACAACAGAGCAGTAGAAGTAGTTTAGTTGGATCAATGGAATACAGGTTTCTACTCCCATTACTTCCTAGTTCCAAAGAAAATAGGCGTCATGCGCCCTATTCTTGATCTAAGGAAGTTAAACAAATTCCTTTACAAGGAGAAATTCAAGGTGATATCACTCGGCAGTCTGTTACCTCTGATTCATCAAAACGATTGGCTGGCCTCCTTGGACATGCAGGATGCCTACCAACATGTTCTAATACACCCAAACCACCACAAGTACCTCCGATTTGTGGCGTTGGGTCAGCACTACAAATTCAGAGTCCTGCCCTTTGGGCTATCCTCTGCGCCTTAAGTCTTTACAGAGTGCTTTGCAGTCCTCGCAGTGCATCTCAGGAAACTCAGAATTCAAGTGTTCCCTTATCTGGATGACTGGCTACTAGCAAGCCCCTCCAGACAGCAGACTCAGGAAGCCATGACTATGGCTTCCAAGTTCCTCATGTCCATGGGAGTTCTGTTGAATTTGGGAAAATTGTAACTATAGCCCTCCCAATGGCTCCTCTTCATAGGAGCCCTTCTAGATACCTCCAGCACAAAAGCCTTTCTTCCAGAGGACAGAGGGAATGGCATCCTTCAAATGGCCCACTTCATCAGAGAAAACGACTCAGTTCGAGCCCTCTCGATGCAGTGGATGCTGGGTCTCATGGCATCCTCGTTCACTGTGCCTCTGGCTTGTCTTCACATGAGAACTACTCAGTGGATGCTCAGCACTCAGTGGTTCCCAACCACACATCCCCAGTCCTTTCACATCAAGGTGACGGAACCTTTAAGCGGTCACTCACCTGGTGGACTCAAGAGGACAACCTTCTGATAGGGTTTCCCTTTGCCCCACTGGAATCTCAGATCTCCATCACCACTGATGCATCCCTTCTCGGATGGGGAGCTCACTGTCAAGATCTCCACACCAAGGTCAATAGAATTAGGATGAGTCAACTCCACATAAATATCTTAGAAATGAGGCTCTCCTGTACACAGTCCGAGCTCTGAAGGACATTCTCTGTCACAAGATCATTCTCCTTCAAACGGACAACAAAGCAGTGATGTACTACATCAACAAACAGGATGGAGCACACTCTTACCCTTGTACAGGAAAGCGATGGGAGTGCGGTTTAAATGCTTCATTGGCAAGCTTTTAAACTAGTCAATGGGGGAGGCACTGACAAGCAGCAGAAAAATCCCAGCCTCTCCCTACAAAACAGGGTACTAAATGAGAAAAAGATCAAGGTAGAACGGTCAGTGGGGGATGCTGCAACAGAAGGTAAGGCCATCAAAAAATGGAGAGCAATGAGTACCAATGCCCGTAGTCTAGGTAACAAGCTTCCTGAATTAGTGGCCTTGATGGAGGAGGAACATCTGGATATCGTGGCAGTCACAGAAACATGGTACACACAAAACCATGACTGGGACGTAAACATACCAGGATACACTATCTACAGGAGGGACAGGGAGGGTAAAAGAGGGGGAGGAGTAGTTCTTTACATAAGGGAAGGAATAAAAGCAACAGAACAAAAGGGTAAACAGGGAGGAGGAGAAGAAGCACTGTGGGTAAATTTGGAGACAGGCAATGGCACCACAATCCGCACAGGGGTTGTATACAGACCCCCTTCTCAGGGGAGAAGTGGACAAGAAAATGATAGAAAGTATACTTAGAATGGCAGAAAAGGGAGATATTGCTGATGGGTGATCTGAATATGCCAGATGTTAACTGGAGCGCAGTTGCAGCTGCCACTCAAGAGTGCAGTTATTTTAGATGCCCTACAGGGGCATGCCTTAGACAACTAGTACTGGAGCCCACTGAGAGGAGCAATATTAGACTTGATACTCTCAAATGGAGATGGAGAGAGGATCACAGATGTAGAAGTGGGTAGCCATCTGGGAACTAGCGACCATCGAACAGTATGGTTCATAATAAACACAGCAATAGAGTCAAGCCATACAAAGACAAAAGTACTGGACTTTAGGAGGGCTGACTTTGCCAAAATGGGTGAGTGCCTAAGGAATGCACTAGCAAATGGGCAGGAAGGAGGGGTGGAAGAACAATGGGGAATAATAAAAACTGCCATCACAGAGGTAACAAGCCTTTGTGTGAAGCAAATAAACAAACAAGACGATGTAAGAAACCACTATGGTTCTCAAAAGTAGGCAGTGAAGGTTCAAGAGAAAAAAAGCATTCAGGAAGTACAAGGAATCGCAGCAGGAGCAGGACAGAGAACTGTATCAGTTAAAGCAAAAGGAGGGCTGGGAAGGCAGTCAGAACAGCAAAGGCCCAAACTGAGGAAAGATAGCCAACTCAGTTAAGAAGGAATAAAACCTTTTATAGGTACATCAGGAGCAAAGGAAGACCAAGGAGGGATAGTGAGGCTTAATAAAGGGAGGGAGGTGGGCAGAGGGAGAATGTGAAAGGCAGAGATACTAAACAAATATTTTGCTCAGTATTTACAAAGGAGGGAGGTACATAAAACAAACAGTAGTAACACTCTGGATACAGAAGTTGATACCAGCCCATTTACAGAAGAAAGGGTTCTGAAAGAACTCTTAAAACTGAAGGTGGACAAAGCAATGGGGCGGATGGGATTCATCCCAGAATTCTAAAAGAACTAAGGGTAGAACTAGTGACACCACTGACTACCCTCTTTAACAAATCATGGAGATGGGGTGGTACCGAGGACTGGAGGAGGGCAGATGTGATTCCCTTCACAAAAGTGGGAGCAAGGCAGAAGCAGGAAACTATAGACCTGTTAGTTTAACCTCAGTGATAGGGAAAATGATGGAATCACTTCTAAAGGAAAGAATTGTCATATCTAGAGGCCAAGAAGGGCACAGGACCCTAGGCAGCATGGATTCACAGCGGAAGGTCATGCCAGACTTAATCTGATAGATTTCTTTGACTGGGTGACGAAAGTAGTAGATAAGGAGGGGCTGTGGACATGGCCTACCTAGACTTTAGCAAGGCATTTGACACAGTCCCACACAAAAGATTAATATATAAGTTAGCCAGCCTGGAGTGGGTCCCAAGATGACAGCCTGGGTAAAGAATTAGCTGGAGAATAGGACACAGAGAGTAATAGTAAATGGAGTCCACTCAGAAGAAAGGAGGGTTACTAGCGAGGTACCGCTAGGGTTCAGATTAGGACCAGTCCTCTTCAATGTCTTTATAAGCGACATTGCAGAAGGACTGAAGGAAAAGTATGTCTCTTTGCAGATGACACTAAGATCTGCAACAGAGTTGATGCACAGGGTGGGGTGGAAAGGATGAGAAGGGACTTGGCAAGGTTAGAGGAATGGTCAAATGTATGGCAGCTTAGATTCAATGCTAAGAAGTGCAAGGTAATGCACCTGGGGAACAAAAACCCAGGGGAAGAGTACACAATGGGGGGTGAGATACTAACAACAACAAAAATGGAAAGGGACCTGGGGGTAGTCATATCAGATGACCTAAAGGTGGGCAAGCAATGTCAGAAGGCAGCAAGGAGGGCTGGGGGGATACTGGGATGCATAGGGAGAGGCATCACCAGTAGAAAACAGGAAGTTATTATCCCTCTGTACAGACAGCTGGTGAGACCCCATCTGGAGTACTGTGTGCAGTTCTGGGACCCAATCTCCAGAAAGACATAGACAGGATGGAAGCTGTCCAGAGGAGGGCAACTAAAATGGTGCAGGGTCTGCACCGGAGGACATATGAAGAGAGACTAAGGAGCTTAATATGTATAGCCTCGAGGAAAGGAGGGAGGGGGACATGATAGAAACTTTCAAGTACCTCAAGGGAATCAACAAAGTCCAAGAGGGTAGCATCTTTCAAAAGAGTGTGCAAGAACAAGAGGGCACAATTTGAAGATAGAGGGGGACGGCTCAGAGGTAATTTAAGGAAGTATTTTTCACAGAGAGGTTGTGGATGCATGGAATGGCCTTCCGGAGGAAGGTTGTGGAGTCAAAATCAGTGGTGGAATTCAAGCATGCATGGGATAGTCATAAGAGCAATTCTGGGGGTGGGGTAGGAAGAAGTAGGCTGCTGGTTAACTAGGATCTGCAGCTTATCCAGTAGAGGAAATGGGCAGACTGGGTGGGCCAAGCGGTCCTTATCTGCCGTCAAATTCTATGTTTCTATGTGCCTGGAGCACAAAGCCCTGATCCAAGCGGTTTACCTTCGGGAGTGCAGCATGATCTCGCAGATCGTCTCAGCAGAACGGAAACAGATTCTCATGGGTGGTCTCTCGACGCAAGCATCGTGCAATTGCTCTTTGAAGAGTGGGGAACACCAGACCTGGACCTTTTTGCGTCCCCACTCAATGCAAAACTGCCTCTCTTCTGCTCCAGAAATCCAGAACCTGGCACTTTCTGTCAGGATGCATTCAGACTGTGGTGGACAAAACACTTTCTGTATGCATTTCCTCCTCTTCCCTTAGTTCAGAGGGTACTGCTCAAGCTGGAGGCTCATGGCAGAATGATCCTCTTCGCCCCATTCTGGCCTCGCCCAGTCGGGTTCCCATTAATCAACAGATTATCGGAAACTGCACTGAGACAGCTTCCACTTCAAATGAAGGTGCTGTCCCAGGACCCAGTGGTCCATCTCAACCTGAGATCCCTTCACCTCCACGCTTGGCTGCTGAGGAGATAGACGTGGGTAGGTTTGATGTTTCACGTAAGGTCTCAGACATTCCTTCTGGCGGCACGCAAGCCGGCTACTAAGAAAACTTACACGGCAAAGTGAAAATGGTTCTCCATCTGGTGTGCAAAGTCCTCCCTGGACCTCTTCTGCCCACCTAACAAAGTTCTGGAGTATCTTCTGGACTTGTCTAATACAGGACTGCAATACTCTGCCATGAAGGTTCACCTCTGCGCGATCTCAGCGTACCACGAGTCCGTACACTCCATGTCCCTGGCTCAGTTACCTTTGGTCAAGAGATTCCTTAAAGGTATACTTCACACTAGGCCACAAGTCAGATGACCGATAGCCACCTGGGACATTAACCTTGTTCTAGACATGCTAACCCGTAAACCTTTTGAGCCCCTAGCAACTTGTGAGCTGAAGTTTCTGACCTAGAAGACCAACTTCCTTGTAGCCATTACCTCTGCTTGCAGAGTATCTGAAATACATGCGCTAGTCACCGACCCACCCATATACTGTATTTCACAAAGACAAGGTGGTTCTTCGCACTCACCCTAGGTTTCTCCCTAAAGTAGTCTTGGAATTCCATCTGAACCAGTCTTTGGTACTTCCGACCTACTTCGCGAACTTCTAGAATGAAGGAGAGCGTACCCTACATTCTCTGGATGTTAAAAGGGTTCTGCGGTTCTACATAGACAGAACTAAAGAGATCCGCAAATCTAAACAACTATTTGTCTCTTTCAGCATGGCCCGACTGGGTCAGCCTGTTGCTATCAGATATATTTCAGCATGGCTAGTGGCGTGTCTTCGTCAATGCTACTCCATGGCACAGGTTAACCTGGAAGGCAGAGTATACACTCATTCTACCAGGGCACTCACGGCATCATAGATACATAGATACATAGACAGTGTCGGCAGATAAGGGCCCTATGGCCCACCCAGTCTGCCCATTTAAGTTTGTAAGTTCAGTTTATGTTTCCAGGAAGTCTGCTGCCCCTTACCTGACCTCCAGAATTCCTTTATGTCTATCCCATGCATTCTTAAACCTGTGATTGTTTCAGCCTCCACCACTTCCTGGCAGGTGTGTTCCACTTGTCCACCACCCGTTCTGTGAAGAAATTCTTCCTCACATTTCCTGAATCGTCCTCCCTCCAACTTCATCCCATGCCCTCTAGTCCTGGAACATATTTTTGCTTAAAATAGTGCATTCCTGCACCCTGTTCCTCCCTGTAAGATACTTGTATGTCTCTATCATATCCCTCTCTCCTCCTCTCCTCCAGGAGTACATCCCTGGCAGAAATTCAAATGTGCCCATTGCGGACATCTGCAGTGCAGCTACTTGGTGCTCCGTGCACATTTTTGTGAAACACTACACTTTAGATGTCCATGCCAGACAGCATCAATCCTTTGGCAGGACAATCCTTAATGGACTCCTGTCCTAAGTGAACTCTCTCTCCTACTGCCCTTCTCAGAGGATTATTTTAGCTTGGTACTCTCCATTAGTGTGAATGAGTGGTGGAGACTTTATGTTCAGGAAGATATGAAAAATACGTGCTAACATAATTCTTGATCTTCTTGGACCAGTCTCACCACTCGATCTACCTCCCTCCATCCCGAGCTCACTTATCTGTTTTTTCGGTCTTCACTCCCTTGATGGCTGGGCTGTGAAGACTGTTGTGTTGACCCTTCTTATATGGGTCATTTGGACTGTCTTATGTCCAACATAGGTTAGTTTCACTAGGTTAGTTTACACTGCACCACCTTGGTATAAAAGGTACTGAGGCGGTAGGAAGGGTTGATGCCAAAGTAGCCTGGCGCGAGCTGAGCTTGCGGCACTGCTTTCTCACAACCCTACCTAGGCGCTGGCTCTCCTGAAGATTTTTGGCTCCCACTGGGTCCTAGCGCCTCAGAGGTCATCCCCATTAGTGTGAATGAGTGTCGGAGACTTCGTCCAAGAAGATCAAGAATTACAGTAGATGCGTAATTTCATTTCTTCAGTAACTGTACTATCCTTAGGTTTCCTAATCAGTACTCTGAAATCCCACTTCCAACCAGTTCAGCTGCTGGAATTCATTGGGGCAGAACTAAACACACAAAGGAAAGAGCCCTGCCCTCTAAACAGGGTTCATAACCTTCAGAAACTAGCAAACTCTTTTGTCCTGAGCCAGACACTTCCTGAGGCTTCTAGACTGTATAAGCGTCTACCACAGCTTTGGTACCAGGTGCCAGATTTCAAATGAGGACATTCAGTATCATCTCAGGTCTCACTGGTCACAGAAAAGGACTCTTTGGCAAAACTCATTCCGGTCACAAGGACTTTACTCCAAGCCCTAGACTGGTGGAAGGAGTTACAGAATCTCAGGAAGGGGTTCCCTTCCAGCAAAGAGTACCTTCTAGAGTACTCACTACAGATGCCTCCGTTCTGGGCTAGGGACCACATCTGGCAGACCAGTCCATAGGTGGAACATGGTCCTCCAAAAAGTCCACTTACCATATAAACCTCCTCGAACTCAGAGCTGTTCACTTGGCAATAAAAGCCTTTGCTCCCTTCCTAACAGGTCAGTCTGTTCAGATAAGAACAGACAACACCACAGCTATGTTTTACATCAACAAGCAAGGGAGCACCAGGTCCACAAAGCTTTGCACAGGGGCCATGAAACTTTGGTCTGTGGCCTATTCTCTGGGGAAATTCAGCTGTCGGCCATTCACCTGCCAGGCAAGGACAGTGTGCCAACAGATGCCCAGAGTCGTATCAATCAAGGCCACCACGAGTGGACCCTGAACAAGCGAGTATTAGCAACAGTTTCAGAAAGTGGAGCATTCCAGAGAGAGCTCTCTTTGCCTCCAGCCTCAATTACCAGCTACCTCTGTAATGCTGCAGGCCTCCAGCTCTAGACACAGTACCAGTGGATGCCCTAAACCTGGATTGGACAGGGACGTTCCTGTACACCTTCCTTCCTTTCCCACTGATCCTCAGAGTCCTTCTGAAGCTCAGAACCCAGCCTTCCACCATGATTCTAGTGGCACCAGTCTGGCCGAGACAATCCTGGTACTCTCTACTCCTGACCCTGGCAGCCAGGCAACCAGTTGGACTGCCAAGGAGTCACAGTCTCCTGACTCTACCTCTGACAGGGATAACATACCCCAACAAAGTGTCTCTTCACCTCAGAGCCTGATACTTGAAGAGCTAGAATACCCAGACTCTCAGTACTGAGAGCAGGCCCTAAGGATTCTTTGCCTGTCAAAAAGCCTAGTACTAAGAAGACTTATGCTTCAAAATGGAAAAAGATTTCCCTTGTGGTGCAAGGACAGACATGGTCACCACTGAAAGCTTCCCTTTCTTCAGTGCTTGACTGCTTGGTACACCCACAAGCCTCGTGCCTATTGTGCCTCATTTTTGAAAGTTCATCTAGCAGCCATGTTCGTTTATATCTTGGCTGGGAAGGAAAAGTCTTTAATTTCCCATCCCATCCTTAAGAAATTTTGAGGGAACTAATCCCTCCCTGGGACTTGAACCTCTGCATAGCCAAACTCATGGACCCTCCCTTTGAGCCCATGGCCTCAGCAAAGCTAAAGTTCGTCACTTGAAAAACTGTCTTTTTGGTGGCAATTACCTTCACCAGAAGAATTTCAGAGCTGCAGGCACTCTGCCCTGGACCTAACTACGTTATCTCCCGCAAGGATAAGGTAGTTCTCAGGACAAATAGGAAACTCCTCCCTAAAGTGGTTTCAGAATTCCACCTGAACCAGTCCATAAAACTTCCTGTCTTCTTCACAGAAAAATCCACTCCTGGTGAGCGAAAGCTCCATAGTTTGGATGTGAGAAGGGCACTGCCCTGATATATGGAGCACACCAAGCAACTCAGGACTCCTCATGCTCATCTTTTCCTTACCTGTGGTGAGGTAAGGAAAGGCAGGCCAGCCTCTAAAAGAACTATCTCTTGCTGGATAGTCTCGTGCAATCAGTTCTGTTACAGTAAGGCTGGCAAGCAGCCTCCTCATGGCCTCAGTGTCCATTCTAATAGGGGTATTGCAGCCTCGGTGGCAGCGGCAAGGGATATTCCCTTGCTGGATATCTGCAAAGCAGCTACCTGGAAGACTGTACACACTTTCACAAAACACTGCTCTTTGGATGTACAGTCCAGGTCAGGTACCAAATTTGGCACAGCAGTTCTGCAGAACCTCTTTCCAAAGTAGATTCTGTACCCACCTCCCAACTGCACTACTATGTAGTCTGCACCTGTCAAGCATACTGAAGAATTCCTACAGCGAGAAGAAAACATTACTCACCATAGTAATATTGTTTCTTCCAAGGTATTCTTCAGTATGCTTGACCTCCCACCCATCCTCCCCTACCTAACCTGCCTGAGTAGTTCTGCAGTCCTTTCTTTGGGCCAAATTTCACTGTTTGAGCTTTATAATTAGAGCGTTTATGGTTATGGGTGTTTTATTATTCTTATGTATTGTTCCTGTTCCTAAATTTTTATGCTTCTGATAAGTATTTTTGAGGCCTTTTTCCCCTTTAGCTTTTAAATGAATTGCCATCTGGGAAGCTCAGGTTTCGTCCAGAGTCTGAACCAGCGAAGGCTGCCAAAAGGACACAGTCATCCTTCAAGGAGGCTCTGTGAGACCTCAGCTCAGCTGCCCGGTCTATAACATTGGGCAGAGGCGGTCATAAGGCCGGAAGCAGCAGCAGACCTGCCTGTTTGTCAGACATGCCAGGCAAGGGCAGGAGGCTCTTCAGTATGTGGACTGGGCTGTGCGAGGTCAGAGAGGAGTGGGGATGGGCTGGAGAGTGGGTCATGTGCAACACCAGGAAAGACCGCACTCTCAATGGCAAGGACAGGAGCGCTGCTCGGCACTGGCAGCAACTGGCCATACCCTGAGGACCTCTGGCATTAACATGCAACAGGAAAGGATCTTGGCTCAACAATGGGAGGAGAGTGAGGTGAGGCTCACAGGGGCTCAGGAAAATCCCTGCGGCATGGCTGGCCTGACCTGGACAGATTCTGAAAGGACAGGGGCAGAACAAAGATGAGCCAGACATACCTGGAGCAAACAAATGTTATTGTGTGTATATGTAAACTGTGTGTAGTGTAGCTGTTTGCTTTTTGAGAACCACGGGTCACCATTTGAATGAGTTCCTTCTCAATGGTTTAACCTTTAATAAATGAATGAAAAACATGAATGAACAGCAGATACAATTAAAACAAGCATCTGTCAATGCTGATTGTTTTCTTGCAGTGTAAAACTCTGAAAGAGGAACATAAACAGTATGGGCTGGATATTCAAACTGCGCCATTCTGAACAAGCCCTGCTGCGACAAAATAGTTGCGCAGGGGTGTGGCGGGCGATATTCAAAGGAGTTGCGCTGATGAGCAACTCCTTTGAATATCACCCCAACCACAACCACTGTATGCATCAAGCGCAGTGGAACTTGTGCCACCGCCAAGTTGTCAAGTGGAGCATTCCAACTTGCGGTGGCGCAAGTACCATTGCGCCATCGCCAAAATCACGATATTCAAGGTGACATGCAAATGGGGC